>OX276337.1:121904773-124690658 GCA_946251815.1 Dasysyrphus albostriatus | reverse complement strand
GTGCTTGTACTTACTTCCAAAGCATTCAAAATACGATACCGTAAATCCAAATTACATATACAAATAGATGTGTATATGTATTTGTATTTTAGGTACACATTACATAGTAAGGTATTAGGGTACTTCTTTTTAACTCATACACAGGCATACTTTACTTATACAATTTCATATGTTTACTTATTTTTTTTATTTTTTTTTTATCTAAGTACGTAAACACTCATATTTTCTTTGTACTATCAAAACAAAACGAAATAAATGAATATTTAAGGCAAAGAAAGTAGAAGGGTATGATTTTTATATGGTTGAACCACCCGCACAATAATACGCAAGAAAAACAGATTCATACCATACCACGAGCTGATAACAGATGTTCCCTTTTTGAGAAGAAAAAAAAATGATTTATCAATGCGATATTATATCATCTAACTGTTGAATTAAAAGTGATATTTTTCTGAAGGTAACTTAAGACCAGGTTGGAATTATTCTCTCTAAATTAAAATGATTGATGATGAAAATATTTAAGACCATTTCCGTGTGTGAACGACGCAACATTAGAGGTAATCTTTTATTTGAAGCCTTTTTAGGTAACAATTTTTGGAAGATGTTCAAAAAGTACACTCATTTGTTATGAATTCAAATCTTTAGATTTTTTTTAGTTGTACTAAAGAAATGTCAGTTATAGAAATGCCATATTGGAATGGAAGGGTTCATAAAATGCATACAAATAAAACGCTCGACTGGATCGCACGTACTGGCTCTCATGTTCAAGTTGCTTTGAATTAAGAACTTTTAAAAACTTTTAAAAAAGTATTTGAATCTATCTTTTAATCGTATACAGGGTGTCCGCCGGGAAGGTGTACTACTTTGTTTTGCCGTCATTTTGGTAAACATTAGTCTTGACTATTAATATTTGGCAGTCGTGAAGTAGACTCGTGGCAAATTAATTATGAAAACATATTCAATAAACCAACGCGTTTTAATCGTTAAAACATTTTATCAAAATCAATCATCGATTACTGTGACGATGAGAAAGTTACGTGAAATTTTTGGTAGAAACAACGTGCCAACAAAACGCACTATTTATCGTGTAGTGAATTATTTCGAAGAAAGACTGTAGATACTGCAAGATCGGCTGAAAAAATTACTGCTGCTAAGGGAAGTTTTCAAAACAATCCATCAACCTCAATTCGACGCCGTGCTCAGGTAACTGTGAATGGGGAGCGATATCGTGATATGATTAAAAACTTTTTAACGCCACAACTGCATGCTTTGGGCTTGATTAACATGTGGTATCAATAAAACGGTGCCACATCGCATACAGCCAGGATTACATTGGATTTACTGCAAGACAAACAAAGTTATATACCTTACCGGTGAACACCCTGTATTAACAACTAGTTAGAAAACTCAGAGCTCAAAAACAAGTATGCCATTTGATTACTTGAAAAAATTAAAATATGTGCAAACTAAATTTTAAATCGCTGGAGCGGTTTTCTAAAAAATAATTTTTTTTATATACAATTTTAATAATGTAAAAAAAATTGGTATGCCAATTTTGAGTATGTATACACTTTTGAACTTAGTTTCAAAAAAATCATTGACTCATTTTAGAAATATTGAATTTAAAAAAAAAAAATAAAATATTATTTTAAGAATTCTAAATTTTGTTTTTTTTTTTTGAAATTTTGATAATAATTTTCTCGAAAACTAGAAGACATAAAATTATCTAGTTTTCAGTTTTTAATTAAAAATCAATTAGAACATTGAATTCTGAGAAAATAAAAATAATATAAAATCTCAAAGTTTTGATAAATTACACTTAAAAAAAAAATTATGTTTTTTTTTCCACATTTTGATTTTGAAACTCATTTTTTTAAAAACTGGTCAAAGAATTCACCTGATTTACAAATTGGCTAATAGAACAAGGTAATGGATTTAAAAAAAGGTATAATACCAAATTGTAGGTATTACCGTTATTTTTTTATGATTTTTTTGTATTGTTAGTACTTTTTTCATAACATTGCCCCTCCCGCCCAAACGGGGGGAGATAAAACCCCCTTCCATAGTTAAAAATTCTAACATTGAAGTGTTCTAAAAAAGCAATTATCGCCACGGTTATCATACTCGTGCATTTTTTTGTACTTTAATTTAAAAAAAAACATTTTTTTGATTTTTCAAAAAAATTTTCAAAACTTTTTTTTAGAAAATCAAATCATTCGAAAACAATTACATCCATTTTTTTGAAAGATTATACCTAAAGTTCTTAAGTACTTTCCAAAATATTTTAAGAACAAAATTTACATATATATATATGTAAAAATAACGGCACCTTCCATACAAAAGTTAAAAAAAAACGTAACGAAAAATCTTTTTTTTTATCAAAAACGACTCCTATGATTTTTATTAAACTTTTTCCACATACTTAAATTAATACGATCAAAAAATTATACAATTTTGCGAACTATTAATTGTAGGTACTGTGATAGAACGTGTTTTTTTACTGTGAATTTTCTTATTATCGACTCAAAGGGCTTAGATATATTTCCTTGTGTACAAATTTTAGATAAGATTAAATAATATTGCCTATCAAAATTTTCAACAAAAAAAAGTTTAAAAAAAAAATCAATTTTTTTTTGAAAATTCGATATATATCAAAAACTGGTTGACAAATTTTTTTTCAACTTTATTTTGTTATGCACATAAATAAATATTTAAGATTAAAATACCAAAATCCAAAAGTTTTCCTTAAAAATGTTTTAAGAATTGTGTATATAAAAAATTATTTTTTAAGAAAACCGCTTCAACGATTAAAAATTTTGTTTGCCTATACAATGATATTCAACAAAGAATTAAGATGACGTGAATAAAATCAATTCGAAGTCGCTAGCATGATTTGTTCTTGAGATATACGAGCCTAAAGAAACTTAACAAGTAAAAAAACCGCTCCTTGAGTTTTTGAGAAACTATTTATATTTTAAACAAAAAAAAGTTGCTAAAATTAAAAAAAAAAGCAGTTTTCTCTCAAATATCTTGAGAACAAATAATGATATTGGCTTTGGATTAATTTTATTCTTCTCACTAATCTTCACTTGATTGCATATTGAATATCTAAGAACTTTTTCAAAGATCTTTAATAGGCGATCTTTGAAAATAAAATAACATCGGGCCTCTAGCTTCCAAGAGCACCAAATAACCAGTGTGGGTCGCACCCAGCCTCTCTTTTTATATTTTAATATTCATCACCGTCTATCAGAAGGCGTTATAAAATAGCGCCCAAAGAAAAAGCAACCAAATTAATTTAGAAATAGCACTCAAAAAATAATTTTAAAATTGTTTCTTTTTTTTTTAATACATATGTGTTCCCATTTTGGGCGATATTTCCTTATTCCACTATGAAACAATGTCCAAAACAATAATTCAAAAAAAGTCAAATAGGAAATAGAAAAAATTGTCAAAAAAGGAAATATCACCTTAAAGTGATTACTTAAATATTCAATGTGTTTTTCACTTCATTTTCTGAGAACCGGTGTTGATCCTGAGCAGTTTTGGGAAAATTTTCCAACAGAGAGGTTTCCGAAATATTAAAATTAAATTAGAAAAAAAAAAATAAAAAATAAAAAATGGCTGAATGTTATTCTAGTCTAAATGTCATTTTATCATAAACACTTTAGTTTTTTTTTTGGATAAGTATTGTATGGACTACAAAACCCAAACCCAATTTCTGTTTTTTTTTTTTTAAATTATGGATGGATGCCTCTTATTTGCATAGGTGAAAAGTAAATTTTGCGTGTTTGACCTAATAAACTGGCCATGCAGATCATGTAATATAATATCACCTATCGATTTTTACTTGCGGTATAGGTGCTATAGGGTTTTGGATTCGTGCAATCAAAATCAATCAAATATGACATTACGATGATAGAAAACACTAAAAGAGTGGGTGCCACAATTCTGTCTGTCTGTCCGTATATAGACCCACAGCCTAAGCCACTGAAGGAATTTTCTTCAAATTTTGAACTTAAGGTTTTTTGTAAAATTCCAGAGGGGAAATTGCGCCCTTCAAACATAATTTTTTTGAAAAATCAATATTTCAAAATTGTAGTCGATGAGTTTCTTTTGAAACTAGTTTTAAAAATGTATTTTAATACAAACTAAAAACGGGCATACCAAAATTTTTTTTAATGTTATTAAAATTATTTTTTAAGAAAACTGCTCCAACGATTTTAAATTTTTTTTCGTGTATGTATAAATTCATATTTTTCCAAGTAATCAATTGGCATACTTATTTTTGAGCTCTAAGTTTTTTAACTAGTTGTTTATAAACTTAAAAAACGATATAAATGCTTTTTCTACATTTTAATTTTTTATAATTACTTTTATTTATTTATTTTAAAGTAGTACCTCGTGGCATATGATGGTTAGTGCGTAGGACTGTCATACCAAAGGTCTGGGTTTGACTCGCAGTCACTGCCACCTAAAAACAGAAATGTTTTTTTCGCGAGGTACTGCCTCTTGCGAGGAACTGACAAATCCTCCAGGAGTATACTTGTCATGAATAAGTGCTTCTCGTCTAGCCGTTGGGATTCGGCAAAAAATTGTAGGTCCCCTCCATTCCTGCCAAAAATACGCACACAGGAATGGTTGAGAGTTCTAAGTCACTAGGCCTTGGTTCTTCACGACCTGTTGTGCCACCAAATTTATTTATTTTTATTTTATTTTGTTTTTTTATTTTAAAAGTTCTTAATTTCAAGCAACATGAACATTAGATCAAGTACGTGTGATCCAGTCGTGCATTTTATTTAACTTAGAGTTATGTAATGTCAATGTTTTTTTCAATAAGCCTGCTTTGCTTAAGGACATGGAAGTAAACAACAATCGGGTAATTAGACTGACAGAATTTGAAAGAAATTATTTCAAAAAATAAAAATTTCATAAATTGTTCTTTCGATTCATAATAAACATTTTACCATCCATACTTATTTTTGTATTTGTTTAAAACTAAAACAAACTTCTAAATGATTCACACGTTACATTGCCTTTGAATTCAAGTATTAATACTTTTTTTTGCTAAAAATAAATCCATAAATAGCAAAGAGGTTTAAAAACCATTAGTACCTACTCATCAAAATTCTCGAATAATAATACATTCCTTACAACCGACATTCAAACCATTAAATTGAATCTAAATTTCTATTCCGTTTGTTCAGCTTATTTATCCTAGGTAAAGAGAAACAAAAAAATAATTTGTGGTAATTTATGTTTTCGCAACAACTGCCACTGAGTTTCTTCTTTTTTGTCTGGAATTTCCCACAAAGCTTCCAAAGACAACATTATCCCTCAGAATGCCTAGAATAAATCTACAAACAACTGCAGTAATAATAAACCAACCTGCTTTTGTTCTTTGCCTCCTCCCCCTATCACCAGCCTCTCTTCTGCCTACACAAAATTTACACAGAGAAATAGATACAGATCTATTAAAATATATGTAAGGTAGAGTACATGCTGGTAAACATTATCCTAGGTACCTACAAGAAATATAAAAAAGATATACGAATAAAATGAACGAAATAAAAACCTCGATAAATTTCAATGAAAATCGCCAAGCAAATAAACTCAATCAATTTCATTGCTGTTATTCTGAATTTGGTTGTATAGAGTAGGATTTTTATTTCTGCTGATATTTGTTTTTTTTTTTCTTTCTTTGGATGCTGATCCCACTCCTCATGATAATTTTTTTTTATTATTTTTTGTCTTCTCAGGATTCGCGTTCTTCTGGCATATCCAACCAAACTCGAGTATTCGTACCTTATACCGATTTTGTTTGTGTGTGGGATGGGAAGGTCCTGCAAAAACTTTTCTTTTTACAAAGACACTCTTACCTACTGGTATTTAATTATATTTTCTTTTGTATCTAGTGTTTTTTTTTTTGTGTTGGTTTTATTTTTGCCATCCAGCTCTGTTGTGATGGCAATTACAACTTCCGACCTAGGTGAAGCCTGTGGTTTGTATATGAGAAAATAAGAGTGTGTGCCTAGATATTAAGTTTGTGGATACATCAGACATTGAGAATGAAACTTTTTGTCAGTGGAATGACAAACGTACTGTTACCACCAACTAACACCTACAGAAAAAAAAAAAAAACAGTAGTCATTGACTGAAATTTTTTGCTTGTCTGTTGTTCTTTTTTTTTTTTTTTTTTTTTTTGACAATCAACTGTTTTTATTTAATTTTTTTTTTTTTAAGGAAAATTGTAAAACGTTACCAAAAGTTTTGTACATCAGAACAAATAAAATGTTATTTTCTGGATTTATTGTAGTGCTGACAGAGTGTGTGGTTACGGACGAAATGAACTTGCTTATTGACTCAATCCCAATTTGTTTGTGGTAAAATGCAATTTGGGAAAGTGAATGATTTCCGAATTGAGGACAATTGTTTTCCTGAAAATTGTGGTTATTTGAGATTCTCAATGAAAGTTTATATTATTTTAAAGTTGTTGTTGTGGTTTTCAAAATCAACCAAAAAGAGGAGTGAATATGATAACTTAGGCGCTGCAAAAAAATGACAAATTCTTTTAAAGGGTCAAAATAAAAACAGGAGGACTAGGCAGGAGGGAGGGAATTTTCTTAAAAAAATACTTGGATTGAAAAATTATTTTCTGTGGTATCTACAACACTAATAAGTGCCTACTCTTTATTTATTTTTATAGCTATTCGACCCAAAAGAGATATGTGAGTACTACTGAAACTCAAAATCACAGCTATCATAAACAACGCAAAATTCTGACTCAAAGCCCACGCTCATTGATGACAAAATCATAATTCAGGAAAAACTTTATAATTAAATTAAAAACTTTTACCAATAAAATATCAAAATTATAATGAAAAATGATTGATTGGACGGACTTGAAAATCCGAATTGTTCATCAAAAACGGATAATTTATATAAGAGTACCTACCTACCCTCTAGGTCTGTATCTCTATAACAGTTGAAATAGAATTCAAATAATTCAGTTTCAATTTTAAACTCTCTATATTGCCTGCCAGTTTTCATTAAATTTAATTATGACTCCATCCTGCACTATGCTTAAGTGCGTTGTTGATTTAAATTTATAAAAAAAAAGTCAATCAAATTCAATTTCAAAATCCTTCCCACCCATCCTTAAAGTTATCGTGACAATACGATGGAATTATCTCTGTTACTAATCTATACATATACACCCACATCCACACCAGCACGCTAAACGAAAAGCTCAATCTTTTGTTTGAAAATATCAAGGACAATAGATTTTGAATATAATTGTAATTAAACAATGCCAAACCAATTATTGAAGAGCCATAATGTCATCGCGTTTATACAACAATGGCGACAACAACAACATACATTTCTAAATTGCAACATCATCATAATATATACGTAGTATGTGATGAATTAGTTTCACGACAGGAGTCCCTTTTAAGCTACCCTTATTCACCACCCCATCGCCTACACTGACTGAAGTACCAGAAGTTTAGATGTAGATTAAAGTATAGATAGTCATCGTGTATAGATACGTTAACGTATACAGTATACACACACATATAGCCACCTTATACGTGACTGATGGCAATTTTAAATCCACTTTAGCAACAACAGTGGTTCATATTGGTTCGACTTCCGGTGCTTGCCGCCTTCAGAGCAAAGGTGTCATTAGGCCACAGAATTATGAGATAATTGCAGAGCTCTACCAACAACCGTTGATTTAGGCATCGAAATTTATATAGAAGAAGATATAATATAGCTGTAGGTTAAAAAAAAAATAAATAAATTTTGAAGTGAAAGGGAAGGCACGACGAAAACGTTTTCATAGTCCCACCTGACGTGAACAACCTGCAATCATTCCGTTCCGACCGACAGCTAAACTCTATTCTCCATCCATTTCTAAATGATAGAACCGTGAGCTCTTTTATTGGCTTCAGAAATGCCAGGTTAAAAAAAAAGAACACGATATAATATAAGTTCAAAAAAAAACATGATTATGTTCTCACGGCGCGTTTGTTTATTTGTCTGTTATCGATGCAAGAGTAAAATTTAAGATTCTATTAAAAATTATTCCTGATCCGAGATTTCAACTATCTGCGGATAGTGTTGGAAACTTAAACTCGAATTCCGATACTAAGAGTGCAGTTTTTATGGACCCAAAATCTAAATTGATTGACGGAGCTGCTTACAATTTTGGCATAGATCATTTCGTCAGCTAAATGGTAAAATTCACTGACTAACTAAGTACAAAATTGGAGGAGGAAATAAGATTGATACATACTTTTTGAATCTGAAAAGTCACTTTCCTCAAATTTTGAAATAAAGTTCCCGGGCATACCTTTCAATGTCCTTAATATAAACCTTGCAAATGGGGATTTATGATGAAAGAGAACACGAAAAAAGTGTAGGGCACAGTTCTGTCTATCCGTCAATCTGTATGTTTCTTGATCTAAATTTGGATCTTAAGATTTTTTGGATTCCTATTGGGAATAGATTTTTTGTTCAGCTCCAAAAGTAACGGTTTATGCCATAAACAGTGGCGTAGGTACCTTTGGACAAACTGGGGAAGCGAAGGTAATGGTTCCCGAGCGACTGAAAAACAATTCTTCAAAGCGAAAATAACAGCTTTTCTTATTTTCTAAGAAAGTTCTTGCTAAGTTTGCTCAAGATATTATCAAGTACCTTTAATTTCCTGGTTTGAAAATTGTAGTTTGTTTTGTATATGTAAGTCCTTTTCAAAACAATACTAAAATTTTAATTTCTAAAATACAATATTGGGGAAAACTTTATCCCCCCATTGAGGCAGATGGGGCCATTTCTGAAAAATTGTAATTAAATGCAAAAAATTAACAAAAGCACATTCAATTATGCGCTATAGCAATATTTAAAGCTAATACTCCATTATAAAAACGGAAAGTGTTTGCAGTTGCTATTCTAGTGAAAAAATTGGGTGGCACTATTCTCTCTGTCTGTTTGTATCTGGATGTGTAGCCTAAGTCACTGAAGCGGTTTTCTTCAAATTTTGAACTTAAGGTTTTTTTTTGATTCTTCAGGGGCGAAATAGGATTTTTTTTAGCTTCAAAAATAACGATACTTGCCATACAACCGTTAAGGAAAAGATTATTTATCCTAAAAATGATTTTAACGATCTTGATACAAATAAAATTCACCATCTGTTCGCAGGTACTTGCTCTTACGTTCAAGGCGCTGAAGGTTTAAGAAAATTTTGGAAATTTTGAGAGAAAAATGTTTAAAAGCATTGAGAGTTTGAGATGAAAAAAAAGAACGCCTTCTTAATTCTCATAATCGTTTTTCACCAAAATTTTATGAGCAATAATATAATTTCATTTAATTAAAAAAAATAATTATAACTGCTGAGATATTAACAAAAAACCCTTATTTTTCCATTTACAGTACAAAATAAAAAGTGTTTTTTTGATACGCTATAACTTCAAGACTAATAAACCTACAGAGTTTGTTAATAGCTCATTTTTTAGATAATTTTATTGTTTAAATGTTATTATTTCATGATTTTGTTGTAAAAGGAAATTTCATTGAGTTGCTGAACAAAAAACAAATCACTTTCTTTTCAGGAAATGCTTAAGACGTCAAAACAATGCTCTCTACTAAAATTCAACTTTGTCGGAATTTTTTCGAAGTGAAAATCTAATTCCTTGGGTGTATATATAAAATTCTTTAAATATTTTTAAGTAAAACTTTTTGTAAGCAAATTTTAAGTATTTATTTATGCATATATGAAAATAAAATTTGAAAAAATGGTCAATTGAAATTAAAAAAAAAAATTAAAAACCTTATTTTTTTGACAAATTATTTAATCTTATTTGAAATTTGTACTCAAAAACTTTATCTAAATCCGATCAGCTGAAGTGCAAAATTGTATAATTTTTTGTAGTAAATCGTACTAATTTTTGTATTAGAAGAAATTTAATTAATATCATAAGAGTCGTTTTTGAGAAAAAAAAATATTTTTCTTTCGATTTATTAACTTTTGTATGGAAGGTACCGTTAATTTTTCATATAATTATGTAAATTTTTTTCGAAAAATATTTTAGAGACTACTAAAAAACTCTTAAAAATCGATCATATCGTTTTAGAAACACTAGATTTTCAAAAAATAAAATTCACAACTGGATCGCACGTACTTGCTCTTATGTTCAAGTTGCTTAGAATTAAGAACTTTTAAAATATGAAAGTAATTATAAAAAAAAAATATAAAAATATAGAAAAAGCATTTAAATCGTTCTTTTAATTGTATAGCTTAGTTAGAAAACTTAGAGCCCAAAAACAAGTATGTGATTTGATTAATTGAAAATGATGAATACATGCAAGAAAAAATTTAAATCGTTGGAGCGGTTTTCTAAAAAATAATTTTTTATATGAGATAAGATAAGTATAAGATTTTAATACCTAATAATTAAAAAAAAGTTTTGTTATGCCAATTTTGAGTATGTATTAATATACATTTTAAGCCCTAGTTTCAAAAAAATTCCTGAAAAACCCTTAATAACTATTTTCAGAAAATTTTGTTCCTATCAAAATGTGCAATATCCTTAGAGGCGCTTTTTTCATTTGTAGGGCAAGTACCGTTATTTCTGGTGCTAAAAAAAAAATTCAAAAATCTCCGAAAACCGCTATGTACCAAGTTGATTGGTATCTCAAAATTTTTTTTACACGAATCCAAAAAACGAATCCAATATTGCAAGTAAAATTCAGTGTATTATTGTAGGTAGTGTATTTTTTGGTAAACAAAAACAAATTACCAGAAATCATTAGTAACGGTACCTGCCATATATAACGATTTTTTACTTTCGATTTTCTCATTAACAGTTCAGTCGATTAAAATCTTAATTTTTATACAAAAGGTCTTTTAAAATGTCAATAAACTTGACATACCTATCAAAATTTTGAAAAAAATAAATATTTCAAAAATGGGTTGATGAATTTTTTGAAACTTAGTTAATAAATGTGTATTAATATATACTCAAAATTGGCATACAATTTTTTTCATGAATAAGGTAATATTTTGTTCTTAAATTTACTTTACTATTTTATTATTAAAAATTAAAAATATTGTAGAAAATATATAAAAGTGTGATTGAATTATTTTTTTGAGAAAAAAACACTATTACGATTCTTTAAACTTTTTTTTGTAGATATAAATTTACAACAACTACTATACCAACAAATATTTTGGCACACTGTCGAAATTCCCCAAAATATGAAAGTATTTACAAAAATGTTGGTATTCTTTTGATTTTTTGATGAGCTTATGAGATGATAAATCGATAAACTAGATTTCATTTAAACATTTTATTACTTATTATTCAAAGTGCTTCAAAATTATAAATTTATATTTTAATTTTCATTTAAAAAAAATCCATTCTGGCAATACTTGTCACGTGTAAAAGAAGGGAACGACAAATTATGTCGTGTGTCTATAACTAATTGAAATTAAAGGAATGTGATTATAACTGCAAGGATTCTATCGACACAAATCGGCATTAGTCTTTTGTTACCTCTCTCGCGCGACGACAATTTTAGAATTATTACATAGCACCACTACCGCACCGCTTTACCACCCACACGACCCAACCCATCACGAATCCAACGACAAAAAGAGGATTTTGAAAAAAAAATATTTTCTGGGTTGATTTGAAAATTGGATAGCAAGGGTGGCTTTTGGTGAAGGTATAGGAGTCTACCTAACTCCATCAGTGTGAATTTTGTAAGGAGGTGCCGTATATACTATGTATGTATATTAATTCGCTTAGCAATGGGTAAATTACTACCATTACTTATGGTATGGTATTAATACAACGATATAGACAACTTGTGGTTCTTATAGCTTTTCGTCATCATTTTAGCTTCATAAGAACGCGTTCATCAGTAGAATTAGGAGGAGAACTACCGGAATTTAACTTTTTAAAGCAAGGAAGTTAGCAATTATGCAAATGAATTGGCAAATTTTACACAATTTATGTTCTGTCTTTTCAGCCGATATTTTTTTTTTGTTTTTGTAATATTTGCTTAAAATTAAATTTTAGGCTTAGTTAGTTGGAAATCACTCAATAAACAGTTTGGTTTTTAATTTAAACAGAAAAAACGCGGTGATTTAATGACAATGGTTGTTATGATGGTTTTTTAGTAAAGGTCCTTATCCATACTTGGCAGCAAGGTGTGTCAGTACTAAGTAAGTATGTAATGGTTTTTATATTGTCATTGTACACGAAATTAATAAGACGCTCATTTCACGGCTGAAATCTGTTGATTCCCGTCAGCAGTATTCTGAATGAACATGCTTTATTTTAGGAGAGTGGCTCTTTGCTCCTTTTTATGACCCAATGGCTCTTTATTAATCACTTAGCATTTTCTACAAATATGTCATACGTGAATAAGTGCGAAAACTAATTATCATTATCTCCGAGAGATCAAATGATTTCTTCCGGATCTCCCTTTCTCCACTAGGTACTATCCTGCGTGGAGAGTTATAAGTTTATTTTTAGTCCTTCCCCTGACCCACCCGGATATAAATTCTTCAAAATAAAAAGATCAATAAGATATCGGCACAACCTTCTATTCCCCAACGAAGTATTTTCATTCTTTAATTTCCTCTAGGCTCCGTATTAAGTGAAATACTCACAAATCAATTGATTTTTCATGATGCCCCTGCAGACAAACACACTGCCATAAATTTCGAGTGCTTAATTACCACCATTACCCCGATATTTCTGGGGCTGTTTGCTTCCACATTTTATGTTATTTTATTCAAGCCGACACAGAGAGAAAGAGAAGGTGATCTATCCGAATTTCTCGATTCATGCTCGTCCTTGTAATTATTTCCTCGTCCTTGCCGCGGGGCAATGGGTTATCCTCAGAGTTTCAAAAAAAAAAAGATACGAAAAAAAAGAAAGAATTACTCGTGCAGAATCAGCTCTCTGAATATTAAGATGGAAATTCCTATCTCATCTAATCCATCCAACTTAATGGTAGCCAGAAGAATCACCCGTTGATGCCCTTACAAATGGACCAACTCCCATTTATCCTTATATCTTCCAATGCAGTGCACACACGTACTTACTATACAGCAGAAGGATTCGAACCTTAGTGCCTTCGTGTGGTCTAGTAGGTAAGATTTAATGGAGAATTTATTTTACCAGATTAATTAGTATTCATGGTCAATACAGAAGGGAGGTTATGTTCTTTTTTTTTGTTTTTTGTTTACAGAGTTTTAGGGACATCAGTCACACCCTAATTCTTGAACATACCAAATATTCATAGAATAATAATTTTAATTGCAATTGCAACTCATAGAACATGCATCCCTCAGAAATATCCCTTTATCTGAAATTCAGATAAAACTCTTCATGGTTCATGGTGTCAGTTGTGATGTGATTGTGGAAAGAGGAAAGACAAATTAAGGTGAAGGTGACATTTTTGTCTTCTCCATTATGTCTCCTACTGAGCCCAGCAGACAACCCAACACCAGCACCATCTCCATTAACCAACCATACCCCAATTATCTCGACAAAGCATTCAGGGAGTATGAGAATTGAGATGGATAGTTGATATGAGTCGGAAAAAGAGGAACTTACTGGCGCGAAACGGAACGACTGACATTTTGAACTTTATTTTCCGGAGTCCATATGTGATTTTTACTTACACTATACTTACTTAAGGGGTATGTACTGTTTTGATAAACTTTTTAACACAAATTTTGTATGTAATTCATGGCTGTAAATGTTGATGTTTATACACAACATCTGATTGATTCATAGTAGATTTGACAGATGCTATGGCTACAGTTTACAGAAATTTATAAAGTAGACTAGAGCTTATTGGATTTTTTATCAAAAGCTCTTATAAATCGTTGGAGTAGTTTTAAAAAAAAAAAAATTTCTTATATATATAATTCTTAAAAAAATTTCAATGGAATTTGTTTTATGTAAATCTGACGTTTTTGTGCATAAACAAATTTTAAAAAAATGTCAAACCATTTTCGAGATATTCACTTGAAATGTTTTGTTTTTAAATTCAAAAATATATTTTTATAACTACTAAACTACTCGTATCTTAAATATTGCATTAAAAAAAACTTATTTAAATTCGTTAAGCCATTAATGATCACCAGTGGTAAGAGGTTTCGTTTGAAAACCCAATCAAAGTGGAGAGACTGTCCAGCTATTTCATACTTTAAGGCTTCTTCAAACCGGAACGGTAGGGAGGGGGGTGTTATTTCGAAGATAAACGTTTTAACTGCCACCAGGGGTTTGGTACCTCCTAATCTATCAAAGCGACGTGTCTGACGTTTCGAGTGCCATCAGGGGCCTAGTACACGCTGAATCAGTGCTATCAGGGGTGTAGTTCCTGCTGATTAACTGCCACTAGGGACTTCGGTACCTGCTGATTTACCAGAGCGAAAGCTTGCTGGATTGAGTGCCACCAGGGGCATAATTCCAGCTGAATTGCACCACTAAGTGAATAGAACTTGCTGAATAGTGCCACCAAGGGCGTAATTCTAGCTGATTAGTGCCACCAGAGACTTTGTACTTGCTGATTAGTGTATATTACCTAAAATTATTCCAGATGAAGGACAACGATTTTTTTTTTCCCAGAAACAAAAAAACCCAGGATTAAAAGCAGAACGAACGCACGTGAGTGCACCACTCTCAGAGCCAGTGTTAACCAAAATACCAAATACCAGCACACAGATACCGGCGTCAAACCAAATAATATAAGACTTATGTTTGTTTCAATAAAGATTTTGTAATATAATGTTCTAAGATCTTTTCCTCTGAAGTTTCGTGTTTTCTTCAGGACGATCCAAAAGGCATCATATGGATAGACAAAAGCTCATCAAGGTACCATTAATTAATTTTTAATGGTTTTCCAAAAGAATTTAGGCTTAACTAAAAGCAATTTATTGAATTTTGTTAAAAATATTTATGAACCCCTTTTTGATAAAAATAAGAATATGCAAAATTTTAAAGAAGCATTGAATGGCATTTACCATCATTTTTGGTAAGAACAAAAAAAACTAAATAAAAAAGCGTGACCATAAAACACTGTTTATAAAGCTTGAAGAAAATCAATCCAGAACCGTTTAGGCTATAGCTCAACGGTCATACCGATAGACACAATTTAGGGATCCTTTTTTTTAGTCTTCCCTATCGTCATTGTTATAAATTTAATCAAAATCTAGATTCTAGAGTTTGATTACTTTTTCCGAGCGCATATTACTGGCAATATATAGTACCTAACATATACAGCGCAGGGAAAAATTATTTGTGTATTCTAGTAGTTCTACTACAACTTCACTACGCTTTGACCAGATATTCTTACTTTTTTTCATCATAACTTTTTTTTAACCGTAAATAAAAATATAAAAACGGCATATCAATACTTTTACTTCCGATATTATAGTAACAATGGCAAGTAGGTGTTGCATTCGTAAGAAAAAATTAGCTCGATGTTTTGATCAGGCTTGTCATAACAATGATAGGGATGATGAAAACAGTGGGTCTTAAAATTTTATTTGTCTATGTGTCTGTTCGGCTACCGCCTTAATGGCTGTATCGATGTTCTTAAAACTTGGTACATAGTGTTTTTTGATGATACTGCTCACACGTTTTTTTTCATTTTTTTTAAGAACTAAAAATAACGATAGTTGCCATACAATATTTTTTTTAGCAATTTTACAAAATTAAATTTTTCTCAAAAATGGCTATATCTACATATGGGTTATTTTTCACAAAAAATGGAATAAAATGATGATTATTTCGACATAACACTTTTGGAAGCAAAAATTCGAAAAACCAATTCGAAAAACCTAACTATTAAAACAACGATTTTATAACCCTCCAATAAAATTATTTTCTTGTTTCGACCATACCTGTGCCCTCTAGCACTTTTATACAATTTATGCAAAGCACCCTGTGTAAATTATCTTTAAATTTCTTAACCACTTGAATATAAGAGTAAGTTCATGCGATCGAGTACGTCTATTTATTTTACATGTATTTTAGAAGAAAAGCAGCATTTTGTGAACATTTTTGGGACCTCAAGAGATAAGATCAGTAATAAAAGGTCAGGGAACTGAGGCCAAGGGACTGAGTATTTTCATAGTTTTTTCTATTAAAATATGTTAAAACATTGTACGAAAAAAAAAACAAAAAGGGGATACGTCAAGGGACCGAGAATTAGACCCTTTGAAGAATTTTTTGAGTAATGAAAATGAAAATACGTCAGATCTTAATAATTTTGTCTGGCCATGTAGACATCAAGTTGATTTGTTGCTATAAGAAAAATCAGATGGAATACTTAAACACTTATTAAATTATCAACGGAGCCGTCAAAATATCCGTCATTTGTAGAATTACCCATATAACTTTTCTTAAAAAAAAATTCAATTGATTTCTTTTAGTAAAGGCTATCTTAGTATGAAAAACCATTTTTCTAAAAACGGTTATTGATGGTAACTCCAAAAAAAAACAATTTTTTGAATTTTTAGTTTTCTCATGAAAATAATTTTTACATGGTATCATCTAAGCAATACCTTTAATTTTCCTTATTAAAATTTTCCAAAAAAAAAATATTTGGATTTTTAAAAATTATTAATTTTTTTTTCAAAATCAAATGTTTTAAAAACTAAATAATCGATTTTTATAAAACTCGGTATTTAAGATTTTTTTTTACACTTTTTGAAGTATATTAAGAAAAAAGTTTACTTCTATGAAAAAATCGTTGAGGAAAATATTTTTTTCTTGAAAACGCCTCTTATGATTTTAATAAAACTTTTTCCTTATCGAATAATATTTGAATGGACAACAACATTCTGTTTGTACTACCACCAAGTACCTTTATAGGCTAATACTAATGCACAAAAGTAATTGTTGTTCGTTCAAAAATTATTCAATATAATTTGATGTACACTACGAATCATGTACTGCACTTGGATTTTCATTTACACACAATACCCTACTTAATTTAAAATTTCTTTTATGCTAAAATTGGTGCGATATACTCGTACTACCAAAAATTGAAAAAAAATACAAATAACGACTTTTAAAAGTACTTGGCATAGAACTTTTTTTTAATTTCTATTTTTATCATTATCAGCTGAAGAGAATTAGACAAATTTTTTATATACAAATTTCCAGTATGATTAAAAATAGTTCGCATCACAATTTACAAAAATAAAGTTTTTGAGTTTTTTTTTAAGTTTCAATTATTTTTTTGAAAATTTGATATTTTAAAACGGGTTCGAAGGGCTCCTGTAGTGCCGACGCTAGCCGTTCTTTGTACCTTCTTAAGTTTTTCAATATTATATTGTTTGCTAAGTGCATGCCACCACACAATCGATCCGTATGATAAAATCGATCGAACCACGGCAGTGGTACGTCCACAAGATCATCTTCGACTGTAGGCCCCACATCTTACCAAATGTTTTTCTGCAGGCATAGAAAGCTATGCAGGCTTTCTTAACCCGTTCTTCAATATTTACCTTCCAATTCAATTTGGGGTCAAGAATAACTCCGAGGTATTTTGCCTTAGAAGATAAGGATAAAGTTTGTCCGTTAAGCCGAGGTGGGGTGAAGGTAGGTATTTTAGTCCTGGTAGTAAAGAGCATCAGTTCCGTTTTACTCTGATTAACCCCTAGTCCACTACTTGTGGCCCAGTTGCTAACTTTTTTCAGAGCCGACTCAGTGATTTCGCTAATCACTGTGGTAAACTTTCCTGAGACCAATAAAACCAAATCATCAGCATACGCTACTGCTTTCACACCACTACATCTTAGCTTGACAAGAATTTTGTCCATGACTAAAAGCCATAGAAGAGGGGAGAGGACCCCACCTTGGGGTGTTCTTCTACTAACATATTTAGTAGCTGTAGTGTTTCCCAACGATGCTTGAATCCTTCTGTCACTGAGCATAGAAACAATCCATTCAGATATGAAGCCCTCTATCCCGAAGTGAGTGCTGTAAGACTAAAAGAATCTAATTGTTGGTTTTCAAAACCCTATGGTCATGGAAATATAACAAAATTGATTCCTCAGGATATTTTTCTAACGAACACCGACTACTGTATTCCCCCTCTTGGCCTAGGCGGGGACTTCAAAGCCGTTTTTCCAACCAGAGAGTATTAGAAAAATGACATTGTTACGAAGGACTACGACACTATAATCTTCACTGATGGGTCTAAGATGGAGTTCGGTGTTGGTTCAGGAATTTTTTCTAAGACCCTTAATATATCCAAGTCCCTCAGACTACCAGACTTTGCTAGCGTATTTCAAGCTGAACTACTAGCAATCAGGTAAGCATGCAAGTTACTCAAATCAAACCATAATCAATTCAGGAACAGCAATTTGCTCCGACAGCCTGGCTGCCATTAAGGCTATTAAATCGGCTACATCCACCTCTGTACTTTTCCAGCAATGTCGAGATGAACTATCGAGTCTGAACATTAACCTCCAGGTCACTCTCATTTGAGTTCCAGGTCACAGTGACATAGAGGTTAATGAACGGGCTGACGTCTTAGCTCGACAAGGCTCGGCCCTTCATAGCTCACTAGCGGTAAATGTAAATATGCCTATTGGTGCTATGAAGAGAAAATTTTCTCGATTTTTCTTGATGAATCTAACCTCAGATGGAGCTGTCTTACAAACTGTATCATATCAAGAATGATATGGCCATCCTATAACAAAACTCGTTCTAACGATCTTATATGCAGACCCAGGCGCGATATAGCCAGGATCACAGCAATATGCACCGGACACTGGCCCATAGGGGAGCATGCAAGGAAGCTGGGAATCCCCTACAACTCCCACTGTCGTAGCTGTGGGGACCCTCAAGAAAAAGAAACTGTAGTTCATTTTCTTTGCAACTGCCCTGCTTTAGCCAATTTTAGATTGCCTTCCTTTGGAAAGGCCTTCCTCGATGACCCAAAAGAGCTTTCTGAGAAGAAAATCAAAGATCTGATTATCTTTCTGAATGCGACTAAATGGCTCTAACAATGGTCCGTTAAAGTCTATAAAGCCATATAATTCCGTTTTAAATCCCTACTAGGTTAACACAAGTAATTGGTATCAAAACGGCGCACTCCAGCGCTAATTGAGTCACGAGGCCAGGGCTAGCGACTGCCATCTCTACCTACCTAAAACGGGTTGACATCTTTTTTTAATTTTATTTTTATATGCACATAAATAAATATTTCAGATTTGCATAACCAAAATTTTTTTTTTAAATATTTTATGAATTTTATGCATAAAAATTATTTTTTTAAACCATTCCAACGATTTAAATTTTTGTCCATACAATTATATTCAATCAAGAATTTAGATGGCATTTTTTTTATCTCAAATTCTCAAAGAATTATTTTTTAGCTAATATAACGATCGTTTTTCATACTTTTGAACATTTGTCTCTCATAATTTTCATGTCTTTATGAATAATTTTCTTATACCCTCAGCGTCTTAAACATAAGAACGTACGAGTAACCTAGTCATGCATATTATTTTTTCTCAAAACAAACAATGGTGCCGTTAAGTTTTTCATAATCAAACCATTTTAATTGTGCTATAATGGCAGTCGAACATTTTTGAAAGTGATTTTTACCGTAAAAAAAAAATAAAAATATGATATCAACATTTTTTTGACAAACGGATCATCCTAAAATTTTCAAAATCAAACTATTTTAACGCTGCCGGTTACAGTTTAAAATATGGTATTCAAATCGTCTGCAAAGTTAAGGATGATACATTTTAACAATTTTCATATTTCTTGGAGCTTACCTACTTTTAAGAGTGTCAAGAAAATTGATTCAAATGTTCAGGTTTTATGTACCACATAGCTATCTATTTGTCACTCTTTGATGCATAATTTTTCAATCTCTCCATTCAAGCCCATTTACTTTAAAGCCAATAACCTAAATTACGAGCAACTCCTATCGGCCAATATATGCATTCTAAAAAGCAACATTTTGTCACTGAACTGAGCAGAGCACGCACATAAGAAGATTTACTTTTATGGCCTCATGTCCGATCCACTCCGCTCCACTGATTTGGACCGGACCTGAACGTAATTAAGTCACAATAAATTTGGTCATAGATAAAATTTCATTGGTAAATATATATAGAGTATCCTTCAAGGACTGGTGCTTATCAAGGCCATTGGAACACATCACCGTCGGTCGGTTGTCGTCGTTTTGACTCCTTATAATGTACACATATATAGTTATCCCAACTAAATAGCTTTATGTCAAACAACAAAACCACAATTTACACGCTCTCACATACACCTACCCTATACAGACAAAATGATTACCCTAGCTAAACGACCAAAGCCAATAAATTGACAAATTTGTTTGTCAAATTCATTTATATTGACGCGGTAAAATAAAATTGAATTTCATCATCCTACTCGACAGCTGATTATAACCACTATTTTGTGTCCACTTTTACCATACACTATGCGCCAATGCCGCTGGTTACATCCGTTCCATTGATGATGGCCAATGGCTTAAACTAACAAATTCACAAATATAAATTAGTTGTTTAGCGCCGTGAATTATAATTAATGGGTCTTTTTTAATTGGTCTGCAGCGTGGTGGGGAGTTAATTTCCCATCAGGACCTTATATACTCGTATGTATGTAAGTACCTTTAGTGTTTTTGGTCTAATTAAAAGTGTATTGAACTGAGTCATTCCGCCATGAACGTCAATCAAATTCATATATCAGTCAGCGTTAATGGTTACTATGCCATTGCCATAGGTCGCGAACTGTGTTGTGTACATTCAAGCCACATTTATTGAGTTTTCTCTCTTGTACTAACATAATAATTCAATCGTAGATAAAACTGCACGCGATGTTAATGACAATAATTGTTATTATATTCACGCGTGGTATCTCATTTGTTTCAGTGTATTTATTTTTGGATTAAGGGGCATTATTTGTTTGTATTGTTAAAAATTATAAATAAATGCATTGTTTATGTTTTCTATGTGGAATTATTATAAATTTTTATTTAAATTAAATACTTTATTTTAGTGGAGAAGTGGGCTGGGCAATTTCGATAAGAGTAAGTGCTCCATTTTTCTTGTAAGAAACTGAGCTTTTTAAGTTGCAAGTGATCAAGAATTTGTCATAGAGAGTTTCAAGGTGCACCACTATTTATTTATTTTGTTTACTTCTGCGACACAACATCATAAGAGATTAATACAATTATTATTTTCATTAGTAGACGTACCTCGTGGCACAATGGTGAGTGCTTTCATGCCAAAGGTCTGGGTTTAATTCCCAGCCTGTTGCCACCTAAAAACAGACATTTTTTTCCCCAAGGTACTGTCTTTTGAGAGGAACTGATAAATTCTCCAAGAGGATAGCTACTTCCCATAAATTAGTACTTCTCATCTAACTGTTCGGACTCGGTTTCTCGATTACCACTCGATTCCTACCAACAACATGCACACAGGAATGGTTGAGAGTTGTAAGTCACTAGACCTTGGTTCTCCACGAGCCAAATGTATGTATTTATTATTTTTATTCATCGATAGTACCTACAGTTTACACTTACTGTACTGCCTGACCAGAAAAAAGTGCTTCAACTCTAGCTGCAGCTACAGCTGCAACCTGGATTAGCTGTCAAAAAATGTCGTACGTGATTTGTTTTACTTGTCCACAATGTGTTGTATAGCCTTCTGACATTTTCGTCATTTGAAGTCAAAAATAAAAATTAAAACAAAAAAAAATGCATAATGGTGAAATGGAAGCTAAACTTACTTTACGTCTTTATCAGAGATTAAAAAGAGTTGGGAACTCTCTTCAATCCCCATAAAAAAAACTCGGTTGCGTTTACAGTTTTGAAACGTCAACAAGCTACACGCAAAATTTAATAGTTGGCCAACTTGTCCGGTTGGATCTGTAGCTGCGTTGTGTTTTGTTTGTTTTATTGGATTTGTGTGTATTCAATATTTTGACAGCTATTTCAGTTTCAGCTCCAGTTTCACCTCTGTCTATATTCTGTTCAGCCAGTTACTCCTCAGTAAAAATGGCACACTGAAATAATTCTCTTGATGAACAAAAATTACAACTGTGTGATAATCGACAGTGATTGCGGAAGCGACTGTAGAAGATTTAGTAGATGGTTTGCAGCATGGAAAGCTGAAATTATCAAATGCTGAAGAATTACTACATTGTTGCACCCAAATTATATGATAAAGAACGCTCTTTACCATTTTAACAACCATTTTCAAAATATTCTACAGTACTTAAAACATGTATCCAATGCATTTAAGAGAATCAATACGATCGTCGGCAAAGGACAAGAAATCCAGCAGACAAAATTAGCAGTAGAAAATATGAAGTCAATAAGATATCTCTGGGAAAAGTGGCAGCATTTGCTGAATGATTCGAATAGAATTTCGTGACAACGCATAGTAAATTCAATATAATAGAACACCTGCAAAGCAGACTGATATTGAAATTACCATTTTCAACAAGTTATCATTTGAAATTAAAACAAAAATTAAATGATTATATCCGTGCGGGATTCCGGTTGATATTTGCGGTGTTTTTCAATGAAACACTATGCTTCCACCAAAAGATAATCCGGGATTTGAGGAAGAAGATTTTAGTGGTGTTTCCACCACATGGAAAGATTAAAAAGGAAGATTAATTCTGGCAGCACATTTCAAAAGCAAATGGAGTTTCAATTTTTCTTAAGAAGTTGAAGTAAGATTGAACGTTTTATTTGTGTCAAACAATAAAGAATTGAATGCAGTCATGAATGAATCCTTTAGCACCATGCAAAAATAGGTTACTTTGATTGGAAAAACTATTTCTATAGTAAGATTAATTTCTAATCTGTAAGATTTACGAAATAAATCTGTATGGTAAATTTTCGAAATTTGAATGAGATTTGAGTCATATCTTATTGAATCTCAGTAAATGCGAGATTGTTAACAGTCTGAATTTTATTATTGCGGGATTATGAAACGCATAGTCATTAGTAAATTTGTGAAGATTAAGGAGCCCCAAGAAAGAAAACTAAGACCATATCTTAACTTTAAACTTACAGTTCACGCAAAAATGGATTATCCACTAGCATTTGCCAAATCCATATGGATTCACGTCAAAATTGATCATTTAAAAAGCAAGCACCACGTTGTTGAAACGTTATTCCGTTTCTATCAAATGATTTTGTCAAGCCACATCACATCAACACAATAGGTGCGTTCCAGAGCGAGTTTCAAACAGTTTTAAACCGCCAGATTTAGTAATTTTTAGTGTGAAGTCGTTCCACAAGTCAAAGTTTGTACTCTTTCGGATAAAAGAGAGCACTCATAAAAGAGGAAAAAATTTCCCCTACTTGCCGGATTTGGTCCGAGAAATTTCTGGTGTCTGTTTTGTACTGGATGTCAAATGACTAGTGTTCGTCAATTTGAAGTTAAATAACCAAAAAGAATACAAATAGCTAGGGTTACCCAAGTGTTACTTTTTTTGGTTTCGTTTTTGGTAGATGCTCATAATTTTTTAATTTATTTTTCTTTTTATCAATAATATGATTTTGTTAAAATGCATGTGTCGTTAGGAAAATCTTTTTAAGAAGAAGAAAATTTAGTGATGAAAATTTGTCTAACTCTTGTTTACTGTAGTTTTTTTCACAAATTGATGTTTCATGATTTGATATGTTCTTAAAGAATATTTCTTTGTTTAATTTTACTCATTTTTATTCATAATAAAGATTTTGCGAACTTTAGTTCAAATGCGTTTCGCCCAGGCACAACAGTTGGGCTAATCACTATCAGTTAGATACTGTTGTACCCTTTTAAGGAGCATTATTTTTAATCGATGGATACCGACAACTAATTAAACTTACAGCGCCAAAGCACTGTAAATTATATTATTTTTGTTACTTCTAATCATTCTAATCATTTTTATACGTGTACGTTTCTTTTTTCTTAACATTCAATTTCTTGTACAGTGATTTTATAAAAAAATTGATTGACTAAAACATCTGATTGCACTACGGCAGCTCTAGTCAAATATTTCTTGACGTGACGTGACGTGGTGCAAATTAGTAGCTTAATCGTTCCCGACATTTTGAAAGTTTTTCTTCTCTCTGAGAGGATTTCTTCATCAAACGTCACAATTTGACATTTAGTCCGAAATAGTGCGAAGAATTTAAGGAACACACCTAACGGACGGCCGTCTAAAGTAAGACAAACTTCATAAATACGACTGTTGTTCTATAAGGGCAGTTAATTTGTTTGACGAACAAAATGCAGCCTGAGATACTGTGCCCTTTCATCCTCTACAACCCTGAGCAAGTAACTTTCAGTTATCTAGAGGTAGACCCCGACCTCTTACATCCCCGATGGCATTGTCTTTAAACCAGAGGTTCGGTCTTCTTCGTTCCCTCGTACCTGGTGGCTGGGATTTAAAGACTTTCTTTGCTGGAGCATTATTGTCAATTCACTCAATGTTGCCAATTAAATTAAGTCAACGTAACGGGTGATTTTTTAGCTGGTTTGGTTTTGGCAACACTGGTTTTGACAGCTGACGTGTGTTTAGTACCTTGTGTCACTGTCAAACAGCTTCAGTTTGGTTTGCAATTTAACCATGGATCGTCTTACAAATGAACAACGCTTGCAAATTATTGAATTTTACTATCAAAATTCGTGCTCGGTTCGAAATGTTCATCGCGCGCTGCTTCCATTTTATGGTCGGCATTCTCGACCTTCTGAGCAGTCTATTCGGAAGATTGTGACCAAATTTCGCACCAAATTTACTTTGTTGGACATTAAACCACCAACACGTTTACGTACTGTGCGTAGTGAAGAAAATATTGCGGCCGTATCAGCTAGTGTGACAGAAGACCGCGAAATGTCGATTCGGCGCCGTTCCCAGCAGTTAGGCCTTTGTTACAGCACTATGTGGAAAATTTTGCGGAAGGATTTGGGCGTAAAGCCTTTTAAGATACAGCTGGTGCAAGAACTAAAGCCAGCCGACCTACCACAACGCCGAATTTTTGGTGAATGGGCTCTTGGAAAGCTGGCCGAGGATCCGCTTTTTTATCGAAAAATTGTGTTCAGCGAGGAGGCTCATTTTTGGTTGAATGGGTACGTAAATAAGCATAATTGCCGCATTTGGAGTGAAGATCAGCCAGAAGCATTGCAACAGCTACCAATGCATCCCGAAAAAGCCACTGTTTGGTGCGGTTTATGGGCCGGCGGCATTATTGGGCCATATTTCTTCAAAGATGATGCGAATCGCAGCGTTACTGTCAATGGTGAACGCTACCGAGCGATGATAACAAACTTTTTTTTGCCCGAAATGGAAGTTCTTGACTTGCATGATATGTGGTTTCAACAAGACGGTGCCGCATGCCACACAGCACGCGAAACAATGGCGCAATTGCGAGGCGAGTTTGGTGAACAGTTAATTTCACGTTTCGGGCCGGTCAATTGGCCGCCTAGATCGTGCGATTTGACACCATTAGATTATTTTTTGTGAGGGTATGTCAAGGCTAATGTCTATAGGGACAAGCCCGCTTCGATTGACGCACTGGAAGCCAACATCCATGCATTCATTCGTGAGATACCGGCCGATATGTGTGAAAGAGTATGCCAAAATTGGACTCAGCGGATGGGCTACCTGAGACGCAGCCGCGGTCAACATTTGCATGAAATTATCTTTAAACATTAAATTGCAAGATTCAAACTATCGATTCAAATAAATATTTCATTCATTTTTTCGAATTTTTTGTGTTTTTTTTTTTAAAGTTCTAAACCTCTTAAAAAATCACCCGTTATTTTGATTTTCGGGACATCCATATTTACACCGACACCGAACGTGTCGCCTTAATCTCAAACTGAAAATTTATGTTGTGAATTTAATAAAATTAAATAGGTAAATCTTAAATTTCTTAAAGTTTTTTTAATTTTTCATTGTTCCATATAAATATGCCTATAATAGACGTAAGAACAATAGAAGAAAAAATCGAGAGGGTCTTTTTCCCCAGTCTTGGAGATTTGTGTGCAATTTTCTTTAAAGTTGAATCAACATTGAAAAAAATATAAAAAACAACGGCAATACGTAAAACGTCACGCTATAGCTTATTTTAAGTAAAAATCAATCCTCTAATAAGCTTTGTTAAATAAATTTGTCACCGTAAGCTGGAATGTGCTTTTGAAAAAATCAAAAATGATAATTGCTACTAACATAACTACTTCTGGGATGGGAATTTAAATAAAAAATAAAATTCCTAAAAGACGAATTACAGAAAAATAGTATTTGTAAATTTTGAAAAACTTTATATTTTGGTAAATTTCAAAAACAAAATTTCCTTAAATGACTTAAATATTTCCGTCTTAATTCTTTATTGCATATGATTGTATGGAAAAACATATTTTGAATCGTTTCTTAAAAAATAATTTCTTATATATCAAATTCTTGAAATATTTTTAAGGACAATTTTTGGTACACAAATCGTAAGTATTTATTTTTGTGCGTACAAAAATAAAAATTCAAAAATAATTGTCAACCCATTTATAAGATATCAAATTTTCAAAAAAAAATTAAAAACATTTCAAAATAGCTTTTTATGGCCTTTAGTCCTCCAAATTGGCGTTTCGTCCGGCTTACTCACTTGGACTCATCAGTGTGACGTAGTGAGGGCGTTGTCATACGCAATTTGTATTAAGTTCAGTTCAACTTACATGAATTCTTTTACAATTTTTTTCCACTATTCTTTATTGTGGGTTGACATTTGTATATACAAAAATAATCTAAATTTGTTCAGCTGATAATGAGAAAATTCAACATTAAAAAAACCTTCGATGAGAAGTTCCTACTATAAATAGTTGGTATTTGTAATTTTTTTTAAATTTATGGCAGTATATCGCACTTATTTGTACAGCAGAAAAAGTTTAATAAAAGTTGTAGGAGCCATTTTAAAGAAAAAAGTATCTTCCTTAAGGGTTTATATTTGTATTTGTATGGAAGGTACCGTTTATTTTCATAAAAATAAAATTTTTCTTAAAAAACCTTACAAAGTGCAAAAAATCGTAAAATACCGAGTTTTTTAAATATCTACGATTTTATTTTCAAAATACTTGATTTTCAAACAAAAATTTTCAACTTTTTGAAAACTCCATAAAATATTTTTTTTGAAAATTTTAGAAGGAAAACTTTTTTCATTGCTTAGAAGATTCTGTGTTCAAAAAAAATAATTAAAATCAAAATAACCATTTTGAAGAAAATTGAATGTTAAAAAATGGTTCTTTGGGAGGTGCCATTAATATCTCTAACCATTTTTTGAAAAATAGTTTCTTATCCAAAGGTAGCATTTACCAATAGAAATTTATTGAATTTTTTTAAGAAAAGTCTTGGAGTTGTTTTCGAGAAAAATAAGATTTTGTAAAATTGCTAAAAAATTGTATGGTAGGTACCGTTATATTTAGTTCTTCAAAAAAATGGCAAAAACGTGTAGGCAGAATCACCAAAAAACACTAGTAACCAAGTTTTAAGAAAATCGATTGAATCGTTAAGGCTAAAGCCGAACAGACAGACAGACAGAAAGACAGAAAGACAGAAAGACAGAAAGACAGACAGACAGATAGACAGATAGACAGAAAGACAGACAGACAGCCAGACAGAATTTTGCCACCCACTTTTTTGGTGGGTGTTCTCTATCATCGTTATGTCATGTTTGATTAGGTATTATCTCAAAATTTGTTTGCTCATTTCCAAAACTTAGTTAAAATATCTATATCGCAAGTAAAAATAATATGCAAAGCTGGCTTAAAGCATCTTTGATATGTTATCTTTCCTCCTATCCCAACTTACAAACTCTTCAGTGCTATGCTCTTGACATCTGCAAATATATTCTCATAAGACTCTTTTAGATCCCATAGCAAAACTTAACAAATGTTTATCTGGTAGTAAAAGTTAAATCATTCTCATATAATTTTTTACGTTTTTTTTATAAGTGTTAAGTTCTTTTAAAATTCCCCAGTTAGTACATATATATTTTTAACAGATACAATTTTTCGTCTTTAAGGAGTTTTAAGACTTAAGGTCATATAAGAAGAATATTTTAAAGTTTGAGCTCTGTTTACAACGAGGTAATATAAAAAAATCCTAAAATCTTAAGAGCTTAAGCTCTTATGTTCTTATAAAAGCAATTTAAATCATATTTAGAATAACGATCTTATAAAAAAAAGCTAATAGGAAATACAAAGAAAATCTAACTAAGCTTTTCCTTGTTGAAATAAATACATTTAAAAAAATTCTCTGGTAATTAGGCTGTTTGAATTTAATGGTTTAATGCTTTCAACGATCTTATAAGAATCTGGTAATAGAGTTAGTACATTTTAACGTGCTCAAACTCTCGTAAATTAATCTAGTAAAACTCTGGTAGAGTTTTATTAGAGGATTTGTTCTTTGAGATGTTAACCAAAAAATAATAAATAAAATTTATTACAAATTATTTTTAAACCGTAGTAAGTACTTTATAAAAATTAATCAATAAAGCTTTAATTAATATTTTATTGTTTTTTCATTCTGAATCTATAAACTTCCCCTGAAAAAACGTACTATTAGATGTATTTGTTTGCATATTTTTTTTTACATATAATTTTTAACCTAATTATTTGCGATGAACCATATTAAATTAAATATATTTTTCGCTTAACTGATTTAAATATTGTAATTAAAATTTATTTTCTATGATACCTAATATTCATATAGGTATCAATAGACAAAGTATTTCATATTAAATTTCCATCATTTATTTATAAACCTTCAGTGTATCGCAGAACTGACATAAAATTCTATAAACCGCATATGTGACCGCATAAATGACCATCACCCAGCCAGCAGCTTATAGCTCTTTTCCACATACTTTTCACATTATTTCTAAAGCATCTCCAGTTGAATGAGTTTTTATTATTATTATTATTTTTTGTTCTTGTGTGCTCTTTTCAAGCCTCATTACAACGATATTTCAAAGATTAACACTCCTCTTGGCTGTAATCCCTTACTCCATCAGAACCACGACCAGACATAATCCCCAATGCCAATCCCAGAGTGGCCCAGTTTTGTTCTTCGGAAGCAAACTGTTACATTGATAAAAGTTCAAACAATGCTTATGTTCTTTTTTTTTTAATTTTTAAACTTTTCTCTCTTTTTTTTTTTGTCCAGCAACCAACAACAGCTCTGGTGAAAACCAAAAACTGAGGCCCAAAACGAACAAAAGAATCGATTTATCCATTGGACAAACTTTACTATATACCAATATAACAGCTCTGCACTTGGCCATTTTGAAAGGATGAAACGCTCTCAGCGGGTCTGCAACGGCACCTACTCCATATAACACTATGACTTCTATACAAAAAGAAAATCATTGGAAAATCGCTGGTCATTAACGGATCGAAATAAATTCGTTTTCCTTTTTGGATTCTTTAGTTTTTTTTAAACTTTTTTTTTAAAGGGAGAAAGCCCCTAGACCGCATAAATATGTTTCACGCTGAACTGTTTCCGATATTGAAAGATTTTTGTGTTTATAGTCGGTCAGGGTTTGTTGGTGAAGAGAGAGAAGAGTGATTCAGTGGAATTACAAGCAAACGTCTACTGGTGCATATTGAAAAACATAAAATATCAGATTTTCATGAGTTGAAATGAAAATCCACCAGATGCATAAAGTTTAATCACGAATTCGAGTTCTATCCAGGGTGAGAGTAGGATATAGATAAATCGACGAGGAGGAGGATGAGGAAGGATGGACTTAAAACAGGCTATATGGAGTTATAGTCAGTCGAGATCGTCTCTTTTCAAATGCTACAAAAAGTTATGGAAACATGTGTAGCTCGTTGATTTCGAATAATAATGAACATCAAGGAACATAGAGTCCTGGGCCACTGAGTGGTACAGTTTATGTTGAATGGTGCTCTCTGTGTTAGTTGAAGTTGGTGCCTGGTTTTTGGGAAAAGAGCTACCACCATCGTGCAACTCGAGTGGAACATGCAATTTGAATTTGAATAGCAGAGGATAGGTTATTGGCTTCTCTATTATAGGAAAATGTATGTGGGCCTAAATAAAGAGCAATGTGCATTCGATTTCTCTGGTCTACATATAAATTGTTTCTGAATGTAAATTGAAATTTTACATTCAATGGACGAATATATTGTCAAGCGAAATTGCGGAAAATGTTTTTGCTCAATAAGAAAGTGGCTTTTGTGTGTGCATCGTTGGTGTGTATAATTGAAGGGTTTATTCAGCAAAATAATGCTTTTCATCAAAAATTTTTGACAACGAGTTCAAAATTATCAATCAAAAGAGAAAGAGAAGACAAAAATAAATTGCAGTTAACAAAATGATAGTGAAATGCGTATACTAAAGGAAAATTCTGGGAACAAAATGATCAGTATTTTTACCTTTTTTCGTGGCTTCTGTTAAGAAATAAAATTTAGTGATTCACAAATTATTTGGTTGAAATTTTTACACTGTTGAAGCTTGAGTCTTCCCCTCATGGCTTAAATTTTAGAAACTGAAAGTATTATTATTACTGAATTAAATGTGGAACATTTTCATTTAACAGGAATCATATTAAGGTTTTGAGTGAAATAATAATGCCTTGTGTTATTATTTTTCGTAGAAGGTTCTTTGTATCAGTTATCCACACATCGTGAATATTATGTTTGATTTCCCAGAATTAAAGTCGACATATACCTATTTTTTGTCGAATTTTTTGGGCATTGTTCAATAGTAGGTACCTACATATATGGCAAATCATCAAGCGTTGGATGATGTGTGAAATAGAATGAACCAAAAAAACCGTTTTGTTGTTTTATGACTGGCCTACCACAGAATTTTATTGTCTAAATCAATTGGCACAAAAAATCTAGATCAATTGGCACAAAATTTCAACCTCTTAGGTATACCTAATGGAAGGCGGTGCTCAAGCGACTTACTTTTCTTAAGTTTTGCTAGAAAATCCCCTTCATGATTTTCGCCGTATACTGTGCTTCCTCAAATTCGTTGTTGATATGTTGGGGGATGATTTCTGGTTTCATTCTAAGCAAAAAATTGTATGGAGGGAAAATTTTATCTCCCCGAGGCGATGGAGGAAATTTTTGAAAATTTTGGAAAAAATAAAAAAAAAAAAGCTATTTAAAATCAACGAAAGAACATACAATAAGAATAATGTTTTTTTTAAAGCTTACAGATATCCCACTCTTTCATTTGATTTCTGAATAAAGGTGTATTAAAGAATATATTTAGAGAAATTAAATTTTAAAGTGACTTTTTTTGAAAAAAATTTGTTTTTTTGTTTGAAAGTTGTTCTTTTTTTTTAATTTCGTGTGATTATCCACCACTGTTTTTATTTTTTTTTTATTTCAATGCTCCTATCAATTTTTAGCCAATTATTGAAAGCTTAATGGAAAAATTTCTCTTAGTTTTTGATAAATTAATGTGATTTGAATTTATTTCTCATTTTTGTTATTTCTGTTTTGGACGCCATTTTGAAAAATGGCACCCAATCAGTAGTGAGGTAAGGAAAATGAAATTCCTTTTTAGAGGGGAGGATATTATTTGTGTGTTTGTAGATTACTATAAGCAGTCATTGTTATAATCCTGTCACTTGGAAGCCATTTTCATAAATGGCGCCCAACATAAATTAAAAAAATCATAAATTACTATGAAACTTCCATGATCAAAATAACGATAGATATCTTAAAAGAAAGGTTTTAAGTAGACGCAAAGACGCAATTTTCAGAGTTGTCATTATTCATGAACATACTTTTTTAAGTCAACGAATGGAACCTCCACTCTTATGATAGTTTTTAATATTTTTAACATGAACAAAATTGTGGGAAAACCTATAATTTCTGAACGCGTATCGGAAAATAAAAATAAAAATTTTTAAAATAGGTATTAAGTAGACGCACCTTTATGATTTGATTTTCATTGTTGAAACTTTTCAGAGACAAACTTCATTTTATGTCAAAATGTTGAACCCTTCTCTAATAGTTTTTAACGTGAAAAATGTCATGGAAACGCCTTCAGACCTTAAATATGTGTTGGAAAAATAACATAACAATTGTGGTCTTAAAATAAAGGGTTTGGGTACCCGTGAATGCTTCCAGTAACAATAATACATTAATCTATATTTTGATGAAGGAAATTTCCACGTAATTTACGCTTTTTTTATTTACCATTTACGACCAAGCGACAGGATTAACAAAAAAATTTTCCGGGCTAAATTTTATCCTTAATGTGTAAGGATTGAATTCCATTCATTAAAAAAATGCCCCTGCCGAAAAAAGCATGGGATTTATACCTACCGATTAAATTTTTTTTAAAAAGTTTAAAATAAACTTGGTGTACATAGGTATGCGAATTTTGAGTAGGAACGTATTATTTATAAATATTTTGGTATTTTAATATGTTGCTATGTATAATAAAAAAAACATAACAATTAAGATTAAAAAAACAAAATGTAATGTGTTATGTAGGTACCAACTTATGAAAAAAATAAAGTCAAATAATTAGCTTTTATTTTGTTGTTTGTACATCTGTGTTATAAGGTGGATTGTATGCATGATCAAAAAACGTCATGCTATATTTACATGATAAACAAACAACTTTCTCCAAATTAGTGTGTATGATATCGAGCAACAAAAAATTAGTTAAAACGTCTCTTTTCCAGAAATACACATACAGGGTGGCGCACGAATCGTGCTACAAAAATAAAACGTAATAACTTTTTTTCTGTGTGAGTAATCGGCTTATTTTTTTTTTATTTTGTAGGTTACTATTTAGATTTATAAAAATGGATGCTTGGGATACGGAGAAAAGAATTTGGATAGTGCAACGGTACCATTCTTGCAGTCCGTCATTTCCGTCCAAAGGGAATTTAGGCGGGAGTTTGGCGGTAAACCCCCGAGTAGATGGACCATTATGTGGTTTGTAAACATGTTTGCCGAATCTGGAAGCATCGCACAAAGGCCGTACCATCGAGATGCTAATGTTCGGGTTCAGGATACAATCGCAGCAGTAGCATCTGCAATATAGGCCAATCCGAGCGTTTCGACCCGAAACTTATCGGGGCAAATTGGAGTTAGTAGACGGTCATTACAACGGATACTTCATGACGATTTAAACTTGTTTCCGTACAAAGTCCAAATTACTAGCAAGTTAAACCCTCAGGATTTGCCTGTTCGCCTGGAATTTTGCCAAAAAATGATATCAATGGCCGAAGAAGACAACACATTGATCAATTGTTTGTTCATGTCTGGTGAGGCCCATTTTGATCTTAACGGCAATGTAAACAAGCAAAATTGCCGTATATGGAATGAGTCTAATCCAGAAATGCTCCACTGTGTGGTGCGCAGTTTCATCAAGGTGTATTGTCGGGCCGTACTTCTTTGAAGAAAACGGTGTAACCGTTACTGTCAATGGGGACCGTTATTTAAAGATGTTGAAGGAGTTTTTATACCCAGAAAAAATTCGCAAACAAATTAATTTCTAGGAACTCCACTCTTCGCTGGCCCCCAAGGTCACCTGACCTGACTGCACCAGACTTCTTTTCATGGGGTTATGTCAAGCAAGAGGTGTATAAAACGAAGCCCAGGAATTTAACTGAATTAAAGCAGTCCATAACGACAATAATTGAGGCGATCCCAACTTCAACTCTTCAGGCCGCAATGAATAATTTTTTGATCAGGTGCCGCATATGCGTGGGAGAGCGTGGAGGTCATTTGCGGTCTATAATCTTTAAAAACAACTAACTATTTAAAATAAAATTTGATTTTCTAACCAATAAAAAAAAATAAATGAAATACATCGATTTAAAAAAAAGTTATTTGAATTTCTTATTGTAGCACAATTGGTGCGCCACCCTGTGAAAAGTAAGCGTTATAGAATGTGGATTAAAATAATTTAAATTTGTTTTGTTTCCATACAAAAAAGCTCTGAAAATTTCATCTAAAGGGCTGATTTTTAGAAACCTTAAAATATTAAAAGTTGGTGTTTCAGTAACTAGTTTTAGTTTAAGCTTTTCTTAATTTTGTTGGCTCATGCAATAAACTCTAAAAAATCTTAAGTATAAATAATGAGAGCTAGCTTGTTCTTAGATACTATAAGGAATTGGGTGTGTCAGTAAGCGGATTTTAGTAAAATCACTTTCTTAATTTTAGTTCTTACTTCAACTAACAAACTTCGAAAATTTCATCTAAAACCCTTATCCAAAAAAACATACAAATTATAAAAGTGGGTGTTAATATTTTGGTTGGGTATTACCAAACTGAATTTATTTAATAAATGGAATGGACAGAATATAAGACATTTTTTTTATACAAATTACTCTCAAAAAATAAACTTTTTCATAAATTTAAATTGCGTAATGAATTAATAAAAATATTTTTGCCCATAGGACCTTGTACCACCAGAGTGGAGTTGCGATACACAAACAACGTAGGTAATAAATTCCCATTTTTTTTTTGCTATATTCGCTTATATTTTTTTAAATTTTCGAATTTTGAAAGATGGCCATAATGAGAAACTGAATTATCTAAAGTGACCAATCAAGACCAACGACTCATATAAGATTATTGATTTTTTTCACAACCGTCATTTTTCAAAATTAAAAAAAAAAAATTAGTTTTAATAAGTTAGAGTAATTTTAAAGGGTGATCATTTGAGATAATTCAGTTTTTGACTATTTTTTATAAAATTCGAAAGTTAAAAAGTCAAAAGAAAATTTAACTCAAAAAAAAAATAAAAATTTAAATAAAAATTTTCGAAATAAAAAATAATATTTGCAAGGATGATCCAAAAAAATTTAAAATTGTTTGAACACTTTTGTGGGCCAATTGAACACAGCTGTGGTAGTGCAGTTCTGAATCCAGATTCAAATTCAGCTCATTAAAATCCTCTGAAAAAAATACCTACATACCTAAATTCATTTTTTTTGCTCAAAGCACCACCCTTTTAATGTATATAATTTCAATTAAAATGAAAGAAGAACCTAATACACAAAATATATTTTTTTTTTTTAGTTTTTTAGTATTTGTATTAATCCAAGGCCTTCAATAAATACCTTAGTTCCATTTCATGTGGAAGGCGGTTTATATATTAATATTGTTTTGAACTTGCATTTGCATTGTGCTAACTGCAACATTATCAAAATGTAACGAAATTTTTACTTTAAAAAAGATATTTGGGACGTTATTAAAAATATAAAATATTAATTATCAAATGAATGTAAGCTTTTATATGTTTAAAAAAACATTTAATATTTTAAATCTTCGTAAGCCCCACTGCAATAATTTTAATTGTCCATTAAACATTCGTAACTTAGTATTAAAAATTTCAAAAAAGCCGAAAGTTATTTACTTATAATATGGATATTGTATATACCTTCATGCTTAAAGAAATGTATTGGAATTAAGGAATATAATTTTAAGGGTACGTTCAAAGGAAGTACAATTTTACTTGTATGTTATTTCCAGCTTAATAATTGTATAACGTTGATAATAACTCGAATTTTTTTTTGTCAAGTAGAGCCATTCAACATTCATGATCTAGTCCAAAAATTCCATCCAACTGGGTACCAGCTTCAAATAAAGGTAACTACATACCAAAATTCACATCCAATAAAGCATTTGAAGACGACGGCCCTACTGCCATGTTGTTCGTTGAAGCTTATCATCACCCAGTCCTTTAAACTGCTTCCACTTGTCCAACCAAAGAGTTTCACAGCCAAGATTATCTTTTATCCCGAACAAAACCACTAATAAAAGAATAAGATTTGTCGGCTAATTTATGCATTGGTATTTTTTTTTTTTGAGTAGATTTAATAGTGGTCTGGTAAATTGGATATATTGTGGGATTTTATTTCTGTCGCGGTGTACCTAATAACTCTTTTCTAAAATAAAAAAAATACCAAAAGAACGTTAAAACAATAGTATCTACGAGTATGTGACGCCTATTTCTCAAAACCAATATTTCTTCCTTAAACGTTAAACAAAAAAAAATACTTACAAATCCTACTTAAGGCAAGCCATAACAAAAAAAAAAGGACGTCTCTATCCATTGAAAATTACAACAACTGCAACAGACAATGAAATAAAAATCCAGTTATACGCATTATTGATTTATATTTTAAAATTCATTTTATTTTCCATCAAAGAACTTTAGTTCAGTATTATAAGGTCCTTACGCTTTTTTTTATTTCTGCTATTGTTGTTGTTGTATGTTTTGTTGTGTTTCGAATTCATCGTCGTCATTCGGAATTGCAAAAAAAAAAAACCTAGCACTCCCTCCTGTTTCTTGTCTTGTTCACTTGAAATGAAGTCAATAAAACTTACTTCCCCATCATTTACCAACTTGCTGCGTAAATTTAATCCCCTTTCGAATGGGAAAGAACAGATAAAAGTCGACGTCGAGATCAAAATTGGCATCACTTTTGGTTCGGAACCAACATCAGCAGCGGCATCAGCGCGAGACCAATATGACAAGACAAAACATTTGTATTGGATGACGGAAGAGCATTGGTGGGGTGAATCCCCATCAGAAGCCCGGAGCGCCCATCCAATAAACTCTTTGCTTGCTGGAGAACAACACATAAAAAAAAAGGATTTTCAATTTTGCGCGAGAATACAAAAAATTTTCCACTTAAAAAACCAGCACGCAGCAAAGTTTTCTTAAGGACGACGACGACGACGCCGCGCCGCGCCGCGGACGATGAGAATCCTTCATCCGCACCAAAAATGCGTATATATTGCGAGGGTTGTTGGCATCCTTTGGTACAACGTACAAATCAGTTTGTGGCATTTTATGTTTCTTTCGCACAGAAACAGTAGAATCGCTCTTTTGCGGATCAAAGCGCTTACCGAAACTTGTAAGCGGAAATGTTCAAAATGAATTTGTAAGTAGCTAATAGCCTTTTCACACCGAATGAAAATCTAGATTTCAAGCCAAAAGCCTAAAACCTCATCGAAATCAACAAGATTTCCCATGCATTTTAAGATTTTTTAGCAGATTTTCACCAAATCTTCTTAAAATCTTATTGGCCTATTCACAATCATACTTAATTATTCATTTTTTGCTCCCTTATAGGAGTTTACCCATAAAAGAGAGAAGAGAGAAAAAAGAGAGTTTATATTTATGAGCACAGTGTAAACAGATTGTGGTCCTTTTTATGTTTTATTTAAAGAAAAAGTGAAATATGTGCAACTGTGACCTGGGACATTGACTGATTGTAATGCATCTTTCTTTTTTAGAGTTCCTATCAGCACTTAAATTCTTTTGAAATATCAGACAGAATCTAGATTATGTGTGGTGTGAACGATTCAAGTAGATTTTGAAATCTTGTTGCTCAAAATCGAGATTTCGGTTAGGTGTGAATAGGCTATAAGTCAATTTAAAATAGTTTAACAAATTGTTCAGTGTAAACAGACCTGTAAACTTTCAAAGATAATTACCAGTCAAGTACTCAGTACATTGTACTTGTACTTGTTTCAAGTACATGCACTCGGTACTGTTATACTGCCTAGTATTATTTTTAAGTGCTTTTCAAGTTGAAGTCTTGTTCATGCACTTTTCAAGTATAATTTCATTTCAAGTAAAAGTCAATTTGAGTAGTGTGGTTGATCTATTCAGTAGTCTAGATGCGGTTTTGAAATGACTACTTCAACTCAAAAATAGAGTTCACAGTGACTGATATGGCGTCTCGTTGTCTTGGAGTCATCTAGCGAAAATCCTGCTTTGGTCGTCATTATTCGTTAGCTAAAACAGACTACTCAAAAAATTGTACTTGAAAAGGACTTGTACTTGAAAAGGACTTGTACTAGGTGTTTTTCAAGCACCTAGTACATTGGACTTGTTTTTTTGAGTACAAATTAAAGTACAAGTACAAGGTACTGGGTACTTTTAAAGTACTTAAGTACAAATGTACTTAAGTACTTTAAATACTTTAAAAATCGGAGTGTAAATAATGTTTAGATTTTAAATTTTTTTTTAATTGTTAAAAACCGAAAATTTGTTTCATTTTCAGAATTTTGGTTATACCGAATTGAAGAATTCACATCAACAGCCCATTCCCAGAGTTTGTACTGTAACACAGGGAAACGCAGAGTGCGGCGGCTGATGTGATGGAGTAGAGCCAGATATGAGTCGCGACAAATGGTGACTTTGGCTCTTAAAATGTTTTGCTAAAGCCAACATAAAGGGTTAATTAACGTGAAAATGATTTTAATTATAAAGAAAATAGGATTTTCTCGCGACAACGATCGCAGGAGTGGCGGGTGTATCTGTTTATACTCCTTGACACACACAGGAAAAGGAAGACGTCAGAAGGACTGCTTAAAATTGAACCGAACCAACAGACAATGACAACAACTGGTATTCTTCGTTTGAATTGATTATCGTAATTACAAAAGTTTGTTAAGAAAAAAAAAATTGCTTGCTGCTGTCTAAAGTCAAGCAAAAGAGTTACAACCCTCCCAAACCCAAACCCGACGCCGACATCAACAAGGAATGAATTAAAATTGAATAAGAACTAAATTGAAGATTTCATTTGACAAGGAATCAGTCGGTAGTGCTGCGGTTATCCTTCCATAGAATTCCTGTGACAGGGAAGTTGTGGCGTATATTGTAACATCGACAGTCAGAATGAATGGTGGTATAGACGACAGCTTTAAATGGGCTATACACAAACTTGGATACACAAAAGGATTTTCTAATTGGCTTGAATGGCTCTCTCACTTACACAGTATAGCCTGCAACAACTGTATAAAGTGTTGTTCCATATAGGTAATGGGATGATTACTTTTTCGATTGCACATTGTTGACATTTCAGTTCAGAGATATAACTGATGTTCCATTTTCTTCCGTCGTCCCTGGAAACCTACGATGAAAGTAAATAATTAATTCTAAAGTATGTATTTGAATTAAACAGACTAAAATCCGAGAGAAGGACAACGATGTTCATTCTTAAGTTCCTCTTCCCATTATTCCTTGATGGTCATGGAGATAGCTAGGATATTTAACTTTTAACCCAGTGTGAAGTGATATTTTTAGAAAATGAATGTAAAATTCTCTAAAGTTGATAGAAAATAGGAATAAAATTAAATGTAATTTTTAATTAAATAAGGAAAAACTCGATTGAATAATAATGAAAATTGTACCTACAGCATGAATTTCTGTCTTTTGTTGAAAAGAAAAAATGTTTTAAATGTGTTTATAAATTTATTCAGAATTCTATATTTTACAAGAAACTTTCGTTCCTTTTGCTAAAACTTTTAGGACCTACCCTAAGAAACAGTATACATTTTGTCAGTACTTACGTCTGATTTTTAAATTGCTATCTTTAAACTTTGGAGTCACTTTTTGGTATATTAAGAAGCAGGGATTCAATTTGTGCTAAGGTAGCTCAGACCCTCTTGGACAGCACAGTAGAGGAGGACAGCGTAAATTGTGATGCATGCAAGTTTTTAATTTTAATTTTAATTTTAATTTTAATTTTAATTTTAATTTTAATTTTAATTTTAATTTTAATTTTAATTTTAATTTTAATTTTAATTTTAATTTTAATTTTAATTTTAATTTTAATTTTAATTTTAATTTTAATTTTAATTTTAATTTTAATTTTAATTTTAATTTTAATTTTAATTTTAGTTTTAATTTTAATTTTAATTTTAATTTTAACTTTAATTTTAATTTTAATTTTAATTTTAATTTTAATTTTAATTTTAATTTTAATTTTAATTTTAATTTTAATTTTAATTTTAATTTTAATTTTAATTTTAATTTTAATTTTAATTTTAATTTTAATTTTAATTTTAATTTTAATTTTAATTTTAATTTTAATTTTAATTTTAATTTTAATTTTAATTTTAATTTTAATTTTAATTTTAATTTTAATTTTAATTTTAATTTTAATTTTAATTTTAATTTTAATTTTAATTTTAATTTTAATTTTAATTTTAATTTTAATTTTAATTTTAATTTTAATTTTAATTTTAATTTTAATTTTAATTTTAATTTTAATTTTAATTTTAATTTTAATTTTAATTTTAATTTTAATTTTAATTTTAATTTTAATTTTAATTTTAATTTTAATTTTAATTTTAATTTTAATTTTAACCATGACAAACAAAGACAAAGGCAAGATGCTGAGTAGACGCACCCTCGGTGAAATCTCAGTGTTTCCACTTTTCGGAAAAATACTTTTTGTTATGACATCCACTTATTTTGTAATTTTTAACATTGAACAAGAAAAAAAGGTAAGGAAACACCTCCAGGTACCAAAAGCGTGCCCGGAAAATAATGGTTGGCGTCTTAAAAGATAGTTGAAACTGCGGAAATACTTTCAGATGTCAAAAGATTGTTGGGAAAGTAAGGCTCGATGTCTTAAAAGATAGATTTTGAGTAGACATTCAAGTAAAAATCTCAGTGCTGCCATTTTTTGGGATAATAATTTTTTGTATGTCAAATGGTAGGTTTTCTATTATTTGGAATATGAAAAAGTTGCAGAAATGCCTACAAATGATAAAGGCATTTTGAACATGAAAATGTTATGGAAACGCTTCCAGATGCCAGACGCGAGATGATAAAATATTGGTTGATGTCTTTAAAGATAGGTGTTGAGTAGACACACCTTCCAATTAATTATAAGTCTTGTCACTTTTCGGGAACGCACTTCTTTTTGGTGTCAAAAATGGGACCTTACTTTTTTAGTCATAATTAGGTACGATTTCAAAGACAAAAACTTTGCTGTAAAGCTTAATGATTCCAAACGCGTGCTGTGAAAATAACCTTTTTGTCTTAAAAGATTGGTTGTTGAGTAGACTCATTTGCGGGTAAAATGTTAGTGTTGCATTTTCAGATGCCAAACGAGTGTTAGGCAATAGGCAAATAAGGCTCGATGTCTTAAAAGATAGATTTTGAGCAGACGTACCTTCGGGTAAATCTCAGTGTTGCCATTTCTTGGAAAAATAATTTTTTTTGTATGTCAAATTGTAAGATTTCCAATATTTTGGTAATTTTTTATATTTTGAACATGAAAAAAAGTTGCGGACACGCTTCCAGATGCCAAATATGTATTGGACGCCTCAGGCGTCTTACAATCAATAAGTTGTAGTAGTTGTAGTTGTAGCTTGTTTCTAGTCTTCTATTTCTTCAAATACTCATAATAATTATAAAAACAACTTGATTTGAAGATGAAAAAAAAATGATTTTTGCTTTTAAAAAGGAAATCGTTGGATTTCTGTGATAACCACGTAAGTCCAAATAAAACAAAATGGTAAGAAGACACTTTTAAAAATAAACACAATGGGATTTTACATACTAAACACCTTTAAAACTAGTTAGATTAAAAAAAAACTATGAAACAGTTGCAGAGTATTTATATTTGAACTCAGTGGCATTGTGTGAGTTAAAACATATTAAAATGTAATAAAATAACTTCCAGGGCCAACGATATAGCATAATACTCGTACCTACTATTAGTGTTACCGTTGTTTTTTTTAAATCCATTTTTTAAGACAAATTTAGTACGCTTGATATTAATTTTATTAATCAAAACAAAAATAAAACTTTTCCAAATAATTATCTTGTTCATAAAAAAGCCATTCAAAAAGCCTTACAAAGTTTTACATATTCTTAAGCAATGCTGATCTTTTAAAATATGTATGTATTTTTAAATTTTACATTATTTTTTAAAATTGTTCACGTCTACACCTTCTACCAAAAAAAATCAATTTCAATATCAAAAGAACGCCATTAAATTTTCATTTAATCCAATAAAATGAAATCACCTTTTGTTTTGTTAAAAAGGAAAAGCGCTAAAGTATAAAGAACATTCATTAGACCATACCACCACTCTACCTCTACTACCTATACATGCTTATTGGATTCTGCTTAAAATAGGAGAAAATTAGCAGATAGGTAACATTATTACATTGAGAAGCTAATAGCTTGTAATTGGTGTTTTGAAAATTGGCACTAAACACGGGAATCACATGTAGTTAAGTCAATGTTGCAGCATACCTACTTTGGAGTAGGGAAACAAAACACAGAGCGGATGATGGCATTCCGCAGCCGCCCAACAAAACGTTTTGGAATCATGTTTAATTATACCTAAATAAATTAATTAAAAATGAATTTCGCACAAATAGGTACACGATGGCACTTTGTATATTTAAGGCTGAAATTGCTATGCAGTACTTGTATTCGTGCATAGATATAATACCAACAACAAACACCATCTGACAAACTATAATCGCATTTAGTCAGTGAGAGAGAGTGTCCTTTTATATGTATATATATGCGAAACCTGCGAAACTGCGATGTGCAATGGAATTTGAAATTAACGTTTCTAAATAATAAATAGCCAAATAACTGTTTAGGTACATATCGGTTTTTGGCTAACATTGTTGGGATAACCTAACAAACTATAGCTACACATATACACAAAATGCGCATACGCTGGAACTACATATGTACATATATATGGTGGATAAGTATATACTATTGTGTCGGGAACGTTTGAAAATTATATTTAATTACTTTGTCGTTGTTTTGAATTAAGTTAGTTTTGGCGGAACACTAAAAAAGTTTATATTAAGTCTGGCACATTTCAAAGTTTTGAAATCGTTTTGCGGGAACATATTTTATCATCCTGGAACTTAATATTCTATAAATGGTATCTATGTAGGAATTAATAAATCACTAACAGAATTGATGATAAATGAAAAGTTATGGAAACAGATGCAACATTATGGATTAAAGAATTTAATTTTTCAAAATTGTAAAACAAGAATCGAAGGTCAGTGATTTTTGAGAGGAAGAATTATTCTGCTTAAGCCTAGTACGTGGAACGTGGCTGTTGCGAAACCAAAAATCCCATACAAAAATGACACAACGAAATCATAGCCACAAAATTTAATTCTAAATTTTGTTTTGCAGTACGCTGTTCGATCAACGAAATTGATAATTGTTGCATATTTCTTGGAGAAGTCTAAAGGCCACTTTACACAATAATATAAGTCATATGACCTGTCATTATATTTTCTGTATGATTTCTCATATGAGCTGTCATTTCAAGTCAAGTCATACGGTTATAATTTTTTTATGTTTACACGTCCTTACTTCGCATTTGATTTTTCCTATGGTTATCTGTCAACACCAAAATAAAAGAAAAAAAAGTCATAAATAAATAAACTTTTGTGGAGCAAAACTACTTTTTATGAATTATCCATTGTTGTTTTCATTCAAAATAAATTTTGTTTGTACAAATATTTTTATTTTCAATACTCTGAATTCACTACTTTCCATGAAAATAAAAAATCTCGTTTGGCTTCTCAAATGGAATTAGCTGCAGTCCTAATGTCAAAATAGTCATATGCGTTTTGCTTTTGAGAAGTCATATGAGTTCAATGAGTGCGTTCAGACGATTTGGTATGTTTTTTTGGCAGGTCATATGAGAACTCATATGACTTCTATTATCGTGTAAAGCGGCCTTAAGACTCTTCTTGCACATAATTAATTACCCAGGCCATTTATTGTATGCGTAATATTGAAAATTGTGTTTTTACGTGATTATTTTTGCTGCGGAAAAATTTCAAGTAAAGATTTGTAAATACAATTATTTTTATTTATGTATAGGGAATAAGCATATAAAAGTTTATAATCGAATCTAGCCTGCGTTAAAAGTTAGTCAAGGTCAGACATCAGATATATTTTTTTTCCTATAACAAGATTTTTGTTTTTGTAGTATGGAGGCAAAAATTAATTTCCACTTAAGAAAATTCCAAGTTTTAGTTCTGGAATGCAATTACATATGTTTATTATCTTAGAAAAAATACTCATGCAAAAGTTTGTAGACGTGCCATGCATTTTAGACGAAAAGAGGCGTGGAAACAAATGCACTTAACAAAAAAAAAAAATTTCGGGCGTTTGACCTTGAATAATTTTTAACGCTAACCAGATTTATCTAGAAACTTTTGTATTAGTATTTCTCTTGGAAAAATGAAGACAATTGCATCTAAAAATCTTAACTTAAAATTTTCCCCAAGTGAAAATTAATTTTTTCCTGGATACCTTAAAAAAATTGGGTTTTACGGAAAAAAGAAATATTTGCGACGTTTGACCTTTAATAACTTTTACCGCAAGTCAGATTCATCTGAAGACTTCTGCATGAGTATTTCTTAAAAGACATTTGCGTATAAAAATTTTAACTTGGAATGGAATTTTCCCCAAGTGGAAATGCATTTTTCCGAACCACGTTAGGCCTGAAAACAAGCATTTTCGAAAGCTGATAGTTTTTCGTTCGAAAAATTAGTCAGAGTAATTCTTTTAGAGAATATTTTATTTTCTACAAAATGAATTTTGCCATTTAAGAGAAAAATGCAAAATACCGTATTTTTGTGTTTTGTCTTTATATACAAAATTATTTACTAACAACTTCTTTATTTAAGAGTTAAAAGCAAAAACTTGATATTTTGGGATTTTTGACGAAATTTTTCAAAAAATTATATAGTTTTAAACAGCTCTTTGAATAAATATTTTTTTTATTTTTGTATAGAGGATAATATAGTGCACAAACTGTGCATACAAATGTTTTTTATAACGCTCTCCATTTCTGAGTTACACGCAAAAAAAAATTTATTTTCGTCGTTTTACGTGTTTTGAAACGCCGATATCTTCTTACCCATCAATTGGAGAAAAAATAAGTGTAAAAAACATTTTTTGTAGAGAATCATACATCTTCAACTTTTTTACACACTTCTTTTTAATACTATTTACCGTTTTAAAGTTATACGTGAAAGGTGAATTAGTTTTAACGCAAGCCCAATTTGTCTGAAGACTTTTTCATGTTTATTCCTTAAGCCTAGTACATACTTGTGAATCATGTCGTGCTTCCATAAAAAATTTGCATTTCTATTCACCTATGAACGTGCTCGTAAAGTTGTGTGGAGAGTTTTCCTTCACGAGCAATTCCCATGCAAAATGTACAGAAACTCTTGGTGAACAGTTCACTATTTGATTACTAGTCAATTGAGGCATGGTAATTTTAATCGTCAAACGTTCAAAACACATTCGCCAAATGTCAAAAAATCACTTTCTCCATACTGGCGATTGTTCACTTCACGAGGAAGTATGTACAAGGCTTTATCCACAGATAAAAATAATTGCGTTTAAAAATTTTCACTTACAATTTTTCCCCAGTGGGCTAAATTGTAGCAGATTGCTTGGACAAGTCTTCACTCTTTCTTCACACACAATCAATTACCCAGACCATTTATTGTAGGCGGAAAAGTGACATTTATGTTTCTTGGTATTAATTTTTGTTGCTTTTGTTGATTTCAGTATGGCTGCCGGTAGTTTTTTTTTTTGCCTATTTTTTGTATAATTTTTTTCAATTTTGTTTTCGTAGATAAGCATTTCGTTGTCTTATTGGAGACAAACTTAAAAATTTCGTTTCGCATCAGCAGCGTACTTGGTTTTAGTTAGGAACTTATGGTAAGCTTTAATCCTCTATAATTATATTTCATCTCCAATTTATTTGAATTCATTTCACACTAAATGAAATATTATAAATTTCCAAGTGTCAATTATTTTAACACCTCTCCCCAAACTACTGGAACCCAATCATACCTACAAATCTTAATCTACGAGCATATCTAAACACCCACTATTGAATGAAATATTTTGTGCAAACACTTACAGACAAGCAAACACACTAAATTATTTACCCCAGCTCTGGCTCTGGCTGACTGACTGGCTGGGCTTAATTAATTCTACGATTATTCTGATAAATTTCTCAGACAAATTGTCAAATCGAATAATCGTTCCATTAAGATTCGCTTCAATTGAGAAAGTGGTCATTCTAAGATAAGCAAATAACACATTTATCACAAAATATACAAACATACACATGTGCCATTGAGAAAGACTATAAAAGATAATATAGGCACCTGTATTATGCCTACATAATACATATACATAGGTATTTTATTGTTAAGGCTTTATGGGATTCACCATCGCATAGCAACAAAATAGCTACCAACAAAAAAAAAAAAAAAAACATTTTGCTATTAGTTGTCTTGTATCTTGATATACTGCCGACGTAAGTTATTCCAATTTTCCTTTTGACAGCAGGAAAGCTAGGCCGGAGATGTCAGAGAGAGAGAGGAGAAAAAGCCTGACCCAGCATCCTTTTGGAATCCTCGATATATAGAACACTTTTACGCATTTGCCTTACGACTAAGTCGATAAATTCAATTCTTGGGAAACAATTGACAAGTGAATATTTTGCTTTTCTCCATTCACGCAACCCCCCATCCCCAAAATGCTCATCATCATCATCATCATCGTCGTCGTCTTCATCAGCCCCATACCAAATAAATTTACCAACCAAGTACCTATACCGCACCGCACCACTGGCACCAACCGCACCGAATCAGAAAACCTATTCCAAGCATCAGCGAGATAATTTATTATTATTGCTTAGGTAAGCCAGTTTCTTGGGTATATAGTGCCACAAAAATGTGGCAATAAATTTACCAAAAGCAAAGTGAAATGATAGCAAATTCAATAAAACAACGAAACTAGAATTAGAAAACCCAAGAAACAATAGCAATTCCAAGAAACATGATGAAGAAGTGAAGCAACAATACAACAACAACAACAAAAAAAAAGCGTTGCAAACAAATGAAATAATTATAGTCGGGCGTGTCGTTTTGGCATTTCATGGCTCCTGACGTGTCGTCGCTCTCATGCAGTGAGCGAACGGAAATCTTCGGGCAGGGGCATCCCCTACCCAGCGTTCTTGATAAATTACTTGGAATTGCTAATCGAAAGAAAAAAAAATTAACTATTGTTGGAGAGAATTAAGGAAAAACTTATTCGGCTTCTCAAATATAGGGTGATTTTTTAGCTGGTTTGGTTTTGGCAACACTGGTTTTGACAGCTGACGTGTGTTTAGTACCTTGTGTCACTGTCAAACAGCTTCAATTTGGTTTGCAATTTAACCATGGATCGTCTTACAAATGAACAACGCTTGCAAATTATTGAATTTTACTATCAAAATTCGTGCTCGGTTCGAAATCGAAAAATGGAAAAATTGTGTTCAGCGATGAGGCTCATTTTTGGTTGAATGGGTACGTAAATAAGCATAATTGCCGCATTTGGAGTGAAGATCAGCCAGAAGCATTGCAACAGCTACCAATGCATCCCGAAAAAGCCACTGTTTGGTGCGGTTTATGGGCCGGCGGCATTATTGGGCCATATTTCTTCAAAGATGATGCGAATCGCAGCTTTACTGTCAATGGTGAACGCTACCGAGCGATGATAACAAACTTTTTTTTGCCCGAAATGGAAGTTCTTGACTTGCATGATATGTGGTTTCAACAAGACGGTGCCACATGCCACACAGCACGCGAAACAATGGCGCAATTGCGAGGCGAGTTTGGTGAACAGTTAATTTCACGCTTCGGGCCGGTCAATTGGCCGCCTAGATCGTGCGATTTGACACCATTAGATTATTTTTTGTGGGGGTATGTCAAGGCTAATGTCTATAGGGACAAGCCCGCTTCGATTGACGCACTGGAAGCCAACATCCATGCATTCATTCGTGAGATACCGGCCGATATGTGTGAAAGAGTATGCCAAAATTGGACTCAGCGGATGCGCTACCTGAGACGCAGCCGCGGTCAACATTTGCATGAAATTATCTTTAAACATTAAATTGCAAGGTTCAAACTATCGATTCAAATAAATATTTCATTAATTTTTTCGAATTTTTTGTGTTTTTTTTTTTTTTTAAGTTCTAAACCTCTTAAAAAATCACCCGTTAAAAGTTTAACACCACCAAAATGAATATTTTTGATAGAGTGAGCCTTTGGTCTTAATGTCTTCTTTTTGCTGAATCGAAGTTTGGAAATCTTGGAAAAAAGTTTCAAAGCCTTAACATAAATATGTACCTACCAAAACCTACATCATGAAAAGTGTGATGTTTGAAATAGTTTTTCGATTTCGAAATGAGCTAGGTATTTGAGGATTTGTTCGTTTAACTAATCAATTTTGCTTTGGTGATTGACGAACTCAAGTTTTTTTTTTGCTTGCGATCATATGAGCTGATTAATGGCGTCTGGGTTTTGTATGTTGTCGAAAGAATTTGAATGTCAGTAAAATAAATTTGTTTGGTTCAGGCTAGTTTTGTAAAATGTAACGTTGAACTGGTTTTTATTTTATTATTATCTTAACTTTTCATTGCCCAGAGCTCATGGCATTTTTGTAAAGTGAAAATTTTTTAAATTGATTATTAAAAGTCAATATTTTACGGTTGCAGTAAAAATTACTACAACAAGTTTCACCAACTCATTTAAAAATAATGCCATACCCCCTTTTTGTGAACCTGGTACGTAAAGACCTATGCTTTTAAAGTATCATACAAAACAACATTAGTAAGTTTTCGAGGAATTCAACGACAAGTTTGTGACAGATGTATCTCAAAATACAGCGAAATTTGTGACGGATAATCCACATAATGAACTGCTATCCGTTGACAGAAATAACATTTTGGTCAGCCAAACCGACTTGACAGTGTCTGCTCATTGGCATGATCTTGACCGTCATCGCCGTTTGAGCAGCTTGTTTTAACATCCACTGCCTTTTCAATTCCATCCTTATTCTTGTGTGATCCAGGGCTGCTAGTGAATCCCATTCACGGGCTACACTGCGCACAACGTAAAAAATTTTTACTGACCTGGATGTTGCTTAATGGTAAGTCTAGTACGCTGCTGAAACGAAACGAAATTTTTAGTTGGTCTCCAACAAGACAACGAATTGCTTATGAAAATGAAGTGAACAAATATTAGTTGACAGTTACAGCAATCCAAAAAAGCAAAACAAATGTATGTAAATGAAAAATGAAAAAACCAAACATCAAAAACTTTCATATGAATAATTTTCTTTCACGCTGTCGCGTCGGTGGCGTTTGGGAGTGAATACCCAAAATGAAAGCGTGAATAGAAACAAACATAGTAATATTCAATCATATCTCTATCTCTGTCAAATCCAGAAAGAAAAAAGTGTTTCTATCTCATACATTTCTCTCTTCTCTTCAAAAACACAAGGAAATTGAGAGAATCGTGCAGTTTTTAGAAGAAATGGTAAGGTAGTTGGAGCATCGATAATGTAGTTTTCATACACAGAACCAGAATCGCTAATTTGTGTGTTGTGTCAAATGAATCGAAAAAGTGAAAGTAGTGCTCGGCAGCGAAAGTGAAAACTATTTATTCGTTTCACTTTTTCATTGAACCAGAGTATCATGGAACCAAAATAGACCCCCTGGGTAAATAATTGTGTGCAAAAAAATTGTGGTAGACCTCTCCAAAAAATATGCAACAATTATCAATTTTGTTCATCAGAACAGCTTACTGCATCAGAAAGAAAAGTAGGACTAAATTTTTCGTTTATGATTTCGTTCTGTCATTTTTCTATGAGATTTTCGCTTCGCATCAGCAGCGTACTAGATTTTAAAACAGTTTTTTATGATTAATGATTTGATTGCCAATTTGAAAAGAAAAATTTTGAACTAATTTCAAGAACGGATACCTTAAGTGAGAAAAAAAGAAACAAACAACCAAATTGACAACCCTGGAGGGTAAGAAGGGTTAAGTAAGTCAATTGAATACCCCACACCCACGCAAGTGAAATGACCTTTGCTCCCTCAAACATATTTATTTTATTCAGAAGCAATGGCATGCTTTTCGATTTCCTTGAAAAGATCAAAAGAAAACTCGTTTTTTATCTTAAAAATGAACTTTAAAAATAACCTATAAAATATCAAAGGTGCAACTGATAATAATATTTCTTAGAAATTGAATAATAATAATTTCATAAGAATTTGATATAATTTTATTAAAAGTAAGCTGTGAAAACTGCAATGATTTAAGGAAAACAATTCTTAGAATCATTAAAAAGTGAGGATGCTACGAATGACTTCAAGAGAAAATTTCTAAGAATACTAGGTACGATGGCACTGTTTGACGTGTTTATTATATTTAAAACTCATAGTTTTAGTTTAACAAAAATGAAACCATGATAAAGATCGTATTTTAACGTCACGTCATTTAGACCACAGTAGGTAGGGGAAAAGCAGGAGACTTGACCATACTTGAAACATGAGCCACTCGCAATATTTCACTCAGTTTACTATTAAATTTTATATGTGTTTTTATATTCGAGGCAATAAATTACCTTCTATTTACTAACAAAAAAAGTTCACGGTCAACATTTGCATTTGGTTACTGGACTCATTTTTTGCTATGAAAATTTAAAAAAAATATTTGTCTGAAAAATTTTTGTTTGTCTCTTCGTACATTAAATAATTAAGGATGATTCTTTGAATAATTGGTTTTGAAAATACAAGTGCAAAATAATGTAGCAGTTTACTTTACAGAATTCATAATGCCTTTTGTCCCAAAAAGCGGTAACGGGAGACTTGAACCACTTTCTGTAAAAAGACTTGATCATACGAAAATGAGGAGCAAACCAAAACAAACAAATTTAAAAACTTGCGCTGAAAATAAAAATGTGGGCCAAGTCTCCCGCCTTCCCTACTATGCTTAAAGTTGTGGCGTACGCAGATGATATAGTGGTAATGGTATCAGGAAAAATTGTACCCACTCTGTGCGAGATTCTACATATAGCCCTCAAAAAGCTTAATAATTGGGCCAGTATAGCTGCGCATTTAATATTAACCCACTTAAAACGGAACTGGAACGAAATATTTTTTAAGTATAAATCAACCCTCCATAGATGTGACGCCACCATATCACTGGCACGGCCAAATATCTTGATTTAACTATCGATCTTAAACTTAACTAGGAAGAGAACATCAAAGAAAGAGGGGAAAAAAGCTGCAATAGCTTTCAACGCTTGTAGTAGATTTTTTGGCAAGAAAGTAGGACCCAGCCTCGAAACCATTTATTGGATTCATAATTTGTTTTTTCGTCTCCGGTTGTGTGATATGTGAAATTATATAAATTAATTAAATTAATAAATAAATAATTGGAAATCAAAAAATATTTTGTTTTATTTAATTTATTATAAAAGTTTAAGTTTTAAAAAACACAACGATTTAATTTAGTATGCAACGCATTTCGGAATCAAGTTCCATCATCGGGCTTTTGTAACCGAATGGGTTCGTACTTTTGGTGTTGGAAAGTTTTAGTACATTTAAGAGAAAATTATTTGCGCTGGTCTTTCTTGCGTTGTAATTGTCTCTTTTGTTTAAATATGATTTGTTGTCGTCCTGGACCTTTGGCACCACATATATGGAAAAGAAATAAAATGCCATCTAATTGGTCAGTAATTGATCAGAAATGGTCGACTAGTCCTAGAAATTGGTCAGCCCCTAGATAACTGCTTTGTAATTAAGGCTTAAAGTGTTTCAAGGTCACATGCGATTTTTAGCACCTCATTTTTGGATAATTTACAAATAAAAAGTATACCATCCGAAAGAAATCTAGATCTATATAAAAGTTCAACTAGTTTCAGTAAATAGTCAGCTATAGATTTTTTAAATTTAAAAAAAAATTCAAGGTCACAGCGATTTATGTCAACTTATCTTTGGGAAATTAGCCAAAAATGTTTACTAATTCTTTTTTACGATTTTATTTTTTTTTTCAAGTTCACGAGGGAATGACAACGACATTTAAACGGACTAAATTTCACCGTGCAAAAATTTGAACCCAGTTGCACTAACAAAAAGCAAAAAAGCTGCGTTTTCCAAGCTCAAGTGCTTGCAGTGTGCTAGGCTACAAAATAGGTACTTTTCAACATATGAACTGGCGGACAAAAATATTGATATCTTCAGATAGATAGCTAGGTGGCAATCAGAGCCATAACGTGAATTGTGACGAAGTCAAAACTGGTTGATCGCTCCCGTAGTAAATTGGTAAGACAATTTCAGTCACCTATCGATTGGTCCCGGGTCATCATAACATTTAATAAAATGGCTGATGAGCTGGCCAAAAACTTGAACCAAACTAAATCTTTCCTTGGGTATACTCATGCCACTGGAGCGGGAAAAGAGTAGAATTCATAACAGCTTCCTCAAGGCCGCCAACGACAGATGGTCTACAATTGAAAACTGTCAGGTTTTTCTAAGAATCTTTTGCCAGATATATGGCAGAATGGGGATCAGCACATCAGAGATCTGACTAATATGGAGGGTACCAAGACAAAGAGGTGAAAGAAGGCTCATCTCACTTTCTTTGTGAATGCTCCAGCCTAGACAGAACAAGAAAAACAGCCTTCGGAGAATAGTTTTTGGACAAACTGGGTGACACGGCGTCTCCCATTTGTCACTAAGAAACATCCAAAATATTACTCAAAGCACAGAATGGTTAAGAGAAGCACGGCATTTTCAAAACTTCCACTATATCCCTCCTTTGACCCTTTCACTATATTACTAACCTAGCCATTAAATTTATTTTATTATTTGCTTAGCGATTGAGAGTTCGCCAGAATTAGTCAAATTTGAATTTCCTTTAACTCCACATTCCTTAAATCTTATGGTCAAAAGTTGATAAATATTATTACTTGACTTCCTTGCTTTATCCCTTGAGTAACGATAGCTACATTGTAAATACCTAAACAAAGTATTTCCTTATATTTATTGAATTTGGATTAACTCACATATAAAAATATCAAAAACCGAAGATTTTCGTTTTTTTTTTACATTTAAAAACAAAAACAAAAACAAACAGTATTTCAGCTCATACTTGATGAATCCCTAAAGAGAAAAGTTTTGATAAACAACAAAATTCACTCAAGCCGCACTGCTGCGTGTAAATTCATCAAAATTATTATCGAATCGCACACCCCATAATTCATCGTTCTGTGAAGAGAAACAAAAAAATCGAACTTAGTTGCAGAGTTCCCAAGAAATTTGGAAGAGGTGGGTAGAGTCTTTTATTTTTGTTTCTTCTTTTCTTTTGTTTGAACAAAAGATACTGTCGAGTTTTCTTTTTGTTTTGGTTTTTTTTTTTATTTGCCTGTCGATTTGAAAAAAAAACTGAAGAAGGAGCGATTTTAGAGATTTCTTCCGTCACAAACGATGTTTACTTTCGAAAGGAAATTGATGCGGGTCGGGTTTTTATTTCGACTGTCTTTCAAGCTCAGATGAAAGCAAAAAATAAAATAAAAAAATAACGTTGCTACCCTTTCGACAAACTTATTACTGACACAAATTTGTTCGACTATAAGGTAAGCGATACGCATACAGAAAGAACACAATCTGCGAAATTTTGCTGACTAATTTTTCTTTCATTTTTTTGGAAAAAGTTTTCTCTTTGTTTTCTTTTTCCATTCTTTTTTTTTTTAACTTTCAAAAGCTTGATAATGCTAGAGTTTCAATTTGATTTGATTATGTACACCCTCTCTCTGCCAGCTATACCTTCTTTTCCCTTAAGACTTTTCCCACTATTCCAATTTGAATGTTACAAACAATACTACTACTCTTACTTTTTACGAGAACGCACTGCCTTGCCAAGAGCATATAATATCCTCGCAAATGAAATTGCTCAAGGACCTAAAGCAAGAATATTTCTGTCTTTTTTTTCGAAGATGAAAGTTATTTTTCCAAAAAAAAAAAAAAAAATGAAAAAGTAAAAGAAAAAGAAAACCAAGCCAAACCAGAAGGAAAATGAACTTTTTTCCTTCTTTTTTTCTTATAAAATGTAAATCAAATCTTCAACAACTGTGAAGAAAATGGGAAAATCTTAATACTTATATGAAGCAGCTCACTATTATTGCTCCATATAGGTAGAATGATACGAAAAATACACACACAGACACATACACAATCACAACCTCATATACAGATAAAAACAGAGATAACTTGAACTAAGATGAAGTTCATTATTTAAATGTAATTCGCATAAATTTTCGGGATAAGTTTGAGATAAATGTGAGTGCTGTCTTAAATTATGTATAAGATAAAATATACCGATGGGTTGTATGACTTTGCTTTCAAATATTTATAAATGTTAGATATATAGGAGCTTAAAATAAAAAGAAATTATTTTTAAATAAATAAAAATAGACACAAAAAAAAGCCCAATTAAACATCACATCAAAATTATTGTTTAAAGAATTAGTTACACAAAAAATGTTACACATTTATATCTGAAATGAAAAATTATTTAAAAAATGAAAATTATTTTTAAGATATGGCTAGTTTCATGACAACTTTTTTTGATGTTCAAAGTAGACCCCCCCCCCATCCTCTGGCATTAGCTATTACAGGATTATCGGTTTAAGGTGCACCAAAAAGCTTATGCAAGTAGGATGGGTTAAGAAAGGAAAAAATCGTTTGGGAGGGGGTCTGTCTCCCCCTGTTTTAGTAGGAGCACCAATTTTCTAAGCAAAAAAAAAACAATTTAGAGCATCCAGTTTTCAGTTTCTTATAAAAATGAATAAGAGCGTTGAATTTTGAAAACAAAAATCAGTTTGAAATAAATTTTATTTTTCAAATTTTCGTGTTTTAAAATTAATTTTTCAAACTTAACACAACTTAACTGAAAATAAATAGAAAAAATATTGAAATCAGTCTTACGTTTTGTAGAAAACCGTAAATTAAAAAAAATGGTTCTTTGGGGAGGTACCAATTATAACCCAAAGGAAGCTTTTACTACAAGTAACTTACTAAATTTTGTTAAAAAAAAATTGTCAATCCATTTTTGAGAAAAATACGATTATTTTAAATTGCTATAAAAAATTGTATGGCAGGTACCGTTATTTTTGGTTCTAAAAAATGAAAAAAAAACTTGTGCGCGTAATAACCGAAAACCATTATGTACCAAGTTTGAAGAAAATCGATCTGGCCGTTTAGGCTGTAGACGAACAGACAGACAGACAGAATTGTGCCACCCCCTTTTTTGGGGTTATCTATCATCGTAATGTCTTGGTTGATTCGTATCTCAAATTTTTTTTTTCGCACAAATCCAAACTTGCATTATATAGTTCCCAATCGCAAGTAAAAATTAAGAAGAGTTTTTTAGCTTTCCAAAAACTTATAGCATAGCGTTTTAAGATTTACCGTTATTTTCAAAAAGTTTTGTTTTCTGTTTTAAATCCGTTTTGGAAGTAAAATGGCCCTCCTGCCTAAATGGGAAGAAATGAAATTTTTAGAAAATTGATATTTTCAAATGTTCGAGGTAGACGCAAATATGCATGAGACATGAGACCGATATTGTTTCTCAAGAAAAAGGACAAATTTATCATTTTTGTGAGTGATTTTGGTTTCGATTCTAACATTTTTTAGTTAGGAACAATTCCATGCGTTCAAATACCTTTCAGCCAGACTGTCTAGCTGTACCTTGCTTAAAAAGTCCTTGAACTGCTTTTGTATCAGCTGTATTTTCACAAGGGATTTAAACAGCACAATCCTCTCCTTATAACTTTAACTACTGTGCTGCAACGACATGACACAATCAAAATATCGTGTTTAGATTGTTCCGAGTTTTCACTGGGAAGCGTACAAATGTCAGCTGAACAGATATAAATTTCGTCGACTGTTATGAAATGTTGACTGATCGGCAGAAAAAATTAGCAGCTTCGCATTAAGGTCTTCAATAAAACACGCGTAATGTGATTTTACTTTCACATCGCCACCGATATTATAAATATATCTTTTTGTTTCATTTCTTTATGATAAATCAATTACTATTTTGCCTTTATTTTTACAATCTATTTGCGACGGCCAACTTGTTTACTCAAATCTATCTTGTTTTAGCAATTTAAATGAAAATTTAGGTAAGTCAACATTAGCGCTAATTAGATTTCTACGATTTTGTCTCGTTTTTTTTCAAAGAATTTAGAAGAATAAATATGTTAAATCCCATTTTGTTTGTTTAATGAGAAGTCATGGTTTAAATTTTGTATAAAAAAACGTTTAAATTTCCGATAAATTAACTGCTTCAATTTAAAAGAAAACTTTTGATCATTTTGGATAAGGAATTTAAATTTTTTGTTGATACACTTTCCCGTAAAATGGGTTTTAATGGTACATGCCTCGAAGAACAGTTTTTTATTTCCATTTTTTCGAAATAGGTAAAAGCGGTTTTATTTTTTTTTTTTTGGTTTTTAAGAAATATTATTTTTTTTTTGAAAACCCAATACATTAAAAAAAAATATTTTGCAATTTGGTATACGAGTATAGTGATTTTTTAACTTCTTCAAAATATTTTACGTTTATGCAAAAATAACAATATACAAATATACAAATGTTAAAAAGGTTCATTTTGATTAAAAATTAAGAAAAAAATTTCTTGTGTGCTAAAAATAAAAAAAGTTTTAAAAAGTTGAGTATTCAAATATTGCATAAGAACATTTTCAAAAAGGTACTTTTTGAATACATATATATTTATTTATTTTTTTCAAAAATTTGATATCTCGAAATCTGACTGTGATACAATTTTTTACCTATGCTTGATGGGAGTACAGTAAAATCACAAAAGTTGGTATAAAAGGATATTTGAAATATTGCTCCGCAAACAAAGCTGGACTTGAAAAAGAGTTTTGGGTGGAATATGTAGGAACTACAATGTCAAGAGATTTTAATCTGACAGTTTTTTTTAGTACTAAATATAACGGTACCTGCTTTACAATTTTTTTTATTAACAATTTTACAAAATCTTATTTTTCTCAAAAAGGCCTTTCTAACTTTTCTTAAAAAAAAAATCAATACATTTTTTGTAGTAAAGGTATCTTTGGATTGGAAACCATTTTTCATAGAACCTTATTTGTTTATTTTCTTCAAAATGCTAATTTTGGTTTCAATAATTTTTCTATACAGAATATTTTAAACAATACAAATAGATTTTAAGTGGGGTTTATGGGTGTTAATAAAAATCCACAAGAGTGCAGTGAATGCTGGGAATTAAACTTTATTGGTAAATTTTGAATGAACAACAACAACTTGTGTGAGTTACCACCAAGGAGTCTCATGAAGTAGCTATAACTCCAGCCTAAGCACTTGCTGGTAACACACAGAAGTTGTTTTTGTTTATTCAAAATTATTTAATGAATAGCTATATTTGTTACCAAAATTTTCAAATAATTATTTTTTGGATTTTTAAAAAAAGTATTAAATTTTTTTGTTCAAAATCAAATGTCTTAAAAACTTTTTGCTCGATTTGTATAAAACTCGGTATTTCAGGGTTTCTTACACTTTCTAGATTCTCGGTTCCCCTCGGTGAACTGTAATCGGCGGAGCCCCATGCAACGAAGGAAAGTAAAGTGACTTTACAGGTACCAATTATGACATAGAATTCATTTAATATGAAAATTCAGCCTAGATATTGAAATGTTTTATCTTTTAGCTTTCGTTGAGCGTTGGTATTCTAAAAAAAAATATAGACCTTATTTAGCGTTCCACAGCGCAAAAAGTTTGGGAACCGCTGTTCTAAAGTATTATTGTAAGAAAAAAATTTACTTTTAACCATTAAGAAATATATTTTGTATCTTAAGAACGGCTCCGACTTTTAACCAACATTGCTACAATTAGTGCAATATACTACCAACAATAATAAAAACTAGCCAGTTTATATGTTTTTCTGAGATCTCAGAGGACACAAGGACTCAGAAATATAAACAGGATTCCTCACTTTTCCCCTTAAAAACTGAGACTGAAATTTTTTTGGTTCGCTTGGTCAATTATTTTTGTCGCAGTAAATTACATGAGAAGAAAAGAAAAAGAGAATTGTTTTGACTTCTATGTGAGGAAAACTGTTTTTATTTAACTTTCCTGCTCCCTCAAAAAATTGAGGAAAATACTGAACGCTCTTGAAATATTAACTGGCCAAATATGTAATAGCAACAATTATAGTACCTCTCATGTAACGATTTTTTTTAATTTTGAATTTCTTCATTACCGGGTCAACAGATTCAGATATTTTTGTATACAAATTTCGAATAAGATTAAAAAATATTACATATCAAAATTTTCAAAATTAAAAAAAAAAAGTTTCAAATTATTGTTTTTGAAAATTCGATATACTTATTTTAAAAACGGACTGACAATTTTGTTTGGAAATTTTATTTTTATATTCACAAAAATGAAGTTTTCTTTATGTTAATGATTTAAGAATTTGATATAATTTAATTAAAATAATTAAATTTTTTTTCTATACAATTATATTTAATCAAGAATTAAGATGGCGTTTTTTTCTAATTTCAAACTCTCAATAAAGTTATTGTAGCTAATTTAAATATCGTATTTCATGCTTTTAAACATTTTTCTCTCATAATTTCCATGTCCTTTACATATGAATTTCTAAAACCCTCAGCGCTATGTACATAAGAGCAAGTAAATGCAACACAGTCGTGCATATTTTTTACTAAAGGTCTGAATTTCTTTAAGGTGGGGCTCTACAAGTGATCAAGGTAATTACAAAATTTCAATAAACTTACTTCAATTTAACACGCGTACTAGCGAGCACTTAAAATTATTTAAATAAAAATATTTCAAATTTCGAAATTTGATTTCACTTTTATTTCCCATACCAGACTCCTCTCGCCTTAAATATTGGAGCCGGTTTAAGGCTAAGATTGATTACTTTATAGAGCATATTAATACTAAGACAGTTATATACATACATACCTCCTTAAAAAGAAAAGTTCTCATTTATAAACTTAGAGTCAAATTATAAGAGGATTTATTTTTATGGAAACATGTAAATAAGTCTGCACTGCAGTGAGTCACATGTTCGTTAGTCATTACAACAACATAATAGTGTGTAAGGGGTCAGCTACTCTAAAAATAACAAAGTTATTAATTATGAAGTTGACAAGACCATTAGCGTTCTCAACTCCACTCATATTACTTCGGCTGAGTGGTACGTAGGTGTATATACATTATATACACACAATCCCTTAAATAAAAACAAAACTGAAAAATCCAGACATACTTAATGTGTCATTTTAACACGAAACAAAATTATTGTAGACAGAATAAGGAATGGGAAAAGTAATGAATCAGAATAAAACTGTCCTTTATGTCTTTTTTTTTTTCTTTACTTTTAATAGGTGTATTTAAATTTTTCTAAATGGCGCCCGAGCAGGTATGACGCTTTCTACTGTTTATTATTAAAATTCAAATACAACAGAACTATACCTAAAAATATAATGTAATAAACCTTAAATGTATATAGGTAAGGTACAGGCACACTAAGCTGTCCACATATACGTTAGACATTTGTTCCTCCTTACGCAGTTATGTGTTATTTTACTATATATGACAATATCACCCAATCAAACAGGTATTCAAATACCTAAGGCACAAGGTTGCATACCAAATACTCCATGCTCTACTTAATATCAAGACCAATTCTTACCTCTTCTAACAAAAAAAAAAAAAATGCTTCGAATTTTACAAATGCAAAAATCTAGTTCCTAAACATCTGCCCAAGAAAGTAAGAATTCTTGTTTAAGCCTTCGGGTGAAAGAAAACAAAGCTATAATCTAACCCATAGGTAGCTTTCCGGTAGGAGGAAATATAAAACTGTTCTAAAAGGTACATATGCACGAGTCTGGAAAACATGACATGACTCTCCGTCTCCATTGCTTCTTTCTATTTAAAAGACTTTGTGTTTGTTTGTCATTGAATCGGGTACCAAATGCTTTTGCACATTTTTTGAGCACATCTTCGGCCATAAAACGTTGTCAGTTGCCATTGCCGCACAATTGTTACAATTTTTGCCTTCGGCGCGGTTTTATCTTTTCTCCAGCTACCATGTAGTTAATGCATATGAAGGTAGGTACTCTTCTCTTCAGATGGGGATATAGAGTACGAGTACTATTTCGAATTCAGATGAATTTCGCTACCCAGACTCTTAACAAAAAGCCAAAATGCATTAATCGTGTTTACAATGCTTTTAGAGATCCAAGATACTGCCTATGGCTACATACACATTGCTATACAGTCAATGTGAAAAACTATTCCGGAGTAACCCATCACCATGCATCGCTTTATACTCACTCAGTTTCTTCCTATACAACCTAATTCGGGCAATGAACATGAGGTGATAGAGGTCACTGTTGCACTTTATGCAAATGAACACTGCTGCTATGCCACAAAATAAATGAATTAACCATCGATGCATGAACACAACGAGATTCCATTGGAAGGTACATAGAACATAGGTATCCATGAACTAGACAGATGGACAAATGAGGAGTACAATAGAAGTTCCAGGTGTGGACCAGTTTACATCAAGCAAAACATTAACATTACACAAATGATTGCCAATGATGTTGGAGTTGCAAATTAGAAATGGCTGAAATTGTAGCGGACGCATGCCACTTCAACTTGACGGCTGATGTTCGAATTTGCCTCATCTCAGACCATTGTTTGTTTTTCTCTCTGTTTTTTTCTTCCTTATGTGTTTTTGAAAGCTGATAATCATTCTTGTGGTTGTATAGGGTGTTTTCAGCTTAGGTGGTAATATCTTTTTAAAGTCATATTTATTAATTGATTTTGTCACTTAGTATTCACTTATATAATTTACTCAGTATCAGTATTCTATACCAAAGCTTACACTTATTTATAAGATTTTGTATTTCATAGTGAAAAGACTAGTCCTGTATAAAATAAATTGAAAAACTGAATTGTAATATACCTACAAAATATTTTAACTTTGAAGCACACAAAAAAACACAAATTTTGCTTTTTGAACTTGACTAAATATTTATAGAAGTATCATAAGTAAGTAAGAAGTATAATAAGTAAAAATCTGGTCTTTGTATTTTATTGCTCCTTAAATTCAAAACTACAATTAAAGGACTGATATATCTACATTCAGAGAATTATACTTACTTTGACAATGTTAAAAGTCACAATTATATAATACAATTAATTACAACTGATTATTTTTTCCCTACACTCAGACAAAAAAGTTAGGTAAATAATTAACCTGGGCCCTGTTAAATTTACAAGGTGCATAATCCCATATAAAGTTACAGACATTTCAGAAATTTACCTGATTTTAATAACCTTATATTAAGTGATAAATTAGCCTGGTGGCCTACATTACCATATTCAAGTTGATTTAAAAAGATGAACTGTTATTTTAACACTGAATTCTGGTAAACAAGAAATTTTGACAAGAATATATCGCTAATTTTAGCTGAGATCAGGTTTTTTTTTAACACTGCTTGTTATGAATATCTATTTTACCACAAATCAGGTTGAAGTAACATCTATATGGTTATTTTTACAATGTTTACCTGTTAAATTTAACCTGGTGTCATCTCAAGGAAACACTCTACTAGTTCATTTCAACGTGACACCAGTGTTAAAGCCCACACACACAGGCCATCCAAATTAAATTATTTGAATTTAACCTGGCCGCCTGTTAAAGTAGCCCTCTACCAATTTTGAAAAACACTTACAACCCATAGTTAAGGAAACACTCTGCCATTTTATTTCAACGTGACACCAGTGTTAAAGCTCACATACTCACAAGCCATTCAAACAAGGTCAGTTTCAACGTATTGATATTTGTCACAAGTTTTTTATGCAGCGAAGTGGTCCAGGGATGCGTAATATCGCCCATTTTGGACGGTAAGCAGTGTTAGAGATGGGACCTACAAGCATGGTTCAAAGACATAATAATTACCGGATACAGGGTTGATTCAACATTGAATCATATTAAATTAACTAGATCTTCGTGTTAAATTAACACGTTGAACATTTTATTCATGTTTTCGAACTAGATTTTCATGAAAAGCTAACTAGATTTTCAGGTAAAATTAGCAAGATTCTCAGGTAAAATTTACAGTTTTACTTTTTTTAAGGCAGTGTAAAATTTACCTGAAACCAACGTTGATTTAACACGACATTAAAATCAAGTATCAGTTTAAGCAGTTAACCGGATCTACCTTGTTGAAAAATAACAACCTGAAAAATCAGTTATAATAAACCAGAAATTGGTTGGTTATACCAGCTTTTTTCTCTGAGTGTAGGTAGGTAACCTTTTTCTCTTCGACTATAAGAAAGTTTAATTATTAACCGATTTAAAAATAATATTAAAGGCAAAAATACCCTGTTTTTACCTGATCTTCCCATAGTTGTGCGAATAGTGTTTTGTGAGGTTTTATGAGAATCCTGTAAGTTAACTTGGATAATTGCTTGAATATTTTGCTTGAATTTTTATATAAGTTTAAGTATGAATTTGGTAATTTATTCCAATTTTGTCCGAGCATTAGTTTAAAACATGATTATAGGTCAAACAAACATGAATTCAATAGTAAAAAACCTTGCACGTCTAGTCTAGTCCGACAACTGTCATACGAGTGACTGACACCGACAGATCTCGTCAGCACGATGAATATTATAAGAATGAAAGATTGTATTCTGTCAAGTGTAAATACAAAATTTTTATAAATCTGTACTTGCAGCGACAGGTCACTACACACGTTAATGTGAAAAATTCAAAATTTAATTGATTCTATAGTTTTTTTAGTTCGTTTGAAATAAAATTCATGTTAAGAATTGGATCAAGTCTGCTGAGACTAAAAAAATATGGATCCTTCCCAAATTTAACATCAAGATATAAGTTAAAAAGTGATGCACAAATATTTCAAATAAAAAAAAATAGATTTACGACAGAAGTTAGTTTTGAAAGGCCAAAGTTACGCTAGATAAAGTATTGATGGACAAAGTTTCGAAATTTTCGGAAATTTGTTGTTCCTTCCCAACTAACATACTCTCGAGAGCTTAGCTCTCATTTTCTCAAAAAATCTCCCATAATACTTTTTCAGATCTTATTGCTACACTTAAGACTTGATCTCTCATAGTGAAACATAAATTAGTCTCATAGTATTTTCATTAAATGAAGTAAGCATTTTTCTTGGATCAAATCACATTAATCTTATACCTAGAACAATTATTACTCCTGTATGTAAATTGAAAGTCTTATAATAATTTTGTTTTCAAATTTAAACTTTAAACGTCATTGTTAAGTCTCTAAAATCTCTTAACAAGAGCTAATAAAGTAACAACTACAAGACTCTAACTATAGGATTCATATGAGACGTTGCACTGACAGCAGCTTTATTTGATTCATACAACAGTCTTTCTTTTTTTTAACGTTTTGTATGTACATTGCTTTCTGGCGTTCAGTTTTCTATTGGTCTGTCTACCTGAAGGAAACATTGGATGCTGATGCCGATTACTATTTAAAATGTTTTTAATTTTGTGACGAATGTGAACTTTCGGTGATAGACTTTCTTTTTATTTTATTTCGGTGTAATATAAGGTTTCTCTGACAAAATTACGCTTGAAAATTTGACTAAAATATTCATGTAACGGCGTAAGCCCATTGTAAACATTTTAATTTTTTAAACTTCGTAAGTCTGTCACAATTTGTATGGAAAATTAGAGAGATTTACGGAGCTTAAAATTTTACTACGTCTATAGTTTTGTTGCGGAATGTTAAGTTTTTAATATTCTTTGTTCATTTATTCCAAAAATTATGACGTTATAATGAAGATTTATTGTTCAGAAAAGGTAATGCATAAAATTTAATATTTCAAACTTTGAGATTTCATCTTTTTTTTAAACATCAAAAATAATTCTCATTCTTAAGAAAAAAGGGAACGCATCACCGATTTGTTCTTGGTTCGTTTGATAGATGTCAAAATAAAGTTGCATAAAAGCATCAGACTTCCCATAAAAAAGTGTTTATTTATATACCAACATAAATGGACAACACTCTCATAAAAATGTCCTTTTGAGAGTTAAAAGTATCGATACGACAGCAGCCATATTTAAATTTGAACGAAGTGTTTTTTGTATAGTTACCGTGTTACCGTGATATGAAATTAAATTTTGAAATAATTTTTTTGGTCTTCCATTATGATGAATTTATTTAAGGTATATTTATATATATACATGTATTGATAGTGATGTTTATTTTGTTCAACATTAAATGCAAAAGAAGTATTTTTACAAGTATATTCGTAATGTGAAGTTTTGTATTTCAATACTGTGCTTAAGTTCTTTGTCTCTTAGGAGCATCATCAAATTAAAATAATGACATTTATTTACAGAGCATCTGAAATTTGCACTGTATAGTGACAAAATTGAAAGTCAGTAATCATTGACAGTTTCGTTATAAGAAACGTAAAACAAATATCTAAAAATATAAATTCTAACTTATTATTTCTTCATTGAAACGTCTCTTAACATCTTGTTAATTCTTAGAATACAAAAAACAGGCATACAAGAATAAGACCATCAATTCGACATATTATCTGCTATTATATCTTTTTCGTCATATACCATGAATAAATACCATAAATAATGTCAGCATAAAAAGTACTTTTCTTATTAAAAGCAAACATCAAGGTAACCCTTTTTCCAATTCAAAATAAAATTAAAATAATTTAAATATCAATTATTTTGAAAGCGCTTCGTTATTTTTCGAAGTAAAATGTGTAAGTTAGTAGAAAAAGTTTCAGTCGTACTAAGATTTAACGCCACATATGTGACAAACTACAATTATACTAACGTCGCCATGAAATGAAAATATAAATTCACACATTCATTTTTCAACATGAGACAATGACGATGACACATACAGACATAAATACTTCGTACCAAGTTTCCGAAAGAAGCATACAAATGTGAAAGATAAGTATCTGTTTTTTTTTTTTAAATTATGCGCATACTCTTTCTCTTTTCATCAACTCCCACAAGAAGTGACGCATTCTCCTAACAAGATTAATGGAGCATTTGTCATCCCATAGGAACAATAAAAATGTTTCTATAAGAGGAAATTAACTCCTATAAGTGGGCCATTTAAGGCTTCTTAGGTTTTCATAAGGATGTAGAAATACTCTCCTAGAGTTAATATAACTCCCGAAATAAAGTCTCACAAGCCTCTAGGAAACTCTTATGAGAGGAAAATTGTTACTTGGGAAGGTACCTATCGTTGTTTTTTTTCATAAACGTATTTTTTTTAAATACTTTAATGAGTATAAAAAACCCTTAAAAACAGAGTTTCATAAAAATTGACTTAACAGTTTTCAAAATATTTTATTTTCAAAAATAAACAATTGAAAATTTTAAAAAAATCCAAAATAGTATATTTATTTAAAATTTTTAAAGTTTGGTAAGAAAAAATAATTTATATTGTTAAGAAGCCTCTGTATAACAAAAATTATTGAAATCAGAACAACCGTTTTGAAGAAAATCGAAAATAAAAAATGATTCTTAGAGACGTACCAATAATAACTACTTTTTTTACAGTGGTGTCCCATCCAAAGGTAGTCCTTACAGAAAGAAATGGATTTATTATTTTTTTTGAGAAAAGTTGGGGAGCTCTTTTCTAGAAAAATAAGATTTTGTCAAATTGCTTAAAAAAACCTGTGAGGTCACTAAAGACTATTATTTTTGCCAAGTTTTGGGAAATCAATCCAGCCATTTTGGCTGTAGCCAAACGGGCAGGCATACATACTGACATCAAAATTGTGAGGCCTACTTTCTTCGTCTAATCTATCTTCGTAATGACAAGTTTGATCAAAATCTCGAGCTCAGTTTCTAACAAATGCATTACATGTCATATTTTTCTTTTATATTGCAAGTAAAAATAGGCAATTAATAAGTTCCTAGAGTCTAGAGGAATGAAAATAAAAATCTTAATTTCGAACTGATTTAGAATATAACAACCACCCTATAGTGTACATATCGCTTATTTTGAAATAGGTACAAGCAAATATGAAGATATTTCTAAGAATTCAAAGTCCTTCTTTGTCTAATAGAAAAAAATATTTTCAAAGAAATTCAGATTTTTCATAGAAAACACTTAACATGTATTCTTCTTTATCATTTTGCACAGCTTAGTATCACAGGTACATTATGTATATCACTTCAGTATTTTCTATGGATATAATCAGCTTAAAAAATAAATTAAATTAGCTCTCCTGATATGTGTATTAAGTTCACTCATCACTTCTCATTTCATTCATATTTCTTTTTTATAACTCTAATTGTCATCATAAGACTAAGGTATTTTCAATGTACATTATATTCATATGAACATATTTTGAAAGTATATGTCACAAACAAGGAAGCTATTCTCATACGCCATTGTTAATTATTATTTTTTTTATATATATATGTAGATATATAACAGTATATACTTACATATTTTCTTCTGCAACATTCAATTCAGACAGTGAAGAGATTCTTTCTTTTTTCCTTCCAATTATTATTCTTAGAATTTAAAATACATTCAAAAAGACATAAGATATCCTATGTCAACAACAGGATTAATGTTGACAATACGTACCTATCTCAAATCTACTTATAAAAAACATACATAAATAAAAAACTTTTCTCCTCGTTGAAACAAAAGTTCAGGAGCATCGTATTTCTTACCGTATTATCTGAAGTATCAAAATGGAAAATTATATTCCTACACGCGCCTCCTTTAAAAATCATACATAAGCAGAGGTACATATATTTATGTATGTATGTATGTAGGTAAGGTATGTAGGTATGTAGGTTTTTTAAGGTATCTATAGGTACTTATCATCGTTTTTACAATTATGGTTGTTTTGACTTTGAATTCTTATCTTTATTCATATCCTGTTTCAGTTCCTCTTTTTTCTCCATCACACATGCAAAATTACTTTGAAGTTCTATATGTTCTAATATAATTGTGTTGACGCTTAGGAAAACTGACAAGCTTGCTTAATATAAGTAATGAGATTCGTTAGAATTCAATTTTATTATTCCTTTATTGAGACTTGTAAAAGACTGCCTAACTTATTACAAACTTAATATCTAAAACCCTCAAACATGCAATGCTTTGGATACCTTGCAGCTCGTGCCAGATATCGCATTTCATCCTTCTCGTCGTCGGTTCTTGACACCAGTCTGTCTCGTTTATAGAATCAGCTGTGTCAGCATGGTTCGTTATTGATGACGACGATGTGTGGCTCGGCGGATGTTAGGCGATCGTGTTAACTTATACATTATATACGTACATACTCAAAAACAAACATTTCCCAATTTTTGTTTGGATAATAGATAACTGCGTCATAAGTCCATTGAAACACTATTTGACGTGAAAGGACGAATGAAACTATTCCGTTTGTGTCGTCCTTTTTTACAAATTGTACATCATACTAAGTTTTATCCTTTTTTCCTTTTTTATCTTATGTGTCAGTGTATTTCACATTCATTAGATTGACTGACATTTAGTCACCGATTACGACGCCTGGGCGCCATTTAGTTATTGTGTGTATTAAAATTGTATAAGGATGTTGGTACATTACATATAACGGGTGATTTTTTAAGAGGTTTAGAACTTAAAAAAAAAAAAACACAAAAAATTCGAAAAAATTAATGAAATATTTATTTGAATCGATAGTTTGAACCTTGCAATTTAATGTTTAAAGATAATTTCATGCAAATGTTGACCGCGGCTGCGTCTCAGGTAGCCCATCCGCTGAGTCCAATTTTGGCATACTCTTTCACACATATCGGCCGGTATCTCACGAATGAATGCATGGATGTTGGCTTCCAGTGCGTCAATCGAAGCGGGCTTGTCCCTATAGACATTAGCCTTGACAAACCCCCACAAAAAATAATCTAATGGTGTCAAATCGCACGATCTAGGCGGCCAATTGACCGGCCCGAAACGTGAAATTAACTGTTCACCAAACTCACCTCGCAATTGCGCCATTGTTTCGCGTGCTGTGTGGCATGTGGCACCGTCTTGTTGAAACCACATATCATGCAAGTCAAGAACTTCCATTTCGGGCAAAAAAAAGTTTGTTATCATCGCTCGGTAGCGTTCACCATTGACAGTAACGCTGCGATTCGCATCATCTTTGAAGAAATATGGCCCAATAATGCCGCCGGCCCATAAACCGCACCAAACAGTGGCTTTTTCGGGGTGCATTGGCTGATCTTCACTCCAAATGCGGCAATTATGCTTATTTACGTACCCATTCAACCAAAAATGAGCCTCATCGCTGAACACAATTTTTCGATAAAAAAGCGGATCCTCGGCCAGCTTTCCAAGAGCCCATTCACCAAAAATTCGGCGTTGTGGTAGGTCGGCTGGCTTTAGTTCTTGCACCAGCTGTATCTTAAAAGGCTTTACGCCCAAATCCTTCCGCAAAATTTTCCACGTAGTGCTGTAACAAAGGCCTAACTGCTGTGAACGGCGCCGAATCGACATTTCGCGGTCTTCTGTCACACTAGCTGATACGGCCGCAATATTTTCTTCACTACGCACAGTACGTAAACGTGTTGGTGGTTTAATGTCCAACAAAGTAAATTTGGTGCGAAATTTGGTCACAATCTTCCGAATAGACTGCTCAGAAGGTCGAGAATGCCGACCATAAAATGGAAGCAGCGCGCGATGAACATTTCGAACCGAGCACGAATTTTGATAGTAAAATTCAATAATTTGCAAGCGTTGTTCATTTGTAAGACGATCCATGGTTAAATTGCAAACCAAACTGAAGCTGTTTGACAGTGACACAAGGTACTAAACACACGTCAGCTGTCAAAACCAGTGTTGCCAAAACCAAACCAGCTAAAAAATCACCCGTTATTATATGTATAAATAATATTCTTTTACTTTAATTAAATTTATTTAAAATATTTAAGTTCACTCTCTTAAATAAATTTTTATCGTTGATCATATTTATATGAAATTTTGTCTTCCATAAGTTGCAAAATACTAAGTCGGGAAATTATTATTTCCATCTACCAACATATTTATTAATAAAATATCTAAAATTAAGTAGTTTTCCTGCTACCTTTCGAAAGAACACCCATTCATATACCCTTTAATTCAAAGTGAAAATAAAAATGTAATAGATTTTTGCCAATATTCAATAATAATATACCCCAGTATATTTGACAATACTAAAAGTATTCATGTTAAATTTTCACGCACTTTATTTTATGAAGTCATTCTTTTCTCTTCCCTTAAATAATGTGCCATGTTATTCACCTTATAACTCCCTCCTCACTATCCCGCGTGTCGAAATAGAATACATGGACTACGTCGACTACAACAACGACGACGACGACGGTTAGCTGTCTGGCTGGTTGACAATTGTGTTGTTCGATGTTAAAAGGATTTTTGGTTTAATTTGAAAATATACACATGAATAGATATGGACGACAGCGTTGACAGGTTATTAGGCCAGGGACATGTGTTTTGTGAGATATGTGTTAAGGATTTATGTGTGAAGATATAATATACATATACAAAGACAATTCGAATAAAAGAAAACCCAAAGAATGTAACAAAAATGTGTTGACAAAAATTCATTTGTTTTTCGATGTTCGATAGAAATCTATATATCTAAAGAAATAATAGGAAATGGGTCTAACTCAACAACAACAAAAAAAACGAATCCTTCAAAGGTGAATAATGTTTTTGCTTATGGCTTATGGACTACAAAAAAATTTATTTGGTTTTATATGATAAAAAATAAAATGTGTTGATAACAAAAAATTCTTTAATAAATATTTTTTAGACACCTTGAAATACATATCTATGTATATCTTTAAATTTAAATCAGACGTCAAATTTTAGCTGATGAATAAAAATTTAAGACCATGCGAAGGAGTTGAAACCAGTTATGAAACAAACAATTATTCATTTCGTTTAATGAGCCCAGGCCCACACACTAGGTGCAACAAAGCAAACGTTTTCACAACGTTTTCTTGCTTTAAGAATCAAAAACGTTATGACTGATCCGGTTTATTTTCAACCCTATGCTAAATGTAAGGGAGAAGGGGGCACCCTAGGACACTATTTACATAAGCCAACCTGGATCCCTCATACATCACAATTTTCAACTTATTTTTGAGTGACGTTTTTGTTTGGTATTTTTCCTTGCAAAAAGATGCAATTTCGTTCCAAAGCTATTATTTTATATGCCTACATTTTTTTTTTCTATTTAAAAACACTGATATAAGTGTCCATATCTGCTCCTAGGGCCTAGGGGGGTAGTTTTGGATATACCTTAGAAACATTATAAATTTACGTTTATATGCTCGCCACTATTATATGCTGGTGAATTAAAATAAAAAACTACACACAAAAGTTAACTTTAAAGTAGGTACTATTTTATTTTTTTAAATTAAATATTTAAAATAATTGAATATTAAAAAAAAAAAAAGAAAATGCTTGTGTTTAGTTGGAGCGACTGAATTTATAATTCAAGCTAAAAGTTCAAATGAGTTCAACTCATATCTGGGCGAAACACAATGGAGTTAAGCTCATTTGAACTTTTATTTTGAACTAAAATTTTAAATTTTTAAATAATATTTTCCTTTCATTTTGGACAAATATAAAGTTGAATCGAATGAGTTTTGCTAAAAAGAAGTACATTTGATAGATGTAGAAGGCATATCTTATAAAACTTCAAGTCTGGTTTGGACCTGTTCAAATGTGCCCCTTGTCTGCTTACCAAAAGTGCCCCAAGTAGACATAGAAACTAAAAATTTAATCATTTTTTGAAACCATGTTAAACAGTTAAATAATTGTTAAAAAAAAACCTCTTAATAGCTTAAGTGATAGTTAAGAACTTTTTCTGTGTTGTTTAAAGCTAGTGTTTTTTATAAATGGTAACGTCTTGGATCGAAAAAAAAAAACAACCGGTACTGAAAAATAAATATTTATTTTGAATTATTTTTTAAAATTTTATGTCATCCCAAATGTCATCAGATACCTATTTGAGAAAGAATTTCCACCGTAAAATTTTGATATGGTATTAAAAAGTATTTGTTTTAATACTTTTTGGCCGTTGTCCTAAGCTACCCCTGTTCTAAACTAACTAAATTTTGTCAAATTTCTGCATAAAAAAACTATACGCTGCAAGTATCTTAAATAGAAGGAAAATATATATAAGCTGTATTTGTCAACTTTATCACAAAAATTCTGCCTTATTAAATACAATTTACCCTATTTGGTCAAAAATAAAATTATTTCATAATTTCACTCGTGTCATTTCGAAACTAATTAATAACATAGTGAGAAGTCTTTCTTCAACAAGGATTGGTAACCGTTCAGATAGAATGTCAATCTAGTGAACAACAACGTTTAAAGCACGGTAAAAAACAATTCCGAAGTTCACAATAGAAAAAACAACGAAATATTCCCACTTCTGAGCTTGTGTAGAAGTTCTATTATTTTTTATCTTTTAATATGGATTGGTTGTCAATATTTGAAGTGATATATTTTACTGAAGTTTATTCTTCATTTTTATTTTAAATAAAGAAAAGTGCATAAAAGTTCAAAAATACAAACTTTTTTGTAAAATTCTGAAGCTAAGGCTAACACCTACGAAGAATGTTTATAGTTTTCCTATAAAGCTGATCATAAACAACGCAAAACGTACATAACCAACAATTTTTGGAAATTTTGTTACACAGTGTTATTTGAATGAAAATGAATTTATAAAACAAAAATATCGATATAGCTAGCTGTGTAAATGTTTGCTACTTTTAAGAACAAAAACAAAATTATTAACCCCATTTTATATGTTTTTTTTTTTATTTTTATTTGTTTTTAAAAAAATATACCGAAAAATAGTTCATAGTTAAAGACTAGGATTAATAAATCTATGTATAATATTTCTTAATTTTTGTGAAGTTTATGAATAAAATAAAATTAAAATTAAATGGGTGACTGTATTGCATGTACTTGCTCTTAGGTTCAAGTTGCTTGGAACTTAAGAACTTCTTAAATATTATAAAAGTAACTGAGGCCATGAGACCCAAAACTCGCCATATCCAATATTCATGTCACAAAAACTCGCCATTATCAAATTTTATTGTTAAACAACTTTTAATTGACGGTACTTAGAAAATAATTTATTATATGAAATCATAGATTTTGAAATCTATTTGTTGTGGTTAAAAAAAAAATATACTAAAAATTCCGTTAAAAAATATATTAAATATTTACATCTGGCTGTGACGAGCTTTTTGGGCATAGATATGGCGAGCTTTCGTTCTCATCACAATTAAAGAAATAGCACAAAAAAGTATTTTTCGCTTTTTTAATTTAGGTTATGAGTGCAAAAGTGTTGTAACCCACTTTTTTCTTATCATAATTTTCACCTTTAATCGATCTAAAATACAATTCTATTTGAAAATTAAGGAAAATTAAAGTCACAACATATTTGAAAAGCTTAGATATTTAAGAATTTAAAATTTTGACTTTGATGACTTTTGATGCATTAATAAAAAAAAAGGGTAAAAAATATAAAATGCCAAAAAACGGTTTTCACCACTTTTGCACTCACGTCCCAAATGTAAAAGCAACCCATTAAATAACTAAGTGCTCAAAAACAAGAATGCCATTTGATTAAAACATTTGAAAAGGTATACGTAAAAAGAAAAAAAAAATAAATCGTTGGAGCGGTTTTCTCAAAAATTAATTTTTTATGCATACAATTTTGGTGACTTAAAAAAAAAAGTTTTGGTATTCCAATTTTAAGTTTATATTGAAACACATTCATAGACCAAGTTTCAAAAGTATTCATTAACCGCTCTAATTTTAGAACACTTAATAAATTTTTGATCAATATTTGATTTTCTTCAAAGGTTTTCTAACGTATCGTTATTTTGTATTTTGAAACCTATTAAAAACGTTATGCTTAGCTATCGAGTTAAAAAAAAAACAACTTGGTTACATTTGAATTTTTAATAATTTTGGAAAACAGAAAGTGGGTACTATTTAAATTTTTTGAATAAAAAGAAATGATTAAAATCAGTTTCACAATTTTCAAGAAAACCATTGAAACCCTTTTTTAAAGGGATTTACATCCAAAGGAAGCGTTCACTTATTTATTGATTTTTTTTTTAATAAAATTGGTTAGTAAATTTTTGAGAAAAACAAAATGTTGTAAGGTTAAATTGCACCGTTATTTTTGGTTCTAAAAAAAAAAACTTATTACGAAGTTTGAAAAAAATTGTTCAAGTTTTTTAAGGTGTAGACACTTTTTTGTCTTCCCTATTATCATAATGTTAAGTCTGATCCAAATCTTGAGTTAAATTTTTTTAACGAATAAGTAACATATTATAATTAGAACTATAAAACTGTAAAAACTAAAAAATTTAATAAAATATAAACATTTAAGTTCTGTAGAAAGTCCCTTAATCTTATTTTGAGTCAAACATTTTTAAATTCTGGGGCCTATAACACTATACATAAAGTGCTTGTTGAACAAGTGAAATTCAACAGCATTTTAAAATTTGTGTTACACGGAACAACAACCCTGGGAGACCTTAAACAATTGTTTTGGCTTCTTTTAGCAAGTGGAAAATTTCATAAATCTACCGGTACTGTAACTGGAAACAACAAGAATTCAAAAAATAGAGAATAAACTTGTTGAATAGTTAATAAAAAATTTCAACTGATGATTGCGGACTTGTTTAAAGTCAACAAGTTAGAAATAAACACTTGCAGTCGTGTTTATCAAGGGATGGAAACGGAAAGAATGTTTAGAATTTATTATGAAATTAAAACATTTTGTGACACAAATTTTTTACCAAATTTGTATTAAAAAATATTTTAATTTTTTGACTGGATCAAACAGTGATAATGAGAATCAAAAATAGACAAACATATTTAAAGAAAAAAAATTACATATGCAATTTGCTGTGATAAAATTATTTTTTTTCGGAAACTTTACGACTCATCGTGCTAGAATCACTTGTTGAACTGTTGAACTGGTTCCACAAGTCAAAAAATTTTTTTTAGCTGACAATTGTTACGGTTTTATTGAGTTACAGAAATATTTATCACTTGTTGAACAAACATATTTGAACAAGAAATTCTTGACTAGTTAGTTTGCTGTTCTGTGTTATAGGCCCCTGGTCACTTTAAGTCCGTAAAAAGACCAGTGGCCTATAACACAAAATATAAGGTCCTTAATGTAAAACAAGTGAAATTCAATAACTTTTTAAAAATTGTCGTAACACGAAACAACAAGTCTATGAGAACTTGAACAATTGTTTTGGCTTCTTTCAAACTTCATAAATCCACCCTTTTTGTAACTGGAAACAACAAAAGTGTTTAAAGTCATCATGTTAGAAACAAACACTTGCAGAAGTGTTTATCTACTGATGGAATTGTGAAGATTGATTAGAATTTTTTTAGTTGCGAGGAATTCGGCTTAAAAAATATTTTAATTTTTATTAATCGAAAAGTGATAATGGTAATGAAAAATAGATAAATATGTTATTCAAAGAAATAAAATAAACAACTAGATCGCACGTTTACTTGCTCTTATGTTCAAATTGCTTGGAACTGGAAATTATTAAGAGATATGCAAGTTTATTATAGGATAAAAAAAAAATAAAAGCCCTAAACCCCTCCTAGCAATTATAAATATAAAATAGCTCAGAGCTCAAAAACAAGAAAACCAATAAATAGCTTGAAAAATATGTACATAAAATCGTTGGAGTTGTTACCTTAAAATTAATTAAATTTCGGTAACATTTAAAAAGAAAATGGTATGCCATTTTAGAGTATTTATTAATAAACATTTATAAACCTAGTTTCAAAAAAAATCACTAACCTATTTTTGAAATATTTAATTTTCAAAAAAAAAACAAAATTAATATTTTATAAAAAATCCTAAATTTATTTTTTTTTAATTTCAATGTGTACAAGTATCTTTAATGACATTTTGAAGGATCTTTTTCAGAAAAATTTTAACTGAAACCGTGGAAGCAGTCAATGAGAAAATTAAAAATCAAAATAACCGTTATATGGAATGTGTGATAATAATAGTTTTTGGTTTATTGTTTTTTTTTCCAGAAAGTACACACAGTACACACCTATAATAATATACTGAACTTTTTCAGTTGACAATTGTGACGGTTTTTATTGAGTTACAGAAATGATTTTCGCTTGTTGACCTAACATAGTTGAACAAGTAACCGCCGGAACAAATGGGAGATGGAGCTGCAATAGATGTCAAAAATGCTGCAATGAAAGTTAAAATTTGTTCACTCTTGCAGCTGCAGCTGCCTCATTTTTGACATCTATTCCAACTTTGTCTCCCATTCTGTTCAGCCAGTAATTGTTGACTAGATGTCTCAAACAAAATAAAATGGAGTTAGAGAGTTTTCATTGAACGTTGACGATATATTAACTTATGTATGTACTTTAAAAATGATATAAAAGATAGAATACACTAGTCTTTGAGACCAAGCTGTTAAGCAAATACTAATTTGAAATTGATTTTTATGTACCTACGAATGTAAACTTACCTTTAAATTAAAAAGAAAAACCCATTCCTGAATTTAAATATTAAGACCTACCTACCTATTCAAATGCCTTCCAACCAAAACAAAAATATTTCAAATCAAATGACGTCAATTTATCCGATATAAGCTTTTAAAGGTCATAAAACAAATATAAGTAAACGAAAGCATCGCATATTTCTTCGTTAAACGAAAAATCAACCCACATTGAAATCTGATAGTTTTTCAGCTTTTTGGCTGGTGGGCTTTTTTTTTTATTTAATTTTATTCCTTTTATTCTGGATTAAATCTTTGGCAAAATATGACTTATTAAATTTCCATAAAATAAACACCAACACAACTTTCTTTTGATCCTGCATTCCCCCCCAAGGCTACATTTCCAATTTGCCGTCGACCAAATCATGATACGCTTTCAAATTTCAATTCACGATAAGTGCGATTTTTATATACGTCCACAGCTATAAAAACATCCTTTTTCTCACATAACATCATAACCAGAACCACCGCACCGTCGGAATCTATTTGTCATTTCAATTCAGATGAAGAAGCCTTAAATTGGTTTTAACCAGAAGAAGCTTTAACGTTCTCCTACATGCAAGCCTATATATTGCCTTTAAAGCCGTCAACTTCGTGAGTTGATTTTTTTGTGTCAGTCCTTTCAAATAATCATAACTGTCGTACGTGATCAAAAATATTAAAACAAAAAAAAAAATCGTCGGACAGACAAATTGGATAGACAAAAAAAAAAAAAAAGAATAATCCAATTTATTAAAAGATAACTGTAAAATCAGCTGCGACATAACCATAAAATTGGCCTCATTCTAAACAGCACCCCTGAGATGAATGTTTATTACCATATTAATGGTAGAACCACTGCTACTACTGTACCTACCCGAGAGCTGGTTTTTCTCTCCTTTGTCATCATCATCATCATCATCAGGCAGGACAGTAACAACAGTAGCTCTTGTTTGACTGTAGTGAGTCCTGCTAAATGTGCCTCTTTTTTTGTGTTGTTTGTTAGCCATGTTTATATTTATGACTGTATGAGTACAGCTGACATTGTGTCCCTGTCCATATAGCTCCAATTAGCTCGCGGCGTAAAACAGACAGGATTATAATAATATCATGAGAGGGGTAGGTACGTACAGACGAAACATCAGGCATTAATATGGGTTCTAATGTGGGCCAAGATAAAATTACTACCGAGCCAAGGCGTGATGACGCCGCTACCGCCGCCGCACTGCTGACATTCCATGGAGGATGTATATAGCTATATGTAATGTATTTTACATAGAATTTACTAAACAATGGCAGTAGTTGTAGCAATAATAATCCCAGATGGATATAGCTAAGGATATGGTTTCCAATGCAATTAACTTGTTTTCCATTTATTCTGGCCTGACTCTGACTGCTCAAAGGGATTGGCACACATTATAATAACCTCTTGGGATTTTTCTACAGTTAGGAAAACATACACTGCAAATCAGTATAATCGTTTCACTGCAGATAAGTATATTGTTATGTTAAATCGACATTGCAATGAAACGGTCTGACCGCACTATTTTCATTGAATATCCTGTAGATAGGTCACGTGGTTTGGATTCAAGTTTTATAGATATGACATTATTGTAGTAGATTTTCAAAATCAGGTTGGGATTTTTTGAGCTTTTCCCATCGAACTTATTTAAGTTGAAGGGGAAATACCTAAACTACATAAAGATCTCTCATGAGAGAAATAAATATGAAAGGACCTTCAGTAGGTATATATACTTTCTTGGATTTGACTACTGACAAGATTCAAGAATTTATCAATGCTTAAATTTAAATAAAAATGAAATTTTAGAGTTGTAGTTCCCGTTTTATCATCCAGTGTCCAAGAAATGCCACTGTGAGTTTTTTATTTTGATGAAGGAAGTGAACTATGACACTTTAATTGAAAAACATTTAAGTTCAATGGAAATTGAATAAAGGAATGAGTGTCAAGTCAGCAAAGCAACTTTGACGAATCGAAAAATGAATAAGTGGATAATTTGCCGTTATTTAGTCGTTAATTAGCTGTGACGATTTAGAATTTGTCGTTCATTGTTTTCTGTTTTTTTAGTAACATCAAGTAATCATGTTAACAAAGCAACTCTCACATACCGAAAAATAGATAGCTACATAATTTGTCGTTAATTAGTCGTTCACTAGTTGTGACAATTTCAAATTTGTTGTTCTATGTTTTCTATGTTTTTTTTTTTCGAAAAGTAGTCAAAACTTCTAGACATAATATTTCACTTATAAATAATTTGCCCTTAATTATTCGTTAATTAGTTGTGGCAAAATCAATTTTCTGTTGCGATTTTTTCTAGGTATATTTCCACAAAACCTCATGTGACCCAGTGAAAGCGTAATAATGCATTAAACAATTCAATACAATCAATTTTAAGGCTTTTTTGAATGTTTCATTTTAGTTGAAACTAAAACAAAAAAAAACATAGAAAATATAAATGATAAAATTGTCATAAGATCAATGACCAATTAGAGATAAATTATTCAATTTCAATATAATAGATTTTAAAACTTTTCTGGGACTCTTTGCTTATTTCATATAAATTTAGAAAAAATAAAACAAAAAACATAGAAAACATAGCACAAAAATTGATGTTGTCACAACTACCTAACTAACGACTAATTAAAGGAAAATTATTTAATGTTATGCCCTGAAGTTTTTACCTCTTTTCGAAAAAAAAAACATTGAAAACATAGAACGACAAATTCGAAATGGTCAAAACTTATAAACGACTAAACCATGCATTACTAAGCCATAAATAATTCGGTTTTAAAAATTCTTATCACTTTTTGAGGAAGTGATATGCCAAATTGGTGTTAAGGTAACAAAGAATGCAGAAAACGTAGAAAACATTGAATGAAAAAATTTTAAATAATCACAACTAATTCAAGACTTGTTAACGACAAATTATTAAGCCATTAACAATTCGATATTATCAGTTTTTACCTTTTTCTTAGGTGATACTTTGCTTGCTTGATATCAAGCTAGCAAAGGACGCAAAAAAACATAGCGTGATTAGATTATAATTTTCCTTAACTAACTAAAGACCGTAAACATTAAGTATAAGAAGTTGTTACCACTTTTCGAGATTTGTCAAGTTAGCATAGTACCCAAAAAAAAACATAGGAAACATTAAACGACAAATTCAAAATTGTCACAAATAACTAACGACTAATTAACGGAAAATTATTCGCCTACCCATTTTTCGATTTGTCAAAGTTGCTTTGCTAACTTGACATTCATTATCAAAGATCAACAGGAGTTTTTTTTTTTAATTAAGGATTTCTAAAAGGAAAAAAATAGATTTAATTCATGCAATATAGGCATTTTCAGATAAATGAGATCTCAGGGATCTCAGCTAATTTGCCTCCATAGAAAAATTAGCAAGTAAATCTAGTACGTTTTTCTTCAGCAATTTGACAGAAAAACTGAGAAATTTTGTTGAGGGATCCCATTCACAAAACTGACATTTCTGAGGTCTGATATCAATTTTCTTCAACATCCATCATGACCAATAAATATATTAAGACTATATCTTCTTATATATAAATAGTCGTATTTATTAGATTTTCTTGGAGCACGCATATGGGCAGTTACCCAGCTAGTCAATGCCTAAATAGTTTTTTGAAAAGTTATTACAAATATGACCTCATTTTTTCAGTGGCATACCTGTATTCATTCATTTTTGAAAAAATTAATGAACTGCAGAAAGCTATTGGGCACGTTTAATAAGCTTTTTTTTATTTAAAAATTGTCTATTTAAAAAAAAAACATTTGGACAACAAATTTCAGGGGCTAAGTAAGCCACGTGGTGGAAATTTTTTTGGATTTGGATAAGTGTCTAAAGTTAGAATGGAAATATAAATATCACTGTCTAAACGATTTAATCTGGCTTTAATCAAATAATAGAGTAAGTCCCCTGGAGTCAATTCTTGTCATCATAATATTTTCATTTGCACCCCCAATTGACTAGATTAATACCTTTACTTTATACCTTCCTATGCATACAAAATTGATAACAAAAAACAAATGACCATGTTTGCTTGCCACCCTATTGTTGCTTAGTAATAAAAAAGCTATTGGTATACAAGAAAAAAAAACTCATTATTACAATTAAAAAAAAAAAAAACAACACAACAATAAGTCATGACAGCTAATTGTCTTTATATACATTTCAAGGAGGTGATTTGTTGTTGTTATTAAATAATAAATTGATACAAAATAGACTTGTAACTTTCAACACCAAAACTGCCTTAAGGTTAGGTTATATTGTGAATGAGAGACAAGATTAATTTTCATGAATGAAAAAATTGACGTTTACATTTCAATAGATTAAAGAAAGATATCGATATTGAATTAATAGTAATATAAAATGTATACAGCTTGATGTGGTAATAAAACGTGTTGAATTTATAAATAACAGATTAAGGAGAGCATGTTTGCAGTTTTGTTTGTTTAATTAAACTAAACTGGGCAATTAAGTACATGAAAGTGTGGATATTTGATTGTTGTGTTTGTATAAATTATTGATGGGTATTTACTAGAAGCAATAATAAAATAAATATGTTGGTTAAATTTGGCATTTAGTTTTTTTTTTTTTTAAATAGTTCTTTAAGGTAAACCTATTACAATTATAATTCTTAGGCGCCAGTTGTAGCTTTCATTGAAACTGAAAATTTCAATGTCTCAAAATGAATTATTAAAGTTTTCATTGATGACTTTCAATGATAGCTATAACTGGAACCATAAAAGTTTTATTTTTTTTGTCAACAAAATGTTTCATATACCTACAGTCTAACCCAATGAAGCGATGTTCTTCAAATTTTGAACTTAGAAAGGAAATTAAAAATTAAGTATAGCTAAAAAAATAACGTTTCTTGCCATACAACCGTTAAGAAAATGCGTGTTCATCTCAAAACGGATTCAACGATTTTGATAAGAAAAAAAAAATAAGTGTATTTTTGAAGGTATAGAGTGAACTTTTTTATTATAAAAGAAATTACCAAAAACTGTCATTAGCGGTATCTACCATATATAACGGTGATTTTGAGTGTCAATTTTTACGATTTAACCGAATTATATACAAATTTTTTTAAAAAGTTCCTTCAAAATAATACAAATATTACACACCAAAATTAAGAAAAATTTAATTTGGTTTTTTTAAAAAAATATTTTTTGTTGAAAATTCAGTACATATTTAGAAAACGGGTGCATGATTTTTTTAAAAAAGGTTTATACATTAACATACATTAAACGTTCGATATAGTGAAGTTATAAAAACCAGGCCTGTTCACTTTTTTGAGATATAGTTCACTTTTTCTAGAGGGAGTTTTGAAAAGCTTTCATTAAATAAATTTGATATAAAATAATAATTAATCAGGTTTAAAAAAAGAAGGAAAACAGTTCATGAGTGTCCTCAAGCCAGAGTTGGGAAATAATGGTTACTTTTTGTAATTTATTTCAACTTCCATTTCAATTGCATGTAATTAGTAATTGAACTTTTTTCAATCACAATTCCACATAACTTTAATTGATGAAATATACATTTCCATTTATTGTAATTATATTTGAAAATATTTACCTACAAATTTCATGCTATTGAAAAAAGAATTGGGTTTTTTGAAGTAATTGAAGGAAAGCATTGTGTTAATTACATTGATTACTTGGATTGTAATTGATTAGATATTTTTATTATTTAAACATTAAATAACAATAATAAAGTAAAAAAGGTGTTCTTACTGCTAAACTAATGTAAATGAAAAAAAACGCAAAGAAAAATTTGCTTATTTTATTATTATTAATTTATTTATTTTCAAAGAAGATTATTTAAAAGACGACATTAAATTAAAAACCAAATGAAAGCGAATAAAATATGTGTTAATGAGTTTAAAATAACACACACACAGAGATTTTAAATCACAGGGATCTATTTGGGCAACATCACGGAAAATGTAATTGACAAACATAAGTAATTAATTACATTTTCTGTAATGATTATTGAAATAAGTAATCCTTATATATTTTTTGATGATTTCTTTTGTTTTCAATTACCTACATTCATGTAATTGAATAACAAGTAACTGATACTTTTCAATTATATGTAATTAGTAATTGAATCTTTTCAATTACATTTGAAAGTAATCGAAAAAGTGTTCGGAGATTTTAATTACAAGTAATTAAAGTTGAACTTTTTTATCATTACTTGCCAATTCTGCCTCAAGTAATGTTTAATTCTTGCGAGAAATTTTTATATACAATTTTGTGTGTTTGCTATTGTTGATAGTACACCATTTCGAAATTCTTCAAATCGAGTGTCTACTGTATATTTATTAGTACTCAAAACTGGAATATCAATTTATTTGTTAATTTTACCAACATTTTATAAATGCTGGACTTCTAGTATAAAGAAAGATATAAAATTCAGTCAATTCGTTACATCGAAGGAATTGTTATACAGAAACCAGTTTTTTTGAACTTGAAAACGAAAAGTTTAAAAAAAAGCTCATTTTCTAATAAAAATTGATTATAATAACTATAAAAACTTGTCGTAGACCAAATTCGTACTACATCTAGGTATAACAACTACTGGAAAAATTTCCAAAACTATGTTAGCAAAGAAAACACCCTATTTCATGTACCGTTTTGTTGTACAGATAACGTCAATGGACTATAAGGATGCTGATACTGGGCGTTCGTTATATCGGTATTTGTTATACTGGATGTGCAATGTTCATATACAAAATTAGTTTATACGAAAACCGCTTCAACAATTTAATTTTTTTTGCATATATGTATTCATATTTTTTTTAAGTGATCTCTTCTTTTTCTTGATCTTCTTTTTGAGCTCTAAGTAATTAAAAGTTTTGTTTATACACTTAAAAGAACGATGTTTTTGCTTTTTTAAAGTTTTTCTATTATAACTTGCATATTTCCAAAGTTCTTATGTTCCAAAGCAACTTAAACATAAGAGCAAGTATGTGCGTGACAGTCGTGTATATAAGTTTTTACAATTGAAAGAAAAAATGTTCTACTTCCTAACTTCAACCGTAATAAAATTGAGCTCAAGAAGACGAAAAAAAGTGGGTCTCACAATTCTGTCTGTCTGTCCGTTCGGGTACAGCCTAAGGAGCTTGATCGAATTGCTTAAAACGCGGTAAATTTTTTTTCGTGATCCTAAAAATTACAAATATTTTTGTTTAGCCATTTTACAAAATTCATTTTCTCAAAAACGGCACCAAAACTATTCTTAATAAAAAAATCAATAACTTTCTTTCATTTAAGTCAGTAAAGTCTACCTTTGGATGGAAATTTTTCAAAAAATAGTCATATTTTGGTAACTCTTAAAAAACAATTTCTTATTTTGGATTTTTTTTTCAAAATAGTAATTTAGATTTTCTTATACACAAGATTCTAAGCAATCAAAATATTTTTGTCTTACCAAAGTTTTCCCCAAAAAAATATTTTAGAATTTTTGAAAAATATTCAGAAATTGGTTCTGAAAATCAAATATTTCGAAAACAACTCGAATTTTATTAGAATTAATATGGTTTCTTGTGAAAAAATAACGGTACACCTTCCATACAAATATGAATAACCCGATAGGGAAAATTTCGTTTTCTTAAGAATAAATCCTAAGATTTTAGTTGTATGCTAAAATTAGTAAATAATACAACTAAAAATTATAAAACTTAAAAAAAAATCTATTTTTCCCATAGAATGTTTTGTTGAAAAATCAATATCTATAAAACGGGCTGACTATTTTGTTTGTAAATATTCTTAAGGCATATCAAAAATGTTCATTTAAAATGTTTTATGACTTAAAAATGGGTGCGATATCACTCGATTTACCGTATATTAAAAAAAATATGCGAAAATGTTCTGAAACAATTGAAAGAAATCTTATATAATTTTTTTTATTCGGAAAACAATTAAACTCGTTTCAATCTACGGCTATCCAAAAAATATATGTGTTAAAACTAGTCCTGGCTTTCCACATTTGATTTATAATCTTATTACCTATGTTTCTAAATTCAAACAGCTTTCCAAAGTTACTGCTTAGGTATATCCAGATACGAACAGACAACCAGAATTTTGCCACCAACGATTTTCGTGATGTCAGGTTTGATTGTTACCTAATTTTGTATGCACGAATCCGAAAATTGCACTTTTTACTGTACCTAAAAACATATGTTTAATGAAATTAAAAAAAGTAAGTTGATTATAAAAGTTTATGCATATAAAAAAATATACCTATTAAGAAAAATTAAAATTTCTCTTAAAAAAGTAATGTAGTTTTGGGAAGTACACGAAAAGACATAATATTTACTGACTTCTCAAAATATTTTGACAGAATCAATCACAAAATTTTACTCTACAAACTTATTTCCTTTGGCACTAATTAGTTTTTTTTTAATGATTTGAATCTTACCTACTTGACTGGATAAGTAAAAATTATTAAAATTAAAAAAAAAAATCATTCCGATGATATTTATGTCCATCAGTTGTATCACAAGGGTTATTTATTTAGGCCCTTTACTATTTTTAATGATTTAAATTCCAACTATTTTCGAGAATTCAAATTGTCTTCTTTTTGCTGATGATCCAAATTAGATATTAGATTGTTGTATTCTGCCTGGTGGGTTAGATTGGTAGATTGGTGCACGTCCATCAATCTTCATTAAAATTTAAAGAAAATTAAGAATAGTACTTAATACTTTTCCATGAAACGAAATACCTACCTTTTATTTGAAATAAAAATGCATGAAGACTGACAGAAAAACACTTAAATCAATAATCTTAAACAGAATGAATGTATTCTTTTGAATTCCGAAATTTAACTTTTCTATGTGTACATATGTATATCTTATAATAAACATTTATTTCTATTGAAAAGTTCCTTATAAAAGAAATTCCTTGAACAAAATAGATTAAAAGTTAATTCACAGAGAGTTTTCATTAAACAGAGTCCATCATTCTTGGAAAGATAGATATACCTACAAGTTCTCAATACTTTTACATGATTATTTAAATTTTGAAACAAACAATTCCTCAACTAAAATTTCTTAATAGTAACTACTCGTATGTACGTATGTAATTCCCTTAACTTAGCTTTAAAATGAATCTATTTAAAAAACTCTCATGATATCCTTATACGACTTGTTTGATGTTCGATAGAACTTCCCCTCAAACATAGGAGAAAATTTCCCTAGTAACAGTTATTCACCCTCAAATAACTGCTGCAGGATTTACTCTTTTTGACGAAATAACCGTTTATCAAAAGCTCCTTGTTTCCTTAGCCTCTCTCTCTCTCTCTCTTTCTCTCTCTCTCTCCTTTTTATAAGAAAACAAGTTCGAGCAAACATTTTTGATGTATAAAATATTTTAAAACTTTTGGCTACTGACTTCTCACGAAAAATACCAGAGGGCAGAACGAGTCATGCTAATCGGAAATTCCACGCAAAATGCCAACCCAGTTGCCAGTTGTTGGATAAGGACACAGTGACTAAATGTTAGTGAAAAGCACACAACACAAACACATATTCATACAGGACAAACAACCACACCGCACACCATCGACATTCATGCAAAACTTAATTCCAAATACTAGTAGGTACATGAATGTAACGGTTCTTAGTCGAAATTCGTACGCCTAACTGTTCGTACGCGCGAAACGTTCGTATTGGATAACCATCATCAACCTACTCTGTTTTCATCGTTTGTTTCGAAATTCTTCGGTTAAAAAGGATACAAAAAAAAAAAAAAAACGAAAAGAAAGCAAAACAAAAAATAAACAACGATTTATGGTTATAAAATTCGGGTTGATAAACAAAAGGATAACATGTTCAAATGCATAATCAATTCGTTAGTCCTTTAAGGGTATTCCAAAAAAAAAAAAAAAAATGGGTATCTAAATAATCCTTTCGATTATCAAAAACAATAACAAGCCGGATATAGAACCTTTTTTTTTACAAAAAAATAAATAAAAACGATTATGAATTCCCATTCAATTAAAACCGATTTATGTCCTTGTTCCATGGGATATCTGGCAATTTCAATCGAATTTCATGCATAGCTTCCGGTCGGTTAGGTACCTATACATATTTTATTTAATGAGTGGTGTCCTGTTTTCTGATTAAAATAAAAAAGAAGAAAGAAAAGGAAAATTATTTCCATTGTGATGTGAAGTGAAAACTAAATAAAAGCAAAAATTAAAAAAAAAAAAAATATTTCTAAATCGAAAAAGCAAAGAAAATATGTGCAAACAAAATGAAAGGATAATCAGAAAAAAATATCCTCATTCTAATGAATTCTATCTTCACATATCATCATCATCCAAGTTCAAAACACAAACGGATAATAAATTCTCTTCCACTAGCCATCTGCATCACCATCATTCTCATCCCAGCAATACCAACAGCGACCACCACCTCCTCCACCAATCAAGAGAAACGACTCGGCCACATCATCATCAGCAGTCCTCCTGTTCCGGCTCATCATCGTCATCATTTCACTATCACAGCACATATCATAAAATTATGGGCTGTGACCACTGGCATATCATCCACTTGATTATCCTTTTAATTGGTAAGTGATATTCTTTTAAGTACAAGCAAAGGATAACACACTATAAAACGAAGGAGCGATAAGCGATATAGGGTCGATTAGAAAAGAATAGGTTCCATAAAAGCGAGCAGATTTTCCTCAATAAAAATAGCATTTTATTTGTAATCACCATTGAGGACACTTAGTTCTGTGTGGACTAATATCCTTTTGGTTTGTCCTATTTTATGGCAAAATGTGGAGAGTAGAGGAAGGGTGCTAAAGCAGAGTGCAATGATATGGAAGTTATTAATTCGGTGATTTGTATTCAATGGAAGTGCTCAATGAATTATTATTATTGTAATGTATGTATGTATGTGAGGGAGAGTGTCCTTGGATGGCTTCTATTTAGATATACATGCGGGCGAGCGAGGGGAGGGTTATCGCAGCGTTATGTGAGCGTCCAAAGGATATCGTCTTACTGATGATGAGTATCGTACTCGACGACACAGGACAAAGTTTCAGTACTGCATTATAATTTCATTAATTATTTATAATGATAAAAAATGAGTAAAATTTATCGAAAGGACGATATGGGGTTGTGTCATATTTCACATTAAGTATACAAGAGTATACCAATAGCTATAGAAACAGCAGACATTCTGCTGCTACTTTGGTTTGTTTGGATTGGGTATTTGATGGAAGTGGCACCATGACGAAGTTTTGAAACATGTCTGGCAGGCAGCAGCTTACATATTTGAAAGGGAACTTTTAACGTCCAGGGAATAGGATGCATACATATAATTTTGGTAAAATTTATTCTTGAAGTTAAACTGATTCATTACACTAATACGAACGAGTTGTTTGGTTTGGAAAATATTTTCTTTTGTCGTTCGCTGTAGTCGCGAAGAGAGTGAGTTATGAACTCTCCACACTGCTTGGAACGTTGGGATTAGTAAAAATTCATTAAAAACCCACAATCAGTTGTTCATCTGAAATACAAAAAAAAAAACTTCAAAACCGTGATTGATTTGCAACTGTTGTATTATTTATTGGCCTTGGTTTGTGGTTTTTATTTATTTGGTTCAAGGATATAATCAGTGGGTTTAATTTATTGAACTATTTTTTTTTTTAGCTTTGATTAAAAATTGTTCGTTGAAAGTGAATTGAAAATTATTGATATTTTGCTATATTTTGTTTGTATTCATGAGCACAATAATGTGGTTTAATAATACAATAATAGGGATGTGGTTTATTGGAAAAAATGTTTTATAAATAATTGTAGGTAGGTATGTGGGTTTGAGTTGTTGGTATAGTTTTAACATTTTTTTACATAGCTAGATACCTATATTGTTTATTAAAAATCACACCCTTATAACTCAAAATTTATTTTTTCGAGACAAATGCGATTGAAACTTTTGGTTTAGAAGAAATAGGTACATGAAAAACGGCTTAATTGCAACAAATAAAATGCTTGTATAGCAAATTGAAAAAATGCTCGTATAGCAAATTGAGAAGAGATATCGATGTAATTTTTTCACAAAAGTAAAGAAAAGTGATTTACCACAAAATATTATAATCAGTTCAAAATCATCAATTTTTGATTTATAACAATGTTCTTTTTAATGAGCGATGTATTTTGAGTTTTGGTAATACCATTAGATAAAGCTATCAATTACAAAATATTAAATGCCTATGATGTTGAATATACAAGTGCAATTTATAATGAGGTTGGTTTAAAAGTGCAAACAAAAGAGGTTTGGTAGTTGAATTCAATTATTAATTGAACTGTCCAATGTTCTAAGAACATGATAGGCAAGATTCTATTAACTTTCCATAATTTAAACAAAATATGTAAAAACTTTATAATATGAACCTATTTTTATTGCCAAATTCAAATAGATTTTTTAAGGAGTTTTAAGACCCAGAAAATTTTTAAAACAAAACGTAAAAAGGTTTAAGTTGTAAAAGGGTCGTGAGTAATTCCAATGTCCATCAACTTCGATAAACTGTAATTTTTCGAATCATGTAGGTATCAATTAAAAATACCCATTTTAGAATGTTGAAATATGTCAAATATGCAATACTTTATTTTAAAGGTAGTCAGAACTTAACAGGTTTGGAAAACTCAACATTTTGAACTTCTAAAACCTATAAAAATTAGGCAAGTATTAAACTCGATCGTCTAATTTAATGAGTTGGGGTCGAATCTGTAGGGCCATCATTTTGCTTTCAAGACTTTGCATGTCAAAATTCTGTTTTTCAAAATTTTGTATTTAAAAAAGAGTACAAACTTTTTTAAATGATCAAAACGATTTCTCTTTTAAAACAGAATTTTTGAAAACAAAATTTTTTAATGGAACTAAATCAAACGTGGTTAGAACATGCATACACATAATTGAAACAATTTTAAAAATAACGAGACTAGATACTATCTTAAGGCAGAATTTTTTACGGAAGTTTTTCCAAGAACATAAAACATTGTCCATGTTTAGAGTCGCAGAATAAAAACCTGAAAATAATGTTCTTCTTTTGGCAAAAGTGCAGGTGAAATAGTAAAAATAGGGAGCTATATTGATTATTTAAAAACCAAGAAATTAAGTTTTATCAAGGATATTCATACAACAGCGTAATAAGGCCGTAGTAAAACTTACAACTTTGTAAATATGTCACAACTTCCGTGTGAATTACAGCAAAAACAGAAGTATAGGTAGGCATCAAAAGTTTCAGCACGATTATTACCAAAATGAAAATTTGTGTAAAAGGGAATCTTTTTTAGACAGAATTTTAGTTGTCATAAGCAGAATTTGGGAAAACAGAATTTTGACCAAAGAGGGTTTTGAAATACAGAATTTGGCACATGCAGAATTTAGCATTTACAGTATTTTGAAATATAGAATTTTGGCCAAACAGAATTTAACTAAGAATTTACAAAAAAAGCTGAGTTTTTACCAAACAGAATTTTGAAAACCAGAATTCCGACCCGCTCTCCAATTTAATTTTTGAACGAGTACCCATCAATAGTAAGTTATTCTTATAACATACAGAAATACAATCTCAGGTTCATTGTATGTATTTTAGACTGTGCTTGCCAAAAAAAATAGAAATATTAATTTTTCATTTGTTTGGTTTCAAAATCTTGGTACACAACATGACGGTTATGAGGAAGATTTTATGAAAAATGCTGATAAATAGAAACATTTTTTATAACACCAATTTTCAATTTCCTTGCAATGTTGGATGCATATAACAATTTTATTAAACAAATTAATAATATAATATTTAAAATAAAACAATGAACAAATGGTTGGAAAAGATGATGGAAGAAAATTCAAAAACAACAGGATCAGTTTTGCTAGAAAAATAAAATTTCTTTCCTTTTTTTTTAAATAGAGTTATTTTGGTATGCTTTTTTTAAATTAAATATTTTTAAGAAGAAACTTGTTTCTTATGTTCCTATTTTTGATATAAAAAACTTTTTCAAGGAAACTTTATCGCATACAAAATATATAAATACTTGTAATATAAGAAAAAGACAGTAGACAAGACAGTTTTGCCAAGGACACCCAGTTTTCGACCCGAAACACTCTTCGATTCCGCTTATTTTTTGAAATTTTGTGAACAACAACTTTCAACTTTATTTTCCAAAATAGTATTGAGTAATCGATTTGTTCTATTTTGGAAAAAAAAATTCCCTCAGTTTATAATAGACAAGTAATTAATATCTATATCTTTAAAAGTAGGGTATCATTTTAAACGTCGCTAAATTTAGTTTCAGGAAAAAAATATATTCAAAGTAATTATAACCCAGTTAGTAACTAACGCTTTAAAATATAAATCATCATTTTCAAAAAATTTAACCCATTCACTTAAAAAACAAATCTACTCTTTATTACGCAAACTCTTAAGTTGAAAATCAATTTGGAATCACAATATTTTCTATTTAAAAAAAATTATTTTTCTTTTTAACTATCTAATTTCACTTTTTTGAATACCCTTAGTAAAAATCAAGAGCATGATTCTTGCATATACATATTCTAGGAAAAAATCCTGTTAGAGGAAAACTGTATCTTTTCCCTGAGGCAAGGGGGGTATTATTCTAAAAATTGACCTTAAATGCCTTTTTTTTATAATTTCTCAAAAACTAAGAAGGATTTTTACATTTGGTTTTCGGTTTTTGACTTGAAACTAAAAATGGCATTGAATTTCTATCAACTTTAACAAAAAAAATTCACAAAATCTTCATAAATTTTTACTTTGAAATTCAATTTCTCATAAAGTATTCATTAAAACAACTTAATCTTAAAAGAAATAAGAGAATGGGGTGTAAGTGGTCGAAAAATTGTAGCACATTATTTTAAAGGCTTTTGTTGGTTTTTAATATTTTGTTTTGCATTTTTCGTTAATTTGACTGCCTCAGGGGGGGGAGGGAAGATACGAATACATCCAAAAGTTAATATTTTATTGCCGAATTACCGTATTCAAGAAAGCGAAATTTTAGAAAAATCAAAAAAAAAAAACTACAAGAAAATAAAAAAAAAAATTGTGATACCAAATTGATTTTCGGCTTAAAATTTTCGTAATAAATATTAGAATTTTTTTCTAGAGCCAGAGGGGTCGCACCCTTTGAAAATATCATTTTAAATTTTTTAAAGTTAAAAACTGAGTTACTTTGAATAGACACAAACAAAATGATACCCTACTTTTTAAGATATCGATATTAATAACTTATCTATTATTAATAAAAAGAAATTTTCTCAGAAATTTAAAAAATCGATTATGAACTCAATACCGGATTGGAAAGGCTGAAAGTTAATGAAAAAAAAAAAATGAGCGAAATCGTAAAGAGTTATGTCAAAAACAATCGGTTTACTCATTTGGCTCTATTGAAAATAGAGTTATCATGTTTCTATCAAACACCACCGATTTAATTTTGCCGGATTTTGACCAGAAGTTGATTTCAGTTCATATTTAAGTAGAGAATAGGTTTTATCTTTTAATTTTTATAGTTTGTTTAACTTTTGGAATCTTTATGGAAGTGTGCCATTTTGTGAGTTTTCAAAGTCTTTTGTTTAAAGAGCTATTACTACGAACATCAGATAATACTTACTCATAAAAATCTACTTAATAATCTCACTAGTTTTGTTTTTGCTTTTTTTTAAGTCACCGTTTTTTTCACTACATGCAAAAATTAAAATCGTTTGGGGGTTTTCGTAAAAATTAATTTTTTTTAATTTTATATATTTAAAAATAATATAATAGTAACATTTAGTATGCCTATTTTTAATATTTTTTTTATTTTTTTTTTTGCTTAGAAAGCTGTTTAAATTTTTAATCAAATCCAACCAATTATAAATTAAAAACTATAGTTGTAATAATATTAAGATGCCCTCCCGCCATAAAAGTTATTAAGGTAATTGAAAAAAATTCTGTGCAAAATTTCTTTAGCAATGGAAAACTACAATGTCTCGGTGTAACATATGGGGTATTTTTGAGAGTTAATGATTTTTATATTTCAAAAATTCTATGGAGTTTGAAAGATTTTTCTTTACGGAAGGTTAAAGGGTTGAAATTTTTATAAAAATTCTATATTTGTAGGGTTAAAAAGAGTAAAGACACAAAAATTATATGAGATGGCAAAACTTCTTTTTTTTTTATTTGAAAAGCTTTACTAAGAGGATGGACTGAGTAAGTTAAAGGTAACTTTAAACTGGCTGAATTAACGATAAAACATGTCAGGATCTTTTTTGTATAACGTTCAATTTTCTGTGAGAAAAACGAATTTAATCAGTTTAAGAACTTGTAATTATTAATTTATTTAATTTTAAATACAAATTAGTGTATTTTACATATACAAATAGTATTTTAGCCCCAAAATTTGCAACGAGGCATGTCTAAACATGAATTTTAAGAACTCAGATTTTCACAGATATTTTTGTTTTGCTTAAAGAAACTTTTGAGTCTGTTTGCATGATAATCTTTTTTTCTAAACGGTCTTATATTTATTTGTACTATATAATAAGAAATTACTTTTTTTAGAATTTGGTGAACAATTAACTTTAACCAGAGTTGGAAAATTATAATTACTTTAGTAATTTATTTTAACTTTCATTTTATCTTTCATTAAATTAATTTAACTTTTTCAATTTAATTATCCAAATATAATTGAAAAATATTATATTTCCATTACTTGTATAATTGTTATAAAAAAAATCCCTTGCAAATTATAAATGTGACTGAAAATAGTAATTGGATTTGGAAGTAATTGAAGGAAAGCAATGTGTAAATTACATTTAAGGTATACAGGGTGGCGCACCAATTGTGCTACAATAAGAAATTCAAATAACTTTTTTTTTAATCGATGTATTTCATTTATTTTTTTTTATTGGTTAGAAAATTAAATTTTATTTTAAATAGTTAGTTGTTTTTAAAGATTATAGACCGCAAATGACCTCCACGCTCTCCCACGCATATGCGGCACCTGATCAAAAAATTATTCATTGCGGCCTGAAGAGTTGAAGCACGGATCGCCTCAATTATTGTCGTTATGGACTGTTTTAATTCAAAAGAAGTCTGGTGCAGTCAGGTCAGGTGACCTTGGGGGCCAGCGAAGAGTGGAGTTCCTAGAAATTAATTTGTTTGCGAATTTTTTGTTTAGCTCCGCCATAACTGGTCTGGCTATATGTGCAGTTGCTCCATCTTGCTGAAACCAAACGTTGTTGAATGGTATACGTCTTCGGCGCAGTTCTGGGTAAAAAAACTCCTTCAACATCTTTAAATAACGGTCCCCATTGACAGTAACGGTTACACCGTTTTCTTCAAAGAAGTACGGCCCTACAATACACCTTGATGAAACTGCGCACCACACCACACAGTGACTCGTTCTGGGTGCAGTTCCGTCTCATGGAGCATATCTGGATTAGACTCATTCCATATACGGCAATTTTGCTTGTTTACATTGCCGTTAAGATCAAAATGGGCCTCATCAGACATGAACAAACAATTGATCAATGTGTTGTCTTCTTCGGCCATTGATATCATTTTTTGGCAAAATTCCAGGCGAACAGGCAAATCCTGAGGGTTTAACTTGCTAGTAATTTGGACTTTGTACGGAAACAAGTTTAAATCGTCATGAAGTATCCGTTGTAATGACCGTCTACTAACTTCAATTTGCCCCGATAAGTTTCGGGTCGAAACGCTCGGATTGGTCTGTATTGCAGATGTTACTGCTGCGATTGTATCCTGAACCCGAACATTGGCATCTCGATGGTACGGCCTTCGTGCGATGCTTCCAGATTCGGAAAACATGTTTACAAACCTCATAATGGTCCATCTACTCGGGGGATTACCGCCAAGCTCCCGCCTAAATTCCCTTTGGACGGAAATGACGGACTGCAAACCATGGTACCGTTGCACTATCCAAATTCTTTTCTCCGTATCCCAAGCATCCATTTTTATAAATCTAAATAGTAACCTACAAAATAAAAAAAAAAATAAGCCGATTACTCACACAGAAAAAAAGTTATTACGTTTTATTTTTGTAGCACGATTCGTGCGCCACCCTGTAGAATTGATTTTTTGTATTGTAATTCCTAATATATTTTTTATTAATTAAACATTTAAATAAGAAAGTAAATACAAAAATTTCCAACATCTTGACTAAAACAAATAGAACAAAATGCAACCCAAAATTTTCTCATTTTGTTAATACAAATTTAATTATTTTCAAAACAAGATTATTTAAAAGACTACAGAAAATTGAAAAATCTGAAAATATATGTTTAATAGTTTAAAACAACACACAAACATGAATTTAATACTGCAGGGAATTATTTGTACAATATCACGGAAAATGTAATTAACAAAAAAAAATAAATTAATTATATTTTATGTAGTGAAAAAAATAATCATAAATAGATTTTTTGATGAATACTTTTATTTTCAATTACATTAAGGTAATTGAATTACAAGTAATTGACACTTTTCATTTACTTATAATAAGTAATTGAATTTCGTCAGTTACATGTTATAAGTAATACAAATTTTTTAATTATATTTAAAAAAAATTAAAAAGTGTTCAAATATTTCAATTACTAGTAATAGAAATTGAACTTTTTACTATCATTACTTCCCAATTCTGTTATTTACTTTAACAAAAACTCTTACATTTTCCAAATAGTTTAAGCTGTTTCAAAATTAATATAATAAGGCATTGGTATCCCACATAGAGTTGTCTCCAAATATATGAATTCAAATAAAGCAAATTCGACTCCAGCATGTGTCATTTTTTAAATTTGCTTTTCATTATGAAACCAAAATTGAACTTTCTTATTTTATTAACTTTTCCTGTGTTTTTTTTTTTAATTAAATTTTAAGTTATGAAATTTTGTTTGAAGAATTTTTTTTAATTTGTTTCTCCTTTGAATAATAATGTGGCAGAGGGTTGAATAACTTTATGTATTTTATGGAAGAGAGGAGCCAGGAAAAATGAGCTCTTTCATTTATTTTATTTCAACAATTTTCTTAATTACAACATGAAAGTAATTAGTTTTTTTTTTTCTACACTAGACACTTAAATCCTCTTATTCTTGGGAACTCCAATGATTTCAAGTTATGTGTTGTAAGTTTGTAGTAACCTAAATATAAAGTCACTTCAATTTCACAGGAATATTACAATTCCATGAAGGCAAATCAGTACCAACCATCAGATCTTAATTAAAATTCTTTCTTGTTCATGTAAAATATAAACATTATGTGTGTGTGAGTGTGTGTGTTTGTTTTTGGTTCATTTCTCAAATTTCCATTCTGAAGCACACGATTTACAGTCAGAAGAACATTGTAATCTTTTCTTTTAGACCCTTTCCCGGTCCCAGTATAGCAAGCAGCCTGCCCACCTAGTTTTTTTTTTTTTTTTTTATACATAAATTGTGCACACGTAGGAAAGGATATGCTCCTAATACCCTCATATATATACACACAGTCAAAATAGATAAGGTTCTAATCGAAGTGGAAACATCAAGGACTCAGCTGGTTGTTAGGAATTTTTTTTTTGTTTTTTTTTTTTGTTCGTTTTCATTCATTTTCCGCTTTGCTAACTTATGTTTTCTGACATTGTAGGTATAAGGACTGATACCGCATTTCGTAGTCATGAATATCCCTTTTTTATTTTTGAAAAGGAGATAAAAGAATAATTAGAAAAATATCAGCATCAGGCATCACATCACATGTTTTTAACCAGGCTTTGTAAGTGTAAGGATATATTGAGCTTGTGATCTACTCTCAATAATATAGGCGTATCTTTGTAATATTTTTAAGCTTTGGATGGAAGTACAAAAAATGGAAACAGAGTTGAGAAATATTAATCAAAGTAGGCTTTACCAATACCATTTTCGTAGTGAAAAAAAAATACAAAAATCTTTTTGATTTCTGGTATAACTAAGACTTAGTGGTCAGAAAAATCAAATGAATTGGTTATTCAACATAATTGCGGAATGTAAATTTCCATTGGATTTGGTGTGCTAAGGTAAAGATAGCACTCATTGCAACGATCAATTTCAATTTCCGGCGATAGACTTATTTCTTACTATTATGAATATAATTTTTTGATTGATGTTTTGAAAGCTTACTTCAAGAACACAAGTCAACATTATTTTTGGTTCTGGTTTCTTGTTATGGTTTTTTTGTTCCTCCTATATGAAAAACTAATTAACGGGTGATTTTTTAGCTGGTTTGGTTTTGGCAACACTGGTTTTGACAGCTGACGTGTGTTTAGTACCTTGTGTCACTGTCAAACAGCTTCACTTTGGTTTGCAATTTAACCATGGATCGTCTTACAAATGAACAACGCTTGCAAATTATTGAATTTTACTATCAAAATTCGTGCTCGGTTCGAAATGTTCATCGCGCGCTGCTTCCATTTTATGGTCGGCATTCTCGACCTTCTGAGCAGTCTATTCGGAAGATTGTGACCAAATTTCGCACCAAATTTACTTTGTTGGACATTAAACCACCAACACGTTTACGTACTGTGCGTAGTGAAGAAAATATTGCGGCCGTATCAGCTAGTGTGACAGAAGACCGCGAAATGTCGACTCGGCGCCGTTCCCAGCAGTTAGGCCTTTGTTACAGCACTACGTGGAAAATTTTGCGGAAGGATTTGGGCGTAAAGCCTTTTAAGATACAGCTGGTGCAAGAACTAAAGCCAGCCGACCTACCACAACGCCGAATTTTTGGTGAATGGGCTCTTGGAAAGCTGGCCGAGGATCCGCTTTCTTATCGAAAAATTGTGTTCAGCGATGAGGCTCATTTTTGGTTGAATGGGTACGTAAATAAGCATAATTGCCGCATTTGGAGTGAAGATCAGCCAGAAGCATTGCAACAGCTACCAATGCATCCCGAAAAAGCCACTGTTTGGTGCGGTTTATGGGCCGGCGGCATTATTGGGCCATATTTCTTCAAAGATGATGCGAATCGCAGCGTTACTGTCAATGGTGAACGCTACCGAGCGATGATAACAAACTTTTTTTTGCCCGAAATGGAAGTTCTTGACTTGCATGATATGTGGTTTCAACAAGACGGTGCCACATGCCACACAGCACGCGAAACAATGGCGCAATTGCGAGGCGAGTTTGGTGAACAGTTAATTACACGTTTCGGGCCGGTCAACTAGCCGCCTAGATCGTGCGATTTGACACCATTAGATTATTTTTTGTGGGGGTATGTCAAGGCTAATGTCTATAGGGACAAGCCCGCTTCGATTGACGCACTGGAAACCAACATCCATGCATTCATTCGTGAGATACCGGCCGATATGTGTGAAAGAGTATGCCAAAATTGGACTCAGCGGATGGGCTACCTGAGACGCAGCCGCGGTCAACATTTGCATGAAATTATCTTTAAACATTGAATTGCAAGGTTCAAACTATCGATTCAAATAAATATTTCATTCATTTTTTCGAATTTTTGTGTTTTTTTTTTTTTTTAAAGTTCTAAACCTCTTAAAAAATCACCCGTTATAAAAAACTTTAACCTGAAAAAGTTAGTTTTTATAGCCAGAAGTTTGATATTATGGATTTAAGAGAAATCCTATTTTGAATTGTACCCATCTTAAAAAAAAAACAAAATTTTAAAATAACTTTGAATAAATCTTATTAATTTTTCTTTAAATATTTTAAAACTAAATAAAAAATTTATTTAAATATTTAAAAATTATTTTTTTTAAAATAATTTCTTTTGTGAATGTATAAACTTTCTCTTATAAGAGTCCATATATAGTCTCTCATCATTCTTTCATTGTTTTGACCCTGATACCGAAATTCAAAATTCAGAATGTCTTGGTGAAAACGCTTAGCTTGTTCTTCCAAAAAGGCACCCATATTGTCTTTGAATCGTTCCAAGTGAGCACTTTTAGGGACACTCAACAGCCCATTATTTTAAAATTATTGAGCATAGAAGCTCCATGTAGTTGTGAGCTCTGTTGTTGCCAAGAAAATTTTGAGCTACAGACTTAAAGCTATTCCAACACTGCTGTTCCTTTGGTATTAAGCAGCTCTGAAAATTCGTTGCTGGCCATAATTTTCTTTATTTTTGGGCCGACGAAAATGCCAACTTTCACTTTGGCCTCGGGAAAAAACTTCGAAAAAAAGTTCATGAAATATTAAAAGCCTTCACAGTCTTGCCGAAGAGCTTTAACGAACTGTTTCATAAGACCTAATTTTAATTGTAATGAAGGCATCAATTCATTCTTAGTGTAAACTATTGGATCCCATTTTGTTTTTCTTACTGGAACTCTGTTCGTCTAGGCCATGAATAGTTTTGGATGCTTCTCATCGGCCCTAATGTTCTATTAGCTAAGGTAACAAGGCTATTTCCCATCAGAAAACCAATCATTTTGAAATCTCCTTTCATTTGCCATTTGTATTCCTTGCACTTTATCTTCTCAAGTAGCATCTTCACACTTTCGTAATCATTTTTAAGATTTACAGAATTGGCTAGTGAAAGAAATGGAAATTTATTTCCATTGTAAAGAAGGACAACTTTCAAGCTGTTTGTTGAGCTATCTATGAAAAGACTTCATTCAGAAAGTATGCAAAGTATTCCGATTTCTTTGAACAAGCCCTGCACATCATTACAAAAGCAAAGTCTATCTTCTTTGGTGAAAAAGCAAGAAAATGGTTCATGAAGCTTTCTCCCTGCAGTTATATGTACATTACTTTCAAGTAAATTCTATTGCTTCAACCTAGAAGCTAGGACTTCAGCTCTACTTTAAGGAAAATAAAGATCTCTATAACTAAATCGTTTAACTCCGGACCCTAAACCAATACTTCCACTTGACAACTGGGACTGAACAACCTGAGGACGACAATGTCAACCCGACTTTTATATTAAGTTTTTTTTTTTAAATTATAAGTCTTTTTTATTTATTTAAATTTTTTTTCAGTGTATAACGTAAGGCCCCTTTTGTGCCAACAGAGTCACTATCTCCATGATCCTGACTGGAACTAGAAGTTTGTGATAGCAAAAGATCATTGTTATTCAGCTCTAGAGGAGAAGGCACAGGATGGTTTTCACTAAATGGTACTGGAGTAGATGATGATGATAAATTTGGATACAATCAGGGCTGGCTACGATACCAAACCAAACGATACTTTTATAAGTATCGTCTCGGTATCGTCAAAATCGAAAAATTTCAGTATCGTCTCGGTATCGTCAAAATCGAAAAATTTCAGTATATTCTCGGTACTGGTCTCGGACTCGTATAACTTAGTATATAACAAAGTCTTGGTCTTGGTATCGGTGTCGGTATCGGTCTCGTCTGGTTTCGGTCGGGTCTTAGTTGCAAACCAATATAAAATGCACGACTTGCTTACATGTTCTTGATGTAGTAGTTGAACTCGCTTAGTATTTTAAGATTCAAGACAAAAATCATTAAAAAAGATAATTTTTTTCAACTGAAGTTCTTTTTTGTGGACTTAAGAATTTTTTAAAGGCTAATAAAGTTCCGATAAAAAATTCAACTCAAAATATTGACGCGGGGTAATATGGATTTCACTAAAGTTTCTTTCTCACTTAAGAGAACTAAATCTGAAAGTTTCATCCAGATCGTTGGTTTCAGAGAAAGCCGGTATAATTCAAATGGGCGTGGCAGCGGGCAGTTGTAATTAAAATTATTGCCTAAGCTTTCTCCCTGCTAAAGAAAAAAGCTCTAAAAATGTCATCTAAACCATCAGAGCCTTTTCCTAGAAACTAATAACAAAAATTGTTTGTTTCTAATAAATTGATAATAGAATTCAAAAATCTATATTTTCTGTTGATACCAAACGATACTACAGAGAGTATTGGTACATTTCGGTCCAGGAAATACGGTATCGTCTGGTATCGTCTCGGTATCGTTCAGAGCTGGTATCGTCTCGGTAGCGTTTTGGTTTCCGATACCGATACCAAATATTACCGAGACTCTTCTGCTATCGTGGCCAGCCCTAGATGCAATATCTTCTTGACAATTTTGTCAGCGCGACGCTTCTTTGGATTCACAACACAAAAATAACAATCTTGAACATGGTCAGTGGGTTCCCTCCATATCCTTGGAATAGCAAACCTCATAGCTTTCTTCCCTCCCTGTTCCCCGATACCAGTCTAAAAATTTGTTTAAACATCGTCATTAACAATTACAAAACAAATTCAATATGGGCACATTTTTAATTCCGTCCCTTAACTTCGAGAATGGCTTTCCAGCAACTATATGTAAAATGAGGAGCCTAGGACTTATCTAAGCTTCGAATAGGAAGCTTAAAATAAGCTTCATAGGCCTTACAAAGCTTTAATAAATTAGTACTTTTTTTACATTTCTTGATTTAATAAACTCACGGCAAATGTAACAAAACGAGTCTGCACTATATTTACATATTCTGGAGGCCATTTTGATGCAACCGTAAAAATCTAACACTGAAATACGATTACCAGCATTGACTTGGAATCACGTGAGTGGTCGGTGAGTAAAGCTTAAGTATGAGTTAAAAAAAAGTCTAATTATTATCAATCTACCAGATAAACTCTTTGTACCTCAACTTGAATATGTTGAGCCATTATACCTATATACAAACTGATAACTGTTCTATTTCTAACTAATAAAATTTCCTATATACTTCAGCTTAAATCCATCTTACTTACAAAGTCGATAAGTTTTCATTTCTAAAAAAAAAAAAGAAAAGAAAACAACCCACTTGACTTCTTTTAAAATCTTCCTGAATTTGTGTTTTATTTTATTTCTTGTTCATTTCTTTTAGACCAATTTATTCTTATCTGAAATTTCTGTTCATCTTATTTCATCTGAAAAACAAAAAAAAAATAAATCAAAATCAACTTCTTATATCCAGAATGAACAAGAATTGCACTCAAACTAATCCCTTAAGTTCAACAAAATCAGTATAGCTAGCCACACCAGACATCTTCTTTATTCGATATCAATTCAAAAGATTTCCATCAATCTCTCCTGGGATGAGTTGAGTATATAGAGGAGGTTTAAATCAATATTATAAAGAGGAAGTTCAAGAAAATAAATACTCGAAAATGTTTCATAAACTTGCTTTTGTAGCTCGTGCAAATATACTAATGGAATGGCTTTACAAAATATATGTATATATAGCAAGATATATGAATGTACAGCTACCAGTAGCTAATGAAAAAAAAAAATTTCTTAATAAAATAAAATACACGACTGGATCGCAGGTACTTGCTCTTATGTTCAAGTAGCTTGGAACTTTTTAAATATGCAAGTAGTAATAAATAGAATAAGAAAAAGCATTTTAATCGTTTTTTAACCTCAAAAGCTCAAAAACAAGTATGATTTGATGACTTGATAAAATGTAAAAAGGTTAAAAGGTTGCAAAAAAACGCTCCAACGATGAGCGGTTTTTTTTTAAAACTTTTTTCTATATAAAAATTTAGTTTTCCAATTTTGAGCATTAGTTATATAATATACCTACATTCAATAACAAAGTTTCAAGAAAGGTCACCAACTGATTTTTGATATTGAATTTTAATTATCAATATTTTTTTAAAAATGAATTTATTTCAAAATTTTGAGGTGCATATTATTGACATTTTCTGGGAACATTTTTTTTTTTAGTTTTATTGAATTCAGTTAAGTCGTTAATAAGAAAATCTGTAGTAAAAAAAACGTTATATAGGAGGCACTGGTAAAATAACAGTTTTTCGTAAGAAATTTTTTATCAAAATGCACAGATTTTTATTAAAATCCTTGGAGTTGTTTTTGAGATAAATAAGCTATTCCTAAGAATTACAAAAAAAATCTTGTATAATTAGATCAAGCTTAGTTTAAATTTACATTATTTTTTTTTTTTTTTTTTTTATCCGATGGAAATCTTCAAAAGACACTCGGTAAGAATCGGTACTAAGTAGTGTACGACTCTTACCGCACTAAAACCACCGGTGCATCAGGACCAATCTATGAAAGATCGACAAATGATTTTTCTTTCTTAATTTATCAGTCGCATTGTGGGAAGTTTAAGTTATAACACTTTCCCATAGCTTTTAGACCATCAGCTCATGAGGCTTGGTTCTTCTTAATCTCCGAACATTGTCTCGTACATTTAAGACGGTCTCCATTTCGGAGTTGGTATGACTTTGCAGTCGCTGATTGTGTGATACAGGGTGTTAGTTAACCACTTCTGTAACCATTTCAATTTGAAGGTCACGATGTAGATCGCTATTTCTTATATACCAAGGAGCATTTATTATTCCACGAAGGACGTTGCCTTGACCTTGAATTTTTGGATGGGCTGAGCATTTGTTTTCTTTGTACAGCCCCATAGTTGGATGCCATATGTCCAAATGGGTTTCAGTACTTGCTTATATAACATTAGCTTGTTCTGAATAGATAGGTTAGAGTTCATTCCTAGTAACCAGTACATTTTTCTGTACTTCAAGTTTAGTTCGTCTTTTTTCTTTTTGATGTGCTCTTTCCATTTAAGCTTTGCATCCAAAGTCATTCCAAGGTATTTGGCAGTATTGGAGTAAGGTACTGTTGTACTGTTTATAAGAATTGGAACATTGTTTATTTTTTTGTTAGTAAAGTTTATATGCGTCGATTTTGTTTCATTTAGTTTGATTCGCCATTTTTGCGTCCAATCACTAACTCTATCGACTGCATTTTGCAGTTTTTGTGTAGCCTTCGTAACGGATTTATCTGGCACCAATATTGCAGTATCATCAGCAAAAGTGGCCATGATAGCGTTGATGTCCACTGGAATATCCCTTGTATATAACAGATACAGGGTTGGTCCTAGGACATTTCCTTGTGGTACACCGGCTGCAATTTTCTTTTGTTCCGAGTAATTTTGGTCGTACTGTACTCTAAAGAGTCGGTTCGTAACGTAGGATTTCAGTATTTCGTAGTACTGCCTGGGAAGATCCCTTTGCAGTTTGTACTCAAGTCCCAAGTGCCAAACCTTGTCAAAGGCTTGGGCAACATCTAAGAATATAGCCGAGCATACTTGTTTTTTTTTTTCAAGTGCCTTTTCCACAACATCCGTAATCCAATGCACTTGGTCTATCATGGAATGTTTATTTCTAAATCCAAACTGATGGCTCGGAATTAGTCTTCTTTCTTCTATTATTCTGCTTAGTCTTTTCAGAAGCAGTTTTTCGAAAACTTTTGCCATGATTGGTATAAGCGAAATAGGTCTGTAAGATGTTACTTCTGTTGGTGGCTTACCTTGTTTAGGTATAACAATGACTTCTGCAATTTTCCAATGATGTGGCACATATCTTTGTTTAAGGCAAGATTACATTATTAAATGCATTTTCTTTGTAGTGCATCGTGGCATAATGGTTAGTGTATTTTGCCGAAGGTTTGGGTTCGATTTCCAACCTCTGCCAGCAGAAACAAAAATATTTTTCAGAGGTACTACCTCTTGGAGGATATGTCAGTATACTTGTCATAAAAAGTGATGCTCATTCAGCCATTTGGGCTCAGCAAAGAATTGTAGGTACCCTTCATTTCTGTCAAGAACAAGCACCCAGGAGTGGTTGAGAGTTGTAAGTCACTAGGCCTTGGTTCTTCACGAACTTGTGTGCCACCAGATTTATTTTATTTTTTATTTTATTTGCATTAAACACAACTATCTAATTAGTCTGACATTACTATCTTAAACAAAGCATACATATACACTAGGGTGGCGCTGATTTTTAATTTCTTTGAGGCAACCTCCCCAAAGTGATTAAGGTAATTAAAAACAGTAAAATTTAATTCAAAAAAAATATTTTCAATTTGTTTAAACAATATTTAAATCGTTAAAAATAAAAACAAATACACCAAAAAAAAGGATACTTTCTGTTATTTTAAATGGAGTAAATATTTTAAAACAAAATTTAAAATAATTTTGTATATACTTCTAAGGTAGGTATATGAACCAAGTTTGAAGATTTTCTATCCACTTTTACGCATTTAACTTAATCAAGTGCAGTTTATTCATTTAGTATTCTGTATTGTCCTCTCTCAAACTCTTATAATACTCTTTATTCTTAAATTCCTCTTCTTAACTTGATAGGTTTTTTGACTTTTGCTTCACTAAATAGGCACACAAAACAGCTCACTTTTTCTTCAATTGATGTGCTTACCCGTAACCGTTGCATCTGATTTTCGGTATTAGACTAAAAATTCTCTGGTGCCAGGTAGAAAGGGGTTAAGTCAGAAATAGTAGTTTTGAGGAAAATGCAATTGAAGATTAATTTTTTTTTTTTTTTGTAAGCCCAGATATTCTTTTTTCTAAAAAATCATCAAAACGGTCGTCTTTGACACCATTAAAGGGGTGACCAAAAAATTTAAGCGCTTACCATATTTTCTGATGACTTTATCTCCTTAAAGCCATCTGTATTTTTGTTACTGGTCAAAATTAAGCTTTGTCTATGGACTTAAGTCAAGAAAAAAAATACTTATTTATATTATTTTATTATTTTAGTTTTTAGAAAAACTTGAAAGCATAAAATTAATTCAAATAAATAATAAATAAATCTTATTAAATTTTTAAGTTTGATCATCTTCTTCATCCAACAAATCGGCATCGATATCGAACGCCTCTTCCGAAGTTTTCAAATTTGTATAAAACTCGTGAAAATAAGGAATTGAAACTATACAGCAAATGCAAATATAAAGCACGAAAGCATGAGATTACGGTACTTTAAATTTTTTTTTCAGCGCAATGGTTGAAAGTGAGCTTTTCACAATTATGTACAATGTGTCCCAAAAGTTAGTATACACCACTATCCTGTAAATTGCTTATCATTACTGAGTAAAGCGTTGGTATACTTATTTATGCGATGGTGTATTTTTTTTATTAATTCTTAGAGAGCGTTAGTACCTACCCAAGAATAAAAGAAAGAATAAATGATAGATTTATGTCTGATTTACACTGTTCGGTTCTAGGACACAAGATGACTTAAGCCCTTATGAGCAACAAGATAATTTCAAATCTGTTTGGTACTAAAGGCATAAAAAGACTTAAGTCCTTTGGAGCAACTTTATTATTTCAAAATATAAAATTACTACAAATTCAAAGGACTTAAATCCACTTATGACCTTAATACCAAACAATCTTCAAAATTTTCTTGGCTTATACCCTTTGTACAAATTTATTTCTATTGGAAGGAGTAGCGCTAAACAAATGCTGATAGGACCAAACGTAGAGAAAAAAAAAACTGACTTAAGTCCAATTAAAATCCAAAAGTCGAATTTTTTGACTTAACCCCTTTCTACCTGGCACCAGAGAATTATTAAGAACATTAAATATTTTAATCAAAAATAATGCAAAACTACATAAAATTAAAAGAAAAGAATATATCTAAAGAAAATTATTGTTTTTATTAAAATTTTATGTTTGAAAATTTTATTTTCAAAAACTATCGATCGAAACAACGTTATTTTAGAAGAACATAGAAGAATGGGCTTATGGCCTAAAAGGAGCTAGAGGATTTTTTTCTAGATATTACCACTGTTCTTCAATATTTGCTTTTCTGTTTTAAGCCACTTTTTTGGAAACCCCCCTTCCTATACTTTTTTTCTCTTCTTTTGACCCAACCTACATGCTCTAGAGTATTGAAGCATCTTATGCCCTGCACACTGTATTTTTCATTATACTGTCAAATATACCTACTTCTAATTTTTGTAGTTTTGTTATTAATACATTTTGAAAGGGGGGGCTCTTAGAAACTTTTGGTACTACAAAAACGATTTTGGGCTCAAATTTCTGCAAGTTTAATAAATTTCAAATCGTTGAACATATAGTCATCAAAAAAAAGTCCTTAAGGTATAAATCGACACATACCAAGAAAAAGGTGAAAGTTTCGTGGTTTTGAATTTTTTACCATCCTGCGTTTGTCACTCGAGGTCAAAAACTTGGATTAGTTACTGAGCCAGCATCACAAAAAAACTCCGCAAAAAACCAGATCTGATGCAAGGTCTCCTTCATTTCAAAGGACTATTATATCTTTAAATTATAAATTAAACATTTGATTTGAACTTTAAATGGTGAAGGTATATCAATATTAATATTGCTTACATCATTTTCTTATCAATTTTGATAAGTGTTTAAGGGACTCCTTTTTTTTCTAAGCATCTAAAACTTGACCTTTAAGTTCTGATAGGTATAATCGCAAACAAAACAAACTTCAATCTAATTTTATCTACGAGTACCTATACTGATTTTCCTATTAATCCAATCTGATCCTATAATGCCGTTCTTCTATTCACTCAAACTTAAAGTTTCAATTCGAATAATCCATTTCATCAGTAATGCCTTTCTATGTTAAAAGAACCATCGTCCAATAAGAGAAATCTATAATCTCTAAATTCCTATAAGTAGGCCCATTGAAACCAAAATTAACAAAAATCATCAACCGCTTTGGAACAAAATGCAAGCCCACACAAATATTTCCCAGGAGTGGTTTGAAAAAAAAAAATATACTCGTAATTACTATAAATTAATTATGTATTATTAGAATATAATATTAACGATGATCACTGAATCACTGACAGACCCATTTGCTGACTCACTGACTGACTCTATAACGCTGTGATATATTTTTAATAAAACGCTTCCAGATCCCAAACGTGTGTTGGGAAAGTGAAATTCGATTTTATATAGAGATAGATGTTGAGGAGATGAACAAAATCAAAGTGTTGCCACTTTTCGAAAAAATAATTTTTCTTTGTCAATGGAAGGGACCTCAACTTTTTTGTAATTATTTATTTTGAGCAGGAAAAACAGCACGTCAACGCCTCCAGATACCAAAAGGGTGTTGGGAAAATAACTGTTGGTGTCTAAGATGTTGAGAAGACGAACCTTCGGGAAAAATCTCTGTGTTGCCACTGTTCGGGAAAATACATTTTTTGTATTTCAAACGTTGCATTATTTTGGTAATCAGTAATACTTTGAACATGTTAAAAGTTGCGGAAACGCTTCCAGTTGCCAAGCTCGAGTTTATAAAATAAAAGTTGATATCTAAGAAACTATTTGCTGACTTGACGCATCTTGGTGTAAGATGACAGTATGCTAAAAAAAAAGCATCTGTAAAACAACATCTAACTGATGAGCCCAATTGTTGTACCTGGGCGAAACGCATTTGGACTAAAGGTCACATAAAACTTTAAATTAAATTCAAAAGTCCTCAAAAACAAACACAGAAATAGTTAAATTTCTATTATTTACGTTTTTATTCTTCAAACAGGTACACTACTACTACTACTACTACTACTTCTACTTCTACTACTAGTACTACTACTACTACTACTACTACTACTACTACTACTACTACTACTACTACTACTACTACTACTACTACTACTACTACTGCTACTACTTCTACTACTACTACTACTACTACTACTACTAGAAAGTTGAACATTTAAATAGAATTATTTCTGTGGCTAAGGCTGTAGGTTAAGGTGGACAAGCGGAGTTGCGGGGCCCACTTTTTCGTATTCTATCATCGTTATGCCAAGTTTTCATCAACTTTCCAAAATTAGTATTATAATTCTATTTTCACTTACATAAATTATGTACTTACTTACACAAAATGTATATCGTAAGCTGTATTGATGATTTTCAATAGAGTTTAAAGTCAGACGAGGGGCTGAAATAAAATAAAATGCATGACTGGATCGCACGTACTTGCTCTTTTGTTCAAGTTGCTTGGAACTTAAGAACTTTTGAAATAGATACCTGTTTCGAAATATTGAATTAAGAAAAAAATATTTTTTTTAATCCAAAATTTATCGTTTTTCAATATTTTGGTACCTATACAATTTTATTGACAATTAAAGAAGCTTTTTTTTTAAAAATTGAATTGCATTTGTTTGAGCCGCTAATTAGAAAATCGTAAATTAAAAACCGTTATATGGTAGGTACCGTACCTAAATAATGGTTTTTGGTAAAATAAAATTACCAAAAAGTTCACCATACGTCAATAAAACACAGATTTTTTGTATCAATATAGTTGGAGCCGTTTTTGAGATAAATAAGATTTTCCTTAAGGGTTTTAAGGCAAGTACCGTTACTTCTTGAGCTAAAAAAATGTCAATTTCTCCTCTGTAGAATCACAAATCAAGTTTAAAATTTGAAGGTGATGGCATCATTGGCTTAGGCCAGTGTTTCCCAACCTTTTTTGTACTTTGCCTTACCAAAACTTTTCCAAAATTCGTATGTCCCCCAAACACTATATTTATACAATCTTTAACATAATTAAATTTGAAATTTTCACTTAAGAACTTGAATGATTAAAAATTAGGAAGAAATTACCAGAATCAGAAAATTGATCACTAATAATTTCATTTGGAGCGGTTTGGCCAAATTCACTTTCAGATATTGTTTGAGGCAAATGAAACTTATCAAACTTTGTGTTGCAAATATATTTCTGACATAATAATATCAATATGGACAGTATGGACGACAAGGCTTTTATTTTTTTCTTGGAGTTGCTAATTAATTAAAAATTTCGACAACATAACTCAAAAATGGTTTTATTTCCGGTTTGTCGCTAAGCACCTCATGGCATAATAGAATCAAAAAGATTCACAAATCTCTTGAAACAGTTTTGAGAATTAATTTTACTTCATTTTGTTATTAACAAAATAGCTAAAAAAAAAACAGCTTGGTGTAAATGAAAATTTGAACAAGACGAGATTTAGTCCGGAATTAAATCATTAACTTGCCCTAAAAAGTTTTATCTGTGGATATAATTTTATCTGTAAATCCATTGACTTTCTTTTAGTTAAAAAATTCCGCCCCAGGATTGCATATTTGAAAATTTTCACTTTCGAACACTTTTATTTCTTCACGTTTTCGCAACTTTTTTATGATGGTAGATTTCAAAAACAAATTTCAAATTAACATTCAAACGTATACAAATTACGTTCTCATATTATGTATGTCTTAAAATCTAAGATTCTATTTTATTACCGTAATGGATCAGAATATCATTTTTAATACTTTTTGTCAAAGAAAAAAATGCCAAACGGATGATCAAAAAAAAGGAAAGAAACTTATCTAAAGAATAAAATATCCTGCCAAAGTTCTTATAATAAATATCAGCAAGTCAAAATATTAAGAAACAGAATAAAAAGTAGATACTTACTTTATCATCGCCCTCCCAAGAAGAGCCATCAAAGATTTCCATAGCACCTCACATTTTCGTCGTCCGTTTACCGTGCTCCACCTTAACCACACCCGACCCAAACCTTTTATTTTCTGCCGAGACTATAAAAATACAAAACTGTGCCAGTGTTTCAAATGCAGCAGGAGCTCATCCTTCGAAAATGTTTATTTTATGGTAGAAGACTCCACTTACTCACTCACCCTTTTAACGTGTATTTGGTATTCTGCTTTAATGTTATGCTTTCTTTCCATCCCCCAAGCAAAATTGGGATTTTAATTTTTTTTTCGTTTCGTTTTGTTCCTCAGCTTAAGCTGCTTTTTTTGTGAGAATGATGAAACTTTTTTTGTATACTACTTTTGAAACCAAACGCTGAAAATGACGAGCCAAATAACAATGAACACTCAAGGAGGATATTATGTTATTGCGCTTTTCCTCCCTATATACTCGTACATATACAATCCTCTCTTAAAAAGTGCCCCCGGCTGAGAGAAGACGATTATAAAACGCCCTCGCATGGATGGGAATATTGGAATATTTTGGTTGACAACGTTCTATGATGAATACTGAAGTACTTAAGGACATACCTACTTACAAAAAAAAACTCCTATACGTACCCCTAACTTCATCCTACCAGACTGACTATTTTCACTTAAAGCTTAAAGTTAGAATCCCCTAAGCTCCCCTGGAATAAAGTTAGATACTTACTTCCATTATTTTGTCTGCGTGTGTGTGTTGGTGTGGGATAACAGTCAAATTCAAAACATTTCAACCATTTCCCTAATTGCCACCTTGTCATTGTCGACGATGTATTCATCGTCAGGGTCGTCGTAAATAGTAAGGAAGTCAGTTGAGTTTTTTTCAGGATGTTTTTTTTTTTGCGGTGCGAACGATAGACAAAACTTTATTTACCCATTTAACGGTATATTCTCGTTGGTATTATACCGTTTTATAAGTCTTTCAATTTTTTTTTTTGTTATATAGAGTGAGGCCTTATTTTCTATTTTCAAATGCTAAAGGGATACAGTAAAAACACACATTATAGAAGGCCATTTTCTTGTTGGTTAAAAAGGGGAGAAAGCCTATTTGGCATATTCCCAAACAACAGATATGCCAAATATGTTGCCAGATTGGATTAGAATCTACCACACACGTATTATCAAGCTTAAAGCAGTATGGAATTCATTTTTGTTTTTTTTTTTTGTAATTTTGTGGTATTTTGCTGTGGAATTTTTCTTGCACCTTAAAAAAAATGGTTCAAATTCATTTCATATGTTGCTCTTTGGGATTAAATTCAATTTAGACAAACAGGAAAAAATGTTATGATTAAGGTTTCTGAAGGTAAATCCTTTTCCAGTTGCCAAACATTGTATTTGTTAAAGTTTTCGTGAATTGATGTTTTTTTTAAGATTTAATAAAATATTAGAAAAATGAAAAATGTAAAAAGATTAAGACCACTTCAAACACGATTTTTCTTCTCGTGGATATCCAATTCTTCTGTCTACTGTTCAAAATTATCTAAACAAAAGTTTTTAGTTCTTAGTTTGAGTACTGCAGATGCAGACACAACACTAAATTCAAGCATCTTCCTAGCTTTGCTTCAAGTTCAAACGCCAACTGATTGAGGTTTAAGGTTTTTCTCTTCCTTATTAGACCGGTGCCACTCAAGCCAAAGGCCATAATTTGAAAAATTTACTACCAGGGAAATTTCAAATTATTAGTATATACTATATCTATTTTAAGTTAAGTTATTAAAAAAGTGCTCCTCCTGCCTAAACGGGGGGATATAGACTCCCCTCCGTTACCGAAAGTGGGTTGGGTGGGTGAAAAGGTAGGATGGGGATAGAAAAACAAGCTTTTTACAATTTCTGGAAAAAATTGACCTATCGAAAAAGACATATTCAAGAGTTTTAGATAATCAAGAGACCTACAACTCTTACTGGGCTGATATTTTCACATAACCTCAAAACTATTGAGAAAAATAGAAAAAATAAATTTGTTTTTTTTTTTATTTTCATCTAAAATAATAACTTGATTTTGATTAAATTTGGTACGTTTTTTGAAGAAAAATATAAGTTATTGGAAACACTGTCAAAAATATCAAAAAAAACACACACAAAAATTATTTCTTCAAGTCCAAATTTGACGTAAATGACAGGAATTGTTCATTGTTCATTTAAATAAATTGTTTAAAGTCATTCGAAGCGGTAATTCTTAAGTACTTAATATATATAATAAATTAACCCTGGTTAAACTTTTAAAGTTCAGAAATAATTGTATTTCAGAGTAAGAATATATTTATTGCTTTCAATGAAATCGTAAATTGTTAACAGCATTTTGTATGAAATAAAAATAAAAAATTTAATAATAAAAAACAAAATCTACGACTGGATCGCACGTACCTGCTCTTATGTTCAAGTTGCTTGGATTTAAGATTTTTTTTTAAATGAAAGTAATTATAAAAACAAAAAAGCATTTAAATCGTTCTTTTAATTGTATAAACAACTAGTTAAAATACTTTTAGCTCAAAAAGAAGTATGGCATTTCATAACTGAAAAAAATATGAATATGTCAAAAAAAAAATAAATAGTCGGAGCGGTTTTCTTAAAAAATAATTTCTTATATATAAAATTTAAAAGACGTTTTTTATAAAAAGTATGTATGTGTATGGCAATTTTGAGTATGTATTTAAATACATTTTTAAATCGAGTTTCAAAAAAAATCCATCAACTCATTTTTGAAATATGGAATTTTGAAAAAAAATTAATATTTTTTAAAAATCCAAAATTTGTTTTTTTTTTTCAAAATTTTAATATGCAATATTATTAACATTTTAAAACAGCTTTTGCATACAAATATTAACTAAAATAGTTAGAGCCATTAAAGAGAAAATCGAAAGTTTAAAAAACCGTTTTATGGCAGGTACCGTTAATAACGGTTTTTAGTAATTTTTTTATTTATCAAAAAGTACATTATATCTACAGTAATTTACTGATTTTTTTTAATCAGAATCGTTAAAGCCATTTTTGAGATAATTAAGCTTTTTAATTTACGGTTGTAGGGAAATTACCGTCATTTTTAGTGCTAAAAAAAATTTCAATTTTCCCTCTGGAGAATTACAAAAAAAAACCATAAGTTCAAATAGTTCCTATAGTACCTATGTCATAAGTAAAAATATGGGAATAAACTTACGTGGTAGGACTATTGGATTTAATTCATAAATATAAATACAAAAAAAGCAAAGCTTTCATTAAAAAAATACCAATTTTCAAAAAAAAACATTTTTTTTAATGCAAATTTTGAAATTTGTTTTCAAATTAAATTCACAAAAAATTAATATTTTCCTTCAAATAGCTTGCTTGAAACACAAAAATTTACGGTTTCACCAAATTTTATCAAAATTAAATAATTTTCGTCAAAAATAAAAATAAAAAACCAAAAAATTGGCTATTGGTATTTTTCTTAATATTTTTGATGATCCAAGTAAAATTAGTAGAAATCTCTTGATTATCTTCACAACTGATTGAATATAACTTTTTTCGACAGAAATTGTAAAAAAAAAACTCGTTTTCAAACTCCCAACCCAATTTTTCGCCCACCCAACCCACTTCCGGTCATCTATTTTGGGGCAATTTATTTGTCACCTTTTATGTACTAATTATATTAAATTTTCCCATCACTTAGCTATATACTGCTAGTATTTTCATCAAAAATTATTAGCATTGGTCTTCATGGGCTACTTTTAACGAATCATCCTTCAGAGCGAGAGCGATTAGCTAGAAATGACAATAGATTTATATAAATTACGCTTTTGCTTTCGGCATAGATCATACCAGACTCGAAGAAGCATAACTTATAAACAGGGAAAGGATTTAGATGATTGAAAGGTATGTCTGGCAATTTAAATTTGAGGAACATGTTAAAAAGTAGGTAATATGTTTCAAATGAATTTCCTTCAAAAGCGTAATTTTTATAATGTTCAATAACAAAAGCATTAAGTTCTCAGGTAAAAGCACTTTCAAGGAGCTGATGGAGTTCTACTCTAGAAAAATCGAGTAAGACCCATGTCAAACTCTATATTCACGGAAAGTTTGTAAATAACGTGGCCATTTATTATACAGCATTGTATTTGCTTAGCAGTCTTAAGTCCTTTATAAAACCAAAATAATCTACCAAATTGTTAGTTAATATTCCTTTAAATTGAAAAAAACTTGCTCAATTGATACTCTTTGATAAAAGTAATAGCTTTGTTCCTGAGATTATTGGGCAAAAACTGGCAATTTGTCAGATGAAATTCTCTCAGAGAAAAGAAATTTTCCGAATGTGTGTGGATCGGCTTGTTTACTGAGCCTTTAGAACTTTTAGAACTTTTAGAACTTATAACTCTAGAAATTGTGTTTCCATCTCCAAAAAAAACTTTGGAATGTCTGAAATTTTTTGAACTATCAAACAATTTTTGTTTATTTATCAATGTCCTCGAAATTGAATCCTAAGCTCTTATCTTGTGGCAGCTCAAAGATAATTTGAAAATTTCATAAGCTTCCTTAAAATTATATGCCATATTTAATCCAAGTTTCTCTTTTATTTATTTGTTTTAAATAATAAATAAATTAAATAAATGTCCCAAATTTTAAACTGTAGGAAATACAGTGGCCTTAATGGTTGTTTCAGCCACCATTTAAAAAAATACTTCTTAATCAATAACTTTGGATACCGCTAAGATTTTGCTCCCATGCAAAATTTTCTTCAAAATTTGGCCAAGTATTTTAACCAAATGGTACTAAATTGGGGGTAACCTAGGTCGATTTGTTCACTACAGCCAGTAATTGTTGAAGTAGGTAGTCATTAATTCCAAAAAACATTTTTAACAAGCTGATTACTAAAAAAACAAAAGAAAAGGAAAACAAAAAAACAAGTTTATAATTCAATCGAGAATTTGAATCAACCTTAAACGGAAAAATAAACGAAACAAAAACTCAAAAGTTTAGTCGCCTCATCTATTCCATTGCCGTTTCAATTTCAATAACCCTCTAGCATTATTTATCTCTACTCCTACACCTTATAGTATCACACCATAACCGGTGAAAAGCTTACACTCATATCTCGCTGTCGAAAAACAACAATGGGGTCGTCCGGAAAATTGATTTTCCATCGAGTAAAACTTCTCGGATCGTTGAACCGATATAACTACCCTCTGATGCGCTATTGCAGGAAAATCCGAATCAGAGTAGAATTATAGTGGTTTCGGTATACGCGCGCTCAAAATCCATTAACAGCGTTACATTCTTTTTTATCCGATATAGGTGCTTCGGTACGAATACGTATATTTATATTAAAAAATAGAATTCAAACAAACCAAAAACCGAACTCAAATTTATGAAAGTTTTTCCCTTATAGTCCTTGGATCCGGGATGGTAGTAACAAGGATAGTGGGTTATGTAGAAAGTAAACCGCCAATCGTGCCAGCAAAAATAACAACACCACCACCAAAAAAAAAAAAAAAAGAAGAAAAAACAACAACATTTTACGAGTATAGCCATTATAATGTATGAACGGCAGTACTTATCTATAGAGTAGTAGTATAGTCTGTATTACCTTCGTTTCGGAAGGATATTTTGATATTTTCATTGCTTTTTGCGCTACAAAATCCTCATCATATTATAGAGGTGTAATTTCGCTCAAGCTTAAGGTCTTACGCCCGTAAATTTTGTACGGGCAATACCACAAATCGCACCTGCCACTGCCGTGCCAATGGTGCTCTGCTCTGCTTCATATGAATTATTTCTCATTTACGCTTACACTTAATCTTTTCAAGGACTTTCATCCTGTGTGTGTGTGTGCCAGCCCACCCAACTCGGGATGGCATCGATTTTCTACTTAGCCGGGGTTGTTCTTAATATAATTTTTTTTTGTGTTTGCACAATGTTATAGTCTTTTATCCTGGTGCGCTGCTGAGTGCCTAGTTTGAACCCCTCTTCCTCTTAACTTGTGGTTATTTTAAACTTTAATTGGATTTCGTTCTCTGCACCTCCATCACCTATATATAATATCTAGAATCTACACTCCTACAACAGTTCTAAGTAGCAAGAAACCCAATGCAGCAACCGACGACCGACGACAACGAGCATTTCCAAACATCTGAGACACATGGATTTATGACTCCTCCAACGAAAAATCACTTGACTCGCAGGATCCTCGCCAATAAAAAAAAAATTGACTAGAAAAGGAAAATCGAAGGTAATCGTAGCAGAAATGTCCTTGAAAGAGTGAACAGGTACTTCGCATCGGATATCCGAATAAGGGCGCAAAAACCAAATTGAGAATTGCAAACGAGATGGGAAATTGGAGACTTGTGTTTTTTCCAGGTTACTTTCTATTAAAGGAGTTCGTAATTGAATCGTCCTTATTTTGAGAACGAAGATGAGGACTTTTCTTTGTTTGTGTATGTATGTGTACTGTCTAGGTATAGGTATTTGTTAGATCAAAATATATAGGTACGACTATAATTAACCCAAATATTTGTATAGGTATGTGGGGAGTTCCATCTAGAAACACTTCGTCGTCGTTCGTTGTTGGTGCTGTTCCTTAATTAGGTTTATTTGCAAGTCTGTGGTGCAAAAAAGGATTGCAAAATCCTTTTCAATTTGGTTTTTGTGGTCTTCTCTTTTGATACAATTAACACAAATGCTGAGCAAAGCGTAAGATGTCAAACCCATTGACACAGGATAAGGTAATTAAATTCAATTCTATCTCACTCTCTTTTTCTCTTTCTGGATGGATATTAATATTTTTTATTATTTCACTCTGTTAGAAAAGAAAGTATAGGTAAGTATATCGAAGCAAACATATAGAGTGAAATGTAGACAAACGTAATCAGAGAAATATGGTTTTACCACTTTATTATAGAAGCCTTAAATTAATTAAATACTTTCTTAATTGGTTAGCAACAACATCTGCTGCGAAAAACCAATGTTAATTAATAACATCTTGGAAACATTATTATTTTTTTTTTTATTTTAACATCGCCAAAAATTGATTAGAAACAACCTGTGCAGTAACATAATTAAATATAAGTAAAAAATTTTAATCAAAAGAATTAGATTTTTTTTCAACGAAGTTGAAAATAATTCCAATGCTAATATGTAATGAATTTTGAATTGGTCATTATTTTCATAGAGAATTGAACTTATTAAAAATCTAACAAACCAAAGAAATAAAGTGGCTGTGCTTTGATTAAGAACACCAAAAACCTTGGCCATAGTATCCCAAAAGTTCAAAAATGTTCTCAAAAGACATACAAATTCTACAATTGTCAATTGTGTTTTTTGGCAAAGAAACAGAAACACCGTTTTTTTTTACAATCACTTGTGATACATATCACAGATGGAAAGTTTGAATCTGGGATCTTGGCATCCTATTTGTCATATATTCACAAAAAATGTACGGCATCTTATTGGTATGTAATTACCCCCAGAGAAAAAACCAGGTAGGTATAACACTTGCCAATTTCTGGTTTATTATACCTGATTTTCAGGTTGTTATTTTTCAATACGGTAGATCAGGTTAACTTCTTAACCAGATACCTGATTTTAATTTCGTGTTAAATCAACGAAGGTTTCATGTAAAATGTACATGGCATTTTGTAAATTTACCACTGCCATAAAAAAGTAAAACTGTAAGTTTTACATGAAAATCTTGTTAATTTTACCTGCAAATGTAATAAATTTAACATGAAAATCTAGTTTGTATGACATGGTTCTATGTTAAATCAACCCTGAATTCTAAACAATTATACATTGAAAAAACAAAGTGCAGCTAATTCCATCTAAAATATTTATTAACACTTTCACTCCTCATAATATTGAACTCTCAAGACTCGAGCGCTAGTTGAAAATTAACCTATTTTCACTGTTTCCGAAAATCCACTCGAAAACACTAATTCATTACTTTGTGCACAAAATAAGAATTTTAGTGAACCAAAATATATTTTTCTCATGGTTTTTGATTTGTTCATTTCAACTGTGGCTTCAAAATTGTTGTGGTTTTGAGATATTTGAATCTAAGATTTTGAAAAAAAATACTTTTTGATGCAAATTTGAGGTTATATCATTTCTGGAGGTATTTTTTTTCAAATACATTTTTATCATTTTGAAGTATGAACATTTCTCTTCGAAATTCTTTTTAAATCTTTCAAACACCTTCAACCATCTTCGAGAAATCACATCAGGTAACAGATTCGGATTCAACACCTGTGAAAACATAAAGCAGGGAAAACAATCAAAACTACCCCAAAATTTGCATATGGTAAAATTACAATATGTCTGGACTATAAATATACATAGCTGACTTTGTGATTATAAGTTTTGTTTTGAGAATTATTGTTACAAAAATAGAACTCAATTTAGAGCCGTTTGCTGATACGAAACTTAAGGATTTATGTTCTACTTAAGAGCTTATGTTTTAGTTTTTTCCTCTGCGTAAACTGTCGTATAAGCGCTTATGTTCTATTTAAGTATTTAAGCTTCGTATCAGCAAATGGCCCTTAGTCTTCCTGCACTACTTAGATTAAGGCAATAAACAATAATGTTTAAGTTTGTCAACAAAATAACAAATGTATATTAAAAAACCAACAACAAAAAATTAGAAATTATAAAAACATAAAGCTTTAAGCCGTTTAAAGTAGCCAATAAAAGTTTTCTTTTTTTAACTGTTGCTGACTGTCTGACTTGACAGTTATCATTTGTTTAATATTTAACTAACCCAAAATCTGGAATAACTTACAATTATATTCATTAAGTCAACAAATATAACAAATGTTCTCTTTTTTCCTATAATCTTAATGTAAACGAAGCACTGACATATTCACGCTCTAAAACAGTTAGTATATTGACAAACCACAAATTTAACAAACATAATTATAAAAAAAATGTTTAAAATAGCAAGAAATATACAACCAAGATGTGTAAGTAGAAAATCTGAGTGACAACAATAAAGTTCTGGATGAAAAATTTCTGAATAAACTTATAATAAGAGAGAACTAGAAACGTCAAAAAACAAAATCGTAAGTTTTTTTTAATAAATACAAAGTTGGACAGAGTTTAAGAACACATAAGTAGATTGAATTTAAATAAGCAAGAATTTTATTTTTGCTGTATTTTTGGAACATTACTGATTGAAAAATGTTTAGTTCAACGATGAAAAACTTAAATATACAAAAAAACAAAACATTTAAAATCCAATACGACAACAAACAAAAAAATCCTTAAAGAAACTAATTGGTGTAACGAAATTAAATAATTTATCACTAGACGAAGTAGTTTTAACTTGCCATATACATACATACATACATACATGTGCATGTGTATGTAGAAAAAATTCGAGATAGCAATCGAACATGACATTACCATTATCGAGAACACCAAAAAAGTGGTTGCGAAATTCTGTCTATCAAATTTTCAACTAAGGGCTTTTTGGTGATTCCCCAGATTGTAAATTGATTTTTTTTTTAGCTCCTAAAATAACGGAACTTTTCCATACAACAGTTAAGGAAAAGCTTATTTATCTCAAAAATGGCTCCAAAGGTTTTGATAAGAAACGGTATACCTGCCATACAACGGTTTATTTGATTTTCTCATTTACATCTTTAAAATATATTAAACTTTATTTTTGAAATTTCTATATTTCAACTGGTTTGATGAATATTTTTGAAACTTGTTTTATAAATGTTATAAATACTCAAAATAGGCATACCAATTTTTTTATTTGTTAAAACCGCTCCAATGATTTCTAATTTTGTGGCCCTACACCGTGCCACGAAAATGCAGCCCACACCATGACACACCCATCACCACCGTATTTAACAATTTTTAATGTGTAACGTATATTCTGGCGAACTTAAGCCTGTCTGCATATTTTTTGTTTGACACAGCGGATTGTCTTGGGCTGCGTAGCCAAGTAAATCTTCGGCGTATTTTTCTGCTACTAACTGTTATGCCATTGTCTTGAATCATTTCATCTTAATTTTTCGTCGATAAGTAGCAATTATATTGTTCAATGGCAGCACTTTTCTCTTTAGGAAAAAGGGTTTCTTTGGATTGCCATGATCATAACATTAAATGGAATTGTACTTGTACATAGGAATCGAACGCGCGATTTTATTGCTTGATTCACTACTTGCATTTCTTTTTTTTTGGAATTTGTTCTTGGGGATATTGTTTTTAAAAGATTTTGTCTTGGAAATTTTGTCTTTACTTATTTCTTTACGCAGGCTCAATGGCTTTTAAGGAATATTTCACGAAAGGTAAATTTTACAGAAAAAATATTAAAACCTAGATTGTATAGCTTCGAAAATTTCCTACAAGAAATTAAAAAAAAACTTTTTTCAGTGTAGTAACCGTTTTTTGAGATAATTCAATCGATAGAGAGGTGCAAATTTTATTGAAACGTGCACTGAATTTTAATATCGAATGTATTACAACCTTTTAATGGTTTTTGGAACAACTGAAAATAGTTACCAACTATAACGATTTAATAATAAATTAATAATTTAACGGGTGAACAAAAATCTCCAAGAACATTATTTGTGAATATTCCTCTTACTCTTAAAAAAATATTTGTAGTTAAGAAAATTAAAAAAAAATGTTTTATGACTTTTTACGTAAAAACAACTGATTTTGTAACGTGTGATTTTTTAAGAGGTTTAGAACTTTAAAAAAAAAACACAAAAAATTCGAAAAAATTAATGAAATATTTATTTGAATCGATAGTTTGAACCTTGCAATTTAATGTTTAAAGATAATTTTATGCAAATGTTGACCGCGGCTGCGTCTCAGGAAGCCCATCCGCTGAGTCCAATTTTGGCATACTCTTTCACACATATCGGCCGGTATCTCACGAATGAATGCATAGATGTTGGCTTCCAGTGCGTCAATCGAAGCGGGCTTGTCCCTATAGACATTAGCCTTGACATACCCCCACAAAAAATAATCTAATGGTGTCAAATCGCACGATCTAGGCGGTCAATTGACCGGCCCGAAACGTGAAATTAACTGTTCACCAAACTCGCCTCGCAATTGCGCCATTGTTTCGCGTGCTGTGTGGCATGTGGCACCGTCTTGTTAAAACCACATATCATGCAAGTCAAGAACTTCCATTTCGGGCAAAAAAAAGTTTGTTATCATCGCTCGGTAGCGTTCACCATTGACAGTAACGCTGCGATTCGCATCATCTTTGAAGAAATATGGCCCAATAATGCCGCCGGCCCATAAACCGCACCAAACAGTGGCTTTTTCGGGATGCATTGGTAGCTGTTGCAATGCTTCTGGCTGATCTTCACTCCAAATGCGGCAATTATGCTTATTTACGTACCCATTAAACCAAAAATGAGCCTCATCGCTGAACACAATTTTTCGATAAAAAAGCGGATCCTCGGCCAGCTTTCCAAGAGCCCATTCACCAAAAATTCGGCGTTGTGGTAGGTCGGCTGGCTTTAGTTCTTGCACCAGCTGTATCTTAAAAGGCTTTACGCCCAAATCCTTCCGCAAAATTTTCCACGTAGTGCTGTAACAAAGGCCTAACTGCTGGGAACGGCGCCGAATCGACATTTCGTGGTCTTCTGTCACACTAGCTGATACGGCCGCAATATTTTCTTCACTACGCACAGTACGTAAACGTGTTGGTGGTTTAATGTCCAACAAAGTAAATTTGGTGCGAAATTTGGTCACAATCTTCCGAATAGACTGCCCAGAAGGTCGAGAATGCCGACCATAAAATGGAAGCAGCGCGCGATGAACATTTCGAACCGAGCACGAATTTTGATAGTAAAATTCAATAATTTGCAAGCGTTGTTCATTTGTAAGACGATCCATGGTTAAATTGCAAACCAAACTGAAGCTGTTTGACAGTGACACAAGGTACTAAATACACGTCAGCTGTCAAAACCAGTGTTGCCAAAACCAAACCAACTAAAAAATCACCCGTTATAATTACAAAACTTGGGGGAAAATGTTATGCATAGTTTAATGCTTGCAGTATATTATATAGAGGCAGTGTCCTCAACTTGCGGACTCAGAAATACTCGGTGTTAATACATGCTTTAAATGCTCCCGTGAAATAAAATGCTACAAGTGCATTATTCAGAGCAATCCTCTAAGAGAGCCCCTGGACTCAACAAGACACCACTGTGAGGATTTTAATTCCCACTGATGCCTCCAGCTGCCGGGAATATCTAACAAGTAGAAAAAAGAGGAAGACTGGGCATTTACAAGCAAAATCATTGCAGAGACAATTGTTTCCCCTCCCTAGAACAAATACAAAAAGCTATTTTCTCTACGGAGATGAAGAAGTGCTTTGGTATTCTTGAAATTATGATGGCGGCGGGCACGAGACATACAAATTTCAGTATGGGTATCAAAATTTAGGCGTAGCACTCTTGAATAAAAGAGCAAGTACATAGGTGCAGCCAATCACAATTATTTTACAAAATCGGATATTTTTTAGGAAATTTTCTAAACTACAAGTATTTCCATACAAGTGAGGGGCATATTCACAAAATAATCTGTTTGGGGGCTTGTGATTCTCCATCAAATTGTTAAGAGCTTTCACATTAATGTGAACTATTTTAAGCTGTTTCAAAAGTCATTTAAAGGTCCGTAAAAACTATTTGGGTGCCTTTGATATCCCGTTAATTGTAAGTGATGCTATCAATTGGAACTTTTTGCAGTTTTCTTAGATTACCATAGGAAAACCTTGTACCAAAATTCAGTTTTCCGCAATTTGTTCCTAATCAAAAAGCTTTAATGACTCGACTATAAAACAAGCAATGATTTTCCAAGAAATTTCACTAAATATAAACACACAAATATATACACACACTGTGGTGGTAAGATTTGACCTCAAAAAACATTATCATCCAGAATATTTATGTCACATGAAGGCCGCACAATTTAAAAATTGACAGACTGTCAAATTTAGTCCAGAAAGTAACAAAAAGGTATATTTTGTCTACAAAACTAAAAAATGCATTCTTGGGGTAGTTGAATTGACGCCTTGATCATATTGGACTTTATCTTTATCTGGATAAACCCACGATATTAAATTTTGATTTCAAATCCTTTCCATAAATACTCATGTATGTCCCTCTTGTCTATTCTTAAGGCAGACTACTATGTCTTATTAGCATTGTCTGGTTGAAATTGCAATTTATCTGTACCAAATTGAACTAAAGCTTAAGTTGGTGCAGTGCTGTCGTGTTTTTATGGTGAAGAGTGAGAAAATTGAGATTTTCCATTGAATCCATTGCTTGAGCGATTTCAATAAAATTAACACAGCTGATAGTTAAGACAGAAAAAAAAAATAATTTAAAAATAATGAGTTTTAAAAAATGTCAACGTTTTGATACTTCGTTTTTTCCAAAAACAAAATTTGTATTAATTGACGCTGATATAGAATAAAGAAAAATGTTTTCACTCAAGGAACAAGAAAAATTCTAGGTGTTGAAATTTTTGGAAACACTTTTCTCTTTTCTAATTTTATGTCAGCTCCCACGATAGACCAAGTGCATCGGATTACGGATGTTGTGGAAAAAGCACTTGAAGAAAAACAAGTATGCTCGGCTATATTCTTAGATGTTGTTCAAGCCTTTGACAAGGTTTGGCACTTGGGACTTGAGTACAAACTGCAAAGGGATCTTCCCAGGCAGTACTACGAAATACTGAAATCCTACGGTACGAACCGACTCTTTAGAGTACGGTACGACCAAAATTACTCGGAACTAAAGAAAATTGAAGCCGGTGTACCACAAGGAAGTGTCCTAGGACCAACCCTGTATCTTTTATATACAAGCGATATTCCAGTGGACATCAACGCTATCATGGCCACCTTTGCTGATGATACTGCAATATTGGTGCCAGATAAATCCGTTACGAAGGCTACACAAAAACTGCAAAATGCAGTCGATAAAGTTAGTGATTGGACGCAAAAATGGCGAATCAAACTAAATGAAACAAAATCGACGCATATAAACTTTACAAACAAAAAAATAAACAATAATCCAATTCTTATAAACAGTACAACAGTACCTTACTCCAATACTGCCAAATACCTTGGAATGACTTTGGATGCAAAGCTTAAATGGAAAGAGCACATCAAAAAGAAAAAAAGACGAACTAAACTTGAAGTACAGAAAAATGTACTGGTTACTAGGAAAGAACTCTGACCTATCTATCCAGAACAAACTAATGTTATATAATCAAGTACTGAAACCCGTTTGGACATATGGCATCCAACTATGGGGCTGTATAAAGAAAACAAATGCTCAACCCATCCAAAAATTCCAAAGCATGGTCCTTCGCGGAATAATAAATGCCCCTTTGTATATAAGAAATAGGGATCTACATCGTGACCTTCAAATTGAAATGGTTACAGAAGTGGTTAAAAAACACGCTGTATCACACAATCAGCGACTGCAAAGTCATACCAACTCCGAAATGGAGACCGTCTTAAATGTACGAGACAATGTTCGGAGATTAAGAAGAACCAAGCCTCATGAGCTGATGGTCTAAAAGCTATGGAAAGTGTTATAACTTAAACTTCCCACAATGTGACTGATAAATTAAGAAAGAAAAATCATTTGTCGATCTTTCATAGATTGGTCCTGATTTCTCAAGGAACGAGAAGTTTACCAAATATTGATATATTTTTGAAGCACCCTAGTTAGATTTTTTTATTTTTCTAATTTTGTATCAGCTATCGCCTGTGCCAGTTACGAAAACACGAAGGTGCAAAATATTTTTTGAAACGCCCTGTTTTTAATTTTTGTTTTCATTGTAATCGCTCATGTTGACATATTTTTTAAACACCCTGTTAAAAATATTTTTTTCTTTTCTAATTTTGTATTAGCTACCTGTTTCAACTTTCTTTTTTCTTTCTTAACTAAGCAGATCGTGAATGGATCGTCAATAGTTCCCATTTGATGAATTCGGGATCAATGATTTAAAATGATCCGTTAAAAATTTCCTTTTGAGTTTTTTACGAGAGAACGAATCATATTTTATCGTTCTTTCATTTGACACTAGTTTTAATAATGGTCATTGAGGTTTAAGGCTCAAAAATGAACATTATTCCTTGCAAACAAGCACAAGTTAAGCCCAACACAGGATATTTTTTTTAGTGCAAAATGGCGGGGCTAAGTTCATCCTAGAGCACTTCCTTACCGTTTAATAGTTTTAAAATGAAGAATAAAAACGTAAATAATAGAAAATTTATTATTTTAGTTTTTGTGGACTTTTGAATATAAATTCAATTTAAAGTTTTTGCGACCTTTAGTCCAAATGCGTTTAATAGTTTTCGCAAGAATTGGAAGCATGCGAATTTATTTGTCTCTTTGGTTTATGGCAGCACAAAATAACACATTTTTGTAACAAAATAAAAATACCGAAAACTGTTATTTTAATGGTACCTGCCATATAACGTTTTATTTACTTTTTATTTTATAACTAACGCTTCTTACACTTCTACTAAAAATATTAATAATATTGCATATCAAGTCTTTGATATGCAACAATGTTGTATTTTTAAAAAATATAATTTCTTGTTTTGAAAATTCAAAATTAAAAAAAAAAAACTGATTGATACAATTTTTGGAAACTAAGTGTTAATAAAAATTCAAAATAAGAATACCAACATTTTAGAAAAAATTAAAAATATTTTATAGATTAGAACTATTTTTTCAAGAAAACCACTCTAAGGGTTTTATATTTTGTTTGCAAGAACATAAATGCGTAGATTAAACTCGTACATATACTAAATATTCATATTTCATATTTTTCTGAAATATTTTTCTCATTCGTTAAGTTTATTTGCAATAAATTCCTTTAACGTAAGGCATGTGAGTAAAACATTCTCCAAATGTAGTACTGTGTTGTAAATAATAATCTCCTCTTGCACTAAAAAAAAAAAATGTTTATAATTTTCTTTTTTTTTCATTTTACTCAAGTTAATGTCTACCTCGAAGGACAGTCTACTCCCATAGGAACAGCTGCATGCTTATAATTATCAGCTCCATATTGCATTAATTCTTTATACGAGCCAGATGGGTAAGCTAAGAAATTAGAACCTAATTCGTTATTTATACTTTCTACCCAATAGACATGGGCTTTACTATGACTGCATATCCCTGTTAAAAATAAGAAAAAAATCAATTACAAAATTTACTTTTAACTTATGAGATTTTATAAAAAAAAAAAATAACTGACTTTTATCATTTTTGGGACATCCTGGTTGTAATCCAACGCCATTATTAGGCCAAAAATTAGCATGTCCCATGCTCTTTTTTGTTCCTATTCCCCCAGCATCAGTATGAATAATATCAACAAATTTAGCATATGACTTTTTAATTTCTGGCAGAATGAATACGTCATGAGCTTCTTCGTTTGAAGGATCTAAAGGTGTAATTCTAGAATTTTCATAAAAATAAAAGTTTAAAGCTCGAAATGGGGAATCACATTTTTTTAATTTTTAATTTACCTGGATATTATCCTCCTTCCATTACTTCGTTCAATCACATCTCGTGCAATAACGGCTATACCACGAGCACCCATAGACTGTCCTGTCATACTAAAGGAATCTTCGTTAAGTCCATTTTCAAAGAGTTCGATGATAAAATCAGCAACTTTTGGAGCAAACTTTTTGTTTTTTTTTTTTTAAATAAATATTCGGATTAATTACAATTATATTAAAAATATTTGTTAAAATATTTTATATACCTTTAAAACACTTAGTTGAGCTGAAATATAATCTCCGTTAGCCAAGTTTTCCCAATTAATATTTAGGAAATTTGTAGTGTTTTGTTTTAAATACGCTTTAGCCATCAAAATTGTAGCAGGATTATGTTTCCAGTGCCGGTAAGGTGGCAAAAAGCAAGTTGTTCGGTCATGGATAAACTTTGGATGTTTTAAGAGAGAAACTGCATCATTCAGATCATATTCCTGATGATCATCATAAGTCGGTCTGGGAAATAAATAGGTAAGGGTCAATTAATAATTGATTGGGTTAAAAATATTTATCTTACACTCAGAAAAAAAATATTATATGTAAAAATAAAACAAATTTCAATATTTCGAATATGTCTTGCAGTAACAAATAATGCGAGTATATATTAATATCTCAAAACAAAACACTCTTTAAATAAATTGGACCTCAAAATTTTGACAATGCGTTGCATTCCTTATCTTGCAAATAACTGCAGTGACTCATTTAAAACATTTCTCTAATTTAAAGCACAATAACCCGAAATATCAATCTCTGGCATCTAATTTTTAAAGATAATTTCATTTACATAAATGTTAACCATGATTATTCCGTATATTGGTCTATTCGGAAAGTCTATTCTTAAATCACTCTTTCGATACCTGTCAAGAGCGTTCGCTTGATTTTGGTTAGGGGGGAGGGGGGAACTCATTCAAGATTTCAGTTATTAAGAAAAAAGTTTTGGTACAAAAATCTTGCCTTAAAATACTTTGAAAAGAAGATAAATTACCTAATGCATGAAATATATTGTGATTAGGGATGCCAAGCACCTTTACCTGCCTCCCATTGCATACGCCCTTGGTATCTGCCCGTTTACGAAAGACATATTGATTCACATGACATTAATCGTAACTGGTTTATCGCAGAATACCTATGTCCAGCATTAAAACTTTACTCCCAATCAGTGCTAATTTTCTCCAATTTCGGGGAAGAAAAACATCAACTCGACCACTCGGTTTTTTTTGACATTTATGTTCTTCTTTTTTTTCCACATTAAAAAATTCTTTAGCTCTGAAATTTTAATCTTTGTGTATTAAAGTATGCTGAACAGAATCTTTTTTTTTTTTTTTTAATTGTACGTAAAGATATAGCTTTTGAAATCCTTACATAGTTTTTTCGTTCTCAACTCTTAGGTATTTCTAATTTAATTTAGGGCCAGTTTGTTCATACCTAATCTTCTTAAATTAATGATTATTGCAGCTGGTGAAACGACGAATGTGCTTGCTAACCACTATTTTAGTCAATAGTCCTTAGTTTGGGTTGGTAATTATCGGAATTGCTAAGGAAACCAAGATTGGTTGATAAATTTATCCAGATCCTGTGAAAAATTTATTACAGATTTAACGAAATGTGAACAAATTGGCCCTAAAAATAAGAAAAGTATAAGGTTTTTCAAGTCTGAACATATTTAAGTAATTTTTTTTTTTAATAAATACCTATTATTTTTGTCGAATTAACTTTTAGTATTTTAAAACTACAGTTTTTGTAAACTTTGGTTTATTTTGGTTTCAAATCCACCCCGGAAATTTGTGATCCACTTTTTTAACAAACCTTCTCCGAAATTTTGCTTACGATGTTCGAACCCTGCTCCTGACACATAACCCCAAATAAAAATATAAAGTGTAGTGTACTTGATCAAGTTGGGAAATTATCTGCACATCAAATCATTCTTTCGCGCATTGTGTGCCCCGTATCCCCAATTTGATAAAACCAAATGTCACGGGCTTCAGTTTTAGGCAAAAAAAATCCGTCATGATGATTCAGTAGTGCTCGCTATTGGCAGAGTTCTGTTTCTTTTACACTATCAGATTTTTGCCGAAGAGACATCCTGTTGCCTTATTTTTAAAGAAATATGGACCGGTAATTTCATCAGCTCATAAACCATACCAAACAATATATTTGAGAAAATGCACCAATACAATAGTAGTTTAGAACACTTTTTGACTTGACATTCATTCATTCAGCCAGAAATGTGTCTGTATCGCTAAATACAATTGTTGTCGAGAACAGTGGATTTTTTTCAAAAACCCCGCTGAATAATTTGGAGATGTTGCTACAATGTAGATAAGCTTTTCCAAGATGGAGGAAGAGTCAAGTGTAGGACCTCCAGCAGGACCTAATTCCCAAAAACAAAACTTAAAAACCGTTGGTATACAACCATTTTATTACGCAAACCTTTTCCCCCCACAAACATTTGATTTTAAGAATAAACAATTATCAGTTTCAAAGAAATGACCTTTTCAATCTAAACTAATTTTTTTTAATAGGAACCATAATTCAAGGGTTTTTATTATGGAATATATTTTACAAAATTCACCCTTGCGTTTCTGTGAGATTGGTCACTCTAGCTACTTTTCAATACCAATATTTGGTATAAATCGGACACTAAGCCAAATTTGACATATTTACATTTAAAAATTTTTGTTCAAAATTACTCGTAAATCAAAATTGATGGTGTAAAAATTTTATGAAAAAAATGTTATCAGGAATAATTAACAAAAACTAAAAAAAAATGCACGACTGGGTCGCACGTACTTGCTCTTATGTTCAATAGGCTGAGCCTGAATATAAAGACATGGAAATTATGAAAATAAAATTTTTAAAAGTTTGAAAAACGATATTTAAATAAGCAAAAACTTCTTTTTGAAATAATTTTCAACGTTATCAAATTATTAAATTATTATATTAAATGATAAAAAAATTTTAAGGAACGTTTTTGGCATGCTTATCTAAGGTTTTGTGTTATGTTCATATAAATATAAAATTTCATAAGATTGTCAACCCGTTTTTTAGAGATATTAAATCTCCAGAAGATATTAAAATCTTTTTTTAAAAATTCTAACTTTTATTTAAATTTTTATTTACAGTAATTAATTTTTTTTTAAATTTGTTTATAAAAAAATATTTTATCGAAATCGGTTTAACCGATTAAGAAAAAATTCAAAATAAAAACCTATGAGTGGACTATTAATGGTTACTAAGTGTAAATTTTTCAAATTTTTGGTAGTAAGCATACTGAAAGAGTTGTATAGAATCTGAGGAGCCGTTTAAGAAACAAATATTTTCCTAAAGTTTTTTTTAACTTTCGTATAGAATGTACCGTTATTTTTTCATACAAAGTCAATTTTTTTTCTAAAATTTTCTATAGAGTAGAGTATAGGCCATGAAGTTTTCAAAATATTTGATTTTCAAAACTAAAATTTTGAACTTATTTTTTTACAAATCTAAAAAAATGTTAAAAATTTTGTTGAAAAAAAGTTAATGTTTTGAAGGAGTTATGAATTTGAGAGGTGCCATAATTAACCTTTTGTTCAAAAATGGTTTCCTATTAAAAGGCTTAGCCTTCACTTAAAGAAATTTATTTATTAATTTAAAAAAAAAACGTTGTGAAGCTGTTTTGAAAAAAATAAGATTTTGTGAAATTGCTAAAAGAAAAATTGTAATTTTTGGTTCTATGAAAAAATTTATCACCAGAAATCACCAAAACCACTATGTACTAAGTTTTATGAAAATTAATCTAATTTTTAAAGATGACTTCGAACAGACAGACAGATCAACTGTTTTAGTCTTCCCTATCATCGTAATAATAGCAGTTCTGATCAATATCTCGAGTATATCCATTCATTTGAATAGAAAATTTAATTTTCAACAAACAATTTTATCAAAAATTTTCAAACTAGCTTAGTTTCCAAATTACACCAAACATATTGAAAAGTGGCCAGGGTAACCATTCTCTCAGAAACTCAAGGATGAATTTATTAACATTTTCGATTTTAAGTGTAATTTTTCTGTGCACTCAATAATATTGGTAAAACTTTAAAACTGTTTAAGCTAAGTAAAAATATAAACTTTTGACTTACCCATAAAAAAACATAACTTTAACGGAATCGATGTCAATGTCATTCTCATCACCTATAGTTGCTGCCAATAGGGTATTGATAGAAAAATGATCTGTAAATGTACAAAAAAAAATATTAAAAATTTAAATATATGGTAAAAGAATTGTACAAGAAATTGTATTATATTTTTAAAAGCTTGCTAATATTGGATCGCTGATATATTTTTTAAAAGAAATATTCCTTTTTTTTCTAAGAGCACATGTTATGTATTGACTGTTTTATTTTGTTTGGCTGGTCACCAAATAATTTCTCTGCACTAGAATTATTACGGTAAATCCAATTTAAATGTTGTATGTCTACGAGTATTCTTCTCCGAATACTAATATTTCGGTAAAATTGAAGAGTTTTGTTGTTAAAAGAATGCAATCTTTTATGTTTGTATTTTTAATGACACCAATGTTAAGAGATTACATTCATTGACTTCACATCGAGACTTCAACTGATATGGATATCACTTTTCATTTTATATTCAAATGATTGCAATCATTTCTCCCATTATATTTTTTTTTCAGAAATCAATCGAATGCAATCTTTTAGAAATTCATGCAATCCTTTTTTGATTCATTTCCTTCTTTGATTTGTGTTTGCATTCTTTACATTTATTACCACTCTTTTGGAATTTTTTTAGATTCTATATTGTATTCCTTTTATTCTCTTGCATTCTTTGCTCTCTTTTGCATTCTTTTGAATTCGTTTGATTTTATATTAATAATTAATATATTAAATATTAATATAATAATTTCATGAAAAATAAACTACTGGTTCAATTATTTTTTATAGCAGACCCAATATTAGCCATAAAAAGATTTTTTTAAAAGCATTTTTTTTTGTATAAATTAAGATAAAGCCAGATAACATAATAATTTATCTCGTTGAATAGTTTTAAACAGTTAAAAGACTCTGTAGAGGTTCAAATAAATAAAAAAAAATTCTTACAGAATAGAAAGATAAGTAAAGCCTTTTCTGCAAACATTGTTAAACGAAAAAACAAAAGACTGCTTGAAATTGTGAGTTTCAATTTGGAATATAAAAAAAAATAATAAAGATTCGTTAATTACAAAAATTTTAGTAATATTTTTTAATTATGAAAAAAATTCTAAAAATGATAATTTAGAATATGTGAGGTTTGAAAGTAGCGTACTTAACGCTAGGAGAGGATTTGACTAAATGTGGCTTTGTGAGCTAGCTACAATGCTTAAAAATAAGAAAGCCCGTGTGATAATATACGAGTAATATTAAGAACATTATTTCGAAGCATATGATGAGGTTGTTAAGAAAAACATTAATCCTATCTCTTATCTGATAGTTCTTGTTTGTTTTTTATTTGAAATTTAAATTAAATAAACCTAATAAAGATACATTACTCGTGTGTCGTTGAACTTAGATAATGATGATAATAAATAATAATAATAGAAAAGTAGGCCAGTCGTAATGTGTTTTTTGTTTTTTTATTTTTTTATCATGCAAATTGTGGGGTAGTTTTTTTTTCTCCGCGCTCTTTTTTTTGGGGGGGGGGGAGGCGCGGAAGCTGAATCCGGATCTGAGGTTTGCGAGTAAAATTTCATGATGCAACTAGACGAAAATGAAAAAAATGCATTTTTGGTGAGATTTTCACTTATGGATCCAAAACTATAAACTATGAGAAAATTCCATCAAGGTACAACTGAAAGTATATACACTCATTTACAATAAATCTCTGTTCAAGATTTTTTGTGTGACAACCCATTTCGACTCAAGTGCTATTTGAAAAATTGCGTATTCCTGTTTCTGAAAATCCACTCGAAACCAATCATTATAATTACTTATTTTGTGGATAAAATTTGTTTATTTTTCTAAATGTTTTTAATTCGCTGAACTTGAATTTGGCCTCCGAATACCTATAGCACGTCACGTTTTTGAGATAATTGAATCTAAAGTTTGGAAAAAATGCGATTTTGATGCATTTTTGGGGTTATATTATTTCTCGATGTAATTTTTTTCTAATTAATTTAAAAAGTCATTCGGAGGTATGAACATTTTTCTTCGAAGTTCTTTTTTAATCTTTAAATTACTTTAATTCAGCTTTAAGAAATCATTAATAATTAATAATCTTCTTCTTAGGCTACATAATTTGAAAATATACTCAGTTCATAAAATTCAAATAAGGATTTTTTTGAAAAGAAATAAGAATGGATTGTTGCAGAAAAAAAAAATGTAAATAGAATTTTTTGGAAATTGATTATACATACTTTCAATTACGCTTTCATGTAATATGTGAAAAACTGTAATAGTTTTCGAATTATAAGCTAAAAATAGCAATTCCATCTCGAAATTTAAGTCGGGAATCTCTGATTCAGATTCTGCACCCCTGAAAACATAAATCAGGTATTCCTTTTTATAAAATTGTCTCTTTTGTCTAAGCCAAAGGACCCACATTTTACGCAAATAACCTAGTATTAAGGGGTAGTCAAGCGTTTGCTGGGAAATAATAACATATTAATAGTAATAAATGGTATGGAATGGAACCTTGAAGCTAACACACGTTATAAGAAATTGTGTCTAAGAAAAAAAACCGAATTTGAGAACCAACGAGCTTGATCACTCGGCCAGATAAAAAGTTCGAAGGAATTTTGGAAGGCAGTCGGGGAGATTAATGGCTCTATTTTTGAAACTGGAATAGGATTATCTGCCGAAGATCTGTCTAACCACTTCAAAAGTCTTCTATACAGTAATTCAGACGTCAGATTCTCTTATGCAGAACCGATGTCTCTCGATGAAGTTATTGTTTCTGAAATCTCTTTAGCGGAAATAAGCACTGTAATTTTGAAAGGCAAAAACGGAAAAGCTCCGGGTGAAGACGGGATTCCGTACGAATTCTTCAAGAATGCAACTGTTGCTTTTCTATCCCAACTTAAATCGTTATTCAATAAAATAATCTTGGGAGAAGAAGTCCCATCGTCATTTAAAAGGGCTGTGATTTTTCCCATCCACAATAAAGGAGACCCAAATAGAGTTGAAAATTATCGAGGCATCTCTTTCATGAATGTCCTGGCAAAATTATTTTGTGGTGTGCTTGTCAACAGACTAGAAACATGGGTTAATAGTTACAATATTCTTTCAGACTACCAGGCTGGATTCAGGAAAACATTTTTAACAGTTGACCATATTTTCACGCTGACTTCAATTGTGATTGTGATTTTCAAGCCAGAAACAAAAAAGTGTATGCATTTTTTGTTGATTTCAAAGCAGCTTTTGATCTTATAAATCGTAATGCCTTGTTTTACAAACTTTCGTAACTACGATTGTCTTCAAACTTCATCAATATAATAAAAGATCTATATACAGAATCAAAAGCAGCGGTATGGGATGGGTCAATCTATTGTGAATGGTTCGAAACGAATAGTGGCGTTAAACAAGGATGCCTTCTTAGTGCTCTTTTGTTTGCGCTCTTTATTAACGATCTTGTAGCTTATCTTCCTGGAGGAATCCGTATGTCTGAATTAAACATCAATGTTCTTCTGTATGCCGATGATCTGGTGTTACTTTCAGAATCATCAGAAGGCCTTCAACTACTGATTAATCGATTAGCAGAATACTGTTTCAAATGGAGTCTTATCATCAACTCAGAAAAATCAAAAGTCATCGTGTTTTCAAGGTCAGCTAGAAGCCGAAACGCGTATAATTGGTCATTCAATGGATCTAGACTAGAGGTTGCCAATGAGTATAAGTATCTGGGAGTGAAACTGAACAGTACTCTTGATTTCAAAAACCATCTTTCAGATAAATCAAAAAGTGCACAAAGCCTGATCAATGTCTCTTGGAGAAACATATTCTTTAATGAGCGTATCGAACTTTCAGCGAAACATAAAATATTTGATGCTGTGGTTAAGTCTAATCTGTGTTATGCTGCTCAGGTGTGGGGAATTGACGAATATGAGGATATTGAAAAATTCCAAAGGAACTTCATAAAAAAACTGTTTAATTTACCGCTGAATACGCCAAATTATGCACTCTATCTAGAAACAAGTCTACCTAAACTGTTAACGCATACGCTGAAGCTACAAGCAGATTACATTGTAAGGATTCTATCTCATCAAGATGCAAGTGTTTCTAAAAAAATGATACTCTATGAGTTTAGGAACGAAGATTGGTGGTTGTCACAATGGAAAAGTATAGGAAATAACTACGGGGTAGTTCTTTCCATGGAACCATGCAACTTTCACCTTCTTAAAGAACAGCTTTACCACATTATTCAGCAACATGAAAACTCTGTGCGTGATAATCTTACAATGAAAGCTCTCGAATCGGAGAGTAGAATCCTATATTCTCAGCTAAACACCAATTTATTGGAAAATAACTACTTTACCGACTTGCTAAACTTCAGAGAAATATCGCTCATATTTAAAGTGAGATGTGAACTTCTCGGCCTAAACGGAAGCCCCTACAATGACAGTTTCAGCCAATTTTGTTCTCTATGCAATTTAAGATCCAAAGAAGACTGTTTCCATTTTGTAAGCATTTGTCCCATATTTTCTCCACAACGCCTCACATAGTTCGGAAAGAGAACATTTACGTTACAAGAAACAATCAACATTCTGGATGGTTTTGACTGGAAAACACTTTGCAAATTTTTGAAAGATATTTATAAGTATAGGACGTTATTAATAAACGAATTTATGTTACTATTTTTCTACTATTTTATTCAATTTAAAAAAAAAAAAACAATAAATGGTACAAGAAAATTGCTAACCGAGCTAACGGCAAAGCCATAGCTTAAAAATTCATTATTTTTGTAAAACTATGCTAAGAGAAGTAGAAATAAAAATTATTTACTTTACCTTACTTTACTTTACTTTAGTAATAAATTACAAAAAAACCGACAATTTTTCATACAAAAAACTTAAAATTTTGTTCTTATTTTTTTGGAAAAATGTACTTTTCATTTAATTTCAAACCAAACAAAAATTATTTACCTTTGCGAAGGGCTATAGCATGAAGTTAGCTCCGCCATTTTGGAAAGAATTTTACGAAAGAATTTTTTGTTTTTAAATATTGTTACTACTTAAAAGTGATAGTTGTACTGTTTTGTGCTCAATTTATGGTGACATTTTCAGAAGATATAGAAAAAATTCGCATATTTGAAACTTTTGGGTACAAAATTAATGATATTTTTTTTGAAGCTTAACACTTTTCTTGAAAACTAACATGTGGTACTTTGCACTCAGTTTGCGTCGCCAAATTCCGAAGAGCTAAAAAATTTTACATATTCATAACTTTTACGGCCAAAAAACAGTTTGCGAAGCGTGAAGTTTTTTTTTTGAGCACAAAGCAGCACAACTTTTTTTAAGGAAATTTTGAAATTTTGCAAAAATGACAGTCGTGAAGTAGATTCGTGGCAAATTTATTATGGAAAAATATTCGATAATTCGATAACTTTATCAAAATCAATCATCGATTACTGTGACGATGAGAAAGTTACGTGAAATTTTTGGGAGAAATAACGTGCCAACAAAACGGACTATTTATCGGGTAGTGCTTGATTTCGAAGAAAGAGGGTCTGCAGGTGATAGGCCCAAGCATGAACCACAACGTACTGCAAGATCGGCTGAAGACATTACTGCTGCTAAAGGAAGTGTTCAAGACCAGCCATCAGCCTCAATTTGACGCCGTGCTCAGGTAACTGTGAATGGGGAGTGGTATCGTGATATGTTTGAAAACTTTTAAATGCCACAGCTGCATGCTTTGGGCTTGATTAATATGTGGTATCAACAAGACGGTGCCACATCGCATACAGCCAGGATTACAATGGAATTCCTGCGAGGGAAACAAAGTAGTATACCTTCCCGGTGGACACCTTGTATATCACCCCCTCATTGCAAGAGCTGGATTTTCTTTTTTTTAAACGTCACAATAATATAATAATAATATAATTTTTGCTTGACCTTATACAATACTGACATTTTTAAATTTAGGATATTTTGACAATAAAAAAGAGAAGAGAATAATTTAAAATTTAAACTTTTCCGTTGACGATTAATTATTTCTCATTAATTATATAAAATAATAAAAACAATACCTTACGATATTACCAATCGTCTCATATGCGTTGGTACATATTTTTATTATTTTAATAAAATAGAAAACCATAGCCATCTGGCTGTATTCAATTTAAATCACATAACTCAATAAATTTAAAAAGAAAAGTAAAATAAAAATACAAAATACAAAATAAAAATACAAAATAAAAAATCAAAATAAAAAAATACCATTCCAATCCAAATAGCTATCCGAAAATATAAATTTAATTTCGTCAATCAAATACTATGGGTACTTAAGGGAATCTTAAACAAGTGCATCATGCCTATTATAGCAAGCGATATTCCTCCAATTTGCCATAAAATGTTGATCATTTCCCATTTTTTTTATCAATGCAACTTTTATCATCCCTATACATACTCATATCGCTTGATGTTTATATATGCTCTCGAGGTTGTGTTTTGTTTTCAGAATCAACTCAATTCAAAGGATCCATTTTATGACCTAGCTATTGCAAAAAAAAAAAAATTAAAAAAATAGCAAGCACTGCATAGGCACACCACATTGAGGACAGCTAAACCAAAATAATAATTCACAACATGTTTGAATTTTATTTCGTCACGAAATCATTGCTTGTATAGGTACTTTTTGTTTGTATTTCGGGATCCTTTATTGCCAATGACTGAGAGTGAAGGACATACAAACCCATTTTTACGAGCTTTGTTTTTTTTTTTGCCGTCGAGATTTCGCTTAGCAAAAAAATATAAATACGAGACAAAAAAAATAGGATCCCTTTCTCTAATGCTACATACAAAAGGAATTCCGAGAGGATAGAAAAATTATTATCAACACATAGCTACTACGGAGTACCAACCAACAAAAGGATGTCTAATAAAATAAACAAAAGTATTCAGAATCCTTTTTTTATCCATGATTTATATGTTTTTTTTTTGTTATCCAATTGTGTGTGTGTTAGCTTGGGATTCCTTGTCGTAATATGAAATTTTAACACAATTCATCTGGCTTTGTCGGAAATTGATTCCAATCAATCACAAATTCCCATATATGCTGGTGCTGCGCTGGCTGGTTGCTGGCGGATGGGGAGTTGAAGGAGGGTGGTGGCAAGTGATGGCAAACGAAAACAAAAAGAAAGGAACTAGCCCGCTTGAAGTACGTAAATAAAAAGGATTTAACAATTGACGTGATAGGAGTAACGAATTATCTATGTTCTAACAAAAAAAATTTAGATAAATAAAAAATAAAAAGAAAAATGAACAAAAAAAGAATAGAAATAACAGGCCGCGGGTCTTGAGGCTATTATTCATTCCATAAAGCAAGATAACTGCAGAGGATCATCATTTGTATAATTTATCGCTGAGTTGGAATATTTTTTTTAAAGATATTTCCAGGCTGTTGGAGACTAAACCTTTTTTACCTAACAAATGTGCTTAGCAAAAAATAGAACTGCAGTACGAATAATGATTTTCTGTAAGTGCTTAAGAACTCACAGATGATACGAATTAAAAAAACTGAAGAGTTTCAAGAAATTTTTTTAATAACGAACCAGAACTTTTGCTTTCAAAAGAGACAAATCCGAAGTTCTCATAGCACAGAGTCATACTAGATAAATACAGGGTGTCCACCGGAAAGATATACTATACTCGCAGTAATTCCATTGTAATCCTGGCTGTATTCGATGTGGCACCGTCTTGTTGATACCACATGTTAATCAAGCCCAAAGCATGCAGTTGTGGCGTTAAAAATTTTTCAATCATATCACAATATCGCTCCCCTTTCACAGTTACCTGAATACGGTGGCGTCGAATTGAGGCTGAGGGCTTGATTTGAACACTTCCTTTAGGACCAGTTAGGTTTTCAGCCGATCTTGCAGTACGTTGTGGTCCATGCTTGGGCCTATCACATAAAGACCTTCTTCCTTGGCACGTTGTTTCTCCCAAAAATATCACGTTACTTTCTCATCGGGACAGTAATCGATGACTGATTTTGTTAAAATGTTTTAACGATTACAAGATTTTCCATAATAAGTTTGCCACGAGTCTACTTCATGACTGCCAAGTATGAACTGTCAAGACTAATGTTTACAAAAATGGCGGGGCAAAACAAAGTAGTATACCTTCCCGGCGGATAACCTGTATGTACTAGACTTTGATGTGTTAAAATATGTTCTTTTAGTATACTCTACCAGATTCTTATTAGATGTATAAAAGCATCAAACGGCCCTGGTATCAGTGGCAATTTTTATCTTATTACAAGAGTAAAAGATTTAATATGAGATTTATTTTCTCCTTAACAATTTTAAGTTTTATTTATAATTTTAAGTGATCAGTAATAATAATAAATGTTCTGTGTTATAATTTGTGCTTTTTAAAATCAAATGATCAAAAAAAGTCCAAATTATAAAACACAATAAGTTGTAAAAGATGTAAAAGATGTTTTATAAGTTCTTGATATGAGAGTGCGTCTCTTTCAATAAGAGCTGCTTAAAAGAGAACAAGAGATGTGCTAATTTCGATGAATTCACAAAAAAAAATTATTTTGTTAGTATTTTTTCCAACTTTTTTGCTGTCTTCACTTTTTTCGTAATTTTTTTCGTATCTTTAAACCACCTCATTTTTATTGTTTTTGATTTGTACGAGAAAATTTTTTTCTTTACGACGCAGAAATTTTTATCGTGAAAATATTGTAAAACAATTTTAAGCATTTAAGTTTTCATAAGAGTTTAACTGTGCATTTTTATCTTCTCTCCTATAAGCTTCTTGTAATAAGAACTTTTACATAAAAGATCCTATAAAAGTAGAGTATAATAGCATAAAAGTTTGTGTAAAAGTGTATTGTTATGGAATTTTATAAGCATTATGACATTTTTAACAGAATTTAAATTTGATAATAAGATTCTTGTACGACTTTTATTTTATAAATCACTATAGGTACTAAAAGGGAAAAGAATGATATCAATAAGACTTAAACATTTGGAACTTTTGAAGAGCTTAAGTCTTATAATAAGAACACACAGAGAGTAATTTAAATCTCATGACAAGATGTTTATTATTATGAGAGAGGATTTGTATACTTTGGAAACTTAACACTTTATAGCTGGGGTTCCCAAAGTGTGCCCGGTAGAGCACTTAGTGCTCTACGAAGAATATCAAAAAGGGTCCGTAGAAAGGTTGAACAAATATGAAAATTCCTTTCACTTGTTAATTTTGCTCTTCTGAACTTACCCATTTGAGATATTAGGCAAGTTTAGAAAAATGAGATCTCAGAGACTAATATTCCAATATTTGTTTTCCTTAGTAATTGGACAACAGTACTGAGAAATTTTGCTGACGGGACCAAGATTTCTGAGGTCTCTGATATCTCATTTGGCTGAATCTCTCTCAGTATTGAATCACGACCTTAGAAAAAGAGGCTATTTGAAGTAATGTAAATGGGTATGGGTAGTCTTTATATCAACTTCTTCAAGCAAAAAAAAAGATGGGTTTCCTGAGGTAAAACACTGACGTGGTTTTTGAAATTAAGGGTGAAAGTCTGATCGTTCATAATTGACGACGACTTTGTGTTGGCTGCTAGATTATCTGGTGAGTGTTGATCTTTGAAAATGGCGTATTAAGTCAATACAGGGTGGCGCACGAATCGTGCTACGAAAATAAAACGTAATAACTTTTTTTCTGTGTGAGTAATCGGCTTATTTTTTTTTTTATTTGAGTTTGGCGGTAATCCCCCGAGTAGATGGACCATTATGCGGTTTGTAAACATGTTTGCCGAATCTGGAAGCATCGCACGAAGGCCATACCATCGAGATGCCAATGTTCGGGTTCAGGATACAATCGCAGCAGTAGCATCTGCAATACAGGCCAATCCGAGCGTTTCGACCCGAAACTTATCGGGCAAATTGGAGTTAGTAGACGGTCATTACAACAGATACTTCATGACGATTTAAACTTGTTTCCGTACAAAGTCCAAATTACTAGCAAGTTAAACCCTCCGGATTTGCCTGTTCACCTGGAATTTTGCCAAAAAATGATATCAATGGCCGAAGAAGACAACACATTGATCAATTGTTTGTTCATGTCTGATGAGGCCCATTTTGATCTTAACGGCAATGTAAACAAGCGAAATTGCCGTATATGGAATGAGTCTAATCCAGAAATGTTCCATAAGACGGAACTGCACCCAGAACGAGTCACTGTGTGGTGCGCATTTTCATCAAGGTGTATTGTCGGGCCGTCCTTCTTTGAAGAAAACGGTGTAACCGTTACTGTCAATGGGGACCGTTATTTAAAGATGTTGAAGGAGTTTTTTTACCCAGAACTGCGCCGAAGACGTATACCATTCAACAGCGTTTGGTTTCAGCAAGATGGAGCAACTGCACATATAGCACATTCGCAAACAAATTAATTTCTAGGAACTCCACTCTTCGCTGGCCCCAGACTTCTTTTTATGGGGTTATGTCAAGCAAGAGGTGTATAAAACGAAGCCCAGGAATTTAACTGAATTAAAGCAGTCCATAACGACAATAATTGAGGCGATCCCAACTTCAACTCTTCAGGCCGCATTGAATAATTTTTTGATCAGGTGCCGCATATGCGTGGGAGAGCGTGGAGGTCATTTGCGGTCTATAATCTTTAAAAACAACTAACTATTTAAAATAAAATTTAATTTTCTAACCAATAAAAAAAATAAATAAAATACATCGATTAAAAAAAAAAGTAATTTGAATTTCTTATTGTAGCACAATTGGTGCGCCACCCTGTATTAAAAAAAATAAAACAATATTTGAGTGTACCATTTCAGGGAAAGACAATAAATGTTTTCGATACTAGTGATAAAATAGAAATTAACTCGACCGTTGGACTTAATTCATAAATAGAAAGCTTCTCAATGATAGTAGATTTTTTTTCGAACGATATTTTAAATGAGTTTCAAACTCACCTTCTAGGTATGCTCGACAGCTTCCACTGATATCTTCTGGAAAAATATACTACTCAAATATTATATCTTGAGTTTTTCAGATAAAGCTACTATAATTCTTCAGCTGTTCGCAACGCCATACACAGCTTGTGAAAATCAGGATTCCCTGCCTACGCTGGAACCAAAACAAAACATAGATCCTTTTTTGAAGCAGATCCAAATTCAACATGATGTATCAGCATTATATGCAAAGCAAAACTTTTTTGTTGCATTTTTTGCAAATAACTGCAAAAAATTTCATACATGCAACAAATTGCTCCGCGAGGAATTTCTCGCCTGAAAAGTGCTACGCAATTAAAAAAGTTTGGGAACCGCTGCCTTAGAGTATGTTAGTCGGGTCAGGTTAGGCAAATAGTTTCAAGGTCAAAACATTATAAAACTTATTTTTGAAAAATGTATTACCTTCTGGCACTAAGTTATCAAATTAGTTCTTCATTTAGACAAGAAATCAATTTAAATAGCAATCTTCGAACTTGTCAAACTCCATTAAAAAAAACTGCTTATTTTCCCATAAATAGAAAAAAATCGGTGCAAACCATTAAAATTAATAACCAAAAATATATGAAAGTGAGGCTAGAAGCTCACCAGAATATCGTTAAGAATTAACTGCGTGACAATTATTTACGACATCATAAATATCTAAAATATTTAAAAGCCTTCTGATGGATGAAGATTAAGTTCAAATCCTTTTTTTTTTTGTTTTGAACTGATTTTGATATGAGACACTTTGAAGGCAAGTTGTCTACTTATTTGTTTGTTGTAATTTCTATTTAAGAAATTTCTGCCAATTCAGTGTGCTGACACAAAAGTAATGTATTATTTATTATAGTTCGTTTACGAACGCACATAATTATTTATGAGAAGTAATTAGTTGAATGTCTTTGTAGATAGGTAGTTGGTATGCAGTATCTTCCCACAAAAGCGTGGTTAATTGCCTTAATTACGGTTCAAAGGATAAAACTTTTAGTTGGAAGAGCTTTTAATAGTATTCCTTTTTGTCTTTCACCTTTATATTTGCCATCCGAATTCACTTACATTCATATATTGTACTTCAGACATAGTAGATAGTGTACAAGTATATACTTGTGTACTTGTATTGGTACATATAGTTCGAAAATTCTGACTGCGTTATATGTAGCTTGGTATAAGGAAAATCAGCCAGAAGGGATATATAAAAGTGGGGTTACTCTTTTACCTACTCGTACCTTATTTCTTTTTGTTACATGAAAATGGGGGTTTCGTTAATAATTAATCCATTTCCATTGTTTAAGCAATGAGCCCGAACCTGGAACACAGGGTGGCATTTTTCAATTATGAAAATAAGGATTAACAGCTGCGATTACTGACAAGGAAGATGATTCCAAACGAAACGAAAACAAGATGTGGCACAAGGGGGCTAAGAGGCTCGGTGTCGTATATATGAGTGTATCTTCAACATGGCATCAGTTGAGCCTGTATAATGAGTTCGGCGACCTTGTGACAGTTAATGGTGTCACACAGCACCTGGTGTTTAAATGATATCACTATATACTTACATATGTACGTATACTATATACAAATACTTTGTTGACTGTGCAGCCTCACACCACCTTGAAATACATACATCTCAAGAACAATAGCGACAACAGCTTTAAATGGTGTTTTCAAAATACAATAAGAGGTTTGTATTTGCTTACAGGACTTCCGTGGTGATACTCGTAGTCTATGTCTACTTAAGTTTGTTATCAAAGGGATATGGCAAGGAAGCCGTATATTTTCCTTAATTAAAGGAATAATCTTGAAATCCTTCAGTTAACTTTACTATTATGAGTGTATGTATGTAGAGTAGGCTTATGTGAGGTGCCTAACCTAAGTTTATAACGAAAAAATACTTTGAAAGGTCTTTTTTTGTGTCTTGGTTTAAATGGAGATTTCTAAGGTTTTACATAAATGGATTTGAGGAGAGCTTAACAACTATATTCTTTGTGAAGTTTAGGAATCAAAACGAATTATAAAAGAGATTTGAGAAGAGACGCATACTCAAAAGAGCATTTAATTTTTTATTTTAATAAATTATAATGATAAAGATAATGTGCAACTATTAGACCGCTAACATGGTTGTTTTTTTAGACGTGTGGTTTTCAAGAAGGAATAAAACTCATATAATTTAATGGTATGGCCAAGAATTAAGCTTTATTATAAAGATAAGAGTTTGCCATGTTTTAAAAATGATTTCGAGCAAGTGATCGCCGCGGCTGGTTCGAATAATTTCCAGCCGATAGGTCCAATCTTCGATCACTTTTTGCTGCAATTGGGGCCGTATTTCAGCAATAACGCGCCAAATATTCTCTTCCTAGGCGTCAATCGTCCCGAGCTTATATGCGTAGACAAGCAATTTCACATAACCTCACAAAAAAATAGTCCAGCGGTGATAAATCGCACGATCTTGGAGGCCACGCCACAGGCAAACAACGCGAGATAGTGCGCTCACCAAAAGTTTCCTTCAATAAATTGATTGTTTCGCAAAGCGTCGCATGAACCGAACTATTATGTTGGTAATAAATTTGCACGATTTGCAATTATGAAATGTCACACCAAATTGAGCATAAATCAAGTGACAGCTGTCAAAAAGACCAATTCCGAAAAAGTATTGCCAGATTGAAAACCACACTTCTGAAAAAACACCTTTTATTTTTTTTAACCAAAAAGTTTACTTTGTGGTCTTCGTTGTTAGTTCCTTTTCCAAAGCATAAAGATCGTTAAATTATAAGCAAACCGTGCTGCTAGCAAATTGGTTTTCTCTAGTGAGGTGGATTGTCATCCATATGAGCCAAGGATTAAGATCTATTTCTTATTTTTTTTTTTACAAATAATGACCAAAAATGTGTAACAGACTTTGGGACATTGTTAAATTTGTTTCTTTAGTTTTTGTTTATGCAATACTTTTTGAGAAATATTTAACTGAAACTTTGACATTAAAATAAATAAATTTGGTGCGGTCAAGTAACTTATAAACAGTAATGTTTAAAACCTACCTAATTTCCAGCGCAAATGATGCAGAACGCTCTAGTCCAGCGGTTCCCAAACTATTTTAGCTGTGAAACCCCACACAAAGTCAAAATAAAGTTTGGAATCCCAATACTTAAGTACTTTTCAAATGAGCTGCGAACTGGAAATGAGAATAAATTTGCTTAGGCAATTCCAAGCGCAAATATCAACAAATTCTTGTTTTAATTTTTCAATGAAGTGAATAAACTATACTATCTAAAAAAAAAAATAAATTTAGCATTTTTATATTTTTTTTTCTACCCGACAAATTCTCTGCGAACTGTACCTGTTTGCCATCCACAACATCAGGACGCATTCCACGAATCTCCAAATGAAAAATTAACTCAAGTTTGTCCTCAAATTTGTCTGCACCCATTTTACTGTTTTCTTTTTTATGACAGTTGGCGCCTATTGACGACCAATTATGTAAAAGAAATGTCAAAATTCCCAACCATTCGCAATTCAAAGCTCATATGCACTTTAACAATAGCCAAAAATGAAAGAGAAAATATTTTAAAATCAAGACTGAGTTTTTATTTTAAATGGATTTTTGACCCATTCAATTTCAAAATTAGTACCTGGAATGAAATATTTTGGGGAATAAAAGTTTTGAAGTCTTGCATGTGTCGCTGCAAAAATATATAACTGGAAAATATTGAACATCAAGAATGGCTCCTGTAACTTTCGTAATGTTTTTCAATTATATACAAAAAAATAGGAATTTTCACCAAAAGTCACTTGAAAGCTTTTGTCGAAACGAGCTACATATCGTCGTTGTTCAATAAAAACTCCTCAGCTCCATTTTGCATATTTTATTTAGAGACTTCTGTACTTTTTAAGGATTTTAATAAATTATCGTTTTTACGAGAGGTTTTTCGGTTTCTAAAAAACGAGCTAGGGAGTTTTCACTGAACAACGACGATATCTACTTAAAAAAAAATAAATATGTTGGTTTTACTTCAAGAAGTTCGCGGAACCTTGACGATTGTTTTACGGAACCCTAGAGTTCCGCGGAACACAGTTTGGGAATCGAGGTTCTAGTCAGCCGATTGAAGTAGCTTTAACGGAAATGGTCGACAAAGTTCGCGGTTTAATATTGGATCATTGGCAAGAGTTCGTGAAGAAGCTACAGTCTTATGACACAGATAGGTAATTTCCATTGTGCACAAATATTTGGAAACGACAAAAGATTTCCACAAGAAAGGTTTGCATTCGATCGATAACACACGAAATCTTTAAAACATTTCAATGGAGTATTTGGCCATCTTTAACCGTAATCCAAGTGAGTTTTTGAGCTGATTTGTTACTGTGGATGAAACATGGACTGATCACAACACACCAGAGACCAAAATACTGTCTAAACAGTGGAATTTTCCAAGTGAATCCAAGCCCAAGGAAGACAAAGTGGGCTTATCGGCAAACACGGAATGCGGGAGGTGTCATCGATATCGATTTCCTTGAGAAAGGTTAGACGATTACCGGTGCTTAGCAAGCTGATCTGTTGAAGCGATTCAACGTTGATTCAAGAGAAAAAGACCCCATTTTGTAAGGAAAAAATTTCCTTTTTAACAAGGGAAAGCTTCTCTGCGTACAAGGGTGCAGTCGCAATGTCAAAATTGCATGAATTAAGACTCGAGTTATTACCCCATTATTCTCAGGATTTGGACCCCTTTGACTATTTCTTATTCCTCAATATAAAGAAATGGCACAGTTGAAAAAAATTGGCTTAAATGCTGAGAGTATTCAAGGCACAAGTGTAGGTATATTTTGAGGCTTTCGAAAAAATAAATAAAAATAAAAATGTCGAGAAGAAGACATTTTTTTTTTAAATGAGTGTTCCTTCTTTTTATTTCAAGGGACTTATTGACTCTCCCTCGTAGATCGCAATAATTTTAGCATACCTACCTACAGAAAAAGTTCTATCAAAATCGTAAGAGAAAAAAATATATTTTCCTTAACGATATTTCCACGTTTGTATGGAAGGTACCGTTTTTTTTTTCATAAAATAATTTTTTTTTCTAAAAGAAAGTGTTAAAAAACCCTTAAATATCGAGTTGAAAAAAAAACAAAATATAGTTTTTTAAATATTTGGCTTTCAAGAAAAAAAATAATTTAAAAAAAAAACTATATGTATTAATATTCTTAGAAGCTTTTATGTAAAAACAAATAATTAAAAACGGAAATTCTGTTTACAAACAAAAACGAAAATAAAAAATGATTCTTTGAGAGGTCAAATCAATAAATATTTTTTGATTAATGGTTCCCTATTCAAAAAGTAGTAAAAATCAACATATTGATTTTTTTTTAGAAAAAATTGTGGACTCATTTCTGAGAAAAATACGATTTTATAAAATTTCTTTAAAAATTATATGGCTGGTACCATTATTTTTGGTTGTAAGAAAACATGTGGGAAGAATCACCAAAAACCACTCATGTACCAAGTTAATCGATCTAGCCGTTAAGGCTATAGCAAAACAGACAGAACTGTGATAGAGACCCACATCTTCCCTAGCCACAGTACACATATTACTGTGTACTGTGTTCTCCATCCAGTAGCGTAGCTGCTGCGGTATCAGCCGCATCAATGAAACGGGGCCCCCGAGATAAAGGGGCTCCCAAGATACATAAGACTCTATGCGCTTAAAACATTTTTCGTTGAGATGAATACGACACACAAAATCGATTACATATTTAAAATGTCCTTTTTTTGTTGCATGTTTCGATGGTTTTCCTAATTATGAATCCAAATTCTGACAAAACTGAATTCTGATGTGAAATTCGTTTTAAAGTCTCAAGCATTTAATAAAAGGTACCATTAATTTGGGTTAGGGCTTAAATCTGTACGGGGGGTAGGTAAAAATGTTTGCTTATTTTAATCTGTATACAATAAGAATAAGATTATTTATATCACTCAACCAATAATTTAGAGAAAAACCAACTAAAATTTCATGACCATTTCAATAGAGCAACAGATTATGGGAGAAACGTGCCGCACTTCCCCTGAGATAAATCTGAATGCTGAGCACACTGAGCGTTTAAACTAGTTTTTATCTAAATTTATTGCTTTTATGAAAAAAAGTGTTAATCTTTTATTTGTACAAATATATGAACTTAAGTTTAAATTTCATTTCATTTTCATTTATTTATTTAGTTTGTTTATAAACATTAAGATTTAATATCTTATAAACTAGTTTACAGCTTCGAGGTTTGTAAAAGAAAAAGAAGAAGTCCTACCCTAATAAACGTCATTTAGACAATGATTTTATAAAGATACATTCATTTAAAAAATTAAGAATCATTTAAAATTTAATTCAAGTAAAAAAACAAGCAAAAAGAATTTTTAAAAAGGAAAAGGAAAAAAAGAAAAAATAATTTAAGAAACTAAATATCTCCATTTCTTTATTTTAACTTGTAAAGAGAAGAAAAAGAACACGTACATTTTCAGCTAGACTGGAAGTAGACAAGTAACTCTCTCCGAAACATAGGCTCGCCCCTCAGTTCTCTAACATGCCGTGGCAGAGTATTCCACAGGCGAGTAGCATTAATGAAGAACTGCGTCCTAGAAGTTAAATATTTATATCGCGGATGAATTATTGTTAGGGATCTCTCTGAGGAACCAAATCTTATTTTATCAAAAAGATACCGAGGTTGATGTGTTTGAATTACGTTGAAGAGTAATATGAGGGTTCGAAAACATAATAGGATATCAAACGAAATATAAGAGACTTGCCTTCAAAAATTAGAGACAATTAGAGAAAATTAGTCCATAAATGTAACGGGTAATGCTATTTTAAGCCGCATTTAGCCTCCTCCTGCTAACAGAATCACAGTCACAGTAAACCTCGCACCCGAATGATAAAATTGGTAGAACCAATGTTTTGGCGAGCAATAAACGAACCCTTAGGGGTGTAAAATACTGCGAAGTCCATAACATACGGAGAGCACTATAAACTTTTCCTTCCACTGCGTTGATGTGCCTATCCCAAGTTAACGTTGTATTAAATGACATTCATAAATTTCTAGCTGTTTCTACATATTCTATGGGGGAATAATTGAGAAAAATAGTTGGAAAATAGGAAAGGTTCAAAGGATTTATACTAACAACTATACATTTCGACTTAGTTGGATTAAGAAACAGACCATTCATTTTAGACCACAGTGAAAACCTTTCCAAATTCAAGTTGAAAGTGTTTGCGCAGCCTTCGATGAGTCCAAGCGGACAGCTTCTAAACAATTGAACATCGTCATCATACATTTGGATAGATGAGGATGAAATAAGTGAGGAGAGCTCGTTTATATAGAGGGAAAACAGCAGAGGTCCTAGTATTGATCCCTGGGGCACCCCTCTAACAGTTGGTAGAAAACTTGAGACATTACGAGTAGTAACTATCACAACAGCTTGCTTCCTATCAGAAAGATAGGAAAATAAAAGGTTAACGGCTGAAGGCGAAAACTTATAAAGCATTGACAGTTTATTACAAAGGATAGAATGGTCAATCGTGTCGAAGGCTTTAGAAAAATCTAAAAGAACCAGGAAGGTCACGTTTTCCCCATCCAAGGCTAGTCTCATATCATCGACAACGTTGAAAATAGCAGTGGTACAGCTATGTTTTTGACGAAAACCGGATTGCGTAGGAGATAAAATGTTATTTATTCGACGATGAACTTCCATTTGTTTTTGCAGAATGGAAGAACAGAAATTAGGCGAAAGTCATTACCTACACGTGTTTTGGGAATCGGTAAAATTTTAAACAATTTCCATAGGTTAGGAAAAATACCAGTCATTAATATTGTGTTTAATACATGTGTAACATGAGGCAAACTAACAGGTAAAATTGCTTTTAGGAAAACTGGGTGTAATCCGTCGAGACCAACAGCATTTGACTTAATAGACAAAAAACATTCTACTAAGTCACTACTATCTATACAAGAGAACTCAAAGCCAACTTCTTGTGGTTCAACAGGACTCGTCGGGGCTTGACACTGAAATGGAATCGGTAAGGTCACGAATTGACGATTAAGTGCTTCTATATCAATATTTTCCCTATCCCATTTCCTCCAAATTTCGCCATAAATCTCTGCCATTCATGGACGTGATTTTGCCATTCTTATCTTAACCACGACCAGATTACGCAATCTACGATAAACTTGATGGTGGACATCCAACTTGTAATGTTTCCATTGCTTGTAAGCTTCGCCTCATTGTAGTAAAAGCAACTGAAGTTTGTTTGTAATCCCGGGACGAGATACATGGTGGGTGGTTTTAAATCTAAGAGGGACATGAGTTTCAAAAAGGGTTACAGTATTATAATTTATAAACTCAATTTGGTCATTAGGAGAGGTCAAAAGTAAGATAGATGAGATCATGTCTTGAAAAAAATGGCGCAGAAATTTGATCGTAAAGCAAAACAATATTTAAGTCACTAACGAAGTAAATGTGTAACAGAGTACTAGTTTCTCTTGAAAAGTGAGTGACACAGGTGGTATTGACTGGGAATAAATTAAATGACCTCATACTTTCAGTAAGGTGGTTTTCCAGCAAAATATTACTGTTAAAATCTCAAGAACGAATGAATATATAGACTTCGGATGGAATTTATTTTATAGATAGATAGTACATAGTTTCAATACCTACAGAAAGCTCTTTAAAAAAAATTAAGTTTTTTTAATTAAAGCTATTTAAAAAAGTGCTGAAAATTGTTGAAAAAAGGTTTTCGGCTCTAAAATCTTAAGAGCAAACAACGATAATGGCTTCGGGGGTAATTTAATACCATTATCTTGTTCGTTATTGATATTTGATAGGTTTTATTAAATAAATAAACAAACAGTGTTTTTTTTTAAAGCTACAAGCTACTACAGGCTTCTACAAGAAATTTTACCAAAAAATTTTAAACAGAATTTTTCCTCCCAAATATCTTTATTTAACTCACTTTCAACAATATTTTGGTCTTCCCTTGAATATTGAACATCTGAAACCGTTTTCAAAGATCTTGAATTGGAAATTTTTTTAAAAAATTGTTTAAAACATTGGACACACAAAAATGACAGTGTATAAAAGTAACCTTAATATAGCGAACAAATGCCTTTTTTCCTTCATTTTCTAACGTTAACATATCGATAACTCGAGCTGATGGCAAAAACTGGAGGACGAATTTCATTAAGTACCTATACCAAGTAGGTTATCTTTAGAATAGCTTCTGAGTCACATTTTTTAAAACAGCGTAAGCCTGTAATATTAGACAAAAAATTGAAGTTTCATGGACTTTTTTGGTGTAATATTTATGAAATTTTACGAACACAGTTCTAAAGCCCAAACAATTTGATTATTAATTAATAAAAACAAATATTTTCCATTCATCAAATAAATCACCATTATTCACTTCTCTCAGATTCACTGGAAAAAATCCAAACAAACATTTATTTTACATGTCAGAAATGCCTAAAAAAAAACAAAAAGTAAAAAATAAAAAATAATATTGCAAGTGTTAAAACATCATATTTTTTAAAATTATTTTTAAAATATAGAATTGTTTTCTTTTGTTTTTTTTTTTTTTGTTAATATTACTTTAAAATGTCATATATTATACACTGAAAATAAAACAGTTGATACAAAAATCATAGCCATTACAAATTTGTTTACACTGAATATGAAAATAAAATCGCATACTATACTCTGGGGCGAGGGCGTAATATAAACATTCATATCTATATACACATACTGATGTGAAACAAAAATATCAGTAACAGAAACATAAACATTAAAGTAACCAAAAAAAAAAAAAAACAACATAAAGAAAACATTTTTCGCCAAAATTTATATAAATGTTTCGTAGAGAATATATAAAATAACACTGCAGGTATGTATTCAGTCAACTGGTTGGAAAAATCAACATTACTTACAATTACAAAAATTTACACCACAAACACACGTGTGCCGAAGTTGAGCGAGTTCTAGGGTTTTTTGTTGAAGGGATATTTATACTGTACCCACCTATCATATCCTTTTAAAAATGAGTTTGTTGGTAGATAGGGTAAGGACAAAACAGAGGTTGAAATACCATTTAACTCTATGACAAATTACATGTAGAATAGGGAATACACAAAAGAGTATTCATATAAAATTCCTTCCTTCATAATGAACATTTTTTCTGCCAAAAAAATAAAAAAAAAAAATAAGAGTAAGTGGTTTCAGGTGTTTCCATTATAAATGAATATAACGTGATATATAGACACGTAGACAAGAAAATAAAGTAGAGCTTTGAAATCAGAAAATGTTAGGGGCTTACAAGAAAAAAAAAAAATTAATTAAAATGTTGATACTGATTTGTTTTACTTTCTTTAGACGGCAAATTGCTTAGAGTAAAAAAAAAACGAGCGGGTCTTAATATAGTCGGCAATAATGTGTTCCATTTAAACATTGTAAGGAGTTAAATTATTCATATTTGTATTGAAGCATAGGTACTAGGTGTCTCTGTGACATTTATAATCTTTCATTATTTGTTTCCTCATTTTTGAAGATATAAAAAAAGAATTTCAAGAATAATGGAGCATCTTCATGCATTCTTCTCCTCAACTTCCAATCAATGAAGTTTAACAATTATTTAAAAAAACTGAATTTTTACTCAACTTAAAGTTTAAGAATATTTAAAAACTCTATTAGTTAAAATTAGATAAGGCTCGTACACGTTAGCGAGTACAAAATCGTTTTTGTTTTCGAGTTAAATTCAAGACTGGTATACTTGTTACAGCACATACTTCAAGGATGTTCATTGTTCAAGTTAAGTGTCATACGAATATATCTGTGCTGTTTTTTTAGAAAAATAATATTTCAATCACTTTACACCGACCTAGAGCTTAAGTGGATTATTCAATGTTCTTCAAATTTGGGACATAGTTTTTCAAGTAACATATTAATACATATTTCAAATGTGGAAAAAAAATTGTTAAACCCATCCAGTTAAACGCTTTGGTTAATCAGCAGGTAAGACGATCCTGGCAGAACTCAAAAAGCAGACTGAATCGCTAGGCTCATCAGCACTTACAACGCCTTTCATGGTAAAACAGTAGGATAAACCACTATTGGTACATCAGCAGGCACTGCGCGCTTTGTGGCACTCGATACCTCAATTCAAAACGTTTAAATACACAAGCTGGTTCTACGCCCCTTGAAGCACTTAAATCGGCCGTGTTAATCGCTATGATACACCAACCGTTACTATGCCCTTGGTGGTACTCAAAACGGCAGGCTAAAACGGTCTGGTACACCAGTGGGTACTACACCCCTGTTGGCACTCGAAACAGTAGACTAAAATGCCTGCTACAACGGCAGGTACTATGCCCCTAATATCGAGTTCTTCAATAAGAGCGCTACAAAAGTTTTTTTTCAAATAAAACAAAACGATTTTGGATATCAATGAAATTCTTTATTCCTGTGAAAGTACGTTCGATGCCATTATGTATGGAATTCGATTTCTTTTGCAAAGCCACCACGGGCACGTGATCCAGAAGTCCAGACGCTGAACCCAATTTTGGACGGTTTTCAAGCAAAAATCGGCCGATACTGCTGCAATTACACGTTCGATATTCGTACCAAGTTCATCAATCGTCGCTGGCTTGTTGGAATAGACCAAGAACTTGACGTAACCCCACAGGAAATAGTCTAACGGCGTCAAATCGCACGACCGAGGCGGCCAAGCGACTGGACCATTTCGTGAGAAAACACATTCTCCAAACTTGGTTTCCAATAAATTGACTGTGACGTTCGCTGTGTGGCTTGTGGCGCCGTCCTGTTGGAACCACATGTCCTTCAAGTCCATATCATCCAATTGGGGCCAAAAATATTTGCTTATCATTGAACGGTAGCGATCGCCATTCACAGTAACGTCCCGGTCTTGATCATCACAGAAGAAGTACGGCCCAATGACACCGCCGGCCCATAAACCACACCAAACCGTAATTTGTTCGGGATGCAATGATGACTAATAGAGTACGTGTGGATTGCTGCCTGACCAATACCGCATATTTTGTTTATTGACGAAGCCATTCAGCCAGAAATGAGCCTCATCGCTGAAGATGATTTTTCGATGAAAATCCGAATCATTTTCAAGTTGTTGCTCAGCCCAATTCGCGAACATACGACGGTTCTGGTGGTCAAGCGGCTTCAGTTATTCCGTCAATTTAATCTTGTAAGAATGTAGGCCAAGATCTTTTCGCAAAATTCGCCACAACGACGTCACAGAGATGCCCAACGCTTGAGAACGACGTGTGAGAGGAACATTTGGGCTTTCTGCAACTTAAACCACAGCGGCAGCAATATTTTTGACACTACGGGCACTTTTTTGTCTCACTGGGACGGGAACATTTTGTACTGTACCTGTGGATTCAAATTTTTCCACTAGACGCTCAATTGTTGATCTGCTAGGACGATTATGACGACCATAAATTGGACGTAGCACTCTTAACGTTGAGGCCACTGACACCGAATTTCGTTAATAAATTTTAATAATTTCGACTCGTTGTTGGCTTGTTTATCTTTCCATCATAAAATGGCAAACCTTAATGAAGAGATGTCAAAAGAGCGGCAAGAAATATGGCGTCATTTGCTGTCCCTGTCGCTCTACTTTTGTAGCATCCCTTTTGAAAAACCCTTTACATCAGCAGAAACAACGCCATCTGTTGCACTCAAAAAAGCAGGGTAAAATACTTCTGGCCCATTAGCACTCAAAGAATTTGGCTTAATTGCTATGGTACACCAGTCGTGGTGGTACTCATATCAATTAGACTTAATCGTTTAATTACATCAGCAGGTTCTAAGTCCCTGGTGATGCTAAAAACAGAAGTATAAAATGCTCTAGTGCATCAGAAGGAACCACGTCCTTGGCGCAACTCAAAACAGCAGGCTAAGCCAATGATTTAAATGATTGCCCAACTAAAATTTCAGCTTCCATTAGCTTATAAAAATTGATATGCTGCAAGTCTGGATATGTATAAGGATTCTATGCAGCTTTCATCAAAAATAAATTGCTTATGGAAGACAAGATTTCAATAACTGTTTTTTTTTTTTTAAATTGCTTGAAAGCTTGATATACGAAATTAAACGAGACTAGCATCTTTTTTTCTGAAGAAACCTCTGTTAGCAAATTAAGAGAAGAGACATGAAGCTTTGACTCTTAAAACATTCTATAAAGTTATTTCATTGAAGTTGATCACAGTCAGGTTTCTTCAACAATTTTTTTATAAGTTTATCAAAAACTTCACTTTGACGTATGGAATCTTAAACACAAACCATATCAGAAAGTGTCAATTTATATTACAGAGGCTCAAACTTGTAAAAGTCATTTTTAAGAAGCTTTTTAAAAACTATTAAAAATATTAAACCTTATTTCTTCCCTTAAATAAAAGGGGCATAAAAGCAAATTAAGAAAGTCGTCAACAAATCTACAGCTTCTTTCCCCATGCGAATGGGTATCGAAGCTAGTATTAGTTTTAAGAAATATTTTAAAGTTCTAAAATAGATAAAAGCTAATTAAGCTTTTGCATCTTCCAAATCATATCTGAGATGATCGAGTGGGAAGAGTGCTGGACTGTCACATAGTAGTTCTGGGTTCAATCCCCAGATTGGTTAGAAAAATACTCGTGTTTTATAATTATTTCCAATACATTAATTATTAAGTTAAATAATCGAATGTTAAACAAAGTTTTAGACTACAAATCGATTAAATGCAGTAAAAACCACTTCAAAAAATAGAAATTTAATTTTTTTTTCTATTTTTCAACCTCTGTAAAAGCTGTATTATCAATTTCTAGTAGATATTTGTAATATTCTTGGGGTTTTTTCTTTATAGAAACCTTTCTAAAGCTATCTGCCAAAATCTAAGCTTCTTTAATGTTTCGATTAGTGCTCGTTTAAACTTCTTATAGACCGCCAAGGACTTACTTTAGAACTTCTTTAATGTTCCACTTTTTATGTTCAAGGAAATCTTACAAATGTTTTACAAAAACAAGAAAGCCTATTCTGTTAGGCCGAAACGAAGCTAACATGTAAGTTCGGTACCGCATTGACTCCTTGACGTCAACAGAAATATCGTCAAATGTTGAAGATCTTACAAGTGACGCCACTCAGTTAATACTATCCTAATCGTCTATTGACACGTAAAAAGATGACAATTACACTACTTAACCACATCCGAACACTATGAACATTGACGTGGATTTGACAAGAGCAAAATTTATTTTTTTGTATGTTGACGATCACATGACTTTGGCAGTAGTTTTATCGAAAAATATTATGTGGATGGACTAAAATATCTCTAAGACCTCAGAAAGTTTGTTTACTGCTTCTGAAAAAGGTTATTCATCCAACAGCGAAAAATCATCGTAATCGCTAAAGGAACAACAAAGTTGGCATTTTCTTTGGAACACCCTATTGGAATTTTGTTTTCATTTTTAATTCTTTATCAGCTATAACCTATGTCAATTCAGTTTAAATCGCTCAAGGAACACTGAAGTTTCAATATGTTGACCTATTTTTGGAAAACCCTGTTTTGAAAATGTTTTTTTCGTTTTTAATTCTGTATCAAGCACCACTGTGTCAATTAAGTTGAAATCGGTCAAGGAACAACGAAGCTCCGACGATTTTGGAACTTTTTTTTTTGTCAAACTTTCTCTTGCAAAACTTTGACTTTTAGAAACTTTCTCCTTTCCAAACTTCGTTTTTCGAAACTTTGTATTTCGAAACTTGATCTTTTTGAAGCTTTGTCATTTCAAAACTTTGGTTTTTCGAAACCTTATCTTTCGAAACTTTGCCTTTGACCGGATCGTCTCGTCGACTTGCTTGGGACCGCAGTTAAAATTATCAATAAAATCGAATTAAACTTTGTCGTCTGACTTTGCATATGCGTTTGACCGTTCGTCTCAACAGATCCTCATGTTACATCTGCAGTTACATCTGCGGTAAAGACTGAATGTGAACTGTAACGAGCGAAAACTAGTACTTAAGATAATGACACTTGAAAAAAAAACGATGAATGGTAGACACCTTTCTCTGGTAATCCGGCACTGTGTTAATGATCAACTCCTAAATTTATTATCCCACCACCTTTTCTCCAATTATGATAATCAAGAAATTCATAAAAGCTAATTCCTCGGATTCATATTTAAGGTTTACCTACAGTATACCTTCCCCCCCCCCCCCCTTCCCTGCACCCTCATAAAATACTTTACATTCCAATTATTGCCTTAACACTATGCGAAAAATCTTAAATAGATTCACTAAGACATCCAATTCCCATTTTAAAAGAGTAATTCACTTGAAACCTTCGAGGATTCCGCCCACAGTGACACCCACACCACCATCGCATCAGCTAGAATCGATTCAATACAACCAAGAACCAACGACGACGACGACGACGACGTGCTTGGCATTGCCTTGCCTTTGCTTAACCCAAACAAACTCATTCATCTGCAAAACTAATCAAATGTTTACGAGACCCAAATAACGTCAAACTTTGTACGCAATAAATAACATTTACCAAGCAAAGCAACGCGCTTCTTAGTCAAATAGGTTGAGTGCGCGGCATATCAGGGGACTCTCTGGGGGTGAATAGATTATTTGAACAAGGGCTCTGCACACCTTGTCTTGGATCTTAGTTCTTAGTTGGGTAGTTTGTAGATGAGGGTTCGCGAGAAATTGTGGTGTAGGTTCTGGGGTCGCGAAAGTAATTTCACCTCATTAATGAATTCCTTTCAGGTATTCTATCTTAAAGCCTTTGTTGAGCTAAGGAATTTTTGCTGCTGATACAGCTCGCTCTTGCTACCTTATAAGTCTTCCTTCCCGCAGCTCCATGATGGGTATTAAAGGGGCTCTGGTAACTGTAACATCGGCATTCCCCTATTGTGAACTATGGTATATGGTATACCTACTAAACGAAATTCGAAAGATACATAAATACCTAACCAAGGATTCTTGATAAACAAAAAAAAATTGGAAGAGAAGGAGAATGCCAAAAGGAAGTGGGATACAATACCCATTCAGGAGCGCACTTAATGCACCAATCCATCCATCGCATCGCATCGTCTATATTTATCTTCTTTCTGGGAATTCGAATGTTTTCATTGAAAGTGCTTCGGATCTTAATTTCTTTAAACGAAAAGTGTGATGACGTGGAAGCGTGTAATGCTAGGCGATGAGAATACCTCAACTTCACATCCAATATTAGAGATAACATCCTTAAGAGGAGCACACATTTGAATTTAACAAGGAGAGAACATGATAAACATGGAATTGCACAAAGCGGTTTGCTTGGCTTGCACTTGAATAAACGTGCTGCATATCAAATGTATGTGAACACTACATAAGGACGAAAAGACTCCATTGAGGCTTACACATTCCCATGTTCAATTATAGAAAAATACACACATACCTACATACAAGATTATACATCTTCAATAATGTTCATGTGGTGGGTGTGTAAGGGAGTTGCTGCCTTTGCGAATATATGAGAGAAAAGCTCTTTGTCTAATGAATTATTATCCTGTTCTGATGGTTAAACTAACAAACTTACTTGTTTGTTGTTTTTTTTTTTTTAATATATTTTTGTTTTTGTTTGTGTGCAAGAGGAATGATGGCACGAATTGTGCCGATAAATCGAATGACAAACTATTATTGCGTGACTTTGCATTTATGATTAGATAATTCTGGTTGTCAATATTGAAATGTTGATTTTCAAGTAAGTTAAAGTTAGTCATATAGTTAGATATTATATTTTCAATTAAGATTAAGTTTAAGGAAAATTCCTTTTTAATGAAATTTGCTCTTAAGGAAATTTTGAAGAATAAGGATGTTTCTAAGGAGGATAGTTTGACATACTTTCAGATGTTGTAAAGTATTTTTTCGAGACCAATATTAATAAGTGATGCAACATAGGCATCAAAGTTTGAAGAAATTTACGGAGAAGAAAATATTTGAGGTCTCAATTCAGTGCATCAAAAATCTTTGAGAATAAGCGTAGTCTATTTAATCCGTCTACCAACAAGGGTTTCTTGCAAAGAAACACACAACTTTTATTTGTCAAGCCATGTGCAAGGTAGAACACTTTTTTATAGAAACAAAGTCAGTCAAATTTCTTCTCCATTTTACCAATAAAATCAGAAATTCAGTATTTGCTGACCTCATCTAATACAGGCGCCTTGCTAAATTTTAAGTCTCTAGAACTAGCTCGATGATTTTTTAGATTTAGCCGTAACTGACAGTAGAGTGCTATTGGTAGTCTGTATAACGTCGGCTTTCTGTCAAACCCTCGTAAGTCTTAAAATGCCATTTTAACGAATTTTAGATCACAACAAATCACTGAATGAAAGTTTCAATAACTGTATCATGTTTCTATTTCGTTCCATCAACCAGTTTCAAAACCTTTTATGGTCTAAGAATCCCATTTTATAAAATTTTAAACTGATTTTTTGTCTCTTCTGATCAATTTTTCAAAACCGACTTACGAGGTTTTGACAGAAAGCCGACGATAACAGACTAATTTTTTTAAATCGACATTTTAAAAATCAGCAAATCGTACCTAACACGTTTTTTGTTTTGTGTCTAAGACTTATAGTTTTAGAGATATTTAATAAAAACTATTTTTTGTGATCTTTGATCCCTTATAACGGACCTATCAGTCCTCAGATATTTGAGAGCTTATCAGCACGATTTTGACTTTTTTTAAACCGCACAAGTATTCTTACTCGGCTAGGGGATGAACAAGGGTGGATTGGGAGTCAGAGGACCTATCGGGACTTTAAGAGAAAGGCCACAAAATACAACATACACGATTTATTGATATTGTAACGACTCTCACAATTTAACTATAACGACTCTTAAATGAACTTTAATGACTTTCGAATGAAGAAGACCCATCTTCCGGACTATAAATAATACCAACCTACCGACGGAGAGCTTTGGTGAGCTGAAAGCTTTGGAAAGGAAAATTTATAGGAAATTTCCCATATGGAAAGCTCTAGAAGCAAATGCTTGAACCTTCAAGCTATTTCGGGAACCTGTGTGATGGGTATAAAAGTTTGACTGGCAGTAGATATGATTTATTTTTTATCGTAAATGAGTAAAGTTGGTTGTAATAAAAGTAAAAATTTAAGTTGATGATTTAATTATCTTAGTGGTGAATAATAAATTGTTTAATAGGAAAAAAAGTGTTTGAATTTGCGGAATAAATAAGTGGAAGTTTAAATTAATTATATAAGTTTTATCAGCGAACCTGAAAAAATATTTCAGTATGTTGAAATTATAAGGTTTAACTTTGAGATTATCTTAATTTTATTGATTTTTTTAATTTATGGCTCTGTTGCCTTGCAGATTAATCAATTACAGAGTTTTATTTAAGCAAGAATACGAAATTGCAAGAATGGTCTGGTCAGTAATATACTTAATATTACAAAATTTTACGACCGTAATTATTTGTTAAACAATTTAGGAGAACCATTTTTTGTTAATTTTTTAGTGTTTATTATTATTGTATCTTTTTGAAAAGTGGTCGCATTGAGAAAGAAATATTGAGCATCTTAAAGATTCAAATTACAAATATTTAGTAAATTTTTTATAAACTATTTTTCTTTAGCTACCGTTCCTGTGCAATATCAGAAGAATCAAAAGTTGTTAAACATTTTCAAAAAATAAAAAAAAAATAATTATTGAAGTTGTATTATTTAAGTTTCGAAGAGGCCACCACCCAAGTTGTGGTGATCTCCACAGATCTGAAGATGCCAACCAAGTTCTGAGGATCTTCAGAGATCTGTTTAGGCCCACCAATTGAGATCTGGGAGCTCCAAAGTTGATAGGGCATTCAAAGTCCCGTAAAGGGCATCATCCGATTTCTGGGGGCCTCAAAATAATCCTTTCGATCCACAAAAATAATATATTTTATGATAGTCTAATTTTACTATAAAGTAAAAAAAAAGAGAAAAGGAACACAAAAACTTCTATAAACTATGTGCCACGGGCAAAATCCCGGGTGCGCGGTGGCCCAGTTCATACTTGGGCTTGAAGAGCATACAAAGAGAAAATAGAAAAATTGAAATTTTCCATTCAGTCCGTGGGACTTTTTGTGCTCACTCCGCGTGACTACAGGTTCCCAGTTAAGACCAATTTGCGCTCATTGAGCCAGACTTATTTTTTAATTCTTTGAAATGTGTTCTTAAAACAAAATTATTTTTCTCTATATCAAATCCATTGAAACATTTTAAAGGACAAATTTTGGTATGCGATAAAATTAAAAAAAAAAATTGTCAACCCGTTTTTGAGATATCGAATTTAAAAAAAAAAATGTTTTTTTTTAATCCAAAAAAATCTTCTTAAAAAAAATACTGATATGCAATTTTATGTGAACTTATTTGAGAACACGATAATTTTAATGGGAAAAAAATCAAAGCACCTACCATTAATAGCTGCAAAGTATAATTTTTCATAATTTTTTATTAAAGACCGCATTTATTGCTACATACAAAAAAGTTTTATCAAAATCGTATGAGTTGATTTTGAAAACAATATCATTTTCCCTAGGGGTTTTTTTCAATTTTTGGATGGAAAGAAAAGACCGTAATAATTTTATAAATGTACATTTTTTCTTAAAATATTTGGGAAAATGTTAAGAAGCCTTTAACCTGAGTATAAAAATCGATCGTATAGTTTTCAAAAATTTTGAAATCCAAACATTTTCTTTTTTAAATTTTGGTATACATTTTCTATTGAATTTTTATAGAAGCTTTTGTTAAAAAAATTATTGAAATGAGTTTTGAAGAAAATCGAAAATAAAAAATTGTTCTTTTAGAGATACAGTTGGTAACCATTTTTGAATAACGGTTTTGAACTCAATGGTAGCCTTTTCTAGAAACAATGCATTTAAATTTTTTTAAGAAAAGTTTTGGAGCCGTTTTCGAGAAAATTCGATTTTGTTACATTACTTTAAAAATGTATGCGGTACTGGTATCTATTTTATTTTTTCTAAAAGCATCTTCAGTAATAATAAAAAAATTTCTGTGCGCAGATATAAGACGGTCCACTGTTAAATATAACGGGTGATTTTTTAAGAGGCTTAGAACTTTAAAAAAAAAAAACACAAAAAATTCAAAAAAATGAATGAAATATTTATTTGAATCGATAGTTTGAACCTTGCAATTTAATGTTTAAAGATAATTTCATGCAAATGTTGACCGCGGCTGCGTCTCAGGTAGCCCATCCGCTGAGTCCAATTTTGGCATACTCTTTCACACATATCGGCCGGTATCTCACGAATGAATGCATGGATGTTGGCTTCCAGTGCGTCAATCGAAGCGGGCTTGTCCCTATAGACATTAGCCTTGACATACCCCCACAAAAAATAATCTAATGGTGTCAAATCGCACCATCTAGGCGGCCAATTGACCGGCCCGAAACGTGAAATTAACTGTTCACCAAACTCGCCTCGCAATTGCGCCATTGTTTCGCGTGCTGTGTGGCATGTGGCACCGTCTTGTTGAAACCACATATCATGCAAGTCAAGAACTTCCATTTCGGGTAAAAAAAAGTTTGTTATCATCGCTCGGTAGCGTTCACCATTGACAGTAACGCTGCGATTCGCATCATCTTTGAAGAAATATGGCCCAATAATGCCGCCGGCCCATAAACCGCACCAAACAGTGGCTTTTTCGGGATGCATTGGTAGCTGTTGCAATGCTTCTGGCTGATCTTCACTCGAAATGCGGCAATTATGCTTATTTACGTACCCATTCAACCAAAACTGAGCCTCATCGCTGAACACAATTTTTCGATAAAAAAGCGGATCCTCGGCCAGCTTTCCAAGAGCCCATTCACCAAAAATTCGGCGTTGTGGTAGGTCGGCTGGCTTTAGTTCTTGCACCAGCTGTATCTTAAAAGGCTTTACGCCCAAATCCTTCCGCAAAATTTTCCACGTAGTGCTGTAACAAAGGCCTAACTGCTGGGAACGGCGCCGAATCGACATTTCGCGGTCTTCTGTCACACTAGCTGATACGGCCGCAATATTTTCTTCACTACGCACAGTACGTAAACGTGTTGGTGGTTTAATGTCCAACAAAGTAAATTTGGTGCGAAATTTGGTCACAATCTTCCGAATAGACTGCTCAGAAGGTCGAGAATGCCGACCATAAAATGGAAGCAGCGCGCGATGAACATGAACCAAACCAGATAAAAAATCACCCGTTAAAACAGTTTAAAACTGGGCAACTATAAACAGCAACTCCCTGAATCTTGTCATTTTCATTTGAATTGATTAAAATTTTTGACAGCAAATATTTTGAATTTTTAATCAAAATATTTTTGTGAAAATTTTAAATCTTAAAATCATGTAAGCTGACATATTATACACATACAATACAGAAAAGTGTGTGACTCCATACTAGCAAATTTTACAGGAGAGCATTAAAACTTCATAATTTTAAAGTTTTGGGCATGATTTGTCTGAAATTTAAAATATGGAACTCAATACTTTTCTGGTTTCACCAAAGAAGGATAAAGTGAGATAGATTGTGGAACCATGTTTGTCGCCTTCTTTGTGTGTTTGATTAAAATTTCCATGCAAAATTTTTGTTTTTAAATGTTTTACTTACAAGCGAGTAAAGTTAATTAAACACATAACAACTATAAAAAAAAACTGAACACTAAATTTAAACTTTAGAAATTACTAAATAAACTTACATAAATTAAATACAAAATGGTTCAATATTTCAAAACCGTTTTCAAGCAAAATGGTAACAATTTTCAACCAACACCGATGTAATTTGCACTCATCAGCCTATACAATAAAATAAATAATAAATAAATTAAGTGGCGCAACAGCTCATGGAGAACCAGGGCCTAGTGACTAACAACTCTCAACCATTCCTGTGTGCGTGTTGTTGGCAGGAATGGAGGGGACCTTCAATTTTTTGCCGAGTCCAAACGGCTGGATGAGAAGCACTTATTCAAGACAAGTATACTCTTGGAGGATTTGTCAGGCCCTCGCAAGAGGCAGGACATCTGAAAAAAACATTTCTGTTTTTAGGTGGCAGTGGCTGGGAATCGAACTCAGACCTTTGGCATGATAGTCCTACGCACTGACCATTATGCCACGAGGTACTTTACTCATCAGCCTATACTTATGTATAATGAAAAACATTTTTATCCAAATATTCTGTACCTAAACGTTATGACATTAAGGGCCAGTTTTTCAGTGCGAGATCATCCTAGTCCCGGGGTTAAACCTGAGTTAAATCCAAAAACGGGTTTCCCAGTCAATTAAAATCCTAAGTTAACTCGAAGATAACTCACCTACTTTGATGAGTTAACTCAGGGACCAAATTGAGTGCCTTTTCAGCTGTGGTGCCATCTTGATTTCGATAGTGAAAGTTATTGTCCATGCCATTTCATTGTGGTGCCATCTCTATTCTAGTGCGTGATATGCATTGAAGGGCGGTATCTATAGTGTCGCACATCGCTGGCCTAAGATTTTTGACAACTGAAAGATAAAGTTAATCCGCAACTGAAAAACTGGTTCTGAGTTAACCCAGGGCTAATTTATTTTCAGGATTAGCCAATTCTGATTTAACTCATAGTTAACCCCAAACTGAAAAACTGGCCCTTAGAATAAGTACCTATCTAAATGGTTCACAAAATAAATCAGAATCAAGCATCAAGCAAGATAATATATGCACATCTGCTCAATTTTTATAAAAAGATACAGTTTATTTTCTTCAGATATTCTCGGAAGCTGATGATCCCCTTTCAGTATTCATCCATGTCCTTGAAGATACAAAACTAGTTGCTGCTTTTAAATCAACATAATCTTACACATTATAGGGATCTAAGGATCTTACAACCACATCACCATAATGCTTTTCTATTCAAAACCAAAGAAAAAATAATTCTGCTTAGCTAACAAATTTCTGTGACTCGGTTCATTTACGAATAAATGGTTTTGAAAATATTATAAAAAATATAAATTTAAAAAACAAAATTCGGCCCAACAATATAGAAGAAACGAAGATTATGTGATAAACGAAGCACGCCTCCATAACCATTTAGAAAAACCTTTAAAAATATATAATTTCAAATTTTCCACTTAAAAAAATTAAATGTTCATAAAAATTGACAGAATTCACATTATCCCGAGAGATATCTATCTATTGATACAAGAAATTATAGATATTGAAAAATAAAAAGTATAAAACCCCAACGTAAGCAATAAAAAAAAAAAACAAAGATATACAAAGAACAAATTAAACTGAAATATAAAAATCCAACGATGCATGAAATTACTACGGGACAAGTATCTCAGTTTCTTGTCATTTTTTTTTGTTCCAACCACCCACTTTACCCAATCTAAGACTTTTTTTTACATTGAACAACAACAAAAAAGAAAAACAAAAACTTAACAAAAGATACAAAGTAAAAGAACCTTCTATGCAATTCGTTGGTTGTTATGCTCTTATGCTGCCGCGGACCATTGAAAGTCGTCGGTCGTAGTCGTTGACTATGGATGGAGAGAAACAGGAAATCCATTCTCGAGCTATTTTAAAATTTTTGCCTAGCGAAACTTTTTTGCACCCTTCCCCAATCTCAATTCAAAGAGCCTCCCTTGGCAAGTGATTTTTTATTTTTCAATTTTTTGAGAAAAATTGTGAAAAAACAACAATTGAGAAAAAGTACTAAATATGTGTTTGTGTGTGTGAGTGTGTATTTCAAAAAACAAACACACACACACAAATTTACCTTCAACCATCAAAACGCGAAAAACTTTGTAATAGAAACAAAAATTGGAAAGGATTATTTTTCCACTTCAAAAGGACTCTTACCGCACCAAAAGAAAATGCGGATCCACTGGATCCACCAAAGGCATACCGCTCTCTTTTCGGTAGCAGAGCAGCGCAATAACAAATAACAAGGGAGGTCTGTCGGTCGTGTGTATTTGAGTGTGTGCTAGAGAAACTTTCATTATTCTTTCTGAAACTATAAAAAGTTTTAAGTTTTTATTGTATCCTTTGGTTGTTATGGTTTTTTTTTTTTATTTTTATTTCCGTTCCTTTTTTTTTTATTATTTTTCTTAGTTTTGTGCTTTTTGACTTTTGCCTGATGAACATGATGAGAGGAGGTTCACAGGAAAATCTGTAACTGTGTAACAAAAAAAAAATCCATGCGATTCCTTTTGAATGAATAGAATGGACATTTCCAGAGGATTGTGGTTGTTTAATTGAGCAAATAGGCTAATTTCAATTTGTTGAAGTGTATTTTTTAACGCTCTTACTTTGTCCTTTGATGCGTTGTACAATTTTTTGGCTTTTTAAACGAGTACAAAGGATTATTTTTTTTTTTTTTTTCTAAATTTGAAAACATAAAAAAAGCAGTCGTTTATAAGGGTGTTAAAAGGAGGTTCTTATTTTTATTTTAAATGTGAAATAGAGTTTTTCCGATTGAAATGATTTTATATTGTTTGTGCAGAAAAGGTCAAAAGAAGTATTTTTATAGTTTAGCTAAGTTGTAGGCTTATGTGAACTCAGCCTACTTGGTAAGCTACTCGATTTCCCATCCCCCATTATACTTGCCAATCGTTACATAATGAAAGAATAATAGACTATTTTTGCAATTTTTTTTTCGGAAATTGAAACTTTTTGTTTTTTACTAAAAAATAACATTCGATGTGATTGTTTTGAAAAATGGTAAGTTTTTTTGTGTACTCTCTTCTTAAGGACACCACTCATAGCCATAGCCAGACGGACATCTCTCATAACCAGACGGATTTCAAAAACCCGAAATAAATATACGATTTTTCATAAAATTAGCTTCGAGCTTTGCACCTGGCCACACGTCGCTTTACCTACTGACAGTAAGCTTATAGAGATTGCATGATCTCTGAACCTCACAGACGATGAGTTTGACATGCCCCTGATGCCAATCGTTATCGCCGGTGAGAGGAGGCAGTCCCGGATTTCCCTTCATTATGCTCAAGAAGCCTACCGAGAGCTTGAAATTTACCACCTGCCATTGATCAGGAGAAATCCATTAATATTGTACCTATCGATAACCGCAACCACCATCTTGTTTTTTTAAAATGTCGCTATAGGAGCTAGATACTCCACAATGGAGAATGCAGGCATTATGCACTTTTTGACGTTTGGGCACCGTAATAGTTTCCTCTAGAGACCTATTACTCTTCGACGTGGAGTCTTCGCAGGGCCCATTTTATTCTGCCATCCTGCTCCGGCTTCCCTTCGATATCCAGTTTATTACCAAAGTTCTAGCTAACCGCCTGACCTTATAGCCGCCCTTCGACGGCCTGTTTCGTCTGCTCTCAAGAGACGGCCTTGGGAGAGACCCCACCCCAGTGGTAGGAAGACCGTTATTCACAGCCCTGGCACCGCTTAGCTGGGCCGTCGAGGTGTACTAGGGAGAAGTACACTCTCTGTAGTAGTGGCAGCATCGTTATTCACAACCCCACCTCTACTGAAACTACTTCTACCACCTTACTTCTCTCAGTATCAGATGAGGGGCCATGACTTGCCACAACCATTCCACTGGCACTGAATCCAGAAGTAACGGCAAACAGTTTTAGTGCCGTGCTCCCGTCCGGTTTCAAAGGAGAACCGGTCTCATCATCTACTTTTGATTGTTTGTTGTATTGTTTTGACATTTAAATTTTTAAATTTTGGACCACGAGTAACGAATAAAGGGTGGTCACTTTACTCGTACATAGGGATTCGATATGTAGAGAAAGCAAGCTGATCCAAACAAGTGCCAAAGGCAGATACTCCGTTAACGACTGAGCTAGTATTTTTAATTGGCCCCCAGCCAGGCTGATCATCGGCAGGGTTCTTAGATCCAGCCCAATAGGAAAGTTGGAGTGGGTGATGAAGTTAATATGATAAGATAAGAGTGGCAGACAACTATTAGCCGTACTGTCAAGGAAAGGAATAATCTGTTAACGAAAACACGCTGAACCGCGATACGCTGTACCGATATGGCGGAAAACTCGTTGAACAGCTTTTTCGCCGTTCCACCGAGGGGAATATCGTTGAACTGCAATTCGTCGTGCCGACGAGGGATAAGCATGTGTGTGGATAGGGAGGTGACAGACCTTTTGATTTCAGGACTCATCTGGAGTTAGACTCAAGAATCTTTAAGTTTCAGTTTGTCAGCTCATTGACAACTATTTCAATTCGTTTCGTATTTTGTGAACTGTCGCTCAGCGTCAATGAGCAAATTTTCACAGATGTCAGTCATCTTGTATGAAATGTGTGAAAAATTAAGAGTTTTGGTTTTTTTTAAATAGAATTTTTGTTTTGAGTCCCACATATTATCGAATTTGGTACCTTTTTTATTAGCAAATTTGTTCACTTCATAGTTGATATTCTAAAAAACTAGTTCTGTTGCGGTAAATTTTATCGTAACAGCATTCTTCTTAGTAAATCCTTTAGTTTGATTCCCATTTATTATGGACTGTAGTGACCTGCTGCTGTCAGTAAAGATTTGTAAATTTTGTATTTGGACTAAACAGAATATACAATCTTAAGATATCCGTCGAACAGAACGAACGTCGCCCGACCAGTCTAAGGATTTTCGTCAAGCTGTCAGTTCCATTCAGTCTTAGAACAGCCTTGGGACAAGGCCCAGACGCACCTGGATAGACATCAGGCTATTACATGGGCCAAGCAAGTCGCAATCTTTGGCTATCTATCATTATAGATTTAGAATGATGTGATTTTATAAATATTTTGAATTCTTTACAGCAAACCCTTTCATTTGATACCCATATCTTGGAAGTAGACATAAAATAATTAGTGTACCATCTTGAGCCGCCTGCCATATTGAATTTAGAAGGGCGTCACCTATCTAACCATACATTGTCATTCAAACTTCACGTGTATGCAAAGTTGCATCTTAGTCGGTTGACGATAACTACTTTTAAATTCAGCTTCAAGATTTGACCTGAACACATACTACTTTCAAACAAGTTGAAAAAACTGTAAAAATGGGCTCTTTGCTGGACCTTTGGCACCTCATGTGTGTGTGAGCAATTTTGAGCTATTTGAAAAAAGAAATAACATTTTATTGTTCAGTAAATAAGTCAGAAAATGTCAATTAGTCCTAGAAATTGGTCAGATAGATAACTTAGATAACTTGTATTGGTGGTTTAAAGTTTTTCAAAGTCAACAAAGGTCACGTGCGATTTTTTATGGGAAATTTGCCAAAATTTAATACCACCTGATTATTTATGTATATAAATGGTCAGCTAGATTAAGTAATAGATTAAGCTATTGATTCTTTATTACAATTTTTTGAGTTTTTTTAAGGTCATGAACGTTTTTTGGCATAAGTATAAAAATTCATAACAAAAAATCTCTGGCTGATGACCAATTACAGAAACTAATTGACTTTTTATGATGATTAAGTTATTTATCAGGGAGTATAATTTTTTTATAAAATTGCCCAAATGAGCTACCAAAAATTGTATTTATTTTTTGCAAATTTCCCATAAATAAGGTCCAAAAACCGCATGACCTAGAACGAAAATTTAAAAATTCATTTAAAAGAAATCTATGCCTGACCGATTTTAAAAAACTAGATAACCTTTTATTAAGATATAGAGATCCTTCAGATGGAACTTTTGCAAAATTTCTCGTAAATGAGATGTCAAAAATCACTTTGACATTGACATTTTTTAAATTCATTGAAAATGTTTGGTAAAATATGTATGGCTAAAAAATAACTGAAAACTGACCGTGAAGTGGCCTTTTAAATAGCATACTTATTTTTGTTTGTATATTCAAGTGAAGTGAAAAAAGTTTTTGTTTGTGACCGAAACGAGTTTTGAAAATTCATAGAAAAAAACTAGAAAATAAATTTGGTGGTGCAACAACTCGTGGGGAACCAGGGCCTAGTGACTTTCAACTCTCAACTATTTCTATGTGCGTATTGTTGGCAGGAATGGAGGGGACCTATAATTTTTTGCCAAATCCTAGCTGCTAGATGAGAAGCACTTTTTCATGACAAGTATACTTTTATAGGGTTTGTCAGTTCCTTGCAAGAGGCAGTTCCTCGGGAAAAAACATTTCTGTTTTTAAGTGGCAGTGGCTGGGAATCGACCTACGGCATGACAGTCCAATGCACTAACCATCATGCCACGATGTACTTAAGCTATGGCTGAAAATAGTTGACCTTTTATCACGATCTAGAAATTTTCCATAAATGAGGTACCAAAAATCACGCATGACCTTGGGTGACCTTAACAACTTTTAGCCTTGATTACAAGTTATTTAGGGCTGACCAATTTCTAGGACTAGTTGACCTTTTCTGATCAATAATTGAACAATTAGATAACGTTTTCTTTTTTCAAATTCCCCAAATAAATGAGGTGCCAACGATTCGTAAGGTCGTAAAAATGAAGCTGATATTTGTGGTAGGGGTGACTGCTAGTCTAAATGCGACAGTCGTTTTTCCCCATGTCGCTGATGGGTTATAAGAAAAGCGCTCATGCAAAAGCATGGTTAACGAGTAGAGTGAGATTGAGAAAATCAAAACGTTCAGATTGAAACTTAAAGATAATAAACTATTTAATACAAAAGTAAGCTGAAGGTTTTTTATTTTAACAGATTATTCCAAAATTTTGTCTGGTCAAAAATGATCGTTTTTACCCATAAATAATTAGATAGGAGGAATAAAATTGTCTGCTTTTTCTGGAAGTAGTTGTTTATTTACTGTTTGATCTGAAATTTATTCACTATTCTTTTCGTTTGCTATGCTTTGGTCAGAACCTTTTCAGGCGTCACAATTATTGCTAGGATAAAAATACTAAGACAAAAACACATGTTTTTAATAATTTTTGGAAAAAAAAGTTTTGCGTTGCATTAAAAAAAATATTTAACTAAAAAAATGTGAACCTCAACTTTTGCATATAAATAATTGGTCTCAGCTTGTCAAATACATAAAATACATAAAAACAAATACCATACATATAAATTTGTAGAACTGACTCTTCTCATCAGGAATGTATTTTTTTTGTGGATACAATTAAAAATACGGAAGTTTTTCGTGAAAAACGATTTCACTTTTCAATTCAAGAAAGTGGCAACCCTGCAACAATAAAACCTTTTTACCTAGACTATTTTGTTCATAGTTTCATTTTTTTTTCAGCGATATCTTTGTTACTTGAAGGATATTTTGCAAATCTAATTTTGAAACTATGAAAGAAATAATTTCAAGGATAAACATAAATCCTGGAGCTTTAAAAAAAAAAATGTTATGCTTTTACAATAAGGGCTATCTATACCTTCAATGTATGTAAGTACTATACAACCCCATTATACCCTGTGGGCTTTGAGGCTTTGATAAAAAAAAAATTCTTTTTGACACGAATTTAATAGACATGCAATAAGTACTTTCCATACAGTATGAGTTCCTGACTATTTTCCCAGGGTGTCTTTGGTGAATAAAGAACAAAGTGGGTATTTCTCATGCATGCACAACATATTGCACATGCATCCTGTGTGACATGGCGCAAATCAACACAAAAAAAAATCTATCATGGTAAGCAAGTTCCACATAGTTAAAAAAAGGAAACAAGCATAGTACCTTTAATGTAAGGCATGCTGCATTTGCTAGGCAAGCGTTCAAAAATGGCATTGAGTAGCTCTTGCTTTCGTTTAGTGCAAAAAGGAAGTCTCTAGCAGAACTGGCTGACAGTGCTAGCTGAATGGCTGGAATTTGAGCCGGGCTTCCTTGGAAATCGTTTTTATGCATGGATAATGCTGCAGATGTGTGCATTGTTTATAATGACTTCCCCTTAAAACTTCCATTACATGCACGAAAGAAGTCGGGTATGGGGAGTGTCGATGGTGGGACTCTGGTGTGCTTCTCGTGGTAGACGGAGTGAGGATATTCTAAAAGGAACATAGAGTAGTTCTTATGTGCAAAACCAAAGTTATACCTACCTCTATTATGCTCACTATTTGATGAGATAGATACCTCGAATGCTCGCCTTGCTGCTTCTGAACTAGAATTCAGCTAAATGAAAACGTAGATATAACAATCTCATCTGTTTGTATCTTCATCCTGGGAACACCACCTCCCGTCACTCTGTAGAGCTGCTGTAGAGCATAAGCAGCCTCTGGATTAGATAAGAGAGACAAAAGCAGGATGAAGATGTGGATTTTGATGAGAGAAGCGAGGTGGGAGGAAAATCAATTTTGTTCACCATTTGCAGTTTGCAATTTGCATAATAAGGTCGTTTTGCTCAATTTGCATGCGAATGGCTATAAAATAGGAAGAGAGATCGGTAGGTACAGAGGGAAAATATATAAGGTGGCACTAGAATTTGTGTCGCACAAAAAGGTGCCGATGTGAATATGACTAGGGTGCTCGCTTTGGAGCGCATATATGAGAGGTTGATATAGTGTCAACCGTACATTAAATCGTGCATTTTGCCTCATCCTCTTATGTGTGTATTAAGCCCTTGTTTTCATTTTATGCATTATACCTCTGTGTGTGTGTGTGTGTTTTATTTTATATTATTTTTTTCTTCGAAGCAAAGTTAGTTGTGTGTGACTCAATTTTGTCTTTTGCCTGGGTTCTATGTTCTGATGTTCATACCCCTCTTGGCTTTCAAATTATGTTATCGAGTTTGTCCTGATTCTCATATAGGTGGCTAAGAGCTGACTCTGTGTGTGGATGGTGGTAATAGCTTTGTGGTTTGGGGAATGAAGTTATGTGTGTGTCATGCCATCAGCCATATCCATTTATCGAGAGTTATCATTATCATATATTATTATTACAATACTTTATGTGTAGATTTGTGTAGTTGTTTAAATTTTGATAGGAATTTTAGCTTTTTGCAGGCGTTAAAATATAGCTATGGTGGAAATAATGTTCATTTTAAGTGAATGCAGAAATGCATGATAAAAGGTTTTTTAATTTAATAAGTCCCCAAAATAATTATTTTGTTTCTAAAATTTTAAATGAATATTCAAAAAAGTGAAACCAAACTTAAAATTAAATAATTAAACTAAGGTGTTGCGCATCACTATCCCAAAATATTTTAAGACAAGACAGTAACAAGAGAAACATTTTTCCATTAGTATGTATTTTTTTCCAAAACTAAGTTGCCTGTTCCTGGACTAATAACTTCACGCTTCACATTTACCATTATATGAAAGTCAGCCAAACCAGCCTTAAAACAAAGATAATTGTACTATATTGTTAGAAAATTAAGAAAAAAAGATTTTGGAAAAAAAGTCCGCATACGCCATAGAGTACATTAGTTTTTAGTTTAAATAATATGAAAATTTATTATTATATTATACTAGCAGCTTCACTCGGGTACACAAATGTTTCGAAAAATACTAACAAAATATAGTTATATGTACATAGATACAAGTTTCACAATCAAATTCAATTCAATTTAGCTGAATTGAATTGAATTGAATTGAATTGAATTGAATTGAATTGAATTGAATTTAATTGAAATAAATAGAATTCTGAAATTTGTTTCTATTACTTTGTTTTGTTAATGTTTTTTGATACGAGAGTACCAACATTGATAATTTTTTTTTTCTTAAAAATTTTACTTATGTACGTGCGTAAAATGCATTAGACAGACAATATGAGTGTTTTTGGTACAAATTTCTTTGTTTAAAATTAAAGTGAATAAAAGTACTGTATCACCAGCTGATTCTTTGATTTATAGTTCGAATTGTATTCTTATATTCTCTCATAGTCAGTTGTTCATGAGCCGTCATGCTTATCACCGTTAAATAAACGGATTTTTTTTTTTTTTGTAAATATTTTATTCGTAAATATTTCTATATCCATGCTCTAAGTTACACCTTTAAACCAAAATAAATCTGCTTAACCTAACTCAGCCCCCATATATAGACCAAGAGCTGGCATCATATTTCTGGATTGAAAACATAGCAAAAAAATTGAGATTTAATCAAACATCGTAAGATGAGAGAGAACACGAAAAAAGTGGATGGCAGAATTCTCTTTAACTGTCTGTCTGTCAATCTGTTCGTCTACAGCTTAAACGGCCCGATCGATTTTCTTCAAACTTTGCACATAGTGATTTTTGGGGATAATGCCCACACGTTTTTTAATTTTTTGTGTGAACCAAAAATAACGGTACCTGCCATACAAAAGTTAACAAAAACCGAAAAGAAAATTTTTTTTGTTTGCTCAAAATTTGATGAGATTTTGATTAAACTTTTACAATATAAATACGATCTACTACAAAAAAATATGCAATTTTGCACTTAGCAACTATTAAAAGTAGCTGTCATAGACCTTTTTTTTATATATTTTTAATTTTCTCACTATGGTCAGAACGGAAATTTTCTTATATAAAAATTTCAGATAAGATTAAATAATTTTGCATATCAAAATTTTCAAACAAAAAAGTTTTTGGATTTAAAAATGTATCCAAAAAAATTAAAATTTTTTTGGAAAATTCGAAATTTCAAAAATGGATTGACAATTTTTTTTCAAATTTTATTTTTATATGTATCGGGTTTTTCAATTAGAGCGCTACAAAAGTTTTTTTTAATAAAACAAAAACGGTTTTGGATATCAATGAAATTCTTTATTCCTGTGAAAGTACGTTCGATGCCATTATGCATGGAACTCGATTTCTTTTGCATAGCCACCACGGGCACGCTTGCAGAAGTCCAGACGCTGAACCCAATTTTCAACGGTTTTCAAGCATAAATCGGCCGATACTGCTGCAATTTCACGTTCGTTATTCGTTCGATATTCGTACGAAGTTCATCGATTATCGCTGGCTTGTTGGCATAGCCAATAGACTTGACGTAACCCCACAGGAAATAGTCTAACGACGTCAAATCGCACGACCGAGGTGGCCAAGTGACTGGACCATTTCGTGAGATAACACGTTCTCCAAACTTGGTTTCCAATAAATTGATTGTGACATTCGCTGTGTGGCTTATGGCGCCGTCCTGTTGGAACCACATGTCCTCCAAGTCCATATCATCCAATTGGAGCTACAAATATTCGGTTACCATTGAACGGTAGTGATCCCCATTCACAGTAACGTGCTGGTCTTGATCATCACGGAAGAAGTACGGCCCAATGACGCGCGCCGCCGGCTCATAAAGCACACCAAACCGTAATTTTTTGGGATGCAATGATGACTCATGGAGTACGTGTGGATTGTTGCCTGACCAATCCCGCATATTTTGTTTACTGACGAAGCCATTCAGCCAGAAATGAGCCTCATCGCTGAAGTTTATTTTTCGATTAAAATTCGAGCTTCAGTTCTTGCGTCAATTCAATCTTGTAAGGATGTAGGCAAAGATCTTTTCGCAAAAATTCGCCACAACGACGTCAGAGAGATGCCCAACGCTTGAGAACGACGTGTGAGAGACACATTTGGGCTTTCTGCAACTGAAGCCTCAGCGGCAGCAATGTTCTCGACACTCGGACACTTCTTTGTCTCACTGGCACGGGAACATTTTGTACTGTGTCTGTCGATTCAAATTTGTCCACTAGACGCTCAATTAATGATCTGCTAGGACGATTATGACGACCATAAATTGGATGTATCGCTCTTTACGTTGAGGCCACTGACTCCAAATTTCGGTAATAATATTTAAAAATTTCGACTCGTTGATGGCTCGTATATCTTTCCATCATGAAATGGCAAACCTTACTGAAAAGAAATGTCAAAGAAGAAGTAAAAAGAAGGCAAGAAATATGGCGTCGTTTTCTGTGCCTGTCACTTTTGTAGCGTCCTTGTTGAAAAACCTTTTACAAGAAAACACTGATATAAAAAATGTTTTCTGGTAAAACAAATTTTCTGTTCCAAAAGTAATGTAAATTTACTTGTTTTTGTTTTCAATTACATACAATTATATGAAGGTATTGTAATGGAAAAATTTCAATTAAAAATTACTTTTAATTGAAATGAAAGTCGTTGAAAAAGAATACAAAAAGAAATCAATATTTCCTAACTTTTCTAAAAAAACAACGCAAAAAAAATCACCATAATTTTTAAGACAATTTCTTATTTACTAAGCAAGTGATGACGTTATTATGCCTTACTTCATATGAGGTAAACATCAGTATACTCTGCCCATCAGCCCATACACACAAATTATGACACTAAAAAGCTATCTTATGCCAGATATTATAGCCCAATAGCAAAAATGTGTGTACCAACAAAAATATTATGGCATAGTCAAATGCAGGTGCAGAAATAAAAAAGCCTGAGTAATATCCTGCCCACATAAAGATTTGTAATCATTACGTTCTGGTTTGTGCATATACCGAGGTGTAGTGTATACAAAAACTACTATATATAGGAATAAGCAAAAACACCAACAAAAATGGACATGAAAGCTTTCTCATATTCTACTTCCGCTTCGGTAAAATACCATAAGCTAGAAACACCATACAATATGTAAGGATTAAGGATTTCCTCTATAACGTCATCGTTCCCGTTGTTGTCGTCGTCGTCGGTCGTGTGCCTGCCTGTGCAGGGTATACCTTGACACAAAAATATTATGTACCTACCTACCGCACTTTCATCTAGCAGGTGTAAGACTATAATGTTTTAGCTGCAAGCAGCTTAAACTCCTCCATACCTACATGTATAATGTGCATTATACAAGGACATACATAGGTGTGTAACACCTCTATAAGTATGATGGTATAACGACACTGGCTTTTATCGGTTTGATGATGATGGGATCTCCCATATGGAGTGTTGAATATTTGTAAATATGCTTCCTTCGACCTGATATACACAAAAATAGAAATAAGGAACAAATTCAAGTCCTGTTCACATATTGTCATAAGCCTTGCATAGCTCGTTCATAGCTCTACGGAAACGGAGCAGTATTAGTTTGCACATTGGTGGCAACAACGACATACCTACCTCTGGTCACTAAATAATTACTAGCTTATACATTGCCTTGGCGGAGATGGTTTACGAGAAACGGTATATTAGAACGAAAACTCGGACATGGTAGTTATGAGTCAAGTAGGTATGGAAGCATTCATTGTGGACAAAGTAGAAAATTTTTAATCGAAGAAAGCTAAAGCTGTTAATGGAATAACTAAGAACACCTTTTTCTCGAGTTAGGTTGGTTTGGTATTTATGGAGTATTTTTGGGATTCTGCTTTTCACTTTTTGTTTAAGGAAAATTGTGCTAAGCCTAAATGTTTATGAACTTGCAATCTTAAGTTTCTAGTAGGTTTTCTTTGATAAACTGAATTCGTGCAAATAGAGGCAGTTTATTTCAATATTATTATTATTGGGAAGCCACTCATTTTTCAGTGGCCCCTTAAAAAAAAAAAAAAAACTTAGCTTATTTTGAATGAATTTAAAATGGCTATAATAGCGAATAATCTTGAAGTTTGCCTCCAAAATATTAATTCACGGTTTTCTCTCTCCCAATGGTATCTCAAAATTAATCATGATGATATGTTCAGAAAAATACTACCGTAAATACCACTTGAACGTAGAAATATTAAATCAAATTCGTAGCAAGAATTTGGGGACACCTTGAATACACGATAACATTTATACAGTGGATTTTCCAGCAAAACTTAAGAAAAGTAAGTAACTTTTGCACCACGTTCCATAAACCCAAGGAGGTTGAAATTTTGTGCCAACAACAGCCGATTTAGGCAGTGGCGTAGCTGGAGTTTTGTTCTAGGGGAAGCAAACTAATATCTTAGCGACCAAATCGTTTATGTTTTCGTGGATTGCGACTAAAATTTAGCTATGCAACATTTAGAACAAAATCGAAAATTTATTTTTGAGGAGGTTTTCACTTAGGCTCTAAATCTATAAATTATTCGTTAGAAATTACATCTAAAACCAATTGAAAGTACGTGCGCTTGTTGAAATCTCTTTTCATTTTGATTTGCTCTTTCCATTTAAACTTTGCATCCTAAGTCATTCCAAGGTATTTGGCAGTATTGGAGTAAGGTACTGCTGTACTGTTTATATAAAAATTGCTATATTGTTTATTTTTTTGTTTGCAAGGTTTATATGCGTCGATCTTGTTTTGTCAAATCACTGACTGTATTGACTGCAATTTGCAGATCTTGTGTAGCCTTCGTATGGGATTTATCTGGTACCATATATTGCAATATCATCAGGAAAGGTAAGCGTTGATGTCCACTGGAATATCCCTTGTAAATAATCGATACAGGGTTGATCCTAGAACACTTCCTTGTGGTACACCGGCTTCAATTTTCTTTAGTTCCGAGTAATTTTGGTCGTAACGTTCTTTAAGGTGTCGGTTCGTAACGTAGGATTTCAGTATTTCGTAGTACTACCTGGGGAAGATCTGAATGCAGTTTGTACTCAAGTCCCAAGTGCCAAACCTTATCAAATGCATGAGCAACATCTATGAATATAGCCGAGCATACTTGTTTTTCTTAAATTTCACATTCGTCATTTCTATCAACAAACTGTAAGTTATCTGTAGCTGTATTTGCTGAGGTATCTGCCTTTTGTTTCGAGTCTTATGTCTGTAGTATTTTAAGGCGCTTAGCTGATTTCCATTAGAAATATTTGGTGGAAGCATCCACCGTCAGACTATTCAGGATTTATTTTTTAGCTCACGGAATCTTTTCCTTAGTTCGTTGTTGAGCCAGATAAAAACTGCCTTGTCACCTGGAAATCTCGTAACTAGCTATTTTCTTCGAGCGCTCCTTTATTTCGACAGGATATTTTAATTATTTTTCTGTTGATTTAAAAAAAAACTATATATTTTTTTAAAAACTCAATATTTCAAAAACGAGTTAATAGATTTTTTTTGGAATTAGGTTAAAAAATGTATTATAGTACATACTAAAAATTGGCCCACTAAAACTTTTTTTTTTAAATTTAGTTAAAATTAAATATATATATAAATTTTTTTGTTATAAGAAAACCACTCCAACGATTTAAAATTTTTACTTGGGATATAGGAACTGTAGGGCAAGTTTTGGATTCGTAAAAAAAAAAAATTTCGTGATAACAATCAAACATGACATTACGATGATAGAGAACACGAAAAAAGTGTGTGGCACAATTCTGTCTGTCTGTCTGTCCACCCGTATATTGAACTACAGCCTAACCACTGAGCAATCTTCAAATTTTGAACTTTAAGTTTTTTTGTAACTCTTCAGAGGGGAAATTGAATTTTGTTTAGCTCCAAAAATAACGGTACTTGCCCTCCAACCGTAACTGAAAAGGTTACATGTCTCAAAACCAGCTCTTACGATTTTGATGAACAAAAAACAGTGTATTACGGTAAGGTGTACATTTTGAAGAGAAAAAATGTACCGAAAACCGTTATTAACGGTACCTGCTATGCAACGGTTTTTTAACAGTCGATTTTCTCATTGACGTCTCAAACGATTTTAATCAAAATTGTTATGCAAAAGCCTTTTTAAAATGTCAATAATATTGCATATCAAAATTTTGAAAAAAATAAATTTTGGATTTTTAAAAAAATATTAAATTTTTTTTTTGAAAATTCAATATTTCAAAAATGAGTAGATGAATTTTTTTGAAAACTTTTTTTAAAAATGTTATTAAAATTTTATATATAAAATTTTATTTTTTTAGAAAACCCATCCAACGATTTTTAATTTTTCGTTTACATTTATTCATATTTTTTCAATCAAATGGCATACTTTTTTTTGGGCTAATTATTTTAACTGGTTGCTAAAACAGTTAAAAAAACGATTTTAATGCTTATTTTATATTTTTATATTTTTTTATAACTTTTTTTATTTTAAAAGTTCTCAATTTCAAGCTACTTGAACATAAAAGCAAGTACGTGTGCACCAGTCGTGCATTTTATTTCATAGGATTTTTTTTTTATTATGAAATGTAAAACAATCAAAATCTTTATTTGTCGGCACTTGAATTTAGAAATTATAAATAATTAAAAATAAAACATTAATTTTTCGTACGATGTGTTTTCAAAAATGCGGCTAAAACACACCAATAGTCGAAAAATTTTTCTGTAAATTGTGTCAAAACCTCCCAACTTAATCCAAACATTAAATTTGATGAGTTTTGCAATCAAAAAAATTTTATGTGTCCCTGTTTACTGGCCATTAAAAGGTACATTAAGTAAACAAAATAGCTTCGTTCAGCCATAGTGGGAAGTATTAAGTCCTTGTACGCTGGTGATGTGAAATTAAAATTCCCAAACAAAAATGACATAACGAAATCATAAACGAAAAATGTATGCATAGTTCTACTTTTCGTTCTGCAGTAAGGTGTTCGATGAGCGAAATTGATTATTGTACCAGATCATTTGGAGAAGTCTACACTCTTTTTTCGCACATAAATAATTTTCCAGACCATTTAATGTACTTACGGGCGGGTCAATAAGTCCGTGACTTCTTCTGAATTTCTGTCCTGTTTACTGAAACAGCAACACTGCTCCTGTCAACAGGCATCTGTCAGTTGACTCCTGTCAAAATTTAAACTTGCTGCGTCAATTAGTTTGTGTTTGACAGCTATTTTTATCAGACTACTCACTAGTTTGAGGAGAAAATGGAAAAAAGTGAATTTCGTGTGCTTATTAAGCATTATTTCTTGCGAAAAAAAACCATTACCGATACCAAGGCTAGGCTTGATAAAACTTATGGGGACTCTGCACCATCGATTTCAATGGTAAAAAAGTGGTTTACTGAATTTCGTTGTGGCCGTACAAGCACTGAAGATGCCGAACATCCTGGACGCCCAGTTGAGGTCTCTACACCCGAAACAATCGAAAAAAATTCACGATATGGTGTTGGCCGACCGAAGATTGAAAGTGCGAGAGATTGTGGAAGCCGTAACTTCGCAGGAAGGTTTGGCGTTGCTTAATCGCAATATGGAGGAGTTTTTGCGCCGTTTTGTAACCGTGGACGAAACATGGATCCATCACAACACACCAGAGACCAAACAACAGTCAAAACAGTGGGTTTCTAAGGGTGAATCGGGTCCAAAGAAGGCCAAGGTGGGTTTGTCAGCCAATAAAGTTATGGCGACTGTTTTTTGGGATGCACGCGGGATAATCCACATTGACTACCTTCAAAAGGGAAGAACAATCAATGGGGAATATTATGCCAACTTATTGGACCGATTCAATGACGATTTGAAAAAAAACCGACCTCATTTGGCCAAGAAAAAAGTTCTTTTCCACCAAGACAATGCAAGGGTGCACACATGTGCAGTTGCCATCGCAAAAATCCATGAATTTGCCTATGAATTGCTCCCTCATCCACCCTATGCTCCAGATTTGGCTCCGAGCGACTACTTCTTGTTCCCAAACCTGAAGAAATGGCTTGGTGGAAAAAGATTTGACTCCAATGATGAAGTCATCTCGCAAACAAAGGCCTATTTTGAGGACCTCGACAAATCATTTTTTTTTGGAAGGGATACAAAAATTGGAGAAGCGTTGGACAAAGTGTATAGAGCTCAAGGGAGACTACGTTGAAAAATAAAATTATTTTTTTATCAAAAAATCTGTGTTTTATTCCAAAAGTCACGGACTTATGCGAAAAAATGACATTTGTGTTTTTCATATTAGTTTTTATTGTTTCTTTCATTACAGCATGGCTGCCTGTGATTTTTGCATTTGCAATTGTTTTAATTTTAGGATTTACGCAACTGTCAGTAAATATTTTTCGTAAGCATTTCATTGTCTTATTGGAGACCAACTAAATATTTCGTTTCGCATCAGAAGCGTGCTAAAGGTAAAAGGTAGAAAATAATAAATTGAATAAAAGACTTAATTTTGCGTGAATTCTTTCATGGTGAAAAAACTCAAAATGTTTTAGAAACATTCATTCTTAAAATTACAGCTTTGAAAATTAACATCTATGTATCTAAAATTTTGAAATTACATAGTAATTTTTAGAACACCTATTCTAAGCAGATTTTTGATTAATTATTCATAGATTTTTTTTTCATCTAAGTCCACATTCCATTTATTTTATTTTTTCACTAGCACACCAAAGTAAAATAACCCACTTTAATGCAATATTTCCTGATTCACAGAAAAAGAAGAAGGAAAAAAATGTATCTCATTTTTCATTCCTAATGGAAATTCGTTGTACGAAACTTCTCATCAATTTCACGTATACCTCCCAAATGGCCCATGGTTACCTGTCATCAAAATGCAAAAAAAAAAAAAAAAATACAACCAAGAAAAATCCAAAGAAGCATTTCGCTATACAAATTCCATTACCCATTTATGAGTAAAACCTCCTTTACCAGTTCAAGCAACAATTCCCTAAGGTATTAAGGACGTTTGAGGTAATATTTCAATTCAACCATCAGACTTTCATATATGAAGGTAAGTATAGGTAGAAGAGATGAAAAAGCTCTTTATGTGCATGCGGCACTCATTAAAGTTGTATGGTTAATTTTGCACGGTGTTGAAGTTCTATTCAGGTCAAATCGAATAAAAAATAAAATTTGACAGTAAATTCAAAAAAATTCAAAAAGCCTTCCAAAACGTTAGGTAGATATCTGCTTTATTAATTTAACTAAAAACCCACAAATGTCAACATATAAAGGACCAGTCCTACAATTATAGAGTCCACATCATTTTGGTTAGATAGCCAAATAGTAATCAAATCAATTCAATTCCACTCACCTGTAAGGGCACTCTACATAACTAAGTATAGGTATATAAGCATGTTAGCAAGCTTTGGTAGATTCTCTAACATTCAGTTCGAAGGACTTTGCTGTGTAAAAACACATACCCACACACACTCGCACCAGAGAACTGTGATTTTTGAAAACCTCTTTTAGCAGCAAAATGGAAAAACATAGAAATGCCTTTGTCATACCGAAGTTACTGAGTAATTCAAATGAAATCCTAAAGTGCCCCTCGCTTGATGCTCACTGTTCGTTAGCTAAAGGACGACTTTTAGTTGCCCAACAGAAATCGATTTTTATTGTAATTTTTTTTTTTATTTTGCTTCTAATTGAAAAAGCTGACGGTGCAGTTTGTGAAATAGAAACGCGTGTTGGAAATTTCTATTTGAAAATAGTTTTTAAAAGAGTGACCCTTCATCGTTTCAAAAAGAAAAAAAAATGCACTCCTTATAGCTGCGATGGGGAGCTAGCCGATAGTCATCATACTATATACCGAGGACAATCCATTAACTAAATTAACGGCGTGGAACAAAATCTGCTCGCAATTTAAACTCATTACTCATTCAGAACCTTGTCTTTTTCTATATGAGTTCGTATATAGCTCCTTTTTTCTAGCTTAAGCCTTTTTACAGCAAACCAACATTTTTACACTGTTCGAACATAAAATTTCCATTTCAATGTATTTTTTTTTTTTCTTGTAGATTTGGCCAATGGGATTACAATGACCGAGTTGAAAATACCAAATCACATTATGCGTTTTAAGACAGCGGTCCTTGGTTGTCGATACAGCTTGGATGGAGAATCATTGTATTCGGTGAAATGGTACAAGGACGGGCATGAATTCTATCGATACTTGCCTAGGGATTCGCCACCAGGACAGGCGTTTCCATTACCCGGTGTGAATATTGATGTAAGTTTTTTTGTTCTTATTTTTTTTTTTTTATTCAGAGAATTACTGTCTCATGAGACGATGAATAAAATATATTTTATGGGAATGTTGTTTATTCAAACGTAATGATGATGATGATGATGATGAAGATGAAGACAGCCATTGTGCCATGACCTTTGTTTGGAATGAAAATGGAAACAGAAATGATAGATTTTATTTTATTTTTTTTTTTTTTCAACAGAAATACATTATTCGATAATGTCCTGTCGATAAATGGAATAGATTTAGATGGATGATGATCGAATAAAAACAATTGAATAGAAGATTAAAAGATTAGATTAAACATAAGCTCAAAATTCAGGAATTTAAATTTAAAGTTTCAGTTTGCTAGGTTTCCATTATTCAAACAAAGCCATTAGGATTTTATTTGCATATTTAGTATTTAGACCCGTAGTATCTCGTGGCTTGTTTATGGTTTGTGCGTTGGACTGTCATGTATTGCTAATATCCCTCAAATGAGGTGTCATAAATCACTCGTGACCTTTAAAATTTTTGACCGTTTATCAAAAATTTCCTTAGGCTGACAAATTTCTAAAACAAGTTGAACTATTTTGATTAATTATTGACCAATAAGATGGAAACCCTAATTCTTTTTGTGAAAAATCCGGAAGCCATCATTAAGTTTGGTCCTTAGACGATTGTGTCACATTGAATTTTGTTCCTAACATACATAAAAATTCTTTGTCTTTTCCTCCCTAGACGCGAGCTTATCCAAAAGTGCAAGGGCACATCCAATGAAAGATCTCTTTTTCTAGCTGGTGCGCATATTAATTCAAGCTAGCTTAGTGCCCATTGCCCATGTTTTGTACCTCTTGTATCGAAAAATTATAATAGGAATCGATAAAAAGTAAATTTTATAAAAAAAATTATATTTATTCATAAAATAGAAAAACCCGGTATTGAAAAACACCAAAAAAAACCTCTCATATTCCTCTTACATAAATTTTAAATTATATCCAAGTTCTTTTTAAAATGATCTTGTTTGAATCCTTTGAATCTTAGTTTACAGTTCCCATGCGAAAAAAATAAAATATTTTAAAAAATTTTCCACCTATTAATTGCAAAAAATATTTGCTTTGGCCTAAACCACCCATTGAGTTATTTATTTACGCTAAATTAATAAACTATAAGCCTAAAATTAGAAAATAATTATTTTTGGATGCAAAAACCATTTGCATGCATATAATGCATTGAGGAGAATATATATTATTTTTTTGGAAGTATAAACCGACCATAAAAAAAAAAATAATTTATTCACCACACTTTTTTTGCATGCAAAACAATTGCATGACATTTCATTACAGCAATGGTTTTTTTTTTGCATGGCATTAAACTGTAAACCAATCATGCCAACAATTAATATAGCACTTCGTAATAATCCTCAATTATTTTTGACGTGCGAGAATATTTGCATGGATATTTTTTGTGCACGGGAACTGTAAACTATAGGCTTCAGGGAATAATTTTTGTCAAATTATATTTTTTAAAAGATTTTTTTCAAAACTGCACTATATTAAGTACGTACTAATCCTTTTATACTATTCAGTGCTCTTATTTTTCTTATAGTTTTTTAACATGAAGGCTTTTATATCATGGTATTTTTTTAACATGTTTTTTTCTATCATGATAGTTTTCTTTCATGATAAGTTTTTATCTCATGATAGTTTCTATCATGTTGGTTTTTTTATGATAGTTTTCTATCATAATAGGTTCTTATCACATGATAGTTTTCTATCATGTTGTTTTTCTTCCGTGATAGTTTCCTATCATGATAGTTTTCTATAATGATTGTTTTTTTTTTTAAATGATAGTTTTCTATCTTGAAAGTTTTCTATTACATAAATTTAGTTCTAGCACATGATAGTTTTCTGTCATGATAATTTTCAATTATAATAGTTTTCTTTCATGATAGTTTTCTATTACGATAGTGTTCTATCATAATAGTTTTTTCATTCATGATAGTTTTCTATTACGATAGTGTTCTATCATAATAGCTTTTTCATGATAATATTCTATCATGATAGTTTTTATCATGATGGTTTTCTACCATGATAGTTTTCTATCATGATATTTTTCTATTACGATAATCTTCTATCATGATGGTTTTCTATTTTCATGATAGTTTTCTGTCAAGATAGTTTTCTATCATGATAGGTTTCTATAACCAAAGTTTTCAATCATGATGGTTTTCTACCATTACAGTTTTCAATCATGATAGTTTTCTTTCATGACAGTTTTCTATTATGATAGTTTCTTATCACGTGATAGTTTTCTATCATGTGATAGCTTTCTATCATGTTGGTTTTCTATCGTGATAGTTATCTGTCATGATAGTTTTCTATCATGATAGGTTTCTATTACGATAGCTTTCTATCATGATGGTCTTCTATCGATTATAGTTTTTTCTCATGATATGATAATTTTCTGCCATATTTTTTTATTACGATAGTTTTCGGTTATGATTGTTTTTTATCATGATATTATCCTATCATGATAGTTTCCTTTCATGATCGTTTTCTATCGTGATTGTTTTTTATCGCATGATAGTTTTCTATCATGACAGTTTTTGATCACAAGTTTTCACACTTGGGAAGGGTTCTCCTTTAAAATAATTCTGAAAAAGGCAATGTAAAGATCAGCACAAGTAGCTGCCTAGTCTTTTTTGAATTAATATGGTAAGAGTTTCATTTCTCTCTTATTAAGCCAGCGGTGTACAAAAATTCAGCAAACCAAGTTTTAATTGCAAGCTTGGCTTTTTTTTTGAGTATAAAAATATTGATCACTTACTAAACGATTATGCATTCACGAATTCACCTGAATAGAGTACCTTATCTGGTTCAGAAAGTGAATATGAATACTTTTTTCCCGAAATGTACATCACTTCAGCATTAAAAAGTAGTAGGTAGTAGTAAGATATCTAATACTTCCAAGTGGACATAAACTCATAGTGCAGTTGTAGAGTGATTATTTAGTTTCCATATGCCCTACACCTTGATAATCTTATTTTGATGTAAAGTATGCAATTATTTGGCTTTCTAACCTCATTAATTAGTTGAATTAGTAAATTCGAACATAGAAGGCATTTAAATAAGTTGTAACATTGCACCAAGAGCAAAGCTTAATAATATTATTAACTTTGCTTACACTTCCCCTTCCCTATGAGAAACTATAGCCTCAAGTGAACCATGTACACGTGAACCGTGGTATGGTATCGAATATGGGGATGAAGATGGGCGAAATTTTGTCACTGTCATTTTTGCTTTTTGCATTTTATTTTTATACGATTTCTACTATCAACCTATGAGTGTTCCTTAAAATTAAGTTTATGTCGTAAAGGTTTTTATATGCGCTGCAGTATAGAAACAGCAACAGAGCAGCAGCAGCAATAACAGCAATCCCATGTGCAGAGGGAAAAATCACGTAGCCATGTAAATCCCGGAGAAGCCATTTTCTTTTGCTGCACTGAATTGGAGCTGGCAATCTAGGAACTTGATCTTTATGTACTCATCGCATGCCGTAGCGTTACTTTTCATCTCTTCGTGCTGGGTTGATGTAACATCCTTTTTTTTTGTCCTGGTTCTTCCCTATAAAGTCGTTTAAATCAGAAATTTTTTGTATGTATGTTCTGTGTATCTTCTTTTCTCAAGTATCTGCATAGTCTATCTCGCTCTGACGGAAATCAAATATGTCGCGCGCTACCAAATCGGAGAATGTGGCGAGACTTTGAAATACTTCACAACTTTTTGGAACGTGACTTGAAAGTTGTTGAGCTTGAAAGAACACTCACTGTGGGACAATTCAAAACCACGTATATTTTATTTCTTTTTCGTTTTTTTTGTTGGTGTTGCTCTTCTTTTTTTTTTCTTCTTCTTCTTCCTTTTTAACTTTACTCCGTCATGCAGTTTTGTGTCTCTTTTCTTTTTCTGTATTTTTTTTTTACTGCGGAATTTTCTTGCGTGCCATCTTAATGCTTATCTTGTTGCGGTATTCTTGAGTTACTTTGTTGCTTGCTAGGAAAGCTTCTCTATATCTAGCTCCTGGCTCCTAGAGGACGCAATCTACGGCACAGCCACTTCAAACAGAGTGATACAATTTGTGGGGAACTTCAAAAGAAAAATATTCTTTTAGACTTTTTTCTCCACCCACTCTATAGAACCTTTGACAATGTATGCTGTAACTGTAACGTAATAGGACTCATGTCTCGTGTGTTGTAGACATGGTGGGTGAGCATGTTTGTCAGGCTCTACCGCAACGTTGTTAAGTGGTTAATCAAAAATTCTTTATTTTAGATACTCACAAGGGATTGTTTTTTGTTAAGGGTTTTGATAATGGTATAGTGGTAATGGAAAATATATAAAAGTATGTACATTGTATATGTTATGAAGGTACATTATATACTTTGAATTGGTTTTGACATTTAATTTTCATATTTCTAAAGCAAAATTTGGAAAACCTCTTAAGAATACATAAAAAGCTAACAAAAAATGTAGCATCTTTTCTTGTAGATTCTAAAAGGCATGCTAATCAGTGGTTTTCAGTTTAAAGAAATTGTTGAAATACAAATTTTAAAATTTTAAACATGGTAAATTTATTATGGTTTAGTTTTCTTCCAACTGTAAGTTTAACAAGAACTGAGATTCAATCAAAGAACGACATTGATGTAACGAAATTAGTACTTGTATCCAGAGCTGCAGTGTAAATTCACAAACTCATCGCTGCAGAAATGATGCGCAATCATTTCCGCTAAACATTTTTAAAGTTCCTCGCAAGAGGCACTACCTCGGAAAAAACATTTCTGTTTTTAGGTGGCAGCGGCTGGGAACCGAACCCAGATCTTTGGCATGACAGTCCTACGCACTAACCATCATGCCACGAGGTACTACTTATTGCGAAACGGATTCATTATTTTAAACTTGCTTCAAGTGGTGCGTAAACTTCAAATAAATTAGTGTCAGAAAATTTGGAATGCATTGTTGCTGATGCATTTGTATTAAAATCAAATGCATCGCTCATCAACTTGGCAAAAAAGCAGTGACGCGGAAATATTTTTGATGTTTATGAATTTAAACGTAACGTAAATTATAACGGGTGATTTTTTAAGAGGTTTAGAACTTAAAAAAAAAAAAAAACACAAAAAGTTCGAAAAAATGAATGAAATATTTATTTGAATCTTGCAATTTAATGTTTAAAGATAATTTCATGCAAATGTTGACCGCGGCTGCGTCTCAGGTAGCCCATCCGCTGAGTACAATTTTGGCATACTCTTTCACACATATCGGCCGGTATCTCACGAATGAATGCATGGATGTTGGCTTCCAGTGCGTCAATCGAAGCGGGCTTTGTCCCTATAGACATTAGCCTTGACATACCCCCACAAAAAATAATCTAATGGTGTCAAATCGCACGATCTAGGCGGCCAATTGACCGGCCCGAAACGTGAAAATAACTGTTCACCAAACTCGCCTCGCAATTGCGCCATTGTTTCGCGTGCTGTGTGGCATGTGGCACCGTCTTGTTGAAACCACATATCATGCAAGTCAAGAACTTCCATTTCGGGCAAAAACAAGTTGGTTATCATCGCTCGGTAGCGTTCACCATTGACAGTAACGCTGCGATTCGCATCATCTTTGAAGAAATATGGCCCAATAATGCCGCCGGCACATAAACCGCACCAAACAGTGGCTTTTTTCGAGATGCATTGGCAGCTGTTGCAATGCTTCTGGCTGATCTTCACTCCAAATGCGGCAATTATGCTTATTTACGTACCCATTCAACCAAAAATGAGCCTCATCGCTGAACACAATTTTTCGATAAAAAAACGGATCCTCGGCCAGCTTTCCAAGAGCCCATTCACCAAAAATTCGGCGTTGTGGTAGGTCGGCTGGCTTTAGTTCTTGCACCAGCTGTATCTTAAAAGGCTTGACGCCCAAATCCTTCCGCAAAATTTTCCACGTAGTGCTGTAACAAAGGCCTAACTGCTGGGAACGGCGCCGAATCGACATTTCGCGGTCTTCTGTCACACTAACTGATACGGCCGCAATATTTTCTTCACTACGCACAGTACGTAAACGTGTTGGTGGTTTAATGTCCAACAAAGTAAATTTGGTGCGAAATTTGGTCACAATCTTCCGAATAGACTGCTCAGAAGGTCGAGAATGCCGACCATAAAATGGAAGCAGCGCGCGATGAACATTTCGAACCGAGCACGAATTTTGATAGTAAAATTCAATAATTTGCAAGCCTTGTTCATTTGTAAGACGATCCATGGTTAAATTGCAAACCAAACTGAAGCTGTTTGACAGTGACACAAGGTACTAAACACACGTCAGCTGTCAAAACCAGTGTTGCCAAAACCAAACCAGCTAAAAAATCACCCGTTACCTACAAGTACAAGTACAAGTAGGACTTATAGATAATTGTACTACAGTACTCGGTAGGTACTGATACTGAAAAGCAAAAAATGCCCGTATTTTTCAAGTTCCTCCCTACTTCGTCGCAAGTCGCAACAAAGTATTGCAAACTTAAGTACTTAAGCAGTTCTTTCAAGTATTTTACCAGTACTATTGAAGAATATACCACTTCTTTCAAGTATTGATCAGTTATTTGATCAATCAAAAAAAAAATGAGATTTGCATCTGAGAATGGGTAAGCTGCATTTCTGGAGCGAGTCAAATCCCTGGTTTCATAATTTAGCTCCTAAAAATTATGTTTTTTCACAAAAAATCTGTTTTAAAAATCCTTCTTTTTTCAGTAGTTCTGTCTGTTGAAATTTTAAAAATTATGTCATCTTAAATTTTTAACAATGAAATTCTGCTTAATCTCCCCTTTCCTTAATTACTACTCATAACATTAAACATTTTCCAAGCCTTCCTTTTGTTTTTTGGTTTTATGAAAAACTGATAGTCAAACCTTTGTCTTCTTCTTAAAAATTTTTTATTTACAATTTCATTTCTCAAGAACTATTTAAAAAATAAAGAATAAATGAATCAAATAATGATTTAAAAAAAAAAAAACTTAAGCACATTGTGGCATTTGATTTCGTTGATTTAAAAATTTTATTTTCTGTTTTGGATCCATTTTTCGGAAACTCCCATACTAAAGGAGAGGGGTAAATAGAATTTTCATTTTCCCATACAATTTTTTTCTTACGTTGGAACTAAAAATCATCTCCAAAAAATATTGTTACAAAAATCGACAATGGATGTGACCAGAAACTTTATGGAAACGAAAATGAAATTGAAAAAAAAAACATAAATTTCAATTTAGGTTTTATTGAACAAAAGTTGCCCCCGAGAGCTTTTCTACTTTTTTTTGTTAGTTTAAGATAAGATTATTAATTTTATTCAATCTCGCAAAAAAGGAACGGTTAAAGAATTGCGCTCGCTGTTCAAAATTTCGCCAAGAAGAAATGTGTTCCCTTTTATTGTTTTTTTAGTTCCACAAAATTTTCCTTTTATCTCATAGTCGTCTTCGTCACCAGGTCTCTCTTTCTCTGTTTTATTTATTTGACGTTCATTTACCACGTGTTCGTAGATAAGTTCAGAAAAGATGTGTTTCATTCGTTCATTTCAAGGGAGATTTTCGTAACAATATCAAGCACGAATTTTGGGACACGCAGGATACGTGACCATTTATATCAGTAGATTTTCTAGCAAAATTTCACAAAATAAGTCACTATTTTTGCTGTTAACACAGTTAAAAATGTACAACTGGGTCGCGCATACTTGCTCTAATGTTCAAGGCGCTGAAGGCTTAGTAAAATTATGTGTAAAGACATACAAATAATGAGAGAAAAATGTTTAAAAGCATAAAATACGATATTTGAGTTAGCTTAAAAAACTTTATTGAGAGTTTGAAATGAAAAAAAGAACGCCATCTAATTCTTTATTGAATATAATTGAATGGACACAAAAATTTTAATTTTTTTTAAAATAATTTCTTAAATATAAAATTCTTAAAACATTTTTAAAGAAAATTTTTGGTATGCAAATCTTAAATATTTATTTGTGTGCATATAAAAATAAAATTTTGAAAAAAATTTATCAACCGGTTTTTTGAAATATCGAGTTTTCAAAAAAAAAATTTTAAACTTTTTTTAGAAATTGAAACACTTTTTTAAACTTATCTTAAATTTGGATAAAAAAAATCATCTAAATCCGTTCAGCCGATAAGGAGAAATTAAAAAAAAAACATTTCCTATGACAGGTTCTTACTACTCGTATTAATAGTTACAAAGTGCAAAATTGTATAATTTTTTGTTGTAGAACCGGGTTTTTCAATAAGAGCGCTACAAATTTGTTTAAATAAAACAAAAACGGTTTTGGATATCAATGAAAGTCTTTATTCCTGTGAAAGTACGTTCGATGCCATTATGTATCGAACTCGATATCTTTTGCATGGCCACCACGGGCACGCTTGCAGAAGTCCAGACGCTCAACCCAATTTTCGACGGTTTTCAAGCATAAATCGCCCGACACTGCTGCAATTTCACGTTCGAAAGTTCATCAATCGTCGCTAGCTTGTTGGCATAGGACATAGACTTGAAGTAGCCCCACAGGAAATAGTCTAACGGCGTCAAATCGCACGACTGAGGCGGCCAAGCGACTGGACCATTTCGTGAGATAACACATTCTCCAAACTTGGTTTCCAATAAATTGATTGTGACATTCGCTGTGTGGCTTGTGGCGCCGTCCTGTTAGAACCACATGTCCTCCAAGTCCATATTATCCAATTTGGGCTACAAATATTCGGTTATCATTGAACGGTAGCGATCCCCATTCACAGTAATGTGCCGGACTTGATCATCACAGAAGAAGTACGGTCCAATGACGCCACCGGCCCATAAACCACACCAAACCGTAATTTTTCGGGATGCAATGATGATTCATGGAGTACGTGTGGATTGCTGCCTGACCAATACCGCATATTTTGTTTATTGACGAAGCCATTCAGCCAGAAATGAGCCTCATCACTGAAGATGATTTTTCGATGAAAATCCGAATCATTTTCAAGTTGTTGCTCAGCCAAATTCACGAACATACGACGCTTCTGGTGGTCAAGCGACTTCAGTTCTTGCGTCAATTTAATCTTGTAAGGATGTAGGCCAAGATCTTTTCACAAAATTCGCCACAACGACGTCACAGAGATGCCCAACGCCTGAGAACGACGTGTTAGAGACACATTTGGGCTTTCTGCATCTGAAGCCTCAGCGGCAGCGATATTCTCGACACTCGGACACTTCTTTGTCTCACTGGCACGGGAACATTTTGTACTGTGTCTGTGGATTCAAATTTGTCCACTAGACGCTCAATTGTTGATCTGCTAGGATGATTATGACGACCATAAATTGGACGTATTGCTCTTAACGTTGAGGCCAGTGACTGGGAATTTCGGTAGTAAATTTTAATAGTTTCGACTCGTTGTTGGCTCGTATATCTTTTTATCATGAAATGGAAACCCTTACTGAGAAATATGGCGTCGTTTGCTGTCCCTGTCGCTCTACTTTTTTAGCGTCCCTTTTGAAAAACCCTTTATCTTCAGTACTGAGCGCTGGGACTAGATCTTCATTGACTGGTCTCATACTTCTTTATTCTCCTGTCGCTTCCTCTACAGAATGCCCATTGAGCAGCTGCTGGAAATGCTGCTTAAACACTTTAAGAAAGACTAAAAAAAAATGCTTATTCAATTTTTAATGTGTACTTCAACAAACACTAAAAAATTGAAAAAATATTGTTTCTTAAATTTTTTTGAAAGTGTACTTGTCTATATTACGATTTGCATGCCAAAATTTTTCTTCAAAAAATGTTTAAACATTTTCTATATAAGAAATTATTTTTAAAGAAACTTTTCCAACGATTTAATTTTTTTTTTTTCATACAATTATCAAGAATTCAGATTGCGTTGTTTTTTTTAACCTCGAACTGTTGCTTTAAATCATATTTCTTTCATAATTTCCATGTCCTTATCTACATACCGTTTTTTTTAATCTTGACGCTTTTGAACAGAAAAGCAAGTATGTGCCACCTATTAATACAATTGGGTTTCAGCAATTTTACTTTTATTCAAAAATATCGGTAGATAGATACTTACCTTACATACAAGAATATTAAAAAAATTGTTAACTAAAATATTTTTTAATGGCTCATACAATTTTGATACATTTTTACCTCTAAAAAAGGAAACATACATACCTCTGGAACTTAAGCCAGTGTGAATTATGCTTCAAAACTACAACTAACGTTATAATATAACGTTAAAAATATTACTTTTAATTTTAAGCCAACACGATGTTCTCTAGAAGTATGATTTCTATAGACTTTCCCATTTTTCAAGCAGAAAGTTTAAAACTGTTATCAAATTTTAGAATTGTTAAATGTTCTTATTTTTTAAAAATCAATTTTATTCTCATTTTTTTCAGCTCCGCAATTCGTCCGACACAATTGTTACCCTACGCCGAGTAACGCTCGCATCAACCGGCCTCTATAGATGTGAAGTTTCCGGGGAAGCGCCGGCATTCAATACAGTTTCTGAATCAGAAAAGATGACCGTTGTCAGTAAGTCAAATCAAATCATAAATATATTTACTTATTGTAGCTACAAAAAAAAAAAAACAAGAAAGAAAGTAGATTATATGTACCTTTGTTATTTGATTGAAATTTCATATTGTCCTCATTTCTTTAGCAGATTCTATTCTATTGTTATAAGTTTTGTCAATGTCCTACCTTACCTATGTACCTTAAATCCTCAGGCCATGTTTTTATTGTACAAGTATTGTTTGTATAAATATTCTAAGCTTTTCTTTGTCCATTGGCATTAATTCCTAAGATGGGTTCGTATTCATTTACGAAATAATGCCAACCCATCAGCCTCTGCTGCTCCTGTTTCACCTGGACCATTCTATTGTTTATGTCATGTGCGTCCTCAAAATCTGAACTCTGTATTCATAAGATTTGGCACGATTTTCTCTCCTGAAACATAGCAACACAAGATATACTTTTTAAGATTATATAGCTTACTCGTAGATTATAAGAGAGATGAAACGTGCAATGACATTTGGAGCAGGATAATTACCCCCAGCCTCGAAGCTAAAGGAACTCTGCTTGCTTATATTCGTCATACACCTTTATATATATGTACGTAGACAGAACATAAAGAAGAGAGTTTCGATTTAGGACACTTTGGATATTATATAGGACTTGTCGTTCTTAATCATGTTTCTTTATCTTAGAAAGACTTGCCGGAGCACTTTGTTTCGATTTGTTTTACTTTTAGTTTTGTTGGTGGGTTTGTGTGGGGATGGCATGATGGGGATGGGGATGGGGATTATTATGGTTTTAGTTAATCAGAAATTGTGTGAAAGGATTATTGCTTTGAGCAATCACAACGGAAATAATACTTGCCAACGCGTCACTCATCGGTCGTCATCAGTTTAAATGCGTTGTTAATTATTTCTTTTTTTGATTATTTCATAATTAAATTAAAATCAAAAAGAGTGATCTAATTGGTTTCGATCTTGATTATTATGATTGATTATTTTTTCATTTTGTTTCTTTGTTTTTTTTCGCTTTGTAAGTCAAAATTATTGTTTAATTCAATTTTAAAAAGACAGGCTAGTGGATGGATTTTTTTTAATAGCAATGATGGGAAAGACAAAAAGTGGATCTCACAATTCTCTGTCTATCTGATAGTTGAGTTCCAACCTACGTGCTGGCTTGATTTTCTTTTAAGTTGATATACGTAGCTTTTTTTAGTCATTCTTCCAACATGTTTTTATTCATTTTTTAAGAACCCAAAATAACTGCGGGTATCTGCAATTCAAGTTTTTAGGCAGCTTTACAAAGTTAATCTTATTTTTCTCATTTCTTAAAAAAAATTAGTTAGAAGAAATGCTTAGTTTATGAGGAAAGCCATTTCTCAAAAATAGGTATGTTATTAATGGTACCTCAAAAAAGAACCATTTTGTTTTATTTTCGATTTTCGATTATTCCTTACACAGCTCTGCTTTTCTTATATAAAAATAAAATTTTGTGTACCGAAATAGTTAAATTTTCAAAAATTCCAAACGACATTATCGATTTTTTTTTAAAACTCGGTGCCTTGTTTTAACACTCACTTCTTAGAAAATTTTGTTTAACAACCTTATTTCTTGAAATAATATCTGACCCCTAAGGCCAAATGATCTCTCCACACTTGTTGACATTTGATGGAGATCAATGATCCTATAACAGAGAGAGAGAGAGCATACGTCGTCTGAGTAGTCCAGATGTTGAAGCTGTAATTGCAGATACCACTCCTCCGCATTTATAGTGGACAAAACTGAATGCAGCACCTCACTTACCACCAACAAGAATAGTATCGGTGGTATTAATTTGTCTTAACCTACTTTGGATTTAAAACTCCTCTGATAACCTCTATGCAGATTGAAATTCATTAGTTATGCAGCCTTAATTCGAATGTCCTTCCTAAGCGAAACAGGCCCGATGTATTTTTCAAACGATTTTTTAAGGTGGATGAAGATAAGGTGACGGGGTATATGATGTGTGTGTTGTGTTGTGTTGGCACATATAAAGGTCTAGTGTGGAATCCTGATTGGTTGGCGTAAAGCGTGCCTTGAGGTGGTCTTTTACTCGCTAGATTTTGCTATTATCTCTAGGCTACGTCATAGGTAGCACGTCATTTCCTCTACAGTTTTTACACTACGTAAAGTCTCATTTCTTTGTTAGCTTGACTATCGTTCCTTTTTTCAATTCCCCAGGAAAACTCTCCATTTCCCAAGCTTTTTTAATGCGTAGGTGCAAAAGCTCACTGGATGTTGTTGGCAATGCTTGTAAGATCTCCGCGAGTATACCGTCAAGTCCAAATACATTGTTGTTCTTCAGTGCTCTGATAACGGTTAAGATATCTTAGGAATACAGTACGTGTTACTAGCTTCTACGGATCGGTCATTGGGCGTTTGGGCTCACATTGCTGTTAAAAAAATGATTTAAAACTGCCGAAAAGTGCTCTTTCCAACTTTTGAATAGGTCCTTATCCGAAACTAGCTGTGATCTGCTTAGGTATGTCTTTTACCTGGTATTGCCAAGAGTTTTGGATTCTGTAGAACGTTATTTTGTCACACCTTCTTACGTCCTCTTCTATTTCTGTAGCCAATGCGTTGATATAGGATTGCTTATCTTATTGCACGCTACGGTGAACTTCTCTCATATTCATGTGATACGCAAACTCTAACTCGTTTTACCCTGCTTCGAGTATCTGCAATGAGAGTTTTGAGCTTTTTTTTCAATCCTAGCGCAAGTATCTTCGGAAAGCAAGACACTGTTTCTTCTTTCCAACCGACTGATTATGCTTTCAGCACGATGGCTTTCGATGAAGGTAAGTTCCGTTCTCTCAATCGTTGTGGAAGGTGGTTGCCTATAGTTGTTGGCGAACTGGGGGATCCTAAAGTCTGTCGGTATTGAACTTGGGCATTTTTTGGTTTTCTTGGAATCTCCAAACTGCAGCTGTGCGTAGTTTTTAGATAGTCACCACATCAACATCAGCTTGGTTGGAAGTTCCTTGTTTTACCGTCGACACCAAACTAACTTTGTGGCACTTTTTGTGCGGAAACATGGCTCCACCTTCTTTTATAAGGTGGTTGGCATTATAAAAATCGACAAAAAGCTCGCTATTGTCGTTGCGGTCACTAACACCAAGCTTTCTTATAATATGCCCGAGTCTATCTTTGTCATTGCCAACCTTGGAATTCAAGTCGCCCATTAACATTATGATGTCTCGACGTGGTGGAGGTACTATCCAAACCAGCACTTAGCCGATCATAAGAGGCCTCCTTCTCCTTGACGTAAGAGAGTTCTCTGTTGAGGCGTAATACTATGATGATGGTGACGCTACCTTCTCTAATCCGGAACCTGACTTTTTCAATCCTGTCATCTTAAAGCTCCTAGGAAATTTTGTTCTTAAGAAATGTTATGGGAAGGCAGAAATCTAAAGCTAGACTAACACGAAAACTTCCTGGTGGCTTTCAGGAGTAGTGTAGTACATCAGCATTAAGAGTTGGAGACTTAAATTTTCCTGGTTTTGATTTCAGTTATGAATAATTCTTAACTATATAGAAAGTCATATGCAAGTGGAGGAGGTAGGAGCACTACTTAACCCCCCCCCCCCCCCCTAATGAAATTAAATTTCATACATGAGGCAATTCATCTTTTTTTGAAAGCATTTAAAAGCCAGATTTTTTTTAATGAGTTTGCTCCCCTAACCGAAATCTCCGTACGCCCTTGCCTCCATAACCAATTATGGAAGGCCAGGCCAGGCCAGGAATAGCAAAAGTTTGAAGAAAACCAACTTGAAGAAAAATTCTAGTTTTATTTTTCAAAGATATTTTACAAAAAACTGCCCCGGATATAGAATTCCCCCCTTACATTTTTTGTCATTTCTTAGAATGAAAAAAGATTTTTTCAAAAACAACCAATTCAAAGATTTTTTTTAAATTTCTATCCATGTTTTTATGTTTTATTCAATTCAAAAGATGGCGAGATACCGATAGAAACATTTCGAATTTCATAATTTTTAACAAATTTTTCTCATAATTTCTAAATCTTAAGATTATATTAAATTTTTAAAACTTTCAATCTCTTGAATATAAGAGAGAAAAAAAGAAACTAACAAAAACATATAATAATCAACCCTCTCGGGGACAGTTAACTTGATTTTCTTCCTTGTTCGAAAATATTATAGGTACCTACCAACGCTTTAGATTTACTTATACTTTACAAAATATTATTTATTTATTCACCACAAGAAGAAGTTTCTTTTTGCTTTATGGCTAAATCGGACTTTTCTTAATTCATAGAATTCTCAGAAAGTTAAGGTACATAAGCTATACTTATGGCAAAAAGCAAACCACTTGAGGGTGTGGGCAAGCTTGTTGATGATGGGTATATGGCAACGAAAGTTAATCATAAAATTTCTTCAGCAAATTATCTTTTATTCTCTGATGGTTGTAAACATTTATACAAAAATAATAAAAATAAAACACCAAAGCTTTAAAATATTTTTATACATTTTCTAACAACAAAGATATACATAAAAACTCTCATAACACTGCGCCCGTGTGCCCATCACTACCGCGCCAAAGGCAAAATATTAAAATTCTTTGTGAATCAAAAAGATGAAACAACAGGAAGTAGATAGAACCTTCGCATTATAATATTGTTGTGTTAGTTGTTTTGTTTTTCCTGGAAATGTTGGTCCTGTCAGGACTAACTGAATAAATTTCATTTTATGTTTTTTAACTTTTCCAAAAGAATTACTCAGTTATTTAAGCAAAGAAGAAACATTAAAAAGTTTTTGATATAAATTTTTGTCTTCTTTCATCAACAGTGACTCCTAATCATGGCCCCAAAATCACAGGTGGACAACCTCGATATCAAATTGGGGATGTTGTTCGAGTAAATTGCACATCGGCGCCATCAAAGCCTGTTTGTCATTTAAGTTGGCTTATTAACGGCGAACCAGCAAATCAATCACACCTCAAAAAATTCGACAATATTGTTGTGGGAAGAGAAGGCCTTGAAGTTGCACGACTTGGCCTTGAATTCAGAGTCAGAGGATTTCATTTCAAAAATGGAGACATGAAATTGAAAGTAAGCTACTACTCATACACCTTCAAAATACAAATTTACTTAAAATATTATTTTATCTTTAAGTGTGTTGCAAAGATCTCCTCACTTTATTGGCAAAGCAATGAAGAAAGTGTCGAAAGCGACAAGCAGCAAAGAGCTCCGGCGTTAGAGTCACGCGAAACAGTAGCAGCTAAATCTCAAGTACATGGTAAGAAAAACTATTTTAAACTGTTCCTCGACTGTTATTTTAATCAATTTTGTAATTATCTTTCATATAGGAGCATCAGCAGCGACAAAAATTCGAAGTATAACTTGGATAAGTACAACAACATTAGCCCTTGCTTCAATAAAGTCCCTCCTAACATATATTAGTTATTTCAGGTAACTATTACCTGTTCAATAAAAAAAACATAAATAATAACTACTCTAACGCACTGAAAAGATGAACTAAAATCCAATACCTATATATATTCATTCAAAATGCCAAATGTAAAGTCCTAAATTCTTTTTTTCAAAAATAACAAAACAAAAATTCAAAATTAATATCTCAAAAACTAAAAAAAGTAAAACAATGCGAGTTATAAAAATTTTGAAACCTTTTATGTAAAAAGATTTATTATTTTTTATTAAAATTAACAAAAAAAAATAAAACAAAATAGCTTTAAGATGAAATCTTTATAAAAGTTCATATTTTTCTTTAAGTAACAGTGTGCATACATATAGTAATAATATCATTGTAAAAAGTAAATAAATTTATTATAAAAAAAAATAATTAGTTTTACTTAAAGTATTTTATTTTAGAAAATTTTTTTTAAAACATAAAATGAAAATTAAATTAAAATTAATAAAAAAATAAAAGCAAAAAATATAGATTAAGTAATTTTACTGTAGATTCTAAGTAAATGTTTAAAAACTAATCATTTACGAGTATATTATAATTATATTAATAGTTAACTGCACTTATGTCTTTATAAACAACAACAAAACAAAATGAAAAAACAAAACAAAACATTTATGAACCATATCGTTATTGAAATATTATGTTTGAATTTTATGCACAAAATATATTTTTTGTAAGTTTTGATTTATTTAAAAAAAAAATATAAATTGGCAGAAATTTAATAAGAAATGAAAAAGTTGAAAAAAAAAATAAAATTCTACCTGGTAATAAATGAAAATAAAAAATTTAAAAAATCAAATTAAAAAATTGTGTTTTATTAAAAAAAAATAGCCCTTAGGGTGTACCAAAAAAAAACATGATTGGTTGCATAATTTCAGTATAGGAGTTAAGGAATTACAAAAATAATAGTTTTCCTAAAATATGAAATTTTTATATTAATAGAGGTTTCTTACTCACTTACTTAATTTAAATGATGCTCACTGTCCAGGATGGACTACGGCCTTAATCAACAAACCCCTCCAGCCAGCTCGGTCCCTAGCCTCCAGTTATGCACTCCAAGTTAGTATAGGTCGCTCTCCACTATGTGCGCCACCTTAGGTGGGATCTTCCTCTGCTGTGCAGACCATCAGGGGTTGATTCGAAGACTCTGAGCTGGGTGCTTATGTGTTCATATGCTCCACGTGTCCCATTTTAGCCACTGTATGTCCAGCTTTTTGACTTGATTAACGTCGCTGTAAAGCCCATTGAGCTCATTGTTCAGACTGGACCAAAGATCACCACAAGAATTTTCATTCCAAAGCACCCAAACAGATCCTCGCATGTTTTTGACAGAGTTCATGCTTATGCCCCATACAGCAGGGCCGGTATGATTAGGGTCTTATAAGTTCTCCACCTCCGATTTAATACTTGCAAAAGCGCCGGCAACTGCTCGCTTCGTTCTCCCCATGATGTCAATATCATCTGCATAAGCAAATAGCTGAACGGACTTCTGAAAAATTGTACCTCAGTTGATGACTTGCGAGTTGCTTACAATTATTTTAAGTATGATGTTGAGGAGGTTGCATGATAATGCATCGCCTTACTTCAAACCTTTCTTGACATCAAAGGGTTCGGTGGTGTTCTTGCCAACTTTGACGGAGCAGCGAGATTTCTCCATCGTCATTCTGCACATTTGTATGATTATAGCTGATGCTGAGATGCGACATGGCTTTGTACAGCTCAAAGAAGTTACGCATCCCAATTTTATGTTTTTCATATAAAAATTGTAGACAAGAATATTGTATTTCGTTGTGATCTTAAATAACTACTCAGTCCATATTGAAAGTTAGTCAATTGACAGAAAATACGCTTTTCAAAAATAAACTTTGATAAAAGTCTCGCATATCACACGATCACACCGTTTTGATTATACCCCTAGCCTTTTTGATCATACTTTTTCCATATAAAAATTTGTATGGGAATTTTACACTTTTTCCGCAATGGCTATAACTCTTAGGATTATCACTAATTTTGATGGAATCTTATAAGTTTTGTCTGGACTGAAGATTTTGTTTTAAAATCAGATTTATCACAAGCATTTGAAAGCTTTTTGTTAAGAACAATGATTTGTACTGTATCACAGTTTTTTTTAAAGCAACAAGTTAATTCATATAATTTGAAGTATGAAACGAAACACATGCATGTTTTTTTTTTTTTCTTGCCAAAAAATATTTGATGGGTGAAGTTTTGCCCAAAAAAAAAGTCAGTAGTTGCTTTTTTCGCCGCCTTTCAAAGTCTTCTGGTTGAATATTGTCGATGTAATATTGCAATTTTTGCCATTAGATCCGTTCTTTCGTAATCCAAAATGATCCTGTCTAACATAATTAATTTTGAGGAAATAAATAAAAATTTGAAGGAAAAGGCACAGTCAGAAGGATTTTTTTCGAATTTTAGGTGTTACCACGATTTCCTTGCTATTGTAGAGAGAATTTCTGATTCATGACTCCCGATGAAAATTTACCACCTTTTTACCAAATAAGTACTATTAAAAAGTTAGCCTTAGCAACAACTTTTAATTTTTAAATACTGTGTTGAATGCAGTGCAATTGTGTTTGTTTTTTTTAGCCAAAACCCCTGAAAAAATATTTTGATGTCAGTGACGATAGGAGTGAGAAAACCGATAGGATTAAAAATTTTGCTTGATTCTAAGCGGGTTTGAGGATTTGCTGACAAAATTTTAGATCATTTAAGTTAACCTGTAGTACCTCGTGGTATAATGGTTAGTACGTAAGACTGTCATGCCAAAGGTCTGGGTTCGATTCCCGGCCACAGCCACCTACAAAACAGAAATGTTTTTTCCTGAGATACTGACTCTTGCGAGGGACTGACATATCCTCCAAGAGGATACTTGTCATGAATAAGTGCTTCTCATCTAGCCGTTCGGACTTGGCAGGTCCCCTCAATTCCTGCCAAAAACACTCACACAGGAATGGTTGAGAGCTGTTTGTCACTAGGCCCTGGTTCTCTATGAGCTGTTGCGCCACCAAATTTAATTTTCAAGTTAACCTCATAGAAGACCACTGTAAACCAGCCTGTATTCTTCAAAGTTCAAACATCTTTGGTGACATCTTGGGTTGCTCGTCTGGTAAACTTAGAAGAAGAAGCCAAAAGGCTGTTATAATGAAGGGTTAAATCTAACAGACTTGAACTATAGTTGGAATGACATGAATTCTCAAATAGAATCGTTAAAGTTAACCTCATAGAAGACCACTGTAAGCCAAGAAGTTTGGCTGAGCTGTATTTTTCAAATATCTTTGGTGGTGACATCTCGCGTTGATCTTCTGATAAAATCAGAAAAAGATGTAAGTAGTTCGTTATGATGAAAGATTCATTCTACCAGACTTGAGTTATACTGGGAATGATGTGACTTTTTCGATAGATTCCAATCCGAGTCATAACAATCATAATTGTATTATAGCTTCGTCGTGCAGCTATCATATCGTCCCCTGATTGCAAGAACTAGATAACTCAATTTCAAATTTCTATAATACTTCGGCAAAAACGGTATTATTTTGTGCAATTTTCAAGTCTTTTTGTCAAATTTTTGTATACCATAGAAAAATATAAGATATTTATGAAGTGTGAGAAACATAAAAATTAAGCTTTCACTCGTTCTCTGGTAGCTGGGTATCTATGAACCTTGCTATTTCCAAAATTTTTAAAGTTAAGTTACCTAGTTCTTGCAATCATGGGACGATATATCATAAGGATGTTTCACAAAACTCGCTTCTTCAAGTTAATTAAAAATGGAAAGAATAGGTTCTAGGTTGAATTCTTCATGCCACCGAAATGCTCGTTGTGAAACAAAGTTTAAATGTTAGGACTCCAGTTATATGCAGAATGGAGTAATCGTTTTTTAAAAAGAATATCTGATTGTTTCCATGAAAAAAAATTGAAATTGTAGAAGCGGGATCATGCATTCCTTATTCATTACAAACCACTAAGACATTTGTTGTAATTTTTGATCTATTAGCATATAATATAAAACTTTGACTACTATTAAAAGTGTCTCATGAAATAATATTCTTGTTCCTCGAATGAATTCCTTTCAAATCAATTTTCTTCCCAACCCAAAAAAGCAACAATATTTGCAAAAATAATTTTTTGTTTGTTTCAAGCCCTAAATTTAAGATCTTTGGGTTGATAGTGGAGCCTATAGGTAAACGAAGTGCCTAACTTTCTCAAAATAAAAGCTGCTTATAGTCATGGTTATGTCAAAGCTTAGTTGCTTGAAGTTACAGTCACCTTGGACAATTTCTATATTACATAAGGAATTGATCATAATGTCTTTGCTCGTAGAACATTTGTATGGTGTCATCATCTTTCTCTAATGTGGGGTCATGTGCTCATATCAGGTTTACGTTAGCAAATTAAGACAGCCGTGAGATGCTTGTTTAAGACTCTTAACTTCTATCTCGAATGACAAAATCGTTATCCAATAATAGACAACAAAAAATCTCATTAAATTTCTGCTTTGTAAGACCCTTAGGCCTGCATTTATTATTTTTGGATTAATTTGGTCTCTTTCAAGGAAACTTATACACTACCAGCCGAATTTATTAGATTTTTTATGTGGTTAACTAGTTATACAGCTTTTTAAAAGTCCTAAGTAGTTGAAAATATAAATTATTTAATTAACTAAAATGTCAATTTAGACAAATCTTATGCAGCTGATGCCGTTGTCCAAGTTAGGCGACCTTAGGACAACAGAAAGCAAAGTTTATTAATTACTTTTTGGAATTAGACAGCTATTTTAAGTTAGACAAAGTTTATAAATACGACTGTACGAGTATAAATGTAGTTTCAAAGTTCGTTGTCTTTATTTCGTTCGTGAGGTTGCTAGTCAATCTGGGAAGTCATGTTTAATGAATAAGTTTGGTAATCCAGCTTGCCTATATCTTAAGAAGCCAAAGTGATTCCATTTACTCAATTCTTCTGTGACGGCTGAATATACATAGAGAATTGACTTAAAGAAAACGCTCCTACTTTATTTCTCTTTGCTACCCCCAACAACTATCCGAAGAGTTACTGCTTGCTGCTTGCTTAAGTGGAGTGGACGGTGATAAAGACAGGATCCTGAAATCCAGAAAACCGTGAAAACAAAAATCCTCAAAGCCCAAAATTCAGAAAACTCGTTATCTTGGAAACGCAAAAAAGCCCCAATTTCTGAAAAACCAGAATCCCTATGGTAAAAATTCCCTATATATAAGAATTAAATATGTTTTAAACACATGCTTATAAATTAATATCTTCTAACTTTTTGACAAGACCAGAACCAGAAAAGAATAATTATAAGCATTCTTTTGGGCGCTAACCTAAATCCCTCATCCATTTTACTCCATCAGCTTGGGCTTTTGAAATTGTCCCTTTAGAAAATAAAAAAAACAACAGTATTTTCCATATTTTGAGATCATGTACCACACTATAATTAGGGATTTCTTTAAGACCAAATCAGATATATTGGACAGATTTAAACTGAGTTTTAAAAAAGAAGATTAGTATACTTTCAGGAGTGTGCAATTTTATTATTGAAATAATATCGTGAAAAATAATGAAAATCGCGTTTCTTTATTAATTAAACTTGTCAAAAGCAGAGGTGATGGTGGAGAACTGATGACAAATCTGGATTCATTACCAAAAACTACCTTTAGAACAAGTTTTACGTGCCAGTGTCAAAACCATGTATTCGTAAGCCTCTGTAACTTTTTAAAACTAAATTTCATCCATTCAATCGGTTTTGAATTATTTAATCTTAATTGAAGCATATTTATAACGGGTGATTTTTTAGCTGGTTTGGTTTTGGCAACACTGGTTTTGACAGCTGACGTGTGTTTAGTACCTTGTGTCACTGTCGAACAGCTTCAGTTTGGTTTGCAATTTAACCATGGATCGTCTTACAAATGAACAACGCTTGCAAATTATTGAATTTTACTATCAAAATTCGTGCTCGGTTCGAAATGTTCATCGCGCGCCGCTTCCATTTTATGGTCGGCATTCTCGACCTTCTGAGCAGTCTATTCGGAAGATTGTGACCAAATTTCGCACCGAATTTACTTTGTTGGACATTAAACCACCAACACGTTTACGTACTGTGCGTAGTGAAGAAAATATTGCGGCCGTATCAGCTTGTGTGACAGAAGACCGCGAAATGTCGATTCGGCGCCGTTCCCAGCAGTTAGGCCTTTGTTACAGCACTACGTGGAAAATTTTGCGGAAGGATTTGGGCGTAAAGCCTTTTAAGATACAGCTGGTGCAAGAACTAAAGCCAGCCGACCTACCACAACGCCGAATTTTTGGTGAATGGGCTCTTGGAAAGCTGGCCGAGGATCCGCTTTTTTATCGAAAAATTGTGTTCAGCGATGAGGATCATTTTTGGTTGAATGGGTACGTAAATAAGCATAATTGCCGCATTTGGAATGAAGATCAGCCAGAAGCATTGCAACAGCTACCAATGCATCCCGAAAAAGCCACTGTTTGGTGCGGTTTATGGGCCGGCGGCATTATTGGCCCATATTTCTTCAAAGATGATGCGAATCGCGACGTTACTGTCAATGGTGAACGCTACCGAGCGATGATAACAAACTTTTTTTTGCCCGAAATGGAAGTTCTTGACTTGCATGATATGTGGTTTCAACAAGACGGTGCCACATGCCACACAGCACGCGAAACAATGGCGCAATTGCGAGGCGAGTTTGGTGAACAGTTAATTTCACGTTTCGGGCCGGTCAATTGGCCGCCTAGATCGTGCGATTTGACACCATTAGATTATTTTTTGTGGGGGTATGTCAAGGCTAATGTCTATAGAGACAAGCCCGCTTCGATTGACGCACTGGAAGCCAACATCCATGCATTCATTCGTGAGATACCGGCCGATATGTGTGAAAGAGTATGCCAAAATTGGACTCAGCGGATGGGCTACCTGAGACGCAGCCGCGGTCAACATTTGCATGAAATTATCTTTAAACATTAAATTGAAAGGTTCAAACTATCGATTCAAATAAATATTTCATTCATTTTTTCGAATTTTTTGTGTTTTTTTTTTAAAAAAAAGTTCTAAACCTCTTAAAAAATCACCCGTTATTAAAGATTGCCTATAAATCTACGGTTTAGCCGGATAAGACAATTTTCTAAATAATAATTACTTCAGCAACAGTTATTATAGCACTTTTATTAACCGAAACATAATTCTTTAAATGTCTTTTTTAATTAAAAAATTATAAGACAATTTACTTAAAAAAAGTTAATCTCCAAATTCAAAATTCAGAAAAAATAAAAATTTCAATACTTTGAGGCCAGTCTTTCAGTGCCGGGATAAATCTGAGTTAAGACTGGCTTAGCTTATCCTGGGGGTGCGAGCGTCAGCCACTAAATAGGAAATGTTGTTTTATCAAATATATATATATATAAACACTATAAAAATAATAAATTTTTTTTGAAAGCTTACATGTACGAGTATTTCTAATATATGTTTTGGTTTTAGGAAATTTGCAAAAAATTAATATCGCCTAAAAAGCTGTAAGATCTATACAAAAGTCAACTGAAACTAATAATTGGTCAGCTATAGATTTTCTTTTAAAACTTAGATTAGTGAAAATATTTGACCTTTAATCACAATCTAGGGATCTTTCAGATGGTATACATTCTTTGTGAATTCACACAAATGAGATGCCTAAAATAGTGCCAACCATTAGAGAATATTTAAACCTAGATTGCAAGTTATCTAGGGCTGACTAATTTCTAGGTCTTGTTGACCATATCTGACCAATTACTGGCCACTTAGGGTGGCATTTTTTTTTTTTTTTAATTTTTCATATATGAGGTGCCTGTTGAATACCTTTTAAAAAGGAAAAATTATATGCATGGGTTTTTATTATTGTAAATTTTATTTATTTGGCCCATAAGTAGGTATGCTTCAGACCGAAAATTCCACTGAATTAACTCATGCATTTCTGAGAGAATGGTCAAACTGACTTGGTAAAACTCCGAAACAAAGCCAAATTTGACAGTTTTACACTTAAAATTTTTTGTTCAAAATTGAATTTTCTATCGAAATTGAAAATTTTATACAAAAATTTAAACAGGAAAAGCTATCAAAACTATGTAACTTATAAAAATTAAAGATTTAAAAAAAATTTAGCTAAATTGCACATAACTTTTTTTGGAATAAGATACGCTGAAGACTTAAGCAAAATACAGAAGAGTCTTAAGGCGTTAATAGGAGATGTTAAAATAGCCATATTAATTGCAAATTGTCAAAAGAACAGCCATTTAAACTTTACCATTTCTAATAATATTTCGCAATTTTCGCCAGAAAACTAAATTCCGAAATTATCTACTTTTTAAAATATTCTTTATAATTAAAATATCATATTTCATCAAAATCTTTAGTTCGAATATTTTAACAAATGTAAAATTTATCATATTGTACCGAAAAAGAGACATTTGAGATAAAACTGCCAAAACATTTAAGAAATATTAAAGTTTTATTGGATATATATCTGTAAATTTTTAATATAAATTAATTTTTGATTAAGGCTTTTTCTTTCAAATTTATTTTATCCATGCATGTCTTGATCCAATTTTCGCTTAAAAAAAAGTTATGTACAATTTAGAAAAAAAAAAATTAAAAACCTTTGATTTTTCAATATTTTGTATGTTGGTTTTGCTAATATTTCTTTCTGGAAATTTTCTAATGCAATTTTTCAAACCATCCATTTTGATCTTAAATTTTATTTTGAATAAATAGTTTCAAGCGGAAAGTTGTCAAATTTGGCTTAGTTTCCGAGTTTAACCAAAAGTATTGAAAAAGAATCAGAATGACCATTCTCTCAAAAACGCATGGGTGAATTTTAGTAAAATTTTCGGTTTTAAGCATGCTTATGGGCCAAACAAACATTCAATAATAAAAACCCTTGTACGTAATTGTTCGTTTATACCCCTCATTTTCCGGTCTATTCAATAGACCATTATTATTATAAAACTTTCTGGGACTGTTTTTTTTTTCTCAATCTACATTAATTCTGAGTGAAGAAGCAGAGGGGTTTTAAGCAATTTTTTGTATGAATTCCCAGTCGATTATATTTTTTCAGGAAAGTTAGTTTTTCAAAATACCAGGAAAGTTACTGTCCACCTTGATCAATCCAATCACAGCAGACACTTATACCTAAATACCTTCAAATACCATCAATATCAATTTAATAAACCTTAGCAAAACATTCTTATTGTGATTGACAAATGCGTCAGACGCACTCCACACGCCCAAAACTAATATAAAAGCATCAGACACAGCACTTTAAAATCCTGTATGATCTCAAGCCCAAAATACCATCAGTGAAACTGTTTGCATTCGCTATTATATTCCACCAGTATCTGGCAGCTATATGAGTTGGGTTAGTCCCGCAATGAAATAAACCACAAGTCACCAACCGCCACTATCACCACTACGGAACGAAACGGCATGCACGTCAAAGTCGTGTCAATACCATCAGGTGCTGTTGAAGGTGATATAGAACAAAAATGTGGGTGGAAGAGCTTCTTCCCAATATTCCTCCAGCTATGTGGTTGCTAGTGATGGCGAACTTTTGCGGTATCCACATTCATTTCCATCGATATTTCCACACATTTGATTCCCGCAAATGTATTTGGAGAGATTCCCAAAATCCCAGCTCCCCGGTGCCATTGTATACAGTCCCAGTTCCCAGTTCTGCAGTTCTCATTCCCAGAACCCGCAAGCATCGATTTTAATTTTAAATGAATTTGCATATTTCCAATCGGAGTGTGCCTGTGTGGTGGCATCATAGGCAAAGGCAAATCCAGACACAGGAGACAGGACACACAGTACAGGAATATATGTATTTATGTAGGTAGACAGGTTTGCCTGCTAACTAGTCGGGCGCGAAGAGTGGTCGCAACAACGAAATAGGTTAGTTGGAAAATGATATGCGGTAAGACCGGCATTCGAAATGATGGCTGCCTGCCTCTGCCCGATGATGTATTTGGTTTTGATACCTAACGAAAATGATCAAGTATCAATCGATGAATGAGGACACTCTTGTTCGTTAGTTTTTGGTTAAAAGCTTTAAAATAGCAACAAAAAGAAAATACACAAACTTTTCACTATATTCGAATGTTAACGTAGAAATATATGGAACCAAAAAAGAGGGAATACAAATTTGGTGTATGAATAAAACCATTATTTAGGAACGTCAATGATGGCGTCCTTTTTGAATGAGCTATGTATGTATATTTGATAACGCAAACAATACTTGAATTTTCATGTGAATAGTGTATTTCTTATACCCACACAAAATTCAGCAATATTAAAACTTACGCAGAATTAGAAATTAACAACTTACAATCGTTATTGTAGATTTGTGTATTGTATAGCTGCATTTGAGTTTGAGCTTCGCAGAGAATTATGCTGCGGGTATATTGAAAATTCCAATGCTAATTGTGTGTTTATTTAGTGTTTACATTTTCATCATTTTTAGTTGAATGTTTATTGATTTGTATTTATTTAAATATGGATTTTTGGCTTCAATGGAACAACACAATATTCGACATAATGTTTGAGTGTTTTTGGTTTAAAAAGTAAATAAGTAATTTACTCGTACGATTCCTATACTTTAAATGAAAACTTTCAACAAATTATAGATCATAATGTTTTTTTGAAGTTTATTACTCTGGGTTAGTGAAATAAAAATTCTTTGAAAGTCTATGTCAAAATGTTGTAATTTGAAAATTTAAAATACGAGTATCTTTTTTTTGAACCTGTGATTTTTAAGAAGAAATAAAACGCATATAATTTAATGTTATGGCCAACAATTTAGCTTTATTATTAAGATAAGGGTTTGCCATTATGTTTGAAAAATGATTTCAGGCAGTTGGCCGCCAAAGCTGGCTCGAATAAATTCCAGCCGAGAGGTCTAATTTTAACCAGTTTCTGCAACTGTTGGGGCGTTGTATCGGTAATAATACGCCGAATATTCTCTTCCTAGGCATCAATCGTCAAACCACACGTATAAAAAAATCATCCTTTAGATGTAATATTTAGAAGTTTTCTGTTGAAAAAACATTGAATTCAGAAAAAGTGTTCTTACTCCATTCATATTGTATTTTTATTGTGCAAATTATGGGCCAATTTTGATTTTGCCCCTTTTTTATGTTTTCGGGGTGCTAAATCCGAATCTGAGGTTTGCGACCTTAATTTCGTAAGCTAACATAGAAAAAAAAATGCAGAAAATGATGCAACAATTCATTTTTTTGAAGTCGTTCACTAATAGCTCGAAAACTGCTAATAATTCGAAAATTACATCAAACTATAATTGGAAGCATACATAATTTCCAACAAATCTCTGTTAAACGTTTTTTTGTCTGCGATATTCCATTTGGACTCAAGCGCTACTTGAAAGTTGACGTATTTTTGCTGTATTCAAAAATCCACTCGAAGGCATTTAGTAACTGCTTTATGTGAAAAATTTGATTTTTTGTCTATAGCATGAACCAAGATATATACTTTTGATGCGTCGAGCTTGAATCTGGTCTTGAAATTACTTTAGTATGTCACGTTGTTGAGATAATCGAATCCAAAGAATTGAAAAAATGCGCTTTTTATGTAAATTTGGGGTTAAATTTTTTTCGAAAAAATGTTAAGAGTCATTCTAAAATATGAACATTTTCCTTAAAAATTCTTTTTGAATTTTTCAAATAACCTTGTTTGTCTTCAAGAAATCTTTAGAGTTTGTCTTAAACTACGTATTTAAAAAATCCAGAAAATTTTAAGCATAAATTGACTGGACTATTTTAGAAAACTCGAAAGTTGAAGACAGATCGGTGAGATTAATTTTTTTTCGTCTTCCTTACCATCGTTATGACAAGTCTGATCAAAATTGAACTTCCCATATGACTTTTATTTCCCATATGACTTTTACTTTTTTCTGTAGCAGGATAACATGCATACATATGTATATACATATGTGCATTTGATCGGTTTCTCTTACGCCTTTGGTTTACCCTAGGGTCGTGCGAAGAATATTTTCTACTCGTCCAATACACACAAACTTCATTGAAACAAATGGTACTAAATTTTTGGTTTACAGTTAACCCGGCCTCCAATCTAGGTAGGGGTCAAAATTCTAGCAGGGTCAAAATTCTTTTTGCAAAATTCTGCTTTCAAAAATTCTTCTCTGAAATTCTGCTTTTCGAAGCTCTGTCTGTATGAATTCTGCTATTTAAAATTATGGTTTCTAAAATTATATCTTTCAAAATTCTGTTTTACAAAATTCTGCCAACAGCACGTGCTTCTTAAAATTTTCCAAGCCTTCTTTTACTATTGGCAGAATTTTGTAAAGCAATTTTCTCATATGTGCTTGCCTAAGCGTGAATTATAGGAAAAATTTCTTTACTTGGTTTTAAGACTGCTTTTGTCTACAACAATAACTGAGGTTATGAGTGAAAAAATCGTGTAGCCCTTTTTTTGTTTTGAAAAAAAGTGATGGGGAAAAAATTCTGGCAGGGTCAAAATTCTGCTTTCAAAATTCTGTTTGTCAAAATTCTGCACTTCAAATTTCTGTTTTTCAAAATTCTGTTATACAAAATTTTAAACATTTTAAAAAGCGTGCGCTTTTTAACATTTTCCAAACCTTTTCATTATTATTGGCAGAATTTCGTAAATTAATTTTCTTATAGAAAAAAATTCTTTTATTTGGTATAAAAGTGGCACAGCTGATTTTTTTAGATTCTCCTGTGTTTTATTTACATTAATTCGTCAAAATCCGCCTTAAATACCATTGAAAATTCTTAATATAAATTTTTTTTTCAAAAATAGGGCCTACTTCAATTTCAAATTAAGTAACATTATGGCTATAATCCCACCGAAACGAAATTTGATTTTTGATATTTTTAATTGATGGAAAAGATTTCATAAAAATTTCATCAAAATCTCAATGAAAACTCCAGATTTCAACGATATCTTAATGAAATCCTGGTCCACCAATTTAAAATCTCAAAAAAAAAAAAATTTGCGGGAAAACCAGATTTTAATTTAGTTTAAACACAGTATTATAAAGCATCGATGTGGTAAAAAATTTTGGAAAAATTGGGTTACACCATTTATGCACTTAAAGTTACAGCCTCTATAACCTGTAAGAGTATAAAAATAAATGAAAATATAAGTTGTGCATGGCAGGTCATTTGTTTTATTTTGAAAAAAAAAATTCAGTTTAAATATTATTGGACTGGATTTGGTACAAACCAGAAATGAGAAAAATGGTTTACAAAAAGTTGTACCTTTTTTTTGTATATTTTCGTTAATAATACCTATAAGTTATTTGAGCAAAATAGCAAAATAGGCAGAATTTTATTTTTAAACATGTTATATGACAGAATTTAGAAAAATAGAATTTTGAAAAGCAGAATTTTGACAAACAGAACTGGAAAAAAAATAGAATTTTAAAAAAAAAGTAGAATTTTGAAAAGCAGAATTTTGAAACCAGAATTTCGACCTGCTCCCGAAAAAAAATTTTCTTGTCTTCTATGTTTACATTAATTCGTCAAAATGTATCTAAGATTCCATTTTAAATTTTAAAATATCTAATTTTTTCAAAAATTGATACGACCTGCTTGAATTTCAAATAAAGAATTATTATGCTATATTCTTACCAAAACAAAATATGACTTTTGCTATTTTTAATTAATGGTTTGAGGTGAAAAACCACCATTTAAAAGTATAAAATAAAGGAAAAAATAAATTGTGCATGGTTGGTTATTTATTTAATTTTGAAAAAATAAGTCAATGTTAAAAAATTATAATTGAGCATGTGCAAAACCAAAAATTAAAGAAATGGTTTATGGCGGGCAGTGACAAAATTGAAACAACAGCTTTAATATTTAATATTTTTATAAGTTATAGCTCATTTACCAAATCTTTCTACATTAGTGTTTATGATATCCCGCGTCAAAAAATTGACAAAACTTTGCCACAAAAAGTGGTCCCACGGTAGTGATCGATTTTTCAAACTCCATTTACTTTTACTCAGGAATCAAACCGTTTTTTAATGGCGTTTGCCTAAATTATTTTTGATTTTTTTGGAAAAAAATTTAACTGTGGCAGTTATTTTGCAAAATGGATTTAAGGATGAAAATTTCACTACGGTGGCAAACGAAATCACTATGGCATTTAATCATTCTTACATAACATATTACAAAAAAGTACTTGTGACCACATATCGTCGCAAATTTTAATCGTTTTTCTTACCAGATTTTTGAATTGTATTTTCATTTACCTAAAAACGGTGGTGAGGTCTTAAAATTAAATTTTGGAAAACGTCCCAGAATAAAAACTACTTGTTTCTAACTCCTTAACACGAACTACCATACTCATTTTGAATATTAAAAAAATTCTGACACCCCTTATTCTCATAAATTTTTAGATACACTACTTAGACTTAAAAAACTACAAAATTTTTAAGAAAAAGAATTTTCAACAGAGAAACATTTTTTTGTATGTTCATCCACGTTCTATACAGTGAACTGCCTTACAACTTTTTTCCTAGAAGAATCAAATAAAACTCACCAAAATTCCCTTATCGAAACAAAGTTCGAACAAAAAAGTTTTGCATAATTTTGTTAGATCCCTTTTGTTTAAAATTATGCAACTTCTTTATATTGAAATTTCTTTTTAATATGCGTTAACGTGGCCATAGCCAATAGAAAAAAAAAAAAAGTTTCCAAAGTAACATTATCCTTTCAAAAGGATATTTTTCTATCATCATCGAAGTATCTGCATATTTTTACTGGTAACAGATTTACTAGTATATATATTGAAATAAGAAAAAAATAAAACTTTAACATACTTTAGGGAAAAATAACTTTCAATATTATATTTATTTAAATATTATTTGTGTAAAAATGAATAAAAGGTTGTTCATAATTATTTGGTATGGTATTTGCAGAAACGACTAAAGATTTGTCAGAAGTTGACATACAGCTCAGATTGGAAAGCCCCAAATTAACATCCATTTATTTATATATTTATAAACTTATATGGATTATTGTAGATCTGAAGCAACAACAATAGATTTTTAAAATCCAATATACATATATTCTATTCAGCCATATATATATTATGCCTTACAAAATAAATTAAACATTAATAAAGTTGAATGGTATACTTGTGTGAAGTGTGAGGACAATTTGCTTAACTCTTGATGGGAATGTTGATATGTGTTACTCTAGAAAAAAAATTAATTTTATGGCAAAACTCAATCTTATGAACGAACGTCTGGAATATAAGATGTTTGAATTCAATTAAAGCCGAAAAGGTTTCAAAACAAATACAATTCTTGTGATTGACTCAAAGCTAAGTTAATGTTGAAGATAATTAGTATTAAGAGTTATACCTAGACCTAATATCCTTTTTATTTTATTTGTTCGAGTATCTTTTTTATATTATGGACAGGTTGATTGGAAACGGCATTTTGCTGTCACAAACAGAATATTGTAGAAATACATACATAAACTGCCCCAAACGATAAATTGCAAAGTTGCTGAACGTACATGTATGTACTTTTATCAAATAAATAATACAATTAATTATAATTGATTTTCAGATTTGGTTGGGTGAACACCATTAGGTCGATGCTGTGACCGACAGGTGAGTTTCCTTTTAAAATGTACTTGCTGCTTTCAGTTTTATTTATGGTTCGATATTGCAATAAGTTGTTACATAAAGTTTATGTTGCTGTCCATTTGTTTAGTATCTATGAGTTGAGACACAAAAATATTCCAAGTTGAGTCAAAGATAGGATAGCAAAGAGAGCTGAAAGAGGGGAAATAAAGTGCTCGGAATTATTAAACTTTTTGACGAATTACATAAATATATATATGTAGGTATGTGAAACGTAGATACATACTTGAATATTTTGGAAGTAGACAGTTCTTATAAACATAATATTGTTGCACAGTACAAAAACAATAACATATAATTGAAACCAGTGCAAACAAATAGTAAGTATACGCCTGAGTGTACCCTCATTGCTTTATTTTTTTAGAACAATTTTGATGAGAAATATGTAAAACTTCTTTCTTTTAAGCATGTACAGGGTGGCGCACGAATCATGCTACAAAAATAAAACGTAATAACTTTTTTTCTGTGTGAGTAATCGGCTTATTTTTTTTTTTTTTATTTTGTAGGTTACTATTTAGATTTATAAAAATGGATGCTTGGGATACGGAGAAAAGATTTTGGATAGTGCAACGGTACCATGCTTTGCAGTCCATCATTTCCGTCCAAAGGGAATCTAGGCGGGAGTTTGGCGGTAAACTCCCGAGTAGATGGACCATTATGAGGTTTGTAAACATATTTGCCAAATCTGGAAGCATTGCACGAAGGCCGTACCATCGAGATGCCAATGTTCGGGTTCAGGATACAATCGCAGCAGTAGCATCTGCAATACAGGCCAATCCGAGCGTTTCGACCCGAAACTTATCGGGGCAAATTGGAGTTAGTAGACGGTCATTACAACGGATACTTCATGACGATTTAAACTTGTTTCCGTACAAAGTCCAAATTACTAGCAAGTTAAATCCTCAGGATTTGCCTGTTCGCCTGGAATTTTGCCAAAAAATGATATCAATGGCCGAAGAAGACAACACACTGATCAATTGTTTGTTCATGTCTGATGAGGCCCATTTTGATCTTAACGGCAATGTAAACAAGCAAAATTGCCGTATATGGAATGAGTCTAATCCAGAAATGCTCCATGAGACGGAACTGCACCCAGAACGAGTCACTGTGTGGTGCGCAGTTTCATCAAGGTGTATTGTCGGGCCGTACTTCTTTGAAGAAAACGGTGTAACCGTTACTGTCAATGGGGACCGTTATTTAAAGATGTTGAAGGAGTTTTTTTACCCAGAACTGCGCCGAAGACGTATACCATTCAACAGCGTTTGGTTTCAGCAAGATGGAGCAACTGCACATATAGCCAGACCAGTTATGGCGGAGCTAAACAAAAAATTCGCAAACAAATTAATTTCTAGGAACTCCACTCTTCGCTGGCCCTCAAGGTCACCTGACCTGACTGAACCAGACTTCTTTTTATGGGGTTATGTCAAGCAAGAGGTGTATAAAACGAAGCCCAGGAATTTAACTGAATTAAAGCAGTCCATAACGACAATAATTGAGGCGATCCCAACTTCAACTCTTCAGGCCGCAATGAATAATTTTTTGATCAGGTGCCGCATATGCGTGGGAGAGCGTGGAGGTCATTTGCGGTCTATAATCTTTAAAAACAACTAACTATTTAAAATAAAATTTAATTTTCTAACCAATAAAAAAAAAATAAATGAAATACATCGATTAAAAAAAAAGTTATTTGAATTTCTTATTGTAGCACAATTGGTGCGCCACCCTGTATTTTAAGAAGTATTATTTGATTAAATTGAATTTAATCTGTAATATAAAATTGTTCATTATCAATAATTAATTCTGTTAAAAATCTAGTTTCATCGATTAACTTATTTCTGCAAATGTTTAGATTTTTTTCTTCTTCTCTTCAGTTACTTCAAACAAATTATTTTCTAAATTTGTAGCACATTATTTAAATCAAAAAGGTTTCACTGGAAGCACTCTAGTATAAATCATTAGAAAATTAAATCCATTTTAATAATTCTGCGATTTTATATTCTCTCTATTTTTATTGTTTCCAGCCATTAAAACAGCGCCATGTTTGTCGACGACAAGTCACATACAATTTTAATACGCTTTCTGATCAATTCTCTTGTGAAATATCTGAAAATTTTAATAATTCTTATTCATAAAAAGAAATGCTAATTTTTGTTCTGACATGGAAATTTCAAATCATCTTCTTAACAAGGCAATCCTATTACTGCGAATAACATCATAATTTGCAGCCAATAATAAATCGACACAATAAAAAAATAATATTTTACAAAGAAAAATTATATATCCTTTGTCTATGTATCGTATCGTATTGTATTTTCAAATTCAAGAAAACAAAGAAATAAAACAATTAAATCAATTTTCAATTTCCATGCGAAAACAATGAAAAATATCCTTAACGACATTTCCTTCTTTATATTGGTTCGTTATATTTTTCTTATGATGATGGTTACATACATATTTTTGTCTTCACACGGACGACTTCATTGTCGTTGTTGTCCTTGTCGTCACCGTCATCGTTGTCATCTTTGTCATTGGTGTTCTTTATTCTATGCCACGACACAACGACGACGATCCTTTGGCATTGCATTGGAGTTACTAGATTGGGAGGGGGGGTGGTGTTCTCTACATCTTATGCAACCCTTCTAGCCCCCTGCATCACCTACACTATATTCTTTTCAAAATCGATGATGTTGATGTAACAAAAAAATATTCTGGGTAAAGTGCTATTGCAGTAGTTCAAAGTTACTGCAATTTATTATCCTTGAATACTATGAGTTCATATCCTGAGTGAAATGTTGAATATGTCATTGTATATTGAACAATAAAGGATAAGTGATCTATTTGTATACAATTTAAGAAGTTCACATTTTTAGAGGTAACATTTTTTAAAGCTCTCCATCATCATGTCAATTTGTTAAACTTGAAATAGAACTTTTAATTGTCATGTTCGATGGTTATAGGGATTCATGAAAGAATTGCCAGCAGTGTAATGTCGTTGATGTCAGACGGGAGATTTATTGAAAGTTGTATTAAGTAGAAATTAGTGAAGAATTGTTTATTTAAATGTTGTTCATGGACTGCCACATTCTTCGATTTGTAAAGTTTGCATAAGATTCATCAGAAATACTAGGGCATGTAGGTTGGAAGAGGGCGTATTTCCAACCATTTATGTGCTCAACTTACAATCTAGCTTGTATAAGGTAAAATTTTTTGAATTTGGCAAGTAATAGCTTGTATAAAGCTTGTATAAGGCAATTTTGAGCAAGCCAAGAATTTTCCATCTGAAATTTAAACAAATAGCTGCAATGAGGCCTTAAAATATGAGCTACACAAGCTCTATACATGGCTTGTAAATATAAGTTATAAATAGCTTGCATAAGGCCTTCCAAAGTTGTTTACTGAAAATGTTTAAAATAATAGCTGCTATAAGGCTCTCCACGACAATTCATTGCAAACAACTTGTATAAGGCTTGTTTGTAAAGGCCTTATACAAATTAAAATAATCAGTGAAGATCAACAAGTGTGTCTTATAAAATATTGTACTTATAAAAAAATCAGATTAAAATATATAAGAACGGTAAGTACCCATTGACCATCCTAAAACAGAAAAGAAGTGCTTAAAGTAACATTGAATTTTCAGCGAAACTTAAAAATGAATAACTTATGGCAAAAATTTAAAAGATCTGGAACCTACCAAAGACAAGTGAGAAAAAACAGAGAAGCAATTCTTAAAACAGCCAGAGAACATTCAAGAAGTTTGGAAGAACAAAGAACAGCCAATGCAAATTGGCATAGTGGTAGAGTTCTAGACTGGTACGAGGAAGGAATTGAGGTCAAATCCCAGGTAAAAAAAAACTTTTCATTTTTACAATTAAACTCACATTTGACTCGTTACAGAAAACAGAAAAAAAAGGTTTCGGAAGCTGACTGAGGAGAAAAAAAAAAATACAATAAAATAAAATGCAATAAAAAATGCAACATCAGAAAAATAAAATAAAAAATCGATAAGAAAGAATATATTTTTTTTATTACGGAATCAGCTTTGCTAAAAAAAAATCTTTTCGTTTACTCTCGATGGATTGCTTATGCAAAATAAATTTGGGTTAGGCCTTATATAAGCATCCAAGGCAAGCTATTGGCAATAGCTGTCAAAATGGCTTTCGTAAAGCCTTTTATAAACATCCAAGGCAAGCTACAGCTTGTCCAGCCAAGCTAATAGCAGTTCATGAAAAGCTATTTACTGCTATAAAACCTGTCAACAAAAGTCTTATGGCAGTTAATTAGCTTGGGTAAATGCGCCAAAATGGCATGCATAAGGCCTTTTACTATTTCTAAGGCAGTCTGAAAATAGCTTGGATAGAACCTTATAAGTCAGGTGGGAAGGGGGTTAGTTTTACAAAAAAAAAATAAAAATAGAGCTAGGAGTGTATTTCTTAACTAATTTTTAAAATCAAGTTTTTTTTAGCACTTTAGTTTTCAAAAATCATATTTTTAAACTTAAAATAAAAACAAAAATATTAAAAAACATAACTCCAAGCTCATTTGCTTTAAAAATGTGTCCATTGTAGGTACTTATTTTTCTTTCAGTTTTCAGTTTTAATTGTAAATTAAGTACTGAAAACGGTATGGTTTTATGTTTTTATAATTTTTTTAGAAAATGGCAAATTAATAAAAGAACTTTTTCCCATTCAAAAACATTTTTTTGATATTAGTCTTCAGCGATTAACTGATAAATAATCGAATGCCGTAGCTCCTCCTCCCAACTACTCGTATACCCCTCATATTCGAAAATTTTGTGAGAAAAAAATTTAAATAATTTTAATTAACTTTATTTTATTTTTGTCAAAAAACTTAATAAATATTTTTTTTTCAAAAACACGAACTAATTCAATTTTTAATGATGATTTTCGAATTCAGCGCATCAAGAATTATAAGAAAAGTTATTTTGAATTGTTCTTGTATTACCATTACAAAGTCAAAATTTGTTACCCAGAGTAATTTTTAATCTTATTGGAAATTTGTATATACAAACAAAATATTTAAATATGTTCAACCGATTATGAGAAACTTCAAAAATTAAAAAAAAAAAAAGTTCTGTGAGAGGTAAGTATTGTTAAGAGTTGATATTTGTAATTTTTTTATAATTTTTGGTAGTACCTTTAGTACTTATTTCAGCGTACATAAAAAGTTTTATAAAAATCTAAAAAGCTGTTTCTATGAAAAAAAAATATTTTTCTTAATTGTTTTTTTATATGTGTATGGAAGGTACCGTTATTTTTTCATTAAAGCAAGAATTTTTCTAAAAATACCTTAACAAAAGTATAAACCCTCAAACACCAAGTTTTATAAAAATGGAAAATATAGTTTTCAAAATATTTGATTTAAAAAAAAAATTGAGTATTTTTTAAAAATCAAAAAAAAATAAATTGTATTAAGTAAGACCAATACAAATATTGATTAGAATATTTTGTATGAAAAATTATTGAAAGCGCAGAGCAACTGTTTTGAAAAAAATTTTAATTAAAAAATAGTTCTCTGGGGAGGTACCATTATTCAACATTTTTTGAAAAATGTTTTCCCCTCCAAAAGTAACCTTTATTGAAGGTAATTTATTGTTTTTTTTTGTAAAAAAAGGTTGTTGAGCCATTTTTGAAAAAAAAAAGATTTGGTAAAATTAATAAACAAATTTGTATGGCAGGTACAGCTATTTTTAGTTTAAAAAAAAAAAATTTAAAAAATGTGTGAGCAGAATCACAAAAACCACTATGTACTATGTATGTTTAGGCTGTAGCCAAACATACAGACACAATTGTGGACCCACTTTGTTCGTCTTTCCCATCATCGTAATGACAAGCCTGTTAAAAATCTCAAGTTAAATAATTTATCCAAACATCTGGCAACACTTACTTATTGGAACCAATTGAAGTGCACATAAACAATCTAGATTAAGACCACAAACAAGAACGTAACATATTAAGAATGAAGGTTGTTACATTTAATCAATAAAAATTCTGAACACCCATTGTTTGCTTGTTAAAGGTGGTGAATAGAGTCATTAAGAACATACCTCTATACTAGTTATATACCTAGGTAAAAGCATACATAAATACATACATACATGCAATTAGAATTGATGGAAAGAAAATCTGACAAGGACATCCCTTTATTTCTGAGGTGTTTCTCTTCTATAGGGTGTATATGTATGTAACTAGGTAAAATTTTCTCGGTCAACAAGAATACAAGAAGAAACCCATTTTCTTTTTTTTAAGTTTCAATAAAGTTTTTTTTTACTGCATACCTACCAAGTCTTTCAACTTCACTCTCATTAATGTAAAGGCGATGTAGAGATTGTTGAAAACTCGAACGACAAAATTAAAACATTCTGTCTGATGAACTTATCACTCGTTTAACTTCTGAGCTCGTCCGAATAAGGGCAAAAGTGCGGAATAAATCTAGTGCATGTCATCATAAGGAATAGGAATAAGAATTGAATTGAATTGAATTGAATAGAATTGAATTGAATTGAATTGAATTGAATTGAATTGAATTGAATTGAATTGAATTGAATTGAATTGAATTGAATTGAATTGAATTGAATTGAATTGAATTGAATTGAATTGAATTGAATTGAATTGAATTGAATTGAATTTAATTGAATTGAATTGAATTGAATTGAATTGAATTGAATTGAATTGAATTGAATTGAATTGAATTGAATTGAATTGAATTGAATTGAATTGAATTGAATTGAATTGAATTGTATTAAATTGAATTGAATTGAATTAAATCGTACTGAATTGAATCGTACTGAATTGAATTTAATTGAATGTTTTCAAAAATGATCACCCCGATTCAAGAATTCAATAAATGAACTGCGGAGGGAATGAGACTCAATTTTGACATTTCGTTCAAAGCTAAAAAGTCAAAATTAAGTCTGATTCCCTCGCACCTCATTCTCCGGATTCTTTATTCGGGCTGAAAATCTCTAACGATTGCCTTTCAAACGATTATGTTTACTGAAGAGTATCATTTAGTCCATTAGTTTAATTTTAAGTTAATTATCTTGCAACTTTTGTTTCATAGTCCATGTATCACGTCGACCATAGGAATATACAAGGAACATAAAAGCAATTTTGTACAGCCATGTTGAGTACTTAATATTCTTTTTGAAAGAATGAATACAACTTTACCTATTCACTAGAATACACCTGTCAATGAAGATATTTCAAAAGCATCGAACAAGCTTTCTCTTTTGCTGTCATTGAAAATTCTTATTTACGGCATGAGGGTTGCTGTATAGATAATGAACTTGACGTTTCATCTACAATAACGTTGATCGAACACAAAAGGTATTATATTGTTTAAAGGATTTCTAAAGAGATTTTTTGCAATGATTTTTTGTCTTTGTACATTTTTTATTTAAATTCTTAAATTAAAGTACCTAAGTAGAAAATCAGAATTTAATATTGAAACCAATTATTTTAGTGTCTGGGCCGTAAAAGATATGCAAATGTAAATGATTTCTCTCTATGAAAAATGAATTTCATTAAAATGTCAAAAGTTAAAACTTGCAACAAAAATATATAAACCTTAAGTAAAATTAAACAACGCTGATTTAAAAAAAAAAAAATACACTAACTCTATATGCAAATACGTTAAGAAAATAATTTTCTTTCCCAGCCTTGACTTCTGCATCTTCTAGAGTAGATAAAGTATAAGCAAAAAGTATTTTACAAGCCACCACTGCTGTCTTGATAGTATGGTGTTTCGTAATACGAAATTGAATATTGGAAAAAATCCATCTGCTGCAGATGGAAACACAAGTTAAGTAGTGTTTGTTTGTTTTTTTTTTTTTTTTTTTTTTTTTTAAGAAGAGGAAAAACTTACAAAGTGTTTGTGGGTGGGAATGGGAATTTTAAAAATGTCATTTCTTTTAGATTTTTACAGATTGTTGTGATAGAAAGGTTTTTTTTTTGGTTTTGTTTTAAGCAGAGTTTTGCTTAGAGATTTATTGTGAAAAAATTATGCTTTCTATGTTAGAAAAATGCACACTTTGTTTCGTTCGACTTCCTTAGTAATGGGATCTTAAGGAACTTTAAATTCAGGATTGGTTTATATAAATTCACTTTTATAAATGCAGTGAGAGATTGACATTGAGTTAATTCCAACTTGGGATGGTGGGTCAAAAATTACCAGAGATGGTTCCTTGAAGAAAGAACGTAGCGTTAAAAAGACCAAACAGAAATTATTTGGAAACTATTTTCTTCTATACATTCGTATGTCAAATAAGGGCACACCCAGTTCAACTGCTAAATTAAATTGCTTTTATGCCAAAACCGAAGAAGGAAGAGAGATTTTGTAATTTTTTATTTTCGCGTGGGTGGAGGACTGAAAAACACATCCTCATAGGTGTGTGAGACTCTTACTACACTAAAACCACCTCCACTTCCCGATTGCAACTAAGTTGAAACTAATCTAAGAATTTATTTTTAACGAAGTTAAGAAACGTGTTGCAAGTTACTTCCCGGTGGAAGTTCCTGATTATTCCGCGATTTTAAGGCGGTTTTCTGTTCACCACACCAAGTTAGAAGATTTTTTTCTTCGCAGATGGCGAACTAAATTCAACTCGTCAAGAATGTCAGCGATCGTTGAATTAGCGTGTTCTAATAGTCGATTTCTATGTTTTCGCGCGAAACTTTTTGATTCGTCTCGACCGTAAGAATCCCGAGATCCCTGTGAAGATTTTCGTTTCTTATATGCCACAGAGAGCATTTTCAAATGACCTAAGCAATTGATTTTCAAAGATTTGTAAGTTTCTATCGCAGGTTCAACCACAGAGTTGTAAACCATAAGTCCAAGCAGGTTTAAGTACCCGCCTGTATAAAATCAATTTATTTTCAATCCTACGCTTTGAACATTTACCGAGTTCATTTACTCACTTCATATCTCTTAATTTACTTTTATTTCTTTGCATTTCTTTATTACGTGCGACTTCTATTTTAATTTTGCGTCTAGAGTCATTTCCAGATAGCTACGTTGCCTCATTTGCAAATGGATCGTAAATTCCACGTGGACTGGCTTTTGTTCATTGAGCGCTATTCGCCATGTTTTCGTCTATTCATTAACATTATTAAGAGCATTTTGTAATCTACTGCTAGTGTTGCAGTATCATTAGCAAACGTGGCTACGATAGTGTCTATCTGTTTGAGGTATATCATGTGTAAATAAAAGGTAAAGAACAGGACTTAATACACTTCCTTGTGGTACCCCAGCCACTATTTCTTTGAAATCAGAATAGTCATTTCCGTGTCTTACACGAAAAAGTCTTTCATTTAGATATCCGTTTAGAATGTTGTAAAGTCCTTCAGGCAGAACTTGTCTTAATTTGAATTTGAGGCCATCGTGCCACACCTTGTCAAACGCCTGCGACACGTCCAAAAAGACAGTCGAACAGATTTTTTTTCTTCAAGAGCTCTCTCAATTACATCAGTAATTCTATGCACTTGATCAATTGTCGAAGGCTTGCTTCTAAATCTGAACCGATGTTCAGGTATTAATTGTTTCTCTTATTATCGGCTGCAGGCGCAAAAACTTTTGCATAGGAAGAAGCTAAATAGGAAGAAGCTAAATCAGCCTGGAAGACGTCTTTTCGTAAGTTGGTTGGCCATTTGCCGTGATTAAGTCATGTCCTGGAACTTTATTTGACTAAAGCTTGCTTACTTCTCTTTTTAATGCGGCAAGTGTAGCATTTTTTGTTATGTAGCTTTCCTTTGAAGTATAATTCATATAAATACGTTCGTTGAGTTCTTGTCCATCGAACAGCTTAAATGTTTCCTGCAAGTAATCGGAATATCATCGCTTTTTCTTTGCCACTTTTAGCCCATTCGTGTTGGCTTTTTTTTTCTTGAATATAGAAAACTTTCAAAGAATTTAAATCCAATTTTGAAAGAAGTTCTATAACAATCTTAAGAAACGGTTAGTTTTCAATTTATATTATTTCTTTCTGCCCAAAAATAGCTATATTCAAGCTTCATACCTTTTATCAATCATATCACTGTTCCTTCAAATCTATCTCAACAAACCGCATAATAGCATCATCAATTTCAATTCTACCAAATACTGCCAAAATGTATTACTGGTAACTAATGTAGTTGTATCATCATGAATGAATTCTTTTTTCAGGATTTAACAAATAAATACAAAAACAAAAATAATATAAACTATGTAATAAAGCTTCCTTTGTTGAATTCTCCATTCATTCAAGCATAATCAATTGTCTAAACTTATTGCATACCTAAACTGGGCCACTATTTATCTTTTTCTTGTTGCAAACAGTATGCAGGTCTTGAGTGCAGGATATAGCTGGGTATATCTATCTTGATTTGAATGTAGGTACTTTCAAACGTATACGGAAGAACTTAAAAATAAAGGAGGAAAAATCATCCTTAAGGTATTTTTTTTTTTTTTTTGGCTAAACTGATGTTATATTCTAGAAAAAAAAAAATCCGCTGGTTATTTTTTTTATTTAGCAGATAGTCCTTTGAGTTAAAAATGTTTATTTATCCTTTGAGGTACCTATTTTATGTTCATATATATCTTATTATATTCTAAAAGACAATAAAGGTCCTTTTTATTTTGCATTTCGAAAAAGAACAAAGGATTTTTGTCTGTTATGAAATTCTTCTAAATTTTGTTAATATAGATGGAGATCCAGAAACTGATTTTTTTTTGTTAAGTATTTTCGTACGCCTAAATTAAAATTTAAGACAGAACCATATGACATGATGTTATTCAACTGAGTATTTCCTTCTAAAAATTGATAAATAATGTTGTGTTTTTAGACACATTTTCTTGACAACCACAAATTTATTTCTTCTAAGAATTTATTCTGACCTATCGGCTTTGGGAAACTTAATTCAAAGTAATTCTACGATTGTGTAACATATATGAGATTTTGTTTTTCTTATCCATCATGAAACAGTCATCCATGATGAATTGAAAAAAATTGTCTGATTAGGTTGCACTTACTCGATTTTATGATTTGACCGAGTAGGCCGTAAAAATCTTAAAAGACTCGAATTTTATCAAAACCGTCATTTTCCAGCAATATGAGATTTTCTGCAACGGTTTTTTGTAGGGAAGCCACCATTATTTTTTCATATTTTTTTTTTAAACTCCTATGTTCTGAATTCTAAAAAAATTGACTAGGTCGTTTTCGAATTACTCAATTAAAAAAGATCAATTAATTTGTTTTTAAATTAAAAAAAAAATGATTAAATCCATTTTGATTGTTTTCAAGATGATTTCTCTCATAAAGGTAGTTTCACTAAAAGTAATTTATATTTATTTAAGAAAAACTGTGGCAAAGTTTTTGAAAAAATAAGATTTTGTGGAATTGCTTTAAAAGAATTTATGGTTTTAAATAAAATTTAAAAGAAAATATTTGCCCAAAAGCCACTTCGTACCAATTGTGAAGAAAATCGATCCAACTGTTAAGGTAGTACCCGAACAGACAGACAGAATTCGATATTTAAATTCGCTATAACAACAACTCTTCAATAATAGTTTGAGGTAAAAATATTTTATAGAAATATGAAATGCACAATTCGATTGCATGTACTTGATTTTATTTTCAAGTTGCTTGGATTTAAGAACTTTTAAAATATGAAAGAACTATATAAAATAGAAGAAAATAATTAAAAAAAAAAACATTTAAATCGTTCTTTGAATATGTATTAATAATTAGCTTATAAGCTTAGAGCTCAAAAACAAGTGGGTATGCGGATTTGAACACTTTTCTTAAAAAAATAATTTTTTATATATAAAATTTAGGCAACACTTTTAAAAAATGTTTGCATGCCAAATTTGAATATATATTAAAAACATTATTAAACCAACCAGAAATGTAAGACGCTACGTATGCAAACAAGAATGTGCAAACACAATACAAGCAGAATCGAAAAGTGAAAGTGCATCAATAACAACGAACGATTTAAGAACGAGACGAACAGCACCCATCAAACGTCAGTCTAATCCTGAGACTATGATGAATGCAATCTGTTCGTCGGGAAGAAGAAATTAATATGAATTTCTAAATTTTATCGCGGTAATTTCTGAAAAACTTTATAAATTCACAATAATAAATGTCTGCGAAAATAAAAGTGTAGATTTTGATATCAAAAATGGTTTCAAAAAAATTCCTCAACCACTTTTTGAAATACATATTGAATTTTCGAAAAAAAAATATTTTTTTCAAAATTGTGTTATGCAATAATATTGACAATTTAGACCAGCTTTTGGATACGAATTTTAACTGAAATCTTATTGAGAAAACTCAAAAATAAAATGCATGATTGGGTCGCGTGTGCCTAGTCTTATATTCAAGACACTGAGGATATAAGAAAATTAAATATAAAGACATGGAAATTATGAAGAAAAAGCTAAAATTACTACTTTGAAAGTTTTAAATGAAAGAATAGAGTGTTGTTTTCCTTATTCTTGATTAACAGTGATTGTTTGAATAAAAATATTTAAAATCTTTGGAGCGATTTTCTTAAAAAATAATTTTTTTATATATCAAATTCATAAAACATATTTTTAGGAAAATTTGTGGGATGCAAATCTTAAAAATGAATAAATTGGGTGGCGCAACAGCTCATGGAGAACCGGGACCTAGTGACTTATAACTCTCAACCATTCTTGTGTGCGTGTTGTTGGCAGGAATATATAAATATAAAATTTCCAAGAAAATTGTCAACCCGATTTTGATATATCGAATTTTCAAAAAAAAATTGACACTTTTCTAAAAAATTCAAAAACTTTTTTTGGGAAATTTTTATATGCAATTCTTTTTCATCTAATTTGTAATTTGTTTATAAAAAAGAAATCTTAATCCATTCAGCTGATAATGAGAAAATTCCAAATTTAATAAAGGAAGTATGAGAAGTACTATTTATAGTTGCTATTGTAATTTTTTATAATAATTTTTGTTGGCATATCGCACTAATTTAAGCATACAGAAAAGTTTTATAAGAATCGTACGAGCTGTATTTAGGAAAAAAATATTTTCCTTGACGGTTTTTTTTACATTTGTATAGAAGGTTCAATTATTTTTTAAATAAAAGCATACAATTTTCTTAAAATACCTTACAGAATATAAAAAATTTACAGATTTCACTCCTTGAGTAACAATGGGGACATTGAAAATGACTTATTTGTGCTAGATAAATCATTAATCATAATAATTTTTCTTTTACTTTGAATGTTATCTTTCCCGATTTCCAAACACACCAATTTATACATACCTGCACATCAATTTTAATCATCATTTTTACTAAGACCAGTCTAAAAATTATATTGAACTAAAAAAACTGTTAACCAAATTTAATTTGTATACTTTCACGCGCATTTCTATTTTTACTTGCACATAGTTAAACAAAATAGATTATTTTTCTGCAGCTTTAAAAACACTTACTGAATTTGAAGTCATTTCATCATTTCGTATTTTGAACATTCTAGAGCTGTTGTTGGTTGTCTCAACAAAAATTTTATCATTTGAACTTTTCATTTTCCATACAAATACAACATTCAATGTTGGTAGTTGTTACGTCTCAACAAAATATTATTTGTCTTATTCCCTTTGTGTCTGTAGATATTTATTTTTCCTAAAGCCTTTAACGTGTGTTGTAGGCAACGCTAAGAAATAAATTGATTTTCCCCCAAATATAAGCCTACAAACAAATATTCAATGGTGGTGAGTGTAACGTTTCCGCAAAATTCAATTTTTCACCATTGGGTTTTTTTTTTTTAATTTTTGGGCTTCTTGCGAGTCTATTCCGAAAAATTCGAAAGGACAAAAGTCGATAAAAAATTCTTGATGGACTTGAAATTTCTATCAAATAGGAAAATATAGGAATACATGATAATCATATATAAAAGTATTAATCAATTTAAATTCACAATAACGATAAATCGACTTTTAGTCTATTCAACAAGTCTATTTTGAAAAACTATTCCAATAAAGGCATTTCTTCATTTTCAAAAATAGAAAACACATTTTCCGTCGTATTTATAAACTTTTTCTAACCTTAGGCAGCCGTCCAACGCCAAAAAGTTATTAGTAAACTTTGTTTACTGTTGTCATAAAGTTGTCTCACTTAGACAAAGACTTCGGTTGTCTAAGATTTGTCTACATTGACGTTTTATTATATTATTATAAGGCATATTTTCAACAATTAAGGACTTCTAAAAAACTTTCTAATTAGTCAACAGCATATAAAATCTAATAAATAAGTTTAGTTTAGTTTACCACTGCTTGTTTTCATATTTCATATTTTAATTTTCTTAGTTAATCTTTCTTATCATAGCTAAATAAAACTCAAAAGTAAAAAAATTTATATAACAAAAAATATTCCAACGAATATCACAAGCATCCTATCTAACTTACTAAATTACCTACCTACTAACCAAACGTATCCCGTAAGCATCTAACCCTACTACCTACGAAGTAACAAAACACAAACGCAAATTGCATTTAATTTAACTACTCGTAGTTAGGTACTAGATGAAAAAAAAAATTCCGAGCAGCAGAACAAAACTTCCCTCATCGGAGCATCTGTACGACTGAACAAAACAAACAGTGAACAAGCAACACAAGAACATTGAACGAGTGAACATGAATACTGAACTTGAATGAAAAGTCATTTTCTTCAGTAATTCACTGACAGAGAGACAAATAATGAAACAAATCAAAAAACATAATGAACAGAGAGAGAGACATTTTGAATGAACTGTGGCACTATGGGAAATATTTGTATTCTTCTTATTTGGGTTGATTCCCGCACACAAACTTGCAAATCAACGATGACGATGAACTATAGGAATATTGATTGAATATTAAGTACCACTTTTTAAATATTGTATTTTAGATTTGTGAGGCTTTTCAAGAACCTACGGCTACGTATGATACATCAAATTAATTTTCAATTATTGAATTTGCGAATAAAAAAAAACTAATTGTATAGGTGCACAGACCAATAAGTTATTAGGTGGTATGTTAATGAACAGTAATATGTAATTATGTCAACGGAAATACTTTCAAAAAATTCAAATTTTACATATGATATGTAGATCTATGTAATCTATCACCTGTATGAATTTGAGATTTTTAAATACAATCGTTAAAAAGACAAAAAATATAACTACCAAAAATCGATCAACAAAAATTAGTATATCTAAAAAAAATTGTAAAAAATATTTAAAAAAAATTAATAAAAATTTCCTCAAAGAAAAACAATTAATTATTTATTATCTTTCTCAAACTATAAAATTTATTACAATCAGACCTAACCCTAATGTGTAGTAAATAATTTATGAACCATCTATTTTTGAATTTTGAAGTTACAACCTTTAATATCTCATTTCGTAGATTTCTTGGAGTTTCAAAATATATGAACGAAATTGTTATATTAAACGTTACTATCGATTAACAAAAAAATTGTCACTCTAGCACATCTCATTTAGATTTTTGGCTTTTCGACCATTTCACATAAAAGCCCTATTCTATAATTCAAATTTAAAAAAAAAACATTATTTTGCACTTCTACATACATTTTCTTTTGAAGCCATTTTTTTTAAACTGCCAACACATAGTTATAGCTGCACAATAAACTGCTGACTGCATTTATAACTATAAAAATATAGAATTAAAATTCATTTATTCATTTTAGTAACACCAACCAAAAATTCAATCGTACCCCCCGTATAAGCTAGCGTTCATCTCATATACACATTTATTCACTTTATTCATTTTAGTAACACCATAATTTATCCAAAACGACCCTATAAACATTTTCAATGTTAAAAAACCCTTAATTACCGAGTTACATACAAATCGATTATTTAGTTCCCATTACATACATATACCTACTCGTATGTAGGTATTTGATTTTAAAAATAAAATCAAAAATATTTTTTTTGAAAATTTTGATTAAAAAAAAAACTATTGTAATATTTTGTCAGGTTCGTTAATAAAATTTATTCACTTTATTTAAACTCTCCACTTATTTACTTTACAAAATGAAACACTTTCTGACGTTTAGTATTGGAAGTTCTAAAGCTCACCAAAGCTCTCCGTATGTTGGTTTGTGTCATGTCTTATCCGGAATTCAGTGTTTCTTTTATTCAAGAGTGGTTATAGTTCATTCGAGAGTAGTTATAGTACAAATGTGAGAGTCGTTACACTATTAATATTGCTTGGAATCAAAATAAATGTTTTGACAAAAATCGAAAATAAAAGATGGTTCTTTAAGAGGTACAATTAATAACCATTTTTTTTTTAAATGGTTTCCCATCCAAAAGTAGCTTTTCCCAAAGAAATTAATTGAATTTTTTTAAGAAAAGTCTTGGAGCCGTTTTTGAAAAAATAAGATTTTGACCAATTGGTTAATGAAGTTGAAATGCAGGTACCGTTATTTTCAATTCTAGGCTAATTGTAAGTTTTCTTGTCAAAAAGTACTTTATACCTACAGTAATCTGTTTACATATTTCTCTTTTATCAAAATCGTAGAAGCCATTTTAGACATAAATTAGATTTTCCATAACAGTTTGTATGGCCGAACCTTTTTTTAAGGCTTAACAAAAATTTCAAAGGAGTGTTTCAAAAAAACCTTTAGTTCAAAATTTGAAGAAAATCGCCTGAGTGGCTTATGTTGTAGATCGAGCAGGAGACAGACAGAATTATGCCACTCATTTTTTAAAGTTTATTATTCACCACTGAAACTAATTCACCAGTTTTACTGTTTAACTTTTATTACAACCAATTTTATTCATTCAGCATTAAAAAAATTTAGTCCTCTTTCGGTCAGGCATGCGCTTTTATCAGCTCTTTAAAAATCTCTAAAGATTGACTGTATTGTCTTTGCTAAGCAGTTTCAAAATGCGCCAAAATAAAAATTTTCCGCCGGTTCGGAAATCAAGGTTCCGGGGCTGGCTTTTAAAGGTCCGTCAAGATAACAACCACCACAACAGAAATTCAAAAATCTAATGATGCAATAGTTAGATGCTAGTTAGGCGCTAATTAAGTGCTACAATCTTAGTTAAGCACTTATTTTTCCTTTCCATCAAACTTGTAGCGGTGCTATTTTGACGAAACACGGAAATGCATTCATCAAATAAAAATTGCTTTGCTCCCTTAAAGGCCAATGGCTTGAAATACTTAAATGAAATATGACTTTTTGCAACCAACTTGACAGCAATTTGATAAGTTTACAATAAAATGCTGCACTGATACTGCAATTGCAAGTAAATAAGCATCTTAGTAGGACATAATTTCTGAATGATAAGGTTTTTGAAATCGTTTGTGGGGGTGCTATCCTGGCGTCAAGTTATCACCGCCACAAGTTCCTTTTTTTTTCAACTTTTCCCTTATTTCTAAAACTGTGAATCTCTTCTTTTTATAAAGTTTTATTTCATCAAAAGGAATAACTTCCCGTAATGGCTTAACGGATCTGGTATTTGCTTCTAGACTTTTTCATAAGGAAAATTTCTTATAATTTCCTCTATACCGCCCTTTTATTTTGACAATTAGTATAAAAGCTCTAAAGCTAACCAAAGCTTATCATTTATGTACATTTCCAAGAGGTGGCGCTTCTTCATTCGAGAATCGTTTATGTTTCAAATGTGAAAGTCGCTACAATACTTTGAATCTGAATAAACTAAACTCATTTAATGTACTTTAACTTAACTCAAATAGCACAGAAATAAATAACAATTGATAGTACATATAAGTAAGTAAATTAAATTTACAACCTTCAAATATTTTTTTTTATTTATAATAAATGTCAAGATAAAATTGTATATCCTCTCCAATTAGCCACTTAATGTTATCAGTCATCAAAAAGACCAAACCTACTTATTTTAACTTAAATCATCTTAAATATACAAATTTATTGCAAAATGTCTTAAATTATAGCCACTTTAACAAATAAAAAGAAAATTTAACCACTTAAACAACAACTGGTGGGGGCATAATATCATTAAACAATTATTCGAGCTCCTTAAATTACAACACCCACTCAATGATTTCACTCTCTATTTCAATTTTACCCCCTCAAGCAAGCACAAAGGCATAAAAGTTGATCACATTGTAATTACACCAATTTACATCAGGAAATTTTCTCATTCGGGAATTGATAAATTTCATTTTTTTCCTACGATTAAAAAAAAAAAAAAAAACAAGAAAGACAAGGCATTTTCACTAAATTTTGCCGTTGTGACTTGGTCAAGAAAAGAAGACGTAACAAAAATTATATGGGTGTAGCCTGAAGTGGAGAGATAATAAGAACTTGCCCCAAAGGATTCAAGGAACAACACAAATGTGTGTGTATCCTTGCATTTATTCAATTTGCAAAAAATTAGGAATTTTGTGTTTGTTGTTCTTCACTTGCTCACCCCTTATATAATTTAGAAAGTAAGAATTGCTAAGACAAGGATAATAGAGTAATGATCCTCTCCAATGGGTTTGGGTTGGTATATGGAATTATACGTTCTTCACTTAAGTACTTGGGAGGCAGCAATAAATTCAGTACACTGAATCCCATTGCAACAGCTGTGGGATTTCACTGGAAGTGATATCGTCCTTGGTCGTTTATAAAGACAGATACTGTTTTAATTTTTATTCGTTTCTTTATATACGCATTAACATTATGTGAATGAATAGCTGTTTCCCTATCTGAAGAAGTCCCTTCCTTAATTAACAATCACCATCAGGGCAGGGCATTCTTTAATTTATTTTCGATTCATGAAATTTGAAATTACCAAACCACCGCGCCGCGTAGCGTTCGTATTCGAATGTATTTGAATTTTGACATAAATGAAGTTAAAATGAACAACAGAAAAAAAAAACAAAAACGACATTGACTTGTGAGCCTGCTGGTCTTGAGAGATTTGGAATTGACGGAAATTGAAGAAAAATCAGATGTACAAGACTTCGAGGCGTTAATAAATTATTTTCGAACTAATAAATTTGAAGTAATGATAAATGAATTTTAACTTGGATGATGGCAAGGACATAGTCTTAAGAAATTGGTATTAAAATAACTCAACCATGAAATTGTTTGATTTTATTTTTCAACAACAATTGTAAATAAGTTGAAAATAAAATTGTGGGATGATATGAATTAAATGAATATTGATTTTAATTTGATTTTGAAATAATATTTTTTTGAAGATATTTTTAATAAAGAACAAAGTCAACTTGAATTGCCGGATTTTACTGACATCTGCTATCTACCAATCTTGGGAAATATAAGAAGTATATGCCACCTGACCTGTTAGGCAATCCTTCTCTTCTGAATCGTTCCACGGGGTTTGAATGAAAAACAGAGCGGAGCATTGATGTCCATTTGCTCTTGATGACCCAACCACCTCAGTGCTCAGTCGTTGACTTTTCACTTTTGTGGCTAGGTAAGTGTCGCTGTACAGCCCATACGCAACGATTGGCAAGAGTATTCATTCGTTTTATCTCAGGACTAGTATCTTTTGCTTAGTTGATAACGAAGCACGGAGGCTACGTTAACAAAGTTACTGACCACCTCAGAATGACAACTGTTTAGAGTTTTTAGTCTGTCCAAAACGACTATTTTACGGGTTTTCTTTTTTGTTGACAGCATACATTCGGTCTTGGTTTAATTTACCGTTGAGGTTCGTGCCCATTTGAGAGTACTGTCACTACAAAACTCTCGATAGTGACCTTCGGTGTGCTGTCTACCCCCTCTGCTACCTTAATGACTTTGTCCACTTGTAAGTTTAATTCTCGAGAGCTACCTTTCTTGGCTTCTTCGTCAAAACTCATCCCATTATGGCCGATACCTTTGGCGTAAGCAAGCGTATGACACTTTTGCACTATTCTTTGAAGAAGGATGTTGAAGAAATCGTATATGGCAGCACGTGCGTCGTCTTGTCTTCTTGTCAAAAACCATTTTTGACATCTAAGGTATCAGTGAGGTTTTTTGACGACTTTGATGAAGAAATGTGCTTTTCATTGTTATCCTTCACAAACTTGTATCTTTAGATGCTGTCATATGCGGCCTTGAAATCGAAGAAAAGGTGGTGAGTATCGATATGAAGCTCCTGTGTATTTTCAAGATCTGCCGAGCATGCTCTCCTCTGAACATATTTTGCAAATGAGCTGTGCATACTTCTAAGGGTTGGGGTCAAAATCCCGAAAACCCAAAATCCCGAAAATCCAAAATCCTGAAAACTCAAAATCCCGAAAATCCAGAATCCCGAAAACCCAAAATCCTGAAAACCCAGAATTCCGAAAACCCAGAATCCCGGAAACCCAGAATCCCGAAAACCCAGAATTCGAAAAACCCAAAATCCCGAAAACCCAAAATCCAGAAGGCCAAAATCCCGAAAACAACTATATATAAAATAAAAAATTGGCGCAAACTTTGCATTTTATATAATTTTTTCCGGGATTTTGGCCTTCTGGACTTTCGGTTTTCGGGATTCTGGGTTTTCGGGATTCTGGGTTTTCGGGATTCTGGGTTTTCGGGATTCTGGGTTTTCGGGATTCTGGGTTTTCAAGATTTTGGGTTTTCTGGATTCAAAATTTCGGGATTCTGTCCATCTCCCTACTTCTAATCAATTCATTGCCAGTCACTTTGAATAAATCGGCTGCAAGATCCCAGGCTTTATTGGACTTAGACTAAGATAAAGCTATCTTCACTTTGTTGAGATTGGGTGAATAAAATTTTTGGTCTACGTCATCGTCCAGATTGAATGGTGCCATCTGCATAGCCGTGGAACTCGGATCGTGATCGCCTTTATATAGTTTGATAGAATTATTTACAATTCAGCACAGATGTCTATTCTACCACAATGTTTTATTGCAGATTTGTTTGGTAAAATTTCAGAACATTATTGCTGCAATCGCATCCTTTTATTGCCTTGATCGCTGGATTTCCACGCTCTTTTTTCTTTTCTCAGAAGCAGCTGTTCCTCTCTCTTCTTCTGCTCTCTGCTCGTAATGTTCCCAAGCATTTCTTCTCCTTCTATGCAGCGCCGCTTTGTACATGCCTGTTTTTTTGGTAACATGGGCTTGCCGGCATTCTTCGCCGAACCATGAGTAGAACTGGTCACGATACCAAGCCAAACTATACTTTTGTAAGTATGGTCTCGATATCGTCAACAAATTTTAGTATCGTCTCAGTATCGGTATTGGTCTCGTATAAAAAAGTCTCGTCTCCAGCAACCATGATAAAAAAAATGCGATGAAGGTGGTGGATTTCACTCAAGTCACTTCCTCCACCTGAAAAAAACCCATGCTGAAATTTTCATCTAAATATTTGGTTTCAGAAAGCAAAAAAAAATAAAAACTTTTTCCTGGTTTTGGCTTTGGTCTAGATTTCCGTAACATTACCTTGGCTACACTCGAGTAATAGTGGTCTGAGAGTCAACTTTGGCTCCTCGGAATGTTCGGACATCCTTTGATACTGGAAGAATGCTTTGCTTCGACGCAGTGGGGTTTTTGACCATGAATTCACCATGTCCCCTTTTTTATAACGAGAAAGGAGAACTGCTTACTAGATTCCGAAAATATTTACCTTGGCGAGTTATTCCCAAAAAAAAACACATTTTCGTCAATTTACCTTTTTTAAAATAACCATATTTCCTAAGCCAAAGGGCTTGCAAGAAAATTGTTTAAGAATTGTAGAAAATTGCATGATCTACAAAACTTATTCATAAGATTTTTCGATAGCATTTACTGTTTAAAAATTATAGGCTGAAAAAACTTTTTTCGACACTTGACCTTGAATAACTTTGTAATGGAAGGTCTTTATCAATTTTCAGCCTTATATGAATTATGGCTGGGCTTGCATGTTTTCAAATTTATTTTGAATGGACTATCTAGAGCTGCCGCTCTGCAAAATTTTCGATTACACGTGATCTTAAGAGAGATATGTAGAACATTCCAAGTATAGATCTGAAGTTTGATGCCCTTACTTGGTTATCTAATTTCGTCACAATTAAATCTGTAGGACCTAGGACCAGAACCTTGGTTTGACTCTAAGGGTGGGGAGATGGATTAACCGCTTCTTATAAGCTTAGCTCCAAATATGTCAAAATAATATAATAATGGTGTTCACCAAGTAGTTTAACGAGACCGGACCTGCAGTAGCCATCATTGTTTGTTCAATCGGGGGAACTCTTCTGCTTCCACTTCTTGATGAAAAGATAAGTGCCTTAGTGGAAACAATCCTTTACCCCTCTATCGATTGTTTCCCCCAACAAATCGTATATAAGGTAAGCTTCAAAATTAATTTCAAAATCTTCATATAACCAAAAATTACTACCCTCTATCTCATAAAGCAGACAAACATTGTGTCTGAGGAAAAAAAAAAAAGTTCACCAGTCCACCAAAATTTTTGTTCCCAAACAATTTTCTGCCTGCTTAAGCATTTGTCACTAAAAAACCAAAAGATGCAAAGTGTAAAGTAATAAGCTCAAACTTTTTTCATTAGGGAGACTTTTTTTGTGTGACTCAAAGAGCATGTTATAATTAAAAATATAGAAAATACAAATAAAAAAGAAAAATTATCTAATAAAATTCATACCTATGTATCTGTTTGACTTAATTTTAAATTCAAACTCATGAACATTTTGTGTTTTTCGTTCTCTACTAGGGGGGGCTAAAGTATAGCCCAAGGAAAACATTAAAAGAGGAAAAAGTTTACTGTTTTCTTTTTAAATTCTAGGAAATAACTTCCCATACAGTTCTTTTTGTGTGATCATTTTGGAATTTTGGCATAGCTACCTCATCCTCATGAAAATCATCTTTTGTTTTTTTTTGGGGGGGGGGGGAGAAATATAATATATTGAAAAGACAAACACCATAAGAATTAAGTTGTGGAGATTTTCAAACACATCATTGAAAATTTATTAAAAATATAAATATGTAATGACTTCAAAGCAAATATAATCCAACATACGAAAAAGAAATTTCCCTTGAAAATATATAGATACACATATATGTACAAATATATGTAATAATACTTTTACGAATGCCCTGTAGTTATATTTAAGATTAAATTCCTAAAATGCTTTGTGCTGCACGTAATTAATTTTTGATTTTATTTCAACAAAACTAAAACTTTAAACTCACAATCCTAAACCTAACAACCTACTCGTATCTACAAACATACCAAACCAACTTATGCTATTATGACCTGATGTTTGGTTTTCAAAATGGTTCCCGGTATATCTACCTACCTACAATTGTATTTAATATTCCAGCTGAGAGTCAAGTGCACACCTGGTTTCTGCTCTTGGTAGGTACAGAGGTACCTGTATTTGCATTTCCTTTACTCATGATCTGGGCCAAAATTAAAATTTCATTTAAGGTTTTTATTGTTGGTTAGGTATAACATAAAATTTCAAGTTGTTTACCCAAACAATTGAATTCCACACTGAAAAACACAAGTTTTCCAAAATGTTAAATTAGCATTTCATAATATTACATTCAAAATTCAACAAACGTCAATATTTTTGTTAGAGAGAGCCAAGTTGGAAAATTCTTTGACCGTGCTGAATGAATTCTAATGAAATCGTAAAATGTAAACGAAAACTTTATAACCATAAAACTATATTGTTTTTATTTATGTAATTGGAACTTTTGCATGAACATTTAAAAAAAAAAAAAATATGGAACTTGTATGTGAAACATTACCAAAATATCAAGCAGTTTAGTGCATTTGTGTTTTTGTTTTTACTCATAAATAACAATAAATATTAAAGAAAGAATTCAGCTTAATAGTTTGATATTCTGAAAAAAGATTGAAAATTCTCATGGCCAAAAGTGTATATATATGTCGATTAAAGGTGTCTTTAGCATAAAGAAAAACTGATACCTTGTTTAAGTCTGTCTACACTGTCTTCTTACTGAAAGTCATTTTGATGAACACCGTCCTTTCAGTGCAATATATCCATCCTTATTTCACGCAAGCAAACTCCATTCATCTCTCACTCGCACAAGAAAGAATCGTTCATGTTCAAGCCAAGAATTATTATTTAAAGTGGCGCATCATCGGTGGATGTTTGCTGAATTCTCTTTTATCTTTCTTTCGCACCCACAATCTACCTATCTCACTGGATCTACCTTTCAGTAAGAAGACGCACTTTACACGGAGAATTAAATCTGAATTGAATCAGGATTTAGGTCCATGTAGCATGTAGACCTGGATCGGACTGAATCCGGATAACTAGATCCAATCCAGCTAGTTGTCATAAACCTGGTTCAAAATTTCGATCCGGATTGAATCCGATCCTTCGATCCGGTTATGTAAACGTAGTATGCACTACTTTTTATTATTTTCTGCAGCACTGAACGCAGTCATCAGACATTCCAGTTATTCTTTCCAGTCAGTGCTGGAAAATTGGTTGGTTGGTGGGTAGAAAAATTTGAAATTTCACATTTAGGTTACATGAAATAAAAACAAATAATTGCTCGGTCTCGTTCTGGCTCTTGCTCGCACTTATTCCGCAATTTTATTTTATTGTATTTAAGTTTTCGTGGTGCAGTTATTTAATAAATGTTTGCATTCTGCACTTATGGGCAAAAAAACTGTTCCAATGACACATAATTTATATGCCTTCGGCTTTAGTAGACCGCGTAAATTGTACCACAAAATTCGTGTTTGCCGTTTTATTATATGATGAGGTACCTATACAATTTTGATGAGTTATGTTATTGAAATCAAAATTAGTTTTCATAATGCTTAATATGTCTATACTTTCTTCGATTGAAATGATTTTTTTGTAAATCTATTTGTTTAAAATGTTTTTCGAAGCAAAATCAATTAATAAAATTATTTGAGATTAACTTGGTTGCCAGTTAAAGTTGCACTCTACCAGTGTTGAAACACACTCAAAAGCCATTGTTAAGGACACACTATGCCTGTTTATTTCAACGTTATACTAGTGTTAAAACACACAAGCCATCCAAACAAAATTAGTTTCAACCTATTGATATTTGGCAAAGTTTTCTTATGCAGCAAAGTGGCCCAAATGATGCATGCTATCTGCATGTCTACAAAGTACCCACTCCCATACAGTGTTGATTCAACAATGAATCATGTTAATTTAACTAGATCTTTATGTTGAATTTACAGGACGTTGAACATTTTATGCATGTTTTTTAACTAGATTTTGATGTAAATTTAACTGGATTTACAGGTAAAATTAGCAAGATTTGTCAGGTAAAATTTACAGTTTTATTATTTTTAGGCAGGCTTAAATTTACATGATGTCATGCAGATATTAAATGCAACCTAAGTTGATTTAACATGACACTTAAATCAGGTATCTAGTTAAGCAGTTAACTTGATCTACCAAGTTGAAAAATAACAACCTGAAAATCAGGTATAATAAACAGGAAATTGGTTAGATGTACCTGCTTTTTTCTATGACTGCATGTTTATCATTGACTGCATGTTTATCATTGCCAGATTGTCTTGTTCTCCAACAATCCTGTTTTCCAAAGTAACAGAGGTTGTTTGGAGGTTTGGACAATCGCAGAGCAGATGTTTAATGGTTTCTATTTCTTTTTCGTCCTAACTCATACAGAAATCGTGTGCAAACACACCTTTTCGGCCAATGGCACAATGACCCGTTAGTACACCTATATTAAAATTCTAATATTTTTTTTACTCAACGATAAAATGTATTAATTCTAAGTTATTAACTTCTAGAAGCAGTGATTCCTGTTCATACAGGAGTTATTAATTTGCTCTTTTGATATTGGATTTATTTTCCTTTTTAACTATCGGGATTGGGATGTCTGGTCCTTTGACCTTTTCCTTGTCAGTTCATCTGCTCAATGTGCTTTGTCCAAGAACCCTGCAGAGTTTGACTTGGTTAGTATAACAAACATTATTCTGTATGCCTCGGTATATTGCTACTGCCTTGGATCTTATAATCTGACTAGCTATTGCTCTGATAGCAGCTTGGCTGTCCACGAAATAAGTGATCTCCGATAAACTTAGTTTGTTCTTGTGTATTATTTCCGCCACTTTTTTAATAGCGTAAATCACATCCTGAAAGGCACTACACTTATCTGGGAGTTTATATGATTCTCTTCTATTAAGAGCTTCACAGAACACCCCATCTCTGTTCCCTACTTTAATTTTTGACCCATCGGTGTGGAGGGGGATACCCTGTTCACTGATAAGTGAGTTGGGTTCTCATCTATGCCTTTCGGGTATTCAAATATATATGAGTGTTTCTTAAATACTATTAAATGTTATTCGACCAAGAGCTGGTGAACATTCCGCTTGAAATGTTTTATACCGCTCCAAATTTTGTGAGTAAGCAATCTTTTTATGTGCAAACTTTATGCAACCAATAAAATGCACCTTCGAAGTGTAACAAAAAATCGTTTTATGCCTCCCAAATTTTCATTCACTTAGACATACAAACAATGCGTCACCAACTGCCTTAGACCAAAACTACCATAATTTATTTCTAATTTTATTTTCTATTTAAAAAATGTCGCTAACCATCGACTAAAAATTATGCAAATGCCTTATCAGGTACCTTGCTGTTAAGGGCACCGTATCACATGGCTCGCCACCTTCCATGAAAAGTGCTACCATGTTGCGAAGCCTGACAGTTTTAAAAATTTTCAAATGCTTGTAGTTATTAACCTAAGAACATATAAGTAGTCCAAGAGCTGGAAGCATATTTTTATGTTGAACACATAGAGTAAAAAAAAGAGTTTGAGGGTCCGTAGATGCATGCATCTTCACATCAAATTAAAAATTCCGGCAGGATTTTTATGGCGCCCAAGGTAGGGATGAGGGATTGAAATAGCGCTTTTCAGACTATTGTGTCAGGGCCACATGCACTTCAATTAATTTATTAAAAATAGAAAAGATGCTCTGTCATTTTTTTTAAGTTCACAGACTTTCAAAAACTCAAGATATGAGCTTTTGAAGCAACTCCTATCTCCTTTATTTTTGAGTTTTTTTGTGATTTTTGATTTTTTTAATTCTCCAAATATCTCTCGACATGGTGCACCCAAGAAAATAAATTAAAATCTATTAAGTGGCGCAACAGCTCGTGTAGAACCAGGGCCTAGTGACTAACAACTCTCAACCATTCCTGTGTGCGTGTTGTAAGCGATATGGTGAACCTAAAAAGTTTTATCTTGAGTTCTATTAATCGAAATGTAAAAATTTGACTTAAAATAATGTCAGAGCTCTTTTCCCCATTTTTAATTAATGAAATGAAGTCCATGTGGCCCTAACAAAAAAGTGTATACTGAATACCTCTATTTTTAACCTTTCGTCCTTACCACGGACGCTAAAAAAATCCTGCTAGTCTTTTCAATTATATGTCAAGATTCGTGCAACTACGGACCCTCATAATCAGTTTTTGGTTATGTGTTCAACCCAAAAATATGCTCCCAGCTCTTATTCTAATAGTTTCAATTTTAAATTGAAATTCTTATTTAAAAAATAACAGGTTTTTGATTTTGTATTCATGATCCTACTATATATTATCATACTGATCATGTGGCAACTCTTGCACTCGGGCTTCTATTCTATTCTAAGTGCAAAAAGGCCTGTAACTGTAGCATCGAACCCTACAATTCAAAACATTTTAAAGCAAAAATATTATTTAATACACATTGATTAAATTTTCATAATAAAACCAATTTTCAATCAAATTACCAGTTAGGTCACTATTTAGAAAGTCATGTGCGGTTTCTAATACTTCATCTGCCTCAAAAATGCGTTTGCAGAATTTTTTTTTAAACTTAAACTGCAAAAGTTGTCTCGTCTGTTCAAAAAAGCAAATACAAAATTTTATTATATAAGTATTGTATTTAATTATTAAGTTTTCAAAAGTGACATATATGAACACTGATCATCTACGCTGCAACTGAGAAGTTAAAAAATCGAGTTGACGAGCGCATTTGTAACAGTCAAATGCGTTTGCAAGTAAATTGACTAGCGTTGATAAAACAAATTTTCTGCAAACAAGACGGTTACGTTTTTCTTGTCATGACGTACAACCTGTGTCAAAAAACGACGATCATTTGACGAACAAATTGACTTTGATTTAATATCTAAGTCTAAGTAAAGTTCCGATTAGGAATTCAACACAAAAATTTTGGCGCTTACAGTTTACATTGGATTTCAGTAAAATCACTTTCTCACTAAAGAGAACCACGTCTGAAAATTTCATCCGAATCGTTCGTTTTGGAGAAAGCCAGCATAAGTCAAATGGGCGTGGCAGTAGGCAGTTGTAATTAAAATTATTGCCTAAGCCTTCTCCCTAAGGAGAATAGCTTTGATATGTCATTTAAATCATAACAGCCTTTTCCGAGAAACCATTTACAAAAATGTTTTGTTTGTAATAAATTAATAATAATACTTTAAAATATATACCATCAGCCGATACCAAACGATACTACCGAGATTATCGGTAAATTTCGGTCCAAAAAATACGGTAACTTTTGGTATTGTCTCGGTATCGTTTCTGAGCTGGTATCGTCTCGCTATCATTTCGAATTCCGATACCCATACCAAACGGTATCGTGGCCAGCCCTACAAATAACAGTTAAATTCTGATGAGCCCAATTGTTGTACCTGATGGGCGTAACGCATTTGAACTAAAGGTCACAAAAACTTTCAAATTTGAATTTCTATTCAAGAATCCACAAAAACAAAACTTATAAATTTTCAATTATTTACGTTTTTACGTCTATGAATATTAACCTCAAATTTAGAAGACCTTGACAAAAGTGGGTTAAAACCTATATTTAGCAACTGTTACTATAACCAACAACTTTAACACATTTGAAAAATTCAATTGTAACGCTTCTATTGCTTAATCTGTTCAACTCCGAATTTCAAGACCAAGTTTCTATTTTCCTTATAAAGAGTAGTTTTTTTTATTTTTGTTTCAACTCCTGTTTATCTATATAACATGAACAACCTAAGGAAGTTCCGTCACATATATCCAGTAGCTTGAAAAGGTTATATTAAGTACGTTTTCCAAAATAACGCACAACTTTGTCTTGTATATTTTATTGATTTTACACTATAATGGCTACGCAAGTGCATCGAATGTGACTAACTATATTTTCTGGGTTCCTATTCTTATAGAATTCACCACTACTCTCTTTCTTGTTATGAACAAACTGAAGGTCCACACACAGATGTTACCCTGTATAAGCCCTTTTGTATTGCATAATATATTTTTGCATAGGACCGTCGATATGTGTAGTTGCACGTAAAGTACATATGTAAGTTTTTATGTATAGTTTATATAGGAAAATTTATATCCTTCTATGTTCGTAGCATCGTCGTCGTTACCGTCATCAACCGAGACATCTCCGATATACATATTATGTACATATGTATGTATGTAGTGCTGAGTATTTTCGGTGAACTTTTATACCCTGCACTACTTTAAATTGTATGCACTGCATGTCCTTGCAAAGTATTCTTGTGGTGTCAATAGGGAAATTGTGTGCCATTATTTGCAACAAACATAACAAAGTCGGACTATGATATTATTATGTGTATGAGGCCCAAACAGATTCATATTATTGCATATATTTTATTTTCAATGTAAGTTGTTTAAGGCATACAAATCTTGATCCATCACCGGTCAAACTATTGGACATTTAGTCCTTGAAGTAAAATAATAAAAAAACAAAAGACAACCCGCAACCTTCTTTTACAAAAGCATTCATTTTACATATTCTCGCCCCCAAAAATTCAGGGCCCTAATTTATTTCTAAGGAATGCAAACAGGAATGCAACAGCCATGGACCTTTAGTTCTTTACTTAACTGAAGTTGTTGTTATTGCTTTTGGTTTTATTGCGTTGGTTACCATATCTTTAGGGATAGTCATATAGAGTGGCAACATCATCAGCTTGTGCATATCCCTGGTTCATCCAGGGTAAAATTTAAGTATAGACTTCATAAAATATGATAAATAGCATCGACATGAAAAACCAAAAAAAAAAAAAGCTCTGGCTTCAAGAATTTGGGGTCGTTATAAAATTTGTCCATCACTAAGACCAATCGAAAGTTATTTAAGCTTCTAGAATTTTCTTTTTTTATTCACTTGGTTTACAAGTAAATGGAGGCAAATAAAAACAGCCAAGTGGTGGAATCGATATTTTGGTATTGTTTTTTTTTCGTTTTTGTAGTTAAAGAAAGGTTTTCCTACTTAACAACAATTTTGGCACAGTGCTTCCAAGTATAAGCGATGAACTTTTTCAACCCTTTGAAATTTACTTTGAATTATATGGAGACTCTCAAAAATCAGGAAACATAAAAAAATGTTTTACTATCTTTAATTTGTTATCAAATCTAAATTCATAGATATTAAAGTTTGTTGGGTTGAATTTCTAAAAAGAAAAGGATTTCAATAATAAGTCCTTAACCATAACAAAAAAAAAAAAAAAAAAAACCAAAGAAAAATTATACTCTCGCGTCTTCAGTAAGAAAGTCTGTTAATCATCTTGTTGCGTTAATCACCTAAACCTAACTCCCAATACCAAAATCTTCCTTGAATTTCTTTGGTAAATCGTTTAAAAAGCCAAAATCTTGTCATTCCTCATTCTCACCATAAACGAAAGAGTTTTTTGCCTCTTTTCGTTTTATTCACGACTGAAAGATAGGCCTGCTTTGAGCTGAACAAAAAAAAAAAAGTGAGCACACAAAATAATAATCTATACAGGAACTGAACTTACTTTCTCATCGATTCTGGCTTTTCACGAAATCAGCAAATCCTTTTATACCTATCTACCTTTTTTTTTGTATTTTGCTTATGGTAGTTCATCAGATTTGTTTTTTTTTTTTTTTTTTTCTGTTGAAATGCCTTCTGACAACATCCATTAGAGCAAAAACCTAGACTTTTGTGTAAACGTGATGACGACGGGTTATTTTCGTTCTTCCGCGAAAAATTTATGTTTGTGGTAGCATCGAGTCAATCCTGCTGGTTGATAATGAAAATGGGTTAAAAGGATATAGAGGTCAGCTTTTTTTGTATCTTCAAAGGTTTTTTCAAGGATTAAAGATCTTAGATAGGAATTTTTGTCTTTGTTAAGTTAGTTATAGGAATATTTTTCTTTAAATTATAAATTGGATTGTCTGATGTTTGGAAAATGATGAAAGATTGGTTTATTATTGAAGTATTAAATAATGAATAAAATAGTCTTCTTTTTCAACCTTATATTGATATTCAAATTTGTGTTTTAAAGGTTTTCGATGTTTTAAAATTATTTTTACTAGCTGATGCGTCGAACTTTGTTTCACATAAAATTTATTAAATTATTATTAATGATCCATTCGAAAGTTAAGTCCCTCTATTAAAAAGAATGAAATTATTTTTGAAATTCAAAGCATTTTGCTCACATGAACAATTTATTTCACTTATTTCAAATAATTGTAATACTTTGTGGAAAATAATAATGTTTGTTCAATTATCTTATAGCAAACAATGCAGATAATAACGGGTGATTTTTTAAGAGGTCTAGAACTTAAAAAAAAAAAACACAAAAAAATTCGAAAAAATTAATGAAATATTTATTTGAATCGATAGTTTGAACCTTGCAATTTAATGTTTATAATTTCATGCAAATGTTGACCGCGGCTGCGTCTCAGGTAGCCCATCCGCTGAGTCCAATTTTGGCATACTCTTTCACACATATCGGCCGGTATCTCACGAATGAATGCATGGATGTTGGCTTCCAGTGCGTCAATCGAAGCGGGCTTGTCCTTATAGACATTAGCCTTGACATACCCCCACAAAAAATAATCTAATGGTGTCAAATCGCACGATCTAGGCGGCCAATTGACCGGCCCGAAACGTGAAATTAACTGTTCACCAAACTCGCCTCGCAATTGCGCCATTGTTTCGCGTGCTGTGTGGCATGTGGCACCGTCTTGTTGAAACCACATATCATGCAAGTCAAGAACTTCCATTTCGGGCAAAAAAAAGTTTGTTATCATCGCTCGGTAGCGTTCACCATTGACAGTTACGCTGCGATTCGCATCATCTTTGAAGAAATATGGCCCAATAATGCCGCCGGCCCATAAACCGCACCAAACAGTGGCTTTTTCGGGATGCATTGGTAGCTGTTGCAATGCTTCTGGCTGATCTTCACTCCAAATGCGGCAATTATGCTTATTTACGTACCCATTCAACCAACAATGAGCCTCATCGCTGAACACAATTTTTCGATAAAAAAGCGGATCCTCGGCCGGCTTTCCAAGAGCCCATTCACCAAAAATTCGGCGTTGTGGTAGGTCGGCTGGCTTTAGTTCTTGCACCAGCTGTATCTTAAAAAGCTTTAAGCCCAAATCCTTCCGCAAAATTTTCTACGTAGTGCTGTAACAAAGGCCTAACTGCTGGGAACGGCGCCGAATCGACATTTCGCGGTCTTCTGTCACACTAGCTGATACGGCCGCAATATTTTCTTCACTACGCACAGTACGTAAACGTGTTGGTGGTTTAATGTCCAACAAAGTAAATTTGGTGCGAAATTTGGTCACAATCTTCCGAATAGACTGCTCAGAAGGTCGAGAATGCCGACCATAAAATGGAAGCAGCGCGCGATGAACATTTCGAACCGAGCACGAATTTTGAAAGTAAAATTCAATAATTTGCAAGCGTTGTTCATTTGTAAGACGATCCATGGTTAAATTGCAAACCAAACTGAAGCTGTTTGACAGTGACACAAGGTACTAAACACACGTCAGCTGTCAAAACCAGTGTTGCCAAAACCAAACCAGCTAAGAAATCACCCGTTAGTTGTTAGCCCTCCAACACGCAGGCATGGAATTTCCATAAGACCGACTAGGACCAGGTCCAGAGCCGCACAATAGAGGGGAACCAACAAAAATCCAATAAAAAAGAAACTCCCAGTTAAGTCTATTTTTTTTTTTTTAAGTTGAAAAAAATTATTTTGTAAAAAAGTCAAAACATACCAAATTTATTTTTTTGTATGTTTAAATAACTTTTATAAGAAAAAAGAAAAAAACTAAAAGTAAACAAGAGCTATTTTGCCTTTTCCTTGTTATTTTCGACTGACAAGTCACAAAAAGTGGCAACTTCTGTCGAAAAAATTTCCAATGGCAGCATTTGCTAAAAATTTTCAGGAAGTTGTCGTCTCATGAGCGTTCTCTTGTCTCTTCTGTCAAAAAAACTTGAATTTTTGTTGCGTAAACGAATATCTTTGGACTAACTTAGGCAGAATAAGGTAAAATTTGTCTGTTTTATGAGAGTACCAATTACAGACTTATTGTCGGTCAAATTTTCAAGTAAATTCTTGTCTTGTACTTCTATTTCTTTTTTTTTTTTAACCCAATAGAAATAAAAATTGGCACTGAATTCTTAGCACCTAATGTTTGCAAAAAAGTATGTCATCTAATTGGTCAGTAATTGGTCGAAAAAGTTTAATTTGTCCTAGAAATTGGAAGGAAAACTTGCAGTCAAGAACTAAGGTTTCTTAAGGTCAGGCACGATTTTTGGCATTTCATTTGTGGGATATTCGCAAAAAATTGATACCGACACGAAAGATCACCAGATTGGCATAAAAGGTCAGATAGTTTTAGTATGCTGAGCCATCGTTTTTTATGAATTTTCAATTCTTTTTTTAAATTTTTTTAAATGCAGAGCAATTTTTGGATACTGATTTGTATAAAATTTCAGTCGATCGTGAAAAAAGATCAACATTTATCAGTAATTTGTCAGCCATAGACTTTTTTTAATGGCTCTTTAGTATTAGTGTTTTTGCAATGTCAGGCATGATTTTTGTGACAAATTATAATCATAAGATTAAAAAATAGGCAGCCATGATAATTATAATATACCCCCCCCCCCCCCCCAAAAAAAAAAAAAGACTGTTGAAATATTCGAGAGTGGGTCGAAAATCTAGTTTCAAAATTCAGTTTTTTTTTTAATCTGTTTTTCAAAATTCTGATTTTTTCCAGTTCTGTCTGTCAAAATTGTGTTTTCCTAAATTCTGTTTTTCAAAATTCTCACATATTATAACATTTTTAAAAATAAAATTCTACCTTTTCTGCTACTTCTCAAATAATTTGTATTATTAACGAAAATAAAGAAAAGAAATATATTTCTTCGTAAGCCTTTCTTTTTCTGAGCCAATTGCTACTTAACATTGACTTTTTTACAAAATAAAAAAAATTACCAGCCATGCAGAACTTATCTTTTCATTTATTTTTATACTTTTACAGGTTATTGATGCTGCAACTTTAAGTGCATAAATGGTGTAATGCAATTTTTTACAAAATTTTTAACCAGATCGATGTTTTATAGTACTGTGTTTACACTTAACCAAAATTTGATTCTTCAGCAAGTTTTTTTGGGATTTCAAATTGATGCTCTAGAATTTCATTGAGATTTCGTTGAAATCTGGAGTTTTCATTTTTTGGTGAAATAATCTAAGTAAAACACAGGAGAATCTAAAAAAAAATCAGTTGCACCACTTTTTCACCAAATAAAAGAAATTGTTCCTGTAAGAAAATTGACTTACAAAATTTTGCAAATAAAAAAAGATGGTTTGGAAAATTTTGAATAGCGTACGCTGTTGAAAAACGGAATTGTGAAATGCAGAATTTTGACAAACTGAATTTCGAAAGCAGAATTTTGAAAGCAGAATCTTGAAAAGCTGAAATTTGTAAAAAGAATTTTGACCCTGCCAAAATTAAGACCCCAACACGAAATATTTGTCCCTCCCCAAAGCCAACCATGAATGTTTTATCACCAAAGGAATTTTTGTCCGATCTGATTCATTTTTAAGACAAAAGAAATAAAAACTAGGGCATTATTTACTCTATAGGCCTAGTGCCCAAAATAATTAAATCCCTATGTTCGAGACCACTTTGCTTCCTCCTTCGATGATGTGAACTAACAAAAATTTGGTGGAAAGAAAATCAGGGTAGCTGTCTTGTAACATCAACCAGAGTTCTAGTTAGATACTTTATTTATCTGCCTCCCAATCTTTGAAGGATTGCAGGCTGCTACAAAGACGATACGGAAAAGATACTTGTAAAAGTATAATTTGGTATCATGGCCAATCTTTGAAATAGATGAACTCCTTAACTAACTTTCAATCTGTTGCTGTCAATAGTGACACGTTTTGTTCTGGACAGTTGACAGATCCTTCATTGTTAGTTGATAGCATATATTTGGTCTTTTTCTCGTCAACTAGAAGACCAACAAGTTTCGCTTTTTCCTCAATTGCCGTGGAAGCCTCTATAACGACATGTAAGGAGCGGCCTATGATGTTTTTATTATCGGAGTAACCTATTGAAACTGGACAGAACTGTTAAAAAGTGCCTTCAGTGTTAACACCTGCCTTATGTGCACCATACTTGCTTCAAAACGAGATTAAAGAAATAGCTTGATAGTGCATCTCCTTGCCGAAACCTTGTGCAAATAGTTCGGAGGAGCTTTTCCCTAGTTGCGTATTTTCCAATGTCACGCCACACAGCTGAGCCAAAATTTGGTTTTCACATAAATCATAGGCTGGTGGGTTTTATTGCAACACAACTCACATGTTCGTCATCAACTGCAGCTTCATTACGTATCAGTAGGATTATTTCAGACACACACCAATTTCATCTGTAGTCGTTTATCGCGAAATATTCAATAAATTTGATGAAAATCACTGGACAGTAATAATATATCATTGGTCTTCCAAAGCATTTCGCATTTTTCTGTTATTCTTGCAATTTTCAATCAGGTACCTCCCAATACTCGATTGTTACCGTGACATCCCAGATGACCGTGTCATCTATGATTTTCTTGAAATGTTTTATGTTATTCGCTAATTTTTCTGCAGATTCAATGGAAATTCAACGTTCAATGAGGCGTATAAGGTACATTGCAACAACATAGCCGCGATTCCAAAAGAAGCGCCCGTAAGCGCAATATGTTGAATATTGACAAAATTGAAGCCAATCAAATCATAGAACTGAGAAACATTATATCCAGTTCCACCAGACACATCTAGGTAAAATATGTCCCGTTTACGTCATTAATTGCATTCGTCAATGTGTATTATTCACTTTTTTGCCGAGGATGCAGCATTTAAGAGAACTCTTTCTATTAAAACATCCCAATTGAAATCTTGCTTGCGCTGCACCTCAATCAATTGGGAGCTGGTATTCCCAATTTACTGAGCACAACAGACTATCGTGTATGATCAGGCGAACGATTTTTACCAATACCAGCACCACCTTGCGGAAATCATCAATGTGTGTTTTTCAATTTTTAAAATATTTTCTTCTTGGAAAATTTGATACTAACACCTTAAATGAAATTCTGAATTTCCACAAATTTCTGACTTTTCCTGTCGGAATCTGGAACCTCTATTTGAAGATCCAAGCAAATTTTTACCATGCTGCCTTTGAGATATCTGTTAAACTGTGTTTTTAAAATAAGATCGACTATATTTACTGTCTCAATGAAAACGATCATTGATGAGCTTCTTAAGATTCAGCTCAAAAGAGAAATTTATATTCAGAAAAAACTATTCCTTCATTGCTCCATGATTTCCTCTTTAAAGTCTAACACATATTCACTGTTCTCTTTGATGTTCATTTCATAATCACTTCTCGTTTATAATTCTTATTGTCCTTAATATTCGCTTAAATCCATTCGTCATCATTCAAAAATTATTTCCAAATCAACAAAATATTTATAAATGATTCATCATCAGCGACCATATGCGGAGACAAACCATTAAACATGGAATATCCTTGATTACCTATCCCGCATACCACCATACTCCATCCACTATGTCATTCTCCTTACTTTGAGCTCCTTTTTAATGGATCGCGACAAAATGAACGCAGAAATGCTCTGCTTCCATCCAACTGCAATAAGCATTACTCATGTCCAACGAAAACAAATTTGCCTTCCAGCAGCAGTATCTAGCTATACCAAACTAATGTGGTATTGGGCCACCCTATACAAGGTTGGTTACACCTGCGGCTTCTGCTATACATACATGTATACCTACAGACACTCTCTGGCAAAGTGAACTAACCCCACAATCCAAAATCATGGCCAGTACTCCAAACCACAACTGAGGTCACTGCAAAACCATTGAAACAGGTGCAACTTTCGTAGGCGTCCCATCCCAACCACACCGCTAGAAAAAAAACGTAATTTTTTTGTATCTGGCTTCGCTTCTATAAGTCTGGGGCTGCTATATAGCTGTTCTGCTCCTGGCTCTATCTTTGCCATCTACATTTTCTACATCTACACAAGTACACCGTTGCCGTCGTCGTCGAATAAAAAATAAAAATTGTTGCGGTAAATCGAAAAATCTAGGACACGCCAGGCGCTAAAAATCACCCTCTCCCTTTTATATGCCCACACTTTTGAGTGGGCACGAATTCTCCAGAGAGTGGAAGGTGCCGTTCCAGGTTCAAGGACCGGGAGTGCTATATATGACTGTCTGAAAAGTGCGCACCACAAAAACTGACAAAAAAGTTTTTGCAAAATTTCCATTTAACCGTCAGGTGGTGGTGGTGTGTAACTTTGTCATAAATTTTGCACTCACATATGCACCGCAAAGGTAACTGCACAGCTATTCTCTCTTGATTCTAAAGGATAGGCCCCCTCGACTATAGCGAACACTAGACCGAAACGATTGACCGATGACACACCATAAGTCACAATCACAACAACATTCCATATGGGAGTGGGAAATGCTCGTTGGATTGGGTGCACTTTCGGGAAAATTCTTTATCCCTTGTGTTGCACTTAGTCTGCTATAGGGACTCTAACATTGTTACCGTTATGGCTTAGAACTATGTTATCGAACGTAGGTACTTATAGGCATATGTGGGAATTGGTTCTTGGTCATATCTGAGAGGGATATATGTGAAAGGGTGATGTGTATTGTTTCGGCTTCGGGGAACTTGATAAATGTCTGACAGTTTTAATGTGACATGTGGCCAGTTCTAAAATTGATTTCCAACCAAAATTCGACGCGACGCATATTTTTGGGTGCCTTGTTCGTTTTTGTCGGAAGAATGATAGGAATCCAATCTAGGGCACGTAGACACCATTAGACACTGGCAAATCTGTTTTGCTAGAATGTTCAATTTTGCACTAGTCAATATGGCATAAGCAAATTGATGGAAATGGAAGGAAAGTTATACTCTAGAACGTTTATCTTCGTTTTGGGATACATTTTTCTGACATTCAATTGCCACACTGAGAGGGCGATCTGATTTGATGGTCATTATTGGATGAATTTCGCTGCTATAATCAGATTCCATTGGTTTTTAAAATATTTCGATATTAAGAAGAGGTTTTAACCCATTTCTTCATTTAGTTTTAACGACTCTTAGAAGATTGAGATGGAGCTTTAGTTCTTAGTTTGACGTTTGAGTCCAGGTGTCAAGATCATATAGATGATTGATTCGGTCTTTCAAATTCGTCTACCAAATAAAATGATTAATGTAATTACGAATAACTGATCCAATCGTTCTAAATGTCAACCGTGTCAGTTTTCATATGAACGAATTTATGTCTTTCGTTCAAAAAACTGCTACAGAATTATATTTAGCGAACCAGTTTACTGCCAGATGTTTCATCGCATAAATTTATTTATATTTATGTGATAAAAATCATTCTAATGAATGAAATTCCCCCGACTTTATAGCTCCGACTCTCAACAAATCCTGAATAACTTTTATTGCAAGGTTTTGCCAAACCTATAATCGTCTGAGGGTTTATGACAGATGTAAGCTATGCAGGCGATATCCGCGACTGCATTATGCCAGCATTCCTTATAATATGTGACATTAACGATAGTTTGGTGGATGCACGTGGTTAGTGCAATTAGCCAATTTGCATTTTAATTAATTAAGAATGACAATGTGTCGTTGGCAATGGTAATGGTAATGGCAATGGGACTTAGGATACCGATAAGGGTATAGCTCATAGGGATAGAGAGGACATTTGGTTGGTTTAGAGAAAATCTAATTCGACTTAGGTACATAATACTCTCCTCCTCCGCCAACACGAGACATTAATACTGAGTAATCGTTTTTAACGTGTGTCCGAAGTCCAAATGCCTGGGTGTGATAGTGATACTCTTATATGGTCATTGTGTATAGGATAGTAATTGGATTTTGAGTTTATTACCACAGGATCCGCGGGCTATTTTCTGTTCCACTCGTAACGTCCGGACACAAACCGCCTGGCGTTTCGACTCATTGTGTTGTGTTAATGTGAGTCAATTTCAACTGCAAGCACGAATGTGCGGCTTAGCTTTCATTTATTTTTTTTTTTTTTTATTTTTTGTTGTTCTTTCGTTTGAGTGAGTCATAGGAGGATATATTAATATGACATGTGACACGCTATGAATTTTCTTTTTATTGTTATTTTTTTTTTAATTTTATTTTTTTAAGAGTGTTATTCTTGTTTGTTATAATTGGATTGCAGTTGTAAAATAAAAAACAGAAAATTAAATTTGAGTTGTGTAATTTATTGGGATATTTATTTTTGTGGAAAATAAACATGAAGTCACGCCCCTTAGAGAATCCACTAAATAAAGTTCAGTTCGAGACCACAAAGGAAACCGAATCTGATTTTATGTTATTTTAAATGTAATGACCAACAAAACCCAAATAATTTTTGTTTTGGAAACTCAGTTAGTATTTTATAAAAGAATTATTTGAAGTCAATTTATTTTAATCCATTTTGTATTATAGGAATTTTTCTTATAATACTTTAGGCTTCCTAAAGTGTGACTGGTGCTCCGCAAAAAGATCGAGAAAAATATTAAAATTAAAATATCAAATTAATTTTAGTTGTTGGTTAACCCTTTTGAAACCACATGAAATAGTAAGAACTTTACTGAACCAAAATTCAGTAATGGAGCTAAATGCAAAATATTAGGAACAAATAATAGATTTGGACAATCCCGACGATAAGTCACTAACAGAACTAGGTTTGCTCCATAATTTTCACTGCTTTTTTCCGGAAGAAAATATTCTCAAATATTAAGAAAGCCAGTAGCTTAAGGGTAATTTGAGTCCTTAAAGAAGTTTTTATCCAGATTTTAGTGCATGTTGATGGACGAGCTCAAAATTTGGTCAGGTAAAATCTAGTTTACCAGTGTCCGTACGCAAAACAAAATCTATGCAAATAATCTCGCATGTCAAAAATATTTCTTTTTTATAATTTTTGTAAGATTGCTTTACGGTTTTATGAAGAAAAACAACATTGCTGTCATGAAATGTCATGCAAATCAATGTACCGGAAATTGTTTTGCGTGGAAAAAAAAGTATGGTAAAAAAAAAATTTCTTTTTAATATTTTGGGTAGTCGGTTTCCACTTCGAAAAAAAATATATTCACTTATTTGCATGCAAACATAGTTATCTACCATTTTAGGGCTTATCCTTATAATTTATTAACTAAGGGTAAATGACTCAATGGGTGGCTTAGGTCAAGGCAGAGATTTTTGGCCTTAAATATTATTCAGTTTGGTACCTAGAATTGGTTTCTTCGCATGCGAAGCGTTTGGCTTAAATCCAAAATAATTCTGAAAAACTATTATCAACATAAGAAAAACTTGTATTTAAAGTTTGAGCGGTTAAATATTATAATTTAAATGCAAAATGGAATTTCAGAATCCGTCGTTGAATGGAAAAGATAGAGCCAGTTAGCTGAAATGACACCCGAAGTCATAAAAACCGTAATGATTGACTTCAAGAACACATGGTTTTTGTCTGTGGAAGTGACTGTGGGCCATCTTGTATAATATTATTTTATAAAAGTTAATTATTAAATTCCTTTTGTTTTAAGTTAACATTGTTTTTGTGTATTTCTTATGGCCAGTTTTTCAGTGTGAGATCACCCTAGTCTCAGGGTTAAACCTGAGGTAACTCCGAAAACGTGTTTTTCAGTTGAAGTTAACTCCGAGTTAACTCACCTACTTTGGTGACCGAATTGAGTACTTTTTCAGCTATGACCCCATCTTAATTTTGACAGTGAAAGTTATTGACAGTGCAATTTTATTGTGGCGCCATCTCTATTCGGAAGCGTGAAAGGCAAAGAAGGGTAATATCCATAGGGTCGCACATCAATGGCCCTAGATTTTTGACAACTGAAAGATAAAGTTAATCCTCAACTGAAAAACTATTTCTGAGTTAAATCGGGGCAAATTATTATTTTCAGACCTTTTTTTAACTCAAAGTTAACGGAGAACTGAAAAACTGGCCCTTAGAAATAACTTGTTCCTTATGAAAAAATAATGATATATAAAAATAGATTTCATGAGATTTTCATTGCAATCTCAATGAAAACTCCAGATATTAACGAAATCAAATTAAATCCTGGTCCCACAATTTAAAGTCTCAATAAAAATTGCTGTAAATCAGATTTTGGTTAAGTGTAAACACAGTATTCTAAAACATTGATCTGGTTAAAAATTTTGTTAAAAAAATGGCTTACACCATTTATGCACTTAAAGTTACAGCTTATTGTTTTATTTTGAAAACAATAAGTCAATGTTAGGCTTATAATTTATGTCTGGACGAACAGGAGGAAGAGGGCTCATCTCACTTCCTTTGTGAATGCCCCAGCCTAGCTATAAATAGGAAAAATGCCCTCGGAGAATACTTTTTCGATGAATTGGGTAATATCTCGTCTTTGCCTCTAAAAAACATCCTCAACTTCTTCCAAAGATAAGGATGGTTTAGGGAGGCACCTCAAACTTAAAACTTCCACTTAACCTTCCCTCCTAAGCTTCCCATTCCTACATTTCCCCCACCCTGGGGAGCACAATGGATCCACTGAGATCCGAGTGAGTTGATGCGGCTTGCCACATCATCACCCCACCTACCCTAATCTAACCTAAGCTTATAATTGGACATGGTGCAAACCAGAAACTAAGCAAATGGTTAACGAAAAGTTGTACTTTTTCTGTTTGTTTTCGTTGATAATACAAGTCATTTGATAAAAAAAAACAAAAAAGGCAGAATTTTATTTTTTAAATGTTATATGACAGAATTTTGAAAAAACAGACTTTTGAAAAGTAGAATTTTGACAAACAGAACTGGGATAAAACAGAATTTTGAAAACAATTTATTTTATTTTTAATCAGAATTTTGAAAAGCAGAATTTTGAAACCAGAATTTCGACCAGCTCCCGTTGCCGATTAACTGCCGTCAAAAGCGCACGCTTTTTAACAATTTCCAAACCCTCTTTTAATTATTGGCAGAATCTTGTAAAACTGAATTTTGAAAAACACAATTTTGAAATGCAGAATTTTGACAAATTTAGAAAGCAGAATTTCGACCCCAACCCCAAATGTTATTGCGTATGAAAAAAAAAAATATTTTCGTTGAAAGAGCTTCATGCCGTGCAGCAATTTTTATTTGTTTTGATTATATTGCTAGTTGTTTTTAGTAAGTCATTAAAACTCCAAGCTACTATTATTACTCTAAGAACTAGGTAGTATATCTAAAAGGTGTGTACGCAACGCATAGATATGACCTGTTATTATAAAACATTTTTTTAATGACTTGCTTTGATTAAATTTCATAACAAGACAACAGACAAAAACACCCCTTACTCAAACCGAATATACCTATTTCCCAGTTTGTTTCGCGAAACTAAAAAGATCAAAAATAGAAAAGAAAAACCACTCATCTCTGCCTTGCTGTGAATAAGTTTTTGTTTTTTTTTTTTTTCTCTTTCTTGTCCTCTCTACGAGTAATATAAAAATGACTGAATTTCTCTTGACATTTTCGTTTGCTGTAGACTCAAATTATGATGGCCTTCCTCAAAGCTGCCGACAGCTAGATTAAGGTCTTACCACCTACATAATGTTTGTTTTTGCTCTTCCTTTCACAATCATCCCCTTTTTAAGCTGCTCTGGACTCTAAGATGATAAATGTACAAAAATCTCAAGATAGAAAAAAAAAAAAATAATAAAATACCCTTGTGTGCGGTTGTAGTACGTAGCAAAGCAAGGACATTTTGTGGGGCTAAAGGAGAAACATCGCATCATATCGTGCGGCTATTTGTAAAAGGAATTCTTCATATTTTATTTACTTTTTTTACTCTGCATATTATTGTCCTTATAACTGGTGTGGTGGCTTATGGAAGTTTCTCCCTTCTTTTCACTATAACACAATATGATATTGCAACATTTAAAATATGTACCTAAATGTCCCAATTACTTTTTTACAAAGGAAAATCATGAAAACTTTGACTAAGAGATGTGCAAAAAAAAAAATAACCAAGACATTATAACAACAAAGCCGTAGCTATTCCAGAGGCAATTCATTGAGTTTAATCCTCTTCTGGCCCTGTCATAACAACTTATCATTTTTTTTTTTTTCATGTAAGAAGAGCCTTTTCTTATGGACAACAAAAAAAAACTTATGCTTGCTAAGGCTTCGAGAGAAAACACACAAAAGTTAGCAGATTTTATCAGCTAGGTATGAAGCATATAACCTTTTTACAAGTTAATTAATATCATGTCAACATATATGGGTTGACGTATTCAACAGGTATTTTTAATGGTGACAAGAAATCAGAATAAGGATGTTAAATGAAATTCTTGATTCTAAGGGTTCTTATAGGCAGTGAACAATGTTCTTGGGGGATTGATGTTAACTTTTTAAGTGGGTATAATAGATTATTTTTGTATAATGATAATTTTTGACATGATTTCTATTCAATCAAGTTTACATGGGTTGGGTAGGTAAAGGAAGTCGTAAAAAAGGAAAAAGGTTTTTACAATAAATCAGCCAAATGAAAGACTTTGTACTTCTGGTTAATTTGATTTGTTACATTATTAATTCCAGATAGCTTTTAGGTAGTATTTCGTCAAAAAAAAATAGATTAGAAGCAAATTGAGCTTAGCAATTGAACTTGCAGAAAAAATCTATAACGTTGTCATCTGAATGATAGACTTTATATGGATCTAGTGGTCTTCTGCTTAAAAAGATGGTCTTAACTATTACTCAGTTACTTACTTAACTGATCTAAGATTCAACTCAAAATATAAGTTATGTTCCGTTCTTAACTAATGTTCTCCAATACCCACGCCAAATTGGTGGAAATACTATTTTACTGATTACATTGCAAGTAATTAAAATATAATTTTTAAATTATTCCAATTGATAACATTAAATGAAAATTTTAAATTAAAACTACACATTACCTGTTATTTAATTGCAGTCCTACCAATTACACGGAATTAATTTTAATTATTATAGTTAAAAAATATAATAAAAAAGTAATTGGAATTGATTTAGTTAAGATTATACTAATGAATGCTTTTGTTTGGGTTTAAAATAAAATAAAAATTAGTATAAAGGTTTTAATTGTATTTAATTACTTTTTTGTTAACTACAGCATAATTAATTTTCTGTTTATATAAGGAATGCACAACAAAATTATAAGATGTGTGTAATTGTAATTGAAATTTTTAATTTGGAGACATACAAAATTATAACTTTATAAGATTTTCAATGATCAGATTTACTTATTAAAAAGAAAATGAACAAATTAAGTAGGTAAACAGAATTTTAAAAAAATGTGCTTCAAAAAAAATTAATTAAAAAAAAAATAATATTTCTTAAAAATTGTAGTCATGCCGCAGTGCAGTCATTTGCAAAAAATAAAAAAAAAAAACTTTCATATTTACTACTCTTACTGTCAAAATAAACTTTGCGAAACGCTTTAGCAGAAGTAAGCACTGCCATTTTCGAAAAAAAAGTTGGGTTATGTTCTACTTACTTTGCTACCTTTCACTGTAAATTAAGAAAAAAATGTAAATTTGTAAACCTTACGAAAAAATTGATTTGAAATTTTGCACCACCATTTTGGATTTAAAAAAAATGTGCTCTTTTGTGCTCAACTTTTGTATTGCCTTGTGCCGTTAATATTTAAAAAAGAATAACAAACTGCTAATATATCTAACTGTTTTTTTAATTTAGCATTTTTTACTTGAGATACAGGAAATAAAGGGCAAGTTTTGGATTCGTGCCAAAAAAAATTTCGAGATAATAATCAAACATGACATTACGATGATCGAGGATACCAAAAAAGGGAGTGGCACAATTCTTTCTGTCTGTCTGTTTGTCTGTCCGTCCGTATATTGACCTGGAGCCTAAGCCACTGTAGCAATTCAAATTTCAAATTTTGAACTTAAGGTTTTTTTCGAACTCTCCAGGGGGGAAATTTAATTTTTTTTACCACCAAAAATTACGGTACTTGCCCTACAACCGTAAGTAAAAAGTTTAATTATCTCAAAAACAGCTCTAAAAATTTTTATTTAAAAAAAATCTGTGAATTACTGTAGATAAGATGCACTTTTTAATAAGAACAAAATTTACCAAAAACCGTTATTTACGGTTGCCATATAACGGTTTTTTTAATTTTCGATTTTCTCATTAACGGCTCAAACGATTTAAGTCAAAATTTGTATGCAAAAGTGCTTTTATAATGTTAATAATATTGCATATCAAAATATAAAATAAAAATTATTTTGGATTTAAAAAAAAAAAAATAATTTTTCTTTTTCAAAATTCTATATATATAGAATATATTATATCAAAAATGAGATGATGAATTTTTTTGAAATAAGGTTTAAGAATGTATTTTAAAACATACTCTAAATAAAAAATGTTTTGAAAATTTTTTATGTAAAAAATTATTTTTTAAGAAATCCGCTCCAACGATTTTAAATTTTTTTTGCATATATTCATATTTTTTCAAGTGATTAAATGGCATACTTGTTTTTGAGCTCTAAATATTTTAACTAGTTGTTTATACAATTAAAAGAACGATTTAAATGCTTTTTTATATTTTTATTTTTTTTTATAATTCTTTCATATTAAAAAAAAAAAAATATTAATTCCAAGCAACTTGAACATAAGATCAAGTACGTGTGATCCAGTCGTGCATTTTATTTTTTAATATTTACAGCATAAAATAGCAAAATAATAAATTTTTTCGCAAATTCAAAATGGTGGCGCTAATTTTGTACGCTTTACAAAATTGTTTTTTGGCCGTAAGGTGCCAGTTATAGCTATCATTGAAACTCATCATTGAAAACTTTAATGATTGATTTTGAGACATTTAGAAATCAAAATCATTCATTATTTTGTTGAACAGATAAAGCTCAAGACCAAATTAATATGATTATCCAAAACAATTTTCAAATAGTCCCAACTTTCCACATAAAATGACTTTACAGATTCCAATGATTATTGGTAAGGTAGTTCAATCATTGAAAAAAGAAAAGTCTTTTTATGTGGAAAATTGGACCTATTTGAATTTTTTTTTTTTGACAAGAAATATTAATTAAGTCTTGAGCTTAATCAAAAAAGTGAATGGCTTTATTTCTTAAACGTCTCACGATCCAGCAATAAAATTTTCAATGATGAGTTTCAATGATAGCTATAACTGTCGCCTAAGAGTTGCAAATATATTTTTGTTTAGCTCATTATCATATATGGCATCTCAAACTGAGCACAAAACAGCACAATTTTTAATTTTGAGAAATTTCAAAACTATTTCATTTGCAAAATTTGCAAATATGCTATGTTTTTAAGTAATTAAAGCACAAGGCTACGTACGGCTTAAGACAATTGAAAACCCTTAAGGAAATAGGGGCCCTGAAATGTTACTGAAAACTATTTCAGATAATAAGTATAAATGTAAATTTTTGTAAAATTTATCTTTAAACAATCATTACTTAGCTATTATGGAGAATATCAGAAGGATAAAAATCTAAGGCTAAACCACCTAAAAACAGAAATATTTTTCCCGAGATACTGCCTCTTGCGAGGAACTGACAAATCCTCCAAGAATATACTTGTCATGAATAAGTGCTTCTCATCAAGCCGTTCGGACTCGTCAAAAAATTGTAGGTCCCCTCCATTCCTGCTAAAAATACTCACACAGGAATGGTTGAGAGTTGTAAGTCACTAGGCCTTGGTTCTTCACAAGCTGTTGTGCCACCAAATTTATTTATTTTTTTTTTTTCTACACATGGTAACACAAGTAAAGGTCTTATAACCGGAAAACTTTTTATCAAAAATTAATAATGACGGTGCTCACAGAAATGACATAATTTTTATAAATTTGATGAACAATTTCATCAATGTGACAATAGTTTTTGAATTCGAGTCATTTAAGAAATAATTAAGAAACACTTATCCCAGCCTTGACGTAATTTTTGAAGGAACCGTGGGGCTCCTATGATACTGATGAGGGCCTAGGCAGTTGGCTATATCAACTTATTGTTAAACCGGCCCTGGAGGAAAGGGTTACACTTCTTCTGATAATCTTTGTCTACATCCATGATTTCCTATAAATATTAGACATAATATACAGGGACAGGCTGAGCCACCAGGAAACCAAAAATATTGTGCGGTGGGCTTCAGCAAGGAGAAAAAAGTTCATAACAGCTAAGAGCATTACTTTTGTTTTCTAAAGAAAACTTTCACATAAAATGTACTTCAAAGGATCCCCAATATTAAAAATAGAGCTCTCGTGGCCCCTAAGAGATATCTTAAAGCAATTTGGCTATTTACATACTTTAAAAGAAAACCCTGGTTTTCGGGTGTTAGGGCCCTCATACAAAAAATTTAAGCTGTTGTGGCCGTAAGAGGACCCAGAAGAGGCCTCCGTAATACTCAACGATGATTCAAAAGAAAGCTCTAATGGAGTTGTTCGGGTTGCCCCACTTACTTATTGTTTTGGACCCAAGAGGGTCTCGAAATGCCCTCCCTCCACGGTCTGCTATTGGCTATATGAGGAGAATTCTTTAAGCAGATGATTTGAAAAGTTACCCGACAAAAACAAAAACACTGTTCATACAATGAAAGAAGCATCATTAGACCATATCATCATTAATAATCATTTCTGAGAATGATTTTTCCCTTACATCAGGGTGACTCAATATTATCAAGTTAAGATAACTTTTTTCTGCTTTATAAATTGAAAAAAAAAAACATAACTTTATCCTTTAACCAATATGGTTGCCCTGTCTGCAGTTTCGATTACTATTTTACCAAAAATTTGATAATTCAAGTTAAAAGTTCAAATGAGCTCAACTCCATTGCTTTTCGCCCAGGTATAATAGTTGAGCTCATCAGTTAGATGACTAACATACCCTTCTAAGACGCAAATTTGTATCGATGATTACGGACTAATATAAAAATCACAGCATTGGAGATACTGTGAATTTTATTATTCAGAGGGAATTTGGTTAAATTTCATACACTTTGAATTTCAATGCGAAACGCAATGGAGTTGAACTCATTTGAACTTTTAACTTGAATTATAAATTCGGTCACTCCACTCACACAGAAGAATTTTTCTTCATATTCAATTATTATCAAAAATCAGATCACATCTAATTTTAAACGAGACTTTCCTTATCCCGATGGATAGTCTTGTGTGTATGAAGAGCAACAACAAAATTTTCCCATAAGCTTTTCCTAATAATGCGAAACAATTTAAACGGAATTTTGTTGTGTGCAAAAATAATCGCATTACCTCTTTATTATTATTAACTTGTACACCTAAATTGCTTCCATAGAGGGAGAACAAGAGTCTTTTATCTATACCCAGTACGACACCTTTCTTTGTGTAATGTTTGTTTGCATACAAAATACAACTACAAAGGTATGTCCATTATATCCATAGATGTATACATGTGGAGAGAATATATGGGGTGGATTATGAGTGGATAAGTTAATTTCCGGTCGACTTGAGGCATGTTTATTTGGCCAACAAGATTGAGTTTTACTCCATAGAAAGACAATAATATGTCGTTAGAAAAATGGGTTTACATTTATGTACTTAAGAAAGGTATTCGACCATGTAAATAGAAGGAAGGCGTTGCATTTTCCAGCTCTTTTTTATTTTTAAGTTGCATTGGCCTAGGTCTAGGGTCTAGGAAATAAACAATCACACGTGCCTGCTCCTTACCTCAAGATACCTTTATCTTTACATGGCTTAGGTTATTTAATTATGTAATGTGTACGCACGAATGACGTACACTTGGCCGTATACGTGTTTTTTTTTTTAAATATTGTTTTGAGTCGTGGAATTTCATCCAAAAGTACTGTTTGTGCAGTACTTACAGTACTTACAGGGTCATATCACCCTACCGATATATTTTCATTAATTTTTTTATGAAAAAAATTAATAGAAATGACAAGTTCCTATATCGAACATTTTTGCTCAGGTCTTATATTATCTACAAAACAAAAGCAAACCCAAAATGTCACAATTTTTAAGACGATGATTCTCTCATAAAATGTGTTTAGAAGAAATTTCAAGTATTTGTATTCAAAACTGTTATACCTATTAATAAATCCACAAAAATCTGAATTTTGACATCTTAATATGAAAGACAAACCCTTAATGTGGTCTTAACGTAGACTAAAAAATAAAAAAATTGATTGTTAACCTCACTTTTCCATCATATTCAAGGCTCCAGACTGAAAGGATAGACAATCGAAAAATGGAAGCCATAAAATAAATTTCATTTAAATATTTTTGCAGACATATTTGGTTAAAATATCAAGGTCGAGATTATTCTTACATACAAGAAAGGTTACTTAGTTTAGTTTAGACTTTTACAATTTAAGAAAAATAAAAATATAACATTTATCAGAAAACATGTCTGTTTAGTGAAATTTCATTAACTTTTACATTTTTATTTGTATCCTTCAAGCTGTCACTTAGGTACATGTAAATGTCAGTTTATTAAAAACCACTCATTTGGATAAAGTAAAATCTTATTTGATTTAATTTATTTCAATTTATTTATTATGATTCTCGTGTCATCATAAAGCCGAATTAAATTAGAATCCACTCTTTTGCGGTTTATCAACAACAATACACAATATATATTGTTTTGTACATGCCTATGCCCTTCCATCCACAAGCCATCATCATACATGCATTGTTATAGAAAGAGCAATACAATAACGAATCATATTCATAATAAAATAACAAAAACGTCTGACAAGAAAAAGTAAGAAAAAAAAAACCAGACAGATCCAGAACAATGAAAAAAACAGGAGTAGAGTGGAGGTAAATATTTATATCTCTTAAAATAAGCATAGAGGGATTTCTTGGTTTTATGCGTTACAATCAACAAAATATCACACAAAATAAGCTCAGTAAAATTATTATCAGAAGACAATGTGAATATAAGACGCTAGCACGTGTATGAAAGTAATAAAATTACAGCGCGTTTGATTATACAAAGCTAAGACAGGAGCAAAGGTCATGGTTGCCGTTGTACAACTTAAATGCATTGTTGCTGTGATTTGTCTTTTGTTTTACAATAGGAATGTCTTTACTTCAATTCTATCATTTTTCTCTTTTTTGAAAATATTGTAACTCCATGGCTTCATTCATATGAAAATTAGATAAAAAAAATGTTTCGTTAATTTTGTAAATTTCAAATATAAATAAAGCTAGACCAATCTAGCGGACGTGCTTATAATGATTAAGCTGCAATGTTTTTTCCTTGGACAAAAACCTTTGCCTGCCAAATTTTGAAGCAAAAGATAAGAGATTTTAGGAATCATTAATAAATTAAATTTAAATTATATAAAACGATACATTTTTTTATTTTCTAACTGGAATAGCTACCTTAAAAAACCCGAGATGATGGCAGAAAATAGATAGTGTATTTGAGCATAGTGCCCAAAAGTATGCTTTAAACATTCTGGCATTAAACACATAGCTCCATTTTGACCTCCCTTGAGTGCCAGTGCCAAGACAGAACTACAATGTGAGAAAAATATCCCTATACGTAAATTAACTCAAAACACCATACCATATAGAGATAACGCATGGTAAGCAGGGTTGCCATGTCTTGAACAAGTCCGATAGCCAAATTTAGAATTTTTTGTAGCCCAACATCGGAGCTCAAAAAGTAGCCCAAATAATAAACCAAAACAATAAAAAAAATTGTTCTCATAACTTCAATCAAAATTTATTTTAAAAACAACGGAAACGAAAACGAAAATTTAAGTTCAATGCGTAGACAAAATTTAAATTTTCAAAAAAAATTTCACTTATTCTTTGGATAATATTGATTAATATTCAAGGCAAAAAATGTTTGCTTTTGCCTAAGTTACCCGTAAAGTCAGTTATTTATCATTAATTAATAAACTTAAAATGGAAAACAATTATTTTTGCATACAAAAATGGAGGCTACAAGATAAGATTCGGGCTATTAGTAGCCCAATTATAATTGGGCTGTGTTTCAGAAATTGTTGTCGGCAATTTCGGAAAAAATAGCCCAATTTCCGATAAAAAGCCCAATCTGGCAAGCCTGATGGTAAGATGTGGTTTCTGATAGGGCTGCCATTGAATAATTATATTAAAAAAAATATGCATGCTAAGAATTTTAACATAAACGGTCCAGAAAATTTGCCAGTCCCATTTGCCTGCAAGCCTGCAAAAATGAAACACGGAATAAATAAGTAAGTACTCGAAATTCTATTCTTTAATTTGGAAATTCTTGTAGTTTTTTAATTTTTTTTTGTAAAAGCGATTACGCAATATAATTTTTAATTGCGATATATCAGGCCGTGAGTGTATTAGTAGCCTAACTGCATTTTTCTCTCAACTGCTTTTTTCTTATCAAAATTAAAAAATAATAAATATTTTTTTGCTTTAAAAAATATTTTTTCGGTTTTTGAAAAAAAAAACTGCAGCCAATATACTTGGTGGTAGTGCACACAAGATGTTGATTTTTATTCAAAAATTATTCAATATAAATTGATGGATACTTTGCATCCACATGTGGCAATTTCCATTTAAACACAAACCTCTAATAATAATAATAATAATTTAGTGGCGCAACAGCTCATGGAGAACCAGGGCCTAGTGACTAACAACTCTCAACAATTCCTGTGTGCGTGTTGTTGGCAGGAATGGAGGGGACCTAAAATTTTTTGCCGAGTCCGAACGGCTAGATGAGAAGCACTTATTCATGACAAGTATAATCTTGGAGGATTTGTCAGTCCCTCGCAAGAGGCAGTACCTCGGAAAAAAACATTTGTTTTTCGGTGGCAGTGGCCGGGAATCGAACCCAGACCTTTGGCATGACAGTCCTACGCACTAACCATTACACACACAAACCTCTACTTAATTAAAAAAAAATATTTTCTTAATCAAATATGCACATATTTTAAAAAATACATGGTTGATTTTGATAAGACTCAGTATTTTAGGTTTTTTAAGCACTTTTTGAAGAATTTTTAGAAAAAAATTTATTTTCATGAAAAAATAACGGTAGCTTAAATAAAAAATGTTAAAAACCCGCCGTTAAGGAACATATTTTTACGTAAAAATGGCTTTAAGGATTTTATACAACTTTTTTTCTATTCTAAAACTAGTGCGATACACTACCAAAAATATTATAAACTCGTATAATATAGAAAATTTTGTTAATTTTGAATTTTCTCAATATCGGTTGAAGAGATTTAGATGAATTTTGTTATAAACAAATTTCAAATTAGATTAAAAAAATCAATTTTATCTTAAAAATAGGTTAACATTTTTTTGACATTTTATTTTTACATGCACTATACTTAAGATTTGCATTCCAAAAGTTTTCCAAAGGAATGTTTTAAGAATTTGATATAATAAAAAAATATTTTTTTTAAAAAACAGCTTCAACGATTTTAAATTTGTTTTCCCTACAATCATATTAAATCAAATGTAAAGATGGCATTTTTCTTTTTCATCTCAAAATCTCAAAGAAGTTGTTTTAGCGAGTACATGTATGTACATTAGGGTGGTCCTTATACTGTGTTTTTTTGAAATTAAGAATTGGATAGGCATCAAATGGTTCTACATAGAAAACAAAATGTTTCCTAATTTTTTCTGATTTTTTTTCACTCCCCTGTTCTTCATATTTTCACCTTAAGGTACTTACTCTGGAGTTTAGTGTGATTCTTATAAAACGCAAAAAAAAACTTTCAAACTTCAAAATTAAAAAACAAAAAATTATAATTTTTTAAGATTAAAATTATTTTTTCAAAAACTATTTGAAATAAAAACTTTATTTAGGAAGCATATTATAGACTGAAATCGTGGCTTTAAAAAAGCTGAGTCGTGGCATTGTAAGTATTTCCGTTTTATTATAGAAAATTACCCCTCCCGCCTGAACGGGGGGAATTTTTTTTTCTCAACTGAATCTAATCTATATATTCTGATTTATTTTTGCATTTAATAAGAATAATCCGTTACCCATAATATATAATTTTCTCAAGCACTCAGCGTCTGGAACTTAGGAGTAAGTACATGCAGTCCAGTTGTGCATTTTATTTCTTTGAATAACCTTATTATAACATAAGGAATTAGCTAGAACTGGGCCATTTTCTGAACCGCTTACGTTAAAATTTTTAGCATGCATATATTTTCTTTTAATATAATTAGGTACTCAATGGCAGCCCTGTCAGAAACCACATCTTACCATTCGCTATCTCTGTATGGTGTTTTGAGTTAAGAGATATTTTTTTCTAACACTGTAGTTTTGTCTTGGCACTGGCTAATATCATCTAATTTTTGTTCATACATCACAACTAGATTTAATTTTTACCAACAAAATTTTTAACGCTTTCTACAAATATTGTTTATCATCTTCCAAATTCAATATGAAACTTTTCAACATATTTTGTATTCCCTGAGAAATCCTTTATTGAAATGAATCTGCTTGGCATAAAACCACATTTTTTGCTTCTTATTGAATTATATGTAGGGGCAGGTAAAAATTTACAACTAACTTAGGATTTCTTGGAGACAAAAACAGAAATTGGGAAAATTAAAAAAAAAATATAATTTTTTTTTGGAAAAATTAACAGCTCAAAACTAAGGAAAAACTGATTTTTAAAAATTTTATAACGGAAATATCTCGAAAACTTAAGCTTATGAAAGAAAACGAATCACGGATTTGGATTCAGAATAAAAAATTACAATTCAACTGAGTCTAACCAGAACACGTCAAAAACTGTGTAATGCTATATTTACACCGAAGGTTTATCTCAGTTCAGATTTAATTAATCTATTTGGTGTTTTCACCTCGAAAAAAAAGATTTAAAAAAGTTTCATTTTGACGGCACCTTTAAAAATGCAAATGGTGTTTTACTTTTTTTTATGAAGTGGAAGTGAGATAGAATGCTTCATTTGTGATGAACTGAATGCAGCCACGAATGAATCTTTCAGTGCCATATAAAAATAGGTCAGTTCGATTTGAAAAAGTATTTGCGCTAGGAAGATTCAATAAGATTAATTTCTAATCTTCAAGATTAAAGAAATAAATTTGTATATTGTAGGTCTTTGAGATTTGGAGAAGATTTGAGGCAAATCTTATTAAATCTGAGATTAGTATTTGGTGGAAATACAGTATAAGCCTGGGTGATTGAATGAACAGTTTTTTATATTTGAAAATGCCAAACATATAAATTTCCACATGGCATTGATGAGACACAAAAAAATATATTGGACAAATTAAAAAGAAGAAAAAAAGTTCTTTCAGAATGTTAAGCAAATTTTGTTAAAAAAAAATCACCTCTCGTTATAACCAACCTCAAAAATAGCATTAAAAAACATTTTTTGTGGTTAAACGAAAATATCTCAGACGCTCAAGCTGATAGCCAAGTGGACTTGGATTTTCAAAAATGTATTGAGAAACATTAAAAAAAAAATAAGAATATAACCTCCCCTTGTTACATAGCCTCTGAAATAGCAAAAAAAAGCTTCTCAAAACCCACAGCTGATGACTAAAAACGGATGGTATATTTGAGTTGAGTTTTCAAAAACTCATTGTCAGCACTTAAAAATTAACCATAGTTGTGAAGCTTTTAAAAAGTGTCAAAATACTTTTTGCCATACATTGTTGAAATATATACAATTCTGATAAAGACTGAGCAAGTTCATTGTTTATTGTAAATTGTCATTTTCCCTAAATGGTAAGGCCGATGTGCATGGTAAATACTTTAAACATTTGCATTAAAGAAATTACGGCAATTATTTAAATGCGTTAAAATATTTCAATATATGCCTTAGAGCATTATTAATTATTTATTAATCCGTTAAATACTAACGTAAAAATATTTCGCACTACTTCAATTTGGTGCGACATAATAAGAATGTACATTATTTGCAAAATATTGTTAGCATAAGATATTGGCACAATGGCAGCCCTTACTCATTTTTTTCATTTTTCTTGCATATTTATGGGAAATGAATAATCTGCTAGTAGTACCTCATGGCATGATGGTTAGTGCGTTGGACTGTCATGTCGAAGGTCTGGGTTCGATTCCCAGCCGCTGCCACCTAAAAACAGAAATGTTTTCCCTGAGGTACTGCCTCTTGCGAGGAACTGACAAATCGTCCAAGAGTATACTTGTAATGAATAAGTGCTTCTCATCTAGCCGTTTGGATTCGGCAAAAAATTGTAGGTCCCCTCCATTCCTGCCAACAACATGCACACAGGAATGGTTGAGAGTTACTACTAGAGTCACTAGGCCCTGGTTCTCCACTAGCTGTTGCGCCACCAAATTTATTTATTTATTTAAGAATAATCTGCTAAACTTAGTCCATTTACTCAATGAAATACAAATTGAACAAGAAATTATTTTATTTTGCTTTTCGTGAAAATTGGAGATGGGAAAGTACGAAGTACGACCTCAGTCACCTTTTCTTGATTTTATCTTTTGTGTATTTATTTGACCGTCTTCTGCATTCTTTTTTTGTGTTTGTTCTTTCTTTCGTTTTTTTTTTTGACATTCACATTTGCAAAACTCTTATAAAGCTTAAGTGGTTGGAAATTATTATGATGCCAGACAAATAAAAAAAGAAGAACGATATACGAAAAAAAAACGTAGGGAATCCCACCCACAACGTGGACGTTCGTTTAATCCCATTACTACTTTGGTCACGTTTCAATCTAATTTCGACCCTCTCGTTTTCATTTTCACTCTCATTCCCATCGTCATCATCACGCATATCAAAGCCACAGGGACAAAATGCATGAAATGATTTCATTTACTGATGTCGGTTTTTGGAATGGCAGAGGTAGAAGCAGCAGCATCAGCAGCAGAAGCAGCAAATAGAAGCATCCGAATAAAGAATATACAATTTCAACTTGATTTTGATAGTTAGTCAAAAGATGTGTCCCGAGAGACGCCTTTAGGGGACACCAATTTTTTTTTTCTCTTTTTTATTTTCATTTGGCAGATAAAGTATGCTTCAAGAACGGATGTTCTAATTGTCAGTGCTGTCGGTTTCTTTTGAACTGAAACTAATTGGTCAAAGAATTGGACATATAGCTTATGTGGGAGGGAGGATAGATTGTGTACAAATGGAGTTCGTCTTATATAATATTTTATTAAAGGAATGTAAATATGTAGACGTTTGAGTTGACCTTTTACTAAATTTACTACAAACACAATATTTTGTACGTGATCAAGAGTTCAAGTCATTCATTTGCACAATGATAGTAAACACTAGCTCAGGCATGCTAAAATTCTTGAATGTGATCAATAAAATATTCATATCATCATAAAGTAACAAAAGTGGCAAAGTAATGTGTCTACATTATTTCTATGTATTTTTCCTTGGAAAAGGTGTCAAGTTTTCCTCATCAAAAATGCCAATTTGCTTTCAAGACATCAAAGAATTGAATGTTTCAATAAAATTTAGCGTTACGATGACGAAGAAGTGGAGCTTAAAAGGATTAACGAATTTGATTCAAATTTGGCAAAGACTCCATTTTCATTCAAGTCCTTTATTGAAAATTTTGTTTAAGTTTATCTAGAATCTAGCTGGACAAGCCATACACCAAATTTGGTTTTCCTAGAATTTCGTCGGGTATAGTAGCTCACACGGTCTTATTTGTGATTGGTTCATAAAATTATTTCATGCATTCGTTCAAGAGATTGAACTCGAGATTTTGATTAAACTTGTCATTACGATGTTAGGGAAGATAAAAAGTGGTTCTTACAATTATTAATTTTGGGTTTAGTTCTAAACAAGATTAAATTTTCAACTAAGGAAGTTATAAAGCATTTTTAATTTTTTTTTTACCAAAAATAACGAAATTTTTAATTATAAAATATTTTTAGCAATTTGAGAAAAAAATTCACTAATTTTTCTAAAATAAAAAAAAAAACAATAAATTACTTTAAGTAGCAGACTTTACATTTGAGTTAAAATTTTGTTCTGAAAAAAAATACGTCTCATGAATAATTTTCATATTTTCTTGAAAATAGTAAGTGGGTTCAACTTTTTCGGATCATTTTTTTATGCAGAAGCTACTTAAATGAACTGCACGACTAGGTTGCACGTACTTGCTCTTATATTCAGGAGGCATTTAAATTATGAAAGTGATACCAGTAATAGTTTGAGATAAAAGCCAAAGAATATTTTTCGAAATTTAAAAGTTTTGCTTGCAGAAAACAACTACCTTCAAAACATTTCGGAACAAATTAGTTAATAAAGCTCTTTTTGTACGAGAGTTTTTATAGTTCCAAACTATTCCAAAGTACTGTTTGCAGTGATTGTTCTTGCACTGCGTGTAAAATTTCAACTGGCTGGCTGGTAACTGGTTGGCACACTGCGTTGGGCGGCACACTGTGTGGGACGGCCCTTAGCTTTGGGAGTTGAACGTAAAATTCGTTTACAAATTTGGATGGGAAACATAAAGATTAAGAGAAGCTAGGTAGAATATCACTAAAGTAGTTGTACCTAAGTAAATTTTTTGCAAATATTATTTACTTGCGACATAAAGGTATTTACTATATGGCATGTTATGCATTCATAAAAAAAATTTAACTCGAGATCTTGATCAGACTTGTCATAACGATGATAGGGAAGACGAAAAAAGTGGATCTCTATATGCCTGTCTGTTTTTTTTGTTTGTAAGTCCATCAGTCGGCCAGTCAGTCGGTCAGTCAGTCGGTCAGTCAGTCGGTCAGTCAGTCGGTCAGTCAGTCGGTCAGTCAGTCGGTCGGTCAGTCGGTCAGTCAGTCAGTCAGTCAGTCGGTCAGTCAGTCAGTCATAAAGTCAGACAGTCTTTTTTTAAGAATTAAAAATAACGGTCCTAGATTATGTTAGATTTCAAAGGAGTGATAATACGTTGAGCTGCCATCATCTCACTTGGATCTCATTGGATCGATTGCACTCTCCAGGGTGAAGATGGGAAGTGAGGAGGGATAGGGAAGAGGTTAAGGGGAAGTTTTAGGTGAGGGAGGCCTCCCTGAATCATCCTGAGATCTGAATGAATTTCAGGATGTTTTTTAGTGGCAAGACAGAGGTTTCGTCCAGTTTCTCGAAGAATTATTCTCCTTTAGGGCTTGTTTTATGGTTCTAGATAGGCTGGGGCATTCACACAAAAAGCGAAAAGAGCCCTCCTCAACATCTTCATCATGACATTCTCTACATAAATCCGATGAACTGATGCCCATTCTATTTATGTGTATTCCCATTGAATTGTGACCCGTTAGGACTCCAACTATGAGAGATAATTGAGGCCTGCTTAACTTAAGTAAGTATTCAGTTTTTTTTTCGAAATATTTGGCCAAATGTTTCTTGAAAACCGACAAGTGTCGATAGATAACTATCTGACATTTGCAGCTTCCAAGAAACTAAGGTGTATTCTATTTTTTTTTTCTTGCTCCAGTGGCATGAGCACCAATGCTTCTATTTGGCTCGGATCAAGAGATGATTTGCTTTTGCCCAGTTCATCTGCCATTTCATTCCCATGAATATCAGTATGTCCCGGGGCCCATCTAAGGGTAACTATGTTCGTTGCGTTGAGTACTCTTAACTCATTCCAGCAACGGTCGATCAGTTTGGTGATTGATCAAATGGCTTTAACTGCCACCTGGCTATTTATGAAAATGCCTCGTGGCATGATGGTTAGTGCGTTGGACTGTCATGCCGAAGATCTGGCTTCGATTCCCAGCCGCTGCCACCTAAAAACAGAAATGTTTTTTTCCCGAGGTACTGCCTCTTGCGAGAAACCGACAAATCCTCCAAGAGTAAACTTGTCATGAATAGTGCTTCTCATCTGGCCGTTCGGACTCTCAAAAAATTGTAGGTCTCCTCCATTCCTGCCAATAATACGCCCACAGGAATGGTTGAGAGTTGTAAGTCACTAGGCCCTGGTTCTCCACGAGCTGTTGCGCCACCAAATTTAATTTTTTTTTTTCAATATTATTATTGGCTATTTCGCATGATGCAAGATGTTTCGCGGCTTCACAGATTGCCAGCACTTCCGCCTGGAAAACACTACAAAAGTCTGGAAGCCTTATAGATCTATTTGTTGGTGGGTTATCTGAGCCAACACCCTCCAAGGTTTTGGAACTATCAGTAAAAAACCGAAACATGATTTGCACTAATGACCCTGTTTTCATTCCAGAGTTCCCTGGTGGAGATATCTGTCATGGTAATTCAGTTGGAATCAATGTGCAGCGAAACGTAGTCTGTTTGAACGTCAATGTCTGTAAAATTCACTACAGTTCTATGACCGTAGAGGGTAATACTCCAATTATTACATTGTTGACACTTTTGGCCACCAGCTCGTTCGTAAAAAGATCGAGAGGGGCAAGTTAAAAAATAGCGGTCCTTGGCATACATTTTTTTTCAAGAATTTTAGAAAATCTAATTTTTTTTTAAAAAGGGCTCCACAATTTTTAATTCGATTCAAGGCAGGCAGGACATTTTTTAAATCGAAGTTGGTGGTTTGTACTTCATCTTGCAAGATCACCATAAATGAAACGACAAAGGCCATATTTTAAATGGAAGACGATATGGATTAAGCGCATGGTTAGATACCAAGAACTGTCACACCAAGGCAAAGATGAGAAGAAGACAAAAAAAAAACTTTGAAACACTACCGAGTACCAACCGCTTCCACATAATTGTCACCTCAACGAAAAATTCATTGAGAGAATAATAACTGACACTGAAAAAATCTTCCATTCTCTTGAATATGAAGAAGAGGGTACTTCTAGTGCTGGACCCATCTCTGGCGCAGGATCAGGTGTTAATGGTCCAACGATCAAAGATGTCAATCAAACGAATCCGTCTCTGAACCATTCACCATATAAAACAACACTCTTTGGTCATTCCAAAAAGAACGTCATTTCTTTCTAGTTTGACCTTTTTGAGTTTAGGTTCATGGACCTCTAACCTTGAAATTAATAAAAGAAAGGTGAATAAATCTTAGTTAACGGGAAATTTGCCATTTATATGAGACAGATTATTATCTAGATTCACTACATAAAGTAGTATAGGGTATAATTTATTTTATTCTTCATTTTGATGAAATTCTAGGATAAGATTATAACCGATGGACCAAAGTGTGTCATTATGCCAAAAAAAAAAAATGTCTTCCTTACAATCATTTCCAAACGAAATGAATGCAATTCATTTTTTTATTTGTGACAATATTATCTTGGAAATTCCATCCATATAGTACCTTACCTACATTACTCGAAGATAGAGAAAGATATAAGATATTTATAATTCTAGCGCATATCCTTGTCAGCTTTGTGGAATGGTAAGTTGTTTCCATAAACACATTTTGCTCTCGTTATGGTCCTCGTATGTGTTTCTCAGAGTCTTGGTGCTCCAGCTCCTGGTACTGATGGTAGTTTATATCTCTATTCCATATAGAATGTGGAAATGAGATTTGGATTCCAATTTCTTCTTTGCTAATCCTCACTTTGTTTTTCGTACTCGAATTAAGATGAGAAGCTAAATCATAGATGGATTTAGAGTGTGGGTGGTGTATAGAGCTGCTTTACTCACGGGAAGGATATTTATTTTCGAGCAAACATTTTATTTATATGTGTGTGTCAAACCAGGGTGAAATGTAATTTTTCTTCCTTCAAGAAGTTATCAAAATTTATTGTCAGATATTATTATGGCAACGTCTCCGCCTTCACCTGTTATGCTGACACATTTTTCAGGTTTATTCTGTCAATTCGGTTGTGACACTCAAGATTCAACACCCACACTACCCACACCCCAAATATACCAATCTACAACACATATCCTCATCTCTCTGCTCATATTATATGGTTGGCAGATTCCAAAAGTGGACACCAGGCGATCTGGTGGACGACGACGACGACGATGACTACGACGAGGATAACGACAACAACGACAAGTTGACTATATACTACGACGAGCAAGTGATTTAGAGGAGATTTTCTGTTTTTATGAGTGCCACCTGCAAAGTAGTCAACTTGATTTTCGAAACTTCTCTACCGAAGCATGAGATGGAATTAAGGCGGAAATTTTGTGGAAGCAAAGCAAAGTTTATTGCATCAATAAAACTGGTAGATATATATATTTTTGTATATATGGCGAGCTATGATATGGAAGAAGTATAATATATAATAAAATGGCAATAGAAATAAAGCGGTCTTCACTCTGGCTCAAGGATACCAATGCATACCTACTTACCTACATGGAAGAGGAGGAGTTTTAAATGCAATTTGCTTTTGGGTATAATACATTTTTCGAGTGGATTTTGTTTAATAGAGGAGCTTCGAATGGAATGGCGATTAAAAAGGATTTATAATGTTTATTGTGAAAAGTATAAAATTGTGAAGCGGATTAAGGACAACGAATTTTGTAAATTAATCCAATAAAGTACCCATACCTATCTACAATGAGAATTTTCTGAGGGTACAATATCAATTTTTTTTATTTTACTCGAAAAGCAAATAAGAACCAATCTTACTCGTAGTGCTGTGCGTATGAATGACCATCGGTAATTGGGTATTTCACTGAGCGCTTTTTTAAACCAATTCTGGGAAAATTCCATTAGATCTAGAACACTCTTCTTTCAAGATTTAAAGAATCAAATCAAAAATTGGAAATTCTTTTGCTAATCAATAGTTTTCTGTTTCTGAGGTTATAGTCAGGAGACTCTTTGTGGGAAGCTCTCTGGAAACATGCAGCCCAATTTGTTGGACATAATAGTATAAATATAAATTAATCAAAACATAAACTCCTTACTTAAGCTTAGGACGCAGATCGAGCAAAGAAAAATTTTATTTCTACATTTTTTTTACTCGGGACAAATTCTGAAGGTTTGGAAATAGAAGAAAAGTCAAATGAGTACAGCGTAGCTAGATTTAGAAAAAAAAAACTATAAAATTATCAGATTTTTTCAAAGCATTTGCAGAGCTATAAAAATTGAGCACCTGCACTTGTACACTTGGGGCACAATATTATTTGGGATGAAAATACTTCAAAGAAGTCTGAAATTTTAATTTCTTTACTTCTCTGGAAAAGTTCAATTTCGGTGAATAGGGACATTAGGGACCAAAATCACAGTACACATATCTAAAGTAATATCTTGGGCATGTTGTGCAAAATGAGAACTGTCAGATGAAATTCAAGACGGCCGTTTTTGTGACCCCATCCGCTGTATTACAACAACAACAAAGAAAACGAACACGAAATTATTATTTAAAAAAAAATACTAAAAACCAGAAAGAAATGTTGTTTGCATAGTAAAATAATATTAATTAACAGTTAAAAAAGCTTGAAAAAATTATATTTGCTAATAAACAAGTTACAAAAGAACACACAACACCGGACAAAATATGAAGTGGGTTCACGACATTCACCATTTTTCACTGATTTTTTCAGATATGCGGAGAACTGCACAAAAATGAAAACGCTAATGATATTACCTTCAAAATGTGTACTGTGGACCAAAATAAACTTTTTTCGTAAAAATATAGTTGGTCCTCTATCTTTCAAGCTTTCAACTGTCATATTCCATTAACAGGTGGTTACTATGTCAATGAATTAAAAAAACTCTAAAAAATTCCAAATTAAAAAAAAAAATTTTTGTTTCTCCGAAAAAAAGTGATTTATACCAATTATTTTACATTTGGATTAAAATGAAGTTTTTCGTCAAAACATAGTTTATGTCTCGTCTATCAAGCTATTAACTATCAAATTCCATTGAAGGATGGAAACGATATCGTTAGCTTAAGAAATTTCTAAAAATTCCAAGCTTTTGGAAGTTTCTTAACTTCTCCGGAAAAAAGTGATCTTAGGGCAATTGGTACCTAGACATTTGAATAAAAAAAAAAATGTATATCAATGTATTCTTTCTCTATCTGTCAAGATATCAATTATAAAATTCCATTGAAGGATGGATGTGGTGTAGATTAATTTAAAAAAAAACCCTAACAAAACCAGAAATGTTCTGAATTTTCTACTGCTCCTGAAATCCAATTAAATTTGCCAAATCAGTTTGCTGATTACAACTTGGTTTCTCGATTTGGAAATAAATTTAAATTTTAAATTGATTAAAATTTTTTCTGAATCTGTATGTTGCCCTTTTGTACCATTTTCTATTATCTACGCCATTGACTGATTTAAAACAGCTGGACTACTTTATTCTTATGTCATGTTTTTCTTCATACATTTTATATTTTATTTTAGTCACGCTTCCTCAAAACGTCTTAATAATGGAAAAAATGAAACAGGGAGATGATTTTAGTTTATAAAAAGCAAAATATACATAAATCGTCACAATTTGTTCGGACAAATAATGTTTCGAACATTTTTTCCGCGCAAAATTAAGTGGAGAATTTCTTTTAAATTTTCATGTACAGCGGTTTGAACTGTCAAGTTTTGCGCTGGAGGTGCAAACTGCTTGGAAAAATTTTACATGTGAGACAAATTTTGTTTCGATCTGAGTACTAGGCTTTACATGGTAAGTATTTTAATTGGAAAAACTTAATATGTTCTTTGAAAAAAAAAGTTATGATGAATTTACAAAAATGTAATCCCTACTTTTTTTAAGAAAATACGGTACAACTTTTTTAAAAAAGCATTTGGTTACTGGCATGTACCTAACCTTTTTTTAGAATATGTGGCAATTTTCCATTTTTCTATCTTCTTATCCACTTTTTTATGGAATGGCTCTAGTTTTCTAAAAAAATTATATTGACGACTCTAGCTTCATTTGCTTTTTAAATGTAAATGCCTGCCCTGCCAGCTGCCACCCATAGTCATTCATTTAATTATTGTATCGTTTTTTTTTTGGCTGAAGCCCCTTGAATCATTTTTGATGATATCAGAATTAACAATTAATCCTTCCCAAAATGTAATTTATAAATTTTTTTTATAAATATTAAACTGTCGAGTAATTTAATATAATCGTTTAAATGCATCAATTAAATAATGACAAAAAAAAGACATCATTCATTACAAAAAATATTCCTTTCCATGTAAAAGTCAATATCATACAAATTTGAAAATTTCATTTAAATTTTATTTGTACACAAGTAATGCTCAGTAATTATTATTTTCTAGCAAGCAAAGTCCATCTTTATAAAAGCATACCAGTGTTGTTGGTAAAATTCTATTTTTGCTTAAATTCTGTTAAATCTTTTACTATAATTGACTTATACTTAATGATACCAGCTCCAAAGCATCCGAAATAATATCTACTTACACGAAATTTGGTATTTTTGGGACGCAAAGAAAGAAAGTGTATTTTTGAATATTTTTATTACGTAATTTTATTATTACAAGCAAACAAATTTTGTAATTTGTTTCTATTATTACAATTTGGATTAGGCTCTCAAAGTTTGTTTTTAAGCAGAATAGATGTTTAGAAAGTGGATTTAGTTTAAACCACTCAATGCCACACTGCTGTTTTTGTGTGTCCTGGTATCCTGAAATTAGCTCCAATGATTTTTGTAATTTTTTTCTTTTCCTAAATTAGGTATTGGTATACGCTGTACCTTTTGATTGGAAACAATTTTTCTTAAGTAATTATTTTAGTCCACGGTCAATTTTTTTTAAAGTACTGCCATAGCGTTTATTGGTTAACGTGTGCCCCACCTTGGGCGCCAATTATTATGAGATTTTTTTCGCGTCGTTAAACATGGGTCGGATTCGTCATTTTTTTTTTTTTTAAATCCCATGTGGACAATCTGTCACACACTCGATAGACTTGTGGACCAATTGTCACACCAAGTAGGTATGGATCCCATACTTTTACGTTAAATTATGAACTGCCCGACACACAATATATTGTTGATCGTGTGGACTACCAGTCCGACAACTTCAATTCGAAGACCTATGTTTGTTGCTTTTCCAAAATACCTTAAGAGTAGGTATCTGGCTGATGAACTACACCAGGTTTCTACTGACTCTACAAACATTTTGAAGCCACAATGGGAAGGAAGGCAAAAAATGGAAAAAGAAAAAGAGAATAAGTTGTTGAAACTTGTTGTAGTAAATTTTACCGCAACAATTTCTTGCACACATTTTTTTAATTTTTACATGAAATAAAGGAGTCGGTACCATAACTTAAGGATTCGTAGGAAAAATTCGAGATAACAATCAAACATAACATAACGATGATAGATAACAGGAAAGAAGTGGGTATTACAATTCTTGTTACGGTTTTTTTGTAATTCCTAAGGGAGGAAAGTAATTTTTTTAACCCAAAAAATAATTGTACTCTTCATACAACCAAAAACCTTTTTATTAAAAAAACGACTCAAAAGATTTAAAAACAAAAATCAGTGTCTTACTGCAGTGTCCTAATGGTGGAAATTTTGTTTGCAAAAAATTGTTATAAGTGGTACCTGCCATTATAATTAGTCTTTTCTTTTTTTTTTTTTCTCATTATAAGCTCAACCGATTCCAATAAAGATTTTTAAATAAAGAAAAAAAAAACAATTTTGGATTTTTTAAAATATTTGCTATTTATTGGTAATTTAATATTTCAAAAATCGGTTAGCGAAGTTTTTTAAAACTAGATAAGGTTGAGTTAGGCCAAAAGTAGCAAACCAAATATTTTTTCTTAAAAATGTTGGTTTTGTGCTTTATTAATTAATAATTTTTTGGTGAAAAATCCAATATTTGCTGTAAATATGTATATAATGATAGTTTTAACTTTATTTTTCACAAAAGAAAAGTTTGGTGCCCCCAGGATTCGAACCCTAAACCCTTCGGTTCGATCCTGACACATCGATCAAAAAATTCCCATCCGCACAAAATGCTGCTACGAAACTTTTTTTTATATTCAATACTAAAACCCATCGATGTTGATATTGAAAACGATGAGAGCTTAGGAAAAATTGTGGGGTGTTCGCACCGATAAATAAATTTGTTATCTTCGTTTATTAATCTTTAAGAATTCTTCCATTAAATTTACACGATTTTAGTCAGTTCAACTCTTTAATACAATTGCCAAGAAGTTTCTTAGGTTAAAAGTGACAGATAATGATAATCATGGATTGAGCACAAAGCTAGAAATCTGAAATAGTAATTTGGTGATTTTAACTTTAGTAAAATGTTATGAGGTAGTACGATGCTGAAATTATTTAAAATTAGCAAAAAAAATTGTTTTAAAATTTCGCGCCATTGTTTTATAGGAGGGAGAGACCTTATACGTTTGATTAAGCAGTTCTCATTTTTTGCGGAGTTGTTTATTAAATTGGTCTCAAGCGTCAAACGCAACATGGTAAAAAATTACAAAAAAGAGACATTCCTAAGGACTAATTCTTGATAAAAACACTGTTCTACAATTTGATTGATTGATTGCACTACAACTTTTCTTTACAAAAAATCAAACAAATTTTTTAAGTAAAAGCTACGTTTGGATAAAAAAAAACATTTTTCAAATGCCTAATGGTAATATGGTTAATGATTCCCCCCAATGAATCATTCTTTAGATTTCTGATTTTTTTAAAAACGGTATGACTGATTATAATTGTTCTTCTTCTTCTAAAATTTAAAAAAAAAACTATTTTTCGGTATTATTAAAAATATTTTTTTGAAAACTTAATATTTCAATAACAAATTGTCTAATGTCTTTTATGTCTTTTGACACTTGGTACTTAACAATTTTCTATTTTTTCGTTATAACATTTTAATTTCATATAAAAAATACACGCAAATGTATTTTTCTCAAGAACGAGTATTTTGATTTTGATTAGAGTTTCAAATATTGCGATCTTTTAAAAAACCTACACAATGTGACAACAACTAGTACCCCCACAAAAAAGTTGGTATACAGTATGGCATATCAAATTTTTCAATCATCATATTTTGAATTTTTATAAAGAGTATCAAAATTATTTTTTAAAAATCTCAAAAACAGAAAAACAATTATTTTTTTCATTTGGTTTGTATGCAAATAAATACTTAACAATAACATTCCAAATTTGTCTCTTAAAATTTATATTAAACAGTATATTTTGAATTTTTTTAAATAAATACTTTTCTTTGTTTTTCCAGTAGCGATTGCAGCGATTTAAAAAATTCAACACTTTATCTAATTGTGGCAGTATCCCAATACGTCATTATGTATGTCACATCCCTACATTCACTGAACATGAAGTCAATCCTTCAGGAGTAAACGATTCTACCAAATAAATACGTGTAAGGGCTAGTTTTTCAGTGCGCAACTATCCTATTTTCGGGGTTAAACCTAATATAACTCCAGAAAAGTGTTTTTCAGCCAACTGAACCCCTAAGTGAACTCAGGAGCTAAATTGATGACCTTGACAGTAAAAAACTGACCCTAAAAATGTATCTGCCATTAGACGCAGAGTTTGGTGACATATCCTTTTGATAGCATACGTCACAGACCAGGGCTGTAAAAGATAACAATCTTTTAATCTTTTGTAATTGCAATCCTTTTTGAATTTAATTAAAAGATTGCATTCATTGTCTCCACTTTGAGACTATGACTTCAAACTCTGCACTCACTATTTAATATTTAATACATTTTTGCCCCAATCATCTTATAATAATCAATTGAATGCAATCATTTAGGAATGCATTCTTTGAATTTTTTTGCATTCCTTGCACTCATTTGCTTCCTTTTGTATACATTTTCAGTCTTCGCATTCAATTTACATTCTTTGAATTCTTTACACTCATTTCTATTCTATCCATACAAAAAAATTTAAATGAATGCACAGAATGTAAATTAATGCAAAGCATGCTAATTAATGCAAAGAATGCAAAAGATGAAATGATGAATGAATTCAAAGAATGTATGCATATTCCCAAAAGATTACATTCCATTTATTATTGCAGAAAAAAACCATTGCAATCAGGCAAAATGAATAGTGATTTTAGAATTTGAAGTCGCTGTCTCAAAGTGAGGTCAATAATTGCAATCTTTAAACAGAATTCAATAAGTGATTGTGTATGATTGCATTCACAAAATATTGCATTCATTTACAACCATGTCACAACCTGTAACATTTAATGATACGAACCACAATCTAGCAAATGTATAGCTATTACTTAAACTTTGTGGTCCGTCATTTATTAATAGGGGCTAAGCAAATTCAACGACCAGAAACAAGAACGGGCAACCCAGACTCAGTCACGCACTTTTTAATTTGTGTATACAAACAAAATACGACTAGAGCAAAGTGCAACTAAAATGAAACCGAAATCAGACGAGACTAAGATTTACGAGGCTGAGATCGATACCTAGACGGTAGTGACATTTTTCGAGAACGAAACTGAACTCTCTTTTGGTTAGGTTTCGGGGCCACTGCCCGGTAGTCGAATTGATAAGAGGGTTCCTAATTGAGAAAAGTCTATACTTCCGATTTGTGATCGTATGAACCCTAACACTTTTTTGTCATTTGGAAAAAGTTTATAGATTTTTTTACGAACTTCAATCATCCAGTTAGACTATAGGAATTTCACAAACCTTCGAAAAATTTTAGAACAATGGTATTAGGCTTTAAAATCCGCTACCTCCTCCATTTTAAGGTCTTGCAGACCTCTTTTAAGACAGATCAAACAATATATTCTTAAATAAAATATCCTCTTATTTATTTGAGCTTGAATATAATCGCCCTAAAGGTCGCTTATCTTAAAACACGGGCGCCACTTATTTTAGGATACATTTTTCAAAAACCTTGTAAGTTTATTGGGATAACATCCCGACATTCATGTTAAACCCAACCCATATACTAACCCAATCCAACCTAACCAGGAAACAACCAACGGTCCATGCATAAATAGACGAGAGTGGTATAAAGATCTTCTTAGCATGCACAATTTCCAGGTAAGCTTGCCTTTATAGCTATAGTCCCTCAAGAGATAATCAATGGATAAAATTTAGCATGTATCACACGTGCTACGAAGACTATTCACGTTTCAAAGTTCTACTATTCTACATTCTGTATATTATAGAGAGAAAGAGAGAGAACACAACAAAAAAAAAAATATGAATGCAAGGGAAGCATTTCTACAAGAGTTGTGCTTTCGATTGGTATGGCTTTTCTAAGTCTATATTGGGTAATCCACTTTTTCGTTTCATTTATCTCTTGACACGTATACACAAATACATGTGAATGCATGGCTATCCATCCACCACCATCAGCATTATATCCTTTCTTTGGTTGGTAGCTATATATAAAACCTAACCTATCTAACCTACCTACAGTAACAACAACAGCTTTTACCTCTTTCTCTTGGGTTTAGTCAAGCAGGAACGATATGTGACCAAGAAGTCGTAGACAATTTACGAATCTATTGACTCTGGAGTACAAGTGTTGAAAACATGGCTGGATTTCGTCAAAAATGTAGAAGACATAGGTAAAGGATGAAAATTGACTGAGTTTCCAATGAAATTCAGAATAATCAGATTCAAAAAAATTCTGGGAACAGTTGGCACCATTTTGGTTTTCCTTAAAATCCTTAAGGTGATCCATCCGTTTGATAGCAAAAAGACTTCGAGCAACTCTTAAGCAGCTCTGGAGAGTAAAACACAGTCAAAATAGCTCTCATGAGGGATAGACGCAGTTCTCCGAGATTCACTCCCGAGAGTTATTAGAAGCCCATCTTTTCATATCCTGCATAAGGAGACTCTCTCAAATCATTCAATCCAGCCCTGATTATGAAAAACATATCACCCGCACCTAAAGGCAGTCATGGCAGGAATAATGGAAACCATTTCCAAAGACATGACGCCAATAGACGGACACACCAGGATGCAAAGGAAACTAACAAACACAATCGAGAAAGAGATATTCAAAGTTTTATCCTGAATTACAATTTGATTGCTCGGCCAGGAGAACAAGAAACAGGTCGTACAGGGTTGGTAGTTTTCCATTGTTGTTGTTGGGTCGTCAGCATCCTTTATAGAAAGGATGTCTCTACTACTTGCGCACGTCACTTCACTAAAATGCACGTAGTTTTCGTTGTCGTTCTTACATAGAAACGTAACTTGGGTATGTTTGTACGAGTATGTTTGTAGTACGACGGACGGGCAAACTTCCGGTTTTTATCTTTCTCCAAATAAATTGGACTCCATATTCTTTTTTGGCTCGACCTGTTTCCCACTTGATTTTCATGTGTATGTGTTATGTGAAAGACTTTGGTGCGGGGTGGCAATGATAAATTCTTATTTCTTTTTTTTTTATCGGTAAAAGGAAACGAGGTTATTTTTTGTCTGTTATAAAATTAAGTGAAATGCATAAAGGACAGCAAGAAAAAAAAATAGATATTTAAGGAACAAGCGAAGAGAATGCACTTTTTTGTTGAAACTAAATCGCTGATAAAAAGTTTTCACGATATTCACCCTCAAGGGATGGAACACTCATTTATGTACCTACGTATAACTTTGGCAATTCATTGCACTTGAGACAGCGACGACGAAGACGACGACGACGACGAAGGATATCTACCTAAATGCTCGAGATGCTTAATTTTTTTTTTTTCAAAAAAAGTCACAAAAACTTCTACCCATAATGGAGGCACAGGCAATTTTCTTTTGGTTTTTTAAGTAGTCCTTCTCTTTTGGTGTAGAGAAATAGGTTTAATACCTTTAGGGGAATTAATCCGATGGAGGTAGCGAAGTGGCAAATTAAGTATAATTTCTGGGCAAGTTTTTTTCCGATTTTTTTTTTTCTTCGTTTCAGCATTTGGCTTTGTCGACAAATGACAAAGACAAACGTTCGTTTTATGCACTTCCAGGTAGATTAAGGAATTGTTTCTTTTATTTCAACCCCATATTTGCCTACGGAAAAGGAATTTTTGGCAAAGTAAAAACTTTTTGAAATCACTTAAATATTTAATGGGGAAAAGGTGCATTAATAAGTAATAAGAAAATAGTTTTTCAATTGCCATTAAGTACTTTTTTGATAAACTTATTTAATACAATTTAATATTTGAAACTGATTTTATACAAAGTATAGGTGTATTAAAGGTGAAGTTACATATTCACTCAAATCTTTTTTTTCTATATTGAATTCTATATTTTTTGTTATTTATATTTTAATTTCGGTACCACGTAAGCATTTTGTCCAATGCCAAAGTTCAGCCCCCAACCCATAGAATCCGTCCGTCCGTTGCCGCAGAGGATTCGTTGACGTTTGCCGGATGCAAAGGATAGGAGTGACCGTAATGAATGCGTTTTCACATAAAAACCACTTGAAATACAAACACACACCAAAAAGTTGCTATTTACGCATCGTACGTAGTTTAAGCGAAACGAACATTTCTATACACAAAATGACACAACGAAATCATAAATGAAAAATTCCGTTGTGATTTTTTTTATGTAGTTAGGAGTTCGATAGTAAATAGGCAATTAAAAAGACGGTAATAGATTCCTATAACAAGTCTCCACTTATAATTCACACACAATTAATTGCCCGAAATAATATTCTGCACGAATATTTGACAGTTTGTCTTATCTTGCAGTTGGGTTTAATTTTTAATGGAAAATGACCGTAGAAACGAGCTAAGCACCACAATGGACGATACAAAAACCAAAAAAAAATATAAAAATTCACATCAAACGAGAAAAAAAATTGACTAAGATTTTGAACTGTTTTTTTTTTTTAATTTATTTTGGCATCTTTCTGATAAAATTCTAAATATTTTTGTTTATAATTATTTCGTTTCTGATTTCGTTCTCAATTCAAGAGAAAATTTTCGTTTCACATCAGCAGCGTACTAGGGTTTACGCATCTACCGGAGTGGAAAAGTTAAAAGTTTAGCTATGTACTTTGTCCGTTTCGGCTGGACGCATACGTCACTTATGAGCCGTTTTCCATCAAAAACATATTTTTTATCGATCTGTCAGTTGAGTAAGTCAACGGATTCAATAGGTCAGGGCCTTTTCCTTGGCCTTTTTTTGAATGGCATTCTTAAAAAATATTTGTTTTCCAGAATGTGAACTCACAGAACTAAAAATCCGAGCCTGTGCCCTTCGGATATGCAAGTAATTACTTTCTAGTTTTTGTACAAATTTGAATATTTGTTTTACTGTTGCATAGTTCAGGGATGTAAGTAAAAATATTTTGCCAGTAGCCCGGTAGCATTTCCACAATATGTCAGCTCCCGAGAGTACCACACTTAGTAAAACTGACCTTTGGTAAAGTATGAACGCCAAAAAAGAGATAGATAATAAGTACAGTATGGGTGCGTTCCCCTTTTGACGATGCGGAAAGCTATTTTTCGTTGGTTTTGGACGTTAGCTTCAGTGCCCTTCCGACAATTTTATAAATAGTTGTACCTTTATTGTCAGTTCACGTACAATTGATAACCTTTTTTTTTATAGATTAGACTCATAGACTGCAGTCATCAAACATGCTGCCATCAAGTTATAGTTCGGTGATGATGTATAAATGGGTGTGGTGCTTTTTCAATACATCCCGTATACTTGAAGAAGAAGATATCCGTTGGGAGTCCATCGCAGATTCTATGTCCTTGTGGTTCTACGGCTCTTTTATTCATTACGTATGTCGTTTTCGATTGGATTTAGGAATTTTTCCATTCATATATCGAATATTGAAAACATTCTACTCCAAACTTTCCATATTCGATAGGAATGGAACAATTCCAAAACCCAATCGAAAACGACATAAATCTATCTAAAATGGCCGACTCATAGAATCCGTCGCATGAGTTGCATTGCCTTATTCAACTGATGACAGCTCGATTAAATGTCCACGTTTTTTAGAGAAGCGAGCCCTAGACATTGCATGCGCGGAACGCAAAAAAAAAGGAAAAAGTCCCTTTATACTCGTACTTATAGACTATAGGTTGTTTTTTTCTCTGCCATATTACTTGGTAAACATGAAAACCAATCAGCAACTGCTTGTAACGCTTTGAATACATTTACTATTCCCCTGAGTCCATCAACTGAGCCATCCATGCAACAGTCACTGATTCCTAATTTGGATGGATCAACATTCAACAACAACAATCCTACTAGTGATCTAGTTGTCTGCTCAAACCAGATCACCCCAGAGCATATAAAACATTAAAACAGCTACTGATGTTATGAGAAACTCTCTTTTGAACCAGTTGGATATTCCAACTTCGTTTTTGAGAGGCTTCTCCAAACTGTATAGGTCTTCTTATTCATTAACCTCAACAACCGCATCAATAATAGTTACTTCACCCAGAAATAAAAAATTGCAAAAACTAAAGTGATTTCCAATAAATGTTCTAGAAACATCTTGAACTCCTACTGATGGCCTATAGTCTTGTTTAAAAATTTAAGTAAATTCTCGGAAGTTGAGCTAATAATAAGAGGTTTAAGAAGTTGTGAGGCGAAAACGATAGTATATAAAAACATCCCTAAGCAAACCATCGAGTTAACATTAGATACTTCCTGGATGTCAAGAAAGCACTCAACAGTATTTGGATTGAAGACCTTATCCATTAGCTCATGTACTAGGCTTTTCTTCCTCACTTAGATATCAAAATGATACGTATTTGTATTCCTTTCTTCCAGAAATTCTTTGTGCATTTGATGAAGGATTGCAAATCGACACTAAAGAGCTTCAGAGTCACCCAAGTCTTGAAGCAGCTAGATGGAAGGAGGAAAAAGGGTCATTTGCCTCCTCCCCCAAAACCATCTAAAAAAAGTTAAACAAACACTGAAACTATACGTGACAACTATTTCGATGATCAGTGTGAGCTAAAATCATTTAAAAAATGTCAATAAGATCATCAATTATTTTGCTGAGATAAAATTTTGGAATTAACATCATTTTGTAATACTACCTGCTATTAGCTGTCCTCAAAGTGACCAACTTTGATTTCCAACGGAGTTGCTTGTAAATTAGAACTTTTGACTGCTGGCTCAGCCCAGTTCGGTTTAGTTCACCATCTCCAAAACAGCTAAGAAGGAATTGCTAATATCTTAAGAAAATTCTGGGGAAGATAGATGCTTTTTCCAAAGATCTTTCTTATAATGCCCAGGGTTGCCATATTTTGAAGCCGAAAAAACAGCCCAAATATTAGCCACATACCAATTTATTTTTCTTACAAAAATGGAAATTCTGGTAACAGAAGATAAAGTGAATGATATTAAAGTGAAGATTGTTGCGGTTGGTTTGAAATATCAAAACCAATGAGAACATGAATAAAGTGTCAAATGCGTTTAGAGGGAGAAAAATAGTCTTAATATATTAATTTTTATGATATTTGATTGGTCGGTCATACTTAAATCAAAGGATACGCCGGATTTCGTTTAGGCAAACTCTTTCAGAATTTTGTTTGGAGAGTGGGACAACCTCTTTAAAAAAAATATGTAGTTTCCGTACAGAAATCTTGCTTTGAAATACTTTCAAAAGAAGATAGATTACCTAATGTATGAAATAAATTGTGATAAGGGTAGTTCAATGGACCCTACTTGACCCTTTGCATATGCCCTTGACTTTTATTGCTGTTTGCAATTTTGAAAAAAAAACCCGGTTTCTGATAAATAGCCCAATTTGTAAAGCTTAAAAATGGCCCATAATTTTGGGAACTAGCATGTGTAATATAAAATATATTATTGTTGTTTTCGTTTTTGTAGACTATTGAAGATAATTGATTAACCGATTTTTATAAGGGAACGTCTTGCATTTTTTGATGAATACGATTTTCATAAGTTACTTTCCTGCATCTTTTATATGCTCAATACTTAATACTTTTATTAAGTTTTTATTCTACTGTTATTGTCTAGTAACTCAAAAAAAAAATGTTGATTAGAAGTTTCTTTTGTATTTCTTGGACATTTTGATGGCTCTGGACTTTTGGCAACTTAAATATGGGAAATTTTGAAAAAGAAAATGACAACTAATTGGTCAGAAAATGGTCAGAAAAGGTCAACTAGTCCTAGAATTAGGTTAGCCCTAGATAATTTGTAATCAATTCTTAATGATCCATAAGATCACGCAAAGGCACCAACGATTTTTAGCACCTCATTCATAGGAAATTCAGACAAATTTTATGGTTACCATCCGAAAGATTACTCGATCGTGATAAAAGGTCAACTAATTTCAGTAATTGGTCAGCCATAGTTTTTTTCATGTATTTTAAAAATTTGTTTCAAGGTCACAAAAAGAACTTTTGATACCTCATTTTTTTTTCTATTTAACGTATTTTTTTTTAATAAAATTTTCCTCTTGTACACCAGGGGGAAATACTAACCCCTTCTGATGAGATTTTTTCTTGTCTACTTCCAACATACATATGCTCTGAATTTTTTAGAAGACTTTACGCGAATCGCCTTGTATGCAAAATAAAAAAAATAAATTAAATTAACCCCTCAGGAACTATAGGGGGATGATAATAAATACTCGCGAAAAAAAGAACACATGAGTTTAAATGAGAGTCACAATGACTGACGTGCGGTCCTAGCCTAAGAGTTCCCGTTTTTTTTAAATATTTTTTTTCTGTTTTGAGTTATTGTTTTTTTTTTTTAAATCACTCCTCCCACCTGAACGGAGGAAATAGACCCTCAGTACGATTTGTCTCTCGTCTGAATCTAGTCCATACATTTTGATTTTTTTCACGAGTTTTAAGAATCACCCTTACCCCATAGTTAGAACATTGAAGTGAAAAGAGGTTGACCGAGAGGGTGAAATACAAATCTGAAAAAATTAGGGAAACATTTTTTTGTCTTCCCAAACGCCTATCCAGTTCGAAATTAAAAAAAAAAAATAATATTTTGGAAGACCCTAATATGTCAGTTTAAATATCACTTACCTGCATTTTAGCATTATTGTTTTCCATTATAAGGTTTTAGCTTCTTTTGTTATTAAGAAAAAAAAACTCCGATTTTTCAATTAAACATTTTATTTCCTTTCTTATTAGTTAAGTGTATGGCATATATTTTTCTTTTTGTTTTATCATTTGAAGTTACTCTTTTTGTTCAAATTTATTATTTTCTTTTAAAGATTTTTATTTTTTTTATTTTTAAAGTTAACATTCTTAAATATCTAGATTTTATTTTAAATAATATTAAATTCTTTTCATATATAAATTTTTAGTTTAAATATTATTTACATTGGAATATTAAATTAAAAATTATTCGTTATAGTTTTTTTTATTACATAATTTATTTTTTTTTTCATATATAAAATAAGTTTATAAAAAAAATATAACTACAATTTTTTTTAATTATATTTATATAAATGCATTGTCAATTACATAAATATTTTTTTTTTTTCATTTAAATATCTTTATACAAATGATTGATTATTATAAATGATTTTAATTTTTAAGTTAAAAACAAGGTTTATTTGTTATAAGTAGCTACTAATATTATAATATGTACAAAATATATTAACAGATTTTAAATTTATGCAAGTTTTTTTTTTCAAAATTTTCTTATTAAATGGAAGCAACGAACACTCCGAGCATTGTTAATAATAAAACAACAACAACAACAAAAAAAAAAGAAAAACAAAAAGCTGCGCAATTTTATATTTTATTTTATGAAAATTCTTGTCAGACGCAGTAAAAAAAGTAATTTAAAAAACTGTCATAACAAAAGATGTGTAGTTGATGATTTATTTTAAATCATATTTTTCTAGACTTAATCAACAATCATATCAGATTTCATGTTTTTTTTTTTTTTTTTGTTCAATTTAAAAAGAACAAATATTCGATATTCGTTAAAACCAGATTTATTTATTTTTTTCTTTTTTTTCAAAGGAATATCCTTTGGCATTTTTGATACCATAAATATGTAAATAAACCCAGATTCAAGGAGGATTAAGAAAAAAAAATAATAATAATAATGGAAACACGAGATAGCTATACGACCAACGACAAGACAACGGGAGGAGGTCAAAAGAATTATGCATAAAATAGAAAAACATTGTAAAAGAAAACAATTATGATTGGATTGGAATTATATAGATAGGATGTTGTATCCTCTTTGTGCTTTTATTCTTTTGCGATTTTTTGGTTTTTTATATGGAAATAATTGAATTTTACCCAAAAGTTTTTTCATCATTTTTGTGCAGCCAGAACTTTTAAAGTTTCAAATTCTTTAATCGAAAAGTAAATAATAGGTAGGTAATGGATAGTAGAATTTTCAATCATAATTCATCATCTGAATCCAAAGACATCATATAATTTCAAATGCGAGGCAATTATTTTCTAATGCTGAAAGTCCTGTAGAAAAAAAGCGAACTAAAAATAGGAACTCGTTTACGTGTAATTTTCACTCTAACTGGGCAAACAGAATGGTGTGGCTGTAGCGGTGGCTGTAGCTGTGGCTCGTAGCACTGTCAAAGTAAAAAGATACAGAACAATGGGAATTTGTAAATGAAGCAAGAAGTTAAACAAAATTCAACTCTTGTTACAAGCTACAGCTTTAATCATTCTGTAAAAGGGGTAAGTTTGTACGGTCGTTTTATGTAGTTGATTCGGTGGTCTATGAAGCGAGAAAGAACATAGCGGCCATCATTGTTGAAGACAGCAAATTGCTTTGTTAACTTGATGATTGGTGTAGCGAGGGGGTCCAAATATGGTGGAAGCAGGAAGATTTTTCGAGCAGGAAAAGTTGAATATAAAGTAATTTGATGTGTAGAGATTGGATTTAGAGAAAATTGGAGACATATGAGGAGTGGATGAATGCTCGGGATCGAAAACGTGGGATTGGTTGAAATTTTGTTAATAGGAGGTAAGAGGCTAATTCAAATAAGAAGATAAGAAATCAGGTGAATGAGGAATATTGAAAGATACACGTTTGCGTTGAGGTTACGGAGAGATTACAGGAAGATTTTGAAAACGAGGGTCGAATTCGGATTAGTTATCGAGCAATACGTGACTGAATTATGTGAGTTTGGCGTTAGGTACCGCTCACGATTCGAGAAATCTAGTTTACCGAAATTTGAAGTTTTCGATCACTGATGGCACTCTCAATCACTTACTCCATCACTAACACTGTAATTCGGCCGTTGGAAGGTGTTTATTTTTAAATTTAAGAAACGGTGAAAAGGGCATGCGGGACAGAAGGAATTTAAAAAAAAGGGTTTTTAAGTTTTGGAAAAATACTCATTTTAAAGCTCCAATTGGAATCTGGATGATGGCTGCTTGAGTTACGTTGAGTCCTGGTTTTTGGTTTTCTGGGATGCTAATTTTTGTATTATGAGTTATCAAGTCATTTCAATAACGTTATGATACTGAGTTGCATTTTTCGGTCACGGCAAGAAAACTTTCACTCATATTAAGTCACGAACAATATTACATGACAGCTTGTGAAAAAGTTTTCTTTCGATACCCAGGCATGGAAAGTTCGTCATAAAGAGATCTTAAATCGATGCTCTGTTAACGTTCCGAAGAGTGTTTTTTAGAAAATACGATATGTTGCTAGTCCTGTTGAACTTATTTAAGTCTATGATTTTAAAATGTTTCAGACTTAAGAATATCAAATTTCCTTATTTGAGGTACAGGTTCAGTAGATAGGCTATTTTATCGCTGAAAGGATAAGAAACCGAAATCTCAAGTGTTGCATTTAGAGAATATGAAATAGGGGTATGCTAAGTAAGCAAGGTAATGCTGATATTTACTCTAAGAGCTGGTAGCTGGGGAAGTCGATAAAGAAGCGGGTACGTTCTAGAATTATAAAAAAACATTTTTTGTTATAATTTCACATTAAATGAACAAAAGTTTTGTATCAAAATGTTCTTGTTTTATTCTGCCTGTTGGGGTTGGGGGGCTGGTCTGGTATCCATTTTGGACTTTTCAGTCGGATTTCCAAGAATTGCAAGGTTTTTGCGCAGACCTGGATATATTTTTGATTAGTTTTGGAAATGAAAGTCGAGGCCAGTTCGGGAAAATATATATGAACGGTATAACTGTTTTTATTTTATATTTTGTCAATCAAACATTGATCCGGCTCGAAGGACCTCTTACTTAAGCAGGCGTTACTGTGGGAAAATATTTTTTGGCGGTTTTTTTCCATTGTTGTCACAGCAATTGCTTAAATCTTTAATTTATTTAACGAATTTGTTAATAATTGGCTAGATGCCATAAACTAAATCATTGACATTTTATAGCAAGCAAAATGTTAGCCAGTTTCTCCTAACAATATGTATTCCTGTTGTTGGGTTCTTTCACGAACACAAAAAACAACTTCTTTCTTTTATATGTATTCTGTCGTTCTACGTTTCTACGTTCCATTTCTTCCAATTGTATTTTAGACAAGGCTTAGCTTAAGCCGACAACTGACTTATCTTCAAATCTTTTGCTAGGAGCAGGACCGTTCCCTGATTTCCAACGCTTATATATTTATTTATTTATTTATTTATTTAATGTGCCTTATGAGATAAATCTCGTAATAGGCTATACAGTTACAAAAATTATAATTGTTAAGATTAAGTTTTTTAAAGTTTAAAAAGTTATGTTACGTAAGTACAATAAATGATCTTGGCAAGTACAACAATATCAATAAAAAAGTGAGAAAACTATCAAAAACGAATGGCATACAAATAAAAGGTTGTAATAATCAGGATAAAAAAGATAAAAATGCATTCCATAGTTCCACAGATAAGCTTCTTGCCGCAAGTAAAGCCTTGATTTTTCTTCCAACTTGTTGCTAGTAGCAAGAAGGCAAAATTGGGCCTTTTTTTTCTTCACAGGGACGTATCTCCCCTATTCTTTCTGTGGCTACCATTTATTTTACTAGAGGCCGGGTTCAATTCACGGATAAAAAAATACCGTCTTATATTATTTTAAATTTTTTTATCGTTGGTTATATGCAATTCCCTGTTATGAGTTTCTGTTAAAAATTGAAGCTTTCTAAATATTGTAGGCTAATTTGGATGGCATTTCTACGCATACTGATGAACAATTTAAGACTTTGAAAATAAAAAAATTTCACTTTCATGTGAAATCTTCTGATTAACTCTAAGAATTTCCCATGCATAAAAAGGAAAGAGGAAAATTATTATTTATTAACTTAAAAATTCTGGTTGTTGTACTAACTTTACAACAAATATGAATGTTCATGACTCTCTGAATAATATAATTTTAATATTGGAAAAAAAAAATTAACTCCTGCAGACATTTTTTGTCTGCAGCAAAAAGCCCTTGTTTGTGTTCTTCTCTTTTAAATTATTGCCTAAGGTTGAAGGGTAAGGTTAAGAAAATAAAATCTAAAAAGTTTATTTTTCAATGGATATAAAATTTTGTATAAAGAATTAAAAAAGTTCCTGAAGGCTTATCCTGCAGAATTGTTCTTCCATCATAATGCGCTTCGTTGCTTTTTTTCAAATTAAAAAAAAAAATTGTTTAATGTTCGAGTATCATAAGAAAATATCTTGTTTTTGATGGCATCTTAAAAATCTGCGAAATATCTTAGAAAAATAATTATTATTGAAATTATTATAATGTGAGGGTTGCCTCCAAACATTTATAGCCAGCTTAACAAATTGTTACCACAAATATATTTATTAAATAAAAATTATTATAAAAATACTTTGTTAAGATTTTGTATATGTACTAAACAAAGAGTTAAATAAAATACCTTTACACTTTTTGCATGTAAAAATTTGCTGAACTGACTATGTACTTTTGAAGAAAACACACATTCAAATTTTTTTGTGAAATAGCTATGTTAAAAACCTTTCCTTACTTGTTCTTTTTTTTACTTCCTACTGCTTAGAATTTAAGATAAGAGATCAAGTCTATTGTATTTTTGGTTTTATAACTATTTTTTTTTTTTTTTTGACAGCGATTAATTGAATAAAATTATACTTAAATCAAAAACTATACCGAATATTTTCACTTTTTACATTTATACAAACAGGACAATTTGTTATATTATAAAGAGAGAGCTAAAAGCACGCAGTTTTTTTTTAATTAAGCTTGAGTTTTGTACAAGGGTTTATTTAATTTTTCTGGATTTTAGAAGACAAACTTTGCGATGACTTGATATGAAGATTTTGTTTTTTAATAGTTAAGTTTTATAATCAAATTTTTGTTTGGTTATTTAAAAAAAATAAAATAATTTTGCAGTTAAGAATATGCTTTACTAATTTGTATGTGCATTTAACAAAAAAATATAATGACAATGTACAAGATTCTAGCCATAATACTAACACTTTACAATAAAATCTATTAAGCTTAATTTTTCACAATTTTTCTTCTCTTCTTTTTAATCTAATATATAAATATTTTTTTCTTTTTTTTTAATTTTACAAATGCATTTTTGGTATCATTTCTTAATTCAGCAAATTGAAAATTGCCTTCAATTTTTATATAATTTTATATCGTTGGCCAGATCAATTTATGTATGTTTTTATCTTACAGATTTTAATTTAAAAAAATAAATTCTAAAAAATTACACTTACAGTTAATTTTGTTTTTTTCCAAAGAGTGATCAGAGATAGATTTAAGGAATCAAATTAAAATTGAGTTTAAGTGTATCTTTTTTTTTAATTTTTTTTTTCTTTCTGTGTACATAATACATCTACATCATCTACATACATTAATAATTTTAGAAAAATGAAATTTAATGAAGCTATCTTTTGGATAACGTTGTTGTAAAGGATATATGAATTCGTTGATATAGTGTTAAACTAAGCGCACATGATAATACAGTGAGTGTGATAACTAGACTTGGTAAGCATTTGAGGTCCGTACTACTGGCTGCATTTGGTTGAATGAAAAACGATAAAAGTTTTGTAACAAATAATTCCCGGAATGACATACCTTGGACTGGATCAGCTCTTGAATTGCTTGCATAAACAGTTTCACGTGATTCGAGTACAGGGGCTTTTTGGGGACGATCACCTTCGACAGATTCTTCGTTGCTGCGCCAGTAGATTGTTGACAAACGGGCCACACACTGCAAATTTAAAGTAAGTCAAATTATAACAAATTTTAATATTAGCAATTTTTATAATTATACGGAAACGATTTAGGGTAGAAAGATTAGTATTTAACCAGACATTTTTGGTTTTGCGAGAACTAAGTCAGACGCATTTTGTAAGAAAAAAAAAACAAATACAATTTCAGTATAGTGCCAGTGGGTAAAAGTAGAACTTATGCAATTACAAAAGATTGGATCTCAGACAACTTTAAAGAAACAATTCTTATAATCACCTCTACTAAATTCAATTCAATGAATGAGCTACGGAGGGTTACAGACTTAATTTAAAATCTGTTACTATTAGCAAAATGTCAAAATTCAATCTGACCTACTCTGCAGCTCATTAATAAGATTCTAAAATCGAAATAGTTAGACTTTTTTCTTGGAAATAGCTCTAATGATTTGATGACGTTTTTGTGATAACATTTTAAATCTAATTTAATCTCAGGCCAGGCCTTTATAGCTAAAGAAGGTTAAGAGGTGTTGTGTGCCTTTTCGGCTCTTTCAATTTGACTGAAACATTTATGTAATATTAAATTTTATTTTTAAATTAGTCAAGATACGTTGCATCCAGAATAGGTGTAAGAAGGTGCCAAAATAACTACTGAGTGGCATTACTGTTCAAATAATTCTAATGGAATTTTATATTGAATTAATATTTTTTACAAGAAAACACCAAAAGCTTTAAGAACGAATTTAATATAAAATTAATTTTTTTGTATTTTGGTATATATGAACTATGTACTTTACTTTAAAAATTTATTCAAACAAGTGACATCTAAGTTCGGAGTCAGAAGAATATAAAATTGATTTTATTTAAAATTTTGCTTTATGGTAAGTTATATTTGTAAACAAAAATTATATCGAGATTTTGATCAAACTTGTCTCACAATTCTGCCTGTCTGTCCGTTCGGCAGCAAAAAACGGCTGGATCAATTTTCAATTTTCTTAAACTTGGTACATAGTGGTTTTTTAAGAAATAAAAATAACAGTTATTTACGTAAAACTCATTCTTCGACTATTCTTTAAAAAAAATGCAATTATTTTCTTTTAATGGAGTTTATATTTGGATGGAAAACCTTTTTTTTCCAAAAAATATCAAGTACCTCCCAAAGAACCATTTTTAATTTCGATTTCTTCGAAACGCTACTTCTGATGTCAATAATTTTTCTTTATACAGATAAGAAGCTTGTAACATTATGAATAGTTATTTCTACAAAAATGTTCAAAAAAAATCTTTTCTTGATTTTTTAAAAATGGTCAAAAATTTATTTTTATAAAACTTGGTAGCTAAGGATTTTTTACATTTTCTAGTGTATTTTAAGACAAAAAATACGTTTATGGAAAAATAATGGTATACCTTCCATGCAAATGTTAAGAGCTTCTACAATTTTTATGAAACTTTTTCTCTTTACTAAAATAAGTGTGGTATACTCCAAAAAATTATAGGAATTTACAAAAAGCAACTATTTATAAGATACCATCTCTCATAGAACGTTTTTTTTTTAATTTTAAAATTTTTCTCCTTATCGGCTGAACAGATTTAAATAATTTTTTTAAATAAAAAAATTCAAATAAAACTAAAAATGATACTATTTTTCAAAAAAAAAAACTTTTTGAAATTCTTAGAGAAGTTTAATTTTTTTTTTTTTTTTTTTGTGAAAATTTTATAACTCAAAAACGAGTTAGCAAATTTTTTAATTTTACTATTTATGTGCACATAAGTATATACTTAAGATTTGCATACCAAAAGCTTTGCTTAAAAATATTTTATGAATTTGATATATAAGAAGTTATTTTTGAAAAAAACTGCGCCAATAATTTAATTTTTTTTCCATTCAACTATATTCAACCAAGAATTAAGATCTCAAAGAAGTTGTTTTAGCTAATTTAAATATCGTATTTCATGCCTTTAAACATTTTTTTTCTCATAATTTTTATGTTCTTACATAAAATTTTCTTAAACCCCCATTTAGTTTGTATCTGCATATTAATGAAAACATAAAATTTGCACGCTAAAATGTTTCCTTAAAAAATGTTTTAAAAATTTTGTATCGAAAACGATTTTATATTATTTTATTTTTAAGAATTTAGATGGCATACAAACAACTTTTAAGATTCTAAGATACTTGCACATAAGAGCATGTGTAGCGCTTGCCACGATACCAAACCAAACCATACTTTTGTAAGTATCATCCCGGTATCGTCAAAATCGAAAAAAAATTTACATCGTCTCGGTATCGGTCACGCTCTCGAATAATTCAGTCTCGTCTTTGTTTCTTTGAGTTGTACTCACTTGATATTTTAAGGACTTAACATAAGTGTATAAAATACATGACTGGGTCACAAGTACTTTTTCTTATGTTCAAGGCACTGAGGGTTTAAGAAAATTTTATGCAAAGACATTTAATTTATGAGAGGAAAATGTTTCAAAACATCAATACGATATTTAAAGTAGCTAAAAAAATCTTGAAGAGTTTGAGATCAAAAAAAGAACGCTAAAAATCTTGAAGAGTTTGAGATCAAAAAAAGAACGCTATCTCAATTCTGTATTGAATATGATTGTATTGACAGAAAAAATTTTAATTGTTGGAGCGGTTTCCTTAAAAATAATTTTTATGTATAAAATTCTTTAAACATTTAAAAGGAAAGCTTTTTTAAGCAAATGTTAAGCATTTATTTATGCGCAAATAAAAATAAAAGTTAGAAAAAGACTGTCCACCCGTTTTTGAATTATCGAATTTTCAAAACAGACATTTTGAAACTTTTTTTAAAAATTCAAAATTTTTTTTTTTTTAATTTTGGTATGCAATATTTTAAATCTTGCTAGAAATTTATATACAAAAACTAATTAAAATCTGTTGAGCCGATATTCAGAAAAATAAAAATTAAAAAAAAAAGAAAAACTTCTATGATAAGTACTATTAATATTTGCTATTTAGACCAAACTAACTTTAGCCTATAGAAAGAGTTTTTTAAAAATCGTAGAAGCCGTTTAAAAAAAAATGTCCTTAACGTTTTTTTAAAAATTTTTATGGAAGGTACCGTTATTTCTTCATGAAAGTAAAGTTTTCTTAAAATACTTTAGAAAGTGTTAAAAAAACCTTTAAATACAGAGTTTTATAAAAATCAATCATGTAGTTTTCAAAATATTTGAATTTAAAAAAATTAATGAAATCAGTTAAACAGTTTTAAAGAAAATCAAAAATTAAAAAGATGATTCCTTGGGATGTACCATCAATAACCAAATTTGAAAAATTGTTTTACACCCAAAGGAAGCCTTTAATAAAAGTAATTTATTGAATTTTTTAAGAAAAGTTGTCAAACCGTTTTTGAGAAAAATACGATTATGTAAAATTTCTTAAGAAAAAATTGTATGGCAGGTACCGTAATTTTTGGTTCTAATATGTACCCACTTTGAGGAAAATTAATCAGGCCGTTTAGGATGTAGATGAACAGACAAACAGACAGAATTAAGCCACCCACTTTTTTTGTGTTTTCTATAATCGTAATGTCATGTTTGATTGTTATCTCAAATGTTTTTAATGTTAGTAAAAAAAAGGTGACATTGCTGGTGAATTTCATTGAAGTCACTCCTTTCAGCTATACAAAAAATAAGTCTGAAAATCTTATCAAATTCTTTGGCTTCAGATACACCAAGCACGAAGAAATTGGCGTGGCAGTGGGTTTTTCTGGTTAAAATCACTGCCTTAAGCTTCTTCCTTCTATAATAAAAAAAAAACAGTGAAAATATCATCCAAATCGTTTCCAAAATAAATTTTTTCTGCCGATACTAAGCGATATTACACAAAGTATCGGTAAATTTCGGTATTGGCTGGGTATCGTTTCGGGATTCCGATACCAATACTAAACGATACCGAGACGTTTACTTTTCCTGTGTCTTCGCCAGCCCAAAGTGCGTGGATTATGTCAAATTTCAGTATAAATCTTTAATACTAACATGGGTTTGTTTTCATTCATTTTCGGAAAAAAATAAATTCAAGCATCATTTATTTTTTTAATTTTATTTTACTATATTAATCATCATCAAAACTTACCTTTAATTTCATATCACCATTTCGAAAGTGATGTTGTTCTACTCGAAATTGCAATCCAAGTATTGAAGTTTCCAGTGCTTCACGACCGGAAACAATTTTCTCATAGCCTCTAACCATTGATGGTTCGGCTTGTTCACCATTGACAAACCATGTCAACTGAACTGATGGCCTTGAGCGTCCTGATGTACAATTTATTCGCACCCAATCACCAACTTGATAACGTGGTCGACCACCAGTCATGACGGGTCCTTTGTCAGGAAGATCTGTATATAGACAAAAATAATTCAAAAGATGATTTAATAAAAGTTAAATTTTAAATGATTTAAGTTAAATTTAATATATTAATGAATTAAATTTAATGAAAATGATATCAAGCTCTGGAGATATCTATATTTCCGACTTGCCAAATAAATATGTAAACAAAATAATATTCAGATTATAATTTTCTAGTTAAAAATATCTTGCAACTACTTGTTGATTAATTCAATGTCAATGTTGAATGCATTTAAAGTTCTGCATAACTTAATTTTTTGACATTGAAAACTTCCACTAAATTGAATTCTTTTGTAAAAAAAAAATATTAAATGTCAACAATAATGACTTATGCTTCGAAAGGTACCTATATAAAACCCTACCTTAATTGCTAATCATGTTTGCTCTCATAGCAAATAGTTAGGTACCGACCAAAACCATAGATTCAAAGAATAGAACAGGAAAAAAAAATGCTTGAAGGAAATTAATGATTTGAAAGCAATAGAGTGGTAGCGGCTCTATTGCTAATAAATTATTTTCCGGTCAACAATTATCTGAATAAAGCATGCTCATTCAAAACGCCCTCAATTGAGAAAAAAAAGTCAAATAGCTTCTGTTTCACTCAAATGTTCATATACCCAATATAATTTTTCTATTGTGGGCGCTCCCTTTGGCTCTTAAATACCTACGGTCGGTCTCAATAAATGATTTCCAACATTGTTCAGTATATCCATCAGAGGACTCTCTTTGAAAATAACATTTTTTTTTTCATTTAGAGTCGAGTAGGATAAGGTAGGATAGAAAAAAAAATCCATGATCGTATTTTGCGATTCTAAACAAACATCCGTGTATGGTTGCCCTGAGAGCCATCAGCCAACAAGGGAAAAAATATGCAAGCATGCAACTTACATACATCCTCCCCAGCCCTTACCCAATTTCCGACTTAATCCTTAACTATACAACCAACAAGAACCTGATTGCATGTGTAGGAATGTGTGGAGGCTTTTGTTTTTTTACCACCGAGCATAAAACCGTTTGCTCCCTTTTGGCTTGGCTTTTGAGTTCAGCATTTGATGTTTGTTTGAAAAAGCCAGTATGCTTTGTTTTGCATTTGGAGTTTTTTTCTTTTAATTTTTATTTTTACTGTGGCCATTTTTTGTTTGTAACAATCATATATAGATTTTAAAAGGGTTAAATAATCTTTTTTTATCTGAGCTTAAATTAAAGGCACAAATAAATTTAACAATTTAATTCTTTTTTTAAAAATACTTTAAAGAAAATTATTTATTTTTAAATTGATTAGGAATGAGTTCGTTAACAAATTGTTTAATATCATTGTATTTCCTGTTCTGAATGAAGTATAAGTTGTTAATATTGCTAAATCACTTCCTATTCGATTACATAATGTTCCTACTTCCAATTATAAATTTATTATAAGTTCAGCCCAGTTAACGGAGAGGTAAGCTTATAATGGATTAGTAGATCGCACGAACTTGGTCTTTTAGCTCAAAGATATAAAATAGCTAAGCACTGAAGGTGGAAGGTGTAGTATGGTTTGAAGAAATTTCGCAATTGAATAAAACTCACGACTTGGTGACACGAACATGTTCTTATGGTTTAATTGACTCAACGTTCAAAAAAATATATTACCGAAAAACATATTCTAGAACACATACTCGTAGTTTAACAAAAATAGTTATTCGCTAGTCGAAATTGCATTTTAGTGCATTTTATCCTTAACTAGCGAATAACTTTTTTCACAAGGTAACTTCAAATGAGCTTTTAACTAGCTAGTAACTATTGCAGTTCATGAAAATACCTTTCATACGATATATGTTTCGTCGTTATTCGTCTTGTCTTGGCTGATGGTTTGAATTCTCATTTGTATGAAAAAGGAAATGGCCTAGGAGTCAAAAAACTTTATTTAAGGACAATTTTGATTTAAGGAGTGTCTAAAAATAAATGTACATTAGCTTGGTCCTTATATTGTTTTTTTTTTTTTTAATTCTGAGGTGGATAGGCATCAAATGGTTCTACATAGAAAAAATTTGTTTTCCTAATTTTGTCCGATTTTTATTTCACCCCCCTGGTCAGTAATCACCCTATTTTCACTTTAAGGTACTAACTATGTGGTTAGGGTGATTCAAAAAAAAGCAAAAAAAAATGTGAGGGTATAGATTAGATTTAGACGAGAAAAAAATAGCATTGGAGGGGGGTCTATTTTCCCCAGTTTAGGCAGGAGGGGTAATTTTCTAAAAATTTGAATCAAAGGAGAAAAAAGATTATTTAAAAAAAAAACGGAAACACTTACAAATCCACGCCTTTACTTTTTTTATAGCCACAGTTCCATTCTATAATATGCTTCTTAAATAAAGTTTATATTTTGAATAATTTTAGAAAAAATAATTTGCAAACTTAAAAATTAAAAAACAAGAAATTATAATCTTTTAAGATTAAAAATATTTTTTCAAAAACTATTCGAAATAAAATTTTTATTTTGGAAGCATATAATAAAAATTTAAAAAAGCTAAGTCGTAGCATTGAAAATAAAAATGAAATAAAAATTCTATAAAAATTAGGGAAATTGTTTGTCAATGTTTTGAATTGAATGAGGGCTATCCAAGACTAAGTCCAATTTAAGAACCACCCTAATGTACATAGATAAATTTGAAAAATTGAAATCGCCTTCTTCCACTTATTATTTTATAAATCCTTCATTTTGGTAAACCTCAGCTCAAATGAAAAAAAGCTGAGACAATGATTCCTGTACATTTCTCGAAAACTATTTTTTGAAAAAAAAAATATCATTTTGGTGTTTAGCGACCCATAGTTAGTCTAGAAAGTATTTTTTATAAGGACCTTACAATGGTCCAAAATTTTGTAAACTAGTATTAATGATACATTTTAAAAAGCTGCTTTTTGATAGTCTTGGGTCTACAGACAAAATTCTGGGCTCAAATTTCTCTAACTTAAATTGATTTAAAATTGAAGAGAAATGTATTAGTCAAAAACTAATCTTTCAGGTATAAAAACTAAGTCACAGAAAACGCGTGTTTTTTGAGTTTTGTACCATTTTGTCTTTGGCACTCGAGATTGAAAACTTGGATTATTTTATCAAACTCAGAAAAAAATAGAACTGCCAGATCTGCCACAAGGTATCCCTCTTTTGAAACTATACAAGGTTACAGGACTAAAAGTAGTATTCCAAAAAGATTTTTAAGTTTTTACTAATATAGCATATGGGCATTTGGCATTTGGGCACCAGTTATTTCATCAAGAAATAGCGGTCAAGGAAAAAGTACCCAAATTGATTTGAAATATTGGCCAAACAATTTTAACGCCCAAAATCAATGAAGAAATTAGAAATATTGGCCAAAACTACTTTGAGACTAAATATTAAAAAGGAAATATCGCCCAAATATTTTGCATTTAAATTGTTTTTGTAGATTTTTTGCCGCATATTTCCTCAATTTTGGCTGTTATTTTCAAACTTAATTTAAATGAATACACAAAGTTTTTAGAAATATTTGAGAAAGTGCACAGCTATAAGACCAACGGTAGTGAATAAATAAAGGGTCTTTTTTTTAACGTGTGGTTTTCAATCTGGCAATACTTTTTTCGGAGTTTGTCTTTTTGACAGCTGTCACTTGATTTATGCTCAGTTTGGTTTGCCATTTAATAATAAATAGATTTACTCGGTTCGGTTAACGTGACGCATCGCGAAACAATCAAATTATTGAAGGAATCTTTTGGTTAGCGCATTATCTCGCGTCGTGGGCCTGTGGCGTGGCCTCCAAAATCGTGTGACTTAACACCGCTGGACTATTTTTTGTGGCGTTATGTGAAGTCCGAGACGATTGACACTTTAAAAAAGAATATTCGAAGCGTCATTGCTGACATAGGCTCCAATTGCTGCAAAAAGTGGTCGAAAATTGAGCCTTTCGGCCGGAATTTATTCAAGCCAGCCACGGCGGCCATTTGCACGAAAATATTTTTAAAACATAGTAGCGAACCCACATCTTTATAATAAAGCTAAATTCTTGGCCATAACATTAAATTATATGCATTTTATTTCCTCTTGAAAACCACACGTCTATAAAAAACATTATTTACAATTGCTTTAAATAGAGATTCTTAAATTGCAAAAGATACCTTGCATACACCCAACCTTGCACTTACTCCTAATCTTATAGTGAGCCCAAGTAGGGGGCTGCAGGGAAGCAGCATTTCTCAAAAAATGTCTTGGAAAACAACATTCACAATTCACAAGAAATTAATTCCTATTTTTTTCGTAAAATATTTGGCTTACGAGATATTTAATAAAACGTGTTTTCCAAGATGATTGCTGATGCTACTCGTAACTTCCCCCCATCCCGCCAACTTGAATTAACATTCCGGGGACACCTCTGAACACATTACATGAGAAAAAATTGTTTAGGTAATAAATAAATTGAATAATAAATTGGTTAAAACCTCAATTTTTAAAAACAAATTAAATATAACTTTTTAATTGTATTACAGTAATTAAATTATGCACTCAAAAGTTTATCCATAAAAAATCCTTTTAGAAATCCACTATCTCAAATTTTGAATTTGTTCTTATGACTTTTTCAATCTATTGAAGTTAATACTTTTTTAGACCTTGTATAAAGCTTGTTCATCGAAATTTCAATCTATCGATGCTTTAAGTTTGTATACAGCCTCTATAAAGCCTACATATAGCTTTAAGAAGTCCGTTTGTAGAAGCATAGAAGATAATAACAAAGAAAGAGCTTCCAATAAGAAGTTTGTAAGAGGCTTGGCAACAATAGCCCTAACAAGCAATTTTTTATTTTTAACAATCAAGTCCGATAATTTTCAAACTCGATAAGTCTTGTGAAAGAAAGTTTGATAGAAGCACAACCTTCATCAAGCAGTACGTCGGCTTAGAGTGTAAAGTGGCTAGTTCCACATTTTTTTACCATTATATACCACTTCAAAAATTGTTTAAAAATACAAAAATCTATAACATCTTTTCAACTTCACTGAATTTCGTAATAACGAGTGTTGAAAAATAAGAAATGTAATTTTGGTTTTTTTTAATTAGTGCAAAAATTTTGTTTAAATATTTGTATGCAAAAAAATAGAAGTTAGATGCCTTACACTCTATGCCAATGATGTATATTTATAGTTGAAAATATTTAAAATATTTATACTTCATAAAGGTTGTTGCTTGACAGAAACCTAGTTTTGTTACCTAACAAAGTAATGTCTTATAATCATGCTTTTATAAGTCCTTAAAACATCACCTCTATACAAAAAGCTTAATGTTGAATACTGCCGGGTGAAGACACGAGGAGTATTTTCTTCGATTATTTTCATACCACGAATGTGCTTCTGTTAGTCTTCGATAAGTTTTGTATAAGGTCTCCTGAGTTTTCCTAAATGTTTTGATCAAAACAAAATTTTGAAATAAAATTCTTTTTTGTTAATGCAATAGCCAATAGCTATCTGCTTTCTTAGCGCTTCTTGGTACAGTTAATAACCTTCGGAAAAGCTTGTTTATTGCTTCTCTGGGAACTAATAGCTTTCCACGTTTACAATTATTGTTTAAGTTGTTTCTTTATATCAGGTTTTAAGGAAATATATAGAGCTCCTACGATCAATTTAAAAACCTTTCAAGTTTCTAAAGTGAGCTAGATACAAATCTCTTAGAATTTAAAGAAGAAAATTTGTTGAATTTGAATAAACTTCGATACGACCTTACTAAAGCTTAATTGTTATTTGTGACCTTGCCTCACATATAGAACTATTTTTTAAACTTCTATTTTCTTCTGATTCTGATCATGAAAAATCTCCTCAAAGGTTTAAAAAATGGTGAATACCAACATTGCCAAAAAATCTGTGTTCATATATACAAAATATTTTAATTTATTTTAAGTCATGTTAGTTAAGGACTAAGAAGAAGAATTCCAAATTTCTAAAACACCTGCTTAAAATGATTCAAAACTCATCCAATAAGAATACATAAATAAAGTTTCTCTGTTCTCCGCTAACTAAAAACTTATTAAGCTCAATAATGATGCAGGACCGGCTCAAAATATTTTTTTCTTAAGTATTTATTCTGTCATTATTAACAAATTTGTGACAAATTGTTAAATAAAATCATTCTTTTAAATTCATGCACTCTGCAGTCTTTGCAAAACAATAGTACTAACTTATAATATTAAATAAGAACAAATTTGTGTTCATTATCCTTTCTAGCCATATTCAGGACAAACAAGATCTGACAGCCCTGAATATTACCTCGTCAACTTTGAGTAAAATATACCAGTCAGAGGCACACATCGTATATCGATTACCCTGCAAAAATTAAATAAAATAATGACAAAAAATATGAAAAGTCATTATCCGCATGGTGATGGTTATTTTTTTCCCTAACAATTTTGTTTCTTTTATAAACTTCTGAGGAAACTCTCTCCAGTATGATGTACCAGTACAAAGAAAACGAGAGAGGACATTGTGTATAAATATCCGCAACATATCCTACCTTATCTTATGACAAGGAACTGACAGAATTCTATTAAGTGTTAATGATTAATGACACAAACCGGAACTCAATACCTCAATAGAATTATATACATACCTCTGTATATAGATTATATACCTATATAAATATAGAAAAATGAATTTTCTTTTTTTCTTATATACTTACATACAACCACCAGATCTCCGTGTTCAGTAACAGTTTGAAAGGAAGGCGCCTCTCCAGAGACTTCGCAACGGAAACGACCTGTCGTTGACAAGTTGACGTTCTTTAACGTCACCATAGCGTCCGTAGAGTTAGGTAACTGTTCAGGAAGAAAATATAAATATAAACAGAAAAATAAATACAAAAATAAAATGAAATGAAAGACACTTGCGTCATAAGTCAAAGTGAAATATGCCACAGCACATAGTAGAGAGCTATATAAGAAGGTACTTGCAGAAGAATAAAATTTGCCCGGATCAGCTTTGAAGTATGCAATAATTCTAATATCAATTTTATAAATTATTCATGATGATTGAGTAGGTGCAATCAATAAAATTAGGCGTTCAGAAATATAGCTGCGTGTGTGTTTAATGTAATTCGCAATCAATCATCAGTTTCAAAAACCATGTGAATGTCATGCCTTACCTATACATATATGTGAGTGGGAGGTGGGGTTTTTGATAAATTCACTGAGGCATTGCAGAAAAACAGAATGAGAAATCCATTAAGCCTCACCCAACTAAACAAGCAGTGTCAATAAAATGGATTTTTCATTCTTCCTTGGACGACCACATCTCACCTAACAACAGTCGTTCATGGCAGCCCGTTCGCCGTATCGTCAGTCGTCGAGATGAAAAATACTTACATCAACCATTACACCTGGCAGCAGGAATGTCTGTGATGGCGGCATATCTCTTGGTACATATCGATAGAATTCATTTCCATCCTTGTACCATTTCACCGAATACAGCACATCACCGTCCAAATCATAGAGGCACTCAAGTTGCGCATCAGATCCTTTTACCACGTAGTTTGGTATCCGTACTTCGACCAGTCGCAAACTGTATGTGTAATCTGCAATGAAAAAAAAACGGAAATAGAAAAATAAACCAAGTTGTATAAAATAGTTCTTTTTTTTGCTATATGTATTAGTATGTACATGCACGTACGTATGTGGCTATTCTTAGAAAATTAAAAGGTAGACAGAAGTAGGTAATCGGATTGGAATGTAAAGGTCATTCTACCGGATATGTTCATGTGGTTGATAGAAGGGAGTCTGGAGATATATGCTACAGGTGAACTTTTAAGAAGGATGGAAAACCCTTTTCCTTTGTATTCTATGTATATGTGACATAGTTTTTAGAACCTACACATACATACACCATACACATATTAGGAAAATATATTTAACTGCATATTTTTTGTTTGCCTGTATTGGTAAGATTAAGAGGAAAAAAGCAATCAAAAACGAGGAAAAAAACCTACGATTGGTAATTTCCTAAAGAGTTTATAGAGCTCGCTATTATTTGCAAACTCAAAAAAAAATGGATGGGGTTCAATTTTAAATGCCTTATTTTAATTTTAATTGCAGTACTTTGAAGATCCTTAAAGTACTTTTCTATAGACAAATTTTTAGGTTTAATTTTTATAGATAAAAAGAATAAAATACCAATACCAATAATAATTTGTATTTTTTTCGTTAATGTTTCTGGACAAAATACACTTTTTGAATTCAAAAATTAATGTAAGATGTATTAATTTAATAACTATGTTCCTATAATAATATGACTGAACTTTTTCAGTGGCCTGAAAAAGAGAGCCTGCAACGATGCTTTTATGGGATTTTTACAGAAAAAAATATTGTATGCCTATTAAATTTAAAAAAAAATGTATGAACGACTGAATTTGAAGAACTCTACTTGAAATAAAACTATAATACCTACTCGTCAATGCTTCAGGTCTACTTTTTCCTCATAGTAAACCGACAAATAAACTCTTATGCTCAAATTGAGCTTTAAAGTTTTATTTCAGCAATTAGCATTAAGTATGATTTATTTTGATTTTTAAAATATTAACATTATTTTTTGTGAAATTTTGAGCTAGAGCTTTTATGATGGATCAGATAAAGAGACAATTGCATGGGACAATTGTTAGCGGAATAAGACATTCCCGCACGTTTTTATTTGGAGCATGTGTGCATTCATTCAAGATAGCACAGTTTTATCAATCCATCAGCCTGTTGAGCTACAGCCTTTAGGGATGGATTCATTTTTTTTAAACTTGGTACAAAGCGTATTACGGGCATTGTCTGCAATTTTTTTGAAGCAATTTTAAATATTTTTCTTAAAAATGGCCAGACAATTTTGTTTAAACAAAATTCATTAAACTGCATAGGTGAAATTCAACACAACTCAGAAAATAGATACAAAATATTTGAATATTTAAATAAAAACAATATTTTTTTACATTAATGTTTTCGAAAGTGCACACTGTACAGTGAAAAATGTCACTAAAATGAAATGGACCCACAGTGTTTAATTTTGTGATTCACAATCGTCTGTGAAGTTAGTAAGGCAACTGTCTCCCACGCAAATGGGACCCTGACAAGAATTAGCCGATTTTTTTTTTTTTTTCATTTCCCGATTTTATAGTTCGCCAAATAAGGGAGTAATCAAGTAACCTAACAACTTCACAGTGAAGTTAGCAGGTCAGTATGATATTGTTTTCAAATTGAGGACTTCAAATTTTGAACCCAGTTTATCGTTAAAATGCTAAAAAACTGTTAATTTGGAGCGTGATAGCGTGCTTCATTCCTAAGATACTCTATGTGACCTTCTAACTTCACTGTGAAGTTGGCAGGCCAATCGATTTACATCCTTATTTGGCGAACTGCAAAACCGGGAATAAAAATGCAAAAAGATTCAAGAAAAATGAATATTCTAGTCAATAATAATAATAATTTTGTTTTACAAAAGCTTCTAAATATAAATTGTAAATAATAAAATTGTATTGTCTACCAAAATTTTCCAAACAAAATTTATTTGGGATTTTTATTTCCAACAAAAACAATTTTTTTTTGGATTTTTAAAAACAATACAAAAAAAATCTCAAAAATGGCTCCACAACTTAAAAAAAATCAGTAAATTATTATAACTAAAAGTTACTTATGTGGAGGAAACTATTTTTCAAAAAAAAATGGTTACTTACTCCAAAATAACCACTCTTTTGGTTTCGATTTTACTGATTTTAAAAATTATTAGGTATACAAGCATTTTGTAACAAAATTTTCCAAATTAAATATTTTTGGATTTTATAAAAATTTCCATTTTTTTAAACTAAACATATATATATGTATTTCAAAAACGACATGTTGTAGCATTTATGAATATTTAAAAAAAAAAAAATTACTTTCCGAAAAAATAACGGAAACGTTACATACAAAATGTTGAAAAAAAAAACTATAAGCTATGTAAAATATTTTGTTTCTCAAAAACAGCTCCTTAGAATTAAAAAAAAAAAAAACTTTTCGCCGCTAAAAATAGTGCGATTTCCTACAAAAATTATAAAAAAATTACACCTAGCAACTTCAAAAGTACCTCGAATAGAACGGATTTTTATTTTGAGTTTTCTTTATTCCAGCTAAACGCATAAAGATCAATTTTTTTATAAACTTGTTTCAAATAAGTTGAAATAATATTATTTGAAATTATTTTTTTTTTCAGATCTGAAAAATGCTTTAACAATTTTTTTTGAAATTATCTTTTTGTATGAAAGTGAAAACATTCTTAATATTTGCATTAAAAATGTTTCCATCAAATTTTTTTAAGTTTTTTATAAAAAAAAAAAATATGTTATTTCAGAACCAATGCAACCATTTGAGTTTTATTCTATTCAAGTATTTGATCAAGAATTTAAATGGCATTGTTCTTTTTAGCTCAAACTATTGAAGGAGTTATTTTAACAAATCTACATAAATGTCGTATTTCATGCTTTTAAATATTTTTCTATCATAATTTCCATAAATTTAGTGGCGCAACAGCTCATGGAGAACCAGTGCCTAATGACTAAAACAACTCTCAACCATTCCTGTGTGCATGTTGTTGGCAGGAATGAAAGGGACTTACAATTTTTTGTCGAGTGCGAACGGCTAGAGAAGCACTTATTCATGACAGGTATACTCTTGGGGGATTTGTCAGTTCCTCGCAAGAGGCAGTAACTCGGAAAAAATATTTCTGGTTTCAGGTGGCAGTGGCCGGGAATCAAACCCAGACCATTGGTATGACAGCCCTACGCACTAAGCATCATGCCACGAGGAACTAGTAAATATAATTTCCATATCTTAATATACATTTTTGTATCACCCTAAAACTCTTGAAAGTAAGAGCATATAACAAATATTTTGCCACCAACCTAGTCATGCAGTTTATATTCTTACTATGAATCCAACTAAAACACTCTGAAACTTCCGAAAAAAATAAAACTATGGAAGATATTGAGGCCGAAAGTCGACTTTTCTTCTTATTTTTCACTCCAACCATTCAAATTCTACCCTCTAAAAATTTTCAAAGTTGTGTCGTTTCCAAACATAAGAACAGACAACAACGTAATAATATTCAAAAAAATATAACGCTTGAGAGCTACTTTTAATAAAAAATAGAGTTTTCAAGTGGAACCTGTACCTACCACGCCCACCTTTTATTCTTAAGGAATCAATGAAAATTTGAAATGGTTTGCTTGTTGTAAGATTTTTCAAAATACACTTTTTTAATTTATTTGCGAGGTTTCCAAAAATATTTCATATTTTAGAAGTAAAATTATTACAGTATAAGATTTTTAATTAGGTAAATATAAACATTGTACTTATAGTAAAATTATTAAAAAATAGAAGAAAAATTGCGTATACGCCTTAGTGCACCACTCTTATTAAATTTGATCTTATTATTCTATATAGTCCTTGCCCCTAAGACTGTCCTTGAATCTAAAATTGAATTCTTTTGAAAAATTAAAGAAACATGTCAGACAAAATTAGAAGGAATACGTTGAATGAAAACATATGCTCACCTTCAGAATTTCTTGATAATATTATAATCATTGCTTCGATGATGTTTTGATATAAATTTTTCAGTATCAACTACATATATCCCATTGAACAATTTTGGTGTCTTTACATTTAGATCTGGATGTGTATTTTAGCATACCTCAATGCATTCTCGATAACCAATTTTGGTTCCTGCAAATAATTCAATTTCATCTGCTGGTTTCGCTATGAAAAGAACAGGAAGCGTTTAGTGAAAATTTCTTGCCAGTAGCAACAAATCTCCTTTCATTAGTTGCTAATTTCTTCTTAAATATTACAGAGTCCTGCCATTTTATACTCGACCCATTCATTAATAAGTTTACAGTTCTTCACAATTGTAGCTGTGATTTCTCACGATGTGACTGCCTGTATTTCTTATTACTGCAAGTGTGAAATAAAGAAGAAAAAAGCTGCTGCTTTCATCGGATAGAAACCATTGGTGATAAATACTAGTTTTTGATTGCAAAATATCAGGAAAAGCTAATTTTTTAACTCGAATTTTTGTAATTCATTTGATCATAATTAGTTTCACGCAACTTTTTATTATTTGGTACAAACGATACCATGTTACTACTTTAACTGCAACTCTGACTACAGTTGCTTTTTAACACATGCAAAAAGCCTTCAATGGTATTCTTTAAAAAAAATTAATTATAATATCTTTTCAAAGAACAGATTTATTTAACTGCTTTGCGCACTTGTTTTGAATCAACTACCGGGTGATTTTTTAGCTGGTTTGGTTTTGGCAACACTGGTTTTGACAGCTGACGTGTGTTTAGTACCTTGTGTCACTGTCAAACAGCTTCAGTTTGGTTTGCAATTTAACCATGGATCGTCTTACAAATGAACAACGCTTGCAAATTATTGAATTTTACTATCAAAATTCGTGCTCGGTTCGAAATGTTCATCGCGCGCTGCTTCCATTTTATGGTCGGCATTCTCGACCTTCTGAGCAGTCTATTCGGAAGATTGTGACCAAATTTCGCACCAAATTTACTTTGTTGGACATTAAACCACCAACACGTTTACGTACTGTGCGTAGTGAAGAAAATATTGCGGCCGTATCAGCCGTATCAGTGTGACAGAAGACCGCGAAATGTCGATTCGGCGCCGTTCCCAGCAGTTAGGCCTTTGTTACAGCACTACGTGGAAAATTTTGCGGAAGGATTTGGGCGTAAAGCCTTTTAAGATACAGCTGGTGCAAGAACTAAAGCCAGCCGACCTACCACAACGCCGAATTTTTGGTGAATGGGCTCTTGGAAAGCTGGCCGAGGATCCGCTTTTTTTATCGAAAAATTGTGTTCAGCGATGAGGCTCATTTTTGGTTGAATGGGTACGTAAATAAGCATAATTGCCGCATTTGGAGTGAAGATCAGCCAGAAACATTGCAACAGCTACCAATGCATCCCGAAAAAGCCACTGTTTGGTGCGGTTTATGGGCCGGCGGCATTATTGGGCCATATTTCTTCAAAGATGATGCGAATCGCAGCGTTACTGTCAATGGTGAACGCTACCGAGCGATGATAACAAACTTTTTTTTGCCCGAAATGGAAGTTCTTGACTTGCATGATATGTGGTTTCAACAAGACGGTGCCACATGCCACACAGCACGCGAAACAATGGCGCAATTGCGAGGCGAGTTTGGTGAACAGTTAATTTCACGTTTTGGGCCGGTCAATTGGCCGCCTAGATCGTGCGATTTGACACCATTAGATTATTTTTTGTGGGGGTATGTCAAGGCTAATGTCTATAGGGACAAGCCCGCTTCGATTGACGCACTGGAAGCCAACATCCATGCATTCATTCGTGAGATACCGGCCGATATGTGTGAAAGAGTATGCCAAAATTGGACTCAGCGGATGGGCTACCTGAGACGCAGCCGCGGTCAACATTTGCATAAAACTATCTTTAAACATTAAATTGCAAGGTTCAAACTATTGATTCAAATAAATATTTTATTAATTTTTTCGAAGTTTTTGTTTTTTTTTTTTTAAAGTTCTAAGCCTCTTAAAAAATCACCCGTTATAAATAGTTTTTACAAAAACCATTTGCCCTCAGATGGCTCTTGGAAATACCACGCTTTCTTTTTTCTGTTGGAGTCAATGATTAAAAAAATTGCTTAAAAAATGGACAAAAATGAATTAACCAAATAGGTGGAAAAGTCCAGTGTGTCTTCAAAACATACTTTGACCGCACTATAAGTTTTGAGAGAAAAACACACATTTTTAATCTTTAAAACACCTTTACAAGAAAAATCATGTTTTTATAGTCTTAAAAGTCTTTACTGGTATCTAATCACTCATCGTTTATTGACATCTGCGGTCAATGGCTTTTAAGTGACTTTACCTATACCACCCAACCTTATACATGTGTTAGAATTGTGTGCACATATTTACATTTCCTGTCCCATTTGTATTTATTAATGTACACATACCATCTGATTAAGCTAGAAATCCCAGGACATTTTATTACGTCCTCAAAGGATTGATAGTTCAATAACAAAATTACCACGACACAACGACAACAAGAATGTCCTGGAAGAGCCCCAAGCCTGTTAGTTTCATTCTATACTTGAAATTGTTTGTTTGCACAATGTTATTCCCAGAGTGATTGTGTAAAGAGGAAGGGTTTTTTGATGGTCTGAGTGAAGAAGTAGGGTGACAAAATGGCAATTCACTCGCTTCCTTTTTTATATAATATAGCTCGCCTCACTTATATGAAAACGAATCAATGAAACGGGTGGCAATCAATGAAAATGTCGGGCAAATAAATGTGAGCACAACCAATAAATTTCCAATTGTTTGCACAAAGTGTTATTCCGGGCTCTAAGATGGCGATTGAGAGATTCCGTCGAGTGGTTTACCACTAGAACCCTTCAAGGAGCTGACACATGTTGTAAACAAATGTATATAGTATAGTCAAGCCCTACCTCTATATAACCGCATAGTTATATTATAGCGAGGAAATGAAGCTTTATGGGTAGGTAGGTACCACTCGGTTTAGAGAGCCCCTTTTATCGATATGGTTTGTATAATTGTATATGGATATAAGAGACCATCGAACGGAAGAGATTAATCTCCTAGACAGATTAAGTGGTAAGTCGAGGGTGCAAATACGCATTAATAACGTTTTGTAAAGCCATACCTATATAAAGTACATAAAGAGCTAATGTTATTTCTTTTTCTACAGGGTGTTATAAAGGATACAATACTCTATGCTTCTTTGGAACCAGGTTTCATTTAAGAATTTATAGGAGAGAAAAGGATTATTTTTCTTCTAATTTCTCAAACCTTATGTAGGTAAAATCAATTGAGCTTTTGAGGCAAACTCATCAAATTTGTTGCGTTTAGTGAAGTTTAACTCCGATGCTTTTATTCTCCTGAAGTCAGTGAGTTAATGATCTTATGATCTTTAATAAATAAAGAGAAAATATTTTTGCTGGCAATATCATGACTCCTAAAAAACTAGATTTTTTGGCGCAACAGATTGTGGAGAATCAGAGCCTAGTCACTTACAAATCTTAATCATTCCTGTGTGCGTGCTGTTGGCAGGAATAGAGGTGACTTACAATTTTTTGCCCAGTCCGAGTGGCTGAAATGAAAAGTACTTATTGATGACAAATATTCTCTTGAAGGATTTATCAATTCCTTCCCAGAGGCAGTACCTCGGGAAAAAAATTTGTGTTTTTAGGTGTTGTTTGGAACCGAACCCAGTTTTTACACTTCCAGACTGCTCAGTTTCTAGCTATCTGTCTCCAGTTTTGCACGCTACGTTGGCTGAGGTCTTCTTCCACTTGCGTGTGCTTCCTATTGCACTCCTTCTCTATCTGCACCATCCCACGGGGTTGGATTCAAAGACTTTCCGAGCCAGAGCATTATTATACATTCGCTGTAGATGACCCAGCCATCTCAGTCATTCGCTTTTCATACAATTCGTCATTGTATCTTCTTCTCCATTCCTCGTCTTAGCACACGGGACCAAAAATCAACGGGAAAATTTTCCTCTCCCAAGAGCTTAAAGCGTTCTCATCACTTAAGTTGCTCGAGAGAGGACTTTGCTCCTCAAATTTCCTTCTAAGCCCAAAGAAACAGCGATAGTCAAGAGTAATTCTATGTTTTATCTCAGGACTAGTATCGTTCACTGAGTTAATAGTGGAGCCTAAGTAGACAAAGTCTCTGACCACCTCAAAAACTATAGCTTCCGATAGTGACGTTCTGACTTATTTGCTTATCCTGCCCTTAGCCCATGAAGAGGTCGACTCATAAAATCCAACAAAATCCCATCCTTAACGATCCCAAACACGATGATTCCAGCTTTCTGAAATCCGTGATGGCTTTCTTCAAACCAGCTGTTTGCTCTTCTTTGATCTCTTGAATTTAGGGGCTCAGATTCAAAGACTCTCTTGACTTGAGCATCAACGTGTTTTTGATTTTCTACATCTACTATTGATACAACTCATAGAGTTCGCAATGGTATCTTCTATCCATTTGCCCTCAAAAATCTATCCAAGAATTTTTATTTCGAAGAAGGCCAGTATCAGCTTTCGCTTTTCCTTTATGCTTATCGTGCAACACGGCGCTATAAACCAGGACTGGCAGTATAAAGGTTTTATTGAGCGTGTACTTCGTCATTCGAAGTTAGGAGTCTTAAACACATCAAAACTGAAGTATGTCACCGGTTTTAGTGTTTACTCGGAGGTAGATGTACCTCGAAGTTGATGTTTTCAACCGTAACGTTTTGTCCTAGCTGGTTCACAGATCTTTCATTGTTGGTTGATAGGTTGTATTTGGTCTTGTCCTCGTTAACTCGAAGACCGACAGGTTATGCCTGTTCTTCAATTGACATCATCGGCCTGTTGTGAGCAGCTGATGATTTAAATATCATTGGCATAGCCTAGGAACTGGACAGATCTGTCAAAAAAAGCTCCTTTAGTGTAAACGCCTGTCTTGCGACTATTTGCTTAACAACAAGATTGGAGAAATCAATTATGATAGCGCATTTCCTTGCCAAAACCCAGTGCATGCTTGGAATAGTTTGGAAGTGCTTTTTCCAAGTTTAACATTACAGCACTTATTTTCTGCAGCAGTTTTCCGGGATTCCAAGTTCAATCATTGCCATATAGAGCCACTGATGATGAATGCGGCTTTGAAATCAATGAATAGATGTGAGTCTTAACTAGAAAATCGTAGGTTTTTTTCAGGATTTGCCTGAGAGTGAATATCCGGTCTATGGTCGATCTATCTGCAGAACGTGTTTAGAAGTTCACATAATAACGGGTGATTTTTTAAGAGGCTTAGAACTTTAAAAAAAAAAAAGACACAAAAAATTCGAAAAAATGAATGAAATATTTATTTGAATCGATAGTTTGAACCTTGCAATTTAATGTTTAAAGATAATTTCATGCAAATGTTGACCGCGGCTGCGTCTCAGGTAGCCCATCCGCTGAGTCCAATTTTGGCATACTCTTTCACACATATCGGCCGGTATCTCACGAATGAATGCATGGATGTTGGCTTCCAGTGCGTCAATCGAAGCGGGCTTGTCCCTATAGACATTAGCCTTGACATACCCCCACAAAAAATAATCTAATGGTGTCAAATCGCACGATCTAGGCGGCCAATTGACCGGCCCAAAACGTGAAATTAACTGTTCACCAAACTCGCCTCGCAATTGCGCCATTGTTTCGCGTGCTGTGTGGCATGTGGCACCGTCTTGTTGAAACCACATATCATGCAAGTCAAGAACTTCCATTTCGGGCAAAAAAAAGTTTGTTATCATCGCTCGGTAGCGTTCACCATTGACAGTAACGCTGCGATTCGCATCATCTTTGAAGAAATATGGCCCAATAATGCCGCCGGCCCATAAACCGCACCAAACAGTGGCTTTTTCGGGATGCATTGGTAGCTGTTGCAATGTTTCTGGCTGATCTTCACTCCAAATGCGGCAATTATGCTTATTTACGTACCCATTCAACCAAAAATGATCCTCATCGCTGAACACAATTTTTCGATAAAAAAGCGGATCCTCGGCCAGCTTTCCAAGAGCCCATTCACCAAAAATTCGGCGTTGTGGTAGGTCGGCTGGCTTTAGTTCTTGCACCAGCTGTATCTTAAAAGGCTTTACGCCCAAATCCTTCTGCAAAATTTTCCACGTAGTGCTGTAACAAAGGCCTAACTGCTGGGAACGGCGCCGAATCGACATTTCGCGGTCTTCTGTCACACTAGCTGATACGGCCGCAATATTTTCTTCACTACGCACAGTACGTAAACGTGTTGGTGGTTTAATGTCCAACAAAGTAAATTTGGTGCGAAATTTGGTCACAATCTTCCGAATAGACTGCTCAGAAGGTCGAGAATGCCGACCATAAAATGGAAGCAGCGCGCGATGAACATTTCGAACCGAGCACGAATTTTGATAGTAAAATTCAATAATTTGCAAGCGTTGTTCATTTGTAAGACGTAAGACGATCCATGGTTAAATTGCAAACCAAACTGAAGCTGTTTGACAGTGACACAAGGTACTAAACACACGTCAGCTGTCAAAACCAGTGTTGCCAAAACCAAACCAGCTAAAAAATCACCCGTTACATCGGATAGGACCTTGTGTGTGATGACATTTATCAGAGGTAGGCTTCGATAAATCTTGCAGGACATAAGATTGGCATTTTTGTAGATGGGACATATCGAGCTAATAGACCTGTCAGCTCTCCCTGATGACCTTTCAGTAGCTGCTGGATGCTAATGATTTTCCCTGTACTTTGGTGGCTAGGTTATCTTCACTTTATCGAAAGCCTATCGATGCCATAATGTATGGAATATAACATCGTTCAAATAACAGTCACGGCTTCTCTGGAAGGCACGGATAAAAAGCGTTCTGTAGTGCATAAATCAGGCAGAATTTGACCGATGGCATATGTTTCGATGGTTTTGAGGCTCACTCTGTCACTTGGTGCTTATTCGCAAAAGCTTGCAACCTCAGAAAATCACACAAAGAAATTTGATCGTTCAAATTGCTCAATCTCGGTGGGCCAGTTCACATAACCTCTACGTGAGACGACCATGCCCTAAATTTCTTATGTGACATACGCTTAATTCTATATCATTCGATTGAGGCCCAAAAAAGCTGGAAATCATCAACCTATTACGGTTGCCGTTCACGATTATAGCCTGTTCAACGTCCATCATTCTCAAAGAAATATGGAATGATGACGTTGCCAACCCAAAATTCCCCCAAAAATGTGACTTTTTTGGAATGTTACTAACGCTCTTGAATCTCATGTAGATTAACACGTCCCAAATTTGATAAATTTGTTTTTTGACATACAAAAATGGGCCTCAAGATGATTTTCAATAAAGAGTGTTCGGAACATTGCCCAAAACAAAAAACCATAATTTTCATAAAACAAATTTATCATTTGCCTGTGGTGTTAAACATTATATCCGTCAATGACAGCCAATTTGACAGATGTAGCTTCTACAATATGGCCGCTATCAACTGTCAAACTTCGGAATTCCCTATTGGAAGATTCTTACAAAAGAAATACAAATTTTCTAAGGTTAGGTGAATATAAATTATTTAAAAATTCAAAATTGGACTCTTTCTATTTATCTAAGGTCAATCTGACAGTCATTTAGTGTTTAATGTAACAACAGAAAAAAAGAAACGTTCAAAGGAAGAGTACAGAAAGCAGAACGCAGACTAGTGTTTGGGGTTTTCAAGATTTAACTTTAAGAATTATGTTTGGATGAGTAAGAAAGTTGGGGTCATTGAAACGTTATAGCCTTAAAAAACTGATAATTTTCTTATATTTATGTGTCTGTCTATGCCAATATGGTCTTAAGTTGAAAACGTCTTCTGTTAGGTAAACGTTAAATCTATTGTTACACCCTGTTTACAGTACATGCATCATTTGTATTTTGTAAGGATGCCGGAAGGTGACAAAGAAGGCGTAAAGTATATATTGGGGTCAGGTTATACACGCGTATACCAACCTCTGTTTGTAAGGTGAGTACAAATTACATCGTCCTGAATATAAGTTGCCTTCTACAAACAATTGGAAATGGTTAATTTATTGCAACATGCTGGCTTCAAGTCTCATCTAAAGGAGCCAGAAGTTTATATATATGGGCTTAACAAGAGCAAAGGGCTCGGCTTATACTATCAAATCGTGCCAGTTGCCACAAATTATGGACTAGGTACAACATATAATACCCTCATAAAAACGCCATCGCCGAACGACGACGATGAACCTATAACGAGTGACGACGATGGCTCTGGAATGCGATAAAAGAACAAAAAAAAAAAAACTGCTCAACTGTGCGCAATTAATGCGAGATGCGATTAAAAATGCTAACAACATTGCAGAACCTTTATATATTTATATACATACAAGATGATATAGAAAAAAAAAGCTTCTCTAACGAATCTCTGTTGGTGTCGTGGCTTCTTTGAAAAGGCGCAAGGAGGAACATAATACAATTTTATGCCATCAAAGCAAAAGAAAACACAAAAAATTACAATACCAAGAAGCTGATTAGCAAAAACGAAGGAAAAGTCTGGGCTGGTGTTGGTGGAATGGAAATATGGGTTTTTAATTACTTCCCGTTAGAGGCGGTAGCAGTACTTATGGTTATGGCTTTTCATTAAGTTTATTTTTATTATTGTTATATTCGAATTTGAGGGTAAAAGGCATTACGACATTTGGTTTAAGAAAATTATGAGGCGTGTAAAAAGAAACATTGATTTTTATTATATGCCCGAAATCAATTGTGGGCATAGGTATAATAAATGTCAAACTAAAACCAATAATTACATCAATTGAGTCGAAAATTTAATGTTTATTGATATTTTCAGAAAGGACAAGAGATTTGATTTGTTTTTGTTCATAATAAAAATAAAACAAAACAGGATTGAGGATATTAAGTGAGTTTTTCGAAAGGATGTGATATATTATAGGTTTTATTGAGTTAGGAACTAAATGATAGAAAGAGGGAAGTGTTATGACAGTTATTCGATTTCTTAATTAATGTGCTTTAGTTAGATAGATAAGGAACAATAATTGAATGAAAGTAGTAAGATAGAATTCAACAAAAAAATAAATTATTATTTAAAAAGAAACTTAAATATGATAAGTTAGCAGGACACTTTTAGAAACTACGATTAAAAAGTATTTTATCATAAGTTGCTACTTAATTGCGAGTTAGTTAGTTAATTGCTTCTATGGTTTGCGAAAAAATAGGTGTCCTGCTAACTTCATATATCAACCTTGTCACCTTTTTGAAAAGTCAAGATAAACTAAAAATATGTTAAAAAGTGGTATCGAGCAATTGCGAATTAGTTCCGCAAAAATCAAATTAATTGTGGTTTTGGGTTGCGAAAAAATCGGTATTCTGCTTACTTTATGAACTTAGCAGGACAACTTTTTCAAAAATTAAGATAAACGATTTGAACAGATTTGTTTGTTGTGAAAAAATAAATTGCAAATTAACTACGCAAAAAAAAAAATGTATTGCATTTTTGGTTGGCGAAAAAATTAAATTCTTGCTAACTTCATTTGAACTTAAAAGGACAACTTTCTCAGAAATGCAGATAAACTTTTAAAAAAAAGTTCACTGTTGAGAACTAAGTAGATAGTTGAAAATTAGTTACGCAATAAATTTTAATTGCGTTTCTTGTTTGCGAAAAAAACGGTGTTCTTCTAGCTTTATATGAAATTAATTGCGAATCAGTTTTGCAAACAAAATATATATTTTTTTGTTCTTTTGCGAAAAAAAGGCGTATTACGATTTTCACGTTAACTCAGCAGGACAACTTTCTTTTGAAGATAAGAGATCCGAAAAAAAATTGTTTGTTGAGAATTTAAGGATTGCAAATTAGTTAGGCAAACAGAAATTTAATTGAATTTTTGGTTTGCGAAAAAATAGGTGTCCTGCCAAACTCCTATGAACTTAAGGCCAACTTTCTCAAAAACTAAGAATATAGAGCTGAAAAAAAGTTGGTTGCTTAGAACTAATTAATTGCGAATTAGTTATACGAAGACAAAATTTTAATTGCATTTTTGGTTTGCAAATGGGTGTTTTTACGGTTACTAGTTAATATTAATATTCGGGTCAAAAATAAAAAAAACGAAATGACCAATAAAAATAAAAATAAAAATAAAAATAAAATTCCAAAATAATTTAATTCTATGAATTCGTTTTTGTAAACGCAGAATAATTTTTCATAAATTATTTAATTCATTTAAATTTTATTTGGTTTTAACTTTAATATGTAGTTTTTGCAATATTTATAGAAACTAACTTTTTACAACCTTTTAACTTTTTTGTGGCGATCCCTAGAAATATTGTTTTCATTTTCAAATTTTTTATTTCAAATTTTTATATATTCCCTATTAATTTTTTTCGAATTTCGAAAGACGACCGTCTTTTTCACGACGGTCGTCTTTCGAAATTATGTTAAATTACCACCCTTGGAAAATGCTCTAACTTATCAAAAATTTTTTTTTTTAATTTTGGAAGATGACCATCGTTTAAAAATCAATTAACTTTTGAAGCATGATGACCTTTCCAATGGTCAGTGAAAAAGAAGCATCATCCTGTCAAAACTAGTTGGCCTTTCCAAATTTCGAAGCTTCATTAAGTTCTTCTTAGTGGCAGAAAGGTCATGAAAAATTGACGTTTCACCACCAAAGTAATTGAATACCTCACGGTGGATGCCAGTGGTGTTAAATATAAGTGTCGTGAGCAAGCACATTCTGGGACTAACCATACGGATAAGATAAGAGAGAATTCAGAAGATCATTGCTGAGAAATGGAAGGTCAGAGAAAACTCGAATCGTGATGCTAATCTTAAGTGAGCAAAGACATTTTTGGCTAAGCACAACAGTTTGTGGTGACTCAATCCCTCAAACCAGAACTCTTTAACTATCTTTTAACTTTTCCCATTTACTAAGGAACAAATCTACTTATTTAAAACAATATTTACTTTTATACCATCCTTACCAAGGGATTTGTCTTACCAATAACATACATAACATGGCATTTTAAAATTCCGGGTATTTATAATTATGTCTTACTCCAACCCATCATTAATTCATCATTTCTGTTATTGCATCGGTCTCCCTTCGAAAAAAAAGTCCGGACTCAATTTTCCTTTACTATCTAATAACTTAATTACTGTGTTAGGCTAGGACCGCACTTGCGATTTCTATTGCGCGACTGTTCAGTCCCAAGAAATTTTGAGGAATTAATTTAAATGGGAATGAACGCACATGCTACAATGAAATCGTGACAATTAAGGCTAGGAACGCACTTGCAATTTTCTGTCGCGCGATCATTTTTAGTCGCAAAAATAGAACAGATGAGATTAAATGAGAATGAACGCACATGATACCAAGAAATCATACTGTGCTGCGTTCATATTTCTTAGTCGCAATGACAGAAAGTCGGAAGTGCGGTTCTAGGCTTAAAGTCAAAAATTTGTTTCGTTTTTCGGGCGATGAGATTCATAGTTTGCTATTTGAACTCACACTTTCGATTTAAAGTAGTACGACTACAAATTCTTAGTTACAACGAGAAAAAATCGTACTCGCGATAGATCGCAACGATTAAGGCTAAGAACGCACTTACAATTTTCTGTAGCACGATCTTTCAGTCGCAAAAAATAGAACACATGCGATTAATTAAACGCACGTGAAACCAATAATTTACCGGGTTGCGATCAAATTTTTTAGTCGCAACGACAGAAAATCGCAAGTATGGTCTTACCCTAAAAGTTGAAAATTTGTTCCGTTTTTCTCGCAATTATCAAAAAATAAAATGAGTCAGATGTACTCACACATTTGTGCCTGCACTTGCGATAAAAAATAGTGGGACTAAAAAATCATAATCTCAACTAGAAAAAGTGATTTTCAATCATATGCTTATTTAGCTTAAAGAAATTAAAACGTGACTTTAAAAATGCAGCGATTAAAAACATGAATCCATAGCTCTATTTCTTAAGAATTTTTTTCTGTCGCGAAATTGAATAGATCAAATAAAATTAAATAAATGTGCACGCACATGCAGCACGTCATATTTGTTTGCGATTATATAATCGTGTAGCAGATAACCATATGGCAATAGAAATCGCAAGGACAGAGAATCACAAGGTCGTTCCTTGGGACCTAGGCTATACGCAAGCAAGACGTGTATTCTTAATCGCTACGATTGCTTTGACGCAAGCCTTCACATTAAAAGTCTTAAGGCTTTCGCAAAACAACGTGAATTCGTAGCGAATCATTCACAATTGTACAAAAACTGACAACTTAAAAACGCCAAACAACAACAACACCTATCGTCGGGGAGTGTTTCGAGTTGGTTTGAGAGAACCTTGTTGAATTTTTCGCGATACAAAATATCGCGATAGATAGACGTACGTAAGTGTTTGGTAATAATTTGTTGCTATAGTCTCTGTGTATACAAAAAATCGTGTACAAATACATCGATATTTGCAATTCCACATGATTGAATTCAAATAATACAGTGTAAGGGGTGACATAAGCTGGTTATAGAATTTCAAATGATTTGGCTCACTAAGTAAAAAAAACATCTAATAATGAGGGTTGGCAGTTTGGCATAAAATGTGTTGCTTCTGTAACATTAGCGAAGCAGAGATTTAAAGCCAGCATTGTGTCCTTGAAATTATTACCAGTGGAAACGTTTAAAAGATTTATATTCAAGTCGCCGCAAATTACCAGATTGTTACTTAAATTTGACACCTCACTAACAATTGATTCAACTATCTGAGAGCAAGCAACATTAGGTGGCATGTAGAGTGAACCTACAACGCACTTATTTTCACCACTCTGTATTTCAATAAAAATGAATTGAACATTACAATCCTCATCAGAACGCAAACACTACTCTGCATTTAATTTTTTTTCGCAGGTAGATAGCTACTCCACCACCAGTTCTGTTAAAGCGATCGGCACGGTGTAGCTTAAATCCACTCATAGAAAACACACTATCATTTACATTAGGATTAAACCATGTCTCGGACACACAAACAACGTCCACTTCACTCTTAACAAAAATCTGTCTAAACTCGTCAATTTTATTTGCAAGACTTTGGGCATTTAAGTGACAAATACGGAGACCTAATTGTTGTCTGCACAGTACATTTACTAGCGAGCCCAGATTTTCACCACGGCTATGAAAATTATTATTCATTATTAATATAAAAAGGGCAAAAAATTGAACAAAAACAGAAGAATTAAAAAACAAGAAAGTGGGAAAACAAAATAAGTACACACTGAAATATTCTCTTACAAAAGAAAAAGAAACAAAATTAAAAGCAACAAATGATATGTAAAAAAAAGAATAAGAGAAAAATTAAAGAGATATTATTGTATAAAGAAAAAAACTTAAGTTGTGTTATCACGATCATTTATAGGTGTACCGATGGCATTACTCAGTTCTTCTGTTGTGTTGATTTGTACTGGAGGTTGATCTGGTGCTGTGCGTATGAAGAGATTTCCATTGAAAGTGTGTACAGATGTGATTAGAGAGCGCTGTTTCAATTTTAGAGCCTGTCTTTGTAGTTGGTAAGTTCGTTTAGTCAGACTCTCATTTAGGTGGAAACTTTTTTGAGTGTTGATACCAATGTCATGCAATTTAAGTGCAGCCTTTGTTCTTTTGCGATGTGAGGCAGCAGCTCGAAGCAAGTTGTGCTTGTCTTTGTCCTGAGCAAATTTTAACACAATGCATGCATCTGTATTGGATTCTCCCCTTCGAGGTTTTACTCTGAAGAGATTTGACAGCGTTGCGGCAGGAGTGTCAACAACTTCACAGATTTTTTTGTAGACTTCAGTGAGATTTTCGTCGGGTAAAGATGGAATGCCGTATAAGATGACATCTGATTTGAGTTTATCTCTTTCCATATCATCAACAATAATCTCTAGACGTTTTTGTTCTTCCGTGATGTCGTATATTTTCTGTTGTAGTTCAAGAGTGACTTCCTTTACCTTGTCGTTGAGTAGCTGCTCTAGTGTTGACAGTTTCAATTCCATGATTTTGACAAGCTCTTGTTTGATTTCATCCCCCCACGTCTGTAACCTTTTTTCCATTTTACTCCACAGTTGATCCGCAATATTCGTTGAATTACTCAGAGAGTTTCTCGGAGAGTCAAATTTAGTAGCAATTTTTTTTGGCGGCATGTTTAGTTTTATCACACAATTTAGGTATAGATTAGAGTTTTTTTTTTTTTTTTTTTTTGGTTTTATAAATATAAATGGATATTATTATTATATTACTAAACGATTAGACTTTAAACTACTTTGCTAGTCTTTAGCCGAAAAAAAATTACTTTGCTGGTTAAACTGTGGCTTTATTTTAAAATAAACTGAGAAAAATTCACGGACAACTATTTTATGCTACTACCTTCCATAGTAGCATAGCTCAGAAAATGTTGGAAAACACTGTTCTAAACCCTACCACTGATGAGTTCAAGTGAGATTGCTTTGTACAAAACACCATTTTGTAAAGGCACTAAAAGCTGTAAAAAGTTATTTTAAATCAAAATCAATTTTTAACAGAACTAGAATGACAGAGGCTTTTATTTGTTTTTAATATATAAATTTTATTAGATAAATACTGGTGTGTTCGTTTCCGTTTCCGTTTTATCAAACTAGCCTCTTCCTCATTTATATACATTTATATATTTATGATAAACTTCAAGCTCACTCAACTGTTTCGTTGACTTTATGTTTAATAAATATTGTTTTGCAGATTCACCCCATCTAATAAAATCGTAACAAAAAGTATAAGGCCTTATACTTTACAAAATTCATGGTGTTTTATGTCGTTACAGTGGAATTAGTTTTAAAGCAACTATAAATTGTGACTTCATTAGAATTAAGTGTCATCATCTCTATAGCTTTGTTAAATCATTTTATTCAGTAAGTTTCAAGCTAAGAGTGTTTGTGTTTTTAGAAAAAAAAAAAATAGGAGTGTTTTCCTCAAAACCAAAGTATCATCATAAAATTTCAGCTACATTCCATTCAAATTCAGATTTTCAATATGAATAGGTGTATTCGTATTGATTTGTCTGTCATCTATTGTTATTGATTGAAATAGGTGCGTTTGAGCATGATTATGTACAAATTTATTGAGAGATCAGCATAACATAACCACCGGCGTATACAGCTTCACTTCTTGGGAGGGGTCATACCAAAATAAAAATTACCCAAATCCGTACTTATAAATTTATTAATTAAAAGACTGATCCACTGTTTCAATCCTTTCGCTTTTTGGACTTTTTTTGGAACTAGTTTCTGCTGGTGCCACAAATGTTACCAATTTTTTTAAATTTTGGCAAGGTCGAAATTCGGTTTGTAAAATTTTTCTTTCGAAATTTTGTCTCTCAAAATTCCGATTTTTCCAATTCCGTTTACATAATTCTGACAGTAATAAAGAGAAGTTTGGAATATGTTAAAAAGGACGTTTCAATTACATTTTAATCTTCCTAAGAAAAAATATAGAGATTATTTACTTTTTCGAGCAAGAGTTTTAAAAGGTTTCGATGGATAAATGTTTTAACATTTATTTAAGTGTTAAACAAAGCTTTCAATCAGGTTTAAAAGAAAGAAACTATTCCTATGTGTCCTCAGGCAAAGTCAATTATGCTTGCGAGACATTTTTGTAAAAATAAACATTTTTATGTAAAATTTTATGTGCTCTCTATTGGGAATAGTTATTTTTTTTTTTAGATTCACTAAATCGAGCGTCTACTGTAATATTTTTTGTTGAAAAATTATTTTTATTATTTTCTGTGTAAAACCCAAATTTTGTATAGCTGAATTTTGGAAACAGAATCCAATCCCGAATTTATGTATTGTATGTATTTTGTATGTTTTTTTTTGGTTGTGCACTCTAAAAAATATGTAGATTTTGGTGAAAGTAATCTTAAAATTAACCGTAGGTATCTCTCACGTTCGAAGACCAGTTTTAAGTGACAGTTTGCATTACATTTTTTTTTTTCTTATCTGATCTGATGTTCCAAAATAATATATTAAGAGGAGATAATTTTCTCCTAAATTGATCAAAAATTGTAGTAGTTAGAACCACTCTTTCATTTTAGACAAAAATTTAAAGCTTCCACAATTTGTTTTTATTGAAGCCTAAAAAGTGAACAAGTTAGGTATTAGCCACAGATAAAAATTTAATGCAGACCAAAAATGGTCTTCTATCTTTCAAAAATGTTTAGATACGTGTCAATTTGAAATAACATTTTCAATGGTTTTTCTCTTGATAATTGAAACATCATAATAATTCTAAAAAACCGGTAGGTAAGGTACCTATATATATTTTGTGAATAAAGTTAAAACAACAATTGATAACATATTTTAGAAATTTGCATACAAACAAAACTGAAACGGGTCATGACCCCGTGACCACCCCCCCCCCCTGTATACGCCTTTAAACAGAACTAAAATGGAAGTAACTTGAAAACACTGTAAAACACTCTGATCGGAAATACTGGTTTCATCCAGTAGCTCATCTACAGCATTTTTCCTTAGTTGAGGTTAATGTATAAAATCTTTACGATTTTGTTGTAAAGTTTAGAAACGGAATTAGTTCTTTTTTTTAACTTAAACTAAAGATCCCATTTTCTATTTTTTTTTTGATGACACTCACTTTTCCACAAAAGACTTGGAAACCTTGCAGAATGGCACACTTTATCAAAAAAAATTCGGTTTTTGCTCCCAAAATTTAACAAAACAATATTTTGGGAAAAGTTTGTGTCTAGGGCTAAAGACATGATTCGAAATGCTAGATGCTTCCAATACATTTCAAGATCAAACATTTATATATATGAGTATAGAATTAAAAGCATTTTTTTTAATTCATTTTATGAAACTTTAAAATTTTTACTTAATACACTTCTTCTGCACAGTGAATTTACCAAAAACAAATAATATTACTATATTTGAATACAATGCCACAATTAAGTTCATTTCGTATAATCATGTCCTTTATTAAAATTTATTCAAATAACAAAACCAACATTTAAATTTCAACATAATACCTATTGCCTTAGTTACCCTAGATACATTTTTCGTTGTGGTATCTGAATGTTTACTCTAACAATAATAAAGTGACAGTAGTCCTCTTTTATTATGGCCGAAAAGTAAAACTTTGTCCTTATCTGCCAGATTTTTTTTTTTGTAAATTTCATTCAGTGCTGGTACTAACATGATGTTTTAGTAGTTAAAAATCATGAATGGGTCGAACGTACTTGTTCTTATATTTCTTTGGGTAAAATTATTTACATTTGAGATTTAGGTAATACAATTTGACTTGCTTTAATGTAAAATGATGATGACAGAGAATTGTGAACAAAAAATTTATGTAATTTATTCCTCTTTTCATTAAAAAAATTATTAGATACTTGATAAGTTTGTAAAAATTTAATATTTAATAACTCCTAGTGCATATATTTCACTATAATTTCAATATAAATCTCGACTCGGTGAGGAGTAAGCCCCTCAAAATTGGATGAATAAACTCTGGATTATTTTCTTAAAAAAAAATTAAGGATCAACTATCGGACCTTTATCTTGCCGATTTGAAGCTCGTTAATGGTCAGTAAACGAAAGTCATAAATTCCAAAAAATATAATTTCGAAATCCTCCATACAATTTGAAAAATAAATTATTCAAAATTTTGGATTTTCATTTACAAAACCAATACTTATGCCCTATAAAGACTAAATAAAAAAGCAAATTATGCTAAAAGTTATCGTTTTATTTTGGGGTGAAAATGACCAAAAAAAAAACAAGACATAAACAAAAATATGGGAATGGACGCAAATTGGTATTGTACAATATTTTCAAAGCATGTAAAACATTTTGTTAATATTATAGACCCGTGTCTAAAAGATAAGTTTGTTTTGATAATGGAATTAGATTCACTGTTGTTTGATCATAGAAAACAACTTTTTCTTAAGGGATTAGCATAGCATGATAGAGTTCATAAAATCGTAAAGGTGGGAACAATTGAAGTTGATTTGTTTACTTTTTCAATGTTTTGCAAATTTAGGCCTATTAAGAAAAAACAATCACGATTGTGTTGCATGAACTTGCTCTTATGACCAGATTACCGATATGAAGCAATTGTCAATTGCAGAGCTAGATGTACTTCTTAGAGACAGTTTTCGGGATAGAGATGGCACCATAACGGAATTGCACTGACAATAACTTTAACTATCGAAATCGACATGGCACCGCAAATGAAAAAGTACTCAATTTGGCCCCAGAGTTAACACACTAAAGTAGGTGAGTTAATTCCGAGTTAATTCAATCATAATTGAAAAAGTTAACATAAAATGATTTATTTCTAAAAGAGATACCTTGAAGCCTAAAATTCTTAGAGCCAGTTTTTCAGTTGAGTGTTAGCTATGAGTAAATAAAAATTAGCTGATTCTGAAAATTAATTAACCACAAGTTAACTCAGAAACAGTTTTTCAGTGAAGGACTAAGTTTTTCCTTCAGTTGTGAAAAATCTAGGGCGATCGATGTTTGACACTATGTATGTCACTATTTTTGGTCATTCACTCACGAGAATAGAAATGGCACCACAACGGAATTGCACTGACAATAACTTTCACTATCGAATTCGAGATGGCTCAACAACTGAAAAGGCAATCAATTTGGTCCCTGATCTAACTCACTAAGGGCCAGTTTTTCAGTTCAGGATTAACTCTGAGTTAAATTAGAGTTAGCTAATCCAAAAACATTATTTCAGCTGAGGATTAACTTAAGCTTTCAGTTGTCAAAAATCTAAAACAATCTATGTGCGACACTATTGATATTGCTCTCCTACGCCTTCACGTATCAGATAAGAGATGGCGCGATAACGGAATTGCAGTGACAGTAACTTTCACTATGGCAATCAAGATGGCACCACAGCAGAAAAGGCACTCAATTTGGGCCCTGAGTTAACTTACCAAAGTAGATGACTAAACTCGAAGTTAATTAAAACTGAAAAACACGTCTTTTGAGTTAGCACAGATTTAACCCCGAGGCTAGGATGATCACGCACTGAGAAACTGGCTCTAAAGAAGGTGAGTTAGCTCGGAGTTAACTTAAACTGAAAAACACGTTTCTGTAGTTAACTCCAGTTTTACCCCAAGAATAGGATGATATTGCACTAAAAAATTAGCCCTTAATTACTTAAAGTACCAATGTCTACAAAAATTGATTTCAATGAGTTAAGAAGCCCATCATTTTCACAACATTTCAAACCCAGTGCAGAATCCCAGGTAAAGATTTTGACTTCGACAAGTAGTTGCTCATCGCAAACAACTATATTTTCTTCTGTGGCTCTTTATCATGGAGCCACCTTTCTTATGTGCATGAGTTTTGCTCGCTTTTGGTACACATTAAGGGCCAGTTTCTCAGTCCAGGATTAACTCTGAATTAAATCAGAGTTTCTCTGTCGAGGATTAACTTCAAATTTCAGTTGTCAAAAATCTAGAGCCATCGATGTGCGACACAATGGATATCACCCATCGCATTAGAATAGAGATGGCTCCATAACGGCATTGCACTGACAGTAACTTTGACTATCAACATCGAGATGGCGCCACAGTTGAAAATGCACTCAAATTGGTCTCTAAGTTAACTCACCAAAGTAAGTGAGTTGACTCGGAGTTAACTTAAAATGAAAAATATTTTTCTAGAGTTAACTTAGGTTTAACCCCGAGACTAGGAAGATTTCACTATGAAAACTGGCCCTTAAGTGGGAGATCCTTCTGGATCAGCATAAAGTCTTTTACAGGACTCCAGAATTTAAGCACGCCCTTTTCACGGAATCTTATCCTTACTATACATGTTGCAATTTGTGGCTGTATACTTTAAAACCGGATTCAACACTCTTGATTGGGTTGCTCTCAATCAAAAGATGGGAACAGTTGGTTTTATCAATTGGGCACGGATCTTCGTCGCTATAAAGAGGCAGGTGAACTATCAAGTTTGATTCCGTGTTCTTTTGAAGAAAATCGTTAATATGCTCTTCAGACTAGTAGTATATACCTAACCTACCTATAAATTGGTAACGCTCAGTTTTTTCTTAAAGTTTTTGGAAAGAATCTAATTTCAAAACTGATTCCGTTGACATATAAGATTCACTGCTGAAAAATTTCAAATGTTTAAACAAATATTGAATGCTAGATTGGAAGATATTTTATATCCTTTTCTGAACCATCTCCTTGCTTGAGTTAACTATAGATTTTTCTATGAGATCTTCTTCAACTGTGATTAGCAAGTGCTTCAACTACCAAGCAAATTGTCATTATTGGCTTCTTATGAAACAAAAAAGTACAAGGAAGAGCTCATAATTAATCTTTTTGTTTTTCAGTCTCCAATAAGAAATGTTGGTGAAGGGGAAGGGCATGTCCTGTCATCACCGGACAGTGTTGGCTCTTCTACTTTATTTTCTTCTACTGATCTTTTCAAAGTAGTGGTACCTCATGGCAAAATGTTAAATCGGTTAGCGACTTTTAAGAAGCACATCTCTTCAAAAAAGTTTGTACTACCCCTAGAAGCTATTTTTCAAATCCCCTGCATGAAAAATCATCAAAAAGATTTTATTTAACCTTTTTCCAACATTCAACACTAACTCGAACCACTAAGCCTACATTTATTGCTTGAAATATTCACAATCTCTTATGAAAAATCTAAAGAAAATACTATCTAGCAATGAAAGCATTTAACAATAACAACAAAACAACTGCACTCAAAAAATCTTTAATTTTTAACCCTAACCCTAGATATATTTGTATGTACAGCCAAAGTTACCCTAGGATAGTATATTTAAGGATTAGTTGATTCTAGCAGATTAAAGCTTCAAGCCAGAGTAACATTGAAGTGGCAGTGCCATCGCAAGTGAACGGATTACACAATTTGCACAAAGTGGATTGTCTCGTTATTCATGGAAATTGTTTAATTTATCTTTCATCTCTCTCTCTCTTCCTCTGTGAATAGTGTTTGTCTGTTGTATTTCCAGATACATCATAGTCATCGTGATATCTTTCTTTATATTTATAAAGAACGAAGGGAAGACTGCAAATTTTCAAGATTTATTCTACACAAAGCTCTAGAGGAGGTTTTTCTTGCTCTTTTTTTGTATATGTTTGAGAGTAAAGTAGAATAGGTACTACTTGTACATACTTTTCCTTGATGCTGTCACCCAAAAGGAATAACAACTAAAAAGGAAGCATGTTTCGAACCTTAAAGGCAAATATCCAAACACAAAAGCTCAACCGCACAACAATAGGCAGAAAGTTTCATTCTAACTGAGGTTTATTGTGTACTTGACATCATATCCTTCTCTCTCTCTCTCACTCTCTTTTTCTATGTGCTCTTGAAAAGTTCCAATGGTGCCATAGTAGGCAGGCACACTCTAGTACTGGTACTGTCAGTGTTGATGCCTCTATCGTGTTTATCCTATTTTTGGTCCCTTTCATCTTTTTTACAAATTTTTTTCCTGTGTTGGATTTGGTTGAGGTTTATTTGTGCCACTAATGACTCCTTGAGAGGGAAGGACGAAAAGTTGAAAATTCTTTCTGAGTCTACACGATGTTATACGAAATTCAAAAGATACATACAAGCTCATCTAGCGCAAGGCGGGCTGCAGTAACATCCAGAAACTTTTTTTTTTTCTTGTTTGTCTCTTCATCTATGTGGACTTTCATGGTCTTTCCTGGCTTGAAGGACTTAAGGTTTAGGTGTAACATAGTGCCACACGATTAACCAGGACTTTCCTACTCTAGAGCATTTTTTTTTGTATATTTTTTTTTTTTATTTGAGTTCATCCTGCGAAGGAAATTGACTGAATTAATTTCACATCGTTGGTTTTGTCATCCCAAACTGAGATTACCGTTATCAACAACTACTTTGAAGAAGATGTGTTTACAACTTTGCTTAGGGTAAACAATACACACCACTTGTGTCCCTCCCAAAGGACTTACTTCATAGTAGGTACCTAATGCCTCCTTTGGTTTTGTTTCCCTCTTGTTCTTGATGGTGTATCTCTGTCATCGACATTTTAATAGACATAGTGTCTGATGGTGTGATAAGATAGGATATTCTAGGATCGTCAATGGCGGGCAAGCGGTATGGTAGCGGGTGTGGTGCGGTGTGGTGTTCATGAAAATCCCTAAGAGAATTGAATGGCACGGAAATTGTTTTAGATGCGAAAGTAATATAATACGTAAATGTGACACCCAAGAGACAGACACAGAATCAAAGAGGGATGTGAGTGAAATTGAATATTGACTGATGTTGGTGATTGATGGCATTGATTGAAGGATAATATTCACATTAAAAATGATTTGTCAAACAATTGCTTAATGGTGAGTTAAGTGCTAAGAGAAATTATTTACCGATGAGACCCATGTGCCATACAAAGTTTTTTTTTATTTCCTTGAAGTGTATGTAGGTAATCCATTTTTCTTTCAATTTTTTGGAAAACAAAATGAAGAAATAAAGTAGGTTGTATGTCAATGATAAAGAGGGTCATACATTAATCTGATAAAGGATATTGTGAACAAAATGAAGCATTAATTTAAGTATGGTTATAATGTAGGTATGTCTATCTTTGAGCTTTATACCTATACATATACCCTACTAATAGATCTACTTCTACATGCCTAATTGATTCTGATTTTGTTGGATAAGAAAAATGTATATTTATGTATGCATGTATATCATTAATGGTGTTAGAGTCAACATTGTAATTTGTCTATAAGTTATTCAAGAAGGTTGTTTATCATAAGATTTTCTTTTTATGAAATTTTGAAAATATTTTAACACAAGCAAAGTTATTGAACTCACCTTTCATCATCTTTGAGGATTTGGAAAAATTTTAATAAATTTTATAAGTAATGATCTCAAAACTTGGAGATGTACCATGAAAGACTTTACGCCATAAACTTTTTTAGGAATCGATAGATACACCTTGTAGTACCTCGTGGCATGATGGTTAGTGCGTAGGACTGTCATGCCAAAGGTCTGGGTTCGATTCCCAGCCGCTGCCACCTTAAAACCAAAATGTTTTTTTCCGAGGTACTGCCTCTTGCGAGGAACTGACAAATCCTCCAAGAGTATTACTTTTCATGAATAAGTGCTTTCTCATTAGCCGTTCGGACTCGACAAAAAATTGTAGGTCCCCTCCATTCCTGCCAAAAATACGCACACAGGAATGGTTGAGAGTTGTTAGTCACTAGGCCTTGGCTCTCCACGAGCTGTTGTGCCACCAAATTTATTTATTTTTTTTATTAGATACACCTTTACAAAGGTTTCGTGTGAAGATGCGGAAAATTTAGGTACACAAAGCTTAGCCAAGGCTACCGTGCTCCGATTTAAGATTTAATTTCTTACTAATTAACTTACCTGGCTGGCTATCCATATAGGGTCATATCTGAGGCATGGCCAGCAGCCTTATATGCTCTACTTTCGAGCACGTTCCTTCCAATTATCTAAAAGATGACATCCGCGATGGCTTGATCCTTTAACCGGAGGGTAAGGTTATATTAGTTTAGGTTATGTTAGGTTAGGAGGGGTATGCACGCAGCACAGAAACCGTTTCAATCAAGAATCTGAAATACCTTTTACTCAGCGAATTTTCTTTTCATTAATTCTAGTCCATAAACTTCAAGATAAAACGCAGTTGTTCCTGGTCACCCAGGAGTAACTCAAGGGTTGATCTTTTTCGTCCTATCGAAACTGGGGGCTGTGGAATCAAAAACTCTTTTCACTGGAGCAGCATTATTGTCCATTTGCTCCTTATGGCCGATCCAATGTTTTCTGGGCTACATTCACATCTTGACACAGTCTACAGAATTCACGATTGTATAATTTCTTCTAGGTGTCCTCCTCGCACAAATATCTTTTTAAGATTTTTTTTCGAAGGAACCCAGTATCAGCTTTCGTTTTGTTCTCATTTACTTGAAGACTAACCAGTTCCGCCTGTTTTTCAATTGCCATGAAAGACTCTATACCAGCCTGTTCCGAGCCTCCGATGGTGCTGATATCATCAACATACCCTAGACGTTGGACATATCAGTTGACAAAAGTGCCTTCGATATGAACACCTGCCTTGCGCATAGTTTCCAGAACGAGATTGAAAAAATCACATGATTGTGCATTTTCTGGATGAAACCCTGTGCATGCTTGAAATAGTTTCGAAGAGTTTCTTCCTAGTTGCACATTGCATCGCGTATTTTCAAATGTCATGCAACACAACTGGATCAGTTTTTACTATATCCCAAGTTAAGCCATTGTATGTCTGGACTTTGGTTGTCTTTTCAGTATTTACCTGAGAATCAATATTTTGTTTATGGTTGATCTGCCTGCCAAGAAGTCACACTGATACTTGTCAATTAGTCTTGCAAAATGGGCTTAGACGGACACACATTAGGTATGTTGGATAAGATCTTGTATGCGTAGTTAATCAGGGTTATACCTCGATAGTTCTTGCGGAGCATAGGATCACATTTTATGTAAAAGGGACATATGGAGCTGTTAGACCATAAATTATTGCATGAATCCAAATCCAATCTTTGGAAAATCACGATCCCGTAGCCTTGTTGTTCTTGAGCAGCTTTATAGCTAAGTCTACTTCTTCTCTACTGGGTGAGGGTGCTGGGTCTTCATTGGTTGAAGTTGGGTTCGCTTCTTGTCTACCTGGTACCCACTTAGCAGCTCCTGGGAATGCTTTTTGAATACAATTACTGTTCCCTGTGCTTCGGTGACTAAGTTACCTTTGCCTTTTCACAGTGCTGGTTTTGAAGTTAGTGGCCAGTAGTTGCTTACCTTTTTAATAATACTTCTGGCTGTTGTTTCGATCATGAGACTCTTCGATCTTTTTGAGCATACGCATACGCATATGCATACGTCCTCTTCTTTCTTACGTAGGGTCTTCTTCTCCTCTTTTCTTCTTGTTCGAAATTCCTCTCTCGCTCTCAACTTTTTCAGTTGAACGCATTCATCATAATAACACAGGTTGTTCTTCAAGGGTTGTCTTTGTTGATGTCGCAATACTAAGATCATTGGTTGTTGGTATCTGCCGCATGTGTCAGGTACTCAATGTGTTGGCTCTGGGGTAATGACTTCAGATAACTATGACGGACCAACGTCAAGTTTCTTCATTAGGGCTGTCCTTTGTTTCTTTTCATTTGAATTTGACAGTCGAGCTCTAAATATTACAGCAACAAGGAAATAAGTGCTCAAAGTTTCTCAAGGTCACTCAAGGTCACGGGCGATTTTTGGCACTTCATGTAAGGAAAATCTACAAAAAAAAAGTATACCATCCTAAAGATCTCTAGATCGTGATAAAAGGTGAACTATTTACAGTAATTGATCAGCCATAGTTTTTTTCTACGAATTTTCAAAACTAGTTTACAGGTCACAAATATGGGTCATTCAAAAAAATTAAGTATGCCATTTGAAAGGCAACTTCATGGTCATTTTCAGTAATTGGTCAACCATACATATTTTTTAATGAATTCAAAAAAAAAAAATTAAGGTCACTGCAACTTTTGGCACTTTATTTATGGAAAATTTGCAAAAATTGCTTACCATCTGAAAGATCTCTTGATCCATATAAAAGCTCGCTTGTTTCAATTATTAGTCAGCCATAGATTTTTTTTGTGAGTTTTTAAAAGTTTTCAAGGTCAGAGCGATTTTTGGCATCGCCTTATGGGAAAAATTAATTAATACCGTCAGAAAGGCCTTGAGATCTTTAAAAAAGGTCAGCTAGTTTCAGTAATTGGTCACCAATAGACACTTTTTTACGATTTTTTAAAGTTTTTTTTTCAAAGGTCACGAATGTTTTTTGGGATAATGATAAAAATAACAACATAACAACAAATCAATGGCTGACCAATTACTAAAGCTTGCTGACCTTTTTTATAGATCAAGAGATCTTTCAGATAGTATACAATTTTTGCAAATTTCACATAAATGAGGTGCCAAAAATCGCATTGACCCTAAACAGAAACTAGAAAATTTACTTCAAAAAATTTATGTCTGACGAATTACTGTAAATTGTTGACCTTTTATCACGATCAAGAGATCTTTTGGATGGTATACTTTTTTTTTGTTGTAAATTTTCTTCAAATGAGGTGCTATAAATCGCACGTGACCTTGAGTGACCTTGAGAAACTTTAAGTCTTTATTACAAGTTATCTAGGGCTGATCAATTTCTAGGACTAGTTGACCTTTTCTGACCAATAACTGACTAATTAGGTGGCATTCTCAAATATCAAATTTTCCATATACGAGGTGCCAAAGATCCAGAGTCTATGCTTTTGCACATCGCTAATCGAATTGAATTGAAGCATAGAATCAATCTATAACTCGACACCTTCGAATCGATATGCTAATTGAGTCCCAGACCTGTCAAGTAATTCTATTTTCAACATTATTGATAGTCCTTTCTGTATTGTTTAAATTTGCTTCACGTGTGGCAAGAATTCTTTAGAACAATAAACTTTTGTAAAAGCATCCAAAATACACAATAAGAGGTGTAATTTACCCCTTATGTACCCATCAACATTTATATGCACCTACCTAAGGATTGTTTTTACAAATCCACTTCTTTTGTCGTATGTATCTGCCAGACATAGGGATTCAATTTTATTTAAGAAAAATAAGACAAAAAAGATGTTTTCTTATTTAGTTGACACGGGTTGTACCATGCACAATATTGTAATAAAGGTAACAAAATAGTTAGAAAATGACCTTAAATTACCCCCAGCTGAATGTCAGAAAACAACCATAACCTTACCTTGCCCTTGTTGACACTCAATAAACTCACCCTCAATATATTTTACTTTTAGCAATAAACTATTAATCCAAAAGAATAACGTATAGGTACGTATACTCTTACAAACTTACATGACACTGTCCAACTTTAATTTAATTTAACTCTCTTAAGAAAGGAAACCATATAATACCTCCACCATTTACTTTTTACCAATATAAACCTTCGATTTTCCGTTGAACTTTTTCTCATAAAAAATAACAAAAATATGTGGAAAGGAAGGGAAGTCTTTCTGAAACTCTGGATGGCCTTCCTAAATCCACACCTCTAAAAGAAACCTCAATATATGGATCCCAAGTCGACATATTCCATGAACATTAAAGTTCAAGTAAATAAAAAAACAAAAAAATAGAGCATGACCTCTTTGACTCGATTCTCTGGCTTTCTATCGTTCGTTAATTTTGTTTCTTTCATTCAACATTTTTTTTTGGTTGGCCCTCTTCACACGATATAATAATGATGATGAATAGTGGTGGTGTGGGAGTTCAAGACTCTTACTCAAACCCATTGCACCCATTCAATATACCAAACTCATACTCCATATCGTCTTCAATTCAACAACTACTATCGTGGGAAGGTGTGTGCATATATTAATTGATGATGTCCTCCAGGATACCATATAAAGCACTACCTACTGGCGGCAGCGGCCGACGACGGCAGCATTGCTAGCCGTCTGGCTTCAATTTGTAAGAAAAAAGCACTCAGCTAATGTGATAATTGATGGGAGTGTGAGTGCATTGTTCCGGTATTCTGATCCCATTTTGTCACCCAGCCGGCATGCCGGCCTCCAAAACAAAACACAAGAACAGTAGTTCACGACAGGACAGGACAGGACAACACGAAATACATGATTTTATTACCCGTAATTATGAAATACGAACCTTTTGTAAATAAGACAATGTATCTATAAGTGACCAACCCCATATTGTTGTGGGAGCAACAATGTATAAGTAAAACATCATGAATTGGAATGTAAGCATTAAGGACACGAAGTCTTTCTGATACTTTATCAAATTCATAATTTTGAAAAATCTTCTTTGTATAGAAATTAAGGGTCAGTTGCTTCAAGCAATTTTAAAATTTGTTCTCTTTTCTTTATTAATAGTTTTGAAAATGACATTTTTCGCATTATGTCTGTTCATTCCCAAAGCTTAGAGTTTTTTTTTAACAAATTTTAGTGAAACTTTATATTTTTTAATATGAGCTTAGACACAAGTGTATACGAACATACGTCTGTTGTAAATTCTAAAATAAAATAAAAGTGAATTTGGTGGCAGAACAGCACGTGGAGAACCAGGGCCTAGTGACTTACAACTCTCAACCATTCCCGGGTGTGTGTTGTTGGCAGGAACAGAGAGGACCTACAATTTTTCGGGCGAGTCCGAACCGATAGATGAGATGCATTTATTCATGAAAAGTATACTCTTCGAGGAAAAACATTTCTGTTTTTAGGTGGCAGCGGCTGGAAATTGAACCCAAATCTTCGGCATGAGAGTCAAACGCACTAACCATAATCCCACGAGGTACTACTGTACTACTGTTCATAACTTCAATTTAGAAATTTCTTCCAATTTTAAACTAAAAGTTTGTACAAAATAAATAAAATTTATTGGACTTTGGATTAAAATGGCCATTTTTAAAAAGTCAACAAACAGACCTCTTAGACCTGTTTGTGTAGATAGGTTCTCTGAATTTCAGTTCAATCAAAGAAGGTCAGTTTTGTTTACTTCCCAAAGCTACACATTTAAATGTTTGTTAAAAATTCTGTCAAACTTAATATAAAAATTCTTAACTTTGTGAAAACTCGTAGTTTTGGAAAGTAAACGAACAAATATAATTTGTACTCATTTAATTTGAGCTACTGAAACTATTTTAGGGGCGTTGTCAACAAAAAATCACGAAAGAGTTTCAGTCGTATTTATAAAACTTTGTCTAACTTTAGATAGACAGCCGTACAACTCCAAAAAGTTATTAATAAACTTTATTTACTGTTGTCCTAAGGTTGTCTAACTTGGACAACGCCATCGGTTGTCTAAGATTTGTCTAACTTGACATTTTATTTAACTAATTAAGGCATATTATATCCAGCTATTAAGGACTTTTAAAAAACTGTCTAACTAGTCAACCACCTAAAAAAATCTACAAAAATAAGGCTGTTTATGTTTTAGCAAAAATCGAAACGTTGATATATTGTGAGGTTAAGGGCCATTTTGTTCACATTGGGTTAAATCCCTAATAAGTTTTTAACAGGCTTTGCTTAAATACAAAAATAAAATCAACAAATATTGGCTGATTAATGATTTCCATAGCTAACAATTCAAACTATGGATTCATTGACTAAAATTGTGGTTAATAAACACACTAGTGTAGATTTAACAATCACAATAATAATTGATTTTAGATGATAAGCTTTGGACAAACAGGCCCTTAATGGAAGCACCATGGATTTTTTGGTTTTTCTTCTCAGAAGATTCTTAAAGACAGAAATAAAATGAACCGGTTATCACTTTTAGACAACTTAAATTATATGATAATTATCAATTAAAGTTAAAAGTCTGTTTGGTGTAGCTGGGCATTGATGTCGTCAGCGTTGAAAACTCACCATCGTAGCCATTAAAACGAAGATGAACAATATCACCCAAAAAGTTTAATTGGATTTGAAAAGGTAGATATCCACCATCAGCCTTGAATTTGTTCCTTAATAAAAATAACTCAATATTAGACCTAGGCTAAAATTCATTAAGCAAGAATTTTCAATTTTCTTATTTCTTATTTTGGCTCTTATTTTTTTTTTTTTTTTTTTTTTTTTACTTTGTAGGTAACAACCCAATTAAATGCCATTTGGGAATTCCTTACAAATTTCTGGAACTAGTATTCTTTTATATTCAACACAAATACAATATCTACCTACTCGCTTATTGTGAAATGTGAGGTTATATAGTTTGGTCAATATACAGACATACGACTACGAGGGAGATTGCGGATTCATTTGGAAAACGAGCAGAGGCATTTAATTGGCTTCTTGTTAAGGGAGACAGAAGTAAATTAATTTGTAACAAGATAGGTGTGGCTGCACTGAACGTACGTACGAACGTATATAAGTTAAAGTAGCTGATGGGCCTGCCTCAGTCTGAGTCCAGAGAAATAAACATCCTTCATCACTGGAAATGGTAATTTCTTCGTTTTATATTTTTTTGCTGTCTTCGTTGTCGTCATGATCAACGACAAAGTGTTAATATTAACAATTGAATGTGCGAAATTATAGTTTTCCTTATTATGCCCGCATTGTATAGGATGATATCCGCATGTAATTTTTCTTAGCTTTAAACTTTGTAGTCTTGGTATTGGGTTGAAAGAAAATAAATTAAGTACAGAACTCATTGCAATTAGTCCTTGTCATTTTTACCTTCGATATAAAATTCATTCAGGATTCGTAAAATGTCGTTCGCGAATCATAAAATGCAGATCTTATCAGGAACCATAAAATATATAAAATTTTTCGGTCCATACAAAATTAATTATTCTGTCACGAACAAACTTAATGCTTCTTCGTTCGTGAGAGATATTGAAACTTTTTCCTTCAAAATTTGCCTTGCGTAACTCTGGTTTTTCGAAACTTTCTCCTTTCATAAAAATTGATTTTTCCTTCTTACTTGAACAGAAAGTGAATGAATATTCAATAGTTTTTACATAATTCGGGATTGAACCATATTTGACGGACCGAAGCAATTTTGATTCGATCGTGATAATGAATTCTATTTAAAAAGACCCGAACAAATATGATTCACGATCGGGTCAAAAATAAAATTTACTTTTGAATTTTTCACGAGAGAACAAGGTGACATTTTACTTTTGTTTTTTGTATCGGGTCCAAAACCCTGAATTCTATCGATTGCCAAGGAGATTTAGTCCAGAGCAACAATATGCATCTATGAAAATTCAACTTGAAAAGGCACTTTCGGAACAAAACGAGACATATTTAATTTTTCATACAAAAAAATAAAAATTATTTACTTAGTTTTGGATCAAAAGGTGACATTTTTAACATATTGAGTTTTTTAAAAAGGGACATTTTCTATCGATGATTTCATGACATTTTCAAAATATTTTTTAAATAAAAGTTCTATGGGAACACTTATTTCAAAGAGTAATAAATTCGACAAATACAGTCGCTTTATGTGATGGACATAAGGAAAACAAAAATTACAAAAAATTTGGGAAGGCCTGCCTTAATTTTGTTTTTCTCAATTTCTGAAAAATCAAACCAAAATTAAGAAACCTGTTTTAAAAACAGGTTGCTTATATGTACTTCCCCAAAACACCATTTTTTTTTCTATTTTAATTTTTTTTTGAATTCCGAAAACGGTGTGACGAAGTTTAAGCTTTTTATGGGGAAATTCCCATTTTTTTTGGATTTTATAAACAAATAAAAATTTTTATTTGAAAAGTTAATATATATTTTGAAAACGTGTTAGTCCGTTTCTTAAATCTTGGTATTTAACGGTTTCATTTAAACTTTTAAGAATATTTTTTAGCTTATTTTACTTTTATGCAAAAATAAAAAATGTTGAAAACCCGTTGAAGAAAATCTCATTTTTCTCAATAACGACTCTTTCGATTTTTTTCTATGTTCTATGTTCTATATGTGCTAACATTAAAATGGTCTATCTCCCCTAGAATTTTTTTTGATTTTGAATTATTTCATTATTGGCTGATCGGATTTTAATAAATCTTTGAATTCAAAAACTGCCAAAAATTATAAATGATATGATAAATGCATTAGGGTGGCCCTTATATTGTATTTTTTTGAAATTGGCAAATGGCTCTGCATGGAAATTTTTTTTCAGGTTTTTATTTCACCCCCTTTTTTCCTTTCAACTTTTTTAAGGTACTATTTATGGCGCTCTTATAGAACGCGTAAAAATGATCAGAGGGTATATAGATTAGATTTAGACGTTTGGGCGGGAGAGGTAATTTTCAAAAAAATTGGATCCCAACAGAAACAAATTATTCAAATAAAATGCTTGACTGGATCGCACGTACTTGCTCTTATGTTCAATAAGTTGCTTGGAATTAAGAACTTTTAAAATATGAAAGTATGTATTATAAATAATAAAAAAAAAATATTATAATATTGAAAAAAGCATTTAAATCGTTCATTTAGAACTAGTTCAAAAACAACTATGTCATTTGAATACTTGAAAAAATATGAATAAGTGGAAGAAAAAAATTTTAAATCGTTGGAACGGTTTTTTTTTTTATATATTAAAATTTAATATAATTTAAAAAAAAGTTTTGGTATGCCAATTTTGAGCATGTATTATAATACATTTTTTAAACCTAGTTTCAAGAAAATTCATCAACTCATTTTTGAAATATTGAATTTTCAAAAACAAAAATTAATATTTGTTTTTTAATTCAAAATCTACTTTTTACAAAATTTTTGATTTGTAATATTATTAAAATTTTGGAAACAATTTTTCATAAAAATTTTGACTGAAATCGCTTAAGGTGTTAATGAGAAAATCGAAAATGAAGAAAAAATGATTTTTTTCAAAATCATTAGAGCCGTTGAGATAAATAAGCTTTTCATTTACGGTTATACGTCAAGTACCGTTATTTTTGGAGCTAAAACATATTTTAATTTTTCCTCTGGAGAGTTACAAAATAACCTTAAGTTAAAAATTTGAAGAAAATTGCTTCAGTGGTTTAGGCTGTAGGTCAATATACGGACAGACAGACAAACAGAAATGTGTCACCCACTTTTTCACCTATACAGTAGATACTTATATCGCAAATAAAAAAACAGAAACACTTACAACCCCATGCCTTAGTTTTTCCTTAAAGCCACGATTACATTCTTTAATACCCTTTCTAAATAAAGAACAAATAATTTTTATCTTAAAAAATTATATTGCTTTTTTTATATTTTATGAATAAAAATTATTTTTTCGAAAAATATTTATATTGAAAATTTTATTTAGAAAGCATATTTATAGATTTATAACTTTAAGAAAAATAACAACATGGCATTGTAAGTGCTCCTGTTTCCTTAAAATAATTTTTTTTTTTTTGAGGCAAATTTCTAGAAAATTATCCCTTCCTCATGAATGGGGGAAAAAGACCCCCATTATCCATTACAATTTTGCTCTCGTCTAAGTCTGATCTATAAATTCAGATTATTTTTCGCGTGGTATAAGAATTAAAGTTATTAAAAAAATGAAGTGAAAATAGGGAAATTCGGGGTGAAACAAAAATCTGGAAATTATGGAAATTATTTTTCAATGATTCGAATCAAATGAGGGCTTTCCAAGACTATATATGCCCAATTTAAGGACCACCCTAGTAGGTATATGCAAATTTTCAAAAAAGTGATTTGGGAATAAGACAAAAAATGTACATCCTCATTGGTTTCTTTTGCTAGTTACTTTTTTATTTGGTAACTTTTTTTGGTTAGTTTTAAAGATAACTTTTATGATTGGTAACTTTTATTGGTTACTATTTTTAATGGTTACATTTATTGGTTTCTTTCATTAGTAACCAAAATTTAAAAAAATGTATAAGTAACTTTTTTTTGGTTACATTTTCAATGGTTACTTTTATTAATTACTTTTTTTAATTGATTTCTTTTACTAGTTACTTTTTTCAGTTTATTTAAAATTTGCTACTTTTACAAATTTCTTTTACTATTTACTTTTTTGTTACTTTTTTTGTTTTTTTTTTAACAATTCGAAGCTAGGTTCTTTGCGTTTGTAGGAAGTCATCGTGGGGGTGGTAGGAAGTAAAATAAAAGTGAAATACTATTTTTGAATGAATTAGGTTGGTTTTTCGTGTTTTCAAAATTGGCGTTAACCATATTTCGAAATATTAAAAATATATAGAATACTTCATTAGTTTGTTTTTTTTTTTTTGTTTTTTGTTAGTTTACTTTCTTTTCTTATTTTTTCAAAAGGTCAGGGTAGGCACATCATGAAACCACAACAAACAAAAATAGCTTAAAAAGGCATACAAAATTCGAGTGTAAATTTTAATTATTAATGACCATTTTATCGAGCTAGCTTTTTAGATTTATTGAGCCCAACAAATTTTCTAGTAAAGGCTTGAAAAATTTTGGAATAACAAAAGCACCTATACCGACCTTGTTAAATTTATTAATCATAATTATTTTCAAAATCTAATATTTATATTTATATGCTGCCATTATGACATTAATAAAGAAACTTCCAATATCGACCACTTGACGATACTAGCATAAAAATAATTGCATAAGAGCAAATACAAACAACTCACTCGTACACATTATTCCTTTTCTATTGTTGGGGGTGTCATAAGACACGTTCAAAAAAATTCCCCCTGTTTCACAGTGAAAAATTTATGACACGTTATAAAATATCCAATGGAAAGGAATATCTATTTGTGTATATATGTATGTATGTACACAAAAATACTTCATCCATATACATACCTATATAAATTGTGCAATATACGAGTTTGCTGGTTAGCTATAGAGTTGCTGCTGCTCAAGATAGGATAAGTCACCGAGAGTTGCATTGGTAAATTCTATATCTCCAGTTACATAGTATTTGTATGTATATATTCCTACGTATAAGAGTAAAAGATTCGTTTCAGATAAGCGAAGCCAAGATAAATCTTCATCATGTTCAAAGCATCAGAGTCCCATCCTGAATGGTCGGTAGTTGAAGATTATTTGAGAAAACTTGTATGCTGCATTTATATGGGGATTTGGGTTGAGTACGGGTGTGTGTTTGTCTGTCGGAATACCATAGAAGCAAGGTATACTACACACTAGCTATATCTTCGGTCACCCCATATCCCTCTTTTACCCATTGGTAAGTAGGTATACGTACATTTCAATTGATAAATTGAAAAATTATGTTCAAGCCATTCTGACTTGAAGTTAAAAGAGGTTTTTTTTTTATTTTCTTACTTTTTCGTTATCTATATGTTGCATGTGATGGGTAAATTCCATTATCTGGCAACCATTGGAATTATAGCCATCTTGGTTAGCTCAGTCATATACTTGGATTTAAATAACAGGAAGAGTTGGTTGTGGTTCTATAGATTAATAAAAAGAGATGTTGATTGATGTATAATGGTGGGGAAGGGACGAAAAGTAAAATTTCTGACATTGATCATATCGTTTATTTGAACTTGCGATATGTACATGTTTTTAGTTACTGAAGGATAAATTTTATAGATTCGTTAAAAAAAATTGACCTCGAGATTTTAATCAAAATTGACATTACGATGGTTAAGAAAACTCTAGACATGGGTAACGCAGTAAAAATTCATGCGCTGATACACTGACTCAAGCGCACTTCACTGTGTGACCGAATTGCGTTTACGCAATTTGCGCGATAACACAATTTTTACTTGCAATATACATGTATATTCTATATTGTGAAGTGATGGATTAGTTAAACAAAATTAAGCTCGAGATTTTGATCAGACTTGTCAATACGATGTTAGGGAATACGAATAAAGTAGGTCGCACAATTCTGTCTGTCTGTTTGTCTATCTGTTCGACTACAGCCTAAATGTCTGGTCCGATTTTCTTAAAAATTGGAACAAAGTGGTTGTTCTGCCCACATGTTTTTTAGTTTTCTTTAAGAACTAAAAATAACGGTGCCTACAAAATGCTTACATTACAAAATCTTATTATTCTCAAAAAGCCTCACAACTTTTCTTTAAAAAAATTTCAATACATTTCTTTCATCAAAGGCTTCCTTTGAATAAGTTACTATTTTCTTAAAAATGATTCCTAACACAAAGAACAATTTTTTAATTTCAACTTTCTTCAAAACCATAATTTTGATTTCAATGATAGCAACAGAAGTCTCTAACCAATAAAAATATTTTTTCTTACCGAAATTTTCAAATAAAAATATTTTATGGGTTTTTAAATTGTTAATTTTTTTTTAACCAAATATTCTCAAAACTTCTGTAAAACTCAATATTTCATAGCTTTTTTTAAACTCTTAAGTGTTTTAAGAAAAACTTTTACTTTTATGAACAAATAACGGTTCCTTTCATACAAATGTTAAAAAAGCATTAAGGAAAATTTTTTTTCTTTCTATAACGGCCCTTATGATTTCTTATAAGACTTTTTCTGTATGCTTTAAATAACACAATATACTACAAAAAATTAATAAAATTTATAAACATCAACTACAATATTAATATTACTTATAAAATTTAAAAAAAAAAAACATTTTCGAATTTTCTAAAAAACCTTTTAATTTTTTTCATTTCAAAATTCTATGTTTCAAAAATTAGCGCAAATTTTTTTTGAAAGACTTTTTTTATGTGCACACAAATTAATAAATATTTAAAATGTTTTAAGAATTTGATATTTAAAAAATAATTTTTTTAAGAAAACCTCTTCAACGATTTTAATTTTGTTTTCCGTACAATTATATTCAATCAAGAACTAAGACGACATTTTTTTTTCATTTTAAACTCTCAAAGAATTTGTTTCAGCTTATTTAAATATGTATCGTATTTCATGCTTTTGAAAATTTTTCTCTCATAAGCTTGATGATAAATCAAATCGACCAAAATTTTATCTTCTATGACCGAAAAAAAAAAAAATATTGGGCATAAAATGCAAACGAATACAAATTATGTACTTCCAAATGAAATATGTAATACACTGCCGGCCATTTGAATAGGTTCAATCAATTTACTAACTACTCTTCTTCTCTCGTAATATTTAGTGGGCCATCTCTGTTTTATATGTATTGAGGGGGCATTTGCTTAGACTCAGTTTAGAGATAATAAAAATAAAATAACAGTCCATTTCTTCTATATGTAGGTATGTTACATTTATGCCAATCATAAATAATTGATGTCTAATAATATTGACACCATGAGTATGCAGTATCAATTATTGTAATTAAATAGAAAATTGTTATAGATCGTTTATTGGACATTTCTTATCAATCAAATTTCTAATCGATCAACAATAATATGTGCAGTAGGTTAGGTACTAACACTATGCAAAAATTAGTTTATTAGTTTGAAATATATATGTGTATGAAAAAATTATAAATAGCAATTCCCCCAAAGCTTGTACGTGTGACCTATAGTAGTGCATTTTATTTCTTATTGCATCTATGCTGACAAATAAGAAATTCCTAATTTCGGTCATAGTAAATTCGATAAGAAATAAAATGTTCTTATGTTGTAATATAGGCTAGGAGTTTAAAAAAAATATGTAAGTATAAAGAAATGGAAAATAATATTGAAAAATAATAAAAATATGAAAGCACCTTTAACTTTTAGGTGAAAAAATAGAATGTCATCTGTATTCTTGATTATTTATGATTTTATGGAAATACAAATTTAATATAAATTAAAAAAAAAAACAAAAACTACTAAGCAAATGTTTAAAACAAGTTTTTAGGAAAAATCTTGATACCTAAATCTTTGACATTTATTTACTGTACATACATATATAAAAGAAAAAATTTTAAAAAGATTCTCTATCCATTTTTGATCCATTTTTGAGAAATCGAATATTTTGAAAATTTTCAAAATAATAAAAACTACCAAAAAAGATTTAACATAAAAAAATACATTCCCAAAAAGTAGCAATTCTGATATTTTACCTAAAGGTGCGTTTCTACTCAACATATAATTTTTTAGATATCAACCTTTAATTTCCCAATACGCGTTTGGCATCTCGAGATGTTTCCGCAAATTGCTTCATCTTCAAAATAGTATTTTCCTGAAAAGAGGAAGCACTGACATTTTACCCGAAAGTGTCTTTAAAAAAAAACAACCGTTTTTTTCACAATATGCCTTTGGCATTTTTAAGCTTTACAGCAATTTGTTCGCCTTCAAAATAGTAATTAATACCATTAATTAATTTTGACACCAAAAAAATATGTTCCGGAATAGTGGCATCACTATTTCTAAGCCATCAACCATTATTTTCTCTAATCGCGTTCGGCAACTTAACGGGTTTTCGTGACATTTTCATGTTCAAAATATTACAAATTACCAAAATAGTGGAATTGCCTCCATTTGACATACAAGCAATTATTTTCGCAGCACTCGTTTGACACCTGGAAGAGTTTGTGCAAATTCCCCTATCTTTTAAGACCATCAACCTTTATTTTTCCAACACGCTTTGTATATCTGGAGGCGTTTCCGCATCTTGTTTTCGTGCGTTCAAAATTAAAATTTGAAAAAAAAAAAAAAAGTATTTTCCCAAAAGTGGCAACACTGATATTTTACCCAAAGGTACATCTATCTTTAAAGATGTCAACTTTTATTTTCGCAACACACGTTTGGCATCTGGAAGCGTTTTATTTAAAATATATCCTAGCGTTACAGAGCCAGACAGTGAATCAGTGATCATGGTAAATATTTGTATAAAAAAAATAATCTAAATTAGTTTAGTCGATAATTAGTAAATTCAAAACATAAAAGCCCGTTCTTTAAGAGTTGCTAAGTATTTTAATAATTCTTGGTAGTAAATCCCAATATGTAGTCTTATCAAAATCAGGGAAGTGGCTTACGAGAATAAAAAATATTTTCCCCAAGGTTTTTTGTATTTTCTTAAAAGTTTCTAAAGAGTGTTTAAAACTCTTTAGTACTGGGCTTAGAAAAAAAAAAACAATAATTTCGTTTTTACAATATTTGATTTTCAAAAAAAAAATGGAAATTGTTTTAAAAAACCCAAAAAAAAATATTTTTTTTTAAATATTGGTCCTTAATAATAAATATTTATTAGAAGGTTTTTTTTCATAACACAAATTCTATATACTACTGAAATAAATCAGCCAAGTAGAAAACTTAGCATTAAAGTTGGACTTGTTGAATTATTGAAGCCGGACGAAACACCAATTTGTAGGACTAAAAGCCATAAAATGCTATTTTGAATCATATAAATATTTATATTCTTTAGAAGTTTCGATTATCATACCATTTTTAAGAAAATCAAAAATAAAAAATGGTTCTTTGGGAAGGTACCATTAACAGCCATTTTTTGAAAAACGATTTCCCACTCAATGGTTACCTTTACAATTTTTGTTTGGTTCTAAAAAAAATAAAATAAAACGTACTGATTTTATCAATTGATGCCAGAAATGTCCTTTTATGTGCAGATCTGTACCAAATTTAGAAAAGTGAACCAAAAATATTAGCTTAATGTTGCGTAATGTTCTGAAACGATATCAAAGCACTTATATATGAAAAAAATGTATGTGATTGCATATTTAATTTTCCAAATCTAATCGAACTTATGTAGATAATAATCACACATATTTTTTTTTTACTTCGAATTGAGTTCGCTAAAAAAATTGACTTTTGTACAGATTTAAAAATGGTGTACTATATTTCGCCAGAATTTGCCTTGCAGTGGTACCAACATTCAGGCCAAATTTTGTGGTTCACATAAATTTGGCTGTCATCTGTAGAGTGCTTGAATCCCAACTTTGAACTTTTGCCCCTAATCTCTACAGCTAATGTTGTCAGTTTATCTATGTTTTTCTACAACTTTACGCCACCACCACCACTCATGGTCTTGGGATTTAATCTTAACTTTGACTCCACTAAGGAAAAAAAACAGTCATGGCAAAAAGTGTGTTAAATTAAAATATAATTAAAAAAAAAATACTATTTAAACCAGCACCACATGAAAATAAAGATTCCTTACCCCAGCTATTTAAATAGAATGTGCATCTTTCTACTAGTAAATCCAACAATATAAATATGTTATCCTAGATTGAGGCATTTCAGCATTTTTTAAATACATAATTTGTTGGTATTTGACTAATTCAACCTATTTTAAATGTCAAAAGGCGCCATCTTTGCATTGCATTAAGAACCTCCATTTACCAAATACACAAACCATCTACTTGATAATAATTCATTTTGCAGAAGTAGGCATTATTTAAAATTATAAAGGGTGATTTTTTAGCTGGTTTGGTTTTGGCAACACTGGTTTTGACAGCTGACGTGTGTTTAGTACCTTGTGTCACTGTCAAACAGCTTCAGTTTGGTTTGCAATTTAACCATGAATCGTCTTACAAATGAACAACGCTTGCAAATTATTGAATTTTACTATCAAAATTCGTGCTCGGTTCGAAATGTTCATCACGCGCTGCTTCCATTTTATGGTCGGCATTCTCGACCTTCTGAGCAGTCTATTCGGAAGATTGTGACCAAATTTCGCACCCAATTTACTTTGTTGGACATTAAACCACCAACACGTTTACGTACTGTGCGTAGTGAAGAAAATATTGCGGCCGTATCAGCTAGTGTGACAGAAGACCGCGAAATGTCGATTCGGCGCCGTTCCCAGCAGTTAGGCCTTTGTTACAGCACTACGTGGAAAATTTTGCGGAAGGATTTGGGCGTAAAGCCTTTTAAGATACAGCTGGTGCAAGAACTAAAGCCAGCCGACCTACCACAACGCCGAGTTTTTGGTGAATGGGCTCTTGGAAAGCTGGCCGAGGATCCGCTTTTTTATCGAAAAATTGTGTTCAGCGATGAGGCTCATTTTTGGTTGAATGGGTACGTAAATAAGCATAATTGCCGCATTTGGAGTGAAGATCAGCCAGAAGCATTGCAACAGCTACCAATGCATCCCGAAAAAGCCACTGTTTGGTGCGGTTTATGGGCCGGCGGCATTATTGGGCCATATTTCTTCAAAGATGATGCGAATCGCAGCGTTACTGTCAATGGTGAACGCTACCGAGCGATGATAACAAACTTTTTTTTGCCCGAAATGGAAGTTCTTGACTTGCATGATATGTGGTTCCAACAAGACGGTGCCACATGCCACACAGCACGCGAAACAATGGCGCAATTGCGAGGCGAGTTTGGTGAACAGTTAATTTCACGTTTCGGGCCGGTCAATTGGCCGCCTAGATCGTGCGATTTGACACCATTAGATTATTTTTTGTGGGAGTATGTCAAGGCTAATGTCTATAGGGACAAGCCCGCTTCGATTGACGCACTGGAAGCCAACATCCATGCATTCATTCGTGAGATACCGGCCGATATGTGTGAAAGAGTATGCCAAAATTGGACTCAGCGGATGGGCTACCTGAGACGCAGCCGCGGTCAACATTTGCATGAAATTATCTTTAAACATTAAATTGCAAAATTCAAACTATCGATTCAAATAAATATTTCATTCATTTTTTCGAATTTTGTGTGTTTTTTTTTTTTTAAAGTTCTGAACCTCTTAAAAAATCACCCGTTATTAATGGAAGAAAACCTTAACGAGTGCATTTAAAATCCTTCTTCAACTTGATTTCCCCCCAAACAAGGCAAGGACTCGTTCGTTCGTTATACGTAGAATCGGAATCTGGAATCGCACAGAAAAAAAGAAACCCGCACATTTTTATATATTCAACACAAAATGATGGATGAGGTCATTCTAGCAACCTCATGCTGGTAGCTCTGGCTTTTTTGCGGGGGTATAGTGGGCGTTGTTTTTTTGTTTTTTTTTTTTTTTGCAGTAAAAAGCTAAATCAGACAAATGCTTAATCATTACTCGTACATGTTCACTGTTCAGTCATGGAATAATCTTCCTGGAATTCCTTTTTTTTATTTTAAGTTTTGTACTTTTTTTGTATAACCTTTCGTGTGGAGTTTCGATTCTCTGGTATAACATTGCAAGGGCATCACATTAAGGAAGCCACTTTAAAAATTAGCGCGCGGAAAAACATGCATTAACGTAATTACACTTCAAGAGCAGCAACACACACACAGAACACACTCAAATGCGGATAACTTCCATATACATATCTCTCTACCTACTCGTATATGTTTGGTTCTGTTCATAATATATAAATGACGGGGCACACAGAACATAACAGCGCGTAGGGTTTTTTAAATGCTTTTTGAAGTTTTTAACTTTTTATCTGTTAGTTATGAAGTGGAACCGTTTTTTTGTTTTTGAACATTTCATGCTCGATGAGAGAGATTATGGCCATAATGATTTTTAGTGGCAGTTTAGGTAGTTATGTCTACGCATAAAAATTTCAAGCAGATGCAAAAGAGCAAAGGTTTCTATTTTCTGATTGCGGGAAGGTGAAGGGTTTTCCTTTCGACATAAACCCACCACGTAAACTCAAAGAGAAAACAAATGTTTTTTATTAATAAAACCTCCGTTCCATGCCTGTAACTATACGCGTATATAAGAAGTGGGGGTACCTATACAGATTCTAAAAAAAAAACACGTTGGAAACGGGAAACAAAAAAAGTTTAAAACCAACAAAAAACAATTTGTATCGATTGCAGTTAAAGGCAAAAAACAATCTTAAGATTATACCTACTCTCTTCAATAAAGGCCAATATGAATAACAACAACAAAATTTAATGTTTTCTTTAAAATTAAATCCCTCCAAGGACAATGAAAATTCAATGTAAATATTTGATGCCTGCCTGTCTGTTGATGCTTGCTTATTTTACTTTGCATTGAATCAATTTATTTATGTGTCTCTTTAAATTGAATTCTCTTATTAAAGGGAAAAAGATATTAAACAAAACTGTTCCGGCTCTGGGAACTGGCACTTTTTTTTAATAAATATTCTCGGAAATAAATTTGAGAAAAAAAGTCCAGTAACAGATTTGGAAAAACAAATAATATATGTACTCGTACCTAAGTAGGCATTGGGCAATTCCATGGTAACTCACGTTATATTTGGGAGAGTTTTACGAGCTTCTTTAATAAAATTCTCCTAATTATTTAAATATACAAGTGAAAAAAATATAAACTCTTTACATGATATAACTTCGACTACTAAGCAAAAATACAAATATTGATGAAAAAAATGTTTCTTAGTAAGAAATGCGAAAACATTTTGGTAACTCATGTTACCCGTTTCGGACATGGCTTTTGTGGCAGTACCTTGCACTTTTTTTTAAAAAAGGAACAAACCAATAAAGCCTAACTAGAGTGTTGAATGAGATACAAAAATATATCAGCCTATTTATAACTGTACAGAAACTTTAAATTACTGAAAATATTTTATACAAATTAAATAAGATACATGGTAACTCACATTATTTCACGTTTTCAATTTTCAGCCAAATGATTGTTTCTTGTAGGATATTTTGCAATTCTAATTTTAAAATAAGCGAACAGTAGACAGGGGGAGGGTTTTCAAAAACAAAAACAGTTAAAATATGAAGAAATATTTTTAAATAACTGTAATACCTACGATCAAGAAATGTATTTTTTTTAACTAGAAGTCTCTTCTATTATCATGTTCTTAGATCAAGTAATTTCTATGAATGGGTAAAAAAAAACTAATAATACAAAAAAAATCCAGGCTTTCGGAATTATTTTTTTCAAAAACTTTTCATAGAAATAGACTTGATCTAGAAGCAAGAGTCAAAGGCTAAGTTTTTATAATTTTTGGTAGTAAATCGCGTGAAATGTAGAAAACAGATTAAGTTTTTTTTAAAAATCGTAGGAGACGATTTTAAGAAGAAAAAAATTCTCAACAATTTTTTAAACATTCGTATGGAAGGTAACGTTATTTTTTCATTACAGTAAAATTTTTTCTTAAAATGTTCTAAAAAGTGCTATAAAGCCCTTGAGTCCAAGATTGGAGAATTGACCATGTAGTTTTCAAAGTTTGTTCATATTTGGGTTTTCAAAAAAAAAAATTTATTTTCAAATCTAAAAATTATTTTTGAAAAATTCGCGTAAAAGAGTTATCAATATTTTTTTATAAGCTTCTGTATCTGTATATGAAACATATTGAAACAATTAACAACCATTTTTTGAAAAATGGGTTCCTTTACCCAAAAGTAGCCTTTTACTTAAAAAATTGTATTTGATTTTGTTTAAGAATATTTGTGGAACCGTTTTCGAGAAAAATAAGATTTTTTTTAAATTGCTTAAAAAATGTTTGGCAGGTGCTGTAATTTTTGGTTCAAACAATTTTTTTTAAAAACTTTGGTATGGAGAGAGGTCTCAAAAGCCACTATGTACCAAGTTTTCAGAAAATTGATCCAGCCATAGGCTGTAGCCGAGCAGACTGACACACAATCAAACATAATAGTGGGCTCTGGGCCTATGGCACCTCATATTTATGGGAAATTTGAAGCCGACCAATTACTAAAACAAGCTGACATCTTATATCCATGGCTGTCATGAATTAATTATTCTTAACTAAATAAAATAATTTTTAACGAAGTTTTACACTTGTATAATACTTTCCTCATATAATTGCAACACATGATGATAAATACTTTTTTCACATAAGTAAGGCTTTGAAAATTATAAGCAGTGCAGCAATTTGAAAGTAACTGACCTGGACCTCTCTTATGGAGATCCAGAGATCTTTTCAGATGTAATATACATTTTTTGCAAATTTCCCATAATGGAGGTGCCAAGCCTTGATTTTTTTAATTCACTAAAAATTACTGAAAATAGCATAACATTTGTGATTATATTTTTTCTTACAATACATTAAAAAGTGTTAAAAACCTTTAAATGCCGAGTTTTATAAAAATCGATTATGTAGTTTTCAAAATATTTAATTTTCCAAACACTTTTTTTGTTAAGCTTTTAATAATCCAAAAAACTTTTTTTTTTAATTTTAGTAAGAAAAACTTTTTGTATTGTTTAAGCTTCTGTATGGAAGAAGTTTTGTAGTACCGCGTGGCATAATGGTTAGTGCGTAGGACTGTCATGCTAAGGGTCTGGGTTCGATTCCCAGCCGCTGCCACCTAAAAACAGAAATGTTTTTTTTCGCGAGGTACTGCCTCTTGCGAGGAACTGACAAATCCTCCAAGAGTATAATTGTCATGAATAAGTGCTTTCTCATCTAGGACTCGGCAAAAAATTGTTGGTCCCCTCCATTCCTGCCAACATAAGCACACAGGAATGGTTGAGAGTTGTAAGTCACTAGGCCTTGGTTCTCACGAGCTGTTGATTAATATATTTAAATAAATTTCAAATGACAAACTACTTTTTTGTATAAAAATTATTGAGAATTAGGTACGACAAAATTTCATACTAACAACATGCGTATACAATTGACAGTACTTTCACTAGAAAACTCTCGAGAGTAACTTTCGGATGTCTTCCCCTCTGGTGAGCTAATTTCATGAATGGATTTTCTCAAAATTTCCCTTGATCTCCATTTTTGATTACTTTGAATATATGCTGTTCCACACTTGCGAGCTTAACACTCTAGAGCTTGTCACCATCTTTTAACTCTCTTATGTATATCGAGTGCGGATCAGTATGCAACTATGTTGCACATCTTTTTTAGCAATAGCACACGTTTCTAATGGTGATACAGTAGACGTTCGAAATAGTTAAGTAATAAAAACCAGGCCTGTTCAGTGTTAATTTTTTCGAGTGTTCACTTTTTCAAGCGAAAGTTTTTAACAGCGGTCTAAATATGAATTTGATCCAAAATGCAAATTTTGTTCAATGTGAATGGTTTTTATATTTTTAAGTTAAGAAAAACTGAAACAATTCCCCGGTGTTCTCAAGTAATGTTAAATGCTTGCGAGCTATTTTTATAAGAAATCCAATTTTATGGAAAATTTCGTGTGTTTAATGCTGTACTATTGTTATATATGTTAATTATTTTGAGATTCACTAAAACGGGCATCTACTGTATTCGTGAAGATTTTTTTCACTTTCATGGATGAGTTTTAGGCACTTCCATACTATTCATCCACAAATCAAACAAAATTTACTTCATCGAATATTTTAGAAACTACAGATTTTCGCCCATTTACTTGTTTCATGTTCATTTTTTTGTTGCCTCTGTTTGATTGTTAACGACATGGTGTCAGTCAATTTTGCTTGCAAGCACATTTGACGTTAACGCACACATTTTCTGGCTTCCAGTCAACTCGATTTTCTTACGGTATGCGGTAAAATTACACTAAAGATGATATTTTCAGACATGTGACTTTATAGCAAACTGAATTATGGAACACAGAGCTATTGCAGTAAAACTTTCATTTGCTTTTTTGAATAGAAGACTTTTTCTGGGAATATTCTGCAAAGGCATTTCTTACTCAGATAACGGCCTTTAACTTGTGTTTAGCCACAGAATCTTATCCCAGCAATGGCTGAAACTTTTGCTCGAACTCGAACGTTATGTGTGGGAATTGGAACATACCGATGTGCTATTATTTTTTCCGAAATTCTAGGTGATGTTGCGAAAATCTAGAAGGAATTCAAAAACGCTGTAAGGACACCCTGTTACCGCCACAAACTGCATAACTTCATTTCTCGAAGTTCCAAAGTACCCGCTGCTCGAGGCACTGTGCAGATATAAAAGAGGTAATTGCATTATTCAAATTTTGAGTAGTATGAAAAGTATTCCAATTGTCTGTAGATCTCATCTAGATTATGGAAACTCTGAAAACAATTTCGCATTAGTGTGACAAAAAATACACCGAAATTTACATTCTCCCCTCCTTCCTGGATGAAATCCTGGATCCGCGCCTGGAGAGTATATTATTATTTCTTCCTAGTCTCGGCCCAATAAACACGCTATATCCTCTTCTCACATCTTATGTTAAGCACCCTGTACATATAAATGTAAAGTAAGCTCTCTCAGACACGTTTGACTGTTTTTTAGTGTATCTGACAACATTTTCAAAAAAAAAAAATTCCCACACTTGAATCGATGGAATTTTTTAAATGATAAAGTGCATTTTAACACTTCTATATTGCTCGACAGAATAGCAGCAATGTGGTAATATGCCATTGCGGAGACAACATGCTGTTCTATATCAGCAAATCTGACAAAGTGACAATTGACTGGCATGTGGCATATCGATTTCCAAGGATCTGAGGAATTATTATGAGTGTTACTGTTATAATAATATAAGTGGCTTCATTCAAAAGGAGAGGTTTTGTGTATTTCTGTTAGTTTGTTGTCTTTTCTTAAAGGCGCCAGCCGCAGCACAGCATCTCTTGCATCATTGATTAGGGATCTGACATATAAGAAATCTATTTTTTGTATAGTTTTATCTTTTCATTTTCTTCTCGTATCATCAGGAATCACATGTAAGAATTGACGTATTTATGCTGATTATAGAGCTCAATAGTGTGTTGGGAGTTTTGTACAATATTTTTAAGAGGGTAAAACAGTTCTTTGAAGTTAGAAAAAATGATACCAAAATTATTATTTCTTATCTCCATATATATCAGGATTGATATTTGATACTCTTAAAGAAACCGCCGAAATATGTTATATATCTCAGCAGGGCTGAATTTAATTTAAAATAGGATAAGGACCACGTACGAAAAAAAAAGAGAAGGTACGAGTAATTAACTACCATCAAGTACGCAACACGCACACATGAATGGCCGAAAGTTTTTAATCACTAGACCCTGGTTCCTCAACAGAACCACGACATCTTATATTTTTCGTCAATTTTCTTCATTTCTTTACAAATTTTCAAAATATTCCGGGTTTTATTTGTTTGGTAGTCCTAAGTGTGGTGGGGAAGACTATACCTTTAATAGCACAGTGACATTTTAACATTGAAAATGTTTATAGGGTCGTTTTGGATAAATTATGGTGTTACTAAAATGAAAAAATGTGTATATGAGATGAACGCTAGCGTATACGGGGGGTACGATCGAATTTTTGGTTGGTGTTACTAGAATGAACAAATGTGTATGGTGTTGAGTGCTAGCGTATAGGGAGGGTATGATTGAATTTTTGGTTGGTGTTACTAAATTGAATAAAATGAATTTTAACTATAATTTTTTATAAATATAAATGCGAGAGTCAATGCAGCAGTTTATTGCGCAGCTTAACTAAGTGTTGGCAGTTTTTTGAAAAAAAAACTGTTTGAGAAGAAAATGTATGTAGGGGTGCAAAGTGACGGTTTTTTTAATTTGAACTATAAGTAGCTAAAGATAGGGTTTTTATATGAAATCGTCGAAAAACCAAAAATCCAAATGGGATGTGCTAGAGCGACAATTTCTTTGTTTATCGATAGTTACGTTTAGTATTACAATTTCGTTCATATATATTAAAATTCCAAAAAATCTAAGAAATGAGATATTAAAGGTTGTAACTTCAAAATTCAAAAATAGATGGTTCAAAAATTATTATTTACCACACATTAGGGCTAAGTCTGATTGTAATAAGTCTTATAATTCTAGAAAGATAGTAAAAAAACTAATTGCTTTTCGCTTCAGGAAATTTGGTGGTATTTTTTTTTATTTTTTTTTTTATTTTTTTTTTAAATATACTAAGTTTTGTTGATCGATTTTTGGCAGTTATATTTTTTTTATCTTATTAACGATTGAATTTAAAAATCTCAGATTCATACAGATGATAGATTACACGAATTTACATATAATATGTAAAATTTGAATTATTTAAAAGCACTTGGGACGACATAATTACATATAACTGTTCATCAACATGCCACCTAATTACTCTTTAATCTGTGCACCTATACAATTAGTTTTTTTTGTTCGCCAGCTTCAATAATTGACATTTAATTTGGTATATCATACGTGACTGTACGTTCTTCATAAGCTTCACAAATCTAAAATACAATTTGATTAAAAAGCGGTTCTAATCTTAAATCAATATTCCTATAGTTCATCGTCGTCGTCGATTTGCAAGTTTGTGTGCGGAGAATCATCCCAAATAAGAAGAACACAAATATTTCCCATAGTGCCATAGTTCATTCAAAATGTCTTTCTATCTCTGTTCATTATGCTCTTTGATTTGTTTGTCTCTCTGTGAGTGAATTACTGAAGAAAAAGACTTTTCATTCAAGTTCAGTATTCATGTTCACTCGTTCAATGTTCGTGTTGCTTGTTCACTGTTTATTTATTCATATTCAGTCATAAGGATGCTTCGGTAGGGGGAGGTTCGCTCCACTGCTCGGCAGACTTATTTTTTCATGTTTAGTTATTAATTTAGTAGGTAATAGGATAAGATGCTTGTGAGATTCGTTGGGATATTTTTTATTTTGTTAATTATTTTTTTTTAGTTTTATTTACTTCCCATTGGAAGTTATTGTAATTGGTCCGATTTGTTGAATCAAAAATTTTGACATATTTTCACGTTTTGATCCATCATTTTTAGAGAGATTTTTGTGTCTGTCCGTACGTTCATACCTTCATTCGCTTTTTTTTCGCTCACCATATCTCAAGAACGAATGAAGATATTGACTTCGAATAAATTTTATTTTATAGATAGAAGCTTCAATACATGCAGAAAGGACTTTCAAAAAAAGTCAATGAGGGGTTTTTTTACTAAAGCAATTTAAAAAAGTCAAGTTTCCTTAGATTCGAATATCTCAAGAACATGATAAACAATTGGTAAAAATATAAATAGGTACTAACGTACAGTTTTTATTTAAAATAACAAAAGTTACTGAAAATGTTTGAAAAAGTGGTTTTTTTCGAATATATTGAGAACGAACAATGATATTGGTTTCGAGGTAATTTTATTTTATGCACTAGTTTATTAATGAAAATTGACACATTTTTAAATATATTGAATCAACCGTTTTTTTTTTTTATGAAAAAAACTGCGAGAAATTTTACCAATAATTGTTGAAAATATTTTTTGGACCTCAAATTTCTTGAGAACAGACAACGATATTGGCTTCCGGTTGAGCTAATCCTACATATTAGTTTATAATTGATACTTGATATTTGATTGAGTTAGTTAAAAAATTCAATAAATAGTTTTTTCTTTAAACGAAAACAACTACAAGCGACTTTAGCAATAATTGTTGAAAATTGTTTTTGGTCTTAAATATCTTAAGAACAGACAATGATATTGGCTTCCGGTTAATTTAGTTGCACACATTAGTTAATAATTGATATTTATAGGGTTTATAAGAAAATTAAAAAAAAATGAGTATTTTATAAGAGAAAAAACTAAAGAAAACTATACCAAATATTGTTGAAATTTTGTTTGCGTCTCAAATTTCATGAAAGTAAGCAATGATGGTGGCCTTGGGTTAATTAAATTTTACACAATAGTTTATAATTAATAATTGATAAGATTTGCAATTTGATATGAAATTTTTTTTTAAACCAAAAAAAAAAACGACAAGAAACTATACCAAAATCGTTGAAATTTTTTTTTTTTAAGAAACTACCAAAAATTGTTAAACAAATTTTTTCTTCTCAAATATCTTGATAACAACCAATGATATTGGTCTTGGGTTAGTTTAATTCTACTCACTAATCTGCACTTGATCGCATATATTGAATATATACATTCTTTCGAAAATCTTAATTTGGCGATTTTTAAAAATAAAACAACATCGGGCCTCAAGCTTCCGAGGGGCACCAATGGGAAGTTACCAGTGTGGGCCACACCCAGCCTCTTTTTTAACTTTGATAAGACGGATTAACGAAGAAAATAAAGATATGAAAAAAGAAAACAAGCGAGAATAAAACATGGGTCAATTAAAACATAAAACTAAAATAGCTATATGTCTTTTCTAATTTTGAAAATTAACAAACGCCATTATTGGGATAGTTATTCAAAATAGACTTGTTGAATAGACTAAAAGTCGAATTATCGTTACTACGAATTTCAATTAGTGAATACTTTTATAATTGATTATTATGCATAAACCGATATTTTCCTGTTTGATAGAAATTTCAAGTCTATCAAGAATTTCTGATCGACTTTTGTCCATTCGAATCTTTAGGAATTAACTCGCAAGAAGCCCCAAAATTAAGAAAAAAAAGTATAAGGGGAAAAATAATTTTGCAGAGACGTTACACTCACCAGCATTAAATATTTGTATTTGGTGAAAAATCGATTTATTAGTTAGCGTTACCTACCACATAATATAAAATATATTCAAATACTAGAAAAAACTACGATGAGCAGAAATATTGAATTTTTGGTTGGTGTTACCACAAAGCTAAATCAAAAAGAATTATAAAGTTACCGCAAAAAATAAAGGTCAATAAAATGTTAAAAGGTTGGTGTTACAACAAAGCATAAGAAAAAAAGTAAGTTAACAAACAAGGAAAATGAAAAATATGAAATTAAAAGACAAGTAGTGTTAAACGTGACAAAACAAAAAATATCAGTACATGCTAACGTCATTTTGTCTACAGCCAAATTAGTTGAAGATAGAACAAAGGGAATATGAAATACTTAACCGAATTAAAAAAAAAAGTAAACGAAAGTTATGCAACAGTATATCCTTATGGGAGTGCAAGTATGCAAATTAACAATTTTTTAAGTTTTTTTCAGTTCAATATAATTATTAGATTGGTCCTAGTAAAAATAATGATTAAAATTGATGTGCAGGTATGTATAAATGTGTTTGGAAAATGGTAAAGATAACAATCAAAATAAAAGAAAGATTATAAATTATAAAATTTAAAGATTTATCTAGCGTAAATAAGTCATTTTCAATGTCCCCATTGTTACTCAGGGAGTGAAATCTGTAAATTTTTCATACCAAATTATTTTTAATAATTTTCTCCAAACACTTTGTATATTGGGTACAAGCTGTTATTATAAAAGCTCAGAAATCCAATTTTTGTAAGCTGTCGATTGAGCTGCAGACACCACACAGAAGTAAAGGAGCCGCTTTCTTCATCTTGTCTGTAAATGGGAATCCTATTTTTAGATACAGATGCTGTATATCTGCAAAGTCTTCATACTTTATGCATCTACCTAACGTCTGCTCAATTCATAAAGTGTACAAGTAGGAAAAGGTGGCAGAGAGACTGTCAATATTTTATACAACGGTTCGTGTTTTTTTAATTAAGGAACAATGCGTAATTGTTTCAACAACAAAGAAATGTGCGTTGCCACTAGAAATCTACCAAAGACTTCATTAAAAAATTCAAAGCCTTCCCTTAGAAGTCAAAACATAAATATTCAAAGACAATTTCTTCATTTTGAACCCTGTGGGTTAGTCGAGAAGTACTTATTTGCATAGATAGCTGCGCCATTGTGTGTTTGCTTAGCGAATACCAATAACAAACCAACCTTGCTGCAATATTATTCTACACGGAATGCGTGTGACGCGGCGTTATGGTTGGTGTCAATAATATTCAATTGGTGCCAATTTAAGGGCTGAAAAGTTCAGCAGATGCGTGGGTGTTTTAGTGTTTGTGTTATTTCCTTCTTGTTTGTATATTTTATGTAGGTATAGAGAAGGCACACACACAGCATGTTCATTGTTAATGTATAGCGAGGTATACGTTTGATTGTTTATATACGAAAAAGGTGGTGGTATAGGGTAATCATAGAGGTGTGAGGTGGGTGGTTAGGTTGGGTTAGGTTAGTATGCTTGTTCCTTGGTGTGTCGCTAAAGCAAAAAGGGTTCATTTAGTGTGCAGTTATTTAGAAATTCATAAGCACGAAGATGTTGATGGTAAAGCTGCCTGTCAGAGAGGAAACCACTCGGAATGAAGCTGTGCACTGGCATCAGCCAGCACTAGTAGCACCCATAATATAGCAGCACTAGTGCTAGAGCGTCATGAAGACTCTACGTGACAATGTTTTGTTTAAGAAAACATTTCCTGTTTGCTTTAGAGTGTCCTCGGGATGTTTAAGAGTAAATATTTGCCGTTGCCATAAAATATCGTGACTATCATGCAGAATGTGCCGCTCGACGTTGTTGTGGGGGTGTAAAGAGGGTGTTTTTCGAGGTATGTATAGTGCTTGTTTATATGTAGGTATGTATCTTCCACTGGTGTATTTATAGACGTCAAACGATATAGTTAAACTTCAAAGGTTGCAAAGGGAATAACTAGATAGGTAGGTATAAGATAGAGTTTCTATTTGAAAGGTTGATTACGTGCAATTAGTTTTAGGGAATATTCTACAGATGGTGCTAATTGGGAAATAGTTAAATTGTTTTCTTCAATTACTTAACAAAAAAGAAATAAAACAAACAATTTAAAATAAGGAAGTATTTCTCAGGAATTTAAACTGATTCCTGTCAAGTAAGAGACAAAAAATTGGATTTCGAGAGACCAATTCGTTTCTATAGCTATGGTAAGAAACTTTTACTAATACACCTACTTCTGAAGAAAGATGAGTAATTTTAAAGTGATAAGTGGCATTATAGGCCAACCCTGTCTTGTCAATTAAAATTGACCTATCGTCACTTGAAAAATACAAGTGGAAACATTGAATTAAGTTTATTTCCCAAAACCTCACAATTTGGTCAGAATAATGAAAAAGGGTGCCAAAACACTTAAGGATGAATGTTTCATTTATAAAAGTGATATTAAAATGTCTTCTAACATGATTGTTACTTCGTTTTCAATAATTTTTCTTTCAATTAAAGGTAAATTCGGCTTATATAGGGTGTTCCAACAAGAAGTTTCGTTTAACATTTCATTTTTTAACTGTTGACATGAACCTGTCAAACCCGTGGTGTGATGATGAGTGCAAACAGCTGAAAAATTTGAAAGAAGATGAGGAGGAGTATTTATCAAGGAGAAGAGAACAAGACCCTGAGCAGAAAAAAGAGGTGGCGTACGCTGCATCCCAGCTGAAGGATATTGAAACAATACCCGGAAGTTTAATAAGAACCCAAGCAACTGGCTGTTGGCTATAAAACCACAGAGCAGGCTCGTCGGAGCAGGGAAGAAATAACCTATTCACCAAAGCACAAGGAATAATTGGTGTATTCAAGCAGAATTTAAGAAGCTGCTTAAGTAGCATTTTGTATAGTGGGAAATAGAATTGAATCCGAATCTAGTCAAAGAAGACCCAGTACCACCACCCAATATAGAAGAGAGAGACTTAGCAACAAAGAAGCTCAAGAATCACTACGGCTGCCGGATCTGATGGTTTACTAGGGGATATCTTTAATCACGGAGTGTTGAAAAGGTGCATATTTCAACGACTCACCAATCTCTCATAGAAAAAGGCGACTCTATCGAGGCATATTCCGATAAACGTTGCATACAAGATAATAGCCAATGTACTATATAGGTGTCTTTTAACTTTCTGTATAATCAGCAAGAAGCAGTGTGGCTTCTAATAATGCATCGATCGATCGACTATAGACCAAATATTCACTCTTTGGAAAACCCTAGAAAAAATCGTAGTGTTTTTTTTTTTTTTTTTTTTTTTTGTAAATTCATTTTTATTTTTCAATTATCTTAGAACTATCTTAAAGCTAGACTTTAAAGCTAGTTTTATTTTTAACATAAAACTAAATTAAAGCTAATTAAAACTACTTAAAACTACTTACAACTAATTTAAAACTAATTACAACCTACTTATAGGCTACTTACAAACTAGAACAGCCACAGCAAGCATTTTCCGGTGTTTATAATTTTTTTTGTATTTTTGTTGTTTTTTTAAATTTTTTTTGGTGTTTCTGTATGTTTTATATATATTTTTTTTTTTTTGTGCCACCCTGACTGTCCCTACTTAAAACTAACTACCTAAACCTATGTAAGTCGGCCATACAAGAGAAAATAGCAAGGTCAACTATTAAATGTCTGAAGGAACTTCATCTTCGTTTTTCAACCACCAGAACTGGTTCTCCTGCTTTACCCTATCTCTTCGGTCCCGTTCGGACACAGTCCTACTGAACCGAAGGTGCTCAGCTCCGTCTTGTGCGAGGACGTCCCGACTGTACAGGAGCCGCCGATCTACAGTTCTCCGGCAGACGTGGTAGATTAGCGGAACCGCCGCTCTATCCTGGATCAACCCTCGACTGTCTAGGTGGAGGAATGCATCGGGCGGAATAAAGCCGCTTAGACGCACACTCTCGTAGTATTCGTTGTTGTGGTAATAAGCCCCGAAAATTAAGCTGTTAGACGAGGACATCGCTCTTGCAATGTGACCTCGAATAAGCTTCAGCAAGAAATTATCTATCCTGTTTATGTTGGCCCGGTTGTATAGAACCAGGTTGGAATAGTAGTGTTTGTACTCCGACTCTGGTGTTCTGTGCAATCCAAGGCAGCGTCGAAGACACTGCCTCTCAAACACACGAATCTTTTCCATTTGAGATGGGGCAACGTTGAACCAAACCGGGCATCCATAGGCAATCATCGGCCGGATAAGGGCCATGTAGCAAATCACCTTCACCCTGCTATCAAGCCGGCTGCTATAAAACAACCGTTTCGTCAGGGCAAAGGCTCCCCTAGCCCTGGCCAGAGCAGCATTTATATGTCTGTCGAAATACAAATACTGATCCATCCAGATGCCAAGGTACTTTACTACACTTTTACTCGCCAGTGGATGTCCATTTGGCCCTACGATCACCAGCTTGCGCCAGTTCTTGTGGCCTGTGCCTTGTGGCTCTTAGCAACGGAGTCCTAAACAAGATAGTTTCTGATATCTGAAAGTTGATTTTCAACTTCCAGTCATCGCAATATCGCTGAATCTTCTCAAAGTCACGCTGCAAAAGAATCCTGATGTCCTCGACTTTTGGAGCTGTTCTGTACGCAATTAGATCGTCGGCATACGCAATTGCATGAGTTAGACTACTTATCAGATCGCTGGTGTAAATGCTGAATAGAATCGGCGAGTTGACCGCTCCCTGCTGAAGACCATTTTTAATATTAAAGGTTGTGGCAGAAGTTACATTGCCACTCTTGACTCTTGACACTTGACACCGAATTATTCTAAACTTGCACAGGGTTTCCGTAAAAGGAGATGAGCTATCATATGATTTCCTCATTCATGTTCTTCAGAAGTAGTGTCCAGTGAAGGCGTAGGCACTATTTTGAAGACCTGTCCAACTTCTAGGGAATACAAATGATATCGACATCATCAGCTGATCAGGTCCAACAGGCTGCTTTAGAGTCTTTCACGACAAAAAAACAAAGGAAACTAGTTGATCTTCAAGTAAACGAGGACAAGACCAAATACATGCTATCAATAAACACTGAAAGATATGTCAACTGGCTAGGACAAACGTCACTGATGATGATAGGAACTTCGAAGTAATTGAAGAGCAAACCGGTGCTACTTCGGTCTATGGAGCAACAGATGTGTTTAAAACTCGTCAAACGAAAGACAAATTGTACGCTCTGTATAACTCTTTCACCCCTGTCCTGCGTTGGGTATGTTAGCTAATAAGCAAAAAGGAGAGCTGAACTCTCGGCTCTTTCCAAAAAAAAATTCTTCGAATGATATTTGGTCCTGTGTGCGAGAAGGGCGAATGGAGGAGAAGATACAACCACAAGAAGTCCAGAAAATTAAAACACGTTGACAGCATTGTCTTGGCGATTTCCAGCGAATGGACAGGTCGCAATTAAGCCTATATCTCTGGGGCGGCCTACTACACTTGAGGGAGCGAACTTAAGCAATCCTCCTCGAGTTCAAGTATAATTTCTATCGTGAAGGCTCTTTTTACCATGTCCTCATGAAAAACCCAACACAAGAACCGTGCACCACGAGAGAATGGGTGTTTAATGTCAATTCCCAACCGCTGCCACCTAAAAACAGAAATGTTTTTTTCGTGAGGTACTGCCTCTTGCGAGGAACTGACAAATCCTCCAAGAGTATAATTGTCATGAATAAGTGCTTTCTCATTTAGCCGTTCGGACTCGGCAAAAAATTGTAGGTCCCCTCCATTCCTGCCAACATACGCACACAGGAATGGTTGAGAGTTGTAAGTCACTAGGCCTCGGTTCTTCACAAGCTGTTGTGCCATCAAATTTATTTATTTATTTTTATAGGGATATTTTCATATCCAGTAATTTGCCATGCGAAATCTTACGTACTACGAGTAACGATTCAAGTTTATTGATTAGTCTTCACATCGTTCTTTCGAAGCTGCAATGCGACAGGGAGGAGAATCCTTAGTTTGATTTTAAAAACATCTACCAGAGTTGATGGCACCAGTTATGCATACCAAACCTACTTAACCGAATGTGTTTAGCCGCACAATATCCATTAGGAGAAGGGGCAAGCTAGTTGTCTCTGGTGGATAGCTAATTATCCGCCTAACGAAACAAGTTCTTCATGATCTGGGTAATAACCTCATTGAAACCAACAAGCACTCGTCTTTACTTCACCAATGCATTGCCCAGATTCCACCACGAGGAGGTGAGTACACAGTTCGGAAACTTTTGGTTCACTTTTGATAAATCAGAGTGCATCGGTTCTTCCGATGGACAATGGACAGTAATATTCCCGCCTGGAGAGTATTTGAATTCCAGCCCCAGGTTCGAGAGAGTAAAGAAGACCAAACCTCTGGTTTAAAGACCAAGCCATCGGAAAATATCAAAAAGCCCTGCTAAGATGACTGGAAGCAGCATGCTTAGGATCGAAGAAGATGGAAATCTGCTGTGTCTCAAGCTGCGATCTTTCATGGATTGGGAATTGTATAAGTATCTATGTGAAGAGCTTATAAGATTTATAAAAGCCAGTTTTTGATGCTATTCACCAAAAGAAATCCACAATAACTTCAAACCAGCTAGAAATACCTTTTAACGACCAAATTCAACGAATCAAAATTTTATACGAACAAAAATTAAGACGCTTAAAGCTTCAAGGGCACTACTTCTGATAGTGGTGGTCATAAGAGGAAACCAATATGATTGCGCATCAGTTTGCTATTAATTAAAAGTTGCAAGGAAGTGTTATAACTTCTTCTATACTTGAGAGCATAAACGATACCATTTCCGATATCATTGTTCTGAAAAGGTCTACGTCAACACTGGAAAAACCACTGCGTTAGAATGGAGAACACCATTTGCCCAGCCTAGGCTATATGGCTTCAAGCTCTTACGATAAACAGCAAAGATGTTCACATTTATAATAAACCTCCGCCAGCTTTCATCTATTTTATAATAAAAGAACAAAAAACTATTAAACAAAAGCTGAGCATAACAATCATTCAAAAAATCTATCTGATGAGACAAGAGATGCCATAAAAAAGGTACCACACCAGAGACCAGCACACAGTACAAAATAAAGTGCAGAACTGTGTCGTACGAACTTGCTCCTAAATTTTAATCGATTTATTTATAAAATCACACATGTTAGAAGAACAAAACTTATGAAAAGTACCAAAATGTAGAAATTGTGAGCAAAATTGGAATATACGATTATTTTATAATCTATGAAGGCAAAACCCGATTTGACAACATGAAAAAAATTTCCTTAGCATCGTTACGCCTTATTTATGTACAAATCCAATACTTGTCCTATAGAGCATGTTAAAAAAAAAACCGACAACAAAAGGACAACGACGATGAACAATAAATTTAAAAACTCAAAAACAGATGTTTTTGCATTTGTTAATTTGAGTGGTCTTTGTTAGTATCACACGTCAGTACAGCGGCGGATGGTTCTGATGTTCTGATGATATAAAAAAAAAATCCTTTAGTCCATCTGCCCGTATGCAGTTCCGAGTAGGTATGTAGCTACCTACCTAGATAAACGTGAAAAAGGTAAATTTACCTACCTAACTTATACAGAGCTATATCACTAGCACCTGCATCACGCAGCACGAGCCAAAAAAAAATTTTTTATACATAAATGTTGTATCATCCACATCCTTTGCTATTTTTTATTTTCTTTTGCTCATTTTGAGTTTGTGGTTTTTGTTCTGAAAGGTTTAGTTCTCGCGCTACTTCTTTGAGTGGTCTTTTAGGTTTTTCACTTTTTTTTTGTTTTTTAATTTTTTGGTTTGAAAAGTAAATTGCTTCATGTGGTTTGGTCATTTAATTCTATACGAGAAGATATTCAAGGAAATTAAAATTCAACCACTTGTTTTGTTATGAATAAAAAAAAAAAAATATCCTGAAGATGAATATTGTGCCAGGTGATATGATTTTTAGAAGTGATATGTTTATTTTTTAAATCTTGCTTTTATGTAAGTTAAGCTTTGAAGTAAAATTTATTAAAAAAAATAGCGCTGTTGGGGATCTTAGGGCTCATACAAATACTAATTTCTTTGTTGAATTCATATCCTTTTATAAAATTTTGTTAAAATGGAAATTCATAGTTCTTTCACCGTAAACTAAATTTATCAAAGATAAAGAGCTTAGATCTTAAACAATACATATAAGGCAGTGCCGTACCTACGTAGTTGTATATTTAAGGTAAAGTAGAGCAATGTTGGTAGGGCGGAAGTTAAAATTGTTCTTGGTCTGATCTGGTGATTATACGAGTACGAGGGTTGATCATTGAAGAAATTGTCATCAAAATATTATGCAAATACTTCCTCTTTTTCCTGAGTTATCATGACTTCCCTGTGCTGATTTTGTCTGGAATCTGTCTTTTACAAACGATCCTAAGGTAAATTATTACCTTTATGCATCGGGTCCAGGTTTGATGGATTTTATCCTTTTCTAAGATCTGGGGGGCAATTCTGGTACTGTGAAAAAGTGAATCGAAAAACTTTTCATGCTTTCACACTAATTCAATTCCTTTTCTGTGCAAATATGAAACCAAACATCAAAAACTTTCATATGAATAATTTCCTTTCACGCCGTCATTTAGAAGTGAACATCCAAAATGAAAACGTGAATAGGAGCAAACAATGTCGAATTCAATCATATCTCTATCTCTGTCCGATCCATAAAGAAAAAAGGGTTTCTATCTCACCCATTTCTCTGTTCTCTTCAAAAACACAAGGAAATTGAGAGAATTTTGCAGTTTTCAGCAGAAATGGTAATGTGGTTCGATCATCGATAATATAGTTTTCATTCACAGAACCTGAATCGCTTATTTGTGCCAAATGAATCGAAAAAGTGAAAGCGAAAACAATTTATTCGATTCACTTTTACACAGAACCAAAATAGGTCCCCTGGTGGAGTAGACTATATATTGTGCCAGAACAAAAGTATCTTTTTGTTTAGTTGGTATACCTAGGTTAATTTTGATCTGAACTCTAAGAGCAATGTACGAAGCATACGCGTTACTATTTTGTACTTCGTTGAGATAAAAGATCGCACTAAAATGAATGCCGTGAGTTCTTAAGATTTTGGTATCCTTTTTTTCCTCATTTGACCAAGGGTAATAAGAGAAAAAAATGGCAAAACTATGAATACAAAAAAATCCGACAAAGTTGAATTTTTGTAGAGAGCTTTTTTTACGTCTTAAAAATTTGCAAAAATGCTTCATAGATTTCATTAGATTCAGAAAAAATCATGCAGGATCATGGTATAGCAAATTATGTCAAAATAACTTATTAAAATTTCATTAATCGATGGGCAAAATTTTTTGTACGATTTATTTTTTGGCTGCATGTCGTACTGTAAAAAGAGCAAAAAAAAACAGTTTTTTTGTAAATATCTCATGAAATGTAATTTTTTACCAAAACTGAAAAAAAAAAATATATTATTGCTCATAAAATTATTGCTTAAGAATTGAAAATAATAAAAAGAGTCGGACACAAAACGTAGCCTTGAGGCACACCATTATTTAATTAATTAATATCAAATCAAACTTGTAACTATCCAATACAATTTGTGTTAAATGATCCGAAAGGTAAGTTTTCAAATTCCAATCCAACAAAGAAGCGATTCACTAAACAAAATACAAGTACTTTTTATAAGAGTAGATTTTTGCCAAATTCTATCTATCTGTTCTTCAAGATATTTCTTGAGCAGTTGATAAATCAGTGCTTCTATGACAGTTTTTTTTTTTTTTTTGTATTTTGTTTGCATTTCTATTCCAGATTATGCAGTTCACCAATAAAAAACCCACTGCACTGGCGAACTTCACTGTGAAGTTAGTGGTGCATGTCATGTCCTTTTCTCATAAACCGGGCTTTTAAAATAAGGTTCTGAATTTGCAGTTTAATTTGCTATTCAAGAAAAGGATGACCCAAAATTTTGAAGTCCTTACAAAAAAAATAAATCTAACTTCACAGCAACTTCACTGTGAAGTTAGGGAATCAGTCATTTTCTCAATAATTTACTAGCTAGCAAATTGCAATTAGGCTTTAAATTTGTAATTTAATTTGCATTTCTAGAAAAACTAAAGTTGGGATTTTGAAGTCCAAATTTGGCAAAAAAAAACATCAAAAAATAAATGTATAAATTTTGCACCGTTAACTTCAAAATGAGTAGAACAGTCTTTTTCTCATTAATAGAGCTAGATAGAAATTTGCAAAGAGGCTTCAAATTTGAAGTTTTTAGGAACTTAAAGAAAAAAACTCTGTTCAAATTTTGGGTCCAAATTTGACAAAAAATCGAAAATAAATTTTTTACTGTTAACTTCACTGTCCAGTTGGCAGAACAGTCCATTTCTCAGTAACGAAGCTAGCTAGAAAACAGCAGAAAATTCCCAAATTTGCAGTTTTGTACGCACTTCACGAAAAACTCAGTTCAAATTTTGTTAACTTCTCAGTGAACAAAACAAAAATTAATTTTTCGATTTTTTTGTCAAATTTTGACCACACAATTTGACTTGAGTGTTTTTTATTTGGAACATAAGAAATTGCAAATTTGGAACGTAACTGCAGTTTTCTAGCTTGCTTATTTGCTGAGAAAAGGACTGTTCTACAAACTTCACAGTGAAGTTAACGGAGCAAAATGTATTTTCCGATTTTTGTTTGCCAAATTTCGACTTCAAAATTGAACAGAGATTTTTCTCGAAGTATATTAAAACTGCAAGTTTGGACAAAACTGCAAGCACATTAGCTAAAAAAATGACATGTACAGCGAACTCACAGTGAAATTAATAGTGATCAATGCATTTTTCGCATTTTATGGCAAATGTGGACTTCAAAATTTGAGCTATAAGAATAAGAATAAGAATAAGAACCACTAATTTGGGACTTAACTGCAATTTTTTAGCTAGTTCTATAACTGAGAAAAGAACTGTTCTGCTAACTTCACAGTAAGACTAGCAGTGCAGTGGGTTACAGCCACTATTTGGTCCGGATCCGGAATAGAAATGCCTACAAAATAAAAAAAACTGCAAATTCCTGCCATGTTCCCATTGGTCAAGGTTAAGCTTAAAATTTTTCTGCTAACTTCACAAACGTATAAAGTATAGAGTTAACAGGCAGTTATATGACATATTAAAAAATCCCCCGGTCTACCCTAGTTTTTTGTTAAACAATTTTACTTGATCGTATTTATCTTAAAAGCCGCACAGCAACTTTTCGTAAGCAAAATCAACTATAGACTTTAGCTAAAGGCTAACCTAACATGGGAAACAATTTTTCAAAAAAAAAAATGGTTATTAGTGGTACCTCTCAAAGAACTATTTTTTACTTTGGATTTTCTTCAAAACTGATTTAAAAAATTTTTTGTATAGAAGCTTTTAAAAATTTTAAATAGTATTGCAAACCAAAATTTTAAAAGAGAATATTTTTGGAATTCAAAGAAATTTTTTTATTTTTTCATTGAAAACTTAATAAGTACTACATACGAAAACGACACAGTCAAATTTCTCGAAATTCAGTACCTAAGGGTTTTTAAAATTTTTAAGAATTCTTAATTTTCTCATTAGCAGTTGTTGAAAGAGTGCAGAAAAGTTTTCTGATCTACAAATTCCACGGTAATGCCTGCACGTTTTTTAAAATTACAAATCCAAACGGTTGTATGAAACCAAACAGCAAACAAACAACCCTCGTGTAAAAGGTTCTATGCAGAATGTTGACGCCACTGTCCATTTGCACGGATTTATACTGCAAAAATTGTGCGGTACATTGCCCTGCGAACAACCAGGGCTTATATTTAAAATTGATGTTTACCAAAATTAAAAAAAAAGAAGACATTTTGGATTTTTTTAAAAAGGTTTGCTTTTTGTTGAAAATTCGATATCTGAAAATCGGATTGAAAATTTTGGTACCAGAATTTTGTGTTTATGAAGCACATACATAAATACTTCAAAATTGCTTACCAAAATTTTTCCCTAAAAATGTTTTAAGAATTTTATTTATAAAAATTATATTTTAAAAAAACCGCTCCATACAATCATATTTGATTTTCAGATATCAATCTCTTTTTTTGCCTCAAACTGTAAAAAAAAAAGTTATTTTAGCTAATTAAAATATAGTATTTCATGTTATAAATTTTTCTTTTCATTTCAGGGTAGAATTTACCCCACAATGCCCACCTATAGCTACGACCCTGATGAAAGGTACTATGATAACCTTCAACTATCTATCCGTCTACCTACCTTTTGTCGTCTTAAATTCAATTGAAGCATTATTAAAATAAAATCTCTTCTTTCCATCATGTTCTTTTTGAAGCAGAACATTAGAGAATTATATTTTAAATACATGCATTTTCAAAGGAATATAATATGTGTGGTGGATGTAGAAGTACTAGTAGGTAGATGCATATGAGGATTATATCATTTTAACAAACTTTTTAATAAATAGTTTGAAAGTTAAAAATGAAAATGAAAAATTTCGCAAAATAAAATATTTAACAAAAATTGAAAAAAACTAAATACATAGACATATCCATGGATATTCTATAGGTATGTATGTAAGATGTATATATGTACATAATATCACTTAATCCATTACAACACTTTGGGTAAAATGGAAGTATTAATTAAGTTCTCCGCTTCGTTAACTTCTGTTATTATAAAGATATAGCATTTGGAAACAAATTAAAAATCCTTAACCTTCCTTAGGTATATTTTTGTCTCATTCTCTTGGACTGACCTAGTATAAAAGACACCCAACAAGCTCATCTCGACCTTGAAAAAAAAATCCTTAACAACATCGAAAAAATGTTTAACCTTTTCCACCCTATTTTCTGCTAAGAAGGATACCCAATCTGTGCTTTAACAAATTAGACAAAAAACCCAGCTCACTTAACTTAATCTTGAAATCATAAACCAATCTATATCTAGTCGTTATAGAAATATCGAATCCTTACAATATACCAAATTACCAACCTTTAATTAAAAAATCAAATTTCATGAAGTACTATATAATTCAAAAGTGGGTCAGTATACTAGAAAAAAATAATTCCATCAAGACTCGAGGCTACTTCAAGTCAAAATTTGAAAATTGAAAAAGGTATCAAGTATCCGGCTGCCCCCATCTGAACATCCTCTTGGTTTTCCTACCAACTTTCCGTTACCTAAAATTGTTTCCCTTTTTTCCTATTACCGATTACAAAAATACCATAATAACTTCCCTTTGCGGAATAGGAAACACGACAAATTCACCACTAAATAAAATATATTTCCAAATAAAAATAAAATAAAAACTTCAGCTTTGTACGAAGAAGATGTCACGTTGACTTCGGAATTCGGATGACCAGACACAGTAGACCATGATCGTATACAATAGGAGTAGATGGATTTTTTTTAATCTAATTACTGAGAGGGTGTTCGTGTTGTGAATGAAATTCAATATAGGTATAAGAATTAAATAAAGTCCTGAGGTAGATATTACTATCTATCTGCTACCTACATAACAAGCAAGTGTCATGGGAACGCCACACTTCTGAGGCATGTAGTACGTGCTCTCTAGTGTTTGGCCGCTTCAACGAAATTCAATTAACTTAAAATGTCATAAACATTCGCTGTATAAATCATTTTTTTCTTTCTTTTTGTTCAAAAAAAAAAGTCACAGCGATTTGTGGTGGAATGGCAGTGAAATGGTTGGATGACGATGAAGTGAACTTTTCTATTTTATATACACATACACCTGACATTCCAGAAATCCAATATAAATTTTGTTTGCTTGCTCATCCCCTCCTCCTGGCTCCCCTGATATTTATATGATTCCAGAAATATGACAGAGGTAACGTTTCATTTCTATATGTGTGTTATGGTTTATGCAGGATGTAGGTGTACTATTGACCTTCTGGGGGTGGAGGAAGGGGGTGAAATATAGCAGTTTTCAAATAACTTTATTATAAATTGAGTTGTTTAATGATGGTTAGAAGACTTTTCGGTCTTGTTTGTCAACCGAACTCCCAGGAAAAAAAATTTCTTACTATACAGAGTATATATGTTCATATAAGTTGTGTATATTCTACCTTTTTATATGTATTAAAGAAGATGAGAGATGAAAATATCTATCAAGTTTGTTGAAGTTTAAAAAAAAAAAAACTCTCCATTTCGTAATATTATAGCCATACGATTCCATCCTTCGATATCATTACTGTCAAAATCATGACATAACACCACCACATGCATTTTGAAAATCAAGACTTCCCTTTGCTTTTCAAAAAAAAAACTTTGTCCTTCTATCCTCACACACACACAAACACATCCTGCAAAGATATTTTTAAGATGAAATAATATATACTTTGTTATACCCTTTGAAATCGATTTCCTGTCGCATCGATTATATTTTATTTACCTTAGCCCATTCAAGCAGGAATACCCATATAATACGAATATATATGTACGTATACCAGCACACAAAAAAGGGTTTGAATTCCAGATGAACTGTTCGGTATACTCCTTCATGCATGCCAGAGTCAGTAACATTCTTTGAATTCAAAAGATGATAAAATAGGATGGATGATTCGTCTTTTCAGATTTAATGTCACCTTTCAACACTTTTTTTACTCAAACTGATAGAAGGGGTGGGTTGGATTATTTGTAATTTATATAGGAAAAAAATATTTGACGAAAAATAAATAATAATATGCACGAGTGGGTTGCAAGAATTTTTTTTCTTAGATTATTTTTGGTGGGCAGTTTTTTTTTTCTAAAATATGCCTGTCAAACTTATTTAATCGAATTGGCAAGTGAGTTATTATTTCTGAGCATTAAAATAAAATAAGATTCAGCCGCCATTTTGAAAAATGCATTTTAACCAATATCTCCAGATCGTATAAGTTTTTTTATGTTAAGGAAATTTAAGTTATTTTTTTTTCTTTTCAAATGAAATCTTTTTTATAAAATAAGTAAGTATGAATGGTAGCCATGGCCAATTTAGCTCAGTGACAAAGTTACCACTGAAGTACGACATGCCACACAGTGGTCTGTTTGTTAGCGTTGCCATTGTGGTCAAAGCTATTCTAGGACAAAAGGTTCTTAATACCTCAGGCTTTGAAGGACGAATTTTTTTATAAAAAGAACAAAACCCGAGACGATTGGCTACCCTACCGTTTGTGAATGTTGGCGACTGAAATCATTTTCACGCTACAATTCCCTATTAATATTTGTAAAATTTGGCACATCTAATGATTTAGAACGTTAAGAAAATTCTAAACATGTTTAAAATATTTAGGCAAAGGCGATCAGAAAAAATATCAACACACATATTAAAATATCAAACTTTTGCTATTTTCATTATTTCGAGTTTTTGAGGAACTGATTTAAAATTTGATTTTGAACTCCCAATACTGTTAACATTTTTTTTATTGTTTAAATATTTGGAAGAAAATAGTTTTCAATAGTTCTTAATAATAGTACACGGCTGCGAAGAATTTATAAGCCTGGACCAATGAAATATTATACTCTTAAGAATTGGCAAAGTTTCATATAACTCATAATGTGCACCACTTCAATTTTTGTTTTTCAAAAAATTAGGCAACGATCCTTCAGTTTGATCATGCCTATGCCTGTATAATGCTGGGGTGGTCCATATTTTAAAAATTTTGAGCGCCTTTTTTTGTTCATTGACATCTTAAAATTGTACTCCTTTTTTTAACACGTGCCGCACTGAGCTTAAAGTTGATGCTTCTGTGAGAGAAAGGTTCTATTGAAATCCTCTTTTAGCTGCAAAAATAACGGTGTTTGCTAAGCAACAGTTAAGAAAAAGCATTTTTATCTCAAAAACAGCTTAAACAATTTCGATACACAAATTCTTAAAATGTTTTTACATATAATTAATGTAATTTATAAGAATAAAGAACAATTGTACTCAGTAAAAAAAAAAAAATTTCCAACAAACAAATAAGGCCTACGCTTTTTTTTTTTTTTTTTTTTGAATTCATTTTTATTTTCCATTTTCTTAAAACTATCTTAAAGCTAGACAAAAATTCATAAAAACTAGCCTACTTATCGATATCTTAAAACTAACTTACTAGCCCCAGTTGGGCGCTCTAAGTTAAACTATAATAACTGAATGCTAATGCCTTTCGGCCTAAGAACTACGAGTATCTTAATACTAAATCCAGGTCGGCTTTATTTTCTACCGAGAAGAATTTACAAAAAACTCGGTATCATTGTCTTTATTTTTTTTTTTTTTGGTTTTATATAAAACTTACAAACTACATACAACTCAATTAAAGCTAATTAGAACTAATTAAAACTAATTAAAACTACTTTAAACTATTTACAACTAATTATAAACTAGTTACAACCTACTTATAGGCAACTTACAGACTACTTACAAACTAGAACAGCCACAGCAAGCATTTCCGGTTTCATATATTTTTTTTTGTATTTTTGTTGATTTTATAATTTTTTTTGTGTTATTGTATATTTTTTTTTTTTTTTTTTTTTTTTTTTTTTTTTTTTTTTTGGTGCCACCCTGACTATCCCTACTTAAAACTAACTACCTAAACCTATGCAAATCGGCCATACAAAAGAAAATAGCAAGGTCAACTATTAAGTGTCTGAAGGAACTTCATCTTCGTTTTTCAACCACCAGAACTGGTTCTCCTGCTTTACCCTATCTCTTCGGTCCCGTTCGGACACAGTCCTACTGAACCGAAGGTGCTCAGCTCCGTCTTGTGCGAGGACGTCTCGACTGTAAAGGAGCCGCCGATCCACAGTTCTACGGCCGACGTGGTAGATTAGCGGAACCGCCGCTCTATCCTGGATCAGCTTTCGACTGTCTAGGTGGAGGAATGCATCCGGCGGAATAAAGCCGCTTAGACGCACACTCTCGTAGTATTCGTTGTTGGGGTAATAAGTCCCGAAAATTAAGCTGTTATACGAGGACATCGCTCTTGCAATGTGACCTCGAATAAGCTTCAGCAAGAAATTATCTATCCTGTTTATGTTGGCCCCGTTGTATAGAGCCAGGTTGGAATAGTAGTGTTTGTACTCCGACTCTGGTGTTCTGTGCAATCCAAGGCAGCGTCGAAGACACTGCCTCTCAAACACCCGAATCTTTTCCATTTGAGATGGGGCAACGTTGAACCAAACCGGGCACCCATAGGCAATCATCGGCCGGATAAGGGCCATGTAGCAAATCACCTTCACCCTGCTGTCAAGCCGGCTGCTATAAAACAACCGTTTCGTTAGGGCAAAAGCTCCCCTAGCCCTGGCCAGAGCAGCATTTATATGTCTGTCGAAATACAAATACTGATCCATCCAGATGCTAAGGTACTTTACTACACTTTTACTCGCCAGTGGATGTCCATTTGGCCCTACGATCACCAGCTTGCGCCAATTCTTTCTCATATCCCTTGTGGCTCCACCCAACGGAGTCCTAAACAAGATAGTTTCTGATTTCTGAAAGTTGATTTTCAACTTCCAGTCATCACAATATCGTTGAATCTCATCGAAGTCACTCTGCAAAAGAATCCTGATGTCCTCGACTTTTGCAGCTGTTCTGAACGCAATTAGATCGTCGGCATACGCTATTGCCTGAGTTAGACTACCTATCAGATCGCTGGTGTAAATGCTGAATAGAATCGGAGAGTTGACCGCTCCCTGCTGAAGACCATTTTTAATATTAAAGGTTGTGGCAGAAGTTACATTGCCACTCTTGACAACAAACTTTCTGCCATTGAGCATATCATAAAGCATATATAATAGTGGTTTACTAATACCAAGTCTGGTCAGCTTTAGATAAAGACCCTCTAACCATACGGTGTCGAAGGCCTTCCCCAAATCAACCAGACATGCACCCGTACACTGCTTCTTAGATTTGTTCCATTGGACATCAGAAACGAGTTTAGACGCGGCATGAATGGTGTCATGTCCCGCCTTAAAACCGAACTGGTTGTCCGGTATGATATAATTGTCCTCTGCCCACTTAGACAGAGCTCTATTGATAACTTTTTCGAATACCTTGCTGATACTCGGAAGAAGACTTATCGACCGGAGATTCGCCGGATTGAAGTTGTCCTTTCCCTTTTTCGGGAGAGGATGCACCACAGCTGTCTTCCACCGCACTGGATAATATGCATATGCGTTGTTGAACAGAGTGGTATAAATGTCTACTGCTTCTTGAGGTAAATGTCGAAGTACAACGTTGGATATGCCATCGACTCCTGCTGACTTCTTCTTTTTTAATGAATCGAAGATGAGCTGGAGCTCCACCTTCGTAATTAACAGGGAACTGGGCCCATTTCGCTCGGCGATTATGGCGTTTGCCAAATGATCTTCATTGAACCCGGTGAAACCAAGGTTCTCTGATCGCCTACGCTAATGTATACATAACTACCAGTGGTGTGGCGTGAATAATTTGAAGAGAGAAGACGAAGCAAAAAATTAACAACCTGCAAACTTAAGAACCGTATCTCACTGTTTTTACAACAATATAATATATTCGTATGTCTTTTTTCCACATTAAGCTTCAGAAATAGAACCTCGCGGCCGTTTCCCGCCAAAAATGTTTAGTCAAAAAACTCAGAATCAACAAGAACAAAATTTTAGCCAATATGGGTACCCTATTAGGCTATTGATTATGTCATTTAAAAAGGAACTAAGACGTTCATAGCTTTTTATTAAAAATATGAAGAATTGGGTTATTGAACATGAGAAAACCGTAGAGTGCTATTGAATTAAAAGTGCATTTTAGAGGGAGGGGGAGTGCAAAAGCTCCCTTTTCAGTTTTTTGCATATAACTCGAATACGAAGCAAAATTTCGAAATAATGTTGAAACCTTTTTTGTAGACAATAAAATTTATCATGGAAATGGATCACTATAATTTTTTTAATCACTTAATTTAAAAAAAATCATTGCAAAAAATTTGAAAAATCACATTTTAAATTTTTTTTTTACTTATTTACCTGAAAAGATAGGAAAAGGCATTGCCTTATATTAAAGAAAGATGATTTAATTTTCTTTAAAATGACACATTGATAAAAAGTTTTAGATACAAATCGATCGAGACGTGGCCGCTCAAACTAAGCTAATCTTAGGATTTAAAAGTAAAATATTTGGCATTTGTGGCTATTTTGATAAATTTGTGTTAGGATACACTCAAACTGGGTGTTTAATTCATTCTTGACCATTAAAGTAAGAAATAATAGAGAAATTTCAATTTTTTGCAGTTTAAGGGTTACCGTTGATATTTTTTTCCAAAATTTAAAACAATTGCCAAGAAAACAAGCTTGCTTCTAAAAACACAGTTTTTGAACATTTGTAAGGTAATTATACCTTAATGAACATGAAAAAAATAGTGCCAGACGAGTTTTTCGGCCGAAAATGCTTGCTTTTCGAGCTCAAAGTTTTAGATCAAGTATTATAAGAAATTTCAATTTCGACAACCAAACTCATCTGGCATTATTTTTGTTCAGGTGTAAGAACGTATAATTAGTTAACATATGTTCAAAAACCGGGTTTGTTAGAGCAAATTTGTTAATTTTGGCACTTATTTTAAATTTGGAAAAAATATGATGGCAACCCTTGAACTACGAAAAAGGTGTTTTAAGGTGTTTTAAATTGTTTAATATTAATTTATCGAACTTTACGCCGTTCAACATTCAATTGTTACTATACTAACCCTTAGTTTCACGGTCTCGTTTAAAACTTGAACTGAGTTTAATTTTTTTGCTGAACTAATAGACCGAGATCCAACTACAGAAAAAGTCATGTTATTTGCGTAACATTGTAAGTCATATCAGGCATTGAATCAATATTTTTCTGCCTACCTAAACATGTGTTGAACATGTATAAAATTTGATGTACAATTTTTACATTGATTTATTTTAATGCCTATTGGTCGAAGGGAAAAAGTGTGCAAGTTGAACACAAGTGTCCTAGGTCAAACTTTTTGTAGTTAGTCCCTAAGAAGTAAGTTTTTTGAGAAACAAATTTTCTATTATTTCAAACAATTATTATATATTCAGCTTTATTTTTGGTCTACTATTTTTGTTTGCTTGAGCAAACTAAGTCAAGCATTTAATCAAAAATAAACGTTTGTCTTTGATCACCAATATCTGAACAGAAAATGATGAAAATGACATAAGATTCAAAGAACATATTTTAAGACTTGAAAAGAATTTCAACAAGATGTTTTAAAATGTTTTCATTTATTTCAGAAATACAAAAAAAAATATATAAATTTTGTGGCGCAACAGCTCATGTAGAACCGGGGCCTAGTGACTAACAACTCTCAACCATTCCTGTGCGCGTGTTGTTGGCTGGAATGGAGGGGACCTACAATTTTTTGCCGAGTCCGAACGACTAGGTGAGAAGCACTTATTCATGACAAGTAATACTCTTGGAGGATTTGTCACTTCCTCGCAAGAGGCAGTACCTCGGAAAAAAACATTTCTGTTTTTAGGTGGCAGTGGCCGGGAATCGAACCCAGACCTTTGGCATGAGACTAACCATCATGCCAAAAGGTACTACTACAAAAATACAAACACTCGTTAAATACTGTGGACTCTCGTTAACTTGAGCACATACGAAACCACGTCTGTTCAAGTTATTGGATTGTTTTAAACTTTTGGATCAACTCATTAAATTATTCTTGTTTTGAATTTTTTTCGAACAATAAATTCTCAATAAATATTTCTGCTTGAATGTCAAAACTCGAATTTACTATCTCTTTTTTTTACTCTCTTCATTTACTTTGTAAATGTTAACACCGTTAAATACACGCGTTTTCTTTTATAAAATTCAAGTAAAAAGAAGGCTTTAAGCAGAAGAAATCAATTGAAACTTCATGGGGTTCGCCTTATAAAAAAAAAACTGTTTATGAACGTAGTGATTTACAAAAACGAAATTCAAACTATTCAAATAAAATGTATTTGAAATTTGTTCAAGTTAAAGAGATTGCAAATATCTTAACTGTTCAACTTTTAGAGTAAGTAATGAAAAAAATCAAGTTACCGAGCCTTGAAAATACCCTGTTCAAGTTAAAGAATACCTTCAAGGGAAAAATAGGATATTCAAGTTATTGGATCGTTCAAGTTATCGAGAGTCCACTGTATACCAATCTGTGTAATAGAGTTCGCTATTGGTAACCATGAAGATTTCAAAAAGAAAACGCGGTGTTTTGAACTAGGTACGTTAACAGTTTTTATTTTTATTTCTGGGTAAGATTTAAAATTTTATAACTGTCTACCCAGTTTGTCTAAGTGCAGCACGTCACTGATAAAACTCTTGAGATTATAACGAAGCGTCACGAAAAATCATTCTAAAACTTCATATTTTGGGAGAACAATCGTTTTGCTTTTCAAAATCCGAAATTTCAAAATTTTGAGAATAAAGTTTTCGCCAAGATTTTCTTGCTACATTACGTACTTACATGGTCAAAAATAGCAAAAAGACTACCATCATACCTGTAATTAAAAGAAAAAATGTTTTTTTATTTTATAATAATTAAATCTATTAAACAATTTAAAAATCAATTCTAAATGAATTTTATATTCAAAACTTTAATCTCTTAAAACTATTCACACTTATTTCTAAAATTACTCCCGTTTTCCAAAGGAAAGTCGTTGGGGCTAATCGTTTTAATTTCAAATAAATTCTTAAATTAGAACACACACAAGACATTTTTGTATATTGGTATATACATATGTATGGTTGTACAAAAATAGGATCACGTTTTGATATATATATCAATTTTTTTCTTTATTTTTCAAAAAACTTGTAAAACATTGTAAACAACAAGATTATCTCTTATTAAGTGTCTAATCTTCAAACAGAAGAAGGTATGTTTCAATTGATTTATAGTTCATCATAAGAAGCTATAAATAAAATGAGTTTTATTTTGAAGGCGGCTATTTATCAAAAAAAAAAAGACTTAATGATTTGTTGATCTTTGAGCAAGATCATGACATTATTCTTTCAGTCGAATGTCAAAAAAGTTGTTATGTTTATAATTTAATTAAAATTTACAGCACAAATTTAAGGCAATATATCAATATGGTTTAAATATTTGGACCCATTTGAAAGTTTTTAAATTTTTGGATTCATGTTAAGTGGATAGGTTATGTAATGTTATTAAGGTCCTCTTCCGCGAAAGACTTTTGATAGTAGTGAACAAAACCAATGACTGATTTATTAATTTTTTAATAAAATTGATATTACAAATCTATAAATCAGAAATATTAAGATTTGACATGAATCAAAATATACTTTTCTGATGGTTTTGAATGCCCTAAAATCAGTTTCGTATAAAACAAACTAACATTTCCAGTTATGACTTAAACTGAACACAATCTCAACTCTGCATCAACACCTTTTTATAGTTTTCAAGGGCGGCACGCGGCAGCAATTTACATATTATTCCACTCTTCATATTTGTTAGATATATTCCACAAGAGCAATTATACACCAAAGTGTTATGTGTTCGGAAATATTCAGAAAAAAAGATTTATTACTCTTTCAGCTCATAAATCATTTAAGGAACTCCTCAAAATCCATTGCATCGCGAATATGTTGGTCTCCACTTGCTGTTTAAATGAGTAAATCCTACTTTTCAACTTGGATAAAGGGCAAAACACTTAGCGTGTACTTCCTGCGCTATAAAAGAAAACAACAAAAATAAAGTATATTTGGTTTTTCAAATTAATAATCATCATTAACCGCACTAACATCAGCAACTGATGCGCCACAAAATTATGGAGTATTATTATTATTATTTTTTTAAAAAGAAGAAAGTCGTGAGCTGGTCGTGTCGGTGTAATAATTGGATAACCAACCCTCGCCCTCTATCCAGAGTATATTAAAAAAAAAAAATAGAACGCTAATGAGAAGCCATTCAGAGGGGCTCAATTTATTTTGATTTATTTGCTATTACACACGCATGTTTGTTGCAATGCAAGGGTTAATAGGAAAAATAATTTCGTGTACCTAAATTGCATTCATTTGTACAATTTGTAAAATTTTTACAAAAGAATGTATAAGCTTTAAAAAAAAAACACTAAGATATTCCATATTTATAGTCTCTAATCACGTTGGTCTTTAGATCATATGAATCAATTATAATAAATTGATTCCACTTTATTTGGCTTTCTTAGGTCAAATGTTAATCAATTACGGTATTATGTATGTATAAAGTATTTAACGTCTTTTGTATGAATACTGAACAAAAGTGATCGAAATGAGAATTTAATATTGACAATTTAAAAATAGCTCCAAATTTTAAATCAAATCTGTTGTGAGAAGACCCTGTACTTCATGCTTTTCTTAGAAAATTTATGTAACCTTTAGCAAATTGAAAAAAAAGGTATCAAGAATAATTTTAATCATTCTTTATTTTTTTCAATGAAAACAAAGCTTATAAAAGTAATAAATAAGACTCCAATTCAATACCACATAAAATTATGTATCAATTTTTTATTTCAAATTGAAATAACTCGCAGTCACAATAGTAGCAACTGCTTTTATAGCTCCTGATTTTTTTTTTTTTTAAATTAAATTGTCAACTGAATTGTGCATTGATGTCAATTGGAAAAATCCACATTCATTTAATATGTAGTTTTTTTATTCCTTTTTGCCAGACTGTCTGGATGCAAACATCTGGAGACCTATTTAAAATGAAATCATTTAGTCACAAATTGAAATTCTTTTTTGTCTGGATTATTTATGAGTATGCCAGATAAATGACGTCATTCAACAAAAACACAAACAGATGTTAACAAAATCTTCTTAAGATTTGTCAATTGATTACATTTTTAACAAAAAAAAAAAACATTTAAAAAAAATATCTATGAATCCAAAAATTATGCAAACATTAATCATCGTGATGTTTAATATTTGGGAGATTCCAGATTGAAAAAAAACAAACAGTTTCAAAGATTGAAAACTAAATTAATTAATAAACTTTAAAACAAAATTATTTATGTACTTGATTGGTTCGCGTTTACATTTTTTATAGTTAGGGTGCGTATACCAGAGTATATGTATTTAGCAAGTTTTACATAAATGCTCAGCAATAAGAGTTTTCCAACACTTTTGTGCATTATTATCCATAATGTGTTTTGAAACCATAATGTTATAATCATCGGCAAAAATCTAATTCTTATTTAACACAATTTCATGAGCATATATCATGGTATAGTAGTATAAAAATAATAGGTCCAATATAACTTCCTTGAGGTACTCCAGATAATCTCATCATTGTTATTGATCATACTGACCCCGGGGTCAATTCTCGATCTGTGAAACTGTGCAGTGATACAAGAATATCATTTTAGTTTTCAAAATAATTTTTCATTTGATTCAATAGAGCTTTTTATGGCCTTTAGTCCTACAAATTGGCGTTTCGTCCGGCTTACTCAATTGGACTCATCAGTGACGCTGTGAGGGCCTTGTCATTTGCAATTTGTATTAAGTTCAGTTCAACTTACCTGAATTCTTTTACAAAAATCCACTGTAAACTATATCCAACAAGATTAGAATTCCTAATCTAGAAATTTGTTTTCGCGGGGCCAGGCATAGTTTCTATAAGTAGTTTGTTTTATAATACAAATTCTATATACATACTACTGAGATAAATCAGCCAAGTAGAAGACTTAGCATTAAGGATTGGACTTGTTGATTCAAAATAATTTTTTATAGACTAGAGTCCTACAAATTTCAGTAGTATATAGAATTTGTATTACAAAGAAAACTGTCCATAGAAAAAACTTGGATATAGTTTACAGTGGATTTTTGTAAAAGAATTCAGGCAAGGATAGTGAAGTGTTCCATTCAAGGTAGTGTTAATTTTCTGCTAATTGAATTTAGTATAGTAGCCATGTAGCTTCATAGGACTAAGACCTTGCGTAAAATCCAATAGTTCTGATTTTTTGCTGAGTTGTTTATGAAGTTGGGCTAGTGATAATTCCAATTTTTCGACCTCGAGCGTCGAACGCAACCTTGGTAAAAATCCAAAAAAAACTATTTTTATTCGAGTAAAAATATTGGCGCAAAATTTTAAACATTTAAAACCAACACTAAATTATTTTTAAAATGAGAGTCTGCTCTAAATAATTTTTAGAGTGAGAGTCGGCTCTTTTTTCAATTTTAAACGAGATGAAGCATACTTTACCTCTACAGCCCTTGCCTATCTTTAAAAGCAGCAAAACCCTTCTTTATCTCATTAAAAGTATACTTTATCCATAGAAAAAGTTATTTCACGAAAAAAAATTACCTAAAGGAAAATGTTTTCAAACGTTTTTTTTTCAGAATTTTGATGATTTTAGACATTATAAAATTAGATCGATTTGTGTTCATTTTAAATGTTTTCTGTTGTATAGCTGTGTCTCTTTCTTCATCTGTCAGATTTGAGCTTGTTCAACCCAAATTTGGTTACGTTACGTTGCGGAGTTCACTCTAGTTAGAATAGTTGTTTAAAGCGTTTAAAATTAGGAAATAGTTAGTTATACAAGGGTTCGAAGCAAAAGAACTTCGTTAACTAGAGCCGGTTCTATTCCTTAAACGAGCAATGTTTAAAATTTTGTGCCATTGAAATTAATCAGGTTAATTTCAGTTATCTCAAAAACTAGAAGGCATTTCAGCATTTGGTTTTCAGTATTTAAATAAAAATTAATACGGGCATTAAATTTTAAAACCTAAAATAACACTTAATACCAAAAAAAAAATGGATTAACAAAAAAATCGGGTTTTTTGGCAACATTTTGAGTTTGAAAGTAAATTTTTCACAAACTATCAGGTAAAATAACTTTATTTAAAAAAAAAAAATCAAGAATGAATTTCTGGCTTTGAGATATAGGCTAAAGGATTTTTGTCCAGATATTACCATTGTTTCTGTAAAGTTATTTTTTTTATTTGAAGTCAACTTTTCTTAAAATTGCCCCTCCTGGCTAAACGGGGATATACACCCCCTATCCAATACTATGCTTTTCTTCTTTTGGACCGATCCACACGCTCTGGTGTTTTTACACACCATATGTCAAAGAACTTGTATTTGTTATTATACATTTTAATATACTACTTGTTGTTTTAAATTTATTATTGCTATATTTTAAAAAGCTGTCCCTTGGAAACTGGTAGGTCTATGGAGACGGTTTTGAAATCAAATTGAAGTAAATTAAGTAAGGTTTAAATCGTAGAACAACGTTTTACTCTTAAATTAAGGCGCATTGGTTAAAATTCCCAACTACTTGAAAAACCTCGAAGATTTCGCGGTTTTTTGGATTTTTACCAAGGTTGCGTTCGACGCTTAAGGTCGAAAAATTGGATTTATCACTAGGCCAACATCATAAACAACTCAGCAAAAAATCAGAACTACTGGATTTGACGCAAAGTCTAATGTATATAGTTACTGTACTAATTGTTCCCTTCAGGATATTGTTTATTTTTTGATAATAGAATTTTTATTTCTTATAACTACAAAGAATTGTTTGAATTTCTTCTTTTTCGCCTTGGAACTTGCTTTTGATTATGGTACGTTGTAACAAAATAAGAATTGAAACATTATCGAAACCGCTTCTTTGAGCGATTGTACCTCGGTGGATTTTAACAAAAACCTTTTTGAATGAGTCATATTTAATGGAAATTTAATTAATCTTTTTTTACATACCTATCTCTCATATGATTTTTAACATTTTTATATTCAATTAACTTAATATTTTTATAAATTTTTTGAAGTGTGCATTTCGATGACAATTTTTTTTCTTCTTCGAGTTATAAGCGAAAAACAAAAAACGGCACTTTTGCCTTCTAATTGCAGACTCTTATTTAAAAGCATTCCACGGTTTTTTCATCTTCAATGACCTATTTAATGATTTTAGCTGTAAAACCCATGAACGTCTTAGTTCCTTTATATGGTAATGGTATAATCATAATAACACATAATTGAAAATTATTTGAGTAAAATGGGTGTATTGCGAACTTTAGCTGAACTTAGGAGAACAACTTTCTTCAAATGTAACAAACAACATTTTTTCCCTAAATTAATTAATAATTTTTTTATTTCTTAGCAATTAATTTGCAATTATGATGACTTGAATTTCAAAAATTGTCCTGCCAATTTCATTTTTACGTATGTAGGTACCTTTTTGCGTTTGTTTTGCTCAGCTTCAAACTCACATTACGGAAAATTTTATATGAAAAAAAAAATTCTTCGAGTTTCAATAAAAATCTGCTGATAAATGAAAAAAATATCAAGTTCATCATCTTATTCCGAAAGTATGTCTATGTATTACCACTAAAAATGGCTAAGTTCTGGCTTATAGAAAGACCAAGGACATACTATTTCGTTTGCATTTTTGCAACTACAAAAAATGAATAATATATACATAATACTCGATGGCACTGGCTAGTACTTGTTTTTATGTTCAAGTAGCTTGGACTTACGAACTTTTGAGATAAGCAAAAATAATTATGTAGAGAAAAATATATTTAAAAACATAAAAAGCATTTAAATTGTTCTTTTTATTGTAAGACAACTCGTAAAATACATAGCTTTTCTTAATCCCAAAATGTATCTGTTCTTTTTTTAATTTACAATATTATTGATATTCTAAAAGAGATTTTGCATAAAATAAAATTATAATAAACTAAATAAAATGCTCTACTGGGTAGCACGTACTTGTAGGGCTGGCCACGATACCTAACCAAACTATACTTTTGTAAAAAGTATCGTCTCGGTATCGTCAAAATCGAAAAATTTCAGTTGCGTCTCGTATAACTCAGTCTCGTTTGGTCCCTTACGTATCGGTATCTGTCTCGTCTGGTTTCGGTCTGGTCTCAGTCGCAAACCAAAATAAAATGTACGACTTGGTTACATGTTCTTGATCAAACTCGCTTTTAACTGTAAGTTTGGTTTTGCTTGGTTTATCTTTATGCTGTTCAAGGTATTAGTCGTTTAATATGTCAGGTATCAGTTGATGGCGAAAATTCCCAGCAATAAACTTTGGTCTATTTAATACTGTGGAGTACAGTGTGCACTAGGATGACCCTCGCCCCATGTTGTCTTCATATGCATGTGAAAATTTGTATGAAGTTACTTACTAGAATTATATAAAGGGGAGCTCAAGCCCCCCCTAAGTTATAAAAGTAGTCGTGAAATGTTATTAGCCCACAAAATATCAAGTTTTTATATTTGAAATGCATTTGTGATGCTTGTCCTTATCATATGAAAGAGATATAGGCATAAACTGGCTTTTAGTAATTTTTACTTCGCAAAAATATTTTTTTTAATTCATGTTTTCTGTTTTTTTGTATTTTTTGTTTTTAAATTAAAAAAAAAAATTGAAAATTTTGATATGAACTATTTTTGAATCTAGTTTAAAATTTGTACATAAAAAAAGTAATCGAAAAGAAAAAATTGAAAAAAAAAACGTTTTATGAGTAGTACTATTAATAGTGGCTAATAGTAAATTTTTATAGTTCTTTAAACTATATGACACTTATCTTAGCTTACAGAAGAAGTTTAATAAAAATCGTAAGACCTGTTTTAAGAAAATAAATATATTTCTTAACAGTTTTCTTGCATTTGTATGGTACCGTTATTTTTTCATAAAAGTAAAAATTTTTCTTCAAATACTTTACAAAATAAAAAAACAATAAAATACCGAGTTATATAAAAATTGAACATTAAGTTTACTTAATATAAAAAATTTTGAACATATTTTTAAAATCCGAAAGGTTTTTTATTGAAAATTTTAGTAAGAAATCTATATGCATTGCTTAGAAGCGTCTGTATAAAAAAATGGTTGAAATCAAAATAACTGTTTTGAAGAAAATCAAAAATAAAAAAATGGTTCCTTGGGGAAGTACCATTAATAACCATTTCTTTTATAATTTTTCATTCAAAGGCTTATACCAAACGAAATTTATCGATTTTTTTTTTCCAGAAAAGTTGTAAAGCCGTTTTTTTAGAAAAATACGATTTCGTAAATTGTTTAAAATATATGGCAGGTACCGTTATTTTTAATTCTAAGAAAAACGAAAAAATAAGTGTGGGCCGAATCACCAAAAACTACTATGTGACAAGTTGTAAGAAAATCGATCCAGCCGTTTAGGCTGTAGCCGAACAAACAGGCAGAATATTGCCATTCATTTTTTTGGTATTCTCTATCATCGTATTGTCATTTTTGATTGTTATCTCGAGATTTTTTTTTTGCACGTATCCAAAACTTGCCTTTTACCCACAGTACACAAATCTAAGGTATTATACTGCGCAGGTTGTCAAAATTGAAACTGTCGGAAACAAAAATGGCTGTGAACGTGAGGATTTAAATACTCGTAAACACAACAACAAATCCTGGCATTTGATACAAATTTTGATATATGCGAAGAACTGCAAAAAGTCAAACTAATGAACCCTTTAATATGTGTACTATGCCTTCAACCTACATATGTGCATCGCAAGTGAAAAGCGTAAGGTATATAGCTAATATAAATAACAGTTTTTGTAAATGCTTAATATCATTCTTGTTCGATCCAAGCCCAAATGCAACGTTATACACACCTATCTGAATTAATTTCATTTTTAACAACGAAAATTTATTGTAAAATCTTAACAATAAATCATTTAATTTATTCTGTCTGAAAACTAGACTAACTAGTTCAAAATTAGCTTAACATACATTTAAGAGAACAAAACAAAACATGGATTCCTATAAAGCTTCGCTATTAACACTTTTACCGATTAATTACCTCATATTTTAAATTTATTAATCGGGATCACTTTTAAGAAGAAGTAGAAAAGCAATTAAATAAAAATATGTATAAACTAATTTAGTTTTTAATTTTAAAAGACATTAAAATAAAATTTTATATCATCTTAAAATGATTAATGTCACTTGATACGACTACTTATACGAAATGTTTATTTTAATTTTCAAAAATAGCACCATGTTTGACCTACTTTATATCTACGCAACAACAAAAACAAATATATAAAACGACCATTAAAAAATCATTTCCAAAAACACAGCTAATCATGTTTAAAGTATAAAGTATAATATAAACAATTTTCTAAACGCTTAAGGGACTTATCTAAATCATTTAACTGAAAGCTTCGAATATTCAGTTCCCCAGAAGGACCATGACATTAAATCATCTTATCATCATAAATAACAATAATAAATTCATTTATCTTCTTCCTAGAAATATAAATATGACATATCTTTGATTTTTCCATAATAGGCGGACAGATCTCAATTAAACCCTCTTCATTCCAGATGCTTTCGTCTGAAGTGTTAATCCATAAATCACATTCGTAATGCCCATGAAGAGTGTGTCACCCTTTAATGTTGATTTTTGTTTTATATATTTTTTTTTTTTTTGCTTTGTTTTTGTTTTAATTTTATTTTTAGTTTTTTTTTTTTTTCTTTTGTCTAGAACAATTTTTTTAACGTCTTGTCTGGGGATGTTCTCTGACAGATAACAAAAAACATTAATTTATGGCCGATCTCTTCCGCGATTACTCTTTATACACTAGTCATGAAGAATACGTCTTTTAAGGATTTATGTATGTAATGTACATACATTTCATTTTGGTCCAGCGTACTCGCTATTTGGATGAATGAAAGAAATCTTTGGAACTTCTCGGAATGTGTATATTTTGTATGCACGCATTTTATCTGCACTCGCTGAAAGTGGTTCACTCTCACATTTTTGTTTTGCAAGACTACTTGTTGTAAATAATGCTGCGAAAAATGATGCTTAAAACAATATAATTAATCATCTTGAATTGATTTATAGATCTTCAGTTTCCAATTATAATGGTTGAAGTGTGTTTCTTTTTTTTTAATCCATTGTTTCCTCATTTAATGAAATTTATTTTAGAAAAGAATAAAGAAAAAACAACATTACTGCACGTTTTCCCTTAAACATAGTCGGTTATAAATTGCACACTTACTTACTTTAATAAAATCCTACAGCTATTTCGACCAAAAATATTGTAGCTCTATAGCTATAAATTGCCAAAAGCCCAAGTATTTCAACTCAAAAAAAAAAATCGATTGATATCATGTTAGTTATAAACAAAGCACGTAAAGTTGGATATCATTAAACATAAATCTTTCAAGTTGCAATATGCAAAACCTGATTGACATAATCACAGATTGATTTGACGTTTAACTTATTTTTTGCTAACCAACATCAACATGAGGAAAAATAACTTTATAAAATTTGAGACAAAAAAAAAAGATTTAAAAACGATTCCATTCATAATAATTTCTTAAAGGTGGATTATCTGGATTCCTTAGGCCATTGAAACCGATTAACGAATTCAGAAACTAAAGCAAAATTCATAAAAAAGAAATCTCATTTCCAACTGCAAAATAAATGAAAAAAAAAAATAATACATAAAAGCCATAAATGCATCAACCGCGTACAAATTTTTGATGGATTATGATGGCTTTGACTTCTGACTTGATCACGCGGCTGGGCTGGACAGTGCAAATAATTTTTTTTTTTTTTGATTATATCTTAGTTTTTTCTTTTTGGGCAATAAGATCATATTGAAAAGATATTACTTGAAGGTACGTTTTTGTTTGACTTGTGCCGCCTTATGATTTTTAGCATTGAAACTGATTTGCTTACGAGAATTATATTGTTTATCAGTTTTCTTATTGTTCATGTTTAAGTCCCATTATTTTCCAAACTTCTTTTTAATCAGAGACTCTTGAAATCAAAAATTTGATGTAATACTATTGCTCAATATCAAGTAGGTACTGACAACCTACACATTGAGTAATCCTCAATTTAACCGATTAAGGGCTCTACTATGCAATTATTTCGGTAAGATTTGTTCCCGGTTTGCCAAAGTCATATGTTCGAAAACATTATCTGCAGTGCAGCAGCGCAGTAAGAAATTTGAGTTATCGAACAAAATATTGAAATCTTGAATATTTTCTTCAAAAATGACAAACATTAATTTGACGATCAAATTGACTTTGATTTGACGTTTTCAAAAATGACCCATATTTGGATAAAAATATAGGTACCTTTATATTTTACTTGTGATATATAGCTACGAGAGGGCAAGTTTTGGATTCGTTCGAAAAAACATTTCGTGTTAACAATCAAATCATTACAATGATACACCAAAAAAGTGGGTGGCAAAATTTTGTCTGTTTTTTCTGCAGCTAAAGGCTAAACCATCGATTTAATCTTTTTCCAATTTTGAACTTAAAGCTTTTCGGTGATTCTCCTGAGGTGACTGGGTCGCACATACTTGCTCTTATGTTCAAGACACGGAGGGATTTAGGAAATTAAATATAAAGACATGGAAATTATGAGAGAAAAATGTTTAAAAGCATGAAATACGTTTTTGGAATTAGCTAAACAAAAATTCGTTGAGAGTTTGAGGTGAAAAAAAGAACGCCATCTAAATTCTTCTAATTCTATGATTCTACGAACACAAAAAAAATTAAATCGTTGGAGCGGTTTTTTTTTTTTTATGATTTTTTATATATAAAATTCTTAAAACATTTTTAAGGAAAACTTTTGGTATGGAAATCTTAAGCATTTACTTATGTTCATATAAAAATAAAATTTTAAGAAAATTTTTCAACCTGTTTTTGAAATATCGGATAAAAAAAAAAATGAAACTTTATTTAGAAACTCATAAACTTATTTTTTGAAAATTTTGATATGCAATATTATTAAATCTTATCTGAAATTTGCATAAACAAAAAATTATCAAAATCCGTTCAGCAGATAATGAGAAAACTCAAAATAAAAAGACAGGTTTATGACAGGTACTATTTATAGTTGCTAAGCACAAAATTTTATAATTTCTTGTAGTATATCGTATTAATTTTAGAATATGGACAAACTTCAATCAAAATCTTAGTAGTCGTTTTTGAGAAAAAAAAAATATTTTCCTTTCTGGTTTTTATCTTTTGTATGGAAGGTATACCCTTAATTTTTCATATATGTAAAAAAAAATTCTAAAAATAATTTAGAAAGAACTAAAAAACCCTTTAACCTGAAGTTTAAAAAATCGATCAAACCGTTTTCGAAACATTTAATTTTCAAACAAAAATTTTGAAACATTTTTTAAAAATCCAAAAAATAATTTTTTTAATTCAAGTATACAAAAGTATTTATAGTTATTGAAAGTTTCTGTATAAAAATTTATTGAAATCAGTCATACCGTTTTGAAGAAAATCGAAAATTTAAAAAAAATTTTTTTTTGGGGAGGTACCATTAATAACCTTTTTTTTTATTGGTTTTCCACCTAAATAAAATTTTTACTAAATGTAATTTATTATATTTAAGAAAAGTTGTAGAGCCGCTTTTTAGAAAAATACGAATATGTAAAATTAATTTAAAAAAAATTGTATGGCAGTTACCGTTATTTTTAGTTCTAAAAAAAATGAAAGTACGTGTGGGCCATAATCACCAAAAATCACTGTGTACCAAGTTTGAAGAAGATCGATCGAATCGAACGACCTATATGATTTTTTCTATTTTTTTATTTGTATATTACTTTCACATTTTAAAATATCAAGGAACTTGAACTTAAGAGCAGGTACGTGGGCATTTTATTTTTATAAAAATAATAGTAGTTTAAAAAAAAAATATCGTAATTCTTACAGGTTCTAAGCAGAAATATTAAATTCTTAAAAATTCCATCTTTATTTTCAATTTGACTGTAAACTGTAAATTTTTATTTATCGAAAAAAAAACTTTAAGGTAATAATAATCTGTCCATTATCCTTACCAAATATGAATTTTTTACAAATGAAGAGTAAGGGAATTGTTTCTGATTTATTCCTACCAATAGCCTGACTTTTTCTAGGAATCCCAATTATTCACAGATGATATTGACCATTTTTGCATTTTGATAGGCAACAAGTTTGATTTATTTTTGTTTCAAATCAATTTGAAAATAAAATTGGCATTATGTTATACAAATACAACAACAGAACAACAATCAAGTTGAAATCGGACTCCATTCACCGCGAAAAAATCGATTTTTCTTAATTGAATTGGAATTTACCAATAGAAAACCTCACAAGGTTTCCATTTTTAGTTAAATTTTAAACTACTGAGGGTTTATTTTCACTGGTCCTAAACATTTGTTATTGGCGATTTTTAAAATGGCGTTTAGAGGTCATCATCATATCAAATTTATCGAAAAAAACATTGGTACCGGTTTTTCAAATACATTTACATTTAATGTTTCACAATTTCAAAATTCTTACGTTCAGGGGCAGGGTGCGACCCACACTGGTAACTTCCCATTAGTGCCCTCGGAAGCTAGAGGCCCGATGTTATTTTAATTTTAAAAAATCGACAGTTCAAGAACGTTTTTACGTGTTCAATATTCAATCAAGTGAAGATTAGTGAGTAGAATAAAACCAAACCAAAGCCAATATCATTGGTTGTTCTCAAGATATTTGAGAAGAAAGAATTTGCTAACAAATTTTTGGTGAAGTTTCTTGTAATTTTCTCACTTTAAAAAAAACAATATTTGCTGAATTATTTTACAAAACCAATCAAAATATAAATTATAAACTTGTGTAGTAAAGAATTTAATTAACCCGAGGCCAATACCATTTTGTGTGATCTCAGGATATTTGAGAGAAAAAAAAATCATCAAAGATTTTTGACAAAGTTTCTTTTAATTCAGAAAAAAAATATTTGTCAAATTTTTTCGCAAATCTTATAAATTATTAGTTATAAGCTAGTGTGTAAGATTAAATTAACCCAAAGCCAACATAATTTGATTTTCTGAAGTTATTTTAAAGGCGAAAAAAAAGTTTCGACAATTTTTGGTAAAATTCCTTGTAGTTTTTCTTTCGCTTTAAAAATAAACTGATTATTCAATTTTTTACTAGATTTATCAATTATTTATTTAAAACTAATGTTTAGAATAAAATTAATCCGAAGCTAATATCATTGTTTTTTATTAAGATATTGGAGCCGAAAACTTATTTTCAACAATTTTCAGCAGTTTTTTTTTATTTAAAAAAACTGGAAGTAGAATGTTTTTTCCATATTTTTACCAATTTCTTATTACGTCAATATGCGTAGAATAAAATCAACTCAAAGTCGATAGCATCAATTTTGTTCTCGAGATATTCGAGATTAAACAAATATAACAATGTTTTTTTTTTTTTATTGCTTATTGAATTTTTTCGAAAGTCCTTTCTGTAAGTATTGAAACTTTTATCTATAAAATAAAATAAATTCGAAATAGATATCTACATTCGTTCTTGAGATATGGTGAGCAAAAAGAAAGCGAACGAACGTAATTACAAACAGAGACATCTCTCTAAAAAACGTGTAGTTTTCAATCTGGCAATACTTTTTTCGGAGTTGGTCTTTTTGACAGCTATCACTTGATTTATGCTCAGTTTGATTTAGTATTTCATAGTGAATAGACTTACTCCTGAGCAACGTTTGCAAAACGTGCAAATTTATTACCAAAATAATGGTTCGGTTGGCGTGACGCATCACAAAACAAGCAATTTATTGAAGGAAACTTTTGGTAAGCGCATTTATCTCACGTCGTCGGGGGGTTATTTTTTGTAGGGCTTGTGAAGTCACTTGTCTGCGCGAATAAGCCCGAGACGATTGACGCCTTTGAAGATAATACTCGGTGGCTAACCAAAAATTTCCTCCAATAAATTGATTTTTATCTAAGGAAATATAAAAAGATATTTTTCAATATTTTATTGGCTCCTAATGAAACTTAGAGCCACAACTGCTTTTATTTGATGGAAAATTATTTTTATCTAATTAATGTACGTACAAATCCTTTAGGTCACGCTTATATAAACTTGTCTAAACTATATTACGAGTAGAATCAACAATTTAAAAATTTTGTCCGTGAAATTGGTAAAAAGCTTCTATGGTATAATTTATAAATTTTGAGAAGGGATTAAATCCATGGGCATTGGGCAAGCACTGTGTGGCAGGCAGGGTTCTTTTGAAAAAAATGTTTGTTATAGGTTTTTTACAAGCAACAAAAATTAAAAAAGAATTTATTTTTACGTTTATTTTATTTTTCACTTATAGTTTACTATAAAATAAAGAATTTTAATAAAAATGGTTTGAAAATTTTAAACGAGTTATAAGACATTGTTGAAAATTTTTCTATTGTTTTAAACAATTTTGATTGCTGGTCCCCCTTCTTCTCACACAGTAAACCCTTTGAAAATAAGAAAACATTTGCTTTGCGTCCAAAAATCCGTTATTATTTTGCAGCAACAACCGTACGAATCGTTAAGTCTCCAAAGGAATCATTTGCTGGATATTGGCAACTATAAGACTTAAGACACTTTTGACAGTTTTTTGACAATAACTTTTCATAGGAAAGAGTTGTAAAAAATGCTTGCTGCATGAGAAATATTTCAACAAATATTTCAACTCTAAGCCTACTGTAATGGGAGCCGAGAAAATAGCATTTACGTCTGTCAACACCAAATGGCAGAAAGACTGCCCTTATGCAAATTCATTAGGGAGAACATAAATCAAAAAACCCAGCCATACTAAAATGACTTCTTTTTTGACGTTGCGATAGCTCTCATATGCTACGAGTTATTGTTACAAAGGCAAATTAATAATAATAAATTAATACTCATGCATTCTTGATGCAAATGCAATAAGTTCATCAATTGTCATAAAAATGCAACTGTATAAAATCCGTGTGAGAATTTTATTTTGGCAACGAAGAAATAATTTCGTCAAAAGTGTTGATTTTTCTTCTTTTTTTTTTTGTTAGCTATGGACAATACCTGAATTAAAAATACCCCAACCTGGCCACTTGTTGCACTCTCAAAGTAGGTATCAGATGACCCATTTTTTAAGTCACGTTTTGTAAAGAAACAAAATTCCAACAGAAAGGTGATCTCATAAATTCTTCTTCAACAAAAGACTCCGTCAAATAATTTTGGCGATTGTATCACGAGCAAGAAAATACTGTGTTTGGTTGCTAAAAATGGAAATTGAATCCAACTCCATGCATGATCCGCATTTAATGATCCTTAGCAATGTGTTTAAGAGTCTTCGTCGTCTCTTCTCGTTGTAATTGTTGTTGTTATATGTAGGTATATTGTTTTTTTGTTGTGGAACAAAATGATTAAATTGTGAGACTACATAAATAACATTAACCCGGTTTTTTTTTTGTATGGTATACAGAATATCAAGGTTTCATCATTTTATTGCACAAACAAAATACTTACAAAAAAAAAAAGAAAAACTAAATATTCTCGTTCACTTTAAACGTCCTTTTGTTCTGCGTATAAACTCGAATATAATCCAACAATAATAATTCCATCAAAATGATGTAAGGCTTATTTGTTGGAACAACATTCCAAACATAAAACAATAAAAAAATATGGTTCCATGCGTTAAAACATAAAACAAACATTAAAAAAAAGGGAAACATTTTGTTATTTAGGAAAATAGGGTGTTTCATTTGGGGGCAGTTTTAGTTTTTTTTTTTTTCCTTTTCTTATTTTTGACACACAATTTGGTATGTGGACGAAAAAAAAATTATTTTTAGTTTTCTCGTCATGAATGTCGAATTCCGCTATCAAAGTTTATTGCATTCTTTTTCGAGGGAAATATTTATCTAATTGCATGAGGCATGACCGCGTGGTTTTTTTTTTCTTTTTTGTGGTTCTTTTTGTTTGTATTCAGCTATGCTTTATAGAAACTAAATGCTTGTAGTGAATTTAGTTTGCTTTCGGGAGAAAAAGGCAGAATGTTTTTTTTTTTTTGATTTTTTGTTGTGCCGATTAAGAATTAAAAGATTTCATTTATGGCTGATATGAGAAGTATGCTTATAATTTTTTAACAACGCAGGAATTGCATTTTATCACCGGCTGCTGATTGATTTTTATTTGAAAAATTGCAAAAATTGATTTGCCTTTGAAAAGGTTTTTTAAGAATTTGCTTTTCAAATAGAAATTTATACCAAAAAGAAGAATTATTAATACATACATAGATTATGAATTAGTTATGCTTTAGGTATTTGCATCGAGAGACATATTAATACTTTAAGAGTGTCAAGCAAAGCAATAGTCACTTAACGAAAAATAAGTAGGTAGGAAATTTGTCGTTAATTAATTGTGACAGATCCGAATTTATCTTTCAATATTTTCTATGTTTTTTGTTGGGTGCTTTGCTAACTAGATATCAATTAAGCAAAGCATCGTATCGAAAATCGGTAGAAACTTTTTATAGCTAATTGTCTATGGCTTAAAAAAACTGCCATTAATTAGTTGTTTCAAATTCAATTTGATTGTGTAAGTTTTTCTATGTTTTTTTTTTTTTTGTTGCTTTGCGTACTTGATGTCAAGTTAGCATAGAAAAAAAGAAAAAAAAGTTAAGGTGTAAAATTTTTTGTTATTATTTTTGAAATATTGCGAATTTGTGATTCAATGTTTTCTATGTATTTTTTTTAAAGTGGTAAAAACTATTAGAATCTTATATTTTTTTACTGTTTGATTATTTGCCATCAATAAGATGTCAATTAACTGCTGCCATGTCTTGAATTAATTTGATAGCCCAATTTAAATAATTCTGTAGCCCAAAATCGGAGCCAAAAAAGCAGCCCAAATAGTAGCCCACTAACAACGCACTGTGCTTATAAAAGTAGCAATTCTGGGATCAACAGATAAACTGAATTATATTAGTGGCGTTTCAATATCGCTCATAACCCATATGGTTTACCTCATAAAAATAAAACAATGTGGGTAAGTGCGAAAACAGTGCTATATACCAATCTCTTTTTTCATTATTTAATCATTTTTCAGGCAAAGCCTGTCTCTTTTCTTAACACTGCATTGCACTGCTGTCAAGTCAAGTAAATCATTCACAATAGTAAATAGCCACCTGCCGGTCAAAGTGAAAACTTGTAGCTTGATTATTGAAATAAACTTCGATAGAAACCTGGATCCCATGTTGTTTTTGTAATACGTGGAAAAAATAACCGCGACCCAGACCCAGAGATAATAAAACGCTGCTATTATTAAAGTGAAGATAATTGCGGTTGGTTTGAAATGTTAAAACCAATGAATATGTTCAGTCAATAAAAAGTCGTGCGTAATTGTGGAATGCCTTAAAGATATATTAAGGGAGAGAAAAGTAGTTTTTGTATGATTAATCAGTATGAAAAAAATATCGCTTAAGATCAGATTTGGGCTATTAATAGCAAAAATACTGAAATTGTTGTAAGCAATTTTGGAAAAAGGTAGTCCAATTTCCGTTAAATAGCCCATTCTGGCAAGCCTGGTTGTGACAGATTAAATTTGGTTGTGCAATATTTTCTATGTTTTTTATAAGGTGATTTGTGTACTTAATTGTGAAAATTTCAAATTTATAATTCTATGTTTTCTATGTTTTATTCTTAAAGTGGCAAAAACTATTTTAATCTAATATTTTTGTGCTGCTAAATTAATTCCCATCAGTAAAATGCTAACTAGTTGTAACAGATTTAATTTGATTGCGAAGTGTTTTCTATGTTTTTTTTAAGCTTGCCAACAATTCTCTCAGATCGAAAAATAAGAAGGTAGATAATTTATCCTTAATTAGTTGTTACAGTTCCAATTTGGTAATTCTATATTTTCTATGTTTTTTTTTTCAAAGTGGGAAAAACTTTCAAAATGTTTGTTTCTACTGTATAATTTGCCACTAATTAATAGTTAATTTTTTTGTGAAAAACTCAATTTGTCATGCGATGTTTTGTCGTACTATGTTTTGGGTAATTTAACTTGACACACGGTTAAAAATTTTGGGGTACTTTTGAATATTTTCTGGGTTACATATATGACAACAACAAAAATGTATTGAAATTTAATACTTGGCAAATATTAGAATTATAAAGTTAATACAAAATGTATTAAAATTTAATAAATCAGATATTTAAAAAAGTCTTAGTAGTACGGAATACTTATACAAAGCAAAAGGTATGATAATACAACACATACTTTCATGAAATTGAATTTGTGGATACCTACTACGAAAATGAATACGAAATAAATTACAGAAATAATAATAATGAAAGACTTATTTTGTGAGAGTGTTTATCTTGTAAGTCAATAGGTCTTCGCATTTTAATTTTCGTATTATAATGGCGACATTATTTTATTCGTTGTTTTTCACCGTATGTGAACTGAAATCTTATTGCGATTGAAACTTTATCTACAAACAAACATTTCCTACTTTGAAAAATTGCAAAGCGCCCTCAAAATTATGCATATTTAAATTTTTATGTTCTTATTGTGAATCACGAAAAGTGTTACCATGTACATAATTTTTTGGAACAAAATAAACACTGAATGTCGTAGGTAATAGAAGAATTTATAATGACATGACAAGTGACCTTCTCGACTTATACACAGACTGTTAAATGTCAAATTCCATTGACATAGGGCTACAATGATTATATTAAGAAAAATTGTCATTTTTCAGACTTAATTTTTTTGTTTTGAAAAAATGCGTTTGTAGGGCTTTTGAGTGATATTTGGGACAAAATATAATATTAGCCCTAAAATATGAAGTGTGTTTCACACCGAGTTTCAAACAGTTTGAAACCGCTTGATTTAGTCATTTTTAGTGCGAACCCCACAAGTGAAAAATTGTACTGTTTCGGATCAAAGAGAGCGCTCATGATAGAGTAAAAAATTTCCCCTCCTTGCCAGATTTGATCCGAGAAATTTCTTGTGGCCATTTCGTACTGGATGTCAAATGCTGCAGGTGTTCGTATGTCAGATTTGAAAAAAATGTCAGTTTGAAGTCAAATAACAAAACAGAATACAAATAGCTAGGATTACCCAAGTGTTAGTTTTCTTTTGTTTTGCTTTTCTTTTGCAAATCTTTTTCCGAAGAAGAAAAATTAGTAATGAAAATTTGTGAACTTCTTGTTAATTGTAGTTTTTTTTTTAAATAAATTGGAGTTTGATGATATAATATGTACTTAAGGAATATTTCCTTTCTAAAGCTTAATCCTTTTTTTACGTGTACGTTTCTTTTCTCTTGCCATTCAATTTCTTGTCAGTGATTTAAATAAAAATTGATTGACTTATGATTGCCCTACGACAGCTCTAGTCAAATTTTTCTTTTGAGTTTGTCCAAATTAGTGCCCAAACCGTTCCCGGATTTTATCCCCACCTGTAACAATTTGACATTTAGTACGAAATAGTGCGCAGAATTTTAGGAGCACACCTATGTTTTCTTGACCATCCGTCAAGTTATCAACTGCCAAATTATATCGAAGGATAGTTGCAATCTCGATGGACTAAAAAAACTCTGAAAAAAATCCTAATTTTACTATAAAAAATTTATAATTTCCCGGTTTTATTTTATTTTCCGGAACAATGTGGTTTTAGGGCCTTTGATTTTCATTTAAAATGGAATGTTCTCTTAAAACAGTTTGTTTCTTATCTCTCAAAATGTTTACGAGGCCGATGTATTAAAATGTTCTGAAAAATTGATTTTTATTCGAAAATATTGGAGAAATGTCAAAATATAAATTTTGCCGGTTTGTCAATCCATAAACTTACTGTCAAATTACACGCTGATGAATTAAAAAAGAAACTAATGCCAAATTTATACAACTGTGCTATAATAATGCCACTTTTGTCACTCCTGCTAATGCGGCATAAGAAATCCGAAATGAGTACCTACAGTGATTATTATAAAAATACTTCTAGCCAATATAAAACAACGTTATCAAAAATAATCAACAAGCAAAATGGAAACTTAAATCTCCAACCTGGTACCTACACATTTTTAAAAGTAGGTGTTTGCCTTGTTTATAAAACCATAATTATGTAAGCTCCTCATCAAGATCTCAATTTTTAGTTTTGGTAACTCTCAAAAAATACGAAAACATTTTATTCCCTTTTAAATATGGCTGCTGTTGCTTGCTGGTTCTTGCTTGTCAGTAATTTAAGTAATTTAATGGTTAGGAAAAGTTCGCTTTAAAAATAAAATAAAATCATGGATTCAATATTTCCTTAGCTTAAAATCAAACCCAGAGTTTCCCCCATAAATATATTTCTATACCCTCGTATTTCACAAGGGTAAGCCATTAAACTGGTAACCTTATGTCGTAAATCCCTATTATTAGCGAAATTTGCAAAAAAAAAAAAAAATTATTTAAATCTTCCACCGATTATCAAAAATGAATTAAATGAAGCACAAAGCATTATACTTTAAGAAAAGATGTACAAATTGAATATATGTATGTGTATGTACATTATTTATGCATTTATGTACACTTCGTCGGCAAAATAATAATTCTTGAATCACAACAACAAAATATTTAGCCAACCAAGCAAAAGGTACTAATGGAACATAAAAAAGAATATTTTCATATTAAACGAATATTTTTTTTTTTTATATTCTAGAATATTTTAACAAAAACAGCAGGAGGTTACGCATTCAAATTTATCCTAATGTATGAGCTCATATCATATGAGATACGAGATATCCTTGTAGATAACCTATCGTGGCTTAGATAAACAATTTTGTATCGCTTTTCACTGTCTAATCGTGTCGTCGTCGGCGCTGTGATCTGTGAAGAACGTGATTTATATATACGCATAAAAATACGTACATAAATAGATACAAATATACAAAAGAATCCTTTAAGTTCATGAATTTGAGCATATTTATCACATATACCTACATTTATAAATGAATATATTTTTTTTTTGTGTTTTCTTTTCGAATTTTTATTCATTCATGTTATCTGTTAAAATTTTCTGCCATATTTCATTCAGATTTGCACTCTAAACATAATTATGTGCGCTATAAAAAGCAACAAGAATACGAAGGATAATTTATATAAATTTTTGTGTGAAGAATGAAAATACCACAACTTATTATCCTGCCATAAAACCATTTAAAATATAAATTTTTTATAATTCCAGCTCACTCTGTCGTTTTTTTCTATTTTTTTTTTCTAAGATGTTAAAACGTGTGTGCGTTTCCGTCCGTGTCGTCATCATCGTCGTGGTGATGCTGTTTGTTGTACAAGGTTGTTCTTTGAGATCAAGGTTTCTTATGAATTTATACATTTATGTATAGAAAATGAAAAAATGTAAAAACATTTATTTAAAGGATTTTTCTCTCCCAGAAATTCATCATTCTTACCTATAAGTATCTAATAGGGGTTTTGAGAAAATCTGTACATTATGCATTAAAATTGACATAATTTTGCCCAAATTTGGATTGAACGTTAATTTTTTTTAACTTGTGTTTTTGTTTTTAATTTTTAGCAAAAAAAAAACACACTAATATTTTCAATCGAACTTACATGGTGGCCTTCAACCAACCATTTTTTTTTTTGTTTAATCTAAATCTCTGTTTCCCCTTCAGAAATTCAAAGCTCCTTTCTACATCCTGATGCATGGCAATTATGAATGTTTTAATGTTAAAAACAAAATTTATAAAGAAAATGAAGGCAATGACTTTGCGCACGGTTGATAAACTTGTTTGCATAAAGATAACAACCCGTAGAATGCAACATGCTGTACCAATTTCTCTAAAATATAAGTTACTCCTCGAAAGCAATATTTTTGTGAAAGCAGTAAGCATACCAACGCAACGTTAATGTAAAATACTTATTTTAAAAATGATGCAGGTGGTTTTAAAAGCAAAGAAAGAAGATATTATAGGAATGCAAAAGCAAAGGAAAAGTTGCCTTTGTTCCAAGAATATTTATGAAAAAAATAAAAATTGGATTTAGAAAGGTATAATCTATAGCTTTTGGTGTGAGCGGTAGCTGGTAGGTGTTCTCAATTTATCAATTTCAAAAACAAACCATAATCTACAGAAGGCACTACATTCAATTGAAGCAATTAATCATCTTGCTATAAAAATCATGGGTGTGATAGCTTAACAAGAGATGGATAAGTACCAACTACCAAACCAAGTATCTAGAAGAGTCATCCAATATTATTTTACTTATCTTTAAGTATCCATACGTGTTTGGATTCATACAAAAATAGTTTGTCTGTCTGCCTATGTGTCTGCTTGTTCGTTGAGCTACAGCCTAAACGACTGAATCAAATTTCTTCAAGAATGATAAGTTCATAGAGTTTTTTGATTTCTCCCCTCCTCAACTCTGATAACGGTATTATAACCCTCAAACCAAAATTTCTAATAACGAAATCTCTCATTTTTTAAAAAACCTCGAATAATAAACTAAAAGTTGTTTTTCATATTATCGTATTTACATCTCGCACTAAAAAATCTCGCAGATTTCATGTAAAATCTCACAGCTGAATCAAAACCTCACTAATTAAAATTTCACAGCAACGAATAGCTTTACAAACAAAAAGGATTTTTTCATAATTTTTACTTACACATAACGGGTGATTTTTTAAGAGGTTTAAAACTTTAAAAAAAAACACAAAAAATTCGAAAAAATTAATGAAATATTTATTTGAATCGATAGTTTGAACCTTGGAATTTAATGTTTAAAGATAATTTCATGCAAATGTTGACCGCGGCTGCGTCTCAGGTAGCCCATCCGCTGAGTCCAATTTTGGCATACTCTTTCACACATATCGGCCGGTATCTCACGAATGAATGCATGGATGTTGGCTTCCAGTGCGTCAATCGAAGCGGGCTTGTCCCTATAGACATTAGCCTTGACATACTCCCACAAAAAATAATCTAATGGTGTCAAATCGCACGATCTAGGCGGCCAATTGACCGGCCCGAAACGTGAAATTAACTGTTCACCAAACTCGCCTCGCAATTGCGCCATTGTTTCGCGTGCTGTGTGGCATGTGGCACCGTCTTGTTGAAACCACATATCATGCAAGTCAAGAACTTCCATTTCGGGCAAAAAAAAGTTTGTTATCATCGCTCGGTAGCGTTCACCATTGACAGTAACGCTGCGATTCGCAATATAAATATGGCCCAATAATGCCGCCGGCCAATAAACCGCACCAAACAGTGGCTTTTTCGGGATGCATTGGTAGCTGTTGCAATGCTACTGGCTGATCTTCACTCCAAATGCGGCAATTATGCTTATTTACGTACCCATTCAACCAAAAATGAGCCTCATCGCTGAACACAATTTTTCGATAAAAAAGCGGATCCTCGGCCAGCTTTCCAAGAGCCCATTCACCAAAAATTCGGCGTTGTGGTAGGTCGGCTGGCTTTAGTTCTTGCACCAGCTGTATCTTAAAAGGCTTTACGCCCAAATCCTTCCGCAAAATTTTCCACGTAGTGCTGTAACAAAGGCCTAACTGCTGGGAACGGCGCCGAATCGACATTTCGCGGTCTTCTGTCACACTAGCTGATACGGCCGCAATATTTTCTTCACTACGCACAGTACGTAAACGTGTTGGTGGTTTAATGCCCAACAAAGTAAATTTGGTGCGAAATTCGGTCACAATCTTCCGAATAGACTGCTCAGAAGGTCGAGAATGCCGACCATAAAATGGAAGCAGCGCGCGATGAACATTTCGAACCGAGCACGAATTTTGATAGTAAAATTCAATAATTTGCAAGCGTTGTTCATTTGTAAGACGATCCATGGTTAAATTGCAAACCAAACTGAAGCTGTTTGACAGTGACACAAGGTACTAAACACACGTCAGCTGTCAAAACAAGTGTTGCCAAAACCAAACCAGCTAAAAAATCACCCGTTAAAACGCATTACAAATCCATTCCAAGTACTTTTTCAAAAGATTTCCGTTCAAAATGTAACTAATTGTTAAAAAATGTTAAGTGCCAAACATACAAAATAAATTAGGACTTAAACACGGTTTTACCCTAAATGTAAAGCTTAAATATAAGAATAAGTTTGACATTTGGACTAGTAGTCTTTCCAACCAAAATGTTTGTAAAAACTCAAAATATTCATAGTGGGATTTATGGTTAAAAAAATATACTTGCATATCTTCGAATATTTTGATAATGATTTGATTGAGAAAATAATTCCTGACCTTAAAAAAGAAAAACTTTAAAAAATCATTAAAAAAAGCCTATGGCTGACCAAGTACTGAAACACATTGATGTTTAGTTGCCAGTTATAGCTATCATTGAAACACATCATTGACAATTTTAATGATTGATTTTGAGACGTTGGGAAGTTAAATTATTTATTATTTTGATGGACAATTAAAGCTCAAGACTTAGTTAATATTTCTTGTCAACAAATTTTTTTTAATAGGCCCGACTTTCCACACAAAATAACTTTTAATATTTCAATGATCATTTGAAAGGTAGTTCAATCATTGAAATAAGAAAGGTCTTTTAATGTGGAAAGTTGGGCCTGTTTGAAATTTTGTTTCTGGGTAGAGACATTTATTAAGTCGTGAACTTTATCTGTCCATCAAAATTATAAATGATTTCTTTTTCAAAATGCCTTAAAAATTGGTAAACAAAATTTTTAATGATGAGTTTCAATGATAGCTATAACTGGCGCCTGAATCACGATCTAATGGTCTTTCGATGGCATAAAATGTTTACGAATCCCACCCAAATGACGAACTAAAAATCGCTAAGACCTTGAAAAAAATAAGAAAAAAATCACTAAAAACGTATATGTGGCTGACCAATTACTGAAACTAGCTTACTCAAATGAGGTGCCATTTTTTTTGAACCGAAAAAAATTCATTAAAAAAAATTAATGACGGACCAATTACTCAAACTATTTCGTTATTCATTACGATCTCGTGATTTTTCGGATTGGTATACATTTTTTGCAAATATTCTACAAATGAGGTGGCAAAAATCATCCGTGCCCTTGAGAAATTTTAAGTCCTGCTTACAAGTTTTCTAAGGTCGATTAATTTTTAGGACAAGTAGACCTTTTTTTAACAATTAGATGACATAGTTTTTTTTCGAATATGAAGTGATTAGTGTGCAGATCCAACTTTGCTTTTTTTTTAAATTTAGCAGAAAAGGTTATGGTTGTTATTTTCCTGCCACTACAAAAAAGGTGTGATTTTTTTTTAGGGAATCTGGTGAGATTCTAGAAATCTCACCTGGCATCACTGTTTGGCATCGTTCATAACTATCGCTATTGTGTATTTTTAGCAGATTACATCAAGTAAACTTTTTAATTCTGTCCTTTCTGTTTCCATCACTAACCTACCTCAAATTCAACTTTAACTACGGCCCTGTTACTGGTACGACGTTCGAGGGTCAGCTAGTTTCAAATAATTAAAAATAAATTTTTTTTCAGAACTTTATATTTCAAAAACTTCTATCTTCTTTTGAAATTGCTTCTGTGTGAACACCAGCAATTTTTCTGAACAGACCAACGAGGTTTTGACAGAAAGCCAACAATATGCATATTAGGGTGGTCTTTATTGATTTTTGTTATTATTTAAGTTGGAAGGACCTAAATTACTTCCAAATGAAAAAAAAATAAAATAGTGCAGTTTTTTTCAGATTTTTGTTTTCATCCCCGAAATAAAAAAAAAATATGTAAATAAATTAACCCCTACAGCGACTATAGGAGATGGAAAAAAAATCTGAAGAAATTAGGGAACCATTTTTTTCTTCTTTAAGAGCCGATTTAGGTCCATCCAAGATGTTATTTTCGGCCCGTATTTTAACCTCAATATGAAAATTTTGTATAATGATCAAAGGTTAAAGATAGCATGTCAAAAATACTAAACTAATTTTTCTTTTAAATAGTTGTTTTAGAGTTGAGTAAGCAAAACGTTAAAATATCATTTTGCTTTCAGCAATCTCTGATCAGATTATTTATATTCTCAATAAATTCGGCCTACCACGTAAATAACGGAATTAAATTTTAACTTTCTGGAAACATTATATATACCCTCATATTTGTAATGATTTAAAAAAATTAGATTAAAATCTGTCAAAGGATTCGTTTTTATTTTTTTTTTTTTATAAGAAAAAATGTTATACCTTATAACGGGTATATGAAGATATTCCTAATATTTCTAGCCCCCTGCCTTGAAGGATATTTTGTATCCAAAAGTATGTAGTATATGTAAATATATTCACAAAAAGTGTGTGTTCACTTTCCGGCTGAATTAATCCTGATTTGAGCATAAAATAGCAAAGAAAAATGACAGCCCGCTGGAGTTCGAAGAAACATTTTTTTATTTTTTTTTTGTCTTCATATTTAGTCGCATGTATATATACGAACTAAATTATGCAAAATGTAAATTCGTATACTTTTCCATCAGCAAAAGGGACTATTTGGCCAAAAATGACAATGACGAATATAACATGGATCTCAGAGCGATGTGTTTTACTTCAAATATGAACCAAAAACAGCAAAGAAAGAGAAACACTTAAAACGGCAACCAGATTTGAAACAAATGTACCAGATAAATATTTGTTTGTTTGTTCCATTATGTTAAGGGTTTAGTATAAATAAAGGGTTAGTCCATTACTTCATAGAAAAAGGGTTAATTTTCCTCCGTTTTGTTTGGATTTTCTCTTCCATTTTTTTTTTTTTTTTTTTTGAGAAGATACTGAATAAATTAGCTCGCACCCAAAGCTAAGAATAAAATATTATGTGAATCGAAAAATTTTCATTTTTTTTTTTCGTTTTGTTTGGAAATTAGCCTCGAACTTATTTTTGGGGTTTTCTGGTTTGACACAAACGGGTTAGAGAGGAAAAAAATGGTGTCCCACGCAAATATTTTTTTTTCTTTTCTAAACAAAAACTACACACACACACTGCATAATTTAACAAGTCCTGTGGGTAGTTTTTGGTGACAGAGAAGCAAAGACATTATTTAAAGTAGAAGTCTCAAGTAGTCTCTGCCATTTAGATAAAAAAAACTGTGCAGGAGAACGAAAAAATCCGACTATTATGCTATTGGGCTAATACACGCGTTACACTGGAGTTGGTGATGTTTCATATTCACACTAACCCACACCTCCAACCACCACCAACAGCAAAAAGCAGCCGCAGTGTTGCATAAAATGAAAAATGCAAAATTCTGCAAAATATAATTTCCCTAAGGACCAGCAAAATAGTGGCAAGGGCAGTGAAAGTTCGTAGTTTTTTTTTTTTTTTTTGTTGTTCTCTTTTTACATCGCAGGACATTTCGAATCTCATGAGGATGATGGTGGCTAGGTAGTTGGACCGCAAATAAATTTTATCCCAAATTGGTGTTGAAATTGGATACCGGTTCGGTCAGTGGATATAAAATTTAGAGGGGTTGGCGATGGGTGGGGTAGGAAAGCGAATTTGGTTTGCAATCATGATTGTGGTATTTTATAATATCCGTGGGATGCTGCCCAACTAACGATATAGCATACCTGCCTACCTCCAACCTGTATAGTGTACCTATATAACTTTGTATTGAATCACGGTTACAAAACAGATTGACCTAGTTGAAGGTTTGCAAATGAAATTCTACTGGATGCAGACATGCTGTCTGGCTCAATTAAATAGTGTTGCTGAAAAATGTTATATATTACATACTCCTATGCTAAAAGTAACATTCACCACATTTATATCATAAAACAAATCACCTTTATTGATTTTAAATAAATTAAACTTATTTAGGTATAAATGAAAGTGGGACTATTAGAAACTGTTGAGCATTAGTGAGTTTTATTTGAAAATAGAATATTTTCGTCGAATTTAACTACATTTTTACTGCGGATAAAATACTTATAAAACGCTATTTTTAAGTTCAGTTTTTAGGATATTATTATAATGATAATGACAATTTGAGTCAAATTAGCTTTTATGGCATTTATAGTCCTGCAAATTGGTGTTTCGTATGGCAAACTCACTTGAACTCATAGTTCATACTCCATTATATCTTACAAGTTCGCAGAGTTTTCAACAAATTCTGTGCTATCGTTTTCGAAATAAAAGATTGAATTTATAAACGTCCCGGGTAGGGGCGGCCACAAGAAAGGAGTAGAGGAGCGTTCGGAAAATCAATTATTTTATTACAACTTATATATAAATATATTGCCATAAAGTATTTTTGGTTGCATATGAAATAATGGTTAAGTAAATCCATGAGTCTTGCGGTACTCTCGCCATTACAAAATATTTGTACAGGGTCGGCCAGAGCTTAATTAGCGCCCTGTGCAAGTTTCATCTTTAGTGCCCCTCAATTGCAGTTATTGGTGGAAGAAGTCATTTCCTCAGTTCCTAAAAGGCGAACAAGGTATCCCGAAGAGGCTACTAAAATCGTGCACTTTGCAAAGATTTAGTGATACACGTTTTTTTAATGTGATGGGTATTAATAGGAAGGTACGATTTAGCTATATTTTTTTAAATAGAAGATATAAAGCGTGGTTTTAAAGGGTGTGGTTTTCAAGAAGAAATAAAACGCATACCTATAATTTAAATTTATGGCCAAGAATTAAGCTTAGTTATAAAGATAAGGGCTTGCCATTATATTTGAATAATGATTTTGGGAAAGTGGCAGCCGTGGCTGGCTCGATTAAACTCCAGCCGAGGCCCAATTTAAGACTACTTACTTTTGGTAGCAATTGGGGTCGTATGTCAGCAATAACGCGCTGAATATTCTCTTCCAGGGCGTCAATCATCTCGGGCTTATCTACTTAGACAAGCGACTTCATATAACCCCACAAAAAATAGTCAAGTGGTGTTAAATCGCACGATCTTAAAGGCCACGCCACACGCTCAAGACACGAGATAATACACTCGCCAAAAGTGTCCTTCAATAAATTGATTGTTTCGCAATACATCGCGCTAGCGGATTCATCAGTTTGATAATAAATTTGCATGATTTGCAAAACGTTGTATGGAAAAAAATCTATTCCTTATGAAGTGGCATACTAAACTTAAGTGACAGCTGTCAAAAAGACCAACTCTGAAAAAAGGATTGAAAACCACAAGTCTAAAAAAATACCCTTTATGTAAATGCATATCTGTCTTAAATTCAGAATAATCTGGTCTGATCAATATCGGTGTGAGCTATTAGATAGAACTGAAAATCAAAAAATTATTTAGATAGTGGTTTCGAGGAAGTGGATTTCTTAATGGTTTTTCAAGGTGTCCATTGATTTTAAGATACATTTTTTATTGTATCTATACATACCTTAATATTTTTTGTAAAATTTATTTTTTAAACTTGACATTTTTACTTATATTTTTTCCAAATTTTATTTCTCTGAATACAATTCGAGCTTTAAAAATTCCACACTGGTATTAATTTTCCATCGAATACTTATTTTTTGAAATTTCTGGTTGTTTCTGAGAAAACTAAAAATAACAATAGCTAGATACTTTACTACTTTTAAAGTGGAAATTTGGTGTTTGGAAGAATGTTAACAACAAATTAAAGTCTCAAGTTAACATTTTCAGGCAAAATATTTTTTTTTTGTTATTTTTGAAAGCTTCTAATTTTTGAAGCTTCTATAACCCAGAATAGAATGTTTGGTTTTTTTAAAAATAAGGACATACAAAATTAAACACTCTTTGCCGTATATAACGGGTGATTTTTTAGCTGGTTTGGTTTTGGCAACACTGGTTTTGACAGCTGACGTGTGTTTAGTACCTTGTGTCACTGTCAAACAGCTTCAGTTTGGTTTGCAATTTAACCATGGATCGTCTTACAAATGAACAACGCTTGCAAATTATTGAATTTTACTATCAAAATTCATGCTGGCCGAGGATCCGCTTTTTTATCGAAAAATTGTGTTCAGCGATGAGGCTCATTTTTGGTTGAATGGGTACGTAAATAAGCATAATTGCCGCATTTGGAGTGAAGATCAGCCAGAAGCATTGCAACAGCTACCAATGCATCTCGAAAAAGCCACTGTTTGGTGCGGTTTATGGGCCGGCGGCATTATTGGGCCATATTTCTTCAAAGATGATGCGAATCGCAGCGTTACTGTCAATGGTGAACGCTACCGAGCGATGATAACAAACTTTTTTTTGCCCGAAATGGAAGTTCTTGACTTGCATGATATGTGGTTTCAACAAGACGGTGCCACATGCCACACAGCACGCGAAACAATGGCGCAATTGCGAGGCGAGTTTGGTGAACAGTTAATTTCACGTTTCGGGCCGGTCAATTGGCCGCCTAGATCGTGCGATTTGACACCATTAGATTATTTTTTGTGGGGGTATGTCAAAGCTAATGTCTATAGGGACAAGCCCGCTTCGATTGACGCACTGGAAGCCAACATCCATGCATTCATTCGTGAGATACCGGCCGATATGTGTGAAAGAGTATGCCAAAATTGGACTCAGCGGATGGGCTACCTGAGACGCAGCCGCGGTCAACATTTGCATGAAATTATCTTTAAACATTAAATTGCAAGGTTCAAACTATCGATTCAAATAAATATTTCATTAATTTTTTCGAATTTTTTGTGTTTTTTTTTTTTAAGTTCTAAACCTCTTAAAAAATCACCCGTTATTTACATTTATTATTTTATTTCAAACCTCCTCAATATGTTTATTTTTGTAAAAAATCTGTTGAAAATACTTAGGTATAATAAAAAGTTCAGAATTAGGGTGTTTTTTTTTCAGGTAAAATCTTCAAATTTAAATAAATCAAGTAAGTTAAAATAAATCTAGCACATTGACCACAATTCTTCAAAATAAAGAAACCAAAAAAATTGCATAGTTTTCTTAAAGCTTTCATTTAACAAGTAAAAAAAAGGAGGAAATCAACTGTATTCTTGATGCAGTAAGACCCAAAGAAGTACATATTAACTCAGAATCCAAAAGAGCAGAAGAACATAATTTGTATAAAATTTCTTGTGAAAGTTGTCCTTGACTACAAATAACATTCCTCAATTCTTAATGTGACTGCATTTTCTGACAAAACAGAAAAGATATTTATTATTTTCTTTCACCTTGAAAATCATTTTTTTTATATTTTTTGTAAAAAAAAATGTTCACCTTATTCCAGAATTTAAATTTTTTTTATTTTATTTAAAGAACATTGAACACAACATCAAAGCGAGACATCTCAAGCTGCATGTAAAAACAAAAAAAAAATGTAATCTGTATTCAGAAAAGTAAATTTTACATCCACTCAAGCTTGACAAGGACATACTTCAGCCTTAACAAAGTAGCATCAAATGCCTTTTGATCCCAGCATTAGCAGCTTACTGCACTTTTTATTTCTCTCCTAACACTCTCAGCTTGTTTCTTATAAAAGAACTTCTATTCGAGTAGCTTTTAATCCTTGTCATTTCCTGTTTTATTTTTTTTTTTTTACTGATATGCCCTATCACATCATCACTTTGGCAATCTTTCGATATATAGATGAATGTGTATATGTATATTTCTCGCGATTGACAAAAGCATCGAACTTGAGAAGAAGATTCAAGGATGGATGGTTGTTCTAAAGCTCTCTGAAGAGGCTACCATTTAGTGAAGTGTTCGAGTGTCTTCTGCATACAGCTAACATCTAACACCCTCTGTGATGATGCCCTGGCCCTCCAAATCTCTCCAAATTGTCGTTCAAGGAATCTGGAAAAACTACAATTTTCGATGTAGAAAAAAAAGAGCACTTCAAAAAAAGGTCTGACAATCCGGTGCTCTTTGTGTGCATCTTTTTGTGCAGTGTTTACACAGTGATCCTTTGTGATCAATTCCATTAAATGGATTAAACTACTACTACTACTACGTATGCACTCTTAAACATCCAGCTCTTCAAATGCACCTACTCAATATTCTTATGGAAGCTTTCGTTGGCACGTTGCTGTCATTGTCGATGGATTTTGTTTGTTGTGCTCTGATGGCAGAAGCTTTTTGCTCCAAGATGATGATGGATTTACTTTGACACATTATTCTATGTTATTAGCTAAGAGCTAAGAGACCCTCTTGTTCTTAGCTTTTTGTGTTAAAATTTTTTATGTGGGATAAAGAAAATTTCCAACTGTGATGTATTGCATTCTCGAGGTATGAAGATATGTGATAATCCTTTGAAAAGAACACAAAAGAAGACCATAGCCAGAGGTGACAAGCCAAATAATTTATTTTTTCAAGACACACAGCTTAGGTATCTTCAGGCAAAAATTGAGTTCAGTCATGAATTTTTTTTTTTTTGAAAATTTAATTTAAATTAAGAATAAAATGTTAGAGTTTATTTTCATTTTGTATTTAATTAACATGATGGCGGTTTTTAGGAAATCTGTCTGCTTTTTTGTACATGAACTCTATAATGAAATAATTTCATACATTTTTGTTTGTTTGACGTTTCATACTTTATTTAAGATATTAAATTTAAATTAAAAACTTAATCAATGCAGTATGTGGTTACATATTAAATACATGTATTTTTTTTTTTGTGTATTCATATTTTTTTTAGCAAAAATTTTAACCACATAATTGATGCCTATAGCAAAATTTATTGGAATAGGTATGTAAAAATAATCACACAGAAAAAAATAAAGTTGTTTTTACTATAAGCATGCAGAACGTCGAGTGTTTTTTTTTTTTGTGTGGATTGAACGGATTATTATGTTTTAAAACCACAAATTAAGTATTTTTTTAGAGTACTTATTTGCTTAAAAAAAAGGAAACAAGTATCATTATGAATGTAGATTTATTTGTATATTATTTAATTTTGTGTTTTAATGCAAAAAAGGGGATAATATTTCAAAATCACTTACATTATAATCTTTTTTTATTTTTTTAAATTTAATTTATATTGCAATTAAACTAACCTTCGTTATGCATGACTTTGTGTTATTTTGTTTGAATTAATATTTTTAAAATAAATAATTACTTCTATTTTTTAAAGGTTTATCTAACACATTTGAGAAGTGAAAAATGTTAAAAAAAAGTGGAAAAATAAATCGCTGGAATCAGTTCTTTCGATTATTTACCTACAGTTAAAATGAAGTTCATGACTGAGTCACACGAACGCAATGTTATCATTAGATACACTATGGTTTTGAAGTAAGAGTTTATTAACCAATAAACAAAAACTATAGGTTCATTTAAGGAAAACAAAGTAAGTACTAACAAATACGAGGGTGGGTCAATAAGTCCGCGACTTTTTGAATTTTTGACCTCTTTACTGAAACAGCAACACTGCTTCTGTCAACAGGCATCTGTCAGTTGACTCCTGTCAAAATTTAAACTTGCTGCGTCAGTTAGTTTGTGTTTGACAGCTATTTTTATCAGACTACTCACTAATTTGAAGAGAAAATGGAAAAAAGTGAATTTCGTGTGCTTATTAAGCATTATTTCTTGCGAAAAAAAAACCATTACCGATACCAAGGCTAGGCTTGATAAAACTTATGGGGACTCTGCACCATCGATTTCAATGGTAAAAAAGTGGTTTACTGAATTTCGTTGTGGCCGTACAAGCACTGAAGATGCCGAACGTCCTGGACGCCCAGTTGAGGTCTCTACACCCGAAACAATCGAAAAAATTCACGATATGGTGTTGGCCGACCAAAGATTGAAAGTGCGAGAGATTGTGGAAGCCGTAGGGATCTCGCATGGCTCAGTGGTTTCAATTTTGAATGATCACTTGGGCATGAGAAAGCGTTGCTTAATCGTAATATGGAGGAGTTTTTGCGCCGTTTTGTAACCGTGGACGAAACATGGATCCATCACAACACACCAGAGACCAAACAACAGTCAAAACAGTGGGTTTCTAAGGGTGAATCGGGTCCAAAGAAGGCCAAGGTGGGTTTGTCAGCCAATAAAGTTATGGCGACTGTTTTTTGGGATGCACGCGGGATAATCCACATTGACTACCTTCAAAAGGGAAGAACAATCAATGGGGAATATTATGCCAACTTATTGGACCGATTCAATGACGATTTGAAAAAGAACCGACCTCATTTGGCCAAGAAAAAAGTTCTTTTCCACCAAGACAATACAAGGGTGCACACATGTGCAGTTGCCATGGCAAAAATCCATGAATTGGGCTATGAATTGCTCCCTCATCCACCCTATTCTCCTGATTTGGCTCCGAGCGACTACTTCTTGTTCCCATTTTGAGGACCTCGACAAATCATTTTTTTTGGAAGGGAAAAAAAATTGGAGAAGCGTTGGACAAAGTGTATAGAGCTCAAGAGAGACTACGTTGAAAAATAAAATAATTTTTTTATCAAAAAATCTGTGTTTTATTCCAAAAGTCACGGACTTATTGACCCGCCCTCGTAAATAGCTTTGGACCTTTGGCACCTAATATATGGGATATTTGAAAAAAGTTAATGCCATCTAATTGGTCAGTAGTTGGTTAGAAAAGGTCAACTTGTCCTAGAAATTGGTCAGCCCTAGATAACTTGTAATTAAGGCTTAAGGTTTGTCAAGGTCAAGTGTGATCTTCGGCAACTCATTTATGGGAAATTTAAAAAAAAATAATTTTACAAGAAACCATCTGATAGCTTATTTGATTTGATAAGAAGTCAGTTAGCTTCAGTAATTGGTCAGCTATAGATTTTATTTGATGGAACTTGTATGCATATTCCAAAAATAGTTGGTGACCTTGAAAAAAAAAACTAAGAATCGTAAAAATTGCTGACCATTACTGAAACTAGCTGACCTTTTATATAGATCTTATGGTAATTTAGGTAGTATTTAATTTTTGCAAATTTCACCTAAATGAAGTGCAAAAAATTGCAATGACCTTGAACAAAAATCTAAAAATTCATATAAAAAAATCTATGGCTAACCAATTACTAAAACTAAATGAATTTTTATATAGATCTAAAGATCCTTCAGATGGTATACAATTTTATTGAAATTTTCTATAAACTAGGTGCAAAAAATCGCTATGACCTTGAATTTTTTTTTTATGTTCATACTTAATTCCTAAAAAAACATACATTGATGACCAATTACTAATAAAAGCTGACTTTTTATGAACGTGAAGTGGCCTTTCAAATGGATTTCCATTTTATTTAAATGAGGTGCGAAAAGTTCTTTTGTGACCTTGAAGCGAATTTTAAAAATTCATAGAAAAAAATCAATGACTGACCAATTTCCGAAAACAGTTGATTTTTTAGGATTATCTAGAGATATTTCAGATGGCATACATTTTTTTTGTAAATTTCCCATAAATGAGTTGCCAAAAATCATGCGTGACCTTGAGAAAACTTAAGTCTTGATTACAAATTATCTAGGGCTGGTCAATTTCTGAGACTAGTCGACATTTTCTAACCAGTAACTCAACAATTAGATGAATTTTCTTTTTGTTTAATTTCCTATATATGAGGTGCAAAAGGTCCAGCCTAGTTGTGAACCTCTTAAAAATGTTCTCCTTGCATTTTTAAGATAAAATTTTTTTATTAAAAAAAAATGATTAAAGAATTTCACTATTTAAGCTAAGTAAACCTACAGTTATTTGAGTAAGAAAAGTTTGGTGGTGAGAGAAAATTTTGTTTAAAGAAAAAATTGTCCTGCAGTTCCATGGAAAAAAAAAATTAAAATTTTCAAAACAATTTTCCTCCTATTCTGTGCATAATATTCCAAACGACAAAATGTTTGCTTTGGCCTAAGTCACCTAGTCAATAATTTACCCTTAGAAATGAAAAACAATTATTTTTGCAAAAATGTTTCTTGCAGTTTAACCTAGAGTTTATTAATTCAGGATAAACTATTGAATCAATGGGTGGCTTAGATAAAAGCAAACATTTTTCGTCTTGAATATTATACAAAAAATTGTTTTTTTTGTTTTTGATTTTGATTTTTTTTTTTTCGCATAGAACTGTACGCTATCCTTTAAACAAAGTTTTTGTATCCGTTTTCGTTTATAGTTTGCAAACAGATTTTTCTATTGAAAAGCAAGTACAAATGCCAAGCTCATAAGTGCTATTCCTTTGCGCGAAAAAAAAACATATATTAATATTTGGTGAAAATATTTTTTTTAGGTGTAAGCCGACCATACAAAAAAAACATTTTTCACTCACCACACTATTTTCTTGCATGACAGCAAAATTTTTTTTTGCAACCACGCAAAAAAGTAATTTCGTGTTTCATCTTAACAATTTTTGACATGTGAAAATATTTGTATAGATTTTTTTTTGCACGGTAACAGTTAACTAGGCTTAAGCTTATTAAAACCCATTGCGACCTAGGCAGAATAACGAAACAATTGATCGGCAATTGTTTTGAGTTGGAGAAAATAGTTTTGTGAATACAAAATATTTTATTGTGTGATCGGTTTACACTTCCTAAATAAAAATATATACACCTCACAGTATTATTTGCATGTAAATAGTTTTTGCATCGAAAAATAATTGTTTTCAATTTTTAGGCAAATAATTTACAAATTAGGGGTAAATAAATAGCTCAATGGGAGTCTTAGGCCAAGGCAAACATTTTTCGCCTTGAATATAATACAAAATTATGCACAGAATATGTGGAAATTGAAAAGATTTTACTCTCCACCCTAATTCGTATTCATAAATGTTACCTCATTTGCTGGCAGGCAAATCTGAAACAGGTAAACTTCAGTTTTGTCTAAAAACTTCTATGAATATGTCTCATAAAATTTTACCTTTTTAAAGTATTAAGAATAATTTTATTTCTACCCTAATGCACCAACCAAAAACTAGAAATTTTAAAAATCCACGTTTTTTTAAGTTTTTGGGTGTCTGTAACTCAATCATTTTTAATCCGACAAGACAAACAGTACCTACATTGTCGGAAGGAAACAGAACTGGCTATTCAAAAATTTTTCTGTTTTTTTAGTTTGTTAAATCGTAAGTGAGATTAATGTCAGTATCTGCAAGAAAAAACTATGATGATTTTTGCACATATCTCGAAAACGCTTTTTGAATGTTCAATGATCCAAAATTAATCTAAAAGATTTAATTTGTTTTCAAAGGACCTAACCATAACTCAAACATTTTGTAAACTAGTGATATTCATGGTAAAAGGGTGTTTTTCTTAAAGATTGAGAAAAGAGTGAACATCTTCCTACCTTTGTAGGACTTTGTTTCATAAAAATATAAAAAAGGTAAAAACATTATTACAGGCAAAAAAAGGCATTTAGGATTATTTAGATAAATAAACGTTCAACTATAGAAGCATTAAACTACAAACAGATTTTTAAAATTCTCAGGTAATAGTTTTCTACGATTATGTCTTAAAAGCGCCTTCATAATATTATTTTAGTTTTATAACACACTTTCCTGATGATAAAAATAATAATTATTGCTTTGATAAGAAGGTTTTTATAATTCAAATTCTATATACATACTACTGAAATAAATTAGTAGCAGACTTAGCATTAAGAATTGGCCTTTTTGAATTATTGATTCAAAATAGCTTTTAATGGCCTTTAGGACTTATTAATGACACAGTGACAGTGAGGGCTAAGACATTAAGTTCAGTTTAACTTATAATAATCAAACCCCTTGAAAAGGGTTTTTGGGCAAAAATAAATTGACAGTCAATGAAATTTTGCTGAAAGTGTGGAACGGCTTCGTGGTAACTTTTGGAATGATTTCTACTTCTTGTATCTGACATTTGACCTACGTTGACCTGACATTTGACAGACCAAAGAATGCCCAAAGAAATTTCTCGGATTGAAATTATCAAGAAGGACAAATGTTTTATCAATCAACAGTGCGGAATAGAAATTGAACAAATATTGCTGTCAAATACTAACATTGGCCATTTCTGTCAATGTTTGGAATAAAGCTTATATTAATTGATAACAAAAATACGTCCAGAGAACCTCCAAACTACCTTTTTTGTATTTAGAAATATTTTCAACTGGAAAAAAATATTAACTTTTAAGAAAAAAAAGGCGAAAAAGGAATAAATAGGCTGAACAGTAAAAAATGCAATAATCACTCAAAGGTATAGAAGGCAAAAAAAAGTCTAAATAAACTTTATATTTATTTTATATTTGTTTCTAATATATTTGCCTTTCATACTAAAAATATGTAGGTGCATGTACATTAGGTTGACCTTTGTACTATGCCCTACAAATAAAAAATTGGCCACAAAAAAAAATTGTCCGAGGCCATTTACACGTGGCTCTTAGCCAAATTTGTATGAGATTGTCGCTTTTTTCACGTTTCATTTTTTATATCGAATTACTGCAGCTATTCTTATCTTTTTTGTTGACTCTTGTTCCTGAATACTACCTTTAAGAGACCTTATTCAAAAAATTAAATTAAATGGCTTCTTATTCTGCGAAAATCCCATACATATTTGAGCCGGAAAAGTTTGGGCTTGGCCACGTGTAAATGACCTCGGGCAAATTTTTTTGTTTGCCAAATATTTTTTGTAGGTCATAAACTTTTGGGTATCTGCTATTAAAAAATAATATTAGAAAATAACGGATATCCGTAAGTTTAATATTTTTCCGGCATCCGTATCCAATTGATTGATCCAGAACTTAAAAAAAGTATACTTAGGTTTAGCTTAAGAAAATTAGGCTTTCACCTCAAAAAAAAAAAATCCGACAAAGCTGAATTTTGGTGGAGAGCTCTTTTTTGACGCCTTAAGCGCTTCCTGAAAAGTTCCGGAATTTTGAGCCAGGGATTAATTTATAGGGTGGCTTAGAGGGTGTAAAATTCAATTTTTTCTTAATTTCTCGAAAACTACGAGTATAAGTCTTTTTAAATGGGAAGAAAAATTGTAGCTTGTGTTATACTACACAAAAAAGATAAACACACTTTTTTTCTAACAAGCAATAGATTTTGAGGAAATGAGGCAAGAACTTCACGGTGGATGGAGGAAATTTTGTCAAAAATTTTTTTTAAATTACATTAATCGATTGGCAAAATTGTTTGTACGATTTGAGTTTGACTACATCTCCTCTCTATAAAACCAAGTTTTTAGGGTGTCCGGGGGGAAGACCGGGGAATAACCACCATCTTGAAAAAAAAATGTGACTTGGTTCTTGTTCAACAACTCGATGAAATTACATTTTTCATCAAAGTCTTCAAACAAAAACATTTAGACAATAAAATTATCCAAAAAATGAGCTGTTAATGAACTCTGTAAGCTTATTAATCTTGAAATTATAGCATGCAAAATTAACACTTTTGATTTCGTATTATAAATAGACAAATAACGGTTTTTGTTAATATCCCAGGAAATGTATTTTTTTTTCAAAAAACTAACGAGTTTATATGCTCATAAGACTCTGGACTCTGTAGGAGCAACAGATTTTGAACTTTTCAGGAAATGCTTAAGACTTCAAAACAAAGATCTCTATCATTACATTACATTACATTGATTTGTATTGGCTCCCCTAAGGGTTACAAGTCTCCCGCTTCCTTACTCTGCTCCCTCTCCACCCCTCTCTATCATCTTATCTTTTCTCACTGCCTCTAGTTCCTTTATCCACTCTTCTCCCTTCCCCGTTTCGTCCATTATTTCCCTCATCCTTTCCCCTATTGATTTTCTTTCATCTCCGACAGATCTGCATCTTTCTAATACATGCTCCCATGTCTCTTGTTCACCCTCACATATTCTGCACATTCTCTCCTCTTCGCGTTTCCAGTACCATCTTTCCCTCACCTCATTCCCTAGCCTGACTCTTGCAATTCTCCTTGTTCTTTCTGTCTTCCAACCCGCTGTTAAATATTGTGGAATCCCTTCTGTCATTATTTCTTTGTACCACCTGTTGTAACTGGATTCTCTTATTCTTTCCCTTCTTTCCTTCTCTTGCTCTCCCCAATCTTTTCTTTCTATTGCTTCGTATCCATTCATACTGTCTTCTCTTCCCTTAATTTTTTCTCTTCCTTGTTCCCATCGTGACCCTCTTCCCCGTTCATCTCTCTGTCTCTCTTTCATCTCCTCTAAACATTCCTTTGCTATGTCACTTCCTTTTCCATCTGTTAATTTCTGTTCATAATTCCATGCCCTTTTCCGTGCTCTAATCATTATCCTATCTCGTTTTGTTTCCTCTCTTACCATGTACCCTGGAGTTTGCCATTCTACCCCTAGCGTCCACTTGAGGTACCTCTCTTGCACCCTTTCCATTTCTTGTCTCTCCTCCCATCCCCATACTTCCGCCCCATATCCCATCACCGTCCACACCAGAGTGTCAAAAAGCCACATCTTCCTCTCCCAATCCTTCTCAAATTTCCTCCTTCCAATCCCCCATGCTTCCTTCATGGCCACTGCTGCCTTTTTTATTCTGTCCTTTATATGTGCTTCCTGCCCTCCATTCTTTTTGAACACATACCCCAGGTATTTAAATTCTTTTACTTCTTCGATCTTCTTTCCCCTCCATCTCCAGTCTACTGTTGTGTTCCTCCCTCCTCCCTTCCTGAACCTCATCACTTTCGTCTTTCCCACATTTACTTCCGGTCTTTTCCTCTCAAAGTACTTCTCCAGTCTTCTTATCATGCTTTGCATCTCCTCTTCATTTTTCGCCATTACCACCACATCGTCTGCGTATGCCAGCGAGCAAATTCTTTTTCCTCTCACTTTTACCCCTCCCCAGTTCCCTTTACACAGTTCATCCTCTATATCCGCCGTCAACAAGTTAAACAGTATTGGGCTAATCGGGCACCCCTGTCTTACCCCCTTTCCCGTCCAAAATGTTTCCCCCATCACTCCTGCCGATTTCACTCTACTCGTTGTTTCTTCGTAGACCTCCCCTACTCTTTACAAAGATCTCTATCAATATTTAGCTTTTGTCAGATTTTTTTCGTAGTTTTGCCATTTTTTGTCCAATTTTCCTGGGCTAGTTGTATACATTGTGCCAATGTTTCCATGTTGTAAACACCGACTTAAAAAACCACGAAAAAATGTGAAATATTTCTAAAGACAGATTTGATTCTGAATTTTCAACACGGTAAATGAACCATTTTCAAGAAGTTTCATGACACGATGAATTCCTTTAAGAACTATTGTACCTGTATTAAAACTCTTTTTTGAGTTTAATTATTAAATAATAAAGTGAAATTCTCGTTAAGTTGCTTACTTTTAAAATCAATCAGTCATAAAAAAAAAACATTGAATTAAACTAACAGTCAATATTGCTTAAGCTTCTTTGAGTTCGTGTTGGTTTTTTTTTTTTAGCTCAGCTGTTCAAAGAAACCAATAAAAATCCCAGACTAAGTATTTCAAGCAAAGTTAGTCCTTTCAGAAACACTCAAAAAGTGCAACTAACTTTGAAATAAAATTAGGTATCGAATAATCTGTAGTTAAGTTCCTCTTTTTATTTTTAAATAAAGGAAGCAAAAGTAGTATCTGTGCATTTAAAAATAAACACATCAAAGTTAAGCGAAAATAAATAAGGTTCACAACATGGTTGTAGCAATAAGCTCAAAAGAAATAAAACGTCAGAAGACTTTTATGAATAACATTTGTGCGTTTAGAGGTATTTGTAACTTTACGCAGTCTCTAAAATGCCTTTATGAATAAGGGTGTTGTTCTAGTGATGATTCTAACATATTTTTTTACATTCCGAAAGCTTTTAAAAGATGTTTGTGAGATACAAGGGTCTAGTTCTTTATTATTTTATTCTAAGAAGTCTGCTATAAAGAGAGGGTTTTTTTTGTTTTGCTCCTCTAAATTTGAACCAATGATTTAAAGTTTTTCGATTTTTCCGAATAGAATAATCCAATGTTTCTGGGTTGGTAATTCCAGGTTCAAACAAAGGTAGGTACAAACAGGCATCAGCATCACATAGTCAAGCACGTTTCATTAAAATCTCGTATAAAATTCTTTAACGAATCCAAAACTTACCTTATAATCCCAATATCAGAAGTAAAAAACTATAAGCCGAATAAGGAAGACAACCACCAACAATCCTAAAACCAAACCAATAAACTTTACTCAAAAACAAATTTCAAGCTTTAAACTTTTACTATAGCTTTGAATGAGAGAAAAAAAAAAGAAACCAAAGCTACAGCGATTGAGTCATAAAAAAAAATAAACTTTTTTAGTTAAATGCACATCTTGCTGCTATCCTCATCCAAGCACGTATCGTTAAACCTAAGCGTATAACAACACCCAGGTTTTCACTTTGCATTTTGAAGCCTTTTTACAGGTCACATAGACGGTGCCGATGGTGGTGGTGCTGGTGGTGGTGGGTACCTATCGCTTTTGAAAGAGCCGTAAAAGAGCTCGAGTTGCTCGATGCCATTGCCATCAGAGACTGCCTATAAGGGGAGATGCTATCAACTCTCACAGTTACCGCCCGACAAAAGTGGCTTCATAAAATTAGCAGTAAAAATAAATTGTATTGCCTATAAATCATGAAGCATTGCGCTGAAAGTGCAGGATATTTAGAAGTTAAATATAGTAAAATGGCAAGTACAGACAAAAAAAAAAATTACATACCCACCACCTGAAACTATTTCCTGCACAACCCACAGGAGAATAATAAATTTGTATTCACAAATTGTCGAAGTGGAATAAAACATGTCAAAAGCTGCAGGTTTGTATTTTTTTTTATTTTAAGTTTTAGTTTTTAGTTAGAATTTGACATTTTAAGAGGCTTTTTTAACTGGTGTTTTATTTGAACGTTTATTTTTTTACGAGGATGTCAAGAGGGAAATTATATACCCACCCCAGCATAGTTCATACATTTATCTATTATCCTTTCTGGGTGATAAATAGGTGTGGGAGCATCGGCTATGCACATATAACATAATAGTCAAGATGGGTCATCAGATATTGGTCAGGTATTGTGTGCATAGCGTATGCAATGGTGTAAGGTGATGGAGGTCGTAAACGTTAATACTTTTACCATGTCCGAGGGCATGGACTGTTGGTAAGAGATAAGGAAAGCAGTGCCGAACAGATTTTAAGTTTTTTTTTTGTTCGTAATAAAATTTCATCGTTTATTTTGGTGTCTGTTCTTCTGTTGCACTAAGTCTGTAAAAAATGTATTCCAGCTCGTAAACGCTTAAGGAGCCAATACATAAATCAGATGCAGAAACCTGGGCAAATAGAAATGCATACAAAAAAATTGCAAGTCGACATTTTTCTGTGGCGTTAAAATATTAAGGTCATGTTATATTTTTTGTTGTCCTGTTTGATATAAGATGTATTTTTTGGCTCCACGAGGACATACCTTACCTGATTGTGTTAAAAATAATTAGGTTTTAGCTAAGACTATTTTCATAAATTTGGTCTTGATTCTTAGTTTACACCTTTATATGTAATCTGCATTCCGGTAGAGACTTTTAAACTATTCACCGTTTAGTATTGAAGACAATATTTAGCAAAAATTATAAACTTATAAATAAAGGGGTTTTCAAACGGGACGCTACAAAAGTAGAGCGACAGTGACAGCAAACGACGCCATATTTCTTGCCGTTGTTTTGACATTTCTCTTCAGTAAGGTTTGCCATTTTATGATGGAAAGATAAACGAGCCAACAACGAATAGAAATTATTAAAATTTACTACCGAAATTCGGAGTCAGTGGCCTCAACGTTAAGAGCGCTACGTCCAATTTATGGTCGTCATAATCGTCCTAGCAGATCAACAATTGAGCGTCTAGTGGAAAAATTTGAATCCACAGGCACAGTACAAAATGTTCCCGTGCCAGTGAGATAAAGAAGTGCCCGTAGTGTCGAGAATATTGCTGCCTCTGAGGCTTCAGTTGCAGAAAGCCCAAATGTGTCTCTCACACGTCGTTCTCAAGCGTTGGGCATCTCTGTGACGTCGTTGTTGCGAATTTTGCGAAAAGATATTGGCCTACATCCTTACAAGATTAAATTGACACAAGAACTGAAACCGTTTGACCACCAGAAGCGTCGTATGTTCGTGAATTGGCCTGAGCAACAACTTGAAAATGATTCTGATTTTCATCGAAAAATCATCTTCAGCGATGAGGCTCATTTCTGGCTGAATGGCTTCGTCAATAAACAAAATATGTGGGATTGGTCAGGCAGCAATCCACACGTACTCCATGAGTCATCATAGCATCGCGAAAAAATTACGGTTTGGTGTGGTTTATGGGCCGCCGGCGTCATTGGGCCGTACTTCTTCTGTAATGATCAAGACCGGCACTTTACTGTGAATGGGGATCGCTACCGTTCAATGATATCCGAATATTTTTGGCCTCAATTGGATGATATGGACTTGGAGGACATGTGGTTCCAACAGGACGGCGCCACAAGCCGCACAGCGAATCTCACAATCAATTTATTGGAAACCAATTTTGGAGAACGTGTTATCTCACGAAATGGTCCAGTCGCTTGGCCGCCTTGGCCGTGCGATTTGACGCCGTTAGACTATTTCCTGTGGGGCTACGTCAAGTCTATGGTCTATGCCAACAAGCCAGCGACGATTGATGAACTTCGTACAAATATCGAACGTGAAATTGCAGCAGTATCGGCCGATTTATGCTTGAAAACCGTCGAAAATTGGGTTCAGCGTCTGGACTTCTGCAAACGTGCTCGTGATGGCCATGCAAAAGAAATCGAGTTCCATACATAATTGCATCGAATGTACTTTCACATACTTTCACAGGAATAAAGAATTTCATTGAAATCCAAAACCGTTTTTGTTTTATTTAAAAAGACTTTTGTAGCGCTCTTATTGAAAAACCCGATACCTATTTCATGTTTTTAAAACCAGATTTTTTATCTAACAAGGTATAACAACTTATAATTAGACTTTGGATAATCATTAAAGCATTAAAATCATTTTCTTTCACTTTATCCAGCACACAAATTAATTTGATAGCTCAACTATTAATATTGAAATTATATACCTTGTTAGCTAGATATTCATTCATCCCAGCTACTGATCCTTGTTAACTAAAAAAATGTTTGCTAGAAACAAAAAAAATAAATCTAAGGCTATTGAGGCTAATTTTGTATAATAATTTCGAAGTTGTACTAACTGCATACTCAAAGGCAAATGCAGAAAACTACTCAACTTTATAATTGACAACATGATACTCTCTTCTATAATTTCTGACATAAAATTTGCGATACAGCGAAATTATTTTTTTTTTCTGTATGTAACTATGAGTTTGAACAGTATAATTAAAGTAATTGTACGCTATCCAACATCCATTTTTGTTGTATAAGCAAAAGTTAACTTTAATGCCGGCCAGCCAGCCAGCTAGCGGCGGCGGCGGCATGGTAGCGGCACTTTTTATGGATCAATTTTATATAATTTTCATTGCTCACAGATGCGGAGGGAGTCCAATGACTGGAACTGGAAGTTATGGTGAACATATGCTTAAGTAAGGAATTTTAACTGGCCGATAAATGTACACATACATATACCTACCCTATATGAACATACGAATCAATAAAGCAATTTTGCTCGAAAAATGTTTATAATAGCGAAATGAGATAGTTTGGGTATGACGGTAGCTGTAGCTTTCATAGGTTTATTAGCATAATTTCAGTTTTATGACCTGCTGTTTGACATCAAAATGAGATTTTTTTAAAAAAAAAGTTATTAATTAACTCTATAAGAAATAAAATGAATGACTGCGTCACATAATTGTGCTTGTTATTGGCCACGTACCAGCTATTTAAAGCATTTAAGCCTTGAAAATGTAATCAACTAAAAATTAAGGATATTTTCATGGAAAAATTGTTATATGGGTGATTCTATAAAAAAAATGGAATAAAATGATGATAATTTCGACATAACACTTTTGGAAGCAAAAAGTCGTAAAACCTATGAACTTTAGATTGTCCTTTTACATAGTTGGAAACGGCCAGTCAAAAAAATTAAAAACAACGACCTTATAGCCTTTTTTGAAAACAGGTGTTCCAAAGAACTGAACTTTTTTTTTAAGTTTTTATTATGTTAAGGCAATTTTTTAAGAAAATCACCTTAATGGAGAGAAATATACCCCCTCCAACACAATTTTTTTCTTGTTTCAACCGAACCAATGCCCTTTAACACTTTTATACAACTAATGCAAGAGACCCTGTGTAAATTATCTTTAAATTTCGTAACCACTTCAAAATAAGAGTAAGTTCATGCGATCGAGTCCTGCTTTTTATTTTACATGTATTTAAGAAGAAAAGCAGCATTTTGTGAACATTTTTGGGGCCTCAAGAGATAAAATCAGTAATTAAAGGTCAGGGGACTGAGGCCAGGGGAATGATTATTTTCATAGTTGTTGTCACTAAAACATGTTAACGCATTGTTCGAAAAATAATAAAAATTATATAATTAAGGTTTTATTAAGCATATATATTAAAATGCTTAAATAAATACATACCTGCTTAAATATAAATATTTTTTGTAAACCCTCATCAGGGGACTGAGAAACTGAATGGACAATCCATGGGCTCTGGACCTTGGGCACCTCATATATGGGAATTTTGAAATTTGAGAATGCCATCTAATAGGTCAGTGATTGGTCAGAAAAAGTCAACTAGTCCTAAAAATTGGTCAGCTCTAGATAACTTGTAATAAAGGCTTAAAGTTTTTCAAGGTCACTTAAGGTCACGCGTGATTTCTGGCACCTGATTTAAGGGAAATTTACAAAAAAAGTATATCATCCGAAAGATCTCTAGATCGTGATAAAAAATCAACTTTTTACAGTAATTGGTCAGCCTTATTTTTTTTATTATGAATTTTCAAGGTTCATTTCAAGATCACAAATTTTGGCACCTCATTTTGGTCATTCCAAAAAATTAGGTATGTCATTTGAAATGCCACTTCACGGTCATAAAAGTTAAGCTATTTTTAGTAATTGATCAACCTTACATTTTTTTTAATGAATTTTTTATGAAATAAAAAAAAAATTCAAGGTCATTGCGATTTTTGACACCTCATTTATGGGAAATTTGTAAAAATTGTTTACCATCTGAAGGATCTCTAGATCTAACGGGTGATTTTTTAGCTGGTTTGGTTTTGGCAACACTGGTTTTGACAGCTGACGTGTGTTTAGTACCTTGTGTCACTGTCAAACAGCTTCAGTTTGGTTTGCAATTTAACCATGGATCGTCTTACAAATGAACAACGCTTGCAAATTATTGAATTTTACTATCAAAATTCGTGCTCGGTTCGAAATGTTCATCGCGCGCTGCTTCCATTTTATGGTCGGCATTCTCGACCTTCTGAGCACTCTATTCGGAAGATTGTGACCAAATTTCGCACCAAATTTACTTTGTTGGACATTAAACCACCAACACGTTTACGTACTGTGCGTAGTGAAGAAAATATTGCGGCCGTATCAGCTAGTGTGACAGAAGACCGCGAAACGTCGATTCGGCGCCGTTCCCAGCAGTTAGGCCTTTGTTACAGCACTACGTGGAAAATTTTGCCGAAGGATTTGGGCGTAAGGCCTTTTAAGATACAGCTGGTGCAAGAACTAAAGCCAGCCGACATACCACAACGCCGAATTTTTGGTGAATGGGCTCTTCGAAAGCTGGCCGAGGATGCGCTTTTTTATCGAAAAATTGTGTTCAGCGATGAGGCTCATTTTTGGTTGAATGGGTACGTAAATAAGCATAATTGCCGCATTTGGAGTGAAGATCAGCCAGAAGCATTGCAACATCTACCTATGCATCCCGAAAAAGCCACTGTTTGGTGCGGTTTATGGGCCGACGGCATTATTGGGCCATATTTCTTCAAAGATGATGCGAATCGCAGCGTTACTGTCAATGGTGAACGCTACCGAGCGATGATAACAAACTTTTTTTTGCCCGAAATGGAAGTTCTTGACTTGCATGATATGTGGTTTCAACAAGAAGGTGCCACATGCCACACAGCACGCGAAACAATGGCGCAATTGCGAGGCGAGTTTGGTGAACAGTTAATTTCACGTTTCGGGCCGGTCAATTGGCCGCCTAGATCGTGCGATTTGACACCATTAGATTATTTTTTGTGGGGGTATGTCAAGGCTAATGTCTATAGGGACAAGCCCGCTTCGATTGACGCACTGGAAGCCAACATCCATGCATTCATTCGTGAGATACCGGCCGATATGTGTGAAAGAGTATGCCAAAATTGGACTCAGCAGATGGACTACCTGAGACACAGCCGCGGTCAACATTTGCATGAAATTATCTTTAAACATTAAATTGCAAGGTTCAAACTATCGATTCAAATAAATATTTCATTCATTTTTTCGAATTTTTTGTGTTTTTTTTTTTAAAAAGTTCTAAGCCTCTTAAAAAATCACCCGTTATATAAAAGGTCAGCGAGTTTTAGTGATTGGTCAACCATAGATTTTTTAAAATGAATTTTTAAGATTTTTTTTCAAGGTCACAAGTTTTTGGGCATAATGATAAAAATTCAAAACAAATCTATGGCTGATCTAATACTGAAACTAACTGACCTTTTATATTATTCTAGTAACTTATCAGAGAGTATATTTTTTTTAAACTACCCAAATGAGGTGCCAAAAATCGTTCGTGACCTTGAAAAAAAAAACTTGAAAAATTAAAAAAAAAAAATCTAAAGCTGACCAATTACTGAAACTAGCTGACCTTTTATATAGATCTAGAGATCTTTTAGATGGTAAAAATTTTTTACAAAATTTCCCAAAAATGAGGTGCCGAAAATCGCAAAGACCTTACAATTTTTTTTTAATTCATTAAAAAATATGTAAGGTTGACCAATTACTGTAAATAGTTGACCTTGAATCACGATCTAGAGATCTTTCGGATGGTATACTTGTTTTGTTAATTTTCCTTAAATGAGGTGTCAGAAATTACGCGTGACCTTGAGAAACCAATTGACCAATTTCTAGGACTAGTTGGCTTTTTCTGACCAATTACTGACCAATTATGGTATGCCCAAATATCAGATTTCCCATATATGAGGTGCAAAAGATGACTGACAGCTCCGAAAAGTTGGTGATTGACAATGAGTGTCAGTTCATAAAAGGCAAAACAAAATGGAAATAGGTGTCAATGATCTGACAAAGACGTTTGTAAAAATTTCTTGGTCTTCGAAAAGACCAACTCTTTTGTTTCAATTAAGGAGAGAAGTGAAAATGTACTGTCAATTGTGTCGTTCAAAGACCAAATCGTGATCTGTCAAAGTGTGTCAATCTAAAGTCAAGTAAAAACCTTGCATTATTTTCATAATTGTTACTGAATTTATGTATGCATAAGTAGATAAAGGGTCATCCAACAAGAGGTGTAATTTTAAATGAATAGAACACACAAATTTGTAATCACTTTTTGGCATGACTATAAGTCTTTTCTCTATTTAAACACGTATGTGGAAATAAACTCGTGGGAAATTATTATTTATATATTCACCCCTGTTCTTAATTCCGATTAATCAAAAAATACTTTCAATTACAATCTCTCGGTATTTGGAAATACTTTTTGTTTTCAATAGATGTGGAATGAGTTAGTTTGATTTTTGGATGGATTAAAAATCAGCTTGACAGTTGGAATTAATTTGAAGTTTAATCTTCCCTTGAATTTGACAGAATTTGAAAAATTTAAGTTTATTCGTAATCTTTGTTTTCTTTTTTTGTTTTGTTGCAAATATGGGTAGACAGTAAATTTTTACTAACAAGCCAAGGCCAAAGCACCACTTCATACAGATATATTTCAAAATATCTTTTAGATATCTTGTATTTTATTTTTACGGATTTCTAGAGAAAAGCAGGACGGAAGTAGACTATTCCGGAAGTAAACTCGTATTAAATTCAGAACATAATTTTTAAATCCGTATGTACATCGATTTTTTGTTTGGCTTACGAACGAAAATAATCTGAGCGGGCCTGATTTATCAAAAATTGCTTTAAATTAAAAATTACAAAATTTTCGGAAACAAGGTGTCACTATTTTTCTTGCTATTTCTTGTATTTAATAAATTATCTTAAATTATTAAAATATTTATATTATTCTACTCTTTTTCTTATAAAAACTCAATACCTGGCCAAAAAGGTATGCTTTTGGAAACCTTTCTACGAGAAATTTATTGACGTTTCTCTTTGATTTGGAATTAATTTCACGTTGAGGCTTAAGGGCAAGCATAATCCATGGAATTATAGAATCCAAAACAGATCTGGATTTAGGATCGTATATTCGGACTGCGGACCTCAACGAACTTTCTGAAATGAAAATCAAAAACTTTATTCCCTTTCTTAACGCAACGAAATGGATCTAAGACAAAATCGGTTGCTTCTGTATCATTTCCCCCCCCCCAGGCCCCAAGACCGTGAGCAATCGGAATACAGGCCTCTGCTGGGTTTTACGATGTTCAATGACAGCGATCATCGGTTGGCTCCTACGCGCTCCAGTCGTTCTGCTATCTGCTGAGCTCGGCATATCGCAGCTGGCTTTGGACGAGATGCGATCCAATCGACTGAGTGTCTTAAGTCCCGCCTCTTGACATTGGGGCTAGCCCAAAATATACTAAAACCATATTCCAAATCCATTCTAATTCAAATCAAAGAACTCTGGGCTCATGGTAGATGCTAATCTCCACTGAAAACCTCCGGTCATGCCGAGTGGGCATACGGAGGCCCAGTTGGAAATCTCACATTTAATCATGTATCCTTAAGACCCCCGAAGGAATCAAGTCAAACGAGTTATGGCGCTAATTGGGCACTGGGCGAGTGTTACGCCCGTGCCACTATTTCTACCTACCTATATTCGGACTATCCGAATAGTTTTGGGTATTCAGATCTAGATCCTGTTTGAGAATTTTCCCGCCTTGAAATCCATTAGGGTCTAACTATATAAAGTGGATCTTATGACAACTATTTTTCAAAATTGAAAGCTCAATTTTTTTGTATACAATTTTTTACTCTGTGACTTATTGGAGGAATTAAAAAAAGATATATCTAAAAATGCTGGAGTATACGCATCAATTTGGTATATTACGCCTTAGACTTCGTGGAACAATAATATGCCAAGTCCATCAGCAAATTGCAAATTATTGAGCTGTGAAAACTTAATTTTATTTTACGAAACACAGATTGCTTATGAATTTTATATTTGTATATATTTATATTTGTTTAAGTATTTCATTATAATAAACATTGTCGATTTAAGTTCTTCAAAACATATTCACATATCTAAATAGGCCTTAATTTCACAATTTAAATGCATATAATCAAAATCATGTTGAACCAACATCTACGACGTGACTTACGAATTTAAATCGAAATATCAATATTTTGATTGTCTTACCCAGAATTGCCTATCAACAACAAATTTATATTCAAATTCAGAGATAAACAATAAAAGCAAACATATGTAAGTGAATTTCTATTAAAACTAATACAATTCATTGAGATGCATTATTCTTGTGTCTGAAGTGAAAAGTGAATCTTTATGTAGTGATCTACTTACAGCATCACTTTGGTTTAGTTTGAATAAAATGTAGCATTTCCCAATTTGCATTTACATTTTCAATTAATCAAAGAAACAAAAATTCAACCTTTTCTAGGTCTATCTTAATATACCTAGGTAAATCTCTTATTCGTATGATTCAAAAAGATATAAGCAGCAAGCTTGAATTAAATCGAGAAAATTTAATAATTGAAAGAAAATCCAAATAATTTATCCGACGATTCCTGTTTTAAATTTTAACAATCAATTGGAAGGAAGTTATTTGTTCAGCAACCAATACCTTCCGTATATTACACAGATTCAAGATTAAGATAGATAAGGGTAAATATAACTCAGCTCTGAACAGTACCAACATTCCTACCAATACCTACCTGAAGTAAAAAGATGCAAAAGATATTTTGATAAATTACGATTTCAATTGAATGAGAAGGGCAACAGGAATCTATAGATACTTTTTTAACACAATTGATTACTCTTTCTTCTTTCTTGTAAGACATTGTTTTCGTTAGGGGGGGCCTTAACTATCCTACAAAATGTATCTTTTCTTTTTCTTTGTCGTTTTTTTAAAGGAAAGCATTTTATTGAATAATGCACGATTCAGTGATGGGCCATAAGAAATAATGTAGCTTTAACACTTTTGAAAAAAAAGAGATTTTTATCGATATTCAACGATTTATAGCTACTGTGTTTGATTGTGGCAGTGTGCGGTGCGGTGGTGATGGTTATGGGTGTCAGCAAGGATTGCTATCGAAAATTACCCTCACGCATTTCGAATGAAACTTTTTTTTTTCAGCTACAAATTTGGGTCACATCTTATGGGATGGTTTTATTTGAAAAATAACTTTTCTTATTTATTATTATATATTAAAAAGGACCAGACACCTACCCAAGAAGATAAGATTTATCAAGAAGCTCAGAATTTCTAACAACATTACAAAGAAATTTTTAGTATGATTTTTTTAAGTCGAAGCACAAGGTTGGAGACAACTTTTAAGCATTCAAAAAAATTTTATTTTTAGTATTAAACAAGTATTTTTAATTATGCAGCTACCAATTTTCAGATTTTGAAAAATGTTGACGATTTTTTTAGCAAAAAAAAATCAATTTTATTTTTGAAAATTAAGAATTCTTGTTAATAGATGTCTCTAAACTTGGCTTATAAGCATTTTTTAGTAAAATAACGATAAGTTAAAAAGCTTTGAAGCTATCTAACAATATATTGGACTTAGTCATAGGTACTTGCTGCTATGCTCAGGAAGCTAACAGACGAGTGCCGTAAAAAATGTATGCCTCTACATTATTCATAAAGTGTTGAGACGTTGAACAGAGCTATTTCAAGCTAAGCTAAAAGTTGAATAATAAAAAGAATATATATTTTTTGGGCTTTATTTAACACAAAAACATTATAACTAAAATGGGTTTGAAAATGTTTTTGAAAAAGGATTCACCGAACGTTAAATAGAGCATTAATAAAGGCTTATCCACTTCCTAACTATTTGCCCATTGAAAGGTTCTTTTGCGAATTGTAATTAATATGGCGCCGGTGGACAATTGGCACAAATAGTCGGTTCCTTAAAAATACTTAATTTTGATTATAAGTGAATAGATAAATACTGATATGTGCAATACTTAAAAAAAAATTTCTAAAAATATCCAGGCTAAGAAAAAAAGAACTTCAAACTTATAAAATGCACGTTCTTGCTCGTATGTGTAAGTTGCTTGGAATTAAGAACCTTTAAAATATAAAAGTAATTATAAAAATATAAGAATATAAAAAAGCATTTAAATCGTTCTTTTAATTGCATAAACAACAAATTACAAACTAAGAGCTCAAAAACGAGTATTCCATTTGATTACTTTAAAAATTATGAATATGTGCAAGAAAAAAAATTAAAATCGTTTGAGCGGTCTCTTAAAAGCTAATTTTATATATAGGTACTATATAAAATTGTAATAAATTAAAAAAAAAGGTTTTGGGATGCCAATTTTGAGTATGTATTAAACTACAATACATTTTTAAATCTTCAAAAAAAAAAATTAATATTTTTTTTAAAAATCCGAAATTTATTTTTTCAAAATTTTCATAAAAATTTTGACGGAAATCGTTTAAGCCGTTAAGTTAATAACGGTTTTCGGTAAAATTTTTTTCTTATCAAAAAGTACACCATATCTACAGTAATACACTGATCTTTTTTAACAAAATCGTTAGAGCTGTTTTTGAGATAAACTAGCTTTTCATTTACGGTTGAAGGGCAAGTACCGATATTTTTGGTGCTAAAAAAAATTCAATTTCTCCCTTGGAAAGTTACAAAAAAAACTTAAGTTCGAAATTTTAAGAAAATTGCTTCAGTGGTTTAGGCTGAAGGTCAATATACGGGCAGACAGACAGACAAACAGAACTGTTCCACCCCCTATTTTTCTAGTTCTGTATTATCGAAATGTCATGTTTGATTGTTTCACTCAGAAAAAAAAAGTCAGGTAAATGATTAACCTGGGCCCTGTTAAATTTACAAAGTGCATACAAAATTACAGACATTTCAGAAATTTATCTGATTTGAATAACCTTATATTAAGTGTTAAATTAGCCTGGTAGTCTATTAGAGTTGATTTCAGAAGAAAAACTGTTATTTTAACACTGAATTCTTGTAAACAAGAAATTTTGACGAGAATATAGCGCTAATTTTAACTGAGATCGGGTTATTTTAATACTGCTTGTTATGAATTTCTATTTTACCACAAATCAGGTTAAAGTAACATTTTACAATTTTTACGATGCCTACTATCTTCATATGTGAGAGGTTTAAAGTTCAAAACTAAGTAAGTATCACAAAGTATTTTTAAAATAAAAAAATATACATAGGAATAAATTTGTATACTTTCAGATAAATGCAAAATGAATTGGACGGTAAGCAGCGTTAGAGATGGGAACTACAAGCATGGATCCAAGACATAATAATTACCGGCTACAGGGTTGATTTAACACTGAATCATGTAATTTGAACTAGATCTTCATGTTAAATTTACAGGACTTTGAACATTTAATTCTTGGTATTTAACTAGATTTTCATGTAAAGTTAACTAGATTTACAGGTAAAATTAGCAAGATTCTCAGGTAAAAGTTACAGTTTTACTTTTTTAAGGCAGTGTTAAATTTACCTGAAATCAACGTTGATTTAACATGACATTAAAATCAGGTATCAGGTTAACCTGATCTACCAAGTTGAAATATCACAACCTGAAAATCAGGTATAATAAACCAGAAATTGGTTGGTTATACCTGCTTTTTTCTCTGAGTGTACCTCAAAATTTTTTTTCACGAATCCAAAACTTGCCCTACAGTACCTAAATTACCCAAGTAAAAATAATTCACTATAGCTTTGCGCTAATTTCCTTCCAATTTTTGAAACTCTAAACACCACCCCTGCACAGTGGGCACAAATCGTTAATTTGGTGGCCAAAAATCTATAACTTGTAAGCCCGTTGATATTTTCTTATGATTTTTATTTATTAATAAATTCCCTTAAGTAAGTATCCATTGATATGTAATGCATTATTTAAAAAAATTTTGTAACTTTTCTCTTAAATTAAATTGTTCAATGAGTGTCAGTTAGCAACTTTGACAAATAAAAAAATGGGCAGGTGGATATTTTGCGAGTAATTATTCGTTAATTAGCTGTGACAATTTCGAATTTGTCATTCAATGTTTTCTATTTTTTGTACGTCCTTTGCTAGCTTGATATTAGGTAAGCAAATTATTACCTAAAAAAGGGTAAAAACTAACAATTCATGAATAAGTTATGACAATTTCGAATTTGTCATTCAATGTTTTCTATGATCTTTTGCATTCTTTGTTAACTTCACATCAAGTTAGCATATCATTAACTCAAAAGGTGGCAAAAACTGTTTAAACCGAATGATTTATGGCCTAATAATTCATGGTTATCAAGTCGTTACTAAGTTTTGACAATTTCGAATCAGTCGTTCCATGTTTTTTTTTTTTTGAAAAGTGGTAAAAACTTCTAAAAATTTTAATTTTTATGTGGTTCTGTCTTGTTTTTTTTAAAATTTTTTTTTTTAATTGTTATTATGAGCACAGTTGGTTATTGCTCTATATTTAGTAAAATATTCCATGTAAACATACATTTAAATGACTTAAAAAATCACTCCAAAGAATTTTTAAAATTTCGGTCTGTCTGTCTGTGTGGCTGTCTGTCTATTTGTATCTGCATGTACAGCCAAAACCACTCAACCGATTTTCTTTAAATTTTGAACAAGGGTTTCTTGTGATTCTCCAGAAGGGATTTTTTTTAACTTCAAAAATAAAGGTTCAAGCTACACAACTAATAAGGAAAAGCTTGTTTATCTCAAAAAACACAAGACCAGCTCTTACGATTTTGATAAAGAAATAAAATGCACGACTGGATCACACGTACTTGCTCTTATGTTCAAGTTGCTTGGAATTAAGAACTTTCTAAATATGAAAGTTATTATAAAAAAAAATATTAAAATATAAAGAACAAGCATTTAAATCTCTATTTTAATTGTATAAACAACTAGTATGCCATTTGACTACTTAAAAAATATGAATAAGACAAAAAATTTAAAATTGTTGGAGCGGTTTTCTTCAAAATTAATTTTTATATATAAAATTTTAATAACATTTAAAAAAAAAAAGTTTTGGTATGCCAATTTTGAGTATATTTTAAATATTTAAATATTAAATATTTATTTTTTATTTTTTTTATTATTAAACTTAGTTTCAAAAAAATTCATCAACTCATTTTTGAAATATTGATTAAAAAAAAATTATATTTTTTCGAAAATCCAAAATTTATTAACATTTTAAAAAACCTTTTGCATAATACTTTTGACTGAAATCGATTAACATGTTAATGAGAAAATCGAAAATAAGAAACCGTTATATGGCAAGTACCGTTATAACGGTTTTCGGTAAATTTTGTTCGTATCAAAAGGTACACCATACCAACAATAAAACGTTGATTTTTTTATCTAAATCATTAGAACCATTTTTGAGATAAATAAGCTTCTCATTAACGGTTGTAGGGCAGTACCGTTATTTGTGGTGCCTAAAAAATTGAATTCCCACTCTGAAGAGTTACAAACAAAAACTTTAAGTTCAAAATTTGAAGAAAATTGCTTCGGTGTCTTAGGCTGTAGGTCAATATACGGACAGACAGAATTGTGCCACCCCCTTTTTTTGCATTTTCTATCATCGTAATTTCATGTTTGATTGTTATCTCGAATTTTTTTTGCACGAATACAAAACTTGTCTGTTAGTAGGTACCTACATCATATATCGCAAGCAAAAATCAGTGTATATTTTAAAAACGGGTTGATGATTTTTTTTAAACAAATGTAAAAGTATCAAAAAAACGGCAAGCACGAATTTCATGGTACAATTTACCCAGTCTACAAAATCCGCCGAAGGTATATAAATTATTTATCGTTGGAATGGTTTTTTTGCAGTGCAGAATGCAAACATTTATTAAATAACTGAACCACAAAAACTAAAAAACAATAAAATTAAATTGGGTAATATGTGCGAGCAAGAGCGAGATCGAACTTTTTTTTTTGTCCAACCCTAAATGTGACGTTTCGATTTTTTCCGCCCACTAACCAACCAATTTTCCAGCACTGACTGGAAAGATAACTGGAATGTCTGATGACTGTGTTCAGTGATGCAGAAAATAATAATAAGTAGCTCATACCACGTTTACATGAGCGGATCGAAGAAACGTATTCAATACGGATCGAAATTTCGACCCAAGTTTATGACAACGAGCTGAATTAGATCGATTAATCTTGATTTAATCCGATCCAGGTCTATATGGACCTAAATCCTGATTCAAATCGGATTCAATTCTTCATGTAAACGAGGTATCAGTTTTTTTCTACGTTGAAGACAGCTTTTATTGACAAATAACATTATTGGGTCTCGAGTTTCGAGGGCTGGACGTATTAGTATTAAAAAAATACTCAAAATTGACTTACCAATTTTGTTTTTTAATGTTACTAAATTTGTAAAAAAAAAAAACGCTCCAACGATTAAATTTTTGTTTCTTTCTATATTTATATTTCTTCATATAATACAATGGAAAACTCGTTTTGAAGATCTAAGTTATTCAACGGGTTAGAGAATGATTAAAATCAAATTTTATACTTATTCTTAGTTACTTTTATATATCAAAAGCCCTTAATTTTCAAGCAACTTGAACATAAGAGCAAGTACGTGCGATCTACTCGTTTATTTTATTTTTAAATTTAAACGTTCTTATAACTTATCTTAGATATAATATTCAACTTATCTGCAAAGTTCATGGTCATAGTTTTTTTTTTTTTCTAGAAGTTCCCTAAACAAAAATATTATTCTTAGAAAAATATTCACAAATCTCTTGAGTTCAGTGACATATTGTTAACACTATTTCACATCATTAATTATACAAAGAAGGAAATCAGTTTGACTTTTTGTTTTACTACATGTGTCTTAGTTTATAAAACATACTTTGCTCATTTTTTTTTTTTTGCTTACGGAAACAAAAAACAAATAAAAATGCACGCAATTCATTGTAACACCCTGCTCATAAGAAGTATTTGGGTAATAGTATTTGATTGATGGTGTTTGAGCGTGTTCTATTCGACACCAATCGCACATGCGAATTGATCAAACAAACTTACAATATTTGTGTATATGTAAGTATCTCCAACTTCACCTACAGAGAAGTGCTAATATTGTATAATATGCATATAGTCAATTATGCAAATAAGCAAATAATATTAACTTTATTTCCTTCTTTACTAATACTTTACGAACAGCTATGAATGTAGGTAGGTTAGGTTTGTATAGGTAGTTTCCTTTTTTTTCAAATTAATCCTTATTGAAAGGAAAATGCTTAATATGGCTACTTTATTTCCTTTCGCTATTCACTCATTCGTTTTTCATTAACCCCAAGGGACTCATTATTCCCGTATCAAAACATAAATACTCATATCACGCATAACATAATGCCAGGCAATCCGAAGCGCCATATAATAACGCCATCAAGCCCCTCACATTTATTTGCCGGGCTCTGTTTCCTCAATATTCTCATCCTCTGAAACCCTCCCCCCCCCCCATCATTTACATAATCCAGCAAGTCCGTTGGGATAAACTATAGCACGTTAGCATAAAGGAGCTAAATGCTCTGCTTGCTCACAGACTGTTTATGGATTTAGGTTCTCTGATGCCGGTGCTGTGTTGTGCTGTGCTGATGGCGAAACGTGCATTAGAGATACAAAAAAAAGGTAAAAAAAATTAACATCCAAAGCTAAAAAATAAGCACTGAAAGGAAAACGAAGGAAAAATTTCTTAAGCACTTGCAACATTTTTTATTAGTTCGCTGACTGCAATTGTCCGAGGTTAATTTTTCTACTTAAGATATACTTTTTTGCTTTAGATACTTTTTCCTTAACTCAGTTGACGTGTGGGATGTGGAAGAGTGGAAGAATTGCGCTGTTGTGCGCCTCCACAACAAAAGACTACAAAGGTCTCTTGCGATGTTCTTTGCTTTTGTTTGGGATAATCAGACACAAGATACAACCGCAGCCAGCGATTGTGATGATGCTCAGAAAAGTTCATTATTGAGTAAGAGAAGAGTCACATTCCTGAAATGGTTCCTATCTTTAGTGACTAAACATTTTGCAGCTGTTGCTAATTGAATATTGTGAAACATTAAACGGGATCAAGCCTGTTGTATAACAGAATACAAAAAAATCAAAACAAAAAACAAAAACTAAAAGGTCCACACTTACCTTGAACAAAAACCATAAATAGCAGCAACGTATCCATCCAACAGGCCATGATTGAGTTGTTGTTGTTGTTTTTTTTTCTTTTTAGTTTAGCCCCTAGCCTCTCACAAAAATTGATGTTGAAATTATTATTTATTTTTTAACTGGTAATAATTTTTATAACACTATATGCAACACCGGAGGTTAGGTTTTTTTTGATGATTTCTCGCCATGCTTATTCTAATAAATCGCAATCTGGAAATTGAAAAAAAAACGAAGTGTTATTAATAGAACAATGAATATTGCCAAATAGAAGTTGAATAGGTTTACAATCTTGCCCCAGGTGGGATACATTTAATTGAATGATTTTTTCAAAGTTAAATTAATAGAAAATTTTTCGGACGTTGTCGGAGGTGTTGAATTGATCTCATTCACAATCACAATCAATTTTTGTGTGTTTTATGGTGTTAAATTGATAAATGATATTTTGTTTTTTCATATTCATATTGAGGTCGAAAGGATGGTTCTTGCGTTGCTGACATTTTACTCTGCATAGCTCTAGTAAGGATAACAATCAGGGCTTGTGGTTTCCGTAGACATGTTGACTAACTGTCAATAACTTCAAACTCACACAGTTTAATTGATAATTTTTTGTCTTTGGATTAACTACAACTGTCCGCTTAGTTTGACAACTTTTGTTTTGATTTACCACAAGACTTGGCTTCTTATTTATTTCCTCCTTCCAACTAACTATCTTATCAATAAATGGTATTATTCGTAAATATTTAAAAAAATAAATTTTTTGTAAAAAAAAAATGTTAATGCAAATAAATTTTAAGCCATGTTAATGTAATAAATTGGTAAGTTTTTGAAAAATTTGTTTTATCTGCCAAACACTCTAAAATAATGCAAAAAAGGACATAATTACTCATAAGTGTTTACCATCTTACCCCGGTGTTGGCCTATTGGGACTTGTTGACTAATTTAATGCTATCTTCAAAATTGACAAAAAGTCTTAGCATTTAAGTAGTTTTAAAATGAAAACATTTTAAAGGGAAAGCAAAAAACGTTCACTGTGGCGTATGCCTAATATTTCAACATTTTTTTTTAATTTGTTTTTTTTTTCATAAATAGCCAAATAGCTAGCAATGTTTAAGTGTGTCTAGCTTCTTTATATGTTTACTCTATATCCTTAAAACTGCCGAAAGGCAGTCTGGTTTCTAGCAAATTTTGCGTGTGGTCCTCTTTTCTTTTAATCATCTTTTAAAAATCTTTCTAACAATTATTTTTGATATCTCCTTCCAATCAAAATTTATTGTCAAAAAACTGTCTATTTTTTTGAAAAAAAAAATGTTTCTTAGCGTTTATCTCACGCCCTCTTCATCTGAACGAAAAAATTGTTAAATAAAATTTAGAAGAGTACTTATTGTAATTTTCAAAAATTACTGACAAATTAAGTCGATGATATATGGAGGGCTCACTGGTGAACCCAACCAAGTCAGAAAAAGGAAATTGGAAGATAATAAGAGGAATAGTAAATAAATTACCATTTATTACTAAAATAAATATTTTAGTCGTAAAAAGGACAAGATTATTCTTTAAATGTTCTTTTCATTTAAAAATAAAAAATAAAATTGCAAAAATACTCACAAAAATAAAATAACAAAAATTATGACTTGGTTTGTTAAAAATGTTAGCCTTGCATGTGTATGTATCTTTATATATGAGTGATTCACATTAAACTGATACTTTTATGTCCATAGGCGATTTTAGCTATTTGCAAAGTACTTTTTCTACTTTCTACAACTGTGTTAGCTACTAGATCATGCGTTCGATACATGGAAAATTCAAAACTCTTACGTTTTTCGACTAAAAATTACCTCAGCAACTCATGGTTCCTCTCTGGGGTGGTGGCGACTGTGGGACACCCTGTATACACAAAATTCGGGAAAGTTCAAATAATATTGTTTAAATCCAAACTTGCGAACAAACATTTTTTCAATATATTTCAGCAATTTCGATAGCTGCAAATTGGGTTGATAATTTTTGTATTGATTTTTATGTGCATTAAAACTTAAAAATTTGAATATAAGACTGTGTTCTTAAAAATTTTTTTTTAAACATTAATTTTTCAAAAATTACCTTCAACGGCTTTTAAGTATATTATGGTAATGTTTGCATTCGTTAGAAATCGATATTTTGATCACTTCTGACAGTATGGTGATAGAGGGAGAAAAAGCAAGTGGTTCTTGCAAATTCTGTTTGTCTACTTGTTCAAGGCTGCAATCTTGATACACATTTTCTTTTTCTTTTTTTAGAACCATAAATAATAAGGGAACCTGACATACACTTTTTTTGCAATCTTAGAATTTCTTTTTTTTGTTTTTTTTTGCACTTTTCAGAACATTCAAACAAATAAATAGATATTTGACATTTTTATAAAAAAAAAAAAATTACTTTCACATAATAAAATTAAAAACCGTTAAGTAAAATAGGTCATTTTTTTTAAATGGCTCCAACAATTTTAAAATATAAATAAATAAATCCATTATTAATAGCACAGTTTTTTTGGCCAGAAGGATTTAAGTTCATTTTTTTAACAAATTTCAAATTAGTTGACAAACATATTCAGTTGTTTTATTTATTTAGTATTGGTAATCCTTTTTCTTTGGGTAACAGGTAGAGAAGCAGCTCAATTTTTTTAAATTAAACAAATGCCTCAATAAAAAGGTGAAATTTAGTAAATCCAGTTTATTTTTTTTTTTATTTTCATTATTTGCTTAGAACCGGGTGGTATGAAAAAAAAAATAAAGGATAATCCGCTAGTTTAATAATTGATGTGAACAAACTAAACTAGAGAAAACCAAAAGCGAAGTGTTTTTCTTAAAAAAAAAAGTAATTTTAACTTTTTTAATTTTTTAATTTTTCAAAATTTAAGATACAATCTTGCATCTGGTTTCAAGTTTTTTATAAAAAAAAATATTCTTCTGAAAACAAAAATTTAGCTTAATTATATAAATTTAAAAAAAAGCTGTGAAGTTGTACTGATTTCTATACTGTCCAGGGTTTGGATGTTAATCCAAATGGAATAAATCTACTCTAATATTAGGGAAAGAAATGTAACTTCTACGATATTCCGCTCTTTCAAAATAAAATGATCCAAAAACACACTAATGCTATGCGACAAAACAAGCAAAAGAACAGAACGTTACGAATGTTTTGCATTGGTTCTGAAGAGCCTTTACTTGTTTCTGTAAAAGCTCTCCCAAACCAACGCGAAACCATCAGGAAGAAAACTAAAATTTTACTTGTCAAAATTATGCCTTAACTACATTCGCCAAAAAAGTGAAAAAGCACAAAAGTGAACATTTTCAAACTCATTGTGAGATAGTGTTACTCCCTGGAATGCTTAAAAAATGGTGCAGAAAACACAAAACAAATTCTCTAGCTGAAAAAAAAATGTTTGTACTTTTGTGATTTTGCAAAAAGTGGCCAATATAGTAAAGGCTTTACTGTACATGGCGGTAAATGAGAGCAACTACACTGACGTGGTGTAAATTCACTAGAATATTTATGCACTTTAGTTTGGGAAGGCCTTACTCATCGCATAATTAATTCATTCACCAATTTTTTGACTCTCTTCTCGAATGGTAAGAGGATCAAAAAAAAAACTCCACACGAGACGTACACATTGACCACGATATTGAAAACCATGTTTGGACTTTTTAACCTATAGCTTGCTTATTTTAACCACTTTGAAAAATTCAATTTTGAAAAAAAAATTTAGGCGAGACTATGGCGGGACCAAAGCGAGATGATGGCAAAACATGCTCAATGCAATGAACCACGTTTAAATGTGATGGCGAGACCAAAGCGAGACCATAGCGAAAAAATCACGACATATAGATTCCCGTGTAAATGGGCATGGCGAGAACACAACGAGACGAGCTTAATGACCCATGATATACTGGGAACTACGTTTCGACGTCGACGACGACGTCGTTTTCGCCAAACAAGTAAGCCAATTCGTTTTCCAAAACAACGCATGAAAGTTTTAACAAATTTTTGGTTAAGCTCGGTTGAAAATTTTTTCTTTGATGTCACTACTTGAAATTGAAATGTCAAGAAGAGTGAATAATATGAAATTCAGTCTTAATCTGGATTTAACAACTTAAACGACCTCCGGAATGCAGTTTAAATCTAATCGCATTAAAAGAGTGAATTATGTGGGCGTTAGAGAATTTATTAAACTTTGAGTTCCTTAAGACTGGGCATATGGACTCCCCGATTCTTATTTTATTAATATTTTGTGAAAGAAAATGTGAGTAAACTTTAGTTTTAGACCTATTTTTCCAAATCTACTCCAAAAAAGTACTGCCGAACCCTGTTACTGACTGCTCTACTGTCTTCCCCACTGACTACGAAAAAGGCAAGCCAGTTGACGAGCCAGTTGCTGAGGTTTGTATGTGTTAGTAAAAAAAATGCTTGTGTATTGCGACTAGCTAGCCACTTTTAATTTAAAATGAAAATTAAATAAGGGATTTCTGGCTTTTTAAAAAGGTATAGCATTGCATTGTTAATTTTACCTTTATTTTTAAATATTTTTTTCTGTTTTAAGTCAATTTTTAAGAAAATTGCCATTCCTGCCTAAATTGGGGAAATAGACCCCTCTTCCAATCCGATTTCTTGCTTGTCTTACCCAACCTACTCGCTCTAGCTTTTTGGTTCATCTTATCTGAATCACCCTGTATATTGAAATCTTCCAAATAATAATTTTTGAATTTTTAAAAGTAGATTAATTTTTTTTTTTGATTCGTTATTTCAAAAAAGGGTAGACAATTTTTGTAACTAAGATTTGCGTACCAAATTAAAAATGTTTTAAGAATTTATCAATAAAAAAAGCAGATTAAAAAAAAAAACTTCAAGATTTTTTAATTTATTTTCATATATTTATTATTTGATTGAGTATTCAAAAATCATTATTTTTTTCACCTGTAATTTCAGGTTCATAGAAGTTGTATTTAAGATTTAAAAAGATCATTAAGATCTCATTTTCCTTTATTTGACTAAGAATTGACAGGAACCATAAAAATTAAAAAAAAGTAACACTTAATTTCGAAAGAAAAATTTAAAAATTTAATTTTTTCATAGTTATTGACTTTTGAATAAAATTTCTCAGAACTTATTAATTTAAAAAAGTTGATTTCAAAATAAATAAAAGAGAGTAATATTTGCTTTCCAAAAAGTTTAAGCACATCAGTTTTGTTGGCTTTAAATATTTTTCGTTCCATTTTAAGTCAATTTTGCAGAAATTGTACCCCCTCCCACCCCAGGAGGAGATTTGTGATTTTTCTCCCATACAATTTTATCACATAAATCCTAAGCCCCCACCAAAAAAAATATTGAGCATGAATCAGAAGCATCGTTGTCAAATAATTTTGCTACTATTGAGCCAAGAAATTATTTAATTTCCAAAATCTGACAAATTTTTTCATGATATCTTCTTCCTTAAGAAATATTTTTTTCTTTCAACTTGTCGATGAATATCTTCATACATCTGATGTTCTCTAAAATGATGCCAGCAAAACCAAATTTGAATTTTTTTTTTGTTCATTATTTCATAGAACAAGTATTTTTATTAATTGCATTAGGGAAACCACAAACAAATCTGACATAAAAGAACAACTCTTTCCCTTTTCTTTTCTTAGAGGTGTTCTAAAACATTGCTTTCATTACACCTACTAAGCAAGTCTGTTGTGTGGTTAATTGTTAATGGTTTGAATAAATAACGTGCATCACTCTTAAGCTATAAAATTTGAAGTCATTTTAAAACCGTTTATATACTTAACCCATATAGATTATATTTCAGGTCATAACAAAAGGGTTACACCTGGGTTTTATTTTTGGAATGTCTTTTCATTTACAGATTCCAAAAACCTTTGAATGGCCCTTAATCCACAAAAATGTGCTTTTCATCCCCAGCAATTTCACTTGAACAGTGATGAATCCAGTTGACATATCCTTGTCAATAAGCAGTTTTAAATAAGTTCCAGGTCGTCTATATTTTTTGGGCTTTAAAAGCATTTTTGAATCAATATTTCAACAAGTTCAATTTAAAAAAGTTTGGATTTCTACTAAAGTGAATTATTTCTGTGCAAGAAACAAAGATTTCAATCTTCTTAGCTAGTTTTAAACAAAATAATTTCTTACTTTTTTAGAAAATAATATACATTATGTACAAGTAGATACATATATACCTCAAGTTAGTCTTTATTTTTTCTGCATGAAGTCGTATATTAAATCCTAACGATAAAGCATAAAAACTTTCCAAACCGCATTCCTTCTTAAATTCTTCTTAAACATTTGAATTAGTCAGCATATCTGTTGGATCGAATCGATTTTCAAACTCATATCCGCAAATGGGAAAAAACGAATTGACCTTTTTTTTCCAATTCATTTCCTGCTAGCTATATAACATTGTGTCCTTTCATATCGTCCTTTATCCTTTAAGCACCTACACACCTGACCCCATTAATCAATAATACTGACAACAAAAGATACGCACCATTAATCCAAGAACACCACTTCCATTCGATATTTCTAACAAAACCAAACCTTCATTATCGAAGTTTAAAACTTATTTATCATTCTAAGGACATCATCAATATGGTTATGGTGCATAAAAATATTATTGAAATTATTTTTTTTTCTTCGTTTTTCAATTGCACCCGTTTCGCTGTTTATATTTTTGTTGTTGTTTTGTTTAGTGGCAGGAGCCAGAGCCACATGCTGTTTATTTAATTTGTCCATTAACACCTGCTCGCTTTGTGTTTTTGGTTCGAGCCAAAAAGGAGCAGCAAAAGAAGAAGAATTAATCACTTAATCCATGGCAATAAATTCAGGTGCAGATGTTTCCGAATCTATCGTTATTATTATTTTACCTTTTTTTAAATGTCTGTTCTTGGGGCTTGGGCATTAACATGAAGTTGATTATTCATTGAAAGAATCTGTCTCCGATGGCAGATTAAATCATCAAATAATGTATTTGAAATGGCGAGTAGTATTAAAAAGTCCGATTTATGGCAATTGGGTGATGTGCTTTTGAATTGTTTGCTTGAATATTGAAATAAAAATTACGGAAATTAGAAACAAAACATCTTAATTAGGTTAAATTGGCGCCATAATAGAGGCAATTTTTTACTGTAGCCAATCGAGACGTCAATCATCATTTATCATTTACAATTTTGTTCAAATGCTTGATGGCGTTATGGGACGTAGACTGTTCGACGGAGACGGTACCAAATAGGGAATGGGGAAGTATTTTGTTTTATTGTACAATGATTTCGACCTAGCAGCAAAAACACAAACTTTGTTTGACTTCTTATGACTGAAAGTTGTTTAATTATATAATTTGATTTTGATATACTTAGGTATGTATTCTTTTCTATTCAAACCGTGATTTGTACAGGATGTGACAAAGAGCTAGGGGTTGTTAGATAAAGTAGAATCTAATGGTCAAGGTCTTCTTCTCCCCGTTTAGTCGGACGAAGATGTTTTTAATTTACTCAAAAGCCACCAACAGCAATTTAATTAAAATGCACGACTGGGTTGCTTATATTTGCTCTTAAACTATGTTCCCACCAAACCGAAATCTGATATTTCAGCTGAATAGTTTAGAGATCTCAGATTCCAATTTCGCTAAGATTTCGTTGAAATCCTGAGTTTTTTTTTGTGATACCGAAGTAAAATGACTCCAGATTTTTGAGAAAACTACGGTAGTGTAAATTTCATGAAAAAAAGAATTGTACCGTTATTTTTGGTTCTAAGAAAAATAAAATACAATGTACGACTAGATCGGATGTAGGTACTTTCTATTATGTTTAAATCCCACCTGGAAAAGTTTTGTCAAGTTTAGTCGAAGCCCTGAAAAGGCTTTGGTAGAAGTAATCTAGATAGCAAAAACTTTTAAAATACTAGTGAGGCCCTCGCTAGAAAAAACTAGTTTGATAAGTCCAGTTGCTTGAAACTTAAGAACTTTTCAAAAATGAAAGTAATTATCAAAAAACTATTAAAGTAAATGAAAAAAGCATATACTTAATCGTTTTTTTAATTGCATACAAAAAATCGTAAGATAATTTAGAGTCAGTATGTTATTCGATTTATTTGAAAAAATATGAATATGCAAAACAAAAATTTAAAATCATTGACGTGGTTTCCTTAAGAACTAATTTTGTACACACATTTTTTTAATACAATTAAAGCAAAAATTTACTTGGTTGCAAGAACATTCATAAACCTATTTTTGTAAAATTGAATAAAAAAAACTAACATTTTCTTGAAAATTTCAAATATATTTTTTTTTTAATTTCAATATGACACATTATTAAATTTTTTTGAGAAACATTTGTATATAAATTTTTATTGAGATTGGTTGAGACATTAATGAGAAAATCGGAAATCACAAACACCGTTATATGGCAGGTACTGTTAATAACGGATTTTGGCAAAATTTACACTGAAACCTACCCTGTTATCTTTTTTATCAACATATTGTTTTTAAGTTAAATAAGAATTTTCTTAAGGGTTGTATGACTAGTACCATTATTTTCAAAGCTACACAAAAGTTCTATTTCCCATCTAGGGAATTACAAAAAAACTTAATGTTCAAAATTTTAAGAAAATCGAAAGGCAAAATTGCACATCCCAATTTGTTCGTGTTCTCGATCAACGTAAGGTAATGTTTGATTGGTATCTCGAAATTTTTTTCTGCTAGTATTTTTTCCGCTATACTTACAACTTTTTTTTTAATGATTCCAGATATTAATGTCCTCAACTTTGAGCAGAAATTAGTGAAATCGCAAGAAAAATGGTTGAAAATTTGACTGACCTGGAATATCTCAAGACCTGCTATCGAAATCGACTTAATATTCTTTTGATTCTACGCATATTGAATGTAATGAAGCATTGATGAAAAAATAAAAGCAGATCAGCTGACAAATTTATCAAAAAAAAATTAAAACTGTTGAAAAAAGTCTTGAGAATAAACAATGATAAGTAATTTCATGCTAATTTAATTCTCCACATAAACAGTTCCCATGCGAAAAAAAATAAAAATTTTCAAAATAATTTTCCACCAATTTTGTGTACCAAATTGTATAAAATCCAAGGCAAAAAGTGTGTGCTGGCCCTAAACCACCCATTGAGTCATAATTCTACCCTTAACTCATAAAAAATAGGCGTAAAAATGGAAAACAATAATTTTTGGATGCATAACCATTTACATGCAAATAATGCCTTGAGGTGATTATATATTTATTTTAAATATTTTTTTGAAGTATAAACCGACCATCAAAACAAAATTTTATTCATCACACTTTTTTTCGCATGCAAAACGATGACAAGAATGGTTTTTTTTGCATGAAACTGTAAACCAAGAATCACCTCAATTATTTTTGACATGCGAGAATATTTGCAAACATTTTGTTTTACTCACGGAAACTGTTAAATAGGCTTAAAATGCCAAAAAAATTTGATAATCAGTAGAAGTCTAAGCGTCTAAGCAAACAAAGTAGGTTTATAATACAATTTCTGAACTGTTTTTTTGTAGAAATAAGCTCAGTGGTATCCCCCGAAAGTTGGATAAACAAACTTGGCAGCACGGGAGAGTACGAGTGTCAGTGTTATCTAAGAAAACATTTTTTAGCAAATATCTCGTGCATTTAATGTTCAATTTTCTTATCAGTTTTTAGTCAAATTCTGAAAACCAGATGTAAAAATTTTCAAGTTTTTGAGAAATTAAAAGAAAACAAAAATTATGTTATCCCATTTCTTGTTTGTTTTTATGTTTATGAGTCAAAAAAAGAATATATTTTATATATATTTGTACCCTTTTGCGTGTATTTTTTTTTTTATTGCTAAAAGTACCTTTATTTTTTTAATTTGTACAAACTAAGATTTTTGCATCTAGTTTTCAGTATTCGACCAAATTGTAATTTTTTTTGAATTCACTTTAAAATTTTATTTAATATTTATTTGTAAGATGCACGGTTCACGAGATATTTAAAAAAAAAAAAACCTATTTTCTCATGTTTTGGTGGTCGAAGCTCGATCCTCTTCGTCCCGTTAATTTGAATTTACATTCGGTGGGCACCCCTCGACATATTCCAACAAAAAATCAGTTCAGTGGAAAATTGTAGAAAAAAGTATGTAGGTACACAGTTGAGTAAAAGTTGATTTTAAGAGCAAAAAAATAAATGAAACTACAGAAAATTGATAGAATTGTATTTTGTTTCTACACTCATATCGATTCCGTAATTTTATTCCACACACAATAATAAAGTCTACACCTGTAAGGGTTTGCAATAAGATTGATTGTATAGAATTTCAAGGGAATTTTGCTTCTACCAAAATTGGGACTTGGTCAATTATAAAAAATTCATCTGCTGAATTTAAAACAAAAATGCAAATCGTCAATCGATCCAGTTGTTTAGGCTGTAGCTTGTAGCTATTAAGATATATCTATAGGAGAATATACAGAATTTTTCGACTCCTAATAACTTTTTCTTCTGCCCTCATTTCATACTTCTTTGTCATTATTATGTACATTACTCGTGAGGCCTCGAGGTAAGGAATTATATAAAAATTTACTTAAGCAAACTTGAAAAAAATACGTCAGTTTGCAACATGTATAGTATATCGCTATCGATTTAACAAGAATTCTTCACTCATTTTAGACCTCTGTAACCCTCTTTGAATAGAGGGAACATGAAACTATGACTCTATAATGCTTCTATAAAGTTATTTTATTGCAGTTGCTGACAGTCAGTCTTCATAAGGTTTCTGTAGCATTTTTTTAGAATTTTTATCAAAAACTTTACTTTGACCTATACAATCAAAGACACGAGTCATAAGAAAAAGTCAATTTAGATTACAGAGACTCAAACTTGTAAAAGTCATTTTAAAGAAGCTTTTTAAAAACGATTATTATACATTGCGTTAGTTGTTTTGTTACCTTAATGTCTTGTTCTATTAAAAATCTCTTGTTATAAGACATACCTTAATGCTTCAACATTAATTCTATTTCTATACCGAAGGCAAAAAAATTGTTTAAATAAATAAAAAAATAATAATAACAAGAAAAATACTTTCGGTGAGAAATAAAAATGGGCGAAAAGTAGGTTTAAGCTCTGACAAACTTGAATTTAATCGCTATGGTCCAATTCAACTTGTGTGTATGTTTTGTGTGAGCGTTCAACAAAACCACTTTTAAAGGAAATTAAAACAAAATTTAACATTATTTCCTTCCTCAAATGAAGGGGGCCTAAAAGTTGATTTAAGAAGTCGTCAACAATTGAACGGGTATCGAAGCTAGTATAAGCTTTAAGAAATATTTTGAAGTTCTAAAAAATAAAAAAAAAGCTAATTAAGTTTTTGCATCTCTCAAAAATCATAATCTAAAATGACCTAGTGGGTAGAGTGATAGACGTTCACACAAGAGTTTTGGGTTCAATCCCTAAAATGGTGTTTGATATTTATAATTGTATTTACAAATTTCCAATTTCCAATACATAAACTAACAAATAATCATATGTGAAACACAGTTTCAGATAACAAATAGATTAAATGCAGCAAAAACCACTTCAAAGAAATAGAAATTCTATATTATTTTTTTTTTTTTTCAACCTCTGTAAAAGTTGTATTATCCACTTCTAGTCGATAAACTGATAACTCTGTTATAATTGTGTTCTTTTCTTTATAGAAGCCTTTCTGAAACTATATGTCAAAACCAATGCTTCTATAATATATTGAGAAGCCCTCGTTAAAACTTCTTAGAGACTGTCTATGACTTACTTTAGAACTTCTATAATGTTTTCCATTTTATGTTTATGGACATTTCACAAATATTGTACAGAAATAAGAAAGTCTAATTATCGCAATACATTTTGCTATCAATTTTAAGATATAAAGTTTTAAGTTTTCACACATTTTACTTCTCTATTTAGTTTATCGTTAACTAGGTACGTACATTATGTATTTACTTCTTTCAAAGTTTCAACTCAACAAATTAAAGAATATCTTTAATTCTTAAAAAAAAAAAAAAAAACAATTGAAGCTTTTAAACTCAACCGTTTAGAGAATTGTTTTAAACCAAAAGAAGAACTTCTTTGTTTTTTTATCATGAGATTTTTATTGATTATTGATATTATATTCTTTCACTTTCGAACCAAAAAAAGCTAAAATAATCAAAACCACCAACTTGCAATTCCTCTATGAATAGGTAGGTACCTATGCCCAAATATTTTTTTAGTTTATGAAAATAAAATCAATCATTCAAACTGTACTCAAGAACAAGGATAATTTACAATTTTAAACTTAATTTAATTTAATAAAGTGTATGTAAGCATCTGACGTTGGGCGCCACTTAACATATTTTTATTTAATTCACTTTTTCATTGTTTACAGCTGCAAACCATTGTTATTATTCAATTTCTTTCAACAAAATGAATTTACTTCCCGTAAATATATGATCATTGTAAGACATATGTTAAAGAAATAATAGATATCTATATCTCCACTCACCATTTAAAAAATTGTGTAGGTATCCATAAAAACGGTCTTAGAATCTTTCTTCTTTTCTTGACTTTTTCTCCTTTTTTTTCTTAACAAACACCAATTAAATACATCACAAAACCACTTTCCCACACTTTCAAACAAAATAAACTCTTAACCACAAGCTTTTTTTTTATAAAACCAACAACAAAAAATACACACAAATTTTCTTCTCTTTCCTCGGAAAGAAAATGCTTTTAAAGGAAAAATTTAATCTTTTTCAGGTATGTGTTTTCTTTGCTGCACCACAAGAGATTCACAAGAAAAAACAAAAACAAAAACCCAAAAATAACAACAACAAAAAACAAAAACGAAACAAAATAATCTATATCGAAAAAAAAACTTAATTCTTCACACTGAATCAAATGGAAATTGCTTTCTCAACATTAAATCAATCAGCGCCTATGGTTAATTTGAAATTTTCAATTAGTCCTCGCTTTTTCTATCCAACTCCAATCGAATGGGTTGAAATAATTCTTTCGACATGAATTTCCCACTCCCCCGTTGCAAGCAACAAAACCAACAACTAGAACAACAATAACAACAAAATCAACGACAATAACTCTTTATTCCGTGAGCAAGCAGCGTGCTGTTAAAGTGTAACTGTAAGTGTTGTATAGTAAATGAAGCACTTCCTCGAAAGTACCACCACCACCACCGATCGATCGATTTAGATTGGCACCTTACACTATATTTTTGCCGGTGTTCGTTTTGTAGTAGGATTAGAAGATTATTGTTTCTGCTGTTCGAGGTGGAAAATGATTTTTCATTAACTTTTATTCTACGAGTCTAACACTAGCTCACGAGCGAGCACCACCAAAAGGTTAACGAAACTTAGAAGAACGGGAGCACCTTGTGACATTGATTGATATTATTTTTCATTATTTTCTCAATGCAGATTGAATAAACACACAAAGAATGCAATCAGCAGATGATATTCTTTCACAAACAGAACAATCTTTCAGATACTTTTTCCACTCATATATACGAGCAAGATGGAAACAAAAAAAAACAAATAACCGACACCGAAAAATCCCTTTCTTGGTGAAGCAATATTCCGTCGGTATAGCGACGACGACGTAAAGTACCTTCTGTATGAACTCCGACGCACCACTTAAAAGACTGAGCGGCAATTTCTTCTGCCGCCATGATAGTTGAATTCGTGCAACATGAAATAACGGCAACAGCAACGGCACTGGTACAGCAATGGGGCGAAATATAACGGAGCGAAAAGTGCCTTATAGCTTGTATACCCTGTTTCCCTGTTTGTGTCGTGTGCCATTTGGTGGATTTGTTCTGATATTTTTTTTTTCTTATTGGACTTGCACAAGGCAGCGTTGGTTGGATTCTTCACGAGTCGATTTAGTCGATGAAGCACCCCCGCAGTGTATCCGATATTTAGGTTGTGAAAAAGTAAACAGACGAAGTGGAGGAACATTGAAATACGATACAAAAGTGAGAGTGGTTGGTTCCGTCCGGGACAGCCATTTAACAGTCTGTTGGCGACAACAGTGGAGGCGAATTTATTTAAGCAAGCACGTTAGGTTTTAACAGCACTGTATTTGTTATGTTAAAAATGTTCTTGGGGTTGAGTGTAGGTATACCTTTGCCCGGTACATGGGAACATGGTAGTTTTTTTTTTTGTTTAAGTAAGAAATAGGTACGCACGCAGGGATATAATGGGGAAAGGTAGGTAGTAGGTATAACTTTATTAAATATTTATGCTCATAGTTATTTATTTATTTATTCACAGAAGGTAGGTAGAAGCAGAAGTCAACGAACCGCGGTCACTTTGGTGGTTGACGTAGGTAGGTAATAAGAGAGGGGTGCTCCTAGAGGCATGAACTAGAAACTAATTCGCGTGAGGTGAGAACCTATGGGCTATGGACGTACAATAAGTGGGTACCTTCCTTCTCAATGGTTACCTATAAAGATATAGAATAGAATATAAATAACACCCACCTTGCACTTTCAGATTAGAACTTACAATTCTATAGGCCAGTAAGAATACTTTGATTTTTTCAAAGAAAACTTTTGTAACATGCTGATTTTGTATACCCGCGTTGGGATTAAAGTTACTTCGTTCACCATCCGATAATTACTAGGTCTTTTATAAGGGTCATAGGTAACCAAACTAGAGTTTTTCCTTGAAAATTGTAAGTCTTTAAAAGAAATCTCTCTACAGACAGTTTTTGTTTTGTTCGTAACATCTCCCGTTTCGAAATTATAGCACTTCAAACCACAACACAAGAAAGTTCATGGCATTCAACCAGCTAGTGAGGATGAAATAAAGTGCATACTTTTGATTTTTGCTGAGTACTAGAAAGGCTATAGCTTCTTAACGGTTAATGTTACTAACAAAATTTCAAGAATATTTTCGGGGGAAAATGACCTCAGCTTCCTTTCTGCACAACATCCGTCAAAATCAACAATACGTTTTTATAGTTTTGGAACCTTCCACAAAGTTCAATTGTGACTTGGAGAGTTTTTTTTTCTATAACAATAACCGTTAACGAGAGATGAGCAAAAATCTTAAAAATGTACAGATTAAGGTGCTCTGAAAGTTTACTAGTGACAAAAATTAAAGAAACAACATTTTTCAAATTTTTGCTAGTGTTTTTTGAAGAGCTATGTCTTTGTGTAGAATATGGTCGTATTGAGTTAAAACAAAAAGCATTCTGCAGCTTTATGTTTTTTATTTTGGAATAATTTTTCTTTAGTACCGTTATTGCGTTATTTGCAAGAAATTACACAAGACAAACAATTATTCAGGTCTTCATTTGAATGGATGATTTTTGTTGAGTAAATCATTTGTTCAATTTTGGAGACAAAAATCATTTCCAACTCCAGTTCTTAATAATGAAATTTGGTACACTTAATGATTTGAGAATGTTGAGTTCAGTGGTTCTGCCTATTTTCTCTAACTGGGGCTTCACAATTAAAGTCAGAACATGGTCCCAAATTTCAAAATTTTAAATGAAGTGCTGTAGAATTCAGAATTTGAGTTAAGTTTATGTTTGAAATGTTCTTAAATATGTGCCTGAATATATTCTTTCATATAAAAATGACTTCAATACTGATTGTAAAAAAATTTAAAGAAAATGGTCCAAAATGTTGAGAAAAATTCCAAAAATAAAAGAATTAATTTTAGTGCTGGTTGTAAAAATTATTTGTGCTGAGAACTATTTTAAGAACTAATTTGATCGAATCTGAAAGAAATTTGTTAAATTTGACAGCTGGAAATATCGAATCAAATTTTATTTCAATTATACTCAAAAACTCAAAAATATTAAAAATAATCTAAAGTAATAATTTTTATTGTATTGATATTTTTTCTGGTTACATTAATTAAATCTGACATGAAGCTAAGAATTCTTGTGGTTGGCAGTTTTTAAAAATGGTTATTTTCTAAATATAAAAATGTTTAAACTGCTTTACAAATATGTTATGGTAATTTAACGGTTTTTTTCAAAAAAGTACTAAAAAACGACTTTTTGTGGTATTTTGGTAAATCTTTTGTTTCTTTACAAGTTTTAATTACACGACTTGTATTGGTATGCAGATTTTTAATTTTTAAAGCATTAATGTCCTTTTCAAAATTTCAACCTAACCTAACCGTTTTTCCTCACCAAATGTTCAAAGTCTTACGAACCGGTGCGTAGTCGCACCAAAATGAAAATAAAACCAACAATCCCCGATGACATTTTTCTTAGTTTTGCATTGGTTAGATACATTTTTTTTTCTTGAAACTAAGTAAAAAGCAGGTACATTTTTCCAAAATAAATAAAAAAAATTGAAAATTTTTCAACCAAAAAAATAAAGTGTTCTTTTTATAAATGTACTTTTGATTTCATTAAGAGTCAAAAAAGCTGTAAGAATGGACTAAAAAAAACTATCAATTCAAATGAAGACTTTAAAAAAAAAAGTTATGTATAGCGTATGAGTGTTTTTTTTTTTTTGTGTTAGATTTATAAATGTTTTAAATATCTTAAGGCTCTCCGAAGCCAACGCGAATGCGGAGCGATTCGCAGCGAATCATTCACAATTCTACTTAAAACAAAACTGGAATGAAGAATACTATTTACTCTTAAGACTTAAGGCTTTGAAACAACATAAAAAACTGAACAAGTATGAAAAGGTTATTGTTTGTTAGTACAATGACAAATGTAAAGTGTTAAAATCTGCAGAGTACCAAATAACTTAACTCAACAAAAAGAAAAGTATTCTTATGATTTTCTTATTCTTAATGATACAATCTTCAATATGATAAAAATACCCACTGCCTCTCAAAATTTGAATTTAAATACAGTTTCCATGGCTATCATCGAACAGTAAATGTTTTGTTACATAATTTTTAGCAAAGAGGAGAATTCTTTTGCTTATTTGTCTTAAACTGCGCACAATTTTGTTCGTAGTTTAAGGAGATTAAAATTTTATTTAAAGGGCGTAAACTTGAAGAAAAGGCATTTTTTGTGTAGTGATTATTTTATCAAAATTTAAAATATGTATCATCATTTGAAAGTATGTTAAAAAACTAAAGACATGCAGGATGTTACGAGTAGTAACAGCACAATCAAAAGTCTTTGTAAAAATTAGCTAAAGTTGGTAAATAGCAAAAAATTAAGCTAAGAAAAAAGCAAAAATGTATATACCTAAATATCTTGTTTCTTTAATTTGACTTTAAATTTGTAAAAAAAAAAATAATATTTAAACAGGAACTTTCTTAATAACGATTAAAAATATATTTTCTTTAAATACTAAGTTTGAAAATTAGTTTTTAAAAAGTATGCATGCAAATGACTTAATTTAAAAAAAAAAATAATTCTAGTTTACAAAAGATCATACTATGATCATCTTAGTGTTGCCATTATATTATATTTGTTTTTCTTTTTAAGTAATTTAAAATAAAAAATTGCCTCTCCTTTCTGAACAGAGGGAAAAACACCCCGTCTCATATAATTTTGTATTTTGTTCATACCACTAGTGATTTGGTGCATATTAATCTTGAATGATTTCATTTAAAACAAAAATCGTCCTTGAATTTTTGTATGATGTTATTAAAGCTAAAAGTATTTTTTTAAAAGTGAGACTAAACTTTAAAAAAAATTGTAAAACAATATCAAAAAGGAATTAAGGTTGATTGAAAAAGTTACACCATTAGATCATTAAATTCGGTTGACTCAAAACAAATTTTATCAATAAAAACAACGACACTCAAAAAATATATAAAAAAAATTAATTTCGTACCGTGTCATTTTATGCATTAACATAATAATGGTAGGTACTGTTAAAAGAGTTATTTGCAAAATAAATTCTCAAAATAAAATTATAAGGCTGCAGAATGCTTTTTGTTAAAACTTAATATGGCCACTCTTCACAAAGATACAGCTCTTCAAAAAACTCTTTAAAAAATCCAAACAACTCTTGTTCCATTAATTTTTGTTGACTAGTGTATTATTTTTAAGTATCTACTTTTTAAGGGAGTAGTACGAGATTCTTTAAACCAAAATTTTTAATAACGAAATCTTGCAGTTTTTTTTAAATGTTGCAAATAAAAAGACTTATTTTTTATAATTTCGCAATTACAAAATTTTACTTTTAACAATCTTGCATCAATATATCACACCAAAAAAGCTTGCGTATATATATATCACAAATCTAAATTTCGGCTATTAAAATCTCAGAATAACTGCTGCCAACTTAAAAAAAAAAAACTCAAAAATGAAAAACGTATAAAACGTATATTTACAATTACAAATTAACACGACAACGGTATTTCAATTTCTACTATTCTCTTACTCTGTTCTTAATAGTAATTGGAATTCAAAAAATAAAAACTATGAATAACCTTAGTTTAAAGGCCATTTAAGTAGGAGGCCACTCGCTGGATGTTATAAATCTAGTATTGTTATGTCTCGCAGGATATTTGAATCAGCGTGGTTTTGATTAAAAACAATCTATTTAAAATTTTGCTAATTTAAAATTTTCGAGCTTTAAGTTTGCGGAATTTGATAATCGCAAGGTTATGAAAAGCAAGATTTTGAAATTGCGAGGTTTCATAATGCGAGATTTTAATTTTCTATAAGTCGTATACAATAAATTTTTATGCTTTCGACTTTTAAACGATTCTCTTGGTTCTAAAAAATTTCGATATGTTGATTATTTGTTCAGGACTTTCTTTTAGTTCACAAAGCTTTCTGTCACAAAAATTGTTTTGTTTTATTTTATTTTACTTTCTTTTATTTTATTTTATTTTATTTTATTTTATTTTATTTTATTTTATTTTATTTTATTTTATTTTATTTTATTTTATTTTATTTTATTTTATTTTGGCTTATTTTATTTTACTTTATTTTATTTTATTTTATTTTATTTTATTTTATTTTATTTTATTTTATTTTATTTTATTTTATTTTATTTTATTTTATTTTATTTTATTTTATTTTATTTTATTTTATTTTATTTTATTTTATTTTATTTTATTTTATTTTATTTTATTTTATTTTATTTTATTTTATTTTATTTTATTTTATTTTATTTTATTTTATTTTATTTTATTTTATTTTATTTTATTTTATTTTATTTAATTTAATTTTATTTAATTTTATTTTATTTTATTTTATTTTATTTTATTTTATTTTATTTTATTTTATTTTATTTTATTTTATTTTATTTTATTTTATTTTATTTTATTTTATTTCATTTTATTTTATTTTTATTTCTTTATTTTTTATTTTAATTTATTTTATTTTGTTTTATGTTATTTTATATTATTGCATGTATTTTTTTTTTTTTTTTTTTGAGAACTTTCCGACAATAATTCGTAATTAACATACCCCTTTAATTTAGTTTCGATTATTAAATAACCATACAGTAAAAAAGCACATAATGTATTATATTTAACTACTTCATGAGTCAACTGTCAAATAAAACCAATTTTTTAAGATACCTTCTCACTTATGTAAAATTCAAATTTTCAAAAGTCTTCCACTGCCATCTGTGATTTTTTTCAATAAACTAAAACTGTTAACAGCTTACTCCTAACAATTACTCACTCAATCACAAAATAAAGCGAATTCACGAATTGAGTAAATGTATTTAATATAAAATTTTACTTAACATTATGTATCTGTTAACCACCTAACAGACTGTTATTTCATCACAGCAACAGAACATTAGATTCCCCTCAAGGCGAATTAATCTGGGATTCAAAAAACAGGTTGTTTTCTGTCTCTGGCTCTCGCTCTCATTATTATCAACTTGAATTCGCCGAGCGCAACAATATTTTTTTTTTTTTTTTTTGCATTTGAATTGCTGTAGTATAGCAAAACACTTTGAATGCAATCAACTGGCAATCAGTATTAATAAGAAATGAATTTTGTTTGTCATGCTCGGTGGCAAGAGGAAATCTCTTTTTAGATAAAGTTGCAAAATTTGTTGTTTATTAATTTCTTTGTATGTGAATATCTCTAAGTTTTGATTTACAGATGCAATCTTATTTACATAAAATACACATGTTGAAAATTTAGAATTTAAAAATAGTCTTTCAAGTAGACTATAGTAGATTTACTAGTTTCTATAAATACTCAAATGAACTTATGAGTATTGACACAGAATTGTGGGGTTATCTATCTATAATAATCATTTATTTTCAAAATACCTCACTACTTACTCGTTTGTAGCCCTTTTTGAAGATACAAATTGAAATGCCATTGCTATTCATACAACAGGTTAACTACCCTCCATATATGCAGATATGACCATAAAAGGGGTTGTTTTTGTAGTGGTTTTGATTTATTTACTTAAGATCCTTATTAATTTACATTAAAGGATTTGATTTGTGGGTTTGAGGTTAGCAGAATAGGTATTTCCTTAGAATCGATAGTAATTGCAAATTCCTTTGATAAATCAAATCAAAATAAGTACTTAAAAGTGTCAGATCTCTAAAAACAATTAGTACTTTGAGTGTATTACATATTTGGCTATCTTGGTTTTGGTATTTATACATTCTAAAGCACTTCTATATAATTAACAGTCCATCACTCACCGGAAACAGAGGAATCTTCATACAAAAACACTAATTACGATGTTTTATGAAATAACCATGAAGTAAGTATCAATTATTAATTTTGTGGCTTTTGTCACACAGAGTCTGTATGTAAGGTAAGACCAAGACCATTTATAATTTTGTCAAAACGTATAACGTCAAATAAAGGTTTTCTCTCTCAGCATGACCAACTCTTATTTGAAAAAAAAAAACATAAAAATAAAATGGAGGTGATTAGTTCTTTTATACACTAATTATAATAAAAAAAAATTAAATGGAATATAGCTACATACTTCAAATGAGGAAATAATTAGTTATGGACATTCAGTATATCTGGACTTAAAAAACCTTTGTGACAGTCGCAATTTCAGTAAGAGCATTCCGCAACCTACCTATGTATCTGTATGTGTATGTAGATTTGAATAAATTATTTCTTTTATGACCATACATTAACGTAATTAATTGATTGTAACGTTATAAGTTGTGTGATGATATTTAGATTAGTGCTTTGGGTAAAATTGATGTGTACAGCGGAAATTGTTGGTCAATTTTGAAAATTATCAAATTGAAAAATGCAATAATATTTTGCTTGATTTTGTATTTATAGTGGGAAATAAATATGTATATAAAAAGTGCTTGAAATTGACATAGAATATGCATGTTTGTGGTTTTATTAACCTCAAAATATAATTTTTGATGTTTTTAATTTGAGGTTAATTTTAGTTTCCGTGTTTTGTTTGAATTTTTAGATTTTTGAAATGTAAGCACCTTTTATAAAATATGTAGGTAATAGGCTAATGAATTTGCGGTATTAGTATCCTTGAAACCGAAAGAATGGTCACACTGGCCACTTTTAAATATATTTGGTATAACTCGGAAACTAAGCAGAATTTAAATATTTAACTCAACCACTTGATCAAAATTACATTTCTCATAGAAATGGATGGTTTTAACAATGTTGAACCAAAAAATAAAATACACTAGGTATGCATGAGCTTGTTCTTATTTTTAAGAGGCTAGTGGCCAAAACACACGAGCAGCCTTTTCATGAAGCAAAATAAAGTAACTGAGGTTCGTATGAAAGCAGAAATATTCAAGAGCTGATGTACGTTGCACTATGTCCCATGTCTTTATTTCTAAATTTGCTCCACAGCACCGCCGTTAAGTGGTTTCTCATCGATAGCTGACCAGATTCAGTGAAGAAAAGTTCAGTTATGAACACGTAGCCTTCAAGTTTTCTTGAAGGTTTTCTTCGGTTTTGACAGTTCAATTTTCATAGGCAGCAGATATGTAAATAGTATTTTTTATAGTTAAATGCAACGGCAGAGACAACAGGGGCAGTTAGCTAAATTTTCCACCTTGAAATTATTGATTTCAATTAAAAATAAAATGAATGACTGAGTCGCACGTACTTGCTCTTATGTTAAGGACACTACATTATACCTATGTAAGGACATGCAAATTATGAAAGAAAATTTTTTAAAAAAGCGTTCTATGCGAGGTACTATTAATAGTTGCGACTTGTAAATGTTTATAATTTTTAAAAGTAGGTATATCGCACTAATTAAAGCATAAAGAAAAAGTCTTATAAAAATCGTAGTAGCCGTTCTTAAGAAAAGAAATATTTTTCTTAGCGGTTTTTAATATTTGTATGGAAGGTTCCGTCATTTTTCCATACAAGTAAAATTTTCTCTTCAAATTCTTCAAAATATAAAAAAACCCTTAAATACCGAGTTTAATGAAATTCAACCATTTTTTTCATAATATTGAATTTTCCAACAAATTTTTTTAAACATTTTTTGGAAAATTTTGGAAAGAAAAATTATTTACATTCTTAAGAAGCCTCTGTTTAAAAGAAATCATTGAAATCAAATTAACGGTTTTAACCGTGAAGGTACCATTATTTACCTTTTTTTTTTGCAAGAGCGATGTCCTCGTCCAACAGATTAATTTTTGGGGCTTATTGTCCTAAATACGAATACTACGAGAGTGTGCGTCTAATTTGTATGGCTTACATAGTTTAGGTAGTTAATATTAATTGTTGACAGTCAGGGTGGCACAAAAAAAAAAAAAAAAAAAAACATAAAAAAATATAAGTTATATATAAGTTAGTTATAAATATAAGTTAATTTTAAGATATTGATAAGAAGGCTAGTTTTTATGAATTTTTGTTTTGCTTTAAGATAGTTTTAAGAAAATGAAAAATAAAAATGAATTAAAAAAAAAAACTTTTTTTTAAATGGCTTCCCATCCAAAGGTAGCTTTGACCAAAAGAAATTTATTCATTTTTTTTTTAAGAAAAGTTGTGGAGCCGGCGTTATTTAGAAAAATGAGATTTTATAAAATTGCTAAAGAAAATGTATAGCGGGTGCCGTTATCTTTAGTTTTAAGAAAAATTGAAAAAATGTGTGGGCCAGAATCACAAAAAACCAGTGTGTACCAAGTTTTTAGAAAATCGATCTAGTTGTTTAGGCTATAGGCTAACAGACAGACAGATGGGCAGAATTTTTCTACCCACTTTTTGGTGTTCTATATTATCACTGATTGTTATCTCGAATTTTTTTCGCGCGAATCCAAAACTTGCCTTATGGTGCCTATATCGCAAGTCAAAATTAAAAATCTTTTAATAACGTCGGTTTCCTTAGCATAAAAAAATTATAACTAATCTACAAGATTAAAATATTTTAATAAAGTTTAAATACAAAACTCTATTTGTGCTTAAAAATTTTTGAGAAATAGGTACCGAAAAATTTTATATTAAATTAATGATGACAGCACATTTGATTTGATTGCGGCAGACGTGCAGCACATCTGTTTTAGACATAAGACTACAAAAATTGCATTTAAGGACATGGAAGTAAGAAAGAAAAATGTTTGAAAGCACAACTCTTTTAATAGTTTGAGGTGAAAAGGAGAATGCCATATGAATTCATGATCAAATTTTGTTACATAACATATGAAAAAAAATTAAAAACCACTCCAACGGTTTGAAAAAAAAAAATATTTCTAAGCACTTAATTTTTAAGTTTTTATTTATTTGCATATAAAAATGAAAATTTAAAAAAATAACAAACCGTTTTTGAGAATTCGAGTATTGAAAACAAGAAATATTTTCAAAATTTAATTTTATTTTATTTGAAATTAGTATATAAAAAAGTTGATTTAAATCTAAATACTAAGAAAATTCAAAATAAATAAAATTGAACTAAAAATTGGGGTAGCAATTAATAAAATGCGGCTAAGAATACATTTTTATAATTTTTTCCAATAGACTGCCCCGATGTAGGATATAGAAAAAATTTTATAATAGTTGTATAAGCCGTTTTTAAGAAAAAAATGTTTTCTATTTAACATTTGTATGGTGCTCCACCGTTATTTTTTCATAAAAGTGATTTTTTTTCTTAAAGTATTCTTGAAAGTGTTAAAAATCCTTCAATACTCAGCTTTAAGAAAAACGACCAAAATTTGGCCATCTCCAGAAATTTGTTTTGAAATTAAAAAAAAAAAAAAAACATTACTATTTTTTAGAAGCTTGTGTATACGAAAAATATTTGAATCAAAAATTTCATTTTGAAGAAAATCTAATGATTAAAAAATGGTTCCTTGGGAGGAACCATTAAAAACCATTTTTTTATGATTTCCTAACCAAAGGTTACAATACGAAAATTATGGAATTTTTGTTAAGACAAGTTATGGAGACATGTCTTACAAAAAATAAGATGAAATTGCTAAACAAAAAGTTGTATAAGTAGGCTACCGTTATTTTTGGTAATAAAAAAAAATTAAAAATAGTGTGGGTAGAATCACGAAAACCACTTTCACTCTGTCGCAAGTTTGATGAATTAAAATACAGCCATTTAGGCTGTAGCCGAACAGAAACACAAATGGGTTTGTGAGGCCCACTTTTTCGTCTTCCCTACAATCAAAAGGACAAGTTTGATCAAAATCTCAAGTTCAATTTTTTACAAGCTCATATAACTTGCCGTGTATCGTAGTACCTATAAAGGTAACAAATTAGCAAATAATTGCTTTTACATCGTGGCATGATGGTTAGTGCGTAAGACTGTCATGCCTAAGGTTTGGGTTCGATTCCCAGCCGCTGGCACCTAAAAACAGATATGTTTTTCCCAAGGTTCTACCTCCAACAAAGAACTGACAAATCCTCCAAGAGTATACTTGTCATGAATAAGTGCTTCTCATCTAGCCGTTCAGACTCGGCAAAAAATTGTAGGTCCCCTCCATTCCTGCTAACAATACGCACACAGGAATGGTTGAGAGTTGTAAGTCACTAGGCCCTGGTTCTCTACGAGCTGTTGCGCCAGCCACCAAATTTATTTTATTTAAATAATTGCTTAGGGGAAATTCTTGCTGCAAAACAAAAATTACAGACTCTTTTAGAGGATCTTAATACAAGTGTTTTATGATTATAAAAAGGAAGGATGTCCCTTTCCCATTTAAGCCTCGCTTACAGTTCACAAGCCCAAAAAGTTCTATGCAAATATTCTCGCATATCAAAAATAATTGAAGTGAAATGCAAAATTTTGTTTGAATGATTGGTTTACAATTGCATGCAAAAATAACCATTGCTGTCATAAAATGTCATGCAAAACAATGGAACGGCAATGGTTTTGCAGGCGAAAAAAAGGTTTGGTGAATAAAAATTTGTATTTTTCAATAGATTTGGTCAATTAGCTTAGAAAAATATTTTGTCTGGTATCTGTGTATCCCTGACTTGATTTATTTTCAAAGAGTCTGATTGTTTATTTTGAACTTATGACCAAATGGCATTTTTTGACAAAAAATTTCATCAAACAACAAAGACTTTTCTGTACAAAGTTTCTAAAAGTATATTGGTTACAGGTCGTGGATAATATATTTTTCTACGGTGCGCTGGTGATTATAATAGTCTCATAATACGATTCTAGTGAAATAATTTGTTAAGCTTTTCCTCTGTTCAAGTAGGTAAGAAAAGTGTAAACCATACTGTATACTTTATACAAGTTTAATCAATGCTTGATTTTTGTAGACATAGACATAACATACAAAACATTATTATGTACATGTATACCTAACCTATTTCACCCTTCACTTAACTTATTGTTTGTGAAGTATTTTAATGGAACTTAGACTAAGTAAACATTTAAAAAGTCAGCACAGACAAAATGTGTTTTGTTTTTTTTTTTTGTAAGTGTTCAACCGATGTGTGTGCATGCGTGATGTTCTTTTTTCACCTTTCAATGGTTCTTATCAAATCCATCAGACACACAATTTGATTGACTCACCTTGACACCTTGTCAGTTGTCACATCTGCTAGTAACAAATATTTTAAGAACCACGAAACTACCACCAACAACCTTGCCGCCGTATAAACGCCAACCATCAGCCAATTAAGAGAAATGAAGAAGAATATTGGCACAGGGTGTGGTGAAAGTACATAAATGAATATTGAATGTGTGTCACAATTATTTTGTTTTATTAATACTAAAAATGGTTTCTATTAACAAAACAATTTGTTTAGATAAAATAAGTAAGTAATAAGTATTTAAGTGACTCAATGGTCAGACCAAAAACTTCACAAGTCATAATAATAATTTTACAAAAGAGTGACATGAGCAAAAAATATGATAACTTTTTTCTCAATCTAAAATTAATAATTTTTAGTTTTTATAGTTTTATTTTCTGTTTAAAAAAAATTAAGTTTAGAGTCTTAACATAGTTTACATTATTCTATTTTGAAATTGTGACAACATAAATTACTGTTTTAAATTATTTTAAATAGTATATTTTTTTATTGTGTATGTTACAATTTAAACTCGAGTTAACTCATTAAATTTAAAACGTTAACACAGGTTGAATCTAACTAGTCGGATGGAGGATTTTAAAATGTTAAGATATTATCATTGAAGTACCCATCTTTCTTTCAAAAAATAGTTTAAGAAATAAATTACAGAAATAAATTTTATATATTCTTAATCATAAAAAAAATTACCCGCTGTGTTTCACCCTGTATTAAAATAAAATGAAGGTTAAATTAGGCAAAGGTCGGAAAAAACTCTATCCAGATTATGGTATCCTTCTAGAGCTGATATGTATATGTAAGCATATATCATTACGTTTTTGTTATATGTAGGTTAGGTTCAAGGATTTTATGGAGAAGACAAGAGAAATCATTTGCTCATGAAACTTGGTTTATATTTACACACGTGCTTAACTTAGACAGAAGGTATGTAAGTGTCGTGTTGCGTTGGCTTTGGATTCTTATTTAAATTTGAAGAAATTTATTTCTTTGGCACTTTTTGTGAAGTTTAGAGTCATGAAATGTATAATAAGTAAGGAATTAATTAAATGCGAAAGAAACAAAACAAATTTAAAATTTAATAAAATGAAGACTATACGCTGCGTGCTCGTGTGGGTTAAAAATTAAAAAAAATACTGTGGAACGTTAGGGTAATTAAACCAGGATAGATGATTTATAGAAATTGTTTGTTCTACGTGTCATAAATAAAAAATTGATAATTTTAAACTGAGTATAAATATTATATGCTAAATCATAATTTTTTTAAGTTTAGTGAACAAATAACATCGATATCTAATCTCTATTTGCAATACGAAGGCTTTTTTCCTACACTACTATCGTTTTTACTTGTGATATTCAGGTTCTATAAGGGAAGTTTTGCATTCGTAAATAAAATTTATTTCGAGATTTTGATCAAACTTGTCATTACGATGATATTGAAGACGAAAAAAAAGGGTCGGACAATTCTGTCTGTCTGTTTGGCTACAGCCTAATCGACTGGATCAATTTTTGGATACGATCTCTTTAAACTTAGTACAGTGGTTTTTGGTGATTCTGCCCACACTTTTTTTCATTTTCTTAGAACTAAAAATAACAACATAACCTGCCATACATTTTTTTTATTAATTTTACAAAGTATAATTTTTCTCAAAAACAGCTTCACAACTTTTCTTACCAACATTTTCAAAAAAATATATTTTTTAGATTTTTGAAAACTGTACATTTTTTTTTTGAAAATCTTGTATTTTTAAAACAACATGGTGGATTTTTATAAAACTCGGTATTACACTTTTTAAAGTATTTTAAGAAAAATAATTACTTTTATAAAAAAAACGGTGTCTTCCATACGAATGATAAAAAAGCGTTAAGGAAATTATTTTCTCTTCTTAAAAGCAGCTTGTAAGATTTTTAAAAGACTTTATCTGTGCGCTTAAATTAGTGCGATATACTCTTAAAAATTATAAAAGTTTACAAATAGCAGCTATGTACTACTTATTAATAGTATTTCTCATAGAATATTTTTTTTTATTTTGAATTTTCTCATTATCAGCTGAACGGACTTAAATTAATTTTTTATATACAAAATTCCAATAAGGTTAAAAAAATTGCATATCTAAATTTAAAAAAAAAATGTTTTTGAATTTATAAAAAAATTACTTTTTTTGAAAATTCGATATCTCAAAAATGGGTTAACAATATTTTTGTTCATCTCAAACTCTCAAAGGAGTTTTTCGTATTTCCTGCTTTTTAAAAAATTTCTCTCATAATTTCCATGTTTTTACTTGTAATTTTCTTAAACACTCAGCTTCTTCAGTTCTGAATTTAATTTTTTCTATAATTTATTCCATATTTAAAAAGTTCTTCATTCCAAGGAACTTGAACATAAGAGCAAGTACGTCTAACATGTGATCCAGTCGTTCATTTTAGTTCATAAAATATTCCAGGAAACCCAAATTTGCAATCGCATTAATCTCGAAACAGCAAATTTTTGAGTTATGACGCTGTTTTTATTTTAATGAGCAAACGAATCAGATTTTTGATCACCTGTAAATTTGGGCAATTCTTACAATGTTTTGAACAATTGAACCAAAATCGTCTTCGAAATAAGCAATGCAATTTTCATCTAAGCAAATGGATATTTTCAAATTTTGCTTTGCTAGGAACATGCAGTAAAGCTCCAAATGTTAATTTTTTTGAATGTCAAGAATAGCCCAGGTCCAAATTAGTCAGTCCTAACTTGGAAAAAAAAAATATTTCATACTGCTCTACTAACTTCCCAGTAAACCAAATTTTTAATTTATTTTAAAAAGGTTTTTCAAAATTTTAACATATTCCTGAAATTTAATAAACTGCAAATTTACTGTAAAATTACTTCTTCCAGTAATGCCATTCAAATTCAGGCATCGTGGCTTGGCGGGTGTCTTTCGGCAGTTGTGATAGTTATTATCTGCAGATTTGTTTTATGGCTGAGGTCACTCATCAGTTTTTTCGTAGAATTGATCATGATTTTGTCAAGTAATATTAATCAGAAGTCTTGAAGAGCCACTTGTTCGTATACAGATACGCAAGATCCTATTCCTCTCAAGCAATTCCAGTTTTCTCAAACTGGTTTTGAGTCAGTCTTTCTGGTAAGCCGTATGTGATGATCAGTGTGAGAAGTTGCTTAAAGAAAAGGCTGGGTCACTGAGTTTATTCCTTCCAGTTTTGATCCTTGAGTAACTCCTTCTCTGATTGTTTTAGTCGTTGACTATCTATTTTCAATCTGAAAAATTATCTGGATTTGAGAAAACTGAAAGTTATTTTGATAAGAGTACCGGAAAAATTAAAAATGAATTGACACCTATATTCAGACTCTGTCGAATGTTTTCTCTTTATCCAGGAAGCATCCAACATCAACTTAATAGACATTTAGAGTGCAAACAACGTCGTCTGGAATCTCAAGAACGCCGGATGTAAAGTAGAAGCTAGAAAAAAAATGCATGTCCGGTATAATGTTTGTGGAATGCCTTTGGTCCGCCGCGAAGAATAAGCCTTAAAGGATTTCGCTGGAACGAAGAGATAAAGGAAAATATTTCTTTCAAACTGTCTTTTCTTCCTTCTCATTGGAAAGTAGCTATTGTTGACGCAGCTTTTCAATAGAATCGTGAGAAACAGCACATTGATTTGGGGAAACTTCCTTTTAATGTTGCTGGAAATCATATCTTGTCCAGATGATTTATTAGGTCATCCACTGATATGACCATTTTTAACATAGCTGACTAGAGGGTTTAATTACTCTGAAGAAGTAACTGAGGTAATCACAGCTACTTCTTCAGAGTAATTAAAGCTTCTAGTCAGCTCAGTTAAAAATGGTAATATCAGCTTAATTCCTGTAAGAATAAAGGATCGCTGGTAGGGTTTGACACGAAAGTTTGTGAGAAAAATATTTAATCGAGTGGCAGTTGAAACTTAAATTGACTTCCGATCCAAATTCCACCATAGGGTCCACTTACCATCCACCGTTGTAGGGTTTATAAATAAGCTATTTCTCTTGTCCCAAAATCGAACCGGTTCAACTTCAATAAGGAGCTATTGCAAATAATATACGAGGTCGCAGTAGCCATGGACGTATCACAGGGTGATGCGTGGGCGGGTTATCCTCAAGGGCAAACAACACCTTGTCCTTCCCTCTTTCAGGGTTGCCACTTCAACTTTTCTTACTTCTCTCACTCAATCTTTTGGAGTTTAAAAATTCAAATACTATATACATAATCTTTTTCTATTCAATCAGGATGACATTTGATCTCAAGAGTTTTTAATATTCTTGAACCTATATCTGTCCGTCCGTCTACAACTTTTAATTATTATATTCGGCATGAATTAAACGACGTAACAATCGTTCCGACTACTTTGACAAGATCCCACCCAACCCGACGAGCGTAGTTTTGGCTTGAGCAAGAATGCCGAGCCATAAGGAGTTAGGACACCCTCCACTTCAGCTGCCAGGATCGGCCTACGGATCCCTGTACGCCATGGGTCGTAATGGTGGCGTTGGGAGTGGAGGTTTGCGAGGACACGAAATGAAAATCGATTTTATGTGCTTTTTGTATGGTGTTTCGTGGGTTATAGCACTTCTCCTTTAGTGATACTAGGTATCTTTTCTCGAGTGTCCTTGCTCGAACATCGGGTTCCGTTACAATTTTCTTCAAAATATTCGGCAAATACTTCTGCTTTATCCTAAGTTATTATCTTGTTAAACAATAGAGCTTATGTAGGTACATTGAAGTTTACTCTTCACCATTTGGTAGTTAGCCGTGCTCCAATCCCTTTGTTGGATCCTTTGCACTGTCGATGATTATACAGTAAAACAATTTATTGTGGAATATTCTGGTATCTGTCCCTTAAGGTCTTCGTTCTTATCTTTTCATCCCGGTCGTTACATATGATGATAATGAGTACCACATCACCTCCAGATATGGGTTCTTCAGTTTTATTATTGGTAGGGCTGGCCATGATACCAGAAAGTTCTCGGTATTCGAAACGAAACCAGGCAATACCGTACTTTTTAGATCGAAATTTGCCGATACTCTCGGTAGTATAGATTGGTATCGACATAGATATTATAATTAATTTATTAAAAACTAACTAATTTGGTATGTAATTGTTTTCTCGGAAAAGCTTATAACGATTTAGATGACATTTCCAAAGTTTTTATCTTCTGCCCACTGCCACGCCCATTTAACTTATGCTTGCTTTCTCTGAAACCAACGATTTTGACAAAATTTTCAGACTTGGTTTTCTTTAATGAGGAAGTGACTTTAGTGAAATCCATAAAATATTTGTGTGCATTGTTTTCCTGTGAACCTATGACTCTACGTCATAATTTCAACCTCATTCAAAAAATTGTTTGATACCGAAATCGTGCTTTAAAATGCTAAGAAAGATGAAAAATTGCTTTATGTATGAAATATGATGTACCTGCCCCCTTTGCGTACGCCTTTCCTGTGCGCCAGTCTTGCTGTACTTTGCCAAGTTTTGTTCGTTAAGCAGAAAATAAGAGCTAATATTTAGGCAAAAGAAAAATTTTTTGGCGGATAGAGGTTCTCTTGTGTGCAAAAAACTGCAAATGAAGAAGAAGGAACAACCAAAAACAGTACAGAGAGTAGTCCAAAAAGTCAAAACTCGTCAACTACTCTTCATCTAAGAAAGTCTTCGATTTCCCCCCTCGCCAGGGTGCTATGTCTTGAAGCAGCTTTCTCAATATTGAAGATTTGGCATAACCACAGAAAACTGGTAGAAACGACCTACCTAGTTGGATATTTGGTTAAAAACGGAACAAAGTGAATTTTTTCATAAGGTAAGTAATATACATTAGTTAATAAATTCCTGTTGGCAAATAATAAGTGAGGTCATATGCTAAAGGAGTGAACAGAATCTCTTGACGAAATATTGCAAACAGCTTGCTGGCAAAATACTGATGACACAGTGATAACTATTCCTTATACCTACTAATTTTGAAGTTGCTTAAAAACTACCTATTTTCTTTTAAAAAAGTCAAACAAATTTTCAAAAAAAAATCCTTGTTATTATTTTAAATACTTTTTTAATGTATTCATTTTACACCCAGTGAACATAATAGATTGTATTTATTCATTGTTATCTAAACAAAAAAAAAAAATAGTACATATATCTTCATGAGCTCTGTTTCAAATGTTTCATCAACTTCATTTATTACGTGTGATGACAAAAATTAAATTTTTTTCACATAAAATTTATAACAAAAAAAAACACTATCAAAATTTTATTTTAAAAGTTATCTTTTCCATTTGAAGCTAGCTGTACGAGTATGTACCTAACCTATAAGTCTACAGATGACTTTCCTGTGAAATAAGTTCATTTAGGACAACAATATGTGCGTTATGATATTCTAATTTTACTCTCCATTAAAGTTTTATGTGTTTTTGTTTCATAGAGTTTCCGTTAAAAAAAAAAATATATGCTCCGTAAAACTTTTCTCAACAATATTTTTCATTCATGAATGAATGTTAAAGTTGTCGTGACAGCTTTTTTTTTATTTTTGTTAAAGACTTTTGAACTTTTATTAAGAGGAATTTATTCAGCAAAAAAAAACTATGATTTGTTTCGCATCAGAAAATGTAATCATTCCAATCAATATTCAAGGCTCAACCCTTCAACAAAAAACAAAAAAAAAAACAAAATAAACAAATATCCGGATAAACACTTAAATCAAAACCGATTTTATTTATTTTCTAACGCTTTTAAGATAATGATTTTTTTTTCTAGCAAACCGATATACTAGATACTTTGAGGAAACACATTTCTATTTAAGTTTGTTTGTGGAAACGAGTTGAATACGTGCGTGTGGAAAGGGATTAGATGGTTAAATGAAATGAATTGCTAGGACTCAAGAGTGTCCTTTTTTTCTTATTTATTTTTTTTTGTATACCGAAATTTGTTCTTCTCAAAGAAAAAAAAAAAAAAAAAAAAGAAGATGAAAAGACTAAGCGGAAATTTGAGTCAACAAGTTTTTTTTTTTGCCATGGGGATGATTTGTTGTCCTTGCCTTGGCTATTTATTGTCTTTCTGTTGAGAAGTTAAGTTCCAGTCTCAGTCGTTCGTTGTCCTTTGTGTGCTGTTTGTTCGTTTATTTAACCAGGAAGTGGACATTTTTTTTTTTATTATTTGGATGTTCTGTTGGTTTATTTTTCCAATCAAAATATAATAGGTAGGAATAGGAAGAGAGATTCACAATAAAAAAAAAACCACTGTGCGATATGTCTAGTCTTCTCACTATACTTGTCGAATATAGCTTTATCAGATATTGCAGCTTTAATGTGATGATGCAAGGTTTTTTCAAACAATTTTCTTTTTATCTTTGTTAATCGAGGGATGGTAGAGGTACCTATCCCCCATCATTATTGAACAAAAAAATTATAAATCTCTTCGATTTGATTGGAAATTCAATACCTGGTCTATATACATATAAAGCCCTCAAATGCCTACCACCTGATGGTATAAAAGACCCCCAAGTCTTGTTTATCTCTCTCGTAACGTGTTTAACGTGAAATAATTCTGGGGTGGGAAATTCCTGTTATCAGAAAAAAGGTAATCCCTGACATTCACATATCCTATATAAGACCCACATCATCATCATCATCGATACTACTATACCACACTACCTACACCTCCATATTATTATAATGTTTTTCTAGATAGAAAGGTAGGCATAGGCACCCTATTATGTAAAGTCCGAAAAGAAATAACATAAGTACAACAAAAAAAAAACAATATTTTTCTATAGATTCTATAGATTTTAGCTGAATGCCAACACGAATTATGTTTCTTTGTGTAAAACACTGGTTAGGGGAGGCGAATCCCATAGATACCTTGGAGCTTTTTTTTTTGTTTGTCTTCTTACGTAGCGGGTGTGGTAATACCTTGTATGGATAGCTTCCTCGAGGAACATTCCAATAAAAGGAAAATCGAAGATTCATTTTATTTTATCTCTGGTTTTTTTTTTCTTCAAGGAATAGGTACCTTACCTACATACACGGTCCGACGTGAGATTGATTTATGTTGGCATAGGCTTTTTGAATACCTACCACGGATAGATTTTTTGTTTTAAATGAAAAGTCTTGAGTATCTTCTCAGTTACATCGAACTTAGGGCAAGTTGTTTAACTTAAAAGATTATATTTAAACCAAAATAAATTAATATCTGATAGTAAAAGAAGCGACAGTTTTTTAAAAGATTTAAAAAAAAAATCCTGCTCTGGATCTCTCTGGAAGTGATGATGAAAAGTTTTTTTGTTATGATAACCCACCATAAGAAAATCAATCTAAAGGATATCCACAAGAAGACACACAATTTCTCTATTTTTTTTTTTTTTTTTTGCTTTGTGAGTAATTTCAAACTCAGCAAAAATTTTTTTTAAAGATTTCATATTTTTTATCTATCCAGAGATATAAGGTCCATCTAGTAAACTGTACTATCTCGAGGTAGGTATACTTATTTCTATGCTTTTTCTTTTAAACTTAGGTGGGTAGGAAAACTGAATTTAGTCTATTGACTCAAATCAATCGCCCCTTCTATTTGGTGTCTGGTTTTTATTTGTCTTGGTCTGATGCGGTCCTATATCAATATTGCACAAGGAGTACCAAGTGATGGTTACGTTACTGTTATTTACTTTCACTTAATTTCATTTCCAGTAAAAAAAAAAAAACATATGGAACGTGAATGAATGCATTTATGAATTTATGGATTGTTTTTTTTTTTTGGTTTGTTTGTTTGTTTCAAAATTTAATGGATCGTTATAATCATTCGAATGCCATGCATTTTTAATTAAAATACAAATTCAGGAGCTATGTGTGCCATTTGAGTTTGAATATACTTACTTTCTTTTTTCTTACAAACTAATTGAAAAATGGAGATTAATGTTCTTCAAAATAAGACCTCTTTGAATTTAAAGTATCAATATATTAGTACTTTCTGGTATTTTTTTTAACCAGTCCAAATTAGCGGATCACAATCATCTAGTGGTGTCATATACATACATGTAATATTTTGAGACCTACATTTTTTTTTTTGGTTGATCCAAAATACTTAAAAATTCAGAATATTATGGGTAATCGATAGGGTTTGGGGTCATAGCTCTGTATGTGTCCAAATTCGGATTACAAAATTCCGTTTTCTAAAATTCTGTATTTCAAAATTCTGTAAAACCAAAATTCTGTAAGTGCCAAAATTCAGTTTCCAAAATTCGGTATATCAAAATTCTGTAAATCTATAATTCTGTATTCCAAAATTCTGGATTTCAAAATTCTGTGTTCCAAAATTCTGTAAATGATAAATGAAAAATTGTGTGGATTTTGAAAAAAAAAATGGCACACTTTTAAAGCTGTTTGAAACTCAACGATTATGTTGATTTACCCACAGTTAACTTACTAAGTACAAATATTTAATCCGTGGGTAAGCAATTTTAACTCACTGACTTTGGTTAATTAACTGAGATTCAACGATTGATGGTTCAGGCATTAAATTTGTTTCTAAAACATACTTAAGCATTGGACCTCAGTTATTCCTTAGAAATAAGTCAGTACAAATTGCTGAACCGCAGATCAAAAAATGAACCACGTTTCTACAACTGGATCTAAGAACTATTTTTAGGGAGGGAAGTCTATATAAGCATTGAAGAAATATTAGAATTTTATAAAACTGAATTTTAGATTTATTGAAGAACACAGAATTTTGGAAACAGAATGTTGGCACTTACAGAATTTTGGATTTACAGAATTTTGAAATACAGAATTATGGATTCACAGAATTATTTTAGAATACAGAATAATGGAATAGCAGATTAATGGATTACAGAACTATGGTCATACCCTAATGAATAATATTAATGAGTGTCAAGTTAACAAATCAACTCTTACGAATGAATAAATAAGTAAGGTGGACAGCTTAAAATTTCTCGTTCAATAATTTCTATGTTTTTTAGGTGCTTTTCTTACTTGACGTCAGAGTTGTAAAAATGCTTTTTTTACAGTGTTTTAATTTGCATTTATTATTAACAGTTAAATTTTAATGCAATGTGAAAATATTTTGCATTAAAAATTATTCTAATGCAAACTCCAGTATTTGTTGCATTGAACAATAGTTTCAATAAAATTTGAAAATTCCTCGCATTAAAAAAAAAAGTTAAATGCAATTCAAGCATTTTCTGCGTTGAAAAAAAAATATAAATGTGATTTATGAAAAATGTCTTGCATTAAAAAAAATAATATAATTAGAATTTAAAAATTCCTTGCATTAAGAAACATTGAATTTGAATTGAAAAAAATTTCTATAGAATTTCAAAATTTCTTTTATTAAAAAACAATGTCTATAAATTTTCAAGTACGTTATATGTTTATGTTAAAAACTAAAAAAGAAGTATAGCTACGTCAAAATCTAATCCAAAAATGTCAACAAAAATAAATATGTCAAAAAAGTTTGAAAACCATTAAAAATAAAATGCGAGACTTAGTCAGTGAATTTTTGTCATAGAATTCATGTTAATAAAAACGGAACTTAATACAAATTGCGTATGACAAAGGCCCTCACTATGTCACTGATGAGTCCAAGTGAGTAAGACGTTCGAAACGCCAATTTGTAGGACTAAATGTCATAAAAGCTATTTTGAATCAATAATTCAACAAGTCCAATCCTTAATGCTAAGTCTTCTAACGGGTGATTTTTTAAGAGGTTTAGAACTTTAAAAAAAAAAAAACACAAAAAATTCGAAAAAATGAATGAAATATTTATTTGAATCGATAGTTTGAACCTTGCAATTTAATATTTAAAGATAATTTCATGCAAATGTTGACCGCGGCTGCGTCTCAGGTAGCCCATCCGCTGAGTCCAATTTTGGCATACTCTTTCACACATATCGGCCGGTATCTCACGAATGAATACATGGATGTTAGCTTCCAGTGCGTCAATCGAAGCGGGCTTGTCCCTATAGACATTAGCCTTGACATACCCCCACAAAAAATAATCTAATGGTGTCAAATCGCACGATCTAGGCGGCCAATTGACCGCCGGCCCATAAACCGCACCAAACAGTGGCTTTTTCGGGACGCATTGGTAGCTGTTGCAATGCTTCTGGCTGATCTTCACTCCAAATGCGGCAGTTATGCTTATTTACGTACCCATTCAACCAAAAATGAGCCTCATCGCTGAACACAATTTTTCGATAAAAAAGCGGATCCTCGGCCAGCTTTCCAAGAGCCCATCAACAAAAATTCGGCGTTGTGGTAGGTCGGCTGGCTTTAGTTCTTGCACCAGCTGTATCTTAAAAGGCTTTACGCCCAAATCCTTCCGCAAAATTTTCCACGTAGTGCTGTAACAAAGGCCTAACTGCTGGGAACGGCGCCGAATCGACATTTCGCGGTCTTCTGTCACACTAGCTGATACGGCCGCAATATTTTCTTCACTACGCACAGTACGTAAACGTGTTGGTGGTTTGATGTCCAACAAAGTAAATTTGGTGCGAAATTTGGTCACAATCTTCCGAATAGACTGCTCAGAAGGTCGAGAATGCCGACCATAAAATGGAAGCAGCGCGCGATGAACATTTCGAACCGAGCACGAATTTTGATAGTAAAATTCAATAATTTGCAAGCGTTGTTCATTTGTAAGACGATCCATGGTTAAATTGCAAACCAAACTGAAGCTGTTTGACAGTGACACAAGGTACTAAACACACGTCAGCTGTCAAAACCAGTGTTGCCAAAACCAAACCAGCTAAAAAATCACCCGTTACTTCATTAATATATTTCGGTATAGAGAATTTGTAAAATATTAAAATATTTAAAATACGGTTTTCTTAAAAAATAATTTCTGTCATTTCAAATTCTAAAAACATTTTTAAGAAAAAGTATGCAAATCGTAAAATATTTATTTATGTGCATATAATGTGCATATAATATAAAAATTTAAAAAAAATTGGCAACCCGATTTTGAGATAGGGTAAGGCCGGGGATATGGCACCCATTTTTTCTTTGTAACTCAAAGAGTAAAGATGGTTTTTAGTTTAAACTTTGTTATACTTCTTTTGTAATTAATTTTTAAATACAAAAAATAGGTTGAATTCGAAAGCTTATAAAAAAAACATATTTTTTAAGAAAAATTAAAATAACTTAAGAAAAGGCACCTGCTAGAGGTGATATGGAACAAAAATAAAGTCACTATTTTTTTTTTTTCGGTTGTGGATTAAAAGTTAAGGACGTTATTTCAGTTTAGACTGCATCAATTGAGAGCTTAAGTTAAAGTTACTGATATTTTAATATTTCGTTTATTTGAAAAATATGTAATTAAAAAAAATATTTTCCTTAACAGTTTTTTAACATTTGTATGGAAGGTACTGTTATTTTTTCATAAAAGCAAACATTTTTTTTTTAAATACATTATAAAGTGAAAAAAACCTTTAGTATGGAGTTTTATAAAAATCAACCATTGAGTTTTCATAACATTTGATTTTCAAACAAATTTTCTTGGAAATTATTTTTGATTGATTTTCAAACAAATAAAAAAATGATTTTGTGATTTTGTGAAAAAAAAATTTAAAAAATGTTTGGGCAGAGTCACCAAAACCACTATGAACCAAGTCTTAAGAGAGTCGATACAGCTGTTTAGGCTGTAGCCGAACAGACAGACAGACAGAATTTTGCCGAAAACTTTTGTTGGTATTCTCTATCAACGTAGATGGTACTAGATTACCACCCAAGCGCAGCGCCAAGTACCTAGGCATCAATTTCAATGAGCTGCTGAGATTCAACTCACATTCACGCTCTGTACTCAAAAAGGCCAACTTTGCTTTCCACCGCCTCTACCCGCTGATGAAAAAAAATAAGTGTGCTAAGCCAGAAGACAAAAGTTTTAATCTACAAGCAAGTTAAAAGATATTCTAAGAATCTTATAGTATAATTTTTTTTCTAAGTATCAACAGTTTTACAATTTTTTTTCATACATTCACAATTGATCAAGTATTCAGATAGCATTTTTTTTTGCATCACACTATTAAAGAAGTTTTTTTTAAGGAATTTTTACTATCGTGTTTTATTGTTTTAAACATTTTTTCTTTCATAATTTCAATTCCTGCAATTCATGCATTTTATTTTAATTTGATATCTTAAAACTTGGCTTGAAATTTTAGCTCGAATGTGAAGAACCTCTTAGGGCCAGTTTTTCAGTGCAAGATCATCCAAGTCTTGGGGTTAAACCTGAGTTAACTTCAGAAACGTGTTTTTTGTGAGTTAACTCAAGGAAAAAATGGAGTGCCTTTTCAGTTGTGACGCCATCGCTATTTCGATAGTGAAAGTTTTTGTCAGTGCAATTCCGTTATGGTGTCATTTCTATTCTCATGCGTAAATGTCGTAGAGAGATAATATCCATAGTGTTGCACATCAATGGTCATATATTTTTGACAGGTGAAAGATAAAGTTATTCCTCAACTGAAAAAAAAAGTTTCTGAGTTACTTCGGGGTTAATTTATTTTCAGGGTTAGCTAACTCTGGTTTAACTAAGAGTTAAACCTGAACTGAAAAACTGGCCCTAATGATCCTAAAATATAAGATAAATTTTGTGATCTAATGTCAGTTGCATAAAAAAATCATCCCTAATGATCAGTCGAAACTTAACTTAAAATTGTTAATTCAACAAAATGTTAATTATTCTGCATAATTGAGAACTACAACAAACTTTCAATTCTCTTCATGACTTGTAATATCGTCATATTCTTTGTTCTAACCAAACTAACTAACCAAACCATGTGCTTATAATACTCTAAAAGCAGAAGTACCAACTCATATATCTCCTGAAATTTTCTCTCCCAACACAAAAAAAAAATATAAACATTATAAATCAAAACAAAAAGTCCAGCAGAATTAAAGCATACACAAAACCCTCACCCCAAACAAAATAACAACAAAAAACACAACAAGAAAAAGGGATTCTAAAAAACAATGCACCTCCCTATTATCCCAAGAGTTTGCTATATAGAGTGCCTGTTGTAAATATCCCATACAGAGATTCAAACAAAACACACCCATATCGGTGGTTCATTCTGGTGGTGTTATAAACTTTACTCTTAAAATGTCATAAATTAAAATTATATTATGAAAGTTAATAAAGTTGTGGTGTTGATAAAAAAAAAGGAGGTGGTGGAGGCGGGCGTTGTGTTGTGGGATATTTTTGTATAGTCTAAAAATACAATGACTTTTCAGCCATTATTATTTTTGATTTAAAACTAAAGAATTTTTTGAAATATTTTTGCAGAAAACTTTTCAAGCTGGTTGTTCAATGTACAATGCAGTGTTTATTTTTTTTTTTTTTTTTTTTTGGAAAATGCATAACGAAGTTATTTTGACAGTACCTACTCGTACAAACAAAACAGAGAGATGGAATAGTTTTGAAATACAGATATGTACGATTTATTGAGAATTTTTCAAATAATAAATTTATTTACAAATAAAATTCTGGTTTTGTAAATAATAAAATGGAAGTTTTTTGCATATTCTAAAATAATTTCCAAGTTTTATTTTAGGCTTTTTTTCTCATTCTACACTCAAAAGTGTCGATAAACTTTAGAATCAAATATTTCAATGTCATGCTGACGGGAGTGTAGGCATAAGGGTGGTTCGATTGATACAAAAATTGTAAGAAATATTCTGGTTTTTACTTAATCATGTTTGGGCGGTATACAAAACGTATCATGAGGGTTTCCTTATAGAAATCCAAAATATTTTAAAGAAACTAAATAATGCCCTAAGGACGTAAAAGATTTTCAAAATATCATATATCTTAAAAAAAGAAAAAACAAGTATAATCATCAAAGAATTGACTTCTTAATATTTTATAAGCCCAGTGTTAAAAATATTTAACTTTGTTTAAAAATTATCCACCCATAGGTGCCTGAAAAAAGGGCCGAATGGGTGCATTTTCTCCCCTGGCTCTGCAAAATACCACTTAATTAACATTTACCTGCTTTTATTTACTATAAAATTTTGGGTAATAACTTATCGTTTTTCTGTTGGAGGAAATCATGGAATTTCTCCTCTCTGGAAGATGAGATGCCATATGGTTGTCATTGTGATTATTAAAAAATTAGACGAGGTATAAACACGGGCTAGGTAGTACCTCGTGGCATATAAAGGTTAGTGCGTTGCGTAGGAATGTCATGCCAAAGGTTTGGGTTCGATTCCCGACCACAGCCACCTAAAAATAGAAATATTTTTCAGAGTTACTGCCTCTTGCAAGGGACTGACAAATCCTTCAAGAGTATACTTGTTCTGAATAAGGGCTTCTCACCCAGCAGTTCGGACTCGGCAAAAAAATATTAGGTCCCCTCCATTCATGTCAACAATACGCACAACACGAATTCTGTAAACGTATTCGCCATGGAAACGCTGGTATTAGGTCATGGAAACGCTGATTAATCATCAGCTTAAGAAATATCTTGAAGAACGAAAGCTTCTTAATGACCGGCAGTATGGCTTTCGTAGCAATAGGTCCATTGGTGATCTGATGGTATATCTCACCGAGCAGTGGAACAAATTTTTACATGGTTTTGGAGAAAGTAAGATTATTGCACTTGATAATTCAAAAGCGTTTGATAGAGTTTGGCATCAAGCTCTCTATCTCTCTCTATCGAAAATGCGTGCATTTGGTATCGATGAATCTCTTCTTCATTGGATTGGAAATTACCTTTCGGGCCGTTCAATACAAGTTGTGTTGGATGGGTTCAAGTCTGACATTCATAAAATAAATGTTGGTGTGCCCCAGGGCTCCGTTTTGTCTCCGACTCTCTTCCTCATTTTCATAAATGATCTTTTGTCTAAAACTTTCAATCCATTAAATTGTTTTGCAGACAAAAGTACCCTCAGCTTTTCATATTCGATTCCAGACTCACTTCCTTTTTCTTCGGATGTGGAATTTGAACGGCAGCGTATGATAAGCTCATTAAATTCTGATCTTAACAGCATTGTCGAATGGGGAATAAAAAACCGTGTAGAATTTAATGCTTCGAAAACTCAATGCTGTCTTCTGTCGTTGAAGCGAAATCCACCCCCTTTGCCACTATTCATGGGTGGCACTTGCATCGAGGAGACCACCTTCTGTGGAATGAGATTCTTTTCTTAGTCGCACTTCCCGAATGTGGAATGCTTTACCTGACTCTGTATTACCCTCCCATTTTGATATTCAGAACTGCATCGGTATCTCCTCTTGAATCCTTCCCTATTTTCCTAACGCTCGCACTGTGTTCAATCATTTTAAGGGAAGTCACAACCCCTTTGATGCGTGCTTATTATAAAAAAAAAAAAAAACTGGGTTAATATTGCCTTTGCCGTATAGTGCATGCGCTGGGAGAATATATTCAAACTGAATACTTATCTATACAAAATAGATGGCACCACTAATAATTTAATAGTTGAAATTTGGTATTCAATGATGATTTCGGCTTAATATGTTCTAAGAGGCACTGAATTTAACAAAGAATAATGGGTTCCTTACTATGTTCTCATGTCAATGACAAAAAATACCTGAAAATGAATGTGATGGCCCTTATTACGAGTGTCGTCGGTCTCTATAACTACTTTTGTCGATCATCGAAAAAAATAATTTTGTTGTTGAAAATTTCAATTTTTTAACCAAAAACATTAAAACGAAAAATTTTATATCAAAAATTAAGATTTTGAAAACAAAATATGTTAAAAAAAAAAATTCGTATATCCGACGAGTACTCTGACATTTGATTCACTCGCCCACTCACTCATCGATTTTCAGCGAAAAGTGACTCATCTCACTCACTCCCGGCGGTTATGAATAAGCTTAATCTCAGCACTGGTAAAGTCGTTCCGTCAAGATTACGAACTGCTTTTCAAATTATAATCTTTTTGCCGAAGTTCAATTTAAATACTTAAGATGACATTGGCATAATCGACTGGAATATGTGACCCAGCGAATCTAAAGGGGTAAAGAAGGGTACTTGCCCCCTCCCCCCTCTTTATCCAAATATATTTCGTACACAAGGCAATCTGTCTTCTTTTGAATGCATATCAAAGCTATAGCTTTTGGTACCTTAAACAATTATTGCTGTAATTAGTTTGCCCCACTTATTTAAAACCCTGCGTATGCCCTTGGTGTGACCCACCAATATTCAGAAAAATTAGTCTTGCAGTCATTAGAGATTATTTAGGATCCTTAATTGATGAAAAAATGTTATACAGGGTGGCGCACCAATTGTGCTACAATAAGAAATTCAAATAACTTTTTTTTTAATCGATGTATTTCATTTATTTCTTTTTATTGGGTAGAAAATTAAATTTTATTTTAAATAGTTAGTTGTTTTTAAAGATTATAGACCGACCACGCTCATGCGGCACCTGATCAAAAAATTATTCATTGCGGCCTGAAGAGTTGAAGTTGGGATCGCCTCAATTATTGTCGTTATGGACTGCTTTAATTCAGTTAAATTCCTGGGCTTCGTTTTATACACCTCTTGCTTGACATAACCCCATAAAAAGAAGTCTGGTGCAGTCAGGTCAGGTGACCTTGAGGGCCAGCGAAGAGTGGAGTTCCTAGAAATTAATTTGTTTGCGAATTTTTTGTTTAGCTCCGCCATAACTGGTCTGGCTATATGTGCAGTTGCTCCATCTTGCTGAAACCAAACGCTGTTGAATGGTATACGTCTTCGGCACAGTTCTGGGTAAAAAAAAATCCTTCAACATCTTTAAATAACGGTCTCCATTGACAGTAACGGTTACACCGTTTTCTTCAAAGAAGTACGGCCCGACAATACACCTTGATGAAACTGCGCACCACACAGTGACTCGTTCTGGGTGCAGTTCCATCTCATGGAGCATTTCTGGATTAGACTCATTCCATATACGGCAATTTTGCTTGTTTACATTGCCGTTAAGATCAAAATGGGCCTCATCAGACATGAACAAACAATTGATCAATGTGTTGTCTTCTTCGGCCATTGATATCATTTTTTGGCAACATTCCAGGCGAACAGGCAAATCCTGAGGGTTTAACTTGCTAGTAATTTGGACTTTGTATGGAAACAAGTTTAAATCGTCATGAAGTATCCGTTGTAATGACCGTCTACTAACTCCAATTTGCCCCGATAAGTTTCGGGTCGAAACGCTCGGATTGGCCTGTATTGCAGATGCTACTGCTGCGATTGTATCCTGAACCCGAACATTGGCATCTCGATGGTACGGCCTTCGTGCGATGCTTCCAGATTCGGCAAACATGTTTACAAACCTCATAATGGTCCATCTTCTCGGGGGATTGCCGCCAAACTCCCGCCTAAATTGTCTTTGGACGGAAATGACGGACTGCAAAGCATGGTACCGTTGCACTATCCAAATTCTTTTCTCCGTATCCCAAGCATCCAGTTTTATAAATCTAAATAGTAACCTACAAAATAAAAAAAAAATAAGCCGATTACTCACACAGAAAAAAAGTTATTACGTTTTATTTTTGTAGCACGATTCGTGCGCCACCCTGTATTTTTGCGGAACGTTTGCCTTTTTTTTATTTTTTTGGCTTCGTTCCAAGACCTTGGGGCAGTACCAGATCGCAATTTTTGAACAAATTTTTAATTAACCTGACATCATGATAAAAGGGAAAACTTTTGACTAGTGCTCAAAAACTCAATTCCAAGAAAATAAAAATCGAGCCACCCTAATAGGCATTCTGTTTTTTAGTACCCCCCCAAAAATGACATTTTGTGGCATATTTTTTTTTTTTTTTTTTTTTGTTAAAACAGTTTATGCAAACAGGAAAAAGTTGTAAAATCTAAGGCATTTAACAAAGTCATGAAAAAGAATTGTTCTCTAAGTTTTATTATATGCAATATAACCAAGAAGGAATAAAAATGTTCAATTTCATTGCGATGTAAACAAAATTGGCCCGTTTTATAGTTAAACTATTTTTTTATGATAAAACAAAAAAATATTCAATTCTCAATACGAAAGCGTAACTCATAAAAAAAACAATTGTGTGGAGACGCACTTATTATTCATTATTTTGGTCCATACTATCACAATTTTAATATAATATTATAAATGTATGTACTCGTGCATAAACACACAAATAAAAATAAATTTTGTGGTTCAACAGCTCGTTAGAGGACCATATTCTTATTGTTCAGCACGAATATGAAGAGGAACTACGATATATACGAGTATAATGCTGCCGAGCCCAAACGGCTAAGATGAGATGTACTTCCTGAAACATAATTTTGTGTAGGATATTTACTCACTTTAGTTGATTATTAAGAACAAAAAAAAGAACAATCAACAAATAATTCTCATAATCCTTCTTCGTTTTTGAAATTTTTGGCAATTTGTCCAAATTACCATTATATACTCGCTGCCCCCCATAAATAAAAACGGATTAAATGAAATTTTTGAACTGTGTTGGGGATACAATTGAAAACAATTAAAATAAAATAAGTTTTAATTTAACGTTTTTGTATATTGTGTTTTTTTTTTTTTTTTTGTTCTCTCTCTCTTATCGTTAAGCACATACTCTATATATGTACTCCCCAGAGCCAATATTGACACAATGCAATCAATTTGCTTTAAATTCGTATCTCTGATGTTCTGATGGGTTTGGATGTGATGAGCGTTTAACAAGGCATCGCCATTAACCATCGCGTGATGTTATGTCGATTCACAGAGAGAAAGAGAAAAAGAGTGTGTATTATACCCTTTTTTACACACAAATTCAATTTAATGAGTCGATAAAGGAATGCATTTCATTCACTCAATGCTAGCTTGGATATGGACATGAAGCTGATACCGGCTTCAAGGCGGGGAGGGGGGGAGCTCTGCATGCTTCCTTTTATTATTGAAGGAGCGCTTGAGTTTAAATTATTGTGGAGGAATTGGAAGTGATGGAATTTTCTACGCTTTGTGGTACAATATTGGTGTTGTTATCCTTCTTCGGGGGACGAGAGAAAAGATTGTCTGAAAACAAAATTTAATTATTTCGACTTAAGCCACATTACTCATGGCTCAATTAATTAACGACAATTGGACGACATGCAACTTCGATTCATTACCATCAATATACAATAAAACTAATGGAGGCGAAACAAGATATCATTCTTCAGGTCATTAGGCAACGAATCGATTAAATATTATAGATATGGAGTAAATATAGATGTCCTTTTGGTAGGTATATGATGATGGAAATAATGGACAGGAAGTAAATAAATCAAAAAGCATCTGAAGCTCTTATATCCCGTGTATTCCGTTCAACTTACCAACTAATTTCAACAAAAAAAAAAAAAACTAATTGAAAAAATATATATAAGCAATCGGATTGCACGAACTTGCTCTTGAGGTTCAAGGCTATATAATTTGGGCTAGACATTGATGTTTTTAAATACAATGTAACTATTAAGGGAAAAGTGTTATAAAGTTCTATAACAATTCAATTTCTTCCTTAATTTTAGTTTTATCCGAATTTCAATATCTGTAAAATTTTTAAGTGCAATATTATTAACTTCGCTTTTGAAGTTATTGTAATTGGTCCTATTTTTTGAATTGAAAATTTTTACATATCTTGAATTGGAATCCATCATTTTTAGAGAGATATCTGCGTCTGTATGTACTTTCGAACGTACGTTCCTTCGCTTTTTTTCGTTCCTCATATCTCAAGAAAGAATGAAGATATTGACTTAAAATAAATTATGTTTTATAGATAGAAGTTTCGATACGTGCAGAAACGACTTTCAAAAAATGTCAATTAGCGGTTTTTTACTATAGCAATTTAAAAAACCCTTGTTAAATTTCTTAAGTATCAAATATCTCAAGAACAAATCATGCAATCGAGTTCAGGTTAATTTTATTCCACGCATATTAACGTGATAAATAATTGGTAAAAACATAGAGAGATATAAATTTGTAACTTTTAATAAATAAAAAAAAAGTTTCTGTACATTTTTTCGAAAAAGTGATTTTTCTCCAATATCTTGAAAACAAACAATGATATTGATTCAAATTAGCTTTTTATCCTAAGTCTTCAACTTGGGTTGGGGTCAAAATCCCGAAATCCCGAAAATCCAAAATCCCGAAAACCCAAACTCCCGAAAATCCAGAATTCCGAAAACCCAGAATCCCGAAAACTCAAAATCCCTAGAACCCAGACTCCCGAAAACCTATAATCCCGAAAACCCAAAATCCCAAAAATCCAAAATCCCAAAAACTCTGAATCCCGAAATCGAAATCCCGAAAAATAACTAATCTACATAAGAAAAAAGATTTCATAAGTAGAGTTAGTGATAATACTTTCATTCGAACCCATATGCTTTCACGCTTTGTTTCTTATTTACGTTTTATTTGGAAATGTAGATGGAATGCAATTACTTCGAAATTAAGTACTTCTTTACTTTGTTATTTATTAATTAAAACTATTTGATTTCAATTCTATAAGGGCATATCTACACCATTTTGCCGATACCGATACGTTATCGCTACATTAAAATATGTATACATAAGAAAAACTGACAAGAGTCAAAGCGAATCAGGTATCGACAATGTGAATGTACTTACTGTTTTCTGTCTTAAGATACATTGTTATATAGAAACTTTATCGATAAAAAAAACTTTAATTTGAATTTGGCCTTAAAATTCGTCAGAGAAGTCCAGTAACTTTTTTATTTATTTTGTATTTGTTTATAATTTACTCGATTTTCAAATATAGTTTTCGGATTATGGGCCTTCTGGATTTTGGGTTTTCGGGATTTTGTGTTTTCGGGATTCTGGATTTTTGGTATTCTGGGCTTTCAGGAGTCTGGGTTCTAGGGATTTTGAGTCCGTCTCCCCTTCTACTTGGCTGATTTATTTCAGTATTATATAGAATTTGTATTATAAAAAAACTTTCTTAATGATATTGGCCTCGAAGTAGTTTTATTTAATGCACTAGCTTATTAATAAAAATTGATATATTTTTTAAAAATATTTAATCAACACTTTTTTCTTAAGTGAAAAAAACTGCAAGTAATTTAACCAAACATTTTTTTTGCTGATAATTGTTTTTCATCTCAAATTTCTTAAGAGCATGTCGTTTTTTTTAAGCCAAAAAACCAAATGAATTTGTACCAAAATCGTTGAAATTTTTTTTCTTTATTTGTTTTTTTTTGTTTTTTTTTTACAAAAATTCATAAAAAACTAGCCTACTTATCAATATCTTAAAACTAACTTACTGGCCCCAATCGGGCGCTCTAAGTTAAACTAGAATAACTTAATGCTAAGGCCTTTCGGCGATTTTGTAAAATAATTCAACAAACATTGTGTTTTTTAAGTAAAAAAAAATTACCAAAAATTGTTAAGCAAATTGTTTCTTCTTAAAAATCTTGAGAACAACCAATGATATTGACTTTGGGTTACTTCTGTAAAGTTAGCCATCAGGGCAACTTTCACCTAAGTCAATGAAAATGGGACCTTGACAGGAACTTCAGATTTTTGGCATTTCTTTTTTATTTATATTCCCGATTTTTCAGTTCACCAGCTATTGGTGCAATCCTGTTGTATCTCAAGGGCCGAGTTGCTAGGAACTTGCAGTACCTAAGTTTCCAAATTTGCATTTTAATGAGAGGCTATACATAGGTTAAGATTTTTAAGTCTTTAATTTTTTAATAAATTTGACTTCACTAAAAAGTCGCATCATGCATCTTAAGAACCAAGTTTATATGGAACCTTACTGCAAGTTACTACCATATTTGATTTCCAGATACAAGATGTGATCTGCTAAATTTAATGCTGAGTTTCTGGCAGAACAGAATGGAGATCGAGCTGCAGCTGGAATAGCTGTCAAAATTTTTAATACACACAAATCCAATGATCGAACACAACACGATGCAGATACAGATGCAGCTCGATAAGTTGGCCAACTGTTAATATTTCCTTGCCGCCTTTTTAACGTTTCAAAATTGCGCGTGAAACCGAATGTTTACAAGGAGGTTAGAGTGAGTTTCAAATTCTTTTCAATTTCTCATAAAGGACGTAAAGAAATTTAAGCTTCCATTTCATCAATATCTATTTTTATTTTTGTTTTTATTTTTATTTTGGTTTTGAATTAAACTCGACCAGTTGACATCAAATGACTCAAATGTCAAAAATCTGTACAGCACATTGTGGGCGGGTAAAAAACTTTTTTGACAACTATTCCACTTGCAGCTCCATTTGCAGCACTTTATTCTGTTCAGGCAGTTAAGAGGTAAGTATTTTTTTAAATTAAGTTCTCTTAATTTGGAATTAAACTATTTTTGAAATGCGAAAACTAAAAATTTTGAGCCTTACTGCAAGTTCCTAGCATACTCGGTTGCGGTTCCTTCCTATCATGGTCCCACTAGCTTAGGTGAAAGTAGCTTTGATAACTGAAAAAATAAGTAAATAGAGCAATCTGTATCGTGGTGGAATTTGATTCTTCATGGAACCTATTAAATCTGCAGAAATATGTTTTCTATATTCTCAGCACCAACTGCAATAAATTCTAAAATGATATTCCTCTGATAAACCCTACAGGCTTTGGTTTAGGCCTTGAAATCTGGGAGGCTCTTTTTACCTTTTGGTAAAACTTCCAAATTTTATTCTTGCAATTATAATCCTCTATTGGTCCATCTTTTGTTCCATCTGAGAAGCCCGTGATCTCTCCGCTCTTTTGGTCGTAGAGCTCGTGAGCTACTCTGGTCCTTCTATGCAACACCACTTCGTCTACTGCTAGGCTACAGCTGCATGTACTTTCCCGAATTCTTCGACAAACTAGAGGTTTCTATCATACTGTAACCTTGAAAAAAAGATATCACAGATTTTGATTGATTGCGTGTAGTACAGACTAATTCAATATGTGTACCTATCCATCTACTTCTCAGCTGATGAAACTTTATAACTATGGAACCTTTGCAGAATCTTTCTCCCCTTGGTCCCCTGGGACACATGTAGTTATTGTCAACTCACAAAAACTTGTAGTACTAGTAACTAGAGTACACTTTTATAAATCCTGCTTTAGGTTGACTTTTGTAGAACGAATCCTTGAGTCTGATTCAACTTCTATGCCTTTATTATCACCTTCTTTTCATCTATAGAATTTCACTTACAATTAGAGCTGTCTCTGCTTACACCTTTTCCTATGCATATTTGCATGCATCAAATGCACATTCAAAAACTCAAAAGCCTAAGATGGGTTGTGGCTTGTGGCTTTGGCATGCAAGTGTCAAGGTGCGCCCTTTTGCTGTTTGTTTTTTTTTTTTTTTTTTTTGTACATATTTGTTTTTTCTTCCTTGCACAGTTCGCGAACTGTCTGGTGATTATTCAACGTAGGTATGCACAACACAACACATACTCGTACAAACAATGACTGCAATATAAGTAGGCAAGGTAAGGTAACGTGAATCCGTCTGCCCTCAAGGAACCACCAAGCCGAATAGCACCAGCACCATATATAGTAGGTAGATAAACCATGGCGCATCATCATGGCGAACAAGGCGAAGAAGAGATCAAATAACCAGGTTGCATATTGCCGGTAGCACGATGCACGACCAGTCTTTAACCTCCACTCTGGTTCTCCTCTCCCATTGAATGACAAAGCCAATACGTGGTTGTGGAATAGTGGTATAGTGGATGTGCGATGTGGTCGCTCAAAGAAGCAAGATACCCATCCAAATCGTGGTTCTCCCATCATGCATCAGAGAGAGATTAAGGTGGCAACATGCTTAACATGACATCCGCATGTCCGATGTCCATATGGGGCAGATATACAGGAAGCCATCTGCCTGGGATGAGTTATTGGGTCAATTTGTTGTCATTTCCTTGTGTTTTGTTTGAGAGTTTCGTTTATATATGTTTATCTTGCAGCATAAACTTTATCTGTTTTTGTGCATCGGAATCATCATCTCTCCGTCATAAACAAACAAATAAACTCTTTTTTTTAACAGCACAGCCCTCAAGACTTACAAATATATTTTCAACAAATGACGTGCCACTTGAATTTATCGAAATAATTAATGGACCTTCTCTGGTCTTGTGCTCTTGTGCACCATGAAGGCATCACAGAAATCACCCTTTTCGAATTTGTGACGATAATCGAATTGGGCGCGTTCACTCTTCATCGCCAACGTGCGTCGTCTTTGTTGTCTTCGTGTTCAAGTCGAGAATCGGGATGCTATCTCAATCTCAAATTACCCTTAACAAGAAATGACTCTATTATCAACAGAGTTCAATAAAATTGAATTTCCAGATGTAAGAGAATTAAAATTTATTGAATATTCCAAGATATTTACGTATGTACGAGTATAGATGGTAGATTGAAAGAAAGTACCTAATGAAATGATTACAATTTTGAAGACCTACCACCACCTACTTTTTGTATAATAATATCAATTTACAGAAAGAGGGTTTTAATTTACTTAACCCTTCGGAGCGTTGACTTTGACTTTAATGCTGCTGCTGACCTTTTTATAGCTGAAAAAAGTATGACGTGTATGTCCCAAATTAAGTTTTCATTTTGACAATCCTCTTAAATCAGTAAATATGAGGTTATTGGAACAAGGTATCAGGTTTTATGCATCATCAAACAGTTCGAATTTCTAAGCTTCAAAATTAAACTGGAAGAAGTGGTTCCTATCGATAGGGAAAAACTCACTACCGATAAATAAATCCTTAAACGGAGAAAAGGATTCAAGCCATTGTACCTATTCAAATTCTTTTTTTTTTCTCTTGTATTTTAAAAGTAGTTTTTTAATAGTGAAAAATCATTGCTGATTTGAGAAATGTTTCGTGTACTATCCGATTTATTCACCAAAATCCATTAATCTTAAGACAATAGATAGACGAAAACTATTTTTGGATAAATGGATGAGTAAACGGTGCACATTGGTCTTGGGAGTGAAATACAGAGTCAGATTGAGCATTCCACAATCGGGTAATACGTCTGAAATATGGCTCAAGGAAGGCCAAACTGACTTGGATTTGGGACAGTATAAATCTATAAGAGAAACATCTGCACCAAATGCATCCCAAGAAAATTATTGCTGGGTGGCAATTTGGTCTGGTGGATACAAAGGTTCATACTTCTTCCAAGGAGACTGGGATAACTTGTTACCATCAACAGCTGGTCTTACAGATCGATATGATAAGCAATTTCCTGGAGCCTCAACTGTGGTTCGACAATGAACGTGCCACACGCACCACCTGTTACAACTGCTGGTTGGAACAAGCAGTTTGAGGTTAGGGTTATTTTGCACAGTTCTGAAGTGAACGTCTTCACGAAAACAAGCCTTAAAAGAATACAATGAAAAAAGAGGCTGGGTGCGATCCACACTGGTAACTTCCCATTGAAATCCTCAGAAGCTAAAGGCAAGATATTATTCTGTTGTTAAAAAATCACCAATTCAAAACTTTCTAGAATGTTTTAAGATGTTCAACATGAAATCAACTAATGGCCAAAAATAAGTTCGTTTCGAAACAATGGAAACATTGTTAAATACTCGTAAATGTTTGTACATAGGTTTGTAAACTTTTTAATCCAGCCCAACTAACAATTTAGCTTGTATACGGTAAAATTTTTCGAATTTGGCAAGTAATAGCTTGTATAGAGCTTGTATAAGGCCATCTTGAGCAAGCCAAGAACTTTCCACCGGAAATTTAAACAAATAGCTGCTATAAGGCCTTTAAATATGAGTTACACAAGCTCTTTACAAGGCTTGTAAATATAAGTTAGAAATGGCTTGTATAAGGCCTTCCAAAGTTGTTTACTGAGAATGTTTAAAGTAATAGCTGCTATAAGGCTCTCCACAACAAATCATTGTAAACAACTTGTATAAGGCTTATTTGTAAAGGCCTTATACAAATTAAAATAATCAGTGAAGATCAACAAGTGTGTCTTATAATCAAAATGTGTCTTAGAAGCAATTCTTAAAACAGCCAGAGAACATTCAAGAAGTTTGGAAGAACAAAGAACAGATTTAAGATGCGGATAGTTATTGACTGTTCCCTCTGCGTGAACGTGAAGTATATGTTATCAACTTATTCCCTTTTGATTATGTTTTCCTCAACAGCAAATTGGCATAGTGGTAGAGTACTAGACTGGTACGAGGAAGGAATCGAGTTCAAATCCCAGGTAAAAAAAACACTTTTCATTTTTATAACTAAACTAACATTTGACTCATTACAGAATACAGAAAAAAAGGTTTCGAAAGCTGTCTGAGGACAAAAAAAAATACAACAAAATAAAATGCAACAAAAAATTCAGCATCGGAACAATAAAAGAAAAAACCGATAAAAAAAATATTTTTTTTCTCTCGATAGATTGCTTATGCAAAATAAATTTGGGTAAGGCCTTATATAAACATCCAAGGCAAGCTATTGGCAATAGCTGTCATTAAATGGCTTTCCTAAGGCCTTAATTAAACATCCAAGGCAAGCTATAGCTTGTTCAGCCAAGCTAATAGCAGTTCATGAAAAGCTATTTGCTGCTATAAGACCGGTCAACAAAAGTCTTATTGCAGTAAATTAGCTTGAGTAAATGCGCCAAAACGACTTGCATAAGGCCTTTTACTATTTCTATAGCAGTCTAAAAATAGCTTTTATAGAACCTTATCCAAGCAAAATTGTTAGTGGGGAGTGACCTTGTAGTTTCATGGGAAAAGACCTTGCGCTAGATCGAGGCTGTTCTGGTTTTTTGTTGAGTTGTTTTTGATGTTGGCCTAGTAAATAACCCTAGTTTTTGATCTCGAACACCGAACAAATCATGGTAAAAAAATCAAAGAACCATGAAATTTTCACTAATTTTTCTGTAATTGTCGATTTTATACCGACTAGTTTTTGATGAAAGCATTGCTCTAAGATTTGAAATTAGTTAAACTTGTATCAATTTGAGCTCAAAATCGTCTCACCAAAGAGTTTCCTTTCAAAAGAAAAAAAGATAGCCTTTCAAAATATATTAATAATAAATGTAACAATATATTGAAAAATAAATTGTTCTTAGCATTATATAGTCCAATACTTTAGAGCGTATAGGTTGTGTCAAAAAGATAACAAAAGTAGCATAGGATGGGGTGTACCTACCTCCTCGTTCAAGTGGGAGGGGCAATTATCTAAAAAAAGTGACTTAAACAATTAAAAACAAATATTGAAGCACAATGGTAATATCTGGAGAAAAATCCCTTTGCTCCTTTTAGGTTAAAAATCCATTCTTCAATATCAATTTAAAATATTGTTATTTTAGTTGATAGTTTTGAAAAAAATTATTTTAAATACAAAATTGTAATAAAAACAATGATTTTTTTAAAAAACATTATTTTCTTTTCATTTTATGAACTTTTGCACGATTTTTTATTAAAATATTTAATGTTCTCAATAATTTTAAGTCAACAAAGGCTTTCTAGCTATTGGGAAAAATTGAAAATAACCAAATCCACCTCTCAATTTTCAGTCAAGTTAATTTGTTAATAAATTGTCTATTTACAAAACAACTAAAGGGTGATTTTTTAGCTGGTTTGGTTTTGGCAACACTGGTTTTGACAGCTGACGTGTGTTTAGTACCTTGTGTCACTGTCAAACAGCTTCAGTTTGGTTTGCAATTTAACCATGGATTGTCTTACAAATGAACAACGCTTGCAAATTATTGAATTTTACTATCAAAATTCGTGCTCGGTTCGAAATGTTCATTGCGCGAAAAATTGTGTTCAGCGATGAGGCTCATTTTTGGTTGAATGGGTACGTAAATAAGCATAATTGCCGCATTTGGAGTGAAGATCAGCCAGAAACATTGCAACAGCTACCAATGCATCCCGAAAAAGCCACTGTTTGGTGCGGTTTATGGGCCGGCGGCATTATTGGGCCATATTTCTTCAAAGATGATGCGAATCGCAGCGTTACTGTCAATGGTGAACGCTACCGAGCGATGATAACAAACTTTTTTTTGCCCGAAATGGAAGTTCTTGACTTGCATGATATGTGGTTTCAACAAGACGGTGCCACATGCCACACAGCACGTGAAACAATGGGGCAATTGCGAGGCGAGTTTGGTGCACAGTTAATTTCACGTTTCGGGCCGGTCAATTGGCCGCCTAGATCGTGCGATTTGACACCATTAGATTATTTTTTGTGGGGGTATGTCAAGGTTAATGTCTATAGGGACAAGCCCGCTTCGATTGACGCACTGGAAGCCAACATCCATGCATTCATTCGTGAGATACCGGCCGATATGTGTGAAAGAGTATGCCAAAATTGGACTCAGCGGATGGGCTACCTGAGACGCAGCCGCGGTCAACATTTGCATGAAATTATCTTTAAACATTAAATTGCAAGGTTCAAACTATCGATTCAAATAAATATTTCATTCATTTTTTCGAACTTTTTGTGTTTTTTTTTTTTAAAAGTTCTAAACCTCTTTAAAAATCACCCGTTACTTGTTATTATTTACAACTGCTTTCCTTTGAACAGCTGTATTATGAAAACTATTGGGTCTAGAGAAACAATTCAAGGTTCAAATTGAAGAAAATTCAGTCGTTAAATTAATTGCAATTGCAGCCTTAAATCAGTCCTTGGGGGAGAAAATACTCAATAATTGAAAAAAAGCACGCAAAAATCGCGATATTTTTGATTTTTAACAATGTTGCGTTCAGCGCTCGAAGTAGAAAATTTGGATTCTTCATAAAACTTTTGCCATTGACAAAAATGAGCAAAAACTCACAAATACCAGATTTGATCCAAGGTCACTTATCCTTTGCAAGGCTCCTGTGCTGTAATAAGTGAAGTATATGTGGTTATTTTTGTTTTTCTTCAAAACTGAAGACTTTTTAGCAAATGGTTTTCAGAAGTTGGCTTAAAATTGAAAAGAGCATTGAAACTAAAATTCCTACTACCATAAAATAAAAACAATTAGTCAAGAAAACATTTTTTTTTTTGTTTCTATTTTCAAAAAATTGTGTTGGAAAATTATTTTGGAGAACTGTATCAATTGAAACTGGCTTATTTTAAAAGAATATTGAAGAATGGATAGCTGACATAAAGCTTAAGGGTTTTTCACCAAATATTACCACAGCTCTTTAATATTTGTTTTTCTGTTTAAAGTCACTTTTTTGAATATTTGCTCCTCCATTTCTGAAAGTGAAGAAGTACTTCGTGGCATAATGGTTAGTGCGTAGGACTGTCATGCCAAAGGTCTGGGTTCAATTTCCAGCCACTGCCAGCTCAAAACAGAAATCTTGTTTTCTGAGGTACTGTCTCTTGCGAGGGACTGACAAATCCTCCAAGAGTATACTTGTCATGAATAAGTGCTTCTCCTCTAGCCGTTCGGACACGGCAACAAATTGTTGGTCCCCTCCATTCCTGCCAACTACACGCACACAGAAATGGTTGAGAGTTGTAAGTCACTAGGCTCTGGTTCTCCATGAGCTGTTGCACCAGTTAATTTATTTATTTTTATCTGAAAAGGAAGATATGCATCCCCCTTCCAATACTACTTTTTTCTTCTTTTGATCCAAACTTAGCACACAGTATTTGCCATTATACTGTCAATTACACTACTGGTTGTTTTATATTTATAACTAATATATTTTGAAAGGCTGTCTCTTGAAAACCCTTGGGTCTGAAAAAATTTTGGGTTCAAATTGAGGCAAGTACAATTAGTTTCAAATCCTACAAATTGTTATCAATAAACATATATATATCAATTTTATATAGAATATAATTATTCCAAGGCCAAAATCATTTTCTGAGATATGTATTTGAATATTATATTATATATATATATTGAATATTCAAACCAAAACCTCATTTTCAAAAATGTTTATTTCTTTTTATATTTTAAAAACTATTAATTGTTTTTTTTTGATATTTTTGTTAGTATACTAATAGTCAATATAGGCATTTTTTAGATCCGAGCTGGTCAAAAAAAATTTATGTGGGTTTCTTTTTTAGTACGCTCCATGACTTTAGAATAAAAAACACCGGGCGAATGGTGCAAGTAGTTGAGCGTAGCGAACAGCATCGTTTTTTCCGCTCATTTCAAATCACATCAAATTTCAGTTCAGGTTTTTGAGTTTTTCAAGGTTTTGATATATCCCGAGCTGTCAGATGAAAATTAGTCAGTACTAAATTTTGATGCGTCGTTGAATCCATTTATTTCGAATCGTAAGACAGTTCAGTGCTAAGATTTGTCTCAAAATTATATCGAAAAGCTTGAGCCTTAATAAAATAAAAAAAAACCGTTAATCGAATTTCGACATAATACCTACAGCCCAGTCGTATTGTAGATTTACTATGCAAATTATGGGATAGTTTTGATTTTGCCCCTCTTTTATTTTTTTTTGGCGGTGTGGAATCCGAATCTGAGGTTTGCGTCTTAAATCGTTTGCATCACGAAATTTTTGTCGCAAGCCTCAGATTCGAATTTAGCACCCACGAAAACATAAAAGAGGGGTAAAATCAAAACTACCCCGTAATTTAATCTCTAAGAGCCTTTTTGAGCACAAATTGACTGGACTATAAGTATTTTATCCGAAACATAATTCTTGCGATATTCCTTAAATGACACATTAATACCGACGTCATTGAAATAATTGGTAAGAATCCAACATAGTCAAATGTATGCCAATGGGGACGATTCTCAAGAATTCTTCTTTTTTAAGTATAATTAAAACTACTGCATAACCTTAATTACATATAATTTGTCTTTATCCAGTAGTCATTTTTTTTTAATGAGACAATACCGTGCTTAATTTTCTGCATCATCATTACCCACTCCATATACTCACACCCAAAAACTAACAACCTTAAGATAAAGAGTAATGACCTTTAATAAGACACAAGGAATGTGTCAGTACTCAGTGTTCAGTGAGTATATTTCATCTAACCAACAAAAAAAAAAGAAGAAATTACACATAAAACATTGTTTCAGTTTAAATGAACTTATTTGCCAACACTAACATCAGATCCGTCATTATTTCGTCTACTCACGAAAAGTCATGTCGTTCGTTGTCCGTACTCCGGACTTTTGGATTTTAGTCCTTAGTAATTTAGTTTTATCTGCCCGCACCCTCTCCATTCTGTCGTCATCAGCAGCCGTTATAAGGGCAAAATCGGAATTGTAAAGCTCATCTCGGTTTACGACAACGACGACACTAAGTCTTTTGTGTTTGTGAAGAAGGGTGGATGGACGGCATAATTGAGTTTTCTGGGTGCATGCACCCTGAAGAGCGCATTCACATAACTCTATATAGTCCACTCATGTATAGATACACAAGTACAGGGTGTTAAAGAAAATATATATTGACCTAAGACCAATGAGTCAAAATATTCTGTAAAATAGGTTTCGTCCGGAATTTTACTGAAGTCAGAAGTTAGGCTTAAACATACTTTAAGTCTTTGAGAGCTGATAGCGACTCTCTTAAGTATTTTCGTATGCATTTCTTGTGAATTTAAAACCAGGTTAGTACCTTTGCAATTTGTTGTGACAAATTTTGTGTTGCTATCAGTTCGTCTTTATTCCTAGGTTATATATTTATTTGAAATTTAAAACTTTTAAGTACGAAACTCAATTAGGAGTAAGAGATTGATCTACAAATTATCACATTGGTACCCCATGGATTCAATTTTTAATCATCAAAATGGCATTTTTACTTATTTTTATAAAATACTTAAAACATTTAAATTCATTTGGCATTAAACATTTTTCGTTACACATTTTTATTTCAGAAATATGACCAAATACTGACATCCCTTATATACTAAAAGTTGAAGCATCAGTTAAGCTATTAACACCCTGTAATGAAAGACACATGACCGGAAGGAGTTCTTTTGTTTTTCGATGGTCGAATACCAGGATGTAACTGATGCGTGATAAAATTAATAACAAAGAGAAGGAAATTCAGTTCATGTTGCAGTGAAATAATGGAATTTAACTTAAATAAGGACGCCTTTCGCGAGTAGGTACCTTCAATGACAAAGGCATACATACGACCATAGATGATGCTGTTGAAGTTGCAATAAACAAAAAAATAAAGCATTGACACAAAAGAATCACTAGTCTGAAAATTCTTAATTGAGTCGGAAATTTGCAAAAATTTTCATAAGCCATATTCAAGTGTTAAACTTTTTAAAAATCGAAAAATAATTCTTTTCAAAACCAAAAAAGCACGTTGTACAGTAAGAACAACATCACCTGTAGGAAAACAAAATTGCCTGGTCTGAAGTCTGAACAAAGGGTGGTAAAAGCTTTCTTTATATAAAGAAGTAATAATTCAAAGGTATAGAATGATTGACAAGGTGAAAGACAGGCAAACACAAACACAATGTTGTCGAACTTAAACGGATGGATCGATTTTTTTCAAACTCGGTGAGTACACAACAATGTTTGGTAATTTTACCTACAAGTTTTTTAATTTTTTTTGCTAAAAATAACGTTCATAAATGTATTTTTTCTCTTTAGCGACTCAATGTTTTTTCTTTAGAAGAAATTAATAAATTCAATTTAGTAAAAGCTATCTTTGAATGGTAAACCATTTTTCAAAAAATGGTTATTTTGGTATCTCCCAAGAAATCATTTAAATTTTTCGACTAGCTTACAAAGAGTATAGCTGATTTCAAAAATTTCTTTTAGACAGAAATGTTATGAAAAATTTAAAAAGCATTGTGTACCTACTAGATAAATATTTTTTTTTTGATAAAATATTGCGAAAACAACATGGTTGACTTTCTTTAAACTCAGTAATTAAGGGTTTTTGTTGACATTTTTTAGAATACTTTTGAAAAAAATGTTCTTCTATGAATAAGACCTTACGTACAAATGTACGTACAAATAAAAAAGTTAAAAAAAAAATATTCTTTGTCACGGAAACAGCTCCTACGATTTTGATAAAACTATTTTTGGATACTAAAACTAGTGCGATCTATATATCCATGATGCTCATTTAAAACCAGGCTAGTTGAGATACGTGAAGTGTTTAAAATATTTAATATAATTTTGCCTTCGTGCAATACTTTCATCATACATTGTGACCACTTTTTTCCACATAAGTAAGGTCTTTTCAATAATATTATATAAAAACTCCGACCTTATTAATATTTTTGGAGTTCGATTTATGTACCTGGTTCTTCACGACTGGCATGGATATAATACAAATTCAAAAAGAAGATCTAATAATCTTGTATACCAAAATTTTTAAAAAAGAATTAAAAAATTCAAATATTTTTTCTTAATTCGATATCTTTAAAATGAGCTTTTTTTGATTTTTGTTTTGCATAAAGTAAACCGGGGTTACATTGTTCTAATTTTCGGATAGTTTTAAGAAAATAATTTATTTTGTAAAGGTATTTAACTAAAATTGATCTAAAAACCATTTCTATGAAAAAATACCCAAAGAACACCTCATATTTTTTATTTTGAAAAAAACAAAGAAAATAATGTTTTTATTTCATTGAAAGCTTTTTATGTTTTGAATTTAAAAAATAAAAAATATTATTATAATCTTGAATTTTTTACCCGAATCAAAGAAAAAGAAGTAGCAGAAGGGTCGCCATTCAGTTAAGCGGCTGACTGGTAGAGCGCACATTTTTCAAAAAATGGTTATTAATGGTACCTCCCTAGGATCAATTTCTTTTTATTTTCGATTTCTTTCAAAACGATAGTTTTGATTTCAATAATTTTTTTATACAGAAGCTTCTAAAAAATATGCTAAAATAGTTTTTCTTACCGAAATTTTCAAAAAAATATTTTTGGATTTTTAAAAATTGTTCATTTTTTTCATCCGATGGAAATCTTCAGAAGACACTCGGTAAGAATCGGTACCGAGTAGAGTGAGACTTGTACAGCATTAAGACCACCGGACCATCAGCTCATGAAGCTTGGTTCTTCTCCGAACATTGTCTCGTCGTACATTTAAGACAGTCTCGTTTTTTGGAGTTGCTATGACTTTGCAGTCGCTGATTGTGTGATACAGCGTGTTTTTTAACCATTTCTGAAATCATTTCAATTTGAAGGTCACGATGTAGATCGCTATTTCTTATACACCAAGGGGCATTTATTATTCCACGAAGGACCTTGCTTTGGAATTTTTGGATGGGTTCAGCATTTGTTTTCTTTGTACAGCCCCATAGTTGGATGCCATATGTCCAAACGGGTTTCAGTACTTGCTTATATAACATTAGTTTGTTCTGTACTTCAAGTTTAATGCTTCTCTTTTCCTTTTGATGTGCTCTTTCCATTTAAGCTTTGCATCCAAATTCATTCCAAAGAATTTGGCAGTATTGGAGTAAGGTACTGCTATATTGTTTATAAGAATTGGAACATTGTTTATTTTTTTGTTTGTAAAGTTTATATGCGTGGATTTTGTTTCATTTAGTTTGATTCGCCATTTTTGCGTTCAATCACTAACTTTATCGACTGCATTTTGCAGTTTTTGTGTTTCCTTCATAACGGATTTATCTGGCACCAATATTTCAGTATCAATATCAATATCAATAGCGTTGATGTCAACTGGAATATCCCTTGTATATAACAGATACAGGGTTGGTCCTAGGACACTTCCTTGTGGTACACCGGCTTCAATTTTCTTTAGTTCCGAGTAATTTTGGTCGTACCGTACTCTAAAGAGTCAGTTCGTAACGTTGGATTGCAGTATTTCGTAGTACTGCCTGGGAAGATCCCTATGCAGTTTGTACTCAAGTCCCAAGTGACAAACCTTTGCAAAGGCTTGAGCAACATCTAAGAATATAGCCGAGCACACTTGTTTTTCTTTCAAGTGCCTTTTCCACAACATCCGTAATCCGATGCACTTGGTCTATCGTGGAATGTTTAATTCAAAATCCAAACTGTTGCTTTGGAATTAGTCTTCTTTCTTTTATTTTTTTGCTAAGTCTTTTCCGAAGCAGTTTTTCGAAAACTTTTGCCATGATTGGAATAAGCAATATAGGTCTGTTAGATGTTACTTCTATTGGTGGCTTACCTTGTTTAGGTATAACAATGGCCTCTGCAATTTTCCAATGATATGCCACATATCTTAGTTTTAGGCATGCTGCATGCATTTATTATAAATTCGAGTCATTTGACGAACTAGGCATTTCAATGAAAACCTGAACAGTTATTAGATCGTACCCTGGTGATGTTTTACTAGACAACTTTTGTTGACGCATGCTTCTTACTTCTTTGAGCGTGACAAAAGGAATTTCACATTCGTCGTTTCTATAAACAAACTTGAAGGGATCTGTAGCTGTATTTGCTGGGAATGGCTTCCATACTCGTATAATCAAAATTTTCAAAAGTTGAAAAAATTTTCTTGGATGATTTGATAACTCAAAAAGGGACTTACGATGTTTATTTGAAATTTTATTTCTATATGCTTATAAAACTTACGTTTTAAGAATATAAAAACTTAAGAATATTAAAACTTTCGTTTTAAGAAAATATTTTTTAAGAAAACTTAACCAACGATTCAAATTTTTGCTCACACAACTATATTCAATCAAGAATTAAAATGGCGTTCTTTTATTTCATTTCAAACTCTCAAAGAAGTTGTTTTAGCTAATTTGAATATCGTATTTAAATATTTTTCTCTCATAATTTTCATTTGTTTACAAATAATTTTCCTAAACCGTTAGCGTTTTGAACCTAAAAGCAAGTATGTATGACCCAGTCGTGCATTTCATTTGCTCAACATAAAGACTTTAAAAAAATATTAATCCAGTAGCGGGGAAGTTAAATTACAAATTAACAATCAATTATGTATTTATCTTCTTTAAAAAAATGTTTTTGTTATGCCAGAATCACACTTTTGAATTCAAAAAGCTGTCATAGTCTGCAATTTAACAGAACACTGTGCATTAGTTGTTTGATAATGATTGATTCAAACTGAATTAATGAATTAGAAACATACTTTATAACCAAAACACGCACAACTTCGCATTCAATATGTATACATTGATTGATTGACACCACCCACAAGGAATATATCTCTGCTAAAACTCTTATACGAAATACGATTGATTGTTAGGCAAAGCCTAAAGAGTCTATTCCCATATTCGAATACGAGTATGTATGTATAGCTTATAGCTTGATAACAATGTACGCGTTGCCATTATTAGTTTCAATTGCTTTGAGCACTTGACCATCAATCTGATTTAATTGAACACAAAGCACACACAATATCCGTACATAGAGGAGGAACATTTATACCAGAGTAGAAGTTAAAATAAAATTGATTGCTTTGCACAATTATGAATAATTCACAATCTAATAACTGCAGATTGATTTGTTTTTGTAGATAACAAATATGTACACAAATCTTTTTTTGTATTTGCCAAACAAAAGGAAACCAAGTATGGTCAGGCTTTTCAATAAAAAGAAATGCATTTAGAATTCTTGACTATTTGGTCTCTTCAAACATCAATCTAAGGTAAAAATTGGTTGCACTGATGAATTTAAACTCCAATTCGGCATAACTTCCTGAATTGAATGAATGAGTGATCCAGTCTTGAACTTGCTATTAATTTAAGTGGGTCTAAATTTCTAAAATATACCTACTTTAAAAATTAAGTACGATTAGACTGCGACATAATTCTGTCACAATTCAATTTCGGGGCTTTATTTTCATGTCAAAAGCATTTTCTTAAAACAGTGAAGTTGAAAGGAAAAAATTCAATATTCTTGTAAATTTTCAAAAAAATTTGTTTTTTTTTTTTAATTTGATGAATATCCTGAAAGTTGTATTTCTTTTTTTTTTCAAATAAATTTTGGGGAAAACGTGCAAAAACTATTTCCGAAGAATTTATAATAATGTAGATATTTGTCTTACGAACAAATTATATATTCCTCATAAGAAAAATTCAATCCCTTTAAAACGTTAGCTCTGGTCAAAATTTGTGGTAATTTTTAGGAAAACTCTTAGATTATCAAAAAAAAGCCAGTTGGGGTCGAAATCCCGTGAATCAAAATCCCGCGTGTCAAAATTCCGTTTATCACAATCCTGGAAATACAAATCCTGAAAATCAAAATCACGCCGATCATAATCCCGCCGATCAAAATCCCGCCGATCATAATCCCGCCGATCAAAATCCCGCCGATCAAAATCCCGCCGTTTCTACTACAATGCGACAACGCTTTAATAATTTGAACTCCTATGCAATTTGCGACGTCTTTTTTATTCGGCTTGGGTGACGACGAATGGGGCGAGACGACGACAGCCACGACGACGATCATGATGACGACGATGACCATGACGATGTCGGCCGTGATGCAAGGAATGGGTCTGGAACTGGGACAAACGACCACATTTTTTTCAAGCAAGTGGGAGAGGGCTTGGAACTCGGGCATAGATTCTAGGGTGGGTCGGTAACCAAAGGTTCTGAGACAGTGGGTCTGGAGCTGGGACAAAGGATACATTTTTGTTCACATTTAAAAATTAAAAACAAATTTAAATAAAGTTAAAATACAACTTTTTTCACAAACTTACTTTTAAGAATCTGGATATATAAGTCGCTAGGACGCTTAGTTTAGCTGCAAATCACGTTCACAGAAAAGAGCCGATTTTTCGTTTAATCATTTGAAAGGTGACACTTCCTAGATTATGAATAAGTAGCTAATTCCGAGTTTCATTGCTAATGTCAAGTTTTCTTGATCTTGGGTGGCCAATGATCCAAATAAGTTGATAGAAAAAAGTATAGAAGCAAATGTAATTCCGGAATAAAATTCAGTCCTTACTTGGACTCGGAAGGGAAAACATTCGCTAACAGATAAAACTAAAATTTTCGGCTGGCGGGAGTTGAATGAAGAACATTTTTTTTTTTACTTGAAATCAATTTTTTGGAAGAAGGTTTTTTTTGAATTTATCAAAAAAATATTCCATCTCTGTCCTGATTCCTGATCCACCTCTGTCAAGATCCAGACCCACCTTTTTCTAAATCCAGACCAACCTCGGTCCAGATCCAGACCCACCTCTGTCCAGATCCAGACCTACCTCCGTCCAGATCCAGACCCACCTCTATCCGGATCCAGACCAATCTCTGTCCAAATCCAGACCCACTTCTGTCCATATCCAGAACCACCTCTGTCCATATCCAGAACCACCTTTGTTCAGGCCCAGACAAACATCTGACTAGATCCAAACCAACCTCTTTCCAGATCCAGACTCACCTCTGTCCGGATCCAGACCCACTTCTGTCTAGATCCAGACCAACCTCTGTCCAGATCTAGACCCACTTCTGTCCAGATCCAGACTAACCTCTGTCCAAATCTAGACCCACTTCTGTCCATATCCAGAACCACCTCTGTCCAGGCCCAGACCCACCTCTGACCAGATCCAAACCAACCTCTGTCCAGATCCAGACCCACTTCTGTCCAGATCCAGACCAACCTCTGTCCAAGTCCAGACACACCTCTGTCCTGATCTAGACCCACCTCTGTCCAGATCCAGACCAACCTCTGTCCAGATCCAGACTTACCTCTGTCTAGATCCAGACTAACCTCTATCCAGACCCAACCATCCACCAAGAAGAACTGAAAATAAATGCGAAAGCACTACTGCTTAAATACTTTTTTTTCAAAAGGGGGAGTGGCTTCAATAAATAATAAACTAAAAAACTAAATTATACTCGTATCCTTTTTTCGTGACCTTTAAATTGAAATTTGAAAATTCCGCCAAAAAGTAGCAGGTTACTGGCGGGATTCTTGGGACGGCACTTTCATCGGCGGGATTTTAACTCACGGTATTCGTGTACATAATTCGTAATTTTTATTTGGCGGGATTTTGACTCGCGGGATTTTGATCGACAGGAATTTGACCTTTTCCCCTTCTACCATTGTCCAGTTCTGTCAGAATTTATTTGGTGTAATTTTTGTAGTCCAATTTTCCTGAGCAATATTATTTCTATTTGTAAGTCGTTACCTGTTTAAAAAATTGGAACAATTTTGAGCAATTCCCAAAATATATGGAACTAGCCCAAAAATGAAAAATCTCAATAATTCTCTAAATTTTATTTGTGCTTTTTTGGACAGAATCAAAAATGCTATTTTTGAGAAAATTTGAAAATCTAAAGTTAATGTTTGTACCTACTATTCGAAATGATGTAATTTCTTTTCTGGGTAATCAAATACAAATACCCTTTACCAAATTTAGTGCGAATCGGTCACTTTGTCCGTCAAACACACAGTGACACAGAGTGACGAACGGTATGATTAAACCTAGGCCCCTTCCAGCTTGAAAAAGCCTAAAAAGCGTTGGTTACATAATTTTAAAAAAAGTAATTTTAAATGTTAAAGTTGCTGACCCAAGAATAATCAAAGACAGCCTTGAAAACGTCTTCTCAAAATACCATCAAACGATTTTTCAAAAGCCTCCACACATCACGCACTTAGTATAAGTGTGGTAGATATTCAATTTTTCATTTTTGAACTTTTCAATAAAAACCTTTGAAATTAGGAAATTCTCGTGGGATTCCTTGATTTTATCATGATGGCCCACAACCACACTGACACACACAACAAAACATGCACACAGAGCGCCCTAGAATTGATATCTACAAAAAAGGGCACACCACAAAAACACACATTTATAAATATAGAGAAGCCAAACAAATGCAAAAGCCCAAAGAAATAAATCATACAAATGGAATTGTGGGAAGAAGCTATTGTAGCTATCCCAATGCAAGATTCCAGAAATGATAAATGACTGCACTTGGGGGCGCTAATTTTCAACGTATGAATGTGCTACATTTTCCACTTTTGGATGGATTTTTTTCATACATACATATATGTACGAGTAGATACATATGTATGAATGTATATGTATACAGCGACATTTTTTTTTTTTTAATCCAGTAGCACGAAATATATATAGCATCGTCGGATTAATGAAAAGTCAACAGGCACTATGAGCTATGACAAATTACGGGCGGCCAAGATAAATGCGGTTTTCAAGGTGTCATGCTAAGCGACTAATGGCTTTGGTGACACGACACGGAAGAGCAGACGGAGAAAAGCGCAAAGAGCAAATGTCAAAAAATGTTCATACCATCACACAAACGTATGTTTAGCTGGTGTTTTTCAATTGTTTTTTTCCCTATACGGAGTGATATTTTAATTTATTTATTATTTTTGTTTTCATTTAGAAAATGAAAAATTGCTTTTAATTTGTATGGGATTAGAGGAATTTTGAATTGTTGGTGATAAGGTGGTGTTTTGTTTGAAGGACGCGAGCACGAGTTATTTTATTTTCATTAAGAATTATTAGATGTGTAAGTTGGACTTAACATACAACATTACTTACCATTATTTTTTATTCAGTTTATTATAAAAAAAATGGAATTTCAGAAAAGAAAAAAATTTTAATATTCAAGCCAGAACATAGGATATACGATGTTTTAAGAAGAGTTGTAAAGTATGAAAATTTTAGTTTTAACCTGAATTTTAAAGTTAGCATCAAAGAATCCGTTTCAATTTTTATTTCAAACTTTTTTTCATCCGATGGAAATCTTCAAAAGACACTCGGTAAAAATCGGTACTGAGTAGTGTGGGACTCTTACCGCATTAAAACCACCGGTGAATCAGGACCAATCTATGAAAGATCGACAAATGATTTTTCTTTCTTAATTTATCAGTCGCATTGTGGGAAGTTTAAGTTATAACACTTTCCTTAGCTTTTAGACCATCAGCCCATGAGGCTTGGTTCTTCTTAATCTCCGAACATTGTCTCGTACATTTAAGACGATCTCCTTTTCGGAGTTGGTATGACTTTGCAGTCGCTGATTGTGTTCAATTTGAAGGTCACGATGTAGATCGCTATTTCTTACATACCAAGGGTCATTTATTATTCCACGAAGGACCTTGCTTTGGAATTTTTGGATGGTTCAGCATTTGTTTTCTTTGTACAGCCCCATAGTTGGATGCCATATGTCCAAACGGGTTTCAGTACTTGCTTATATAACATTAGTTTGTTCTGGATAGATAGGTCAGAGTTCTTTCCTTGTAACCAGTACATTTTTCTGTACTCCAAGTTTAGTTCTTCTCTTTTCTTTTTGATGTGCTTTTTCCATTTAAGCTTTGGATTCAAAGCCATTCCAAGGTCTTTGGCAGTATTGGAGTAAGGTACTGCTGTACTGTTTATAAGAATTGGAACATTGTTTATTTTTTTGTTTGTATGGTTTATATGCGTCGATTTTGTTTCATTGAGTTTGATTCACCATTTTTGTGTCCAATCACTAACTTTATCGACTGCATTTTGAAGTTTTGTGTGGCACCAATATTGCAGTACCATCAGATATATAAAAGATATAGGGTTGGTCCTAGGACACTTCCTTGTGGTACACTGGCTTAAATTTCCTTTAGTTCCGAGTAATTTTGATCGTACCGTACTCTAAAAAGTCGGTTCGTAACGTAGGATTTCAGTATTTCGTAGTACTGCCTGGGAAGATCCCTATGCAGTTTTTACTCAAGTCCCAAGTGCTAAACCTTATCAAAGGCTTGATCAACATCTAGGAATATATGCGAGCATACTTGTTTTTCTTCAAGTGCCTTGTCCACAACATCCGTAATCCGATGCACTTGGTCGATCGAGGTATGTATATTTCGAAATCCAAACTGATGTTTCGGAATCAGTCTTCTTTTTCTATTTTTTTGCAAAGTCTTTTCAGGAGCAGTTTTTCTAAAACTTTTGTCATGATTTTAATGAGCGATATAGGTCTATAAGATGTTGCTTCTGTTGGTGGCTTACATTGTTAAGGTATAACAATGAATTCTGCAATTTTCCAATAATGTGGTACATATCTTAGTTTAATACATGCATTTATTATAAATTGGAGTTTTTTTTTTGAAGAAAACAATAAAATTGCATTAAATTTCCATTTAACATTTTATGTACGCCCACTCTCAATTATTTTAACTTCAGTCCAATCATAAGGCGAAAAATCAGCAAAATTACGGAAAAATGACGGAAAGCCCATAGCTTAAAAAATAAAAAAAAATTGATGGCGCAACAGCTCATGAAGAACCATGGACATGACTTACAACTCTAAACCATTTCTGTGTGCTTGTTGGTTATCAGAAATGAAGGGGACCTACAATTTTTTGCCGATTGTAGCTTAGAAAATTTCTTAAACAAAATGTTAAAAGATCATTTTTTTGTCATTAGAGTAACCGCTTTCTATATAATTCAATCGACAAAGTTACGGATTGTTCTAAGTTCAAATGAACGGTGAGTGAAGTCGCAGTCTCAAATTGCAGTCAATGAATGCAATCTTTCAATTGAATTCATTAAGTGATTGCTTATGATTGCATTCACAAAAGATTGCATTCTCTTACAACCCTGTATTTTGTTTAACCATGGTGAAACTAACGCCATCTGAATTCTTGATTGAGTATGGAAAAAAAAAAATTTAAAATAGTTCGAGCGGTTTTTTTTCAAAATAATTTTTTTACATAACAAATTCTTAAAACATTTTTAAGAAAAATTTTTGGTAATGATAATTTTATTTCAAGATAAAAATTATATATCACAACAAATTGTCTATCCGTGTCAAACTTTCAAAAAAAAAAAAATCAAACTTTCTTAAAAATTATAAAACTTTTTTAAAATTGCAATAGTTTTTAATCTTATATGAAATTAGCCGATAGTGGAAAAAATTCGTAAGATTCATAATTTGAAAAAAAATATTTTATGAGAAATAATTAAAATTTACAAATAGCTACTATTAATAGTAGTTATTAATAGTTGCTATTTGTAAATTTTAATTATTTCTTGCATATCGTACTATTTCAAGCATACAAAAAAAAGTTTAATAAAAATCGAAGGAGCCGCTTATAAGAAAAAAATATTTTCACCAACGGGTTTTCAACATCTGTACGGACGGTACCTTCCGTCCGTTTTTCATAACAAATTTTTTTTTCTAAAAATACTTTGCAGAGTGCTAAAGAACCATTTAATACCGAGTTTTATACAAATCAACAATTTAGTTTTCATAATATTTGATTTAAAAAAATTAACACTTTTTCAAAATCAGAAAAAAAATAGAAAAGTTTTGTAAGAAAAACTATTAACATTGTTTTGAAGCTCCTGCATAAGAAAATAAAAAAAAAAAACCGTTTGGAAGCAAATTGAAAATTTAAAAAATGGTTCTTTTAGAAGTACCATCCAAAGGTAGCTTTTACCAAACGAAATTTATTGAATTTTGTTTAAGAAAAGTTGGGGAGCCGTTTTAGAGAAAAATAGGATTTGGTAAAATTGTTATAAGAAATTATATGGCAGGTACCGTTATTTTTAGTTCTTAAAAAACAAAAAAAGAAACTTGCGGGGAGAATCACCAAAAACCACTATGCACCAGGTCTTAAGAATCTATCCAGCCGTTTAGGCTGTAACCAAACAGACAGACACATACAATTTTGCCATCCACTTTTTTTGGTGTTCTCTATCATCGTATTGTCATGTTCGACTGCTATCTCAAAATTTGTTTTTGGCACGAATCCAAAACTTGCCTTTTAGTACCTATAAGTATATCGCAAGTAAAAATAGAGTGACCCATTATTTTTCCAAAGTGGTACGAAATCCCGCAAACCGAAAACTCAAATAACGAGATCTCGCATTTTTTTGTTTTTAATTTCAAAAAACAAAATCTTGCAAATTAATAATACTGCTTTCATTAGATGGCAATTTCAAAATCTCGCTCCAAAAAATCTCGCCTATTAAAACCTTGAAAATCAAAATTTTTATATTAAAATCAAGTTATAAAATGTCACTAGTTTCAAATATCAAATACCTCGACAACAAATTGTCCCCTGATTGCAAGAAATGAGTCACTCGATTTTTAATTTTTGAAATATCACGGCAAAAACGAAGACTTTTCGTCCAAGTTTTGTCTATCAAAGAAAAATATAAGATATTTGTGAGTTTTGAGAAACATACAAATTTAACTTTCAGTGGTCCTCTAGTAGCTAGGTATCTATGAGCATTGCTATCTCCAAAATTTTTAGATTTGAGTTACCTAATTCTTGCAATCAGGGGACGAAATAGTGCTATCGACTTCAAGCTAATTTATTTCTAAGTTTATTTTTTTTTTAAATAACAAAAAAAATGAAAATTGTTGAAAAAGATTTTTGGCTCGAAAAAAAACACAAATTAATATTCCATCAATAAAAAGAAAAAAAGTTACAAAGAATTTTTCGAAGGCAAACCAATCTTTGGTCTTTCTTTGATTGCGTATTAAACACCTTGCAACATTTTTGAAGATCTGAATTGACAACTTTTATAAGAAAATTACATCGGACTTCTGGATTTCAGTTCGGGCTGCATCCAGATTTTTTTTTAACGAATTCATAACTTGGTAATTAATATAATTAATATTAATATAAAATTCTATGTTGGAATGTGAAACAAGCACCAAACTCTCATTTGACATATTAAAACTATTGTAATTAATTTTTGACACCGCGTAGTAGTAGTAAAAATCCTTTAAAACATTATATTGAACGACCTCATAGTAAAAACCTGCAACCTTCCAACATACATAAAACTTTCAATCAGATCCGATTATTTACACCAAGGTACTCCAAGGTTTTATTCAACGTCTTCTATCCTCAACCATTAACCACAAAAAGAAACCATTTTTATAAGGAATTAAAGTTCACTTAGGAAATGAGCATTGTTTTTTTTCGAAATCATTGAAAAAAGGAAAGGAAAAAGGAAATTGAAACTTCCCCTTTTTTTCCATAAACACAAAAGTAAAATTCCTGGAGAGCAAACTTACAAAAAAAAAAAACAAACAAACAAACCAAACATAAATCGTGTGCCCGTGAAAAACAAAATTCTTTTGGAACACCAATAAATAAAACTACGATTTCATAAATCAACTTCTATCCTTTGTCTTGAACTTGGACTTGACTATTCTTATGTCCGCCGACAACACAGTATAATTTATTATATTCATTTTCATATACCAAAAGGATACTTTTACGAAGTCTTTAGGACAAAAAGTTACTATAACTACTACACTATTGCCCGCTAGTGGGGCGGTGATGGTGAACTTTCAACTTATTTTCTTTCGATGAAATTTGCGGTATGGTATATAGAATAGATATTATAAGGAATGTCTTCAAGGTATTTTTGGAACTTTTTATCAGAAATGCACTTCATCCGTTTCAATTTCCGCCATCACTTAGAGATGTCTTCATTAAGATGTTAAATAGATTTGCTTTAAGAGTTGTTAATGGCCTGCAAATGAAAACACTTTTAATAGAACTTTTGAATATAGGGCGGGATATTTCATTTAATGGACCTTTTATTGGAGATAAGGTTACTTTCTTGCTTTCTTTAAAATCCAATGTGCAGAGCTTCACCAGAGAAGTTGCATCTGAGAAGCTATATTATTTCTTGAAGTTTTAAGGAGTAAATATTATTTGGAAAGTATTATTTTTTTTTTCATTTAAACTGTGCATATTACAAGATCTTCATCTTTTTTTTATTGTTTGATTAAATAGTTTTTTCCCTTGAGTTAATTTCGTTTTTAAAAAAATCATCATTTCCACCAATGTTTGAGATTTTTTTCTTTGAAATTCAGGCTAGGTTTGGGTATTGCATTTCTACACTAGCCGTAAAGGTGCATCTTCATTTGAGAGTACTCTCACTACGAAACCCTCGACAATTACTCTCGGATAGCTATCTACCCCTCTTGGAGCTAATTTGATATGATTGTGAGTTTTAGTCTCGCGGGCTTATGTGAGAGTAGCTTACAGTCTTTTTAGTCTCCATGGCATATGGACATTAAGGTGCGTTTCTATTTAAGAGTATTTTCACTTAAAAAAAACTCTCGAGTGCGATCCTCGGAAGCTGTCTACCCCTCTTTGAACTAACTTCAGACTGTATTCACTCCACTTGCTAGTTTTACTCTCGAGAGTAAAAAGTCTTCGAGCAGCTCTCAAGCGGAAAAATATTAAAATAGTTGACAGATGGATTGACGGCTATCCGAGAGTCAAGAAGATTTTTCTAGTACACTCAAATGTAAACACTCTTAAACGTTCGTCGATGGGATTGAACTTTTGACATATCTCGAAACGACCAATTTTGCTTTGCATCTCAGCCATTTCCGATTAGTCAAAGCCTTTTGAGCACCTCATTTATATGCCTCTTTAGGTGCAAGTAAATATTAAGAAATAAAAAAAAAAATAAATAATATCTGCCAACATAAAATAAAAAATGGTCTGCTGTTGACTGACCAAAACAATTAACATATACTTTGGCAGCACATGCAGGAATCCTCGCATGGGTAGGCTAGTAAATAATTATATCATTACTAAATGCCTCGTTTGCAGGTCGAATGAGGTGTCAAAAGAAAGAAAATTTATTGCTCACTCGACGAACTCCCCCATTTACCTTTTAATTAGATTTCGTTGAAAAAATTCGTTAAATATTCGAACTAAATTTACTGAAACAAAAATTAACGTTAACTAAGTACATATTTCAAATGGGTGTGTTCGGATATTTTTCATAAAAAACATTTTATTTCAAGCTGAAATTTGAGAGAATTTGAGTTCGTTTCGACATTTTCTGATAATTATTTTGTTGAACACATGTAAAAGGTCAATTCATATCCCACATAACATCTTGACAAATCTCAAATTTCCTATAGGTTCTTTGATCAAAATAGGTTCTCATTATGATCGAATTGATTAATATTATTATAATTTCACCAAAAGCCGTCTCTCCATGTTAAGCTTAATAAAGGTACCAAATTAGTATCCGTTCATGCATTAATTTTCAATTTACATCCAACTAACCAGATCCACAAAGCACTTAGTTGCTGCCGAACGATAAGCATTATTACTTTGGCAAGCTGATGTGATGCCATGTTACACCTTGCTTTTGTCCAGAAGTCTAAGAATATGTACAGGAACAACTAAACCCATTTCCAGAAAATGGTCCAATAAACTCGCATACACCTGTTGTTGTTGTATATAGAATACGCAGAGTATACAGCATTGTGTCATAATAAGTTATGAAAGCACCTTAATATAATGACGCTATTAGCTCCTCAAGGCTACTGTACTAAACAACAATAACAACAACAACATACATAGGTATAGCAGTATTAGCAAAGAGAAGTCCTTAGGGTTGATGATGGGTTGAATCTAGCTTATTGCATTATTGTTAGATTGCCATATAGACTGGTTGGTTAGCCACTTAAGGGTGATGAGCGTATTATATTAGCCAGTTGTATGGTAGGTATACTCTGTGTGCGGGTTGGCTTCAAACAAACTAAAAATGATTAATGCTAATTGATAGGATGATGGTAATGCGCCATGGGTTCTATGTCATCGCAAGAGCGTAAGACAGACTTTTTTGATCAATTATGGCCATAGGAACTGAAATGATGTTTATTAAATTATTATACATTTTGTATTATACGAAGAAGATGAAGATGTTACTTTACTTTTAGAAAGGGATGCTTTGTGCTATTAACACGTAGAAGAAAATTGAAGAAAGTTATGGTCATTCAAGCTAGTTTTTTTCTACAGACTTCTGCTGATATGTTTTTTTAGCGAATAGAGAAGAAGAATCAATTTTTGAAGTCTTTGGTCAAATAATTGGTGGTGCTTCGTTTTTTTAAATGTTTGTGATCCGGTTACTTCAGTCTTCGCAGTAATATTTTAACTCCTCCTGGGGCAAAGGGCAGCAACAGAACAAATCTATACGCTTGAATAAAATACCCTCCAAGTATTTCTTGGTCTTCGAACTTGTCTTACACCCTGAGGATTCCATACGAAGGACTGTTTCGTTATGTTGTCCATTTGATTCCTCAAATAATGGCCAATCTATAGACATATTCGTCTTGCCTGATATCAATATCCAATCCACTCTTCTCTGATAAGTTCTATTCCACAGCTCAACATTACTTAGCCTGTAGTCTGCTTGAGATGTCAGTTGAACATTTCCACGTTGTTTCACAGGCGTACCAAAACGTTGAACTCGAAAAGTTTCACCTTGGTGCGTAGCGTTATTGTGCTGGAGTTTCACAGTGGAGAAAGCATTCCAAGTGCACTGTTTATCCGATTGACAACACTAAAATCTATTCCACCATAAAAATTATATCCTCAGGGATACCTCCCAAGTGATTGACAGATATATTCGCGATTTACCCTGTTGAATGTCTTCCCAAAATCGACAAACATTATTAGGTAAAGCGGTGTCTGATACTCAGTTTACTGTTCAAAAATTATTCGCAGAATGTTAATTATGATGGAAATCTAGCCTGGTGCATTTTGAGTCATAACTTTTCCCTCTCTCTTATCTACTTGAGAAAAACAGTGGTCATTCATTTCGAGAACACGGACAGAACGGTTATACTACGCCAATGACTGTAATTTTTACAAAAACGCCATCTTGGTAAAAAGTAACGTTCTCCCAAACATCTTGAACTAGTAGAAAGAAAATAGCAGCCATGGTTTCAAGATTCACCTTCAAGAACTCAGCTGGTATGTCATCAAGTCTATCAGTTGCTTTGTTTGCTTAAATGAAAAGGGTTGCAAGCTTAAGTTCTGCACAGGTTGTTGGACTGGCGTCAATTACTTTAAAAGATCTGCTCATTTAGACTATTTGCAGATTTTTCCTACACATTCTGGTAGTGTCATTGAGAAGTACTTGAAAGTGCTTCATCCATCTTCTTAGCAGATCTTTCCCCAAATGATTGTCATTTATGTCCAACACAGAATGGCCTGTGGTATTACGTTTCCCAAAAAATTCCTTGGTGGTTCTGCTCTCTTTTGTCCCCTCTCGCTGAAACGTCTTGGTATCGTTGAAATCGAACAGTTTCAGTATCGTCTCGGTATCGATCTCGGTCTTGTATCAGTCTCGTTTGGTCTCGTATAACAAAGTCCCGTCTCGGTATCCGTTTCTTATCGGACTCGTTTGGTTTCGGTCTGATCTCAGTTACAAACAAAATTGAAATGCACGACTTGGTTACAAATGTTCTTGATCTTGTAGTTGAACTCACTTGGTATTATTTGGATTTAATAAGAAAATCATTCTATAAAACATCGATGGTAAATTGACCAATATCTTTGATAACCAAAGTTTTTTGTACTGTGTCGTTTCCATTTAAAAAACTTTTGTTGCACAATGTCTAACAAAGTATAGTTCCAATTAGTTATGCGAAACATCAATTCTGCGTCAAAATATTATAGCAGGAAAACAATGCAAAATCATTGGAGCCATTTCCGAGAAACCAAGATATAAGGAAAAATATGCGAAGCAGTTGGTGCATTTCACTAAAGTCACTTCCTCCAGCTTTAAGGAACTAAGATAAAATTTGTATCGAAATGTTTGGTTTCAGAGAAAAAAAGCTAAAGAAAAATAGGAGTGAAAGTGAGTGGCTCTAATTTAAATAATTACTTAAACCTACTTTTTACTCAAGAGAAAAAAAGTTAAATGTCATTCAAACCATTAGAGACGTTCCCGAGATACCAGTTTCAAGAGTTCTTTATTTATAAACTGCAATAATGTTCAAAAATCTATTTTATCTGCTGACAATAAACGATACTATCGATGTTATCTGTATATTTCAGTCCGATAAGTACGGTATCGGCTCGGTATCGTTTCGGATGCCTTGGAGCTGGTAACATCTTGGTATCGCTTCGTTTTCCTATACCGATCCCAAACGATATTGATACTTTTCTGGCATCTTGCCCAGAATTGCTTTCCGATGTACGACACTTTCAGCAAAAATTCTCACTTTCAATAATATGGGTATGTGGGTGTCTCACATGTCTTCGGATGTCCAGTGATCTCTAGATCATGTCTGCCTCAGAGCAATTTCGTAGCCAGTTTACATACTTGGTCCCACTTGTTGTCAATGAATATATCATCGTTTTCTGCCATTATTGACGATGATGATTCCGTGAGTTTAGCGGTGCAATTGCTGTGACATAATTTTTGGACCAGTTTGAGCGGTTTTCAGGAATTCTGGCCTACCCCTGAGTGTCTCTGGATAGCCACTGGGTGATGGTCACTGTAATCATCAGCTTTACAAACATTCCGGATATCAGAAAGTAATTTCCTCCATACCGTTGTTGAATTATGTATCAAATGAGATATTTGGATTTTCGTTCGAACTTCAGGATGATTCCAAGTAATTTTATGACAAGTCTTTTGCGGAAACGAGGATTGACCAACAACGACAAGTTGATAAATGTTGCGAGTATTTCACCATTTTCTGACCAAAACGCGGTCAAGACCAACGTTGTCCGTGTCAACTTTAGCATTTAAGTCGTACATCATGATCATGATGTCCCCCTTAAGAAAGGCTGGCTGTACACTGAGTTTCAAATTTGTAGAAAATGGGTTTCAGAATATAAGACTGTTGCTAGCTTCCTTAGAAACCATAATACCAATATCATTCACCACCTTCATAGTTTTCGATTTTTGTGGAGTAGAGCATTGTCGTTGGTCCTGAGTCAGCACTATGCTCAGCTTATCCTTTCCACAGTTTCACTCAGACCCAAAATACCTACATTTACGGTTGCCGCTGTGCAATTTTAGTCGCAAATTGACCCTTTTTTTGCATCATGCGACCATGAGTCAAATTTTAAAAATTCGCTCTTTTTACCCTTTTTATAGAATTGTGCGACTTTTCTTTCTAGAAAATTTATTGGACAAAATTAATTTCTTATTTTTTTGCAAATTTTTTTTTTTTAAATATAAGGTAAACACAATATCGAGTTGAAATAGGATTGGGTTATGTCGATCGCACTAGCTTAGAGGAATTGAATCAAAATCTTGCTTCCTTCCATCAAAAACCAATTCGATCTTTCGATTCTGCATATAAACGTAGCAACTCTCCTAATTTTTGTGTTTTGAAAAATATTCTCCACACTTGTTTCATACTATAAAATATAAGCATTGGTGCAATTTGTCAAGTAATGCATTCGTCAACTAAATTAGACACGAGATTTTGATCAGACTTGTTATTACGATGAAAGCGAAGATGAAAAAAGAGGGTTTCACAATTCTGTCTGCCCGTCTATCTGTCTGTTCAACTAGAGCCTAAGCAGTTGATTTTCTTGGGCATTCCCCCACTAATTTTTTTCATTCTTTTTAGAAAAATAACGCTAACTGCCATACATGATTTGCTCAATCTAATAATATTTTTATTTTTCTTAAAAACTTATTGACAACTATTCTTCAAAGAGTTTAATAAATTCTTTTAGTGCGAAGGTGAAAAACAATTTTTCAAAAACTTGTTATCAACAGTAGTTCTCAAAGAACTTTTTTACACATGCATTTGATTTTCTTGAAATCGGCGTGCCTTATTTAAAAATGATTTTTATGCAGAAGCTCCCAGAAAATAAATAATTTTTGAATGAAGTATTTTTTTGGATTATGAATATTTTTAAAACGACTCTGACTATTTTTTTCAACTTGGTACTTAAAGGTTTTTCAACACTTTATAGTGTATTTATAAAAAATACTTTTGTGCAAAAAGAACGGTATCTTCCAAACAGATGTTAAAGAAACGTCGAAGAAAATCTTATCTCTCATAAACGATTTTAATAAATTTTGCTTGTGTCATAGAATAAATACGGTCTTAAACATTAAAGTTCAACCTTTTTTTTTAAATTCGATTCAATTACATTTTTTTTTTTTTGAAAATTTAGTTTTTCCTTAATGTTTTGAAAACTTTTAACTAAAAAAATATTTTAAAAAATCCGTTACAATGATTTCAAAGCTTTCTTCTCAAATTTTTTTTTCAGAATTACGATGGCATTGCTTTTCTCAGCTTAAGAAATTAAAATAGTATTTTTAGAAATTTAAAAAAAAACTCCATGCTTTTTATTTTAATATTTGAAATTTGAATAAATATAAGAACTGACATTTTGTTTTGCTATAGTCAATTGTGTAAAACAAAAAACTTCCAACAAATTTGTTTAAAGATTGAATCTTAATAAAATAAATAAAAAAATTTCAAAAACTAAGTTTTTGTTTTATTTAAATAAATTTTATTTCAAATTTAAATTACAAAATGACTTTCACAACTTTAAAATTAATAGTGAAGGATGCGACGCGTTTCGGAGTGTTACTCCATCTTCGGGCGAATTAAACTCCAAAACACCTCGCATCCTTCACTATTAATTTTAAAGTTGTGAAAGTCATTTTGTAATTTAAATTTAAAATAAAATTTATTTAAATAAAACAAAAACTTAGTTTTTTTAAATTTTTTATTTATTTTATTAAGATTCAATCTTTAAATCACACAACTTGGAGACAAACCAAAACCTAAGAATGCAAATTTGTTTACTTTTTTTGCAATTCAAACATACTCGTATTCTAATTGATTTTGTTATTTTTCAACAACAAAATCTTAGTGCGAATTTTTTCCCCGTGACCGTTTTTTCTGCGATCTATTCAAATTCCTCAGCGGCAACACTGCCTACATTTCACATTCAACTTGCTCGTAGATTCCAATCCCGTACAAAGAACGAACGTACTATGCTCCAATCTTTGTACGTGTTTTGTAACCGGAAGAGCCCTTCCTGAATTTGAAAGATTTCAGCTTGTTATTATTTGCAGTGTTTCGATAGATGCCACACCCCTAAATCGATGTGCGGTTAGTGGCAGTTGTTATTACCGCAGGAGGATAAATACCGTAAGATGTCATGTCTCATGTAAAAACTTCCATCGCTCCGATGATTGTTTAAGTCTACATTCTACAGTCTAAGCCATAAAATAGGTAAAGTTTTTTTTATGGCTTAGACCGAAGCTATTTTCTTCAAATTTTGAAATTAAGGTTTTTGGTAATTTCTCAAATGAAAATTTTTATTTTATTTGCTCTAAAAATAAAGGTACACTTAAAATGCAATTATTAAGGAAAAGCTTCTTTATATTGAAAAAAACTGCATCGATTTTTATTTAAAAAAAAAATTAGTGTTGTACTAGGTATAGTGTTATTTAGTTGGATAGTTGGACAACATGCTCGACTACATGATGGACAATATATTGGATGGCAATATGTTGGACAACATTTTGGAAAACGTGTTGCGCAGCTAGCTTTCCAAAAAAAGCTGTCCACGTTTTCCAAAATGCTGTCGAATATGTTGTCTCAATTATTATCTTACAAAAAAACACATACAACCAAGTAAATGAATTTTGACAAGCAGTATTTTGCAAAGTAGAATTTTGAAAGTTCTGGATTTTTACCCTGCCAGAATTTCGACTCCGATCCGGAATAAATAAACTCAGAAAACAATGTTGTTGTAAAATATTTTCGGGAATGAAATTTCAGATTTGGGGGTTCTTTTTAAAATTTTTTAGGAAATTTCTATGGGCAGTTTGCAAACGCAGATCCTATGCGAATAAATAATTGCCACCCAAAAAGCTTATAAATAACGAATGCCAATGAGACTAACTTCCAAAAAGAAGTTATTTTTTACCTCCCGAATACATTATATACAGCATTATGTTCAAAATGATGTTCATACATAATGCAATTCAATGTTCTTTTAAGAAAAAAAAAAATTTAGAACATCTCACACACGACACAGAATAATTTGTTTCATTTACATACACGATAACATTTAAAAATCAAGTATTCTTAATGAAAGACCCTTTATAATTAAAAGTGAATAATACATAGTAGGTTTTGGCAGGATGGACTTCCATTTTTTTTTTTTTTAATTTTGAGTGCGAAAATAAAGTAATCAAATTACTTTCACATAAATTATTACAAAAGAAACATTTCATAATGAACCTGTACCTACTTCAAACAAAGTCAAAATTAAAAAAAAAAAAATATTCAAAATTAAAATTTAGAAACAGTTCGTGTGATATAAATCTTAGAACCTGATGTCTTTAATTTAATAAAACACCTTAAGCCTCTAATACAGCTAGCAAAGCATTCAAGGAAGCCAACGAAGTTCCATATTAATTTATTTATTTAAAAAAAAAAAAACCCTGCCAAGTTTATTTAGGACAGGAATACCCATTTGACCTTTTTTTGTTGTTGTTATTAAACGCAATATTTTATTTTAAATTTGTTTTAAATCTGTCACGTGCTGTGAACTGACTTCAAAATTATTCAGATATTGTCCTTTGTTGTTGTTTTTGTTTTTGTTTTTATATTTTTTATTTTTTTTTATTATTTTCAAAACGGAATCGGATATCAAAGCCATCACTTAAATTTTATATGCATAATATTTATGTGTACACAAACACACATGAGAATTCTGCAAATCCTGATTCTGAAACATATTAGATTCGTTCGGTCGCAGTTTTAAATATTCATATATCATAAATGGACCGCATACAATGTCCTTGCGTTGGGTTAAAGCAGCAGGGTACGACGACGTATTTTTCAATATTTCCAAAGCTCCGCATCACTGTAGGCTGCGAAAATATTAATGAATTTCGTTCTGGTCGTTGGGTTGTTGGTTTTTTTTTTTTTTTTTTAATTTTATTTCCCTTACATAAGTTCAGGGATGGTTGATTTTAATGCTGTGTCCAGTCGCTTGAAACAATTTAGGGACCGGATCAAAGTGAGCTCTCAAAAATAATAATAATAAAAAAAAAAAAGATTGAACAAAAACTGCCAAACGCATTAAATTGTGCAAATATTTTGATAGATCAAAAATTTGTTCAGGTGGTCCTGGAAGAGGGTGACGTTCAAAGTTGAATTGTTTTTGCAAGGATAATTTGTATACATACCTCCTACATACATATATGGACGGGTCGATGTAGCGAGTATATGGAATGCTCATCATCAGGAAGTTGAAATGCTCTAGCTTGGCAGGGAGAACAAAAAAAAATACCTATAATTTTTGGAATATGTTATTGAAAGGTAAATATTTGTATTGATTGGCATGTGTATTTGTCGATGGGGAACATAAATATTAAAGGACTCCAGAGAAACAGAGAGATTGAAAATATACCTGTATGTGTTTTGTGTATAGAGAAAATTAAAGGGAGCATAAAAAAGTGTCAGTGATCCCGGGTGTAGATTTCAAACGTAAATTGATTTTATAGTAATTTTTTTTTATAGATTTGGGATGTGCGGAGTAAAAAATCTTTTTTTATTTTTGTTTTGTAATTTGGTTGTTTTCCGTGATTTTATTAACTCAAACATGGTAATCGTTACACTCTGGCACTGTTATCACCATCAACCAAATTTAAGAATTTTTTGTATTGGGTTTTTCAATAAGAGCGCTACAAAATTTTTTTTAAATAAAACAAAAACTGTTTTGGATATCAATGAAGTTCTTTATTCCTGTGAAAGTACGTTCGATGCCATTATGTATGGAACTCGATTTCTTTTGCATGGCTACCACGGGCACGCTTGTCCAGACGCTGAACCCAACTTTCGACGGTTTTCAAGCAAAAATCGGCCGATACTGCTGCAATTTCACGTTCGATATTCGTACGAAGTTCATCAATCGTCGCTGGCTTGTTGGCATAGACCATAGACTTGACGTAGGCCCACAGGAAATAGTCTAACGGCGTCAAATCGTACGACCGAGGCGGCCAAGCGACTGGACCATTTTGTGAGATAACACGTTCTCCAAACTTGGTTTCCAATAAATTGATTGTGACATTCGCTGTGTGGCTTGTGGCGCCGCCGTCCTGTTGGAACCACATGTCCTCGAAGTCCATATCATCCAATTGGGGCCAAAAATATTAGGTTATCATTGAACGGTAGCGATCCCCATTCACAGTAACGTGCCGGACTTGATCATCACGGAAGAAGTACGGCCCAATGACGCCGCCGGCCCATAAACCACACCAAACCGTAATTTTTTCGGGATGTGATGCAATGATGACTCATGGAGCACGTGTGGATTGCTGCCTGGCCAATGCCACTTATTTTGTTTATTGACGAAGCCATGCAGCCAAAAATGAGCCTCATCGCTGAAGATGATTTTTCGATGAAAATCCGAATCATTTTCAAGTTTTTTCTCAGGCCAATTCACGAACATACGACGCTTCTGGTGGTCAAGCGGCTTCAGTTCTTGCGTCAATTTAATCTTGTAAGGATGTAGGCCAAGATCTTTTCGCAAAATTCGCCACAACGACGTCACAGAGATGCCCAACGCTTGAGAACCACGTGTGAGAGACACATTTGGGCTTTCTGCAACTGAAGCCTCAGCGGCAGTAATATTCTCGATACTTCTTTGTCTCACTGGCACGGGAACATTTTGTACTGTGCCTGTGGATTCAAATTTTTTCACTATCCGCTCAGTTGTTGATCTGCTAGGATGATTGTGACGACCATAAATTGGACGAAGCGCTCTTAACGTTGTGGCCATTGACTCCGAATTTCGGTAGTAAATTTTAATAATTTCGACTCGTTGTTGGCTGGTATATCTTTCCATCACGAAATGGCAAACCTTACTGAAGAGAAATGTCAAAAGAGCGGCAAGAAATATGGCGTCGTTTGCTGTTCCTGTTGCTCTACTTTTGTAGCGTCCCTGTTGAAAAACCCTTTATAAATGGATGTCTTGAAATGTGAATGATTCGGTTTAGGACATCTAATTCTTTTCTTAAATTCAAACTCTTTCATTTGAGTGGTGTTAGAAAGTCTTTCATCCAAAAATTTTGAAAAAAATAATCTTTTGTGAAAATAATGACGAAGTAACATTGCGGAAATCTCCAAAATTTTCATAAATGAATTATTACAATGCAATTTTCTGTTGAATAAAAAAAATGCAAAATGCCGTTTAATTTTTTTTTTTTATATATAGCGGTTCGTTTGTCGCGATACTTTGGTGTTTCGTGTTAGTCAGCCGTCGCGTCGTCGTCATCGTCATCGGCTTGTAAAAGCAAAAGAGCCTCACAAAAGCATATTCTTTGAATGCATTTTTATCCTAATCCAAAACAAGTCCAATTTGCTTTGCTTGTTTACTGACGTTGTATACTTGTTGTGAGGCTATAATAGCCTTTGTATTTGGCTTTGGCCTAGCATCGTGTAATCCTAGTGCAAGGAAATTTTCCATTTTTATTTTTTGGAGATGAAAAAAAGAAAATATTTAAATAGATGAAAAATGGTCTTGTTGTTCGGCGCGGCGCTATTCCTTTTGGTTGGTCAATGCCTATTCAAAAAGGTATTTATGTACGTAGTCCGTGTGCCTATGTCGACATCGCCGTGAGTCATTGTCGAGACTTTAAGGAAATGTCAACACATTTTAAACAAGAGTTCACTGGGTTTCTTGTTAAATTTGCATTTTTATTCGGATACCGTTTATATAATGTGTTTGTACAAATGTTCACATGATAAACATTTCGCAACCAACAAGAAGTTAGTACCATATTTGCTGAATGTGAATATAGGTAGCTTTGAAAATGGGACAAAGTATAAGTCCTGAATTTGGATCGTGTACCAACACTATGGTGTTTAGTATCATTAATAAATATAAATGTTTTTACATTTGAGATTGGCTTAAGAAGGATCATAATTCAAAAATTACGAGAATATAGTTTTGTGGGGAGTGGGTATATTATGCGCTGAATCAGGTCTTGGCTCCTTTGGTATAACAAGTAACCTGCTTTTTCCGATTACAAACAAAAAATATTTAAACAAAATGAATAGTTAATAAATATATGTTCCTACCTAAATGTAAAAAAACTTGTTTGGATTTTTAAAAAATATATCCTTTTTTTAAAACTTAATATTTTGAAAACGAAGAGGTCGATTTTTTCGATGCTCGTTATTTATCAGTTTTTAACACTCTTTTAAATATTTTACTTTTTGAAAAAAAAAATAAACGAAAGTGTTAAAAATGAAAAACAAAAAATTCTGTTAACTAAATTTGTGTGTCTACTAAGAAATTAGACTTATCAACTATTAAGAGCAACTTCCATAAAACGGTTTCTTTCTTGAATATTTTTTTGTTTATGCATACATATACAGGGTGATCGATATAGGGGGCACCAAAAAGCTAGAGCGAGTAGGTTGGGTTAAGAAAATTGCCCCTGCTGCCTATACGGGGGGAAAATAGCCCCCCTCATACACGTTGGTTTAGCGAACTTACATATGGAATTTTATGGTCTTAAACATTTTTTCTGTCATATACATGATTTACAATTTTTGAAACTCTATGCCTGTTGAACAGTTGAACACAAGGTCAAGTTCGTTCGGCCTTGTTATTATTTAATTTTTTTGAAATATGTATTGTAATATAAATCTTTGTATTTTGTATATACAAATATATTATATATTTATGTTTTTACTTCCTATATAGAGGCATCTTTCCTACAATTGTATTTATTTGAAAGACGAAGCACGACTGTGTCGAAAGTACTTGCTCTTATGCTAAAGTGTTTTGAATTAAAAAAAATATTCTTAAGAAATGGGAGGAAGTATCTTATAACATAGAATTAATTCTTAGAAATGATAAAAAAAATCTCTGTTGTTTTGTCAGAAAAAAGGTATTTTTTCCTTTAAAATGCTTTGAATTTTTTTTTTTGAAAATCTTTTAAGAGGTTTTTAAAAAATTAATTGTCTTATACCTAAAAAAAAAATTTCAAAGCATTTTCAGGGAAAAAATTTGGTACCAATTCAAATTTTAAGTTTTTATCACTATGCAGATAAAAATTAAATTTCCAAAAACTTATCAAACCCGATTTTGAAATATCGAATTTTCAAACAAATATTCTGATTGTTTTTTTTTCTAAATTCACAACAATTTTTTTTTTTTGAAACTTTTGATCATGTAAACTATTGTATAAATAATTTAACTAAATATTATAATCAGCTAGTAGTCATATACCTCAAAATCCAAAAAAGTTCTAAAGAGGGTTGGTGTTGTTTATAGTTTTTAAGTACGAATTTTGTTTATTATAAATGACCATTGCTGATGATATTTTCTTCATGCTTTGTTTGTTATTAATTTCTGATGGTCCCACAAATGCTGCCGATTTTCTTAAATTTAACAGAGTTGTCATTTTGCAAAATTTTATTTTTCAAAATTCTGACTTTTCAAATTCTGTTTGCATAATTCTGACAAATATAAAGAGAGCTTTGGAAAATGTAAAAAAGGGCGTCTTTTTTTCTTCTTTTCTTAATAAATTTTTTTATAATCTTAAAATAAAATACAAAAATACAGTAGACGCTCGATAAAGTGAAGTAATAAAAACCAGCTTATTTACTCTTTCGAAATTGCTTACATCTATGAGCAGAAGTTTTAAAATGATTTCTAAAGATGATGATTTTATCAAAAATGTAAATTTTTTTCGATGTTTGTTCATTTATAAATACAAGCGTTAAGCAAAGCTTTCAAACATGTTTAAAAAAAAAAAAAATTCCTCTGTGTCTCCAAGAAATAATAAATGCTAACGAGACTTTTCTGCTGAAAAAAAATTATAAGAATTTTGTGTATTCACTATTCTGCCGTATTACGACGACAAAATGTATCTGTATTTTTGACATTTCAAGATAAACACGTTTTTCTGTTTTATCTCTATCTTTTTATTTTATTGATAAATATTTTTTTGTAGTTTCTAAAAGTAAATAATAATTTTTAATATAGATTTTTTGTGAGATCTACAAAAATTCTTGCTGGGAGTCACTTTTTTTCTTAAAAAAAAAACAATTTTTCTTAAAAATAGTTTGGTTATCTGTCCAAATGTCAATTTTCTTAAGCGTTTTTAACTTTTACAAAAGCAATTAAGAGTTTTTTTTTCAAAAATATAAAATAATAAAAATATTAAAGATGCCAAAACTGGCCCTAGCTCAAAAGAGCCAAAAAGTCAGATACGTTTTTTTTTCCTTACACGGCATGCAGTATTCTAGATATTTATTTTTTTTTAGATTCCCTAAATCGAGCGTCTACTGTATTATGTATTATTTGTTGACAAAGTTAAAAATTATTTATATAATTTTCTGTGTAAGACCCAAAATTTTGTAAAGCTAAAATTTGTAAACAGAATTTTGATTCACTCCCGAATTTATATATAATATAAAGGACGTGCGCTTCCTGTGCACCAGAAATATTTTGCATGGATTTCTTGTACACACTAAAAAATATGTATATGGTTTTGAAGAAGGTAATCTTAAAATTTGGCGCAGGTATCTCTCACGTTTGAAGACAGTCTTAGGCGATAGTTTGCTTTACATTTCTTTTACTTGATGTTTCAAAATAATAGATTACGAGGAGCTAATTTTCTCCTTAATCGATCAAAAATGTTGGTAGTTAGAATCCATATTTTATTTGAGACAAAAATTCATAGCTCCCACGATTTGTTTTTATTGAAGCCTGAAAAGTGAACAAGTGAAGTATTAGCCGCAGATTATAAAAATTTAAGCCTCCAGATTTAAAAATAATTAATGCAGCCCAAAAATGTTCTTCGAATTTTCAAAAATGTTTAAAATATGTGTAAACTTAAAATTACCTTCCAAATGGTTTTTCTCTTGATAATTGAAACATACAAAATAATTCTGATAACCTGTACCTACCAATGTATGTACAGTCGACTCTCCCTAAGTCGAATTTTCACGGGACACCAAGATTTGTTCGAGTTAGAGAGAGTTTTGGAAAAATTCGAGTTATAGAGAGAAACATTTTTTTTTATTTGATTAAAAAAGGTGAATAAAAATATTTACTTACAAAAAATAAAGACTCATGAATTTTTGAAAACAAAACAAAAATATTAAGAATAAAATAAAAACATCTTCTTGCTAAAATTAAATAACATCCCAAAAAAAATATTACTTGAAAAAATTTATTATTTTTGATTGTGTCATCATAGGTGAAGTTTCTATATTTTTAAAAAATGATTCAAGTTCAAAAAAATATTTCTGCACTTCATTCGGTACATTATCTGATAATTCGATTGCAGATTGCAGGATTTCAATAGCGTTCTCAATTTTCGACTTATAGAGAGTCGACTGTATATCCAAATACGAATTCCGGAGGGGTAATGTTTTTTTTATTTTGTTTTCTGCTTTAAAAAATTCGACTTAAGGGGTAAAAAAAAAAAATCCAGTAATCGAGAGAATGTGTGAGTTAGAGAGAGGTTCGACTTAGGGAATGGTTTTTGTATGGAAAATTGAAGGGAATGTTAAAATATGGCCAAAAAGAACGAGTTAGAGAGAAATTCGACTTGGGGAGAGTTCGACTTAGGGAGAGTCGATTGTATTTATATTTTGTTTTAAATAAAATTGATGTATTAATAAATTAAATATCTAAGAAATATGGATAAAAAAATTGATAAAATGTTTGGGGCCCGTAAAAATTTATTCCACGATAAGTCCAAAATCAATTGATAAATAACCTTGTTTTTGTTTAAAAATTTGTTTGAACATTTTTTTAGCAGAACCTACTGTTATTACGTCATTGTAAGGAATTACATCAAACAAAAAATATTCATTTTTTTGTGTTTTTTGAAGGTCCTCATTTCCATGGCTAATTTTTTTTGAGTAAATCAAATGTAATAGTCACATAACTTATTTACTAAGCATCAGTTAATTAGTTATCTTAAGACCCTATAAAAATTCATGATTTTAAGATTTTGTAGAAATTAATTTTTTTACTCTTCAGCTTTAAAACGTATAAAAAATGACTTTTCGTGGTCTTTTGGTATAAATCATTTATTTTTATATTTTTCATTTATTTATCTACACTCAGAATGAATTATCGCCTCTATACCTAAATAGAGACTAAAACTGAACAAATTCACTTTGCCTAATGAACTAAACTATATTAGTGCAAATTATCTAAATATTATTTACCTAAAAGCCCAAACTAAATCAACCTAAGATTGTAATCTTATATAACACCTATTTCATTTTGGTGAATCCTATTATAGTAGTTTTGTATATCCAATTAACAACTACTGGAATGTTGTTAAATTTGTATCCAAATCCTATTCACACTAAGTATACAATTTCGAGGTAACTGAGTGTCCAATGTCCAATTGTCCAGGTCCTTTTCATGCATGCGTCTGGTCCATATCCACAAATTCGTTGATATCTGAACTTAGATACATGAGCAATTCTCATTGTTCTTAACGGTAAAAGAGCAGAGATAATCCATATACCTGTGTAATAATAAACTTTAATGTAATATTGCACAATACATACTCAGTTGCAGAAACTAACCTTAACCTAGGAAATTATAAACAAGTTGCAATTTTATCGTCAAACTCGAAAAAAAAAATAATTTCTAAAACAGATTTACAAAGAAATCCATACAAAAATGTCCTTAATGCAAATTTCAATTTGTTTTATATTTTTTTTTTTTTTTCAATATACTCGTAAAATGTGTCTTTGTCGATATTTTTTTGCTACTGTCATAAGCATTAAATAAACCTGTCATCACCATCGTCATCACGACCACTTTCATCATCATCATCGTCTTCATCGTTCCCTGATGTACTCTCATAGCTAAAATGATGTCGGTAAAATCTTTAGATGAATTTTTAAAATGCAATTTTCGAATGTGCGTTTAAAGAGAGAGAGTTGAAGCGAAAATGGAGCGACACACAAGTCAAAGTTACCTGCATTTTTATAATAGGGTGGCAGTGACAGGAAATTCATACACCCTATGTGTGTGATTGCATGAGCGAAAAAAATTTCAGACAAATTTGGAAACAAGGTTAAATATTAAAATAAAACAAAAAAGGGAAACACAAATAATGCAGAGACAAATTAAATTGCAATTCAGTAAAATACATATATGAAAGGAAAATCTGTTTTTATATTTTGAAATCACAAATGCTAAAATACACATAATGAGGATTTATACATGGTCCACGACGTGCTTGTAGTTTTTATTTTTCTTATGGAGGATATAGAATTCGCGAGACGATAAAAAAAAGACCCAATACCTAGCAACTTTTGTTTAAAATAAAAGATTCTGCAGTCAAGGCGACGTTAAATGGTACACTTAAAAAAAAAATTAAACTCATTCATATTTAAATCAAACTCAAACACGTATGATTCGGCATGGAGTCGATTTCTATTAAATTTAAATAGAATGCGTATTAATTCATCGTTGAAACGATTTGAACATGATTTTGTTCAAATTTACCATGCTTTCTATTTAACATAAACTTTTTTCTGTTTGCTTTAAATAACTTCATTTGATGTTGTTTCAAAAAGAATCATATTAATCTTTTTAAATATTTTCGTGTTTGGGTCGAAGATGTTTTCTGTTTAGATCAAATGATTTCAATGTTAGTTTTTCCAAATAAATGCTAGCTCCTTTTAACTATATACAAATTTTTTCTATTTGTAATGATGGAAACGTTTCCTATAAAATCGGGTTGTTCAATAAGAGCGATACAAAAGTTTTTTTTAAATAAAACAGTAACGGTTTTGGATATCAATGAAAGTCTTTATTCCTGTGAAAGTACATTTGATGCCATTATGTATGGAACTCGATTTCTTTAGCATGGCCACCACGGGCACGCTTGCAGAAGTTCAGACGCTGAACCCAATTTTCGACGGTTTTCAAGCATAAATCGGCCGATACTGCTGCAATTTCACGTTCGATATTCGTACGAAGTTCATCAATCGTCGCTGGTTTGTTGGCATAGACCATAGACTTGACGTAGCCCCACAGGAAATAGTCTAACGGAGTCAAATCGCACGACCAAGGCGGCCAAGTGACTGGACCATTTCGTGAGATAACACGTTCTCCAAACTTGGTTTCCAATAAATTAATTGTGACATTCGCTGTGTGTAGTCCTCATGGCATAATGGTAAGTGCGTAGGACTGTCATGCCAAAGGTCTGGGTTCGATTCCCGGCCACTACCACCTAAAAAACAGAAATGTTTTTTTCCGAGGTACTGACTCTTGCGAGGGACTGACAAATCCTCCAAGAGTATACTTGTCATGAATTAGTGCTTCTCATCTAGCCGTTCCGACTCGGCAAAAAATTGTAGGTCCCCTACATTCCTGCCAACAACACGCACACAGGAATGGTTGAGAGTTGTTTGTCACTAGGCCCTGGTTCTCCATGAGCTGTTGCGTCACAAAATGTATTTATTTATTTATTTGACATTTGCTGTGTGGCTTGTGGCGCCGTCCTACAGGAACCACATGTCCTCCAAGTCCATATCATCCAATTACGGCCAAAAATATTTGGTTATCATTGAACGGTAGCGATCCCCATTCACAGTAACGTGCCGGTCTTGATCATCACGGAAGAAGTGCGGCCCCAATGACGCCGCCGGCCCATAAACCACACCAAACCGAATTTTTTTCGGGATGCAATGATGACTCATGGACTACATGTGGATTGCTGCCAGACTAGTACCGCATATTTTGTTTATTGACGAAGCCATTGAGCCAGAAATGAGCCTCATCGCTGAAGATGATTTTTCGATGAAAATCAGAATCATTTTCAAGTTGTTGCTCAGGCCAATTCACGAACATACGACGCTTCTGATGGTCAAGCGGCTTCAGTTCTTGCGTCAATTTAATTTTGTAAGGATGTAGGCCAATATCTTTTCGCAAAATTCGCCACAACGACGTCACAGAGATGTCCAACGCTTGAGAACAAAGTGTGGGAGACACATGTGTGCTTTCTGCAACTAAAGCCTCAGCGGCAGCAATATTCTCGACACTACGGGCACTTCTTTGTCTCACTGGCACGGGAATTTTGTACTGTGCCTGTGGATTAAAATTTGTCCACTAGACGCTCAATAGTTGATCTGCTAGGACGATTATGACGACCATAAATTGGACGTAGCGCTCTTTACGTTGAGGCCACTGACTCCGAATTTCGGTAGTAAATTTTAATAATTTCGACTCAATGTTGCCTCGTATATCTTTCCATTATGAAATGACAAACCTTACTGAAGAGAATGTCAAAAAAGCGGCAAGAAATATGGCGTCGTTTGCTGTCTCTGTCGCTCTACTTTTGTAGCGTCCCTGTTGAAAAGCCCTTTACATATTCATATTTATAAATATGTTTATTTTTATGTGGGCTCTAGTTCTGTCCTGTCAATTTTTCACTTGCGATGTTTCGAACGTGTTTACATTCTTCTTTAGGCCTATACAAATTTTTGAAAAAAAGAATGCATAATAAATTAAAAGTTATAGTAAAATTATACTTATGTACTTATGTATGTATAATTGGTTATTTAATAAAAATATTAAATGTGATTTAAGTTTTTTTATTGGCTTAACTGTCTTAAAATTTCTTATATCTTCAAATACTCGTATCTTAAGAAGACGTTTATCAGAAACGTAATATTTTAAAACATTAAACTTCAAATTTTTAAATTTTGGAATTATGAAATATGAATTAAAACAAGTTCAACAAAGAAGGTAACCTATAATGTTTTTATAAAATGATCATAGATACTACTGAGTCCTTCACAATAATATCAGTGTATTTTTTTGTGTTTAAGATGTGAAGCATTTCAATAAGCATTTTTTATTATATTTTTTCTTTTCAATTTGTAAAATTTCTACATATTTGAAATGGCCTCAAGAAGAACACAAGTTAACACGTTCGAAACGTCGCAGTTGAAAAATAGACAAGAAAGAACTATGGCCCACATAAAAATAAACATTTTTATTAAAGAAAAGTTCACAAAATAAGGAATAATTAATAATATTTATATTGTTTGGAATAAAAATTACAAAATTTACAAAAATATTTGAGAAAATCGAAAATAAAAAAATCACTTTTTGGGAGGTACCATTAATAACCATTTTTTTGAAAACGAGGTACCATTAATAACCATTTTTTTGAAAACGAGATACTGACTCACCAGACACACCGACATGTAGTCTTCTTTCGTTTCTCGTATCGTCCTAGTAACAAGTTTTATCAAAATCTCGAGTTCTTTTTTTTTACGAATGCATAACCTGCCATATCGTCAACATCTAGCGGTGGTTATCCAAAGTTTGAATGACAATTAAAGGGTGATTTTTTAGCTGGTTTGGTTTTGGCAACACTGTTTTTGACAGCTGACGTGTGTTTAGTACCTTGTGTCACTGTCAAACAGCTTCAGTTTGGTTTGCAATTTAACCATGGATCGTCTTACAAATGAATAACGCTTGCAAATTATTGAATTTTACTATCAAAATTCGTGCTCGGTTCGAAATGTTCATCGCGCGCTGCTCCCATTTTATGGTCGGCATTCTCGACCTTCTGAGCAGTCTATTCGGAAGATTGTGACCAAATTTCGCACCAAATCAAATTTGTGACCAATTTCGGATTTGGGCGTAAAGCCTTTAAGATACAGCTGGTGCAAAAACTAAAGCCAGCCGACCTACCACAATGCCGAATTTTTGGTGAATGGGCTCTTGGAAAGCTGGCCGAGGATCCGCTTTTTTATCGAAAAATTGTGTTCAGCGATGAGGCTCATTTTTGGTTAAATGGGTACGTAAATAATCATAATTGCCGCATTTGGAGTAAAGATCAGCCAGAAGCATTGCAACAGCTACCAATGCATCCCGAAAAAGCCACTGTTTGGTGCGGTTTATGGGCCGGCGGCATTATTGGGCCATATTTCTTCAAAGATGATGCGAATCGCAGCGTTACTGTCAATGGTGAACGCTACCGAGCGATGATAACAAACTTTTTTTTGCCCGAAATGGAAGTTCTTGACTTGCATGATATGTGGTTTCTACAAGACGGTGCCACATGCCACACAGCACGTGAAACAATGGCGCAATTGCGAGGCGAGTTTGGTGAACAGTTAATTTCACGTTTCGGGCCGGTCAATTGGCCGCCTAGATCGTGCGATTTGACACCATTAGATTATTTTTTGTGGGGGTATGTCAAGGCTAATGTCTATAGGGACAAGCCCGCTTCGATTGACGCACTGGAAGCCAACATCCATGCATTCATTCGTGAGATACCGGCCGATATGTGTGAAAGAGTATGCCAAAATTGGACTCAGCGGATGGGCTACCTGAGACGCAGCCGCGGTCAACATTTGCATGAAATTATCTTTAAACATTAAACTGCAAGGTTCAAACTATCGATTCAAATAAATATTTCATTAATTTTTTCGAATTTTTTGTGTTTTTTTTTTTTTAAGTTCTAAGCCTCTTAAAAAATCACCCGTTATTTTACGTTTTTCAGTTTATTTAGCAAAGGTCATTCAAAGATCCTTTATTGAATACTGTTCTCTATATTGTAGTAATAAAATAAACATAAAAAAAAAGCAATGAGTGAGTCTTGCTCTAAGCTAATGCCATAGATTTTTTTTAAATTTTTCATCACAGCAGGCATCAAGGTTCAATAGTTTCATACTAAAGTAAACGTCCCGTTTGCCTTATCAACTCTCATATTTATACCTAATCAGTTAACTTCCGTTTAAATATTAATTGTTTCAATATTCACAAATTAGAATTATGGTTCTTGAAAAGGATATCCCATGCATATACTACTCAGACTCACACATTCATAGCAATCTAAATGTGTTTATCTTGATTGTTGTAATAGTATTGTATATAGTCTATAACTATATACCTAACATCCTTTTAATCGACGGAAATTAAAGCAATAAATTAAATCACCTCACAACAATTTCTATTAAGTAATAAATTCACTCTAAATAGAATTTATAATTAATAGCTAGTTTATATAGTATAGTTTTGTGATGGGGAAAATTTATTAACTGAAGCGTATAAAGAGAGAGAGTTATTTAATTTTAATTCAATAATATCATTGGAATGCGTGAATTTTATTTAACCCATATCCCAGCAATAAATCTTTTTTGTATTTGTTAAATGTTATGTTATTCATTTAAACAACAACAACAACAACAAAAATGCCAATAATTTTAAATGATTGTTAATTTTATTTGAATCAAGCAATTAATTTTGTAAGATAAAGTTGGGTAAAAAAAAGGGAATAATCTTTTTTGTTTGTTCAATTTTTTTTTAAACTTTCAACTGTTGTTTTTTTTTTGGTTGCCCTGTTTTGTATACTCTAATTAAAGTCATATATTAAAGTTTTTTTGTTTTTTTTTTTTGTACTTTGAGATACTTTCTCATGATATGTTTTGACTTGCAAATAGGCACGCCAAAAAGAATTCTTCCAGCCATTAAAACCATTTAATCAACCAGAAGTAATTAAGTTCTTTTAATGTTCTGCTTTTTTTTTTTTTTTTTTTTTTTTTTGTTGAAGCTACCTTACACATTCAAATAAAGATACTTAAAGCTATGAGGACACTACAGTTAATATTTTCTTTCTTTTTTTTGGCAGGCAACATTTAATGGGCCGGGTAAAGTTAATCCTTTTAAATTGTTCCCCGAGGGGAGGGTCGAATAGTGAGGTTAATTTGCGTGCAAATAAATATTATTAAAAAAGATTATTTTAATTATAAATGTTTCTACGAAATTGTTTTTTTTTTTTTCTTTGGTTTTATTGCTGTTTTTTGGGCAATTAAACAACCATGACAAATGTAGATCTAGATAAAATGAAATCATTGGAGAGAGGAACGCTTCAGGACAGTTTTAATGTTATACAATGTCCCTCTATCTATGCTATATATATACGCATATGTGCATATGTATGTAAGACCACTATGACTCATTGTTTACACCTTTTTAACCTCAAGTTAAATAAATTTATTTACTGGGGGAGGAAACTGAACAAAAAAATAATGTTTGGTAAATAAAGGGTTTTTCAACAGGGACGCTACAAAAGTAGAGCGACAGGGACAGCAAACGACGCCATATTTCTTGCCGCTCTTTTGACATTTCTCTTCAGTAAGGTTTGCCTTTTTATGATGGAAAGATATACGAGCCAACAACGAGTTGAAATTATTAAAATTTACTACCGAAATTCGGAGTCAGTGGCCTCAACATTAAAAGCGCTTACGTCCAATTTATGGTCGTCATAATCGTCCTAGCAGATCAACAATTGAGCGTCTAGTGAAAAAACTTGAATCCACAGGCACAGTACAAAATGTTCCCGTGCCATTGAGACAAAGAAGTGCCCGTAGCGTCGAGAATATTGCTGCCGCTGAGGCTTCAGTTGCAGAAAGCCCAAATGTGTCTCTCACACGGTGTTCTCATCTCTCGTCGTCGTTGGGCATATCTGTGACGTCGTTGTGGCGAATTTTGCGAAAAGATCTTGGCCTTTAATCGCTTGGCCGCCTCGGTCATGCGATTTGACGCCGTTAGACTATTTCCTGTGGGGCTACGTCAAGTCTATGGTCTATGCCAACAAACCAGCGACAATTGATGAACTTCGTACGAATATCGAACGTGAAATTGCAGCAGTATCGGCCGATTTATGCTTGAAAACCGTCGAAAATTGGGTTCAGCGTCTGGACTTCTGCAAGCGTGCCCGTGGTGGCCATGCAAAAGAAATCGAGTTCCATACATAATGGCATCGATCGTTCTTTCACAGGAATAAAGAATTACATTGATATCCAAAACCGTTTTTGTTTTATTTAAAAAAAGCTTTTGTAGCGCTCTTATTGAAAACCCCGATATTTAGACAACAATTTATTTTTAGTCATCATAATATTGTATCTATAGAAGACCTTTTTGAAAAGGATAATCCTTTCTTAACAAAGTATCTGTCACCTGTCAAATTTTCTGCCACTAGAAACAGTGCTGCCAATCTAAATACCAAAACTTTGTGAAAACCAGCAATTACAAAATTTATTCGCCAAAGTTCTTCCCAATTAATTTGAGGGAAAGAGAAAAGGCTTATGTAAAAATTTTAACCTTGGCCTTGAGTCTCAAATATCCAGCTAATTTTAATTAAAAATGCGTTCTGCACTCATATCGCCAAATCTCACTAAACCGTATGCCCTTAAACTTCTTTCCCTACATAGATCATCCCTTTCGCAATATTTATCTTCTTTTTTCTGCATTCATTTATCTTATCCTCCCCCTAAAAATAATTGTATTCAAAAGCAAATCTCAGCTTTAAGAGATATGGCCTTTTTCAAAAGTTGAATCTAATTTTCTTGCACACATTCCAAACAAACAATTTTAGCATTTATTCGTTCGTATATTCGTGTACATATAGCTTTTAATAAAGCTACAACAAAAATTCAAAAAGGGCTGAAGGGTTAAAGAAAAACCTACTCTTTCTTCTTTAAGCATTTCAAATATAAGAATCAAGTATGCAATTGAAAATTGCGGGCGCAAAGTAAATGAGAGAAGACGTGCTGATTCGCAAAAAGCAAATTACTGAATGGGCTAAGAGGCAATTCATTTGCACGCTAAAAAGGTTATAATCGCTTCATTTAGAGTTGTAGATTGTACGACGTAGACTATGGGTAAATGTTGTTTAAGCGTTTCATTCGGTTTCCTTTTAACAACCGCAAATATTTTTTGTTTCGACATTATTCATGTGTTTTTTTTTTTTATTTTTTCTTACTTCATTTTCATTTTATTTTTTCTGTTTGTTTTTGTATGCTAATTGAAGGTTTTTGAAATTTGTTGCTTTATGGAGTAGGTACCTAACTGTTCACTTCAGAAATGGTTGTTGTTTTTGTTGTAGTTGAGTGGTTTAGAGGGGGAAAAAGAAAAGTTAGGGGAGAAATGCGGTATATCAAGAATAATTGGAAAAAAATAAATATTTGTGTCTATCAAAAGGGTTTTTTGTAAAATAATTAATATTAAAGACTTTTGAAATATGAACAAAAACTTAATTAATTATTTTAATGATATTCGATTCATTTTGTTATTTTTCATTTGCATTTTTTAAACGCAGTAAACTGTAAAATCAAAGCAGATTTGACAGCAAATTTTAAATAACCTAATTTATGTTGTTAGAAATTAATTATCTACAAACTTCATTTTAATTATCAATTTCATTATCTCAAGAAATTCTTCACTTAATGTTTATTTAACAAATTTTGCATTTTTTTTTTTTTTTGATATTTTAATTAATTTGAATCATATTTAATTGCACGACTATATACAAATGTCTGACCAAAGCCACAACAATCAATTACTGACTTTCTCTAATGAATCACGAAATAATAGTCGATGTCGATGTCATTTACATTACTGACCACAAAGGCGCGAAGAAGGGTTTAATTATTTTGTTATTTCTTTATTGAAAAAGGGACACCTTGCAGAAAGTCCAAGTTTCAAAGGATTCCATTTCATATTTAGTACACTCTAGTGTATTCAGATTCAACAAAAAGAATTCTACATCAGCTTGCCTTGTTTTGAGATTTGTTTCCAAATATTTTATTCTTATTTCTCTCATGACAATATAGGGATAGTTTTTATCATGAAAGTTTTCTATCATGGTAGCTTTCTATCACGATAGTTTTCTATCATGATAGCTTTTTATGATGGTAGTTTTCTATCAAGGTATTTGCTATCTTAATAGTTTTATATCACGATAGTTTTCTATCATATCATATACATATCATGATAGTTTTCTATGATGATAATTGTATATCATTATAGTTTTCTATCATGATTGTTTTTCATTGTGATAGTTTTCTATCATGATATTTTTATAGTATCATGATAGTTTTTTATCATGATAATTTTTTATCATGAACATTTTTACTCTCGATAATTGTAGGTACTATAGGGCAAGTTTTGGATTCGTGCAAAAAAAAAAAATCGAGATACACAACAATCAAACATAACATTACGATGATAGAGAACACCAAAAAAGTGGATGGCAAAATTCTGTCTGTCTCTACCTCGACCTACAGCCTATACCCCAGGAAAATTAGACTTTCACTTCGAAAAAATTCCGACAAAGCTGAATTTTGGTGGAAGCATTTCCTGAAAAGTTCCATAAATTTGGGCCGGGGCTTAAATTTTTTAGGGTGGGGGGGGGTTGGGTTTAAAGGGGTAAAAATTTAGTTTTTTCTTAATTTCTCAAAAACTATCATTTTTTTTTAATGTGAAGGTACAAATTGTAGCTTATGTCATTCTACACGAAAAAGATTAACATACTTTTTTTCATAACAGTAATAGATTCTGAAAAAATCATGCAAGAACTTCACGGTGGAGAAAATTTTTTCAAAAAAATTGTAAAAATTTCATTTATCGATGGGCTAAAATTTTTGTGTGATTTGAGTTTGGCCACAACTCCTCTTAATAAAACCCAAGATTTCGGGGTGGCCGGGGTAAGGGGAACACTACCATCTTGAAAAAGAAAGTGAATTGGTTTTTGTTCAGCAACTCGATGAAATTTCGTTTAACAACAAAATCATAAAAGAATAACATTTAGACAATAAAATTAACTAAAAAATGAGCCATTAACGACCTCTGTAGGTTTATTAATATTGAAGTTATAGCGTATGAAAGTAACACTTTTAATTTTGTACTGTAAATGGAAAAATAACGGTTTTTTGTTAATATCTCAGAAGATATAATTTTTTTTCAAAAAAACAATGAGTTTATATTAATGCTTATAAGGTTTTGGTCTAAAAAATCACAATACTTTTTTTTGTAGGAGCAATAGATTTTGAGAAAAACGTGAACAAAATTACCAAAAACGGTTATAAACGGTACCTGTCAAAATTTGTATGCCCAAGCTACTTTCAAATGTCAATAATGGGTTAGTGTCAAAATTCTTTGGGGGAATAATTCTGCTCTCAAGAATCTGCATGTCAAAATTCTGGTTGTACAAAATTCTACATGACCAAAATTCTGTTTTTCAAAATACTGTATTTCAAAATTCTGTAAATAAGTTGTATGAGGGAAATCGTTTTGAAAATGTAAAAAAAATGCGCACCTTTTTACATTATACAGTAAAAAATGGGTTCAGTAAAAAAATTATAAAACATATGCAAATGGCGTGAGTCATAAAAAACGACTTGAAAGCTATATTGTTATTTAAAATCAAGAAATTAGATTTTTTTAAGGGTACAAACGCTCATACAGCAGCTTAAAGGCGTAGTTAAACTTAAAACTTGATAAATATGCCACAATTTACGTGTAAGTTATAGCAAAAAAGAAGTTTAAAGGTTCAGTCAAAACTATTCCCAAAATCAATGGCTTGCAGCTCATAACCGGCAATGGACTCTAAGATATTAATTTTAGGAATATCTTTAACTCATGTTTTTGACGCCTATACTTCTTCTTTTTTTTTTGCTATCACTCACATCCAAAATTTACTGTAGGCTCTCGGTCTATGAATCATAAAAAAAATGTTTTACGTAAATGAGATTCCTTTTAGACAGAATTTTAGTTTTCATAAGTAGAATTTGGGAAAACATTAAAAACATTTGACCAGGCAGAATTTTGCACATACCGAATTTGTTCGATAGCTCGATAAATGAAAAAGTAGAACAAAAATATTTAAGTGAAAAGCACAAACAAAATTGAAATATAAAAAAGGTAAATTTGTTGAATAGTAAATTGTGGAAAAAAGCGGTCTTTACTCGAGGCAGTATGCTGCAAAAGTAGAGAGATAATTTGACATTTGACCAAGTTTATATTTCTGATAACAGGAACAAAATGAAAAAAGAAGTATAAAAGTATTGCCAGTCAGGTAAGATTCTAGATAAAAGATAATTCGGATAAATATTGTAATAGATGAGAACAGAATTTAGAAAAAAAGCTGAATTTTGACCAAACAGAATTTTGAAAACCAGAATTCCGACCCGCTCTCGTCAATAATATTGCATATCAACATTTTGTAAACAAAATTAATTTTGGATTTTTAAACATTTTTTTTTTAATTAAATATTTCTAAAAAGGGTTAGTGATTTTTTTTTTGAAATTCGTTTTACATATGTGTTTAAATTTATACTCAAAATTGGCATACGAAAACTTTTTCTTTTAAATGAAACCAAAATTTTATATTAAAAAAAATTGGATTTTTGGGAAACCACTAGAACGATTTTCAATTATTTTTTGCCAAAATTCATATTTTCCAAGTAATCAAATGGAATACTTGTTTTTGAGCTCTAAGTGATTTTACTAGATGTTTATACAGTTAAAAGACCGATTTAAATGCTTTTCATATTTTTTTTTTTTTTTTTTTTTTTTTTCTATAATTACTTTCATATTTTAAAAGTTTTCAATTGTTTTGTTTTTAAAAGCTCTCAATTTCAACAATTTGAACATGAGAGCAAGTACGTACGATCCAGTCGTTCACCTTGGTTATGCTCACTCAAATGCTTCTAACAAACAAAAAAAAATAATGCAAGACTTTGTTCTAATTAAAAAATATTCAAAAAGGTAAAGTGTTGAAAATAAAAGTTGTTTTTTTAACGACAGTAGTGTTTACTCCCAAGATTAAAATAACTCTGGTTAGTAAAAACGGTGTATTATGGTTTTTATCGATTGCCTGTGGAGCTTTTATTGGATATTTTTGTTTTTGTTTATTTTGACTATTTTATTTTGACTATTTCAAGTTGAGCTCATTTTAACTTTTAACTTCAATTTTAATGTTTTTTTACAAAATTTGTCAAATTTCTTTTAAAATTTTTCTAACAATGTCAATTGAAATCTTCGTTGCTATTTTGTGTTTTTTCGTTCAGAAAATATCAACTTTAAATCGATTTCTCGTCTCCCCGAGTATTTAATAGGCGTGTTTTATTATCATCGGGATCTGGATCTGGATTTACTTTTAACACGTACTACAAACATTTTTTTGAAAATTTCCCACTATTTTGTTTTTGTATTACGTGTTAAAGTTTATCCAGATCCAGATCCGGATCCCGATAGAAGATAATAAAACACGGCCAATGATTGATTTTCTTCACTTTTTAACAATATTTAAAATTTTTTTTTTAAATTGCCACATAACTCATTTTTGTCACAACAACTTCACCAGCATATCAGTGTTTTTTGTTATTGTTTCTGTGAAAATATCATAGTACATAATAATGTTACTCAATTAGGATATCACTTAAAGTTATTATACACATTTATATATTTTTTGCTTTATCTTGTACAACAATAAAACTCCGCACGTGGTGGGTATGGATGTATAGGTTTATGCACGTAACTATAACAACTCCATTTTAGCTCTGGCTATATGGCTTCCATATCCAGTTGAACTTAACACCCACGAGTAATCAATATTCGATAGCATCATGCCAGTCAGGCACAGGATGTGAGGGTGTGAATGAATGAAGGTAAATTGAAGTGAAGTGAATGCCTCACCTGTTGTGGAACATCACCACAGTAATGGATGATTATTATTTCATTATCCACAGAGCCACTATGATGCTTCTGTCGATAAAGAATGCTACTTTGGAATTGCTCTGGTTGATGTGTCAGATATCGTTAGGGTGATTATATTATTTGTTACTTACCTATATACCAGCAGAGGTGGATTCGAGTGCTTGTCCTAGCAGAAATTAATATTCAATGAGCTTGTTTCCAAGAGTACTACTTTAGTATATACAATGCTTTAGGGCATTAACAAAAACATAAAAACAAAAATTGCAAAAATAAAAATGTTGTATAATTGAGGTAGTGATTTTTTTTCTTTCTGTCAGCAAACAGAATTCAAACATAAAAGAATCCTGTGAGTGTTGTTTTTTTGTTTTTAATTCATAAATCATGCGATAAATAAATCAAGATAGGGATAGCAAAGTAATTAATGGATTATTAAAAATTAAAAATAACATTAATGTATGCAAAATAAAAATGTTTTATTAATAATAATAATTATTATAAACATGTTCGGATTTAATAATTAACAACAAAGAAAAGGCTGAAAGTGTACCCAAGTTAATGGGATTTGTAATTCTATACGCTTAAATGGTATTTTTTGTCAATTCCGATAATCGATTGTTACAAAGTGGGGCTGATGCATTAAAATAATTAGGACATCACCGCGTGGTGTATTATACTATCATTATCCAATACAAAAATATGCATTTTTTAAAAGCCCTGACTTTCCGGGAAAACAAAATGAAACTAATTTTCGGTTCACTATTTATGTAAGATAATATCAATATTATGGTATAAGGAAGCTCTTTGAGGAAACTTCGTTTTTCTTAACACGAGAATGCCAGTGTTTTAGCCTGTAAATTTACCTGACAAATCACAGGCACTATAACTACCCTGAAGACCAATGTCCATCAATATAAGTCCAGTCAAAAGAGCAATTTTACTCTTAATCTAATGGGAAAATATATAGAAATAGAATGAAATTCATCATAGGTATTTTTGTGGGTAGCTATGGAATTAAAATCCATGTTGGCAACCTCCTACGGTACGGTGCTACGCCCTCTTTCTTTAAACTTGGTTTATTAGGAAACAGCTGTACTGAAATTTGGGATATTTTTAGAATTTTTTGTTACGACCGGTAAAAAATTTTAAGTTTTCTTTTAAGTTAAATACCAGCTACTGTTATTTTTTTATTTTTTTTTTTTTAAACTCTCCTATGATTAATATAAAATTTTCAGAGTACGTCCTTATGAACAAGAAAATAAATTGCACAAATGGGTCACCCGAACCTACTCTTATGCTTCCAGACGCTAAGGGTCTTAGAACATTATATGTAAAGACATAGAAATTATGAGAGCAAAATGTTTAAAAATTCGAAATGCGATATTTAAATTTTCAAAAAATTGAAACTTTTCTAAAAATTCAAACTTCTTTTTACTTGCCATAGGAACTATAAGGCAAGTTTTGGATTCACGCAAACAAAAATTGCGAGATAACAATCAAACATACTATTTTTTTATTTTTTTTTTTTTTGTAACTCTGCATAGGGGAAATAGAAATTTTTTTAGCACCAAAAATAATGGTACTTGCCCTACAACCGTAAATAAAAAACTTATTTATCTCTAACGATTTCGATAAAAAAATCGCTGTATTATTGAAGGTATTGCATATTTTTTGATAAGAAATAAATGTGCCGAAAACCTTTTCTATCGGTACCTGCTTTATAACGGTTTTTTTAACTTTCGATTTTCGCAAGTGGTCTTTTAAAATGTTAATAATATTGCATATCAAAATTATGAAATTGGATTTTTAAAAAATAATAAAAATTTTGATAAAATTCAATATTTCAAACACGAGTTGATGCATTTTTTTTAAACTAAGTTTAAAATTGTACTCAAAATAAGCATAGCATTTTTTTTTTACGTTATTAAAATACAACGATTTTAATATTTTTTGTTTGCATATATTCCTATTTTTTTAAGTAATCAAATGGCATACTTGATTTGAGCTCTAATTTTTCTAACTAGTTGTTTATAAACAAGAGGATGGTTAAAATGCTATTTTTATATTTTTTTATAATTACTTTCACAATTTGAAAGTATTTAATTCCAAGCAACTTCAACATGATAGCAAGTCAAGTCTTATTGGAAATTTCTTTATAAAAAATTAATCTAAATCAGTTCAGTCGATAATGAGAAAATTCTAAATTAAAAAACAAAGTTCTATGAGAAGCACCTACTATTTATAGTTGCTATTTGTATTTTTTAATTTTTGGGAATATATTGCACTGATTTGAGCATATTGAAAAATTTAATAAAAAACGTAATACCTGCTTTTAAGAAAAAAATATTTTCCTTAACGGTTTTTTAACATTTGTATGGATGGTACCGTTATTTTTTCATAAAAGTCAATTTTTTTCTTGAAATATTTTAAAGAGCTTAAGAAACACCTAAATACTCAGTTTCTAAAAATCGACCACATTGTTTTCGAAATATTTGTTATACGAAAAAAATGTGTTTGAAAATTTAAAAAAAAAACTTTGTCTATTACTTATCATCATCATCACCTTTTTTTTCAGTATAAAAAAAAGTAATTGAAAAAAAAAATTTCGGTATAAAGAATATTGAAAATAATAAAATGGTTCTTTAGGAGGTACCATTACTAACCATTTTTTAACAATGGTTTCTTATCTTAAAGTAGCCTTTATTGAAAGAAATTTATTGATCTTTTTTTAGAAAAGTGGTGGAGCCATTTTTGATTGTGTAAAATTGCTTAAAAAAAATTGTATCGCAGATACAGTTATTTTTAGTTCTAAAAAAATGAAAGAACGTGTTGGCAGAATCACCAAACACCACTGAATACCAAAATTTAAAAAAAATCGATCCAGCTGTTAAGGCTGTAGCCAAACAGAGACAGACAGAATTGTAAGACTCACTTTTCTCGGATTCCCTATCATCGTTCTGAACCTGAACAAAAACTCAAAAATTAGACACAAAAATGGCAAAACCACGATAAAATTTCGACAAAGTTGAATTTTGGTGATGAGTTTTGTTTTGACGTCCTAGAAATTTCCAAAAATGTTCCGTAAGCTTTGAGTAACGGGGATTGGGGTTTAAAGGGGTAAAATTCAGTTTTTTTCTTAATTCATCAACTTCCAGTTTTTTGAAAAATGTGAAGACACAAATGGTAGCTTTTGTAATTAAAGACAAAGAAGATAAGCGTACTATTTTCATACAATCAATAGATTCAGGAAAAATCATGCAAGAACATCAAAATTTGCTCCATTTTGATAAAAAAAAAATTACTAAAACTTAATTATTCCATGGGCAAAGTTTTTTGTACGATTTATGCTTGGCTACATCTCCTCCACCATAAAAACTTGGTTTTATAATTTGGAGATGTAGCCAAGCATGGTTCACATACAAAATATTGGCCACCGACTATTAAAATTTGAATAAACTTTTTGACAAAATTTGCTCCACCATGAAGCTACTCGTATTTACTGATTTTCTTTCAATCAATTGATTGTATGAAAAAGTGTGTTTATCTTATTTGTGTAGAATAACATACCTTTTTTTCTCCCGGCACTTTCTACTTTTTCATCATAATTTTTAATTACGTCAGATTAAGAAAATGGCATATCGAGAATTTGTAGTAACAAGTCGATTGCAATTTCAGTTTTCAAAATCGATGCATTTTTACGGTGCTGGGGAAATTCCAAAAATGTTCAAGGTTTTTTTTTCGGCATAACTTTTTTGTGACTATATAAATAAAAAAATGACATATCGAGAATTTGTCGTAAAAAATTGATTGCCTTTTGAATTTTTGAAATGGATGAATTTTTACGGAGCTGGTGACAGCCCCAAAATTTTCAACCCTTTTACTCTTTTCATCACAACTTTTTTTTGCTGTAAATAAAAAAAACGCAACAGACCTACTGTTGCAATTATGTTACATTGTGGTACCAAACGAAAGCTTAGACTGGCTTCTGTACCTGTACGATATTGATGTTTGGGCAGCTTTACTGTTTGCCTTAAGTTCAACTACTTTTTAAAAAGAAGTATTCTGCTTTCAGTCTTTAAAAATTGATTCTCAATCAAAAATCAAATGAATGTAGTGAACGTAACCATCTAAGATTTTACTCAGTTTCCCCCATTTTTAAAAGTTATATTATAAAAACTGATGCATAAAAGTGCAACGAGGCAACTTGGATAAATCTGCCCACACGCAGTTTTACGAATTATTGGCCTAGGGCTATTGGTTGCTATATAGCTATCATGAAATGGATTCACAGTTGCCTCCTGGGTCCTGGACTAAATGGACTCAAATTAATATCTCTATTGGGCTTTTTGTACCTTGTGTCGCACAGTGGACCGCGGAAAACATTCTAGAAACAGAAATTCCAATTTTGTTTTATGTTATCTAAGCATGAAATACAATTCATACATATTTTTTGCTGAAAAAATAACTAAATGTAGACTTTTTGAAGATTTACTTTTTACAAATAGCAAACAAAATTATGAGATGTGACAAAATGGTTGAGCCTTTTAGGTTGGGCCAAGACTAGACAAGATCGTAAATGAAAAAATCAACTTCCTCCGGGAGGCATAACTTTGTAAACAAAATATTTTCGAAAGAAACCATTAATCTAAGCATCTGCTGTGGTTGTGGAACATTCGCAAAATATCTATATAAACCACATAATAGAACACTAATTTGTCAAAAAGATCAATATAACTGGCTTCAGAAACTGGTCAGGGGTCAGGCATATTAAAAATTTTAAACAATGTCAAAGGCGTACACCAGGTGGGCAGGTAGGGGCACTTCCTTACCCCCTAATCCTAAATTTATTTTAAACATTTCGTTAGCTGCTGAATAACAAAACCGAAATAAAAAACTATTGCAAATTTTGTTTGTAAAAGTCACGAGCAATTGTTGGCACCTCTTATTTGTTATTCGATAAAAATTGCCCCACCAGAAACATATGTTTATAGTATAATGAGCGTGCGTAAGCCTCTCAGCATAAAAAAGGGCGAATAATACAACATGAAAATGATAGAAATTTAAGATAAAACATTTTAACCATATCAGTAGCATAAAAATGACATTAAATATTTGCAATTAATTTCGTTTCCATGTCCATGTCCACACGATTCATATATGCTGACTCAACATATTGTTGAAAATTTATTTATTATTCATCAGTATGACGAATAAGCTACAACAAACCCACCTCAGGAAAATACTTTGTCATTAAGTATATTAACCAAAAAAAAATACATCTTTAAACCCTGCTCAACCACTTTTCGTTTATTCTGCTTGAATCAGCTCAATTAAAAAAAAATTTACTATCACATTAATATCGCGTGCAGCAATTTTTTTTATTCCAAAAAAATTGTCGAATATAATTTAAAAAAAAATGCATTTGAATTGCAATATTCACAGACCACACCTCCCCCCCTCACTATTTGCCATGAATAAATTTTAATTCCCACTCGAAAACACAAGGACTCTCAACTCGTATAAACATGAGTTAATATGTTGCTTTATTTGTTTGAATTGGCTGTAAAATCCAAGCCCTTGCTTTTGCTGTATTAATATATTTTTCTTTTATTTATGAGCAAATATTTTCCACATACCTATATTTCTTTTTTTTTATTGTTGTTGCATATACATACACATGTTCGTATGGATGTAGCTAATAACAATATTTGTGTGAGTATTTATTTCCTGGGCACAGAGAATTTACATTTTTGCTTTGAGAATTTTTACAAAAGGTTTCAAGGACCTGCAAAAAATATATTGTGTGTAGGATTTGATGTGTGTATGCAAATAAAATTATTTGTTTTATACTTTGTTTTGTCAAGGAGATTTTTGTGATTTATTCGTTAGATAAACCAGCGCTCATTTTATTTGTTTGGAAATGAATTTTAAATTGAATTAATCGTACAATTAAAAAGGAACAAGAGTACCTATAATTCAGGAACATTCCGCGAAGAGGAATGTTTTCATTTTTGTTCTTTTCAAACCTTATCCCAACAATATTGTTATTTTTTTACTTGTACAAAAAAAAGGATTCACAATAGCTACATATATTTCGAGATGGTCATTGTGTAGAAAAAGGAATAAATTAATTTTCCTGGAAATGTATTTTTTATTTTTCGATTTATGTCAATTTACTGACATCAACAATCAATTTTGATTAAAACCACCTATTCAAATGCAGATGCCTCTATTCCTGAAATGGACAGTCATTTGAGTATGCTTGTATCTTTTATTTAGTAATTCCACATTAAACCACTCACAAAATGTTAGGGTGAACTCTTATCTGATCGCAGTTCGCATCAGAAAGATTCTTTTATTTGGATATTGGTGTCCTCGAGCTATAGAGCGCACACCTTTTTGGAAATGTCTTATGGCTGACACTAACAGCTGCTGAGTTAAGTAAACAAATAAAATAAAAAAAAACGTGTAATGTGAGTCAGCAAAATAATTCGTCCAAAATTATAAGTCCGAGGGCGGGGCCCCAGCGCACATGTCAAATGCGTGAAATATTGATCAAAGCAATTTGAAATGGAAAGGGAAGATGTTTTAAAAAAGAGTGTTAAATGATATTCTATTAAATTTGCTTTAATAATTTTTTGAAAACATAGGTATTATTTTTACCTGTGATATTTATGTAGGTTCTATAAGGCAAGTTTTGGATTGGTGCAAAAAATATTTCGAGATACATAACAATCAAACATGACATTGCGGTGATAGAGAACACCAAAAAAAGTGGGTGGAAAAATTCTGTCTGGCTGTACCTCAACGAACAGAAAATTTTTAAATTTTGTTCTTAAGGTTTGCTTGTAACTTTTCAAAGGGGAAATAGAAATTTTTCAGCTGCAAAAATTACAATACTTGCCATACAATCTCAAACATGGCTCCACCCATTTTGATCAAAGGAATCAGTGAATTACTGGAGGTAAAAACTAAATTTATCAAAAAATTTTATAAACGACACCTAAACTTTGAAAAATTAAGCCCATTCTGATTCTTTAGTCTGGTGAGGAAACCTATCTCCTTGCGTTTTTTGCTGTCAGGTGGGGGAGTGGGGAGTAACCTATATTTGTATTTGGATGTATTTTACATACTAAGGGTGAAATTAAGCATGGGAGTCATTGCTTTAATCCTGTAGCTTGGACTTCATTTTAAAAAATGGCGCCCAATACGGACCAAATGATAAAATTTAAAAAAAAATCTCGTAAGTAGCTTGGAATATTTCCATTCATAGTTAAAATAATAGTTGATGTCTAAAGGATAGGTGTCTAGTAGACGCACGTTCAGGTAAACTGTTAGGTTTTCAACTTTTCGGAAGCGTACTTTTTTTAGGGCTTGCCACACCACCAATCCAAACGATACTTTTGTAAATATAATCCCGTTAACGTCAAAATCGAAAAATGTTGGTATCGTTTCGGCATCAGTGTTGGATCGGTATTGGTCTCGTATAACTCAGTCTCGTCCTCGTATAACAAAGTCCCGTCTCGTCTCGTCTCGGTATCGGTCTGATCTCAGACACAAGCTAATTTTATTTTTTGTGACTGATTTCGTTGCAAGTTTTTGATCTTGTAGTTAAACTCGCTTGGTATTTTTAAGATTTATCCTAAGTTTTTTTTTATTTTCTAAACAATTTTAAAGTCTAGGTAAAGTTCCGATTAGTTATCTGAAACATAAATTCTGCGTAAAAATATCTCAGAATGAGAACAATGCTGTTACAAAATCATTAGAACTGTTTCGGAGAAACCAAGATAAAGAGCTTGTACGATACCAGAAAAGTCTCGGTATCGTCTGGTTTCAGTATCGGAAACCGCAACGATATCGATACCAAAGCATCCGAGACGAAACTTTGTTATACGAGACCAATCGAGACTGAGTTATACGAGACCGATACCGAGCCCATTTTTCTTTTGCTTTGTTTTTCCTCAAGCAATCATTAGGATGAAATATTAAGATTTGGTTACTTTTAGGTGAAGGAAGTGACTTATGTGAAATTCACCAACTGCATCGCATATATTTTATCTGGGTTTCTCGAAAACGGCTCCAATAACTTTATAACAGCATTGTTTTTCTTGCTGGGATATTTTGACACAGAATTTATTTTTCGGATAACTAATCGGAACATTGGCGTTGTGAAACAAGTTCTTTGAAATTGTTTAGATAGTAAAAAAACTTTAATTAAAAAGATTCAAAATAAAAAAAAATTATTTTTTATTTACTATGTATATTTTATGTAATGAATTTTTCTTTTAATCTTAAAAATACCAAGTGAGTTCAACTAAAAAACTAAAAACATTTAACCAATTTGTGCATTTTATTTTTGTTTGTGACTGAGACCAGACCGAAACGAAACGAGACCGATACCGAGACGAGACTTTGTTATACGAGACCAAATGAGACCGAGTTATACGAGACCGATGCTGACATAGATACTGAGACGATACTTACAAAGATAAGAAAAAATGTTCAAGGCAGTTGGTGGATTTCACTTCAGTTAAAAAGAATCTGAAGTCTGAACATTTCATCCAAATTGTTGGTTTCAGAGAAAAAAAGCAAATGAAAAAATAGACGTGGAAGTGGGTGGCTCGTATTTAAATAAATGTTTAAGCCTTCTTCCTACTAAAAAGAAAAAACTATGAAAATAACATTCAAACTGCTTAAAACGTTTCGAGAAACCAATTACAAGAATTGTTTATTAGTTTTAAATTAATTTTGACATTCAAAACTCTAGGTTCTCAAAAGTACGGTATCGCCTCGGTACCATTTTGGATGCCTTGGAGCTGGTATCGTCTCGGTATCGCTTCGGTTTCCGATACCGAGACTTTTCGTCACCAGCCCTATATTTCTTATGACAAATGGGGGGAACCTCAACTTGTTTGGTAATGTTTAATAAATTGAATATGACAAAAAAAGAAATATAAAAGATTTCCAAAAAGTGAAAGTCTCACTATTTGACATTTAAAAAAAGATATTTTTCCAAAATAAAGTCGCAAAACTAAAATTTTAACCGAAGCCACGTCTACTTTTTAAACATCAACCATTATTTTATTAATAGAAATTTTCCAAGTAATTTACGATTTTGTTTTTATATAACCATATCGGGCGCCATTTTTGAAACTGACGTCCAAGTCACAAATTACAACCATTGATGGACATGGTTATATTTCTTCTGTAAGCATTTACAAAATAAATTCCAAATATAAAAATAAGGTCTCTCTTCACCAAAAGTTGAGACATTTTGCGTTTCTGACTTCCAAGCTAAATTTCATGCCAAATGAATTCCAATGATATGTAAAAGAACCCACTCTCACTCTCGGGAGCGAGGCTCATCTGTTCTATGTTATTCTTGCCACTGAATAGAAATGCTAAAAAAACATGAACTTATTTGTTTTTAAGAGCCACAAAATCGGACACATTTAAATTACAAAATGTTCTTTTATTTTTTGCTTCACACACATTTTGATAACTTTAATTACTGTCCCGGGTGGGTGTCCGTAGCTGAGAACACTATTTAATCGTTTTAATGGTACTCTTATGTCTCAAAACTAAAATAGACACTTAATGACCTATGTACATGGTGAGACTTAATATTTATAAATAAATTTTATCACCTCATGGTCAATCCGGTTAGCAATTGGCAAAATACAAATTGTTTACTTTCAATAAAAAAAAATGTTTTTCAGCGACATTTTGTATCACTCATAAACTTGCCCCATTCCCTAAAGCTAACAAAGTGTTCATAAAAATAAAATGCCACCCTATAACTTTGCCAACGACTTATTGACAAAAACAAAATAACCCAAAACAAATTGAAGTTCTTTATTGTGATGATTTTTACTGGTAGCAATTCGTGTATGTAATATTAATATTCCTTGTAAACAAATGATATCGAACTGACGCACTCATAACCAAAATATCCATACATGAATGAAGTACTTAATTTAATTTGAATCCATAAAACTCAATCAACGCCTTGTGGATGATTTGAAAGCAAGCGCATATCCCATTCATCCCTAGTTCAAAACAATCACGACCGGGCCAAATGAGCTGCGCACTATTAAACCCGAAAAAGTGTTTTTGAAAATTTTTAATGCATTCTCCATCTCCTCTTCATAATACCAATGGCAATAAAAATTCATTAAACAAATCCAAGATACGGTTGTGTCTGGTGGGGTGTTGTGTGGTGTGGCGGTGGGTGGAGTACAAATACAAAATAACAAAACAAAAAAATAATGTCGTAAAAATCAAATTACACCTCGAAGTGGTATTCAAGATCGTTACTGCAACAAAGTTGCTTTTGCTTCCAATATGGCTTAGTTTTAATACCATTGTTGGCAGCGGAATCGGGTATATTCAGGTAATATTTTTATACATCTATACATTCTACATATTATAGGAACGTGCTTTTCCAAGGAACGACAAAATTAACACACATACTATACAAAGCAAATCGTTGCAATTAAAACGTGGCTACAACTTCATTAAGGCCAAACGAAAATTTATAAATTTTCTTCTGTTGTTTCTGTATCCATGTATGTATATTGCGATTGCAACTTATACTATATTTAATCAAGCCCTGGAGGCATGAAATATATTGGGCCCGTCGCGTAACTCTTAACCTGAGAATGGTAATAACCCCTTTGGCACCACTTGGCATCATCGTTTTCATTTTCAGATGCATGCATGCACAAAACATTATTCTTTAGCTATTCCAGGCTCATTACTGGAAGAGAACTTCATCGTTTGTACGAGTACGAGAACTGCGGAATCTAATCAGTATTGCTCAGGAGGAGCAAAATGCCATAAATCGCAAAGCTAAACAGGGTGTTTTAAAGTTTGTTTTAAAAATTGTATGAAAAGTTGTGAGTTGGAATTTATTTTTTAAAAGACTTTGATGACTTTTTTACGGAAACTCGCTTGCAATAGTATACCAGTTCTGTAGCAATACACTTTATATACATTGTATTTTTTTTAGGTATTGGGATGGTCGTTAAAAAGTGTTATCTTAACGAAAATTTTTATTAAAATTGATGGAGCCGTTTTTGAGATAAATAAGCTTTTCTGTAACGGTTGTATGACAAGTACCGTTACTTTTGAAACTAACAAAATTTCAATTTTCCCTCTGGAGAGTTACAAAAAAAAATTGTAACCTCAAAATTTGAACAAAATCGCTTCAGTGGTTCAGGGTGTAGGTCGATGTACAGACAGATAGACTAAAAGAATTGTGCTACCCACTTTTGTTCGTATTTTATATCATCAAAATGTCATGTTTGATTATTATCGGCAAATTTTTTTTTCTGCACCAATTCAAAACTTGCCCTATTAGCCTTTTCAATAGACTGGAAAATGAAGGGTATAAAGGACTAATTACGTGCAAGTGTTTTTATTGTTGAATATGTTTGTTTTGCTCATAAGCATGCTTAAAACCGAAAATGCTTCTTAATTCTGCCATGCTTTTCTTAGAAAATGGTCACTCTGGCCACTTTTCAATATATTTGGTAGATACAACTTCGAAACTAAGACGAATTTGACAATTTTGCATTCAAAACTTTTTGTTCAAAATTAAATTTTCTATCGAAATGGATAGCTAGTTTGAAAAATTTTATAAAAAAATGTATGCAGGAAAAGTTAACAAAATTGAAAAATCAAAGGTTTTGAATTTTTTTATAAGTTGTACAAAACTTTTCTTAACAAACATTGGATCAAGCCATGAATGGACAAAATAAAGTGCAGACTAAGGGCTTTAATATGACATAATCAAATATAAATTTTTGTTCAGTGTTTTTTTTAATGCTTCAAGACCTATAGACTAAAAGGCTGGTCCGATTTTATAAGACTTGGTATGGTACTAAGTGCAAAGGATGTTAGATTTGTTAGATTTGTCATGTGATACCCAAAAATAAGCTTTCGGGCAAAAACTTGGAAAAATTATTAGAAATGTTAGTTTGAATGGCTGCAACTTTGACAGCTTTGACAGTTTTCAATAAATATGGCTTTTTTCTGTCATATTCAGGTCTTTGGATGCCATGCCAGTTATTTAGCTGTCATTGAAATTCATCATTGAAAACTTTAATGATTGATTTTAAGACATTTAGAAATCAAAATCATTAATTATTTTGATGGAGAAATAAAGCTCAAGACTTAGTTTATATTTCTAGTCAAAAAAAAAATTCAAATAGGCCCAACTTTCCACATAAAATGACCATTAAGATTTCAATGATCATTGGTAAGGTAGTGCAATAATTGAAATAAGAAAAGTCTTTTATGTGAAAAATTGGGCCTATTTGAAAGTTTTTTTTTGACTAGAAATATTAATTAAGTCTTGACCTTTATATGTTCATTAAAATAATAAATGATTTTACTTTCTAAATGTCTCTTAATTAAACTTTAAAGTTTTCAATGAAATGTATGCATAAAAATTTACAAAAAAAAAATTATATAGACACCACCCTAATGCATGTACAGTATGTTTGTTTTAATGTAGATAAATGTAGTGTATGTATGTAAATTTGAAAAAAGTAGGTGAATAAAAATTGTAGACAGTTTTTTTTGCCCCACCATTAAGAGAGATCGTAAAGAGTTTTAAGAACAGACACTTTTCTTAGTTCTTGCTCATTTGCGTTGGGCGCCATTTTTATTGTTTTTCTTTGATTTCTTTCTCATTTTCAAATAAGCTACAAATGTTCATATATTATGAAAAATTTAAAAAAACTTTACTTCAACAAATTTTAGGGAAAATAATACAATAATAAAACAAGTACCTAAAAGGTTTTTCAACAGGGACGCTACAAAAGTAGAGCGACAGGGACAGCAAACAACACCATATTTCTTGCCACTCTTTTGACATTTCTCTTCAGTAAAGCTTGCCATTACATGATGGAAACATATACCAGCCAACAACGAGTCGAAATTATTAAAACTTACTACCGAAATTCGGAGTCAGTGGCCTCAACGTTAAGATCGCTAAATAAAAATTGAATCCACAGGCACAGTACAAAATGTTCCCGTGCCAGTGAGACAAAGAAGTGCCCGTAGTGTCGAGAATATTGCTGCCGCTGAGGCTTTAGTTGCAGAAAGCCCAAATGTGTCTCTCACACGTCGTTCTCAATCGTTGAGCATCTCTGAGACGTCGTTGTGGCGAATTTTGCGAAAACATCTTGGCCTACATCCTTACAAGATTAAATTGACGCAAGAACTGAAGCCGCTTGACCACTAAAAGCGTCGTATGTTCAAGAATTGGGCTGAGCATCAACTTGAAAATGATTCGGACTCTCATCGAAAAATCATCTTCAGCGATGAGGCTCATTTCTGGCTAAATGGCTTCGCAAAATAAACAAAATATGCGGTATTGGTCAGGCTGCAATCCACACGTACTCCATGAGTCATCATTGCATCCCGAAAAAATTACGGTTTGGTGTGGTTTATGTGCCGGCGGCGTCATTGTGCCGTACTTCTTCCGTGATGATCAAGACCGGCACGGCCCCAATTGGATGATATGGACTTGGAGAACATGTGGATCCAACAGGACGGCGCCACAAGCCACAAAGCGAATGTCACAATCAATTTATTGCAAACCAAGTTTGGAAAATGTGTTATCTCACGAAATGGTCCAGTCACTTGGCCACCTCGGTCGTGCGATTTGACGCCGTTAGACTATTTCCTGTGGGGCTACGTCAAGTCTATGGTCTATGCCAACAAGCCAGTGACGATTGATGTACTTCGTACGAATATCGAACGTGAAATTGCAGCAGTATCGGCTGATTTATGCTTGAAAACCGTCGAAAATTGGGTTCAGCGTCTGGACTTCTGCGAGCGTGCCCGTGGTGGCGATGCAAAAGAAATCGAGTTCCATACATAATGGCATTAAACGTACTTTCACAGAAATAAAGAATTTCATTGGTATCCAAAACCGTTTTTTGTTTTATTTAAAAAAATTTTGAAGCGCTCTTATTGAAAAACCCAATATTTTTATAAGAAAGTTTTTTTTTTAATACAAATTCCAAATAGGAACTACTGAAATAAATCAGCCCAGGCTTAGCATTTAAGATTGGACTTGTTGAATTATTGAGTCCAAATCTAAGTGAGTAAGCTGGACGAAACACCAATTTGTAGGACTAAAAAACATAAAAAAGCTATATTATATTTTTATTGATCAGAAATTGAATTAGAATTTTATTTGATACAATAGTTCTTTTATCTAGGCACCATAGCCTACATTTCAGTTTGGTATTTTGCCAAACATGAACAAATAGAATATCGTTTCGATAAAATAAAAATAAGCACTTGATGCACAGAAATTAATTCAATATAGCGTTAGCCCTGTAAAATAGTCCAAAATTAAAACAAAACCCCACATAAAACTCTAATGCCAATAATAAAAACATATGTAATTCTTAGACGACAGTAATAACTCGTTTTTACCTTATTAATAGGTGAAACTTAGCACCTTTTTACTTGATTAATTTTGCATTCCTTTTCCCAAAATTAGAAATTTTTCAACCAAAAAATGAGAACTTATTTTTTGACTTTTTTTTAAAAAAGTGAGATATTTCATTGAAATTCAAAAAGTTAAAAAAAAAAAATAAACACCCTTTTAAATAATACCCTTGCACTAGCAATCTTCGCGTGGAGTCTTTTTTTTTTTTTGTTCTGGTAAATCAATTTCGACTAGCTTCGTTGAGTGCGCGTTTATAATAAAAGGGGGATCCAGAATTTAGATAAAAGAGTATCTAAGTATATGCATCTCTATTCTCGATGGGAGCTGAGTCAAGCCATAAAATGAAATACAAAGTCCTGAAGAGCAATATTGTGCGTCAATGATGACGGCAAAACAAATAATTCGCCCGATAAACTTCAATGGCACATCGTTCATTAAAATATTGGTAAATGGAATTTGGGGGAAGACCAAAAAAAAGAAGGGTGCCATAGGTTGATAGATACAAAAAAAAAAAAAACCATAAGCCGACAATCTTTATTAATTGTTTCAAGGGAACAGATGCTATCCACACGGAATCCACATGGGATGAGGTCATATTACCATAACACCATATCCCAGTGGGGGACCATACGGCTAGGAGTGATATCAGGAAGACATCTCTATACTGCTTGGCGAGAAGGTTCTCAAAAAAGAAAAAAAAAAAACAGGAATACTTGCTACAGGTTGCAAACAGGTTTACCACACTTCAACATTAAATTCTGCAGACTTTGTGCCTGCAGCAGTAGCAGCAGCAGGAGCACAATAATGCCAAAACCGAAAACCTTTCAAGCGGGAGGAGGGACACGCACCTTGATGGCTTTTATATTCGGTTCATTATCAGTTCGGTATGGCAATGGCAACTGGCAATGGCACAACGTTCTGGCTGGCGCTGGCTTTGGCGACTTGCTCATCGAAGGGTGAAATCTGTGAAGACAAGACTGAGCAGTGTAAATGTCCATAAATAGAAGGAATATTCAGCGAGGCAAGACAATCTTTCTGAATAAAAAAACAAGAACATGCAAAGATGAAAAGGGAAAAATATCAAGATATGCATACACCTACCTATACCATAGGTTAGGTACCTAGGTACGATATGAGGAGGCATTTTGGGATCATTTCGACACGTGGGACGACAACCGACGCGACGTGCGTTCTTTGGTGTTTGTTTGGCGTCATTTTATGGAGATTTGATGGATACGGCTGGTTGTGTCGATTTTTGTAATAAGGGTCGTTTAAGCAACCCAAAAACCATGACTAACCGTTTAGAGTTCAATGGCTTGTAATGATAATGTAGACATTAAGCTGTCACAATGGAAAATGGGGCATGTGATATAAAATAATATAATTGAAATTCAAGAAGATGCACCTAATGGACCGTGCAACGGACCTTGAAGAAGTATTAAGTATATACCTTCGCACGCAACTATTATTATACTCGTAGTTTGAAAGAAATTTATAAGGTTAATTTGGACAATGTCGATTTTGACTATTCGGGCGTGGTTCATGGGGGTTAATAGAGATTGGTTCATTGCACGTAAATGGAATTATAGCTTTAATGAATGCATTTTTTTTTTATTACTGGTTGGGATGAAAATTATTTGGATTTTGAGTTTAATGGTATTGGTTTTAGCAGCAATAGGCATGTATACTCGTATTTATAAATAAAATTAATGATGAATTTACACTAATGACCAAAACACTGTTCAATTATTTGGAACATTGAATTTAACTGCAGATTAGGTACTATTGAACTTCTTCAGTTGAAAATGTAGATAATTTGATGTGTATGGAATGAGAAAAGGTTTATTAATATTATTTTTTATTTAAGTTTACCTAAACAAATAAATAGTTTTAACTGATCTGCTTATGCTAAAAGTTACTGCTCTGGAAGTTTGGCATGCAAGCTAGTATTTGGCCTAAAACTGTATCTATCACTTCACAAATTCAGTTGAAATTTGTGTTCTTGGAATGCTGATGAGGACTACTCAATTTACGTCATGTTAAATGTTAAGCTATTGTTACATCAAAAATGATGATTTCATTAACTATTCAACTATTAATTTCAAAAAATATATACCTAAATTTGTCCTCCTTGATCAGTTGTTCAGTTTAAATTTTCTATTTATTTAAGTCGACGAAATAACAATAAATGTGAAAAATCATGCTCTCTAGACATGAGGGGAGTAAAAGATCTCCTTTTGTAATTTTTCGTGAATATTATGAAAACTAAGAGCTAGTGGAAAAGTGTATACTACAAAATGAAAGTAAAGTAAGATTCCTACAGAAAAAGTTTTATTCATAATTCGGTAAGAGCAAGATTAAGAAGGAGATGGGGAGTAGAATTTTCAAGCATTTGAAAAATGTTATTGTCTTACATAATTCCTGTTTTTGCATTTATTCCCCATTATTAAAAAATCCTTTTCTTCAACATTTTGATATATTTTATATTTAAACTTTATTTTCTATAATTTTTTTTTTTTTTTTTTATTTAAACGGTAATGTCAAAAATAAATATATATATACAATATTCTATTTTCTCTAAGGCAGGTAACGTTGGTAATAGCTTTTAACGAAAATAATTACCCAGGAAGTGTACCATAAATATAGTATTTTATTTTTTTTTTAAATCGAAATACTTATGAGAAAAATAAGCTTTTCTTTAAAGGTTCTTTGATAAGTACCGTAATTTTTGGACCTAAAAAAATTTGATTTTTCCTCCAAGAATTTACCAAAAAAGCTTTAAAATTAAAAAATCTGTGGGATTAGCCTGTATTTATAGGTCAAGGTTCAGACGGACAGACATACAAGTGGAATCAGACCCTTTTTCTCCTTGTTCTCTGTCATCGACATTACTGTAGTTGGAATTCCATATTTCAGTTTTATCACAAACAAACATTTTTAAGAAATGTCTTAGAGAGTGTTAAAAATATTTTAAGAATAAACCCAGTTCCAAGAAGATCAATCACGTCGTATCGAAGTACATAAATATTTATATTTTTTAGAAGCTACTGTTATAAACAAATTTATTGAAATGAATCATGAAATTTTTGGCCGTCTGCGAAGAACAAAACATTCCGACTTGGTGCGGTGAACAGAAAACCGCTTTAAAATCGCGGATTAAGCAGAAACTTTCACCGGAAAGTAACCTGCAACACGTTACTTAACTTCGTTAAAAATAAATTGCTAGATAAGCTTCAACTTAGTTGCAATCGGGAAGTGGAGGTGGTTTTAGTGTAGTAAGAATCTCACACTTCTATATAAGCACGCGTTTTGCGGTCCTCATAGAGCCTGAATAGCAGGTTTTGCACCTACCCACGGGAAAAGAACCACAAAAAAAAATGAAATTTTGAAGATAAGAAAATAAAAAATGAAAATAAAAACCATTATTTTTTGAAAAATGGTTTTCTACCCATAGATAGTCTTAGATTCGATTTTTAGAAAATAAGATTTTGTAAAATTGCTGTAAAATCATGTGGTGAAAGCTCCTTTATTTTTGGTTCTAAAAAAATGAGAAAAAAGTGTGGGAGAGTGACCAAAAAACGCTATGTACCAAGTTTAAGGAAAATCAATTTAGCTGTTTAAACTGTAATTCAATTTAAAAAGACTTTAGTGACCTTAAGTACAAATACGTTTCGGCCAGTTACAGCAATTTGGCTCATCAGTTAGATTTTGTTGTAACCTTCTAAGACGCATAATTATAGTCGATGTTTACCGACACTTATTTAATAAACACCACAAATGCACTTTAAATTATACTATCTAGAACTAATGAGCCCAATTGTAGAAATTGGCCGAAACGCATTTGGACTAACGATCACTAAAATCTTTAAATTGAATTACATTCAAAGTCTACAAGAAGTACAGACAGACAGAACTATGAGACGTTACTTTTTGTCTTCTCTATCATCGTAATGAAATTTTTGATCAAAACCTCGAGTTCGATTTTTTTTTACGAGTGCATATTTTGATATATTTGATTTTGTATTTAATTGCAAAATTTAAAAGGCAGTATTAGGTCGCAAGTACTCTCTTTAATATTTCTTGGGTCTTAAGTTTCAAAATTTGTGAATAAGTTAAGAAAATAAATGAGAGAAGAATCTTTGATAGCATGAAGATCAATATTTAATTCGTAAACAAAAAAAAATACATATGTACTAGAGGTGTCGGATTTTTTTTTTTTTGTATTTTTGGTATTCAAAATGGGTTGGTAGATCTTGTAAAGGATTCAGAAAGAAGCAATTTTTGATCTGGGACATTTTCCAAAATTGAATTTTGAGACCCCGCCGGTTTTAGGTACAAAACCAAAATTCCAAAAAGGGGTCAGAAAAACCTTTTAAATTCGCGTCGATATATGGTCACAATTACTCAAAGTGACTTTTTTTGCTTTTTTGATCTGCTGCTGAGAAAGTAAAATAAAAAACATCAACTTAAAATGTAATAAAATCACTTTTGACCCCAAAAAAACCCATCGATTTTTTAGCTGTTTTTGATTATTATTTTTTTTTAATGGAATGCTCGAATTGGCCCAACAACATTAAACAGCATACTTGAATTGATATGCAGTCAATACAAACGAGTAAGGAAATCCAAAAGAAAACAAAATAAGTAATTGTGCTTACATACCTACACAAACTTAAATGGCTTTTCTGACCACTTTTTCGAATTGTAGTTTTTTACCTAAGATCAGTCAAAATTCAATTTTGGAAAATGTCCCAGAACAGAAATTACTGCTTTCAAAATTTTTTACAAGATCCACGATTCCCATTTTGAATATAAAAAAAATTGAAAAATTCGACACCCCTAAAATGCAATAGTACCAACATCTACTTACAAAATTTTTTATGGGAGTGATTTTTGCACAAAAAAGAATTATTTGACGTTTAAATTTTGTTTAAATAAAAATAATTTTTTCATGCTCAAACAATCAATGTCAGTTATTCTTTTGCGTTTGGCATTTGTGCCTGCTTTTGCCTAGAATTATCTTTTTTCGATTTTGTTTGCAAACTGTATAGGCACCCCGACAGTGAATACCAAAAAAAGGTTTACACCACAGACATTTTTTCTTCGATACATTTTTTTTCGAAAAACCAAATCTTTTTTTATTGAAATTAACTGTAGTTAAATTTTGGATATCAATACAATTCTTTATTCCTGTGAAAGTACGTTCGATGCCATTATGTATGGAACTCGATTTCTTTTGCATTGCTACCACGGGCACGCTTGCAGAAGTCCAGACACTGAACCCAATTTTCGACGGTTTTCAAGCATAAATCGGCCGATACTGCTGCAATTTCACGTTCGATATTCGTACGAAGTTCATCCATCGTCGCTGTCTTGTTGGCACAGACCATAGACTTGACGTAGCCCCCAGGAAATAGTCTAACGGCATCAAATCGCACGACCGAGGCGGCCAAGCGACTGGACCATTTCGTGAGAAAACACGTTCTCCAAACTTGGTTTCCAATAAATTGATTGTGACATTCGCTGTGTGGCTTGTGACGCCGTCCTGTGGGAACCACATGTCCTCTAAGTCCATATCATCCAATTGGGGCCAAAAATATTCAAAAATGCCGGTCTTGATCATCAGGGAAGAGGTACGGCCCAATGACGCCGCCGACCCATAAACCACACCAAACCGTAATTTTTTCGGGATGCAATGATGACTCATGGAGTACGTGTGTTTTTGCTGCCTGACCAATACCGCATATTTTGTTTATTGACGAAGCCATTCAGCCAGAAATGAGCCTCATCGCTGAAGATGATTTTTCGATGAAAATCCGGATCATTTTCAAGTTGTTGCTCAGCCCAATTCACGGACATACGACACTTCTGGTGGTCAAGCGGCTTCAGTTCTGACGTCAATTTAATCTTGTAAGGATGTAGGCCAAGATCTTTTCGCAAAATTCTCCACAACGACGTCACAGAGATGCCCAACGCTTGAGAACGACGTGTGAGAGGCACATTTGGGCTTTCTGCAACTGAAGCCTCAGCGGCAGCAATATTCTCGACACTACGGGCACTTCTTTGTCTCACTGGCACGGGAACATTTTTAACTGTGTTTGTGGATTCAAATTTTTCCACTAGATGCTCAATTGTTGATCATCTTGAAATGGCAAACCTTACTGAAGAGAAATGTCAAAAAGCGGCAGGAAATATGGCGTCGTTTGCTGTCAATTTTTTTAAAATCCCAGTACTGTCATTTTGGAATTAAGTTTCCAAAAAAAAATTAATTTTTTTTTTTAATTTAAAACTTTTTTTTTTGTGAACATTTGGGTGGTTATTTACTGGTGCTTCTGATAACAAAATTAATTAAAATCATGCTGTCGAGTTCAGAAAAATCAAGTATCAGATTTATTGTTTTTATTTTGAAAAATGATTTTTCACTTAAAAGTTGCATGTACTAAAATCAATTTATTTAATTTTTTTAAAGAAACTTGTGGATCCCATTTTGAATTAAATAAGGATTTTCTAAATTGACAAAAATAATGGTATGGCAGTGGCAGATAGGTAGGTACCGATATTTTTGGTATGCAAAAATAAAAAAAAATGTGGAGGAAGACTGACCAAAAAACTCTCATTTCGAAGCTTTTCCAAATTAATTTTTTTTCTAAATTTTATGTTTTTGAGTGTTATTTTTGATTTCAAAATATATTCTTAAATTTTAAGAAAAATGCTGAAACCCAGATATGTCTTTAAAAATATTAAAACATAAATTATCCAACTTTCTTAAAAAAAATAAGAATTATCCGCTTAAATGATCATTTCAGCAACCGCCTGAGTAACATCAGACTTTGTTTTTTCTTGTTTTTACAAAGAAGTTGGTTTCTTCATTTTTTGCTACTCGTATATATTTTAAAAATAAATAGTTCTTGATTCATCTGGTTTTCAGCATTTATCTAATAATTGATAAGAATATTGAATTTTGGAAACAAAAATAATACTCAAACAGGTATGTATAGGTTCTTAAAATTAAAAAAAAAATGTTTGAATTGAAATTTTTTTAAATTTTTCTTCAAAATTTTAAGTTTGAATGTTAACTTATTTTGTAGATAGCTAAGTATACAGTTATTTAAGGTGTATACATTTTTTTAGCATTAAAATTTATAAAGAATGCTTGAACCTCTATTTTGTTTCAGGAAAAGCTGCTTCAATTACTGTTCTTTTAAGTTTGTTGACAGATCCTTATAAGCCTTGACTCACAATATAAGTGTATGAGTGTATTTGCTGTGTATTTTTAGAAACATTTTGCTTCCAAATAATTAAGGTAGGCTTTCTATCAGTATTAATGTTCTTTTAATAGACTTTTTTATCAAACTTTACCTGATAAAATGGTTCACATTGACTTATTTTGCTATTTCATTGCATCATTGACGTACCTACTCTCCGATATGTTAAAATGCACACACTGTATTGTATACTCGTACATCTATTTTGTTTCACTGTTAAAAATCATAAACATCATGTTATTATTCTACTCAACTGTTATTTTCGCCGGGCTCCTGAAGGAGAAATGAAGCAACAAGAATCCCAACTTCCCCTGTCCTGCTAACATGTTATATTTCGCCTTCGCCTTTAGATTCAAATTGTTGAATGGAGAGAATTGAGTTCTGTTGAATATTTTCTCTCTTCGCTTCATTTAAATAAGATATTTTCGCCTGGGAATTATTCGCCCTCCAATTTGTCTAGCCTAGCTAAAAGCATTTAAAAATCAGAGCAGAACCAGTATCTTAAGTTGAGATTTTTAATTTCAGTCTCAGTATAGAAAATCCAGCTTCAAACACAAGACATAAATGAATCCCCGTAAATATTTTTGGGACTTCGTTGAACCAAAACTTACCTATTCCCATCACCACCACTAGATTTGTATTCAATTATTTTTATTTTATAACTTTTAAAGCAGGCGCAAGTACCTACATACAATGTTAAGGAACTATACTGATTTTATTCGAGTTAATTTAAACAAACAAACAAAAAAGAATTACACATATGTACTCGTAGCTCTTATAACCTCTTGAAATTGTGCATCTTTGCAAAGAAACATCCTTATGCGGGTGTAACAAATATCAATCAGTGTCAGTCTTTTTATTATTTGAAAGCAGACAAAAGTGGATGAAAAGTGTTTTTCAATTAGACGAATGAAATACATTCTTGAAATTTATTTTTAGAATTCAGTTTTTAAAGTAAATCAAGGCAAATCCAACAACCACTCGATGATGATGAAGGCGTGACGCGACGAGATGCTTTATACGATTTCTATACCCTCAAGACGTGTGCCACCAAAAAGCAAAATGTAAAAACGCACATTTTAATGAGTCAATAGCTTTGGTGAAGAGAAATTCCTGGTTTTATTTTTGATGGGAAATTGGAAGTTAATGGCACGAGCTGATTTATTTATTCGAGTGGGATATAATCAGTGGGAAATAATTAGACAGATCTATACCAAAAGGTCACCACTTTTGGGGTCTTGAACTTAGAAAAAAGGCACAAGTGATTCGATATAAATCAAAGTGGGTTTATAAATAAAATGGTACTTTAAGGTTCAGTTCTTTTGAAGTCAAATTGTACAATGAATCTTTCTGGTATTAAAAGATTAGTAGTTAATTAGTATCATTTCTTGGTTTATAACTACTTTTTCGTTTCGTTCTTAGTCGAATGAGATGAACGCAAAATATTCTTTTGTTTTGAAATGGCAAATTTAATTTTAGTTAAAATATTGTTTAAATGTCATTGACTTTATAGCTCCCTCCAATTCTTATGCGGTTTGATTTTTTTTCTATAAATAACTAAAATAAATTGCCAGAAGCGAAATTGATTGGGCAAGAATGCATGACTGATAAACGGAATAGTTTGTGTATAGACTAAGTTGTAAATGGGAAGAGCTTTGCAATAAATTGTGAAAAAAGGTGTATTTATAATATAATTAAAATTCAAGTTAAAAAATACTATATAGTTTATAGAAAAATTCAATCATGTCTGTATTCCCTTGTGCCCAATTTGTTTATTAATACAAAATATTATTAAATTTTATTTGATTTATCATTAAAAATGATTCAAATTGAATTAATTCATTGGAAATATGTACATATATTGTTTTCAAATTTTTTAATTTAATACTTCATAATTTATTAACAAATGCATTACATCTGCCTATATATGTATTAAAATAAAATATATACCTATATAAATGTTAATACGAATTAAATATAAAAAAACAAAAATCAATCAATTTAAATTTTATAATTCGCTCGATTAGGTACTTATGCGCGCATAAGCTAGGTTACACTAACTTATTATTTTTGGCCCTTAAGTCATTTTAAAATTAACGTTTGATTATAATAAAGATTAAACGAATGACTGGGTCGCAAGTACTCGTACATTATTTATAAACCAATCATATTAGCCGAAATATCAGTCAAATTACGAAAAAATTGCGGAAAGCTAGATTTTGGTATGTAGCATCCCCATATGGCATTCTAAGGAAACTGTAAAAAGTCCCCATCGATATAAGTGCCGCTAACAATTTTACGGGGGTTCAAAGACCCCCCCAAACGGTTTTGAAGGAATATCTCTCGAACGGTAACTCTTATAGAAAAGATTTCAAGGAATAGATTGTAGCTTAGAAAGCTTCCTACAAAAAATGTCAAATAGCTTTTTTTTATAAGGGTAACCGTTTTCGAGATAATTTATTCGGTAGGGTTACGGACTTTATATTTCTGTACAAAATAAACTTTTTAACATCACCTATAATTCGAAAGCAGTACTAAAAAACATATACAGGGATTTATTTAATGGTTTTGGGAAAGTTCCCCATAGCTTTGGGCTCTACTTTACTAATCATTCCGGGTCGAAGGTCACGAAACAAGGTATTTTGTTTATACAGGGTGTTTTGCATTAAATGTAATAAAGAGATAGAGCGTGTAAGGTGGGTTAAGATAAGAAAAGAAAGAAATCGAAGTCTACAATTTCAAAATAATATTTTTCAGAAAGCTTAAAATAAGTTAAAAATGTGGTTAGAAATCCAAACATGGTTTTCAGTATGTTGGCAATTGTGTTCGCTTTGCTGTGAACTCACCGTAAACACGTTGACACGGGGATGTGTGTCTCGGATTTCTCGCATTATTATCGCTTTGGTCTCGCCTTGACATTTACACGTGGTTTTTGACACTAAGTTTCCATCATCTCGCTATAGTCTCGCCAAAATTTTGTTTTCAAAAGTTTTAATTGAACTAAAAACGTGGTTGAAAATCCATACGTGGTTTCAGTGTATTGGTTTTGCTATGAACTCGCCAAGCCAAGTTTACATGGGTATCTGTGTCGTGTTTTCTTGCTTTGGTCAAGCCTTGGCATTTAAACGTGGTTGTTGGCATTTAGAATGATATTCCGTCATCTCGCCTTTGTCCCGCTATAGTGTTGCCAAAGCTTTTTTTCAAAATAAAATTGTTCGAATAAGCAAATAATTGAAAACGCTTTAAATCGTTATAAGCGTGTTTGTTACCAAACAAGAGAGAGAAAACTTCTCATTACACCAGGGTAGTCTACAATTTCAAATTTCAAAATAATATTTTTCAGAAAGCTTAAAATAAGTTAAAAATGTGGTTAGAAATCCAAACATGGTTTTCAGTATGTTGGCAATTGTGTTCGCTTTGCTGTGAACTCACCGTAAACACGTTGACACGGGGATGTGTGTCTCGGATTTCTCGCATTATTATCGCTTTGGTCTCGCCTTGACATTTACACGTGGTTTTTGACACTAAGTTTCCATCATCTCGCTATAGTCTCGCCAAAATTTTGTTTTCAAAAGTTTTAATTGAACTAAAAACGTGGTTGAAAATCCATACGTGGTTTCAGTGTATTGGTTTTGCTATGAACTCGCCAAGCCAAGTTTACATGGGTATCTGTGTCGTGTTTTCTTGCTTTGGTCAAGCCTTGGCATTTAAACGTGGTTGTTGGCATTTAGAATGATATTCCGTCATCTCGCCTTTGTCCCGCTATAGTGTTGCCAAAGCTTTTTTTCAAAATAAAATTGTTCGAATAAGCAAATAATTGAAAACGCTTTAAATCGTTATAAGCGTGTTTGTTACCAAACAAGAGAAAACTTCTCATTACACCAGGGTAGCATTAGGCCTGGTTCATACGGCAATGCACAGCACGAGACCACAGCAAGATGACGTCAAAATATTTTGAATAACAAAAACTATGTATGTCATGGCGAGACCAAAGCGAAAACATAGTGAGAAAACTACGACACAGATTCAAAGCAAAAAAAACAGTGAAAATCACGAATGGACGACCATGCTGAGACTTCAGTTCAAGGTACTGGGTACTTGGTACAAGTGTACCTGAAAGTTTATAAGCCTGGTTAATATGAATGTTTTTGATTTTGTATGCCTTGCATTAAGAAATGCAGTTGATTATGCGTTTTGTCATCGGTGAATACTTTCTTGTGGATTTTGATTTTTAAGTGATTTTATGCAATATGCAGTGAAAACCATTTTTGATTTATTTTTAGGAAAAACGGTTAAAGGTTGACCTTTTCCATTTATTTTTTCGTGAAAAACTCAACCATTGTGTGATATTTATAAAAATTAAATTAAATCTCAACCGGTAACCGAAACTTCGATATTTTTTAAATAAATCTTCAACCGAAACCGAAATCTTTTTGAACGAATGTAGTAACTCTCAGAGAGAAACCGCTCGAAAATAAAGGTTGCCACTTATTTCTGATATCTGTTTGAAAAACATCGGATGCGTTCTTTAAAATGTTTAAATGTTTAATGTTTTTATACTTTGACGTGAAAAAAATGGCCTTAGAATTCTTGAATAAATGTATTAATGCAGGCGGTTTTTGAAAAAAAAAATATTTTTAACTTAAAATTTAAAAAGAAATTTTATTAAGTAGGTACTTATGTATATCTAAGTATTAGACTGTTCCCAAAAAATCGAAATGTAATTTTTTCATTATTGGGGTCAAAATCTTGATAAAGATTTGAGTTTTTTACATTGATATTTACAGTGCTATCTCTATGCATAGGCTCTGTAGGCTTAAGCCTAGGGCCCCAGGCTTGTAAGGGCTCCCGATTACACTATTAACCCAATAAACTCGGAGCTCAGTGAGGCCAAGTTCTCGAAGATTTACAAAATGTTAATTGCTTTCCCCAAAGCTATTATAAATGATAAACCCAATAATCAGAGAGGTCCAGCTCTCAGGACGATTTTTTAGAAATAAAAATAAACAGGTCTCCCCAAAGCTATCAACCCCACAAACCCAATACCCAAAACAGAAGATCGGGCCCCGTAGACGAGAAACAATTTTAGCTGTTTAATTGCTCTAAAAGCGTTTGTAGAGCTAATCTTAGAGCTCGTTGATTTCAAAAGAAGCTCTAGATACACTTCTAAAGCAAGTGCAGAGCTTGCCTACAGCGAATTCATTTAGTTTGAGAGCTAATATTTGCTCGAAACCAGCTCTTATCAGTGGCTTGTAAGGCCTTGCAGCTCTTAGGTATATTATTTAGAAATCTTTAAAGCAACATTTTTGACAGCACTTTGTTTGTATTAGTTTGGGTTTGTGTAATACAAATTACAAAGTAAATTAATATTGGAACGATGTATTATATGTGTGATAGTAACATTTGAGAACTTTATGTGTTGTGATGTCGCAAATTAGTAAAATATTCCTATAGAAAATATAAGTGAGAAATGAAATTAATTATTTAACTGTTCCATCTTAGTGAATTTTTAGTGCGCGCTTAGATTTATCAAACATGTACTGAATGTACTTCGCAAAATTACAACGCGCCTTCGAAATTCTTTATATTACGCAGTGAAATATTTAAAAAATTAACTTAAGCAACACAGTAATCTGTTACAAAAATTAATTTAAATATCTGAAATAAAATATTTTTGTTTTCATTGCAATATTTGCAATATTTAGTGTGTTTTATATTGAAAATAAAGGTTTTTTATTCGTTTCAAATAAAATAAGCAAAATTGTTTCAATGTTTTTTTTCTGTCACCATATTTTTATCGTGAAAATAGTTTGTCTTCAATAGAACTGCAATATGGATATTGTAGAGCTAGTTCCCACAAAATGAGAGTTTTTTGTTCAATTCTAAAAAAGAAGGGTGTTTCGAAAATTGAAAGTTTTGAATAATTTTAAATCGTGGAAAAAATGTCTTATTTATTTATTAACAATTGAAGTGCATTATGGTTTCTCAGAAAGCAAACACTTGTGCGACTCAACCGTTGATTTAATTTTATTTTAAAACATTTTATTAAACTGTTCAATTGATTTTAATAAATTTTTTTAGAAATTTCGGATCTCTAATTCGACAATTACGGTGCATACTTGGTATTGCTTAGAAATATAAAGGAACTTATTTATTTTCTAGTTTTGGTTTGACTTTTCTCGGTGAAATTATCTTTATTGTATTTTATTGTGAAACACCCTACTAATATGAGAGAGGTTTAGTATTAAGCTCTATAGTCGTTTTGTTGTAGCTTTGTTCAGCCTTCAAATTTCACAATTCTCAGAGAAATTTAATAATGCTCAGAGAGATATCCAATGCGCATGCGTTTGTGTAAATGTATTAGTAATTTAACTCTACAGCCGCATTCTGTGCAGCTATTTTCTGACATTTCTATAGAATCATGCAATAGTATTTTAAATATGAGTTTTAAGAAGCTCTATAACGCTTCTTTATATGCTCATATTAATAATTTGCTCGTTTAAAGAACGTTGAACGTTATTAAAGAGCATATTTTTAAATCTTGGGACGTTATAAAAATAATGGAGCTTAATGTGTATTGGATACTCGATTATGGAACAAAATTTTTAAATAAATGTTGGGAGCTGTGAAATAATCTGTCTTAGAACTTTGGTCTCAGATTTCACTGCTTACAAGCTGCTAAAGAACAGTTTTGCTTCTATTAGCTCCAACGATGTTACTTGGGGATAGATTAAATTTTTTTTTTCAGAGCCAGTGGCGGTAAATTTCTTTACTTTTTTTACGTTTTTTGCTTGTGCAAAAACCAATAAGAGAATATCAAGCAGAGTTAACTTCAATGAATTTTTCTTTTCAATTAAAGGAGAGAATTTGGGTTTTTTTCTAATATCTACAATTTTGCCTTCTAGCTTGCAGCACCCATGGTTTTTTGGGTCGATAGCTTTGGGGAAAGCAATTAGAAATATTTTACGAGAGTTCGGTCTCTCTGCGCTTTGGGTTATTGGGAGTTTGGGGATAGCTTTGGAGAGAGCTATTCTGTTTTATTTTTTCAATCGTCTACGAGAGCTTGGCCTCTCGGAGCTACGGGTTTTTTGGGTAAATAGCCTTAGGGAGAGCTTGATTTCCGAGTTATATGAGATTATTAAGATGTTGGTGGTATACTAGACTTTTTTAGTTTCCGTGGTATTTGGGCTATAAAGTTAGCTATTTTTTGCGGTTTTAGCTGCCGAATAATGGGCCCCTTAACATTTTTAGCCTAGGGCCTCTTAAGTACGAGAGACGGCACTGGATACTTGGAAGTAACACATTACACATCCGTTTTCATACAAAATATATGGACAATGGTGTTGCGTTCTCATGCTTATATCTAGAAATATACATACATATTTAGTTTATTTTGTCAAGTTTTTTTTATTAAATTGAAAAGGACTGAGGTAAAATTAACGTATATCGCCCAGTTTTGATGACATTCCGCTCCAGGTCCAGGCCATAATTTTCCCATACAGATGTGTATTACAAATCTTATACTTTTTACGTTTTATATTTCTTGTCTCGAACTTCAGCGGGTATTCCAATTTATTTTTGATATTTTTTTTATAATAATTTTTATTTTTAAGAAAAGTCCGAAAAATGATCAAAAATCTCTAAGTTTCAGTAATAATTTAGTTTTGTTAGGCTTTTAAATATACGTTTAAAAAAGAAACTATTACGTGCAGGAGTTTTTATAATCAAATATGTTTGTTTGGACCATAAGCATGCTTAAAACCGAAAATGCTACCAAGCTCACCCATGCCTTTCTGAGAGAATAGTTGGTTTTTGCTTCAATTTTTTATAATTTTTTAAAGCTATGCATTTCGATAGGAAAGTTAGTTTTGAACAAAAAGTTTTAAGAGTTAAATTTTCAAACTCGACTTAGTCTCCGAGTTTTACATTGAAAAGTGGCTAGTGCAACCATTTTCCCTGAAGCACATGTGTGTCTTAATTAAGTAGAATTTTCAGTATTAAGCATTCTTAAGAATCAAACAAGCACATTCCATAATGAAAACTCTTGTAATTAATAGCTTATGCACCTCCTTTTCCATCTATTCAATAGCCTATATTGAATATTTTTTCTATTTACAATATTGAGTTGAAAAATAATTGCTGATGACTTTTTTGCTATCAGCTTCTCATGCAAAAACTTCCAAAAAGTATTTGTTGTATTCTTTACCAAAATTTTCAAAGAAAAGTGTTTTAGGAGTTTTTCTTTTATGCAGGAAAAATGTGTAGGCAATAATTTTAATTACAACTGCCCACTGCCACGCCCATTTTACTTATGCTTGCTTTAGCTGAAAACAACGATTTGTATATGAAATTTTTGGACTTGGTTCTCTTTAGTGAGGAAGTAACTTAAGAGAAATCATCAAATATTTGTGTGCATTGTTTTTCTGTGATCCTACGACTACGCGTCAAAATTTTTGTTATTTTATTAAATTTTAAAAATACTAAGCAAGTTATACTACAAGACCAAGAACATGTCGTACACTTTATTTTGGTGTGCAACTGAGGCCAGACGAGACCGATATTGAGACTTGACTTTGTTATTTGAGACCAAACAAGACTGAGTTAAATGAGATCCAAACCGGTACCACGGTACTGAAATTTTTTCGATTTTGACGATACTGAGACGATACTTACAAAAGTATCGTTTGGTTCGCCTTTTTACTCTAAAGCCTAGTACGCAGATCAAGCAAACATTTCGCTCCCATACAAAATTCTCTCCAAAATTTTGCCAAACTTAAATTTAGCCGAGAAAAATGCAGCTCCAGCCAGCGTTACCGATGTGGCACGATTGTGCACTTATGGCACCATTTCATTTAAATGGCACTATGGTACTCAAAGCCTTCATATGGCTCTTTAATGTTGGGGTAGTTTTGATGCGAATAATATAGACATTTATTTAATTGTTTTCATTTAATTAATAAATCCAGATACAATGGTTTAATAATTTACTTAAATACAGAGTGAAAAATATGGCCGTTAGAGGTTTTGTTTGTTTTGTTTGTGATTTGCGAAGCTTTTCATTACGCATCTGTCTTTGTTTCAAAAATTTAGTTTTGTATTAAAACCTAATTAATAGCACCCATTAATAGCCTTAGATGATACTTTCTGTTAATGCGATTGGCACTTTAAAAAAAATCCGGCAACACTGGCTCTAGTTAAAAATCAAATTTTCGTTACAGCACCTATCTGTCAAAGTTTACAGCGTGAAATAATTGTTCGGCTCATTAATTCTCGAGCTAGATTTGTGAGATTTAAGATTAAGCTCAACATTGTGAAAATGAAAATTGAGAACGAGAAATATTCAAGGACAAACAAGGATAAATGGAATAACATTTTTTTTTTTTGAAAATGTTAACTTGAAATATTGAAATAAAATTCCTTGAAATAATTAAATAAAATTTCTTTTCAGAGTACATCTGCTTTTTGTAATGTATTCTCCACAAAAATCTTATGTAAAAATTTAGCTAGAATTTTAGCTGATGTTTGGAGAGAACAGTAGGAGTGAAATTTTTGCTTGATCTGCGTACTAGGCTAATTATAAAAAAACAGTTTCTGGTTCATTATACGTACCTGATTATCCAGTTGTAATTATTTTTTAACATGGTTGATCTAGTTAACCCGATTTTATGGTTGTAATAAATCAACGTAGGTTGCAGGTAAAATCTACAACACACACTGTAAATTCAACTGCCTTAATATTGCAATCTTGTTAGTTTTAATTTTTTAACTTAAACCGAAAAATATAATAATAATGATCATAGTTTTCTGAATATTTGTCCAAATGGAACAAGGTATTCAGCCGAATTACTGGTATTTAATGAGTCTCCTTATCCATCATTACTTTAACTCTACGTAGATACGAACAAAAAAACTTTTGAAATTTTGCACAGAAAAAAAAAGAAAAATAATGACAAACCTCAAAGTAATCATCTTCCATTCATGATAAAGAAAGTCGACCTTTCTGAATTTAAAAAAAAAAAAATAACAAAACAAAACAAAAAATAGAAAATGAAAATAAAAATAAAACTAAAAGAAAATGATTACAAACTTGAAGTTTTTCAGCTTTTGTGATGTATTTTCTCTTTTAATTTGCCTCAGAGCAGCAGGAGGAGCATCAGCTAAAGCCAACTGAACTGACCGACCAAATGGCAGGACGACACACATAATACAACAAATTTTATCTCTCTCAAAAACGTCAAATAAAAGAGAACCTTTATAGTATACAAAGAATATCATTTAAGTGCTGCTTTTGATGTATAATTAAGTTAATGTACAAAGTTTCTTTTGCCCGCGAGCTAATTACTTGAGAATGAGAGTTGAGTTGAGTTGAGAGTTCTACGGTCTATACGTATAGTACAGAATGAACGTTTCATCATTAAATTATTTGCACCAAGAATATTGCAAAAGCAGGATAATAACAATAACAACATCAACAACAAAAACAAAAACAACATACCTACACTCCTGGTCCTGAATAACGAATAGAAGCAATGAAGCAAATGAAAAACAACGAACAACTACACATGAATGTTGTGTCCTTAGGAAGTAAGAAAGATATTTTATAACCATTCCTTATCAAGAATTCACATTTTTTATTATTTTAGAACAAAATAAAAAAAAAAAACATTTACGACCCATCCCACAACCTGTAAAAATGACATTAACAAATCGTTTGTTCTTTTTAAACTGAAAGTTGATAGTAAATAGCTAAAAGGATAATGGTTGTGAAAACTTTGAAACAATATCAATCAAATGCCCACGAATGAAATAAAATGTTTTATAAAAGTAAAAAAAAATACACTGCTCAAAAAAAATTCGAGGTTAGAGCCTTTCATAACTCCCTTTGATCTTAAAAAAATCATCTCTTAACATTTTGATGTTGAAAAGGGTGAAAGACGAAGGGCCAGTATTTCAGTTCAGGATAATATCTGAATTAAATCATAGTTAGCTAATCCTGAAAACAAATTAACCCCGCATTGACTCGGAAACAGTTTACCAGTTGAGGATTTACTTTATCTTTCAGCTGTCAAAAATCTTGGGCCCACGATGTGCGACATTACAAATATCACCCTTATACGCCATTCACACATTAGAATAGAGATGGCGCCACAACGGAATTGCATTGACAATAGCTTTCATTATGGAAATCAAGATGGCTTCACAACTGAAAAGGCACTCAATTTAGTCCTTGAGTTAATTCACCAAAGTGAGTGAGTTAACTCGGAGTTAACTTAAACAGAAAAACACGTTTCTGGAGTAAACTCAGGTTCAACGCCGAGACTAGGATAATCTCGCACTGAAAAACTGGTCCCAAGTAAGAGTGAATAAATGGCTATGATGCAACTTGGTAAACATTGTTCTGTTCTTATGTCTGCATTCATTTTTAATGAGTGCTTTAAACAGTGTTGCTAGATCTGAAAAATCTTGGTGCCGAACATATCCCCACTTAAAAATGATGCTCAAGAAATTGGTAAATTTTAATTTTTTGTTTTAAATTTAAAGTTTTCTATCTCTTTTGTAATATAAAGCTGTAAAAATTCAAAATTTTATCGAACATTTTACATGAGTTTCTTCAAATAAAACAATGACTTTTTTTAGGATCACCATTATGTATCTACGTAGTTTATTAAATTAAATTGAAATTCGAAAACTCTATCCAAAATGTCTTTCATACAAGTAGATAATATTCTTCTGTGATCTAAGAAGTCAAATTTGCATAAATGTTTTTATGAAACAAGTTCTGGTGTAAATTTTCCAGCTAACTGAATTTTATACCCACGTTCTTTAATTCTGACATCGATAAAATTCGTCGAAAAACAAAAAAAGATGAAACAAAATTCAACAGATGCGAGCGTTACATTGGGCTTAGGATCAACTGCTTAGAGTTGAGGATGTGGATACAAGCAAATATTAAAATGTGAGTAGACTCATTCACAAAAGATTTTTCTTAAGTTTAAAGTTCTCATATAAGCATAGTACTCATTTCGAGTGAAAATGAAATTTCCATACAAAAATGCCGGTCAATTTACAGCGATGGAATTCGCAACGAGAGGTGAGTACCCAAATTCGAGAGTGTAATATGAACCGGTTCGATATGTATTTCACGATATGATTTTCATTTCCCAATGTACAACCACTAGGAAAAAATAAGGAGGTGTGGAAAAGAGTCTGGCATTTGTCAATTAATTTATTTTTATTGCTAGCGAAAATACAAAAATACCACAAGACACGAAAATACAACAAAATACGAATTAAAAATAAATATTCTTCAAAAAATATTTCAAGATTCAGTCAAATAAATTTCATAAAAATCAATTTATTTTTTCCACTCAAAGTGAGTATTAAAAATTCCAAACTAAGTATCAAAAATTCACGTGAAAAAACAATTATATTTTCATAATGATAATTCACGTGTATTTTTTCATTTCACAAGATGTGCGTATTAGGCTTTACAGTGAAAAATAAAAATAAAATGAATTGCCCAATTTGAAAACCAAACAGCCCAAATTGGGATTTATCGCAAATCACAATTTGAAGGAGCAAGTGAAAAGTGCGAGTATCCCAATTGGCTATAAAGAGCCCGTTCTGGCAACCCTGGTTGTAAGTGCTGGCCTCTTTTATTCATTGTTGTTAAACGTTGTTTTTCTTTTGTCATGAACAAAATTGGCACTTAAAACACGGGCAACCTAGGCAAAGCAATTTAACCTAAGGCTCACTCAGGTCGAGTGAAAATGAAATTTCCAAACAAAACTGCCGGTTAATTCACAGCGATGTAATTCGCAACGAGAGGTGAGTACCTTAATTCGAGAATAAATATAAATAAATATAAATATAATATAATATACATTAAAATTTAACTTACTATAAAAACTTCAGACATTTTGGTCAGATGCAATGAAAATTCTTCTCTTCGTTATTTTTCAACAAAAAGCCTAGTACTCATCTCTTGTGAAATGAAAATTTTAAATCGCTTCAAAATACACGTGAATTATCATTATGAAAATATCATTGTTTTTCCACGTGAATTTTTGATACTCAGTTTGAAATTTTTAATACTCACTTTGAGTGAAAAAAATAAATTGATTTTTATGAAATTTATTTGACTGAATCTTGAAATATTTTTTTGAAGAATATTTATTTTTAATTCGTATTTTGCCTGTATTTTCTAGTCTTTTGTTATAAAAATAAACTAATTGACAAATGTCAGACTTTCCACATCTCCTTATTTTTTTTCTAGTGGTTGTACATTGGGACATGAAAATTATTTCGTGAAATACATATCGAACCGGTTCATATTTCACTCTCAAATTTGAATACTCACCTCTCGTTTCGAATTCCATCGCTGTGAATTAACCGGCAGTTTTGTATGGAAATTTCATTTTCACTCGAACCGAGTACTAGGCTTAACTACTCAAACTTGAATCAGCTTATTACCAAGAAAAATTATAATAAAGTTTTTTTTTTCGAAAAAAATTGGTCCCCTAAACTTTTCTTTACAGTGTAGGTTCATATCTCATTTCTGCTGAATAAGGACCAAATGAGACGTGACCAATGCATGGTAGGTACTTTAACCCACTTCTGGGCTATGAACTTGAAAACTCTAAATGGTTGTAAAAATTTTTATTTCATTCATCAAATAAAAGGATCTGTCTCTCGGATTAAAGCACACCCTCACAAAACTACAGTTGTTATTATTTTTTTTCCAAATGCGAATTAGTCAACATCAGAAGGAACATGCTATGGCTGACCAAAGTAAAGGCAAGGTAAGGTAGTGAACCATCTGGTGTGTCAACCATTATTCTAGTTCTATGAAAAAAAAGGAAAATATTTTCCGTAAAGTTTTTCGGGGTAGATTTTCTGACCGTGACATTGAAAAAACTAAAACTCCAATTTCCCATTTTACCCACTTTATATTATTTAATAAAAACAAAACAAAAAAATAGAATTTTCATGTGAATCCATAACATCAGATAAGAGACAGAACAGAACTGACTTAATTTCCTTAATAAAGTTGGTATTTACGTGGGGGAATGCAATTTACATGCCATTAGCCAGGTACCTAACTGGCAACGTGATATCATTTGGTTTAATTATTTAGACTTGATCTGCAGTCTTGTATAGAGTGTGGTGTTACAACTTTGTCTTGGTAAGTACGCTTGGTATATATAGTAGTGCCGTCATTACAGGACGTTTTTTTTTTTTTGAAGGGTAGGTTTTGAATGTCGTTTTTATACTTTTCATTTTGTGCCTTCATATAGTTTAATGATGGTACTTCGTTGACAGATGACGTCTTACTTACAATTTTATTATCCTCATTTATCATGGCTCATAAACACAGGCGCACATTTTATGTCCATAACACGCTGTGTGAAATGAGATACTTACTCTTTATTTTGTTCAATATTTAATTGGTTGACCACTGAATAATTCGTTGGAAATTATGATTTTATACTTAAGGGCTTGTTTGTTGTTGTACCTGTAAATGGTCTCAAAGTGCTGACAAAATATAATATTCTTCCTTGAACTTTTATATTTGTGTTTCCTCATTAAAAAAATGATTATGACTTCTAATCAAAGAACGCGTTCTTTTGGATGGAGAGAATTTGATTTCATCTTAAGGGTAAAAGTTTCTACTTATCAATGACCTTAGAGAAGTTGTCCATATTCCTATTTTTTTAAAGATTACTGAAACTCACACGGAGTAAAATTTTTTAATAAAATGAGGTGAAAAAAGAGGAAGCCGTAGCGCAAATGGCTTTATTAATCCTTAGGCATCAGTTACTAATAAGCCAGATAATAGAAATAAAACGGTTCGTGCTCTTGGCTGAACTATCCTGAATTCTAAATATAAATTGGGGCTTTATATGACAAACGGCTTTTCGACACGTTTGCTGATACAAAACTAAAGTATTTATGGATTGAATTTATTGATTTGACCGAATTTTTAAATATTGTATGTAGGTGGAAATCCACACAAGTGCAGTGCATGTTGTGAATTATACATCAAATAACATTAAAAAGTTTTGAATGAACAACAACAACACTCAGAAAAAAACCACAGGTAAATAATTAACATGGCCTTTTAAAATTTACAAGGTGCACAATGCACATTCCCATAAAAAGTTACTGATATTTCACTAGTTTACCTGATTTTAAGTACTTCATAATCAGTGTAAAATTCAACCTGTTGGCCTTTCTTACCATATCCGATTTGATTTAAAAAGATGACCTGTTAGTTAAGCCCTAAATTCTAGTAAAATACAAAATTTTGACAGGAATATAGTGTGAATTTTAACCGATGTCGAGTTTTTTCATCACAATATGTTATGAATTTTTATTTTACCACAAATCGGATTAAATGGTTATTTATACAATTTATACTGAATTTAACCTGGCATCATGAAAAACAAGCAGTTCTAGTTCATTTAAACGTGACATCAGTGGTAAAACAAGCACACACAAGCTATCCAAGTAAATATTGTTTTGAATTTAACCTGGCGTCCTGCTAAAGAAGCATTCGGCCAGTTTAATTCAACTTGATACCAGTGTTTAAACGCACACACACATGCCATACAAAAAATATTTGAATTTTCACCTGGCCTCCTGTTTAAGAAGTACTCTGTCAGTGAATTTCAACGTGATGCCAGTGTTAAAACAAATACAGGCCATCCCAATTAAATAATTTCAATTTAACCTGGCCGCATGTTAAAGCAGCACTTTACCAGACACAATGAGTTTCAACTTATTGATATTTGGCACGAGATTTTCGTGCAGTGCTGTGACCCAGAGGATGCATGCTATCTCCGTGTGTGAGAGGTTCTCAGTTCAAAACTAATTAGTTACACAAAGTATATTTAATAAAAAATAATTAAACATAGAAAGTAATTTACTTTCAAAATAATGCAAAATGAATTAAGCGACAAGCAGAGTTTGAGATGTGACCTAGGCGCATAGATTCAAGACATAATATTTACAGGATACAGGGTTGATTCAACATTGAATCATGTCAAATTAACTAAATGTTTATGTTAAGTTTACAAGATATTGAGACATGTTAATTTAACTAGATTTTCATGTAAATTTTATGTAAAACTAACAAAACTTGCAGGTAAAATTTTCAGTTTTATTATTTTAAGGCAGTGTTAAATTTACAAGATACAATGCAGATTTTACCTGCAACCTGCATTTATTTTCTACGACATTCAAATCAGGTATCTGGCTAAGCAATTAACCTGATCTACGGTGTTGAAAAATTACAACCTGATAAACAGAAATTTGTTAGTTATACCTACTAGGGCTGGCCACGATACCAATCCAAACGAGACTTTTGTAAGTATCGTCTCGGTATCGTTAAAATCGAAAAATTTCAGTATCGTCTCGGTATCGGTCTCGGTCTCGTATAACTTAGTCTCGTTTGGTCTCGTATAGCACAGTCTGGTCTCGGTATCGGTATCGGTCTCGTCTGGTTTGGGTCTGCTCTGAGTCGCAAACCAGAATAAAATTCATGACTTCGTTATATGTTCTTGATGTAGTAGTTGAACTCGCTTGGTATTTTTAAAATTCAAGAAAAAATCATTAAAAAAGACAATTTTTCTTAACTGAAGTTTTTTCTGTGGACTTAACAATTTTTTAAAGGCTTATAGAGTTCCGATAAAAATTCAACTCAAAATGTTGACGCAGGGTCATATGGATTTCACTAAAGTTACTTTCTCACTTAAGAGAACCAAGTTTGAAAATTTCATTCAAATCGTTGGTTTCATATAAATTTAGCATTATTCAAATAGAGGCGTAGCAGCTAAAGAATAAGGCTCTGAAAATGTCATATAAATCATCAGAGCCTATTCCGAGAAACCAATTACAAAAATTGTTTGTTTCTAATAAATTGATAATAGTATTCAAAAATCTATATTTTCTATGCCGATACCAAACGATACTACCGAAAGTATTGGTAAATTTCGGTCCAAGAAATACGGTATTGTACGTTCAGAGCTGGTATCGTCTCGGTATCGTTTCGGTTCCCGATACCGATACCAAACGATACCGAGACTTTTCTGGTATCATGGCCTGCCCTAATACCTACCTGCTTTTTTCTCTGAGTTAACTTGTGTGTGTTACCACCAAGTTTATAGGCTGAAGTTAAAGCTATTTCACGAGTGTCATCACCTCGATCATTAGACTTCCTTAGTGGAGCTTAGTGTCATCTGGGAGCGAACCATGAACCTTGTGATTTAGAGGCCGATCCACTACACATCGCGCCATCGAAGCCACATGATTTGCTCAATCCCAACGGAGGCTTCGCTGTTTATCAACTGCAACGGAACTAGCATTTTTATAAACAGACATAAGCTTGACATTGTCGGTTTCCCCCTTTTTTCTCCGTGCACCGATTTGTAAGCCAACATTTCCTTGGCCATACAAGGGGGAGATGATTTTAAAAGAGTTGTCGGTGGTCAAGAATTAGTATTTACAAATTACAAATCTAGCATTATAAATTTTACTTCCAGCCTTTTTTGATCCACTCAGTTGGGAAAATCCAACGAAAAGTATGGAAAAAGTTTCAAGTTTTGTAAGTACTTATGCTTTACTTAAATATTTAAGTTTCATATCAGTAATTAGGCCTTCTACTATGTTTTCACAAAAGCCGAAATGAAGTAATTTCGCAAATCAGAGAAAAAGTGTTTTAATAGGTAATTTGGTCATTTCATTAGACAGCTCATTTATTTTTCGAATTTCAACTTGCTGAATTTTTTTTTCACTTCCATTGTGAGCTTTGACATTTTCATACTAATCATTTTCAGAGCTATTCACACTATGTTCAATTGGGTGTGTTCGTTAAGTTCTGACTTAATTTCGTGAACATTTGGTTGAAAAGAGCACAATTTGAAATAAGAATTTGTATGGAAAATGAGTACAAAATCTTACCAATGTGGAAAAAAGGTTTTATCATATATTTTTAGATGTGTAAGGAAAATTTTTCATAAGGATAAAATTTTGTAAGATGTTGTTTACTATTTATTTCAGAATTATTAATAAGATAATAACTCAGATAACTCGACTTACCTGGTTCTTCACAAACGCCACGGATTGATTAAAAAATGTCCTAAAATCTTTTTTTCTAATTATACTTACCTAATACAATTTTCGCAGCTTTGATATTTCCATTTCTATAATCAGTTCTTGATAAGCAGTAACTAAAGACTCAACTCATGCTAATAATATCTCGTTCAATAATCTCAGAGATTTTTTTCAAAATCACGCCTTAAGTCAAATTTTCAATTTTCTTATAGCACATTTGGTTTTTTCTCTTAAAATTTTTTTCAAATGCATCGCATGTAGTCAATTTTACTTATTTTTGTTAATTTTAAGCCCCTTAAATATTTTCATCAACAAATGAAAGTAGACATTAAAAAAAAAAAAATGCTATCATATTTTTATTTTAACTTTTTATTTTTACAGAACGTTATAACAAGTCTTAAGCTGATTTACAAATAACGGAAGAATTTTTCAGAAACATTTCCATTCGAATAATACCCACGTATAAATGTAATATTCATATTTCAAAATTTATTTTTATCTAAAGGTACCTTAACACTACAATGTAAACATACAAAAAACATATGTAGATAAATATTTATTGACATATGTACATATATACACCCATATATGTTTATATTCATACTTTTTTACAAGTTTTTCAATGCTGTGTATAAGCCTCTTATATATTTCAGAAGGTACCTACTGCCAAAGATACCTTTTAAAATGGCGCCCGGGAAAATGGAATATGTAAGTACTTTTTTCCAGGAACAAAGACATTTTTCTGTGCTCTATCATCTCCATTGTTCTTACAACCATTGAGACTTTAATATTGAAAGCCATCACTTAACATTCCCAAAAACCCTGATAACATAGATACTCATATGATGATGGCTGAGGTAGGTATACAACCGAATCGACCTTAATTTTTACATTCGGCTTACAATGTCAACGTATTTTTCCAAGCTTTCACCCTCTCTGGCAAAAGTGGAGTTATATCTTCATTTAAAATGTTTGGCTCCCCAAAATGCACATTTGTTCAAACTGGCCTTATATTTGCTCTTCCTTTTCAATGGGGCTTCCGAACAAATGCAAAATGGCACACATAACTTCATATCGAAAACGATATCCAATAACACTGGACTGTCAACAGCATTCCCCTGCCATTCCATTCTTTTGGTTTTTAAATAAGCTCTGTCCGATGTGCATTTTGTGCACAACAATGCAGCCAGAGCAGCGAGAATATGGGTTTGTTGGCAGAGGGGTGGGAGACCGGTGAATCTCTGCCTTGACTCCCTTGTGTCGCCCTGGGAAACCACTTTTAACTTTGTTTCTTTATAAATGCACACAAGCCGACATGATGGCCATATGAAATTTTTCCTACTCCACTTTTACCTCCACTTCTCTGTCTTTGCTGCATTCATGCTGAAAATAATTCCCTAGAAGACCCACCTAACCTACCTTTTTATAGTTACCTATACACTACCTAGCGGAACTAGGAAGATATCCCCATCAGCTCTACCAAAGGTAGACTAACATATTTCATATGAAAAAACATGTTTTTTTTATTGTATCCGTTCTAAATGTGGAGAAGTGCACTTTAACCTCCCTGTGAGTAGGCTTCTGCTGAGATAAAATAGAAAATCGATAGAGTGTACCTTGTTTCGACGATGGGAAACTACACCGTCGAGGAATGTAAACAGTTTGTTTTTTTGTTCTTTTCTTCTGACGAGCGTTTTCATTTAGACGCTCGTTTCACAAAATCTTCTTTTTTTGTTCGAGTATGTATTTTGTATTTTCTAAAATTAAAAAAAAAAAGATGAGCTTATATTGGTTTTCTCAACCTCTATTATGTTGTAGCACTGAACCATCAACCAACCGATATTATAGGAATACATATATACAAAATTCACTCACCGATGAGGGAGAAATTAAAACATTTGCACCAGCCTGTGGCATAAAGTTTATAAAATATTGAATTTCATGAATCTGAGATATATGGGTTACGAGCGGGAAGGTACCTATACGTAGGTACAACCTTCATACATATATACATCAATTCATCCGTCTTTTTGGCTGTTATAATCACCATGTTCATCATCACTCATCGACCCATAGAGATACCCTTGGGGTTTTACTTTTCACAACTTTGACATTTAAAGTTAATTGAATTCGGTTGAGCCAGAAGCCAAATTGGGTGTTTTTCTTTATTCAATATAGATACAGGGTGTTACAGAATTTTAAATAGGTTGGTTATAAAATATTCAGAGAAAAAGCAAGGTGAACAAAATATATATTACAGTAGGTAACTACCAACCTAGGTTAACCTAATTATATTATGTAAATAAGGGTGACACAAAAAACAAAGGTATTTCGAAAGAGCAGCTTTCGAAGTTCCATACGATTTGTAAGTGAAATAAAGTACTTAAGAACTTAATTTAATTTGTACTTAAGAACTTTTGAAATATGCAAGTACATAATAATTATAGAAAAATCAAAAACAGTTATTTAAAACGTTCTTCCATTGTATAAACAACCCGTTAAATAACTAAGAGCTCAAAAACAAGTGCACAATTTGATAACTTGAAAAATTTGAATGCAAAACAAACTATAAAACCGTTGGCGCGGTTTTCTCAAAAATAAATTTTAATATACAAAAATTAAGCTACATTAAAAAAAATGCTATGCCAATTTAGAAAAATTTAATCAACTCGTTTTTAAAATATTGAATTTTCGAAAAGAAAAACTAAATATTTTGTTTTTGGATAAATTTATTTTTATCAAAATTTTGATAAAATCTTTGAAGGAGCTTCTGCATGAACATTTTTATAAAATGTGTCGGCTGAACTTTTAATGAGAAAATCGAATACCAAAAATACCGTAGTATGGTTGAAGCCGTACACGACGGTTTTTGGTAAAAAGAATGTTTGCCCAAAAGTAATACACTGATTTTTGTTAATCAAAATCGTTAGGGTCGTTTTTGAAATAAATAATCTTTTCCTTAACGGTTGTATGGCAAGTCGCGTTTTTTAAGTTACAAAATCTTAAATTTCTCCACTGGAAAATCACCAAAAATCTTGTAAGTTCAAAATTTGAAGAAAATCGCTTCAGTGATTCGCGCTGCAGACCTAGATACAAACAGACAGAAAGTCAGAATTGTGCCATCCACTTTTCTCGTCCTCTATCATCGTTATCATCGTTAAGTCATGCTTCATTGTTATCTCGATTTTTTTTTTGCGCGAATCCAATACTTTCTCTATAGTACCTTTATACATTAGAGTGATCATTTAAAAGAAGGTCCTCTTGGATGGACCTAAATCGATGCCAAATGATGTAAAAGTTCCCTAGTTTTGTCAGATTTTTTTTAACCCCTAAAGTCGCTGTAGTGGTTAATTTAATTTCCTTTAATTTTTTTACAAACTAAGTGATTCACTTCCTAATTTTTCATAATTTGTTCACATTTTTATTTTCATCCTCAATAGTAGTTGTAGGAGTGAGTCAATTTAAGTTTTCTTGCATACAACATGATTTGTATAAAATAAAAGTCAGAGGTTGTTGGAATAAGTAAACAAAAAATAAATCCCTGAGGGTAAATTTTATAAAAATAAAACAGTATTTCTTATAGCTTTTTAGAAAGCCAGAGGTCAATTCTTATGATTGCTTTTAAAATAAAGTCCTTTTAATAAATATGATCCGCAAAAATTGTTTTCAAATAAAAAAATAAAATATGAATTATTCTTCAACATATTGTTTTTTTTTTAACTTCATTAGAAAAAAACCATAAAATTGCACTTTTGACTTTCCACAAAGCCACAAAACAATACTTTAAGTGTAGCCGTTAATTTTGAAGTACGCAATTGTTTTCTTTTTAATGTAATTTTATTTATAAAATCCCCCCCCCCCCTTGCAAAGCGTATAGAAATAGTACCCCCATCCGATGGTATTTTTTTCTTGCCTGCTTCCAAACTTTACGCTCTGAATTTTTGGGAAGATTTTACGTGAATCAGCTTGTATGCAAAAAAAAAATTAAATTAACCACTACAGCGACTGCAGAGGATGAAAATTAAAATGTGAAAAATTAAGAATTTATTTTTCCTTCCTTTTGAAACGGATTTAGGCCCATCCAAATATAAAAACTAAAAAAAAATTCATTACAAACACCACTTTAATGGACATATATCGCAAGTAAAAATTAAATTTTGCCGAATAATATTCGTGAATATTTTATTCAGGAAATATGTGTTTTGACATGGTTATTGCATATGTTTGGAAAGTTTAATACCTTTACTTTATTTTGAGATATCGCCCTGGGATTAGAGATTTTTTTTTGTCAAAAAAGGTGAATATTGCAAGAAAATATATTTTTGGGTAGGGTTAGAAAAAATGAAGCATTACACGAAAAAACAACATTTTTCACAGTGGAATAATATTTCAAAAATAACAAAATGAAATAGGAAACTTTCGACACAAAATTTGGTGTGTGCCAGCATAGACCGGCAATTTTCAGTAAAAGCTTACAATAAAAAAAACAGGTTTTCTACGAAATTAAAATCTTGCATAAATGTTGGGACACCTTTTCGAACTGTGGTTGCCAAAATTTCAAAATTTTTGAAAAAAATTGTTCAACAATGAAAACGTATTGTTCTCTCGTGTAGGGCTATATTTTTACTCAACCTAAACCAGTGTTTTTCCACATAAGGCCCAAGCCCTACAGGGAGCCAACTCAATTTTTCTGCGGGGCAACTTTACATTCGGATGCTTCACAACCATATTAGATTTCAATATTAAAAGAATGAGAAAAAGAAAAAAGATCACACTTTCACACTTATTTATTTTGGAAAAGATTCCGTACTCAATTTTGGCTTGTTCAAATTTTTGCTTGCACCAAATTGTGAACGCCTTTGCTAGCTTGAGGGACATATACTGTTTTAAAATATTAGTGAAACTTTTTGATTCTTTCAAGCAATACATTGGAAACGAAAACTCGCAAACGGTCGATTGAAAGGCATTTGTGAGCTATTTAGTCGATATTTTCGAAAAACTAGATTCATTCAAAATGAACTTCAAGGAAAAAATAAAACTCTTCAAAAACGAAAATCTTTGGCTTTGCAACCTTTATTGATAGGAGACTAACATTTTCAACTCAAATTTTGACAGTTTTCGATGTTTTCGAGAATTTAAGTGACTGATGCCACAGTAAATGTGATTGTAAACTATCTGGAAAATTTATCACCGATTTTAAAAAATGATTTTCCGGTTATGGTGATGTCTTCGTTGTTTTTAATAATTCAAATTTTCTAGTGATCATTTCAAAATGTTGGACGCGATATTTAAATTGATTAAAAAAATCTTCGTTGAGAGTTTTCTTTAAAAAAAAAAAGAACTCCATCTCAATTCTTTATTGATTATGATTGTATGGGCAAAAAATTTTAAATCGTTGGAGCAGTTTTCTTAAAAAAATATATTTTATATATAAAATTCTTAAAACATTTTTTAGGAAAACTTTTTGTGTTTATTTATGTACACATAAAAATAAAATTTGAAAAAAAATGTCAATCCGTTTTTGAAATTAAATTAAATTTTTTTTGAAAACTTTGCAATGCAATATTATTTAATCTTATTTAAAATTTATTTATTAGATGTATAACTAGATCCATTCGGCAGAGGAGAGAAAATTCAAAATAAAAAAAACATGTCTTATAACAAATATATTATTAATAGTTGCTAAGTGCAAAATTGTATAATTTTTCGTTGTAGATCGTTTTAATTTTAGTATATGGTAAGATTCAATCCAAATGGTATAAGTCATTTTTGAGACAAAAAAAAATTCCCTTTTCGGTTTTTTAACTTTTGTATGGAAAGTACCGTTATTTTTTCATAAAAACATTTTAGAGAGTACGAAAATACTCTTCGAGTTTCTAGTTGTCGAGTGGTTTTTGAGAAAAATATGATTATGTAAAATTCCTAAAAAAAATTGTACCGCAGATACCGTTATTATTGGTTCTAAAAAAATGAAAAAAAAACGTGTGGGTATATTCACCAAAAACCACTATGTACCAAGTCTGAAGAAAATCGGTTAGACCATTTAGACTGTAGAATTGTGCCGACCACTTTTTTGGTGTTCTCTTTTTCTTTTTTTGCACGAATCCAAAACTTGCCTTGTAGATAGTATCTGTATCGCAAGTGAAATGCTTTTTTTCACCTCAAAATGACCAATCTACAGCTTTTCAAAAAACGCAAACAAAAAGTTACAAAAATCTTGTTAGTTATTTATAAATTCGAAAAAAAATTCTAATAAATTTCTAACTCAAAACCAAACAGAAAACCACAAATCAACAAAAACAGAGGCCAGTCGTTACAAATATGTGGACTAAAATTTGGAAAATCAATGTTTCATCCATGGTATGTGCGTGGTGTGCTTACGCATTGGCAAATCAAAGAGATTTATTCTATTCCCTTATCCACTAAGCGACCGTGAAAAGAACTTTTTCTATTTACAAAACAAAAAATATTTCTTCTAACTTCTCTTTTTCAATAATTTTTTTTTTTTTTTGAATCAAACAAAAAACGTGGATAAAATATTTACACATTGTACAAAATCAAAATGACAATCAAGCTGTGCAACTTATAAATACATAATTACAAAATTTACTAGTTGTTACAAATAACGGGTGGTTTTTTAAGAGGCTTAGAACTTTAAAAAAAAAAAACACAAAAAATTCGAAAAAAAGAATAAAATATTTATTTGAATCGATAGTTTGAACCTTGCAATTTAATGTTTAAAGATAATTTCATGCAAATGTTGACCGCGGCTGCGTCTCAGGTAGCCCATCCGCTGAGTCCAATTTTGGCATACTCTTTCACACATATCGGCCGGTATCTCACGAATGAATGCATGGATGTTGGCTTCCAGTGCGTCAATCGAAGCGGGCTTGTCCCTATAGACATTAGCCTTGACATACCCCCACAAAAAATAATCTAATGGTGTCAAATCACACGATCTAGGCGGCCAATTGACCGGCCCGAAACGTGAAATTAACTGTTCACCAAACTCGCAACGCAATTGCGCCATTGTTTTGCGTGCTGTGTGGCATGTGGCACCGTCTTGTTGAAACCACATATCATGCAAGTCAAGAACTTCCATTTCGGGCAAAAAAAAGTTTGTTATCATCGCTCGGTAGCGTTCACCATTGACAGTAACGCTGCGATTCGCATCATCTTTGAAGAAAAATGGCCCAATAATGCCGCCGGCCCATAAACCGCACCAAACAGTGGCTTTTTCGGGATGCATTGGTAGCTGTTGCAATGCTTCTGGCTGATCTTCACTCCAAATGCGGCAATTATGCTTATTTACGTACCCATTCAACCAAAAATGAGCCTCATCGCTGAACACAATTTTTCGATAAAAAAGCGGATCCTCGGCCAGCTTTCCAAGAGCCCATTCACCAAAAATTCGGCGTTGTGGTAGTAACAAAGGCCTAACTGCTGGGAACGGCGCCGAATCGACATTTCGCGGTCTTCTGTCACACTAGCTGATACGGCCGCAATATTTTCTTCACTACGCACAGTACGTAAACGTGTTGGTGGTTTAATGTCCAACAAAGTAAATTTGGTGCGAAATTTGGTCACAATCTTCCGAATAGACTGCTCAGAAGGTCGAGAATGCCGACCATAAAATGGAAGCAGCGCGCGATGAACATTTCGAACCGAGCACGAATTTTGATAGTAAAATTCAATAATTTGCAAGCGTTGTTCATTTGTAAGACGATCCATGGTTAAATTGCAAACCAAACTGAAGCTGTTTGACAGTGACACAAGGTACTAAACACACGTCAGCTGTCAAAACCAAACCAGCTAAAAAATCACCCGTTATATATTTCTGTCAAGAATTTGGTTTTGTTAATGTGAAGCACTGGGAAGGGCTATAGTAGACACTAGATCGTTTTTAAAATTTATTGATTTGACTATCAATAAAATTGTGTGACCCCAAAAATTGGAACCAATCTGATTTCTTTTATAAATTTAAATTCGTAAGAAAAAAACATTAAAAATCGTTGGAGCAGTTTAAAAAAAATTAATTTTGTTTAAATTGTGAAAAAAGTTTGAAATGCAATATTATTTGAGTTATCTGGAATTGCCAACGTTATAACCTTTTTAAATTACAGTTCACTAAAGATCCCAAACGTAATTTTATTTAATAAAATCTCTTTTCTTGGACCAAAACAGTTACTTTCTAACAACGAATAATAATTTTCATTTGCAACCATGGCTTAAGATATTAAAACTAAATTATAAAAAAAATACAACAAAATACCTTCGACCCAAATGCAGCCTTTAGTTTTAGTTTTATTAATAATCTAAGTGTTGTATCCCCATTTCCATACATACATTTTTATTTATCGTGACTTGGCACGATTTCTATTCCAATTTCTGTCTTCTTTTTTTAGTTAATTAAAAATTTCAATAGTAAAAATACATCTCTACACCCTGTGAAAAATATACCTGTTGGTTATATGCAAAGTAAGTAAGATTTTTGAAACCTTTTTTGGAAAGTTTTAAATCACCTTGTGACTATACGCTGATAATAATATGTATACTATACAGTAAATTGAAGGACTTTTGATTCCTCGCTTTCATCTTCTAACGGAAATGGTTAAGTGTTTCGGAAATTGTGGAAACCTTACCTCCATTTATACTAACCCCCAATCGAATTCATTGGATATAATTTGCACTCAGGGAAGAAGAGAGAAGAGAGCACCTTTTTCAGTTTGACCTTTTTTGTGTGGCCCCCACAGCAAATAAAAATTATACATTTTTTGTGTTCGTCTTCGCAACTCAGCTTCTATGATAGCTGAATGTTTATTCCAGGCCCAGAAGTCCCATCCCAGGTGGAAAAATACAATCTCATAAAATAGGACGATGCTTAGAATATTGATGAGGAACATTGTACTCTGAAGAGATGTGAATTGTAGGTACTTATCTATAGCAATAGTAAGTTCTGGAAAATGAGTTTTTTTTTTTTTTGTTATTGTTATTGTTGTTGGAATTGAAGAACGAACCTTTAATTTATGTATTTCTAAGTACAACAATATTTATAACCTTTGTAATCATTTTTTTTTTTTTTGCAGATGATGAGATTTCCAGGCAAAATACATTTCCTAGATTGCCCACGGAACAGAATCATATATTTTACTAACATCAATCTAGATAACAATGAAATAAAAAATTAAATGAAATCTGACTTAAATGCGAGGAGGTATGATCATCATAATAATTCTTTGAAAAACAGAAATTGCGAACCAAGCAATAAGCTAGAATTTCAACACAAAGTATGAAATACCTTAAGCAATTCATTTTGGTAAAATTAAAAAAAAAATAAAATGTTTTTTTGCAGAAAAAGCATAACACCGAGAGACATGATGATAAAATATAATTTTAGCACTGGCACAAAGACAAAGACAAACAAATGAAACGGGAAAGTATATTAAAGGATGTTGTAGGATGTCGGTAACTTCCGGTTTTCTAATTAGAACTTTTTTAAGAAAATTGAATTTTAAAATGAATCTTCATGGAAGCACGTAGTCTCAAGGATTAAATTAATATCGATCGACCTTATAACAAGACAACATCTCACAGTTAAGATAGTTAAATGACAGTACACACTGCACACTTATCCAACAACATTAAAGAATTTGAAGAATAAAGGTAGTGCCATTTTCATTTTACCAAGATATCCATGATTTTTAGGTATCTATTGGTGTTGACATAAGTAAATCATATATTTTTTTTGTTTAAGGTCTGGGGATAGGATTAAATCTACTGGGGCTGGGTAAAAAATTTCATATTCAAAATTGCGCATTTTGAGACCTCGCAATTACAAAGTCATACTTTTAACAATCTAGAAGTTATAATCTCTCTCAAAATAAAATCCATGCACTATGAAAAACAATTTTTTCAATCAAATATCGTAAATTCAAACATTGAGGGAGATTTTTAATTGTGTTTATGTATGTTTCAATTGAAAGAGAATATGTATTTAGTTGTAAAATCAGTAAGCTTTAAGAGCTTAAGAGCATCTCTCGTCATAGAAAATTGTATTCTCTGTTCAAAAACAATCAGCGAGCAAATGTATTGAGATTATCTTCGGCTATGAAAAAAGTACGTATACGCCCCAGTGGATGAAAATTCCTCAAAGCTTTCTATACGTTCTTTACACCAGTCAATATTATTGCTCTAAGAACAGTAAAAAAAAATTATGCGTGAAAAAAAATTACAGAAATAATTACGTAATACACCCCTCTCACGCGGTGAATATTAGATACTGCAAAGTACTTAAAAAAAAATAAATAAATACATTTTGTGGCGCAACAGCTCATGGAGAACCAGGGCCTAGTGACTAACAACTCTCAACCATTCCTGTGTGCGTGTTGTTGGCAGGAATGGAAGGGACCTACAATTTTTTTGCCGAGTCCGAACGGCTAGATGAGAAGCACTTATTCATGACAAGTATACTCTTGGAGGATTTGTCAGTCCCTCGCAAGAGGCAGTAGCTCGGAAAAAAACATTTGTTTTTAGGTGGCAGTGGCCAGGAATCGAACCCAGACCTTTGGCATGACAGTCCTACGCACTAACCATTATGCCACTAGGTACTACGCAAAGTACTTAAAAGCCGAATAAAATCCAAAGAAAAAGTGCTTAGTTTTTGGATTTCCTTATTTGATATACAAGATTTGTATTTTTCAGTGAGAAAATGAGAGCTGTATGTTCCTATGAGGTTTGAATTTGCAAAATTTTAATTTGAAAGAATTTGATATTCAAGATCTTAAATTGCAAGATTGCAAAGTCCTGCAAACCAAAATTTGAATAACGAAATCTCATGATTTTTGAAAATCTCGTTTCACAAATTAGTCAACGTGCATTTCATAATCTCGCAATAACAAAATCTCACTTTCAAAAACTCGCATTTATACCTCTCACACTAAAAAATATCGCAACTATCAACTGAAATCTAACAACGTTAAGTCCCGCAAATCAAAATCTCACAAATTAAATCCAGCAGTAACATCGCTCTCAGTTTTGCTCTGTAAAAAAAAATAACTACAAATCAAATCTTCGGCTTTTATTATTTTCTAGATTAGTCCAGTCATATTTTTTTTTTTGTGCAAATTGTGGGGTAGTTTTGGTTCTGCCTCTGTTTTATGTTTTCAGGGGTCTTGAATCCGAATCTGAGGTTTGCGTCTAAAATTTTGGTGACATAACATGGAAAAAAAATGCAAGAAGGTCTATAAAATGCAAATTAACTGGATTTTTCAAATTAGGTATTCTAAAACAAAGGAGAGTAATAAAAATAAGGGCATTCAGAAAATTTTTTTGGAGTAAAGTGCTCGCTAAGAGCCTTTTTCAGCACAAATTGACTGGACTGAATCTTAATTTTAACAATTTAAAACTAACCAAGATTGCAACTGGTTATACAATTTCTATGTTCTATTTCCTGTCCTAAACAACAATAATTTTAGGTCGAATTTGTTATACTTTATTTGTTGTAATACAATCAAGTTTTGTGAGATTTTAATTTTCTTTTTTTTAATTCCTCTGGAATTGCACGATTATTAAAACCGGGATTTTGGAATTGCAAGATTATGAAAAGCGAGATTTTTGAATTGTGAAATTTTGTATAATTTTGGTATTGAATGCGAGATTTTAATAAGTGGGGTTTCATACCAAAGCCCGGTACTGCTCGAGGTGTTTCACCTCACACTAATAACTTTTTTTTTTGAAAACCTGTGGAACTCAAGCCTTAACCATTATTAAGTCAGCATATTACAGTAAAATCCATCAGAGAATGGTGTATGTTTAAGGCAAATCAATTCAATAGAGTAGGCCAATTGCGAACTCTATAAGTTGTACAATTTTGTTATATAGACCAAAACTCCTTGAGAGATTAGATAACAAATGCTTCCAGGCAATGAAAATCTTCAGATTTTTAGCAATTATATGAGGAGTAAACATCATTAGAAACCCTCAGGCTATCGTGGAATCTACAGCGCTTCAATGCATACAAAAATTATATTTTTCACTGATTATATTATTACTCTAGTCCATTGTGTATTTTTAGTAAGACAAGATTGACACTAACTTGCAAAAAACAGATAGTGTTCTCTGAAAAAAGTTAATTTTTTGTGCATTGGCACAAAAGTAAATTATAAAAATAAATGTTTAAGTAAATTAAACAGATAAATTTAACACTTCAGGTTGTAGTATGATGGTAAGACTCCAACTGTGGTTTGGCCCAAAAAAGAACAAGATATAACTTATTCAGAAGCTTCTTAAAGATAAAAAAAAAATAATATACTGCCTGAACAGAATGGAGACGGAGCTGCAACTGGAGCTGCAACTGGAATAGCTGTTAAAATGTTGAATACACACAAATCCATAGGTACGAACAGAACGCGACGCAGCTGCAGACGGAGCTACATATGCAGCTGGACAAGTTGCCCAACTTTTAACTTTTATATCTAGCTTTTTTGACGTTTCAAAATTGTGATCGCAACCAAGTCTTTACATGGGGTTTAAAGAGAATTTTCAAACTGTTTTTAATCTCTGATAAAGACGTAAAGTAATTTTAGCTTCCATTCCATCATTATCCACTTTTATTTTTGTTTTATTTTCTATTTTTTGTTGAATTAAATTTGCACAGCTGGCTTCAAATGCCCAAGGACAGCTATCAGCAATCAGACAGCTGTACAGCACATTGTGGGTGAGTAAAAAAAAGCACGTACAGCATTTTTTGACACCTATTCCAGATGCAGCTGCAGCTCCAATTGCAGCACTCTATTCTGGTCAGGCAGTTAGTAATGTCTTCCTAAAATTGAAAATGCCATGGTGAATTTTTTTAACAGTTAGTACCGTAAGATTTTTTAGCGGTTTGAAGAATATTTGAAAAAAAATATTTTACTTTAATAACAAAGTTATTGAAGCTGCAATATAAATGTTAAAAAACCCGCTAAGCAAAATCTTTTTAACTTCCCATTGGAAGTTCACTATTTTTCGTTCACCATACATCAAGAACAAATAACGAAATAGCCTTCGGATAGATTTTATTTCTTAGATAGTAATTTCGTTACATGCATAAAGCACTTTCGAAAAAATTGTATAAGAATATATTTAAAAAAAAAAATTTATTTTGTTCCATTAATTTATACTTGATAAAATATTCTGATAACATTAATTTTTTTCACCTGAAAAATATAAATATACCAGAAAATGCGGGGTTGAGTATGCCTGAAATCGAAAATGCTATAAAATTCACTCATGTTTTTCAGAGAGAATGACTACTTTTGAAATTTTTTTGGGATAACTCCCAAACTAAGCCTTTTGGTGCAAAATTAAATTTACTATTGAAATGGATGGCTTACATAATCTTATAAATAAATGAAGAAGGAAAAGTTAACAATTACCACCAAACAAAAATCGAAAAAATTAAAATTTTTGCCCGAATTGTGCATTAATTTTTGTGATACAGAGATAGGCCTAAGATTTGCTAAAACAAAATAAGGAACAGGGTCAAGGGCTTAATATAACATGTTAAAAAAGCCTTTTTTATAAAAAAATTGCAGATACTAGCCCAGTCGGATTAGACAAAAAAATTAGCTGAAATGCAAAAAATTAGATAGGGGTTTTTTGTGATCTTAATGGTTAGACGGGTTCATTAAGAATCTAAAAAAAAACTTTTCGACCTCCTAGCTCTCTTGCGTTAGCCGCCATCTTGAATTTAACGAAAATTGGTTTTTGGGAAATAACTCGCCTATTTTCAACTTTTGAGCAAAAATTAACTTAACAAAAGTTGTTCAAAATTTAATTATCTACAACTTTGGTTTTTGTTATTTTTGTTTGCTAAGATTATTTTATAAAATATTTTAATCTATATATTCCGATAGAAAATTTAATTTTTAACAAAAAGTTTCATAAGTTTAATTGTCAAACTTAGCTTAGTTTCCAACTTAAAGCGAATATATTTAAAAGTGGCCTGTGCGACTCAGAAGTTCATTTAGTAAAAGGTAGAATTTCGGTTTGAATTCTTTTTTTTCGACATTTGGCCATTTTGAAATCGAAATATCTTGTAACCGACAACTTGTATTGTTAAAACTGGCAGAACTTTTTAAGTAGAACATGAAATCGTTTACAAACTGAGCTACATTTATTTTTAACAACTTCCTCATTAACGAGTAAATTAAAAAAAAAAAAACCCTTAATTTTTAGCTATGACCTAATTCTTAAAATAATTATATCTTTTCAACGTTAAGATTCCTAGGACAACAATTTTTATATTTTCTTCTTAAGATTCAAATGGTCTACAAACATTACTTAAAACACTTCCCGACAACATTTAATCGTTAAGAGATACATAATGCCTAAAAACCCAATATTTTTGGTAATTCAACTTTTTTGGAAAAGCTTTATTTCCGAAACAATCCGTCTTACGAAAAAAAGTAACTCAATTTTTTTTTGTAGAAAATTTTCTGATCTATAAAGTTTATTTATACTAATTTTTGACAGTATTCATGTCTTGAAAGTTATAGGTGAAAAGCCAACTTTTTTGACACTTGACCTCGAATAACTTTGGTCGTGTGCCTATTTTGACTGGACTATCATGAGAAGGGTCATAAGCACCATAATGACCCTCCTCCTGGATACGTTCTTGACAATTTGTTTCTAACTCTGGAACCCATACCGTCGATATAGAGTATAATGCTTAAGCACACATATACATACAACCACAGTGCTGTTTGATTAAAATATCTACATTTCAATTTGTTATGAAGTCTTTAAATCCCAAGTAAAATTTTTTAGGGCCCAAACCCAAAACCCCAAATTTTAAACATTTGAAAAAATTCAACCAAAATTTAAACAAAAACGATTCAATACGTAATTTAAGTTTAATTTTTCATTCATATAAGATTATAAAACAACTCCTTAAGCTTATCTTATGCAGAGTTAACCTTTGAAGTTTTGTATAAAATGTAAAAATATTAAAACTTCTGCCAAGGTTAAGCACACATCATTATTATATATGATGGGTAGGTATAGAAAAGGTGAAAAGTGCCTCAAGTATGAAAATTATCCTAAAATATCTTTATAACCTCCAAACCTATATGTATCTACCTTTATCTTTGGTTACAAGCAATTTTATGCTATCAAAGTTTGAAATTAATTTATTAGCTGCTTTATAGGTTAACAAGTATAAGAAAATATTTTGAATGAAATTTCTGTTAGCTAATAACAACAAGAAGGTTTCAACGAAGGATTTCATTTTACGGAGCATGTTTTTGCTTTTGTTTAAAAGTTTAATTGTGTATTTTCTCTATAGTAGAGGATATAAATCCTCATTTATTTTTGAACTCATCTTAGTTCTAAAAATAAAGTTCTTAACACCAGCTTTCACGTTCTTGATGTTAAAGAAAAATATATAAATATGAATGTCTGTTAAAAGCAAGTATTTTTAAGATATTGAGCAAATCTCATATTTTGTGAAAATAGCGTATGAAGCAAGCTCCTCGTATCACGATGTAAACGAAGATTATTTCAAGGTTGTTGACTGATTTTAATGATATTTTTGTAAACCATCTCCAGAAATCTTCACAAAGTAAAGTTTTGAGTTTATTTTCAGCAGAATATTCATCTTTTTCTAAATATAAAAATAAAAACATTTTAAGATGATTTTTCCAGTTTTACAAGTTCATGTTTTGTTTGAGAATTTTTAAATTTAGAATTAAACTTATGCGTACGTACCAACTCTCCATTGCCGTATTTTTATTTTGCTTACTGATTGATATCCTCTTTAAATTCAAAAAGAACCTACATCACCTTATTGAGATCAAGCCAAACCGCACAATTTATTTTGGATTCATGTTGCAAAAGAGGGAAAAAACTGGAATAACTTACATTGCGCGTATACAAAATTATGGGGTACTGATGCAATTACATTAATCTAATTCCAGGAAAAGTTTGATGTGACTTTCGTTATTAAGCAGATGTGTGTGTGTGTGGCAAATGGGTTTTCCATTATTTTAAATAATCCAATTGCAATATACTAATTGATTTAATTGACAGATTGAAATAGTGAGTTCATGTATTTATAAGAAAATTTTAAATGTTGCATAAACATTTTGTTACGAATTAAAAGCATTAAGTATTTTATGGCCCTACCTATTGATTTGAATGTTGCAATTTGTTTTGAAAATTTCTTGAATGATATGTGTTTTTTATGAGGATAAATAATTCTTTTTATTTGGCGAATAGGGTAGGTATTTTTTAAGTTTTTAGAGGAAACAAAAATGTATCGATGTTTAATGAAACCTTATATTATGATGATGATAAAAAATACATAAAAAAAAATACAAATGGTTTCACCATACTATTTTCCATTAGTACCTTCGGAAGAAGCTCAATGTTAATTTATTATAAAAAAATCACCAATTTAAGATATTCGAAAATGTTTTCAGGTGTTCCATAAGCAATCAAGTGAACACCAAAGATCGGTTTGCCTTCGTGATATTAGAATCAAAAACATTAAGGGTATTCAATGCAACGTTGTCAGTAATTTTGGGTAAAAAAAACAAGTGTGTAATGTTAAATTAACCTGAACACAATAAACTAGTTTGCTTTCAAGATATTTGAGACAAAAATTAAATTGTAGACAGTTTTTGATAACATTTTTTGTAGTTTTTGTTCGCTTAAAAAAACTCTTTATTGGATATTTTTACATATTTTATCAATTATTAACTATAAAATAGTGTAGAAAATTAAATTAACACAAAGATAATTTTATTGTTTTTTCTCGAGATATTAGAGCCAAAGTACTTTTTTCAACAATTTTTACCAATTTTTTTCTTATTTAAAGAAAAAAATGTAAGTTGATCTGATTTAATATTTTTACAAATTCCTTATTAAGTCAATATGTGTAGAATAAAATTAACCTTAAGTCAATAGCATCATTTATTCTCGAGATATTCAAGAAAAATGAACAATTTTTTTTTTAAATTGCAGTAGTAAGAAAACCGCTTATTGATTTCTACTTCATTATGAGGCAAGTTTTGGATTCGTGCAAAAAAAATTCGAGATAACAATTAAACATGACAGAGAACCACATAAAATTGGGTGGCAAAATTCTGTCGGTCTAATTTTACTCAAAGACGGTTCCACAACTCTTCTTTAAGAAAAAATTCAATAAATTTTTGGAAAAAGCTACCTTTGAATGGGAAACCATTTAAAAAAAATGGTTTTGAATGACACTCCTAAAGAACCATTTTAAATTCTCGATTTTCTTCAATAATTGATTTCAATAATTTTTTTATTCAGAAGCTTTTAAGATTGTTATTATTTTGCCTTTCTAAAATTTTGAAACTAAATATTTTTTTGAGTTTTTAAAAAATGCTTCAATTTTTTTATGAAAATCAAATAAAACTAAATAGTTTGTTTTATAAGACTCAGTATTTAAGAGATTTTTATACTCTGTAAATTATTTTAAGAAAAAACTTACAGTTATGAAAATATAACGGTACATTACATACAAATGTAAAAAAACCGTTAAAGAAAATATTTTTTCTTTAATTTTAATTTTAATGAAACTTTTTATTCCTGCTAAAACTAGTACGAAATAATACCAAAAATTATAAAAACTAACAAATAGTAAGTATTAAAAGTATTTCTGATAAAACTTTTTTGTTCAATTTTGAGTTTTTTCATTATCGGCTGAACGGATTAAGATTTATCTTCTTATGCACAAATTAAAATAAGATTAAAAATAAAGCATATCAAAATTTTCAACAAAAAAAAGTTTAAAAGTTTTTAAAAAAAGTTTCAAATTTTTTTTTCAAATTCAATATCACAAAAATAGGTTAAATATTCTTTTCATTTTATTTTTATATGCACATAGATTAATACCAACGATTTTCATACCAAAAATATTCCTTTTAAGAATTTGATATGTAAAAATTTATTTTTTATGAAAACCGCTCCAAGCGATTTCAAATTTTTTTTTTCCATACAATCATATTTAATCAAGAATTAAAATGGCTTCCTTTTTTGAAATCTCAAAGAAGTTATTTTAGCTAATTTAAACATCGTATTTCATGCTTTTAATTTTTTTTTTTTCTGAATTGATTTGATATTGGAGATTTTCAACGTGTTTTTTCATGAAATAAATAAAAAAAATTATTTTGAATAACTTAAAAATACTTTTTTTAAATAATTAAAAAAAGTTATTTTATTTATTTTTCTCTCATAATTTCCATATTCTTACATAAAATTTTCTTATATCTCATCGCCTTGAGCATAAGAGCAAGCACGTCCAACTCAGTCGTGCACTTTATTTAATAGTTCTTTCTGTACGTATTGAAATCACTGTCTATAAATAAAATCCATCTGAAGTTGATATCTTTTTACGTTCTTGAGTGAAGGAACCTACGAACGTACGAGCGTACAAACGTAAAAACAAACAAACGTACAAACGAAAAAACGTACAAACGTACAAACGTACAAACGAAATAATTCATGAACGTACGTACAAGCCACAGACATCTCTTAAAAAATGATGGATTCCGTTTCTAGGAAGCTCTAAAAGATACGAGTATGTTATAATTCTTACATTTAGGGCAATTTTCTGATTAAAAACATAAATATTTATGTAGAATATAAGCACTTATTTGACAGTTGACGCAGAGGAAAAAGTAGAAAATAAACTTATAAGTAAAACATAAATATAAATTTTCGTATCAACAATTAATAATGCCGTTCTCAAGGAAAATAACATTTTCTTAACGTTTTTTTTAACCATTGTATTAAAAAAGGTTCCTATAACAATAAATTCAAAGTAGAATTTAATTTTTAATTCGATCACGAATCCTGCTTTTTGTTCCATTAAAATAAAATACGTGTTCACGATCGAATCAAATCCATTAAATATGCTTCGTTTTTGAATTTATCATGCAAGAATACCCATTCATGAACCGTTCAAATAAGAAAAGAAGAAAGTTTCAATGGGCCGAAAGTTTCGCAAAATAAAGTTTCAAAAGACAGAGTTTTGAAACCCCTGAAAATTCGTTGTTTCTTGAGCAATTCTATTAAATTAGAACAGTTGATGGCTGATACGCAATTTCGAAATTTCGAAAAAATGTCAAAATGTTCCCACTTCATTATTTTTTGAACGATTTTAGTGAAATTTGAAACAGGTTATGGCGAACAGAGACAGACACAATCCCGAAATCGTGAATCCAGAAAACCCAGAAACCCGAAATCCTGGAAACCCAAATTCCAGAAAGGCCAAAGTCCCGATACTAAAGTAAAAAAAAAAAAAACTATAAAAATATACAAACTTGAATTCTCTGTTGAATTTTATGACAAATTATCACTAAAATTGATAATTAAAATGTTCTAAAACAGGAAACAATGAGTATATTCACATCATGGATATCTGATACTCTTTCGCTCCTTTAATTTTTGTATAGAAAAATATTTTCTTGTAACGAAAGCGAATTAGTAGTATTTGGGTACTTGATGAAGAATAATTAGTTTTTATGATCTTTACAGATTCTTATCGTAAGAAAACTATACTAAATCTACCCGAATTTAATTCTTCCAATCTCTCCCCAAAGAGAGGCACAGAAAAAAAAAGTATTTAGTTTTTTCGTGAGAGAATTATAAAGTTTTATAGATCAAAAATTTTATAGTTCGAAGATCCATAAAGGATTTCATGCGCAATTTTTACTGAGCTCATCTTATCTCGCAGGGATTTCTTGAAAAATGAATATACCACTGTTAACTATAATAAATATCAAATCATGATCTTCCTTCAAGAGGAAAGTCAAAATAGCCAGTTATTGAGTTCACAATGGGTTGGGTTGATTTCCAAAATTCTGTATTTCAAAATTCTGAAAATCTCTGGAGGTTATGGCCATCGCTTCCCCAATCTATTTTCATGTTAGCAAACAAAATATTTTTTCAGGGAGCTTTTTTCGAAAAATTGAGAGATCTTTCAAGAGTCTAGAAAAGCACCTGTTATCTTGGCTTTTGGTAATTTACTAAACTCTGGTTTTCCAAATTTATTTTAGTAATCAAATAGGTATTAAAATAAAATAGAAAGGAGCCAAGTCTAATACATTCTATCACTAGTCGATTGATCCATTAATTTCCAGCAAAACTATTAAAAACAAAGTAAAGCAGCTTCAGATCCAACGATTAGGTTGATTAATCAACAATTAGCTTACTAAGGACCAGTTGTACATATATTTAATCCTTAGTTCAATAATTTTATCTCACCGACTTTGGCGAATTAACTTTGGTTCAACGATGAATGGTTAAGGCACTAAACTGGCTACTAAAACATACTTGAACCTTGAACCATCGTTGAACCTCAGTAATTCCTCCGAAATCAGAGAGTAAGAATTGCTGGACTACAGATCAAAATATGAACTGCCTTTGTACAACTGGAACTAAGAAATATTTCTGGGAGGGAAGTCTTAATTTACATTGAAGAAGTATTAGAAATTCAGAAAACAAAATTTTTAATTTACAGAATTTTAAAATACAGAATCCTGGATTTACAGAATTTTAGAATACAGGATAATGAAAAAGCAGAAAAATGGTTTATAGAGTTATGTTTATGCAGAATTTTTGAACCATTTACAGAATTTTGGTCATACAGAATTTTGGAATACAGAATAATGGCCCGTTCCCATTCACAATATTTAAGATTAAAAAAAAACTACACACATATATCTCCTTTGTGATGCCTTAGTGATCTAATAAGCATAAGATATAAAAAACCATGAAAAGACAAATGTTGATGTAATCACAGCAAAAATTAATTTTAAATTTAAAGGAAAACAAATACATTTTTCTACGAATTTTCTATCGTTTAATTTCAAAGAATATTATTTTTTTCATAAGTATTTCTATCTATTTACATATCATTTTGTCTCTTGAACTCAAAACAAAAGAAAAACATAAAATAAAAATAAGAGAGTATCAACTCTTTAATTCAAAGTAATTTAATTTGTTTTTTTTTTCTGTCCAACAAAACATGAAAAAACATTAAAGAAAATGTGAAAGGATAATATTTATGGTACAAGTTTTACGACGAAGAGTATATATATGGGGGAACTTTTATAATTATTTGTATACTCATTTCTTTTCTATCCTTACGCTTAAGGACGAAGTTTGTTTTTTTTTTCTCATAACCCCCTACAAATAATTAGCTGTGAAAATAAGTTTTGCAAGATAACTGATTATGGACAGGAGGAAAAAAAAACTTAAAAAAAAAAAAAAAGCTGACGTCAGAGCTGTAATTATTTAATGGAATTTCAAGTGATGGATGCTGCAGTGGTAAAATACTACTTACTACACTCACTTTTTTTGTTTGTGACTTTTGTGTCCGAAAGATCAATTTCGATTTATTATTATTATTTATTAATTATTGTTGTCATATGAAATTGCAAAATGCTGTTTTAAATTTGAGACTTGTATTTATACAATGTCAAATACAAATTAATTTTTTTTTTTCAATTATGACAGTGAAATATCGATTTTATTTTAAAATTTGCATTTATAATGATTTACTTGATAAAAAATAGACTGTGCTCCTCATTAAATGAATGTAGTAAGGACCAATTTCTCAAAGGCTTGAACATTATCCTTCGTGCCTTTGTCTCACCTGAACTTCAAAATTCCCTTTTCGCTTTAATGTTATCAACTTGTTGATAATTTTACCCTCGAAAATCTTTATATTGACGACAACACAATTGGTATTATTACTACATTAACGCTTCCAACTTTTCCGAAGGATCTAATTAAAATTTAACTGTAGCCCGCTTTATTATAAATGTAAAGGTACTAGCTACCTACTACTTGAAGAATAATAAAGGAAGTCTGAGTGATTGATTATTATTATTTATTCGTCCCTTTGGCATTAATGGGCTTGTAAAAAAGTAATTAATTTATTTTTAGATTGACTACAGCATTCCTGTATATCGTTTGATTACTACTACTCTATCGAGTTTCGAGTGAGGGCAGATTCAGGAAACTCTTCGAGGACAGAACTCACCTCAAATACAAACGCATTAACACTGTTAGTTTACCTAATTAAATTTTTCCACTAACTGAACTTAATTTATTTTAGGCTATGGAATGGATGTCGATGTTGATGTGCTTGTGCCAGTGCCAACGTTAACGATTATAAGCGATGCTTTTTTGTATACAGACAAATTTAATTTTGCTGATTTGGTTTGATTAAGTTTCGATGATCGAACCCCATTCATTTCATTCGCTGTCATCATTACGGCGGTTTCACCAGGAACAACGTGACGTTGACTCATGATTATTTGAAAATACATTATAGGTTCAGTGCTAAGTCAACCGTATTATTGAGAGTCCTGCAAATACCTATATGTGAACTCCCAGGACTCTATATTCGTACCTAGTTTTAGATAAAACTTTCCTGCTTTTAGGTTTCCATTAATAATACGAAATTGACAAACAAATAATTAACTGAAATGTATAAATCGATGTAACGGGTGATTTTTTAGCTGGTTTGGTTTTGGCAACACTGGTTTTGACAGCTGACGTGTGTTTAGTACCTTGTGTCACTGTCAAACAGCTTCAGTTTGGTTTGCAATTTAACCATGGATCGTCTTACAAATGAACAACGCTTGCAAATTATTGAATTTTACTATCAAAATTCGTGCTCGGTTCGAAATGTTCATCGCGCGCTGCTTCCATTTTATGGTCGGCATTCTCGACCTTCTGAGCAGTCTATTCGGAAGATTGTGACCAAATTTCGCACCAAATTTACTTTGTTGGACATTAAACCACCAACACGTTTACGTACTGTGCGTAGTGAAGAAAATATTGCGGCCGTATCAGCTAGTGTGACAGAAGACCGCGAAATGTCGATTCGGCGCCGTTGCCAGCAGTTAGGCCTTTTTTACAGCACTACGTGGAAAATTTTGCGGAAGGATTTGGGCGTAAAGCCTTTTAAGATACAGCTGGTGCAAGAACTAAAGCCAGCCGACCTACCACAACGCCGAATTTTTGGTGAATTTGCTCTTGGAAAGCTGGCCGAGGATCCGCTTTTTTATCGAAAAATTGTGTTCAGCGATGAGGCTCATTTTTGGTTGAATGGGTACGTAAATAAGCATAATTGCCGCATTTGGAGTGAAGATCAGCCAGAAGCATTGCAACAGCTACCAATGCATCCCGAAAAAGCCACTGTTTGGTGCGGTTTATGGGCCGGCGGCATTATTGGGCCATATTTCTTCAAAGATGATGCGAATCGCAGCGTTACTGTCAATGGTGAACGCTACCGAGCGATGATAACAAACTTTTTTTTGCCCGAAATGGAAGTTCTTGACTTGCATGATATGTGGTTTCAACAAGACGGTGCCACATGCCACACAGCACGCGAAACAATGGCGCAATTGCGAGGCGAGTTTGGTGAACAGTTAATTTCACGTTTCGGGCCGGTCAATTGGCCGCCTAGATCGTGCGATTTGACACCATTAGATTATTTTTTGTGGGGGTATGTCAAAGCTAATGTCTATAGGGACAAGCCCGCTTCGATTGACGCACTGGAAGCCAACATCTATGCATTCATTCGTGAGATACCTGCCGATATGTGTGAAAGAGTATGCCAAAATTGGACTCAGCGGATGGGCTACCTGAGACGCAGCCGCGGTCAACATTTGCATGAAATTATCTTTAAACATTAAATTGCAAGGTTCAAACTATCGATTCAAATAAATATTTCATTAATTTTTTCGAAATTTTTGTGTTTTTTTTTTTTAAAGTTCTAAAGCTCTTAAAAAATCACCCGTTATATAATATGTGGCTCTATTTTTCAGGGAAATATGCACATAAATACTCATAAAAGCTTACCTTATTGATTTTAATTTAGAATTTTGAATAAATTCCTGAATTCGTTAGTAAAAACTATTAAATAAACCTGAAAGTTTTACAATTCTAAACGATGAATTGCATATTCTTTACGACCATATAAAAAGATTATGGTTGGAAAAGACTTACTATAATCCTGAATTTTGTTCTGTTTAAGGTTTTGGAGTATGTAAGTACTTTTTCCAAGAAATTTGTCAATATAGGAACAAATTTTATGTTTTGGTAAAAGTTGGCTTCGAATCACTTTACTCTGTTTTCCGGCTGTCAAAAACATGACCTGACTTATTATGAAGTACAGCACATATGCTGTGAATAATACATCAATATTATTTACAGCTATAGCCAAAATAATAGGAAGACTATCACTATTTTCAAACTATATTGTACCAAGTGACTATTTTGTTTGAGTAAAGTGGAAGCAATTAGTACAAACTGTAAACATATTTTTTCCATTTTTTTATTTGGTAAATAATAGCGCCCTGATATTAATGATTATTATTGGGCGACAAAAATATGACGCTGAAGCTCAACATGCAAGCATTTTGGTCTTATGCAAATGGGGTGATTCCATGCAACACGATGAAAAACACTTGAATGCCATTCAACGATAAACTTCAATCCATTCCAAGCCAGAAAAATTCCTGAAAGCAGAGGTTTGAAACTTAAAACACCAGTTAAAGTGAATGCTAGAATGATTAACTGAGTCTTATTGAAAGCGAAACTGCTCACTTCCTCTTCCAGAAAAGTTCTTTTTTTTAAATAGGTTTATATCTAGTCCAGTCATAACAGACATAAAAATGTGCATACCTAGCCAAAATTCGGATAAGACTAAAAATTGGTATAGACTTTTCTTTAGGTATAACAGATCAACTGCCAAAAATCCCCGTCAATCCCACTCGAGCATAAAAAGTTATTCAAGGTAAAGTGTCGAAAAAATTGGTTTTCGGCCTATAACTTTTGAACGGTGACTGATATCGTAAAATAATATGGAAAGCTGTGTAGATCATGCAATTCTGTACAAAAAATAAAACACTTTTTTCATAAGACCATTGGTTAAGGATAAAAAGCTATTTCAATAATGGTATATTGACGAAAATATCGGTTTTTTGGGAATAGCTCTTCAACGGTAAATGTTATCGAAAAGTGATTCAAGTAATGTTTGTAGTTGTTTTGATTCCTTACATGAAAATGTTAAAATTTTTGTTCTTACATTTGCCGTTAAAAAGATATAAATATTTTAAGAATTTTGCCAAAAATTACGGTTTTCCGTATTTTACTTGTGATTTACAATAGTGTTCAAAATAAATGTTATGCCCAGTTTGTAGATAGCAATATGTACTACTTAAAAGGTCTTGACGTTAGTCAGTTACAAGATATTGGGATTTCAAAATGGCCAAATGTCGAAAATATTGAACTTTCAGCTACAATTCTTAAACAATTTATGATATCGAAAAGTTACTTATGCAACAATTGTAGATTGCGTGCCTGTGTGTCTATAAAAAAAAAAAAATTTTTAAATAATTTAAATTAGCCGTTCAAAAGATATAAATATTTTAAAAATTTGGTTTAAAGTCAAAAATAACGGTTTTTTTTCTTATTACTCTTAAATGCCTAAGATATTAAAAAAAAAATGGATGCTAAGCTTATAGAAGTTGAAATGTACTACTTAATAGGAAGTTTAATTTTGTACCATACAAGTGGCTGGTCAAAAGATATAGCGATTTTAGAAGGGTCAAATGTCAAAAATATAGGTTTGTAACGTATAACTCTCAAACGGTGAATGTTAACAAAAAGTAATCTAGAAGCGTCTTTCTTTTTACAAAACTTCTCTATGTGTCAAATGATACCCTTCAAGCGATAGAGCATTGGAAAAATGTTTTATGGAGCGATTAAACCAAAATAAATCACTTTGGAATGGTCATTAACTAGTTTCATCATACCATGATGCATTTCTCTACTATTCTGTTGGCTTAAGGGAATCGCTTGGCATTGGCGAAGATTATGTTTGAGAAAACACAAAAATTACTGTGAGTGTCAACCTTACCCTGAGGCCACACGAGCCAGTACTGGCTAGCCAATTGGTTACATACATTGACTGTCAAGTTCCTATTCGTGTATTGGCTGTGACGTAGGCGACATGCTATACTGGCTTCTATACTGGTCAGGGTTCGGATTTTGATCCGAATGGAATAAATCTACTCCGATTTCAGTGAAAAAAAATAGAAGTACTATGATATTCCATTCTTTCAAAATTAAATGAACTAAAAACACACTAATGCTATGCGACAAAACTAGCAAAAGAACAGAACGTTACGAATGTTTTGCGTTGGTTCTGGAGAGCCTTTACTTGTTTCTGTAAAAGCTCTGCCAAACCAACGCGAAACCATCAGAAAGAAATCTAAAATTTTACTTCTCAGAATTTCCTTACATGGCGTTAAATGAAAGCAACTACACTGACGCGATGGGAATTCACTAGAAAATTTATTCACTTTGGTTTGGGAAAGCCTTCTCACCACTTAATCAATTTATTCACCAATTTTTTGGTTCTCTTCTCGAATGGTAAGAGGACCCAAAAACACACCACACGAGACCTATAGCTTATTTTAACCACTTTGAAAAATTCAATTTAAAAATACTTTGGGGAGACTATGGCGAGAACAAAGCGAGATGATGGCAAAACATGCTCAATGCAAAGGACAGCGTGTAAATGTGATGGCGAGACCATAGCGAGAAAATCATGACATAGATTCCAGTGTAAATGGGCATGGCGAGAACATAGCGAGACCAGCTTATTGAACATGATGCTGGGAACTACGTTTCGACGACCACGGCGAGACATGTGAATCTTGAGTAAGCCAATTTGTTTTCCAAAACAATGCATGAAATTTTAACAAAATTTTGGGTAAACTCTGTTGAAAAATCTTAGGTTTAATACTTAGGTTTAACTTCTTGAAATTAAAATGTCAAGAAAAGTGAATAATAAAAAATTCAGTATTTATCTGGATTTAATAACTTAAACTGACCTCCGGTATGCAGTTTAAATCCAATTGCATTAAACGATTGAATAAAATGGGCTTTAGCAAATTTATAAAACTTTGACTCCCCGATTCTTTAATATTTTGTGAAATAAACTGCGAGTCAATTTTAGTTTTAAGACCTTTCTTCCAAATCTGCTCCGAAAAAGTACTGCCGAACCCTGTAACTGGCTGCTCTACTGGCTTCCCAACTGGCTACGAAAAAAGCAAGCCAGTTGACGAGCCAGTTGCTCATGCTTGTATGTGTCGGTAAAAAAGTGTGAGTGTATTGCGACTGGCTAGCCAGTACTGGCTCGTGTGGCCTTAGGGTTAATGTTTTCTAAACTTAAATATAAATAAAAACTAACAATTGATTCTGGCACTGTTTCCGAAAGCTTAAATTATATCAGTTCTTTCAAAAGGCAGAGTGAAGAGTGTACAAAATTCCAAAAGCCAAAATCACAAAATAGCGAAAAATCCCGAATGCCAAATTTTTTTAGCGAGAAGTTAGCACTGTCATTTTCGAATTTGATAAAAAAAAAATATTGTTTTCTGCTCAACTTCTGCTGCTTTGTGCGGAAAATATTTAAAAGAAATCGAAGTTCTTAGAACGATAAGATATTATTTGTTCTCTCTGGAAAAATTTAGAAATTTATTTTTGATTCGATCGCAAATCTTATTTTTTGATTCTTAAAATATGGTTCTTTCCCGAATTTATCTAAGAAAGAAAAATATTATTTTACGAAATAAAAAAGCTTTGAAAAGCCAAAGCCTTGTAAGATAAAGTATCGAAGGACGAAGCTTCGAAAATAAGTTTAAAAAACTTCGAAACTTTATTGTTAAGTTGAACAAGTCAATACACAGAATAAATGAAAAAAAAAATACAAGTTTTTCAAAAATCTGTAAACTTCGTTGTTCCTATAGCGATTTTAAAGAAATTTACATAGGTGATGATGATGATTTTGACATATTTTTGAAACACCGTGTTTTGTTAATATTTCTTTTTGTTATAATTCTGCCTCAACTTAAAAAATAAATAAACTAAGTGGCGCAACAGCTCATGGAGAACCAGGGCCTAGTGACTAACAACTCTCAACCATTCCAGTGTTCGTGTTGTTGGCAGGAATGCCTCAACTTAACCTTTGTCAAAAAGAACAACAAAGTTGCAAAATATTAACGTTTTTTTAAAACATTATGTTTTGAAATTATATTTTTCTCTTTAACTTCTATCACAGCTATCACCTATGCATGTTAATTTTATTAAAATCGTTTAAATAACAATGAAATTGCAAATTATTGACATTTTTTATTTATATTTTGAAAATATCTTTATATATTTCAACGAGTTGCTAACTGAATTTCATAAAGAGATTCTCTCCAAAGATACGAAATAAAGATACAGAAAAGAAACATTTATATTGTTTGTGAGAGAACTATAACTTTTTATTAATTGATTTTTGTTCGGTCGTGAACTTTATTTTGTTTAGTTCGTGGGAAGATCGATAAAGAATAAAAAAGATCCTAATTTTATAATTAATGAAATATATTATACGATACCTGAAAAAAATTCGAACATTTGCTAATTTTACCAATGAAAATTTTTTGAAACTTTGTAATTTCGAAAAAAAATTTAAGTTGTGATTTTTATGCTTATTTTATGCCCATATTCCCAAGAGAAAAGAAAATCCGCATTATTGCAAAATGTATGGATCAAAAACCATTTTACGAAGCGTGAAGTTAGCGCTGCCATTTTTGATAAAAAAAAAGTGGGATGTTTTGTGCTCAACTTCCACTGCCTTGTGCAGATAAAATTTGTACAAAATTGTAATTTTGCTAATTTTACGAATAAAATTTTGACAATTCTAAAAAACAAACAAATTTGTGCTGCTGCCATATATGCTTAAAAGATTAAAAAAACTTCGCATAATTTCAGCCTTTATGAATAAAATTAAGTTGGCGAAGGGCTGTAGCGTGAAGTTAGCACCACTTTTTTCAGATTTCAAAAAAATAGTGCTATTTTGTGCCCAATTTTTGCGCTGTCGTATATATAACAAAAAGAATCCCAAAATTGACAAAGTTTTTGAATGAAAGATTTCTGAAGTTTAAAAGTTTCGTAAGTTTTTAAATTTTTTTACAGACAAACTTGAATAAGGCACCACAATTTTTGATTAAAAAAAAATTTGCTGAATTGTTCGTGGTTTTCATGTCGAGTAATATATCAGAAACATTTTTAATGAAGCAAAGCTGAATTTTGGTAAAAGCATTCTCGTGGCATTTTAAGGAAACTATTTAAAGCCCCCATCGATATGAGCACCGCTAACAATTTCATTGGAGTCAAAGGCCCCCCTCTCCAAAATTAGTTTTAAAGAATATCTCCTGAACGGTATTTCTTACAGAAAAAGTGTCAAGGATAAGAATAAATCTTAGACTATTTCCTATTTCCTTTTTCATAAGAGTAACCAACCGTATATATATTTCATTTGGTAGAGTTACGGATTTGATGTTTCTTCTTCTTCTGGGTAACGCAGCTCGGGAGATATTCCTTGAGAACAGTTTGGGGGGACTTTGACTTCCCGTAAAATTGTCAGTGGCTGACGCTCATATCGATGGGGACTTCTTACAGTTTCCTAAAGAACACCGTGGAGAGGCTTAATACCAAAGTTCAGCTTTGCCCCATTTTTCCAGGAGCAAAAAGCTTAAATAACTGAATTTAAAGTAAAAGTTTGAGGTTAAACTGATTTCTATGATTTTAATTTTTAATTTTTAAAATAGAAAAAGAAACTAAGCAAATTAGAAGTGTATCACTTATTTCTTTAAGCATATACAAATTAATTTTGGATGAAAAATTTGCAGACAGGCCCACTCTTTTCCATTCGTTCCACACATGGTAGCACAAAGTGGACATAAAACACAACCACACAAAGTACAATTTAGGCACATCACAGGACAAACCTTTTTCTTACGAAAATCCAAAATGGCGGTGATAACCTTACACACATTGTTCTATTTTCACCTTATTAGTATTTCAGTTTTCTGCTATTCGAGACAATGTCATCCTCACAATGACCGCAAAATGAACACAAGTCTAGCCATGAAAAAAATTAAATTTCCTTATATGTACTAAAATAATTCTAAAAGAGTATTGACGTTGTGGGTTTAATTCTCAATAAATTCGGAGTTCATAAGCACGATATTATGAATTGGTGGGATATTCGAAAATAACTTATACCATCTAAAAGCTCTCAATAGAACATTATAAACGGTCAACTAGTTTTTCAAAGTCAAAGTATGAATTGCACAACTTTATTGCTTGACCAGTTCGTATACCCATTCAATTCCCTCAATTTCACTGTGTCCTGGAACCCAGATATTGATACTCTGGCTTGCGACCTTATCCTGAACCAATTTAGAGGATGATCTATCTGAATCAATGGTATTAGCAGCTACCTTTCTATCAAAGGGGCTCGGGGCTCTCTTTCGAAGAGAATCAGAGTGAGTAATTAAATGGAGAAATCATGTGGAGATCAAGTTACAAAACGTACACAAAACCGCTTACGACATTCTTCTTAATGTCGTTTTCGTTTAGGCGTTCGGCGTACTCCTTTTCCATTCCTTTTTGACTCCTACTACTCCAAAAGTCTTCGATTGGCTGTTCCGAGTAATGTTCTCGGAGTCTTTTTCTGTTCCCTATTTTAAGAAGGAGTAGATTTGAAGCACACGTATACATATACAGTTTTTCATCGGACTACTTGTCAAAAGTGATAAATGTTTGAAGAAGCCATTTTGTAAAATGGCGCGTCATTTAGTAGTGTGTGTGTAAATTTGACAAAATGATATTTTCATATGCGATTGGATTCAAAAAGGAGTAGAACACTCCGAAAATTCAATCGATAACGACATAAGTTTATCGATGTTATATTTTCTGTTAAGTTTATGGGCCACTGGGCCACAGACAATGGAACTAAAGGGTATTTTTTTTTAATGTGTGGTCTTAAATCTGGCAATACCTTTTTCGGAGTTGGTCTTTTTGACAGCTGTTACTTGATTTATGCTTAGTTTGGTTTTCCATTTCATAATGACTTACTCCTGAACAACGTTTGGAAATCGTGCAAATCTATTAACAAAAACAAAATAATGGTTCGATTCCCGGGACGCATCGCGAAACAATCAATTAATTGAAGTAAACTTTTTGTGAGGCACTGAATGTTCTCTTCCAAGGCGTCAATCATCTTGGGTTTATTTGCGTAGACAAGCGACTTCACATAACCCCATAAAAAAAACTCCACGACGGGAGATAATGCGCTCACCAAAAATTTCCTTCAATAAATTGATTGTTTAGCGATGCATCGCGCGAACCGAACCATTATTTTGTATTTAGTAATAAATTTGCACGATTTACAAACGTTATTTAGGAGTAAGTCTATTCATTATGAAATAGAAAACCAAACTGAGCATAAATCAAGTGACAGCTGTCAAAAAGACCAACTCCGAAAAAAGTATTGCCAGATTGAAAACCACACGTCTAAACTCTAAAATTCCGAAACAAATGCTTTCGTTAATTTTGTATATAGTTATAAGCAGTAAGCTCTAAACAGATCTCTTCTTTTGGGTAATAATTTATTAATTATTATCGCAATCTGATACTCTTCTTTGAAATCATTTTAATAGTCACATCCTACACCAATACCTTTGTTTATAATTTTAAAAATATTTAATTTTATTTCTTGTAAATTATTAACCATTATCCAAATTCTATGAATAACATGTATTCATTGTATGTCCAATGTCCATATTATTTTATCCCAATTCATAAATTATGTAATCGTAAATATTATTAAAATAATCAAAGGACGAAAAATCCATTTGCAAATGTTATCCTAGGGCTATATACAGAAAAAAAAAAGTACAATACAAAAAAAAAACAGAAAGAAAACCAACAGAGAAAATGAAACAATGAAAATTCATACTCATTTACATATCCCTTTTCATAGGAAACAAAAGAGAAAAAAATATAACAGAAACTCGGAATAATATCATTTAATATATGAAAATCCAATGGGGTCTTTATCAACAACAAGAAAAAAAAAAAAAGAGAGAAGGATATTTTGATTACGACCAAATGGTGGCAGAAGTACCTATAACCAATCGAGTTTTTTTTTTTTTTTTTTTGTATTCGTCGTCGTTCAGTTCAAATCCAAATCGCTTGGCTGTTTTAGTTTCCATAACTCAAAAATAAAAATGGTAAGACAACAAAAAAAAAAAAAAAAACAGATGGAATATCCTCGAATGAATAGATCTTCATCATGTTTATCAATAAAACGTGTTTGCTTGAGGGCAGAAGAGATTCCAAGCACGTTTTTTCATTACATTAATTCTGAAAATGGTGTTAGCTATATAGGTATGAATGTTTTGGTATTTGCTACTACGTCACCTACATTCACAATTTTCTGCATATATTCGATTTGAGAGTCTTAGACAAATCGACAATCCTCGTGGGTCCTTAATTTTTGTGTGTTTTGGTAAAACGAAAGAAAAATATATGATAAATAGCCCTGAGAGGAATTTCTTCTCTTTTTTTTATTATTATTATTTTTTCCTATCGTTTTTCCTTGATGTGGGTAGATATGTTCCTAAATCATCGATATGAGGTGGCAGAGATTTCCTGAATTGATATTATATTTGTTTTTGAATCTTTCTTTTTTACAGATTTGGCACTTATTTTGAGATATCTTCAAAATCACTTTGAATTTATTTTTCAGGAAGTTAATCCTAAAATTACATTTTTAATTGGTGAAATATATACGTTGTATGAGTATATGAATTTTATTGGAAAGCTTTATCTATTGAAACTCATTTAAAATTGACTTAACCCTTTTGGGTATATTCGACATCGATGACATTTCAAACGTGACTGGTCCCAACCCCAATACGTTTGGAATAGACACAGATGATTTTATTCAAATATCTCCATAATATCGATGACAAACTCAAAACGGAAAAGGGTTAGAAATCCTTTTAATGTGAATAAGTACATGATATAGAACTAATTAAAACATACTGATATTTTATTTATTTCATATGTGGATTCGACAAAAATGATGAAGAACGTGCTATGAGCAAATTAATGGTGTTATCGATTTGAAAAACGCTCCACAAAGTTGAAGAATGGGTGGAAAGCAAATGATAGGAATGTGAACCAAGAAGGTGGCATATTTAGTTGACACGTGGAATTTTTAATTGAACATTGAAATGGGATTGGTAGTCATTTGTGTACTCTCTATAGTCCAAGTTTGTGAGATAAAAAAACACTATTGCACAACAACACGTGGTGTACGAATTGGGTAAGCACTGTAGGTTCCGTGTTTGGGGAAGGGGTTTGTATAGTATCTACTGAAGCATAGCTGATTTCTTAAACAAATTCATTAAAAAAACATAACGACGAACATATATAGAATTTTGGTGTAGTAACTACCTCGTGGAATGATGGTTAGTGCGTTGGAATGTCATGCGGAAGGTCTGGATTCGATTCCTAGCCGCTGCCACCTACAAACAGAAATGTTTTTCCCGAGGTACTGCCTCTTGCGAGGAACTGATAAATCCTCCAACTTATCAGTGTTGGAGTAGTGCTTCAAAAAATTTTTGGTTCAGAGTTGCAAGTCACTAGGCCCTGGTTCTCCACATGCGGTTGTACCACCAAATTTATTTATTTATTTGTTCAGGTTCAGAAATTTATCATTTGTGGGATATAAGCAAAATAAGCATACCATCTGAAAAGCCACTTATACGCTGCTATAAGAGGTCAATCAGTCAATTATTGTTTCAGTAATTTTTCATTCATATTGACCTTTTTATGGCGTTTCAAGGCTTAACTTGCGTTGGTAAATTCGCTGTCACCAAAACCAAAAAGACGCTTTTTTACTTCAAAATAGAACTCTGAACAGAGTCTGAGCATGTCAAGCATGTTGGGAGCATCCTTTGAATTAAGCGTGTTCTGTCCTGAGTGCTCTCAATTATATTTGAAAAACATCTGAACACTTAGCTGTCACAGTGTCACCATCTTACATTTAAGCTTTTACATGCTTTAACCCTGTCTGCTCACTTTTTATATTTTTAACTCAAAGAGCACACTCTGAACACGCTCAGAACGATTAAAGAAACATACATAATACATACGCTCTGAGTTTAAAAGAAAACACAAATATTAGTTTGATAGCTTGGGAGTTGGGATCTACTAGGAACTAAATAAGAAAACACCTGAAATAGGAAATATGTGTTTGTGTATGTTAAAACCCATCACAAGCAATATGTTGTGAGTACACTAGTAAATACACATGAACTCACTTCATAAATGTATAGTCAATATAAATGTATAGTCAATATATAAATATGTACTCCATACATAATTATATAATGAGTCCATTGAATATTTAGATTTATTGTGTTGAGTAAATTGTAAAAAGTACTAATATTTTTATTAAAGCTTATAAACTGTACTCATTACACAGAATCTAGTATCATATGTTCATCCTAGATAGCTGAACCATATTAATGTAACAACAATGAGACATAGAACATGATAAATCCCAAAATTAATTTGCTTCTTTTTGTCCACTGTATACTATACAAATTTAGCCTAAACGGGTTGATTGAGTTTTTCTTTAGAGTACGAGTACTTACGAAATATTAAAAAAAAATCAATTCGCAGAAAATTAATTATACGAGTATAAGCCGTTTAGGCTCTAGCTTGATGTACATACCATACATAATATGCATGTATGTAATGATTACATGAAAATTGTACTAAATACACAGTATTATGTATTCGTCTTAGAAAGCCAACACATTTTGTTTGCATTTATGTAATGATTACATATAAACTGTACTCACTACACAGTATTTAACTACAAATAAAAATTCACGTGACAACCAAAAAAAAAACTTTTTAAAAGCTTTATGTTTTATAGTTAAAATTATAAAAGTTTAATGTGACATTATGTTCATCTCACGATTGATGTTGAATGAAATTATTAGATTTCATAGGAAAATTCTGTTTTATGAATTTCGTAGAGGATTCTCGAAAAAAAAAATCAACCAAAAATCCTCTTGAAACATAACCATGATCCAAGTTTATTTCATCCTTCTGATTTATTTTTCTCAGTTTTTCCATAAATGTATAGGTAAATGATTTCACTACAAAGAGATTACTATTATTCAAAGAATTCTGTAAAATGTATATTCTTTTTGAAATGATTTAAATTTGCAGTTGATATTAAATCAAATCAGTCTTCATTTCTAAAGCACGTGATGTGCAACGTATGAAACCAGAAATATAGCTTATTTTTTCTTTAATGAGAAAAAGTTTAAATCTTCGAGATAAAAGCATTTGAATTGATTTTTGTATTTTATGTATGAACCTTAATTTAGAAAGACATGTACTTGCACTACAAGTAAGTCAATTACACATTTATTAATCAGAATAAGTTAAAGGATGTATAGGTATAAGTACGGTGGACCGGGTGTCCTGGGATGGTCACGTATAGCCTGTCCTAGTTTATTTTTAAGGAAACCCGGGATGTACAAGTGTCCCAGGTTTAGTTATTTGTCCCATATTTGCCCATTTTTTTACGTTTTCTTTAAACTTGACATAAATGAAAAAAATTTACCTTGACAATAATAACGTATTTAAGTGAAAATGTCCCCTTAAACACTCACCCAGAGGGATCCACAATAGCAAACAAAAAACACTTTTCACATCATATGCCATTTGTTGATTTTCCAGTAAACTTTCGAAAACATAAACGCACTGCAAAAATATTATATTTCTTGTAGCTTTACATAATAGGCCTATTTTATTATCTTCTTTTGAGATCGAAAAACAAAATAATGGGAAATTTTCAAAATTGTTTTTGTGAAACGTGATAGAAGTTAATCTGATAGAAGATAGTAAAATACAGATAATGTACATTTTCCTTATATTATTCAATGACTTAGGGCCAGTTTTACAGTACGCTTGAAAAGTGTTTTTCAATAAATTTAAATCCTTACTTAGTTAGTTCAACTAATCTGGTGAGTTAACTCAATCTGTCCACGGTATGCCATTTTGATTTTGATTTTAAGAATAAAAGTTAATGCAATATTTGAAAAGTGCTGTTTCCGCTGAGGCACCACCTCTATTTCGATTGTGAAAGGCTTAAAGAAGTTATTTTCAGGACAAGCTAAATTAAGCACTAAAAAACCCGCCCTTAGTTGCTTTATTTAAGAAATACAGAATTATTTGAATAATGAAATTTAAAATGTTGAAGTTCAAATCTGTTTATAGTAAAAATTATTAAAAAATAATTTTTTCAAATTTTCAAATTATTTTTTTTGTCACGGATTTTGCTCCCAAAAAATACATTCACCGTAGGTAAAGGGTGGTTAAATTTTTGAATAAAACACAAATTATTTAGTAAATTATTGTCATTTCTTTTTATTATGATAATATTGGTATGGTTTAATTATGTATCGAACAAAATATCGGCCAAATGGCCACCGCGACCTCGGCGGCACACCTCCATCCAATGGTCCAAATTTTCGATGACGTTGAGGCATAATTGAGATTCTATGCTGAAAAAGTGCTGAATTTTCTCTTCCTTTAACTCTTAAATTGTTGCTGGCCTAATGACGTAAACCTTTTTTTTCAAATAACCCCAAAGAAAGAAGTCCAACGATGTCAAATCACATGATCTTGGCAGCCAATTGACATCGCCACCTCGTGAGATAATACGGCTATTGAATTTGTCGCGCAAAAGAGATATTGTTTCGTAAGTCGTGTGGTAAGTGGCACCGTCTTTTTGAAGCCACATATCTTCCACATCCATATCTTTCAATTCGGGCTATAAGAAATTCGTTATCATCTCACGATAGCGAACACCATTCACAGTAACTGTAAAAAATTTTTGGAAAAAATACGGCCCGATGATGCCACCAGCCCATAAACCGCACCAAGCAGTCACTTTATGTGTACGCATTGGTTTTTCTTCAATCACTCTTAGATTGTCATTCGCCGAAATGCTACAATTTTGCTTATTGACGAATCCACTGAACCACTGAAGATGATTTTGTTTGAAAATTGACCATGCACTGTTGCCATTTTTGTCACCATTCTGACCATTGACAACGCTTGAAATTGTCAAGAAGCTTTCCATGGTTCAAATTGAGTTTGTCTGAAATTGAGAAATGTCAAATGAAATGCAGAAAAAAAACTTGACGTTTAGGTGTGGTTCATATTCAACATCGGCCCTTAAAGTTTAACCACCCTTTATAAGTGTCAACACGTTATTGTCCTTCGTCTATTAATAGGGTGGAGAGAGTTTACATAAGAACATACAAAGAATCTCCAATCAACCAATGTTATTAAAGATGACAATCACGGCTTGTGATTTCAAACTAGTGATTAGAAAATCACAAACATGACATGTAAAAAATTCACGAAAATGTGATTTGATTTGTTGACTGAGTTATCTCAGATAAAAAATCGCAGTCCTAAAATCACAACGAAGGGGAGAAATTAGAAAATCACGAAAATAACATCAAGGTGGTCGTGATTCATTTTAATTTGTGAACAGATTCACGACTGAAATAATATCACAGAGAAATACAAATATCACAGATTATGACGAAAGTTGGTAGATATTATGAAGAATGAGAACAATGTCGAGATTTTCTTTACATTTCTTCTGATTTGGTTCATTTTTGAACTGTTGATTCTGAATTTGACCAGCAAGGTAAGTGCAAGTGTAATTGGAACTCTATAATGATCTGATCAAAATGTTGGATTTCAAAATGTCGAGCATTAAAATTTCGAATTCTGAAAAAAATTAGTATTTTGAAAAATTGATATTTTAAAAAGTCGATGAAATGCGTTTTCTTATCACTAGTTTTTGTAAATAGTCCAGATTTGTTTTATCGTGATCTAACGGCGACGTTGATATTTCAATAGTCATCATATCGTTCCCAAAATCCCATTTTGCCACTCGTGTAGTTAAAAAATATTCAACAATATAATAACACTTTAATTTATTTACTATTGAAAATATTAAAAGCAATGGTCAGCCTCGTTTGAGTTTTGAATAGAATAATTTCCACATTAACAATGTACCTACATTTTGTTCTCTTTTTTTTTTTATTTTATTCATGAATCACATATAACCAAAATTAACATTTAGAATTTCATTGAAATTCATCACCACCAATGCAATAATAGTCTGATAGTTTTATGCCCACAAAAGCAAATAACCAAAATACTCAAATTAATGGTTAAAAATATTTACACTTTGTTGCCGAGATAAAAAGCTTTGACCAAAAGGTAATTAAATAAAAACCACTGCTATATCAATGTTATTAAATTAAGTGATTTCAATTACCATTATTAGATTTTTGGGATTGAACATAACATAAATATTTAGTTTTTAGGTTCTTTTTTTTCATAGTTTTTTTGTAGACAAATACCAGGAAATAATGAAAATAATAAGGAACAACTACGCTTAAAGGTTTTTAATATTATTATTTATGTTTTATGTTTTACAAGACCAAAATAGGCTTTCAAATTCATTCATGTGATCTTGATTTTGTTTGATTGAAACACCTTCAACTTTAGTGTATTACCACCAAGTCAAGACTCATGGTAAATTTTCTCCCAGACTTTAACTCAAATCTGTATGTTTTAATAGTTGAACTCACCTACGAGTATCTTGTAACAAGATGAAGCAAAGTCGAATGTTCATCCTACAGGAGGTGGAGGTGGAGCCCGTTCCACTCATTCTGTTCTGATATTTGAACTTCTTTCTCAAGAACTATTTATGAATTAAGGACAAAATAGAGTTCTGACGAACCAGTTCAAATAAATTTCTATCGTGAGGCTCCACAAGTTCCCAAGGCGATCACCATGTATAAAATCTACTATATATTATTTTTTTTTTGTTTTATTTCTAAATAAAATTGAGTAATTTTGAAATACAGACAACTCCTAAATCTCATCACTCAATCGGAATGGCTTCAATTCATTAAGAAAAGTTTACAAACAAACTGCGTTGCAAGTCATTTTATTTTTATTTTTATTTTTATTTTTATTTGAACGGTTTCAAGACTCAAGGCCCTTGAAGTGCTTAAGATTTAACCATTCGCATATATAGTATTATGACGTGTTTATAATATATCATTTGGTCAAAAGACCACAAAAAAAGTTAACTCACTTAAATTTTATTGCAACATCGTTTTATTAATGCTATTGCTTAGCCTTACAAATTTCCCACAATCTTATTACATTTATACATACATCTGAATTTTCCATCAGTTCTATTTTTTTTTTCTGCAAAATCAATAAAAATAATCATATGTTAAACCATCCAGCAGCGTGTTCCAGCATCAGTATTAACAATTTGATTTGACACTTAACACTGGTATTATAGGATTTAATAACGTTGTCAGCATGTGATTTATAATATTTTTTTCCATCTTGTGTATAGAATATAAGTGCGTGCTCTCTCATGGGATATACAAATATGTATATTGTATATATGTATGTGTGTAAGCAAAAGCATGGAAAAGGATATTATCCTTTCCCCTTTGTTGTTGACTATTAAAGTCAATTTGAGCCCCAGTAGGGGCATAAAAATAATCTGTAACTTTTATACAAAGGCACATGAGTTGTTAAAAGATGTGAATATAATTTAATCTGTGTAATCATAAACAAAGATTCAAAATAACAACAACAACAACAAAAACTGAAAACAATAATTTTGCTTCTTTTGAGTTAATTTTAATCTGGAGATATAAAGTTTTTCTTGTCATGTAAATATAAAAAAAAAAATAAAACAAGCAAACAAATATTTAAATTCCAAGGACTGTTATGTCCTACCATTCAGTTCAAACAAATTGTGTACCAATAAAAGGTTGTTTAAGTGAGATTTAGGGTCATTTTGGATTCAACGTCTATGCTGATGCTCCCATATTTAAAAGGACGTGTATATGTATGTATTGAAATGAATGTAGCAAGTTTTAAACAAGTTAATTTGATTTTAGTTTTTTTTTTTAATTTTGGTGGGGGCAAAAACCCCCATTTATTCGGCTTAGTACAAGCTAATTCTTAACTTAAAAACTAAGAACTTAAGCTAACGTTAGTGAGAGGGAGGCCGATTCAGAAGCCAGAGTTTTAAGGAAGGAGTACTGAGGTTAAAGTCGAAGGAAGACAAGTTAGAGATAACACCCCGCAGCATGCGAGAGATAGTTTCGTTGGAGCCATAACAGGTTCGGTGGGTGGGTATGTAAAAGAGACGAGTGGTACGTGTATTACGAGGGTTAGTATTAAAAGAGACAGAGCGACATGCAGTCAACGGAACCGGAGAGTAGTCGATGAATGAAGAGAATGTCTGATATATCTCTTCGTTCCTCGAACGAGTTCAGGTTGATTAGTTTAAGGCAGTCTAAATAGGGAGACAGAATAAAAGGATTATTCCATGATAGACCTCGAAGAGCAAAGCGTAGGAAACGATGCTTGATGCTCTCGATTCTGGAAATATGTGTAACTTGGTAAGGAGACTAAACTTGAGACACGTATTCTAGGAGTGGACGAACGAATGATATGTATAAGGACCGGGTTACGTAGGGATTGGAGAGTTCTTTAGACCATCTTTTTATGAATCCTAGCGCTGAGTTTGCTTTGAGAATGATATCTTCTATGTGAGAAAGAAAATTAAGCTTAGGGTCACATAAAATGCCAAGGTCTCGAATATTATCGACGGAGGATATGGGTTTATTATGGATCATGTAGAGACGGGGAGGAGATTTCATGCGTTTGCGTGAAAAAATGATTGATTGACACTTGGCGACGTTTAGCTCTAGGCAATTTTTTAGACACTATACTGAAAAATTGTCAAGATCTTGTTGAATAAGGGAAGAGTCATGTCTTGAGAAACTTGATATCATCGACAAACAGAGAGATAGGAGAATTTTTGATGACCCTTTCGATATCGTTAATAGCAAAAATGAATAAAAGTGGGCCCAGGTGGCCTCCTTGGGGGACCCCAGAGGTAGCTAAGAAAGGACAAGAGGTGGCAGATCTAAAACGAACGCTATAAAAACGGTTTTCACGGTAAGAAGAAATCCATTGTAACAAAGAGGGTTCGAAGCCAAGAGTGGACAATTTGAAAAGAATAAGCTTATGGGCAATTTTGTCGAAGGCCTTGCTGAAATCAGTTGAGATAACATCAACTTCGTGGCCTTTCTCTAAGGCTAAGAGGGTGAAGGACCCAAATTCCACAAGGTTAGTGGTAGTAGATCGACATTTGAAGAAGCCATGTTGTGAGGGAGAGATGAGAGATGTACAATGGAAACTTAAGGTTTGGATATGTGTGAAAGCTTGGCAATGGGCCGATAATTGTTAACATCACCCTTTGGACCCCTTTTGTGCATTGGGGTTATGAAAGATGATTTCCATATCTGAGGAAATTCACCTTGATTTAGGGAAAGGCTGAAAATTTTTGAAAGAGGAAGAGAAAGGGTGGAAGAGCATTTTTTTAGAAAAATGGCAGGAAGACCATCTGGACCAGGATTCAATTCATAATTAAGTTGATTCAATTTATATTCGATGAGATAAGGATCGAGGCTACGGGGGAGAAGCGGTCCAAGAGAGAAACTGTGCAGATAATTCAAATAGGCAGAATCGGGTACAAAGGAGTCATCGGCAAAAGATTGTTTGAAGAATGTGGCAAAAAGGTTGGCGATAGTGCTGGGATCGTTTGAAGTTTCGTTATTGAGAGAAAGAGATGTTGGGTAGCCATCGGATTTTCTTTTGTAGTTGACAAATAACAAGTTTACATTGTAAAGTTTTCTGGTTTTCTTATTGCAAAAAAAAGTGCAACGTCGATGAATATTCATTTAAAATACATGGATGGATATATAGTGTTAAACTTTGCGGATTACTCAAGTTATTGCTTGGTTGAAAATAAACTTTTTGATATTTTTTTTTATTTCTGTAAAATGTTTGAAGGCAAATTGTTTCGTAAACTTCTATGTATTTAGATGAATGCTATTTCGAATTAGAAGAATTTTTATTAATTGATCTAATTTAAACTACATCTAGCTTTAGTTAAATAAAACATAGTCATACTGCTTAAAAGTAGATAAGTAACAAGGACGAAAGCTAACCTTTTAGCACTACCTCCGTAAAAATCAACAGTGCGTCCTCGAACCTACTACCAAATTCAAAGATTATTTATCATAGAATGTTTGAACGCTATTAGGAATTTGGTTGGTCTGGTCTTTTATGTTCTTACTATTATTTGAGATATAAGATCTGACTGACAGTGAATATTTTCCTAATCAAACTACTGAGACAAATTTAGAACTTTACCAACCAGAAATATCAAAAAGGAAAGATTTGAACGATTTTATGAAAAATTAACTATTGTGGATTAGATCTAGAGTATAGCTACACCATTTTAATACTTGTATAATTGGCTGGCTGTACTGCCCAGGTGGTAGAGAGGATAAATGAGTTAAGCTTGAGTGTGAAGATTCTATTTTTAGGGAAATATACCTGACCTGCGAACCTTTAGTCGTAGAAAAAACTATTTACAAAACTTTTACGTGTATGAAACAAAATCCAAACATAGGAAAACGCGCTATAAATTTGAGAGCATACAATTTATGAGAATCACTTTATTTGTAGATACACTGAGCCGTCCTCTTAAATATTGGCTAAAAGGTGTTTTTCAAAATAGCGATTGACGCGCAAACTTAAAACAGCGTCATTTTTGTGAGAAAAAAACCTCTGCAGCCTGGCATCCTTTTTTAGTTTTAAGGTCACTAATAATAAAGAAAATAATTTGTACACTATTGTCTCCCCCAACCCCCATCACCACCCCCCCACCCACCAAGATAAAATCCTGCGTCAGCTACTAGTGCTCACAATACACATATTAAAAGTAATATCTTCCAAATTTTCATTTTCGTTCATGTTTGCGCATGTGTCAAAACCTCAGAGACCCCTGTCAGTTCTTTGAATATGTACGATGGCATGTTTAACATATTTCAAGTTTTAAATTTTCAGATTTCTGGATTTTCCAAACTTCTGATTGGCCAGAATTCAGAAATTTGAATATTCATTACTGAAAATGTGGCATTGAATGCACCCACTTTAAATCTGACAAGGTCTCCGAGAGTTAATTTGTTTTTTTTTTGCTCATTATCTGACAATTGGTTTTAGAAAACATGCGCAATATATTACATATAATATGTGTACAGTGACTGGTCTGGTGGTGGCTATGTTGTTCTGGCAGTGTTTGTTAAATCAGTACTTTATTTTTGAGCCCCTAATACCAAATCACAATGATTAGTTACTTTTGATTGAGTAAAGCTTCGATTAGACGGCAGTGCAAAATGGTCAACGCGTTGACTCTCTGACGTTAAAGTGACATTAAGTTCTGTCCCAAAGTTGTCTTGTCATCTGATTGTCAACGCAGAATATTTCCATTTTTTTGACAGCTGCTTTGACACTCTTGTTCGCACGAATTTAAGCATCAATGCGAACAATTTTTTTTAGTTAGCTCCCTCACTCAACGAAGTTAGGACACGTTGACAGACAACTAATCAACGCGTTGACTGACGAAGCTAAATTTTCTGCCATGTCTATGTAACTTGCCTTGACCTTCATATCAATCTTGAAAAATTTGTATTTTTCTGAGGATTTTCAATACATCGACAATTGATAGCATGACAGATGGAGAACGAACAAAATTTTTACAAAATCGTGTATTTTGATCTAAATACTCGTATCACCCAATTGCCATAAAACCACATTTTTCCGGAGCAGACAGTAGAAAAAACTTCAAAAATGTTTGATTATTTAGAGGTTTTTTAATCCATTAACATCATAGTCATCCTTCAATAGAGTTTAATAGTTGGCTTGAATGATGGCGGAAAAACTATATTTTGACGAAATAAGTGAATTTTGATTTAAATATCACTCAATTTTCCTTAAAACAGTTTTTTCCGCAGCAGTAAAAAACTTCAAAAAATTGAGATTTTTTAGAGATTTTTTAATTTATGCATATTGTATTGTTCGAAATCACTGCAGCCAATGTCGTGTAGTTGTCAAAGTAAAAATTGAATCAATTTTACTCTTGTCAACTCCGCGACAATATGCATGGTGTTCGAATGCGGCCAAAATATAGTCATTGTCAACGTTTCGCCAATCAATACGTTGACACAAAAGGGTTCTAATCGTTTTAATACAAACAACAGGTCAACGCATTTTGGGACAATATTGAGTGGCTTCATTGACACGGTCTACGTTGACAATATAACGGGTGATTTTTTAGCTGGTTTGGTTTTGGCAACACTGGTTTTGACAGCTGACGTGTGTTTAGTACCTTGTGTCACTGTCAAACAGCTTCAGTTTGGTTTGCAATTTAACCATGGATCGTCTTACAAATGAACAACGCTTGCAAATTATTGAATTTTACTATCAAAATTCGTGCTCGGTTCGAAATGTTCATCGCGCGCTGCTTCCATTTTATGGTCGGCATTCTCGACCTTCTGAGCAGTCTATTCGGAAGATTGTGACCAAATTTCGCACCAAATTTACTTTGTTGGACATTAAACCACCAACACGTTTACGTACTGTGCGTAGTGAAGAAAATATTGCGGCCGTATCAGCTAGTGTGACAGAAGACCGCGAAATGTCGATTCGGCGCCGTTCCCAGCAGTTAGGCCTTTGTTACAGCACTACGTGGAAAATTTTGCGGAAGGATTTGGGCGTAAAGCCTTTTAAGATACAGCTGGTGCAAGAACTAAAGCCAGCCGACCTACCACAACGCCGAATTTTTGGTGAATGGGCTCTTGGAAAGCTGGCCGAGGATCCGCTTTTTTATCGAAAAATTGTGTTCAGCGATGAGGCTCATTTTTGGTTGAATGGGTACGTAAATAAGCATAATTGCCGCATTTGGAGTGAAGATCAGCCAGAAGCATTGCAACAGCTACCAATGCATCCCGAAAAAGCCACTGTTTGGTGCGGTTTATGGGCCGGCGCGCGGCATTATTGGGCCATATTTCTTCAAAGATGATGCGAATCGCAGCGTAACTGTCAATGGTGAACGCTACCGAGCGATGATAACAAACTTTTTTTTGCCCGAAATGGAAGTTCTTGACTTGCATGATATGTGGTTTCAACAAGACGGTGCCACATGCCACACAGCACGCGAAACAATGGCGCAATTGCGAGGCGAGTTTGGTGAACAGTTAATTTCACGTTTCGGGCCGGTCAATTGGCCGCCTAGATCATGCGATTTGACACCATTAGATTATTTTTTGTGGGGGTATGTCAAGGTTAATGTCTATAGGGACAAGCCCGCTTCGATTGACGCACTGGAAGCCAACATCCATGCATTCATTCGTGAGATACCGGCCGATATCTGTGAAAGAGTATGCCAAAATTGGACTCAGCGGATGGGCTACATGAGACGCAGCCGCGGTCAACATTTGCATGAAATTATCTTTAAACATTAAATTGCAAGGTTCAAACTATCGATTCAAATAAATATTTCATTCATTTTTTCGAATTTTTTGTGTTTTTTTTTTTTTTAAGTTCTAAACCTCTTAAAAAATCACCCGTTATAATGACGATGTTTCTGGTGACGTCAAGGAGTCAATGCGTTGACCATTTACGTTGACCGTCTCATCATAGCTTAACACACATGCAAATCTGGCTTCGATTTATATATATATGGATTATATGGACTTTTCAACGTTTTGTGGCTGGATTCAAGTTGACCGGTTCAGCAAACAACCGTTCACCAACGATTAATTCATGATCTGCCAAAAGCTGAGTGTGGAGGAAAACCAGAGCTGCAAAAATATGTTTCTTATTCCATTCTAAGTCTGTTCTGAGCTAGTTCAGATTAGGATGCGCTCTATGAGCGCAGCATAAAATAACTGAGTAAACAGAGTTAAATGCTGACCACAAGCACTTGAAAGATGAAATGTGAAATGGTGACAACTTAGTGATCACTTTTGTTTCAAAAATATTTCAGAGCGCTCAGAGCACCCTTGGTTCAGAGAATGTTCAGAAGCTGTGTTCATCATTTAACTCTGTCTACTCAGTTATTTTATTCTGAGCTCATAGAGCGTGCCCTGAACAAACTCAGAACACGCTCAGAGCGAAAAAAAAACACAAATTGTTAGCTCTGAACGTTCCGAGCTAAAAGAGAATCACAATTTTTAGTTTGACAGCTCAGGCTCTGCTCTGAACTAAAAAAGAAAAACCCCTTATGTAGTAGTTTATGGTGACCCTTTGTTGGGTGCTGTCGATCATCGTACAGTCAAACACTCCCTTCTAGAAGATATTGGATTCTATGTCTTCGTCTTAAGTCTTTTCTGCTGATCAAGGAAGTTGTTTATGGTGGTCTAATACTTTGATACCTTCCTCATTTTCATCGTTCGAAAGGCTTAGGTTGACAACCACCATCATTATTTTGTCTTTGAGTTTTCTTTGAAATAGTTTGGTATCCAGTCAACCATATTTGGTAGATCTGCTGTTAATATCAGTTAGCCCATTTTAATGTGCAGTTCCACTTGCTTGATATCCACATCTCCATTTAGGGTTTTGCATGAGTTGTTCTGATACTTGGAGAATGATTTTGATAAAGTTGGATGAAGTTCAGCCCAGTATGGTGTTCTCGGATATCATATATATGTGTCTTCCATTGAGAAACAAGGGTTCATAAGTTTTGAAAATAAAAAGATCATGATTAATATCAGTATCTGTCACACAACAGCTTGTGGTGAGTAAGCCGGAAGCCACCCCTGTCTTATTATGGTCAACTCTGGGAACAGCAGAACTAAGAACAGATAGAAACAACTACACGCAGTGGATATACCTACCAGCAGCGTGTTGAAAAAATCTTTTTCAGAACAATAGGAGCGAATCTGGATAGATGTTATCGCAAAGTGGCCAGTACTTCAAGAACAACTCAGATCACAGATTTTTGGAGATTTTTTTTTATTCAGTTGAAAATATGTTTAATGTTCGAAAATTCCCCTTATTGTGAGTACCTACTCATTTCGGGCGAAATGTATTGTAATTAGGAGTTCGAATGTTCAGTTATTTTTTGGTGGCGTTTGCCAAAAACAACGCTTAGGGACTGGTGCCCTTCGTACTCATAGTATTTTTAAAAATACCGTGTGATCAAAACTATTTCAAAATAAGCCTGATCATGAATTAAATTTATAAATATTCGTGTTTAAGAAAATTTTCATTTATAGGTAATCTACATTAGGCGTTTTTCTTTTTTAGCTCAGAGCAGAGCATGGAGTAGAGCTCGAGCTATCGGAGTTAGCTCTGAGTAGAGTGTGAACAGAGCTCTACGATATAGTTTACAAACACATCTGAGCACTGATCTGTCATACGATTGCGATGCGTTCAACGCATCATAATTTAGTACTGGCTTTTAGTTATCATCTGATAGCTGCCCAATTAAAAACTCGAAAAACTAAAAAATGTTATTGAAATTGAAGTGTGAAATAAGTGAAAAAAGAGCAAAGTTGGTTGTGTTCAACTTTTTACCACATTCGCTCGGTCTTTTTATTCTGAGCTCATGGAGTGTTCTCCGAGCTAGCTCCCATTCAAAAAAGAAACACAAGTTGAGTGCTCTGAGCTTAAAAAAGAAACACAGATCTTTTTTTGACAGCTCAGTGCTATGCTCGGAGCTAAAAAAAAAACGCTTTTTATGCTTTCAGAGTTATAACGCCTAAAACTATGCTTTCTTTCAATATTTGCCCCATAACTCCATAACAATATGAAAAATGAAAACAATACTAATCTAAATGCATATTTGTCGGCGTTTAGTTTGCTTCCACCATTCTTATTTTGTATACGTCCACTTAAGAAAGAGCGGTCAGTGAGCGCTCTCTCGCCCGACGGCAAAAGTTAACGAAAACTAAACGAAGAGTACCACTTGGCAATTATGTGTGCGTCATATGAATTTCTTGTTTGCGCTCGGTTTCGTACGACCACGTTCGCTGGCTTCCGCCTATTCTAGTTCTACCTTAACCCTGAAGGTATAAAAGCTTTAGAAATAATATTTCCTGTAAAAAAGCAACATAAATTAAATAAAAATTATACAAAAATACCAACAATTTTCTTAAACGATGAGTCATTCTCGGGAAAGAGAAAGTGCGAAAAAAAAGCAAAATTTATTAAACATTCATTTAAAACAAAAAAAAACCTTCGAAAAATTTTAATTCTTTAAAAATAAAGAAAGTCAAATTGTTATTACCTTTTCCACATTTAGTTTGACGCGATAAAAAAAGCCAATTAACAGCCAGAAAAATTAAATGCCAAAGGCGTTAAGTAAAAAAAAAAAAAAATGAAACACAAACCACGATCTACTTCAAGCCAAAATAAATTAAATTCCACCTCTTGTTGCGTTCAAAAAAAAAAAAGTGCTTTGCTAGCCACTTTCAGTTGAAAACCACAAACTTGTGGACGTGCAATTTTTTCAGAAACACCTAAAATGATAAAGTATCCATATGCAGGAAGGATGCCAGAACAAATAAAAAGATATTCCCATTCTGCAAAAAAAAAAGGAAAAAAACTCCTTTTTGCACGATGAAAGCTGTACTAGGTGAAAATTGTAACTACCTTGGTGCATATTCAGTATATACACAGGTTTTTACATATATATATACAGATATGTACACCTGCTGATGTTGTCATCGTTCTGTAACAATATTTTGCCTAGAAACATCATTAGAATGTCATGTGGAGGATGTTAATGCAATACCACTGCAGCAGCAGCAGCAGCAGATATCTAGATATAGGCTACAGGACATACTGCTGAGTTTTGTCCTGCAAATACAACAACAACAATTTAAAAAAAAAATTGGTACCAACCTAAGGGAACACGAAAAGGCTAACTTACAAGAATGCTAGAGACACGTCCTTGTTAAAGGGGATAAACATGAAACATTCGTCGACAACCGTGAAAATCGTGCTTGCCATGGGTTTTTTTCGGTTTCGGTTTTGGTTTTTAAAATTTTTTTTTTTGTAACGCCATTGGCAAGCATTATCCTTGCTGAAAATTCATTTATAAAACCTTGTGCGACAACGTCAACGCGGTGGTGGTATTCATGCCGTTAGAATAATTATGAGCTGAGCTTGTAGCTGCTCTGTATAATGTACAGTGTACAAATGATGCATGTGAAAGGAAGCTAGCTATTGCGCTTATGTTTTTATGTTACATTTTTATGTTTTTTTTTTTTTTGCATAAACATTATGTGACCAAAATTTTGTTTAAATGAAGTTAATTTTTTAACATTTTTGTATTCAAGTAACCGGAACAGGAAAAGGCTAATGTTAAGTTGATCTTTACACGTTTTCGATAGGGATTTCAAGAAGTGCTACTAACATATCCTTTTTTCTAGGTACACATTTTTATATTAGGTGCAAAAAAAAAGCTTATAATAGAGTGTTCTCACTGGGACAATATTGTCTTATAGCTTGCCTTTTAAAAGCTGTTCTGCTAAAGAAATAAGTTAAAGATACTTTACTAAGTTTTTCTGTAAGGCAAGCAGGACCCCATATCAAATTTTTTTTTTCAATGAAATTTTGCTTTTATTTTCATTTCACAATATTTTTAATGGATTGTTAATTTCTTCCCTTTTCATTCATTTTATTGTAATAAAAAATAAAATATTTATATCCCCAGTTCGGGAATAATCATCGGAAGTAATAATTAACATTTTCTATTGTATCCAAAAAAATATTGTGTTAGTAGCGGAAGCTAAAATACACCAACAAAATTTGAAAAGGACATAATTTAAGCCAAAAATACCTTTCATCCTTATTAAATTTTTAACAACAGAAAATAATACACAAGCAAAATTATAAAAAAAATTTTTTTAATAAAAGATGATAATAAAAAATATCCCTAAACCGTACTCATCATATATTTTAGCTTCATCGTCGTCACTTGAATTGCCAGTCAAATGACCTTTCCTGAAAAGATAGGGGTATTTACCCTATACCAACATAATCAGACCATTGCTGATAGAGTCGTTGGCCTTTAAAAATTAAAACCATGAAAATGAGTAACATCCTACAAAATATAAATTTAATTTTTATGTATTCATCACTCTATAGTAAAATTTTATACTCATAAAATATAATATAACAGTTGTATGTATTTATGTACAAATACATATATACACTAACACTTACATAGGTTTATTGAGGTACTTGTGAAATGTTTATTATTATTATGAGAGGTAATTAATCTGACAAGTAGATAGTAGTATCTTTTAGCTATGCATCTCTCGGTTTAAGTATATTTTTATTGCAATCGCTTTGTTTAATGTCTTTTCCTGGTTATAAAACATAAGTTAAAGCCATCATCCTGTATAAAATAACAGCTTTGAGTAAAGTTTCAGTAACCCAAATAATAATTTAAATTTTAAAGTATTCTCTTGTAAAACTGCTATTTGGTGTTTTTGTTCAAGCATATGTGTAGGCAATTTAAACTTTTTCATTGCTCAAACTTTAAAAAGAGTTTTTAATTTTAACATAAAAAGAATTTAAAAACTTACTCTTCAAATTAGGTGGTTTAACTGTACAATTATTAAAGTTGAACTAATTGAGGGTTAGGATATGATAAGTAAAATTTCAATTGTGTGGATATTGCAAAATGTGCATGAAGTAAGATATCCAATTTTCAATTTTCATAAAAAAAAAAGTGTGCTATTTTGTGCTCAACTTGTGATGCCATATATCTTAAATATTTTTTTAAAAAAATCGCAAATTTGAAAATTTTACGAATACAATTTTTCTGAAAATAGGCAATTTGGTGAAAATTAAAGTTAAAAATTCCCATATTTGCAATTTTTACGGCCAAAAATATATTTTGTGAAGCGTGAAGTTTGGCAGCACCATTTTTTGCCCAATTTGTGCTGACATGTGTGCAAAATGGATGAAAAAAAAGTGCATGCTTGAATATTTTTACCAAAAATGTCATAAAATCAGCAGAGTCTCCGATTTAAAAAATAATTTTTCAGTATTTTGTTTATTTTTTTGTTTTTAATATTTTATTAAAAATCGGGTAGAGAGAAAATAAAATGGCCTTATGTGGTTCTCAAGTCTAGTAATAGGTACAGACATACTTTTGTTGCAGTTGCAATGCGAACTTACTTTTATCTATTCGGCGTAGGTATTTGGCAATAAAAAGTGAGCACATAACAGAAAAAATGTTTGTCTTTACAAAATTTCGAGATTTCCAAAAAACATCGAGACCTTCTCGCTAATTTATCGTTAGCGACAAAAAGTAAATTTTAAGGAAGTACATTTTTTTGTTTTTTTTTTTCTGAGCTGCGAAACGAAATGAGTTTTAGTCTGTATTTATGTATGTAGTTATGTATATTTTTGTAAATACAATTAATTCATAAAGAACAAGGCACTGCTGCTGTCATATCAATGGTGTCTTTGAAGTTTTTGGCGTTTACGATATTTTTCATGTTCACTTCTTGCCAACTCATGGTCTACTTTTGGCGTTTACGATAAAAATAAAAGACTTAGAAAAAGTTGTATTAGGATGAAAGATTCACTTTATTTCTTTATTTTTAGTGGAAGTAACAAATGAAATTTGTTTAAATAACAAAACTATAAAGAATTGGTAGGTACATAATACAAAATTAAGAAAAGCATATCGTTAAATCTTACGTAGTTTACTTCCACATTTAAAACATCTATGAGGATTGTTGTTAATTGCAAAGATAAGTACTAGTTTAAGAATATTTTTTTTTCCACAAAGCCTTTTCAAAGCAATATACTTTTGTGAGCATTTTTGTTCAAAAGACATAGATCTAACTGTCGGTAAAGTTAGTAGAGCAACAAGCTCAGAGAAGCCGCCTTTTTCGCTACAAACATTTGCTTACAGAGTTAATAAAAAAAATAATTAATCGCGTCATTTTTACCTTATTTAAACTGACTCCAAACCAGTACCAACATAATTTTAGTAGGTTGCTTATGAAGACCGGCGGAAAAAACCGTTCAAATATTGGTTTATATCGACTTTCTTGCAAGTTAAAAAACCAAATTTGTTTTTACTATTCATTGAATTTTGATCTTTAGAAATCTCGACTCGACAAAAAGTCAGCTGCTTTAAAAAAATTCGAGATATAGATCAACTTTTATTTTTCTTACGAAACTAAAAATATAACGGTCTGCTTGGAATTTTTGCACGGAGTCACAAGCTCTAATCAATTCTTGCTTAAGATGATATGGAAAAATTTAAGATTCTGCTTAAGACACATTTTTTTCCGATCGAAATTTTGATTGATGATGGCAATGCGAAGCAAGCTAAGCGCACTTTTAAACATCATTCCTTAACTTTAAAATGATCAAAATATCAGCCGTTTTCGAAAATTGGTTTCATCAACGTCAGTCAATTTACTTGCAAGCAAATTTGACATTTACAATCACGCTGCCTGACTTTTAAAATTTTTCATAGTCAAATACATTTTTGTGCTGCTAAGCTGCACAGGAAATGATGCTTTCGAACATATGGTACACAAACACAATCCATTTCATAGCAATTTAGTCAGTGTAATACCTAGCAAAAATAATTTCTCAATTTTTCCTACTCAAGTTCGCCTCGTGTCAGCCTTCACGACATGATGGCGCCTTTCACGGAACATGTCTTGACATTTGCGGTACGGCGCCTTTCACCTGTGGCATTTGCCCTTCTGCTCCACCCCTAAGTATGGCCTTAGTGCAAATTTCAGCTTGGAAAATGCAACCTTTTGAGAAATTTGCAGTTTAAAAAATATTTCTATTTGTTTTTGCATTTCTATTCCCGATTTTGCAGTTCACCAAATAAGGGTACCAAGCAAGGTAAGGTTGGCAAGTAAGCATCGTTCACCTCAGGAACCAAGCATGCTAGGAATTTACATCAGTAAGGCTGCGAATTTGCATTATTTTTTGCAAAATTCGAATCTTCGCAATAATTCGCATAATTTTACCTGTAAGAAAATTTTGCAATTTTGTTAAAATTAAAAATCAATTCAAATTTTACAATTTTGTTAAAATTAAAAATTTGTTCAAATATTTTCGGCATAAGGCAGCCCATATTGAGCGCAGTACAGCACAACCTTTTTTGAAAATCGAAAATTTCGATTTTTTTATCTTGGCGTATGGCATCACAAACTGAGTTCAAAACAGCACATTTTTTAACAAAAAAATTTCAATTTAACAAATATTTACAACAATTTTTTTATCAATGGTGTTGCTAACTTCACGCTACAAAGTTTATTTTTGGCCATACAAGTTGCAATTATGTTATTTTTTATCTCTTTGGCACTTAACAGCACAATCTGAGCACACTTTCTCGTGTAAGAAATGTGGAAATTAAAAAAAAAATCATTCGTAAAATATGCAAATTGTTTAATTTTTTGAAATATTTACGGCACTATACAGTGCAAGTTCAACACAATAAAGCAAAAGTTTTTCCTTTTAAAAACAAAAATGGTTAACTCACACAGAAAAAATGATTACCCTCTAAAAATCATGTCCTTAGTTATATTTTTTTTAAATACCATATAAGACCGCACAAGTCAGTACATCACAGCAGAAACCTAATTTTTTTGAAAATCGAAAACTACACTGCAAACTTCACGCACATTATTGTAATCTTATGTCGTTTACGAATGGATTTTGGATTCCTTTAAATTATTTTTTTTACTAATTTTTTACTTGCTTTTCTGATGTATAGGTAGTACCTCTTGGCATGATGGTTAGTGCATTGGACTGTCATGCCGAAGGCCTGGGTTCGATTCCCAGCCGCTGCCACCTAAAAACACAAATGTTTTTTTCCCGAGGTACTGCCTCTTGCGAGGAACTGACAAATCCTCCAAGAGTATACTTGTCATGAATAAGTGCTTCTCATCTAGCCGTTCGGACCCGGGAAAAAAAATTGTAGTTCCCCTCCATTCCTGCCAATAACATGCACACAGGAATGGTTGGGAGTTATAAGTCACTAGTCACTATTTATTTTTTCTGATGTATAGGTAAGTATAGTACCTACATATATATAGCAAGTTATGGATTCGCAAAAAAATCTAAGCTCATTCGATGATAAGGTAGTTGAAAAAATGATGTCTCACATTTCTGTCTGTCCGTTGAGCTACAGCCTAAACGGCTGGATCGCTTTTCATAAAACTTCTGCCCACACCTTTTTTAAATTTTTGTTTTTTTTTTTAACTTGAAATGACGGTAGCTGCTATCCAAAGTTTTTCCTTAAAAATGCTTTAAGAATTAGATACATAAAAATTATTTTTTGAAAAAACCGCCCCAAAGATTTTAAATTTTGATTCTATTCAATCATATTTAATAAAGAATAAAATTTCATCTCAAACTATCAAAGAAGTTGCTTATGCTTATTTTAATATCATCATTCATTCCTTGAAACCCTTATCGTCTTGAACAAAAGAGCAAGTACGTGCGACCCAGTCGTGCATTTTACTAACTCCTACTTAAGGTATTTCAATATCCTTTGATTTGGTGTTCTGAATAGTGTTTACCAAGATTTTTTTTTTCAAAATACGCTTGATATTCCTTAACCATTTTAAAGAGTTTTGTGTCTAGCTCTTATATCAAAATTAAAATCGTTTCGTTTTGAAAAATATTAACTCCTATTGATTGGATTAATTCAATTAAAGTTTAAGACATTAGAAGTGCTCGAATTTGGTATGTATAACTGGACTGAAACTGGTTTGAAACTGAAACCAATTTAAAATCAACTACAAACCGTTTTCAAAACAGTTTAAATTTGGTTTCACAACAGTTCAAACCAATTCCAAACTGGTTTCAAGCCAGTTTCACACTGATTTCAAACCGACAACCAAAGTTTAAAAATTTTAAGAAGAAAACTATCAAATGTTTCAATTTAATTCAAAATATATATATAAATAAAATTTTTGTACGAGTATAGGTAATCCAAGTTCTATTTTTATTTTTTTTTTAAATTCAGAAATATAAATTTCATCTTTACATATTTGCACCAAAAAAAGGCCATTAAAAGTTTTAACCCTTTACTGTTGGTGTTTTTGTTCATTAAATATCAAACTATCCTGTGGTTTGTTCACAGTTTTGACAGCATTCATGATATATGACATAATATCCTGTTGTATAGAAGACCACCGAACACTTTCCAAACAACATTCTATCAATGCAGTTAAACCTAATGGTAGCTATAATAGTTGAAGGACTTTTGTAGTTGTTTTGGAAAAAAAAAATAATGCAACAACTTTCTAATCCCTACATTTGTTTGTCCTTCTGTTATATTCTGGTTCAAAATATATACTTTTCAATTGTTAAGTTAAAGTTTGGAGTTTTAATTGACCACAAAATATTTGAAAATTTATTGTAACGAGGTTCTTGTCGTAGAGGAAATGCTGGCACCAAAAAAAGTCTCCCAAGCTAGCTCTATATCATGGGTTCTTTTTCCTCCTCGTTAGCAAAATTATTTAGATGCCAGGCTTTACCATCTAGGTGTCATTGATGCGCGAGATAGTACGTCACCTTCCCACCCTACCTGGTTGCTCTCTCGCTGAACAACCCCTTTTAAAATAACCGTTCCTTTCCCTCGACCCTTCTACCCCGATCTCCTCATCTCCTCATCTTCCCCTTTCTTAAAAAAAAGCACTAGCAATTCATGTTTTGCATTTTAACTGACAATATTTATTTTAAAATTTCTATTGATTATAGAAAACAAATACATTTTACATTTTACTTTGATAAAATTTATGATATCTGATCATGATTTTAAATTTGAAAATTTAAAATGATTTAGGTAAAGTACTAAAAAAATGGTATAAAAACAACTGATTTAAAAGAAAAGTTTAGTGGTTTAACTTTGATACGCACAATTATAAAAGTTTTGTGCCGATACTGGGCATTACTTACAAGGGTACTGGTACTGTCAATATGACATACAAAAACAAGAATAAACTCACCCCAAAATACTCGGTGTAGTGGCCACTCCCTCGAAGAATCTTGGATCGATGTGGCGACCTTTATTACGCCTTTTCTTAATTGATGAACAATTTAGCACTTGTAAATATTACCACCTTTTCGACTTCAAACCACATATAAAAGTACTTAATACATATATTGTATTTATATGTATATATATATGCAAGTATATATATATATATAATACACCACTTTTGATTACTTTGTAATTAAAAACGAATCAACTTTTTAGTACTTTTGTAATGTAAATGATAATAAAGCAATATAAAAAAAATTAATTTAAAATGGATGATAAAAAAAATTTAACTTTAGATTTTAAAAGATTAATAAAAAAAAAATATATATAAGTATACACTTTTATGTAATACAAATTGACTTGGCTTTTTCTCCCTTTTTTTTTCTGCTTCCAAACTATTTGATCGATTTTAGAGAAGTTTTCTAGTAGACGGATTCTCAGCGGGACTTCGTACAACGGTTTTGAAAATTCGGGATTTCTGTGTCCCTTTTCGTTCACTTTGTCACTTCTTCCTGAATAAAAATCGAGGCCGTCAAAATAATTTTTTTAACGGCCTTATAAAGCAGATTAAACTGCGTATATAGAAATATATATATAGTACGTATAGTTATATATACTGATTTGTGATGTTCCTGGTCGGTTGTATATTTTATATTTTATACAGGAGTATATATATATATACTAAAAAGGCGAACCCTGCGCCGACGGATAATTTCCGAGCTTTTGCGGATTTTTTCTCGATTTTCTTTAAAAAAAAATCTCGAAATCTTGAATCTGGGTTCCTTTGATGGTCAGCCGGTGGTACCTTCTTTAATTTATTCTTTAAGTTTATACTTTCGAACAGGCTTCCGTAGTCTTAAGTGGATCTTTTTGAAAAGAAGGTACTTGCCGACGGCTTTGACCAAAGAACCCCAGTTCTACCTATCCCACACTCAGACATACAAATTAGGATTTTCCAGCCTTTGTCTTTTCCCGTTTCACACCCACATAATTACGCACTATAAATATTAATTTTATATTAACGCGTTAATCGTTTTATGTGGGTGTGAACATTGGTGGGCGTAATTTACGCACTTGTTGCCAACATTTTTGGATGCGAATCGGATTCATTAATGTCATGACACCGATCGCATCCAACTTGTTTCCTGCAACAAATGTGCCCTTCTCCACCCTTCGCAACATTCTCAGCTGAAACATTGTTTGCCGAAGCGCCCCACATTTAAAAATTATGGCAACCTGCTGACAATCACTCAATTTGTGATTTGGCAGCCATCATTTTTCTCTTCCCAGAAAAAGAAAAACCCTATAATTTTATGCTTAACCCTTACAGGTGGGAGCGAGGTGACATTACTCCTGCGTAGATTGTTTACAATAATAACATATTGTCAACATAATAATAAGTGGCTAAGCTCGTCGAGTCGTCGTCGTCGTCGTCGTCGCGGGTTCCGTCCTCGTTGGTGGTGGGTTTTGTTTATTTATTTTTTTTTTTTTATTTATTCTTTTCTTAAATATTTTTAATAAAACCCATTCGGTTACATTATTTAAAAAGTTAAAAAAAAAAGAAAAAACTAATAGATGTGCATTTTGTAAAACAAAACTTGTTTTCTTTTTATTCGAAAGTTTGTTGTAATAGTAATCAAAAATCTACTGTTTAGCAATACAATGTATTTTTGGTTGAGGAGCAGAAGGCTTTATGCTATTGAAGATTTCAATTTGAAATAAGTAAATTTAAAAATTAAAATTTATGGGAGTCGAATTATTTTCAATGATAAACGCATTAGAACTTAGTGGTGTGTTTTTTTGTTTATAATGCTGCCTAATACGGCAAAGATTAGGCATTTTTCAAAAGTTCTAAATATTTACTGACATCTACTTTCAGAAAAGTCATAGAAATCCATCTGGAAAAATGGCAAGTTTCTGACTAGTTTAATCTCAGGCCCTGGAAAGTTTACCTTAGGGGAAATCAAGTCAAGGAAAACTTGTCAAAAACTCGTGAAAGCTTTTTTAGTAAAAACTTGATGGGTAAGTTTTCCTATCCGACACATACTTTGGAAGAAAAGCATTTAATTTATGATCTTATTTATAGCCACAAGAGTGTTCAACTCAATCTGCTTTCAAAGTTAAGAGTGAGTACTTTTTGAACAACGAATGTTATTTAATCTAAATTATAAAGGTTCACTCTAAAACTAGAAAAATTCAATCTCCTTTACTTAACAACTTATATATTTGGTTGTTTCCGAATCTATAACTTCGAGGCTAAAAGAAATTGAAAAGAAGTCATTCATGAAAAGAAAACCTTTTTTTATTTCTATCATTTAGCGAAAAAATAAAATTCATAACTTAATGCCTCGCGAACACGAATTTGCAATAAAATATTGATAGTTTCGTTATTATTAAGCTACAAAATCGATTGTATTCAAATAATTTATCTATACAATGCAAATTCTTGTTCCTGTTACAAAACGATTTTGCCACAAAGCTTTCCCTTTTCTCAGGACTAACAACAAAACTAAAAAGAAAAAAAATATGTGTTTCTAGATCACTATACCGATAGGCACCTACCTACCAACATTCAAGCCACCAACGCCAACGCCAACTCCACCACCGCACCGCACCGCACCGTCAAGTATTATTTTAGTGGCACTACATCACTCCTTGAATGTTGCAATAAAAATCCTTACATCGCAAGCCTCCTTTTTCTATACCTACACATCTAGCCGATGAAGCTCATAAATTGCGGAAACTATCAGTTGTTCACCCTCTCGTTTTCGAGGCAAAGAAGGATCCACAGATCCGACAACAACAATAACAACAACAAATTACATACACTAACCCACAACCATTCAGGAATATAGAAATTTATTCTGCCACGGATATCAATATTCAACAGATGTTTTATTCCCATAATACTGCCAATAGGCGTTTAATTAATTCCGAAGAATAAAATTCGATGGTTTTGCTTTTGGTATTGGGTTTGGTATTGTAGGAAGTGAGGTGATGTAATGTGATGGTGCTGTTGCTGTGTTTAGCAGCAGTTAGATTGTTAGAAGAATAACAACTTTGAGTGTTGTTTGGTAATTTGGAAGAAATAATTCTTGCATACATATCCTTGGGGATGGATATTTTATAATTTATATTTATTTGGTGGTAGGAAAGTATAGTTAATAAAGAAATAAAGTTTCTGATATTTTATTGCTGCAAATATAATAATTATTTTAATTACTTTTTCGGACATTGTATATTCTTTTCGAGACACGTTTCATACGCTTTTAGTCTACATCTACATAGTCTTTAGCAGCCTTTTTTTTATTAGTCAGAACGGTGTAAGTGTCCTTTTTGTTGTGTCAAAGTGGGCACAAATATTTTACCGCAATGATTTATAAAATTTTATTTAAATTGTAGCATAATACTTTTACTTGCAGTGATATGTTGTCCTTTCATGGATTGCACCTCTTGCGAGAAAGTTAGACAATCTCCAAAAAAATCTTTTGTCATGAAAAATTGATTCTCAACGAAGCTGTTCAGAACTGGTAGAAAACTGAAGTTCTCCTTGGTTTCTGCTGTCTTAAAATACGGAATGGTTGAGTTGCCTTTAGTAGTTGAAATAAAATAATGTACATATATACAAAATAACATTGCCTTATTTTTTTGTTCTTTCTTTATTCTCTTCTTATGCAAAATTTCATCAAAAAATTAAAAATTGTTTCTTGTATTGTTTTGAAAATTACAAATAAAATAAAATCCATTCTAGTCAAGTAAAGAGAGTCATAGAAACCTACCAATAAAAAAATAACCTCATAATCATTGTTAACTTCAATTATAGTTTCGATAATCTCTCAAAATAAGCTCATTGACCTTATCAAAAAACATTATTTCATACAAATCATATCTTTTTAAGCTGCAATAATTAGCTTGTCCTACAATTTGTGTCCTAATTAAGCAAATATTATAATTTCTTCTGTGTACACACTACACAGACACAAAAGACGCTGCAAATTAGGTAATGAAATGATTTAAGAGATTTATTTGAGATAATTATAGGGGATTATAAAATATAATGTAGTCTTTTATGGTTAAATAGTTGCATGTATATATTCGAATAATCTAAAGTTCCCAAAACTTCGTAGAAAACCATTCATGGGATTCCATACGATAATAAGCACTTTATTCTCAATAACCTTGTTTAGATAGAGAAAATTGAATCCATTGTCTACATTGGAAAATTTCAGGAGCCTCGAAACAAATAAAAATCAACAACTACTTAAATAGTTTTGCACATTCAAACAACAACAAATGAGTACTGTATTTATATTATTTTTCAAGCCCCATAACATCCTTGACCCCTACTTCTCTTATCCACAAACTTCCGTGATACTTGATACAGGACTCAGTCTTCAAAATCTTATGATCGTCAATCTACTGGGAGCTTCGAAAAACAAAAGTTTTAAAAGGCAAAGATTCGAAAAACAAAGTTTCATAACACTAAGTTTCGAAAGGAGAAAGTTTCGAAAAGTCAAAGTTTTGCAAAATTAGACATTGGAGGACAAAATTACCTAACTTTGTTGCAAAAAAAAATTAAAAAATTTTTAAAAAAAATACTAACTTAGTTCTAAAAAATTCATCAACCCACTTTTGAAATATTGAACTTTCAAAGAAAAATTAAAATATTTTTTTTACATTCAAAATTAAAAAATAAAAACTGAAACCATTGGAAATTCTTTGCTCCTTTCCTTTAGCGATTTCATCAGAATTGACCCAGGTGATAGCTGTTATAGAATTTAAAAACAAAAATAAAAATAAAAATAAAAACAGGCTGTTTCGGAGACGAAGTTGCAGTATGTTGACTTATTTTTGAAACACCCTATTTTGAATTTTGTTTTGCTGCAAAAATAACGATACATACACGGCCATACAATCGTTTAGGCTCTGACGATTTTGATTTTTAAAAAATCTGTGAATTATTGTAGAAACAGTGTACTTTTTGGTAAAAAAAAAACGTTTACAAAAATAGTTTTTTAACGGTACATGTCATATTACGGTGTTTCTGGTTTTCTATTTTCGTATGAAAAAAAAAATGAATAAATATGTTTTGGATTTAAAAAAAAATATTTTATTTTTATTTTTTGAAAGTTCAATATTTCAAATGTGAATTGATGAATTTTTTAAAACTAAGTTAGTAATTTTTTTTTAATTTTACTAATTTTTACCTGCGATATAGCTAGGTACTATAGGGCAAGTTTTGGATTTGTGAAAAAAATGTCGAGATAACAATCAAACATGACATTACGATGATAGAGAGCACCAAAAAAGTGGGTTGCACAATTCTGTCTGTCAGTCTGTCTGTCTGTCCGTATATCGACTTACAGCCAAATCTTCAAATTCTGACTTTAAAGTTTTTTGTAGTCCAGAAACTGAAAATTTTTTTTAGCACCAAAAACGGTACTTGCCCTACAACTGTTAAATGAAAAGCTTATTTATCTCAAAAACGGCTCCTATGATTTTGATACAAACAAATCAGTGTATTATTGTAAGTATGGTGTACTTTCTGATAAGAAAACAAAATTACCAAAAACCATTATTAACGTTTTTTTTTTAATTTTCAATTTTCTTATAAACAGCTCTTTTTTAAAATGCTAATAACATTGCATATTCAAATTTTGAAAATAATAAATTTTGGATTTACTAAAAATTATAAGAAAATATTTTTTGAAAATTCAATATTTCAAAATATGAGTTGGTGAATTTTTTGTACGCTAGATTTCAAAATGTATTTTAATACAGACTCAAAATTGGTATACCAAAACTTTTTTAAAAAATGTTATGTATTAAAAACTTGTTTTTAAGAAAACCGCTCCAACAATTTTTTTTGCACATATTCATATTTTTTCAGGTAATCAAATGGCATACTTGTTCTTGTACTCTAATTTTTTTTAACCAGTTGTTTATGCAATTGAAAGAACGATTTAAAGTCATGCATTTTATTTAGTTTTGTATCAGCTCTCATCAGTACACATTTCGTTGAAATTACTTAAGGAATAACGAAGTTAAAACCTTTTCAGACCTTTGTTTTTCCAAACTTTACCAATTGATACTTTTTTTTGTGAAACTTTGACTTCTCTAAATTTTCTCCTTTCGTCACTTATTTTTTCGAAGCTTCACTTTTCCTTTCTATCCTATTCCCTCTTACCTACATATGTCGTACAACTCAAAATGCATTTAAAATCCTTAGGTCTTACAGTAGCCCAGGAAAATTAGACTTTCACTTCGAAAAAATGCCGACAAAGCGGAATTTTGGTGGAGACCTTTGTTTTGACGTCGTAGGCATTTCTTGAAAAGTTCCGTAAATTTGGGCCGGGCTTGATTTTTAAGGGCGGGTTAAAGGGGGTAATATTCAGTTTTTTTTTCTTAATTTCTCGAAAACTATAAATTTTTTTTTTTTTTGAAAAATATGTGAAGGTAGCTACAAATTGTAGCTCATGTCATTCTGCACAAAAAAGGATTAACATAAAATCGTGCAAGAACTTCTCGATGGAGTAAATTTTATCAAAAAAGTTATTAAAATTTCATCAATCGATGGACAAAGTCTTTTGCAAGATTTAAGTTTGGCTTAAGTTTTTCGGGTGCCCGGGATAAGGGAAAGATCGCCATCTTCGAAAAGAAAGTGATTTGGTTTTTGTTCAATAGTCCGATGAAATGAGAGAATAACATTTAGACAATGTAGGTTTATTAATCTTGAAGTTATTGCTATCAAAGTAATACTTTTTATTTTGTTCTGTAAATGGACAAATAACGGTTTTTTAATAATATATCAGCAAATATTATTTTTTTCAAAAAACCTATGAGATTATATTAATGCTCATAAAATTCTGGACAAAAAAGATCATAAAACTTTTTTTCGTTGGAGCAAAAGATTTCGAGAAAAACGTGAAATTAAGAAAAAACTTAGTTTTAGCCCCTTTAACCTGCCTAAAAAAAAATTTATCCCCGGTCCAAATTTACGGAACTCTTCAGGAAATTCTTAAGACATCAAAACAAAGCTCTCCACCAAAATCCAGCTTTTTTGGAAGTTTCTTGTCTAATTTTCCTGGGCTACAGGCGTATATCGAGAATTTCAACAGAAAGTTTAATTTTCAAATCTCATCATAAACACAATTTTTGTCCGGAAAATGGTGATGTTTTTATTTTAAAATTCAAATAAAAATTGAATACAATATCTGCCGAATTGCTGTCTTGGATATGCTTATAAACTGGTCATTCTTTTGATGAAATTTTGCATCACGTTTTCGCTAATAACAGCTCTTATGTTTTCCTTAAGTTCATAAATTGTTGGTATAGAGCAGAGACTCTATCCTTGACATAATGATGTTAAATTGCACGATCTAGGTGGCCAATTAAAGTCGCCTTTTTGAGAAATCACTCTTCCAGGAAATTATTTTGCAGTCCATATCCATGGAGCCATTTCTTCACGAGCTATGTGGAATGTATGGCATCGTGGCAAACGTCCTGCTGAAAGAAAATTTTGCTGGTATTTAAAGCATTAATTTCAGGTAAAAAAAATGTCTTCCAGAATGGTGTTGGATATAGTCTCAATCCTATGAAAGTAGACACACCTGAGTTTGCAACAGCTAGACTCTTAGCTACCAACGCAAATATTGCCCCTGACATTACGAGTTAATTTTTTTACATCAGGAACCTACGATTAAATTCACTATACAGCTAGAAGATACGACTGGTACGGAGGCACTCGATGTTAACCAGAAGTATTGCGTGAACTCCAATTGAACGCAATTTTTGATTTTGAGTTTTCCACAATCGGCTAAACGGACTCACATTAATTTTTTTAACAAAATCTTCCAAAAAATTCAATTATTATTGCATATACAAATATTTCAAAAAATAAATTATTGGTCTTGTTTGGCCCAACCTCTACGTACATAAACGAATTAAAAAAAAATATGTTTTTTGAATTTCAATTAATTGACTGTGCGTCAATATTATTTGTTTATATTTTACATTCTGTTTAAAGTAAAATAAAAATCACTGATAAATTTTACCAACAAGAAATCTAGTACAATTTAAACACAAGTTCAAAAGAATGTAGGTATGTAGGTATTCAAAAATAACTTTTCATAATAAAATTAGAGTAAAAACCTTTTTCTACCTTTTTATATAAACAACACAAAAAGTAAACAGATTTGTATTGCTTTCATTTGTTCAACAAAAAAAAAAACGTTAACAAAACCAATGAAGAACTCAAAGATTCAACAAATTCACCGCAAAAACATAACCACAAAATGTTAGAGAAAATATATAAATAGTAACATATAACCAACATGCGACAAGAATGAAATTATAATGGAAAAACTTTTCCCTTATCCTTGAACTGAATGACTTCCTTAAACTCCATCAGCATCCCATCAGGAGAGAAAGAAAACTTTGTATTTTTTTTCTTTCTCTTTTTTTTTTAAATGAGGTACTTAAGACTTTCACTTGGATTGATGAAGTGGTTGCTGTAAAACTTCAATAGGAGGCAAAAATTGAAATTGCCCTTTTATAAACATTACCTTTCTTCCTTTAGCTATTTTTTTTTTTTTAATATTTTTCTTTTCTGTGCAAAAAAGGTCAACACAAAATGCACTGTTATATTTTTATTTTGTGTCAAACATCCTTGAGGAGTAATATAATATTTATAATTAGGTTTTGTTCTTAATTTTCAAAAGAAAAAAAAAACGTGCAATGATTTTTTAAAAGTAATTCAAAATGCTTAATTATATTCTCCTCCAACTGCCACTGGCTGGTTGGCAAAAATTTAAAATTTTACATAGAAAACATCCTTTGCATATTCATGTGGTATAAGGCATTCTGTGTGGCCGGTCTATGTAATTCTAATTATGTTCTCACGCAGGTGTGAATAATAATAATATTGTGAAACGTGCTCAAATACATCACGTGGGTGGGCTCTGAGGAGGTGACAAGGGATGGAATTGAAATACTCGTATATTTATTTCAAAGTGGCTGTAGGGGAGAAACACTTTATCTGTGACTAAGAATTGTCTTCTTTATATTCTTCTGAAGTTAAAAATAAAGAAAATCACAGTCTAATATATAAAAGGACGAAATGTGTAATTTATTTTTCAAGTCATTAAGGAATTAAACATAAATTACTGTTGTGATTTTGCTTGAGTGTATAAGAGAGGCAAAAATAATAAATTATTTACCAACTTAAGTAAGTACGGGGAGTTTTTGGCATATTTTTTTTTATTTTAAATGTAGCACCTATTACGTTGTTATACACTTGTTTAAGAGGGGACCAAGACAGAATAACTAATAAAGAAGACTAAAAAAAACAAAAGGAAGTATCCTTCAGTACCATCAACAAGCATAGCTGGACCTATTTTATTAAAATTGAAAAATTGTTCTCTTAAACTTACAAATCAAGTATCTCTATCTTGATTCACATATTGTTTTTCTTCTATATTTTTATTTGTATTTTGCTTGTGAGTTTATATGAATTCGTAAAACAGTCGAAAATAAGATTTTGATCAAACTTATAACATAAATATGAAATAGTCTCGCAATTCCATGGGTGGGTCTGTTTAGCCAATTATTTCTTGTACTTCTTGCAAGTTTATAGAATATTTTTGTAACGACTATCACATTTGTACGTTAACGACTCTCGAATGGAGAAGCGCCATCTTCCGGATTATGCATGATATAAACCAGTCTACGGAGAGCTTTGGTGAGCTTTAGAACTTTAAGCACTAAACGTCAAAATTAAAGCTCGGCAAAGGAAAATTTATTTATGAAAATCTCTGGAAGCAACTACTAGAACATTCAAGATATTTTGAGAACCTGTGTGACAAGATAAGTTTTAAAGCACATGCCTGGCTGACAAAGGATACAGTTTTTTTTTGATCGTGAATGAATAAAATTAGTTTTAATAAAAGTGAAAAGTAAAGTTGGTGTATTAATTTCAGTGGTGAACAATAAATTGTTTTGTAGTAAGAAAAGTAAAGTTTTTTATTTTGTGAAGTAAATAAGTTAAGAATTTAAATAAAGCGAATAAGTTTTATTAATGAACCTAAAAAAATATTACATTATTTTTGTCAGTACTAAAGCTGAGACCATTTGAGTATTTAGTTCGGCCTGTCTGACTGTTTAAAAAAACCCTTTTCCACTTTGAATTTTGAATTTTTTTAAAGGGGTGGCAGGGCGAGCTATGAACTGAAATAGTCTTGGATCCCGTGATATGTGATCCGAGGAGCTTATGGGGTGAAAACCGATTTTCGCCAACTCGATTACCTTCGAAAATACATTCATATTTTTTTTTTTTTTGAGGCACTGTTTATTGACAAACGCCCCAGTTGTAGACTGCAAGGCTTCGATTTTTTAAATAGCCTTAAATGAAGCTTTCGACGCGTATACTTCTTTTTTTTTTATACAATTCTCACCCAAAATCTGCAGGGAGCTTTCGGTCTATGAGGGTGAGCTCATCTGAGCTCAAAACGTTTTTCATCCTCAAAACGTTGGGAAAAAACATCCTCTCACAATATTTTTTAATGAAATGTGATTCATGTACGTAGGAAACACGATAAAAATTAATTTAATGAATCAAAAATATTCATGGGACAGTGAAGTTGTTAAAAACTGGTCTGATTTCACAGCGTGATGTAACTATTGACTTAGCCTATGAATACATATGCTTAAAGGTGTCCATTCCCCACAGGTGTTTCTCCATTCTCTGTTGTAACATTCGTCCTTCCCAACCCATTCTGGCATATCAATTAATAATATAATTTATTCTTTTGAGGGTTCTGATTGAGGGTGCGGCTTCAATCTACCCAATTTACATTGAATTCCAGTAGAATCGACAATCCCACTTCTGAAAAAAAATCTCTTTTTGTTGATTGTCCTTTTTGAATCTGGCCTATTTCAAAAAGTGTAATCTTTAAGAACCTTGGATGATAGCTTGACTTCATCTTTTCATCAGACCCTAATTCAGTCATCACTTGTCAAAAGCTCCCACATTCTTTTCAACATAAACCTTTGCCACCCTAGGTTTTTCCTTTGTTTCACATGTGATCAAAGAATTTCTACAGTTGATATTGAATTATCTTATACTATTTTAACTTTCATAAAGCTGACTACAATCAATTAAATATCCTCTTAAACTAAATTGACTACAACCTTTTTATTAATCCTTATACCCCATTCACATTGCTCTTACTTTTTTCTATACTGCTATCTTCAATATGTCCCTCATTGTATATCATCTCCTCTCTGGTACACTTAAACGTTGCGAACTCTTCGTAATCTTAGAAATAAACTATGGAATAATTACTTGAAATCACAGATTTCCCTAGATTTTTCAGTCTACTAACAAGCTTTTGTCGATTTTTCTTCCCTCTGCGAATCACTATACCATGATTATCTTGTCAAAATGCAGTCAAATCTCATTTCGGAACCTAAGGGGTTCTACCGTTTATAAATATCAAGAGAAAATCAGATGGTTTACCTACCTATTTCAATTTTCGTGACTCATCATCTGCTGATCCCCAAGTAATAGTTAACCTCTTTGCCAATTTTGTTCAGGGAATCTAAAAGTGATGGTAAAAATGAGCCTGACCTTGAATATTTTAGCTTCCTATCGAAATAACGATATAAATCTTCGTTCAGTCTGCGAAAAGATCAAATTGCTGAATGACGACTTTTTTCTTAGTCCTGACTGTATCCCTGTCATTTTTCTCAAAAAAGGTATCAATGTACTTTCAGAAACCTTTACATTTCTTATCTGTCTCTCGTTTTCACAAACAGTGCTTCCTACTTTATGGAAAACTCGTTCTTATTCCCAATTCATAAAAAAAGCAGTAGAAATGACATCTCAAATTATTGTGAGATAGCTAAACTCTCATCAATACCCAAGCTCTTTAAACGCATTGTTTACGACTCTCTTTGCTCTCATTGTAAATCAATAAGTTCTTCTCTTAAGCATGGTTTTTCAAAGGGTAGGTCCACGATCACTAATTTTGCTCAATTTGTTTCCATGACCCTTTGTGCTTTTGGAAAAGGCTTCGATGTTAATGTTATCACCACCGACTTCAGAAAGACATTCGATAAATCGATAAAATATCTAACCAAATTATATACATTAAGTTGAAAGCCTTTGGACACCTAGCAGAAGCCTAGTGAAGGCCTAGATGAGAGCTAGTGGAGGTCAAGCGGACGCTTAGGGGGGAGGCGTATTAGAAGTCTGGTGGATGCCTAGCCTAGCGAAAGCATGGCGGGTGCCTAGTGGAGACCTAGCAGAGGCCTGGTCGACGACTAATGGCGGCCTGGTCGATGCCTAGCGGACGCCTAGTGGACGTCTGGCAGGTGCCTTGCAGAAGCCTAGTGGAGGCCTAGTAGAGACCTGGTGGAGGACTGATGGAAGCCTGGCGGACGCCTGGCAGAAGCCTAATAGGGGCTTAGCAGTGCCCTATTGGAGGTCTGGTGGACGCTTGGCGGAGGCGAATCGGAAGATTGACTAAAGTTTGGCGGATGCCTAGTGGAGACCTAGCAATGGCCTGGTGGATGACTAATAGAGGCCTAACGGATGCCTAGCGGATAACTAAATGGTCGTGATTTTGACTCCACATAGCCTAATTCAATTTATTTGGATTTTGAAATTTCAATCTAAAAGCTTAAAAAAATTCATCATAGTTAAATGACAGGACAGCCACTTTTATTTGACATCATGTCTGTTGTCTCTTTTTGGTTGCACCAAGGGCAAAAATACAACCAAATTGTCATTTATGGTAGCCGAAGTTTTAGAATACTAAAAACTCTCAAATTCCGAAAAAAATGATGGACAAGATAATTAGTTGTTGAGTTGCTTGAAGCATACCATTGACGAACACATTAACGATAAACCTGTTGACGGTAATCTATCCTGAAAAAAGTTGAAAATAAAAAGATTTCTGCATTACATTAAGAATGGCAAATCAATACGCTTTTAGTGTGTTTAATTTGTGATGAAACCACGAAGTAAACTGAACAGCGAAAATAAGTTTTGTTGATAAATCTGGGTAAATTATTGCTACTGTTTTCTAAACAATACACGCCTATATTTTCTTTGAAGTACCAGGAATATCAAAAATGCTTCACTATATAAATTGAAGAAGCACCCCCACAAAAATTTGTTCAAACCATCACATTGAACGAATAGTCTTGGAGCTATAAAACTCTCTTCTATTTCTAGGTAACATTGAAGCTATGCTTCTGTTGTTTATTTAATTTTTAATTACACAAAAAAAAAGTAATATTCCTCGAAATACAGACGACACAAAGCCTTCTATTTTCAGTGAAAACTCCACCTATTACAATACAACCAAAGCTATTGATTGGTGTTCTTCGGAAGTTTATTCAATATTTTCCTGACATTCAATTACTTTGCAAACAAAAGTCATGTTTTTGATCAAACAGGAAGGCAACGATAGTACCTATAGATATTCTATTTCGAATATCCTTAGGATTAAATGAAATTTCAATTTATATAGGCGTATTAAAAGATAAATAAAGACAAGGACAAGCTTTATCATCCTTTTGCATTATTAAGGTATACGAAATAGTGTGTCGACTATCGTTTCTGTGAATTAATACCCGAAATATATTGGCACTCTCATTCTGGATAAAGGTGCATAGAGTGTGTAATTCATCTTCAACCAATTTCTAAGTTCACTTTTGCGTGCCAAAATTCGATTAATTTTCAGGAGATTTTAATTTGAAAACTGTTCAAGTTATGAAGTGGATGAATAGCTAGACCTACCAACCGACCTTATACACTGATATTAAAAGATATACTTTTATAGTAGAAATATTCAAGACCCGTTCTATACAATCATACATACTTTTACATACATCTAAAGTCTAATATTGAACGTCTAAGTTTTTACAAGTAGTGTGCTTTGTCTATATCAGCCACATATCTATATCAACCCAGTATGTCTTATGGTTCAAAATTCACTTAAGTGAGTTTTGTGTGAGTGTTTATTTTTACTTTAAGGACACTCACTCGGAGGATACTCAAGGGTAAAATTTTCTCTGGAAAAACTTTACTCAACAAACAAAAACCTTCGACTTGCATAAACAATCAATGCCAGAGTAAAAAAAAAAAAACAACAACCTTCGTTCGGAATATGAATTCAACAGGATGAATAAGTGAGAAGCTTCCATAGTGGATTTTTATAACCTGATGGATATCCTTTGGTATTTATTATTCATTTTTGGTGTAAGTTGGTTGGGAATTTTTTTTTTTTTTTTATTTCCCCATTTACTTTTTTTCTTTCCTGAAAGAATAATAAAATTTTTCGTCTAGAAATACAAACAAAAGATGAGCTTTATAGAAATTAGTTACCTGGAGTTGTATTATTAGGATGTATTGTATTGTTCATTCTTTAAATTCCGTTTTAGATGCAAATATATAATTATTCGGACTACGATTTTCAAACTATGATTTCATAGCCGAAACTTTGGTCTATTTCTAATATTCAACGTGAAAGCTATTTTTAGAAAATGCAGGTCAATCTTGACTTTGAAATTAGAGAAAAACAACGTCAATTGAAAATCAAAATTAAATGAGCTCATCGATTGAAGGGGAAGACGTAAAAAGTGGGCCCTCCAATTCTGTCTGTCTGTCTGTTCAGTTATACCCCATAGGGCTGGATCGAGTTTTTTCAAACTTATGGAGCATAGCGGATTTTATTTAAAGCGTACCCCCCACATAATTTAAATTTTTTTTTTAAGATTATAAATTCTGGAACTTGCTTACAATTTTTCTTAAACAAGTTCGAAAAATTTTTAGTAAAGTCTAACTTTGGAAAGGAAACCATTTTTCAAAAAATTGTCGTTTATGGCACCTTCCAAAGAACCTTTTTTTACAATTTCACCAATTTTAGCAATTTTGTATAGGTGCAGAGGCTTTTAAATAATATACATGGATATTTTTTACCAAATTTCGTTTGTTTTTTTCAATCAAATATTTTGAAAACTTTACGGTCGTTTTAACTTGCAACATTATGTAGGTACTATATGGTAAGTTTTGGATTCGTGCTTTAAAACATTTTGGGATAGTAATCAAACATGAAATAAAAAAAAAATGTAATGCTACATCCCAGAACCATTCCTCTGATTTTCGATTTTCTTGAAAACGGTGGAACTGATATTAATCATTTTTCTGCTTAACTTTCCATTAAGATAAAACATATTTTCACATGCAGATATTTTTAATTAATGTTTTTAAGTTTATTATTTTCATACAAAATTTTATTTTTTTGTCCAAGAAAACTGAAAACATAGGCGCCTGCCTGGAACATAACATAAGTGGATTGGTACAGAGGGATCAAATAGGAAGTTAAAATCCTTGGCACGCGCGAAGCTGGTTGGGCAATGTAGCATGTTATTTTAATCATTGACCTTTACAAACAAAAATTAGTCACAAAAAGTATAAAAAATGTACAAACATTTTTAAAATCATAAAATAAAAAAAAATTCTTAAGACACCTTTCTCACTCGCTTTATAATACAATATTAAGTTCCCGTATTGGTTAATTAATAAATGGTAAGTAATCCACATTTTCCCTATACAAAGTTCCCCAAAAAGTTAAAATACCAACAATTTTGTGCCAACATTTTTGGAACATCTGTTTTTATCTCGATAAACAACCTTAATGAAGCGATTTTCTTCAAATTTCCAACTTAAAGTTTTTTGTACTTCTACAGAGGGGAAATCGAATTTTCTTGTTAGCTTAAAAAATAACAGTACTTGCCTTACAACCTCTAAGAAAAAGCTTATTGATCTTAAAAACGGCTATAACGATTTTAATAAACAAGAGTAGTGAGTGTATTACTGTAAGCATAGTGTACTTGTTTGAAAAAAAATACAAAAAAACATTACTTATGGAACATGCTATATAACGATTTTTGGTTTTTGATTTTTTCATTAACAGTTCAGTCGATTTAAAAGAAAATGTATGCAAAAGCTCCTTAAAAATGTCAACAAAATTTTTAAAAACTTTGGATTTTTTAAAAATATTTTATTTTTTTTTTTAATTTTTTTTTTTAAACTTTGTTAAATGTAAATTGTTTTTTTTTTTTTATATTACTTAATTTTTATATTTAAATAAAATAAATTTTTAGCGCAACCGCTCGAACGAGTTTATTTTTTTTTTTTTTGCATATATATACTCATAATTTTTCAAGTTATCTTATCTTAGCTATTCAACTGGTTAAAGAACGATAAAAATAATTTTTTATCCTTTTTCTACAAATACTAGCTTATTTTAAAATTTCTTAAGTTCTAAGCAACTTGAAAATAAGAGCAAGTCCTTGCGATCCAGTCATATATAATATTTTAAGAAAATATTTTGCTTTTACGAAATAAATATTGGTACCCTCCTTGCAAATGTAAAAGAACCGTATTTATTTTCTTAAAAATGGCTCGTACGATTTTCATAAACTTTTTTGTATACTCGTACTTAAGCCTAGTACGCAGATCGAGCTAAAATTTCGCTCCCACTTTTCTCTCCAAACACCAGCTAAGCTCCTAACTAAATTTTGACATAAGTTTTGTGGAGATTACATTACAAAAAACAGCTGTTCACTAAAAAACTTATAATCAGCAAATTTCAAAGAATTTTATTTCAATATTTCAAGAGAATGTAACCAAATAAAATAGATTTTTTCCTTTGGCATTAATAAATCGTTTGTCTTTGAATATTTCTCGTTCTCAATTTTCATTTCACAATGCAAAGCTCACATAAATCTAACAAATAAAAAAAACCTGCCACAATTTAGCTCAGGAATTAATGTACCGAACAATTATTTCACGCGCTAAATTTTGACAGATGGCATCGTACAGTAAGAAAAGAAAATTTGATTTTTTAGCTGGAGCTGCGTACCTCTCAGCTAAAATCTTTGGCTGAATTTTAGCTCAGCTTAATTTTGGAGAGAATTTTTGAGCGAAATCTTAGCTTGATGTGCGTACTAGGCTTAAAAGTGAAATATACTACCAACAATTATTAAAATAATATACACTTAGCAACTATAGTAGTACCTCTCACAAAACTTTTTTTAATTTTGAATTTTCTCATTATTGACTGAAGGAATTTAGATTAATTTTCTTATGTACAAATCTCAAATAAGATTAAATAAATAATATTTCATATCAAAAATTTTTAAACAAATTTTGCTTGAAAATTCGATGTGTTAAAATTGGGACTCTATTTTTGTTTTGTAATTTATTTTTAAAATGTGCAAAGGTGTCTGCTTTTAATAGTTCTCCATTAAAGAATTATTTTATATTTAATATCCAATATACCCTCTAAGTTTTAACACATAGAAATTTAAGGATCCATTTTTTAAAAAAATCACCATTTACGCACCATTTATTTATGTTGCACCCCTGGAACTTAATTGTATTTTAAAGCGAGTGAGAAAGGTGTCTTAAGAAATTTTTCGGTGAGAAAACACTGCTTAATATGATTTTAAAAATGTAAGTACATTTTTGGTACTTTTTGCGAATAATTTTTTTTTTTTTTTCGTTAAAATTACATACTACATTGCCCGCTTAGCGCGTGCCAATGATTTTCACTTCCTATATGTTTTATGAATCTTAATGGAATCTTAATGGATGGAAAATATGTTTTATTGATCGAAATCTTGAGTTCTTTTTTTTATAAGTGCATAACTTGCCATAAAGTATTTTACTTCCTTTAAAAAATATACAACTGCATAAATGTCGCAAGTGAAAACATAGCTTTTGAATTCAATTCCAGACTCCATCATGCCGAAGACAAAACACACAAGCTATTACGCTAGCTACTCTCTCTCTCTCTCTCCTAACTCAATATCAAAATGTTAATAAAGCGCTAACTTTAGGTAATCTCTATAATCCAATGCCAAATTTTTAGTAGAATTGAACTATGAGAGCAAGTATTAAGCCCCATTTGTAAAGTATTAACAGATTTATTCAAGGTAAAAACATTTTGGGTGGTATTTAAATTAATTTTACAAGTCATTTATCTAACTGTTGATGATCCCTCTTAATAAACTTCCGATGGAGCATTTACAAACTCATTATTACTTAACTTGCTGTCAGATTAATCCGTAACAATATTTTAGTAAATCCTATTACCAGTTAAATACCTACAAAAGTTATACCTCCTAGTATACCTACCTATGGAGCAAGAGTGGCTTATGAAAAATTTACGAACCATAACAAACAATAGCTAATAGCTAGAGCAACAATAAAATCAAATTCCTAGAACGAACATCCTTAAACGGCTTTTCATTGGAATAAAGACAAACAGCACAGGCAGCCCACGCCAGCCAGACAGACAGACGTACAGACGTCCAAAATAAAATATAATAATAGAACCTCAATAGTTAGAGACTATAATCGTAAGGGGATTGATGGAAAAATAATGACCAAATAGTGTGAGCGAATTAAATATTGTTCAACAGATGTGTGTGTTCACACATTAAGCTTAAATAAGCTCTCTGCAAATGGATTATTTTCTTCGAGGAAAAGCATCAGGAGAACAGAATTTCTCGGGATGTGTGGCCAGAGGCAGCGGAAGGTTTGAGCTGTATATGCCACCGCACACGGCCCAAGCTTCGAAGGGCCCCGAAACGCCTCAAAAGGTCTTCGCTCTTCAGAGTTAATAGTTTTTACATTAAAAGTTTATTTCAGTTTAGAAGCTTTCATCGCATTTGAAAACCAAAACTCGTTTTTAAAAGCTTCTAGGCTTATAACTCAACACGACATAAGTGAAATTTAACCAAATAAGTCTTAGACCGAGAGTCAACGATATAAAAAGTCAAGTATTTGCTAAATGTTATAAGTCATATCAATGGATAGATAGCATTTGTGGTATTGAACCAGTAACCACTTGTCAACCTACCTGAACACGTAATTTAAAATTTTACATTAGGGTGATAAAAAAATATGACAAATCAAATGATTTGTGTAACGTTGGAATTATAATTCCAAATTCATTTGCTTGATAGCTTTTCATTTAAGCACACTCTAAAATGTGTTCATCCAAAATGTGACACTAAAATGTCTTGATATCTCGGCAAAAAATCGTTCAACACCCGTCTACACAGTAAATTTAAATGTCGAAAAAAAAACCAATAAAATTTTAAGTTAAACTTATTTTTCGAAAACAAAAATTGTATTTTTGTTGGAACAAATCTCCTAAATAAGTTAAGGTTTATGGTCTATTTAACGGAACAAAAAATATTTGGCAGACGTCTAGTGCAGATTCATAACGGAGTTTTGAAAAAAAGGCCAGCAAAAACCTCTTTACAATCTCACTTTTTATTCTATAAGACAAAATGGTACTTCTTTTTAAGGGACATGGCTATACCCTCATAATGACCATTTTATTGAAAAAAGCAATTAGGAGGAAATTTTTTAAGGAAAATCGGACATGTTTTGAACTATTGCTATTCAAAATTTGTTAATCAAATGCAGTGTTTTGAGTAATGTTGCTACCTTAAGGCTCGAGCGGAAGTGATTAGCTAATTATTTTTTTGAACGCCATTCCTTTCCAGATGTTCTCATAAATCTCAGTTTGAAAAAGCAGGCGGTAATTCCTTGACCCTGCCAGACTGATGTTTTTAAATAATTGTTCCATTGTTCCGGGAAAAATAACAAAAAATTAAGAAGATCTTTACGTTTCACAATGACGTACTCATTAAGAAACGTAAAGGTTTCATAACGTAAATTAGATTTTTAAGTTAAAAAATCACTTTGCTTTTTAATAATTCTTATCGTAGGGGCCCCACACATTGATACCGCACACGCCTCGTTTTAATCTAGCACCGACCGCCTCTGTGTGTGGCTACAACTTCGAACATAGACAACGATTTGAAATAAGAAGATATTTATAAAGCCATCGATTTTAGGAATTTTACTTAAGAGATGATTATTATAAATGTATTTAGTATTGACTGAAAATCTAATCAGCTTTGGATACCTACATACTTATGTACCTCTATTTGATTGTTTTTGTGATGGTTTTGGTGATTGGTGATGGTTGATTGCTGATGGGTGAAGTTTGTTGCTTCCAAAACTGTTTTTTTTTATTCCAAGAATAAGACATTATGTTTAATAAATTACCTTATATTCTTAATTAAAGCAATAAGAATAAGTTCATATATTTGCTTAAAAGTAGCCCATACTCAATACACTGAAAGAAAAACTAGCAAACATTCATAAGGCTACTTATTGATCTAAAAATTGTCAAGAATTCAAGTTTAATCTATATTTTTAACTTCATACCTGTTTTTATTTAAATAATTGTGCCTTTTAAACTGGATTTAAAAAAAAAGTATTAATATTTTCACATAAATTACAGTTTTATACATAAAAATCAATATTTTTGTCATTTTACTATTTTGAATTTGCGATATCTTCTAAGCCATGAATCGTACGAAAGTAAAATACACGACTGGGTCTCACGTACTTGCTCTTATTTTCAAGGTGGTGAGGGTTTCAGAACGTTATAAATGTAAGGACATGGAAATTATGAGAAACATGTTTAAGTACAGAGATTCATTTTTCAGCTGTACTACACGAATGTAGAATTCCTTACCCAATTCTATTTTTGCTTCCCATTTCGATATTCAGACATTTAAGGCAAATGTGCATTGTTATCTCCTACTTAACCCTCCAACTACTTCCTAAACGCTCGATCTAAAGGGTTTTTCAACAGGGACGCTACAAAAGTAGAGCGACAGGGACAACAAACGATGCCATACTTCTTGCCGCTCTTTTGACATTTCTCTTCAGTAAGGTTTGCCATTTCATGATGGAAAAATATACGAGCCAACAACGAGTCGAAATTATTAAAATTTACTAATTTATGGTCGTCATAATCGTCCTAGCAGATCAACAATTGAGCGTCTAGTGGAAAAATTTGAATCCACAGGCACAGTACAAAATGTTCCCGTGCCAGTGAGACAAAGAAGTGCCCGTAGTGTCGAAAATATTTCTGCCGCTGAGGCTTCAGTTGTAGAAAGCCCAAATGTGTCTCTCACACGTCGTTCTCAAGCGTTGGGCATCTCTGTGACGTCGTTGTGGGGAATTTTGCGGAAAGATCTTGGCCTACATCCTTACAAGATTAAATTGACGCAAGAACTGAAGCCGCTTGACCACCAGAAGCGTCGTATGTTCGTGAATTGGGCTGAGCATCAACTTGAAAATGATTCGGATTTTCAGCGATGAGGGTCATTTCTGGCTGAATGGCTTCGTCAATAAACAAAATATGCGGTATTGGTCAGGCAGCAATCCACACGTACTCCACGAGTCATCATTACATCCCGAAAAAATTACGGTTTGGTGTGGTTTATGGGCCGGCCGGCGTCGTCATTGGGCCGTACTTCTTCCGTGATGATCAAGATCGGCATTTACTGTGAATGGGGATCGCTACCGTTCAATGATAACCAAATATTTTTGGCTCCAATTGGATGATATGGACTTGGAGAACACGTGGTTCCAGCAGGACGGCTGTGCCACAAACCACACAGCGAATGTCACAATCAATTTATTGGAAACCAAGTTTGGAGAACGTGTATCTCACGAAATGGTCTAGTCGCTTGGCCACCTCTGTCGTGCGATTTGACGACGTTAGACTATTTCCTGTGGGGCTACGTCAAGTCTGTGGTCTATGCCAACAAGCCAGCGGTGATTGATGAACTTCGTACTAATATCGAACGTGAAATTGCAGCAGACAATGGGTTCAGCGTCTGGAGTTCTGCAAGCGTGCCCGTGGTGGCCATGCAAAAGAAATCGAGTTCCATACATAATGGCATCGAACGTACTTTCACAGGAATAAAGAATTTCAATGACATCCAAAACCGTTTTTGTTTTATTAAAAAAAAAAAATTTGTAGCGCTCTTATTGAAAAACCCGATATGTTAAATATAACAGTTAAAGGGTGCTTGCTAATTATAAAAAAAAGGGGTATTTAAAATAGCTGAAATAACTTTTTTGAGAGTTCTAAATGAAGAAAAAAGAACGCCATCTTAATTCTTTATTGAAAAGGATTGTATGGAAAAAAATATTTAAAATCGTTGGAGCAGTTTTCTTAAAAAAAAATATTATTTATATATCAAATTCTTAAAACATTTCTACGGTAAAATTTTGGTATGCAAATCGTAAGTGTTTATTTATGTGCATATAAAAATTAAATTTCAAAAATAATTGACTACAAGTTTTTGAGACTTCGAATGTTCAAAAAATTAAAAAATAATAATTAAAAAACTTTTTTTTTTGAAAAGTTTGGTATTTTATTATTTTATTATTTCTATTAGAAAGGATATTATTAATAGTTGCAATTTGTGAATTTTGATAATTTTCGGTAGTATATCATCATAATAATTAGCAGACAGAAAAAGTTTGATAAAAATCGTAGAAGCCGTTCTTAAGAAAAAAAAACATTTGCCATAATAATTTTTTAGTATTTACTACCGTTATTTTTCATAAAAGTAAAGTTTTTTCTTACACTACTTTAAAAAATCTTAAAAACTCCTAACATACTGAGTCTTATAAGAATCGATCATTTAATTTTTATAATATTTAGTTCTTAAACAAAACAATTTTTAAATCCAAAAAATATTTTTTTGAAAATTTTAGTGAGAAAAACTAATTGCATTGTTAAGAAGAAAAAATTATTGAAATCAAAATCACCGCTTTGAAGAAAATCGAAAATAAAAATAATGGTTCTCTGGTGGGTCAAAATCATTTTTTAGAAAATAGTTTCCCATTCGAAGGTAGCTTTTACCAAACGAAATTTAGTGATTTTTTTTTTAAGAAAAGTTGTGAAACCGTTTTCGGGAAAAATAAGATTGTGTAAATTGCTTAAAAAAATATACGACAGGTACCGTTATTTTTAGTTTAAGAAAAATTAAAAAAACGTGTGAGCAAAATCACCAAAAACCACTATGTACCATACATTTTTAGAATCTCGATCCAGTCGCTTAGATTGTAGCTAAACAGACAGGCAGACAGACAGAATTTTGCCACCCACTTTCATCGTAATGTCATGTTTGATTATTACCTTACTTATTAAACTTACCTTATAGAACCTACATATATCGCAAGTAAGAATTTGGTAAAATATTTTTTAAATTGAAGCTTTTATGGTCTACAAGTTTTTGTAAACTGCTCCTCGATAGCTTTTAACCGTTTGAAACTTTCATTGCAGGTATACACATTTAATTTAATTCATTTGAAATAAATACTTTACGCTTCACTCTTGGATTTGAACTCACAACCCTCGAGTTGCGAGAAGCGAACATGCAACCACTAGGCCAATTTGCATTACAGATCGTTTTTGTCAAACATCAATCATTAGGTACATACCATATTTTGGTGCTTTATCTCTTCGAGAAAAAAATTGCGATAGAAAGTCGTGATTTAAGAATTTTTTGTTGGTGATTTGCAGTTATTCTCATTGAGCTGCAAATTGCGACAAAAAAACGTAAATCTGTAACTGAGCAATGTAAATTACTAGATATTTATCGTAAATCAATATTTTTAAATGCTGCTTGTGAAATTATTCTTTTGGAGAGTAAATTACGCCAAAAAAGTTGTATTTTGCTGTGAAAAGTACAAGCTTGAATCATGAATTTTAATTGCAAATCACGAAAACACAAATTTTGCAAATTGCTACGTTTTGAATGTTAAATTACCAGTTTTTGCATTAATTTGGAATCAAAATGCCTTGATTTACGGATAAGACTTGATTCGTAAATTGCGACTGCAAATTTTTCAATTGGTGATTTTTCAATTCCGTGCAGCTAGATGAGAAGCACTTATTCATGACAAGTATACTCTTGAAGAATTTATTAGTTCCTCGAAAGAGGCAGTACCTCGGGAAAAACTCTTCTGTTTTAAGATGGCAGCGGCTGGGAATCGAACCCAGACCTTCGGCATGACAGTCCAACGCACTAACAAACAAGTATACCTTATTCTATTTTTGTATTGTCTTTTGTTTTTCTTAATTTTAGACACATTTTTTATCGGTGTAAAATACTCTTCCGACAAATAAAATTGGTGTAAAACTTAATTGGAATTTATACATTATACAACACAAAATCTACTCTGCATAATAAAACTATGTGTCACAAACTGACTTTCAAGATAATGTGTCTCATATAGTTTGTGTTTCAACTTTATTCGATTTCATTAGGAAAACCTAATTGCTCCTTTTATTCAAATTTATTGCCAAACGCTTAAGTGATTTAACAGCATGCACCAAGCCCATGCACTTGCATTCACACAAATACCATCCCAGCCCAGCATAACGAAATGCAATTTTCTGCAACAGTAGATTGAGATGGAATATACCTACATACATATATAGAGAGTCTATTGGTATAGTCTTGTTATTGTTGTTGTTGTTATTTTTGCTGCAATTACAATCCAAATTCAACCTACACGAAGAAAGAAGAACAAAATCTATGCCCTGAGATAGGCAAACTCACGATTGAGCTATAATTTTGGTTGTCTCCATCAACTCCTTAGTGAAGTTTATCTCTGACATTTTATCCTACTTTATATAATGAATAATTTATCTACTTGTGATAACTCTCTTCTTTCTCGTAAAATAAATGCTGGCTCGATTTGACTTCTGAGGGAATTTTCAAGTAGGGATGTATGTGAGAGGAGGAGAATATTGAGATGGGACGCATGTTTACTAGATTGTTTTGGCTCTAAGAGATGGACTTGGAGACAAAATATTCACCACACTTGCTTGTTTCTATATATCAAAATGTCAATATGAATTTTAAGGTTGTACATTAAATCTAATAGTCGAAGACACTTACTTAGAACTTTGGTAAGTGAATATACACTGATGGAATTTATTGTTTATCTTTAAAGGATGATTTTAGTTTTAAACCTTAGAACTTCTAGAAAACTAAATTCAGACCAAAGACAGGGCTTTTTAACTTTTTTACATTTAAATTTTTAAATGGGTGGCTATGAGCTCTGGGATCTTGGCAACCCATATGTGAGATATTTCCAAAAACCTTTGCCTTATGAAAGTGCTCTCAATTGCACCATAAATTGGTAAATATTTTTCAGTAATTGGTTAGCTATAGATTTTTTAAATGAACTTATAAAGTTTTTTAAAGATCACAGTAAAATTACGATGACTTTAAAAAAAAATCAAGAAATCCATAAAAGAAAGCTTTGGCTGACCAATAGACGAATAATTGTATTTGAGGGGCCTTTCAGATAGTATACTGTTTTTAAATATATTCCAAATATGTGGTGCTAAGATCCCACAGCCTTCATTGTCCTAGTCAATAGCGCAACTAAAATAGAAAAATATTTATGTGATTTTAATAGCGATATTCGTTCTACATAAAAAAAACAAATTTTTCCTAATTTTGTTCAGGTACTTTAAGGTACTAACTATGGGGTTAGGGTGATTCTTATAAAGCACGAAAAAAATCTGGGGGTATAGATTGGATTTAGACGAAAAAAAAATAACATTGGAGGGGGGTCTGTTTTCCCCTGTTTAGGCGAGAGGGATAATTTTCTCAAAACTTGGATCAAAACAGAAAAAAATTACTTACAATGCCACGCCTTAGCTTTTCTTAAAGCTACGATTCTATTCTATAATATGCTTCCTAAACAAAGCTTTTATTTCAAATAGTTTTTTGAAAAAATAATTTTCAAACTTAAAAATTAAAAAATAAAAAATTATAGTTTTTTAAGATAAAAATATTTTTTCAAAAACTACTTAAAATAAAAACTTTATTAAGGAAGCATATTATAGAATGGAATCATGGCTTTATGTTTATTATTTAGGTACAAAAATAAAATGTTTAAATAAAAGCTTGTCTTCTTAAATCAACTTGAATATGGTAAAAATGGCCACCAGGTTGATTCAACACTGAATATAAAATAACAAAATAAATTTGGTGGCACAACAGCTCGTGGAAAACCAGGGCCTAGTGATTTACAACTCTCAACCATTCCTGTGTGCGTGTTATTGGCAGGAATGGAGGGGACCTAAAATTTTTGCCGAGTCCTAACGGCTAGATGAGAAGCACTTATTGATACTCTTGGAGAATTTGTCAGTTCCTCTCAAGAGGCTGAAATCGAGCCCAGACCTTCGGCATGACAGTCCAACGCACTAACTAGGGCTATTAAAATCCGGTAAATTTCTGAAATGTCGGCAACTTTATATGGGATTGTGCACCTTATGATTTTAACAAAGTCCAGGTTAATTACTTACCAGATGTATTTCTCTCAGTGTTCTATAGTTTAAGGGGATACTGTTAAAAACAACTACATACAAATTAAGAATCAATCAAAGTGAAGTGAAAACAAATTTGAAATGAAAAAGTGAAAAAAGCCATTTGAATTCTTGAACAAATAGAATTTTAGCAGAAGCAATTTTAAAGATTGTTATGGAACTGCCTTTTTAAAAACTATTTTCTTATAGAGGGTGTGTCCCCTATTTCGAACAGATTATTTTGGATTATGATTCCTGGGATCATTTTAGAAAAAAAAATTAAAAGGGGGACAGTTCTATCTCCTTCTCTGAGACGAGGGGAGAAGCAATTTCTGAGATATTAACTTGAAAGTGAAAAAATCGGCAGAGATCTGAAATTCAGTTCTGAATCGTAACGTTGAATGCACAAAAATCTGAAATTTCTGCCAAAATCTTGTGTTTACTTGCTGATTTAACTGAAAGTCAATATGACGAAGAACTTTTTTTGTTGGAAATTAAAAATTAAAATTAAATTTTAATCAAAAATAAGTGACTCTGAGGATGAAGTTATATGTAAGTCGACTGGAAAAGTCGCTTTCATCTGAATTTTTATTTGTATTTGAATCCTTTTGAAAATAGTTGAAGCCACACTTTTCACTTGCAACCAATAAATCTTAACAGTTATTCTTCACCAAATATAATTATTATAAATAAAAACGGGGAAAACTTTCCCTTATTGTTATTTTGTTAATGAAAAACTAAAACCAAAATGCCATGGAAAAAACTACTTTTTAACCTTATTTTTTGTTTTATTCACTTACAAGAAAATAAAAATTAAAAAATAACCAACACGCAGCACCAAGCCGACAACAGAACACAAAAATAGCTGCTGCCACTATTAAATTCAACTTCTATGTGCAGATTCTTTTTTTTTGTCTTGTTTTTTTCGCTTTCATCTGAATTTTCAGATGAAAAACGTAAGCGAACGTAACGAAAAGTCAGTTGAATTTTCAGAATTTTTATGACAGCTGACCAATCGGAAGCCCCTAAAATTCAGATATCTAGATCCTTGAGCGTACGGAATAATTGAAAATCATTTTCAATCATTTCATTTCAATTAGCAAACATTTTTGAAAGGTGGTCAAAGAACCAATCACAACGAGACTTATTTCTTTATGTGCTATAACTATGGCAGCTCATTTCAAATTACTGCATGTGAAAAAATTTTTTGCTAACCAAGGTTTTGTTTAGGTGCATCTTCGTACGGAAATACACTGGTATACAAAATATATGAACCAATACCAATAAGAAGTATGTCTTTGAAAAGGTATTTGTATGAACAATGATTATTGCTACAACAACTTATTTTAAATTACAGTGAGGATAAAGCCGGTTCTATTCCTTAAACCAGCAATGTTTAAAATTTTGCGCTCATAAGAACATCTTTCCAATGACATAATGGCGCAAAATTTTAAAGATTGCTCGTTTAAGGAATAGAACCGGCTCTAGTTAACGAAATTGTTTTGCTTCGAACCCTTATCTAACTATTTCTTAGTTTTAGGCTAGTCGCGCACATGCAATTTTCAGTTTCGAAACTGTTTGGTTGCAAAATTGAGTCCTGTGGACTCGTATGAGACTCCGCGCAAATGCAGAAACTATTCCGTCGTCGATTCGAGCAACTTTTCACGATTGCCCGAAATCAGTTTGACAGTTTGTGTCATATGGAATAATATGTAACTGCGCGCACATTCAACCAAATAGTTGCGGATATTTAACCACATCGTTTTGTTCTTTCCGTTATGTTCTCTGTGCGAAAGAGAACAAATGTATCTTTTCTTTAATTTGCTGAGCAAAAGAATAGGAAGAAGGCGATAATATTCTTCTTTGAATGTATGAAAAAGAAAAACTGAATAAACATTGTCGGTGTGTTTTTTAGGTTCGTTGCAATTGCTGGTGGAGTTGCTCATGTGTGCGCTCAGTAGTCAACTTGTGACTATCTATTTTGTTGCATGTGCGGCACTAGCCTTAAACGTATTTCACAAACCTTCTAACTAGAGTGAACTCCGCAACGTAACGTACGAAAATTTGGATTGAACAAGCCCAAATCTGACAGATGAAGAAAGAGACACAGTTACACAACAGAAAAATTTTTTTAAAAAAACTTTTGAAAACATTTTCATTTAGGTAATTCTTTTTCGCGAAATAGCTTTTTCTATGGATAAAGTACACTTTTAATGATATAAGGAAGGGTTTTGCTGCTTTCAAAGTTAGAGGAGTGCTTAAGAGTTAAAGTATACTTTATCTCGTTTAAAATTGAAAAAAAGTCGACTCTCACCCTAAAAAATTATTTAGAGCAGACTCTCATTTAAATGTTTAAAATTTTGCGCCAATGTCTCTACGTTATTGGTCTTGCAGACCGTTTTATCATCATTTAAAAAAAAAAATGTGATTTTTTTCTACTTGATTTTATTTTAAATTCAAAATTTAAGTGCTATTTATTTTTTAATATATATGCTTTTATCAATTTGTAGTCAAATACTGGAAACCAGATGTGAAAATCTTTCTGATTCTTAGTTTTTGAGAAATAACTAAAAACCGAAAGGTTTAATTTTTATTATTTGTTTATTTTATTATGTTTATGACGAACAAAAAACTACCATTCATAATTAAACCATTTTTTCATTCAAAATATTAGCTTCGTTCAGTTGTGAAACTGAATCTGATAATTGAAAATTAGGAAAATCTTTTGGACTATAAACTTTGGTATCGTACCAGTATTCTTTTGAGTTGGGTCTTTAATTTCAAAAATTTTAAGTCTCTAATAAGAGCGAGTACGTGCGACTCAGTAGTACATTTGATTTAATTTTAGTATAAGTACAAACTTAAATATTTAAATTATCTTGGGTTCATTAGATTATTAAAGCTTTTTGAGTAATTTACAAATACACAACAGTCACAACCGCCACAAAGGAAACACCCTTTAATATATCAGCATTTAATTGACCTTGAATACCGTCATGTTCCAAAAGACTTTATTTATATAACACGCATAAAATATAGCAAGTAAAATTTAATTATTTCATATTCAATTTATTATCCATTGTTTTAAAACAAATATAAAAGAAATGCCAATTTAATCCTTCTTCTTTGGTAGCAATTTAATTATTCTTTTTAAGTGGCAACAATTAAATTGGAGTAACAAAAAAAAAAAGACAACAACTGAGCAGCTCATCATCATCATCACCAACGAACTTTTGAATTCCACAAAAGTAATGCTCATCCCTCAATTCATTATCATTTTAAATTACGAACTCATAAATATTTATTTTAATTTGTTAATGGAGAAGAATTTTACTTTGTGGCATTATAACTCATTTTGTGATAAAAATAAAAAAAAATTAAAGCTGTTAAGCTTAGTATTATGACATTTTTTTTTTTTTTCTATTTTTGAAAAAGATAACTTTAGTACTTAACGGCCACACTTGTTTCTGTTTCACAGACAAAAAAATCAAAGAAAATGTTTAACAGTGCGTTGGTGGATAAATTTCTCTTCTATAACGATAACGAAATGAGAAAAGTTTGAAGTGTCTCAAAAATAATTCATATTTGTTCTAATGAAAAATTCTATTTAAATGTTGGTGATAAGTCTTGTTTGATTTAGAGGTTGAGAAGAAATTAACTGGTGGAAACACTAATTAAATTTTGTTTTTTTTTTCTTTATAAATAAAATCTGAGTTAGGATCTATTAATTCGATATAGGTTCCTTTCCCACCAAAGGTACCCAATCACGATTAAAGTCTAATTTGGAAATGAATTTGTGTTTGTGTTTCCACAGAATATCCGACGGCTCATACAAATATTCACTTTAGATGATAAACCACGAGGCTTATCAGAGAAAACCTATCGAATGTCCAGTGGTACAGGTGTATCCAAAATCTGTATTCCCCCAAAAATAAAATCTATTTTCACTGAAACATTTTACCGGGGAGTGTAAACACTATGCTGATGCATCTTCCGGCAACGCAAAAGTTTACATGTACCAAAGCGAAAACGATTCCATCCTTAAGTACACATTCTTTTTGATTGCATACCTCGTGTTTATCCACGTCATTCGCACTGCCGAATCCTTGTGAGTTATGTAATAGAACATGTTGTAACTTCACGTTGCATAGGGATGGCGCCCGGGCACGGACTCAGCACCAGTATCTGTCCTGCTTGTTTTTCGACATTTAAACCCGTGTGTCCTTTAATGGATGTAAGTTCCCTACTTTGACAGTGACAACCGAAGTTATATTTTATTCATGGCCACAAGCGAAACAACCCAATTATGGGGCGGTGTAGATATAAACCTATACGAGTGCAAATCTGCAGTTTTTTGTGTGCAACTGACTGATATCGACTTGTGAGTTTTGACCCCGTATTCACCAACGACTATGGCACTATTCCATCTCGTGCGCTCGCTTCTGTGCCTTGTGCCATAGTGGCAGCGTGTCGTCCGCATATTCACTACAACCAACTTCACATCACACATACAGTTATGTAGTAGGTATATGGTGTTGGTAGGTACTGCTCTTCTCTACAGGACTCACTTGGGATATTCATTTCGAATTAACCATGTAGAAAAGGGAATACCAAATGAGTATCTGCAATACGTGCATCATTTGATATTAAAACTTTTCAAGCGAAAAGTCAACTCACATATCCTAGAATTCGATCTGATTCATGGTGAATGAATGAATGAATGTATGAATGAATGGTGACTCTTGACTACTCGCTTCTTTTTTATTTTCCGTTAAGTTCTGTTCCTGTGATAAATGTGTACGAGCATGGTGTTCCACATGGGGCGACAACGACAGCGACGACGAGTATGTGCAGAATAAGCAAAGTGGATGAGTGCATTTTGGAAAATTAATGAGTTTTGTGGCCTTTTTGATATTATTTCAATGAAAACAAATATTTTCAATTCGTTTGAAAATATTGTTTAAACTAATGGAGAACCCAAGTACTTGGAATATTTCACAGCAGGAAACATCGTTTATGTGTGATAAATTATGGCATTTTGTTTTAAGCCTTATTATTATCAAGTTCTTGGTACTGAAGTTATTATCAGTTTTGAAAATTCTACCCTTAAAATGAAAGCTAAAGGATATAATATGAAAGGAATAATAGAAAAGGATTTTTGAATAACATTGGTTTTGAAATTCTGGAAACTCAAATAAGAGATAAATATAGAGCCAACTTAAGCATTCCACATTGTGCGGTGTGATTAAATTAAGGGTCTACATCGTGGTACGTGTGAGGTTAACTATGCAAGTTTGCTCATGTATAGATTCCAGTAGCAGTGATTATTATAATGGTGGAGTTGTTTAAGGGAAGGGACACACTTGGCTATTTTCCTTGGGATTCATAAAATTATTGATTGAAATTGAAATTCTATCTAAGCAAACCACCTTATATTTTCAGAAGCTTCAGAAATTTGCAAATTGAACTCAAGCTTTAGATGACCTTAAAGCTTGAAGGATTTACGGTTAGTACAAGTATTTTAATGGAGGAAACTCTGCCTCATTTATTTAGTTATTATTTATATTTTTTTCCATCGCACAAAAATTCTATCTAAAACATTTTATGACATAACATAACTTTTTTTGCAAACACAAATTTAGTCTTTTTTATGATTCATTTTTAGAGGATAAACTTTTGCTTGGAAGTCATCTTTGTAATCCTCTTGCTTGGAAGCCATTTTGATAAATGGCGCCCAGTCCACAGTCCAGTCCAATTCAATCCAAATTCTAATCTCTGCGCTTTTTGAGGGAGTAATCTTATATTAATGTCTTTAATTTTTTGTTGATATGTTAAGGCTTGAGTTTCATTATAATTATTCAAAAATGGGCCAAATGGTAAAATAAAAAAAAACGTAAATTACCTAGAAAATGTCCATGGTTCAAGTGACGGCTGATGTCTTGTAAGATAGGTGATGCCTGGCCGTATTTCTGCAACTTTTTGTCATGTTCAAAATTATTAAAATTACCGAAAATAGTGGAAGTTCCACCCTTTAATATTAAAAAAGTTTGTCCCCTGATAGAGGCAACACAAACATTTTACCCGAAGATGAGTCAACTTAGCACCTATCTTTTAAGACATCAGCTATTATCTTAACTATCGAAATTTTACCTGTAGTACACGATTTTTGTTGATGTATTTTACTAACTGGGTGCCATTTTTTAAAGTGGCGCCCAAGCAACAGGATTATCAAAATAACTCCTAAGGTAAATTTTATCAGTTGGTATGTAAGAAAGGAATTATACAATCATTGTGAAAAGATCCCCATCAAAAGCGCACGAAATTTGGTCTCCTAACTGGACTTTACAGTATTTTGAATTTTGGAATAGCTCATAGATGCAAGCAGACTTTTTTCAAGGGAGGAGGGAAATCTTCCAAAATTTCTATAGCAAATATAGGAACAAGTATTTGTCAAAAGTTCATATTAAATACATTTATTAAAATCTGTTTTTAGCGTCGTATTTTGCACATTCATTTGAAGCAAATGCCCCCATTTTCCCAACTGCTTTCTTTTAGTTGTCTTTTTTTAGAAAAAATATGTTTGTTTGTGTTCCAAATTCTAAACATATTATTCGTTCAAAATTTTAAATTTGAATTATCTAGAAAACGGTTATTTTCAGGGAGAGAATTAAAAGTTGTAGTATATTTTTAGGCGTGTCGTAATTATACCCACAGTCTTAGTTCAGCATAAATGTCAAATCATACTTTAATATTTTTTTCTGAATCCCCTTTTTAAAGATATTTTTTGTGCTGAATGCAAATCTTTTCTTTTCTTTTCCGTCATCAGCTTGTGTTTAGACATAATCCCGTTTAAGAAATGAGGAAAATGTCCGCTATTCTTGAGGTTATGTTACAACGTGAGGTAGGTTGTTTTCAAACAAAGTTTAGTGATTCGTAAAAGTACTTATCTTCTTCCTCGAAATTCTGTTTTAATCTTCTGGATATCTCTTTATTCTTCGAAAAATCCTCAGTTAGCTCGTAATTAACTTAACTCAACCCTACAAACTTTAAAAATAGACCTTTATAAGGTTCATTTCCTAAACACACACAGCCTTATATATAAACTGGATTTAGCGATGGAGTAAAGTTACTCTGACTTTACAACGTCCTTAATCCTGGACAACTTATTTATAAAAAAAAATCACGAAGAATAGAGGCCGTTTTAGCATTTAAATGTCATTTTGACATGACATCCTGTGAAATATACAAAAAGGAGTGTAAATAAATATTTGTTTACCTTTTTTTTTTTACTAAAAACGTTTTCTGATAATTAATTGAAATGAATAATTGTGGAAATCAGCTAGGGTTTGTTTAGGTTTTCAATAACCAGAGTGTTAGATGTGTCGTTTTTTTTGACATAAGGAAAACGTAATTGAAATGATTCGGGAAATATTTTATAAATAATGATTAGTTTGAAGTGGTATAAAGACGGAGTAAGTGCTTCAACTTTGTTTAAGAATTACGAGGTTGAAACGAGTATTAGTGAAATGTAATAAATAAGGCAGACAAAGTTTAACTACAGATTTCTCCAAGACTAAAGAATAAATGAAAAGATTAAAACAGGTATTCTAAGAAAATATATATTGTAAAAAGATTAGTACATTTACGCGAGAAACAGATTGACATAGCAACTTTGACTGCAACGAAAACTTTGACATCAAAAATCTTGTGAAATAGATAACAATAACGTGATAGCATAAAAACAAATAAACATAATAGTAGTAAATCAGTTTTCACATGTTCATTCGAGTGTTAGTAGATGAATACCTTAAAAACTTCCCCTTAAAGTTGGTAGCATTTGCTCAGTGACATTGAGTTTAAGATTTATGTCTAACGTTGATATTGATGTCGATGTTGCTGCGTACGAGTTGTATTTAAAGCCATTAAAAACGACAGTGGCTCTAAGTAGATTGCTGTACCAATCTGTTTTCTGCTTTGGGAATCGTTGCAAACTTTGTTGAAAATTTTAATTCCATGACCGATATTCGTAAATCTGTATTATTATTATTTGTGTAAAATCCACTGTTTTCTTAATTTATTTAACCTTTCAATGTAACTTAATCCCTAAAAGTTTTCTTATAGGAAACCTCAGTTGTTCATTCCTAAAGCACTCTGTCAGATTTTTAAATATTTGAATAAAAATAGAAAAAAAGGTAAAATGTGGACTGGTTAAAATATCGATTAATATCGGCTTTTTTATGAAAATTTAATGTTTTTTATGCTTTATTTTTATCTTGTTCACTTTTTGTCGAGTATAGATTACAAAATGTTGGCATCATAATGAGTAAACAAAGATTAAATCGGTATTTTAACTAGCAAACAAATTGATGAAAATTGACATTTTAACTAGTCGACATTTTGTTTGTTGCAAAATATCTTGTGCAAACCACCTACTGATGTTTGCCACCAAGCTAACATACTCTTCATGGCCAGGCTCCCAAAATCTGCAAATAAAATCTTATTAGACTCTTTAAAAATCTATAACTATATTTCAGAATTAGTAATTTTTTATGAAAAGTTTTGTTACTCTTATAACACTTTTATTACAAGAGCTAAGGTCTTTTTAATTTCAAGTTCAACTGCTTTTTGCAGTAGTTTAAAAACTCTAAGTTTTATAAGAACCCTATAGAAAAATTTTAACTCTGTGTACATTATATCGTTTTTTAAATAGTTCCTTAACAATACTCTTATAAGAGTTAAAGCTATTATACTCTATTAAAATGCTTTTATAGGATGAAAAAAGAATAAAATTTTTTGTAATAAGAAGCTTATAGGAGTAACAATAAACAAAACAAAATATTTTTTCTTGTCCAGATCGAAAGCAATAAAATCTTCAGGAAAATATATAAATATTCACATCAAGGTTTCTTAAACCTTTTATATTTTATACAATTTTCGTACAATGCCCCTTTTCAATTAAAGGAGTTAATTTTCAAAGCTCTAATTAAACCACTCTTTCTTCTTTTCCCCAAACGCCTTCGTGGAAACCAAAACATTAACGGTATCTATATCAAGAGTTCATTAGGTCAGTGGATTCGTTTACTCAGGAATAATTACATCGGAAGGTATATTGGATGAAATTAGGGTTGTTAAGGCAAAAAGGGAAATACATATAATACTTGACTCGTACATAAAATATTACTTTAGTTTTGCGAAAACTTAATTACTTCACGGTTGACTTTCTGGCTTACATAAATGTTTGCTGAGGTAATAGTGTGCAATAAGGTTATGTTGTTTTGCAAGTTGAATTCAGTTCAAGCGGTTAAACTGATGTGAAGGGCTATAATTCCTTACAGCTAAGTGATGAATATATTAAAATTTTAGTTTGATAGTTAAATATAGATTTTGTTGCACGAAACGATCAACTTTGAAATGCATCTATTAAGGCTGACTTGATAGATTTATTAAATTCTGAAGGAATAATTTATTAACAAAAGAAGGACATTAAAAAAGAAAACTGAAATTTAATGAAAAAAAAGAGTATTTATTTTTCCAAGAATTTTTGATTGAAAATATTTTTACTTCAAAAATGTATTCATAAAAAGGAAAAAATAATAATTAATGCGTCTTCGTTATGCTGTTCATTGTTGAGTTTTTTGTACTTTTTTTTAATTTGTTGGCTGGTGGATATATTAAATCTGTGCATATTCTCTTACACCACTTACTTTGAGATCGAATGTACATATATATTCTTTCCGCACCTTTGTTCTGTTTTAATTGCACGATAAGTCTCGGTAAGGGTTCACGCATCAATGAAGAATGCACGGAATAAAATATGTCATTGGCTTACCCTGGTTAACAAAGATGCATTATTCATGTTTTACGTAGGTATATATCCTTGTACACGGTACAAACACCGCTACACCTAGGAACCAGTATAGGGAACAGAGAATCCCGAATCAGGTGAAAAGGATACGACATGATGATGACCTGGTTTGGGAATTGCCTTCTGCAATTTCAAAAGGGAATTTAAAGTAGTTTTTCCTGATGATAGGGATGTAAATGAAGTTTTACGAGAACCAAAAAAGGACCTACCTTATTTCTCTGTACTCTGTGTAAATTGTGCATGGAGAACATTTTCCCAAATTGTGATTCCATGTGGAGAGGTGTTTTGTTTGAGAAATGAGAGGTTATACCTTTAATTTATGTGGTTTGTTAAGGTTATGTGCGTAAAGCATTCATCCTCTGGTAAATTCTTATAACTTACCACATAAATCAAGGAATCGTTATAGCAAATTCGACATAAAGTGCAACAAAGATAAAGCTTTATTGAGATATCGATTCAAAATCTAGACAGAAATTTAACTAAGCTTTAACTTATCGATTTGAATTTATTCAAAATACTCAAGTTTTCTTAGTGCCGGAACTGTTGAGATCTATGTTATTTTTTTTATATTTTTTAGTATGATTTCAATGGGGTTAGAAATTAGTTTCAACCAAAATAAATCACAAATTGTTGTGTTATTTTAAGATGATAGTAAAAGGATAATGTGGACAATGTGAAGTGGCTTTTTAGGGCCAAGATCTCCTCACACAAAGACAGAGCAGATAGTACCTTCGGCTAAGTTTGACTGAGCCCGATTGAGACTGAAGAGATAGAGTTAGGTAGAAGAACCCAGTTTTTGTGGTTTAAAATTGAAAATATATATTTTAACATACTTTAACTTGATGTGACTGTTCTAAAGGGTATTCCAATAAGGGCCGGTCGATGTTGAAACAGAATAAAAATTCTAAGTGTCAAGTATTAACGAAATTATTTTTTATTTGGAAATTTGGACATTTTTATTATTTTGAATAGTAGATTGCATTAATTTTAGCATACAAAGCAAGTTTTATAAAAATCATAGGAGCCGTTTTAAAGAAAAATGTTTTCCTTAACCGTTTTTTTAACATTTGTATTCAAGGTACCGTTATTTTTCATAAAATTAAAATTTTACCTTAAAATAATTAAAAAAATATTTTTGAAAAAAACTTTATGTAGCGAGTTTTATAAAAATGGACCCTGCAGTTTTCAAAATACTTAATTTTCAAGAAAATGTTTGAAATTTTTTTTTTTTAAATCCAACGAAAATGTTTTTGAACATTTGATAAAAAAAAACTTTTTATATTAGCTGCGTTTTTATCTCTGGGTCTGGGTGAGGTTATCTTTTGACACGTATTACAAAAACAACATGGGATCCAGGTTTGTATCGAGTTTTAATTCAATAGCCCAGATACAAGTTTTCACTCTGACCGGCAGATGGCTATTTACCATTGTGAATCAAGTCAGCGACATGTCAGCAGTGTTAAGGCAGGACACAGGCTTTGCATGAAATATAAGTTAACATAATGAAAAAAAGAGATGGGTATATAGCACTGTTTTCGCACTAATCCACGTCACGACGTTTTTGATTTATTTTCACGAGCTGAACCATATTTGGAAGCTCCTCTATAAGAGAAATTATTAAAATCAGAAATACGGTTTCAAGAACATCGAAAGTAAATAAAAATGGTTCTTTGAGAAGTGAAAATGGTTTCCCATCCCAACAAAGTAAAAGAAATTTATTTAATTTTTTTTAGAAATTTTGTGGAGCCAATTTTGAAAAAAAAATAGAATTTGTAAAATTGTTGAAGTTTTTTTTCTTCACCTTAAAAAAATTTGAATGGCTTGTGTGTTGTGTCAAAATGTTTTGACTTTTAACAATTGATGAACAAATCGAAAAAAGATTCTATCGGTGTAATGAATATGGTAAAATTGTTACAAAAAAAAACTTCGGAGTCTTTTTCGAGAAACCAAAGTAAGCAAAATAGGTGTGGCAGTGGGTGGGTCTCACTTATCCACAGTTAAAAGGAACCAACTCTGAAAATTTCATCAAAACCATTGTTTTAACAGAAACCAATCGTAAGAAAAATGGGCGTGGAAGTGGGTGGTTCTAATTTAAATCATTGCTTAAATTTTCTCTCAGCAAAGGAGAAAAAACTGCCAACATTTCATACAAATCGTTTGAGCCTATACCCAAAAGATAACGAGGGAGTATTGATAAATTTCGGTCGAAAAGGTCTTCTTCGAGAAACAAAAATAAGCAAAATGGGTGTGGCAGTGGGTGTATTTTACTTAAACCCCACATCTATCCACAGTTAAAAAGAACCAAATCTGAAAATGTCATCAAAACCATTGTTTTCAGAGAAACCAAGCTTAAGAAAAATGGGCGTGGAAGTGGGTGGTTCTAATTTAAATCATTGCTTTAACTTTCTCTCAGCAAAGGAGAAAAAACTGTCAAAATTTCATCCAAATCGTTTGAGCCTATACCCAAAAGATACCGAGGGAGTATTGATAAATTTCAGTCCAAGGAATACGGTATTTTTTCGGTATCGTCTCGGTTTCTTCTCAGATTATTTGAAGTTGGTATCGTCTCATTATCGTTTCGGTCTCTGATGCCAATACCATAAGCGAAGCCATGACTTTTCTGGTATCGTGGCCAGCCCTATTTGAAGCCCACTGCATCGCCCTTAATCTTTGAAAAGCCAAATTTGCACCAGGAATTAAAAACAAGATTCGGAGAACGATTAAATATGATTCGTTCACTCGTGATTAATTCAAAAGGGAATCTTATTTTTGATCCAATCTTGAATCTTATTTTTCGAATCTTTTAAAATAAGATCGAATCAAAATTTGGTTCGATCCCTAATTTAACCGCAAGAACTATTGAAAATCCATTCACGATCGGTTTAAATAAGAACAAAATTTTTTTTTTTTTGAAAGGAGAAAGTTGACTCAGGGAGAGCTGACACAATATTAGAAAAGAAAAAAATACGTCCAACAGTGTTTTTCAAAAAAATTTCATCATTTTGCAACTTCGTTTTTCCTTGAGCAATTTCAATAAAATTGACACAGGTGAAGGTTGATACATTACGTGTTAGGTGTGAAAATCGAAGATTTCATAGAATGGTGTCTTTAGACCCCAGTTTTTCAATTGAAATTATAGCCAAGTCCATTCATCACGCTCGTGGAGAGATCATTCAAAAGTATAACACTGCTTCCACAAGCAAGTGGTTAACATCCCATCGTTTAAGATAATGATGGCCGTTCAGGTCGCTTGAAGGGGAAAACATGAAAAGAACCAAGGAGTTGCCACATCAGCTGAAGAAAAGGAAGGGAGGTGATTCCTAAAGACAACCGAAAAAGAGACAGGAAGGGGCAATTGTCAAACACTTGCACATGTCACTCAATTTATTAACAGGCCATGGTGATTTGGCATCAGTAACTGAATAATTAGGAACAGATTTGATGGACACCACAAAACAAAATGGCCACCTCACACTGTCAACATCCCCTTGTCTATATTAGAAACCCGTGGATTAATTTTCAATTTTAAAAATATCAGTCAAAGTTCAATTGCCTTTCGTTTGATTTTTTTGTGTCAGCAAAAGAATAATTAAAGCAAACTAACATTATATTTTGGTCTTCTGGCATTTCACCAAAAGGTTTTGTGACTTAATTATAAGGTATAGAGACTTGTTTATTTATTGAAAATTTTTTCTTATTGTAATTTAAAAAGAAAAATGGTCCCAATCAGTTGTTTCAAACTCTTTACATCTCCAAATGTCAATTCATGACTTTCCATCACCACTTTCCCACAACAATAAACAATCTTCAATATAGAAAAAATCATCATCATCATTGTAAGCTTACGCCAGTATAGAATTCTCATCATTTCCAGACCACAACAATCTGTCTACCGCAAAACTATTGTATTTCAAAAACTTTATACAATAAAACATTTTCTTTCAAAAACCCATAATGAACCAAGAAGATAAAGTTATGCGTTGATCTTTTGTCTCGAGAATTTGCAATAATAGTAATCTGTGGTCGTTTAAGGTTATACGAAAAGGAATGCAATTCAAAAACCTCACAAAACTTGGTATCTATATAGCAAGTTATTATGCAATTATAATTTCAGAAGTATCCATCCCTATAGCCCCCCCACTATATAGATAGCTAGTCTCGCAAATTAAGTATCAAAATATTATACAATTGCAGCGTGAATGATAACTGCAGAATAGCAAATCGAAAAAGGACAAAAGACAGTGGGTGCATTTGTTGAAAAGATAAAACTTCCTCTGTCTAGAATTATTACAAGTGCGAGTGGGTGGCATCGTAAACAACTTTATTACCACTGTTCACTTGAATTTTGTTTACGACTTGAAGTTTTTCCAAACGTAATAACAATTTCCCCTACACGAGTATATTTTTAATGGTCATGCTTATAAGGTGAGTCCAATTCGCGCAGTGAGATAAAAAGTTTAATAGTATCTTTATTTATTTTTATTTTATTTTTTTTTTTAGTTTTTCAGCTTAACTATCTAAATCAGGATATATAACTTTGATGATGTTCTCTAAATGATGTCAGAATCTCTCATTGGAAAATAATATGGTCGCTCTCTCGAAAATAAAGAAAAACTTCTCGTTATACGTTAACTTTGCTGTACTGTATACATATGCACTCGTACGTAGTCTGTACGTTTATCAAAGTCCTTGATTTCCTCGGAAATTTACACAGTTCGCAAAACTTTTCTTTACCACAGAAAACTTTATGTTTCTTTTCCATCTACTCGTTGCTAGCAAGTTGCAAAAACCAAAACTTCTTCCCTTCTTAATAATTTTCCCTAAAGTTTTCCATTTACTTAAGGATATCGTTTCGTTAAGGTGAATTTAAATTCATTCATTTTGAAGTTTTTAAAATCTTTCTTATTTTATTTTCTTGGTTTCATCTTGAGCTTTGCTTTTCGAGATTTCTTTCGAGGTCAGAGTAAAATTTTTGTTGAAGCGCGGTGCGGGTTGTTGGAAAAAGAAATTATAACACTTACGCTTAACATACCACAAAACTTCACCTTCACTTCATCTCCTTAAGAATTATACAAACAACAACGAGCATAAACAAAAAAAAAAGGCACAACACCTCCTTGAAGGAGTCATTATAATTAAATTTCATACCTACAAGGTATACGTACTTGACATGCCAAGCGAAGAAAAGTGACAAGGAGTGTTCTTTCAATTTCTTTTTTTGAAATTCAAAAAGAAATATACATTTCGTTTATACGAACCTACTTAAGTGGTGAATTAAGAAAGTAAAACAAAATTAAAAAGGTCATTTTGGCATAATTAAGGCGGAAATCAGCCTTTAGAGAGCGGAATCCTTATACAAGAAAACATTCTTTCTTTCTTTTTTTTTTTTTTTGTCAACTGTATATAGGTACTTTTTTTTTATTACCGCGACCGTGAGTTGACTGGCTTTGAAGTGTAACGAGGATGATGTTTTGAAATGAAGTCGTTTTTCGGAAGTAGGTTAATGCTGTTAATGTTTTCCTTAAATGAAAAGCAGGTAAGCAGGTAAGTTTGTGGGTGTTTGTCTATAAAAAAAATTATAAATATGTCGTTAAATCAAAATTTTAGTCATGCACTGAAAGGAACATCATCACCACCCTGTTTTGAAACCATTTTGTTTTCATATCGATAATAGTAATTTTGATTTTTTATCTATTTGGCTTGCTTCTATAGGGCACATATTGGTTTATGTAAAAAACTAATTTCTAGGTTATTTAAAATTATAAGCTTAACATTACGATGTTGATGTCCCATAGAGGGTGCATTAACACGGCTGACCTGGCGTTTTTCTTTTTTAGCTCCGAGTATAGCACTGAGCTGTCACAAAAAGATCTGTTTTTCTTCTTTAGTTTAGAGCACTCAGAGCGCTCAAACTGCGTTTCTATTTTAAATTGGAATTAGCTTGGAGTTCGTTTCAATAGCTCAGAATAAAAACACCGGAAAAATGGAGTAAATAGCTGAGCGCAGCCAACTTCACTCTTTTTCGGCTCATTTTTAATGTAGCCCAGGAAAATTAGACCAAAAAATGGCAAAACTACAAAAAACAATCTGACAACGCTGAATTTTGGTAGAGAGCTTTGTTTTGACGTCTTAAGCATTTTCTGAAAATTTCCATTAATTTGGAACGGAGCTTAATTTTCTAGGGGGGCTTAACGGCGGTAAAATAAATTTTTTTAATATCTCGAAAACTATAATTTTTTTGAAAAGTGTAAAGATACAAACTGTAGCTTATGTCGTTCTACACAAAAAAGATTAACATATTTTTTTTCATACAAGTAATAGATTATAAGAAAATCATCCAAGAACTTCACGGTAGAGTAAATTTTGTCAAAAAATGTATCAAAATTTCTTTATTTTCAATGAATTTGAACCAGGTAATACGAGATAAAGAATTACAAATAAAAACAAATATTTCCAATAAGGTATTCCAAAAAAAAAATGTTAACTTCGTTGTTCCTGGACTGTTTTCAATTAAATTGACACAGGCTAAACTTGATAGAGAATTAAAAACGAAAAAATATTTTCAAAACAGGGTGTTCCAAAAATAGGTCAAAATATTGAAACTTCGTTGTTCCTTGAATGATTTTTACTAAATCGACACAGGTAATAACTGATAAAAACCATAATCGAGTACTACCAACTGCTGATGCTCTCATGTGAAGTAGATTCATTTTACATGGGAAAGCAGTTTGATGTGTTCCATTGAAAAAAGTTCGATAAGTACTTGCAAGTACTTCGCCACCTCCAAAGGAAAATGCCTATAATAAGAGCCTTTCACTGTAATAAATTGTTTGTCTCCATTTTGCCTTGGTGAAATAGGTAATGAGCTCGTCTGTGGACTTAAAGGCTTTGCAGAAACTTTTAATGTGGTGATTAGTAGTATTTTGTTTTCAGGATTAAGCAAAGGGCTTAGTACCCTCCCCCATCAGAACGTAGGCTCTTCGCAAAATTTAAGGTAACTTTTAATGACTAAGCACAGGGAACAGTTGGTGCATTCAAGTAGTACTAAAGGACAATAATTAACATTATGTAGAATGGATAACATGTCTAGAAAAGAACCCACTTTAAGTCAGTAGAAAACAAACTCCACCCCTCAATTTCAGTATCTTTAAAAATAATAATATACGAATGGCCGCAGGATCTGGTAGTTTGTTTGGTATTTAGTACAAATCTTGCCTACATTTTGGAACACTCTTTCAACCTGTTGCCGCCGTACTTTCATTACTTTTTAAATTTTGTTCACCAGTGAAAAAAAGTTGTTCTCTCGTGGTGATGCTTCATTTTCACTCAACTCAAGCTGTCAGCTGTCAAATAAATTTTTTTTAATGACTAAAGCCTGATTCACAACGTGACGAGGGAACGATCAATTATCATTATAAATTACTTGTCAACAAAGAATTCTTCCGAGGCTTGTTGTCAGTACTACAGTCTGTCAAAGCTATTCAAATCTAGAAATCTAACCATAACTTCAAAACTGCTGCTGTACAGGACCATGGTCCTGCCAGTACTCATGTATGGATCCGAGACTTGGGTGCTTAGCAAAAGGCACTGTGACCTCTTAGCCGCGTTCGAGAGAAAAGTCTTACGGAGAATTGTTGGCCCCATATGTGAGGAAGGACGATTCCGGAGACGGTACAACCATAAGTTGTACGCAATCTACCTTGAAGCAGACATAATGACAAAAATTAAGCTCGGTAGACTCCGGTGGGCCGGGCACCTAGCTCGAATGAGCGAAGAGGAACCTGCTCGGAAAGTCTTTTGTGGTACATTCTATGGTAGACGGCAGCGTGGTAGACCATGCTTGCGCTGGAGAGATGGCGTAGACCAGGACGCCCGAAGCCTTGGGGTGCGCAACTGGATGGCGTCGGCTCGAGACCGGGATAAGTGGAGAGACTTGTTGAAAGAGGCCAGGACCGGACCCCGGTTGTCGAGCCGATGATGATGATGAAAGAATTCTTCGCGTCTTTTTAGGTGTGTTCCAGAACGAGTTTCAAATAGTTTGAAACCGCCAGATTTAGTTATTTTTAATTCGAAGTCGTTCCACAAGTAAAAGTTTGTACTTTTTCGGAGCAAAGAGAGCACTCACGAGAGAGTAAAAAATGTCCCCTCCTTGCAAGATTTGGTTCGAGAAATTAGTCATTTTTGGTGGCTGTTTTGTATTGGATGTCAAATGCCAGGTGTTCGTATGTCAGATTTGAAAAAAATGTCAGTTTGAATTCAAATCCCAAATTGCTAGGGTTACCCAAGTGATTCTTTTCTTAGTTTTGTTTTTGGTAGATGTATAATTTTTTATCTTTTTATAAATCAAAGGATTTTCCTTAAATGCACGTGTCGCTTAGCAAATCTTTTTCGTAAAAAAAATGTTGTTTTACAAATTTTGTGTACTTTTTGTTTATTGTAGTTGTTTTTTCTTTTTTAAAAAAAATTTAAGTTTCATGATTTAATATGTTATTAAAAAATATTTCTTTGCTCAAGTTGAATTATTTTTAAATGTATACGTTTCTTTTTTCTTGCACAGTGATTTTCTAAAAAAATTTATTCACTAATGATTGTCCTACGGCAGCTCTAGTCAAATATTTTTTTAGACGTGGTGCAAATTAGTGCCCAAACCATTCCCGACATTTTGACAGTTTTTCTTCTCTCTGAGAGGATTTCATCTTCAAACGACACAATTTGACATTTAGTCCGAAACAGTGCGAAGAATTTAAGGAACACACCTATTATAGTATATTACTATGTTTTCATTAGAGCCGTAAAATCAGGTAATTTCGCAAATCACTGAAAAAGTGTTTTTATCTGTAACTTGGTAATTTCGTTTGACAGCTATTTTATTTTTGAGTTTCAACTGGCTGTTAGTCGCTTTTTGTTGTTGTTTTTTTTTTCGGTTTCAGCTTTGACATTTACATACAAAAACTTTTCAGAGCTCTTCAAACTGTACCTAATTTCCTGCCTCATTTCGTGCAAATTTGGTTAAAATTATCTCATTTCGAAATCTGAATTTGTATTTGATATGAGATGATTTCGTATCGAATTTTGAAATTTTCAAGGAAATTACCTCATTTGGTGAAAACGTAGTATAAGAGCCAGAGACATAAAGTGTAAAGACATTTGTGTATCTAACATTGTAAGCCCTATCAATAATAGCCCTTGAGGTGTTGAACCAATAACCGTTTGTTCGCCTATCTAAACTCATGTCGAACAAGTGTAAAATTTAACGTAAATTTCTTACATCTATTTACATATTTTAATGCCTATTGTTCGGAAGGAAAAAGTGTTCATACAACAAATATTTATCATGTATTTTTGAACAATGGTTGTCATAGCTCAAACTCTCTGTGTGCTTTTATGTTAAAATTTCAGGAACAAGCCACCCTCAATTTTTAATAACAAAATTGATCAGCATATTTTTACACTTTAAAAAGCTTGTTTAGCCTCTGACTACTGGCCTATAAAAGGTCTCATTATAATAAATATTAGATGGCCAAAACCTCCACCCATTTCGTGCTTTGCATTTATTGCCAAGCATTCACACCACAAAAGAAACTTTTCAGAAATCTTTTTTTGAAATCTTTCTCTGAAATATTTATTTTGGTCTGTACGCTCTTTAATATTTTCCAAACATTTTTAAATATTGTTTTCTAAAATATACATTCAAATAAACCGCAAAAGTATAGTTGTTGCCATACTGTATAACCTTTCTCCAATTTTCTATACTCCAATTTTCATGCATTTGTAAATAGAATTTGATTAAAAGAGAAAGCAAGCTGAATAAACATTTACTCCTCAGCAATTTCTATGTAAATGAGAACATTTGCCTTCCTCTTATCTTTTTCCTCTTAAATCCCAACTAAACATACCTATACAAATACATAGAAATACCAACCAAAATCAGTGATTTGAATAAAACTTCCGGTAGTAGCAGTGGAGACATTTTATTTAAAAGTCCTCTACCTCCTTTCTGCCACAGAGTTAATAGACCGAATTAAATTGAACAAGTTGAAATATATGTTGCTTTTTTCTCTCAAGGATTTGTGGATGTCGATATATATGGGAAAGTGTTATCGTAGATCCTGATGCAGCGTATGTTCCCCGAACATATAATATATTCGAAAGAGGATACAATTTGCTTTCATTATAAATTACCCTCTAAATAAGACCTAAGTGAAAGCTATAAAACTCGTTTGTCTCTCTCTATCTATATCTATAAGCATCATCATTTGACACGCGGAGCGAGTATGGAAATAGATTGGTAACACATATTTCATAGACGCACACAAAGTTGAACGTATAGGTAAGGCAGATGAATGATATTCCACCTCCAACTTATCGTCCTTTCCTCCTGCTATGCTGAAGCTGTCTCTCTCTCTGGAGGAAATAAATTTTATTGCTATAAAAGAATTGACAAATAGGTATGTTTGAAATCTTCCTCTGGATAAACTCCTTGATAAACCCTAGCTAACCTTTCTAGACAAATCACATTTAAATGGCTGAGAATGTGTCGTTTTCCTATCCCGAAGGATTGCTTTATCGTTGAGGCGAAAATTATTGCGTCTCAATTATCTAAGCCTATATATTATTATGTGTGGAAGAGATGAAGTTCTTGTGGATTTTACACTTTTGTTAAGGGAACATATTCACACTTTAATTCTCATTTGAGATATTACGCATAGATTTCAGGTCTGCTAGATTGGAATTATCAAAATTCCTTAGAGTATATTTTTGGTTAAAATATTTATCATTTAGGAGAAGTTTTAATTAATCAATGTTCAAAACTGAAATCCTATGAAAATTGATGAGGACTTTAGATCAGTGTGTGATAAATTAATAGAAAAAAACATAAAAGAACGAAAAAAACGCTGAATAGAAATTCCAAACTTAATGTAAAACATAATGAATAACAAGAAAATGTAAGTTGCTATAGTAAAAGATACCAAAAAATTTCCAACAAGTTTGTACTAACAAGGGCCTCAAGAGTTTTTGACATATTTTTCTCATCTTGTTTTACCCTAATTTAAAATTTTCCAAACCACTGACTAGTTAAGTCAATTTAGAAAGATTTTACTTAGTTTAATCAATGACCTTGAAATTTTTCAATAGGGAAAAACTAGACGAGGAAAACATGTCAAATACTCTCTTCGGCCTTGCTGTTACAAACTTGTTGAATATTTTTCAATATCCCAAGGAATTCTAGATTTAGTATAGTTTTGCCAATGGCCTTGAAAATTTTTCAGTAGGGAAAACTAGAAAACATGTGAAACACTCTTGAGACCCTTGCTTGTAAAAACTTGTTGGATATTTTTTAGTACTCTAAGCTAGATTTCGCCTTGTTAAATCAATGCATTCGGAATTTCTCAGTAAGCAAAAATTAGACGAGAAAGACATGCCAAGACTGGAGGCCTTTGTTAGTTAAACTTGTTGGATATTTTTTTCTGTCTCAAGTTAGACAAGATTTTGCCTAGTTTAGTGAATTGTCTTGAAAGTTTTTAGTAGGGAAATGGGTGAAATCTTCGTAAGGGCCCTGCCTGTAAAAGCTTAATAAATAATTTACAGTATTCCACGCTAGGCAAGATTTTTCCAAATTTATTCAATGGCGTTGAACGATTTAAGTTATGAAAAAAGACGAGAAAAACTTGTCAAATACTCTTCAGGCTCTTGTTAGTGCAAACTAGTTGCAAATTTTTCAGTATCCTAAGTAAGACAAGATTTTGACTTTGTTTGTTAATTGCCTTAAAATTTTTCTGAACGAAAAAACTAGAAGTGGAAAATTTTTCAAATACTTTTGAAGCCCTTGCTAACAGAAAATTGTTGGATATTTTTCAGTATTCCAAGCTATGTGTGACTTTGTTGAGTTTAGTCAATAGCCTTGAAAGTTTTCAAAAAACTATATGAAGAAAACATGTCAAATACTTGCTAGTAAAAACTTGTTAGATATTTTTCTGCATCTCAAGCTTGTTAAGATTTTGCTGCCTTTACAAGGCGAACAAAATGTCAAATACTCTTAAGGCCCTTGCTAATAAAAACTTCTTTGATATTTATCAATATCCAAGGCTATAAAAGATTTTTGATTCGTCAATAGTCTTGAAAGTCTTCACTAGGAAAAAACTAGACGAGGAAAACATGTAAGATGTTTTCTTGAGGCCCCTGCCAGTAAAAACTTGTTGAATATTTTTCAGTATCCCAAGCTAGGCAAGACTTTTCCTAGTTTAGTCAATATACCCCCAAAAATTTTCAGTAGAGAAAAACTTGACGATGGAAACTTCTTTCCCCTGCGAGGTCTTATAAGGCTATGGAAAACTGTCTAGGACCTCGTTAAAACTTGTTTGTTTTTTTCGCGTGGGATTTAAAGATGTTTCCTTACACGAAAAAATTTCATGCAAATTAAAAATTATCAAATTTTAATACTTTCCTTTAACCAAAAAAAAAAACAACTTGAATAATTTTCTGGTAAATTTATCTACTTGACATATAGTTGCTTTCGATGGAAATGCAAACATTTCTCCCCTTTTCTCATTTCGCATACCTCCCATACAATTTAGCCACAGGGCTTCCTCTATTTTGAAAACATTTTACACCAAAACAATTCATATACAACAAGCTAAGAAATACATTCATAGATAGAACAATGTTTACCCGTTTTAAATCTCATGAATATTTATGACAACATACATACATAGCAGCATTTACAGTATTTGCTGTAGTATTGCAACATCATCATAGTGAGAGTTTTCTCTCCTTCTAAATCGATGATTGCATAATGATGATGCTTCATATGAATACACGAATTTTGGGTACATAAATTATCATTTTCTGAAAACTAACTGTTTATGGTCAAAGGCTGATGGTGCCAATCAAGTCATAGAAATAAGTTCAGAAATCATTCATGAAAAAGTATATCCTCCTTAATAAAACTTCTACGTACAGCAAGTAGGTACCAGAAGATAGACAAATAAATACCTACCCAAAAATTAATCCCACATTGTCAAATCTTGATTAGACAGCATATCGGGCTCTGACCATGCCCTAAACAGAATAATCCACATCCACACCTATCCTTCCTCAACTGACTCGGTTGGAACGAAAAACGAAAATGTTCACCAACAACTGTCAATAATCGTTATTTTTGCATGTTTCTCGAAATTTTATGATTATTACTCAAAAATGTGCCGCAGTTAAAGCAACAAGCGGGCATAAGTTTAATCCCATTAATAGCACACTGACTCCATTATTTTGTTTTTTTTTTCGAGAGAGAGAGAGAGAGAAAACGAGAGCGACTGATGCAGATGTATGTTGTATGTTAAATGAAGGTTTATTCATAAAGACCTTTTGAGCTTAAACCACCTTCATCACCAAGCACCAAGCATCATCATATGCTGCAAGTGGTGTCATTTTTTCGACGTTTATATGAGATCGTAAACAATTTAAAATCGAATTCATCGCTAAGGGAGTATGGTGGAGGGTTGGAAGAGAATATGGCTAGAGGGTGTTCGATAATGCGAACGTGCTAGTACCTACACAAATGGCCGACATCGGTATATTGATACGGTCTTTACTAATTGTGCTCGTACGGATATAAACTATCAATTATCCTCGTTACAGGCATGTTGCACCAATATGTATGGCTGACGCTGAGAAACTGTTGGTGAAAATTGTATCCGAAGGTTTTTGTAGGACATAAGAGAGAGAGAGAGAGAGGATGTTTAAACTACAGTCACGATAATTTTATACTCATTTTAATAACGAATTTTGGATAAGACTCATGGAGATGGCTCCTTAATGAGATTTCATTGTCCTTAAATTAAAATTTTCTTTTTTTTTTTGGTATTTAACGTATAAAACAGTAAACGGACAACAGACAGCAGCGCAGCAGCAAAGTGATGGAGTTAAGTTGGGAAAATTGCTGGACATTGGACTGCAGCATTCTGACATGGTATTTATATATTTATGTGTGAAGCAACAATAAATTAAAAGTAAACCTGTCTTATGGTACATATACACATATAATTGCTGACAATCATCAGGATGATGTGCTTGTACATTGTACATGATCTCTTTAAATATTCAATAGAATTAAGAAATGCATTATGAATTAATAATTGAAATAATGAATAGTAAAACGCTTTTACTGAATCTTGAATCCGGAAGCATAAGTTGTAAGACATTTTTTTTTATCTGAAGTTGGTGTTTCGTTGTATGTATTTGTCTGAGGTATATGGCTTGCAGCATTTTAGTAATGAAACTTTGAGTAAATTCTTTTAGCCAAAAATACACAGTAAATTTATCATTAGGAATCATTTACTTGAAGATGAGGATGGTAAAGATGATTAAATTACTTTTAACTTTGCTTTAGGTCTGGGTTCGATTCCCAGCCACTGCCACCTAAAAACTTAAATGTTTTTTTCGCGAGGTACTGCCTCTTGCGAGGAACTGACAAATCCTCCAAGAGTATACTTGTCATGAATAAGTGCTTCTCATTTAGCCGTTCGGACTCGAAAAAAATTGTAGGTCCCCTCCATTCCTGCCAACAAACACGCACACAGGAATGGTTTAGAGTTGTTAGTCACTAGGCCCTGGTTCTTCATGAGCTGTTGCGCCACTAAATTTATTTATTTTTTTTGCTTTTAGTTTAAAATTTGATTATAGTTTTCAAAATCATAAATGACCAACAAAAATTCAAAATTAAATACCTTAAATTAGAAATGTGTGAGTTACCCCAGGGGCCCAATTTCGCAAGAGTGAGTTTTTTTTCTGGGTACACAGGAAATGGCGTACACGTCTATTTTTGCAATTCCGCAAGAGTGGGTTTTAAGTTTTTGACAAATATCGTATGCAAAAGCAGTCAAATTTATTCACACTTGTTTTGGGCTTGAACGGAATGTGTACATGGAAAATCATTCACATCACTTGCGGAATTGGGCCCCAGTAAGAATAGACATAAAAATGCAAAAGATAGGAAAAAATTGTAACAGGCTGATTTTTAATATACATAGCGGTATTAAGGTTACTCATAATCTGAGAAAAATCCTCAACTATCCCACTATGACCACTAGCTCAGTTATAAGGAGGTCAAAGGTCACAAAAATAGAGTTTTGCCAAATATCCCGAAAACGGTTAGTTTTAGAAAAAAAGTTGTCATCCAATCAGGTAGCTGAAGTTATTTCCCATAGAAAATGCCTTAAGGAATTTTTCCGTAACATAAACCGCTAAGAAGCTATATGTCACTTCAAAGTCTCCAAAGTATTCTCCAAAAGTAAGCCCTTTTACACACTCTAACTTAAAGGTCGAGTACCAGGTGATTTTTTTTGATTGTGACTTGATTTGATATAACTTCTTAAGAGTTAATGTTAAAAACGAAAATTCTATGAATGTTTTTTATGGAAAATAACTTCTATTTTCTTAAACTTACCGCTTTTGAGATATTTGGCAAAAACCCTTTTTCGTGACCTTCGACCATTTATAATGGTTTTAGCGGTTGTTGGATAGTTGAAGAATTTTCTCAGATTATAATTAACCTCAATACCACCATTTATACCAAAAATCAGCTGATAACAAATTTTTTTCTTGAAAAAGTCTACCTACTAGGCTAAGTGTACCTACCTGCGTTTATTGTAGAGTGTAGACATCCATATTCACCTCAAGGATCGGGTAATAACTATGAAAATCAAACTTGTAAACGTGTAGGCAATTAAAGTGCTCAAAAAAAAATGTCGCACTACTCAAACGGAAAAGTGCAATGAACTATAACAAAATAGTAGCAATTAACCCATATCTGATGGCAGTTCCACATTATTATTTATTAATAAGAACCTTCAGAAAATATCCCTCTGCTAATCCCGTATTATTTAAGTCGTTGTGAATAGAGCACATAGGCGTAGGAAGGGGTGCAGAGGTGGGCATTTATCACCTTAGGAAATTAATTTTAGTAAAACTTGTCTGGTTCTATAAATTTTAACCAACCAAAGAAGCAAGGAAGTTTCAAACATCAAAATGTATATTTTGCCTACAGCTTAAGGTGATCGCCGCATTAAGGAAATTTGCCTCCGCCTTAGTTTTGTTTGTATTAACAAATTGCACCACTTGCACTGTCCAGGGTAGTCAGGTTTAAAAAAGCGGCATTACCAAACGTAAAATAAAGGGTTTTTCAAAAGGGACGCTTCAAAAGTAGAGCGACAGTTACAGCAAACGACGCCATATTTCTTGTTGCTCTTTTGACATTTCTCTTCAGTAAGGTTTACATTTGAAGATGGAAAGATATACGAGCCAACAACGAGTCGAAATTGTTAAAATTTACTACCAAAATTCGGAGTCAGTGGCCTCAACGTTAAGAGCGCTACGTCCAATTTATGGTCGTCATAATCGTCCTAGCAGATCAACAATTGAGCGTCTAGTGGAAAAAAAAAATTTGAATCCACAGGCACAGTACTAAATGTTCCCGTGACAGTGAGACAAAGAAGTGCCCGTAGTGTCAAGAATATTTCTGCCGCTGAGGCTTCAGTTGCAGAAAGCCCAAATGTGTCCCTCACACGTCGTTCTCAAGCGTTAAGCATCTCTGTGACGTCGTTGTGGCGAATTTTGCGAAAACATCTTGGCCTACATCCTTACAAGATTAAATTGACGCAAGAACTGAAGCCGCTTGACCACCAGAAGCGTCGTATGTTCGTGAATTGGGCTGAGCAACAACTTGAAAATGATTAAGATTTTCATCGAAAAATCATCTTCAGCGATAAGGCTCATTTCTGGCTGAATGGCTTCGTCAATAAACAAAATATGCGGTATTGGTCAGGCAGCAATGCACACGTACTCCATGAGTCATCATTGCATCCCGAAAAAGAAATCGAATTCCATACATAATGGCATCAAACGTACTTTCACAGAAATAAAGAGTTTCATTGATATCCAAAACCGTTTTTGTTTTATTTAAAAAAAAAACTTTTGTAGCGCTCTTATTGAAAAACGCGGTATTATAGTGATGTGCCAACTCAATTGATTAAACCGAGTTGAACTGGTTTAGATTATTCTCAAATCAAGTAAGCTTCAACATGGCAACATTATCAGGTTTAAATAACGTAATCACCAAACCTTCGTAAAATATGAATTGTAAGGAAGTTTTCATTCCTAAATAAGTGAATTAAGAAATCATAAAAATGTAATAAAATTAATTTAGGATGTGTTCAGATTTAATATTCCGAATCGAAATTTTTGGTGACTATTTAGCAAAAAGAAATATACAAGAATCTAAAGTTTAATTGAAAATTAGAAAAAAACTTAAGGATTTCGATAAAAAAATCCTTCCTACGCCAATTAGATAATAACAATGAAATTGTATATCCAGTTAAAATATTGGGTTGACCTATTAACTTCAAAAGTTTTCACTTTTATGTTTCAGTGTGAAACTGGGATCAATTGAGCGATTTAGTGAATATTACTGTGAGATTTTAATATTGGAGATTTTTTTGTTGCCAGAAATTGTACATTGCAAGAGTATTCAAATAAAATGCGGAACTTTGTTATTCAAAATTTTGACTTGCTGAATCTCATACCGCTCCAGGCCCAAGGTTGCAAGAAATTATGATTAAGCGTGATTTTTATGTTTCTAAGACCTGAAAAATGTTTTAATGCTTTCGAGTCGAAAATCATGTTTTTTCTTAATTCCAAGTGAAAAATTACTATTTTTATAGTCACTTTATAAAAATCATGTCTAACGTACGCTACAATCTCAAAAAAATTGAACCCGACTAATTATTTTAAAACAAACATATAGGGAAGTGAAACTTGACTCAAATGTGTATCATTACTAAATTTTTGTTTCTGTAGGAAAGGAACACATCCTATTAAAAAAATTCATCATTTTAAGCTGCTCACCACACATACACACTGTCTCAATGAGAAGAATCCAAAAATAAGTATGCTTCATTTCTCAATGTTCAAAATTAAAGTTTGTAATTTACCTTTTTCCCAGTTCTCTTTCAAACGAAGAAACAAATTGCTGGCGATTTTTTCTGAAGTTTTCTTTTAATTTCTTTGAAAAAATAGTTGAATGTGGTTACATTTTTTTTTTTTTTTTTGAAGATCTCATTTTTTCTCTTTTCAATATTTTTCAACTTAGAACTGTGAATCATGTTTTTTGAACTCGAATCATCATTTAAAACTATGTTTTTTAAATTTCTGAGTGGAAGCACTATCCAGGTCTTTCAGGTAGCTTACATTTTTGGTAAATGTCCCACAAAAAAAATAACAAAAATTACACGCGACATTGAAAAACTTTTTTAAAATTGTTAAACATTTTCTAAAGCTGGCCAAATTCTAAAATTTGTTGACTTTTTTGACCAATTTTACACCCATAAGATGAAATATAATTATTTTATGAATATCTTGCATACGTATACATAAATTACATATAAATAAATAGATTGCCAAGACCACGAGGCAACTATGCAGCAACTTTAAGTTGCTTGCAACATGAATCAACTTAAAGCTTCAGGCAAAACAAAGAAAATTGCGGTTACATATCACTTTTTTGATAGCACCACCGTATTGCACTTCGATTTGTATGAGCCCCATTTAGGAATTTGGCATAAACTTTTTGGTATTTAAAGTTGTTGCAAAAAAATGAAAAAAATAGCTATTGTAGTTTAAATGTAATCTAATTTAGATAAGGGCTAAGGTTTTAAGACCAAAAAAAAAATTGTTCCTATAAACTTTACGAGTATCTTGGATTGAATAATAACTAAATAAATGTTTGAGTAATATTTTCAAGAACATGAACCCCCCCCCTTGCAAAAGTTTGGACCCGCACTTGGTTCTGTGGTTATATCCCACCTTATACCAGTTGAGCTTAGTACACTAATAGAAGGGCCTCTGCCTATTCTTATTTAGTCACATATATAGCAAGCCTAGGACTATTTTTTACTGCCTGATAGATTTGTCTTGACATTGTAAATAATAGTCACATATTATTCATATTCAAGAAGACAGAATTAAGAATTTCAGACTTTGATTAGTTTTTCAAAATGTTTGCTTTACAATCAAATTTGTTTATAACTTTAAGTTTCACAGTCTCGTTTAAACCCTGAACTGAGTTCAATTGTTTCGCTGAACTAAAGTTTGAACCAAAAGTTAAGTTTAAACGCTCACTGTGAAACTGGAAGTGAGCTATTCAAGCTATAAACGAACTGATTGTAAAGATAATTTTTTGAAAAATTAATCAAAGTCTAAAATTCTTAATTCTGTCTTCATGAATAAGAATAATATGCGACTCTCATTTGAAAGTAAAAGGGCCCATTCACGTTGAGACAGTCGCAAAGATTGTCGATTAAATTGTCACAACGCCGGTCAGAAGTACGCATAAATCGTTGCAACCCGGTTGTACGGACGGATTGCCAAAAAAATATCAGTTTTTGCTAGTCTCTTTAAGTGTGAAGTAGGTACCTTATAATTATGAACCGAAACAAAAGAAATGCTACTCTTACTGTAGCGCTAATAGAGTGTCTGGATGACAAAAAAAAGAAGGCGAATTGGTCAAAAGCATGGTTCCTGAGATAGAAGAAGTTTATTATATGTCAGAAGAACCGGTGACTACAATAATTACCTAAGATTAAATGATGAAACCTTCCGTAAGCTGTTAGATGTAACTCGAAACCAAATCACCAAACAAGATACCATAAGTACAGAAACTCACTAAGCAATAACTTTTTCATTGGCTCCTTCCATTTTTTTAAATTTATTTTTTTAACCTAGAAACAAATCTTAAAACGTCTATTACGTTTGACGATAGTTTGCAAACTGAGTTTGAGTAGCTTGGTCGCACGGACTGTCTCAAAAACAGCCAATCACTATACGACTATTTCGGTCGCGTCGTAAAGTTCTTTAAAATTTTCAACGGACTTCCGACCTGTTGTTAGTCACACGGTCCGATGTACGATAAGGACATTCACGGTAGAATCCGTCGTATGCGACTGAAGTCCGTCGGACCGTTCTTACGACAGTTTTAATGTGAATGGCCCACAGGGATAAGCTTTTTGGATTTTTTTTAACTGCTTGGATCCAATGTCCTATTTAAGCTTGTTAGAAAAAGATTAACAAACACTGTAAATTGATATGAAACTAATTGAGGGATATCACCAACATTTCCACAAAATTTAAGCCTTAACACAAAATCTAAATAGCTATATAATAAAGCAGCAATATCTCCACAAATTTTAACCTCCAACCAATAACTGACTTTAGCAAATTATGTCTGATTGAACAGAAAATATTATATTCGAAATATAATATAGTTCCCATTATTAATATTTGACATTTTATTCCTTTTCGATTATTATTTTTATTGAATACGTGCCAAAAACCACTTATTTATTCAGTTGTAAATTTGTGTGCAAATAAAATTTTATATTCCAACTACATATATGTATGTACATACATATGTATACACCCACATAACATATATGTACACACAGAGAGAATATTATCCTATCATTTTAACCACTAACAAGCTTAATCACACATTAGAGCCCAATTATGGTTGTGGTGTAGTAATAAAAATTAATAACTTGCTGGTTATTATTACCAAACTGTATATGTCCTGATGCGCATCGTATATAGAGATGTCCTAGTTATATTAAACTACTCTGATCATTACCCATACAATAATTGTCGGTTCTTCCTTATCCTTTACAATCGAAACCCAAATAATATTCCTTATACCAAATGGAATGATAATTCCTTGAGAAAAAAAAAACTTCTACAACTTCAGAGAGTGTCTTCAAACAGTTATTATTGTATTAGTATGTATATATATACAATTTATATAAAGCTTTATACACATTGTTATGGATTAACATGCTAATCTGAAAATGTCTTTCTTGAATCCTTATCGTTTTTTGGAAGAGGACCTTTGAGCAAGACTATATGTACACAACAATAGACACAAGAAATTAAATTAGCTCAAATCATTTAAATAATTGACCATAAAAATGTAATTTGGGGGTGTATGTATTGTTAAGACCCTATACCTCAACTTGTTGTGGTACTGGTCGTTTATTTTTTTGTTGTTGCTGTTGTTTGTTTTTATTTTTTCGGGTATAAATGTTAATGTTTAAACATTGCTTCATCTGAGATTTAAGGATTATTATTATAGAGTAAAGGATTTGCCAGGAGATGTAGCGAGAATACAAATGAGTACTTTTGGGAAAAAAATTTTATTCTAGGAGATATGAATAAAAAGAAGAATAAACAAAAGAAATCCTTATGTCGTTTTTCATATTCGATGCAAGCAATCCAAAGAAAATTCTGGAATTGGAACTTAAGGACAATATTGGTTAAGATTTTCGTGGAATAGGGGCCGAAACCACTAACAATAGGTTTGTTCGTTGAGCCTTGAAGTAACCCTGGGGTCGGCCACAAGCGTTTTTTGCAAAAACCTTAACTAACCCTGACGAGCCAATTCTATGTTTTTTGAAACCTGGGGTCACCCTCAACTCGCTCTGAAGTAGAACTAGGTTTTTTGCTGGGACAAGTTGAGGTAAAGAATAAAATGTCGAAGTGGCAATAGCTCTGATGCATGTTTTGTTATTCACATGCTGCAGGTAATTCTTTTGTTTTTGAAATGGAAATTTAAGGAATACACAAATTTACTTAAATAACAACAAATAGAAATAGAAAATGGAAAAATGTGGTTTCTTTTTTTTTCATTTTTAAATCAAATTTTGTTTCTTACTTATCTCAACAACACAATTGAGAGCCGTTTGGTGTTTTTTGACAATTCTTGGAGTTGTCAATAAAACCTGCGTCTACCCTAGGTAAACTTCAACCAACAAACTTAATGTATTGTAAAATTAAGCTGATGGCCTTCTACCAAAATAACCGAGCATGTTCGTTGAGGTTATTTTTCATTTGTGTGCCACGCGTTGGAGGTCTTGCTCTGCTTCGTACACTATCAGGGTTAGATTCGTAGATTCGTTGGGCTGGCTCGTTGCTGTCCATACGCCCCACGTGTCCCAGCCATCTCAGCCGCTACATTTTCAGCAGACCAACGTCACTATATAGCCCTTAGAACTCATCGTTGAATCTTCTTTTCTAGATTCCTTCCAAGAACGATTCTTGCCAATCGCTGTTTATTCGGGCCAAGAAGAAATTTAAGTAGTCGGGTCCCCTCTCATAGAACCAAGAAGACTCTGTAAAAACCCCTAATCATGCCTGCCCTGTACATCAAGCCACATCAGGACAGGGATGATTAGGTTTTTTTTTTCAAAGTCTTCTGAGCATATATCCTGAAAGAATAGGATGAAAATATCCATGAGTGCCTTGAGAGGATGATTCTTCGAGTGAATCCAATGACTAAAGCACTTAAGCTAATTTTCATCCGATTCTTTCAGGGCATATGCTTCTGCCTTGTGTTCTCTGACTCAAATATGCCCTCTTTCTAAATCTGACCTTAAAGTCTCCCAGAACAATCTTGACGTCGTACTTCGGGCTTATATTGTACGTTTTCTTTAGGTTCTAGGAGATGGTAGAATGCTTTGTTGATTGATTCTTCGCTCCTTTCTGTTAGGTTGTGGTTGCCGATCACAGTGATGTTCTTGAATTTGAATTCGATCCAGATTGTGACCAAGTGCACACTTACACTTTGAAAGCCCATGACTTCTTGCCTAAGTCACAAGCCCACAACCTCAACAGCGGAATCTGTTCCTAATAGTACTTTCTGTTGTAAATATCACATGATTTTATCCCTCGTTTACTGTAACGTCTGCCTTAAGCCGATCCAGTACAAGGTCCCTAAAAATTGTTTTGTATTGCAGCATGCATGTGGCTTTTTTTTAAGGATATCTGAAATACGTTATCCTTGTTTCGTTTGCTGGGGCCGTCAACATTAAAATCATCCGTATTGAAAACTTGTTGTTGTTTCTAAACCAGAAATTTTATAAGCGAAGCACAACCACCCCCATCATATAAGCAATTAGACTCTTAAATTAATCAAATAGGAAAGCGCCGGATTGGCAGCTCCTTATAGACCTGAGCTTTAAATAGTTGAAGTTGCCGATTTGTACACCAAATTAATTCAATCTCTAATAATCATTCGTTGCCGTCTAATCTTTGGAGCTCCTTGGTGGGAACACTTTTTCGTTGCAACTAGTTCCACAATTTAATTGCTCTAGGTTTAGTATTTTTCGTAAGCCCCTCCGCCACCTCAAGGCATATAGCCAATTTTAAAATACACTTACTGATAATGATTTTTGAAAAAGTTATTAAAACAAGAAAGATCAGTTTCTTAGTCAGAACAAAATTTTTTAACCCTGTTCAATTTGGTTTTCTAAATGGAAAATCTACTGAAGATGCTTTAATACAGTTCTGTGATCAAATAATGCTCAATCTGGATAGAAAAAAATCCACAACTGGTTTGTTTGTCGACATAACAAAGGCATAAAGCCGGCTTCCGTGGTTTCATGTTAAATTGGTTTAGGTCATACCTAGAAAACAGATCTCAAAAAGTGAAGTTGTGTGGGGTAAGGAGTAATATTGGATAACTCAGTCTTGGTGTCCCACAGGGATCTGTATTAGGACCTATTTTATTCCTGATATACATCAATTCGCTCTTTGCACTTAACTTTAAAGGAAAGCCGACTGCGTTTGCTGATGATATTGCTTTATCTTATGGTGCAAACAGTCGTATGGACTTAATATCCGGTATAAATTGAGATCTGTGCATTTTAAGGATTTGGTTTACTGAACATAATTTGGTTATAAGCTCAAAAACTAAATTTATGTTTTTCAGTTTATCTTCAGTTAGTAACTTTGATGTTGATATTTATTTCCATTCTCCTGAATGTGAAAGATTTAAACTACCAGTTCACAAATTTTCACCTAAGGATGCAGTTCGCTCTACTTTTAATGGTCACTTTAATTGTTGTGACAATTGTTTTTTGGTGCAAAGAGTAAATGAATTTAAATACTTAGGGCTTACTACTGACTCCAACATGAATTTTTTCACTCACTCTAGTAATTTAGCTAAATATTTTCGTTCCACAATGAGATACTTTTATCACCTAAGAAATATAGTATCAGCTGATCTATTAAAACTAACTTTGGTATTTTTCATTCTAAGCTACAATATGGAATAGTTTGCTGGGGCGCCACTCATTTAAACAAAATTAGACCATTGTTAATATTGCAAAAACCGGCTGTAAGAAGGATTTGTGGTAAGCCTAGAAAACGTCCAAGTTTCCCTCTGTTTTGTTATCTGAAAATTCTTCCCGTACGTCATTTGTATTGTTTTAAAGTACTAAAGTCTTTTTTAATGAGATCAGGTAATCGTAATTTTAGACGTATATCAAGTCATGATCTTAGTGGAAACTCTTCTAATCTTTTAACTGTACCAATTTTCCGCACAATGTCTTTCCGTAATTTTTATTCGATCTCTTCGTATCGTTTTTATAACAAGCTTCCAAGTTTCTTGAAAACAATTACTGCTCCTGCTTTGTTTATAAAGAGACTAAAATTGTGGCTTTTAGAGCTAGACTATCTTAATCTAAAAAATGTTGCTTCTGGTACTCTGGTTTTGAATCTTTTGTAAAGCTTAATTTCTGTTATATAACTTTGCTCAATTGTTGTCCTTCTTAATTTCTTTTTTTTATTATTCTTGCTATTCTTTGAATTATAACTGTAGCACTCTACTTTATTTTAAATGCATTGCAAATCATATTATTGTGAATTATAAATATAATGTATAAATCATGGGGTACCCCACCCATACACAATTTTATATTATTTTTTTGTATTTCTGAAGGGGCATTTAACACTATTTTAATTACATTGTAATTTAATACAGAATGTTTCATTTTTTCTTATAAGTATACATAATTTCTTATATTGTAAGACTATAACTGATTTTTTTTTCTTTCAACTGTACCTATGTGTGTATTTATAAGGAAAATAAAAAACTTATCTGAATCTGAATCTAAAAAATGCGTTTTTTTATTCAAATTTGGGGTTATGTTTTTTGTCGAGATAATTTTTTTCGATAAAATGTTAGTGGTTATTCTAAAGTATAAACATTTGACTTTAAAATTTGTTTTGAATTTTTTCTTCGAATATTCCTTGGCTGAAACGAAGGGCAAAATTAAAACTACCCCACAATTTGTATAGTAAAAATTCAATATGACTGGACTATAAGAAATAAATATCTTATTACATATTTCAATTACAACCAGAAAAAAAAACATTCATATAAAATATTAATGTCGTTAATATTATATTCATTCAACTTATACATATATGTACATGTTTTGACTTTTTTAATGCTCGAACATTATTTTTCAATTCCCAAGTTAGTCCACCATGTGAAATTTCATCAGAATAAACAAATTATCGTATTTTAATTGGATCTCATTCCTTTTGAAAAATTAAAAAAAAAAAAAAAAGATATCGTTATACCTATCCATTCACCCACCACACACACACATTACAGGACTTATGCTGTTTTTATTATTAAATCATAGATCCCTTTTGCACAGACATCATATTCCCCACTATGCAAATAAATCCCTCCACTAATTCCATTTAATCACACGTTAAAATGCATTCACTCTCGTCGAGTTTATTTGCCGATGAAAACAGCTCATTAAAAATAAATGCCTACTCATCGCATCGATATCAGTTAGACCCTATAATACCCTAGATCAGGAGTAAATGTGCAATCTAGCGTTAAGTTGATGCTATGTTATATATACACATGTACTTACTCGATATAAGAGTTGTATTTAAAAATAATATGATAGCAGTTTTTTTTAGTTCAGTATTTTTGTATATTTGTTTAATCTTAATTATAATGCACGAATTTGCCTTCATTTGTTTTTGGCATGTTTCTCAGTTGTTGGAAACAGACAGTTTTAAAAAAATATTTAGTCTAATTTTGGAAGGAATTTTTATTTAAAAATTGATAGGTTGTCGTAGGTGTCTTTTTAAACTGATAACTAAGCATGATTACCCACAAAATAATTACAAACAGATACATTTACCTGACAACAACTGAAAGCATCATCAGGGCATATGTCATTCTGAACCACATGTAGGAATAGCATATTATTCCTGTGTAGCCCATCTCATATAGAATTTTCCAGCATTGGCCTCTTTTGCTCCTGCCTCATTTATCATCCAAGGACATCGCGATGAAATTTTAATCAATTCCGTTCATCATCAAAACAACCATAGACAAAATATGTGTTCTTCTGGTATGATTCGACACACACCATGGGTAGACCATGAATTGGGGCTAGAAAATGCACTCCATTGCGTTCATGTCACATGATGAATTACTGGTGGCCATCACGGTCTAGCACTGATGTTGCTGTGCTGCTGCTGCCACTGCTGCCGCTGCTGCCACTGCTGCCACTGCTGCCACTGACTATACTAAAAAGAATGGTGTCCTTTGTATTCTTGTGTCACTTTTGGACATCCGCGGCAATGGGTATATTGTTCAATGATTTTCATTGGAAACAAAAGTAAGCACATGCTCTCATAATAAGCACCATCTGTCACCTTCAAAGTGTGTGTCTCTTTTGGTGAAATTGAAAATGAAACAATAGGCGAACCTATTGTACGAGTATTTTGCATGATTCAGGACTTTTTGAACGTGATTTGTTGGATTTGTTTAGGCTTTTTACTCGTATTTTAGAGATGTGCACTAAAATGGTACAACGTTAAAAAAAAATGATGGCAAATAAATTAAATAAAGCTCTTTAAGTGGTTAGATACAATATCAAAAAATACAGTTATATTCGATTATAGTAGGGTAGTGTTTTTGGAAAATGTTAAAAATTGGAAGTCCTTGAGAAATCTACTCAATTTTGAATTGATAAAGAAAGAACTTTAACCGTTCAACAGTTTTATTTATTAATGTTTTTTTACAAAAACAAATTAATTTTTACTGTGACAATTTCTTTCACAACTAATTCTGAATAGCATTAATTAAATATCTCTCCATTCTCAGTCCCAGTATTTAATGGAAAAACAATCAATATATTTGTTTCGAATAAATGGTTTTTACATTTGTTGTTACGCGTTGCTTTCACTCTTTCAATTTACTCGGTAGAAATAAGATTTTTTAATTTAATTGGTAAATTCCACCAGGCATCAAACAAACAAAAAAATTATTTTCGATGTAGAAAAGGAGTAACAAATATGCTAGGATGAAGATAACATAGGAACTACCTGAAAATAGTACTTTAAGGAACATTTGAATACAAAATTAATTAGAATGTGTTTTTGAAGAGATTAAAAGAATAAAAAGTTCTTAAAGTATTGTTAAACACACAAACGGGAAGAGTTAAAAAACATAATAATCTGCCAATCTGATTTAGTTCATCTTTATTGTAAAAAGAATTGAAATTATAAATTTGTAGTAGCTTTTCATATATTGCATATGAATTTTTTATTACGTATACGACACAGTCAACCGATCAATTCAATAGTTAACTAAAATAAATTTCCTAAAAACTATTTTATAAACTTCAACAAAGTTTAATCTCATTAGAAATAGACTGGGCTTAGGGTTTTGAAAATTTTAGGTATATAAGACATGGAAGTTTTGAGAGAAAAATGGATATTTAAATTAGCTAAACAAAACTTTGTTGAGAGTTCGAGATGAAGAAAAAGAACGCCATCTTAATTCTTTACTGCATATGATTTATGGACAAAAATAACTTTATATCGTTGGAGCGGTTTTCTTAAAAAATTATTTTTTATATATCAAATCAAAATTAAAACATTTTTAAGTTAAACTTTTGGCATGCAAATCTTAAGTATTTATTTATGTGCATGTAAAAATAAAATTTTGAAACAAAATTGTCAATCCGTTTTTGGAATTTCGAATTTTCAAAAAATAATTTGAAACTTTTTTTAAAAATTCAAAAACTTTTTTTTTGAAAATTTTGATATACAATATTATTTAAAAAACACGTTCTATGACAGGTACTACTAATAGTTGCTAAGTGCAAAATTTTATAATTTTTTGTAGCAGGTCGTATTAATTTTAGTAGGTGTATGAAAAAATCTTATCAAAATCATAGCAGTAGTTTTTGAAAATAAAAAATATTTTCCCTTCCGGTTTTTTAACTTTTGTATGGAAGGTTTCGTTATTTTCTCATAAAAAGGGTTTTTCAACAGGGACGCTACAAAAGTAGAGCGACAGGGACAGCAAACAACTCCATATTTCTTGCCGCTCTTTTGACATTTCTCTTCAGTAAGGTTTGCCATTTCATGATGGAAAGATATAGTTACGAGCCAACAACGAGTCGAAATTATTAAAATTTACTACCGACATTCGGAGTCAGTGGCCTCAACGTTAAGAGCGCTACGTCCAATTTATGGTCGTCACAATCATCCTAGCAGATCAACAACTGAGCGGATAGTGAAAAAATTTGAATCCACAGGCACAGTACAAAATGTTCCCGTGCCAGTGAAACAAAGAAGTGTCCGTAGTAACGAGAATATTGCTGCCGCTGAGGCTCCGCAGAAAGCCCAAATGTGTCTCTCACACGTCGTTCTCAAGTATTGGGCAACTCTGTGACGTCGTTGTGACGAATTTTGCGAAAAGATCTTGGCGTACATCCTTATAGGATTAAATTGACGCAAGAACTGAAGCCGCTTGACCACCAGAAGCGTCGTATGTTCGTGAATTGGGCTGAGCAACAACTTGAAAATGATTCGGATTTTCATCGAAAAATCATCTTCAGCGATGAGGCTCATTTCTGGCTGAATGGCTTCGTCAATAAACAAAATATACGGTATTGGTCAGGCAGCAATCCACACGTACTCCATGAGCCATCATTGCATCTCGAAAAAATTACGGTTTGGTGTGGTTTATGGGCCGGCGGCGTCATTGAGCCGTACTTCTTCCGTGATGATCAAGACCAGCACGTTACTGTGAATGGGGATCGCTACCGTTCAATGATAACCGAATATTTTTGGCCCCAATTGGATGATATGGACTTGGAGGACATGTGGTTCACACAGGACGGCGTCACAAGCCACACAGCGAATGTCACAATCAATTTATTGGAAACCAAGTTTGGAAAATGTGTTATCTCACGAAATGGTCCAGACGCTTGGCCGCCTCGGTCGTGCGATTTGACGCCGTTAGACTATTTCCTGTGGGGCTAAGTCAAGTCTATGGTCTATGCCAACAAGCCAGCGATGATGGATGAACTTCGTACGAATATCGAACGTGAAATTGCAGCAGTATCGGCCGATTTATGCTTGAAAACCGTCGAAAATTGGGTTCAGCGTGTGGACTTCTGCAAGCGTGACCGTGGTGGCCATGCAAAAGAAATTGAGTTCCATACATAATGGCATCAAACGTACTTTCACAGGAATAAAGAATTTCATTGATACCCAAAACCGTTTTTGTTTTATTTAAAAAAACTTTTGTAGCGCTCTTATTGAAAAACCCGATATATAAGACATAAATAAGTAAGAAATTTTCTTAAAATATTTTAGAAAGTACTAATAAATTATTATAAGTATCGAGTTTCAAAAAAAATCGATCACATCGTTTTAGAAATATTTAATTAAAAAAAAAAATCCAAAAAAATATTTTTTTAATTAAAGTAAAGAAAAATATTTATACTTTTTGGAAGCCTCTGTACAAAAAAAAATTGAAATCAGTCATACTATTTTAACTAATAATCTAAAATTTAAAAAAAAATGGTTCTTTGGGGAATTACCATTAATAACCAATTTTTGAAAAATGATTTTTCACGAAAAGGAAGCCCTTACTAAAAGTAATTTATAGATTTTTTTTTTTACAAAAGTTATTGAGCCGTTTTTAATAAAAATACGATTGTGTAAAATTGCTAAAAAAAAAATTGTATGACAGGTACCGTTACTTTTGGTACTAAAAAAATATTAAAAAACTTGTGGGCATAATCACCAAAAACTACTATGCACCAAGTTTGAAGAAAATTGATCGACCAGACAGGCAGACAAACAGATAGACAGAATTTTGCCACACACTTTTTTGGTGTTTTCTATCATCGTAATGTCATGTTTGATTTTGATCTCAAATTTTTGTTTTTGCACGAATCCAAAACTTTACTTTTCGCAAGTAAATATTGGTATGCTTGTTTGAAGTACATACATTATTAATATACAGACAAATATTAAATAAAATAACAATAACGAACTTGATCTTAAGTTTTAAAACTAAATATTAATTTGACTTTTTGAAAGTCTTAGCCGATAATGAGAAAATTGAAAGTAAAAAAAAAACATTTTATGAGATACTGGAATAAAATGTCTGATGTTGTTATGTTAAATTATTTATATTCAATAGTAGACCGTTCAAAATTAAGCACACGGACAAAAATTATCAAAATAGTAAAAGCCAATTTAAAAAAAAAGTTTTAAGAAACCCGTAAATTCCATGTTAAAAAAAAACACCGGTAATTTATGGAAATGTTGAGTTTTGAAAAACGAATATTTAAAATTCGTATAGGTACAAGTACATAAGTATTTTTTTTATAATTCGAAAAAACATTTTTGTGAATATTTTGGTGCACAATACTATCATAACTAATTATATATTATTATATTGAATATTATTGAAATCATTCTTATCATGAAATTCAAAAAATTTAAAAAATTGTGGGGATATTTTTTCAAGAAATTATGTCTTTTTGATTTTGCCTTAATTAGGTTTTAACTTGGCAGTCAATAGTCGATTTGAGAAAGCAAAAATTATGTTTGGACATAGTTGTGGTAGTAGATGAACCTAAATGAGTAGGCAATCGATTTTTAATTTTCTTAGTTTTCATTTCGTCCCATCCTATCTGGTGTTTATATGCTGATTATGTGTTTAAAATTGGTATCCCTTAAACTTATTTGACCTCCTCTAAATAAAATTTTTAAATGCTTGTTTACTTTAAGAAGTAAAAAAACAATAATGGCTTACGTTATGCGCCTCATTTAACCATTAAAAGCAAAAAAAAAATAGATATATTTTGTAGAAGCAATTTCAAGTACTTTTTTTTTAGTAAATTAAAATTAAAACTCAATTAAATTATTAAATCAAGATCATCTTGACTATATTTTATTTTTAAGAAATTTGTTCCCATTCACAAACAAATTTCGAGTTTTATTTTTAACTTCAAAATATGAATGATAGTGTTAGCTCTAAAAATTTAAAAAAAATGGCCCCTTTAGAAATTTAGTTACATACTGTTTTCCTCTTATGGTTAGTTGATATTTTAAAATTTTATCATTCTTTGGTCTCTTCGTCTCTAAAAAAAAGTCAGATAAAATTTTTTTCACAAAGAAATAATTATGTCAAAAATTATTAACGTAACCATTTCCTACTAAAGGGCTACATTGATTTATTAGATGTTTTTTTTAAGGACGAACGTCCAGAAACAAACTAAGGCACCACATCCTCTTATAATATAAAATTTTAAACCCGAATAAACATCTAAATCCACTTCACCTGGTTGAATATTTTCTAGCATTTTGTGTTTCGTTGTGACATTTTTGTGGACACCACCGCTGCCGCCATCTGCTATATGGTCAAATGCTTTAGGTTCCTGGTACATTTTAAACATATAGACAAATAAACATATGCATGTATGTATACTGTACAAAATTTTCTGGACAATTTTGGTTGTTGAAGGAGACCGCACTTTGTATACGACTGGAGCGTGCGGTCGCATAATTTAAAGGACTGCTGGAGCAATGAAATGCCATTTAATTTCATCCTGCATGATATTCATTAAATTGTGCTCTACACAATTAGGAGTACCTGCACTGGCGTAATGAGAAAGTTCTATATGTAGTGTTTGCGAAGCTATTTAGTGCCACAATGATCAACCAACCGGAAATGCAAGGACACACCGCATATTTTCGGTTGAAGAAACCACTTGACATGGTTTCCATATAGGCCAAGCTTCTATATAGAGTTGTGTTGTGTTAGGGGAATTATTTTTTTTTTTCATACCTAACTCTAAAATAATGTATGAAGCTAAGCAAAGGCAATTAATTAATTTGAATTTCAGGTGGAATATTGCATTTTGAAAGTGATGCAATATTTCCAACTAGCTTCTGAATATGAAATATTAATTTTTAATTATGGAACATTTATTTTTGGCTTTGAAAATAGTTAGAGAGCCTCGACTTAAATAAGTTGAGGTTTGTTTTTAACCTTCATACGTAAAGCACAAACCTACACAAAAACACATTAAAAAAATACAAAACCTAAATGTTTGCTGTGGGTCCTCAAAGCTTGCAACTATAGTTAATTAAAATTGGTACTATGTTAAACATGCAACAACAGATAGCCTAGATTTTTGAACAAAAAAAAAAGAGAAAATGTAAGACTATCGAAACATATTTGACATTTAAATTGTTTTGACTAGACGTAGTGTCAAAACACTCAAAAAAATTCTTTTGTGCAGCTTTGAAGAGCGAAAATGACAAAAGCCAAATCACCTAATGTAAAAATTCTCCCAAAAACTGACAAAACTTCAATATTTTTGTGTAATTTGAAATTTTTCTAGATTTTCATGAAAAATTGCACTTTTTTTAATATTCAAGCTGGGGGCAGTTCGACCTGATGCAGGTTTCATTTAAATTTATAGTGTATTTAAAAATAAATATTTGTAGTCAGTACAGAGTGCTTGGTCTAAAATTACTGTAGAGAGAACTAAATTCACAAAATACAGTTGACGTGTACTTGAAACATACAATGTATCTCAATACATGTTTTGGCTGCTCAAACGCGTAGTCAATACAGACAATACAAAGTCAATAAATTAATATTGAGTTTTTATATTGAAACATGTAATGAGAATTTAAGACCCACAGTTTAAAAAGAAAAATGTATTAAGTATAAGCAAATATGTACTGAATACAGTGTATGTATTATTGAAGTGTACACATTACTTTAGACCAGCTGCAGTTGAATATGTGATGACTACATACAAATTTAACCCCGATAATTAAACAGAAAAAAGGATTAATCACAGAAAATTATGTAATGAATTAAAAAAAAAAAGTTGAAATGAACTCAACTCCATTTTGCATTTCACCCAGGTACGATGGTTGGGCATTATGGAGTTAACTTTTTGAACTATAGATTTTTTAATTGAATTATATGCAGTCACTCAATTTTTGTATTCATATTCTGTTGCCATGTAATGATTACAAACAACGTGAATTGAATTAGTCAAATATGTACTGACATGTACAGCATTGTGTTTAAACCTTACATTGCAGTTCATTCATTTCTTGAACTAGGATTTTGTACTACGAGTTGGCTTAGTGCTTTGCATAATCTTTCAGTGCGTATAAATATCAAAGTTCAATTTCAAATAATTAAAATTTTATTTTTTTTAAATACCCACAGTAAATCTGGAAGCTTTAAGAACAAGTACAGTAACCACAGTGAAAGATATCAATGACTTATAAATAAATTAATGAATTGAGCTATACTCCTTACATACAAATATGAATAACATTCTGTGATGATTATTATAGCATCTGTATTCAATATAATGTTATAAATGTAATGAGTACAGACAAATTTTACTAGCTACATTTTATGAAATTGGTTCTGTGGACTCTTTGCTGGGCACATATTAATATTATGATGAATTCATAGAATATTTTATTGGATACATTATACATATTTATGTTTTTAGTCCAGAGAAGTTTGAATTGGCTATATTACAGAGCTAATAAATCTCTGCAGTGAGTACATACCTTAACTTGTACATAATTTATCATTATCTGTACAGAAAAATCTGGGATAAGTGCCTTCATCTATGTACTAAGTACAAATATACTTTCCGATTCGTCTGTGGCTGATGAAGTTCTGCCCCCTTTTTGGGTTTTCTCAATTAACTTAATTTCTTAGCATCAGAAACTATAACAAAATTTTGTTTAAACAATTATAAACAAATTTTCTTTTTAGTGTGAACATGACCAAAAATATATTTGTACTTGAAGTCATTCACTTCTTAACTCAACGCCATCTTTTTTTTTGTTACAATCGTCTGAACACACTCACTCATTTGACAGTTCAGTCGTCATTTTGTTTTCTGTTGAAGTAAATACAACGGTTTGTTTTGTTTATCGTGTGTTTTTTGCTTTTTTTAATGTGAAGAGAAGTGAATTAAGAAACAAAAAGTAAAAACGTTAATGTACGTTCAAACGAAGAACTGCAAAAGAAATTAACACTGTTTAAACAAACAAATGTAAATGAACAACATTTATATTTTTTTCATTTTTTCATTGCAGAGTATCCTCTTTTTCTTGTACGGACATGGATCTGGTCACCCTTCTCTTGTTAAGCTGCATGTGCTAACTGGTATTTATTGTTAAACCAAGGATCTTGTTATAGTGGTTCCGTAAAGCTCCGCACGTGAGAGGAGGCATTTCTGCAGACGATGCTTTTTAAGCTTGAGTAATATGAGGCTTTAAAATACCTTATTTGAGACTTATGGGGAAAGGACATGGTGATTTCTTGCCAGCTAGCCTCCCAACGTCAAAAAGTTTTGACTCTGATTGTCCGAAGCAATACTTTAGCTTGAACTAATTTTGGGCACTTACTCCCCCTCCCTTATGGAAAAACGTTGCTTGGATAAATGGAGGAGTTCCTGAGTTGAAACACTCCTACCAACCTCCCCCTCAAGTTTGTCCCTAAGGGAAAAACAAAAAAAATTATTAATCTTATTTAAAAATCAAATATTCTAATCAAAGCTTATTGATCTTGTTTTTATGTGCGGATTAATCTAAGCTCAAGGCCATCATGAAACCAATAAACCTATTTATTCCCTACTCTAAATCCAATTTAGTTCATTTTGTCATTTTTCTAATCGATTTTAAAATATTTTTTTATATACAATAACCAATTGGCCCCGAAAGGCAATGTTTATGGTCTTTTACCTACAGGTTACACAGGGACGAACTGGAAAGCTCCTCCTAACTCCCTTGTAGTTTTATTTCATTCGTGTATTTTTTTTTTATTTTAGAAAACCCAAGCAGAACGATTTGGTTGTTTTTTTCATTAAACTCATGCCGCTTAGAAACGACAGCGTATCTGAGAAATAAAATCATAGATGTTCTGATGTTCAAAGCAGAACAATGGAATTGTGTTTATTCATATCGAAAATGTTGATTAAACACCCGGGGTATAAGAAGCATAAAAAAGATGTACCAATATATACGATTTTATCGACAGCTTATACAATGGACAAAATAAAAATAGAAAAAATATAAAAACACACAGAAAACAGAACCTCTAACCCTGATGGATAAATTGAACTGAGGTTCCTATACTCTCGCTCGATGGATATTATATAATCCTTGTTATGTCGAATATACACCATGTTATCTATATACATGTACATATTGGCTAGAAATTCTAGAGGAGGATGTAATCCTCTGATTTTTATAGGCATGGAAAAAAATAAAATCAAATAAGAGCAATGTTGTTTCTATCCCTGGTTCTCAATGGTAATAGCAATCGATTTCGGGCTCCAACTCCGAGGGCAAAAAGTCATTCATTTAAATGATATGATGGTTATTGGTTGCAATATCAGTAAATTGAGATCCATATTGATGGTACTTGGCGTAAAATGTTATCGGTTTTCGTCATATTTAATAATATCAGTTTGCCCATGCTCATGCTCGCTAGCTCGCTCGCACATTGAAAGATTACTATGAGCATCAGGAGAGTCTTTCATATGATTTGTTATGAATTTATGATGGTTTTTTTTTTTTTTGGTTTCATGAAAAGCAATTAGTGCGTTTTACTGCGGATACGGAGAAATTCATGTTAAGTACTCGAGTAAGTATTTTCTGCAATTAGATGAAGTGGTGCAAAAATTAAGATCTTCATTGAGGTATTACTAATGAGCAATTATAGACGACGCTGAAGGATTTGCCTATTTTTGATGTTCATTTTCACCGTTATTTCCTGATTAAATCCTAGGCTCCTTGGTGGAAGGATGTTCTATTAGTGTTTTGTGAAGTATTTCAATTTTGTTAAATTTCTTAAGGTATCTTGTGGTATAACCATTTGCTCAGCATTAATTTGAGGAATGGAACATCTTATAACAATACTTCAACAAATAATAAAAGCTTAGACTTTGTTTTGCGAGTAAGCTTACTCTATCTTCAAAATCATAGTAATGAATGATTTTACGAGTATTTGTAGCAAAATATAATATTTCAAAAATCTCACAAGACTACCTTAGCGTTACTCCAAAATTAAAATGCAAACTATTGAAATATATGAACATTATTCTAATTTAGAAATGAGATCTTGACGTCCTGTCCAAGGAATGAATTATTTTAATCAAAATTAATTTTTGCCAGAAATGCATTCTTTGATTCTCATTTGGAATTCCATGCACGATTAAACAGGGTCATTCATTTCGTGGTTTCAAGTTGGTAGCGCTGGCATTTGACACCTGTCAAACTCAGCTGTCATCTGAAGTGTCATAATAGTCGTGTTTCACACCAAGTTTCAAATAGTTTGAAACCAACAGATTAAGTCATTTTTAATTCAAATCCGTTAAAAGAGTGACAAAATTGTACTGTTACGTACCAAAGAGAGCGCTCATGAGAGAGTAAAATTTCTCCTCCATGTCAAATTTGGCCCGAGAAATTTCTTGTGGCCATTTAGTACTGGATATCAAATTCTAGATGTTCGTATGTCAGTTTGAATTTAAATAACAAAACAGAAAATATATAGCTATGGTTATGCTTGTTATTTTTTTTTTTGTTTTGTTTTTGATAAATGTGCATAATTTATTAATTTACTTTACATATATTTTTATTAACCAAATGATTTTCATAAAATTTAGTAATGAAAATTTGTATAAATCTTGTTTATGGTAGTTTTTTTTTTACGAATTGAAGTCTTATGATTTAATTTGTAATTAAAGAATATTTCTTAATTTTTTTTTCTTTCTTTTACATTGATTCTATAAAAATAAATTGATTGACTTATGATTGCCCTACGGCAGCTCTAGTCAAATATTCCTTTGGACGAGGTGCAAATTAGTGCTCAAACCGTTCCCGACATTTTGGCAGTTTTTCTTCTCTCTGAGAGGATTTCATCCCCACCCACCACAATTTGACACTTAGTTCGAAAACTTACTATAAAAGTGGTGTTTCAAACCACTTAGCTTTACTTTTCGTGCATTACACGATGATTATGGTTGTGATAGTCGACTGACTACCAAATCAATCGGTTAAATTGTGAAGAAATTTGAAGAAAGTGGAAGCATGCTGCGAAATGAAATGAAATAATGTTAAGTGTAAATACAGGATATAGGGCAAATTATGTTTTGGTGCCATGTCAAATTATGCAAAAACCAAAATGAAAAATGTTATCCCAAGTTTTATATTCGAGTAAGAAACTTAACTTACTCGACTATAAAACTTCTTATAAATATCTCATACAAAATTGTTACAATTCTTAAAATTCCTACATTAAAAACAATTTAAATCCGTGTTTTCACAATCCCAAGAAGTGGACAGAAATGTTTTTTTTTTTTTTAATTACAGTGGTGGTCCAGTATAACGAATGCCTATATAACGAATGATCGATTTTACAAAAGCTTTTTGGAAACCCGTTAGGTATTCTATATAACGAGCAAATAACGAATTTCACAAAATTAAATTAAACATTTTTAAGAAAAATTAATATTTTTGTTACGGACACAAGCTAAGAAAATAAATTAGTGAACGGACTCTTGATTTGTATCGTTATTTTATGAACTTTAATTTGTTTTGCATAATTTATTCTCCCATCTTTGAAAATGCTAAAAATTTTATTTTTATCAAGTATTTGAGGATAAAAATGGGTTGTGTTGGAAAATGCTAAAACGAAATTTCGATACATCGAATGGACCTTAGACTTTATATCATTACACCTTTATACCTAATACTGGAACCTCCACTGTAGTGGATTTTTTAAATAAAGAAAGTTGTATATAAAAATGGACTTATCAAAGAAACTTAATTTAAAAGTTAAAGAAAGGACCATATGTCAGCTTTAAAAAAATGTTTAATTTAAAATCCTCACTTCCTATACAATTTTACTTGCGATATATAAAGGTACTCAGCATTGGCGGATACAAGGGGGGGGTCATGGGGGTCATGACCCCGCCCTGGGGCTTTTCCCAGATATAAAATATTAGACACATGAATTCATCATAAACAATTAATCATAAACAAAAAATTTCACTGCTCAAAGGATATAATCCGCCTTCAAATTTATTTTAATTAAACGTGCGTATTTAAAGAGTTAAAACACAAAAATAAAAAAAAAAATATATATAGTCGGCTTTCTGTCAAAACAAATTTCGAATTTGAAAAATTCCTTAGATGACACAAAACACCGATTTAAAAGGTAATAAAATAGAATTTTAAGATAATGAAAGGTTTTAAAACTGGTTGATAGAGCCAAAAGAAACCATTACACAGTTACATTGTTATTGTGCATTGATATTCCAATTCAGTAATTCTTGTTGACCAAAAGTAAATTAAAATATCATTTAAGGACTTGCTAGGTTTTTAGAGAAAGCCGACGATATGTACATCGTTCGTGAAAAGTTGAAAAAATAATTCTTCTGCCAGAAAGACAATAAAAGTTTTCATTTCAAGAATAATATAGAATTCTACTTTTTTCTTACTATAGTATTTTTTTTTTTAATTTTTAGTAAAAATAATTTGAAATTGATTTGATGATTTTGTGAACATTTTTGACACCGTACACCGAATAGAGTGCTGCAACTGGAGCTGGAGCTGCAACTGGAATAGCTGTCAAAAAATGCTGTACGTGATTTTTTTACTGGCCCACTATGTGCTGTTCAGCTTTCTGACAGTTTTGGCATTTCAAGTCAGCTGTGCGAACTTAATTCAACACAAATAATACAAATTTAAACAAAAATTAACATGAATAATGATGAAATGGAAGCTAAAATGACTGTATGTCTTTATCAGAGATTAAAAAGAGTTTGAAACTCTGTTCAACCCCCATGTAAGCACTTGGTTGCGCTCACAATTTTGAAACGTCAAAAAAGCTGCATGCAAAAGTTAAAGGTTCGCCAACTTGTTCAGCTGCGTCTGCAGCTCCGTATGCAGCTGCGTCGTGTTTTGTTCGTATCATTGGATTTGTGTGTATTTAACATTTTGACAGCTATTCCAGTTACGGCTCCAGTTGCAGCTCCGTCTCCATTCTGTTCAGCCAATCAGATTACAAATTCCATGGCATCCCGTATGTGTACTCTTCGATCGGTCATAAAAGGACAGGTAGCAACAGTAGATGATTTTTCAGACAGAATTTTCAAAAAGTTAAACTGAACCATGAAAAAAATTTGAAAATTTATTTAAAAAAATGAATCTCGGTGACCTTTAATAACAATTTAGTGACCTTTGATATAAAATATTTATTTCTTAAGATAACCTTAATATAGTACCTAAAAATTTTGTTCAGTGACCTGGAATGAATTTAAAAAAAACTTTAAAATCCTATTTAAACAAATACATAACCAATTAATGTAGCTAGTTGACCTTTTATCTGCGGCCTTTTGAATTGGGCACAAATTACAAAACCGTGCAAATGAAAAACTCGCATTCGAGATCTTGCAAATAAAAATTCCGGTAATTATGTGACCACTCAATTTTGAGTAGGTATTCGAGATTTCAATTTTCGAGATTTTGGTTGACATTTGCAATGTTTTATTTTTACTTAGTGTGAGATATCATTTTTCAAGATCTGTAAATAATGCAGTTTCGATATTTAAGATTTTAGTATCTGGCAAATTTCTCACAGTGAAGTGCGAAAAATTGGGCGGTATTTGGAAAAACTTTTACAGTTGATTCAAAATTTTCTAAGTCCAACTCAACAAATTTCTAAAATTAAACTTTTTACTGATCGCATACATTCTTTGCAAATATCCTAAATGACATATCGCTTGCTTAATTTCAAAATCAAGGTCTAGCAACCGTTAGGCAACTAGGCTGTAAATTGCGATCAACTTTTAGTTTCTAGCACTATGAAGTAACTTTAAGCATAGAGCAACTTGAAGACATGAGTGGTAACAAGCCTTTTTTTTTATAAAAAACTTCCTCATTTTACTTCGTTTTCCCAAGACTGTAATTGCTTACGCTTTCCCATTAACTTGGGTGCACCATTTTGGGAATTCAAAGATTTTTGTTTTGTAATTTCGACGTTTCATTAATTTGTTTAGTTCGGGGGATGTCATTAACACCACGACTCCACAGGAGATAATTTCTATCAGAATGATTATCTTGACATGAAATATCCAATGGAGTCACTCCGTTTCATCTCTTGTTGGGATGACAGAAATACCTCTCCGCGATTATATCTTGACAGAGATCTCCGACATGAATAACATGATTTGCCCAGCGCAGACAGAAGACAATGTTAGATATAAATATCTGATATTTAGTTAGAGAGAAATTATATCCTGTGGAGTCGGGGTGTAAGGAAAGTGGTAAGTATAACAAAAGTAGCTTTAAGTTGCCAGGCAAAAGATCAAAATAGATCTTGTACAGTAAATACGATCTTATTGTAAAAGAGTTAAGATTTTAGGGGCAAAAATAAACTTTTCCTTAACAATATTTTTAGTATCTAGTGGCATGATGGTTCTGGCTTCAATTCTTTAATTAATTAATTTATTTTTCAAAAAATATTTTCAATGGAAATAAAATGTACGACTGTATTGCAGGTACTTGCTCTGATGTTCAAGTTGCCTTGAATTAAGAACTTTTAAAATATGCCAGTAATTACATATATAAAAATATATAAAGTGAGGGCATTTAAATTGTTCTTTTAATTGTTTAACAACTTTTAAATAGCTTAAAACCGATTTGATAACTTGAAGAAATATGAATATAAGCACAAAAAAAATTAAAATCGTTGTAGCGATTTTCTTGAAAAAAAATTTCTTATATTAAATAAAATAATAATTAATTTTAAAATACATTTATAAACTAGTTTCAAAACATTTCATCAACGCGTTCTTGAAATATTGAATTTTCAAAAAAAAAAATAATATCTTCTTGTATAGCAAGTACCGTAATTTTAAAAGGTAAGAAATATCCCCTCCGAAGAATTAAAAAAAATTATTTAAAAATTTGAAGAAAATCGCTTCAGTGGTTTAGGCTGTAGCTGTAGGTCAAGGAAAATATAGACAGACTACAAGACAGAATTGTGCAACCCACTTTGCTCGAATACAAAACTTGCCTTATATCGTAAGTACAATTTTTTTTTGGTGCAGTACTTTATTGAAATTTTAAGAAACGTGACCCCCCCCTGGGGCAAAGTCTGGATCCGCCCTTGGTACTCAGTATATGACAAGTTATGCATTCATATAAAAAGGGTTACGTACCAATAACCGACAAAAAAAAAACCAACTTTGTTTTTACCGACTACTTAAAATGTCGACATTTTAAAATCTAGTCTTGACAAAAAAATCGACTGTCCTGAAAGAAGTCCAAAAAAAATTGACTTGTCGGTAGTTTTCCTAAACAAAAAGTCGATATAAATTGACATTTGAACCAGTCGACATTTTTAGTTGTCTATATTTTTTCTGTCGGTCTTTTGAACGTAGCTCAAAAAACAACGCTCTGCTTTAAATGTTTCACCGAAATGAACATAAACTAAAGAATCCTAAAGTCTTACCTGGCTTTTCAATAGGAACTTAAAAGTTCTTTGATGCTAGCAAATTTAAGTCTTAAGTTCTTATGAATATTGCTTAACTCTTATAATGTTGAACTTTTTAAGATATTTATTTATTTGATACAACCTTTTGTTCTGCTTCAAGACAATTTAACATTTTGAAAATCGATATTTTAAAAAGTCGGCATTTTAAAAATTGTTAATTTTTTTTACAGATTTTATTATTTTTGTCGGGATTATAAAAATCGACCTTATGGAGTCAATATTAAAAAAGTCGAGATATCCAGGCTAAACCGGATATTCTGTAAATTTGGTACAGAGAAATTTTCGGTTATTTCTTTTTATTTTTTTTTAGAACCAAAAATAACGGCACCTGCTATACAATTTTCTTAATGCAATTTTACAAAATGTTATTTCCTTAAAAATGTCTCCACATATTTTCTTAAAAATCATTTAAGAAACTGCTTTTAGTGAAGGCTACGATTAGTTGGGAAATAATTCATCAAAAAACGGTTTCTTTTGGAAACTCCCAAAGAACCGTTTTTTTATTTTCAATTGTCCTGAAAGCTATGTTACCAATTAAATATTTTTATTGTATGCAGAAGCTATCAAAAATTCATTTTGTAGGTATACAAATATTTCAAATGAGTCTAAACAATTAATTGAATATCAAGATTTTCTAAAAATATGTTATGAATTAAAAAAAAAAGATTTCTTGAAAGTTCGAGATTTCAAAATTAGCTTGAAAGTTTTTTGGGAAGTTAAATTTAATCTGCACCATTTTTAAAAACATAAAATTTAAATATTTCCTTAAAAATATTTTGAATTTTTTTATAATGTATAAATTGTTTTATGTAAAAAAAAAAAACTGCTCCAACCATTTTCACAATTTTGTTTTTATGAATTTATGTTTGTTCTTGATTCATATTCTTCAACTAAGGCTATTTTGTTGATTTAGCAATTTTATAAATTAGGATATTTAATTTTGAACAAAAATTTTTTGAACGAAATTTGTCAAATTCGGCTTATTTTCCGAATTATATCGTACATATTTACCAGTGTGGGAATTCTCTCAGAATTCCAAGTGTGATTTTAGTATTATTTTCTGTTTTAAGCATGCTTATATCACAAACAAACATAATTCAATGTCCAAAGGCCAAATGTTTATAAAGGGCTTCTGGCTCACTTGGGTGCGTTTAAAGACCATATGATTATATAACCCACGCAAATAGAGCAAAATTCCAGAAAAATTCTTATACACCACTGGCCCATCGTTCATGGAATTTTGGACCAGTTAGGCCAAATGGCAAACGTTGAAACGTCATGTGTAAGGTTCTATGTAGAATGTTTACACCACTGTCCATTCCAATGGATTTATACTGCGAACAATCCTGTGGTGTATTGCCATGTGAACCAGAGCTATGACCCAAAACCAAAAGTCTATAATGATGTACATGTACAGGTTTTATATTTGTTTTTTTGTGTACTAAAATGAGTTTTACAAATATATCTGGCACTCTTTGCAAATGGTAATGATATTATTACTTCGGCCAATATTAATAAAATAATTAAATAAATATATAAATAAACATATAACATTGGCCTAATGTTCGGTAATGATCGGTTTCGATCATTTTGCACCACTTCAACCAAAAAAAAAATGGTGGAAAAAATAAAGTGAAAAGTTTTACGTGAAATTTTAAAAATTACCTGATTGAATTTTTCAAACATTTCAAAATTTCACAAAAATTATTTCGAAAAATAAAAAAATATTCCTTATCACAAAAGTCAATAAGAAAATTTTATAATGTTCACATGATTTTTGTGAAATATGAATTTTTGAAAAATTCCAAAATTTCACAAAAATCATCCTAAATCAAAAAAAAAAATCGAAAATCACATTCGATATTTTAAAACTATTTTATTTACTAAAGGTAGGATTATTCTTTTTGAAAAATTCAAATTTCACAAAAATCATTTCAAAAATAATAAATATCATTTTTCACAAAATTTCAATTAGTGTGAGTTTCTAAATCTTACCTTACTGAACTTTAAAAACAAATTCTCAAAAAATAGTTTTTAATTTTACATTTTTGAATTTTCAAAAACCCAAATCAAAAAATAATTTTGTAAAATCAAATTTGATATTTTTTAAACTTTTATTTTAACTTTAACTCAAATTTCACAAAAATCATTTCGAAAAATAATAAATTTGGTTTATCACAAAACTTCGATTCGTATGAATTTCATAAACTTTCCTCAATGAACTTTTAAAAACAAGTTTTGAAATTTCAAAAACCCAAATTTAAAAAATAATTTTGAAAAAGCATATACTCACGCTTTTGAAAAATTTGGCTATTTCTTGAAATTTCGTTCAGCTTCGTTCACTTTGGATTCTGAGCAAGCATTGAAGAAAGGCATAAAAGTTTTTTTGTAAATGTTTTTGACCTTTTAGCAATGAATTCACAAATTGTCTTGTTTCTTTTTTTATTTATATTTTTTTATCAGATATTGAAATAAATTGTTTGTTTGATGAAAGTATGAACTTTTGAACCACTTTATTAAAAATACTATGCACTTCCGACCCACTTCTTTTTGGGGTTTGGGCCCTCTTGGTAAATTATAAATTCATACAAAATTTATGGACTTTCAACTCACCCAAGTGCAAGTCAAAAGTTCACTATAGACTTTTGACTTACGGATTTTTAACCCTGGCTAAAACAAATAATTATAAAAATATTTAATTTTTCCTTAATCTTCATCACAATCCGTTCTACTTGGTTTTCAACAAATTTAACCTTACATGACTTTCAAATATTCTCTTTATTTTATCTCACCCATAAATATGTATCTTCTACGATTAAATATGTGCCATTCCTTATTTTAGATGAAAATCGTATGTTTTAAACTACGTGCATAGTAATTATTAATAATTTCATTTGATATGGTGAAAACCTTTGATGTCTTTACTACGAATATCTTACCATTCGAAAGCATCCTTTTAAACAATTGTATCCTTCAACTAAAAGGGTTGGAAAACTTGAAATTTAATCTTCCAAACAATAATTTTACTAATACACATAATAAATCCGGATCAAATAAGAAAATATGTAATATAAGAATTACTGAATGCCCTCTATACTATCACATGCTCTCCTTTTATTTAATTCACGCAAAGACATCATTTTCTCTGGGTTAAACCAAAACAATCCCCCAACTTAACATGAAACGCAAGTTAACGTATTGAACCATTAACACATTTCCGTCTCGAGCTGCAGCGTAACAAAGGATTACTCCCTAGAGGGTAGTTTCCATTTCAATTTTATTTTAAGTCATCTGCAAATGACTTCATGCACTGCACGACTGCACTGCATAGCGCAGCACCCAACACCACTCATGTCCTGTCTAAGCTTTACGACATTATACGATATTAAGGACACACTTTAATGCCAGGAAAATCACCAATTGTCTTAGTATAGCGCTGAATGTTCCAGTATACTCAATTGCAATTTCCTCTTCATTGTGTTTTGTGTCACTCAAATTGCAACCATCAAGATAAGTGCTTTTGGAATAATATTGTTTCACATCACGAGCTAACCCAAGATCCTATAACCTACACATATACACTGCCAGAACCTAGAAGAACCAATTTCATGCAACTCGGTCAAGTTTAAATGGGAAAACTTTTATAGGCAATTTCAACTTCTTTTTGTTTTTGTTTTTTTTTGTTTTTTAAATGCTATTTTAATTTTTATTTTTTTATTATTATTGGCATATGGGTTAAGTGTGGGTGACGTTCTTTCTACAGAAACGAAACCAAGAAGAAGTAGACTTTTTATTACATGAAGTAGATTAAGTTTAAGGACAACGCTTACAAGAGTAACCATTGAATTTCAACTGACCTACATAAAAGTTTTGTGTACTTGAGGTGTACTAAGTTGAATTAGTCTTTAAGGATGCAAAAGAGCGTTCAGGCAAGTGAAACCTTTGAACAATTTTACTTTACTCTTGGTAAATTAACCTTTTTATACTTATATATTTGTATATACATTATACAAACAAAAAAATGTCAGGCACTTAATACTATTAAGGGAATTTTCAATTGCTTGTTAAGGAATTGGCTTGACATTTATTAAAGTGATGCCCAACGTCCAACGTTAAGTTGGTTTTGGTTAGTTAGGTCAAGGATTCAATGATAGCAACGTTGTCGTTGGTTAAATCTATATAATTTTTGTATATAGAAAGGTCAAGTGTTTGTTTTTTTTTTTTTATTGGAAACAAAAATAAAAAAAAAATTGAAAATAATTCAATCTGCATAAGAATAATTTTGATCAAGGTCGATGATTTTATTAGAGTTTGAGAGATTTCATTTTATTTTTTATTAGTCAACGAGAAACCCAAAACCTATTGATTTTGTTTTTCGTATGTCAATGAGTTTTTTTATTTTACATAAAATGCATTCATTTGTTAAAGATTAATTTGTTGGGTTTTCAATAATATTCGTTATTCAATTCAAAGAATCTATTTATTAATGAAAGAACAATCTAAAGAAAGAACACAGCTGGGCCAAAAATACTTCCTTGTGGAACCCCAATAGCTATAGTTCTTAGCATCCTTGCATTGTTCAAATGGAAATAAGATTTTTCTGAGAGTATAAGAATTTGCGTGTAGATAATCCCGAATGTGACTTTATGGACTCGAATCTCGAAATTCCAGGTGCAAATTGTGTGTCTTTTTTATAACTTATGATCATCCATAATTATTTAAGCACCATTGTTGTTCTCATTTCATTTCCTTAACTCAAGCCCACTTCAAAATTCTACATAACAGTAGGTATATAGAAAACCAATACTTGCATCTATAATCTCGATTAGTAGAAAATGCTTTCACACAGTTCTTGTGAACTAGTTGACAGCGTTTTTCAACATATATAGGATATAGATGAAACATCATTAGGGCGACATGGTTGCTTCCTGCTACATGAAGCAAATGCAACATACACTCTGCTGGTAGGTACATAATATAGTTCCATGCAGGAAGCCTAATGAAAATGTATCCTTTTCTCCATCCAATAAAGGGGACATGCTTTAAAACTCGTATAACATCGAAGCCAAAGAGGACGCCACCTCGGTTATAAACATGAACAGGATATCAACATACTACACTTGATTTTATTTCTGGAAAGAGAGACATAGTCGTTTAAGAACAAGTATTAATATTTAGCAAAAACAAACAAACAAAGCAACAAGAGATACAAAGCTTTAAGCTGGGTTAATATTTCGAAGTAAAAAAAAAAATGATTTCTTTAATATACTTTGAGACATGGAATATTTGTATTCAGAGTAATTTAATCTGCTTCATTAATTTGAGTACAATGTCATTTAAGATGGATTTCTGAAATTTCCGAACACTTTTTGAATTCCAATCAAATGTGAAAGCATCGACTCACTAAATTTATACACACACACTCTACTGAATGCCATCATTTAACATAAGAACTTCTTCAAGCAATCATGTTATAAGTACTATGCATGTTTGTGTCACTTACATGCTCTGATTCACAAAGTGTACGCTTGTAGTAGTAAGCCGTTCAATCAAATTTGTACGTGTATATGTGTTAAGAAGTTATCCGTTCACTGAACGCGGTATTAAGTGAGTTGAAAGTTGAGAGACTTTGGGATTGAGAGACATGATTTGAGAGAATGATTAGTCGGAAATATATCAGTGTAGATGTAAATAAATTTGTGATATTTTTATGACAGTAGGGCTTTGCAAACTACGCACTTACAATAAAAGTGAAAATAACAAAACGTTTAAGACATCCGTTGCGTAAAGGATCATAGAGCCTCTAAGGCTACGGTTACAGAGGATGCGTATTCTGTTCTGACGAGTAATCGATCTGATGAAAAATTGTTTTAATATATTCGTCAAAACTGTTAATCCGAACTTTTTGACACAACTTTGCGTTGATATTATTTGCCAGAACTGTTTGTCAGACCTGTTCGTTAGAACGCTGCATAAAAAATGCATTTGATTTCCACGATCGAACATTCTGACAAACCTGTACGGCTTCGAACGAATAAAATGCTTTCATTGTTACCATTTGTTTTTTTGTTTTGACAGTTATTGTTCGTCAGAATATGCAACAACTATTTTCACAAACTCCTGAGAAACAATTCTGATGAATACGTCTGAACGATTGCAACGCATGCACTGTTAACACTACTTCTGAGGAATACGTCAGAACGATTGTTCGCCTGAATACGCATCCACTGTAACCGTAGCCTAAGACACTAATGCTAATTCTTGATCATTCAATTTATTTTGCAAAGGCTTTGGATTTCCATATATGTACTATTTCGACTGAGTGACATCACTGTTTCTACTTAAACAAGTTAAATTTTAACTTCTTTATTTACCTCAGCAATGTAAGAATTTAGCAATGGAATTAAATTTAACCAGACTCTTAACGCAATTGACAAATATTAAGTAAGCCATTTCCTAAGCCATCTAACCGACAAGTCATTTAAATGCCACTGATTTTAATTTCTAAATTTGTATAATTTTTTTTTTTTTGTAAAGTTAAATAAAATAATTTTAAATAACAAAATAAAATATTGCTAAATGATTTGGTTCCTATATAAATATTTGGGGGCTCAACCGGGATTACTGCTTTTAAACGATTTGTTTTATAAGACTTATTAAACATGTTTTAGCTTTTTAAATCACGACTCTGGCTAAACGATGGAACCCATACAAAGCACCAAAACTTAATCGAATATTGATCATAAGAAAATTCAGCTACCTCATAAAAGCAAATATTTAACTAAACTACATTTACCTGGAAGTCATGTTCCACAAAGTTAACACCTATTTTAATGTACCTATAAAATTTAATCTCTCTCTCTCTCTATTGCTTGCAGGGCTGCAAAATATCTTAAAAGTATTTTCCTCGGCATCAGTTTCAGACATGTTAAATAAAGACTCAATCCTATTCCCTTACTTTATCGCGAACAGGGATTTTACCTACATATGTATCTCTCTGTGTGTATAAGTATATGCAATGCATATTCCACATCTCCGGCGGACTGAATAAGATTTTGCAAAAAAAAAATCCTTCTTTGGCACAGTCAAGCTATATTGAATCGCAAATAATCATGCTGTTTCGTGTTTACCACTCAATGAATGTGCAGTTTCCATGAAAATTGCATCTGGCTGCCGCAAAAATATGGAAATGGGAAAATCCAGATGTCATCTGGTGGTGTGCGCCGCTTTCAAAATCTTCTTCAAGCTATTTAAAATGCAATGTTCATCCGGTCTTCAAGTGAATTCACAAGTGCCGGGTAGCTGTTGGTCTGTTCGAACAAAAGGAATAAAATGAAAAGCTGGCTGAATTTTTGCTAAAGCATATCACTTTCAGTTGACCGCACTTTTTCATTGTCATCGCATCGACTTTCCTTTCTATTTTGCATAGGATTTGAGATGTATACCTGCATAGATTTTTCATGAGAAAAAATTGTTAGGTTAGTGTATCTCTCAAGGGTACTTTACAGAGATATTTGAAAAATAAAAAGCACTATCGATTAGGGGGGATTTCGATTTCAATAGGGAAATACATAGAATATTTTGTATTGCAATTGAATGATTTTTTATTTTATTACATTATTGATTTGAGTACTTATATAAGAATTTTTTCAGATACTTTATACAAGGTAGTTTGTTTTCATTTTTTCATTATTTTTAAAAAATGACTTGGTAAACTTTAGCTGAGATTTTATGAATATTTAGGGACAGTTTGTTCACATTGGGTTAAATTTGTAAAATTTTTCACAGGCTATGATTAAATACAGCTAATTAAATAATAATATTTCGGTTGTGAAAGAAACACGAGGAGATTTGGATAATGATAACCCTCAAATAGAAATAAGAATAGGATCACAAGGGTGAGGGTTTTGACCTCCTGGGCTCAACTTTTGAAGCCTGCCTGGAGTACGATGTAAACATTTAGTTTAAGCACCTCAATGCTCAAATTGGAAAAGCAGACACTTTCAGCGTCTCCAACTAATGGACTTTTCAGAAACTCGTAATACGGTGATAAGTAGCACTGGGTTTCTACGGCTAAGAGACAGTTTTTCAGTGCGAGATCAACCAAATCTCGGGGTTCAAACTGAGTTAACTCTAGAAACGTATTTTTCAGTCAATTAAAATGCTCAATTTACTCCAAGTTAGCTCACCTAATTTGGTGAGTTAGTTCAGGGATCAAACTGACGGCCGTATCTCAATTTCTACAGTGAAAGTTACAAATAAAGTTTTAGTAATACAAATTCTATTGAATAACTTACTACGATGTTTTACACTTTCAGCTTCACCGAACGAAATAATCCACCAACCCACCACACAATAGTGGCACCAGCACGTGACAAAATACAAAAAAATAAATTTGGTGGCGCAACAGGTCATGGAGAACCAGGGCCTAATGACTTACAACTCTCAACTATTCCTGTGTGCGTATTGTTGGCTGGAATGGAGGGGACCTACAATTTTTTGCCGAGTCCGAACAGCTAGATGAGAAGCACTTATTCATGACAAGTATACAATTTAAGGATTTGTCAGTTCCTCGCTGTTCTTAGGTGGTAATGGCTGGGAATCGAACCCAGACCTTGGGCATGACAGTCCAACGCTCTAACCATCATGTCACGAGGTACTACAAGCTGACAAAATACACCAGCTGATATTTTATATCAACAGACAACACCCTACATTGTAGGGTGTGGGCCTACATCAGAACCCAATGCCACACAACACAACAACAACACCACACCACACTCTTCCGGGTCAACGACATTCACTCATCCTCCTTACAGTTCACATCATCTTGTAGTAGAAAATTCAACATGAAGAGGTATGAGTTTTGGGTAAAAGATGATCCTCACGATTCATGAACCCGTGTTTATTCCCAATTATCTGATAATTTTGAATTAGAGAGGACAAATTCGATTAGCTCATGCAACTTGTGGTGGTGCATTTAAAGATAGCCTTTCTGGCCTCCGGCGTTTATAAAGCTATTCTCCCCCTCGGATTACTCCTGGGCTTGAATTAGTTAGTTCAGGGCTAAACTAATTTTTTCTCCCTCATATAAGCCTTGGGCTGTAACTGGAATAAGATTCCCACCTTTGTTCTCACTTTTTCTCCTTCTAAATGGGTCCAGTTCACCCCCGGATTAAGCCTGGGCTGGAATTAGATTCCTTCCTTTGTTCTCCGTGCTTGCTCCTTCTGAGTGGATTCAGGCTTCAGGGCCAAATAAAGTTGTTCTTTCTTGGATAAGCCCTGATGGGCTGGAATCAGATTGCTACCGTTGCTCTCCCTGCCTGCTTTTTCTGAGTTGGTTCAAGGTCAAATTCAAGTTTTTCTTTTTCGAATCAGCCCTGGGCTGAAATCAAATTCCTTTGGAATTGTCTCTAGTTCACATTCTGAAAGTGAATATTTATGGGTTGTCTCTATTGCAGTAGCTCATTTATTTATTAATTATAAATATTAATATTTCAAAACTGCAGTTTTTTCCAAGTTCTTTCCTTATTATCTCAAGTTTTATCTGCTTTATTCAGGAATACTCACGACTACGACGAGCTTACCTCAGCATCGATATTCTAAGTGTGTACTCCCCCAAACCATTTTTTTTTAATTTTAATTATTATACCAGTCATATTTATTTCATCATTTTATTTTTTGCTTATGGCAATCTTTCAATTTTTTTTTTTAAATTTCATCACAATTTTATTTTAATTAAGAAGCAAGAAAAATGCACAATCAATAAGAAAACAAAAAAATCCCGCAATAAAATTAAGTTTTTCCAGACGAACAAAATCGGTTGATTGGTTTCCTTTGATTTCTTTCTTTTATAAAAATAGAAAAAAAATAATTTCAAATCCCTATTTCCATCGCAGACCAAACGGCTCACCTACCTTTTTCTCCAAGCCATTGCTTCCTTTTCAAAGAACATTAAATTACCGAACAACAACTAAATCCAAAGTAAAAAAAAGCTTGTTCAAAGAAATAACACTACAAACACAATATACAAAGGGATGCGAATCAATTTTAAAAAGGATCGCTTGTAATGAGAATCGGAAAGGAGTAAAAACACGTCGTTGTTGACGCTATCCGTGCCGGCCGGTGTGCTGAGCTCGGGCAAGTTGGTAAACAAAAATAAAAAATCACTTTTCTAAATGAACACACTTTATTGAAACAAAATGAAGTAGCATTCCTTAATCCTATGAAGAAAAAAATATAGTACGATTATATTATGTTTTGTTTTTGTTGTTTTTTTTTTATAAAATATAACAGAGTCATTCCTGAAAAAGGTTTAATTAAAATAGATGAGTATTTTGTTTATTGTTTTGAATCACTTGTTGGCTCATTAGCCTCACTTTTACTGGGGAAGGGCAAATTTTTCAAACGGTTTACCATATCCTCCAGACTCTCTGAAGCTGTATCAGTTTTCGGTACTGCAACTCGCTTCCTGCCGGTTGCTGCACAGAGCTTTGATGTTGGCTGAGATTTTGGTGGTTGTTTGCTATCTATGGCTTGGCCTAATTGGGGGCTGGAAGCTTTCGGAATTGCACCCTGAGACTGGGCTATTTGACTGGGAGTTTGAGTTATCACAACTCTTTCAATGATTTCTTCCGAAACAATGCTAGTACAGGCAACATTCTTAAGTGTAGGTGGTATAGGTGGTCCGGCAAGAATTTCAGGATGTTCGTCCTTGTCCTGTTCCAAGGAAGCTCTGAGATTTTTATTCTTTTCTCTTTCACTCAGCCTATCAATCATTTGTGAACCTCGATCTGAGGTTTTTGAGAGTTTGGTCAGTAACTGACGACCTTCTTCTTCTAGAATCCTAAGCCGTTCCTCCCTGTTTGTTGACATCTTTGCGACATTGTCTAGACGGTCTTTAATTTTATCAGGAGAGGTCTCCCGCTCTTCACTGCCGTATTTTTCATGAAGTGCATCTAATTTCGTATTGAAAGTAGTACCACGCTCTGAGTTTTTAGATAGTTTTGAAAGAAGAAGCTTGCTTTCCTCCTCCAGTCTTTTTAAACGTTCAGCACGTCTAGCTGTGTAATCCTGCTCTGTGTCAGTAAGTAGCTTGGAATCATCTCCTCGTGTAAATGTGCAATCTGTTTCTGCTTCAGTATTAACTTTAGACCCAGTTTCTACACTTCCACAAGTTTCAGCAGCGCTAATCTCTTCTGGGGCTGCAACTTCTTCGGTATTACTCTCAAAACTTCCCTCCCGACTCAAAGCTCTCCTTGAATGAATCCTCTCTATCGATGATCGAAGTGAATTTCCCTTATCTGAAGTTCTCTTAATTCTATTCATTAATTGACGACTCTCCTCTTCTAAACGTTCTAATCTCTCCGATCGTTTCCTTGTGTATTCTTCCTCACGAGCAGTCAAACACGCTTGACCGGTCTTGTTCTCATTGATTTCGGGAGCAGAACTTGCTCTCTTCATACGCTCTTTAGTCTTACTAGCCATGTAATCGTCCAGAGGTACCGGATACTGTGTTGGAGCAATTTCATCTTGAAAACGACAAAGTTGAACTTCTAGTCGCTCGCGATTGTCAGATGTTTCAATGACAGCAGCTATAAGGGATTTACATTGTTCTTCAAGTCGATGAATTCTAGTTGCTCTGTCTTTTTCATCACCATCGGGACTCTCTTCTTTTTCGTCATTTTCGTCTTCAGTGGACCCACGTTTTTTGGTCCGCGATATTCTTGGTCCTTTCTTGGAAATAGCTCCACTACTACTTGAAGCTGATGATGATGATGGATCATCATCTAATAAAAGCAAACTATCATCCTTTGGCCAATTTACAGCTGGTGGTGCACTATTCCACCTAAGCTCTTCATTATTACATAACCCTGACCTCTCTGGTGAAGTGCTTTGCATTCGCTGTATGGTTTTCTTAATTTCAAATATATCAGCCAAGTTCTTTGTATTCGAAGCTTCCTTTCGGACAACAGCATCATCCTCATCCGAACCAGGGCCATCACTATATCCACTCTCTGCCGAATTGTGAGCATCTTCGAGTTTTCTCTTAGCAAATTCTCTTCTCAAATCATCACATTGCAGCTGACTTTCATCGTTCTTAGCACGAGCAGCAGCCCATTTTCGCCGACAGTATTCCAATTCATCTTTTAATTCGCTAAGCAAACGTCTCTTTTGCTGCAACTGATATCGAAGAATCTGTTCCTGGGTGTGCAGCTGGCGGTGTTGACGCTGCATCTTTCCAACTAAATGCCAAGTCTTTTGTAATTCCAAACTTACAGCACTCAATCGTTTTTCTTGTTCGTTTAGCCGATAATCTAAATGGCAGTTAAGTGTCTTTAGTCGATTTGTTTCCTTAACAAGGGATTTCTTCTCGAGGATGAGGTCCTAAAATGGAAATATTCGCAAATTAGTTTGAAGTTTTAAACTGCTTTAAATTAGATATAGCTAAAAATGTTGAACTACGAGACTGGCTCATAAATACTTCTTGTTCAGCCCTTAGCCGTTAATAAGTTCAAATGCCTCTGACAATTGGAAGGTGCCAGATTGGTCTATAAATTATTTCTACTAAGTTGAAAAATGTTCCTAAAATATAACTCAGCATTTTAAACTAGCCCTACAATTCTCAACAGGTAGCTTGCTCTTATTCTGTTGCAACTGTTGAGATCTTTCCTCAGTAGTACATATTCACTTTAAGAAAATAATGAACTTTTCAATCACCGATTTCTAATACCTCCTACCCACCTCACCTCACATACCTCTCTTGCATTTTCATCAAATTAATTGAAAACTTCAAAATGTCCTCAGGCGGGGATGCCAATGGCAAAAAAAACTATTTCCACAAAATGTTTTACTACCCCCATCTTCATCTTAAACTACCCAGCTTCCTACCCCCATATTGTTCTTTGTAACTATATTCAAAAAGATTATAAAACATTTAATTTTCTGTGAATACGTAATGTGTACGAACCTTAAGCTTTATATAAGTTTTGCTAACACTCAATTCAGCCTTTGGTCCATTAGGGGTTTGCACCGATTTAAAGCAGTCCTCACTTTGGCCATTCTCTTTGAATTGAACTCGCTCGATTTTATGATGACTTAGGAGCTCCATCAACACTTTCCAAACTTTTGGTAGGTTGCCGATGATTTCTTCAGCAGATGCAACTTTTGCTATAACTCTCGGCTGATTGTGGTCGAGATTTCCTCCTTGTTGCTTCTGATGATGATGGTATTGCTGGAGTTGCTGCTGATGCTGCTGCTGCACGTCCTCATGTAAGGATTCATCGTTGTTGGTGGTCGCGGTGGTGTTGTTTGTGGTTTCATGACCGCCTCTGGCCGTTTGTTCAACATTTCCGTTAGAGGAAATGTTGGCTTCAGTAGTTGGCATCCCGCAGACAGTAGTTGGCGCTGAGGATAACGATGGAACAGCGGATGCAGATGAGGGATGTGGTGATTCAACGGAAACTGCTTCTGATGCTGTGGCGGTAAGGCCACTACAATATTTCGTTATATCACAAGAGCTCTCGTCTTCTTCTTCATCATCACGGTTGGTTTGGCCTGCAGTAGAAACAGCATCAGTAGAAGCAGCATCAGCAGCACCATGAAAAGAGGTGCAGGATGATTCGGCTTCAGAGGGTTTAATGTTGGCCACAGCCGCTTGCTGCACAAGTTCAAATAGCAACTTTGGAAGGGTGGCACCATCGAAATTCGCCTCTTTTGTGGCCATATCGTTGAGAAGGGTTCGATTCTCCTCCAGCATTGTTGTGAGTCGATCGATATCTAGATTATTTGTTCCATTAAAACCCATTAGCATTTGGCTAAAGAGCTGCAAAAATTGAAGAAATAAAAAAAAAGAGGGAGAGAGAAAAAGAGAAGAGGTTGTAATTTATTTGGACGTTATAGAGTATTTGCCCACGGCTATTTAATGTTTGAAGCTTTTGCGGAATGAAATTTGACTTTATTTACCTTATTAACTGCACCCATTTCCTCTTTAAGGGTTTTGTTTTCGAATCTATGCTCATTGCATTGTTCTTTTAAGGCTCGTAACTCTTCAGCAGCATTTTCTAATTCCTTTTCAAGACCAGTATTACGTTCTTCGACATTCTTAGTTCTGGAATGAATGAAAATAGATAGATTTTGTAATGTGTTTATATATGAGGATGAATTGTGAATACACAAATTTGATTTCCTAAAGCACTTTCTGAAACTAAAAATCAACAAAGTATTGTTTAGTAAAGCCTTACAAGATCTATGGAATGTTTGCGATTTCCTTCGTATTTGTTGATAAATGAAAATATGTTTTACGTAATGAGAGCCAAGGACGGACATATTTGAAATGAAAACGAAATTAGAATCAGTTGGTATCATTAATATTCCAATCAGGACACCGAAGGGGGGGGGAACTTGGTTTATGATTGGAATTAATTTCTTATAGTCATTTTTGTAATCCTGTCACTTAAAGGCCATTTTGAAAAATGGCGCCCAATCTTTGCAAAATTAAAAAAAGGAACTCATTAATTACTTGCAGAATTTCCATGAAAAAAATAATGGTTGATGTCGTAAAAGATAGGTGTGGAGTAGATGCAACTTTAATTAAAATGTCAGTGGTATCCCAGTGTTTTGTATGTCAAAATATGGGACCTTCACTTTGGAAAAAATTGTGGAAACTCATCCATACGGCAGTTGCCTACTGGAGAATAAGTTACAAATTTTTTCATATTAAAAATATTATAAATTTTCAAAAAAGTAAAAGTTCCAAGTTTGTCTATAAATCTTCTAAGATATTAACCGTTATTTTTCCAACACGTTTCCCTAACTTTTCTTAATGTTCAAAATATAACGGGTGATTTTTTAGCTGGTTTGGTTTTGGCAACACTGGTTTTGACAGCTGACGTGTGTTTAGTACCTTGTGTCACTGTCAAACAGCTTCAGTTTGGTTTGCAATTTAACCATGGATCGTCTTACAAATGAACAACGCTTGCAAATTATTGAATTTTACTATCAAAATTCGTGCTCGGTTCGAAATGTTCATCGCGCGCTGCTTCCATTTTATGGTCGGCATTCTCGACCAAATTTCGCACCAAATTTACTTTGTTGGACATTAAACCAACAACATGTTTACGTACTGTGCGTAGTGAAGAAAATATTGCGGCCGTATCAGCTAGTGTGACAGAAGACCGCGAAATGTCGATTCGGCGCCGTTCCCAGCAGTTAGGCCTTTGTTACAGCACTACGTGGAAAATTTTGCGGAAGGATTTGTGCGTAAAGCCTTTAAAGATACAGCTGGTGCAAGAACTAAAGCCAGCCGACCTACCACGACGCCGAATTTTTGGTGAATGGGCTCTTGGAAAGCTGGCCGAGGATCCGCTTTTTTATCGAAAAATTGTGTTCAGCGATGAGGCTCATTTTTGGTTGAATGGCTACGTAAATAAGCATAATTGCCGCATTTGGAGTGAAAATCAGCCAGAAGCATTGCAACAGCTACCAATGCATCCCGAAAAAGCCACTGTTTGGTGCGGTTTATGGGCCGGCGGCATTATTGGGCCATATTTCTTCAAAGATGATGCGAATCGCAGCGTTACTGTCAATGGTGAACGCTACCGAGCGATGATAACAAACTTTTTTTTGCCCGAAATGGAAGTTCTTGACTTGCATGATATGTGGTTTCAACAAGACGGTGCCACATGCCACACAGCACGCGAAACAATGGCGCAATTGCGAGGCGAGTTTGGTGAACAGTTAATTTCACGTTTCGGGCCGGTCAATTGGCCGCCTAGATCGTGCGATTCGACACCATTAGATTATTTTTTGTGGGGGTATGTCAAGGCTAATGTCTATAGGGACAAGCCCGCTTCGATTGACGCACTGGAAGCCAACATCCATGCATTCATTCGTGAGATACCGGCCGATATGTGTGAAAGAGTATGCCAAAATTGGACTCAGCGGATGGGCTACCTGAGACGCAGCCGCGGTCAACATTTGCATGAAATTATCTTTAAACATTAAATTGCAAGGTTCAAACTATCGATTCAAATAAATATTTCATTCATTTTTTCGAATTTTGTGTGTTTTTTTTTTTTTAAGTTCTAAACCTCTTAAAAAATCACCCGTTATAATAATATCAAAAAAAGTGGAAGTTCTTCCGTTTGACATCAAAAAATTATGTTCCTTAAAAGTTGTAGCATTCACATTTTAGCCGAAAGTGCGTCTACTTAGCATCTATCTAAAAATATTAAAAAATACCAAAAAACTCAACATTTATCTTTTAAGACATCAACCGTTACTTTGACCAAGGAAATTTTCCAAGTTATTTACGTGTTTTTTTTATTTTAACATTTTGCAAAGATTGGCTGCCGTTTTTAAAAATAGTGTTTCTAAGCTAAACGTCACCCTGAGCATGTAAAAAATAGACTACAAATATAAAAATAAGATTTCCTTACAAAAATGGCGTCCAAGCGAGAAGATTAACAAAATGGCTCAAAAGATAAATTTCACCCTTAGTGTGTAAGAAATGAATTCCAATCAAGAAAAAAGGTATCCCCAAAAAGTGCACCGGAATTGGTTTCCTGACCGGACTATAAAGTTTCACACGGGGAATAATTTTTGTATGACTAAAATTTCGAATATGCAGCTTGAATTATTATTAAATATACTTTTAGAAATTAAATTACTTAGCTGAGCCATGTAAAGAAGCATTTAAACTCCTAGCACACAACCTGCAGAGCTAAAAGCTCCACTTTGATTCAGATTCAGAATGAGGTAACTTCGATAAGTTTAAACTTAAGAAACTACTTCACTGCAAAAAAAACTTTGCTAAGAAATCCCATGTTTTTAAGTTAATGTTTGTTGAAGGAGTAAGGATTGAAAGATATTTAAAGAGCATCCTTCTCCACCTTCGTTTGAGCCATTCAATCAGAATAAGATTTAATATTAATGTCGTTTTCCAATGATTCACACTCAAGAAGACACTCATTCTGAATCCAATGGAACAGTGCTTGTAACTTCTACTCAATTATAGTTTTGTCGTTATATTGGTGAATCATTGTAAATAGAAACTTTTTGCTGGCACTCAAAAAGTGAAACTGTAAACAATAGTGTATCTACCCCTACCTTACAAATAATTATGTTCCTTTTTGCTTTTCATAATTTGTTTTTTAAATTTTATAAAATTTCTAGTTTTCGAGTGCACAATTATTACAAATAGAATGTTGAAAAAATATGAAGTTGTACGGCAGTTGGTTTTGACGTTTGTGCTTAAAGGTATTAGTTCTTCTCGAGTTGATTCTGGTTTCAAATCGAGAAGAGAAATTATCTTCTCAGAATCGTCAGAAGAAGGTTTTTTGTACCAGTGGAATGGTTTCTGAAGACTACCGGATGCTTTGGAAGGTTCCTGGATGTCCAATGGAAAACAACATAAGAGTATTGCCCTTTGTACAAAAACCACTTAAAAAATTGCAGGATCAATGATTGCATTTGCTCTGTCATTTAAATTTCATGTTCGCACAAGTTTGTAAGTGCTCAAATAATTTTAAAACAAAAGATCTTCCATCCCATAAACAATGCTTAAGGTCATATTTTTTTGAAAATACCGTACAAGAAACAATTCTCTTTAAATTGGTTAATTGAAATTTCTTTATATTAAATACAACAAAAAAGTCTTCTATGTATTTGTATAATTCATGTTAATTTTAATTCTCATGTCACTTTTAATTCGCATTTTATTTTCAAAAATAAAAAAAAAAAATTAATATCGAAATGCTTCAAGAAATCTTTTGTCTTATACATTTTCTCTTCCGTCAATTTAAATAGTACCTCATGTTTATTTAAAGGCACATGACTAAGAGAATGTACGTACAATACTCTCATAAGGTAAACAGACTCAGTGTCACTGATTTACATATATTACATTTTAAATCTTCATACATGTAAAAATAAAAAATAATTAAAAACAAAAGCACAAAATTACATGATTCAAACGATGGGATTGATTTAATCTATCAACTTTGTCTGGCAAGGAATTTGTTTATAAGAAAAACAACATCACAAGATGTCACGAGCACAATTTGCATCGATTTTATTTTGATTTTGCTTTCTTTTTTATTTAATTGACTTTTTCAATGGGGGAGTCGAATTTTCAACATCCAGATTGATTTGTGTGTACAGTTAATCGCATTTTTGTTCGTGCGTTAGATCAAATACTTCTCATTCGTAAATTAGATTCCTTTTTGAGTTCTTAAAGGAATAAAATCAAATTTTGTGACCAAATTTGAAAATAATAGTTAACAGGTCAATATATAAAAATCAACACTAGTGTCGTTTTCTATCGCACGTTCGGAGTACTCTTTTTGTGCTCCACTTTCACTCCTGCTACTCCAGAAGACTTTGGTATGGAACTATACGAATGTGTCAATTTCAAGAGTGGTTAGGTTAGGTTAGGTTAGAAGGGGTGATGATACGGCGGGCCGCATCATCTCACTCGGATCTCAGTGGATCCATTGCGCTCCCCAGAGTGAAAGGTGGGTGGTGAAGAGGGATAGGGAGGGGTTTGGTGAGGCGTATTAGTTGTAGGGGGCCTCCCCGAACCATCCTGAGTTCTGAATGAATTTTAGGATGTTTTTCAGTGGCAATACAGAGATGTCGCCCAGTTCATCGAAGAAATATTCTCCTAGGGCTGCTTTCCTGGTTCTAGCTAGGCTGGGGCATTCACATAAGAAGTGAAGGGAGCCCTCTTCCGCCTCTTCATCATGACACCCTCTACATAAGTCAGATGAGCTGATGCCCATTCTTTTCATATGGTTTCCCATAGAGTTATGCCCCGTTAGGACGCCAACTATGAGTGATAATTGAGGCCTGCCTAGCTTGAGTAGGTATTCAGTTTTTTTCTTCGAAATGTTCGGCCAAAGGTTCCTTGAAACCCGACAGGTGTCGATAGATGACCATCTGACATTTGCAGCTTCCAAGAAACAGTGAGAGTGACAACTATCATTGTTGTGGAAGTGTCAAATGCCAAAGCGCCGAAGGAACAAAAAAACCACCACAATTCTTGATATGACAATTCTCCACAGTGCTGATTTGGACGTTTGAAAATGAACGAGAGAGCTTTACATATATTACTATTTTTTAAAGAGCTCTTAAAGAGTAATGTTCTTGGAGCCTTTTTTTGTTCACGATTTCAAGAAAAATTAGAAGTGGAACTTACATACTATCCCTCTTCTCACACACTGACGTGTCTGCTTTTTAAATTAGTTACAAGAGAGAAATTTTTTGTTTTGTGTACCCCTTCTTTAGACGTTATTTGTGTTTTTTACAATGATTTTCTTCTTTTTTTTTTTGTAAAGCCTAGTACGCAGATCGAGCTAAAATTTCGCTCCCACTTTTCTCTCCAAACACCAGCTAAGCTCCTAGCTAAATTTTGACATAAGCTTTTAGTGGAGATTACATAACAAAAAACAGCTGTTCGCTAAAAAGAAATTATATTCAACGAACTTCAAAGAATTTTATTTCAATATTTCAAGAGAATGTAACCAAATAAAATATATTTTATCCTTTGGCATTAATATACCGTTTGTCTTTGAATATTTCTCGTTCTCAATTTTCATGTCACAATGTAAGGCTCACATAAATCTAAGAAATAAAAAAACCTGCCACAATTAAGCTCAGGAATTAATGTACCTAACAATTATTTCACGCGCTAAATTCTGAAAGATGGCACCGTACAGTAAGAAACGAAAATTTGATTTTTTACCTGGAGCTGCGTACCTCTCGGCTAAAATGCTAGAATTAATTTTATTTTGGCTTAATTTTGGAGAGATTTTTGTATGGAAGCGGCATTTTAGCTCGATCTACGTACTAGGCTTAAAGCTTAAACAAATATTTAAAGCTTCAAAAAATATAAGATTTAATTGTAAATACCATACTTAAAACAGTTAAAAATAATCGATTTACCAGATACGTCACTTCGTGAGAAATTTCAGTAACAAACAGGCACCAATTTTTTGAAAAAACTCCCCTAAAGGCCCTGTACTGACGATTTTTGCTGGGCAGAATATTATTAATAGGAAGAACCAAATGCCTTTTAAATTTATTTTAGTGATGGGTGGGTGATTAGCAAAAATAGGTTTACATTTCAACATAAACTTATAGTTTACTATTTCTACTCATACTCACTGATAGATAGACCTAGTACCTGAAACCGCTGTACTTACACAGTAATTTGAAATAAAGTGGAAAACCGCTACTCACATAACTGATTGCAATTATGTCTGCTCGTGAGAAACTTTTAAACCAAAATTGCAGCTTTGCCAACTAGACATTCCAGACATTTTTAGGGAATCTAATAATGTAGAAATATGTTATCAAGCTTAACTAGCACATACAATGCCCAAATCTCCAAAACGTCAATTTGTGAGTAATGTCACTTCGTGAGGAAAAATTTACTATGCGCAAGTTTTGAGTTTGATTATTTGTTAAATGTGATAACTACTAGAAGAAGCCGTTTTTTGCGGCACTCAAAAGTTTATATGTAAATTTGGCAAACCGATATTATTATGTTCGATTGGATTCGAAATGGAGTGAAATATTCAGGGAATCACATCGAAATTGGTTTTACTGTAAATACTTTAAAAGTGTTGATTGACTGTACATTTATCTATAGGTACATTAACATTATGTTTCAGATTTAATTTTATTTCTTAATATGTATATGCATATGTGTATATATTCTGGTATACTCACTTTTCTTTCTCAACTTCAAGTTCATCCTTCTTTATTGATATCTGGCGTTCAAGATTTTCTCTTTCAGCTGCTGAAACTCGTGCCCTTTCTTCATATAACTGACGTAATGTCCTCATATTGGCTAGCTGTCTATCGTATTCTTGGCGTAAATTGTCTGACATTATTTTAAGTTCACGTTCGGCTAATGAATCTTCAATCTCACTTAATTTATCTTTTAGCTGTCGGAAATTAAAAATAATTATGAAGAATATTGTAAAAATGAAGAATATTTTGGCAATATTTCAAAATTGTTATGAATTTTTTGTTTTTTTTTTTTTTTTTTTTTAAATGCATTTTTTAAAAATTAGGTCAAATTGATTACAACATATGAAATAATTGTATTACACAATTTTAATGGTTGAACTGTTATAACTATAACACTTTTAAGGTGATAATAATTAGGGACAAGGCTAATGACATGCCAATTTATAACAGTTGAAACAGTTTTTGTCTCTAAAAATATCCGCACATAGGGGAGCTTCACGTGTCTTGAAGAAAAACTTTGGGTGCCCAAAATGTTCCTTTTTGAAATAGCATAAATCATAAAAACTCAAAGTTTTTAAAACAGTTAGCTGCCATGCAACAATTTTGGTTGATTCAAATTTCTAATTTTTTTTTTCTAATTTTCAAAGCAGTTTTAATTAATACGCATTTCAGGATTCGACAAAATAATACATCAACAGAAATACGATATTAACCCTTTTTTGAGAATTGTAGTATTTCTGGTGATGTAGGTGCTGCCAAATTTCATTAATGGCCTTACCAAATTGTTGAAGTTTTCAAACATATACTTTTGAAACATTCCAAATTCAAGATTTCTATTATAAAATTCTTAACGAAAACTTCTAAGTACACACTTTTGACTTTTTTTTACAATTTGTCATAATACAGAATGCTAATTTGTGTTTGTGTATTGAAATATAACATTACAATATATCTTCGGAATTTATAGAAATTTGAAGTATAATCTAGACAATTGATCAACTAGAACAAATTTTTGCGATTCAATCATTTATTTAATTTTTTTTATTTATTTGAGTGAGCTTCAACATTTTTCAAATGGCTATCATTTTATTTTTTAAGTATCTCGCTTGTTTAACCCCAAAACAAAAATATTTCAAAGAAGTTAAATTGGCTCTTATTCAAAAATGCAACAAATAAAAAATAATGTTGTTTTAAACTAACATGACAGTACTTGTCAATCATAATTCATATTTAGACGGCATTATGTTAAAATCACCTTTACCTATTTTAATAGAAAACTTTTCTTTAAATCTATAAAAATGAGTTTGTGAGTTTGAAATAAAATAAACTTGGGGGTCATTTTTGTAATATTGTTGCATTGACGGAATTTTGATAAATGGCGCCCAATCTGTAGACCAGTCGAAAACCGAAATCCCCACGCCTTTCGTAAGGGGGGCTTATTTTTATATTTGTAATTTATTTTTGCCATATTCGAAAACGCCATTTTCAAAAATGGCGACCAATCTGTGAAAAATGGTATAATAAAAAAAACGTGTAAATCACATAAAAAAATGTATTAATCAAAATAAAGATAATCAACATAAAAGCTAAGTGTTTCCGCTTTTTTGATAATTTTGTATGTTTTGAACACGAAAAGTTGCGATAACGCCTTCACATGTCAAACACGTGTTTGAAAATAATAATTGATTTAAAAAAAAAAAAAATAGGTGTTAAGTAGACGCAGCTTTGGGTAAAATATTAATGTTTCCACTTTTCAGGAACTTACTTTTAAATGTAAAATAGTAAGGCTTCCCTACTTATATGATAATTTTTAAATTTTCAGCGTAAAAAAAGTTGCGTAAACGCCCCCAGTTAACTAACATCTATTAGAATTTTTTATTGTTAAATTGACGCACCTTTGGTGTTGCCACTTACTCTTTTTGATGTCAGAGGGTGGAATTTCCACTTTTTTGAAAATGTTAAGTATTTTGAACATGAACTTCCCAATACGAGCTTGGCATCTAGAGGCATTTATTAAATCGTATTGAAAATACTACCGTTTGGAAAGTATGTTTTTGAAAAGTGACAACACTGACATTTTACACGAATGTGTACTATAACCTACCTTTTGATAAATCAATCTTTATTTTTCCAACACATATCTGGTGTCTGGAGGCGTTTCCCCAACTCTCATGTTCATGTTAAAAATTATCCAAAAAGAAGAGGTTCCACCTGTTGAATTCAAAAAAGTATATTCACGAAAATTGGCAATACTGAAATTTTACCCGTAGATGCGTCTGCTCAACATCTATCTCTCAAGACATTAATCGTTACTTTGATCTTGGAGGTTTAACAAGGTATTAACTGGATTTTTTTTACCATTTTCCTCAGATTGGCCACCATTTTAAAAATGGCGCCCAAGTGGCAATACTCCAATAATGATTCTCAAACTTAATTTTTCTTTAAACTATTCTAAATATCTAATCTTAAAAACCATTAGATACAAAGTCTTAAACTAAAATCAACTGGGACATTTTGGAAAAACATAAATTGAGCTTTCACAAAAAAAAATTGATATACCTATAGGTATAAACATATATTTTTTAGAAGCTTCTGCATGAAAAACTGCTTAAATCAATATAACCATTGTCAAGAACACCAAAGAAAATGTTTCCTTGGGAGTTACCATTGATGATTTTTTTTTATGGTTTCCACCCAAAGGTCGCTTTTACTAAATTTGTTCTTGAAATATTTGGCCAGCTTATATTTCTTGAGCGCTCAGTATTTCTCCTCAATTTGTTGACTTAGCAGAAGAGTAAAATATAAACAGTAATCCTCACATAGAAGTCAACAATTCTCTTTTTCTTTTCTTCTTATGAAATATACTGTGAACAAAATTAATTCAGCAAGCGAATTCAAAAAATTTTAGTCTCAATTTTTAAGGGGAAAAGTGAGGAATTTTTGAGAGAAATCTTGTTTATATTTCTGAGCGCTCTGAGTCCTCTGAGATCTCAGAAATATAAACTGGCTAATTGTTTAAAAAAAGTTGTTGGCTTAGCTAAGCCCAGAGAATTTTCGGGCTTAACTTTAGCCCAGATGAATACTTGTTACCGGCACAAATTTCATTCTTGTTATCGATTGTTTTTATGAAAACTCTGTGATGGCGTGGCTAAGCCCCGGTGTTTTTTTTCGTCTGATACCCCTGATGAACTTTCTAAAAAACACACCTTTTGATACTTATTCTGCGGGGTACTGAAATAACTCGTCCAAAACTGTTTACACATCCATGCCAACTTTATGATATTTATTTAATGAAATTAAACTCTTTAGCTTATCTTCAGCCATAAAGGCGTGTTTTAATGAAAAAGTTATAGCTAGCACAGTAAAATATCCCTTTGTAAGCAACAACAAATCCAAAAGCTTGGATACATAAGTCAGTAAAAAAGTGGATATAAAAGTTGAGATAAAGTTTCGTTAAGTTTAAACTTATGTGGCGCTGGACTTGGGTTGAATAAAAAAGTGAGTATAGCGTTTTATTGATTCTTGCATTACTGCTTACTTATAAATATCAATAAAACGCACCTATTATCGATTAAGATATCTTTTGATGCGCCACTTTCTTATCAGGCAACACGCATACTGTAACAGTAATTTAACTGTATTTCAATACTGGTAGGTAGAAAATTTTAAATGAAAGGTGTGTTTAATAGCACGTTGTGTTTTTTATTAGAAAATAGACCCTCTGAATACCTACTTACTATCCCAATCAAGAGTCTAGAACGGGCCTGAATGCTACTAAATGAATTCGTTCCCGAGGGAATGGTCACTTTTCAATATTTTTGACAAAACTAAGTCGAAGTTGAGAGTTGCATTTAAAAAACTTTTTGAAGAAAAATTAAATTTGAAAACGTAATAAAATATTAGTAAATTTCATTGAATTGAGAAACCCAAATTTTATCAGAAAATTGTAACAAAAAACAACGAATTATTTCTTTGTTATAAATAAGGAAGCTCAGTTTTGGGAGCAATACGCATTTATTGGCAGTCGTAAAAATTTAAAATCCTCAAATTTCGTATTCAAAAAAAAATACCTTAAATTCAATTTTGCGTCTTATCTTTACGAATCGTCAACAAACTTCATTCATAGATTTACGTCGTCACATCGTCAACACTTTTACTACATTCTCAAAAAAAAACAAGCAAAATAATGCATTTGATATTTTGAGACCTTCAGAGAATTTTTCAAATAAATTTGTGCGCAAAACTAGACCGAGGGTGGCACAAAAGAAACTGGGTTACTATAAGTTCATTTGCTGATGTGAAAAAAAAATATTTGGTTCAAGATCATAGAAAACCTTGATGCAAAACGATTGAATAATTTGTTTCTGAACTTGACATTGAAGTACAAGGCACAAAACAATGTTAGAGATTTGAGTTAGTGTGACAGAAAGAAAAAGTCAATTAACTTAGTTTGACTCACCTGAACAACTTGTTCTTCTTTCATTGCTATCATTTGTTTGCAACACGTTACAACTTCTTTTAATGAAACTACCTGCTTCCTTGTAACTCCAAGCTCTGTTTGAAGTGACAAATTATCTGCATTTGCCATTTGAAGAGCTAACTGCGCTTCAGCAAGTTGAACTTTAGGATTTGTACTTTCCGAAACAACTTCATCGTCTGATATTTTCTGAGCAAATGCACGATCACTTTCTTCCATTTCTTTCTTCTTAGTCTCTTCTGAGACAGTGGTTGGTGGTTGAACCTCTTCAGAGGTCTCTCCTTCTACACTCCTGGACCTTCTTGAAGTGTCCCTTTCTTCAGCCAATTGCCTTCGCAGTGATTTAAGCTCCTCCCGGAGGTCATTAACCGCTGTTTGTCTAGCCATTCGTTTCGTTTTTAGTTCTTCTTTGAATTCTTCCAGTGATTGTTCCCTTCGGACATTTGCCTCGATTTCCTGTTCGATTTCGTCACTCTTTTTTAGCACTAAACTTTCACTACTTGCACCTTCGTCCTTTGGAGATTTACTCCTTCTTTGAGTTATATTTTGTTCACTTTTTATCGATAAAATTTCATTATTGTTTCTGGCTATTGCCGATGCACTTGTACTAGCAACACTTTCTACTTCATTATCAACTACGTTGAGGAGTAGATTTTGATTTTCTATTTCCCACCACCACGGATCTTCGCTAGAATCCTGGCTTAATTGCTCTTGGTTTGTTTCACTATTAGGCTCTCCTTCGTCCATGGGGAGTGACGACTCAGAACTGCCCATGCTCTTCGAACCTCACTGGGGTTTTATATAAACACACGCACGCACCGCACAGATGCAGTGACGCAGATTTTCTTGAACAAAAGTATAAACCTAACTGCGACTTTAATGCTTGTTGTTCTTCTCAAAAAAGTCAAGAATCTCTTGAAACAAAGAAGTTAGGTTGTAGTGAATTTATTGTATATGTAATTTTTCTCTGTATAGAATTATTCGCACAATGGTTCTTAAGTTAAAGAAATAAAGTAAAATACTTATAGAATTATTTTTTTTTCTCTTACATGTTAACGAGCGTGTTAACTTTGTAGATATTATATCTTTTTTTATTTAACTCCGCACTTTTGGAATTTAATGTATTTTGTTTAAAAGGAAAAGAAACTGCGAATGTTTTTATTCTTTTTTTTTTGAAATTGTGAAAATTTTTGAAAATAAATTTCCTATAACACACGGAAAGGAAAACTTTCTTTTAAAAATTAGTGCAACTAATCGGAAAACTCGTGAAAAACTGATCTATTTTTAAAAATGTTCTCTTGCCTTTGGATTCAATTTTGTTGGCAGTTTTTCTTTTCTTCGAGAAGAAATATTTTTTTTGTTCTTAATATTATTTGCTTTGTATCTTCTGCGCGCGTAGTTCATAGGTAAATTCAACTTAAAAAATATATATTTTTGTGTATAGCTATGCTTTTTTGTAGATAAATTGGTTTTTGAGGAACGAAAATCTCAGCACAAGAGAGAAAAAAAAGTAAAGAAGAGCGATCTGAGCGAATCGTCACCTCACACCCGCGTATCCGTCCGTTGTCGCTCTTTGCGATCGATAAGCACTTTTAAATTTCTATTCCAACACAATGCGCTACTTGAATTGTGAGGCAAGATTGAATTTATTGAATGCATTCTATAAATGGGAAGGCCTTTTGGCTGACTTGTTTTGACCGTTTTTGTAAAGTTGACATCTGTTTGGATGGCATATTTCCGTGATTACTTGCTCATTTAGTTAGGTGTGCTAGTGCCACATTGACCATTTAGTGTTGTACACCTTGATTTGGATGAAGTCATGAGAAAAAAACCAATTAATTGTGATGCATTTGTGATTGTTTTATAATAATAGCTTACAAGTTCTGATATCTGGAGGAAGAGGTAGATGAACTAATTGATTAAGATTAACTTAATTTCTTGTTTGAGATGGTATATTAAATGCGTTTCAAATTAAAACAAGTTAACTTTTAATTTGAAAATGGGTTGTTAGGAATCTGACTTAAAATGAAAATATAATTATTTAAGAACCAAGAAAAAATGTGGCAGATTTTTTTTTGCTTAAATTTTTGTTTCTTCAAATACAAATTTAAATGGGTAGTAGCTTATTACAGACCGATAGCCAATAACTTTAAAAGTCATATCAATAATGGACTCTGAGGTGTTGAACTTAGGAACTAACTCCAGGTTTTGAGTTATGACAATTTTTCAAACTTAAAAGCTAAATATTTATTGTATTAGTACTTTTTTCTTCGAAAAATAAACGTGAAATAAATTGATGTAAGAAATCTAGGTAAAATGTTAAACCTGTTCGACACGTGTTTAGGTATTGGCAGAAAAACAGTTATTGGTTTAAACCTGAACAGCTAATTTTCACATATGACTAACAATTACAACGTTACTAAAATAACTTGACATTTAAATACTTTGCCTCTCGGTCTGTAAAAAGATTCTACTCATATAAATTTGTATTTGAAAAAACAAAACATATAACCAACAAAATTTATAAATTTCGTCTTGGTTCTTAAATATTTAATTTTTCATTTTAAGTCAGATAGAAAATACCGATTAGTTTTGAAGTTCTAAATATCAAAATGGAAGAAAAAAATGGAGTCGTTGAAATTTTAAAATTTCCCTGAATGCAGTTTCTAACAAAAATGCGTTTGCACCTTAAACAAAATTTTATTTTTAATTTATTCTCTTTTTTCTTGCCTCTCATTTCAATATTGTTAGCTTTATGGTAAAGGTAGAACTATAACAAGCGGGATCTGTTGGATGCTTATGTCAAAAGCAACGGTTAAAAAACTTATGTTTAAAAATGTTTTTTTGGCTCTCATAGAGCCCCTTAAAAAATAGCAACACATCACTCTCCATTCATTTACAAATGTCAAAATCAGCATTGTGGGGAATAAAGATCTCTACCAAATTGTCAGAGACAGAGTGACAGCTAACAATTTGACTCTTTGACAGTTACAATTGTGAGGCAAACAAAAATTCCAAAATATTTACACTCCACTTCAACAAAATTACTAATTAAATTAATTAATCAATTGATTACAATTTTTTAAGGTACTTTGACCATTTTTTCTAAACATGCATTAATGTATCATTTGATTATCCTTGTTGTTTGTTTCCTAGGTTGGGAAAAGAATACAGAAAGATTAATTCACAAAGTGCTGCTATTTTTTCTCCGGTTCTCTTCAAATCTTTCCATTTCCAATTTCCAGAAAATGCAGTTTTTTCGTCATCTCAAAAAGCACAAATATTGAAACTATAAATAAAGTTAATGGAAGGAGTTATACAAAATTTTTGAAATAGTTTTTAGTATTTACTCGTATAATAATTTTAGGACAATGTACTATGTTTTTAAAAAAATGAACAAACCACGTTTAAAAATCTGTGTGGTAATTCAGTTGAAGTTGACATAAATGTCATCAGAGCCAAAGTTCTTGATTTTGACGTTTAGAAACGAACAAGATAGAGATGTATTGCTGTTTGTTAAGAACCATATCAAAATTAGCTAGGGAATTGTTTTTTTCACTTTTCACTATGGAATTGGACACTTTTATCACAGTGACAGCTGTCACTCATCAAACAGGCATATTCGTAGAGCTTCCTTTTTAGAATCTTCAATTCGTTGTCCGCGCTATCTGGTACCGATAAAAGAAGTCATTCTCTTACTATATCAGAAACCAATTTTGCGGCAGAACAATTGACACCTATCAGTTTGACAAGTCTGGATCACATCAGCTTCACAGACACAAATTCTATACGCCAATACAAAAGCTGCGCTTTTTTCCATGTCCATATGGACCTTGGCGAAAAAAAGACATGGGGACATTTCACCACCTGTCTTGGTCTGCCATTTTGTATTGATCTATCTTACTAACAAACATTTTGACTTTTCTGAATAAATTATCGATAACACAATGACAATGGTAGTCTGGAAATGCCGTTTGTATTGACAAAAGATAAATCCACTTAATTATCTGGACATAGCTTACTCTTTATGGAAATAGTTGTTGTTGTATTTGACATTTTAATTGCATTGTTTTGTTATCGTTTTTTTCAGACAGTATTATTTTAAGATGCAAAAATAACACACAAAATTTTTATAAAAGAAATTCAGATGATTTGAACACCATTTTTCTGAAGTGTAATCTAAACAAGCTTTTAATTATTTTTGTATTTAATAAATATATCAATGCTTTCATTTTTGTTTTTAAAATGTGCTTCTCCCCCAAGTCCGTAAAAATCAAAATAGATCATCAATTTCGAGCAATGAACTTCAATAAAGAATATGACGACGCAACGTATGTATAAAGTTATTCGAATGGCCGTATTATTTAAAAACCATCAACTTTCAACTTGATTGCTTTTTTTGTTCCATCTGAAAAAAAAAACATCTCTGAGGATAACACAACGCAAGCCTGCAGTTGATGGTGCTTTTAACCCAAACACAAAGTCTTTGTGTAGTATTCGAAGTGGCACGGATGTGCGCTTTGGCCCTTTCATGTCTATGTCAACATTTTTGAGTTTATTTTTTTCTGAGTACTAAAATAGACATACAAGTCGCATTTATAGATTGAAAACAAGAATATCTTAGAACTATACATACGTATATGTATGTATAGGTATACAAACATAGATACATATCTGTTTTCCCTCTAAATGAACCCAATCAAGTTGCAGACACACATAAAAAGGAAACATAATGTTTACTTGTTGCCGCAGCCGATAAACTCAGACAAAATTTGCGTGCGCCAGTTTTTTTGTTTTTGTTTTTATGGACTTTTGTAGAACGGCATATAGATTTTAAGTCAAAAATACTTGCTTATTCATGTCAATTTCACAATAATCAGTTCTACTTCTAGAATCAGGTGAATTTTGTTTTTAATATTTTATTAAATATAAACAAATGATGCGATGTTATGTTATGTTTTCGTGGGAATATGAGGATTTTTTTTTTATATTTTTGTAATTAATGATATTTTTACTAATTGAGTCAACACAAACAGAAGACAAAAGTATTTTTTTGTGTTCCCTTGAAATTTAATATAAATATTTATTTTCTTGTTTAAAAAATTAAATGAGGAAATTAGTTAACCCATGCGAGACATCTCACATGTTTTTTTTAATAAAACACACCTGGCATAAGGATTGCAAATATGCATTCAAGGTTAAGTACTGTATGAGTCAACACCTATGTAAATTTTTTTGTAACAGCGATTTTAGGTTTCAACCTATGCTATTACTGTACTCGTTAAAACCCTAAAAGCGCTCCAATATAATTCTATCTTCAATTACTGAAATTAAAAAGACATGACAATAATATCTCTGAGCGCAGTAATATCCTCGTTCAATTCATATTTACTTCGATGTGCACTTGGGCATATGCGTAGCACTAAAAATTTGATATTTATAGTTAAAACTGCTGCATTTAAACTGAAACGGATTCTTCTTTTGAGGCTTTTTCTTCTAGCTTAGGTCACAACTTTGTGGGTTGGGCTTATTGTGGTCAAAGTTGATTTAATATTTGGCCTCCTTTTCAAAACCAGGGATTTATTAGTAATAAGTGACTTTAGACCTTATTTACACGGCAGTGCACCGCAAGTTTTTTCGCAGTATAAATGGGCAGTGATGGCATATACATTCTACATAGAACCTTTCACACAACTAACGCTGCAAAAAACATGCGGTACTTTTCCGTGTGAACCAAAGAAATGGAAATATAATGGAAATTATTAAGGCAATGTAACTATTTCTTCCAACTCACAGGGTTACATGTTAAACAGTACACTAGGGCGTATACGTAACCTTTAAAATGAAGAGTTTTTTTAAATCGGTGTTTTTAAACAGATTGGCGATTTGATAATGAATGTTCTTGTTTTTGCTTGGTTCAGCTTTATGACTTCAAGTAAATTTTGAGTTCTATATCTAACCCGGTAAGTAAGTCCATAAAGCTCGTTATCATCTAATTCTATTCTAATGTCGTTTGCGATTGGATTTTCTGACTGTTCCACTACTTTTTTATTCCAATTGAATATGCAAACATCATCAGCCTAATTTATAAACTCGATTTAGCGTAAGAGTAAAGTACGTCTGACTATAAAATGCCTCTTATCCTGAAAAATGTAATTATAAAAATATACACGAGGAATAGAGACGGAGTAAGGTAAAACTGGTTCATAGGAAGTATAAAGCCGCAGTAGATCCGTTTTAGTTGATAAATGACATTTTGACATGAAATTCTGTAAAATTTACAAAAAGGAGTGTAAATTAAAATTTACTAACCTTTTTTACTAATGGCGTTTTAGTTATTTTTTCTAAACCATTTAATAATTATAACTTTACTAAAATTCACCCAAAAGTAATTAATTGAAATGAATAATAACTGTAGGAATCAGCAAGGGTTTGTTTAGGTTTTTAGTAACCAGAGTTTTAGATTTGTCGTTTTCTTTTGACATAAGGAGGGTGTAACTAAAACGGCTCGGTAATTTTTTTTATAAATAAGGACTAGTTTGACATGGCATAAGGATGGAGTAAGTGCTTCGACTCGGTTTAAGTATTACTAGGTTGAAACGAGTATTAGTGATCTAATAAATGAGGCTGCATGTGTTTAAATGTATACACATACAACTGAATGCCACCATTTTACAAAGTGGCTTCTGGAAGCATTTATCACTTTTGACAAGTCCTCCGACAAAAAGTTATATATGTATGCGTTTGTTCGAAATCATCTCCTTCCTGGAACAGAAAAAGATTTTGTAAAATTGACCAAGGAGAATTGAGATATCTTAAATATGTACCTACCACCAAAATATGCCTACGCTAAAATTATTCGCTGGGATAGATATATATTCTATGAACTTCTTCGGTAGCTGATTGTGATAAGAAATTCTTTGATAACATTTTAAAATTCAATAGAGGAATTGCAAATGAGATTCATGCGATGTCTTTCGTTCGAGAGAAAAAGTGTTTAGGGACATTAAAAACTAAATAAAATTCGGCCCGTCCTTTTCCGCCTTTGATCTTTGTCTGATTAATCTACAAAATATCTTCGATCCATTTTTTATCCATCAACCAGTCGGTCCAATATAAGCGCTGATCAAGGAACGTCAAGCTGTAACTGTTCATCGAATTTAAAAATAAAGAATGGATTTCTGATATTAACAATAATTTTATAGTGAAATTTTATAATTTGCAATGGAAGCTTAATTGTTTAATTTGTGATGGTGTTACAGTTATATGGCATCGAGGACTCAGAAATGTAAACACAATTCCTCACAAATATTCCTAACTTTTCCCCATAAAAAGTGAGTATAACATTTTTGGACTCAATTTCTCAATTATTTATTGTCGTAGTAAATTAATTAAGAAGAAAAGAAAAAAAAGAGTTGTTTTGACTTCTATGTGAAATATCATATGTATTTATATTTTAAACGGAGGAAAATTACATATGGCTGATTTACAATGACGCGTTCGCGTTCGCGATGCGTATGTTACATTTAAAGACAAAATGAGAACAAAAAAATTTTTTTCAACACTAAGATGGCAATATGCCTAAATTGAAAATTGAAATGTCAAAAGCCACGCAAAAGCTGAATAATTTCTACTTTTGCGTTGCAGCCGCTTGCTTACGTTACGTTGGTTTGTGTATTTACTATTTACGCGTCATTGTAAACACTAACCAGAAATTCCTATGCCTTACCTTTTACGTTGACAGACAAATCTTTCAACGCAACGCCCAACGCCGCATTAGGTGTGCTCAACAACGAGTTTCAAACAGTTTGAAACTGCCAGATTATATTGCAAGCCCGTTCCACGAGGGAAATTTTGTACTGGCCCACACTAAATTTAGGAGACAGGGTTATTGTAAATCGGCCATTAAGCTCTCAAAAAATATAATAAACAACAGATTTGACAGATGCTGCCAAAAACTGTCAATTTTGACACGTCCCCGAAAGCCCTTTATTATCAAACCAATATTTTAAACTATATGAGAAGCATATACAAAGCAAGTACATAAGTACAACATCTGTATTTCATTTTCCATACTATAACACATATATTTCTAACATTTCTTTATTCAAGTTCAAAACTTTTCATATATGCAAAGGTATCCCAATTCAAACAGCTGACTTTAGTTACTTAATTCACCGCATTGCTTTTAATATTTCACCCACACAAAACAACTCTATCAAATTCAAACAGCCTGGAGTTAGAAGATAGTAAATCAGGCAAATTACGCCCCTGCTTACGGCATAAGTGCATTTTCGTGTCTTGTTTTTTTTTTTTTTTTTTTGTATCTCAACAAAGCTATCCGCAAGGTAAGTACCCAGAGTACTTTTGCCGAAAATAAATTACTCAAGCTACATAAATTATTCAGCACATTGTGGCTAAGTAACAAATAAGGCTTCAAAAGAGTCCTTACAGCCAACTGCAACACTATTGTGTTATAAGTTTTGCACTTTCATTGCACAGCTAAGAAAAGGCAATTCTACTCTACTCTGAAGTCCATAGAAGAAAAAAAAATACAGGGTGTTAATTTTTTAATAAAAAGAAAATATTTTTTTTTTTTCACAAAGCAATAAAAGAAAAAATTGTGGAAAGAAGATTCGGGAGCTTGTGTCAAATTTGATTGGATTAGAATGGCAAACAAACTTTTTTCTTTCTGTAACCAAAGCCTTTAATTACTTTTATTTTAAATATAAAAATGTTCAAGATCCAAAGTTCAAAAATTACTAGATGACTTTTTAAAATTGATTTTGGAACTTGTTCAACAAATCGGCCGATAGAAATATAAAAAAAAATATGGAGTTAACATTTTGAGTTCGCTCTGAAACACCTTGTATAGCAAGCATACCTGTTTGTTGACCTGACATATAAATACACATATACTACACCCATCGTAGATAGGATACATACATTAATCATCGCGGACGAGAAAGTATTGTTTGCCAAGTTAGTTAGATGTTTTAGCACTTATTTGGTTGCTCTTTTATTCGTTTGTGTGCGCGTTGCGCGAAAAGTTGCTCCTTTAGAATGTTCAATATCAGAGACGAGTATTTGACTCTTTCTTTTGCAAGATGTTGCAAAACGTACGAGTACGAGAATACGGATGCAAAGTTCCGGGTGAATAGTGGTTGAAATTATTTTCTATTATAAAATACAGGGTATGCTTAGAAGCCGGTAGCGGCGCGGTGGCGTAAGTACACATTACAGTTGGCAAAGTGTGACGTGGCGTACTAATAAGGATCAAACACTTTGTGAAGTTTAACGACATATACTTAAAAAAAATCTAGGTTAGCTACTGGGAAATAAACTTTGTTTTGCATTGTTTTTAACTGCGTGCAGACAAAGAACTCACTATCTCAACACTCAGGTCAACCAATTCTACAATAAGATGAGATGTTCTATTTTTGTAAAATGAAATTTATGTAGGTAGTTTAAGTTCACGATTATGAGTTAATTCTCCAAAAGTAGAAGGGATGATAATATTTGTTCTTTTTATGGTTGACACATTAATATCGTCAACAGAAAACTTATTTCGTACGCCGGTTATGTTAACTTATTTCATAGTTTGAAAACAATTTTTTTTTTCTGTCAGTAAAAGCTCTATGACTGCCCATTCTCAATTTTTACACTAAACCGCTAACTCTTTTGTAAATACTAGATCAAGCGGGGATAGTAAAAGATGTGTGTTTCTAGGGCTGTTGGTTTGGTCCAGTTAGTTTGATTCACAAGTAACTCCGAATTTCTTGAAGTAAAAAGAAAAAAAATATTTTCTTAAGTAAAAAAATCTTTGACTTTTGGGGAAAATCTAATCTAACATTGAAATTCGTTTTCTTGAAAAGCCTGTAAAATAATAAATTTTGTGAAAAGATGTCCTCTCCAGTAAATTTGTTCAGAAAAAGTGTTATAAAACTAGCTAATCTAGCATAAAAATAAATCATTAGAAAACTCAATAGAATCCTACAGATTTGCAGGGATAATCAACAACAGTATTTTTCATGAGAGATAAACTGGCAGCTTTAAAAAAAATTGGTTTTCCTGTGCATGTACAGAAGGACAATGTGAAATATTTTCCAGTTTTAATTGAATCTTTGCAAGGAAACATGATATTGGCAAAGATTTTTGCAAGATTACTTTCCATGTACTAATTTTTGGTACACATGACCTTTAAATATGACTTAATCATTTGAAACAAGTTTCCAAAGCATTGACTAATAAATTGTATGAATCTTGTATTTGCATTTATTCATAAATATCGCTCATAACGTACCAAAAAGAAACAACTGATGAACGATTTCTTAAAGACGTATAATTTTCTATGGAGTAAGAGAAATTTTGTACCAGAATAAGTTTCTTATATCAGTGTGTTTCTAATAAACGATTTTCTTATACAAGGTTAATTTTACACGTAACTTATGGGAATGTGCACGGTGTTTTAGAATGTTTGTCTTATAAGCTAGTTTTTTTATATGAGATTTTCTTATATCCGTCATCTACACTGTAATAAGAAAAATAAATAGATTTTGAAATTCGATGTCTTTTATGTTTGGCTATTGTGTTAGGGTTCCAAAATATATTTTGACCTTGTTTAGGGTTCCAAAGATTAAAACGTTAGGAAACCGCTGATCTAGAGCAGCACCCATCTTAGGCTTCTTGTTGACTGACATTGGAGGGTGTGTCGATTCATAGTCATTATGATACATATGAACAATTTTAATTACCATACAGGCAAAATATTATCTGTTTTAAATAAGTAAATAAGTAAGTGAAGTAAATAATTCATTTTATTTCTACTTTTCTTAACATAGTTTTACAAAACTTATGAATTTTTAAGCTATGGCTTTACCGTCAGCTCGGTTAGCAATTTATTTATACCATTAATTGTTTTAATTTAAATTGAAAAAAATAGTAGAAAAATAGTTACATAAATTCGTTTATTAATAACATCCTATACTTTTAAATATCTTTCAAAAATTTGCAAAGTGTTTTCCAGTCAAAACCATTCAGAATGTTGATTATTTCTTGTAACGTAAATGTTCTCTTTCCGAAGTATGTGAGGCGTTGTGGAGAAAATATGGGACAAATGCTTAATCTGTTTTGAATAAATTAAATAATTTTGAGAATGGAATTTTATATTTGATATGACAGAATTTCGTCGGCTGTTTTCAATTTTTTTTAAAGCTTTCAATCAGTTTCTAACTTTTTAAAAGGTACGTTTGTTTCGTTCATCTCACGCCTTAGCTTTTTATCAAGCCACGATTTCATTCTATAATATACTTCCTAAATAATGTTTTTATTTTAAATAGTTTCTGAAAAAATAGTTTGAATCTTAAAAAATTATGTATTTTTTTTTTTTAATTTTTAAGTTTGCAAATGTTTTTTTTCAAAAACTATTTGCAATAACAACTTTATTTAGGAAGTATATTATAGAATGGAATCGTGGCTTTAAAAAAAGCTAAGGCGTGGCATTATAAGTTATCCCGTTTTTTTTTTAAATATTTTGTTTCTGCTTTTAGTCAAATTTTGAGAAAATTACCCCTCCCGCCTAAACGGAGGAAAATGTGTTTGTGTTTCACCCAAAATTTTGGTTTTGAAAATCTTTCAGCCTAATTAAGAGTTTCACGTGACAACATTCCACGTGGGAAAATTGACATTTCACTTTTCGCCTATTGTGTTTCACCCAAGAAACAATAATTATCCTTTTTTGTGAGTAGGTACTCATTTAAGCGAAATGTTTTGTAATTAAGAGCTTAAATTGTCACTTACTTTTTGAAGGCAATGAAAAGAAAGAAAAAAAGACGGTACTGGTACCCTTTGAGCTTTTTGTTTATTTTCTGCCAAGTCTTGGCAGAAGTTTTAATAGTAATAGCTTTTAAAATTCCGGCGGAATAAAAAGTTTTCGGGTGAAATATTTTTGATTTGGAACTCACAATAAGGCTGAATTATTGTGAACGCAATTTTTAGATTCGACTTCTTAACGAAAAAATTATTCCAAAAACTTTGATTTTTCAAACCCAAAATTTCGGTGATTGACTTTTAATAGAAGTAATTTATCGAAAACAATAAGGGCCTTTTTTATTCGTATCATCTTGGCCGTTCCTACGTATGGCATTCTTAGCATTTTCGCTACTTTTATTATCTGAATTCGGATCCCATTCCTTCCTTTGTTTTCGGATGTACCAATACATGGACCAATACCTAATGGAATAAATGCAAATTAAATTAAAAACAACAGATGATCCAGCTTTAAAAATTTTTATTTAAGGGTAAAATAAAACTGTACCGTCTACGATATCTCACCATTTTGTTTTTTTGTTTCAACCACAATTGTTCCTCTTTTTGCGGCTTTATTTGTGTGAACAACAACAGTTTCTGCAGTTTCCTTGGTATCAACTGACAATAATTCAGGCATCTGTAAGTTAGCTAATGCACAACAGCACCTTACAGTATACTCTGAGTAAACTTCGCCATTTAAATTAACTGGCTGTCGATTGAATAGAATTCGAAAATTATCTTTTAATATATCAAGTACTTTGTCTTCTGATTTTTTGGCCATATGTTTCATACTTTGTATTTGTTCATTGTCTTTTTGATTTTCTTCAAACATATCTTTAACTGATAGAACAATATGGTCTTCGCTGATTTTATCAAAAAATCCAGATTCTTCAATGATGCCTTCATTGGAAGCACTACTTCCAAAGCCTTGCGATACATAAATTATTTCGCCAGCTGGTGTGAAAGCTATTAAGTATCTTATTTTATGTTTCATACATTGAATACTTTTCTTCGCGGGTTCTGAAAAAAAAAATTACTTTAAAATAAGAATCAAAAAAACTGTGCAAATTGATATTACTTAGATTTTTAATTAAGATTTCCAGAAAATGTATCAAAACAATACATTTATCGCCCATAATTTCTTTAAAACAACTGGGTGTGCTTAACAACAATGCTGCATCATCTGGCCACTTAACAAGAGGACCGATTTTTGCATTCATCGTCGCTAGATTTTCACGATACATTCTTGACATCGTTAAAGGTGGCACACCAAAAATGTACGATAGATATGATATTGGAAGGTCCAACCGCAACTTCATTAGAGTTATAATAAAAGAATCGAATTTATTTATTTTTGTTTTGGGATTTTCATTCAAATCGTTTTTAACCACTTCATATAATTTTCTAAGCACCGCAAAATTTGGCAATCCAGTTAGATTTTTAACTTTATCATCATCGCTTTTAAGACCTTCAAATGAAATATTATGAAGGCGAAGTTTAACTTTGAGTTTTTTTATTTCAAGATCATATTCCTTGACTTTTACTTCGTAATTGTTAATAGCCTGAAAAAGGAAATGAATATTTGAATTTTAAAATACATATGCATGTAGTTATTTTTTTTTTTTTTTGTTTAATAAATTCTGAAACCAATTCATTTATACATAATGTACCCAGATAACTTAAGGATATACAAAAATAATTTCTCTAAAAGCTCAACTATATATTACGTATATGTACATTACATACATTTCGTATCTGTCGGCACTAACAAGAGGGCCTTTTCATGATGAGATATGGATACATTATCCATAAAATGTATTTTTAAATCAAACAAACTGTTTACTGAAAATAGACACAGGTAGGGCGTAAAACAAGGTTCCCAACTTTAGGTTGGGTCTCTTGGGGGTCAGCGAAGCCATCATAGGGTGTCCGCATCCACATCTCTTTCTAAAACACAAAATATTGCGGCGGAGATGCGACATATAAGCGGACATTTCCAATTTCTCTGAAGGGTCCGCCAGCCAATCTGAATAGGGAACCACTGACGTAGAATGATGGTATATTAGGTTAAAATTCCGTTTAAAAAGTTTTTATTATCCCTAACTATTTTTAAGTTCAGCAGGAAATTGAATAAAACAACAACTTCAGAGTGTTACTACCAAATGTATAACCTGTGCTATAGTTATATCGCGTCAAAAATTTTAAAAGAAAAATATTCAATATTAAGCCATTTACGATCGAGCTTTCCAATCCATGTGGCTTAGTTGGATTTCAGATTTGCTGACAATCCAAATGAATCGTCGGCCCACCTCAAACTAGACCGAATTTGGATCGGAACGGACCATTTGGCTCGTTTATGGCGAGCTTTATAATACTTCTGAATACATAATTTAACAAAACCAACATACCGTTCTGTGGTTGACTTCAACCTCTTTTTCTTTTGTTTCATACAATTTAATGATTTCTTCTTTCTTTTTAAGTTCTATTCTGAGTTTCTCTAGAGACATTTCACTTGGTTTTGGAGTTTGGTCTAGTACATGAACTATCGGCTTTGTTTCGCGAGTAAAAACATTATTTTTATCTGTAACGATTCCTTCAACTCCTAAACCACTGTAAGCCGTTCCCGACAATTTTTTAAGAATCATTGTTTTAACTTCTGTCTGGTAAGAATTCTTTTTTGAAGTATCTAATATCACCGAATGCACTTCTGGAGCACTTGTGACTGGTACAAATTCTATGTCCGGCTCATCATATTCATTGCCATCTCCTCCGAAACATTCATTTTCACTAATTTCAAGTGATTCTTCGGCGGTTGGATTGGATTGTGGAACTTTAAAATGTTTCTTTGAAAAGTTAAGTTTGCGTCTTCTGGCCAGTTGGCAAACTCTGTTTATACCTATACCCAAGTTCTTGTTGGGTATCCAGTCGGGATTATTTTCATCTGCTAACTTAGCTGGACGACCTGGAGTTGTTGGTGCATGTTAATTTGTTAATTATTTAATTGAAAATCTAGCGAACCCACCTTTAGTAAAGTGTAAATAACAAACTCTTTGATTTTGAAGTAGCTTGTCGTTTGGAGCGATTATACGAAGCGAGCGTATCCAAGCAGTTCTTCTTTTTTTAGATAACTCTGTTAATTTTTCTGTTTTATAATTTGTTCTCGGAAATGGATAGCATCGAGTTTTGAAGCTCACTTTCAATTTGTTTGGACAATCAACAACACAGCATACCATTTTGTTGATTTTAAGTTGGTTTTTAATTGGAGAATTTTATCACAATAAAAGTTCAAGAATTATTTTTGTTTATTTTGTATTGTATTCGTCCGGTTGATAAATATTTCATTTTTGACAACATTGAAATGAGATGAAAACGAAACGGAGTAAAGGGTGATACCACAAATCAGAAGGTATCTTTGACCATGTTAAGGCCCATTTTGACCTTCGGTGTTCGTCCGTGTACGTTATTCGTTTTTACCCGTACGTGGAACAACGAAGGTGTAACTAATAACACCGACACGAACAACGACGAAATTCAAAGGCATTTTCATTTTTTGAATGAACTTTACTCATTGTTCGTTGTTTGGGGAACAACGTTTTCTTTGTGTCTGACTCTTTTTGAATTTTCGTGACCCTGAGGCCACACGATCCATTTTTTTACTAACACATACGAGCCTGAGCAACAGGCTCGTCAACTGGCTTACTTTTCTTGTAGCCAGTTGGGAAGCCAATAGACCAGCCAGTAACAGGGTTCGGCACTCCTTTTTCGGAACAGATTTTGAAAAATAGGTCTAAAACTAAAATTGAGTCTCATTTTATTTCACAAAATATTATTAAAATAAGAATTGGGCAGTCCATATGTAAAGTTCTAAAGAACTCAAAGAGTTATAAGTTCGGTAAAGCCCATATTATTCACTAGTTTAATCCGATTAATCCAATTTGGATTTAAACTGCAATCCGGAGGTCACTTTAAGTTGTTAAATCCAGATTGAGACTGAATTTCATATTATTCCCTTTTTCTTGAAACTTCCTTCAATTTCAAGTAGTGATTTCAAACCAAAAGTTTTTCAACCGAGTTTATCAAAAATTAGTTATGATTGTCATGCGTTGTTTTTGGAAATCGAGGTAAAGCGAAAACGACATCGTGTCACTAAGCTCGTCTCGCTGTGGTCTCGCCATGCCCATTTACACGCGGAATCTATGTCGTGGTTGTCTTGCTATTATCTCGCCTTGGTCTCGCCATGACATTTACACGTGGTTTTTTGGCATTGAGCATATTTTGCCATCATCTCGCTTTGGTCTTGCCAAAACCTCACCAAAAAGTATCAATAAAGGCAATAAAAGGATGGTTGTTTTATTTATATACGTTGTTTTTTTTTCATTTCCTATACATGAATAGGCATGAATAGGTGTGATGAAAGTTCTTTAGAAAAAACCCAAATACTTATTCAAAAGTGTATATTTACCAACACATACGCCAATTCACTACTGAAATATCCGACGACTAATCTGACATTTCATTACACTAGCCCACTTGCTCATTTTTACTAGCTAAATCGATTTTCAGCGAAAAGTGACTCACCTCACTCACTCTCTGTGGTTTCGAATTAGCTAAATCTCAGCACAGAACCAACGCAAACCATTCGTCACGCTCTGTTCTTTTGCTAGTTTGGTCGCATAGCATTATAGTGTGTTTTTAGTTCATTTAATTTTGAAAGAGCAGAATATCGTAGCAGTTATATTTCTTTTCCTGAATTCGGAGTAGATTTATTCCATTTGATTTAACATCCGAACCCTGGCCAGTATAGAAGCCAGTACAGCATGCCGCCTAAGTCACAGCAAATACACGAATAGAAATTTGACAGTTAATGTATGTAGCCAAATGGCTAGCCAGTACTGGCTCGTGTGGCCGCAGGGTTAAAATTAAGTGGGCATGAAATAGACAATTACAAAACCATTCTGTTTAAAGATTTATATTTCTATCCATATATTATAATTGGAGCACCTTGATGACAAATAACCGGCAACTTGTTGACATTTTTTTTTTATTTTGCTACATTTGAAATTTTGTTTGTGATGAAATTTGTTTTTTAATTTTTTTAGAAATATTTTAATATAAAAGATGGCTGCAAAATCTTTGCAATTGGAACGGCTCAAAGAGCTTCTAAATGCTCAAAATCCTGTTGCAGCAAAAGATTACATCGACAATATTGTAAACTTTTTTGATTGTCCACTAACTAAAGTTGAACTTGGTAAAAAATTGAATTTATTTTTGTATACCTATTTAAAGAAAAAAATGTATGCATAAACTATCTTTTTAGACTTGGCTTTGGAAAAACTTTTCTGTACTAAATTCGGTACTATTTTCTTTTTGAAAAATTCTCTCAAAGCCAATAAACTCTTTCACGAAAGCAATGTTAATATTTTTACACTATGGTACAACTTGCTAACAAAAAATGTCGGCATAGCAAACCTTACTCCCTACTCTGCCAACATAATTCAGGTAACGAATTTTTAATAAATAAGCGCATTCTTTACACACAATCATAATTCCTTCCAAATCTTGTTTAACCCTAGTGTTGCATGAAATTCATTGCCTCCAGCATAGCACCATCAGCCAAAGAGCGTGAAAGAGCCACCATGGTTCTACAGATTCTATTCCAAAACAAGTTAGTTGAAGAAGACCTGGGAACAGAAGTAGTAGAACGAGTTCTGAATGTCTTCAATATTAAAAAGCCTCCGGAAATGTTTGCCCAGCAGGTTTTTAAGCTTTTAGGTATCATTGCTCGATTCTATCCAGGAAGTGTGTCCGAAGAACATGCACTACGTATTAAAATTGAGTGCTTTAAGACTTTAGACGCTAACATGGTCAGCCAAGATATAGTAAGTTCTACGAATATTCAACTCTAATTTCCTGAGTCATTAGTTTTTGTTTAGATTCGCTACAGAGCCCTCACTGGTGCTATGGAATGTCTTAATGACTATTTGTATAATTTTGCTCCATCGCCAGAATCGGAACCTGAAGCATGTGACCGTATATACATGAGTACTAAAACGCTCTCTGTACTACCCGATGACATCGCACAAAAAACCGCATTTCGTGCCGGCCTAGACATTTTTACCAATCACTCAACCTTGTTTGCCAGGCAGATCTATCGTGACTTCAAATTTTGGCATGAATGCCTTGGTAAATGGCTTGGCTCTAGTGTATATGATGAACGTCGACGTGGTATCTATGGTGCCTATGCTTTCCACAAAATTATTGCCGAAGAACTGAAAACAGATAAAATCAACTCCAGGAACATCTTGGAGTTTATTTTGAATGAATTTCGCAAAACGCTGGAATCTCCTAACTCGAAACCTGCAGAAACTCGAATTGCTATTCGAGGATTTGGTTGCATGTCATTGCTGTGCAAACAATTTTTGCCAACAATGTTGGAAGATATGATATCGTTGGTTGTGCAGAAGTGTGATTTGATTCTAATGGCTGATGATACTGCAATGAGAGATTTACTAGATCACTTTCCCGATTATATTCATGCTTTATCCACTGTTATCAAGGAAATTCAAAATCCACAAATCTCTGATGTCTTGGCAGAGAATTTGAAGAATATTATGATTCGATTGATACGCGATTTTCATTATCTGCCAACACTTCATTGTGCTAATGTTGCCAATTCAATATGTAATGCATTTAATGCGCTATACTTATCAGACGTGACGCTTCTTGAAAGATTGCTTAGTAAGGTAAGTGAAATTTTTTATAGCGATGGGAACATTTTATAGCATTTATTATTTAATGAAGGTTATTTTCGATGGTGTAGTTTGGACATGTTCACATAAACACACCTTCGACGCTAATGCAGATTGGTCGGAAAATATCGATTGGAAGGATAACATAACTTATAAATCGTACAGTATACTTTGGGATGCACTCTTAGATGAAACATCGGTTTCCCGGTCTTATGATAAATCAGTAATTGTTGATCGAATATTCGATCACCTTATGCTTACTTTATTCAAAATTCTTGACAAACTTGATCTTCGTACTAAAAAACGTGTATACACGGACGAAAATGGCAGAGATCAAGAATTCCAATTTTGTGATCCTAATTTCGATCTGTGTCCTATTCGACCGAAGGATTTTCACATATTCATAAACGTTGTAGATTTCTACAGAGACTTTTGGCCAAAGTTCCAACGACCATACACATTAAATTGGATCGAAGAAATGTGTGAGAGAATGGTCAAATTTGCTCTACGTTATCCTTTGGTCAGTGGATTTTTGAAACTTCTTGAAGTTGGTCTGAAATCAGCTGACCAGCTGAAAGTCTTCGCTGATAATTTAGCACCTGGATTAGAAGTTACTCTTGCACATGCCTTCAAAGTTATGATCGTAAAATGCCAAAGAGTGTCAGGGGAACTACAAATTGCAACAATTGAACTTGTTCTTCAATATCCCGATAAATTTTACAGAAATTGTTTGATAGATATGATTCCAGTTTTCGAGACCGCATTTGATTTGGGAAAGTCCATGGCTTGGTTGGCCAATCTGGCAATAGGTTGCTTGGAAAAAATTTCCAGCTTCAACGACAGTGAAGACTTGAAAAAACTTCACGAAAGAGTGCTACCGTTATTGGACTCCTATCTACATGGCCATAGTAACATGGAATACCTTAGCATAAGAGAAGGGCGTGGTGGAAATAAAATTCGGAAGACGTGTAAAACAACTAAATCCCACCTCGAATTTCACCATATCCAGGAAAGAATCATTTCATTCTTAGGAAGACTACACCCAGAAGCTGCTACTATGCTAGTAATAAATTCAGCAAAGAATAAAAATTTGGTTAAATGGGATTCACGAAAATGTGTGAATTTGAATTTGAAACTTCCTGACATAAGCCTGACGATTCAATTAGATACGTTAGTCCCTCGTATCTGTCATCTTGCATTGACATCTTCTGATCGACAAACAAAAATTGCAGCATGTGAGTTAGTTCATGCTTTAGTCCTGTACCTGATTGGGGCCCGAGCCCATCAGGGACAAATTTGGAAGGAGCTTTGTAAAAAGATATTGGAACTAGGATGTGACGGTGATGCTACAGTGCAACAAATCTTTGAGCCATTACTCATGCAAGTGATGCATTTTATGTCAAAATACGAAAACCTAGATAGAGGCGTCGAAGAAATTATGGATGCATTGATGGAAGGCATTTCAAGTAAATCTAACTTTGGTTTGCGTGACTTGTCAGCTTCTTGTTTACGTGAATTTGTCGAATGGAGTATTAAGCAAACGACCCCCCAGCAGTTGGAAGCTTCTCCCGTAAGCATTGAGATTATATTGGGAAGATTAAAAATGTACAGTTTTGATTCGGATGCAAGTAAGAGAGTAGGAGCCGCACTAGCTTTTAATAATCTCTATCGTCGGTTGAGAGAAGAAGAATCTATATGTGATATATTTTTCGTGGAACTTTTGCACACGTTTTGTGTAAATTTTAAGCTGAGCGAAGAACTCACGACCCTGCCACCAAACGATGATATGAATCCTGATTTAGAGATGATTTCAGAGGCTTTGGATCATATTGTGAGAGTCCTTTCTGAGCGAAATTATTTGTTCGAGAAGGTATTGAACAAACGTCGAGTTCCGAGCGCTCTTAAATCAGGCACTCTCAGAGATATATTAAGGTTTCTTATTTTTGAAGCTGGCTCGAAGAAAATGTTCTACCGTCGTAAATGCATAAAACTAGCACATACTTTGGCTCCAAGAATCACAGGATTAGGAAGTGTTTGGGATTTCCTCCAAACGGATTCGATTAGTGACGATAATCTCCGAGAAATTTGTGAAGGTGCATCGGATGGTTTTGGTATAAGAGCCCGACCTAACATCGACTTTTTACAACTTGTACATAGTGAAAGCCCAGTAAAAAGCCTCTACAATTGGCTGGAATATTTGCTAGGATCACTCGAATGTTACACATGGCTTCTGAGAGAAAAAGCAATCTATAAAGGAAAACACTTCTTCCGGGGAACAAATATTTTAAGCGCAATTGAATGCTTCTTGGTTAATATTTGCTGGAAACCAATAACCGATATAGTTGAGAATTCATCCTCATGTACCATCACAGAAATATCAAACAACATGAATGTTCTCAAGTGTCTCATAGTTATACACATTGTGGATTTTCTTATCGAGTTCCTACAATCGCAGTGTGCACCAGAAGAAGGTGTTGGCTTTTGGAAACCAGAAACAAAGCAACTTCTTCAAGATTTGATCCTACAACTTATCTATGAACCTAAAAATCTCCATTTGGACTTTCGTTTGGAAAAGATATTTTCACAACTCGATAATCGGGTACAAAAACTCTGCAGGCAAATTCAAGCTAATTGTCCAGACAAAAAATTCTTCAATCAACTCAATAAGGAAATGTTTGTCACACTAGTTCGAAAGCTGGACAATTTTTCGCAGAAAATGAGTAATATGTTCAAAATTGGAGGTGCTTTTGCAACTAGGCCATCTCATGTAAACGGAATTTTACACATACTTAAGATAACTAATTTTGAAGAAATGGAAGCTAGTAGCTTGCAAACTCTGATTGCAATTTGTGATCGAATTATGAAACTTCTATTTGATGGTATTAAAGGTAAAAGCTTTAGTAAAGAAATTGCTGTTACGTTGACAGAAAATATAAAGTCCTTTGCAAATAGCCTCATGCGTATTTCTTTTGGAGTAAAAGACTATTCCAACGAGATTATTGAATTGATGCTGAACACTGAGGAATTACATACAGTTAATATGGATTCAAAGATAAAGCACGGGCAATTGTACTTCGAATTGTATGAAAAAGTGATTTATCAGGAAGCAACATTGTGGTAGGTTAAAACATCAATACTTCGATACTTTCAACGCATCTAATTTTAAATATGTTTCTTTGAAATTTCAGTTTCTTCGAAAAGTGTTTCGTTCTCTTCCCTACCCTCACTGAAGATCAGCAATCGTACATGCTCAGGGTACTAACAGGAGCTCTGGAATACAAGAGCACATCTAGTCGAAGCACCAGCACTTCTTTTAGAAATATAATTGATGCATGCATTCAAAATTTGCAAACTCTTATAGAAAACTACTCTCAGAAAGTAGAAGAGTTTTATTTTATTGAATTTTTAAGAGTCCTTGCATCAATTTCCAGTAACAGCCCCATTGACATAAATGAACAAGTTCCTGCATTGGGCCAGTTCATCATCTCAAAACTATCTTCAACACACTTGAGTTTAGAGAAGAAATGCAAAATAATATCACTACTGCCTCTCTTGGTGGGTGCAAATCATTATGAACAACCAGAATTAATGGGCGCATTAGAAAACCTTCAATGCCAACATTTTCCATTGCGGTCAACTGAGTTTCCGAAGAACAGCTTACAGGAGACAAGTTTAAAATTTGCCTTCGTTACGCTTCTTAATGCTTTAGTGGCTTCAAAATCGTATGTTTTGTTAGAATTCCTCTTCAAATGCACCGCTTCTGATGAGACCCATTTGGTAGAAGAAATGATTCAAAAGGAACTTAAATCATTTACACTCTGTTTGAATGATGAACAGCAAGTAGAAGTATTAAACCGAACCCTTACAACAGTTCTCAATGAACGATATGAGCCAACAATTCGAACAACGATCTATCGGAGGTTTCTTTTGAATATATTCATACACTGTTCTGAAGAAGCACTTGTGGATTTATTTAAAAATAAAATCAAACTTATAAATACGCTCTTAGAATCTAACTATAGAGTCGGTTCTTCGGGCAGGGCTGTCGAACAGGCTTTGGCCAATCGAATAATCGGATATGGAGTACTAGAAAATTTCTTTGGTACTGTAAGAAAAGAACTATATTGGAGTCTTACATGTCCAATTGCAATAGAATTGCTTGGAAAACCAAAATCAGAAAGTGAGCTCGTTGGGACATTCACCAAGAAAGCTTTTTATGTGCGAGCCGAAGTATTTACCACCGAAAATAAAGAAACTCTAGAGTTTTTTAGACAGTATCAGTGCGCGGCATATTGTGCTCTCTGTTCACTCGTCAGCAACACTCAATCAGAACTGAAATTCTATTCAAAGTTTTTGTTTGAAGAAAACTCCAGAAAAAACGAATTCATATGGTCTAAGCTAATTGACTGTTCTTCACACAAGCACTATGTTTTTTCAGGCCAAGAGATGGAGGAATATGCTAAAATTAGAAAACGATTTGTTTCTATTAGAAAACTTGATGTTCGACCTTCTGTATCATTAAACACAATCACCTCATCACGACGCCTTCAAACGCAAAATGTTATGGAGTCAAGTTTGAGCCAAGATGTTAGAGGAATTGATATGACATCTTATTCTGTTCGCCCATATACCGAGGCTCTGCGGCGACAGGAATTCAGATCTGCCGAAGTTCAATCCGTGCGACTGGAAAACCATGATGTTAATAAACATGAAGTTATGGCTATGCTGTGTGGTGTTGTTAAATTTATGTACACAAACAATATTACACCCGTTATAAAAGACAGCAGTATTAAACGCTCCTATCCTTGGGTTCAAGCAATAGCCAATAGCATTGGCAGCTGTGAAAATCATAAGAATATTCGAGTGTTCCTTGCCCAGGTGGTTGATAATTGTAGCGAAGTTTTTCAACAATTCGCTCATGTGTTGTTTAAGCCTATTCTAAGGATGCTTGTAGACGAATGCGCTGGAAGCAAGTTAAATTTTTTTATCACCGATATGATTGCTCTACTTGTCACCTGGTGTGAGTATACAAGTTGATTATATAGGTACGTGTACGACGAGTGAACATTTTTTCTTTTACTTTTTTTACAGCATCAAAAAATTGGCATATGCCCCAAGCGACCGATGAATTATCTCTCGTTCAGGAACTTCTCAAGTTTGTTATTAAAAACGCTTGGAGTGAAACCCGGGAAATTTTAAAGTTTAACTTGGAAATCGTTCAAACCATGCTGTCTGTGTGGAAAGATATCGTTGTTGTGCCTTCCAGTATCCTTCTTGATATGATCACTCGAAGTCAGAGAAACGATTCGGATTTTAACGAATGTGGAATTATTTTCTTGGGAATGATTCTATCAAATGATCTAGTCCCTTGGACAGAATCTAACAAAGTTCTTTACATTAATGCAATTTTAACAAACATTGAAAACCTAAAACCGAGCATTTACCAGCCAGCTGCATATTCCTTGGGTGCTGCACTGGCAATTTTATCTAAGTTCGGGGACCACGACAGTGCCGATAATCTTTTTAAGGAAATTCAAAATCGCTTGCATTTACTAAACAATAAAAAAGATCGAAAATGTGAAAAACGTTTCACAGATATTCTCTATGGTATTCACAAGTCAAGTCCCCATATTGTTGATCGACTGCGTGAGGTTATATGCTTCAAAATACCCACAGCAATTGGCACAACTAAACGAAGCTACCTTGAGATGATTTTGTCGAGGATCGAGTCGTTTGAAGAAGATGAAGTGTATAATACGATTATAGGAATCGGAATTAAGGATCTACTAAAACAACCAGACTATCAACTACTAGCTTTGCATATTCTTAACCGTGCGCTTCCGATGATTAATAACCACGACATAACATTGCTCTTCGATCTTGTAGAAACCTCATTGCAGTTGCAACGCATTGATTGTAGGGATATTGGCTATGAAATATGCATTTATGCCGCTCAAAATTTCAATACCGAACTTAAAAAGAAAGCAATCAGGTTAATATTAAAAGGAATAAGTGATCCAGAAATCGAGATCCAAAAACGGATCTATCAATTCTGGTCGAAGGAAGCTAAAATATCTTCCAATCTGACCGAACGTATACTGTTTCTCCTGCAGAATTATGCTCTTGAAGGGGGAAGAAATTTCCTTGGGCTTTGTACTCAGCTCTTACTTGATCCAGCAATAGAAAGCCTCGAATCAAAGAAGCAGATATTTGAATTTGAAGATGATCGAGAATCCAAAATGCATGAATATCACATCAGTACGAAGTTAAGAAGTCGAGCCACCTACACTCTTCCACCGATGTTCGCGGAATCCACACAAGCTCGGCCAAGTTTATTCAAAGCAACTCAGCTTTGTAGTTTGGTTAGGAATACAAATATCGAATATTCCTTTGAGCCAACACAAGATCCTATTATCGTGACACAGGCAAATGAAAAATTCACTCTCCAGAGTCAAAATTCGATGCCATTCCAAATCGGAACTCAAGTCCTGAATCGAAGATCACAACTTGTGGGAGTCAAGAATATTCGAGAGGATTCATCAACTGGACTTCGTCGACGTAGATTCCTAAAAGATAAAGAAAAAGAACAAAGAGACAAAGTCTTAAGAGTCATAAGTGTCAGGCAGAAAAATGTCGAAGAAACAGCTCGCAAGGCTATTGAGAATGATGTGGGACTGTATCGTCGTTATCGATTTGGTGAATATCCAGATTTACTTATCAATAACCTTGCGTTTTTGCTTCCCCTTCAAGCACTGGCAAGAAGAGACATTCAAGTGGCTCAGCAACTGTTTGTAGCCATTTTGACGGGAATACTTGAAGCAAAGGAATGTAATTCCACCGAATTCTTGGAAAAAATCGATGAAATTTTTAAGCATATTTTGAGTAATTCTACAATGTGTGAGGCAACTATTTTTTCGTCGCTGCTCGAACTGAGTTTGATTAAACCAAACGCCTTCAATCTGCCACCAGATCAATTTGCCAAGGTTGCAAAAGAATCGAAAAATTTGACTCTTGGAGCACTGTACTTAGAAAATCGTCTTATTTCTGATTGGGATCCTGAAATCGCTAAAACTTTAGAACCTGCTCATTGGCTACAGTTAGCAGATATTTATAGTTCTTTGAAAGAATACGAAGTTGTTTCTTCTATCTTTGCAGACAAACTTCGAACAGATCCCAGATTAGCCGATGCTATTGAACTGAGGGCAAATGGTCGGTCCGATGAAGCACAAGCACTACTCGTCGAAGTTATAGGAAGGAATGTTCATATGGAACATTACTATGCCTATAATTGTTATTACGAGTGTTCTATTGAGTTAAGCGATTGGTCACATGTAACTGAAGCCATTGCCAATGAGATCGATGATTTAGAGGAACTCTGGACCGACAATTACAATTTAAATTTCCTTTTGCCTAAATTGATGCATGCAAGAATACAATTACTGCTTGAAGGTGATTCAGAGAGCAGGGATTTTTTGAAAACCATTACAAAATGGATGATGGTACCAGATAAAGCAAAGCATATTAAGAATGAATTCTGTGAAGAGCTAATGATGCTATCGATTGTTACTAAAGATTTTCGTCAATGCCGGGTGCTCTACGAGAATTATTTGAAGAAGTTCTTGTGGGAATGGAATATCACAGGATCATTTTGCACCAAAACAAAGTTGGAGAGTTTGCTGTGCGCACAAAGAGTGGCAGAGATCGATTTTTATGCCCAGAAATTTTTGAAAAGTTTCGATGAATATTGCACTGAGGAGGTATGTAGGAGATGGAACTCATGCAATATAGATCCAACAGAATCTTTGCGTATGTGGAACACAGTCGTGGGATATAGAAAATATATTGCAGCACTTGGTGCGAAGACATTGCACGATGCACAGAGTAAGTTTACATAAGTATTATATAATTTTTGAATTATCATTTATTTGCAAACTATTTCAGTTCAAGGGCCACAGCGAGACCTGAGTAAATCCGTTTTCCATATGACAACACGGCTCTTCAATGCTGCAGATTATCAGAAAAATTTCGCTTTGGCACAAAAAGTTTTTGACCGCTTGGTGCCAAGTCGGTCAGAACCCATCGAATTAATAACTCATGAGCTGAGTAGAATCAAAAATATCTTGCTTCAAACACACCGAAGAACAGATTGCGTAGGTTATATTGAAACAGCTTGGAAAGCAGTAAAAACTCTGTTAGGTAAGGAAGGTCTATCGAACTATCCTGAAAAACACATAGAAGCCTTAGATTTAAGTACGAAAATTGCAACGCAAACAATTGAAAAGCTCGAACAAAAAATATTTAATGAAACGGAAGAGATGACTTTAAAGCGTATGACAAGTAATAAATCAAATGATCTTAGATTTGATTTTATTGAGCTTGCCCTAAAAGCACTCAAAGCGAAAGTATCGGTTGCAAAGAGCTCACCCTCAGTCGATTCTAGAAGTGTAGCTGAAAGTATTTATAGCTTAGCTCAGTTTTCTTATGATATTCTTAGTAAAATCGAAACAAATTGCCGTCAGAAAACAGAGTTCGAAGAAATATTCGTAGAATCTGTGTTACAGTCAATGAAATACGGTTCAAGAGAAGCCTGCCAACTGTTTCCATGCGTCCTTCAGCTGTCATCAATAGAAAGAGGTGTGCTTAGTGATCGATTTAGACAATGTTCTGTTGATGTTCCAGTCTGGGCCTACTTAGCATGGATTCCACAAATTTTATCAAGATTTGACTTGAATGAATCGTGCTACTTAGATGATATTTTACTTAAAATTTCCGTCAAATACCCCGAGGCTTTGCGTTATGCATTTTCGACATGGTATAATCAAGCTAAAATTCATTTCAGTTTATCAAGAGATGACGCAAGCTACAATGACCGTAGTATCATTTGCCAGATTATGGAAAGTCTTCAACATAAACTCTGTGATAAATTTATGAAAAGTTTCAGATATCTAGTTGTTCCAGAAGCCTTCCTATTGGCACAGCTCGAAAGCTTTGATAGAGATATTAGACATCACTCAAAAATAAACGATGCCCAATTTTCGAAAATTACTTTAAATCTTCTGAAGGATGTCTATTGTGAAGAAGAAGGTCTTCAAGGAGTCGCTTATCGAAGATTGATCAAATACAAAGCAAAATTGGAAAGTATTCAAACCATATCATACAGCTGCCATGAGGACCGCATTCGAAAGAAGTTGATTGATATAGTTGGAGCTCTTCGAAGGGAACTTCAAAGGTCTGTTGAGACCAGTTTACGTTTAGAAACAATTTGTCCTTGGTTGGCTAATTATCAGTGGTGTGGTGAAGAAGAATGCTTGACACTACCCGGGCTTACTGATCAAAACTTATTTGATACAAATCCAGAAGTGAAGGAAAATGTTAAGATTGTACGCTTTGGTAATAAAGTTCAAGTTCTTGTATCTCAGCGTTATCCTTTGCGAATATTAATTCATGGCAGCAATGGACATAGCTATGACTTCCTTGTAAAGCATGGAGAGGATCTTAAGCAAGATCAACGTATTCAGCAGATTCTTAAACTAATGTCGCAGAAGCTGCGGGAGGATCAAAGATGCCAGTCTTACAACTTATTTATTCGAACCTACCAGGTGGTTCCCATAGATAGAAACTGTGGAATTCTGAGTTGGGTTAAGGATACCGTCTCTTTAAATGATTTTGTTATAAATTGTTTCGATCGAAGGTGCAGTGATAGTCGAAATATCATTAAAAGACTTACTGAAGCCTACTTGGAGTTCATTGAGCGACATTCTCATCTTCCTGCTAATGCGGTTACCATGAAGTATGGAACGTATGGCATAGCCGCTTGTAGATACACAATAGAAAATTTAATACAAAATCTTAGATCCCTTGAAAATACCATAGATTATGACATAGTCAAAAAAGCCTTAATGGACTTAGCACTCTCGCCAGGGAGCTTTTTTGCACTTCGCAATAATTTTGCTACTTCAATGGCCGCCATGAATATAGCCCACTGGATTCTTGGAATTGGTGATCGACATTTGAAAAATACACTGATTAGTGTTAAAGACGGTTCTATGACAGGAATTGATTTCGGGTTTACATTTGGTTCGGGAACCCGTGATCAAAAAGTTCCAGAATTAGTGCCCTTTAGATTGACTTCGCATTTAGTGAACGCAATGGCACCAATGGGTACATCTGGACTGATTTTTAAGTGCATGGTTCATTCGCTGAGAGTCTTTCGCAGTGTAGATCGTCTGCTAATGGCGTACATGGAAGTATTTATACGAGAACCATCGGTGAATTGGCTTGATATAGCCATGAAGAAAATCAACGACGAAGAGGACTCGACTGTGTGTGCCTGGGAGCCAAAAGATCGTATTGATATTGCTAGATGTAAATTACAAGGTTCAAATCCAATGTATCTATTTGAAAGAGAACTTAATACTGGTGTAGTATCTACGTAAGTTTGAAGGGTTTCACCAATTCGTTTTTAAAAAAATAAATAATGTTTTTGATTTTAGAAATACCGAGTATCTTGAAGGATACATGAAGATTTTGCGGGGTCGTAGACAGTTTAATATACGCTCTAGACTACCAAAAGATAGATTATCTGTTGAAGACCAAGTTAAGTGTCTAATCGATCAAGCTACTGACCCAGCTGTTTTAGGAATATCCTACGTTGGATTTTCACCTTGGATTTAAGAAACATTTTACTATTTCTTCTTGTATATTTTTAATGAATTATAAAGTTGTAGTAAGTAGTGTCTTGTTTCAATCGCTTGTGGATGTCAAAAATTAAAATAAACACATCTAAAAAATATAATATTTTATATATACATACAAATATTTAAACGTATACAGTAACACTTCTTAAATATGCGTCATTTTGAATTTTGCATTTATATTAAGCGAAGATAATTCACTTACTAAATATTTATACGAGAATGGAAGGTCTAACTGTCCAATTGCTTTACCGTCTCCACAAAGTCTGCATGTTTCCGGTGAAGTTATTGATCCTTTATCTGACATCTTTGTAACCATTTTCATTGGGGATAAAATGCTTCCACATTTGCTACATGCTAGTGCATATGATTTATCGGAATTATGAAACAGACGATCTTGCAACAGAAAAGAGCAACCGTGTGATATCAGAGCATCACGTTCCATCTCACCAAAACGAACACCTCCACCACGTTTTCGACCCTTGATGGGCTGCTGTGTAATTGCGTCTATGGGTCCTGTCGCTCGCACTTGCCACTTATCGAAGACCATATGACGCAAACGTTGATAGTGAACGACTCCAAAGAAAATATCAGCAGTCATTTCACGACCATCGATTCCACTGTACAATCGTTCTGTGCCGTAATAGTTGTAACCACCCATTTCTAGCAATTTACCAAAGTAATCAATAGCTGTGTTCTTTTCTGTGAATCTAAACGGTGTCGCATCATGTACGAGTCCATGTAGGGCTGCACTTTTACCTGCCATTGTTTCGACCATCATAGCAATTGTCATACGAGACGGGAAGCCATGAGGATTGAATACAATATCTGGTATAAGACCAGTTTCTGAAAAAGGGAGATCTTCGGCGGGGTATTTTTGTGAACAGATACCTTTTTGTCCAGCACGTGATGCAAATTTGTCACCGATACTTGGCGGACGTGGCACTCGAACGGTTATGCAAATCATTTTTAATGGATTGGTTTTGTAACTACCACAATAACGAATACTGTCGATGACACAGTCTTCTTTGTCCTCACTCTTTACAACTTTGTATTTACAGTCCTCGGTGTCAAAGAAACTGAAAAAGTAATAAATAAATGGATATTAATCTGATATAAGCGATGTACTATGAATAGTTATGTAAATAATCAAACTAGCTAGCAGGGTGGGGAACAAATTACGAGAATGTATTATCATTTCTGTATGGGAACACGGTTAAATTTTCGGTTTTATACTATTGTTAAAAATAAAACGGATTCTGTGGTTTAAATTTTTGTAGACTTGCAGAATGAAAAATTTTGTTCACATAAAGACTGCTTTTTTTTGCATACAAATTTTGTTTTCAAAAGTTTGAAATATCTTCATGTATCCCTATTCTAAAAACATAACTCAAACTCACCAATATAAAATTGACTTAAAACTTATTTGCGCTCCAGCTTGTGGTAAGCCATCATTATCCAGAAATTCAACCAAATCTGGATTATTTGGATCTCGAGCAAAATAAGAGCTTCCCTTTAGTTCGATAAACTTTGATTTATAAATACTTCCATAAGCAAAACCTCTATCATGAGCGGCTTTGTTTATTATCATGGCGTCTTCCATATCATAGCCTGTGTATGAAATCACCGCGACGACTGCATTCGTTCCCATAGCGAAGTCATCGAGCCCAATGTTATCGTGATGAACTGGACGAAAAAGTGGCGTTGCTGGTGTTTGCAGACGATACAATTTGTTTGCTGCCTGTTTGGGCCAGTTAAGACATGGAGTTCCCATCGTTTGCTTACCCATCTGACATTGATACATGTTCCTAGAAAATAGAGATCGACTTAAATATAAAGAAACCAATTGGTTTATTTTTTTCTCTTGCTAACCTTGGCGATTGATTTAAATCAGGCATTGGAATCAAGTTAGCTAAGTTGCTCATAAAGTCAGTTTTTGCCAATTCCATGTGAGTTGTTACTCCTGGATATGATTCTTTTTCGTCAATAGCGACTTCCATATATACTTGTTCTAACGAACCAATATATTCGACTTTTCCTAAAGCTAGATTCTTAACAGGACGCATCATTCTTGCTGGTCCAACAAATAAAAACAAGCCTGGAAATTGCCCCCCTTTTTTAGGCGGGATATATGCGATTTCCATCATCTCTGGGAGCGTGCCATCGATCTTCAAACATCGAAGTTTGTCGATAGTTTTTGTTGCATCAACTTGACGGATGTAACCAAGATGTTTACCCTCTAGAAAAACTACCAAAAGCCTTGCGGATGCATCAAAGCAAGGCGACTCTAGCGGAATCAGTCCAACGTCGACAAGGATTTTGGGTATGGCCTGAAAATTAATCAAAACATAAAATATGAATAAGGAAAACAAAATATAAGGTGTCAAATAAATAAACTCTTTTTCTTTAACCCCCAAAAGTAGCTAATTCTACTAATTTAAATTTTGTTTAACTACATATTTACAGGTTTAAGCTACAACATAATATTACCTCGATTTGATGTGCCGGAGGTGTGGTTGATATTTTACACGTTATAGTCAAGTGATTAAGTAAACCACAAGGAGTACCGTCGGGTGTATGGACAGGACATATAAATCCCCAAGCATCTGGTAATAACTGGCGAGCTTCAGTTGTTCTCATCTTTGTAAAGTACGAACCACGATGTACTGCTCGAAAATGTGACATAAAACGCATACGATTGATGTTCTCTGCCATAACAACTAAACCGTTATTCTGCATCACACCCATTCCACTGCGAGTAGGCGCATTTCCAGTTGCCATGAACGACTCCATTGATTTGTCAATATGAGCCGTTTGACGTAAAAGAGTCTGAACAAATGATGAGGTTATTAATGTTCCAGCCTCTTCGACTTTTTTGAGGATATTCCTTTTAGCATTTACTAGGAATAGATCAATGCGATCACTTAAAAATTTTTGGTACAGATGCCCAGACATCAGGACCTCCTGCATCATAACAGAATCCATATTTTCAATCTTGTACTTTCCCTGGACACACTGGAAAAGCTTTTGCATCATAAACACAAGCATATTGAACTTATCTTCGAAACTTTCCAAGTGAATCAGAATACGTTGACTGAGCAAGAATTCAGTGACTTGTGAAGCCGTAGCCCATTCAGGAAGCTCATTAAACTTGCTGCGAAAAATCTCACCAAGGTAATCTTTGCATTCTGAATAGGAATGGATGCCTTCAGAGTGAACCTCTCTCAGCATTGTTTGAACACATGATTTGTAATATTGATCATCTTCATAGCCACGGATAAGGCGATTGTAAATCTCTTCGTCAGTGTAGTCCACCAAAGACTTCAAAATCAAGCAAACAGGAACATATGACATTAATTTCAATTGAGAGAACATTAACTTAGCTGTGCCATTGTTGAGAAAATGAAGTACATTGTTAAAGGACATCTGATCATTTCGTACGGTGCGCACTATAACACCGATCTCAGAAAAGCCTTGTCCACGTTCTTTCCATGTGGAGCGCTTAATAACAATCGGGTAATTTTTTCTTGGCATCATTAGCATACGAATAATTTTCTCATTACCTTTGACTACAAAATAACCTCCCCATTCGGAATCATGCTCTCCATGTTCTACCATCCCTTCGGGGGTGAGATTTCCGAGATTGCAAGCTTTTGACTTGAGCATTATTGGAACTGCTCCCAGATCCAAATCTATGGGAGCATTTTCACTGCCATTAACCGACCAACCGATTCGAACACTGCACATACCCGAGTAAGTCTCATGCCTCTGACGTGATTCCGAGGGAAAGATCTTGCGTTCTCTCACGTCGACAACATCGATTGGAATACTCGGTTTGGATATAATTAAATCTTCCAGCCAAATGCTAAGTTTCTCTCCGGCTTTTGTTTGCAAATTAATTGGAACCGAGTGCTCCACTATGTTCTTGAAACCAATCGTCAGCATTTCATTGAAGGAATCAAGATGCGGTGCACCAAAATTAGCTAAGTGCTACATGAAAAAGAGAAGCATTTCAAAACGGATTTTTTCGATTAACACATGCCATTAAAACTACCTCATTCAACTTGGGCGGATATTTTTTAAATTCCGGCCGGGAATTTGTTAGCGATGGATAAGTTTTCATTTTTAATTTCTAAAATAAGATTCGCAGTTGACTATTTACTATATATTTACCACAAGAAAAATGACAAGCACCAAACACGTGTTTGATGTCTCAAATGTCAGCGAGGTGCTATACTCATGATACAACTAAATTAAGATAGCGCATTGCGCATCATTCACATAAAATGACGTCATCGACGCACACAAATACTTTTTCCAAGATTAATAAAACAAAAAATTTTTGACTTAAATTTATTAATTAAACATGAAATATAATTTCCTAAAAGCAATGCACTTGTTTTTAGGATTCTGCGCACACATTTTTATTATAAAAAGAACAAAAGTATCAGGGAAACTTGTGCGTCGATGACGTAGATGCGCAGAACAAAACGAAAAAAAAAACAGGACGGCGTTATCTGTTTAGTTGTATCATGTGCTATACTTGTGGAATGTGGTGCGTTCCTGGTCTGTAAAGAGTTACCCCTTTTACACGATGATTCTTTGCGTCTGACTCTTTCACAATTTAATGGGTGCGGTTAAAGGCTCTCCCAAACCAACGCGAATTCGCGGTGACGGCGAATTTTTGTTGTTGTTTAGCGTTGTGTACTTGTCATATTTTGCACTATTGTGAATGATTCGCTGCGAATCGCTCCGCATTCGCGTTGGTTTGGGACAGCCTTAAATCAGATGTTTTTTCTCCTTCGCACTCAAGAAAATTTGAAAAGAGTCAGACGCAAAGAATCATCGTGTAATAGGAGTCCATGACTTTTTAGCCGAGGTTCTTTGACCCTGTTTAGATTGATTAGTTTCACTATGTAAGTGAATAGTCATGTCGTGTAAACATGGCCTTTGGGGGTGGCAAAGTAAAGGGAAGATTGAGTAATGGACTCGTGAGTCCATCGTCATCGTTTCTACATTAGAAAATTTGAGGTGCCTCAAAAAACATTGAAACATCAACAACTTCAATGCTTTCCATATTGAAACAACAACAAATGAGTTTCATGAGTCCAGTGTTTATGTTTTCATCATGCCCCATGACATCCCCAGAGCCTGTTTAGATTGGGAAATTTGAGTGCGGACTCGTGAGTCTCATCTACATTCGACCATTTGAGGCACCCATTATTGAAACACCAAGAAATGAGTCTCATAAGTTCGGTGCTTATATTTTGTTCATGCCTCATGACATCCCTGACCCCACTTCTCTTGTCCAGAAACTACCGTGAGACCGGTCTCAATATTCCCAATCTTCACATTATGCTCACATGTGTGAGTAGATAATATTTTACATGGGAAAGCAATTTTATGTGTTCCATTGAAAAAAGCTGGGAAAGTACTCAAAGTACTCATAAGTACTTTGCCACCTCCAAAGGAAAACGGCTTCTAATAACAACAAAGTTGAGAGAATAAGAATGGATTTAATAATTCTTGTTCGTAGGTAATCTCAGCTTTTTTATACTATTTGGATAAAATTATAGCCAAAGCCAACCCGAGCAGTGCGTTAAACAAAACAACTGTAATTTATTTAAATAAAGTAGATGACGGATATAAGACAGTCAAAAAACCAAAACAATTTCTTTCTTATATCCGTGTTTTTATGTAAAATAAAAATTGTATGCACGAAATAAAACTTCTTTTATCAGGTAAACGCATTATAAGAAAGGGAATTTCTTTTAAATATCACTAAACAAGTTCCCAAAGTATTGACTGAAAAATATCATGTATCTTGTATTTGCATTTTATTCATAAATATCGATTATAGGGTACCGAAAATAAAATTTAAACTTTGAATTTCTTTCAAATTCACATTATCAAGGGATGGTTTCTTAAAAAAGTTTAGTTTTTTATGAAGTGAGAGAAATTTTGTACAAGAAATATTTTCTTATATCAGTGTTTTTCTTATAAACGGATTTCTTAAGCCACGTCCAGATCAGTATAAATTTACGTTGTGCGCCGTGTGCCCTGAATTATGTATTTGCCAAAAATCCAATTAATTTCAAAAATAATTTTTGCTTACTATTTCGTACGTGGGTGCTCAGTTTGCATTAAAACATCCTATTTCATCCACATCAAAACAACTGTGATAATTTTAATAAACGTTTAAATAACGTTAAAAATATCAATTTTCTCATAAAAATTTGCAGCTGAATTTATTAGATTTTTTAAAATGCCTCTTAGGGGTTATTTAGTTAAGTTTGCTTAATTATTTCAAATTGCCTTTAAATTACGTTACTTAAATTCTCATTTATAATCAATTTTCTATTGCTACTTCACTAAACCATTGTAATGTGACGTAACGTGAGAAAACTCACTAATACATGTACTAATAAAAATGAGCGCATGTGATTACGAGAGAGAAAGAGAAGCAACTGGATGCAGCAGCATCTAAGCATGCAAAAGAAAAGAAACATGACTTTTGATGTTGATTTGTGGTGCTCTTATGTGAAATTCTATTATTTAATTTTGTATTCATACCTTGGCCTTTTGATATACAAATATGTTAATTGATCAGCTAAACAGTTTATTCCTACAACTTTTTACTAAAGGAAGCCACAAATCTCAAAACTTTTATTAGGTGCAGCAAAAATATATGATAACTCTACCCACTTCCATACATAGATGTACATACCCGTATTTCTGTAATAAAAACAACAAAAAACTATTCGTCTCGAATGTCAAAATATGTTTAAGATGGCTTTAAGTAACCTTTAAACGCGGTGAATGGCGTTTAAGTTCAGGCGCATTTAAGTAACGTTGCTTAAAAGTGAAAATTGATTATAGATACCGATTTCGCACTCAAGAGCAATTTAGAGGCAATTTAAAGTCACGAAGCCTTTAAATTTTCTTAATAAATACGGCTGTTGATATTTTAAAATATCAATGTAAGTGCTCTTCCAAGCCAACGCGAATGCGAAGTGACGACGATTTTTTGTTGTTGTTTAGCGTTGTATATTTTTCATATTTTGTACTATTGTGAATGATTCACTGCGAATCGCTCCGTATCCACGTTGGTTTGGGAGAGCCCGATAGGGTTTTCCATTGGCATATTCAGATTTCAATCAAAAAATTGATTTTTTTTCGTTGCCAATGGAATGCGATTTCAAATTAAATTTTGTTTTCCAACGTATTTGTTTCACTTGTACCACATTATTCGCTTGAAAAAATTATATTTGCTAATAAACAAGTAACAAATGAACACAGAACAAAATATGAAGAGGGGTCACGGCATTCCCCATTTTTCACTGATTTTGTCAGATGCGCAGAACTGAACAAAAATAAAAACGCTAATGACATTACCTTCAATATGTGTACTGTGTGTGTAACCGCCTTATTATTCATTCTGGGTTTAAATTGGGTTAAAGTGATTTTTAAATCCACTTTTTCAATCGGATTTATCAAATGTAAACACTCAAATTTTAGCCAATATTATTCATTACAAAAAAAAAATTATTCGAATGGATCGAAAATATTGAATTTTTTACGAATTTAACAAATGAATAATAGGGAATCGGATATAGTTTTCGGATTCAAATTACTTTAAATCTAGAATCACAGAAAGGTTTTTATTAAAAATGGAATTATTGTGATACTAGTTAGCAAAACAAAAAAAAAGTTTATAAATTTGGAAGAGCTAGTAATTGACTAAATATTTAAAAAAAATTGTTAACTGCTGCTTATAATTTTTCGCCAATCATTAGTGTTTTCATTTTTGTTCAGTTCTGCGCATATATCAAAATCAGTGGAAAATGGTTGATCCCGTGTTGTGTGACTGAAAATGTTGTATCAGCCCTATTCTGTTATTCATCGGGGGGAATTTTCTTGAAATATTCACCAATCATCATTCTGTTAACATTCGCAGGAAATCTGATTCACTTGTCGGTAATGTTGGTAAGATTTTGCGGTATTCTACTATTCACGTGAACCATTTGTTTCCATACAACTCCGATACGCACATAAAAAGATGCGGATTTATTGTTCTTTTTGGTTTCAAATAAAATCACTGTGCTTAAAAATAGAAGTAGAAACTAAATTTTTGTTAGCTATTTGCTACAAAGACTGTTTATCAACGTTTTTTGACTCAAAACAATAAATTTGAGAACAATTCATCACTTTTATTTTTGCATTGAAATTAATCCCAGTCATAACCCTTTATTTGTGAAACTGAAAAAAAGTCGTAGCACCATACATTTATTATTTTTTCAATAAATTATTTAAAACAATACACCAAACTATTAATGAACTGAAAACAACAAGGTTTTATTATTAGCAACAATTAACCCAAACTATAAATGAATTGAATACAACACATGATTTTCAATTTTAACAAACAGCTGCTGCCCACATAAATGTCAAATCGGGTTGTTGCAGTTAGCCCGACGGATAGCAGAATGTAAAGGTAGTTCGGAAGGAATCGTTTCGGTGAATCGAATCTTCGATTCACGTGAATAGCAGAATAAGGCTGTTGTGTGTGTTTCTTTGTTACTTGATAAGAAAATAAAATTGTTTCGAGCTATTTAATGTTTATAATTATTATTTTATTACCTTGACAATAAAGAAATTGGTTTTTGGAGTTATTTAAATCTTTTTCGTGTTAATTGTTGTATTACGGCGGAAAAATCACCACACTTAAGTGGTTTTTGAAATGACCAATTCAATTGTTGAATCAAGAGATTTCTTTCATACATTCCACGTTGAGACTTGAATTGAAGGACAATTAAAGCTGAAGACTTAATTAATATTTCTTGCCAAAAAATTCAAATAATAACTAAATAATAATGATAATAAAATTAATATTAACTTTAAGGCCATGTTTTAAAACTAATAAACGACTGCCAAAAGCAGCCGTAAAATAAAGCGAGTATCGTTTAAAAAAACGCAATCTCAATATAAAGATTAGGATGAATTTTAAACGGTAATTGAAATTCGTAATACGGCCCAATACCTAAAGGTGTTTTCGATTGGATTTTGGAATTGTGCCATTCCTATCGAATATGGAAAACCTTCTACTCCAAGTTCAATAGGAATGGAACAATCCCAAAATCTAATCGAAAACGACATAATGAATTTTATCGTTTTTAAAAACTTTTCTTAAAGAAAAACACTTTATAAACAGATTATCCAATAATATTTCCCTTTATTTCAATAAAATTGTATTTATAATCGCTTTCAAGTAATTGTTGTTTTATTCTCGTAATATTTATATAGTTACATCATCTTTTCTGTATGCAATAGACTTTGGCGAAGTGCAATTGAATTATGCTTTGATGCATAAATACATACGTTCAATTTAATAAGTTTACCATAATCGGTTGTATTTGTAGTGTAGTCACGTTTAAAATTTAAAATTAATATTGATTATTATCTTTATTAATTAACTTTGTAATTACAGCATGTATATTTTCTTTTATTATATTAATAACGTTTATAGATTTATGTTGTTTTTCTTACTTTGTTTTGTTGTTGTTTCTGTGAAGAAGGTCCATAAATTTATAATACTATATATAATAAAATGTTATTTTTATAAGTATAATATTTATGTGAATACATGAACTTTCGACACGTTAAATAAATAATAATATTATTTATTTCGAAATATATTTCTAAAACATACGCATGATTTTCGTTTTACTTTTCTTTGAAAATATAAAATAAAAGCAACTTAAAGTTTACTTAAGATAATAACGTTTAACGACTTTTATTATTTTTTTCTTTAATAACTATTGCAGTGAATAATACAGTATTTGTAATAATAGCGAAATAATACATAAAAGTGTAATATTTAAATTTTTAATCAATATGAAATTTTGTTTAACAAGAATGAGACTTTTTTTACTTTAGATTTATTTTTTTATATTAATTTATTTATAATATATTTATCAATAAAACATAACATATCTTTTTTTTGCTACAACGTTTATTACTAAATATATTTATTTATATTTTAATTATATTATATATCTATATATGTTTCATTTTTAATAATTTCATCAGTTATACTTCTTTCTATATATACCATATCTTTATTTATTTTGTATAGTAAATTGTATTATCTAGAATAATCATAATAATTCCTATGCAAAGTTTATTGTTACAATGTAACAGATTATGTTTATTTTTAAAAAATAAAATGGAATTTTTCAGTGTAACCATGGATCAAAGGGAAATATGGCTTAAAGAAGTGCTGGATAATAAGAGAGAAGTGTAGGGGAAAAGGTGTTTCCTTAGCATTTTGCTGTGTTCAAGAGAATTGTTTATTTTTTTTTTCAATATATTTATATTTATATTTATATTTTTCAAATTAAATTATGAAGCTTTTAGTTTAATTTTGTTCTAATTTAACAGAAGAGCTTAAAATTGGTCAGCGAGCAGATCGCAGATTTCGCGGGTAACGGTGTCTTTGCTGGCTCGAATGGTAAGTCGAAACATCTGAAATTAAATATATGTATTTTTAATTTTGTATTCACAACAAGGAAATAAATCAAATATTTGCTTTTTTTTATAAATAACTGCTAATAGTAAGAACGCTAGAAGAGTTGGCGATTTCAAGGGAAATAATATTAAGGTAGTTGAACGATCTAATAAATACAAATATTTCAAAAAATAAAACTTCGTGCAAAAAAACTAAACAATATTGATAGTGGGAACTTTCATTTAAAAATATACTAGTGCGATATTTTGTAGTTTTATATATTGTAAACACTTTCTTGCTTTTCACCTTGTCATGTTTGTCACTTCCTCAAGACGCACAGTACACAAATAGATTAATATGTGTACTGTGCTAACAAGCGACGATAATCCAGAAAAAAAAACATTTTTGTGTTTAGGTGGCAGAGGTACGAGATCAATCGCCAGGCCTTCGGCGTGATGATCTCACGCACTAACTATTACGGTTCAGAGTATTGAATCGAAATACTGTGTTAAGCTTTTAAAGCCAGCTGCTGAATGAGAGGTGATACAAATAGTTTAACTAATAATTTACTGTTTCATGTCTTTTTTAATTAGTTTCACTCAAAGATCTAATAACTCTGAAATTCAGGAATAGTAAAATTAGTTCTGATCTTTCTTTTTTGTCTTCATGAATCGTAAAATAGAAATTATTTGAAGACATCCTAAAAGTGATATTTAAAATGATAGCTTAACTGTACCCAACATTTGTTAATATTTTTTCCTTTCATGTTTACTAAATTATAAATTACTCTTAAGTTTGGCCAATGGTTAAAATTCGTATAAAATTTAAACAACCGTTACCGGCCTTAAAGAACAACGGCCTTAACGAGCATGATTTTTACTTGCTTATAAGAATACGTATTGGTTTCATTTAAAAAAAATAATAGTGGTTTTAACCAAATATAATGATGGAGAAGACCAAAATATTGTATTTCGTCATGCTACTAAATAAGAGATAACAATAAGCTCTTCGTTCTTTATGTGTATTCAGAGTTATTTGTAAAAAAAAAACAAGCATTATTTAATATAATCTTTAAAACAAAACTCACACTAACCTGCGCTTGTTTATTCGGTTCCAGTCGTAATAAACATCCAACCTGTTGTGTTTGTGTATGAATTATGCCCGCACAAACCATATTATCAGGGTTTGGATCCACACTAGTTAGCAATTGCATACCGAATCCCATCAGTTTATTTCGCGCTCCTTGCAAATCCAAGGGAATTTGTGCCTTAAAGACTTTTTGTGCCCTCTGTTGTTCTCTGTTTAAGTGTTAAAATTATTTTATTTAATCAAATGGAATTTTGAAGTCATCAACAAACTTACCCTCCTAAATTTTTCCATCGAGCAAAGAAAGACTCTGCATTCATTTCTGTTGGTTCAAAGAATTTATTCACAGTCAAGGGCAATTGAACACTAAACTTTTGTTGTACACCATTGTAACGGAATGTCACTTCGATGGTAGGCGCATCGCTATAGTCTTCTATGCATTCAGCTGTTAAGAGTTGTTGAATCTGTGCGCCAGCTTCGAGTGTTGGTTCAACGGGCTTCATTTGAACGTTTAGCTTCAGTGCATTTTCCGCCGACCATTGCAACACGGGTGTAAAGTTCTATAAATAACCCAATAATTATGAATATGATTGATTTTTCGTTGTTGTTAACTTACCGTCAATGGAATTTGAGTCTTATTGCCATAGAACAAGCCAAGGCGGCCAAGATTCTGTCGGAACTCACTCTTGACACCAATTTGTATCAAGTCGTTCTCATAGAGGACACCGTTGTTCTTGAAGAGGAACTTCTTAGAATTATAAATCGCTGTACTATTTGTTGTTGCATTCGATCCATAGATATCGCCAAGAACATCGATGAGTGTGCCACCGGTAGAGTTGTTGTTGGTTGTGGCAGATGGAGGTGTACTCAAACCTAGTAGGTCTGCATTTGCATTTGTGTTATTGGTCACCCTGCCAGAAAGATTTAATTAATATCATTTTGATAGATTTTTTTGTATGTTCTTACTTATGATTTACATGTACATTGTTAAGTGATGCTGGTGCTGGGCTTTTTGATTCTCGAATTTCATTCTCCGGCACACGACCTGGTTTCTTCTTTTTGAGAACATTCAAAATTGAACTCTCCCGTTCAGGAAACGATGGCATCTCTTCGAGTACGGTGGCCAAAACATCGGTGGACGCAACAATACTCAATTGTAGGTATTCACTGGCACGTTGCTGTAGTTCAGCGTCGGCTGAACGCAAATTACTATGCTGACGGAATACCTCTTGTATGTTGGAACGAATCTCAGGGAATAAATTAATGAACTTAATGTATGTGGATAAAAGAAGAGCTCGTGTCATTGGTGAGCAAAGATGATATTTTGAATGAAGGAGTTTAAACTGAACAATTGGCGCTGAACGGGAATCACCAGCAATTAAATTGCCAAATTCGCCCAAAATGTAACCACCAACTTTGACCATATTTTCGTGACATGCTGGTGCTTGTAGAGCTTCGAATACCGTTTTGGCAGCATATCCCTGTACTTCTTCACGATTGATAACAATCTGAATGACACGATACCACACTTCTTCGGAAACGTAATCACCAGCTATGCGAATGAGATTTAGAATCACATCAACGTACCTGCAGATTAAGAAAAAAAAAATTAAAAGAGATTGAGTTATAAATAGTTTATATAAATTTGATAGACATCGGTATTACCACCTTGAACCTACCATGTGTAATCTGTGGCGTATTTTTCTGCCAAAATTGCAACTTTCAGCACCATTTCTTCACGAATAGAGTAATCAGCAGTTTCTAAATAATTGAGCATTTCCTGGACAATTTCCTCTGCGTTGGTACGATCACACATAGCATAAAGCAAGTCAACAGCCTGTTGACGAACTGACACATCCTTTTCCATCTACAATAAAGGAGTTATTCGTAGTCAATATTACATATATGGAGCTATAACAATGAGCCTACCTTCATGGATAGAATAACAACTTCCTGATGCTTCTTCACTTCTTCATGAGAAAACTCTGATGTTGCTAGATGACACATCGATTCCAATGCTAAATATCGTAAGTTCGTTTCCCGATTACTCAAAAACTGTCCTAACTGATTACAAGCACGCACCAATAGATTTGGTTCACTATCACTGTGTATGATCAAATTAATTGCCTCGAAGAGAACAGCATTTTTAGCATTGGAATGCTGAACCTTCTTACTCTTTGGTGGTTCTTGGGCCTTATTCAAGATCGTTTCGAGTGTTTCACTGAGCCGCGCACGAACTCCTGGCTCTTCAGTCACGGGATTATAATTCTGCAATAAGCGCAACAACTTCACTGATAACCATGGTGCTGGTACAAAATAATAAGTGTAATCTTGGAGATCAGTGTAGCTTGCAGTGACAATACGCGATAGACGTGAAACGGCCAAATTTACACATCCCTTATATTCGTCGGGATTTCGTTTCACAAGTGCATCGATCAGAGATGTAGCCGCGGTCACTACACCCATATGTTGATCGTTGAGTAAATGTATGATTCTTGATGTCCATTCACCGCCTGGAATAATATCGGGACTCGATCTGAAGAGACGTAGCAAGCAGAGGGCTGCCGATTGTTTCACAACATCCATTGTATCTCTTTTAATATATGTATGTGAAATTTCTATTTTATTTACATTCAAAAATAAACTATGTTTTTGCATTCAACTTACCCTGATACCAAAAGTTTTGGAATTTCATTGGAAAACGATTCAGCCATATCCCGGCTCCCAATATTAGCAATGCATTGTAAGGCCAGATTAACGTGAACTGGATTTCTAGATTGTAAATCATTTTTGATGGATTGAATGATCAAACGAATAAGATCGCTATTTGTATTAACGAGAACGGAAATAAACAGATACCCCTGTATATGAAAACAAACACATTAATTTTTGTAAATAGAGAAGTTAAAAAATTACACTTACAATCTGTTTTTCTGAGTATTTATTTGATGACAACAAGTTAACGGCTTCCATGTGCCCAAAATCTATATCATGACCAAGTAAGAAAATAAATAGCAACTTGCAGACATACTTCTTTTTCTGATAACCATCGAGGGTTTTGTCGCCTTTGAATTTGCTTCTTATGTTAGCGAGTTCCTTGTTTATTCGCTTCACTTCGGCTTCTTTGCTTTTACCTGAAAGTAATTTAAAATAATCATTTTTAATGAGTTTAATTAAAAAAAATATCCATACTTTTTTTTGAAATATGTATTATTGTTTTATGAGAAGACACATCTACAACTGAGGTAACAATATTTATAATTAAGCCTTCCCCGCTGATAACAAAAGATAGATAAAACAATTATTATTCCATTTTAAGTCAATCAAGTAAATAAAAGGACAGCGTATTTTTTCATTCATAATCGTTTCCAGGATTTTAATAATAAGTTTTAAGTGAACAGAAATTTCGCATTGTTTATCGCGTCATAATTCGCTGGCACCATTAAAATAGTGTAGATTATTTTTGAAGTTAATTTTTAAGCGGGAATAATAATAAATATAAAAAGTAAAAAATTGTCGCTTCATAATACGTCGAAATTAAATTACAGCAATAGAACTAAATTGTTTAATTCGATAAGCGCAAATGCACACACAATAGGTGTCTTTCTACACAGAGTAACTCATGTGGAATTATTGTTCAAATACAAAATAAGTGACAACTTACTGTTGTTCGTTGGTTTGAAGTGGCGCTCGACATAGTGGGCAATCAAAATGAAAAATCCCTTAAAGAATGGGATTAAGAAGATTTATTTGTATATCGGATGTACCCATTAGAGATTAGACCATTCATCAGAAAATTATAGTGTTATCTTGTCGACTTAAGACTATGAGAAAAATTACCCCGAGTAGTAAGAAAAATTTGTTCTTATAAAATGCCCAACTGTTCCTTCGTATAAAAACTTCGCTGAAATACTTTAATAAAACACTTTGAAAATGTTTTTGACGCTTTGAGATAGCCATTTTTGCTTTGAAAAGTATTTAAACTTATTTACCAGCACTTGTTGATTTTTTCTAATAATAGCTCAATGAGTGAAAGTTCAAATATTTTCTTTACAACATTGTATGATTCAATGCAATTAAAAAGTAGGATTAATACCCATATCAAAAACATGTGAATTAAGTTATCTAACCCATGAAATCAGTTTATTGCCGCACGAATATCATAAAGCTAATTTTTTCAGTCGATCTGTAAAAAGTAGTATTCTAACCCATAAATATTTGTCACTTATGATATATTTAAAGACAAATTAGGCAGAACATTCTTCATTTAGTTAGTCGTTAAGAAAATAAAAATTAATTGCAAATTAGGAAGCAAAACAAAATAATTATTTGCGCCTATTGGGTCAAAGTACGTAAAGTTAAAACGCCAATTAATAAGTATTGATGTGTTTTGCAACATTTTTATCGTTATATGTAGATACGAAAAAAAATTTAAGTTGGCTTTAGGAATTAAATAAAATATACAGCCATACTGGAGTATGTAATTCGATTCTACTCGTACAATAAAAATGTTCGAATTCGAAAAAACTCAACTTAGAAATAGAACAATGCTTAATGAAGATTCTGTGGTAAGAAGCCGGAAGCATATACAAATTTTGTTCCCAGTTATAATAAGCATTTAAAAAAAATTTATAAATTTGTTCGAAAGTCTCTGGTGTGTATGAAAGAATAGAGTGAGTCGGCTTAGAGTGAAAAGCAGGTCACTCCTGTTTTGCATTTTCTACAAAAAAAAATATTTAAAAAAAAGTTTTCGCATTATCTGAATGAATTGCTAAATTGAAACGATTTGATAGATTTTTAGATTTTTTTTTTTAGCAATTTTTGAAGTGATCTATAATGGTAAATAAATATGAAGTTAGCGGTTTTACACTCTAAGCCGACGATATGGGAAACATAGATTAGTGATTATTGATTAAGTTCAATCTTGCAGCATTAAATCACTAAATTATAAATACCTATTGGTAGTTAAATCATTTGTGAATAATATTTTTACAGTAACTACACATTATTGACACACAAAAAATAAAAAAAAAAGTTTTTAAAACTTGACAAATCTGCAAGTTGAAAGCGATAAATGTAATAAATAATTACATTTAGACTTACCATTAAGGACCGGACTTGTTGTGAATTATTGATTCAAAAATGTTTTGTATGGTCTTTAGTCCTACGAATTGGCGTTTCGTCCGACTTACTGACATGGGCTCATCATTGACATAGTGAGGGCCTTTGTCATTCGCAATTTGTATTAAGTTCAGTTTAACTTAGATGGGTTTTTTGACAAAAATCCACTGTGAACTATATCCAACATTAGAATTCCTAATCATTAAAGCTGGAAGTTTTTTGGCCGGGGCCAGGCATAGTTTCTATAAGAAGGTTTTTTTTATAATACAAATTCTATATATATTATCTTAATACAAATTGAGAATGACAAAGGCCCTCACTATGTCACTGATGAGTCCAAGTGATTAAGCCAGACGAAACGCCAATTCGTAGGTCTAAAGGCCATACAAAGCTATTTTGAATCAATAATTCAACAAGTTCAATCCTGCCTACGTCTTCTACTTGCCTGATTTATTTCAGTAGTTAAGAATTTGTTTAAAAAAAAATATTCTTATTATAGAAATACATACATTATGAATTCCAGAAGGTCATAATCGCACAGTTTTGCCAGTTTTTCTATATATTTTTTTTTTTGAGAACTACACCCTATTGTTTACAGGTTTTCTATAAAATTTATAAAAACTGATTTATTTTTAACGCCACAAAATTTAAAATCCTTTACTAAAGCAGACTGTTGCACTAAACTTGACATGATTGTAAAACGTATATATAGCTAAATGCAAAAAAAAAGAAACTAACAGTCAATCTAACTGCTAGAAAAACATAAAACAGGAATGAGAAAAAGCTCCAAGAAGAACCCAGTTTTAATTGTATTAACACCCTTTTTAGAGTAGAGCACTCAACGATTCTGATTATTCACACAGCATAATTCTGTACAAAGCGGCACATGGATACCCTTGTAAAGAGGAGTGTCTTTTAGTTTTACTTTAAGCACATCATGACACTATTCTGATGTAGTTATATACAATATCCTGTGTACGATGTAGATATTAACAGATGACGGTTCTGCATTATTGACATAGTAGTCTTATTTTGTAAAATGAAAGCAATTTTTGTATGTTTAAGTTTTCTTTCAGTTTCTTAGTGAATGTTGTAACAACAATGAACAAGACGTCTGGCAGCTTATTGGGTCAAATTAATTTATGGATTTTATAATAGAAATTTACGCCATTTAACAAAAAAATTTTATATACAAATTTGAGTTTCTTTAAATCTGTTAAAATACATACGAGTATCATTATTTTTTATATATGTAGACACCTACCTAAAATTGCGTTGCTTGCTCAAAGTTGTGTGGATTTTTTATTGATTCGTTTTGATGATTTCTATTTTTTAAGGACAGTTGTCATAAAAACTTTTACTCGTTTTCGTTTTAAATTATTTGCACCGAGGCCTGTATATTCTCAGTATGGAGGAACTCAAATTTGGGTTTGGGTTAAAAAAAAAAAACTACAGTTCGCTGCAAGCCGTGAACGTGTCTCTGAAAGGTACAATATTCAAGAAATCACTCTGTTTGGTTCGGATCTCGGAATTTTGCTTTGCAACACAGAAACACAAAAATACGCCTTTATTGAGAGTGGATATTTTTAATTGTGAAATTATTCTTAAATATAAGTTAATTTTCAACTGAAAAAAAAAATTATGCTCCCTCGTCTTTCTAGGTTGGAGCCATAAAACATACATATTTATACATTCATACTTGTTCGCAATCTATTGAATGCAACTTTTACTGGGATTTTTATTAGTTTTCATCAACTTTGGCGGTAAAATGATTTTCAAATTTGATAGCTATAAATGTTACAATCGCTAATCACCTTAGCCGATTTCACTTCTCACTTCACTTATTAATAAATAAGTTTTTATAATATTATATCCAAAATCTTCCACAAAATGAAAATATTTCTATACTCAAATTTTGTATAAGCAAAGTCTGATTGATAAAAGTTGGATTATTAAATGCTTTTCAAAAACCACTGACTTAACATTACAATCAAATTCTTATCTCCTCTCTGAATGTTCGTTTTTGGCACGTACATACTTAAATAATTATATTCAAGCTATATGCAAGTTGACATTAAAATAAACAAAAACCAACAGAATGTGATAAACATGTTTAAAATTCTAAAAATAGCGTTGGTATATTATTCGTATTATATTATTCGGAACAATAATTATTGTCGTCCCATAACTCAGATTCAAATTCGATTCTTTTATCTTTTATTAGGTACTTTATATATTAAGAAAAATTAAGATACTAATAATGATTGACATGATTTCGATAAATTTTGAAAACATAAAAAAACACCCCTTAATAAAATAGTAATTAAAATGTTGATAAGTTATTTACAATTTAATATGTGTCCACCGACGTATCTGTATCGCGTCGTGCCCTTCAGACTCATACACAAAACCATCTCCCAAGACCCAACCACTCTTCCAATTGATAAATTTCATACATAGTCCATAGCACACTGCCTAGCGGCCAAAAAAAATATTAAGAGAGGAAGTTTCTTTTTTTCTCCCCAGTCCCCACGTATTGAAATTGTAGATACCTATTATGTTTCTTTGACCCTGCTTCAACCAACGGAGCAATTAAATTGGTGCAATGACATTCGCTTTTGTCATCAATCAATTACGCATGAATACATAATATATTTGTATACATTGTTCAAAAATAATCATGTATGTACATATGTATTATCAAAATAATTACATATACTTACAATTTCGTATGTCCGATATGAAGACGGCGAGTCCTCGCATTCCATCACCTCTTACGGGCGCCATTGTTGATGATTTTTTCCCTCGTAGATTCACGTTTAAATTTTATATGAAGCACTTCACTTTAAAATAATTAAATTTAAAACACCTAACACAAGTGTATATGTCCAATAAACACCTGTAAAAAAAAAGTATGTTGAAAATTATTGTTTAAGTTCGTTCGTAACTTCATTCAATAGACTGAAAACAGTTGATTTGATAAGAAGGGAAACCTTAACCTATCATGTAATCCATAATCGATTGCAGTTGAGTTCTACTTCTCATCGGATTGGATTGCAAACAAAAGATTTACTAGGAGTTTGCTCTTTTGTGGATATAAGTCCATAAATTAATGCATGTTAAACGTTTGGAATAATATAGGAGTTTACAATATATTATAGTTACTGCACATCTCTGATATAGTGTTTTTGTCTACTTTGCACAATCGTTTAACGACTGGGTGACCCGTATTTAAAAGATGAAAATATTCTCTATTTATTTATTTAAATATGTTTGTATATACAAGCAAGTATATAAGGCGCATGCTGTACAGCGACTCAAAGAAAATTAGTAATAAAATACTCAAGTTGAGATTTTGTGTATGCCAACAAAATTGTTGAATACAAAGCGTTCACATGAAATGACTACCTCACCAGTAAGGTATATGCATTGACATTTACCAACACATTTTGTATTTTGCATCATCACTAGAGAGAGAAAAAGCACAGAACAGCTAGCAAATATAGCCCAGCCAACAACGAATGGTATTACAATGGAGATGAAAAATTTAGGCAGCTACAAGGATCTATGAGTTAATAGCATTAACATATATGTATGTAGACTAAGAGCTGGCATCATATTTTTGGGTTGAGCTCATGACCAAAAAATGAGTATGAGGGTCTGTAGATGCATGCATCTTGACATAAAATTCAAAAGTCTGGCAGGATTTGTTTTTGGTGCCCGTTTTTGACGAGGTGTTGTTAGCTAATTGTTAGCTTCCTTTGTTCGAACAGTTTTTGAATTGCGTTCAAACTAAAAATCCGTTAATCCGTTTTTTGTTATACTTAATTCTGAGTACAATTGAATAAAAACAAAATTGAGAGAAAATTACTTCTATGCTTTTTTTAGGTTGAAAATATGAACCAACTGTTATGTTCGAAATAAGGAAACTTTATGTACGAGCTTAGGAAAATAGTGTTCGACTACTGGGGAATTGGGCTATTTTCACATTTTCTTTTTTTTATACAAGAAAGTTGTTATAGTTACTAAAAAAAAACCATAAAAGTAATAACAAGTATTTGAGTTAAAGCTGCTAAATAATTTTACATCACATATTTTCGTTCAATGGTTCCCTCACAGTAAACGATTACTTTATTGAGAGCCACTAAGTGTTCGACTACTGGGGACATGACCCTGTAAGACTTGAATAATTATTGAAAAGGTTTATTAATTATGGGAGTCTGATTTCCTTATTTTGATATTTGAAAGTAGGTAACTTACAAATCTTATTTTATCTTAAAATAGGTCATTAAACATGGAGTGATACAAGAAGTCGATAAGGCCTCCCTTTATACCTTGTGTATCCTTTCTTCAATGATGTCCCAATCTAAGGTGCTAAGCATATTGATTTCAACAAATTAGATTGGTTTGGCAACGTCGTAAGTTTACAAACTGTGTAAAATTATAAGTTAACGCAAAGTTTGCATGAACGATATTTTTTATACATTTGATAAATTGCTAGGTTATTAAAGCTAGGAACGCACTTTCGATTTTCTGTAGCAGCGACTAAAAAAAGTTATCGCAGTCTACTATAATTTTTTGGTGTCATGTGCGTTCAGGCACATTGAAACTTGTGCTCTACTTTTTGCGACAGAAAATAAATCGCAAGTGAGTTCCTAGCCTTAATCATAGCAAGCATCAAAATGACGTTTGGATAAGTTTAATCCTTGGATAAGTTTAACCAAATTGTGTAAATAATTTCCCATACAAAATTTTACAGTTCATTAACCAAAAGATAAACTTAACCAATTTGTAAACTTATCTAGTGTTTTACGAAGTTGCATGAATACCATTGTTTTTTTATATTTTTATATTTGTGCCTACATATTACCTACCTTTTTTTATAATATGAGTTTATGATAACTCGTAACAAAAAAAATTGCTGTTAAAATTGTTAAAACATAAAATTTTCATTTTTTCTTAGTAATATTTAACTGCCAACAATGCAGTATAATAAATTATAATAATAAATCGATTTTATCACTTAGGTAAAAAGTGTACATATTATTATGGTGTATATAATATATACCTAAGCCAACATATTTCATAATCATGCTCAAACATAAGAAGTTAAGTAAGTTAAGTGTTTCTACTCCATGACCTTTGTCAAGTTTCTGCACAACGAACTTTGACTTATTATACATATATTGATATAGATATGTTTTATATACCATTTATAAATGCCGTGTCGGCATTTGTTTAAGCTTCGGTATAGTATATTCAATAATTAGGTATGCCAAACGAACATTTATTTGAGTCACTGTTTTGCAAAATTAATAAAAGAAACTAAAAACAGCTTGACTTGGAAGAGAAGACGAAAGAAATGATATAAATGCTTTTGCTGATTTTGTTTTTCTTTTCTTTATTTGACCTTTTATTTTTTTTTTGTTTCGTCACTGATATTTTTTGGCAAAACAATGAAGGATGAGTTAATCAAGTAAAAAACAAAAACAACATTTTCTGTGAAGAAAATATAAGATATACAAAAAACAACTATCACCACCACCCCTTTCTGATAATCTTAGGAAATGGTTTCCCCTTTTTGTGTTCAAAACGATTTTTCGCAGTATAAACACAAATCCACAAACTCCAACCATTATTACTACATAACTATACTTCCATTTTATTTGTTTATTAGTAAAAAGAAAAATGGAAAAATCGTTTGAAATACTCCGATGGTAGCGCAGATGAATTCATAGAAAATAAGAAATTCCCTCACATTCCGCCCCCACTTTTTCTATATTTTTTTTCTTATAGGAGTAAGTACTCAGAGGAGCAATGATTTTTGTCTTTTCTGTTTTCATGATGACTCCACGAATCCAATCCGATTTTGTGCAAACTTTGGTTAAAAAGTTTTCTTAATCTAAATGTAAACTTTTTTAAAATCTTTTTTTAATATATTAATTTATTATATGAAACACCACCGGCTTTTTACTGCTATGCAAGTCGACGTCATTTATAATGTAAAGAAATAAAACAACATAAAATGTATGTATAAATCATTGCTGTTCGCCCCGTTAATTATTCACAGATTCACACTGCAGTGCGGAGAAAATCAATTATATTCTGTTACTCACTTGCGAGATTCAATTGCTTATAATTGTAAGTCTCGACGGCTTACAAACTTAATTTTTGAAAACGCAAAGCAAATTTATAGTTTACTTTATAAAAACACTTCGATTCGGCGAAAAATATAAGATGAATTTATTGATTTTTGCCACTGAAATATTTTTCTACACAATTTTTTTCCTTGTTAAATTCTTCTCTCGGCGAACGACAAAATCCAACCAACGACGACGACGAAAACGAACCAACTCGAACTCGCCCAACTTTCGTTTTTGACACTCCTTTGCGTTTGCGGCTAGTGTCAATTTTGGTTCTATCTGCTATCTCTTCTTGGAGTATAACATGGTTTCCTCTTTCATTTATTTATCTTTTAGAATTTTTGTTGGTGAAGGTGAGGATTTCTACGTTGTTATATTTAATTGTTTATAACAAAAAACAAAATTAAAGTTAATGTTTTTTTAAAATAAAATAAATAGGTAATGAAACGAAAATAAATATTCAATTTAAAACAGGCAGAATGCCGAAGAAAGAGACAAATGCAATTCGCCTTAGTCATTTTTAGTACAGTCCGAAACAACCTATTAGGTTCGTTCGTGTACATTCTGGGCTAAATCTGGCAGTCTGTCAAAATTTGAGGAAAAGAGATGCAATTCTCTCGGAGAGAAGTAAAACTGTGCAAAAGTACACGAACGCACAGAACCAAAATTTCTACCACTTTTTGAACGTGAACAAAAAGTAAAAAAGCCTCATAAAAAATCAAGAAAACAAAGCCACGGCATTGGAATTTCAATTTTAACTTTATATTCAAAACAAATTACTATTTTTTGTCTATTAATCTTCTAATCACAGTAAATTTGTTTAATCCAAAAAAAAGAACTCAACTCAGAACACAAAACTGACAATTTCTGCCCAAAGAAATTTCTTAGGCAGAATTTGGCAAAAATTGTCAGGAAGATAAAATTTTTTACTCTCTCGCTAGCGTTATCTTCTGCCAAAAATTACACAATATTTGAGTACGCGAACAGCTTTGGGCAAAATTTGGTAGATTTGGGTTGTTTTCTGGAGTACGCGAACAGACTTAATAAGTGTGTTCCACACCGAGTTTCAAAACAGTTTGAAACCGCCAGCGTAACTACATTCAAAAAGTGCATAAGTGAATATATCATAGACATACTAGATATGGACTGCTAGTTATTTGGTCAAGTTGGTTCCAAATCTAATTATAAATGCTACCAGCGCTGTTGGCGTAGATCGGAAAATATGGGATACCTTTTGAGCTTTTGAGTTATGCGTCAATATTTTTTTTATATGTCATTTTATTTTTTATAAAAAAAATTCAGCGTTTTCTGAAAGAGAAAAGCTCTTGGGGAACAGAAAGAAGCAACTGTAAATTGAATATGGAAACAAATATGGAATGTGATAAAGATGATGATGACTTGTTTGAAAACCAAAAATGTCCTGTTAGACCTACTATAGTTGGGTCTTGGATGGTCCAAGGTATGTATGGTTTGCATTCTCGATCATTTTGTTTTTGAGGGTTGCAGTATTGGAATGTTTCTTTTATTAAAGGATCATGGGCACTCCAAATGACAAACAATTTTGTATGGTCCTTACCAAGGGAGACTTGAGCTAAGTATACTCAACGTTTTGCAAATCGCATCGATGGCATTGATATTGCTGATTAGGAGTCGAGGATAATATCTACATTTGCGTTAGTTACCCAAGGAAAGATTTAAAAGAGTCTGGAAACATGATAAAAAACAAAGCAAAATACCTGTACAAATTCTTCAATTCAGAGATTCAAAAAGAAAAAATGCAAAGGGTTTGGACATTTTAACCGAACTTCATTTGTTTTTATCTTATTTAATTTGAGCACTTGAAGCTTATTAGTTATGTTTTTAAATTTATTTTAGTTGAGCTTCCATTGAGAGTTATAAGTAAAATTATCATAAAGATTGCTGATAAGAGAGAGAAACTAGCCAAAAAATGCACCGAAGGAACACAAACAACTGCTTTGATTGCAGCTCTTTTCATTTTTGTCGTGAAATCGTATACATAAGTTGAAATTTTAGCATTTTCCTTGTTTCATTATAAATTATTTAGTGGTTCCCAAGTGCCAAAAACTTAGCTCAATAAAAAAGCTCTTGTCATTTTTGTCGTGAAATCGTATACATAAGTTGAAATTTTAACATTTTCCTTGTTTCATTATAAATTATTTAGTGGTTTCCAAGTGCCAAAAACTTAGCTCAATAAAAAAGTAGTCAAATTATTTATAAATCGAAAATGAAATACAAACAGAGGGTTACCATAACGGGCTCTTTATCGCCAACTGGGCCCTTCGAGCTTTTCATTCGCTCATTAAAATTGTGATTTGCAATAAATCCCATTTTGGGCTATTTAGTTTTGAAATTGGGCGAATTTATACTACGTTTTCATTAGAGCAAATGAGGTAATTTCGTTGAAAATTTCCAAATTAGATCCAAAATTACCTCATTTCCCATACAAAATCACATTTCGAAATGAGATAATTTCAACCAAATTTGCACGAAATTCGAACACATCTTAAATCAAAGGTATTATGAATTATAATTCACAATCGAACAAGTTTAGATAAAAAATGATTTCTTTTAAAGAAAGCAGGAAACCAAACAGGGGAATGTACATACGTGGAATAAACAATTATAAATATTATTTAAAAATTTATTGTTATTATTTTGCAGCCAAGATCTGCGTTGTATAGTGCCGTTTTGTGCAGTTGGAGAGAAGTTGATTTGTAAATCTTAAGTGAAAGCAGGAGGAGGACTGGCTGGTTGGACTGAAGGGAAAAATTATACTGAGATCCACTGTCCTACTACCTTCATTCAAGATTTCGTTTCAAGAACAAGACTTTTGACCTTCTATTTCTAGTGGAGCAACAGGAACCGGAGATTCAGACTTGCAAATCCCAAGTTATTTTTTTGTTTTTTTTCGATTTTAATTTATTTTTCATTTGACAATAATTATCAACGATGAAGTTAAAAACAATCAACAGGACGGCCAAACGAAATGAGGTAATTAGATGTAAACACTTTTTATGTAATTTCCGAAATTACTTCATTTCGGCTCTAATGAAAATGTAATATTAAGCTCCTTATAAATAATTATTCATGAGAACTTTAATCTTTTGGAAAATCTATTATGAATGAGCCTACATACATTACAAAATTTACTTGTAACCATAGTCTCAACCTCTATGCAGTTGATTCAGTTTGCAGCCTATGCACTTGTGAATCAAATTGATTATTTGGCACCAGAGATTATCAATATATAATTGATAATATCTGATTGTGAGCATTGAAGCAATAGGTTTTTTGAGTTCGAACCAGAATTCAGTTGACTTGAAAATGCCATAAGAACTTGTTAGTGACTAAAGAATTTTGTAAACTATGAGCATTAGGGTGGTCAATAAAAAGATCAATGTTTCATTTTAAATAACGCTATTTAATACAAATAAATACAAAAATCCTGTTTAGCTTTAGCTAATTATTTTACCGTTAACCCGGCCCACAAGAAAAAAAAAGTTTTATATTGGAAACGCTATTGTAAAATGTTTTATCAACCTTTTAATTGATAGAAAAATATAAATTTAAACGACTTATTTTAATTTACTAAATTTTGTGCATTATTTTTTCGACTCTAAGATTTTTTAAATTGGGATCCACTCATCTCGAAAAGATTTTAAACAAAATGAGTGTTAAGATAACTTGTCAGCAGCAAGAGTAATTCTAATTTTGTTTTTAAATGCTTAGAAGGCAGGTTACAAGTGAAAGTCTTTTAATTTACTGCGGTTATTTCTTTTCTGAAAGAAAACAAATCACACAAAACTGAAATAATTCCTGAAGGTCAGAGGCTACGTTGCAAATGGTAAATATTATAAAATACACGATTAAATTCCAAATCTGTAACATGGCAAAGCATTGTAAACGAATAGCTAAGGTTCATCAATACAATCACCTATAAATAAAATTTGTGATTTTTGTACTACTTCAACCCTGTATCTGCTCTCCACTCTTTTTACCATTATAATTCAGAGCCCAAGAAATCTAAAAATCATGAAAATCTGACATGTTTGAACGTGCCCATTCACCGAGGTGGGTTTCTTGTGAGGATTCTCCCAGAATACCGAAAATGTTATCGAATCACAACAAACCTCACGAAGAATACCTCCAAGAGCTTGTGACTTGTAAGACTCACAACGCCAGAATAGGGCTGTGTGTTTCAAACTGTTTGAAACTCAGTGTGGAACAAACTTATTTTTTTTGCATTCAGAGAAAAAATGTCTGAATTTTCAGATATTTGGATTGAATGCGGCCTTTGTGAAAATTTACAAGAAATCCCACGTTAACAAACACAGCTACTTCCCCTACATTTTGATAATCCGCTTTTTGTAAACAAATCGATGAAACGAAATTCTTTTGGCGGTAAACCTTCTTAATTCAATTTTCGTGTTTTAATTTCTTCAAAAAATATGGAAGACTTGAAAATAACATCTCTGAAATCTCTTGGACCTTTTATAGAGTCAACAGATAATGCAAAAAACAAAGTTTTTATAACAGATGTTCCACAAATTTGTAAGGATGAACCTTGCGTGCTGGGAGTCGATGAAGCTGGACGTGGTCCAGTGCTTGGTCCAATGGTCTATGGAATTGCATTCTGTCCCATTTCAAAAAAAGAAGCTCTCGTCGAATTGGGCTGTGCAGATTCTAAGCAATTGACCGAAGAAAAACGTGATTTGATTTTCGATAATATGAACACAAAGGAATTTGCAAACTCCTGCATCGGCTGGGCAGTAGAAATAATTTCGCCCAATGTCATTAGCAATAGCATGTATCGGCGTGCCAAGTGCTCACTTAATGAAGTCTCCATGAATTCAGCTATTGAGCTTATTCATAAGGCCATCGATGCTGGGGTAAATATTTCCGAAATCTATGTAGATACTGTTGGACCACCAGAGAAGTATCAGGATAAATTGAAGAAATTATTTCCCCAATTCGAGATCACTGTTGCAAAAAAGGCTGATTCGACCTATCCAATAGTATCAGCAGCTAGTATATGTGCTAAAGTAACAAGAGATCATGCACTGAAGGTGTGGAAGTTCCCCGAAGGTCTTAAACTAACATCAAAGGATTTCGGAAGCGGCTATCCAGGCGATCCTGTCACAAAAAAATTTCTTTCAGAAAATGTAGACATCGTATTTGGATATCCTCGCCTAGTTAGATTCAGTTGGTCAACAGCCGAGAATGCATTAGATGGCAACGCAGTCAAAGTTACATTTGACGACCCCGACAGCAATAAACCTAAGTATGCTGGAGCTGGACAGATTACGAAATTTTTCAAGGGTTCCACAAAAAATGGAGAGGTGAAGCGAGAGCGATGTAACTTTTTTAAAGATCGGTTCTTGGATGTTGTTACAGATTTTTGATTTTATTCTAATGTTTGATAAAAATGTTAGCTATGATATTTAAATTATAATATTTATCAATTAAGTTTTCCCTTTATATAACTTCGGGTAGTATGTATTAAATAAAAATAAAATGGACAGAATTAATTGTTGTTCGGCGTGGCATTTTTATTTGGGCACAAGCGAATTGAGTCATAGGGATTGGGGTTTGTATTGAATGACAAAGAAAGCCTTGCGTTAGCTTATTGCTGATACGTATAATGAACCTTATAAAAGAACAAATAGACCACGTACAGCAAAATAATATGCGCAAGTCTATATTATCAACATTAGACGATTTAATATAATGCTTATCTACCAAAATAAGATTGATATCATCAAAATCCTTTTAGCTCTTGGAAAAGACATACAAACAGTATTCTCACCTATCTATGACATCAGGTTATCTTTTTCCCGATGACGTTAAGATAGCCAAGCTGCATTGCGTTGTATTGCTCATAGCGGGTATTTGCGATGAGTCTAATTAATGGAGACCATTTGAACAGCTTGGTTTTCAAACCTCCCTGGATAATGCTCTTCGGATCACACGGAATCCAAAATCATTTGAGTGTATAGTTTACCCTGCCATACTGTTTAAAAAACACGTTTTTCACTCTTATATTCACTATACAATCAAATCGTTTAAAATTCCGTGATATGTGATCAGAGGAGCACTATATTTTCGATGCACTCGTTAATAAATAAAGTGCCGGTTTTTAACTACAAGACCTTGATTTTTCGAATAAACTTTACTCAAGCTTTCGACACCTTTAATTCTTTCTTTTCCATCACTCACACCCAAAAACTGCTGTGGGCCTTAGGTCTAATAATATCTAAGGATACGAGACTTGACCAGTAACTGCATTTCATTAACTTTCAAAGATTTGACTGACTTGGTATGGTTACATTCGAGCAATACTTTGATATGATAATCAACTTATTTTTGAGATGGGTTATGGAATTGTTCGCCTTTCCTGTTTTAAGGTTAACCTTATTTTATAAGGATTAGACCAATTATACTCTTCCCCATGTTATATCAAGTTACCATAGAATACGACTATTTACCATTGGGTTGGTCACTAATCTAAAGCTAATTACTACTGCCAAATATTTGATAATCCAGAGTGTTTGATCTCCAGGTGTCGAGATATTTTGATGAACCGGGAGTGTGTTCGTGATATTCTGAAATAACTTTCAGATCAGAATAATATATCCACACGAATATTAGAAAAAAGATGATTCTAATCCATATTTTTTAACTATAAATAAATTGTACCGCAAAAAAGATACTCAATAACAAATGCGATTCTAAATTGTTAATATAATTATACCGTTAAGCAATCATAGCTTTCACAAAAAAATATTGATTTGTCAATTTTATGCAAAAAGCCCCTCTAATCCTATTGCAGTTCGCTAATACAGCCAATTGTTTCTCAAAATCTTCTCAGATCGAGAACAAAGACGCTGCCGTCTGAGGCACTGGCGCCAACTTTTGTGCCATTGGAGTTCCAACAGACCTCAAATATCCCCCCAGTTCCCTTGTAGCTGTGAACCAATTGACCCGTTTGTGTACTCCAGATATGAACACATTTGTCGAAACTACCCGACGCCAGATGCTTTCCGTCTGGACTGAAAGCAACCGAATAAACAGGTTCAGTGTGTTTCGTTAGAGTATGAATGCATGCACCACGTTCCACATCCCACAGACGTACAGTCGAATCGAATGATGCCGAAGCAAGTATCAAATTTGTATTGGGATTTTGTGTGCCTGGTCCAGTGGGTGACCATTTTATCGTATAGATCTCCTTGGAATGCGCCTGAAGATCATGCACACATGTGTCGTTCTTCATTGACCAAATTTTTAAAGTCATATCATCGGAGCATGATGCTAATAGCTGACCCTGGGGATCCCATTTGATGGCATTGACTTCATTCTGCGGAAGATATTACAAATAAAACTAATGAATTCGTAAAATTCTTCTGCTATCCCTACCGTGTGTCCTTGGAAGGACTTGATTGGCTTCTCAACTCCCAGTTTACAAACGTGTATGCGTTGATCAGTACTACAGGACGCAAATGACAAATTCGACTGCCAGTCTACATCCAGTGCGGGGGCATTATGGAATGAAAATTGTTGGGTGCACTGGCCAGTTGCAGCGTCCCAGATGATTGTGGTTTTGTCAACACCCGCTGAAAGGATGTAGTTTCCTCGTTTGTTCCACTTTAAGGCAAATATGGGACCTTTGTGTTGACCAAGTGTTGAAGCGAGTACCCCAGCTGTTGTCCAGATACGGGCATAGCCATCGTAGCTGCCAGTGGCCAACAGAGTTCCTTCGCACTGCAAAGAACATAAAAAGAGTTATAATCCAGAAAAATAGTCAGAGATCGGCTAACATTCCAATCCAGCGAAGTAACGTCCTTGTTGCTGGGAACTTCGGCTCCACCCTTCTGTATGCAATGTCGCAAGACCAGCTGATTGGGACTGGTTGTCGTTCCAGACATATCCCATATTCTAGCTGTGCTATCACCGGATCCACTAGCCAAGAGATCCCGGCTTGGATTCCAAGCACAGATGAATACCTCGCTTTCATGACCACGAAGCACGGTTGCCTTAGATGCTGGGATCTCGATACTCTGATCCACCTCCATGGATTCGGCGGCTCCTTGAGTTGTTTGTTGTTGCTGGGCTTGTTGCTGTTGTTGTTGCTGCTGCGGTTGAGCTTGCTGCTGCTGTTGTTGTTGTTGTTGTTGTTGCTGAGTCTGCTGCTGCTGCTGGGCTTGCTGTTGTTGTGTTGTCGAAGTTTGCGTTGTGACCGGAGTAGAAGAAGTCACTGTTGGTGTTGAAGTTGTAGCTGTGGTTGTTGTTGTGGCAGTCGTTTCCTGTTCAGAACCGTTTGACGCCGCTGATTCCGATGGAGTTGTTTCCATCTTAATCTGTGTTTCCACTTTAACGGGTTCATTTTTAACTTCAGGTTTTACAGGCGGCTTGGGAGTCTTTATTTCTGGCATCACAGCATCAATCAAACTCAGACCTTCGATGGGCCGGGAGACATCACCTGAATCACCAACACTCCATTCAATCTCCGTATACATTAGACCTTTCTGAAGAATTGTAAGCAAGGCCGCTGGCGGAACAAGAGCTCCATTTATATTACTTTGGGAGATATGTGACTCTACTCCGAATGTAAAAGCTGAATGATGAAAACCTGAAAATCAAATAATGCAGAGGAGTTTGTGGCATTTTAGTGTATTCGTATCATGTATCATGTACCTGATTCCTGCAGATAGCGATAAACGAGGAAGTTCACTTCATCGCTGGAGAAACTCATTGTGATTGGTTTTCTCTGCAGTTTTGATTTTACAAATTTATTTTTTTTTACCTCAAGTATGAAATATAGGCAAATTAATTAAAATAAAAGGCTTTTCTTCTTTGTACGTCTTTTGGCTTATTTCTTTAACCGGGGTGTCATTTTGTGAAGTTTGTATGTCAGTACTAGACGTCTCGAGTTCAACCAGCGCCTACTTCAGGAAGGTTAAACTAGAATCTAGTACAAAAATAAATCTTAACAGTTTGCCATCTACTGGTGAAACTTAACACCCTGACTCCACAGTACATACAGATGCCCAACATCACAACCACAATCCAATCAAAAAACTGCAGATTTTTTTTCGCTGGGCAAATTATGTCATGTCGTTTCATTTCTCTCTCATCACTACTTCTATCTTTTGCAACAATATTCAACTCAAATTATAGGAACAAAGGTCGGGTAAATAAATAACAACTTTTGCAGCAATATTAACCTCCAGATATAACAAAAATCAGACAAAAAACTCACACGCTCGTGCAATTTCAAATCTCATGGCCAAGCTTTGAACAGCGTCTATGTGCTGTTCAAAAGTTGGTTTTCTTCGACATGTCATCGACAAGGCATGGATTTTTCGGCCTCCATTGGTTTTTTCCTCGACAGGTTCATAGTTTGAGCATTGCTCATGTCTAGTGGAGCCGGCATGTAAGACACGAATGGCCTTTTTGATTGGAAATACGGAATTCATGTAACATGCCGGCTCCACTAGACATGATCCATGCTCGGACTATAAACCTGTAGAGAAAAAAGCCCATGACATGCCGTCAATGGTATAATAGATCAATGCCTACAACAAACAAAATTGTTCAGAACGGGACCTGTAAGCTATATATCCACCCAATCCGACTTTCAATTTTCCTCATACTGGGAGCTAAGATTTTTTTTTCTTAATACCGAGTGCTAAGATGTTTACACATCAACAAATATCAGTTTAATGTCTGAAGCCTAGTGCGCAGATCAAGACAAAATTTATATCCCATATAAAATTTTTCCCTGGACAAATTTTATCTGGGATTTTTTTCCAATCAGTACATAGCTCCAGCGCAAAATTTGACGTTGTACACGAAAAGGCAAAAGTAAGTGAACTATTTGACGGAAAAAGTTTATTTTGATCCAAATGTCTACCAATTGCCCTAAAATCACTGTTTTTCAGAGAAGTAAAATATATAGCTTCAAGAATTACGAAATTTGTAGGGGTTTTTTAAACCAACGACATCGTAGCCATTCTTTTAATGGAATTTGACGGTTATTGGCTTAGAAGTTGGGGGACAAACTATGTTTTGACGCGGAAAAAGGTCATTTTAATCCAAATGTCAACCAATTGCTCTGAAATCACTTTTTTACAGAGAAGTACAAAAAACCATCATTTTTAGAGGTTTTTTTAGTCCAACGACATCGTTGCCATCTGTCAATTTAATCTGGCAATTAATAGCTTGAAAGATGGAGAAAAAACATTAGTTTTACGAAAAAAGTTTATTTTGATCCAAATGTCAACCAATTGCCCTAAAATCGCCTTCTCTAGAGATATAATAAAAATACAAATTTCAGACTTCTTAGAGGTATTTTCATCTATCCACATTATATTGTTCCCCGCAATAAAGGTGTTGCTTTGAAAGAATCTGATTTCTGTATATAAAATTTATAAGTTTGTGAATTGAAGGAAATCTTATAATTTAATGTAGGGGTTTTTTAAACCAACGACATTGTAGCCATTCTTTTAATAGAATTTGACGGTTATTGGCTTAGAAGTTGGGGGACAAACTATGTTTTGACGCGGAAAAAGGTCATTTTAATCCAAATGTCAACCAATTGCTCTGAAATCACTTTTTTACAGAGAAGTACAAAAAACCATCATTTTTAGAGGTTTTTTTAGTCCAACGACATCGTTGCCATCTGTCAATTTAATCCGGCAATTAATAGCTTGAAAGATGGAGAAAAAACATTAGTTTTACGAAAAAAGTTTATTTTGATCCAAATGTCAACCAATTGCCCTAAAATCGCCTTCTCTAGAGATATAATAAAAATACAAATTCCAGACTTCTTAGAGGTATTTTCATCTATCCACATTATATTGTTCCCCGCAATAAAGATGTTGCTTTGAAAGAATCTGATTTCTGTATATAAAATTTATAAGTTTGTGAATTGAAGGAAATCTTATAATTTAATGTAGGGGTTTTTTAAACCAACGACATCGTAGCCATTCTTTTAATAGAATTTGACGGTTATTGGCTTAGAAGTTGGGGGACAAACTATGTTTTGACGCGGAAAAAGGTCATTTTAATCCAAATGTCAACCAATTGCTCTGAAATCACTTTTTTACAGAGAAGTACAAAAAACCATCATTTTTAGAGGTTTTTTTAGTCCAACGACATCGTTGCCATCTGTCAATTTAATCTGGCAGTTAATAGCTTGAAAGATGGAGAAAAAACATTAGTTTTACGAAAAAAGTTTATTTTGATCCAAATGTCAACCAATTGCCCTAAAATCGCCTTCTCTAGAGATATAATAAAAATACAAATTTCAGACTTCTTAGAGGTATTTTAATCTATCCACATTATATTGTTCCCCGCAATAAAGATGTTGCTTTGAAAGAATCTGATTTCTGTATATAAAATTTATAAGTTTGTGAATTGAAGGAAATCTTAAAATCTTTTAGACTTCTAGTTACGCAACTGTTCTCATTTGACTTTTGTTTTATCTCTACATCTTCCGAATTTGTCTTGAGAAAAATAATGTAAAGATAAATTTGTCTTTGCTCGATCTGCGTACTAGGCTTGAACTACGAAGCAATTTTGCTAGTTGGAACTTTCTTTGATTATCACAGACTCATAACTTTGGATTAAGGGCCAGTTTGTTCACTGCTGATCATCTTTAATCAATGATTTTTGTAACTGGTTAGACTGGCGCCCACTTGAAAACTTTAAGTTGCTCGTCCTAGCAACTTTTTGTTGCTCCCGATTCAATTACATTGGGTTATATGGGTGAGCACCCACTAGGCAACTAAGTTACCGGCAACTTGAAGTTGCTTTCGGAACTTTTTGCCAGCAATTTTAAGTTGCTCGGCCACGCCCACTGGGCAACTTTATCTGTCAAAGATAAAGTGTGTTCATCAGTAAAATATCGTCCCCTAATTGAAAGAACTAGGTAACTCAATTTTCAATTCTTATAATATCTCGGCAAAACGGTATTATTTTGTAAAGTTTTCAAGATTGTTGTCCAATTTTTTTTCTATTGTAGTCTAACCCTGAGGCCACACGAGCCAGTACTGGCTAGCCAGTTGCAATACACTCACACTTTTTTACCGACACATACAAGCATGAGCAACTGGCTCGTCAACTGGCTTGCTTTTTTCGTAGCCAGTTGGGAAGCCAGTAGAGCAGCCAGTTACAGGGCTCGGCAGTACTTTTTCGGAGCAGATTTGTAAAAAAAAGTCTTAAAACTAAAATTGACTCGTTTCCCAAAATATTGACAAAATTACAATCGGGGAATCAAAGTCAAAGTCAAAGTTTTATAAATTTGCTAATGCCCATTTTATTCACTCGTTGAATGCAATTGGATTTAAACTGCATTCCGGAGGTCTGCTTAAGTTATTAAATCCAGATAAATACTGAATTTTATATTATTCACTTTTCTTGACATTTTAATTTCAAGAAGTGATATCAAACCTAAGATTTTTCAACAGAGTTTAACCAAAATTTTTTTTATAATTTTCATGCATTGTTTTGGAAAACGAATTGGTTTACTCAAGATTCACATGTCTCGCCGTGGTCGTCGAAACGTAGTTCCCAGTATCATGGTCATTAAGCTCGTCTCGTTATGTTCTTGCCATGCCCATTTACACGGGAATCTATGTCATGGCTTTCTTGCTATGGTCTCGCCATCACATTTACACGTTGTCCCTTGCATTGAGCATGTTTTGCCATCATCTCGCTTGGGTCTCGCCATAGTCTCCCCAAAGTTTTGTTAAATTGAATTTTTCAAAGTGGTTAAAATAAGCTATAGGTCTCGTGTGGTGTGTTTTTGGGTCCTCTTAATATTCGAGAAGAGAACCAAAAAATTGGTGAATAAATTGATTAAGCGATGAGAAGTCTTTCCCAAACCAAAGTGAATAATTTTCTAGTGAATTCCCATCGCGTCAGTGTAGTTGCTCTCATTTATCGCCATGTAAATACATGGAAATTCTGAGAAGTAAAATTTTAGCTTTCTTTCTGATGGTTTCGCGTTGGTTTGGGAGAGCTTTTACAGAAACAAGTAAAGGCTCTCCAGAACCAACGCAAAACATTCGTAACGTTCTGTTCTTTTGCTAGTTTTGTGGCATAGCATTAGTGTGTTTTTAGTTCATTTAATTTTGAAAGAATGGAATATCATAGTACTTCTATTTTTTTCACTGAAATCGGAGTAGATTTATTCCATTTGGATTAACATCCGAACCCTGGCCAGTATAGAAGCCAGTACAGCAGCCTACGTCACAGCCAATACAAGAATAGGAATTTGACAGTCAATGTATGTAACCAATTGGCTAGCCAGTACTGGCTCGTGTGGCCTCAGGGTAATATAGGATATTTCAGAAGTGTAAGAAACATAAAAAATTAACTTTCCCTCATTCTCTTGTATAGCTAGGTATCTATGAACGTTGCCATCTCCAAACTTTTATAAATTGAATTGCCTAGTTCTTGCAATCAGGGGACGATATTATGTACTATGTTTCAAAATATCTTAAGTTATACATTTCAATTAATTTTACTTTGCATTTAAATTTGACTAATGTCACATTGGGGATCAGACACAAAACAAAATAGTGGCAAAAGTCAACAAAAAAACACAAACGTCGAATTCCAAAAAGTTGCTCGGAAGTTGCTTAGTGGGCGATGGCCAGCAATTTTAGTTGCTCGGAGTTGCTGGCAACTAAGTTGCCCAGTGGGCACCAGGCCTAATTCTGCGAATATGCTTGTTCAACACAATTTTAGTAAATGAATCCGTAGTTTAACAACATTGTTTGCTCAGAGCCTGCGAAAAACATGTTTCAGATTTAACCCAATGTGCAGAAACTGACCTTAAATGGATTCAGTGAATATTTAACTGCAGATTTAACCCACTATGAATAAACTGTTCCTTAATCAAAAGTGCCTGTCACCCATATCAGCAAGAGTGAGTTTTTTCTGTGTACACAGAAAATTGGGAGCACATCGATTTTTTTGGTACCCCACAAAAGTGAGTTTAAATTTATTTAACAGATAACGTATATACTATTAGTCAAATTTGTTTGTTTTTTGAGTGTGAACACGAAATATTAAACAATTAAGGGACCCGGGCTCAGTGCCATGATCGTGTATGATTTTCCGGTGATCAGCAGTGTATACCCAGCCTTACCTGTTTTTGTTCTTAACACCAATCGGTCTCCACCTTTAAGTTTCTTAAAACATGTCACAGCTAGATGTCACCCAATATCCTTTTTAAAAAGGCAGTTTCAACGCCTCCAACTTCACTTTGCAACATTTGACGTTTCACCATTTCCTCCTTTCTTTCCGTTTTAGCATTTCACGAAGTGTGCTTGTTCTCGAATTGAGCTAAGGCCGATTTTATAAATTTTTGGCAACTTGCACAAAAAATAAAAACAAAAAATAACATCAATTATGTCTACCAAAGCCGAACTCGCTTGCGTCTACTCATCCCTCATCTTGGTCGATGATGATGTTGCCGTTACCGTAAGTACAAAATTCTATTAAATACAATCTTATTGCTGCTCTCCATTTCTGATCTTGGTTTATTGAAACGAATATCAGCAATCGGATTCAATTTTGATTTAAAATCATCGCTCCTGTAATGCAGCATTTGGTTTCTAATAATATTTTTGTATTTGTTTCGTTCAAAGGCGGAAAAAATCAACACGATCTTGAAGGCCGCCAATGTTGACATTGAACCATACTGGCCAGGTCTTTTCGCCAAAGCGTTGGAGGGTATCAACATTAAGGATTTGATTACAAACATCGGATCTGGAGTTGGAGCCGCCCCAGCTGCTGGTGGAGCTGTTGCTGATGCCGGAGCAGCTGCTGCTCCAGCTGAAGCCAAGAAGGAGGAAAAGAAGGAAGAAGAACCAGAGGAGTCCGACGACGATATGGGTTTCGGTCTTTTCGACTAAAAAATTCCATCCCCACCTCTGTGACGTTGACTTTTATGCTTTGTACACGTTTTAATGTACAAATGTGAAATAAACTAATTTTTACAGAAAATAAACTACGTTTTTTAATTTAAACTTCTTTATTTGGATGCAATGACTTCATTGAGCACTTGGGATATTTCACGTAAAACCCTCCCATTGATTTCCTTCAGACCGATGCTGATGATGAGTTCTGTTGGACATTTGCCCAAGTTTGATTTGTTTACCAAAAATTGAATGGCACTCCGTGCTTCGTCCGTATCCGTGCCAAATGTGTTGGTGATTGTTACCGGGACTGATGGATCATCGTAGTTTGGTGGTGGTACAGGAACAGAGCAGTCTCGTTGCTTTTGGTCGAATTGCACCGAGAAGACGTTGCACATCTTCTCGTACTGGGTTATGATCAAGAACCATTTGTTCACGAAACGCTGCAACACAAATTCCGTACGTATATCATTTATTTTTACACAAAACTGGGCATCGAAACCTCTGTTGGCTGTTTTACACATTTTATTATGTTTTAGCTTTACTTTCTTTATTTTAGTTCCACAAAATAAATGTTTTTTTTTTTTAACAAATTTTTTTGTTGATGATTTGACTGTTTTATTTCGTACGTTCAAAGATCCAGAAATGTGAATTTTTAAGTCTTCTAATTGGTCAGCTGTCAAAAAAATATAAAAAATTCAAATGACTTTTCGTTACGTTTGCTTACACTTTTGATGGTGTTCACATTAGGCGTGTTCCAGAGCGAGTTTCAAAGACTTTGAAACGCCAGATTAGTCATTTTTAGTGCGAAGTCGTTAAAAAAGTGATAATTTGTACTTTTTCGGGCCTAAAAAGCACTCATGAGAGAGTAAAAATTTGCCCCTACTTGTCTGATTTAGTCCGAGAAATTTCTGGTCCCTGTTTTTTTACTGGATGTCAAATGCCAAGTGTTCGTTTGTTAGATGTGAAAAAAATGTCAGTTTGAAGTTAAATAACCAAACAGAATACAAAAAGCTAGGGTTAACCAAAAGTGTTACTTTTTTTTTTGTTTCGGTTTTTGGTAGATGTGCATAATTTATTGATTTATTTATCTTTTCATCAATCAAATGATTTTCTTAAAATGCATGTGACGTTAGGAAAATCTTTTTACGAAGAAGAAAATTTAGTAATGAAAATTTGTGTAATTCTTGTTTATTGTAAATAGTTTTTCACAAATTGATGTTTCATGATTTAATATGTATGTTGCTCCAATCACAAACTAAACTCCAAATTATAAAATTAAGAATCGAACAGAGAACTCGAATAAAGAACAATTCTTTCTGAGTTCAAAAACTTAATTTTATTTCCTGGAAGGGTAACAATATTGATAAACTTTAAGTAACGATAAAATAATTCTTACAATTGGTATATCCATATAATAAAAACTTGACAATGGGCTTTGAACAACGAAATATATAACTTTAACTTGAATTATACTTTTTCAGCCGGATTTATTAGATTTTCTTAAAATGCCTCTAAGAGGTCATTTAGTTAAGTTTGCTTAAATGTTTGAATTGTCTTTAAATTACGTTACTTAAATCCTCATCTATAATCAAATTTCTATTGCTACTTAACTAAACGATTGAAATGTAACGTAACGTGAGAAAACTCACTAATACATGTTCATTTCAGCTGTTTTTTGACAGATTGCAAACAATGCAAACAAAATATGAGCATAATAAATGCAAACGAAATGAAACATGATTCCATTTTTGTTTGTGTGCTGTTTAGAAACTCTATTATTTATTTTTTTTAATTCTCACCTTGGCCTTATAAAAAATATGTTAATAAATTGATAGAATTTATTTTACAGTTCAATTTATTAAAAGAAACCAAACAAATCTTAAAACTTTCATTAGGTATCCACAGCAAAAATATAAAAACTACCCACATACATACCTAGGTATACCTATATCTCAAACAAAAAACAATTAGCCTCGAATGTCAAAATATGTTTAAGATGGCTTTAAGTAATCTTTGAACGCGATGAATGGCGTTTAAGTTGAGATGCATTGCATTTAAGTAACGTTGCTTAAAAGTGAAAATTGATTATAGATACCGATTTCGCACTAAAGAGCCTTTGAATGTTCTTTATAAATACGGCTCTTTATGTACAACAAAGATATTAAGCAAATGGCGGTGCCGAATCAACATAACCTTTTCCCAAAAAGTGAAGGATGAGAGCCATGCGCACATAATGTTGTAAGAATAGTTGTCTCTTTCTTTAGAAAGAAAGAAATCTATTCTTCTAATATGACAGAAGTGTTATGGGCTCGATTTCAGTTGAAACTTTTTACCTAAGCAATCGATGACAATAATGTGCTTAAAGAATATTTCTTTGTTTAAGTTTACTCATTTTTATTCATAATAAGGATTTTGCCACCTTTAGTCCAAAAGCGTTTCACCCATGATGCTGCTATATCCTTCTAAGACGCATTATTTTCAATCGATGGATACCGACGCCTAATTAAACTTACAGCACTATAACGCACTGTAAATTATATTATTTTTGTTTTTACTTCTAATCATTCTTTAATCATTTTTATACATGTACGTTCCTTTTTTCTTAACATTCAATTTCTTGTACAGTGATTTTATAAAAAAAATTAATTGACTTATGATTGCACTACGGCAGCTCTAGTCAAATATATCTTTTGACGTGGTGCAAATTAGTGCCCAAACCGTTCCTGACATTTTGACAGTTTTTCTTCTCTCTGAGACTGGTGGGATTTCATTCCCACCTGTCACAATTTGACATTTAGTCTGAAGTAGTGGGAAGAATTTAAGGAACACACCTCTGTCTTTTCTCTTTCTAATTTTGATGGCTCACAAAGAAAAGAAGATACAATTTACAGCAGCAAAAAATATTTTTAAATATTTTCTGTGATTTTGATAGAAATCAAGGATTTTAAGAGTTATACATGGTTGAATAAGCATAATAAAACAATAATTTGAAGGTTTATTGCTTAGAAAACAGTCCAGATATACATAATTATTGCATTCTGAATTCCCACCTCCAAATAAATTTGTGTACCTTTTCGCCCAGTAATGTAACAGCTGCTGTGTTCTTTTTTTGTATCGGTTCTTCTTTCCTTGTCATTTTTTTCTTTGATTCTTCTTTGCTCATTTGATGCTGACGTCTGGTGGATATTCCCAATTATCATTCAAATATTATTCGAACCATGTTCCCTAAATTTTTCAAAAAAATTCAAACAGTTTCAGACCACCAGATTTAGTGCGGGTCAATACAAAATTTCACTTGTTGAACAGGTTTGCACTAAATCTGGTGGTTTTAAACTGTTTGAAACTCATTAGGGGGTTTACATGGATCAACATATCGTTCAACATTAGGGGGATTTTTATGGATCAACTCTGTTGACAATATTGGCCGTGTTTTATTATCTTCTATCGGGATCCGGATCTAGATCTGGATTAACTTTTACACGTAATACAAAAACAAAATAGTGGGAAATTTTCAAAATTGTTTTTGTAGTACGTGTTAAAAGTTAATCCAGATCCGGATCCCGATGATAATAAAACACACCTATTGCTTCATGGAATCGGAACAAGTTTTCAAAATATTTTGAAAACCATGCAACACATGTTGACAAGTTGTCAGCCAGTGTTGCATGGTTTTCAAAATATTTTGAAAACTTGTTCCGATTCCATCAAGCAATGTTGCTAACAAAGTTGATCCGTATAAACCCCCTATTGTGGAACGCATCTTCGATGTGAGCTCAGCCTCAGCCATGCGGCGAAAAAAACGTCACCCTCTGTTTATTCCTCATCCGCTGCACTTTGCACAGAAAGAAAAATAAGTAGAATTTTGTCAGCTCCTCCTCACCTCATTTATCATTTTTCATTTTGACCTCTTCCTTCTTGTAGTGAACTTTTTTTCTTTTCCTTTTCGTTCATCATCATCAAGCGAAAAAAATCAGTTACCAAATTAACAGACAGTCGAGCGAAATACGGTGATTCGGTGACTTCTTTATCGGGACGTGCTGAACAAAAGTTATTAAAAATAAATGATTTCACTTTTATTTCATTATAAAATAAAATAGTTTATTGCGAATGAAAAAAAAAATAAAGAAAGTTAGAATTGATTAAATTGTTTAATTTTCTGCGTAGCCGAAAAAATACATATTAAAGAAAAAATCACGAAAGAGTTTAAATGATTCATTTTATGTTTGTGGTGTAGTTTGCTTCGTCCTCTTCTCCCTTGCTCTGTCACTTTTGGCATTTGTGTTGTTGTTTTATATTAAGAAAAAAAGTATTCCTCGTTTTTGTTTTACATATAATTGATTATTATTCAATTCTTTTGTTTAAAAATAAAAAAAGAACTTTGTGTGGAAAAAGTATAATTTTCTTGTGAGTGTTTCCTGTCTGTATGTATGTTCTGTGGTGACAACGACAAGCTAGTTTTGAGGAATTCAATAGAAAGTCCAAAGTACCTTTAAAACCAGAAAGCTGTAACCAAACTTACGCCAACAAAAAAAAAGTAAAGTAAAAAGGGGAAAAATTGCACTCCAAAAAAAATACATCAAATTCCAACGCATTGCTGCAACACCATCCCTACCGCAACAACAACAACTGAAAAAACAATTTAACATTACGTCCAACAACAGCGACCAAACTACAATGGCTGTTGTCCGCAAGAAACAAGACGACAAATATCTGAAGGTCCTGCGGGAGCTAGTGTCCAGTGGTAGCGGAGGCAATCGCCAATGCTTCGACTGCGGCCAAAAGGGTCCAACTTACGTCAACATGACCATCGGATCGTTTGTGTGCACTCGCTGCTCCGGAGTACTGTAAGTATATCATGCTTTCCTGCCAACATTTATTTCCCGAAAGTTTGATCCTTTAAAATAATAATTCTCAGTGATTCCTTGGTAATGCATTAATCAAGATACGAGAAAGGATGTTTTTTGTATTCTTTGTATGCCCAAGTCTGCTTGTGCTTTAGCTGTGGCATGTGGGTTGGGTTGGGTAGTTAAGTGTAACACTTGTTGCTCATTTCAAATTCACGAGGAGGCATGTAAATATTTTATCGCAAACTAAAGAGGCAAAGCATTATGTAGCAAAGGAACGACAACGCGACTCATTGAAGTGAGCTCGGAAGCTAAAGCAGAGGCAGAATCACTACTACCAAGTTGTAATATGTGCTTCGCTTTTACGCATGATGATTGTCGTTATCGCACATAAGGTGGGAAATGAAAATAAACAATTTCAGTTGTTGAATAAGTTAAAGCGTAACTGATAGGTATTTTGTTTTATGTTGGAAACGATAAAGAGCTGCTTCAAAAACGTGGATACTTAGGTTATTCTGTTCCTGAGAACCGTATTGAGGTCGAGGTTGTTTTCTTTTTTTAATTTTAATTGCAAGTCAATGAAGTCAATATTTTATATTTTTCTTGTAATTTTGTTTCAAATGAATTTCTTTTAAATGCTTAATGGGCCTCTTTATTCATAGCTTTTCACTCTACCTTTTTTGCAAAATATTCCAATATGGATTGGTAGGTAGTTAAATACAGTCCAAATAATCAATTAACTTAAATGTAATTAACACATTGCTTTTCTTCAATTACTTCCAAAAACCCATTACTATTTTCAATAACATGTAATTTTTTAAGTATTTTTTTTCAATTTCAATGACAAAGTAATCGAAATGTATGTTTTTTTTTCAAACAATTAAGCGTAATTGTAACCAAGCAAAGTTCAAACACTAATTAGATATGTAAATATATGAAATTTAAATGAAAGTTGAAATAAATTACAAAAAGTACCTAACCTAATCATTACTTTTGAACTTTGATACATACATAAGGACCACCCTAATACATACATTATTTCAATATAATAATTTGATAGATTACGAAATTTCCATAGAATAGGATTGTTACGGCAAGAATAAAGGTCAAGGTTAAAGCGATTCTATTTAAATAATAGCATTCATAATATTGCCGGGAGGAATATTTGGGATTCCCAAAAATGTCACATCAGACTAAATTAATGCTAAAGCGAAAGAAGATAATCTTGCTATTTTGACTCATAGACAAGTTTTTATTTATTATTTGTTTGATTATGAAATGATCAGCAATTAAAAATCTCATGGAAAGAACAAACTCAAAAAAGAAATAGGTACAAACATTGAAATTGAAATGTATGCAAACAAAAATATGCTATTTTTTGACTAGGTATAGGTTACTGTTATGCAACAAAGGGACATTTTTTATGTAAATACAATTTTAAAAAACTGGCAACAAATTTCGCTTAAAAAGCCTACATACAATCTTGAATGTCAAGATCGAAGTCTTTAGACAGTTTTTCTATTTTTTATACATCTTTCTACGCTGCGCTTAACCCTAGCCCTGATTTAAGTACTTTTGCACCAAAAGCGTTACGCAATATTTATTTCTTCCATTACGTATTATTCATTGCTTGATCCAACTGCCAGAAAAGTGCATTTTCTACCGATTGCAACCAGATAAAGCTTGTCCGACCAGTGGTTTTGCAAATGTTTTTAATAAAGCTATCGGTTGACATCCAAGGCCGCGGATGTTCCCACTTTATGAGTTCTTGTAGAGAAATGTTGTTAAGATCTCAACTAGCACATTATTAAGGAATTTTAAAATAGGAAGGAATGGTGGCCTATGATTTTCTAATAAACTTTTATTATTATTTGTGCCTCCAACTTCTCAGTGTTCATTATATGAAAAATACCAAACAGCAAAGTAGGTAGGTAGGTATGTACATGTTTTTATTATTTAAACATTATAATAATAGAAATAAAAGTAAAAAAAGCAATTCTAATTGCTTAGCTCATATAAATAGACAAAAACACAACGAGAAATTTAACCAGTTTGTATTATTAATATTTATATTTTTTTTTCAAAGGGATATTATTTGAAAGATGGCAGTAAATAAAAAACCTTAAGAAAGTAAATTAAATATATGTTAAAAAGTTTTAATACTGAAGAGAACTAATCGTGTAATATCACGAAAAATGGAATTGACGAAAACAAGTAATTAATTACATTTTGTGTAATGATTCCTGAAAAAAGTAATCATTACATATTTTTTGATGATTAGCTACCTACTTTTGTTTTCAATTTCATTGATGTAATTGAATTACAAAGTAATTGGCACTTTTCAATTACTTGTAATTAGTAGTTGAATTTCTTCAATTACATTTTAAAGTAATCGAACAAGTTTTCGGAGATTTCAATTACAAGTAATTGAAATTGAACTTTTTTATAACATTACCTACTTCCCAACTCTGGTATGTATATATGTATGTTTATTTAGTCTTTCCAACTGTTTAGTTTCAAAGGTAATATACATACATTGTTATTTGTTGATTACGTGTTTAAAAAAAGAGATTATAAATTTAACAAATAAATAAATAATTCAAAAATAAAAATAATTTTACAATAAATAATTGATAACAAAAATAGCTTAATGTATTATACAAAGAATATAATAAAAATTCCTTTTATATAATTAATTTAGGAATTTAACAAAATTTATTGTTTGTCGTTTGAAGCTGTTGTAGTTGGTTTCGGATTTCAATTCGTATGGCAAAGTGTTGAATATGCGAAGTCCTTTGTAGAATAAACTGTTTGGAACTGCACTTGTTTGTTGAGGGAGTTGAAGTCTATTGACCATTTTTTTATTGCACAAAGAAAAGAATTGATGGACAGCATTCAAAATGTGGTTTAATTATAGTATTAAAGATGTTAATTGCACTAATAGTTGAAATGTTTTTGCGAATTCTTCTAAGTAAATTTGTCTTTTGGATATTTTCTTCACTATATAATCTAAGTGTTTATTCAATGATAATTTATTGTTTATAACAATACCCAGGGTTCATTATTACCTTTACTATTTCTCACACTATCACTTGTGGATTTGTTCCTAATAACCATCAGTTTTGTTTTTGTCACATTTAGTTTTAGCTTATTTGCTTTTAGCCAAACATTAAGGTTATCCAAATCGAACTGCATTTTAGAGATTCCTTCTTCTAAATTAGCTGATTGGACTGATGGGTAATCAGAAACTCGCAGGATCCAAACCCATCTCAGACAACTTTTTATTTTTTTTTTTTTTGTATTTTGAAGCGAAAGATTACCTACTTAACGGGCGAGGCCCTAGAGAAATTCGAAAGTTACCCTCGCTAGACCCATGTTAGGATCAATGTAAACATTTTTAGTGTCCCGTTTAAAACTATATTGTTTTCCAAGTAAGTAAGGGCCAGTTTGTTGACATGGGATTCTATCTGTATTAAGTTTTTCATAGACTCTTGTTAAATCAACCAATATTGTCTGATTAGCGATCTGGATAATCAACAACTATATTGTGGGTTTACCAGTCAAATTAATCATTGATTAAAAGTGATTAGCTGTGCATAAACTTTCCCTAAATGTTGTTCCTACAGTTAGTATGAAGTACCCTAAATCGATTGTTTGATTTGTTAAATTTGATCTTATTATTGTTGCTAATTTCGTTGCTTTATGAATGCATAGAACTTTGTTTACTATTTCCCAATCAATCTTCTTTCAAAAAAACAAACCATAGATAGGTAAATCTTGAAAAAAGTGAAACAAACAATTTAAAGTTAAAAGCGAAAAATAACAATGAAGAGGACAAAACAAAAATGAAACTAAAAAAAAAAAATTAAAAATAATTCAAAACTTTTTTGTAGGGAACATACCTACTTCAAAGCACGCTTTGTAATTATTAAAGTTTATAACATTTCCACTCCAACAAATATGTTTTCCTTAAAAAAACAAAAAGAGAAACTCCAAGCCCAAGTCAAAACCGTCATTGGCATCGCAAATATACATCCCATCGCCCGTTCCGTTTGTATTTAATGTTGAAGTTGAAACGGAGCGTTGTTTCCTGCTCGAGAGTCGAGAGTTACACTTTTGTTTGTTTTATTTTATATAACACAACGACTGCTTTCACTGCAAAGTCAAATAATAATAGAAATAAAACGGGGATGTTTACAGAAATACATAGTTTTTTTTATCAATCAAAAAAAAATACCAAACAAGGTAAAATATGGTTTCAGCGTCTATGTCTTCTTGACTTGCCAGTGTTGTTTTGTTTTTGGTCATATCTAATGAATCTTTTAACACTCTCTCCCTTTATTATCTCATATAAAACCGTCCAAAGTGGAACACCCATCATCGTTGAGCTCTCTTGCTTTGAGTAATTTTTTTGAAAGTTGAAGATACGTTTTTGCATACTAATTATATATGCTGAGTGTGTAGGCAGAAGAACCATCAGCACACTTCACTACGTCCGTCAGTTCAAAGTCATGGTCATTGAAGAAATCAAGAAATCGTATCGGAAAAAAGGTAAATGCAAATCTAGACTGCGTTATTTTGGTTTTTGAAAAAAAAAAATACTTGCACAAAGTGGCCGAAGAAATTTCACTGACTGCAACTGGGTCAACATACACTGTAGTTTCTGTCAGCCATTAAAAATTAACTTAAAGGTGTCTCTTGATGTTCCGAGGCATTAACTAGGGCATTTTGTCCTAGTTTTTGTTTTCATTTTAACGAGTGGTGGGCTTATCACCGGCCATTCAGCATTAAACCGTTAAATATTGATTGGTGTTTCTTTTTATGTTGGATAAAAAATCACGTAATTTGTTCTTTTATAAGCTAAGCTAACAAACGTGATCTTTTGTGAATTTGAAATGGAAACGGTGTTGTTGGCAAATATCATTGATTCCATGGAATTGATTTATCTACCTAAAAAAACATTACAATATGAAAAAAATTTACCATTTTTTTTTATAGTATGAAACTTCCTTTGCATAATGTTATAATGTCGTTCAAATTATTTGAAATTTTAAACTGAATATATGTACGTATGTACATTTATTGGACAGGTAAGATAGTACAGAAAGTCGTTACAAAAAAAAATCGTTCCATCGTAAAACTTCAAAAAGTTTCCTGATATATGTGAACGAATGATAAAACGGTCCATACAAATATTTCGAATTGAAGGGTGTTTCTTACGAGTGGGATAAAGGGGAGTTTGTAGTCCAAATCGGAAAGTTCTTCCAAATTGCCAATTGAAAATGCCATTAAAGAAGACACCGCGAATGTGCATATAAATATTTCGAGAGCAAGTGTCATGGCTCTATTATGGAAGATAACTACGACTGAAATTGAGCAGAGTCTATAATTCTGTACTTGGATTTGTGAAACACGGGTATACCGAATGACGGAATCCGTGTTGTTATTATTTGAACTTGAGTGAACCAAACAACGGAGAACTGGACCTCGTTTTCCGTTGTCACCCTTTTGTTTGAGTGTCAAAAGTGTTTTTTCTTTTGCCTGAGTTATGAACTTATGAACTAGTTAAGTAGTTTTAAGGTTTGTAAAACTTGAATTATTTAAAACAAACATTATTAAATTTGTGTCCACATTTTTTTCAACACCCGCTTACATGTGTCGGCTGAAATACTTTTTAGAATTTATTTTCACTATTTAAAAGTTATTTTAGCAGCTATTAACAAATTAATTTTTTTTTTATTAATATTGAGTTTTCAAACGGTTTGTTCAAAAACTATCAAGTTTATTTGGCTTTATAATAAAATAATCTGTTTAAGCTTTATAGAAAGCTATAGCACAATATTAGGAATTTAACCCTCCCTAAAAAAAAGAGGGGGAAATACACCCCCCCTCTTATACAATATTTTTTAAAGAACATACTGTGTTAAGATTATTCCATAAATTATTGGCCAATAACTTGGAAATATCCTGAGTATTTCTTCCCTTTGAAGAAACAGTGTTTTTTTATGTGAAAATAGACACTGTATCAAAAAAATTAAATAAAGACATTTTAAGCACAACCACCTGTTTTACACCCAAACTTTCGGTGTAAATTAATGCAAAAATGTAAGCTAATTGTTTTTGCAATGTTTGACATTTCTACTAATCGTATCTTTCTTAACTTTGCTGTTACCGAAAATATGAATAAAACTTTTTTGTAGAAAATTTAATTTACTTTCATTTTGAAGTGTAATGGTAAAATGTAGGTAAGTATTGCTAACTTTTTTATACCAAAGAGTGCGACTTTTTTCTTAAATATTTTGAACATGAAATAAAAATTGAGAAAATGCCTCAATATGCCAAATGCGTATTATTAAAATAACGATTCGTAAAAGCCAGTTGTTAAGTAGAAGCATCTTTGGTTAATATTTCAGTTTTGCCACTTTTAAGTTGTCGAATGGGGGAAATTTGAAATTAAGGTAGTTTTTAATATTTATAACGTTAAAAAAGTTAAGGAGATGCCTGTGTTCAAAATATTAAAAATTATCAAAAAAATTCGAAATCCCCTTCTTTGACATCAAAAAAGTATGTTCCCGAAAAGTGGCAATATTGACATTTTAATTGAATATGTGCTTCTACTCAACACGTCAAGACGTCAACCATTATTTTTTCAATATGCGTTTGGCATTTGGAGGTGTTTCCTCATTTTTTTCATGTTCAAAATATTAAAAATTTGCAAAAAAGTGGAAGTTCTACCCTTTGATATAAAAAAGTATGTTTCCAAAAAGTGGCAACAGTCACACATTTTTTCCCCAAAAGTGCAGCTACTCAAAACCTTTCTTTTAAGGCATCAATCGTTATTTTTCCAACGCACTTTTGAAGTCTAATGTTAGTTTCCGCAACTTTTTTCACGAAAAAAGTGTCACAGTTCTGTCTGTCTGTCTTTTGTTTTTATTTTAAGATCAGGATCGTGTTTCACTGAATTAATAGCATTTCAAGCCAAATTTTGAAGGATTATTACCTCGTTCTTTGAGCTCAAAGTTAATACTCCTTTTTTCAAGAGTTCAATGACCGCTTTTGCTCATGTTTTTGACTGTTTATAGGTGATTCTACAAAAAGTGGAATAAAATGGTGATAATTTTGACAAAACATTTTTGGAAGCAAATAGTCGTAAAAACTAATTATATATGAACTTTAGAACTTCTTTTTACATAGTTGAAAATGGCCAGTCAACAAAATTAAAAATAACGATTTTTTGGTCTTTTTTGAAAACTGATGTTCCAAGGAACTGAACATTTTTTTTTTCCTATTTTTATTTTCAGTAATTTTTTTAGAAATTCCATCCCACACTTTTTTTCTTGTTTTGACATATCCTGTGTCCTCTAGCGGTTTTATATAATGTAGGCAAAACACCGTGTGCAAATTATTTTTAAATTTCTAAGCCACTTGAAAATAAGAGTAAGGTCGTGCGAACGAGTCGTGCTTTTTATTTTAAAAGTATTTAAAAAGAAAAGCAGCATATACTGAGTGTTTTTGAAGCCTCAAGAGATACAATCAGGAATTAAAGGTGAGGGCACTGAGGCCAGGGGATTTAGTATTTTCAACGCACTGTACGAAAGACTTAAAAGAACTTTTATAATTAATTTTTATTATTTTTATATTATTATATTCCTGTTGAATGGCACTAAATATTCATTTGTATCATAAAAAGATATATTTTCTAACGTCATTAATTGAAAGTTAGTTTTGGTTTTGGAACTTAAATAACAAAACTGTGCAAATTTTTCCCTTCGAAGACGGGTAAGGAACTCGTCAGGGGACTAAGAATTAGACCCTTTGAAGAAGTTTTTGAGTAATGAAAATATATCAGATACTGATAATTTTGTCTGGCCTTATAGACATCAATTAGATTTAAAATTATAACCTATCTGGAAAAATAAAACTGGTTTTTAGCGAGGCCTCTAGCAAGGGTAATTATCGATTTTTTTCTAGGGCCTTGCCCGTTAGGTAACTTTTTTTTCTAGAGAGACAAAAAAATATTTTTTTTGTTTGTGATGGGATAAAAAGACTTATCCAACAAGTTTTTTTCTAGCCAGGCCTCACTAGTATTTGATAACTTTTCCTTGTCTAGATTTCCCCTACCGAAGCCTTTTGAGGGCCCTGACTAAACTTGACTAAAACTTGCCATTTTTCCAGGCGGAAAAAAATCAAATTGAATAGGTACTTGAACGTTTATTAACATATCAGCGGAGCCGTCAAAAATTCAATCGTTTGTAGAATCACCCTTATATTATAGTTCACAATCAAAACAAATAACTTTCGCCTGCAAGGTTTCATTAAAAAATAAAAACTTCATATACTAAACTTACAAGTGTGCTACCTCGATGTATTTCTCTGTCCACTACTAATAGACTTAAAAATGATTTGAACGACCAAAATCAAAAATCTATGGGTGATAAGGGGTTGTTTTTGACCTTTTTTGTTGTGCCAGTTGCTGTAGGCATCATTCCTTAAAAAAATAACGTAAATTCCTTTCCAATTATATTTCATTTTAAAAATGTGCTATTTATGTAAGTCTAGTTGACCCGCAGTCAATTCATCTAATGTCGTAATGAAACATCTGAGAATATTTTTGAGTGTTATCAGTGAAAAACGACATAATTATGTAAAGTAGAGTTTGTGCCATGACATACACTCCTAAGTCCAAAACAAAAATGCAAAAGTTAATAATTTTCTTGGAGAAAAGTACCATAAGCACGCTAAGCGGGCTCAAAGGATTTTAACTCCTTTTGTGGGTCCTCTCTACCCCTCAAAATCGTTTAAGACTTTACTGTAACAAATTTGGTTTAACTCGTATACCTCTATGTGGGGGGTTGACACTCCAAACGGGCATTTATGGTAGGTATTTCTGAAACATACTCATACAAATATATTTTTGTGGATTTGCTTCTATTCGAGAAATTTTTTATGAGATCAAGTCTTAACAAAAAATTCTATAAAGTCCAATGACTTGAAAGAAATTAACCGAATAACTACCTTTATGATTTTTATTACATTTGCGATAAGCTTGCAAAATAAAAATGGTGAAAATAACCAGCCAGCCATGTCACACATAAAGGTAGTCATATTAACGCTGACTGTTCCGTTGACCCGTAAAACACAACCGGCAACTGGCACGGTATTCTATTGCCGCCGCGCCATTCATGTGAATCACTTCACTTTATTGCGATGTGAATAATTCATTAGACGGCTTTTTTCCCAATAAAAACAACAAAACAACAAACAAAAAATATCTCGAAAAATTCCAGATTTTCAAGAATATCGACCTTTTTTTTAAATCATATTTTTGTTGTCTGTCTGTCTGTCTGTCTGTCTGCTTTCACAGTGAGGTAGAGATATTTGTCTTTGTCTGAAATCGCAAAAAATAACTCGAAGCCTACGTCACTAGTTTTTGGTTTTCTTTTGCTCGCTCATTGCGTTTTTATTTATCTGATCAAAATATGTATACAAATAATTATAGATTCGAAAATGTATGTATCTACCTATACAAAAATTACAACAAAACAAAATATACTATGTTAAGATAAGCTAAAAACAATTTTTGCTGATTGTTATTTAGATTTAAATTAAATCTAATTAAATTGTGTATTTGAATGCTTTCATACTTTGCTCTTTGCAGTGTCGGAAAAGAAGCCGTTCGTTGGATGTTTTGTGAATTTGGTGTGAATGAGTCATAGTCTTATCGTGAATATCTTTCTGAGCTCACGATCTAGTTTTTTTTTTGTTTAAACAAGATTTTTTATCTGAATGTGTACATATTGTACATATTCAGATAACTAAGTTTAGGTTTCAGACCTGGAAGCATGAATAGATGTGCTGCTTATGCACAATATAGTTGCATATCGTGCAGAGAACAAAAACAAAATAACTATTCGCCCCCACAAAACCATTAAATGCCTGTGTGTGGTGGTTTTTATGGGTTCCTTGAACAAACACATAATGCGCCTATTGGAATAGTTTCTTTCCTATGAGCTTCTGGCCATCAACCTATGATTATTTATTTTTTGTTTGTTATTTTGTATGTCTGTGTTCCATGCCATTCACTTTTTTCTTCTTTTTTTTAACAGAAGGGATCACAAAAAATGTCGACCTCCATGAAATTCGCTTGCAACGGAGGAGGTGAATGACAGTAAAACGTGCAATTCCATTTTGTCTGTGTGAAATATGTCAATGGTTTTAGAAAGTTTATAAAAATACGTTTTTTTTTGCTATTTCAGTGAGGAAAATTCAAATGGTAAGATTATTTTCAGTTACATTTCAATTTGAAGTTAGTCGTGGGAGTGTTAAGTTTTTGGCGAAAAAAAAACTATTGGGATTTTGGTTACGTCATGTCAGATACTGAATCGTGTATTCAAATTAGTGTTTCATTCATTTAGGTTGTGTCATCATAAAAAAAAATATTCTAACATGAATAGGATAAAGGTTGATTAAGTAATTTGAAGTGATTTTGATATTTAACATGCAAACAATCGCCTCAATCAAGTATATAGATGACGGCTTAATTTTGATAGAGAGAAGTCAAAATACTAAATATACTAGCTGGGACTGGTCGAGGTTAGCTTTCAACACGTATTACACAAAAACAACTTGGGATCCCAAGTTTCTATCGATTTTTTTTTTAACCTGGATGAAAGTTTCCACTCTGATCGGTAGATGGCTAGTCACTATTGTGAATTATGTCAGCAGTGCAATGAAAATGCCAGACTATGCAAGAAAAATGGCAAGTTTTTGTCAAATTTAATGAAGGCGCTAGATCTAGGCTTTCAAAGGGGAAATCTAGGCAGGAAAACGGCGTTGATGGATTGTTTTGAACACTTCCTTGAGCAGCAGTAATGTTTTCAGCCAGCCGATCTTGCAGTACGTTGTGGTCCAGGCTTGGCCCTATCACCTACAGACCCTCTTTCTTCGAAATTATTCACTACGCGATAAAAAGTGCGTTTTGTTGGCACGTTGTTTCTCCCAAAAAATTTCACGTTACTTTCTCATCGTCACAGTAATCGACGATTGATTTTGATAAAATTATCGAATTATCAAATATTTTTCTACAATACATTTGCCACGAGTCTACTTCACGACTGCCAAATATGAACTGTCAAGACTAATGTTTACCAAAATGGCGGCAAAACAAAGTAGTATACCTTCCCGGCGGACACCCTGTACATGTATATTCGAATAGAACTGATCTGTTCTCGCTGAAATGTTCAGAGTTTTTTTTTGTAAAGGCAGGAAGATCAAGATTAAGTTTCAATAAAATCCACCCACTGCAACTCCCATTTTACTATTTTTTTTCTCTATTCAAGTTACCTAGAGCAAATCGTTTTCAACTAAAAACTTAATGCATGTACCATGCATACTATGTACTTATGACATGTATATTTGTATAATATTTTTGGAAATCCGCCAATTACCACGCCCACTTTTATCTTATTTCAGTTTTATTTGACTCAAGGCTTGATGTAAGCAATTTATAAAAAAAAACTCACTAAGTACCAACGTATCCACCTTTCTTAAATTAAATTTTCTCCACATTTAATGAACTTTGACCGCCTTATTTATTAGATTTTTCACTAGTTAGATGACTAGTTAGACAATTTTTTTAGAAGTCCTTAATAGTTGAAAATATGCCTTATATAATAAAATAAAACGTCAATTTAGACAAATCATAGACAGCCGAAGCCTTTGTCCAGGTTAGACAACTTTAGGACAACAATAAACAAAGTTTATTAATAACTTTTTGGAGTTGGACGGCTGTCTAAAGTGAAACAAAGTTTATAAATATGACTGTGAAAGTTTAAAAAAAATAAAGTTTTCTTGAATATAACACATGTTTTGTGTAATTATTTTGAAATTCCGCCTAATCTTATTTGAATTTTTTTTTTATGTAATTTTTCCTCCATTGAAAGTCTCTTGGTGGCATATTATGTTAGAATGGCCAGTTGCCTTTATTGAAAACCAAAAACTAGCTAAATTGACAAAACGCTTACACTTGCGATGCGATGCAGCGTGTGAAAGGTAAATCGTACATTAAAAAAAAATAATGATTAAAAGAAATATAACAAACTTGCTAAATTTTAGATATGTATTGCATTGCATCTTTGTGTGGAATTTCTTTTCATCAAGAAGAAAATCTGAAGAAGTTTCCCATCATCATTGCTTCTATACAACCATTGAGACCATGGTACATTATTATGAAGAAGTTTTACTTCTCTTTGCCTTCTGATGTAGTTGAACATGAAAACAGCTTTAAATGCCAGTTCTTATATTTCTTTGGTATTTTTAACTGCCATCATCATAGTAGTAGATTGTTTAACTAATTTCACAGCCATTTAAAATGCGAGTATTGAGCATGGATGGTGTTTAAGATTTAAAGACGTGTGTATTATTACCTAAGGACTTTTACTGCTTCATTAAATCAATTTAGTTGGGAAAGAATTATTGATTTTTTTTTCGCATTAGAGTGTATGATTGTGTGTAAAATTAAAAGCAATAACTGAGAAAAATCTTTACTCGTATGTCAATTAAACTGAGCATCTAGTAAATAATTCTATATCGATACTAACTTATACATTAATATAAAATGTGGTTCTGTTGGATTCGTGACCATCACCAACATTTGATTTGTTGACGTACTATTTAGGTGTTTTTCTCTTTTAGCTCAGAGCATAGTCCCCTATTACACGATAGTTCTTTGCGTCTGACTCTTTTCGAACGCAATGAGTGCGAAAAAGAAAAAAAGATGAGACAGAAGACCAGTTGCCCTGTGCGTCGCCGCCGTGGCCTAAGGTTTCCGAGACTCTTTTTGACGTTTTTTTTTTAACATTTTCCGTATTTTCATATTTTTCGTATACACACACTGGGCGTTTTTATTTTATAGTTCAGAGTAAAGCCTGAACTGTTAAATAAGAAATTGTGTTACTTTTTTAGCTCAGAGTGTATAACAGTTAAAATTTGTATTTCTTTTTTCGTTGAGAGCAGAGTTTGTTTTGATCGCAATCTATGAGCTCGGTATGAAATAACTTAGCAGACAGAATGTCTGTTCGCGTACCTCCCAAAACTACGACTTTCTACGAATTTAGCCCAAAATTCTGTCAAAGCTCATATAAAAAAAATAAAATTCGTAGAAACTCGTAGTTATGGAAATTACACGAACAGACCTAGAGCTAAATACTGAACAGCGTCAATTTGACAGGCAGAGCTAGTGTTCAAGTGTGTTTCATGAAATTATTCAGAGTTCTTAGAGCAAGCTCGGTTCGGAGAAAGTTAAGACCATTTTCGACACGCTCATGCTGTTTTCAGTGCTGTGAGTGAAAAAACGCCCACTGTAGGAATCTCTTTAACAGTAGGAAGGATTTCGCAACAAAAGAGAACATCCAATTTTGCATCAAGCATCGTGAAGCTCCATGTAATAGCGCGTGCCTCACAGGATGATCTTCAAACAGGAATTCTTTGTATTTCTTTTTTAGCTCAGGGAACTCAGACCGTCCAACATGTGTTTCTTGAAAAATCAGAGCTAACTCGGATTACGCTCCATAAGCTCAGAATAAGAGAAAGAGCGAATGGAGCAAATAACTGAACGAAGCAAACTTCATTCGTTCAATTTTTTAGCCAGATATAAAAAAAAAGTTCTCTACTAAATTTTGGGGGGTATAACAGAGTTAAGTGCAGCATTGCCAAATACTTTTGACGAAAAAATACCTCACTTAAAGAAAAGATGCCTTTTCCAATAAAAAGTTTCAATTAAACACAAATATAAAAAAATAAACTAATTTTATTAAAAAAAAAAATAGATTTTCAAATCACAGACAAAATGCTTAATAGAAACATGACATTTTAGTTTCATAAGTAGGTAGGTACAAAGTATTAAATACAAAACAAACAAAGTTTTAATCGTCTTGGTCCTTGAAATCATAATTTGATTTTTGAAACACGAAATATGTTTTTTATCTAAAAAGCGACTTTGTGTGCAAAATTCCACTTACAGTTACTATCTTAAGCCTCTTTCTCTTCTCTAAGCTCTTTGAGCTTAGTCTTATTTGAAAAACTAATTTTTCAAGAAAAGGAAACATTTTACAACCATCTTCTTTTTCCAATTGAAATGCCTTTCTCCAAAACTCAGAAATATTTGAAGCATCGGTAGGAAGATCTAAATTTGTTAAAGTCCTAAACTCCAAATCAATATCAGTCGAAACAAAGTAACGAACACAAAATAAACAACAGCTTTCAAATTTGTTACCAGTTTCATTCCACTTACTGGAATCTGGAAGTGCAAGCTGAAGTCATTTTTAATGAATGACAGATAAAGTGTTCAGAAAATGTGTTCAGAAGGTGGAAACATATTCTTTAAGACCGTGGTTAAATTTAATTCTTTTTGGTCTAGATTTTTAAAAATTTAAAACAATTAAAGTTCTTTCTATGTTGAACTAAAAAAAAATATAATATTTTTTTTTACAAGTCTTAAATCCTCAACTTATGAAAAAATGCCTAAAATCCATGAAAAAGTCTCTGTCGCATCGCTGGTTCATTGCTTAGATGTGTTTCAAAATTATATCAAAACTATCTGATCATACTCCGAGCTAAATCCGATCCGATCCGCTTGAGGTCTACCCCACGCTCTGCTCAGAGCTAAAAAAATAAAAACCCCTATTGGTGAATAACATAAATATTTTCAATAAAGAACTAATTGCAGAGTAAAAAGTCATTTTTGTCTTTGTAGGCGAAGCTGGTATTATTTTATAAAATTCCAAATATCCATAGGCTTTTAACAAAAATAAATCCTTAGTAAAGGCACTTATGAATGTATAAATGTTTGCGTTTTCACCACGCAGTTTCCCATTTAAGTAAAGTGTGAATTAAATCAAAGCTTTAGTGTCGCATAGTGATCTAACCTCTTAAACGGCATGACACTGACATAGATATGAATCGTGTTCCTCCAAATGACGACCCTGTTTGCAAATTAAAGATACTTTAAAGAAATATTATAAACATCAATCTAATTTTCAAGTATTTGAACTCATTGTCGTATGTATGAAATAACTTATATCATCCTCATCATATACTTATGGCCAGTACAACAGAGAGAGAGAGAGAGTTTTTTTTTTATTGTGTGTACATTTTGAACAATCTAGAAACAATCAAACTTAAAATAAAAATTCAGAAAATTAACTTCCGCAAATCATTCGCAAAGATACGAGTATCGCAATTGAAAATCGATGAAATCAATCAACCATCAGGGCTTGACATTCCAATATAATATTGTGCTGCGTCTTATTCTTCATCTTCTTCCATATATAAATGTTCTGTCATTGTCTGTCTGTTTTTCATTTCTTTTTTATATGAAAACAAATGTTTAAAGGGAATAGCAATGACATTCTCCCGAAGCATGACGTCGTTCAACATGATTAACCATTCACTACATTCATGTACCAAGTACATTGTACATATAGCAATAGCAATAGTGCTAAAGGAAACTTACACTATGTACAAACTTCCATCTGGAATTCCTAAGTCTTCTTGTACAATATACATGAAACAACAATGTCTGAGTTATCTAGAGAGAATGATCATTTCCGTACGTCCATTGCTCCATACTTCATTCTTCATCATGTCGGACAACCGACACGGTATGGCTATGGGTCGTCTTCAATGAAAATATCTTCAATGTATCTTTTGGATGATGCCGTTTCCATATGAATACGTATCTTGTACAATGGAATGCAAATGAACCACCTCTAACCTCATTTTTCATACGAGATTCTGGTGTCGCGTCCACGGGATCACAGTCTGTTGCTCCCAATTTTATTAATTGAATACGCTTGGGCTCTCTGAATTTGTATTATGGTATGGTATGAGTGGATTTTTTTGATTACAGTGCAGTCGATTGACTTCATATCATTTCTCTGATATAGCGGTTAATGGTCATACCGGCCAACACTGGTATCTGTTAAATGTGTCTTCGGTGTTGTTTTTATTTTTTTTTTTTGGCTAGAGATACAAAGCTAGAGCTAGTTGGTGGGGTTTTTGAACTTATAGACCCGCATCATTATGTACCATGTACCTTTATTATCATTTATTTATTTTAATAAACTTTTGTTGTTGTTCATGTTTGAATATATGTATATAAGCGTTGCAGTAGTCAAATTACTGTTGTAATTTAAAAATATTATATTTTTTTAAATTATCCAACACAGCTGTAATAGGAGTTATGGCTTGTTTCCGCCATGTAATACAAATCAGGAAATTGTATTTTAAAAAAGACCTAATAAGTAGAATGATAATATCATGTGGGGTAATTTGCATAAGTTAGTAGCCAAACTGTGTAAAATTGGAGTTTCATTTTTATAAATTTTTGTTTAGCTTAAGCTATAATAAGGCAAATACAGTTCTTTTTTTCTAATGAGAAAAAAATGGTGATGGTAAATTGGTTTGTGTTTACATTTTTTTTAGACTTATGGCTGAAAGTGAAAGTTCTATCAAAAAGCAAACAGAAATGTTTGAACATTAGATTTGTATTAAAAAAAATAGCAATAAAGTTGTCGTTCCGAGTATTTCTATATTTCTTCGCATTATGCCCGTAATGCACTTATGAATTTTGTCGCAGCCGCTTAAAAAATAATCTCAGCTAAGTAGAATTTTTTGGTGTCATGTGTGTTCATTCACATTTTAACTCATGTGTTTTATTTGTGTTGACTGAATAATCTTGCGAAAGAAAATCGCAAGTGTGTTCCTAGCCTTAGGCTATAGCTTCGGTGGAAGTAATTTTTACTCGCACGACTAAACAAGCTATTGATCGCTGAAGCGAATTTGTGCGAATGGGATGGTTTCAGTTTTAGTGCACGGCTTTCAATTAAGTACACGAAATGCGGAATTTCATAAATTGCAAGACGTGCAAATTTTCGCAATTTTTTTTTACAGTGTAATTTTTATAAAAAATCCCTTGAAATCGCTTTCATCGCTGAACTTGAAGGAAACTTTAAATTCAATCGCTTTTAATCACTTTATTCTTTTGGTTGATTCAAAATTGGTACCATCTAAATCTCAACATAAAAAAAATGTGTGTATTTCAAAATTTAATCGAGCAACGCTCACTCGAGCGTGTACAAATCGCTCCCATCGAAACCATAGCTTATAGGTAGCTTTAGTTTGGGAGAGCCCTTTAGAAGCTCGTCTATAAAAATTAAATGAAATCGCCGTAGCTGTTAGAAAAGGCCCTAAATTCAGTTTTATGTAAAAAATCTCTTTTTGTTTTGCAAAAAACATGAGAGTTTATATTAGAAAATATGACTATTTTATATTATGACACTTTTTTCGTACGATAAAATTAATAGAACAATAGATTTTCCAAGATCCAAGATCATTTGAGTGTATAGAGTATGCATTACCAGACTTTAAAAAAACGCGTTAACTTAGGATTTTTAAAACGGTTTGACAAGCCGATCTATATGTATACACTTAAATGGTATCAGATTCCGTGATATGCGATCGTAGGAGCTTATCTTGGGAAGGATGAAAAACAATTTCAGCTAACACGATTAGCCTGAGGAAGTTGCATTCATATTTTTTTTCGATGCACTTTTTCATCAATAAAGCCTTGGTTGTGGACTGCAAGACTTTGATTTTTGAAATAGCCTTCACCCCAAAATCTGTTGTAGGCTCTCAGTCTATTTTAATAACGTCCAGCACTCAAAACGAATACAAATAACATTATTATCTAATTGACAAACTTCAAGAAAATGTATTGTAATTAACATAAAAATCTAGAAAACTTAATATAACATTGGAATACCCATGTTATATAAATTAATTAAAAACTGAGGTGTCCATACAAATTATCGATAGCAGTTTTGTGCATACGCCCTTGATTGCATATATCTCAAAATATTAATACTGATTGCAGATGCAAGCGCACCACTAACCCCCATGCACTCCAACTTTAAAAAAAAATCGCAAGAATAAATCCATCATTTAACAATAACGAAAAATAAATAAGCAGTCTTAAGCGTGCAAAAAACTGAGCTACTTATTATAATATGAGCTACTTTTTACTATTTTCTGCAACACTGAACTCTGTCGTCGGACATTCCAATAATCTTTCCAGTCAGTGCTGGAGAATTGGTTGGTTGCTGGGTGAAAACGTCAAATTTAGGTAACGACAAATAAAAACAATTAAATAGTCGTTCTCGCTTGCACTTTTTACGCAATATTCTTTGATTGTTTTTTAGTTTTTGTGGTGCAAAGTGCATTCTGTACTTCTGTAGAAAAAAAACACGCTTTCTCACGGTGGATACATAATTTATATGCTTTCGGCTTTTGTAGACCGCGTAAACTATACCACTAAATTCGTGTTTGCCGTTTCATTGTATGACTATAGTTTTTTTTTTACTGAATGAAATCTTTTCAACTGAGAGAAAATAGGTAACGAGTTTATTTTTCGTTATTTTGTTGTAAAATAAAATTCAATCGAGTTTTTTTGAATAAAAACCAAATCACCGTCTTTTACAAGATGGTGGTCCTATCCCTACCTCAAACTTGCTACATATCAAAAGCTTGCTTTTACAAGGAAAGCATGTTGTCGATCGATTGCAACAAAAAATAGGCTACAATTTGTTCCTCAACATTTTTTTTAAATATTGACGGTTTTCGAGAGATTAGAAAAATAAAAACTGAATTGAACCCCCTTAATCCCCCTAAAACTTTTTGGCACTATTTAGGAAATGCTTAAGACAATTCTTCCATTTTTTGTCCAATTTTTCTGAGGTGCTGTAAGAGCTCTAGTTTTAATTAATGTTTTTAAAAACAAATCAGAGACTACAACACTTGCTGTTATCTTAGAAAATTAATAAAAATCCCTACACATGTAGGAAAACAAAAAAGCCGAACAAAAATTAAATCGGAAACTTTTTTGAACTACTGATATTTTTTTGATAACCCTTAAAAATATTATGTAAAATCGATCTTGCAAATATATTCTAGATGTGTTGCAATTAGAGACAAAGACATCACAACATGTCAACAAGTTCTAATTATTAAAAAAAAAATCGATTAACAGACACCAGACAGTAATAAATGAAAGATTAAACCCGTTTATGTGTTTTCATTTTAATCAAATGTTTAAATCAATTCTGTTATGAAAAAATGTTTGCATTAATGTTTTGAATTTAAATTTACTAAGATTATTTTTAATTTCTATGTTTTTTTCTTCTATTTTAATTTTTCATTTTAAATTTCACATTAATAATTACTTATTGATTTTTTTGGTTTCTTTGCAGGTAAGTTTATTACTTCTAAACTTTTTGAATTCAACAAGTAGTGAGTACATCAATATTAACGCTCAATTTAGATAAAACCTAAATCGGACGAAAATAAACTAAACTATTGACCTATGAAAATCGGTTTGCTTGCTTATTTAACAAGGGCCTCACAAGTGTTATCCAGTGCGATAAACAAATTTAAAAGGTTGTCCAAAAGAATGGACAAATTCATTCTTTTTGTCATTATACTGGTATCTTTCAAGTCGTGTAAATCTGAAACTACCCACTCTTGCTAGGCCCTTGTTCGCATCAAAGACAAACATTCCAGGCCCTCGTCAGAAACAAGGTTGTTCTTATAGGGTGGTCATTTAAATATTCGGCTTAAACTTTGTTCGATGGAAAAATTTAGCTTTTATCCCTATTCTAGACTTTTTATGTGAACCAAAAGAGCATACATTTAATTTTAATTTTGACAAATTTCAGCAAATGAGAAAATTTTTGTGCATAATTTTTCAAACAAAATCACACAAGACAATTGTTTTATTTTTTATTCTTTAACAAACTGCTAATACATATAAATGTGTATCCGAAATTCATTGTAATTCTTTTGTTTTCTTATCTTTAACTGGAGTATTAAAACTTTCAATATTTACTGCCAAAGTTTCTTTTTTTTTATAATAATTAAGTCTCAAGTATTTTCACAATATCATCTTTCTTCTAACAATCTAACCGCCACTGTGTTCTAAATACCTAAAATAGAAACATAAAGAAAATGAGCTATAGGAAGTCATGAAGGCGTTTTAAAGTCCTTTGTTTGGTAGTAAACATTATTATCGTTCATTTCGATAAGCTAATTCAATTTGACATCTAAAAATTTGCAAATGCTTATCTATAAAAGCGTATCCATAAATGTACATACATTTATGTAGGTATTTATATATTTGTTTAACTTGAAAAATAGTCCTATCTAAAGCCTCTTAAGCTTTTATATCTATATATAATAAAGCAAAACAAAAAAATATAGGAACAAAGCAGAAAACCGACATCACTTCAGAAAAAAAACTAGTTAATGTTCAGAGAAATTAATTTTTAATTCCAATTCCATAGTTTTTCTTAAAATATCCTACCAGCCCATTTCCGGACAAATTTAATTTTGAAAAAAAAAAAAATATTAATCAGTCAACAAATATAAATCTAAAATAGGTCACAACATTTGCAACCCTCATAGCAAAAAAAAATGGTCAAGTTATGTATGTATGTGTATATCAACTACAAATGTATGATGTAGCAACCACATTCACACTCCTTGTATTCTATTTTATAGCAATTAAATTGCCTGATGGATGAAACTTTTCGATCCATAACCTTCACACGATTCTAAAAAAAAATAAATAAATAAAAAAGTGATTGCATTGGCATCTACATATGTACCTTGTACCTAAATGTATCTATTTTTTTTTTGTTTTAATTGAAATGTGTGTCTACCAGTTTTTGTGATGTACAATTGTACATATTTCATTTTTCGGGTTTTCCACCAATCACTCATCGACTAAATACTTGCTCATTTATTTGTTGTTTTGATTAAACTCACAAAACGACGCAATTAAATGAGTTTGTACGGCAATTAAATGGTGAATAAGTGAATAAAAATCAATATATATATCGAAGGAAAAGCCACAATTATTTATTAAACTTCAATAATTTATAGGCATCTGTTTTTAAATATAAAAAATTTGTAAGTACCATGAATGTATGTACAGTTCATAGCACACATTAACCAAAAATACTGCGCATTAGTTTGTCAAAATTGAAATTCTTATGATTGCTATTTGAGGGACCCTTTTTTGTAAAAAAAGGAACATGTGAAAACAAAACAAATATTGACATTTGACAAGTAAATGAGAATAGGAGACAGGATCCACAATTTTCTTTCGATTTTGAAAAATGCACAGAACTGAACCAAATTTAAAACGTCATTAAAGCTTCGTTGGCGTACTTTTTGGGTTTTTCGAAATTTGAGTGGGAATAATAAGCTTTTCATAACAAACCACAAAACCGGTTTCATGGCGAAAACTGTACAAAAACTCGTAAACCATTCACACATTCTTCCAGTCTCGAAGATTTACCATACAAATTTATTTCGTAAATCTTGATAATTAGAAATTAATCTTTTTAAATCTTCCTAGGGCAAATACTTTTAGAATTCAGTTTTTCATACTTGAAACATTCTATCTCTTTTCCACTTGATAAGAATTTCATTTTTTTCCATTTGCATTTTTAAAGGTGCTGTCAAAATAGATCTTCTTTAAATCTTTTTGTGTTGGGAACACCAAATAGATTTATTAAATCTGAACTGAGACAAACCTTAGGTGGAAATATAGCATTACACATTTTCGTTTTGCTGACACCAACAGGCCTAGTTCACACGGCAATACACCTCAAGTTTTTTCGCAGTGTATTAATCCAAACATCAGTATAAATCCCAACGGCAGACGTACAAACGTCACATGAATGGTTCTATGTGGAATGTATACACCACTCATTCGCACGGAGTCAGCATTTACATTGCTCGACTCATAGAGTACCTATATTATCTAGAGAACCGACTTCAAGGCTTTTTCTCTTTCACCCTACAAACTGCACTGTGAGTATTTCCTCCACATGGCTGAGCATGTGTTAGCTGCCCAATGCATTTTAAATGGAACCTCACCAATACAATGATAACTAAATGGATTTTTGGCTTATTAGACTGAAAACAACAAAAAATTGAATCGAAAAATTGAAAACGTCACATTTAGAGCTATCACACGTATTCGCGGACAGGGAATTTAAGAGAATTTTCTCTTAATGTGCTCAAATAAAATTTGCGGGTGTTTTAGGCAAGAGGAGTACGAGTCGGTTCTCTAGATAGTATAGGTACTCTATGGCTCGACTTTTGCAGTATGATTTTTTCCAAATGAAATGTTAACAGTGAACGAACTTCCCAGTGAAATTTTTGTCTCTATCTTCTTCATACTTTATTGCTACCCTTTTCATTTTGTATTCTGAGGTCGATGGAACATTAATACCAGCGTTGCCGCAGTTGCAGTAGATCTATTACATTTTTTTCTCAATAGCCTTTTCAGACCCAACTCGATTTTGAGCAACAAGATTTCAAAATCTAATTGAATCGTTCACACCACACATAATCTAGATTATGTCTGACATTTCAAAAGAAATTAAATGCTTATAGGAACTCTTAAAAAAAGATCCATTGCAATCAGTCAAAATCCTAGGACACAAATCCACATATTTCACTTTTTCTTTGAATAAACCATACAAAAAATCCTGTACTGTGCTCATAAATATAAAATCTCTTTTTTTATCTTCTCTCTTCTATGGGAAAACTGTTATACGCGAGGTATTGAGCCAAGTTAAATTTGGGCCGACAATTCCAATTGCTAATGTCGTTTTTGATTGAACATTCGCAGTACTCCTCTTGTACAAAAACTTCGACTGTCTGTTCAAAGTTATGTTTTCGGAGTTTTTTTTCTGTTCCCTTTTTTAAAAAAGGAGTAGATTTGGAACCCACTCTTACATTATACAGTTTTTCGTCGGATTACTTGCCAAAACTGATAAATGCTTGAAGATGCCACTTACACAAATTTATAATTTTGGTGTCGTAGTTTTTTTTTTTTTTTAATACGAGTACATCGACATTACAACTATATCGTTCAATGGAATGTGACAGTTCAAGTATTAACAGATGGAAGACAAACTATGTATATTTTGACGCAATCCAATTGTCACTCAATTGCCCTAAAATCACTTTTCTTGTAAAACTTTCGTTCCGTTTTTTAAGCCATCGACATCGAAGTCAATGGATTGGGAACACACTATATTTTGAAGGAATTAGTGTATTTCGATCCAAATGTCACCCAATTGCTTTAAATTCACCTGCAAAAGAATTTTACAGTTGATGGCTTGACATGTTATGAGAAGCATAATATATTTTAACAGAAAAAGATTGATTTGATATTGGAGATTTTCAACTTGTTTTTTCATGAAATAAATAAAAGAAATTATTTTGAATAACTTAAAAACACTTTTTTTTTTAATTATTTATTTACTTAAATGCATTTTGGAAAAAGATTCTCGTCGGATATTCTTTGAAAAGTGATAAATGTTTGATGAAGCCATTATATTAAATGGCACTACTTTTTGTATTGTTTGCTTGTATTCTGTATGTCCACTGTTAATCGAGCCAGACCGTCAATGGGTGGACCGATCTTCCTCAAATTGTTCAAGATTTTGGTATGTAATTCCTTAGAAAACTATTTCGAATTTTAGTTCAAGCTTACCTACCTGGAAAAATAATCTAGTTTTTAACGAGGTCCTAGAAATTTTAGCAAGGGTAACTATCAATTTTCTAGAGTCTTGCCCATAAGGTAACCTTGTGCCTAGAGAGACAACAACAAACAAATAAAAAGTTACCTTAGGATTCGATCCTGCGATCCTGATTAATGGTCCAACACGCTAACTACAGACCTATTTCGCAATACCATTGTGTAATAGCTGTTTTCCTTTGGAGGTGGCAAAGTACTTGTGAGTAGATGAACATATTTAATGAGCTCTTTTCCCTTACCTTAAAATAACACCATCGTCTTGTTATTGCCACACAGGTACATAGAAAAAAGAATCTTAACAATGACTAATTCAGTCAGAAGTTGTTCTTCATTGAGCGAACAGATATGATGTGAGTAGAAAACATTGCATCGTATGACTTCTAACAAGCTATTTTGTTGTGTTGCCGTGTATAAAAAAAAATATAAAAATACTCAAAGAAATTAAAGCTCGTATAAAACGTATAGAAATTCCTTAAAAAAATGTTCTGGTTCTGATTCTTGTCGAACCATAAAAATCACTATCAATCAGGGAGCTATAAAATATAAAATTTAAAAGCAAAAAATGTTCACTCTTTTCGAGCGAATTTATTTTCTTTTCAAGCAATTTAATTTCACTGGGTCTGTCTGCGCGTGAAGGATTAAACCAACATAACATTTCAGTCTCGATATTATATGTACAAACAGAACGGACCATATAGGTATACTCTTGTGATGTTCACCCACACTATATACACTTGCAACCTTGAATAAAATTGCATAAAATCCATTTAATCGATTTTTTATTGCCCTAGCGAGCGAGCATCGCGCCGCATAAAAAAAAATAAAGCTACATTCACTATTTATTTTATTAGCCCTTGAGCGCTCCACTAAAAGTAAACGTAAACGTATATAGACCTTTCTCGTACATCCGTTCATCGGTCCGTTTCGTCTGTCGAATCTTCTTCGTCGTCGTCAGTAGTTGTAAGTCGTCCCGAACTAAAGGAAAACTCATTTTTATTTTTCTGTTCTAGAGCTTGCATAAAACTCAAATGCATTCCTCCTTCCTTCGTCGACCCCCTTTTTTATGAACCAACATCATAAACGTAGTTGCTAAGTAGAGGCAGCATACAACATATACTATAATTAAATCTATTTCTTCGACCTACAACACTCGTTCTAGCTATGTAGGTACTAAAACATCAAACCATTAAAAGGTTGCCCTAAAGCCACCACCTTCTGCCATTGTAAGGCTTCTAATTGCCAACTAGCAGTTCACTATCCCAACCGGAATGATAGGGATTCACTACACTACACTTCTATTACGAGTGCAGCACAACTCTAGTTACAACGTCGAGAACAAAAAACTAAAACCGTAACGATATTTGGAAATTACTTAAAGGATTTTACGGGTCGTGTTTCTGTGCGAGTTACTGTGTATAGGTGTGTTACTGTGTAAATGGTGTGTATCTATCGGACAAAAGCAAGCAAAAGCATCAGCATCATCACAGCAGAAGCAGCACCATCAAGGATTCTAGGATATTTTATCGAAGAAAATTTAATGTTTTCTCTCGGGGTTACCGTTTTTAAGCCTTGTTAAGTGGTTGTGTTGCCATACAAAATAATTTATATTTAATACTCGTATATTTTTTGTGTTTAACACTTTGTGAAGGAAGCATAATGTAAGTTTTGTTGTTGTTATATTATAGTTTGTGTTATAATAATAATAATATTACTATGCCACAAGTCTGAAGTAAAAAGATATTAAGATTTTATGTCTTGAGTTTGATGAGCTAGTTGCATGAAATTATCGAGGAATATATTGTGTCCTGTCCTGACTACTGAGCAATGATTATATAGGTTTCAATGAAGTGTTTTGTTTTTCAGCTACACTTAAAGGCCAATCGACAGAGACAAAATAGATTTTACATAATGCAAAAATGAAGCCATTCAATTTTATGATAGAATAGAATTGGTAGCCGAGTGTACCTACTGCCTTCTTTAGACAGTAAAATGTACAACCTAGTCGCACACACATGAAGTAAGCAGTGAAATCGTTTCACACGAGTAAAAGCAAAATTTCAACATTTTGATTTTATTGTTTTGCTAAGCAGTTTTGTTGAACTATCGGCAAGTAAAGTTCTAACTTTTTTGAGTCGCAAAACCTCCAACAGACAGACAGTGAAAATGCGTGCATTTGGTATTGATGAATCTCTTCTTCGTTTGGATTAGAAATTACCTATCAGACTGTTTAATATAAATTGTGTTGAATGGTTTCAAGTCTAATATTCATAAAATATAAATGATGGTGTGCCCCAGGGCTCCGTTTTGTCCCCAACTCTCTTCCATATTTTTATAAATGATCTTCTGCCTGGAACTTCTAATTAGCTAAATTATTCATATTCGTTACAAGATTCACTTCCCTGTTTTTCGAATGTGGAACTTGAATGCTTGAAGCTCATTAAATTTTGATCTTGAAAGCATTGGCCAGTATGGAATTAAAAACCATGCAGAATTTAAAGTTTCAAAAACATAATCCTCTCTTCTGTTGCTAAAGCGAAATCCTTCCCCTATGCCGCTATTCATGAGTAGCAATTGCATCGATAAAACGGAACAGCTTTCAGTATTTAAGATTTTCTTCGAAGATACAAGAAATTTTTCTACCCTTCTGGTCTGGCTGTAATCTTAGCCTTCATTTATTCAAAGCTTGAGTACAATTCCCATATTTAGGCAGGTGCTCCTAAACCTCATTAAAATCCCTTGGATAGAATTCAAAATAGAGCACTAAAAATGGCAGGTAATAGAAAAACATGGAACAGAAACATTTGCATCTCTCGAACACCGCCGCAATGTTTCGTTCCTCTCAAAACTATATCGGTAGTAGGTACCTATCGTGGCATAGTGCTTAGTGCTAACAAAAATATTTTTTCCCAAGTACTGCCTCTTGTGAGGAACTAACAAATTCTTCAAGAGTATACTTGTCATGAACAAAGTGCTTCTCATCGAGCAAGAGTTAAAACTGTAGGTCCCCTACATTCCTGCCAACAAAACGCACACAGAAATAGTTGTAGAGAGAGTTGTAAGTCACTAGGCCCTGGTTCTCCACTAGCTGTTGTGCCACCAAATTTATTTATTTACTATATATCGGTATTTTTATAAATAGTGTTCTAGTGAAATATCCAGTTGCAGAGAGAACCCTTAAAGCACTCTCACCGTGATACTCGCGCATCTAAGAATACATATCAGTTTACTCTTGAGCCCAATCTCGGACGTATACTGTCAAATATACAGATTCTTTTTTAAATCGAACAAACCCAAATTTGAAATGCTTTACCTAGCTCTGTATTTTCCTCTCATTTTTATATTCAGAAACTTTCTCGCATAATTTCAATTTTCAACTTTATTTCCTTAATGAGTAAATAGTCATTTTGGCACAGTTTTCAAAATTTTATTGCGTCTTAACATTATTCATGTTAGAAAGAAAAGTAAATTGAAAATATTATTTTAAGTGTGCATAAGCTAATGTGTGTGGTGGTCACATTTCAAGTTTAAGTCTTCGAATGAACTGAATACTAATGATTAGGCTCATCGCGTACGCTCTTTCTTCTTTGTCTGCTCTAAAGAAATTTATTTAATATTTGAATAATAAATTGAATGTCTTTCTATATTCAATATATAGACATCAACTCACCGCCCTTAAACAGGTGAAGATTAGAAAATACTTTCGCTACCTACTTGAATATTGAAGGTGAATATTTTTAGCTATGTCAATTTGCATTGTTTTGATAGACGTTTTCCCTTTCCCTATCAAAATCAACGACTCATAGATCATATTAAATAAATAAGAAAATACCTAAGCTTACACCCCGCATCACTTGACTCATGTCAATTGCTTTCACATTTTCATTTAACTGAACTTAAATTAATTTGAAAGATCAATCGAAACACTTTTGATATTGTTTAAAAAAGTTTCAATCAAAAAAGTATTACACTATTGTCCTCTACCCCAAATTTCATGTGGATAATATATAATCAGCCTGAGTCAGCCTATACTGAGGAACAAATCCATGCAAACTTATTTTAATTCTTTCAATATTAGTAGCATTGAAGAGCAAAGTATTTATTTTTTTATTTAAAAAATTTCAGAAATTTTATGTAAGTACAAAAAACATTTTCAAAATAAAGGCATCTATCAATTGACTCGGAGTGTAACTAATATTCAAATAGAAATAATGTTTGCATTTCTTTATCCATAATTAAAAAAAAATTGTTTTGTTTGCTTTGTTTGGTGTCGCTCTCATAAGGAAGCTCACCACATTTGCATCTAATTAATTAAACAAATGACAAAAATGCTAATTGCGCTGATGGTAGTGATTGGTACGCGTACCAGTCGATTGACAACATTTGGCTCTGTTTGTTTAAATTTTATGCAAACGATTAGTTTATTTGTTGATTTACGAATCGAATTCGATTTTTGTGTGTTTAAAAAATAATTTAAATTTTATTGTTATATTTTTCAATAATCGTTGTTAAAAGATGACAAAAAAATAGGAAAATTCTTATCATTTTTGCATTACCTTAACCCTTTTGACGTTAAAAGTTCATTGTCTGACATTTGTCACACTCACAATGCATTGTCTTCAATTTAAACTGACGCCGACGACTACAAAAAAAAAAGCCAATTATCATTTGGCGCCTTATGAAAATGATAATGACTGTGTACTTGATCAATTAAGGAACAAGTTTTTATATGTGATTCTTTATCAGACGCAGTCACCATATCATCACAATACCAGTGTGCTGCTCCGATTTAAATTTTTAATGATTTATGTTTTAACTGAATGCTAATGAGCTCGAAGCGTAGATTTTTGATTTATTTATAGTCGTATACTCTTCCTATAATAGCGGGTATAAATATTATTTTATTGAAAATTAAATGTTGTAAAATACTTAATTATAAAATTGTTTAAGATAATGTACTTTATTGGCGCATTTGTTATCGAATGTTGTGGCGTTAGTGAAAAATACAATTCAATTTGCAAATGAGTTGCTATAGATGCAGGGTCATAAGTCTGAAAATCGACAATAGACCCCACTTAAGGGGATTATAAGTCCACAAATTAATTGTGAAGTTATATTCCACCCTGGTAAGCAACAAAGTATACATGAAATATTTGTGGAGTTTCTGGCCCTAATAACACAATCATGTGAGTCACAATTTTCAACCCGCTCTTGTTACGTGTGTGACATAACCAATGCTAAGTTTGAGCTTGATTGAAGTTTTATTTTGAGTGTAAATGGTAAAATGTTCTTTTTTGTTTTTTGTTACTGATGTAAACACTATGAATCAACTTCAGAGTAAGCATCTCACCCCAAGTTTGAGTTTACCTACTTATCCGGCTCCCAATCCATGAAGGGTCGCAACCTGTGAAACAGCTGCCTTCCATCCTTAAAAATTTCGGGCACTCTGGTTCCAGTCGTTTAGACAAAGCTTTCTGCCATCCGCGATGTCTTCATCTTTAAATTGAAAGTGCGGTCTTCTTCGTTCTCTCGAACCTGGGGGATTCAAAGACGCTCTTGGCTGGATCATTATGCATCTAATCTAATCGAACAAGTACTGGTTTGCTAGAATAATTCTTCGTCGGATCTCCACTCAGATGTCGTTCGGTGGATTGATGCTTACGAAGATGGATGAACTCCTAATGGGTGAAGTATTATCCAAGCCGGTTGATCGATCATTTATTGTTTGTTGATACTATGTATTTGATCTTTTTCTCGTTTCCTAGAAAACCAACAATTTTCATTGACTTGAGGTGGATTCTCTTCTTGTCCTATTTCTCGCTTTACCTGATCTCCATTAAGCATTTGCTGGAAATGCCGCTTGAATACAACTCATCTACTATTCCCTGTGCTTCGGTGACTAGATTCCCGTGACTGTTTCGAAGAACCGGCGTCCCGGTTTTAAACAATCTTGTGTAATTCTCAATTTGTATCAACCCTAAACTGTCAGCTGTCAAATTGTTTTTTTTTTTTTGGGTTGCCAATACCAACTTTCATTATTTTTGGAATACTGTCCAACAATAAAAACTGATTGGTTTCCGCGTTTTGGTTTTAAGCAATCTCGTACAATACTCCATTGTGAATAACCCTTAACAGTCAGCTGTCAAATTATTTTTGTTTAGGGTTGCCAACAATTTACTTTGCAAATGGTGGCAAATTCAAATGTTGCGTTAATTTCTGGACACCCTTAGACACAATCAGCCAGTTGGGGATATAAAGGATACAAGAAGTTCAAGGCTTTGAAAACATTTTTTCAGCTTGCAGTTGTATTCAATAATAAAAGTTACATGTCAAATAACACACTCACCTTGAAATTCAAATAAGAATACCGCATTCAAACTTTTTTCCAATAGATACGTATATCACAACTTTGAATACAAATTCACATGACCATGTTATAAAATGATGTCCTTATTATCGGCCACGTTCAAAGTCACCTAGGTAACTACTTATCGGTACGTGCTTGCGCTTATGCACTATCTAAAGAGAGAGAGAGTAAACTGTCAAAGTTACGACATTGAGATTTGTCCTTACATTTCTCATTTCTTAAAATAATAATTATCACAGTTTGTGTCCTGAACCTTGTCTGGCGCCGTAATATAATCACAAATAATCTATTTTCATCGCAATCAACATTATTTTCCTTTTTTTTTTTAATTTTGTAGGACAAAATTTCTATCCGAAGCTTTTCTTTAAAAATTAAATAAGAAAACAAAATCAATACAAATCAACGCTTCTCTGCTACTATAGAGCACTATTCTCTGATGGTATAGTGTAGTTACATTACATCACATGGTTCATTGCATATTGTAACGCCAAGCCGCAAGAAAACATTTCCACCGCTACTGCTCTGCTCTTCTTCTTCACTTGTCATCATTGGTTTTTTTTTGTCTGTTCAGTCTTCAGTGTCATCTCAGCTCAGTAGATATACATACATACATAGATGAGAAAAACTGGCTAAAACAAAACCAACAAATCACTTCTCCATCAGTAGAACGACGAAGAAGGATCTTTAAAAAAAGTTTTGTAAACTTATTACATATAGACACTAACCTCTCAAATAAAATTAAGCTTAAGACCGTGTAGCACATTTCTGCTCATAATGCTGATATAGGTAGACGAAAAAATAAATGAATGAAAATAATAAAAAAAAGACTCAGAAAAATCATTTTTCCAAAGATAATCTGCAAAACTTTTCAAATAATCAATGAAAATTGTATGCACTCAATTTGTTGACCGCGACGCCATCTTGAATTATTATGTCCTTGATATTCTGTTTTCAGGAATATATTTTTCTCAGTTTTGAATTACTTAACAATATTACACAGTTTGAGAGAAGTCACTTTGATTTTGATTTCGTATTTAAGCCATTTTTAGTTAATTTAAACAAAATTATCTAATTGAAAACAGAAGTAAAATGCTAATGCTAATGCTAGTGCTAATGCTGATGCTAATTCTAATGCTAATGGTATATTTGGTTAGCGAGTTGGACTGTCATGCCAAAGGGTTAGGTTCGATTACCAGCCGCTGCCACCTACAAAACAGACATTTTTTTCCAAGGTACTGCCTCTTATGAGAAGTGCTTCTCATCTTGCTGTTCAGACTCGTCCAAAAATAGTAAGTCCCCTCCGTTCCTGCGAACAACACGCACACAGGAATGGTTGAGAGTTGTTAGTCACTAGGCCGTGGTTCTCCACGAGCTTTTGCGCCACCAAATTTTATTTGCGGCTGTGTGATGGTTTTCCTAAGTTTGAACATGCCACATTCAACTGTTCATGGGTGAATATATATAGATTTCACAATTTTTGTCCACTGACTTGTAGCGACATGCCTCGTGCTTTGAGAAATGGAGTATATTTGACCCAATTAGAAGGGCGGTGCAATTTTCAAATGGCTAAAACAAATTATATAAGAACAACGGCAACACTTAGGTTCGGTTCGAATCGCTTTAAACAATCTCGCAATTACGAAATCTCGCAAACAAAAATTAAGTATTCAAAACCTCGCATTACAAAATCTTGCAATTACAAAATCTCGACTTTCATAATCTCGCAATTGCAAAATTCCTCTTTTAGCAATCTCACAATTGAAAAAATCCTACAAACTAAAAACTTGCAAATTAAAATTTCGCAATGCAATACGCTGGATTTGAAATCGTGAGACAATTAAAATTTAGCAAAATTAAATTTTGCGAGATTTCCTAACTTTTTAAAAAAATACATAAATCGGGTATTTTTTTATTGTTAAAAAGTACGTCTTAGAAGCCAATAAAAGCCAAATAAAAAGTGCAAAACTTAGTCAGTTCTGAATTTGGGAAATTTTAAAATACGAGATTTCCGTTGGTTGTTGTGAGATTTTTTGGTGCAAAATATATATGGGAGATTGTTAAAAGCAAAGTTTTCTAATTGCGAGGTTATTTAAAGCAGTATTACTTAGTATTAATTCGTGAGGTTTTGTTTTTCGAGATTGCGATTTTTTTTTTTATTTATACTTAACGCTTTGGTCTTTTATATAGCAAGTAAAAATGGACACAGAAAGTTTCGATTGTAAAACGACGAACTCGTCCTTAAAGTTCCAATATGGCAAGTTAGAATAGAATAAAAAACCATCCTTCCTTGTAGCCCTTTGGCAACCATCATTGTGTTGTGTCTTTATTTTCTTCCGCCTATGGATAGATCTAAAAAAAGAGATATTGTTCTTCCTTGTTTTAGGTTTTGATTTATTTTTTTTTCTTTCCTTTGTAAAATACTATGATGATGAAAAATGTAATGAAAGAGATGAAAAATATGGTAAGAGGCCAAACAATTAGTCAGGATATTGGTTTTTTTTTTTGTGTTTCTTGGCAATGACAAGTCAACTATCTTATATGAAAGAAGCCAAATTGCTCTTATGATATTGTGACACACAAAGCTGTATTAGTCCACCCGCAATATTCCATATTTCATTTATTCTTTTGAATTAAATTTTTGTATAATTTATGACAATTTTTTGAATATTTTCATATTGCACAATTATTAAGTTTGCCAAAATTATTGTTTTAAACCATGTAAAGCACTTGATTAGGTACATAATGTATTTGTATATTGGAAATCTTACTCATCACGAGTTTGGCATTGACTTTATATGTAAATATCTGATTGTTAGCACAGCCATATCGAATTTTTTTTCTTGTTTTATTCTTCTTAATTGATATATTGCCAAATGAATTTTCTGTTGTTGTCTGGCGTTCGTATCGATTATGGTGATTGCTTGCTTCTTCAGAGTAATAAATTATTGTTATTGTTTCAATTTCAATATCAATGTGTTGATGAGTGTGCACTTAGGATATTGACACCCAAGACGTTTACACAAAGTGTCGTTGTTAAGATCAAATTCATATTTATTACAAATTTTGCTCAGACATGAAGCAACTCAATTGACACAATGAATAAGTGTCTTTTTTTTGTTATTAAAGTTGAGAGCATTAACTGGCTTATTGAGCTTATTAACGAATGAAATGCTTTGGGTTTTTTGACTTTTGTAGAAAAAAAAACTGTTGTCAACAAAAAAAGAAATCAAAATTGAAATCTGAGATTTTTTGACGTTGTATGTTGTATTGGGGGTGTGTTCTATTCAAATATCCGTTTTAAGAAAAATTAAACGAAAAAGGTTCTTACACTGTTTTGACTATAAAATAGTGGTTATTTCGTTGGAGAAATTAATAGTATGACATTGTAGCTTTGCCGTTGTTTTTTTTAGAAGGACAGGGAATATAAGATGTCCTCAAGCAGCATTTACAGCAGCTACTAATAGGGATCAGGTAGAGCAAGAAAAAGGACAAGAAGAGAATCCAACTCAATGAAGACCCAGAACCACCATCACCCAGTATCATAGAAGTAGACTAAGATATAAAGAAGCTTAAGAACAAGAAGGTCGGATGGTTCACCAGCGGAGCACTTCAAGCACGGAGGGGATAAAAGGGTGCATGCAGAAAATTATCAACCAGGCTTTGGTGGAAGAAAGCATTCTTGATTCCTGATCGACCAGCTCCATATGTTCCATCTACAAAAAAAAACAATCCTATATCCTGCAAGGCCTGTCAAGGCATATTCCTGATGAAAGCCGTCGAATACAAGATCTTATCCAAAGTACTGTGTGAGCGTCTAAAGCCGTTCTGCAACACTATAATCGACAAGTGGCTTCCAGTCAGGTTGATAGACCATATTCACTCTCAGACAAATCCTGCAAAAGACTAATGAATTTGAAGTTTCGAAATTTGTTAGTCATCAAGTAAACGAAAACATGACCCAAATACATGGTATCAAAAAACATTAAAAGATCTGTCAACTGGCTACGACAAAACGTCACTATTGATAGCATCAACCTCGAGTTAGTTAAGGAGTTCATCTACCTCGGAGTAAACAAATACCACACGAACGACTTCTTGGTGGAGATCAGATGAAGAAGTACCCTAGAAAACCGATGCTCCTTCGGTTCGGTGCAACATAGATGGGTTAAAAACTACACACACGTAAGATAAAGTGCACGCTCTACATTACCAATATACAGTCGGTCCTGTTTACAGCGTCGAGTTTTGGGCAATAAGCAGAAAGGGAGAGATATAGGCTGGGTACATAATCGTGAATGCCAAAATCCGGAATGGCAAAAATTGAGAACCCCAAATGCCCAAACTTCCGAATACCACAATTCCAAATTGCGAAAAATTCCGAATACATTCAGGATTCAGTTTTAAAATTTAGTACCTTTTTAGCACTATTTTAGTACTTTCAAAGAAACTATACTTTTTTATATGTTTTGACTTCTGTTTCGGGATTTCGTACCCAACCAACTGGGGCCTTTCGAAAGAAAAATTTGTCGATGCATATTTGGTCCCGTGTGCGATTAGAGTAAATGGAGGGGATAACACAATCGCGAACTTTGAGCTGTATCAAGATGTAGTCAAGAAAATCAAAAATTGTTGACTATACATCGAGCGAATGAATAATAATGCTCCAGCCAAGGGAGTCTTTCAATCCCATCCCTCAAGTTCGAGAGAACAGAGAAGACCGAACCTCAGAGAAGACCAAACATCGTAGATGTGAGAAAGCTTAGTCTAGATGACTGGAAACGGAGTACTCGAGATCGTAAAAATTGAAATGCTGCCGGGTTTCAGGCTGCGAACTTTCATGGATTGGGAGCCGGATTAGAAGTAGAAGACAAAAGATGTATAAGGAATATCATAAGATAAAACTTGTTAGCTACAAGACAAGGTTAATTAAGAAAATTATTGTTTAAAAGGATTTGCGCAGTTCAACAGTTGCCACTTAGTTTTTTTTTCAAAATTTAAAATAAATGAGGTTGGATATTCAAAAAAAAAAAGAGAGAATAAATGGATGAAATTGTTGAATTAAAATGAAGAAGTTTCAAATTTTTAAATCAATTAGTTTGATCCCAAAATAGAAACTGCTCTAAATTTTTTTTTTAAATCCTTCCGTGTTCGAAGTTCTACTTTCAGATCTATCAATTAAGTAAGAAAAGCATCTAAACCAAGTCTACTTACCTTTAATATAAGTCTTTGAAGTTTATTACGGTCCCCTAAGAACTTAAGTATGTAATGTCTACCTTCTTAAATGTTATAAATAATTCTAAATATCACAAAAGTTTCTTCAATTTAATTTTAAATGATTTACCAAACTTTATTTAATCAATATAAAAAGTTCAAAGAAATATTTCTACTCAAAACATTGTTCTTCTTTTAAAAGAAACCAAACGTAAAAGGTGAATTTAAACAAAAGAACTCGCACAAAAGAGAAGAATCAAACATCCGTGTATTTTGTTTCACCCTTTTTTCATTTGTTTTTCTACTAAATAATAACTACTTACAAGATTTACTTTGTCAGTAAACTTTTTCAATTCAATTCGAACAAAAATCTCCCTTAAAACAAAACAACTACTTATTTATTTTTTTTTTCACCGCCTGCCACAGCCATTTCAGATGAACCCCTTTGAGCATTATTTTTTTTTTGTTTTTTATTAAAAAAGAAACCTTTGAATTTTCTTAAATGGACACCTGAAATCGCAGTCAATCGGTGCTATACTTATATACATCTATAGAATACAGAACATACTTAAAAACAAACACTTCATGGTCACTTATTTTAATTAAAAGAAACCCCACAAAGGAATCAACTTTTACCTTTTACGACTAAAAGTAAAAAACAAAAGGTTAAAAAAAAATGTTAAAAATCCATCAGTTTTGCAGGTAAAGCGTATCAAGACATTTAAACAAAAGCCACTTTGATATGAGCTACTTAATATAGTTTGGGAAGTAGCGTTACATTTCATAAAAAATAGATATTTTTTAATAAATCTTGTGATTTTTCATGAAGTGGCATCACTTCACAACGCAGCTACCACAGCAAACTGTCAAATTGTTAGTGAAAAAAATGACAAATAACACATAAATAGCATCCATGCAAAAATTGGTCAAATTTGCAACCTACCAGATTATAATGTTTCAAGTTTTGATGTTTTATATCTTCATATCCTTCTTTCCTTATCGCTGAATGGGCTAGTAGTTGGACTACCTTTATAGCGACAGGAATAGGCAATAAATCGACTTTTTATTCTTCGGTATCGGTATAGAACTAGAAAATCAATAGAGTGAAAACTACTCGTATAATACGATTTTTTTCATGGTGTTTCCCATTCTTGTAAATCCTTTCATGTTACCAAGGACTATACAAACATTGAGCTCTCTCTAGTCTTGAAACACAAAAACACACTATGGACAAGGTTCATAAAACTCAACGTCCGTTTCGACCTCGGCCTGCAATAGTAGGTATTGAAAAGGATTACGAAAAAAAAAAAAACAGCAAGGGAATTATGTGAGCACGAACTGATGTTGTTTCTTTTATACTTTTTGCTATTAATTTTGCTTTTTTTTTATTGGAAGGATATTGTCACCTGTTATTGTTGTAGGTGTTGTGTGTCATATACCTTTATGAAAATTATGCCATAAAAATAGAGAAATTCATGTGTGACTGTAGGAAATTAAATTAAGCATTATTGTGAGAAGTATAAGAAGAAAAAGAAAGGAGGGACAAATAAAGTTAATTAATAAAGAAAGTAACGCCAGTTGGTTGTCAATATGGTTGTTAATTAACGAATTTCGTGCTTGCACAAATTTACTCATATCTAATTAAACTGTTTTATAAATATTGTACCCCTTCCAACCCTCTTCTTTGTGTGTCTTAATTGAAGCTTTTGTTAGATACCTACATTTTGAGCAGGTGAAGAGTCTATAACGTAACGGTTTGTGTGGGAAGAATATTAATACGATATTGGGTAAAAATTCTTCAATGGAAATGTTAAAAACAATTAAGGAAGAAATATTACCTACGAGATATATTCGTGTGAGAAATCTTTTACACAAGGAATAAATCATGCGAGAAAACTATCTCGTGAGAAATAAATATATCATGCGAGAAATATATAAAAATAAATCATGGAGAAAACTATCACACAAGAAAACAATCAAGCAAAACAAATATTATGCGAAAAACTGTCATGCGAAGAAACTATCGCGTATAAGAAATAAATTATGCTGGAAAAATATCACGCCAGAAATGAATATACGAGAAAACTGTCATATGAAAAATGTATCATTCGAGAAAATTATATACCATGCGAGGAATCTACCAGGCGAGAATTAATTCAATTAAAAATAACGGTGCTTGCCATACAATTTTGTTTAAGTAATTTTACAAATAACGGCTCCACAACTTTTCTTTAAAAAATTCAATAAATTTATTTTTGAAAAAGCTACCTTTGGATGGGAAATTATTTTTCAAAAAATGGTAACTAATGGTACCTCTCAAAGAACCATCTTTTGTATTTTCGATTTTCTTCAAAACGGCTAATTCTTTTTATACAGAAGCTTCTTAACAATGTTACCAAAATTTTCATTTTTTTTTTGGATTTTGTCCAATTCTTTATATTATGAAAACTAAATGGTCGATGTTTATAAGACTCGGTATTTAGGTAAGTGTTTTTTCCCACTCTGTAAAGTATTTTCAGATTTTTTTTTTTTAATTTTATGACAAAATAACGGTACCTTCCATACAAATGTTTAAAGAAACCGGTAAGGAAAATATTTTTTTCCTAAAAATGGCGCCTACGATTCTATTTAAACTTTTTCAAAAATTATAAAACTAACAAATAACAACTATTAATAGTACCTACTTTTCATAGAACGCTTTTTTGAAGTTTTCTCTTTATCGGCAGAACAGATTTGTATTTATTTTTCTTATATACTCTTATATACAAATTTCAAATAAGATCAAAAAATATTGCATATCAAAATTTTCAAAAACAAGTTTTTTTTTTAAATTAAAAAAAAAAAAAGTTTCTTTTTTTTTAACTCAAAAACAATTTTGTTTGAAATTTTATTTTATATGCACATAAATTAATACTTATGACTGGCATACCAAAAATTTTTCTTAAAAATGTGTTAAGAATTTGAAATATAAAAAAAAATATTTTTAAGAAAACGACTCCAACGATTTTAAATATTTTGTCCATACCATCGCATTCAATCAAGAATTAAGATGACGTTCTTTTTTGAATTTAAAACTCTCGAAGAAGTTATTTTAGGTAGTATAAATATCGTATTGCATGCTTTTAAACATTGTTCGCTTATAATTTCCATGTCTTTTAAATACTCTAATTTTGAAAAAGTACAAAGCACAATGTACAAAGTACAAAGTAAAAAGTAAAAAGTAAAAAGTATAAAGTAAAAAGTACAAAGGAGTACAAAGTACAAATTACAAAGTACAAAGTACAAAGTACAAAGTACAAAGTACAAAGTACAAAGTACAAAGTACAAAGTACAAAGTACAAAGTACAAAGTACAAAGTACAAAGTACAAAGTACAAAGTACAAAGTACAAAGTACAAAGTACAAAGTACAAAGTACAAAGTACAAAGTACAAAGTACAAAGTACAAAGTACAAAGTACAAAGTACAAAGTACAAAGTACAAAGAGGTCTTGAAACCCGGGTACTTGAAAATCCGCTCGGGTACCCGGGGACCCGAATACCCGGGTACTTGGGTATTCAGGTATGCCGAGTACTTAGTACTACCCGGGAAGTACTTGGGAACTCGCCATACCTGGATACCCGAGTTCCCGGATATCTACAACTACCCAGGTAACCGAGTACGCGAAAATTTAACAACATGCACAAGCACATATTATTAGTGCACAAATAAATTTTGTTTGATATTTGGGTAAATTCTAATTTAGTACTCCCTTCAAATTGTATATTTTAAATACAGATGATCAGCTTTTATACACCAGTGCTACCGGTCCTCGGACACCCGAGGCACACGGGACATGGGTACATGGGTACTCAGATACCCGATACACATAAGAACCCGTTTACACGGGTACCCGTCTATCCAGGTATTTTTCTTCCTGACTACGCAGGTGGTTGTGAAACCGGGTGCTACCCGGGACATATCAGGAGCCCCTAAAAGTACTAAGTGCTTTTTTGTACCTTTTTAGCTTTTTGTACTGTATTTTATATTTTTGTACTATTGTTCAAAGTACTTTTTGTACTTGTTCTACTTTTTGTACTTTTTGTACTTGTTCTCCTTTTTCCATTTGGTTGACTTTTTGTACTTTGTACTCTGTTCTTTGTACTTTATACTTTGTGCTTTGTACTTTGTACTCTGTACTTTGTATTTTGTGCTTTGTACTCTGTACTTTGTACTTTGTACTTTGTACTTTGTACTTTGTACTTTGTACTTTGTACTTTGTACTTTGTACTTTGTACTTTGTACTTTGTACTTTGTTGTTTGTACTTTGTACTTTGTACTTTGTACTTTGTACTCTGTACTTTGTACTTTGTACTTTGTACTTTGTACTTTGTACTTTGTACTCTGTACTTTGTACTTTGTGCTTTTTACTTTGTACGTTGTATTCTGTACTCTGTACTTTGTACTTCGTTTCAAAATTGGAGCAATTTGATTGCATTTAAGTGAGCATTTAACTAATCAAAAAGATATGGGCCGAAAAATTTATAATTTTTTGAGAAAACTCGATTTCAAGTCAGCAGAATAGGTTAATGTATTGTAAATAGAATTTTATTAAGACGAGCATTTAAATAATCAATATTATTTAATGGAAAAATAAAAAAAAAATTGTTTATTGTGACAATTTCCTTCTTGTAAAAACAAGTATCTTTCAATTTTGTTTTTATTCGTAGAGCATTTAAATAGTGCATAAATATTTTGCCAAATCCAATTTTCGTACTTAATGTTTTAACAATTTTAGAAAAATGTTCTGCTTGCTTTAAATCAAGTAAAACATTGATTTTTACCAAAAAGTATTTAAGCATAAAATTTTATTGTTGGGTGTCCGTATTCCGCTCAACTTGTTCTCTGCTTACTTGTGGGACATCATTTCAACTAAGTATTTAAAGATATCCTTTTTTCTTTTCTTTGCAGGTAAGTTCTAATTTTTATCTTTAATCTGCTTAAAAATGTGTGAGTACCTACCTAAAATAATTTGAATAAATTTAACCTTTCATACCATTATGTACCTAACTTATTAAATTTTTGTTATTTTAATTTATGCGTTCAAAAATATATATTTTTACAAAGCTATTATTGTTGTTAAAAAATCTTTGCTCTACTGAATTGCAAAAATTTTGAATTGGTTAATAAAGATAATAATTAGCAAAAACATATACATATAAAGTGGAAGTAAAAAAACAAAAAATAAATAAATAAATACAAAACAACCTAAACACAATAATTATTTTCAAATGACACAATACACAACTAACCGGTTGGTTAGTTTTTTCCTTAGAATTCAGCTCATTCGAGTTATAATTATGTCATTCACTCTTAAGTGAAAAATAACACTGAAAGAAATCATTGTGTTAAATCAGCATTATATTCAGTAATAAGTCATCGTTTTAAATTAGTTGATGTACAATGCAATACATAAATGACATAATATTTTTTTTAGGGCGAATTAGCACGAATTAAACAAACATTTATATAGATAAATATTTACAAGTTAAAATAAAAGAAAACAAAAGATCAGTTTATTCACGATTACCAATATAAAGTCGATTATTAGCAGTGTCTTTTTGTAACTCCAGTAAATTCTATCTGAAAATAACGACAACATAACAAAGCAATTTACATGTCAAATACAACAACAACTATGCCCATATAAAGTTGGCTATGTGTAGATAATTAAGTGGATTTAACTTTTGTCCCGATAAAAACGGTATTGCCAGACTACTATTGTCGTCGCAGACCAAGGCAAATGTTGAAATGTCCCGATGTCACTTTTTTCACCAATGTCCATATGGACATGCAAAAAAGCGCAGCTATTATCATTTTATAGAAAAATATTGCGTGCAGAAGTGCTACTTTTTTTCCGATCCCAACCTCAATTTGTGTCTGGAAGCCAAACTCGGGCATTTTTGAAAGTACAAATTGATGCAAAATACTACAGCAATAGCAAGAAGTAGGAAATGAGCATGATCATTTGCAAATAATCTTACATTATATAGTTAGTAGGCTATTGAATATAGCATATAGAAAGGAACTAAGACGTTCTACAAAAAAGGTTTTCAGCATTATCTCGAATTTTTTCTTTGTTTTCGAGTTATTTGCAAAAAAGCTTTTGCACCCTCAAATTTAATAGCACTCCGCGGTTTTCTCATCTTTAATGGCCCGTTAAATGATTTTTGCAATAAAAACCTTTGAACGTCTTAGTTCCTTAGCGGCCTACTTTTTCAGCTATATTCAATAGCCTACAGAAAGATATGGAGATATTCACTTATTAAACAAAGTTTGACCCAAAACTTTATAAAATAAAAAAATTTAACGCGCAAGCTTGGACAGTTGTCTAAAGCGCTTAGTTTTGTGTAGTTTTGGGAAATTTCAATGCTTTTTATCTAATCTTAAGTTTTTTTTTAACCCATTTTCAGCCGAAAAGGTAGTTTGTGATTTTACTTTGTACAACATTTTGGTTCAAATTCATTCAACTTTAAGAGGAACAACTCTCTTATATTTTTGTTTTGTTTCTAACTGTGTAATGTTAGATTATTTGAAAATAATCATGCTTTTTTCCTACCGCGTACCATTGCTGCATTATTTTCCTTCAATTTCTACTTTCATAGGTGTCCGAGTTTGGCTAGCAGCCACTGTAGTAAACGTAATTATTATTTATTCGCCTATGTGTTACACATCAAATTAAACGTTAGGTTTCAAACTTGGAAATAAGATGCAAATAATGAATATCAGTTCATGAACTAAGAAAATATTACAATTTTTTTTAGTAAGGTTAAAATTTACAAAATTCAATAAAGTCTTAATTTCTCGTGCTCTCGTGTTGCATTTACCGTTAAAGAAACTTTTTGTGTCTAATTGACTTGTAAAACTACTGTATAGCCCAGTCAAATTAGACAAAAAAGGGCGTGACGCATGATGGCCAACACTTTTTTTTATGGAATCTGTTTGTGTACGCCTTTTCATTATAAAAACGAGTTTTCGGGCTTAGGGAAGAGCCGCCATTTTGAATAAGAGATTTGTTTCGTTTTTATTTAACAACTCATTGATATTTCATTTTACAATAAAATGTTCGACTTAAATCTTAGAGAATACACTTATCTACAAAATAAGCTATTACCGACTTCTGTAAGTTTTTCCGTCTTTATTTTATAGTAGGTCAAAGTTCGCCTATGTGTCAATTGTTGGGGGTGGTATGACATTTCTTGTAATATCTCGCTTTCCTTTGACTTTTTTGGACAAGAACCTCAGAATAGTTTTTAATTATTTATTAAATGAGCCCTCGACTGATATTATTGGTCACGTATTGTGGGACCAATCTAACGCCAAAGTACAAACTTTTTTTCAGAATAGAAAAATAAGTTGAGTTATTTTCATTTTTTTTTTTCTGAATTGTTATTAAAAAAAAAACAGTTAATTACAATACTGTCCACAAAAACAGTATGAATAAAACAAATATAAAAAGCCTGCTAAGGTGCATTCTTGACACGAAACGTCATAGGTCAACCGTAAAGGCCATGACAACAACGTTACTTGTTTTTAAAAACTGAGTTATCTATTTTCACTCTTAGGAAACCAATCTCTTTTCAAAATGGCAGCTCTTCCCTAAGCCCTATGACGCTCACATAGTCAATGGGATATGATCTAAAGTGCAACGCACGTTCAGTGGAAATTCGTCACCCTTCTTCCGTCATTTGCAGCAGCTTTATCGTCCCTAAGTTTGGATATATCGATATACCTTCAACTCGTCTAGGTTGAAACGTTTTATTCGTCTAAGTATAGTCAACTTGACACCTGAATTTGATTCATCAGCAACGTTGTACACAAACTATTTAAAACATGATACTTTCTATGGCGTTATTATTTTTTTTTTTTTAATGATTAACTTAATTTTTCTTGTGAATTTTTTTTTAAATTCTTTTGTTAGACAAATAAACAATAAATAGCATTTTGGGGAGTCAGTAATTAAGTTCTTCTTAAAAAAAGGAAAAACAATAATTCTTATTAAAAATCGATTATTTTATCACGCTGCGCTTGGCTGCGATGAAAGGAAATTTCCCACAATCGATTGATCTGTGTGAACAGTTAGGTTCCTATATATATGTGCACATATGTGTGTACCAAGCACATTATTTAAATGAATGAAACATATTTACAAAGGCAAATGATAATAGTTAAGGTGATTTAATCTAATGACGACAATCTAACAAACAAGCAACAATATCGAATAACGCAAAGAGGTAAGAGGGCCTGACATTAAAAATAATAAAAAAAAGGTCGCTATTAGATGATAGAACTTTAATTTCTTTCTCATCTGGAATTTCCAACTGATGAAATAACTAGCTAAGCTACACATACCGAACCGAGTTCTACGAGTATAAGGAGTGTTATGATGTTGAGTTGTTTTATAAAATCTTTGTTCGGTAAGAGAATCGTTCAGGGTTAAATAACATCTGATTGTAGGGTAGGGTTAATTGTGTGCAAAAGTAGTGTCATATTAATGTAATTTGTGAGGTTGACAAAGGGGTTTTTTGAATTATAAATCAAAAAATATATAATTGAGCGGCTTTTCTTAAGAATTTATTCATTATTTGTTGAAATAATTTAAAAGTTAAATGTTTAAACCGAAAATATAAATCTGTTGCTTCATTGGTTTGAGATCGGTTTGAAATCGGTTTGAGATCGGTTTGAGATCGGTTTGAGATCGGTTTGAGATCGGTTTGAAATCGGTTTGAGATTGGTTTGAAATCGGTTTGAGATCGGTTTGAGATCGGTTTGAAATCGGTTTGAGATTGATTTGAAATCAGTTTGAAATCGGTTTGAGATCGGTTTGAGATCGGTTTGAGATCGGTTTGAGATCGGTTTGAGATCGGTTTGAAATCGGTTTAAGATCGGTTTGAGATCGGTTTGAGATCGGTTTGAAATCGGTTTGAGATCGGTTTGAGATCGGTTTGAGATCGGTTTGAAATCGGTTTGAGATCGGTTTGAAATCGGTTTGAGATCGGTTTGAGATCGGTTTGAGATCGGTTTGAAATCGGTTTGAGATTGGTTTGAGATCGGTTTGATACCAGTTTAAGATAGGTTTGAAATCGGTTTGAGATCGGTTTGAGATGGGTTTGAAATCGGTTTGAGATCGGTTTGAGATTGGTTTGAGATTGGTTTGAGATTGGTTTGAAACCGGTTTCAGATCGGTTTAAGATCAGTTTGAGATCGCTTTGAAATCGGAGTGAGATCTGTTTGAGATTAAATTTGGACATCGAACATCGAATATCGAACATATAGTATCGAAACGTGAATATTGGATTTTGAACATCGAACTTCGAACTTCAAACATCGAACTTCAATGTTTGAAGTTCGATGTTCGATGTTCAATGTTCGAAATTCGATGTTTGATGTTCAAAGTTCGATGTTCGATGTTTGATAATCGAAGTTCGATGTTCGAAGTTCCATGTTCAAAGTTCAATGTTCGAAGTTCGAAGTTCGTTGTTCGAAGTTTGATGTTCTATGTTCGAAGTTCGATGTTTGATGTTCGAAGTTCGATGTTCGATGTTTGATGTTCGAAGTTCGATGTTCGATGTTCAATGTTTGAAGTTTGATGTTCGAAGTTCGATGTTCGAAGTTCGATGTTCGATGTTTGATGTTCGATGTTCGGAGTTTGAAGTTCGATGTTCGATGTTCGAAGTTCGATGTTTGATGTTCGATGTTTGAAGTTCGATGTTCGATGTTCGATGTTCGATGTTCGATGTTCAATGTTCGATGTTCGAAGTTTGATGTTTGAAGTTTGATGTTTGATGTTCGAAGTTCGATTCTCGACGTTCGATGTTTGAAGTTCGAAGTTCGATATTTGAAGTTCGAAGTTCAATGTTCGATGTTCGAAATCCGATTTTCAAGTTTCGATACCAGATGTTCGAATTCGATGTCCGAATTTCATCTCAAACAGATCTCACTCCGATTTCAAAGCGATCTCAAACCGATCTCAAACCGATCTCAAACCGATCTCAAACCGATTTCAAACCGATCTCAAACCGATTTCAAACCGATCTCGAACCTATCTAAAACCGATCTCAAAACGATTTCAAACCGATCTCAAACCGATCTCAAACCGATCTCAAACCGATCTCAAACCGATTTCAAACCGATTTCAAACCGATCTCAAACCGATTTCAAACCGATCTCAAACCGATCTCAAACCGATCTCAAACCGATCTCAAACCGATTTCAAACCGATCTCAAACCTATCTCAAACCGATCTCAAACCAATTTCAAACCAATCTCAAACCGATCTCAAACCGATTTCAAACCAATCTCAAACCGATCTCAAACCGATCTCAAACCGATCTCAAACCGATTTCAAACCGATCTCAAACCGATCTCAAACCGATCTCAAACCGATCTCAAACCGATCTCAAACCGATCTCAAACCGATCTCAAACCGATCTCAAACCGATCTCAAACCGATCTCAAACCGATTTCAAACCGATCTCAAACCGATTTCAAACCGATCTCAAACCTATCTCAAACCGATCTCAAACCAATTTCAAACCGATCTCAAACCGATTTCAAACCAATCTCAAACCGATTTCAAACCTTTCTCAAACCGATCTCAAACCGATCTCAAACCGATTTCAAACCGATCTCAAACCGATTTCAAACCGATCTCAAACCGATTTCAAACCGATCTCAAACCGATCTCAAACCGATCTCAAACCGATCTCAAACCGATTTCAAACCGATCTCAAACCGATTTCAAACCGATCTCAAACCGATCTCAAACCGATCTCAAACCGATCTAAACCGATTTAAAACCGATCTCAAACCGATCTCAAACCGATCTCAAACCGATCTCAAACCGATTTCAAACCGATCTCAAACCGATCGCAAACCGATCTCAAACCGATCTCAAACCGATCTCAAACCGATCTCAAACCGATTTCAAACCGATCTCAAACCGATCTCAAACCGATCTCAAATCGATCTCAAACCAATTCCAAAACGACCTCAAACCGATTCCAAACCGATCTCAAACCGATCTCAAACCGATCTCAAACCGATTTCAAACCGATCTCAAACCGATTTCAAACCGATCTCAAACCAATCTCAAACCGATCTCAAACCGATCTCAAACCGATCTCAAACCGATCTCAAACCGATTTCAAACCGATCTCAAACCGATCTCAAACCGATCTCAAACCGATCTCAAACCGATTTCAAACCGATCTCAAACCGATCTCAAACCGATCTCAAATCGATCTCAAACCAATTTCAAACCGATCTCAAACCGATCTCAAACCGATCTCAAACCGATTTCAAACCGATCTCAAACCGATCTCGAACCGATTTCAAACCGATCTCAAACCGATCTCAAACCGATTTCAAACCGATCTCAAACCGATTTCAAACCGATCTCAAACCGATCTCAAGCCGATTCCAAACTGATCTCAAACCGATCTCAAACCGATTCCAAACCGGTTTGAGATAGGTTTGAGGTCGGTTTGAGATCGGTTTGAAATCGGTTTGAGATCGGTTTGAGATCGGTTTGAAATCGGTTTGAGATTGGTTTGAGATCGGTTTGAGATCGGTTTGAGATCGGTTTGAGATCGGTTTGAAATCGGTTTGAGATCGGTTTGAGATCGGTTTGAGATCGGTTTGAGATCGGTTTGAAATCGGTTTGAGATCGGTTTGAGATCGGTTTGAGATCGGTTTGAGATTGGTTTGAAATCGGTTTGAGATCGGTTTGAGATTGGTTTGAAATTGGTTTGAGATCGGTTTGAGATAGGTTTGAGATCGGTTTGAAATCGATTTGAGATCGGTTTGAGATCGGTTTGAGATCGGTTTGAGATCGGTTTGAAATCGGTTTGAGATCGGTTTGAAATCGGTTTGAGATCGGTTTGAGATCGGTTTGAGATTGGTTTGAGATCGGTTTGAGATCGGTTTGAGATCGGTTTGAAATCGGTTTGAGATTGGTTTGAGATCGGTTTGAGATCGGTTTGAGATCGGTTTGAGATCGGTTTGAGATCGGTTTGAGATCGGTTTGAGATCGGTTTGAAATCGGTTTGAAATTGGTTTGAGATCGGTTTGAGATCGGTTTGACATCGGTTTGAGATCGGTTTGAGATCGGTTTGAGATCGGTTTGAAATCGGTTTGAGATCGGTTTGAGATCGGTTTGAAATCGGTTTGAGATCGGTTTGAGATCGGTTTGAAATCGGTTTGAGATCGGTTTGAGATCGGTTTGAGATCGGTTTGAAATCGGTTTAAGATCGGTTTGAAATCGGTTTGAGATCGGTTTGAAATCGGTTTGAGATCGGTTTGAGATCGGTTTGAGATCGGATTGAAATCGGTTTGAGATCGGTTTGAGATCGGTTTGAGATCGGTTTGAGATCGGTTTGAAATCGGTTTGAGATCGGTTTGAAATCGGTTTGAGATCGGTTTGAAATCGGTTTGAAATCGGTTTGAAATCGGTTTGAAATAGGTTTGAGATCGGTTTGAAATCGGTTTGAGATCGGTTTGAAATCGGTTTGAGATCGGTTTGAGATCGGTTTGAGATCGGTTTGAGATCGGTTTGAAATCGGTTTGAGATCGGTTTGAAATCGGTTTGAGATCGGTTTGAAATCGGTTTGAAATCGGTTTGAAATCGGTTTGAAATAGGTTTGAGATCGGTTTGAAATCGGTTTGAGATCGGTTTGAGATCGGTTTGAGATTGGTTTGAGATCGGTTTGAGATCGGTTTGAGATCGGTTTGAGATCGGTTTGAAATCGGTTTGAGATTGGTTTGAGATCGGTTTGAGATCGGTTTAAGATCGGTTTGATATCGGTTTGAGATCGGTTTGAAATCGGTTTGAAATCGGTTTGAGATAGGTTTGAAATCGGTTTGAGATCGGTTTGAAATCGGTTTGAGATCGGTTTGATATCGATTTGAAATCGGTTTGAGATCGGTTTGAAATCGGTTTGAGATCGGTTTGAAATCGGTTTGAGATCGGTTTGAGATCGGTTTGAGATCGGTTTGAGATCGGTTTGAAATCGGTTTGAGATCGGTTTGAGATCGGTTTGAGATCGGATTGAAATCGGTTTGAGATCGGTTTGTGATCGGTTTGAAATCGGTTTGAAATCGGTTTGAGATCGGTTTGAGATCGGTTTGAGATCGGTTTGAGATCGGTTTGAGATCGGTTTGAAATCGGTTTGAGATCGGTTTGAAATCGGTTTGAGATCGGTTTGAGATCGGTTTGAAATCGGTTTGAGATTGGTTTGAGATCGGTTTGATATCAGTTTGAGATAGGTTGAAATCGGTTTGAGATCGGTTTGAGATGGGTTTGAAATCGGTTTGAGATCGGTTTGAGATTGGTTTGAAATTGGTTTGAGATTGGTTTGAAACCGGTTTGAGATCGGTTTAAGATCAGTTTGAGATCACTTTGAAATCGGAGTGAGATCTGTTTGAGATTAAATTTGGACATCGAACATCGAATATCGAACATATAGTATCGAATCGTGAAAATTGGATTTCGAACATCGAACTTCGAACATTGAACTTCAAACATCGAACTTCAATGTTCGATGTTTGAAGTTCGATGTTCGAAGTTCGATGTTCGATGTTCGAAGTTTGATGTTTGATGTTCGAAGTTCGATGTTCGATGTTCGATGTTCGAAGTTCGAAGTTCGATGTTCGAAGTTCGATGTTCGATGTTCGACGTTCGATGTTCGAAGTTCGATGTTCGAAGTTCGATGTTCGAAGTTCGATGTTCGAAGTTCGATGTTCGAAGTTTGATGTTCGATGTTCGAAGTTCGATGTTTGATGTTCGATGTTCGATGTTTGATGTTCGAAGTTCGATGTTCGAAGTTCGATGTTCGAAGTTCGATGTTCGAAGTTCGATGTTCGAAGTTCGAAGTTCGATGTTCGATGTTCGATGTTCGAAGTTCGATGTTCGAAGTTCGTTGTTCGAAGTTCGATGTTTGAAGTTCGATGTTCGAAGTTCGATGTTCGATGTTTGATGTTCGAAGTTCCATGTTCGAAGTTCGATGTTTGAAATTCGAAGTTCGATGTTTGAAGTTTGGAGTTCAATGTTCGATGTTCAAAATCCGATTTTCAAGTTTCGATAGTAAATGTTCGATATTCGATGTTCGATGTCCGAATTTCATCTCAAACAGATCTCACTCCGATTTCAAAGCGATCTCAAACTGATCTCAAACCGATCTCAAACCGATTTCAAACCAATCTGAAACCGATCTCAAACCGATTTCAAACCAATCTAAAACCGATCTCAAACCGATTTCAAACCGATCTCAAACCGATCTCAAACCGATTTCAAACCGATCTCAAACCGATCTCAAACCGATCTCAAACCGATCTCAAACCGATTTCAAACCGATCTCAAACCGATCTCAAACCGATCTCAAACCGATCTCAAACCGATCTCAAACCGATCTCAAACCGATCTCAAACCGATTTCAAACCGATCTCAAACCGATCTCAAACCGATTTCAAACCGATCTCAAACTGATCTCAAACCGATCTCAAACCGATCTCAAACCGATCTCAAACCGATTTCAAACCGATTTCAAACCGATCTCAAACCGATCTCAAACCGATCTCAAACCGATCTCAAACCGATCTCAAACCGATCTCAAACCGATCTCAAACCGATCTCAAACCGATCTCAAACCGATCTCAAACCGATTTCAAACCGATCTCAGACCGAATTCAAACCGATCTCAAACCGATTTCAAACCGATTTCAAACCGATTTCAAACCGATTTCAAACCGATGTCAAACCGAATTCAAACCGATCTCAAACCGATTTCAAACCGATTTCAAACCGATCTCAAACCGAATTCAAACCGATCTCAAACCGATTTCAAACCGATTTCAAACCGATCTCAAACCGATCTCAAACCGATCTCAAACCGATCTCAAACCGATCTCAAACCGATTTCAAACCGATCTCAAACCGATCTCAAACCGATCTCAAACCGATCTCAAACCGATCTCAAACCCATCTCAAACCCATCTCAAACCGATCTCAAACCGATTTCAAACTGATCTCAAACCGATCTCAAACCGATCTCAAACCGATTTCAAACCGATCTCAAACCGATCTCAAACCGATTTCAAACCGATGTCAAACCGATCTCAAACCGATCTCAAACCCATCTCAAACCGATCTCAAACCGATTTCAAACCGATCTCAAACCGATCTCAAACCGATTTCAAACCGATCTCAAACCGATCTCAAACCGATTTCAAACCGATCTCAAACCGATTTCAAACCGATCTCAAACCGATCTCAAACCGATCTCAAACCGATTTCAAACCGATCTCAAACCGATCTCAAACCGATTTCAAACCGATCTCAAACCGATCTCAAACCGATCTCAAACCGATCTCAAACCGATCTCAAACCGATCTCAAACCGATCTCAATCCGATTTCAAACCGATTTCAAACCGATCTCAAACCGATCTCAAACCGATCTCAAACCGATCTCAAACCGATTTCAAACCAATCTCAAACCGATCTCAAACCGATTTCAAACCGATCTCAAACCGATCTCAAACCGATCTCAAACCGATCTCATACCGATTTCAAACCGATCTCAAACCGATTTCAAACCGATTTCAAACCGATCTCAAACCGACCTCAAACCTATCTCAAACCGGTTTGGAATCGGTTTGAGATCGGTTTGAGATCGGTTTGGAATCGGTTTGAGATCGGTTTGAGATCGGTTTGAAATCGGTTTGAGATCGGTTTGAGATCGGTTTGAGATCGGTTTGAAATCGGTTTGAGATCGGTTTGAGATCGGTTTGAAATCGGTTTGAGATTGATTTGAAATCAGTTTGAAATCGGTTTTAGTTCGGTTTGAGATCGGTTTGAGATCGGTTTGAGATCGGTTTGAGATCGGTTTGAAATCGGTTTAAGATCGGTTTGAGATCGGTTTGAGATCGGTTTGAAATCGGTTTGAGATCGGTTTGAGATCGGTTTGAGATCGGTTTGAGATCGGTTTGAGATCAGTTTGAGATCGGTTTGAAATCGGTTTGAGATCGGTTTGAGATCGGTTTGAGATCGGTTTGAAATCGGTTTGAGATCGGTTTGAGATCGGTTTGAGATCGGTTTGAGATTGGTTTGAGATCGGTTTGAGATCGGTTTGAAATCTGTTTGACATCGGTTTGAGATCGGTTTGAAATCGTTTTGAGATTGGTTTGAGATCGGTTTGAGATCGGTTTGAGATCGGTTTGAGATCGGTTTGAAATCGGTTTGAAATCGGTTTGAGATCTCTTTGAAATCGGTTTGAGATCGGTTTGAAATCGGTTTGAGATCGGTTTGAAATCGGTTTGAGATCGGTTTGAAATCGCTTTGATATCGGTTTGAGATCGGTTTGAAATCGGTTTGAGATCGGTTTGAAATCGGTTTGAGATCGGTTTTACATCGGTTTGAAATCAGTTTGATATCGATTTGAGATCGGTTTGAAATCGGTTTGAGATCGGTTTGAGATCGGTTTGAGATCGGTTTGGAATCGGTTGGAGGTCGGTTTGAAATTGGTTTGAGATCGATTTGAGATCGGTTTGAAAACGGTTTGAGATCGGATTGAGATCGGTTTGAGATCGGTTTGAGATCGGTTTGGAATCGGTTTGAGATCGGTTTGAAATCGGTTTGATTGGGTTGGAATCGGTTTGAGGTCGATTTGAAATCGGTATGAGACCGGTTTGAAATTGGCTTGAGAACGATTTGAGATCGGTTTTAGATTGGTTTGAAATCGGTTTGAGATCGGTTTTAGATCGGTTCGAGATCGGTTTGAAATCGGTTTGAGATCGGTTTGAAATCGGTTTGAGATCGGTTTGGAATCGGATTGAGGTCGGTTTGAAATTGGTTTGATATCGATTTGAGATCGGTTTGAAAACGGTTTGAGATCGGTTTGAGATCGGTTAGAGATCGGTTTGGAATCGGTTTGAGGTCGGTTTAAAATCGGTTTGAGATCGGTTTGATATCGGTTTGAAATGGGTTTGAGATCGGTTTGAGATCGGTTTGAGATCGGTGTGAAATCGGTTTGAGATCGGTTTGAGATGGGTTTGAAAACGGTTTGAGATCGGTTTGAGATCGGTTTGAAATCGGTTTGAGATCGGTTTGAGATCGGTTTGAAAACGGTTTGAGATCGGTTTGAGATCGGTTTGAGATCGGTTTGAGATCGGTTTGAGATCGGTTTGAGATCGGTTTGAGATCGGTTTGGAATCGGTTCGAGGTCGGTTTGAAATCGGTTTTAGATCGGTTTTAGATCGATTTGAGATCGGTTTGAAAACGGTTTGAGATGGGTTTGAGATCGGTTTAAGATGGGTTTGAGGTCGGTTTGAGATGGGTTTGAAAACGGTTTGAGATCGGTTTGAGATCGGTTTGAAATCGGTTTGAGATCGGTTTGAGATCGGTTTGAAAACGGTTTGAGATCGGTTTGAGATCGGTTTGAAATCGGTTTGAGATCAGTTTGAAATAGGTTTGAGATCGGTTTGAGATCAGTTTGAGATCGGTTTGAGATCGGTTTGAGATCGGTTGATATCGGTTTGAGATCGGTTTGAGATCGGTTTGAGATTGGTTTGGAATCGGTTTGAGATCGGTTTGAAATCGGTTTGAAATCGGTTTGAGATCGGTTTGAGATTGGTTTGAAATCAGTTTGAGATTGGTTTGAATTTGGTTTGAGATCGGTTTGAGATCGGTTTGAAATCGGTTTGAAGTCGATTTGAGATCGGTTTGAGATCAGGTTTATGTGAACTTCAAGCGAACACGTTTGAAGAACGTGTTGGACGTGTTTTTGGACGAACACGTTGGACGTTAATGTTTGACAAACTTGTTTGACGAATATATTTGACGGACATGTTTGACGAACATTAATGACAAATATTGTTGATGAAAATCAGGTTTAGTGAGGAATTCGGAAAGTGGTCGACGAAATTTTTTTCAAAACCAATTTTGTCTGACATTTTTTTCTTTGGCCTCAGCCCACAGTTTTAAGAAGCGCTAATTTTGTTTTCCTGAGTCATGGAAAATAGTACAATCGGTTGGTCCAATGAAATTTAACATTACTTTACGATACTTTAACCATCAACTTTTATATACAGTGCTGTGCAAAACATTTGCAACTTCAAGCAATGTCTTAAAATTTTCTTACTTTAATGCAAGAAATTGCTAATATTTTATTGCCATACCCTTTTTTTCTTCTCACAGCTACAATCCTCTAGTCATAGAAGCAATGAGGTTATTCAATATAGTTTTTGCTATATTATTCCATTTCCTATTAATTTCAGCATAAGGATCGCCCTTCTGCTTAAAAACTTGGCATCTAGGTCTTCTTTTAACTAGTTCCCACAAATTTTCTGCGCTGCGCTGGCCATTGCAAGTCCGTGACTTTTTCCTCAGAAAGCCAAAATTGTATCCAACCTCGTCTTATGCTTGGGGTCATTGTCATGTTGGAAGGCAAATGGCATTTCCCGATCAGAATAAGGAAGCATGGTATTTATTAGAATTTCGTAGTTCATTATGCTCTCCACTAGTCGAATTTGACATATTCCTAGGCCAGAGAAGCAGCTCCAGACCATAACAGAGTCAAAACTGTTCCCCTAGTATACTTTGGATTTATAGTATCTCACCTCTTGGTCTCCTGACATTTTACCTCAATTCCGCATTTTTCTCCGCATGGAACTGTAATTTATGGTTAAAAGGGCAAACTTTAAATTCGCGTTTTATCAACCGCACTGCATGTGCTTTCTTTCTACATTTTTACATAAATTTTTACGTTTACTTAAAAAAACCGGAAAATAAAAGCCAAATAAAGCCGTGGAAGTTGTAACCCTCACCAAGTTCAAAGGAAAAGTAAAAAGTGCGGGTTTTCAAAATTGCAAAACTTCAAAGACGGAATTTGTGTAAAGAATGTGGGTTGTGTGCTTTATTTCTTCTTTAATCTTGACATCTGGGAAATTCTCAGCCTTATTATGAGTTTTACATGAGCAACATTCTATGTCGAAAAATTGAAATTTCACTTTTCACCTATTATGAGTTTTACCGCACATAGCAACAATTCCCCTTTTTTGTGAGTGCTCATTTCGGTTGAAATGTTTCGTAATTTATAGCCTTAACTGTTACCAACGCACTGATGTCCTTTGCGCAAGTTTTTTGTTTATTTTAGGCCAAGATAAGTTCAGGCGAAACTTAAAATAGTTCTTCAAATTTCAGGGGAACAAACATTTTTTGGGTAAAATATCTTCCATGTGAAACTCACAATAAGGCTGACTTGCTTATTATATTACATCGAAACACTATAGTCGGTTAAAAATTCTCAAAAATCATGAATCTATACATACTTTCAGCACCGTTTTTCATATCATCAATTGAAGCTATTGGGGTGAGGTTGATAGCTGCAGTATGTCGTCAGCGTAAAAGAGGGCTTTTATGGTTATCCCCGGAAACTCTACACTTCCAGAAATGCAAATTCGTTTGATACTCTATAAGGAGTGCGAATAAAAGAGGGCTCAACGCACACCCCTGTTGAACGCCATACTCAGCTTGATACTTTTCTGATAAATCTTCCCTATTCCAAACCACAGCCTTAGTTTCCTTGTACAGATTTTGTAGAACTTTTCCAAACTTTGTAGACATCCCAAGACAATAGAGCTTGTATATAAGCGCGCGCCTATCCGCGCTGCTTTGAAATCTATAAAGAAACTATAATTTTTTTTTTTTTTTTTTAGAAGGAAGGATTCTCCAATGCTCTTTAGCACAAAGATGTAATCGACCGTGGAGTAACCAGTCCTGAAATCAGTTTGAAATTCTTTTAATAAGTGGTTTTGGTCAATCGTATTAAGTCGCTTTTGCAGAATTGCAGTAAATACTTTATTTCAAGTGTTAAGAAAGCTTATCTCAAGATAGTTTTCGGATTTTGCGAAGGTACTCCCTTTATTGTGAATAGGAAAAATTAAAGACTCCTTAAACTCTTGTGGCATGGTTCCATGTTCCAATATTTGGTTGAACGATAAATTTAGCTTATTTATAAGTTCAAAAGTTCCGTTCTAATAGAACTCAACAGGTATTCCATCGGAGCCTGCCGCCTTGTCATCTTTTAAGGTTTTCAGGGTGTTAATTATCCCTAAATAAATTATGAATAAATAACTTGATGTTTGTTTTTTTTCTCCAATTGTTTTGTTAAAATTGAACTTTTTAATCAATTTATTTCTATCATTTAAATATTAATATCCTTTAACCAAATTAATTGGAAGGCACTTGTTACTTCTTTGCATTTCTACTTAATTCCCATATAAATACCACAGTTTTGAATTTTTAATTAAAAATATGTGGAGGCCTTCCAATTTTGTAATATTTACTCTTTTCCACAAACAAAGTGACTATACTAGATATGTACACATAAATGAATAAACTCAGGCAATTGTTTGCTTTTACTATATCAGAAGATTAAATTTCAATTTGTTGATAATTAATTTTCCCAAGACAAAAATAAAAAAAAAACGGGTATAGCTAATCCTCTTATGGCAAACCAAGAGTAAAATTCTTGGCACAAATGTTAATACTGGGGGTAAATAAATTGATAGAGAAATTGAGAAAACTTTGTATTAAATTAAGCTTCTTCGTTGCATTAAGCTATGAAAAGCAATATTATACATAGCTCCTTGTAAAATAATATAGTTTGTTTAACGAGGCTCTAGAAAGTCACATATTGATGCTAACAATGCCCTAACAAGTAGAGCTGTAAAATCGTTGATTCTAAATGTTCGAATCGTTCAAGAATCGATCAAAAAAAAAAAATGATTCGATTATTTCAATCAATCGATTATTCGATTTTTATTTCACTCAGTTCATTATTTCGATTTCGATTAAATCCAATCTTCAATTCAATACTGCTCCGTTGATCGAATCTTAATAATTCCAAATTAACAAACAACACAATTTGATTGGATTAATTTCTTTCTTAATTTAATTTTCTTACTGCTCCGGTAAAATGTGATTTTACATCGGTTGGTTGACATTTGGATCATAATACACCTATCCTGTGAAAATATAGTTTGTCCCCTATCTGTCCAGCCATCAATTGTCAAATTCCATTGAGGGATGGTTTTGATGTCGATAGATTAAATAACTTATAAAAAATGAAAAATTTTTGAAAAATGTTTACTGCTCCAGAAAAAAGGTGATTTTAAAGGCAATTGGGTGATATTTGGATCGAAATACGCCTATCCTATCAATTGCACTTGGGCAATTGGGTGATATTAGGATCGAAATATACTTATCCTGTCAAAATATAGTTTGTCCCCTATCTATCTAACCTTCAACTGCCAAATTCCATTGAAGGATAGCTACGATGTCGATGGATTAAAAAACTTCTTAAAAAATCTGAAATGTTTGAAGAATTTTTACTGCTGCAGAAAAAAGGTGATTTTAGGGCAATTGGGTAATATTTCAATCGAAATATACTTATCCTGTCAATATATAGTTCGTCCCCTATCTGTCACGCCATCAACTGTCAAATTCCATTGAATGATGGCTTTGATGTCGATGGATTAAAACACCTCTAAAAAATCAGAATTTTTTAAAGAATTTTTACTGCTGCTCCGAAAGAAAGGTGGTTTTAAGTCAATTAGGTGACATTTGGATCGAAATACATATTTTCTGTCAAAAAATAGTTTATCCCCTCTCTGTCAAGCTATCAACTGCCGAATTCCATTGACAAATTCTATCATTTTTGAAAATATTGATACCAAAAATCGAGATTCCGTATTGATATGATTGAGACTGAATATGTAGAATCATCGAACTTTCTGAAAATGAGATGGCAAGTCGAGCATCGACGAAATGATTGAGACTGGGATGGATATTCGAGAATCATCGAAATGATTGAAAATGAGATGGAACATCGAAAAGCGTCGAAATGATTCAGATTGAGATGGAAAATCAAGAATAATCGAAATGATTGAGATTGAGATCGATTGAAAGGAAAATTTGTGATTTCAATCATCGATACATAGCCTTACTAACAAGGGTAACGATCGAGATTCTTTTTCAAGATTCTCCCATAATAATTCCAGCTAATCAATATTTAGTAAGAATTTCCTCTATTTTCTTACCACCTAATCACCGCACCCTGTGCAAAAATTATCTCCATAAAACGCAAATTATCGCATACGAAGGCTTTTGAAGTATTCTCATGATGATGCAATATGAATTTTTTGAAAACCCATTTAACATTCCGCCCTGATGCTTTCATGGCACATTGCATGATTTGTCGCATTTAAAGTAATTAGACCCTGTGTGCACTGATATGTCTCTGTTTAAACAGAGAAGACTACATTTATGTCATTTAAAGAAGAAAACTCGCTTGAGTGCATTTGAATGACACGAATGGAATGTGTGATACAAAATCAATTAATCCGTAATCTACATATATACAATACTCCAGTATCAATTTCAAATTTTATTAAGTTTTTCATACTTTATTATTTTCTTTATTATATTTTATGAATAAATAATAATTTAATTATGTGAAAGGCCAAGGCTTTGCTCAATTGAATTCCACACCACAAAACCGATTAACAGCATCACGAACTTGGCACTCGCTGCACCCTCCCATATACCAAACAAAAAAGTACAAAATATATTCTAATAACAAAGTGTCTCGATTAAATACTTAAAGTGAGACACAAAGATCTCGCATAGTCTAAAAATAATATTCAATATATAGATGTGGTGACCAGATTTTCACAGTCAAAAGTCATAACAATCAAAGTACATAGTTTTGCAATTTAATTTAAAGACAAAACTCCAGGAATACGATGTGGTTTTTGTGTTGGGAGTAAAAAGAAGCACCAAAATTAAGACCATTACTGGAAAACATCTAACTTATGTAATGAGACGTAGCGAAAGCGACGATGACGACGGCGACGCCCAATCAGTTTTTATCTATTCTGTTTATCCAGGCTTTGTTGGAATAATAATGGAAGAACCCAAGTATTTCCATAGCAGTTTGGGTTTTAAATTAAGAACACTGTTTATAGTTGTTGTAATTTGACAAATGACGGGTGATTTATTCTGAATATATATTACCATTCATAAAGACTACAGCCTGCAGCTTCTATTTTCACAATGGGTTAAATCATATATTAAAATGGCAACCACGAATAAGTGCGAGCAAGAGCGAGAGCGAGACCGAGCAATTATTTGTTTTTATTTATCGTAAACTAAATGTGACGTTTCGATTTTTTCCACCCACCAACCAACCAATTTTCAAGCACTGACTGGAAAGAAAACTGCAATGTGTGAGGGCTGCGTTCAGTGCTGCAGAAAATAATAATAAGTAGCTTATATAATAATAAGTAGCTCATACCACGTTTACATGAGTGGATCAAAGGATCGGACTCAAACCGGATCAAAATTTCGACCCAGGTTTTTGACAACGAGCTGAGCAGGATTGGATCTAGTAATCTAGATTTAATCCGATCCAGGTCTATATGGACCCAAATCCCGATTCAATTCGGATTCAATTCTCCATGTAAACAAGGTATCATTTTGTCTCTACGCTAAAGACAGTTTTTATTGACAAATAATATTATAAGCTCTCGAGTTTTGAGGGCTGGACGTACTAGTCTGTATTAATATAACTTTCACCGGTTCTGATTAAACTACTCTTATCAACCAAAATCGTCTGATTAGCCTTTCCGATGATTTACAACTCGAAACTATGGATTAATTGATTAAAATGTTAGTTGAGAAATACATTCGATGATTAACCAATTGCAATAATTATTGATTAAAGAAGATTCTTATTTGTGAACAAATTGGGCCTTAGAATTCTTATTCTAAATTTTTCTTATTCACTTCATATAAAGGGTGTTTTTTCTTATAAAAGTTAAACTTTTAATTTTAATTTAACAGCTGATATATAATTTGTGTTTAAAAATTTTCTGTCACTTCACTATAAACAGATTTACACCAGAACAACGCTTGATTGTAAGACGGGCTCCCATTGGATTAAGTTGTATTGAGAAGCGGTCTTAAATTTTTTAAATCTTAAGCAGTGTCTACACTGATATAGATGTAAATTTTAGGCATGATAGAGGATATCATAATAAATTACCAGGGAAAATGTCCGCCCATGGACACGCCCACTTTTTAAAATAGGTTGTCTTATCGTCGCAAGCTGATGTAAATGAGAGGTGTGCTCTTGAAAAAAGTTTTATTTATTATAATTTGTAATAATTCTTCCATACTAAAGATTTTCCAACGCCCACTTTTGGAGTGTTGTTGACAAATAATAAGTTTTATGACTAATTTCTATGCAAAAAAACTGTCCTGATTACAGGTTTAGAACAAAACGTTTGCCGCGCCCTCTTTTGATAAAATTTCTTTTTTATCGTTTCCAACTATAATAATTTTTGTTTTTCTAAGATTTTATTTATTTTAATATGCTTAATAGAGAAAAATTGAAAAAAAAAGAAATGACTGCAATGCAATATGATCAAACATTATCAAAATGGGAGAACTCTGTACTCTAAGACCTGGTTCATACGACAATGTGCCGCACGTTTTTTTTGCCGTGTAAATTTGTGCCGTGGGCAAAAGTACAAACGCCGTGTGAAATGTTCTATGTAGAATGTATGCGCTACTGCTCATTCACACGAATTTATAATGTGAAAAAACGTTCGACAAGCATCCAACAGCAACACCCTTTATCTGAACGAAATGCATGATCTGTCAAAATTATCGCTGCTGCTCATGAGAGTGTGCAGCAAAACTGCTTGAGAGTTGCTCGCTTTTAATATTTAGGCTTAAATTTACCATTTAATAAAACTTGGGTGATATTCTTCATATTTCAGGGCATCTGGTCACCATACTTGAAAGATGCATCAACAGCATCAGGTTTTGTAATTCATGTGCTTAAAATTAAAATCTATTGCGCGTTTTATTTTTGAGTTGAAATAAAATAGAATTTAATTCAACTGCGATTTATTTTTGGTTTTATAAACAAATCCGTCAACTATGCCGCAAAACTATTAACACACAGCTAAAACAACAACAACGTGTGCTTGAGTATGAGCAGAGCTTTATTTGTACTTTGAATAGACACTATGTGCAATGCTTGCCGCTGCTGCTGCCACTGCACTCTGTTGGTAGTATGTCTACTGCCTTGAACTCCTTTTGCATTTGGGGTGAGACTAGAAATAAACATGGAGTACGCTTGCAGTTATGTTGTGCTAATTTATATAAACCGTTACCGTTACCTTATTTTTGTTTTTTTTTTTTAAGGCGCCAATGGGATCAGGACGGGAGTCTCTCTGCTGCTGGTATATAATCTGGTCTCTTTGTACTTAATGTTAGTTGTTTTAATATGACATGAGCAAGTGTGAAAAAGTATTTCTCCTTTGTGCTGCCTGCAACCCTCTTCGCGAAGAGGAAGCAAAAATACGAGGACAAACTTATGAGATTGTGGTGTGGGGCGGAAAATATTTCAGTTTTAATTATTTATTGATATAAGTCGGTTGCGGAAAAAAAAACGAAAATTTGTTTAAACATTTTACATTTTTTGTATACAATCGTCGTACCTACTACATACCTACCTTCTCGTGGAATTTTGTTATATTAAAATATATTTTGTTCAAACAAAAGTGACGTACATATTATTTGTTTATGTTCACGTGATCGGGAAGCGCTATACTGTTTTAAGTGAAGAAAGATGTTTGCAAAAATTTATTCGAATTGTGAAGATTGCAATGAATTTGATTGTGTGTAAGTAGTTATGAGAGGGTGTATAATTTATTGTTCATAATTTTTAAGGGTGGTTTATAACAACACTGTTATAAGTTTTGTTTTTGATTTATTTTAAGGCGTTGTTATATTAAATTGAAATGATTCATAAATGTAGGTAAATTTAAATTCATCAATTCATCCTCCAGTAAATGTAAATAAGACACTTATAAGATTTATGTAAGTGAACAAACAACGTAACGTTCCCCTGGAAAGTTTTCCGTAGGAAATGGGGAATTCTTGTTGAGCAAAACTAGTCAAATACTCGTGAGGCCCTAGCTAGGCAAAAATTTGTTGACTTTGTTTTCTCTATCCCATTAGAAATACCCTGTATATAATATATACAAAAATACCCTGTATATAATATATACCCTGTATATTATATATACCTACAGGGTATTTCTGATTTTTTACTAGCAAGAGCCTCACGAGTATTTGACAAGTTTTGTTATATTATAACAAGAACCTTAAACGACCATTGAGTTGGTGTGAAGAATGAAAGCTTAGTTATTCATTTTGTATTGCGATTTAGTCTAGTCGTTAGAGATAAGAACTGGTTGACAAAAAATCCCAGGATCGAGTCCCAAATAGGCAAACTTGTTTTTAATTTAATTTTGCTTACCGCTGGAAGGAAAATATTTCATAACTGGTGAAGCCTTAGTGAATTTCGGTAGTTACCCTAGCTAGGGCCTTGTTAGTACCTACCAATGTTAAACTTTTAAGGGCCTCGTTAAAAATAAATAACATTGTTTTGTCAGCAGAATTTATGAGTCTTTTTTGTATTGTTTTGACTTTTAATGAGTCAGTTATTATGCATTAAAACAAAGGGCATATAGGGTTTTTTTAGCCAATTGGCCTCTATACACGGAAACAAATGCAAATCATTTTTCAAACTGCGCAGTGATGATAAGACACATGTAGGTTTTCACAACACTGCTCTTTTAGTGCCTCAACCAGTTCATTGAAAGGTCTTGGGCGTTGATGAAGGGAATATCGACGATCTCCCAAATATTAACATTTTTAACATTGCAGTTTCATTAAGTAATAGTTAAAGCATTAGGATCAGAATTTATTTTTATGTAGGTTTTTATATACGAGTATAAAATGTTAGACTCCAAAGTTGTAAAACAGTTTTTGTTGAGACCGGATGAGTTTTATTTGCGAAATTGTGAAACAATTGACGCGCGCTTTTAACATTTTCCAAACCTTCATTTTATTATTGGCAGAATTTTATAAAACAGAATTTCGAAAGTCAGAATTTTGAAATTGGAATCTTGACAAGCAGAATTTTAAAAGAAAAATTTTGCCCCTGCCAGAATAAATTCTTACCCCAACCCTCTACATTAATTTCATGAACCTCTTCTTAATCATAACAATGATTCTAATATAGGCATAGGTAACTAATTCATTTAAATGCAGGGATTCTAGGTACCTACCTACATAAAGTTCACTTTGATGAATCATATTGGAATCATTTTTATGATTCAGAAAAGGCTCATGAAATAGTAATTTAAATGCAAGCTTGTATAAATATGTATAGAAAAAAATGTCTAGGTAGGTACTTACCCAAATAAATTACATAATTGTCAAAAATAACCTCACACTTTTTTGCCTTTCAATAAAAATAGACATAAACAATAGCGACCTACCTACGAGTCCGCACCACACTTACGTAAGTTAAGTTCAATAAAAATGAAGACAGAAACTTTGTTGCCCTTTCCTTTTTTTGTTTAAATTTTATTTTAGGTAGATATATTCCTACCTGCTAACTCAAACGTACCTAACCCACAAGTCGTATTACAAAAAATAATATTCATTAACTGTGAATAAACTACTGGAAAAAAACTTCTTATAATTTGCTAAACAATTATAATAATAAACTAAATGGATATTCGTGTCACACTAACGACCCCTCTCTGACTAATAATTAACAACAAAACAAAATATAATCACCCCCACAAACACACGCAATATCAAATTTTGAGTCTAAAAATTTAAACAACAAAAAAAAACATGTAATTTTTTGTTTTCTTCACCATTCGCTTAACACTTTGTTTATACATAAATATTTATATGGGAAGGTAGACTGCTCCAAAAAAAATTGTCGTTAGTAGGAGTAAGAACTTACGGTTTTTACTTTTATTAAACCAAGTGATGATCATTAGATTATGAATTTTCTTTGATTCTAATAATCGCCCACGGCGCTGATGGGGTTGCTCCTATCTAGTGTTAAGTGGAATGACTGATGGTGATGACAACAAAAAATTGTTTATGTTTATTGAATTACAGTTGCGTTTAGAAATGAAATGTTTCTATTGTTGTTCCGTTTAAAAGAATAAAAGTATGATTTTTATTTTTATTTATATTCATTGGTTTATGATTTTTTTGATAAATTCAATGAATAAGCTTGCCGCCATTATTTTATTGCAGTTTTTTTAATTTACTTGATAAATGGAGATAAAAAGATGAATGAAGTAAAAATTATTATTTTAAAATTTATGCGTACAATTTTGTTTTATTGGTTTCTAAATTTAAATCTGCTGAAAAATTATTTTGTCAGTAAAAAAAAAAAAAAAAATTATTCGCATCATACGATCTCTCCCCGACGGGGAATTGAACCCCGGTCTCCCGCGTGACAGGCGGGGATACTAACCACTATACTATCGAGGATGTTTGTTAGATCGGTGATTTGTTTTATTAAACACAAAATCAATTGTTTTGCCTTTTTATTGATATTTTTATTTGTATGACCTTCACAAAATTATATCACAATCGATATTATTGCTTTCAGGGTAAAAATAAAGAGATAAGAAAGAAAAGAGACATTGATAGAAAAATAAATTCGTAGTTTATTTTAAATGCGTAAATAGGTTACATGCAACGTTTTTATAAAATGTTAAAGAAAATAAACTGACTGGTATATACCTAGGTACCTATGTTGTAGGTACATTATGTACATAAATTACCCTACCTAGGATTTATATTTTTTTTTTTGGACTTAGGTAACTGAAAGAAACCATAACTAGGTAGGTAATTGTACAGTTTTTCCATTATCTAGGTATAGGTTGGTACCTGTTTTGTTTTAGACGCCCGTTCAAAATTCAACTGAACTTTTTTTTCTTAAATATTTTATGGAGTCGAAGATTCAAACAGAAGGTCCAATTTATTTTATTCTTTCTCGTTAATGCCTGAAGCGATTTTGCTCAATATTAGTATATTCCTGATAGACGCAGTCAAAACATAATGCACGACTGGGTCGCATGTATACTTGCTCTCATACTCCAGAGGCTTAGAGTCTTTAAAATGATTGATTATAGGTAGGTATTATGAGAGAAAAATTTTTAAAACCTGAAGCTTTTGAAAAATATTCCCATCTAAATTCTCGAATAAATAGGTAGGTAAGTACCTATACGTACCTAACTATAAATTAATGAAAAAACAGATCATTGCAGCGCGCTTCTTAAAAAAGTATACTAATAGAGTCGTACGACAAATGTTTCGCGCAAACCTAATGAAACCTATACAGTGAAAAAAAATGTAAGTAGGTAAGTGAAACTTGTTTTGTCTACGAATTTGGCCCTTTTTTTCATTTCGTTCCTACCTCTTCATGAATTTGTATAGCAAGATAAAAAGGCTTTTGGTGCTTAATTTTGAAAAATCTAACTCTAAAGTTTAGTAGGTACCTACCTATAACGCAATTGGACAAGGATCACGCTACCCAGCGATGAGCTTCGGTCGGTTGAATCGCTTGTTGATAGCGCTAATAAAATGTGTTTCCTATTACCGATCGCTCCTTAGTAATACCATTCATGGTAAGTGGTTGTAAACACTCTATCGGGTGAACACAAAAGTGAATTTTTAATGTTTCCTATTCGAAAATTGCACAAACGTCAATGTTGATCAGAATATAAGGTGAGTAAACAAAATATTCACTCTCCAAATACCATAATTGCGAAATATGATAATTGCAATGTTCAATAAAAATGTATGTATAACTAAATCTAAAGCAATTACAATTCTAAAACCCCACCTTAATTGCATTGAATCTATTTTTGTAGCACTACCTACATTAATCCCCTTAAATAAATAAGCTTCATTTATCAAATTTTCATAGAAATCCATTGCATTCTAGGCGCTAAAACAACTTCTTAAAGAGTCGCTCGAAAAAATTCATTTCCTGATTAGGACATTTGCCTTCAGGTATTGAGTTTGTTTTTCGAAAGCTTTTGTTAAATAGCTTCAACGATCTCAAAACAAACATTTGTGATACAATTTACGCGGTCTACAAAAGCCGAAGGCATATCAATTATATGTCGTTTGAACGATTTTTTTGCACAAAAGTGCAGAATGAAAAATTTTATTATATAACTACACCACAAAAACTAAAAAACAATAAAATAAAAATGCGTACCTAATAAGTGCGAGCAAGAGCGAGTCCGAGCAATTATTCATCGTAACCTAAATGTGACGTTTCGATTTTTTCCACCAACCACCACCAACCAACTAATTTTCCAGCACTGACTGGAAAGATTACTGGAATGTCTGATGGCGGTGTTCAGTGCTGCAGAAAACAGTAAAAAGTAGCTCATACCACGTTTATATTAGCGGATCGAAGGATCGGATTCAATCCGGATCGAAATTTCGACCCAGGCTTATGATAATTTCAGATCGAAAGCCTTAATTCAAATGGAATTGAAGTGACAGTTTTGCTTTCATTGTATGGGTGCAACGTTGTTAGTAAAAATAAATTTTGACCACAACAAACAACCAAAATAAGCAAAGATACAACACAATAGTCTGGAAACAAAACATTCAATTACGCAAAAACATCAACAAGCATCTGAAATCTCAATTTTTCGATCTAAGTTAGGTGTATAGGTATATTCTATTTTAAAGTCGATCCAGCTCGCCGAGCTACATGTCTACATAGACTGACTCAATTCGTATTGAATTCTCCATGTAAATGAGGTATCAGTTTTTCTCTACGCTAAAGACAGCTTTTATTGACAAATAACAGACAAATAAAAGATTTTTCAAAAAAAGTCATTGTGATATTTACGTAATAGGTTTGTAATTCAAACCGTTCTTATTCCATCAAATAACAAAAACAAGTTTTTTATAAGTTGTAATCTACGTATCACTTGTAGTTTTAAAAATGTCCATATTATCATTCAAACAAATAAGAAATTTAACTCTAGGATACACAATTGATACTTAAAATAAAAAATGTGGTCCGTAGTTACTACCTTGAGGAACTCAAGATTTGTCAATGAAATGGTTTAAGAAAGGGCTCTCGGAAATCTGACGAGGTAATTACTAGTCTAATGATAAAATAAATTAAACTCGATGAACTGGGAAAACCCAAATACACTTAATTTGAACGAAAGAAAAGCAAACTACAGTATACTTACTTTGGTAGTATTTATTGGTAACATTTAGCTTTCTGTGTACAATATCCGTGTTTCCATTGATAAGCTTTATTTTTTTAACTGATAAATTGAAGAGGAATCAAATTAGATTTGAACATATTCGTGATAAAAAAGCATATTGAAAAATTTAAATCAGTAACGATATGTCTAAAATTATGTCAGACAAGCTTTGTATTATAATTTTATATTAATAGAGGCATAATGTTTGTTTTTAATTTAACAATGATTTTTATATCTTTGTTCCTACCTTAAAAACTAAAAATGTTTTTTGTTTCTTTATTTTTGTAATTAAAAAAACAATAACGTATTCATCTTCTGTTTTCACATTAAAATAAAAATATCATAAAAATATAATTAAATTAAACATGTAGACACTGTAAAAAAAACTAAATTAAAAATGCTCTCAAGGAAACCCCATATTGTTATTGCACTTATGGAATACATAAAGGCGTTTCGCAATATAGGTACCTACTGCAATACCTTCCATTGTTCTATCTTCCAAAGGGGGTTGGGATCTTATGTCATATTTTTTTTTATGGACATTTCAATGCCCCACTGATGGGTCTAATAAAACCTAAATCCATAAAATATTTCCTTTAATTTGTTTGTTGTACCCACATCATCGTCATGCTGTATTGAAGTCAACCTACGCACATTACACAAAGCAAATGCTATTAAACTGTATGTATAACCAAGAACATAGTAAAGTTTAAAGAGTGTGTTGTGTTGTTGGTGTAATAAAAATCCTGATTTTATACCCGCAACAAAAAAATATAGAAACAAAACCAAAACAATTTGTTGAGATGGAGTCACTCTACTCGTGTTTGTATTTGTAGTCGTCATGCTTCTGCCTTTTTTTTTTGTTGGCCTATTTATATGGGCCAAGTTGGATGGTTGAAGTGGGTTTTCAGTATTTTTTTTTATTTTAACCACCTCCAACTAAACTAGATATTAATTCATATTTATTATCTGCAAACTGACAAGCTATGTAATTACAAATTGAGTTGCTGTATTTTTTTTTTTTTGCTTGCAAATTGAGTGGGAAATTGCGATTTTATTGTTTTTAATGTCGTCTGCTATTCACATTAAAGAAATAAACAACAACAAAAAAAAGGAAGCCATAAACATTCCCCAAAAAGGGTGCCAAATATTTCGATTCGCATAAAAGATAGGACCAAAGACGCAAAGGACTGAGGGCAACAACTTCTGGTGTTTAAATATGCTCCCTCAATTAGACCTTTGGGAATGCCAAAAAAAGGGATTCTATGATAGGTATATCTTGGGATTAAAGAGGGATTAAAGTTTGGGTTAAACATTCAAGCAAGGGTTCAGGATGCTTTTATGTCTTCAACAACAAATGCCTAACTTTGATTAAGGTAAATGTTTTATGAGTGAAATGGGTCACGGTACTTTGATGATGTTTTTCTTTTGGTTTTCTATAATCCCTTAGTGAAACCAAATCAAACTTTGTCTTCTTACAAAGTGGAATTTAAAATTAAGTGTTTCAATTTAGAAGAAAAAAAAAAAACAAAACACCGAAGTCTTAAATTTAAATTACGTCATACAAAATTTAGAGTTATAGGCTTAACGAAGTTCTCATTCTTGTCTCTAGACAAGAAATAAGCGGGAAATAAAATTTGTGTAACTAACGATTTCTATAGATGTTTGAACAGAGTGGTATTGGCTCATACAATTTGAAATTTACATTGATGACTAATTTTACAATAATCAAGACAGTCATTAATAAAAAAGTAACAATTCGATTTGCCTACCTAAATGAAATACCAACCTACAAAGAAAGTAAAAATATGAGTCAGTTATTACGGCGAATCATTTTAACAATTTTGCTCTTAAAATACAAAAAAGTAAACAAAAACAAAAATAGAAATGTGAAATCGAACAATAACCTTTCGGGCATAATTTATTTATTAATATTCTATTATTGGGAATTTATCTTGTTTTTTTTTTTTTTTTTGTATCTGCATTGAATTGAAATTGAAAAAAAAACACAAAGAAGCATTTTTTTTTTTCAATTGGGTTTTTTTGTATTTATTTTTAGCAAATAATATCTACAATGTCTAGACGACCCAGAGATTCCCAATGGAACCTAGAATGTTCACAATCAATAATTGGCTTAGACTCAATGTTAAAAAAATAATCAATTCTTAAAGTAATGAAAAGATTATTCATATCACTCAGAAAAATGATCAGGCTCAGTTAGTTAGTTTGAACCAGATATTAAACAATTATTAGGTTCTTCTTTTGTCAACATGGTTGAGCTGTTTTAACATAATATATGAATATATATATGAATATAAGAATAGAATAGAGAGTCATCATGAATCAATAAGGCACACTGTAGTTTCAACTATGCATGTGAAACTTTTTTGGTTTTACTAAACCAAACCTTGAAAACTTTTTATATTTGACTGTTTAATAGACTTAATCAATTATCTTCGAGTTAATAAAACGTAACATCAATTGAAATAGAAAAACTAAAATTTATTTATTTTTGTGTTGTTTAAGAAACATTCCAGTGTCACGTACAGACAAATTCAACTACTTTTACTTAAATTACCGCATCAGTTATTGAGTAATACGCAACTGAATTATATGGGTTTGGCATTAACGCTCACGTTTTGAGCAATCCAGTATACCAAAATTTGAAGTGGTTACGCGTTCATTCGATCACTGATGGTACTCACTCACTCGGTCACTGACGCAGTCCTTTTTTAGATACGTTACTTAGATATGTTCAATATTAATTTTATTAAATAGTTTATATGTTTACCTACGAGTCTTTTGTTATATGCGAACATTATTAATGTTAAAAAAAATAAATAAATAAGAAGAGCTGTCACGTACAGAAGGATCCATTCAACCAATGTTCTAGATTGCTATCTTAATATACAAATTTCAACGAAACTATCAAGCATCGATCACAAAAAATGTAATAGAACCAAATTATGAGAATGAATCAAAAGCGGTATGTATAAGCGAGAAAAAAATTATCAAAAAAGCATATCGTTATTTTGTTAGGCATTTTTTAATGTCTTGTCACGTACATACAAATCACGTCACGTTTCCGACAGAGTTCGCTTTAGCTGTAGATCAAAGTAGTTATTAAATACTTTTTTTGTTTAATAATTAATTTATACCTAGTTAATGGTCATATAACCTTAATTTCTTATAATTATAGGTATATTAATTTTTTTGTTATCTTTTCCTAAGTAAATATTTCTTATACAATTTTAAAAACCATCCATTTCAATAGGAAATTTAGTTTTGAGCAAAAAATTTTAAAAGTTCAATTGTCAAATTCGGCTTTGTTTCCGATTTATACCAGAAGCATTAAAAAGTGTCCAGTGTGACCATTGTATCTAAGTAAACCGCTCCAACGATTTAGATTTTTGTTTGCATATATTAATATTTTTTCAGGTAATCAAACGACATACTTGTTTTTGAGCTTTAAGTGATTTTACTAGTAATCTATACAGTTAAAAGAATGATTTAAATGTTTCTTTTTTTTAATAAATAGTTTAAAATCTTAAAATTTCATAATTCCAAGCAACTTAAACATAAAAGCAAGTACGTGCGATGCAGACTCCCTTTCGAATTGTAGCCGCCAAACTTTCGTTATTCATTTTCAGATATTATTCGGGTTGGGGTCATAATTCTGTATATGCCAAAATTCGGATTACAAAATTCTGTATTCCAAAATTCTCTTTTCCAAAATTCTGTAAATGATAAAAGAAAAATTATATTGATAGTGAAAAAAAGTGCGCAAAAAGAAAAATTGTTTTGATAATGAAAACAAGTGCGCACTTTTTTTCATTATCAAAACAATTTTTCTTTTATCATTTACAAAACGTTGGAATACAGAAATACACACACAATGCTTAAAATTTTGTCTGAAAAATACTATTTTTCTCACAGTAAAAATGTATCAACTTTGACTCACTCTACAAAGCTAATCATTCATCCAAATCAAATAATTCTTTTGTTTACTAGAGTCCTAAATATTAGTTAATTCACTTTTAATAATTAAAAAGGAAAAATATGCAAGCCAATAACTCACATTTCGAAACAAGTCGATATATCCTTGAATTTCCAGAAAAACTATAAAAAAAAAACAATGATTAAGCTGATTTACCCACGATTATTTTACTAATATTATTGTATTATATTACTAAAATATTAAATCCGTGTTTCAGCAATTTTAACTCACTGACTTTTGTGAATAACCTGAGGTTCAAGGATTAAATTGGCTACTAATACATACTTAAACCTTAAACCATCGTTGAACCTCAGTAATTCCTCTGAAATCAGTCAGTAAAAATTGCTAAACTACAGATTAAGATTTGAACCACATTTATACAACTAGAACTAAGAAAAATATCATCCAAATATTTCTAGGGAGGGAAGACTAATTTTACATTGAAGAAATATTAGAATTTTAGATTTATAGAATTTTGGAAACTGCAAAATTTACAGAGTTTTGGATTTACAGAATTTTGAAATACAGAATTCTGGCTTTACAGAATTTTAAAATACAGAATAATGAAAAAGCAGAATAATGAAATACAGAGTTATGTTCATACAGAATTTTGTATCCTTATACAGAATTTTGGAATACAGAATAACGACCCGTTCTCATATTATTCAACAATGAAAAAATGTCGTTTTCTAGTTGTTGAATTCAATTCAAACATTAATTCATTAAATGAAATACTTTTTACTTTTCCGAAATTTAGAGCCGCTTTGCAGCGCTTAAATTTTCCTGTTAAGGAATATTTTATTAAGTTTATAATTTTACATTTCAATAATTTTCTATTTGCTTACGTTTAGTCTTTTTTTTATTTTTCAATTGTTAAATTAGTATTTAGATATTTTCTTGAAGGTTTATTTTTTGTTTTACTTTTTAAATTTTACTTTTTTACAATTTCTTACAACCATTTCTGATGGAGTTCAAGTTAAAAAGACAGGGCAAAGAAAAAAAAAATGATTTAGGAAGAAAAGGCAGGAGTTCAGATAAAGAAGAAACGGATATATTAGTCGTTAGGTACTTCAAGTCATCTCGCTTCATTTTTCGAACTCGAGAGGGTCGGTGAAGCCAAGTTCGCTTACACTAGTGTAATGCTGACCTAAACCGTAAGCTGTCAAATTGTTTTTATATAGACATTACAAAATTGCGACAGTTTCAAATCTTGCCTTAATTTTTTGGAACACTGGAACACTTACAAAGCAGCTAGTGTGACCATCGTCTTTTCTTAAAATTAATAAAAGATTATTATATTTTTTTAAGATTTAAATTTATTTTGTCAGAAACCATTTAAAATACAAACTAAATTTAGAAGGCATATTATAGAATAGACTCATGGCTTTTAAAAAGATATAGCTTGGCATTTTTGATGGATCCGTTGTTTTTAAATATTTTTTTTTAAATTTAAATTCAAATTCTTAGAAAGTTACCCCTCCCTCTTGAATAGTTGAAAATGGACTCCTCTTCCTATTGGATTTTTTTCTCATCTGAATCTAATCTATAAGGGTATTCCATAATAAGTACCTTTAAGTGAAAAGAGAAAGACGAAGGGGTGAAACAAAAATCTGAAAAATATTAGGAAAATTATATTTTTCTATTTGGATTTGATATCTATCCAAAATTTTCAAAACACCAATATAAGAATCACCCTAATACACATACTCGTACGTATTTATGTATAACTGTAGTGAAATATTTTTTTTTTTAGTTAAAGGAATGAAGTTTGCGTGTCCCAGATAGTTCCATTAGAAAAAGAAAATAATACATTTTGGTTCACACTGCACAGATATTCCCATTTTTTCTATAAAAGAAAAGGAGTTTTTTTTTTTATAAATTAACTTGTTTAACTGTATGTATACATACCTACATATTTATGTATACGAATATGTGATTAGCACATAAGAATTCAATTTTAGCTTTCATCGGAAATAATCCCAAGCTGTTCGCGAAAGGTTACTCATTCATTATTAATAACTTCCAATGAAGACACAAAAATAAAAATAAAATGTCACCAAATTATAAAAATGGATTAATCTTTTGTTTGTGCTCAAGGCAAGGTCGATAATATTACAGTACTTAACGTTTATATGAAACACATTTAAATCAGAAAATAAAATGGAAACAAATTATTGAACTACCTTTTCCACCTACTGCCTTGTATTGTATAGATTCCTTTTTATTTTTGTTTTCGTTTAAGAAACATGTTTCCTTTATCCATGGTTCTCAGAATATAAGTGAAACTTTACAACTTGATAAAAAGGAAGACAAATTTTGTGAAATTTTCTAAGGTTTCTTATAAGCGTTATTTACTGTAGGTAGGTATTTGAAATTAATGTCAAATCTAGAATGAAAGACTAATGACATTATATTTTTTTTATTTCGTTTGAATTCGCGTGTGCTAACATTCTTAGAAATGTATGGGACTAATTTTGATGTCATTTTACCGAAATGTGGTCTCTATATATGTATATTGAGTGACATTTTGCAAATTACTAAATATCATGCTTATGGTATGAAGTTTATAACATATAAAAACAAACCCATACATTCAAAAGTATCCGAAAAAAAAATAATTTGTAAATTAAACAAATTATACATAAATACATATTTCATATATGATTTATCGATTTAAGGTAGGTTCGTTAATGTTGAAAAATGAAGAAAATTAAAAAAAAAATTCTTCTGTTTATGAGGAACGAATGTGTATAATTCAATCTAAAGTTTAAATAAGCTCAACTCCAAAATTTTTAATTTATAGTCTTGCATTCCAATTCTTATTTTTCTCAACAGTTCTGAAAGAATGTTGAGAAGGTACGCAGGTAACTTCAAATACCTACTTAATCATTCCTGCAAAATGTTTTTTCGCGTTTTTTATTAGAACCAAAACATTTTTACTTGCGATATACATAGGCATTATATGTTTGGATTCAAACATGACATTACGATGATAGAGAACTTAAAAAAAGTGATTGGCACAATTCTGTCTGTCTCTCTGCCTGTACTTCGACCTACTGCCTAAACCACTGAAGCTTTTTTCATCAAATTTTGAACTCAAAGTTTTTTGTAACTCTCGAGAGGGGAAATACAAATTTTTTTAAGCTCCAAAATTAACGGTTGGTACTTGCCATACAACAGTTAAAGAAAAGCTTATTTATCTCTAAAAACGGCTCCAACGACTTTGAGAAAAAAAAAATCAGTGTTCATTTTAGTAAAAAAAAAATACCAAAAAACTTTATTAACGTTACTTGCTATATAACAGTTTTCTTTACTTTTGACTTTCTCATTAACGGCTCACACGATTTCAATCAAAATTTATATGCAAAAGCTCCTTTTAAATGTCAATTTTACTGCCTATCAAAATAAAAGAAATTAATTTTTGATAAAAAAATATTAAATTTTATTTTGAAATAAAATCAATAAATTACTTTTAGTAAAGGCTACCTTTTTGTGTCAAAACTATTTTTCAAAAATGGTTTTTATTAGAACCATTTATTGGACTTTCGATATTATTTAAAGTGGTATGATTGATTTCAATAATTTTGGTTATACAGAAGCTTCTAAAAAAATGTAAACAGTATTGTGTACCAAAATTAATAAATAAAAAAAAATTTTAATCAAATATTCTGAAACCGACATATGACTGATTATTTTGAAACTGAGTTAACCTAATACTACTAAGTTGTTGCTTAGTACTTTTAAAAATATTTTTTTTAAATTGATATAATATAAAAAATAGCAGTACCCTCCACACAAATGTTTAAAAACTGTTTTTATTTTTCCAAAACAGCTCCCACGATTTTGATTCAACCTTTTCCGTGTGCTAAAATCAAAGCGATCTCGTAGTTAAAATTACTAAATTTTCACTTAGCTACTATAAACAGTAGGTACATATCTACCTTTCATAAAATAGTTTTTTTTTTTTTAATTTTCTCATCATTGGTTGAACAGATTAAGGTTATTTTTTTTAAATATAAATTTCAAACTAGTTCAAATAATATTTTATAACAATTTTTTTTTTTGAAAATTCGATATCTCAAAAATGGGTGCACAATCTTTTTTTGAAATTTTATTTTCAAATGCACATAAATAAGTTCTTAAGATTTGCATACCAAAATTTGTACTTAAATATGTTTTAAGAATTTTGTATGCATACGAAAAAAATATTTATAAAACGAATTTAATTTTTTTTATACAATCATGTATTCAACCAAGAACTTATATGGCTTTCTTTTATTTCAAATATCGTATTTCAAGCTTTTAAACATTTGTCTCTCATAATTTCCATGTCAACCTAAACATAAGAGCAAATACGTGCTACTGAGTCGTCGCAAAATTAAAATCTCGCATTCGAAATCTCGTCTTCCGCTTTTCATAAGCTCGCAACTAAAAATACCGCAACGAAATCCAACAAACTAAAATCTCGCAAAATTTATTGACTTTACACAAAAAAAAAATATTTAAATCTCGCAAATTAAAATGTTGCAAGAGATTTGGATTTGCGAGATTTGGAATAAACAAATCTATTTGCTTGCAATGCAGTTGCATTTTGCGAAATTAGTTTGACTTCATATTGTTTTTTTTTTTGGTTCGCACGATTTTGCTTTCGTGCGAAACTAAGAGCGATGCTACTGTGAGACAAGAACAAGACCCCTTGGGATCGATTCCCTAAAACGTGAAGTGAAAAAAAGTTATCATTTAAGTTTTCACAGAGGTTTATCATTTTATCACTTCACACACACGCGCAAGCCGATTCCCGAACTCGATATGAAAAACAACTGCCAAAGAGAGTACTAAAAAGTACTAAAATGAGAAATGCATCTCGCATCTCTTTCAATCTCTCATAGTAAAAGATGGTTTTTGTGTATCTAACGAGCATAAATTGTTTCTATTTATCATTTATCTTTTAATAGGTTTTCACAGAAAGAATGAATTGTGATAAAAGAATTATCATGTGAAAACATTTTGGCATTTGTTTTCATTTGTTTACCCTTCGGGAATCGCATTGGGCAGTTTCACAGATAGAGAATCGACCCCAAAGACAAGATTTCGGTTCGGCAAATATGTGTCATTTTTAAATGCGTTATTCTAGATTTTGGCTTACGGGATTTCGTACTGCTCCCGTTTAAAAAACATCTATGAATATACTTTTACGATTTTCTTGAAACTTGGTACCTAACGGTTTTTAAAACCTTTTTAAATTTTTTTACTTACGATAAAAATGTTAAAAACAGGAATAATATAATTTTTCTCAAAAACAGCAACTACGACTTTGATCAAATTTCAATGTAAATATACTTATTGTTAAACAAATCAGCTAATTTGCAGACTTTCTTCACATTTAACAATTTTTTTTTTCCAAACTTGTAATGCCCAATTTTCTAACCACATTTATTTTTTCTCTTTTTCTTTCTAGGTAAGTTTCGTTACGTTACTTTTTGAACATATTTAACCTATGAGTTGTAGTAAGTACTATTATTATATAAATATTAATATTATGTTAGCCAGACCAGTTAACAACCGAACCACAAGTTCATATAAATACAACATAAATATAAGTCTTTTTTGTAGGCTAAAATACCCATCGCCCCATTATTATTAAGGACTTGTCTTATACTATCCTTATAGCACAACACTTAATTATATCCTCACAGGAAGCCAAAGTTTTCTCGCTTAATGGGTTTTCATAAAATATCTTTTGCACATATAGTAGGTATAGAAATCAGAAAGTGCTTTTGCGCAGTTATTTTGAGGCTCATCATATCCAAGATACCGCCACGCCACCCTCCTCCCCGTATATTCTGGCTTCATAATAATTAATTCCGGTTGTAGATTTTCCAAATCCGCCTCTAGGAGGCATATAGAGGTACAAATGTTAGATAGTTGGTGTTGGTGCGGCAGAAACCGCCCGATGCACATGCGGTAGACATCCGTCTACAAGTTTATCATATCAGGGGCGGTAAGTGTCACGGCGCGGCATGGTGTCTATAATAAGTCTTCATTAATTTGATACAAGCGTTGTAAGCGCTAGTAACGCGTCTAACGTTAACCACTCTCCTACTATGGAGCTGCTTTTTCTATATGAATAGCTGAAAATTGCATCTAAACTTAGTTTTTTTTTATTTAGTGAAAATAATGTTAACTTGGTTATGAACGCAGTTTGCGGTTTGAGGCTCATTGTGCTCGCGATACTCAAAGTATATCTTCAAGTTTCTCTGGAAAATCAAGTTGCAGTTTATTTTTTTTTTGTGTGTCTAAAGTGTTATTGTTTTGTTTGTTTTTTATTTCTTCTGGAAGTTGCATCTAAGTGAAGTGTCAGCACATACACAATAAGTATTTAAAAAAAAATAATTAAGTGGAAAACTATAGTTCCTTTCTTCTAACAGCGAATGTGATACTTCTATAAAAACAATTGTTGGATTTCTATAAACGTGTATGAGGTTAAGAGGATTAAATTTCTTTGTCATCATCAAGCTTCAGAGAGTGTGGTATGATTGTTTAGTTTTTTTTTTTTTAAACCTTTGTGTGTCAAATGAAGGACATTTTATTATGAAAAAGTCTGGTATTGTTGTTGGGCTTAGAAAATTTATTTTATTCTTCTTTCTTATAATTTAAAAGTTAGAAAGAAATAAGGCCTCATTTCGGGAAATATAAAAAGAATGCGGAATTTTTGGTTCGTGGAGCTTAAAAAAATAAGTAGCTAGATATTACTCATTTAACATAGAGTTAAATAACCATAGAAATGTTGGGGGTGTTTCAATTGTATTTCAGTTTGAATTGAAGGGGCGTAGGTGGCGCGTATAAGCTTAACTCTGAATGTTCACGGTGGTTCAGCCTTGGAAATACATGTAGTTATGGTCAGTTAATTAGAAACGTTTTTTTGTGAACAATGGTTTTGTTTAAGAAAACGTAGTCATTACGATGATGGAGAGGTACACAGAAGTTGTACTCTTTATACCATCTATTGGTCTGTCCGTTTGTTCTCGTGCTGAGACTTTACCGGAAAATAAGAGAAACAAAAAGTACAATTGCGCTTAAAATTGTTTTTATTATTTATATTCGTTTATTCGGCACAAAAAATTAACATCAACATCAAGGTACTATCAAATTCAGTTTTGAAATACTTAACGACTTGGTTACATGTTCTGGATGTAGTAGTTGAGCTCGCCTAGTATTTTTAAAATTTTGGGACAAAAATCATTATTATAAAAGACAATTATTTCAACTGAATTTTTTTTTTTTTTGTTGACTTAACAATTTTTTAATGGCTTGTTTCAAAATGTCTAAGTAAAGTTCTGATTAGAAATTTGACATACAAATTTCGACGTGGGGTCATAAGTTCACAGGAAAACAATGCACATAAATATTTTATAGATTTCACTATAGGCACTTTCTCACTAAAGAGAACTAAATCTTAAAATTTCGTCCAAACCGTTGGTTTCAGAGAAAACCAGCACAATTTTAATGGGCGTGGCAGTAGGCAGCTGTATTTAAAACTATAGCCTTAACCTTATTCCCGCTTAAGAGAAAAGCTCTGAAAATGTCAACTAATGACTTAGTGTCTTTTCTGAGAAACCATTTACAAAAATTGTTTGTTCGTAATAAATTAATAATTATATTGAACAAATCTATATTTTCTGTCAATAATTTTTGGCCCAAAAATTTCGATTTCGTTTGGTATCGTCTCGGTATCGTCTCGGTGTCTGATACCGATACCAAACGATACCGAGACTTCTCTAATATCTTGGCCAGCCGTTATTAGTTCTCTTATAGAAATCTTTACAAATGTTCCTACTAAAAACAGAATATCTTGTGTCCTTGCGAATCTTCAAAAAATTGTAGAAAAAGCGTTGAATACTATTATCTAACTAAAAATATTAATAGTTTATGGAAGCCTCTGTATAAAAAAAATTTATTGAAATCAGTCATACCATAAGTATGTAAATTGCTAAAAAAAAATTGTATGGCAGGTACCGTTATTTTTGGTTCTTAAAAAAAATAAAAAAAAACGTGTTATTCAAGGTAAAGTGTCGAAAAAGTTGGTTTTTGCCCAATAATTTTTGAATGGTGAGTGATATCGAAAAATAATATGAGCAAGCTGTGTAGATCATGCAATTTTCTACAAAAAAGATTAAGACATTTTTTTTCGTAAGACCATTGGTTAAGGGTATAAATCTATTTCAAAAATGGTAAATTGACGAAAATATCGTTTTTTTTAGGAATAGTTCTTTAACGGTAAATATTATCGAATAGTTATTCAAATAATGTTTGAAGCTACGAGGGCAGGTCAATAAGTCCGTGACTTTTTGAGCAACACTGCAACACTGCTCCTGTCAACAGGCATCTGTCAGTTGACTCCTGTCAAAATTTAAACTTGCTGCGTCAGTTAGTTTGTGTTTGACAGCTATTTTTATCAGACTATTCACTAATTTGAGGAGAAAATGGAAAAAAGTGAATTTTGTGTGCTTATTAAGCATTATTTCTTGCGAAAAAAACCATTACCGAGACCAAGGCTAGGCTTAATAAATACTATGGGGATTCTGCACCATCGATTTCAATGGTAAAAAAGTGGTTTACTGAATTTCGTTGTGGCCGTACAAGCACTGAAGATGCCGAACGTCCTGGACGCCCAGTTGAGGTCTCTACACCCGAAACAATCGAAAAAATTCACGATATGGTATTGGCCGACCGAAGATTGACAGTGCGAGAGATTGTGGAAGCCGTAGGGATCTCGCATGGCTCAGTGGTTTCAATTTTGAATGATCACTTGGGCATGAGAAAGCTTTCCGCAAGATGGGTGCCGCGTTTGCTCACAGTCGACCACAAACGCAATCGTGTAACAACTTCACAGGAAGGTTTGGCGTTGCTTAATCGCAATATGGAGGAGTTTTCGCGCCGTTTTGTAACCGTGGACGAAACATGGATCCATCACAACACACCAGAGACCAAACAACAGTCAAAACAGTGGGTTTCTAAGGGTGAATCGGGTCCAAAGAAGGCCAAGGTGGGTTTGTCAGCCAATAAAGTTAAGGCGACTGTTTTTTGGGATGCACGCGGGATAATCCACATTGACTACCTTCAAAAGGGAAGAGCAATCAATGGGGAATATTATGCCAACTTATTGGACCGATTCAATGACGATTTGAAAAAAAAACCGACCTCATTTGGCCAAGAAAAAAGTTCTTTTCCACCAAGACAATGCAAGGGTGCACACATGTGCAGTTGCCATGGCAAAAATCCATGAATTGGGCTATGAATTGCTCCCTCATCCACCTTATTCTCCAGATTTGGCTCCGAGCGACTACTTCTTGTTCCCAAACCTGAAGAAATGGCTTGGTGGAAAAAGATTTGACTCCAATGATGAAGTCATCTCGCAAACAAAGGCCTATTTGGAGGACCTCGACAAATCATTTTTTTTGGAAGGGATACAAAAATTGGAGAAGCGTTGAACAAAGTGTATAGAGCTCAAGGGAGACTACGTTGAAAAATAAAATTATTTTTTTATCAAAATATCTGTGTTTTATTCCAAAAGTCACGGACTTATTGACCCACCCTCGTATTTTGATCCCTTACACAAACATTTTTGTTCTGGCATTTACCGTTAAAAAGATATAATTATTTTAAGAATTTGGTCAAAAGCCAAAAATAACGGTGAAAATAACTTTAAATAAATTTTCCATAGATGGCGTTAAACACCAAGACGTTAAAATAATCCAAAACCGAAAAAGTAATCATTAGATTGAGTTGATACTTGAAACTTACACGTCGCTAGCGTAGTAAAGTTGTAAACTGCGAAAATCTGTCTAATTTTCCATACAAATTGTGACAGATTTATAACTTACAAGATATATGTTTTTTGTTGTAAAATGAGAAATGTGTATTTCTATAGATGGCGCTATAAACCATAAATTTACTTTCTGTGCAGTGCTATATGAAATGGAAAACAGCTATCATTTTTATAAATCTTTTCCCAAAAACTTCCCACGAAAATTTTGTGTTGTGAATTTCTAACAAGGCACTTAACTTAATTTAATGTAAACGCCACTTTACACTATTATAGAAATCATATGATTTCTCGGTGCAGGTAAGCAATTTCACGGGCATCTGCTCCACATGGGAGTTTATTCCATCATAAGTGGGAATCTGTTCCACTTTCAAAGTGCAATTTATTCTCATCGAGAGAGGGATTATTGCACTTTTTTAGTGAGAAAGATCTCCACTTCTTGGAGAGTGGAGTTTTTGCCCACTTGGTATGAGAATCAATTTCACTTCTTCTTCTTTGATTAGTTCTTAGGAGGTATTAAACAGCCTTATTTATTAGATTTTTTTAGGCGGTTGAGGCTGTTAGTTAGACAGTTTTTTAAAAGTCCTAAATTGTTGGAAATATGACTTATTTAATGAAATAAAATGTCACGTTAGTCAAATCTTGGACAATCGATGACGTTGTCCGAGTAAGACAACCTTAGGACAACAGTAAACAAAGTTTGTTTATAACTTTTTGGAGTTGGACGGCTGTCTAAAGTTAGACAAAGTTTATAAATACGACTGATAGTTTCTTTAAATATAGATTCTTTAAATGAAAAAAAAAACTTTGCTTAGACCCAACCTCGCACCCACCCCAAATCCTATAATTCCAAATTTTAGGTGGGAAACAATTCCACAAAATTTCGGGTGTAGTAATCGAAGTGAGAATAAATTGCACTTTGAAAAGTGGAATTGATTCCCACTTATAGTGGAATAAACTCCTATGTGGAGCAGATGCCCGTATGGAATTATTTCCCTGCACCTAATTTCTCATATTAACTGTCAAAAAAATCATACCAAACCGTCTGAACACACTCATAGATCTCATATGACTTCTCAAAAGCAAAATGCATATGAATTTTTTGACATTATAAACTATAGCTAATTCCATTTGCGGAGTCAAACGGGTTTTGTTCTTTTCATGGAAAATAGTGAATTCAGAGTATTGAAAATAAAAATATTTACAAAAAAATTGAATTTGGAATGAAAACAACAATGGATCATTCCAAAAAAAGTTATTTTGCCTAAAAAAAATGTATTTGTTTATGACTTTTTTTTTGGTTTTGACAGATAACCATAGAGAAATCAAATACGAAGTAAAAACGTGTAAACATAAACAAATCATAACTGTATGACTTGACTTGAAGTGACAGCTCATTTGAGAAATCATACAGAAAATATAATGACAGGTCATATGAATTCTGATATCGTGTAAAGTTCCCTTAAGTCTCAAACAACCCACAAAAACAATAATACCCTAAATAACATTTAAATGTGAGAAATAAAATTAACCGTAAACACATCATTACAATTATTATTCCACTGCTAGGTATGCTAAATGCTATAGAGTGTCATTAATGCAGGTACTCGTACCTACCTATCTATACCTAAGTTAGGTACCTAAATTAATTCAATTGTGAACCTTTTGTTCCATATTTAGAACTTGAGGGTTTGTCGGTGTGTCTTATGAAAACCAAGAACATTTTATGCGTATAAAATAATAGATACGACTTGCGCCTTGTTGAAAAAAACCATGTTGTGTGATGTGTGTTCTTATGATGTGTGACAGATCTATGTTACATACCATTTGAAGCATTTTAAGCACAAATCTATGTCAAGTGTTGCATAGGACTTTATTTAATCCACTCTTTGTCTCCCCAAAAACTAGATGTGATGTGATGTGCCCTAATCTTTTTCAAGCGAATATATATCATGACATGGCGTTGACTTTTCATGAGTGTTTCCCTTTGTTTGTTCCTATGTGTAACAACAATGATGATAGATTGAAACCTTTATAGAACGAACGACTTGTCGTCTTGTGGCACACTTGTTCCAATCAATCATAGTAAAACGACTTGAGCATCTAACCATCATCCGCACCATATAATAACTTCGAAGAAAATTCTCGTTAATTTTTGGTTAAATTTGGTCTTGAAAATTGCGGCAGGGTATTATATATCTACTCAATTTATTACTAGTCGTCACTCTCAATTCAGAAGCTAAATTTATGTGACATTTTAAGTACACAACCTGCCTATTTCCACCCCAAAAATTGACATCGAAAAAATTACTCTTTCATTAAGTCTATATCAAAAGTTCGTATAGAAAGACATATCGTGATATGAATGTATTGCGTTTTGGTATACTAGCTATAGATGCCTCAACACCACAACCACAAATGGCCCAAAGTCACTGGGTCAAGTCTATAAATAGTCACAATCTAAAGTAAAACTATAAACCAACCCAAGCCAATCGTCCATATGTTTTGTGTGCTTATAATATAAAATACGTTCGGCCTTTCTCGTGAGACCGGTTTCTATGTAAGTATATCTATCAGTGGCTGTCAGTTGCCGTTCTTAAAGATAAATTAATGATAGCCCATCAAGAGTAAGTGTATTTATATTTATGGATAAAACTAATCTTTCAAATCATTATAATCATAACTTGTTGTTGATGTTGGAAAAATTTTGAAAAAAAAACTCAACAAAAAGTAGAAAGGAAAAGAAAAGAGAAATCTTTCTTCTTAATTTTGGGGGAGGTCTTATCAAGAGATATACTTTGGCTTTCCCTGGAATTAAACTGCAAGATTAGCTTTTTTTTTGTATATAAAGAGAAGGCAAACTCTAATAATGCATATATATTGTATACAATTAAAAAGTTTCTTGAACAATAAATTATTCATTTGCAGTAATAACTCATGCGGTTTGATCAGGAGTGGACTAAGGCTTGCAGGGGGTATCATTTGCTAGTGGGCCAATTTAGATCAGTAGTCATTAAAATAGAAATATTATCACAAATATTTAAGACTTTTAACGACATTTCGTTTAATGAAAAGTTACCTATAATGTTTTTTTGTGAACCTCAAGGTTCCGCGTTGAGTTCTAGTATTTTCCTCATTTTAAAAATCCACTATTATTGCAAAAGTTGTGATGAATAGTCACAGTAGCTCCGGCGAGTTTAGTACTGAGCTGTCAAAAAATAGATCTGTGTTTCTTTTTTTGCTCAGAGCACTCAGAGGTCAGATTGCTAACTTAATTAAAAAATTAAATTTGGTGGAGCAGCAGCTCGTGGAGAACCAGCGCCTAGTGACTTACAACTTTATTTTGTTTGAGCTCCACGTTGGGCGCCAAATGGTTGCACTTTTATCTTCTCTATCGATTTCGCTGAAAAAAGACCTTGTATCGGTGTGCAAACACTTCAAGGACGTGTTTATCTCGTTCATGGAAAATGCTCCTGAGTAAGTCGATGATCTCGGCCCCGGAATAAAGTGTCATGAAAGTTCAGTTGGTTTCAAAAATCAATTAGCAATTAGCTGGTTTTTATGAATTTCAAAAGCTTTTAAATAAAATGAAAAAGAAAAACTCAACACTTAAAAGTGCCCTTGGCCTTGAGCACGTGGTCACATTCCAATCCACCACTGTTCAAATCGACTCAAATTTCGAGCGGATCTCCCGAGTTGAAAGTATCTAAAGTATTTTTGTGAGAAGCCATACCAACAAAATAAAATAAAACTAAACAAACCAATCTAATCAAGCGTAGGTAGATATACTCGCACAGAAGATAATACACATTCATCGTTGGTTGTCGTGCCTCGTGCTTAGCGCAAAAGTAAATTAATGACGTGATCACGAAGTTTTTTTTTTTTTTGTTTTTTTTTTTAACTTGTTTTTATTTGCTAGTTAAATATTATGTGCAATTTGTGCCTGTCGGCTTTTATATCTTAAACTGTTTATAGTTAGTGCCTCCTATCTACCTCTATCTTGTTTAAGTACAACTTTCTTTATTTAAAATATATTACATATGCCATAGAGGAGAGCTATGATTATTGCAAATGTTGTGGAAAGAAAAATTAAAAAAAACTTACCAGAGCACTTTTTTCCCATCCCGCATGAGTAATTACAGTGGCGTTGGTATATTGACTTGAAAATATGCAAATTTAATCTAACAGTACATAAATAAATAATGTTAGAAAGGAATGAATGAATGTGTGTATTGTATTTTGAATATTTAATCTTTTTTTTTTGCACTCGATTGATGTCAAGAAATAATTGCTTGTTCCGATGGGATTGGTATTTGGTTGTTGAATGGCAGTTTTTGTCATGTTCGTTGACAACCCCCAGGGGCTTGGCTAAAGCTTGTCTTTGCATTTTATTGATTTTACTGTCGACCATCAAAGATACATATTTAATGTGTCTCAGATGCATTTACTGATGAAATGAAATTCGACAATTTTCTTTCAGAAAATATGCAGAAATATTTTCTTCATACTTTTTGGGCGTAATTCTCTCAAAGAGAAGCAAACTATTGAAAAAAGTGTGAAACTGCTTATGTCACAAAAGTAAATAATTTTGTTTTAATCTACCCGACATCTGACCTACGTCACCCTGTCATTTGACTGGCCAATAAATTTTGTTGTTGTCCTTAAGAAAAGTGAAATTCAACTTTTTGCAGTATTAACATATTGGCGGTGTTCAGACAAGCGAACTATTCCACTCCCATCTATTGGAAAGAGGGAAATGACCAAATAAAGAAGAAGTTTTTAAATTTCCTGGCCATCTATTTTTTTACGAAGACATATGACTGAAATAAAAAAGTAGACGTCAAAATGAGCCGCCTCACGTGGAGCTAGTCTGAACACGAACACCGTCATGAGATTCGAGACTGTCACTTTAACTACGTGTCGTTGTCAACTACTGACATTGGCAGAGAGATTTTGAAATGGATGTGTTCGTTGATTACACTGTTTCTGATTCTCTTCTTGTCCGATTTCTCGCTCTATCTGATGATCATTTAGCAACTGCTCGAAATACTACTTGAATGCATCTATTATTTCCCGTGCTTCTGTGACTAGGTTACCATCGCTGTTTCCAAAAGCTTGCGTTCTGGTTGTTGTTTCGACTGTTCAATCTCCTTGGGCTGGGAGGCTATATATTTCTTCTTTCTTAATTAGTAAGCTGCGTTTTAATAAATTTAAGACAGGTACGTTACACGAAAACACATTTTCTTTAACAACTGAAACTGGGTTGAGCAAGCCCTACATTGAAGTTGTTACAACTGCACTTCTAGTTACCTCCCTTTGCCATAAAATAGTGCCACAAATAGCAGTGGTAATTTTCAAAATAAGCGGAATCGCTAAAGAGTGCTAAAGCTGTTTTAATAAATCTTTTATCTAATTTTTCCATCAAAGCAGCCAAAATTGAAAATGAATCAGTAGCAAACATTATTAGTTTCTGTTTTCTCACTTTATATTTTGAAGCAAGATTCGTAAATTCACGAATCTTAAAATACAAATTTTATCGAGCTTCTCACAATCCATACAGATTATAGGTCGCGAATTATAAAATTTTCGATAAATAAAAAATTAGTTTAGGGCAATTCGTTGACATTTGGATCGAAATACACTTTTTTGTTGGCAAAATGTATTTCGCCCCCTATCTGCCAAGCCATAAACTATCAAATTTTACAGAAGGATGGCAACGATATCAATGGTTTAAAAAACTTCTAAAAAATCGGAAATTTTCACAGTTTAACATTTTTAATTTAATTTTAACTTCTTTTTTTTTTAATAATTTAGTTAGCAAAATACACAACATTAAACATTCACCGTATTATTTTGACATAAAATAAACTCCTATTAGTAGGCAATATTTTTTTGTTTGAACTCAACTTTAATTAGCTTTGTCTCATGATACCACTATTTTATATTGGCTTTAAGTTAAGTCGACCTGTTGTCAACGCAACTAAGTTGATTTTTCACCCATGTTAAATAGACCCATCCGAAATATTAAATAATCCTCAAAAGTACGTGCTTTATTTTAATACATTGTTGAAATTGCAGAACTTCCTATAAATATGCAACACCATATTGCTTCCTAAAAGCATGCAATATAATTATTACCACTCTACACAATTTTAATCACTCAAATTTATTTATAAACAATGAAAAACACTTTTAGATAAGAGTTCAAAATGCTCAAAACAAAAGAATGCTTCAAAGCTCTGAGAGATTAAAATAAAAGCAGTCACCGGGGAAAAATGGAAATTAAATTGATAAAATAAATAAAAAAAAAATAAAAACACTTTTTTACTGATAAAAATAAGTGAACAAAATAGCAAAAAATTACCGCTTTATAGTAATTTTATTAGTGAAGCTTTTAGAAATAAATCGTTAACATTAAATGAGATTATGATTATTAATGGGAAGATCAGCTGAATTAATTCCCAAGAAAAATTGAGTTCTTCCACAGGCAACAAAAAATCTTTTTTAGCTTTGCTTCGAACTACTTACTGTCATTAGCTGTTTCAAGATTTTCAAAGCATTTTTAATTCAAAAGGATTTCAATGAAATATTTCAGCACATTTTATCTTTTTATCTAACAGTCGAGTTTCAATTCACCGGTTACCTGAATATTCTTGAAATATTTTACTCGATTATAGTTTCTTTACTTAACGGTGCAATTCACAATACGAATTGCTTTAAAATTGTGGCTAAATTTTGTGGTGAATACAGTCGTTAAAATTTAGCCTTCTCTGAAGCTCATAAAAATTTTGACCATCAGTAGCCTATTTTTGACATTTGTTATTTGTCTCTACTCATGAAAGAGTAAGGAAGATGAATGTAGATAAATATTTGTTTTTTCTGTCTTGAATATGTGAATACTGTCAATTTTCTTACACCAGTATTCATAAACGTAAATAAAACATGAATTATCTTAAGTCAGTGAGTTAAGTGTCAAATCTTATCAATAAATTAAAATTCAAGGTCATAAAGTAACTCACCATAAAAGGTACATTAAACGAACGACTAAATAAGTTTAAAAAAAAACTTCTGTCATTGTTGCCAAAAACTAAAGATAAAAGCAAACAGACGCTAGTGACACATGCTTCTTACAACTTCAAATAAGAGAGTGTATGTGCAAAAGTTCACATTTTGTGAGAAAGTATATGTGCAGTTCAAAAAATAGTCTTTGGTAACAGCAGACTCCTTGTTGATTGTAGTAGATTTTCGTTAAGATTTTGAACCTAACGTGGATTAGCAGTTTATATTTTTATTGATGTGAAAATTGAATTCGTGAACTAGGTCCTGATGGACGTTTAAGTTAATTTGTGAATTAAAAGAGATCGAAGCAATATCTATTGATAGGGCTGTTCAAGTTTTTCTTTTGATTATGGTTTTTTATATAAATAACGACGTTCATTCGTTTAACTCGGAGTTTTCATATAACCGGCAACATCTCGTTCCTGAGTATCCCGGTTATTTGAGACACGACAGTTATCACTACGAGACCAATTAATTTCTCTGTAATTATTAGATACATTCTATTCAAGGATTCTTTTCTTATACCAATTAAAGTTCTCAACTATTTAATAATTAAATCTTCTTTCTTTTTAATTAATTTTGTTGGATTTGTCTTCTTCTCATAATTCCTATAAATCCATTCTTATAAGTCAAATTAATACTTTATCTCTCTCTCTTTCTTCTCTTAGTCTGTGCATCATCATCATCATCATCATATTTAGACAAATCCTATTCTCAAACTCAACTCATACTACAGGGATTGGCGTCATTCAATTTATTCAATTATCACCTATCGTGACTGATAATTATATCACTCTGTGTCTCGCGTCGTTGTAGTCGTTGTCGTGGGTCGGCTGGTCGTTGGATATAGTTGTTGTAGATCACAGTACGAGGGTACCCTATGGCATTTATGCCACGAATTCGGAATTGATGTTGCCATAATTAATTTTACACAATATTGTCTGTGTCTGCCTTTATTGTCATCATGTAAGAACAAAAATAACAAATGTATACTGACCAGAGACCGGCCTACTTTGTTCTGCCATTGCAGTAAATGGCGCTGACCCCCTTTCATTGTCCAATACAAGCCAACGTCATCATCGTCGTTGTTGTTCAAGTAATTAAATTTATTATAGCGAATTATCTTAACGGAACCATGGACACGTACAAGCAACAGACACTAGGGTCGAAAGTATATTTTAAGCGTTTCTCAGAATTTTACAAGCCCCTGCCTAAATATAAATTTAATTTCATGGAATCATTCCTCCCCCGCATCTACACACATTTCATAGTTCATGCTAAGATGAGCTGCAAAGCCGCCTTGAAAGCCAGCATATCGTATATCATGCATCACCCCCGCATTGTATGTAGCCTTCTGGTGCAAGTGATGTGGAAAATTTCCATAATATGTTCGTGCGATGAAAGTGAAAAAAAAATAACCTTCTATAGTTGCTGCATCCCATCCATCAACAACCATAAATAGATGGATTTTCTCTTTCTAACTGTGCTGTGACTTTTGGAGGTAGATAGTACGAGTTATATTCTTTATCAAAGCGAGTGACAGAAGCACAGCGTATATGGGAAGCTCAAAACGTCAGTCACAAAAGTCATACAGTGGGAAATCCTATATGTCACAATTGGAAAATATACAAACAAAAGTTGCTTAAACTTTTTTTAACGGTTTTCATTTTCAATTATGACATTCCAACAACAACTCAAAGTGAAGCAAAAGTAATATCCCAGACGTAAAACGCTGCTAATGTGACTTGGCTGTCGTTTTGTTAGTAATGTTATATTTCCACCAAAGGTTTATCTCATTTCAGATCTTAACAATTTATTTGATGTTTTCATCGAACAAAAAGGATTTAAAAGATTTTTTTTGCAACTTGTTCTGGACACAATTTGTTGCGACTAAAAAAAATTAATGGCAACCCTTGATTTCTTGATAAATGTGCGTACATTCTCATTTAATCTTATGTGTTCGATTTTTTGGGCGACTGAATAATCGCGTGACAGAAAATCGCAAGTGCGTTCCAATCCTAATACATAAACTTGGACATGAAACTAGTCCTATTTAACTAAAATATGTTCCAAAAATTTGTTTCTCGATAATAAAAAATAAGAAAACTGAAAATTTCGTCCGTTGCCGAAAAACAAAGCTATAAAAAAAGTTGGCATGGGAAAGGCGGATTTTACTGACAATTTTTTTTTTAAACATTTTTCTCGCTTAAGTACAAACTCAGAAAACTTGAACTTATTCGTTAGTATTGTTCCCAAGAAATTAATGTTTTCAAAATGTATAGGCGTGGTAGTAGTCGAATTTTATTAAAATCATTTTTAAAATTTTTAAACTTTTTTCTCGTTCATAAACTCTGAAAATTTCATGCCAATAGTGATTGGCGTTTCCGAGAAACAAAGAGATAAGAAAAGTGGGCATGGCAGTGGGTGGTTTTTAGTAAAACCAACTTGTAGATTTTTTTCTTGCCCATAAAAACAAATTCTGAAAATTTCAGGGAAATCATTAGAGCCGTTTCCGAGAAACAAAGAAACAAGGAAAGGGGGCGTGGCAGTGGGTGGATTTTACTTTTTAGTTTTTTCACCTGTCATAATAACAAATTATGAGATTTCATCCATATCGGTGCAGCCATTTCTTGCCCCTGTCACTGAAGGTTAGGTAGAAGGTTGCCAACTTAGATTTAAGTTGGCCTCTAAACTGTCAGCTTTCTTCTATTTTTAACATTTGATTAAAATTGCTCTATTCACTGGAATTAATATGGCACTACAATCCAGTGTAGACCTAGTCACTTTGGTACCCTACCTATAGCTGTATAGCTTTCCCGATTTTGTACGCAAAGTTGGTTGATGTACTCTTCCATTTGCTTACGTCACCTGAGTCGCGGTATTTCTATTGCGCGCACCATCCCTCGGGGTGGATTTAGAGATTTTCAATGTCCGAGCATTCCAGCTCAGTAGTCGACTTTCCACTTTTTTGGATAAGTCGGCTCAAAAAAGAAATTATGTTAAAATTATGTTTGAATTTTGTTCCAACTTCTTAGAGTATTCCGCCCCACTATATTTTGAGCTTTATCGAATGCACTTGAGTGACTTTTGTTGTTTGTTGAAGAATTCTCTTTGACAATAGATAAAGTTTATTGTTAGAATAATATTTTTGTGTAGAAAAAAAAAATCATTTCAATCCCCAACATCCCCTTTCTATATAAATGTGTTGTAAATAAAAATATATTAATAGTACATTATGTGGAAAATTTTATTTTTATATGGCAACACAATTTTTTTTTTTGTATTCACCCAGCAATACTCTCGCCTTGCCTTGCCATTTGACTCTGGCACATAGCGTGAAGTTTGGTCTTGCTTCGGTAAATAGTTTGATGAATGTTGTGAGTTATTATTTTATGCCGGCTTGTTGGTTTTCTTGCAATATGCCGGTTTGGTTGGCTTGGTTTTGGTTTGGTTTGGTTAAGGTTGCTATGCAGAGAAGTTGTATATGTATGTTCAACGATTGGAAAAAATTTGATGCACCTTGGATAAGATAATGGACTTTTACGTGTATATGGATGGCTGACGCTATACTGAGATTTTTTTCTTGTTGTTGTTGTTACTTTTTTTTATTGTCAGTTGTGAAGGATTAAAGTGAAGTTTACTACATGGAATAAAGATTATTATTTTTTTTTTCTTTGGGACATCCGGCTTTTAAGTTAAGATATTGATCTCTGCTTAAGATATTATACAACATAGATTTTTTTCAGGAAATGTCTGCAAATTTCTTGCAGAAGCTAGAACGAGACAATATAGCTAGACTTGAGAAACGAGGTTTGACAAACTATTTGACTTCATTTCCGCTTTTAGTGTCTTTTTTTGTGTCAGGTGGCGTTTTTTCATTGTTAGAGATTAGTCTGGAATTTAAGAGGACTTTACTTCTAAGGTAGAGAAGCTTCCTCATATTCAAGAAATCTTTAAATTGTGAACATTTTCTATATGCGAGATAGAGAGTACAATCACAAGTTTCTCAATTTATCATAACTTTTATATTGGGAAACTTTTAAGGGAAGCCTTTTTTTTAAGCAAGAAATTAGTATTGCCATTTTAATGTTTCTGCCGAAAATTTTAATTACAATTTGTCAATTTGCTTATTTTACAGATGATGTTTTGTGCTCAGTTTGTGCTGCCATGCGCTCAAAAAGATATTTGCATATTTGCAATCTCTATGCGGCCGATACAAAAATTTTGATTTTTTTTTTAATTTTTACATTGTGCTCAGTTAATGCTGCCATGAGCCGAAATAAAAAATAAACAAATTCGAATATTTTCTACTATAAAATAATTTAAGCACATCAATTTTTTTTACTAAGAGAAGAGACAAATAATTGTTCCCCCTTGTTCCGTTAGTATTTTGAGAAAATCACTCATTTGTAGTTTTGACGTCTGATGCGTATCTGCAATTTTTACGAAAAAAAATTAATTAATTTTGTAAAACACTGCCATATTTGATTTAGGAAAAGTTAAGCTGTTCTGTTTTGTGCTCAATTTGTGCTGCTATGTGCTTCATAAAAAAAAACATAATTTGAATCTGTGCTTCCTTGTGCCATAATTTTTTACGGATGATTTTTTTTTTGCTGTTTTTGGTCTATTTTGTGCTGCTATGCACCGAAACAAATATTGTCATATTTGCAACTCCTTCTATGGCCGAAAAACAATATTTAAAATTTGACAATTTTTCTTGTTTTTTGCTCAGTTCGTGCTGCTATGCGTACAAAAAGTTAAATACAAAATTCGAATATTTGCAATTATTACTGCCAAAAATAAATTTTGCGAAGCTTGAAGTTAACACCGCTGTTTTTGAAATTTAGAAAAAAAGAAAATTGTGCTCAACTTGTGCTGCCTTGTGCCATAAGTATTTACAAAATTAAGAAATTCTCCAATTTTACGACAAACTTTTTTTTAAATTTGTTGGTTAAAAAAAAACTGTGCTGTTTTGAGCTCAGTTTGAGCAGGGCATAAGTTGAGCACAATACAACACAAGTTGAGTACAATGCAGTACAAGCTACAAGCTGAGCACATTGTAGTACAATTTTTGTTTTTGGGTTTCTAAAAGGGTGGTGCTAACTTCACGCTATAAGAAATAGTTAACTCTGTACAAACTATCCCCTTAGTAGTATTTTTTTTTCAAACGGTACCTGGCAGCTCAAGTTTAGTACAAAAAACCTTTTTTTATTCAAGAAAATTATAATTGTCGGTGTTAACTTCACGCATATTCCACAATTTTTACATTGATTGTGGGTTGTTTTTTCTACTTTGAATGTGTTTTACCTTATAATTTGGATTTTGTTAAACGGCTGTAGTGACTCGATCTACATCGTATACTTAAAGCTGTTTTTAAATTTCATACAATTCTTGTAAGCGTTTTATAAAGGATTATTCAGCTCTTGGATTTAACTCTCATATAGCTCTTGTAAGCTTTTAATAAGGAAAATTACGTTATTAAGGATACATTTTTGATGTTATTAAGTTTTAACAGTCGTATTTTTAAAATAATTTTAACTAACTAGGCAGCTGTGCAACTCCAAAAAGTTACTTATAAACTTTTGTTTACTGTTGTCCTTAAGTTTTCTAACTTGGACAACGTCATCGGTTGTCAAAAATTTGTCTAACTTGGCATTTTATTTAATAAAATAAACCATATTTTTTCAAGTATTAAGAGTTTTCAAAAAACTGTGTAACTAGCCAACCGTCTAAAAAATCTAATAAATAAGGCTGTAACTCTTTAAAAACATACACACCGGTATGGTATCAATAAATCAAAATTCAAGAGAATAAACTAACTCACCAAAATATGTACATTAAACGAGTAATAAAGTTAAAAAAACGTCTGTCATTATTGCCAAAAACTAGAGATAAAACAGACGCTAGTGACACACATGCTTATTACAACTTCAAATAAGAGAGTGTATGTGCATAAGTTCACATTTTGTGAGAAAGTATATGTGCAGTTCAAAAAATAGTATTTGGTAACAGCAGAGTTCTTGTTGATTGTAGTAGATTTTCGTTAGGATTTTGAATTTAACGTGGATTAGCAGTTTATATTTTTATTGATATGAAATTTTAGTTCGTAAACTAACTCCTGATGAACTTTTTAGTTAATTTGTGAATTAAAAGATATGAGAGAGGGCTGACAATTTTGAGCAATTAATTAAGGATCTATAATATAACTAGATTCTATTGTTTTTTGAACAAATATCTTTTCATCTAAGCTATGTACGTATGTATATACCTATAATCAACAATTAAAAACAGAAATCCCACATTCAAATTAAAGTACAATCAACAAAAGCCCATTAAAGCCGCCACCTGCTTCTTAAAAAAAATCGATTAAAAACATTTTCGATCATTAAGGCGAAATAAAACAAAAAAACATAAATAATTAAACTTCCAATGTTCACCAGCTACGTATTGGTATTATTTGCTCCGACACATCGACATTGACCCAAATCATTAGTTCGAGGTCATTAAACATTATTTCACTTACTAACTTTCCGTTGAAAGGATAACTAAAATAAACAAAAAAAAACTTAATAATGAAGGCTACGATTAGATTCTTAGGTATATGAAGTGAAAAAACAAGTAGCTGTTTCATTATTATTTTATGAATTATGACTCCAATCTTATTTATTATATCTTAAGTACCTAAATGAGAATGAAATGAGTTGGAATGCGAATGGTTTTTCAAAATAAATCCTCTCTGACTACAGGAAAATTGATAGTTCATTTTTTCTTTTGTAACTTATGGGAATATAATAAATCTTGGTTCTCTTTTTGTTCTCATCTCTTGAACTCTTGATTTGTTTGTTTGTACTATTTTGAAAATTTAAGTCAATGCAATTTGCATAATGAAATGTAATGAGAGAATTCGATTTCTAATAAAGTTCGTCGTTTCTAAATTTCAGCCCTGAGTTATGAAATCGAGTCGAGATGATGAAGATTGAGGACATAATGGCGCCATTTTCTTTTTTGTTCGAACATTGCAACTACTCAAATATCATTCATTTAGTGTTTCAACACTGTGAGAGACAAAACTGCAAATCTGAATTGATATTCCTCGAGGGGAATTGTGGAGTCGGGAACAGGTGATTCCCTTGAAATTTCAATGGAAATCATAATTACTGAAAGGCTTGCGCATTAATGTGTAATAATTCCCAAAAGTCATTTGGTTTCATTTGATTTTAATTACTCTGGTGGTTGGAGTTAGTGTTTTCAGGCAAATATAAAGGTGGTTCTGATGGGTATGTAGCTATACCTACCTAATATATAATAACGAGGTATATTTTCACATAGAATTGGAATCATTATCATCAATCAGGATTATGATGATGGAAGCATCATCTGTGAATGGCATGCTTATAGGTCAGGTTGAAATGGTTTTAGTGCCTTGTTTTTCAGATCAATACTAAAGACTTTATACGAGATTTAATTGTGATTTATGAGGAGAAGTTTGCGTTGTACTATAATGTTTTAGAAATTAATTGGGGTAATTATGCTTAAAGCGTGGACGTTAAAAAAAGTTAGTTTATTGCGTTACTGTTGGATAAAAAAAAGCATAGGATAGATGAATTTCAAAAATAAAAAAGAATATCATTGATGTGAAAGTACATATATTCTTGCTTCACTCAATAGTGCCAACATCATGAACCACTGTGCACTTGATCATTTTAGCAATATACCTATAGCGAATGAAAAAAAAACTCCTACATGGAATCAATCGTGTGAGATTCTATCAGGTCTTGGTCTCAATTGAGATATTGGTGAGAAACTGTTTTTGGTTTCTTGAAATAGAAAATTGATGAAATCGAACTCAAGAAAACATTTGAAGCAAACAAAAAAATTACACATACGCCCCAGTGTACTAACTTCCTATTAAGTCTGTTGAAAGCAAAACAATGCCATTTTTATGATTTAAAATCACTTATTCATCTCATGACAATCGTATTCCATTTGTTTCGATATATTTTATTTCCACAGAGATAAGAATCTCTTCCTGCTTCGAGAATATAAAAGTGTCACAACATTAGAACCTTTGAAGTTTCCTCAATGATTCGTGTAATGTCTTCCATATTTGATTCCGTTCTCGTTTCAGTTTCTTTTAAATTGTAATTTTGCTATATGAGCCAAGTACATGAATGACAATTTGCGCCTAATGTACATATGTATGTGTTTTTTACGAACAATAGAGCAGAAAAAAAAAACAAAAACAAGGTACATATCTTTCAAAATCTATTTAATATTCAACTAACAACAACACACAAAATGTGCGAGATGCAAAACAATCCCAAAGAGTGTTCCTTTCCATATGGAAAATATACATTATTTGTATATGAAAAAAAAAAAAAAAAACATAACAAAATAAAAGACATGAATATGCTAATGAAATGACAGCGTTTTTTTGTTTGTTTCCATTTCGCCGGCTTTAACATTAAATTCGCCTTTTTTTGTTCTTTGTTTGTTGTTAAATGTCAAAATGGTGTTTGGCGTTTCGGTTTTGAATCGCTTAAGCTGTATGCCTATACCAACCTACCCACACTTTTTGTCACAACAACAATCATATCCAAAGTGCTTGACCCAAAAAGGAAGCGTTTGTTTTCTGAACGCGCGAAACCAATTCAAATGCATTTGGTTATGTTCTTTGCCTATTTTGTCGGGTTTTATTTCACTGTTGCACTTCTATTTTTGTGGTTTGCTACAACCTGAATATGGCCACGGCCAACAATGATGATGAGAAGACTTTATGATGATTCTGTTCCGTTGTTGCCGTTTCGATGATAGTGAGTCATTTATACGGTGCGGCACAGCGGTGACGAGGATAGCGAGTGACGACGGCAGAATCAGAGTTGGCCTCGAACGACCAACTTGTGTGTATTTTATGACTCAAGTTGGTTTTTGTTTTTCCCCATTTTAAAATTGCTTTGTAAAGTTTGTACCGTACCGTAGCCGTGCCGCATTTTGCATCGATATTTATGGCATCGTTTGAGCGCGTTATTGTTTTTGAATTTCAAGTACCAAAATTATCTTCCAATTTAAGTTTTCTTGCTACATTTGCAATGGCGCACGGTGATGGAAGCAAGCAGCACTCGTAGCAATTGGAGAAAATTCACTTTCACCCTCAATGCCGCATATTCTGTAGGTATATATCCTGCGGCTGGTAATGGTATTATTTTTAGCGGTCAATCAATATACATACTTTCACTTGTGTTTGATTTTTTTTATTTGAAACAGTTCGAATGTGAAGGTCAACGAAATCGAAGACAGTTGTTTTGTTAGAAGAGGTGAAAATAACCAAATTCAAATTCTTTAAAATGGAATGACAGAATAGAATAAAATAGTATAGACCCGAAGTTAGTAACGATTGTGGATGCGTTCAAAAAGTTATCCCATTCAAAACGAAGTGTTCGTACAGTGTTAAAGATCGCGTTCACTCGAACAATCCATCCAAACGATATTGTTCTCGAGATTCGCGTATGCGATTAAATTTTAAAAGATTTTTCATTACGATTGGTTTTCATCGAACGCTTATCCGCTGCAGATCATCCTTTCCAGTGGACTATTCAATGCTGGATCAAGTCGATCGGTTCAGTTAGTCCTGTCGAAAACATTACTGCTGAGTATGAGAGATATGAGATTGAGAGCATCCTCTACCGATCTCGATGATTTACAAATTAATTATAATATGACATAATACTATAACAAATTGGATGATGTGAATTTGAATGCCATGCGGTTTCAATGACAACGTAGGACATTGAACGACGATTGAAGGGAAGAGTTATTTCTTGCAGAAATGACGTCAAATGGCCACCAAAATCGTTTTGATTTGACGCCATTAGACTTCTTTTTGTCGGGTTTTCTGATGTAATTGAGATCTGTTTCAACAAGACGCAACCAACTTATCCCCCAAAAGCGAAGCATAAGCTACCAGACCTTCACTCAAATTCAGTCGGAATTATGCAGCATAGTTATTGCCAAGTGGTCATCTTGGATTCGTGCTAAAGCGCGGCTGAAAACTTAGCTATGTCATATTCCATACATAATGGCATACAATGGGCCTTTATAATACCTACCTGTCACACAGCTTGCTTCTTTTTATTTTTACATCGACCCGCTCTAATTGGAAAAACTTTTGTTTGTTTCCTATCTGTCAAGTCACAAAGTGCCAAATTCCATTGGACGTTTGCTGACGTTTCAAAAAAATCTATTTTTCTCTCCCCCTCTCTTCCTCTCCATTTCCATTTCCATCTCAATTTCAATAGCACGTGATCACGAACAAAGATCCCCATTTTCTTATGATCTTGACAGATGCGCACATGTAAACAGATATGAAATTCATAATGCCATTACCCTAGGCCGTTTCCGAAAATGCCATCTACGTCAAAACTGCAATTGCGGAATATTCTTAAACGCAAATTTCAAAAGTCTTCTGTTCGAAAAAGCAAATACAGGGGCCAAATTACAGCCTTAGTGATCGAGTGAACGAGTGCCATCGGTGATCGAATGAACGAGTAACCACTTCAAATTTTGGTATACCTACTTGGTTCCTCGAAATGTGAGCGAAAATTTCACACTCACACAATTCAGTCACACATTACTCGACAACTGATGCGGCCCCAGTTTTAATTGCATTAGTATTGTGTTCGAAAATATAGTTTGTTAAAGTCACATGTTCGAAAGCATCATCTGTGGTATTTAGAAGCGAGAGAACGCATTTGTAAACGTCAAATGCATTCGCTTAAATATAGACCTACGTTGATCAAAAAGATTTTGTGCAAAGAGGATATCTAACGATAGAAACAAACAAAATGCTGCCAGCTGAAAGAGACTCTTCATCTAGAGTGTAGGTGTGTAGGTCTTCTTTCAATTCATCGTCAAACATGACGAAGCTTTCCTTACTAACTGGAAGCCTGACAGCAAGTCTTTAATCGCTAGCAATACTTCTGTGCCATCAACTAATGTGGTAGATATCCTTGAAACCTAGTGCTACCTCGGGTGTACCTCAGGGAAGTCAACTTGCCCCTCTTCTATTCATATTTGATGTAAATGAAGATGTATCATAAATACGATGTTCTATACTGAAATTCTTATATTTCCTTATGATATGCAAATTTTCAAGGTGAATTCATTTTCCATTCCTTAGTAGGCATATTTTGACAGCTTTACATTTTGGTATCGTAAGAACGGTCTTCCTCCTAACCCTTTTTAATGCCAAACAATTACTTTCTCAAGTTTAAACAAGTTGAAAATTCGTTTGATTATTCCATTTCGCAGCACATACTCCTCTCGTGTATTTTAAGCTTCAAGGACTTGGGTGTTCGGTTAAATTGAAATTTTAAATTCACTGAACACATTAAATATGCATTGTAAATATGTATTCCATTCTTGGCTTTGTAAAATGGTGGGCAGAAAAATTTAACGACATTTTGTTTTACAACTTCTGTTATGTACGAAAGCATCTTGGACTTCTTCTCTATCTCTATTGGCTGGTTTTCCATAAAGATTTGTATTCCAATTTTTTGCTGCCAAAAACCTCCACACACAGGTGGTGCTGTATACGCTGAATCCTAAATCACGTCGTTAAGTCAAATTTATTCTCGAATAAATAACTGGACCTAAAACTAATTCCCATAATGGAAATCGTGCGTGGAGCTAGATAATGGATTTCATCAGCTGGGTGCAAAATTAAATTTTACTCACGTATTAATCACTTTCTTCTTCAACAGATACAAAAAAAATATAGAACGAAATCAAAGCTTCTGAATATTCCCATTTTTTTTTTGTAAGCTCAATTTATTTTCCTAATTGCTGAATTAATCGTAAAATTCTTAGAGCACTTACGGGGATAATGAAGTGCTTGTTCTATAGGATTAGCGTTTTGTGGTGGTTATTCATCCGAACTAAACGCACAAGGACCAAGCAGGAAAAAAAGTCTTTTCATGATTTTTTTTTTATAATTTTGGTAATTTGTTTGATGAGGGAGCTTTATAGAGACAAAGCGAGAGAATCTACTTCTGAGTTAAATGGCTTACAATTTGCTAAAAGCTATTAAAAGCGCGTTGTTTTCTTTTTTCCTTCAAGGACTTTTTTTTTGTTGCGTTATTGACAGAAGTTGGTATTGAGACCTTGTATAGGTTAGAAGTCATATTGTGATTGCTATAGGACTGCGGCATTATTATGAGGCTACAATTTTTTTTGAGATGAAAAGGTTATAGCACCAACGCATCGGTGTCAGTTGGTGGTGCTAATATAGTGATTCAAAGGGTGATGGCAATTATTTCGAAATTATGTTGGTACAAATATGCAAATTACACATGTGGCCAATTAGTGCAGTAATCTGCAAATGCGTGCTAATTAGACAATGACCTACAACTGGTGCAGTGTAAAGTTTGTTTAAACACACAAAGCTGAGAGTACAGAGTAGATATAGGCTGGAGGCTGTTATGGTGATGACGATGAGGTAACGAGGTTTTATTTACATTTTATATTAAATTTTGCTTTTAACAAACAAAAAGTGAACCACACATTTGCTTTTAGTCGGATTCCATTAGTTTTTTTTTAAATATTTTTCTTTTCTAGAAATAGATTGAAAATTAAATTTCACCACAATGATTCCTAATTTTTGTGAAGTTTTGAGGGAATTACAAAATTGTAGCTTTCACTACAAATCGATGAGGAATGAGGATGAGGACAGATGAGGAACTAACTGTATTTTGATTTATTATGAAATATTTCAATCGAAATGCTTCCGCTTGTTCCCGAAGCAAAGACTATGGGCGTTTTCGAAAACGTCATCTGCTTCAAAAATGCAATTGCAGAATGTTTCTAAACGCAAACTGCAAAAGTCTTCTATTGGAAAATGCTAATACAAATATTGCTCCATTAGCAGTGTGTTCGAAAATGCAGCTTGCTGAAGTCACATATTCGAAAACATCATCTGCAGGGCAGCTGTGCAGTAAATAAATCGGTTTGAAGAACAAAATATTGAAAAGCCAGAGAGCGTGTTCGTAAACGTCAAATGCGTTTAAAATTAAATTAATTTTTAATTTAAATCCAACGATTGTATATTTGACGACCGCAGTATTTGCATAAAAAATTACGTTCATTTGACGAACAAATTGACTTTGATTTGACGTTTTCGAAAACGGCTTATAATTTTAAAACTTCGGTTGCTTTGAATTTTTATCCATCGACATAGTAGCCATTCTGTAATGAAATTTGACAGTCAATGACTTGTGACATAGGGAGCATTTGACGTTCTTATGTTTAATAACTAAAAGCGATTTTCTTTTTTAGCTTCGACCATAGCACAGGAGCTGTCAAATAGAGATCTGTGTTTCTTTCGATCAGACTTGGAGTACGTTATATGCGCTCAGAATTTAAAAAACGAACGAATAGAGCAAAATCCCAAACGCAGCCAAATTCACTCTTTCAATTGGAGCATGTAAGTGAATGCAAAGACTGCAAATGAATGAAAAGAACGCAAAGAATGCATGCACTCCTAAACGATTGCATTCAATTGATGTTGTAAGATGGCATGGAGAATATTTATTGCAATCTTTTTAAGTCAAATGAATAGTGATTGCAGACTTCAAAGTCGCAGCCTCAAAATGAAATCAATGAATGCAAAAACTCACAAAAAATTGCATTCTTTTACAATCCTGAATTGGAATTATTTTTATATGAAATAATACATTCATGCTCATATTTAAGGACACTTCAAACATAAACTTGACTCAGTTCCCAACTTCGACATAACTTTATTTAAAATTTTGAAATTTGAGATCATGTTCTGTTTAGTTAGTTTATGTTTCTGTTAGTATGTACGAAATTTGTATAAACTTACTTACTTAGGTCCTCGGACCTGTTTCATCCGTGAGTTTCCCCTTGCAGGGCATATGGCCGCCAAGTACTTCTAGGTCGGCCCACTCCTCTGCCTCGCTGCGTGAGAGGGTTCCATTGCATCGCTTGATTCACAATGCACTCTGGACCTTTTCGAAGCGTGTGTCCAATCACCTGCCACTTACGTTTTCGTATTATAGAGTCGATGGTTTCCTGACCTGTCCTCTCATAAACAATCGTTGGTATTTAGTATTTAGGCTTCAAGAGTTGTTTCTCCATATTTTGGACAGCATTTCCGAACGCAGCCTAGAGACAATACTCTCAAGATATTGAAAACTCTCTACCATCTCTACTGGTTGTCCAGTAAGAAAAAAGGTTTAAGGCTGATCCTTTTTGTTTTTGCCATATTGATCTCAAAACCCAATTATTTCAACTTCTCTCCCTGACCTTGTTGTCATTTCATGGAGATCAACGATCCGATGAGAAAGTAAGTATACGTGTCGTCCACGTAGTAAAGATGTTTCATTCGGAACAGGAACAGTATTGGTGACAGTATACAACCCTGTCTTACCCTACTATGGATTTCGAACTCCTCGAACAACCTTCCTTTATTCAAAACGTGACATTTGGATCCATCATATGGCGGCTTAGTAAAATAATAGCAATCAATTTACCCGAGATGCCCCTCCTGCGCAAATCAAGTCAGATGAATTCTTTATAGACACTATCAAACGCCTTTTAGAATTCAAGGAACAGCAGGTGAAATGACAATCGATATTCAACGCACTGTTCGATGATAATTTGCAAGGTGAATTGGTCTTCACAGGAAGATCCAGTGTGGAATCCTGCTTGTTCGGCATCAAGCGTGCCTTCGAGGTGGTTTTCTATTCGCTCCAGTACAATTTTTTGGATACAGCAGGCAGCACGCAAATTCCTCTCCAGTTTTCGCACTGCGTAAGGTCTCCTTTCAAGGTTTAAACGAGACTGTAAAACTGAGGCTCATTGTTGTATCTAAAAGTTTAAATAAAATATTTTTCTATACAAAAAAGATAAGTCTAAAACCATTAAAGAAAACCTTAGTTAACCTTGGAGCGCTTCTTTCGTCGAACTACACGAATGTGGAATGCTTTATCTAGCTCAATTTTTCGCTCCCATTTGCAATATTCAGAAATTCAAACCCAATGCATTGGTATCTTATTTTAAATTCTCTCCAACTTTCCTAACACGCCTCAATTTTAAAATTCTAGACCTCTTGAACATAAGAGCAAATTCATTGTTAAAGTAAACAGACATTTTCAGTTAAAGTGTTTTCCAAGAAATTAGAAATTAGATGATTGCTGTTCAACTCGTGTCTACACCTGATTGCATTTTGTTTCCTTCAAGTTCTTCGGCTTCGCTCTTAATTACGAGTACCTACTTACATTTCCTTCTTATTAGCAATTGCATTGCTTAATGTATCACAATTAATTAACAAAAAAGTCGTCATTACAAAACATTCATCAAAATTGCTATGGAAACGGTCTTGTGTTATTTTTTTAATTTTATTTTTATTTCAATTTATTTTTATTTCTATTGGAGTGGTTTGTCTTTTCTTCTTCACTCGTAAGTTTTATCTATTTTTTTTCGTCTGCCTTAGACAAGGCGCCGAAGTAGACACTAATTTTGCACATGCCATGACGGTGTGTATTAGTCAACTTTTTATTATTGTTTTTTTTTTTCTCTTTTATCGAAATAAGTTGAGTAACTTGAACGTCATATGGCGATGTCTCCGCTTTGTACACAAAAAACACAACTAAAGAAACCAGAAAAGATACAAACAAAAAATAAAAACAAAAATCTTTAAGTAACGATATCGTTAAGATGCTTATTTACACTTACCAGCTCAGCTTATAGTTTTGCTATTGAATTTATTTAAAAAAAATAAATAAATGTTTAATTTTATTGTTTGTTGAGCAAGCATAATAGTTAAGTGGATTTTATTTGTTTATTTTTTTTTATATATTTCATTGGAAAATAATTCATCTCTGGTTAAACACAATTAGTGGGCGAAATATACCAATTCCAATTGGATGAATACACTGGTTTTTGAGTTAAAGTTTGCTATTCACGAACAACAGGATTTTCTGGTTTGAAATATATTAAAATGCAGGAAAGAATTTCAAATATTCCCTGCGGAAGTGGTCCAGCAAAACAAAGAGAACACAACAACAAAAAATAAAGTTGCTTTTATTATTGTGTTTTATGTGGTTAACATTTAAGACTCCTCCTGGGTTGCGTGGGCGAATGAAAAACAACATTAATTGAGTTTATTAAATGAAAAAGAGGAAAAAAAATAAACCATACCACATAGAGGAGGTAGTATAGATGGAAGCGAAGATTATAAGAGGAAAATCCACTGCTGATTGTATGGTTGGGGGTTAGATGAAAACTATGAAAAGGATAATAATAATAAATATGGTCTATGGTTTAATTTTGCAGAATATTTATGAGTTTATGAGAAAATATTTATATTTTATGGCAAGTGAGAAACTTATGTCCGAGGGAAATGTTAACAAGGAATGTGTTTACGGCGTGGTAAACAGAATATCCTTACAAGAATAATAAGATTATGATAATGGGATATATTTTTTTTTATTTAAGAAAATTTAAATTGAGCTTTTATGAAGGGTTTGCGTTGTTATTTAATAAAGTCCTGTTTGAGTCCTTAAAAGTAAAATTCTTGAACTTTGCATAAAATATGATTATCTCCCGTGATAAATTTTATTTTTGATTCAATGGTGAATCTTAAAAATAAATTGAGAAGCTTTCTGCTCTGTTAGAGGTTTTTTTTTTATAATCCATCAACAACATTCCCATTCTTTAATAGAATTTGACAATTTATAGCTTGATGATTCAGCATCATAAGAAAAATATTTAAATAACTTCATACACATTACAAAGGCAATCCGCATTCAATCCGCAGTGCCCGGTCCGTACGTGTATCCGAATGCAGAGAGCTGAAAATTGCATATGCATGAACTTGCCTAAATAATTTTGACGTTTCTGCCACTATTAGAAGCATTGGAGGATACATATAAGATATGTTCCACAACGAGTTTCGAACTGTTTGAAACCGCAGGACTTAGTATAAACCCGTTCCACAAGTAAAATTTTGTACTGGCGCGCACTAAATCTGGCGGTCTGAAGCTGTTTGAAAAATTTAGGGAGCAGGTTTATTGCGTCACTCATTGTGTTACTCGGCTCATACACTGAGAAAGATAGGTTCTATATGTACGTGAAAGTAAAAGAAAAAAGATTTCATCTCAAGTTCACCGAAGCACCCCTTTTAAAAATAATTCTCGGCCATATTCTACCTGAATTTTAATTTTCCTATCTTTTATGATTCTTGATAAGATCGATCAAGAAAGATAAAAGCCGTGGTCGAAAACGTCATTTGCGTATTCTGTTCGAAAACGCAAATATAAATTTTACTACATTGAAATTGTGTTCGACAATGTATCTTGCTTAATACTACGTTTCTACCGAACATTAAACCGAGATTTAATAAGATGCCAGACATTTATTCAAATCTCGAAGATTTTCCATGCAAATTTATTTCGTAAATCTATTAAGGTCGGATTTAATGTTGTTAAATCTTCTAAGACAAATAGTTTTCCAAATCGAACTAACCTATTCTCTTATGGTGCTGAATGATTTATTCATGGTTGCATTCAGTTCTTTATTGTTTGACACAAATGAAACATTTCATCTCACTTCCACTTCATTAGAAATAATGAAACCCCATTTGCTTTTGAAATCTGCTTTGAGAGTTAATCTTCTTTTTAATAATTTTATGCAGTGGAAACACCACATTAATCTCCTTCCTCAAATCCCGGGTTATCTTTTCGTGGAAATGTAGCAAGTAGCATAAGTCACATGTTCGAAAACATTATCTACGGTGTAGCTGTGCAGTAAAAAAGAATCGAGTTGACGAACAAAATATTGAAAAGCCAGCGGGTGTGTTCGTAAACTTCAAATGTGTTTGCTAGTTAATTAATTGACGTTGATCAAACTGGTTTTATACAAGCAGGACATTACATATTTAACAATCGAAGTATCTGGGTCAAGAAATGACGATCATTTGACGATCATATATCCTTTAATTTAACGTTTTCGAAAACGGCCAGGGATTTGCATTCTATGATTTTCGAATGACATGATCAAAACAAACAAATTTCAAGAATCCTATTTGTTGAATTCTAGACGGGTCAATTTATTGTAAATAATACCTCCAAACCTCTTGAAAAATTAGCCTTCATACTTAAATAATATTTTTGAGGAAAAGTGTCAAAAATAAAAAAGGAAAACTTACTTATTCGTTTCATTCAGTGTAGTGACATAAATATGAGAATGTCATTTGGTTAATGAATAGTTCAGGGATGCTATCGAAAATACTAAACAACACTACCGTCCTCTCACCTTCAGATTGAGAAGTATCTTTGAGGAAATTGTGGAGAAAAATAGCATATTTCTTGTGATTGACAATGTATTAATGTTTAAATTTTAGTAAAGAGTTTTCCAAGAACGCGTGCATTCTTCTTTCTGAATAACTTATTTGTATGATTACTTTGCTTGTATGTAAATATGAGTAAGTAAAAAATATTCGCAATCTCATTTTTTAAATTATTAAAGAAAAGGAAATGCTATTTGTCGAATCGACACTGCTTTCTTAGGAGAACCGGAAGATCTAATTATGTACTTTTGAAATGTTTGCTTAAACACTTTCAATTGGAGCAGAAGTAGGAGTATGAAGTGAAACACTGTAGCGCCTCATGATGTAACCGATCTTTAAATTGTAGAGGCTTGCGTACAAAATCTCAATTTTAAATTTCGCATTAAAAAATCTCACAATTCCAAAATATCGTTTTATCATCTCTCAATGCGAAATCCCACTTTTAACTTACCGTTTCACCAAAATGTTAAGATTCTTCTTTAGGTTCCATATATATAACATGTTCAGTTGTTGTCACTTGTCAGTGACGCTAATACCACACCCCTAAATATAAAACTTTAAATGTTTTGTTTTGCCATTTTTAACGACTGTTTGTTTTGTGTTTACATACGCAGTTGATCAAACATAATCAAATTTCTTTGCCTTTCAAAAGACTTTTTGTGTTCTGACTCGTGATTTTAATTCATTCAACTCTTTTGATTGAATACAACTTCTTTTTTATAAATTTGCAGCAGTCTTCCATCGATCTTCATTAATTTATTAAAAAAACAAAAACATAAAGATTGGGTTCAACAACTTAAAAATATCCATCATAATCACAGAATCCGAAATATGTATAAAAAAAAACACCCAAAATCAAAAGCTCTTTAAAAAATGATTTAAATTACGAAAATTGCCCAAAACAACGCCCTTAAATCCGCCTAATATTATTCATTTCTTGTGATAAATCTTTCTTTTAGCGTGCAAACCTAGAAAGTTAATGATTGACAGGTGAACTCTGCAGAGCAACTGCTGTTTTTTGTTTCAGATGTTCTTCTTCAGAAAATCGACGCACATGCCAAAAAATTCCACAGCTTGAGTTAATTGTTTTTTTTTTTTTTTTAAGTAAAAATTCTTCCTTATACTTTGCTACATCCGTTTACTCGGATCTATACGTTCGTCTGTCGTCCTGCTATAGCTGGCTGACTAACCAAAACGAACGATGGCAGACGGACAGACAAGAAGGCAACCATCGAACCAGACCAACCATCAGCAGCAGTGGTGGTGGTGGAAAGAGGAGCTTGAACGTCTTTTTAACCAGCTACTGGAGTAGAAGAATGCAGATAATAAATTCCCTCAACCGGAAATTATATACAACACGTATTCCACACCATGTATAGACAACTATGAGGGGAATAACTTTTCTTTAGTGTTTCTTCGATCTTCATTTAATAGTTGACCTTTTACAGACCATCAAGAGAGCAAGCACAGTCTTATAGCATAATATGACGTCAATGGAGAAGGGTTTCTACTCTGTTTGTTTGTTCATTTTTTTTTTTTACATCGGATATCAACTGCAAACAAGAAGGAAATAAAGTAGAAAATAACGATGAAACCAAAATGTTATACCACCGCACTTTTCATATTGAAACAGATGTTATTAACCCTAAGTAGTATTAAACCGCCATGAACATACTTTTGTTGATATATAGCTTTGGCCAGCCAACCAACTTGAAGGATGTCAACATCCTTGAAATACTTTCAACTTTTTTATAGCTTATTGATTGAATTTCTCTTTTAAGGCCTATTAAGTGAGTTACGAGTTTAAAATAGGGAAGGCCTATAGGCAATGGCGGTCAAATGGCAAGTTGTTGGCATAATGCCATGAGAGCACTTATAACAGAAAAACACACAGGTAAAAAATCGAGCAGTGTGAGAGGGCATTGTGCGGCTAAGAAGGCAATATTTATGGCAAAGTTGCAAGGATAGATATTATTTTAACCGACATTTTTGTGATGAAGTACCAGGGGATATGTTAATTTTTTTTTAAGTTTTACAGCACGTTCAGCTTAAAGAATGATAAAGCCTAAATATATTACAATTTAAATATTTTTGAGTGTTTTTTTTTTTTTCTAAACAATAATTAAAATAGTAATTGCAAAGTCTCTGCATTAAGTTAAACCGAAAGTTATTGCCCTTTCCCTTCCCATCTTGAATTAATGAATTTTAAACAATTGAAACACTTGGTAATCAATGCAAAGCACCAATATCTTAGACGTGCACACATTTTGAATTGCAGAAAACATCGACTCTTGACAATTTCCTTGTTGCACAAAATTAGAAGCTCGACTGTCAAACAAAAGAAAACTGCGATAATGCAACCGCCCAAGAAAAAAAAAAACGATTTTGGACACCTTATGTGCGAAACAGATTGTGCTGGTGCTGGTGCTGGTGCTGGTGCTGGTGCTGGTGCTGGTGCTGGTGCTGGTGCTGGTGCTGGTGCTGGTGCTGGTGCTGGTGCTGGTGCTGGTGCTGGTGCTGGTGCTGGTGCTGGTGCTGGTGCTGGTGCTGGTGCTGGTGCTGGTTCTGGTGCTGGTGCTGGTGCTGGTGCTGGTGCTGGTGCTGGTGCTGGTGCTGGTGCTGGTGCTGGTGCTGGTGCTGGTGCTGGTGCTGGTGCTGGTGCTGGTGCTGGTGCTGGTGCTGGTGCTGGTGCTGGTGCTGGTGCTGGTGCTGGTGCTGGTGCTGGTGCTGGTGCTGGTGCTGGTGCTGGTGCTGGTGCTGGTGCTGGTGCTGGTGCTGGTGCTAGTGCTGGTGCTGGTGCTGTTTTACACTTAAAGCATATCTTAAGTTTCCACAGTCTGTGTACATTCACATATCAAGAACATCAACAACCACTGCCTGAGTTAGCCGAAATATTTTTGGTCTTTCAAAATATAAGGCTTTAAGGCCTGATGGATGTAGGAACCTAGGTAACTTAATTAACAGGAAATATTGGAATATCAGTTTAAAACTGCATTTTTGCAGCTACTAAATGTGCATTATGTACAGCAAACAATTTCTAATCAGATTCACCACAACAAATGTGAATATTGGCTTTCAATCTGAAATATCGACCTTTGACATAATTCATACACAGTGACAATTACTAATGTTTCAAAAGTCGAGATTCATCATTTTCTTATTGGTCAAACACCAACCAAGAAATGAAATGCTGCTGTGGTCTTCAAAAAGGCAATTTCGTTGTGTCATTTTGTATGGGAAATTTCGTTTCATATCAGCAATGCACTTATCATAAAGTTCATTTTTATGATACTTTAATCGACACGTGTAGATTAATGTCCGGATTTGACATCCCTGTTTCAATCGAATCAACGTATGTACGTCAATCCGAACTGTCCTCCGAGCTGTCATCCGAGTTTGTTTAAAATTTTGTTGTGTCATTTTGTATGGGAAATTTTGCATTATGACGACAGAGCCGACTTTGACTTGCAAATTGTGCAGTAGTGCTAGACCGGCAAGTTCAACAAATTCAAAAATTCAATTGGATAGTTTGTTGCTCCATGATCATTTGTAACGCGATCAACCGATTTTACGAAATGCAGGTTCCTATGTGGTTTGATTTTGATTTTTTATAATGATATTATCGATGTCCTTCGCTGCTAAAAATATCACGCGTTCACCCAAGCGCCAAGCAATCGTGACATTCCAGTTATCTTTCCAGTCAGTGCTGGAAATTGGTTGGTTGGTGGGTGGAAAAAATCGAAACGTCACATTTAGGTTACGACAAATAAAAACTAATAATTGCTCGATCTCGCTCTTGCTCGCACTTATTCTGTGCAAAAAACCGTTCCAACGATATATTATTTATATGCCTTCGGCTTTTGTAGACCGCGTTAATTGTACCACAAAATTCGTGTTTGCCATTTTATTATATTATGCTCAGTTGTCAGATGTAAGTCTAACAGCTTTAGCATTGTGTCCGAGAACACAGCTTGCTAGAGTCACATGTTCAAAATCAACGTATCTGCGGTTCAGCTGTGCAGGACGAAAAATCGAGCTGACGAACCAAATATTGAAAAGCAAGATAGCGTATTTGTTAATATCAAATGCAAGCAAATTGACAGAAGTTGACCAAACTGATTTTGTGCAAGCAGGACGGTTGCATATTTTCGACTTTGGTTTGACTTTTTTGAAAACGGCCTGTGTGTTTGCACTTCAAAGGCATTTCAAATTATTTTTTTTTTAAAATGGCACAAGGGTCTAAAAAGAGGTTTGCCATACCTGGCCTATATCATTGGAAAGGTCTCAATGAGTGCTATTTTTCTTGTCTGAAAAATTCTAATTCTGAATCTCCATTCTCCTTTTACCGAATTCCGATTTTAAGTAAACATTTGACTTAAATATAATTATTTTTAACTTAGAATTTTATCTGATAAAATGATTATATTTTTTTATTTCTCTTTCTATTTTCAGGTAAGTTTTCGAATTGATTGACTACAAGTATGCAGTAAGAACATAATAATATTATAATTTTTTTTTTTGAAATCATTGTTGAGTTTTTTTTTCAAAATAACTATGATTGATATTTCGAAACTATGTTCACAGATTTACCACATTTTGGTTTTTGAAATCAGACTTAGGTATATTTTTTTTCAGATTTTTGTTCATGACCTCAATGGAATTTAGTTTTGCTTAAGACCTTTAACATAATATTTTCGAAAAAAATGGTTCTTAACTCTATATATTTTCAGAATTTCTTTTAGAAAAATAATAATTTATTTCAAATATTACTACCCAAACAGATCCTTGGCTATCAGAGTGTTAAAAACCCCATAGGGGTTTTTTTTTCTTTTTTAAGAACCACACAAACTATTATAAAATTTCTTTCCACACAAATCGAATTCTAATGCAAATTGTATATATCCAGAGCACGCAGAGAACTGCATCATGAGGTAATTTGAATAATTTATTATTCACGCTTTGGGCGATAACTATAAGATTGAGTGTGCATCAGACTCTCAAGAAATCTATAGAACAAAATCACTGAATGTCTTTGATGACGAAGTCAATGATGACGACGCACATGACAAGAATAGACGCCAACACGAACGAATTACACAGAAACCACAAAACTCTCTCTGATGTCGATGCAAGAATCTCACTCCGAAGGAACATTCAATTGCTGCTGCAGAAAAAAATCATGTTCCATTTGGTATTTTGAATGCAATTTCGATTGAGGCACAAAATGTAATTGTCAAATTGGGCATTGAGTGGGTATGCATACAACATTTATTCTTTGGTTAATAATAAATGCCAATGGAATAAAGGTATATTCTGACGATTATATGGCTACGCCAAATGATAATGGGCGTTTTGAATTCATTTTTCTTTCATTTAAGTCGTGCGTCGTCGTGTCAATTGTTACCTTACCGCGTCTTTTCAGATAGGCTCTGTACACCTTTTGTCTCTGATACTAATTTAAATATCAAAGACAATCCGAATCTCGGTCTTAATTTTGTGATTTAAAATTACCGAGAATTAGCTTTAAAGTTTTGAAGAATTTCGAATTAATGCTGACGAGGGATTGTGCGCATGCAATGCATTGAGGGCAAATTATTCTTTGCGTGGCTTGAGAAAAAAAACACTGAAAGAAGAATAGTGCCTACTTTTTCTGAAGAGTCTAACATCTCGTCACCGTCATGGGCAGTTAGCCTTTGAAATTCTTGCCCCATTATCGTTCTTACCAACTTCATTCAAACTGTCTTCACATACCCATGAGTGAAGCTTGACTATCTGTAATTTCAAACTTCGAACTGAACATTTCGACTAAGACCCACCTGGAAAAGCTCCAAGTTTAGCCGAAAACATAGAAACTTTAAGATAAGGGAAACTTGTTAAATACTCGTGAGGCCCTTGCTAGTAAAAACTCAAGCAAGTTTCTCTAGGTAAATAGTTTGCTAATAATGGTGAGGGCCTCAACAGTTGCGATAGTTACCCTTTCTTGGGCCGTTTTAGCATCAGTGAAAAACTTTGTTAGGCCTCGTTGAAAACTAGAGCGTTTCTCCGTGGGAAAATGCTAGTAAACTGTCATTTCGGTGTAGAAAGTTTGATGTTTAAACCATAATTCTTAGCAACATTCCTCACTTTAGTTTTTTATTCATCAGTTCACAACTTAAGGGCATTGTTTTTGGAAACTTTAGTTCACTATTTTGTTTACTCACTCTCCCTTGCTAATTAAATCCAGGGGAGGGGACCTACAATTTTTTTCCGAGTCCGAACGGCTTATTCATGACAGGCATTCTCTTGGAGCATTTGTCAGTTTGTCACAAGAGGCAGTACCTCTGGAAAAACATTTCTTTTTTAAGGTAGCAGCGAAATTTATTCAATAATGTAGTTGATAGATCGTTGATAATGAAATATCTCAAACTCTTTGCAAGGAACTGGAGATTAGTCTTTTCCTTAGAGGGAATTCCATGGCACCAGGTATCCGCATTCTCGGAAGTGGTCTTTAAGGATTTCCGTTATTTCAAACTGGCTTCCTATCATCCAAAATCTACGTGCCTTTCCTTCGGGAAAATCCTCTATCGTTTGCAAGAAACTGGAGACTAGCTCGTTCCTCGAAGGGTCTTCCAGATCCCCAGGTTTTCCCAATTTTGAAAGTGGCGTTTAAGGTGTTTCATCATTTGAAACTGACTTCCTCTCATCCACCATCCTTTGCAAGTAACTGGTAATCCAGTTTCCCATCCGCACCGCTAAGTTCCTTAGAGGTTCTTCAAGAGCAACTGTATACGTATCCGTTTTTCCGATGATCCCCCTCCATGCGCTATCTGAATTAAGACCTGCGGTGAAATCCCGCAGAGCTCTGAACCTCTCTTCTTTTTTTCAAATGTTGTTCCAACGAGATGATTTAGATATAATAAGGTCTGCCTTAGCAGAAACCCGCGAAGTATGATAGGACCTTGGTTACTCTTTAATCCGACATCGTTTAGAATCGATAATAACACGCTTACCCCTTGGCTACACACCATCCAATAATCACCAATCTTGGTCCACTTTACTTCAGTTCTTATAGTTCGTAACTCCTCAAAACTTAAAACCATTTCGTTTGCCCCAAGGACGATATGTCAGCTAAATCTTTGAAACTTTAGCCATATCGCATAACTACGAGGTGACTTTGCCTTGCAGATATTCCAAAGAGCAAGGGAAAACTAAAATCACAATGCCAAAATTTATAGTGCCTTCCACAAAAAAAATCATAATCCCTATGCACATTTGCCTTAGACCTGTTGTCGTAACGTACCCACACCCTCACAATGAAAATCCCATTAATTCCAACTCAACATTATCCTAAGATTTCAATGCATTATTATCAATTAGTAGAACTTCCTGCTCATTTGCTTTGGCACTCTTTTCTATAGCATACACTGACCCACTTACAATTCTACGTTTTCCTCCTCATTCTCATCCAAGCAGCACAATGCCTCTTCCAAAAATCGTATAATCCCAAAAATGTTCGTGTGCACTTTTTGGTAAAGTTTACTGCTTTTACAACAAACGGCTTTGAAAACAGTTCTTCCTGCTGCCAACAGCACACTTAACACTCGCCATGAATATTGTTAAGTACAACAATAGACTATACTACACTATGATGCTGGGCTTCCTTCCCTCAGGGAAGCGAAAAAAGAGAAAACTTTTCTTCTGTTTTTTTCTTTTAACTCCCCATTTAGAAAGTGAGGGCGAGTAATTACTTTTCCCACATAGCTTCTGCCGGCAACGTTCGATTGTAGATAATATTTTAGAACTTTCAATATGGTAATAAATCTGTAGCTAAAGTTTTCCCATATCGCTCGTTTTGGTTGTCGTCACAGCAGCGGGTCTGTCGTACATTTCAATTCCAAATGCATTTCGAATGCATTGCATATATATAGGGGAATTTAAATTTTGTTTTAAATTTGATTTTTGGATCGGAGCCAAGAAAATACTCTTTTTATTTATCTTTTTTTATAATTGTACCTAGAAGGGGATAAATTGTGTACTAAAATAGAATAATCTGTATTCAATATACGTATTGTTCTCTTATCGATAGAATCTTATTTAAGACTGTTATCTTCGCAGTTTTTTTTTCAAGACGCATTTGTTGCATGCTCAAAGATGTATGATGATGACTCCAAACTGAATCTTACTTTCAGTTAACACTGGTCAACAAAATTTAATTTTTTTTGTTACAGATACCAAATAATGATTTTCTGTAAGTTTTTGGTGTGTTGAACTCGAATCTGAAGTCAGAAAAATTCCATCGGGCTACGGTTTTGAGATTAAATACATTTGGTGGCGCAACAGCTCGTGGAGAACCAGGACCTAGTGACTTACAACTCTCAACCATTCCTGTGTGCGTGTTATTGGTTGGAATGGAGGGGACTTACAATTTTTTGCCAAGTCCGAACGGATAGATGAGAAGCACTTATTCATGGCAAGTATACTCTTGGAGGATTTGTCAGTACCTCGGAAAAACATTTCTGTTTGTATGTGGGCTGGCTGGGAATCGAACCCAGACCTTCGGCATGACAGTCCAACGCACTAACCATCATGCCACGAGGTACTACACGGTTTTGAGATATTCCCGTAATAAAATCAAAAAACACGTGTTTTTGCTGCTTTTAAAGTTTTTTTATATTATTATTTCGTCTCTGAGTAATCCTCAGTTAGTTGAAAGCCTTTCATTTATGATATAAAAACAATTTAAGAGAGAATGGGCAAAAATTTGTGGGAGCTGGTCCATTCCTCAACACGAATGTGCCATACATCGTTGAAAAGGTTATTGTGAGTACATCATTTCATTACATGGCCGTTGAGCTCCAAGCCATGGGGTTTACGAGATAAAGAGTTCAACTTCTATGTGCATATTCTTTCTTTTTTAGCTGTCATCAGAATTTTCAGATGAAAATTTTCATCTGAAAAATGTAAGAAACCGTAACGAAAAGTCTTCTGAATTTTCAGAATTTTTATGACAGCTGACCAATCAGAAGCCTCAAAAATTTAGATTCCTGAATGCTTGAACGCACGCATTGACAATGCGATTGTCAGTTCATAAAAGATGAAGCAAATATAAAGCGTTTTCCTTTGGAAGTACTTGCAAGTACCTTGCCACCTTTTTTCAATGGAACACATCAAATTGCTTTGCCATATAAAATGTATCTACTCGCACATGATTGCATGCGCAGTTGATAGTACTGTATTAGGGTTTTCATCTACTCACAAGTACTTTACCACCTTGAAAGAAAAATGGCTATAATTAAGTGTCAATGAACTAACAAACTCGTTTATCAAAATTTCTTTGTCAATTAAAGACACTAGTGGAAATGAACTGGTAGTTTTATCGTTCAATTGCCAAAATCATGATATGTCAAAGTGTGTCAGTTCAAAGATTAGTTGAAAGTGGAAACTTTGCATAAGATCGTGACCGTAAGCCTGACCATATTATATAAATTTTAGTTTTGCAAAAATAAAAAAATATTAACTTCCCTGTGAAATACGTCCTTACGTTCAATAATTTGTATCAAAAATCTAGACATTACCTTCACGTCCCATGAATCACATTTGATGCATAGAATTTTTTTTGTACCGTGTTTGGAGCGTTCATGAGCTATATATGATTCATAAGTATGAAAAGCGTTCTACGTCCCTGAACAAATTGATTCAAAATTGTTTCTTCGTTCAATTTATGTTCATATATGATTCATAAAAAGTAAGTGTTCATATCATACCAATACGTCCAATGAATCAAATATGATTCATGATAAACAATTATGATAAGATATTATGGTTACGTTACAGATCTTCTTTAGACGTGATTATGCTTTAAAAATGAACTAACTCCCAAAAGAGTTAACTCTCACACGCCGAAATGATCTATCTATCAAATGATCAACGTACAGGGGGGATAAGCAGAAAAGGATTAATCTGCAAAAAATTTACCTAAATACACTGAAGGTACATGATGTATATAAATTTTTAACAAATTTAACAGTCGAAAGTCGAATATCAATCTTGCTATTTAGAATATTTTCTCGGTTCTTGTACATCCGCAACAAATATTTCAAAAACTCCTCTCACAATATAACGTGCAACAATGTTAGCAAAGCCCTAAAAAAAAACATAGAAAACTTTGCATGACCAAATTGAATTTGTCGCAATTATTTAACGGCAATTTACTGAGCCATAAACCATAGATTAAAAAGAGTTTTTTTCCGATTTTCGACTGGGTAGTTTGCTAACTTGATATCAAGCAAACAAGGCATCCAGAAAAACATAGAAAACATTGAACGACAAATTTGAAGCCATCACAATAAATTAACGACTTACTAGCGGCAAATTATCCACCTTTCCATTTTCCGATTCGTCAAAGTTGCTTTGCTAACCTGACCCTCACAAAAGAAGTGCATACAAAATGCAAACAATACAATGAGGTATTCTGCTTACATGTTTTAACACATAAAAGAACAAATTTCTAGACATAAGAAAACGTTTTAACCAAATTTTGTACTACTTTGTCGTTCTTAATTTGTTCATTAGAATATGAAGCTTTTTTGTTTTTGATGCAGTTCTGTTAAGGGCTATAAACTTTCACTCTCAAATTAAAACTTTTTTCATTTAAAATACACGTTAGTAAAATCACAAATTCATAAATCATATATGATTCATGGACACTGTAAAGAGGGTACAAACAAAAATCTATGAATCAAATGTGATTCATAGAACGTGGTACTGATGTTTTATTTTCTAAACAAAAAATATAAACGTAGAAATGTTTTTTAACTAGTTTGTATGAGGACGTAGAATAATTTTCATTTAATAATACTTTTGAATCATGTGTGATTCATGGACGTAGGAAACACGGTACAAAATCAATTTCATGAATCAAATATGATTCACGGGGCGGTGAAGTTGTTTAAAAAAAAAAAAACTAAAAACAATCATTATATGAAAATATTTTATTATATTTAAAAAACACCATTATGCGGGTAGGAGGAAAAAAATATTGAATAAAACTCGTTCCATTTATTAAGAATGAAGCCTAATGACTTTTTTCAGATATAAGACGCCTTCTCTTGTAGATTTTAAACGTTGCAGGAACTTTAGATATTAGTATGAATAAATGGTCATAATGTTGCTGTTCTTCGTTTCATTTCGTTCTGCTTACAACCGTTTCGTTAAATGCTTGCACAGTTATAAGTAAGTTTCTTGAGACGGATTGAGAGGATAAAATTTCAATTCGATTCAACATGTATCTACGAGTACATTTGCCAAGTATGTGAATATGTATGTATTTTTTTTATATTTATATTTATATTTATATTTATATTTATATTTATATTTATATTTATATTTATATTTATATTTATATTTATATTTATATTTATATTTATATTTATATTTATATTTATATTTATATTTATATTTATATTTATATTTATATTTATATTTATATTTATATTTATATTTATATTTATATTTTTAAATTTATATTTCAGTTTTCAGTTTCAGATGTAATTGTCGCTTTTCATTCATGCCGTCATCGATAAGTGTAAGATATGGAATATCCAAGAATTTATACGGCTCTTCTGGTTTTTTTGTGTCAATAATCCAAAGTTTCATTTTAGAAATATTCAAACCATAGCACTGTTCAATTATATTTCTATACATATTCAATTGAATTGTATATTTTTTTAATTTGGTATCCTTAAAAACGTTACCATACTTCACAGGATTCTCTGTTATTTCCAAAGTTCTCAGTCCACATCGTTTCCAGCTGACCAGGACAAATTCATTTGTGGTGACATCAGTGAATAAAGCATTTATTGTGCCACCCATTTTTAGAGTTTTGTCGAAGATTTTCATTTCGACGCCATGGATTTTGAGTTTCTTAGCATCAGTTTCGAGAAATCTTTTAAATTCCTCTAATTCACGTAACATCGAATCATCATAAATAAATTGTGATGTGTGGAAATATGTTGCAATCATTTTCTGCATCGCCAAGGTTTTGTAACGGGCTTCTAATGCGATTGGTGGCATAAAGGTGCTTGGTTTAGCAATCACGTCAGTTAAAGGAAAATAAACAGGCATTGCTTCTGTTACAGTAGTTTCACTGTACAACTTTAATGTATACGAGCGATTTTCTTCATTGAAATCGATATTTTCGTTATTGAAAGTCTGTGGTAAGGCTTCAACATTTTGCTGAACGTTTTGAGCCATATTTAAAAGCAAAGTAAAAATGTAAACTGTTTATAATAATTCTTTGAGGGAAATTGTAAAATTTCAACTTTTATAAGATATTTGAACTATTAGCGAAGAATTTTGCGCGACAAAAACCGGTTTGCAACTAACACTGTTCTATATAAATTTTCTCCTTATATATAGCTGAAAATCCTCAATTTTATGTCCAAACTGCATAGCAGTTAAAATCTAACCACAGCGATAAAATAATATTTTTTTTCCAAGACAAATAAGTGTATGTAAGATAAAATAAAAATTATTTATTTATTTCGTATGAGATTATTTTGAATGCTCTTGCATTCGGTCTGATTGAAGCTTTTAAACAATAAAATTCATAGTAGTTAGTGAAAAAGTTATTAGAAAAACATTTTTTAGATAAGTGTATACAAGATTTGTTTGCTGTAAACTCTTTTATCACTTTGTATGCAAAATACCAATGAATATTTATACTGTTTTATTTTTTCTAAGAAAAATCTTTCTTTCTTCCTCTTAGTCTTATATTTTATTTAATTTTAATTTTTTTAAACCATTGTGAGTCACCACCATCTAGGGGGATTGCCAAGAATAACTAGGGGCTTGTGGTCACAAGTCGGTTAAATTTAAAAAAAGCATGTACTAGAAACCTGGTTCTAAAAAAAATAAAAGAAATTACATTTTTTAGTGAAACGGGAGTGACTGTTTATTTTTAATACATTTTCAGAGGTTGACAATTAAATAAATTTCCTATGGAAGCCTATTTCTCTTCTTAAGTTTTATATTTGTAGTGGTGAATGGCACTTACAATCTAAAAGCCTCTTCTGCCGGCTGAAACTAGTGTTGAAAAACCGGTGAAGAAAATCTCACTTTCCTCGAAAACGACTCCTTCGATTTAAATAAAATTTGTTAAATGCTTTAAAATTGAAACAGTTTACTATAAAACATAAAAAAATTACACTTAGCAACTATTAACAGTACCTCATCTAGAATGCTATTTTTACTTGTGATATAGGTACTATAGGGCAAGTTTTGGATTGGATTCGTGCAAACAAAAAATGTCGAGATAATAATCAAACATGACATTACTATGATAAAGTGGGGGAGACAATTCTATCTGTCTGTCTGTCTGCCTGTCTGTACCTCAAGCTACAGCCTAAACCACTGACTGAAATTCAAATTTTGAACTTAAGGTTTTTTTTCTTACTTTCCAGAGGGGAAATTAAAATTTTAAAATTGATCCTTCATTTGGCAAATCTTATTTATACTCATTCATGGTCTCCTTTATTGAAATCAATTTTTTCCTTGTTGAATGTTGGCCAGGTATGTTTTGAGTCATACTTAAAAGGCACGGAATTAACAAATTTTAAATGTAATAAGATATAGAGTTTTTCAATAAGAGCGCTACACAAGTTTTTTTTAAATAAAACATAAACGGTTTTGGATATCAATGAAATTCTTTATTCCTGTGAAAGTACGTTCGATGCCATTATGTATGGAACTCGATTTCTTTTGCATGGCCACCACGTGCACGCTTGCAGAAATCCAGACGCTAATCGCATAAATCGGCCGCCGATACTGCTGCAATTTAACGTTCGATATTCGTACGGAGTTTAGCAATCGTCGGTGGGTTGTTGGCATAGACCAAAGACTTGACGTAGCACCACAGGAAATAGTCTAACGGCGTCAAATCGCACGACTGAGGCGGCCAAGCGACTGGGCCATTTCGTGAGATAACACGTTCTCCAAACTTGGTTTCCAATCAATTGATTGTGACATTCGCTGTGTGGCTTGTGGCGCCGTCCTGTTGGAACCACATGTCCTCCAAGTCCATATCATCCAATTGGGGCCAAAAATATTCGGTTATCAGTGAACGGTAGCGATCCCCATTCACAGTAACGTGCCGGTCTTGATCATCACGGAAGAAGTACGGCCCAATGACACCGCCGGCCCATAAACCACACCAAACCGTAATTTTTTCGGGATGCAATGATGACTCATGGAGTACGTGTGGATTGCTGCCTGACCAATACCGCATATTTTGGTTATTGACGAAGCCATTCAGCCAGAAATGAGCCTCATCGCTGAAGAAGTTTTGTTCGATGAAAATCCGAATCATTTTCAAGCTCAGCCCAATTCACGAACATACGACGCTTCTGGTGGTCAAGCGGCTTCAGTTCTTGTGTCAATTTAATCTTGTAAGGATGTAGGCCATTTTCGCAAAATTCGCCACAACGACGTCACAGAGATGCCCAACGCTTGAGAACGACGTGTGAGAGACACATTTGGGCTTTCTGGAACTGAAGCCTCAGCGGCAGCAATATTGTCGACATTACGGGCACTTCTTTGTCTCACTGGCACGGGAACATTTTGTATTATGCCTGTGGATTTATTTTTTCCACTAGACGCTCAATTGTTGATCTGCTACGACGATTATGACGACCATAAATTGGACGTAGCGCTCTTAACGTTGAGGCCACTGAATCCGAATTTCGGTATTAAATTTTAATAATTTCGACTCGTTGTTGGCTCGTATATCTTTCCATCTTAAAATGTAAACCTTACTGAAGAGAAATGTCAAAAGAGCGGCAAGAAATATGGCGTCGTTTGCTGTTCCTGTCGCTCTACTTTTGTAGCGTCCCTGTTGAAAAACCCTTTACTCTAACCAATTATTTGTTCACGACACAAAATTGTTTCCAATCAACTTTGTTCTTATTTCTTTCGTATCAGCAAAGAGTCAAGTTCAAGTTTATTTTATATTGAAGTTGATAATGCACATAACTACAACCACTATGCGATAATTTTTCTTTTATTTTCTAATAAATATTGCACTTGAAAGATAAAAAATTGCAAGAAAATTATAACAAAATTACTTTACTAACTTATCAGCAGGAAATAAGTTGTAATGTATTTTATTATGAAATAAGTTTAAACTGTCCGAGCATGACAACCAAAGGTACATCCATCAGTTGGTGATGCTCAAATGCTAACAGAAGACTTTTTGTTGTAGCCTGCGTTTAACTTCATTTCAATCACGATATTTTTTCGTTTTTTTTTAAAGAATGTCTAATCCATCGACAGCGTAGCCAACCTTCTAGAATATGACAGTTGATGGTTTGACAGAAGAGAAACAAACTTTATTTTGACGGCAAAAGTATATTTCCATCATTTGCACTAAAATCACTTTTTGCGCGGGAGCAGTAAAAAGAAACTTCAAAAATTTTCTGGTAAAGATTTTTTAATTCATATCGACATCGTAGCCATCTTTCCATGGAATTTGACATTTGATGACTTGACAGTTTGGGAATGAACTATATTTTAACAAAAGAAATGTATTTCAATCTAAAAAAATCTCCAAATTGGCCCTAAAATCACCTTTTTACGGAGAAGGAAAAAATCTAATCTCTTGTGATTGTGATCTTCAAAGTGAAAAATGATTGATTTTGTCTCTTGTCAATTTCGTGTCATCGTTCATAGTGTTCGGATGTTTTCAAGTATAGTGTAATCGTCATGGTTTTAAGTGTCAACACGTTAAAACCAAGAGATACAAATCCTATCAAATTTATTTATTTATTCCAGGCCTAAAGCCACACTGATATGGACCTATCAGAGGTTGTTGGACACATATACATACATACATCGAACACATGATCTACCAGCTAATACAAACGTAAAAAGTAGAAAAAATACTTATGTCGTTTTCGATTGAATTTTCGAAATGTCTACTCCCTTTTGAATCCAATCGAATATGAAAACATCATGTTGTCAAATTTACACACACACTACTGAATGACGCCATTTTACAAAATGGCTTCTTCAAGCATTTATCACTTTTGACAAGTAGTCCGACGAAAAACTGTATAAGTATACGTATGTTCCAAATCTACTCCTTCTTGAAATCGAGAAACGAAAAAGACTCCGAAAACATTATTCGGAACAGCCAATCGAAGGTTTTTGGAATAGTAGGAGTCAAAAAGGAGTGGAAAAAGAGTACGCCGAACGTCCAATTGAAAACGTCATTAGTAAGCACTTAAAATCGCCGAGGGAAATAAAAGTACCTCGATATATGTATCTGTATCTTGTGCCTGCTTTCTTTGACGAAACTTCTAATGATTTTAGGGTGTACCTAAGAAATATATCACTTTGACGGGAATTGATTGACTTACTCCTAAAAAAAATAACTGTACAAAACTTAATTTGTTTGCTTTCAGTCCTTAAATAAATAAATAACTTGCAATGTGATTGTTGAACTTCTGCTCCTGTTCGACTCAAAAAAAAAAAAAAACAAGTGATTTTTTAGCTGTCAATTGTGTTACATTCCACCTGAATTGAATGCTGCCAGATAAGGCGAATTTTTCGAGCATGAAATTTTGTTCATGTTTATGTAAAGTGGGAGTGTTGATTTTCAATTTTACCATTTTTTCCACATAAGTAGAGTATTTTCTATTGTTATAAAATAGAAACGTAAAAGTTGTAATTTTTAAATTGTATCATGTCCACAATAATAGATTTATGACTATGAATGCTGGCATAATAAACTGTTTATTGAAAGATTACTTCAAAATGATTATTCAACTTTCTTTGTAATTGATAAGAAATTTCTAATTAATTTATAACGCTTTGTAACATTGTTCACCTTTATTTGATTTTAATAAAAAATTTCTAATCAATTAATTCAATTTGTTGTTTTTTATATGCAGAGTTTGTTTAACCAAAAAGAAGACAACTATCACTATCACTTGTTTTTTTCAAATATTTTTATTTTTGACAATAACTAAGGTTTTTTATATGTAATACCTTAGAGGTAAATACACTCAAATTAATTAATTTTTGAGCTTATTTCCCTGAAAAAAACCGATAGATAACTTCAAAATAAAGAAAGTTAATTTGCAAATATAAACAATGAATTTTTGAAATAGTTTAAAAAAACTGTACAAATTGATCCTCTTTTTGGCAAGCTTACTGACTCATATCTCTCGACCACGCCCAACAAATTGTAGGTATCAATTATTCTAAAATAATAATCAACTACAAGCAAATTCACATTTTGATGATTTAAGGTTTAAAAAAAAAATACAAAATTATCGATCCAGCTGCAATTTAACTGGCTATATTACGAAACACTGTTTTGAGGGGTTTGCGATAGCCAATTTTTTGTACCATTTCAAAAAACATAGCTTGTTAAGCTTGGTGTGCACCACTGCAAGTTTGAAAAACTAATACAATAGGGGATAGATATTTTCTATAACAAAAGGGATAAAATGCAATTATTTGAAATAGCTATGCCACTCTTTAAAATAAATTAACTTCAACGATAGAAGAGAAGTATATTATGAGAAAAGAAACCCATAGAAACCCTTTTACACAACCAGGATTGTGCCACAAAAAAAAAAAAAAACTATTTTGTCCTCTCAGACTGCTTCTGCATTGTGGTTCACCACATTTTGTCTGCAGAATACAATAAAATGTAATTTAAAAAAAAAAAAACAGAAAAAAGAAATGTATATTCCTCAATTGTTCTAAAATAGTAATAAAATAAGTGTAACGACTCTTCCACAGTCAGCAAAGAAGCTTATTTCTAATGAAGTTTTACTATCTCTCTGTTGATAGCTTCTTAAGTTGTACTTATATTTTATACGAGTATATTTTACTCTTTGTGTGGACTTATTCGCTTTCAATAAAAAAAATAACGAAGATGTCAAATGAATGAATAAAAAAAAAATATAATCTTTTATCAAAAAGAAAACTGAAACGATATCCTCATCATCTTTTGAAAATATTTCTTCAGCTAAGAAGCCAGGGACAGGGGTAGAATCAGGAAAAGAGGAAACCCATGGAACCACCAACGCAGTAAATTCTCCGGAATTAAGTTTTTATCTTGTTAAAGTGGGTGAAACCGATACGCAATTTATGGGTGGCAATAAACTCCCAACATGGATAAGTAGGAAATACAAATAAATTTAAAAAAAAAAACAAGCGAAGCAGGAAGAAGAAAAAAAGATACACACCATCAGAGAGAACGGTTTTCTACTTGCAGAATTATGGGTAAGGAAGTGCTATTGAACATTTTTAGGGCAGGATCTTAAACGTAGATTTTAGGTAATTTTAATTTTCGGGGCGTCGAATTATTTGGTAATCATTCAATCTCACTTCAATTTGATTTAATTTAGGTGTTCCTTAGGGTAGTTACCTTAGTCCTTTGCTTTTTATTATATTTATTAATGATATTGTTACTTATTCACTTATGAGGTTTTCGATCCACATCAAAAGTTTCTTTCTGAGCACTCGTCTTCTAGTTATTTAGATCAAGCATTCTGATTTGGCTTTTAAATTGGATTTTTGGTCTTTCGCCTCAATTCGGGAGGCTTGTAATTAAAAATCCCAGGCTAAAACATTTTTGTCCATTCGCTCGCTTCTTAAAGTCCAATTCTCGCACTAGTCGTAAAGCAGGACTGGCAGTATGGGAGCTTTGTAAAGCGTGCACTTCCTCCTAGGCGTAAGGATTTTCAAACTCATTTGTTTCGTCAAACCGAAAAAGAAGCGTTTTGCTATGGTCATTCTTCGTCAAACTGTTGTTCATAGCGTTAGCATTTACTCCGTAGTAGATGAACACCTAAGCTAGCACAAAGTTTCTACTATTATAATGGCGCTTTATCCTGGCCGCTGGACAAATGTTTGTTGATAAAATTTGTTTACTTGGTCAGGTCCTTAAAGACCAACAAGTTTTACCTGGTCTTCAATCACCCGCCGCCGTCCATGGTAGACTCACGTTGGGTGCAGCCTGCATCTGATGTAGATTGTGCTTTTTCTTTTAAGATCCATCCGCCTTAGGACGAGATCCAAAAACAGCTAAACTATTCCCCATTTGCCTATTGCACCGTGTGTTGTCTTTTGTCATGCTAGGACAGAACTAGGACACCCAGTGCCATGTAGAACTCCTGACGATAAATGCTTATCATATATGTGGCCTTGAGGTTGATGAAAAGATAGTCAGTTTCGACTTGAAATTCATTGGCTTTTTTCCCGGATTTGCTTGGGTGAAGAATTTTTCTACTGCAAAGCACAGCTTTGATAACGTATTTTGAACAGTGCCCGTAGAATTTTTGCTTGATAAGTAGAAGCATGTGCGAATATTACGCTATTGTTTTGGATAGTCGATTTCCTGCGCATCAGCATAGACTCAAGCTTTTGAGAACACCAACTGGAGAAGATAGTTATCATTGGAGACTCCTCGTGTCACTTTGCTTTCTCATAACTCATAACTGAAACTTTGTTATAACGTATTTGTGGTTGGAAAGTTAGTCCGACAATTCAACCTCAAAATCCTTGCTTTTAGCCCAAGAATAACTTGACAATTCAATGCCGGTAACCTACTACGAGAATAAGCCAAGTGCCGATTGCCTATAAAAGGTTCATTCGCCACCATGTCTTTTGCAGAACTCTGGCTAGTCTTGAAAACTTTTAATAATGTCAGCTCCAAGTATTTCAGACTATAAAGCTTATAGGGTGGCCTAACTGGCACTGAAAACACCACTGTTCTAGACAATTCTTTCAGTACTATATTTTTTAGAGTACCGCACCACATACGCACCAATATTTAGTACTGACTTTTAATTTTTATCTGACAGCTGGCCAATCAAAAACTCGAAAAATTAAAAATCTGAACTGAAATTTTAATGTGTTAAACGTGCTGATTTGAATGATTTGAAAAAACAAAGAAGTTAGCTGCCCTCTGCTTTTTGCTCCATTTACTCTGGTTTCTGATTGAACAAAGAAACATAAATTGAGTGCTCTGAGCTTAAAAAAAAGATCACGCAATTTTTTTTGACAGTTCAGTCCTATGCTCGGAGTCAAAAAAGAAAATCGTTAGTAGAAAGATATTCATTGTTAAATTTCTATAAAACAAGACGTTAAAAACTACTTACATTTTAACTACCTACAAATCCGTCCCTGGATAAAATCTAAACATACAAGGGAATTACCTCAAACCCGAATTTCAAAGACCTACATAATCTTTTCTTTTTTTTTTGAAGAAGAAGAAGATTCCTCTTTTGAGGAGGAGCAATTGCAAGTTTAAAGGGTTAATCGTTGTCCAGAATGGAAGGAAAGATTAACAATCATCGTCGACCTGGAATGCAATCTCGAAATTATTCAAAGTGAAAAAAAAAAACACGATGATATTGCGTCGACTTAAAAAAAGAACAAGCCCTTAGCGGGTGGTATACCTATAGAGTATTTAAGCTCTCTCTCTCTTGATTAAGGTATATCATTTGTTTAAATGAAATATGATGCTGACTGACCCGAAGACAAGGACGACTGAAAGCTTGTGCATGTATTTTAGGCATAAAGAAAAAGGATATTGCAGCTGGGTGATTATTTGCTGACATTATACAAAGTGGTTTGTGTACTATTGTTAATAATAATCATTGAGGTGACTGCAAAGGTCAGAAAGAGAAAGCTTTTTGTTATAAATTGAATGAGCCAAAGATGCAAAGATTTACTGGTGTCCGTACTTCCTTCATATTGGCCTACATTAATATATGACAATTTAAGTTTGGGCTTAAGTGATTTATATATTTGACACCAAAATTATGTTTAATAATGAATAATTAATCATTCACATCAGATTTATCATGCAAAAATGAAAATAAATTCCGCTTTCTAAAATGTCATTTGTGTTAAAAATGCAATTGTAAGGTGTTCTTAAAGAAAACTATTCGAATAGTCATACCGAAAGTCTTATGTAAAAGCATTATCTTCGATAACATAGTTTGCTAAAGTCATATACATATGTATCTTCTGCAAGTCTGCACCAAAACAATCAAGTGGATGATTAAAATATTGAAAAGCCAGAGATATGCAAATAATGCGTTAGCAACAAAATTGACAGTTGTTTATCACATAAATTTGACGAAAGCAATATAGACGTCAAAAAATGACGATAATTTGACGATCAAAATTCTTGACGAAAAATTGAGTCGAATGTGTGTGAATTGGGAAATTATGTAGTGTATGTAATTTTCCTAGTAAAATTATTAGGAAATTTTAAAATAGTGTTCGTCTAATTGTCACTGACCGATATTTGATTTTATTGGGCAATTCGTGGTCTCACACAGCACTCGAGAGGTCTTATGACAAAGATAAGCAACTATCTGGAGCTTTGTTGTCCATTCGCTCGATGTAGCCGAGCCAGTGTAGTCGACGTGTTTTGGTTCTTTGAACTCTCCTCCATTCGCCCCCTTCGCATGTAGGACCAAATATCCGCCGAAGAATTTTTCTCTCGATAGTGCCCAGGGTCAATTCTCATTTTTTACTTATCTTCCAGCCCTCGGCGCCGTAGAGTAGAACTGGTAAAATAGCGTTTTGTATAGCGTGCACTTTATTTTTCCAACCAAACCGAAGTAGCAGCGGTTCGCTAGGGTAATTACCCTTCGTCGGATTTCCACTAAGGTGCCTGTCGTTCTTGGGAATGATGTTTGTTCCAAGTTATGTGAACTCCTTGACTACCACGAAATTACTGCTGTCAACAGTGACGTTTTTGAATGGCGCATCTTCTTGTCTAAACCCTGTACAGTGTACACCTCTGGAATAGCTCGGGTGAACTGTCACCCATTTTCACGTTGCACCGCGTGTTTTGTAACGATCAGTTTTTTTTTAATCCCGAGTTGTGACATCGCCAATAGAAGCTCTCGGCGACTTATGCTATTATATTTGAATTATTTGAAGTCAATGAAAAGATGGTGGATCTCGACTTGAAATTCGTTGGTCTTTTCCAAAATTTGCCTTAATGTGAAGATTGGGTTTAACGTTGGTCCTTTTTGAATGTTACTTCATTAGGAATTAAGAAATTAAAACAAAATAAAAAATAACATAGAAAACATTACACGACAATGTTAAAATCGTCACAATTCAAATTTCAATATATCTGATAGGTTCTAAGAACTTTTTCTAGAGTTTTTGTTGCTGATTTTCAATTAATTTAGTAAAATTAAACAAAAATATCTCACAAAAGAATTCAATTTGTCACAACTTATTAAGTACTATTTAACTGCAAAATATTAGGCAATCAAATTTTAAGTTTTTAGCCCTCTTGACACTTTTTAAAGAAAAAAAACATACAAAACATAGAACGACAGTTTAAACAGTTTTTACCCTTTTTTGAAGTAGTGCTATACTAACTTGATGTTAAGTAAGCAAGAAACCAAAAATAACATTGCATGACATATTCGAAATTTTCACAACTATTAAGTCATAAACCATTTGGTATTAGCAGTAAGGAGCCAAGAAAACATATTTTACAGCTTATTATAGGCCATATTTTACAGCTATTAATCCACCAACCCATTTTAGGATTCGTCAAAGTTGCTTTGCTTAACCTGAAACTCGGGTAATTCCATAAAAAAGTGGACATGAAGGTAGAAAAACGGAAAATTTATATCGCCCCCTGTCTATTGTTGGCTAATTTTAAAATTAGAATTGCAAAATATCTTTCAAGTATTAAACATTTGGCTGAAAATAATATGAAATTATAAAAGGCTTAACCCTTAAATTTTAAATTGAAAACGTGAAATAACGTGAGTTACCGGCTTTTTGTTACGTGTGTTAAGATGTATATTTTTTTTCATCTAACAAGTATGAACATTTAAATAAAAACGCCCGTAAAAATCTTCTAAATGTAACGTGATTCACTATGGAATTGCCCACTTATAGAAAATATCTAAACCAAAAACACAGAAAACATCGCACGACAAAATTAATTTGTTCACATACAACTAATTAATGGCCGTTATAAAATAAAAAATTTTATAAATTTTTACTAATTTAAAAAAAAAACATAGAAAACATAGAATGATTAATTCGAAATTAATAAAAATCATTACCCATTTTTCGATTCGTGAGAGTTGCTTTGCTAACTTGATATCAAGTACCCAAAAAAACAGAAAACATTTCACGATAAAATTGAATTTGTCACAACTAATTTTGACTAATTTCGGAAAATTATCCGACTCGATTTTTTTAATTCGTCAAAGCTGCTATGCTAGCTTGACACCCATGAAATAATTTCAAATAGATTTACACATTAAGCCTGTCTAAGACGATGGTACTCTGCACAAACCGAAAACCAATCGACACAACATTTTTTTTTGTAGTCTATAGTAAGAGGTTAATTTTATTGTATTAGGCTTGTTTCACATACATTCAGTTTCATTCGGTTCGGTCTGTGTTCGGTTCATTTTCGTCGGACCTGATGAGTGTGAACCGATGAAACCGCCAAGAACAAAAATTGAAATAGGAACCGAATATCACCGAACGTCCCCTCGACACGAATAGGTTTCAATTCACAGTACAAAAATCTAAAGTATTATACTGCGCAGGTTGTCAATATTTAAATTATCTCGGAAATAATAAATAGCTGTGAACGTGAGGATTTAAATACACGTAAAAACAACAACAAATTGAAATTGAAATTGTCAGAAATAAAAAATGGCTGTGAATATGAGAAAGAAAATACACGTAAACACAAAACAAATACTGGCATTTGACACATATGCGCAGAACTGAAAAAAAGTCAAAATTCTAATCATATTACCTTTAATATGTGTACTGTGGTTTAATTTTTTTTTTATAATGAATTGAGAACTGGTGCTGAAGTTTGTTGATATTTCTTGTATTAAAAATTTCTATTTGAATAAAAGCCTATGTGGGTGAAAATTCAAAACTGAATTCGAAAACGAACCGAATACAGACCGAACCAAATGAAATCGAATGTGTGTGAAACAAGCCTTATGATGTAGTTTTTAAGATATTAAAAATTATCTGAATGTTGCTTTTTTCATCTCCTAATATTATTACCCAATTCACAAAATTGCTTCGCTTTTCAGACATTAAAGTGTTATTTGTTTCTATACCGCTCAATTTAGCCCTCGGACAAAAAGCAAATACCTTATTGGAGCATTACTGAATCCTTAAATATTTTCTGGTGTAAATTATAACAGCTTAATAGAAGCGATGTTCGAATGTTTCTTTAATCTTTCTATAATGCTCTTATGAAGTAACCAAGATACTTTTGCTTCAATAGCCATCCCGTAAAATTAATATACAATTTTTGTGTTAGTCTGTGTTGTGTTTCTATATTGTTTGAATTAGAGAATATGGTGACGCAAAGCTATAATCGGCCATTTTATAATTTATATTCAATTTAGCACCTGATCACATATAATTCTTATTATTGTCAATGTTTAAGGTTGCTTTTAATCAATTAATTAATCTATTATATCTCTATATGTTTAATTAAAAATATATGATTCTTATAGCCATACTAATCTATTATTTTATATTTTTCTGGAAGAAAGTTTTTTTCTTCTTGTCTCATACAAGACAATGCTAGATAAAAGTGATTCCAATTTAATGCATTGAAGGACACGCGTTTGATTCCTGGTGCTAGCAACAAGTTTTTTATTTATTTAATTTAATATAAACTTCTTTAAGTCTCTCAAAACTAACTCCATAAAGGTACAATAGGAGTGAAAAAAGGTCACCTTCTTTTTCACTCTATGTAGTTTTATGCAATGCTAATATGCATAGGTTGAATGAAAACGAAAAGCATCTATGGAGGAATATAGAAGCGATATTGTTAGTTGGGACCTCTGGTCCACATTTAGGATATTTTTTTTCGAGAAATACCTAGGCCATGCAAATGAAGGTCCGGTCCATCAAAAGTTAGCTTTTTCGGAAATTTCTGGAGGAATATAGAAGCGATATTGTTAGTCGGGACCTCTGGTCCAAATTTAGGATATTTTCGAGAAATACCTAGGCCATGCAAATGAAGGTCCATCAAAAGTACGCTTTTTTGGAAATTTCTTTTTGAAGTGTAAAATGTCGTATTTCCCCTCAAACTCAATTTCAATATCCCTTGTTTTGGATTGTTTATTTGTTCGTTAATTTTAACAAAAAATATACGTTGCACAAAAATTCTCCTTAAAAACGTTACTTATATATGTATCAATCAACACGCCTCATTTAAAATTGCTCGCTTGTTTGCGTTTTCTTTTGAATTTGAATTTGAAAGTCGAATCTTCAACTAAACTTTGCTATTCACCAGAAATCTCGCATTTTCCGCACCAGCACGAGACAAGGTCGTTCGGTGCTTTTTCAATAGGAATTGTCACAAAAGACACACACACGAAAAAAAACTATCTTTTTCAAAAGAAAACCAACAGTAAAAAAAAAACTACAAAAAAAACTATCTAACTATGCCAAGAACACAATGTCCACATCATAGTTGTCGTCGACGTAGTCATTGAATCCCAACTCAATTCTCAGGTAACACAACATATAACCCATCTGAAATGCATGAATGAAAGCCATCATCAACTCAGGTGCAGTGAAAAGCATCACCACATCATAATACAGGCTCTTCTTTTGTATATAAATGCTGCATCTCGACCTAGCATTTTAAAGCCTAGCGCATCAGCATTGGGCGTCGTCGTCATCATTATCATCATCATAATCATCATTATCATGATTATCATCATCATCCTAGTTGTTTTCGTTCCAAATGCGTCCGTCAAAACCAAAAGGGAAACAGGCATATAAATACAGCTTTTCATTGAAGTATGTGCCTTTAGATTCCAGCAGCACCACACCGATGCAACGACGACTACAACGAGTATATGTACAACTCTTCACCACGTTCTGTGTTATCATCTTTTTTTTTGTCGAGGCTATTAATAGTGAATGTGCGCAATGGAAACGCTCCACATGGGAACTGTGTCAAGCTCAATCAGCATAAATTCTATCCCCATAGAGTAGTAGTTGGAACTTGCAACTATTGCGCTGCACTGCACTGCAACTGCCACAGAACACACGTACCTCGCGGTTCAAACTTAACTTACATTATTTGAAGTACGTGCAGCACCAGCAGCAGCCTCTAGATGACTCTTTGTGGAGAGCACAAATCTTACACATATCATGGAGGAGTACTCTTCACATCTTTATAGTCACTTGACTACCGGACTGTGAAGTTAAGTCGTTCCTGGTACACCTTGTAGCAAAGAATTACAAGAAAAAAACTAGAACTCACTTGTGTCTATAGGTGTAACTAGGATAGAACTACTTTTGGCTTTGCGTGTGCCTGGAAAATTGAATCTTTTCCGGTTCTTACATTTTTGCTCCGTTAATTTAAAACTTTTCAATTTTCCTTTTAATTTGAATAATTAAAAAGTAGTTGCCAGCTCATACCGTACCACCTGTCCTCTAGACGCCTACTTTTCACAAACACCCTTTTTTTTGTTGGTGGATGTAGATGGAGATGGAGGAAATGTCTAGAAGTTGTTGTTTGGCGAGCACCAATTACTAGCCACTTCGGGAAATGGTGTTTTTATGTTAAGTGTCTACAAAACATCATTTAATTTGGTCTGGTTTTGAAATTAAACTCAAACAGATGGACCGAAGTGAGGAAATTTTTAGAAATTTCACCATTCGTTAGTACCGTCTAAACTTATTTATAACTTACAATTGGTGTGAGAGAAACTTAACGAAACAATAAACGAGCAAAGCAGCGCTGCACCCGTCGGTCGGCATTGGCACCGGCTGCTGCCCAGTCACACGTCCGTCGTGTCTGGTATCAAGTATCTGGTATCTGGTGGTGTCTCATGCCAAATTCTTAATCACGTACAGTTAATTAATTAAATCTTCAAACTTCTTGTGATTATATTATTTGTTTTTAATTTAGATACAACTAGAGAAGGAGAAAAATGTAAGTTCTTTGAATTGTTCTGCGATATTCAATGGATACTTTTTGTTGGTTTTGCTTTCTAATAACTAGACTGGAATAATTGGATTTTTGGGAAGAAATTTTTGTTCCCACTTTGAGAATTGTATTGAATAGGAAAACAAATGCAAGAAATGCGGAGTACCACAAGGACTCAAATGACTTGGATAAGGTTTTTAATTGATTTCTAACATGAAAAAACAGTCTAGTTTTTAACGAGCTCCTACATCTTTAAATATAGTTTAAAATTGATGCAAGCAAGGGTACCTAATTATCGAAAATTTCTAGGGTCTTGCTAGTTAATTAATTTTTTCCCTGGAGAAGAAAAAATATAAAGAAATTAAAATTTTGTCTTCTGGGACTCGATCCTGGGATCATTTGTTTTTGTATTACAGTTATACTGTTTTAGATGTATGGCTATAAACTTTTGTTTTTATGCTGTATGGAATATTTTTGATGGATAATCGGAACTTGCCCAACCAGTTTTTACTAGCAAGGGCCTCACGAGTATTTGAAAAATTTTCCTTGCCTAAATTTCCCTTTAAGAAAAACTTTCCACAGCCTTGACTAAACTTGGTAAAAAACGCAAATAATGTTTTTTCTTTGAATCGGCTTCAACAATTTGGATGAAATCTTTTTGATAATATTTTAATTTTATTTAGATAGGTGGTGCCAAAGAGCGCTTAGATGGTTTGGATAAAATTGTGTATGTTATTAAGGACCGTGCAGATTGCACCATTCAATCTGGACGGCCAACAATTCCGTCCACCCGATCTCGACGAAGTGAAGATAGCTATATCTAAACTCCTATAAAGCTGATGGCCTTGCGGTTGAGCTGTTCAAAGTGGCTGGCAATGAATTGGTTAGGAGTATGCACCAGCTCATCTGCACAATATGTTCGAAGGAACACATGCCCGATGAATGGAACCTCAACAGTACTTTGTGAATGACTGAAGCCATTCGTCTTCAACCTGATAGGTCCATATCTGTGTGGTTTTAGGCCAGGGAAAGTCCACCATTGACCAAATATTCGCACTACGCAGAATTTGGAAAAAAAAAACCCTGGAGTTCAAAACGATACCCACAACCTTTTCATCGATTTCAAGGCAGCGTATGCAAGCATCTATAGAGACGAGCTATATAGAGCAATGTCTAGGTTTTGCATCCCTACGAAACTCGTCCGTTCGTGCAGGATGACGAGGAAGAATGCACGATTCTCCATCAAGGTCGGCAAATACCTCACCGATACCTTTGCTGTCAAAAAAGTTTTAGGCAAGGTGGCGCGCTGTCATGCGGCTTCTTTATCATCGATCTTGTATAAGAATTGTGCAAAACTCTCAAGTCAACACCAGAGACACAATCTTTCAAAAGTCCGTCCAACTACTCGCTTACGCGTTGGTAGTGAGTATTGAGGTAAGACCAAATATATGCTGTCAACAAGAAAGGACACCCAACATCGACGTCTCGGTCAGAGCGTTTCTATAGACAGCTATAATTTTGAAACGAAGAATTACTCTTGCCAATCGCTGTTTCTTTGGGCTAAGAAGGCAATTGAGAAGCAAAGTCCTCTCTCAAGCAACTAAAGTGTCCCTGTATAAGACGTTTATCATCCCGGTCCTGATGTATGGTGCAGAGGTATGGACGCTTTTAACGGAAGATGAGAATGCTTTAGGCTGTTTTGAGAGGAAAATTCTACGGGTGATTTTGCTCTCGTCTGTATAGATGGGGAATAGAGAAGAAGATACAACTATGAACTGTCCGGGCTGTACAGCGACACCAACCTAGCCAGTAAAGTGAAAATCCAATGACTGAGATGGATGGGTCACCTAGAGCGAATGGACAACAAAGCTCCGGTCCGGAAAGTCTTGGAATCCAATCTCGTGGGACGGCGCAGTTGAGGAAGACTGCGCAACAGGTGGCGCATACATGTGTAAGAGTACCTCAAACCAACTTGCGGGAGTAATTGGAGACAGCTAGCTAGAAACCAAGCCGACTTGAAGACGTTTGTTCGATGAAACACTGATAGTAGATTCTACATGCGTTTGTAACTTTGTTAAATGCAAGTGGACATTTGTGGAGATTCGGCTGGAGGAAAGTGTGAAAAATCGTAGCACAGCTTATCTTATTTCAGAATGTTTTTAAACTCAAATTTTAATATTGTTCAATTAGTTTTTGTGAGAAAGATCAAGAAAATAATTTGACTGAATGTTACCCAAAAGAATATAGCTTCTTAGCGCGTATAGCAATGTGCACTTTTTTTAAATAAATATTTATCTAAAATCAGAATATTTGTATATTAATTCATTAGTAAAATACAGATATTATAAACTGTCCTGTCTTTACTTTTTATTTGAAAAAGATGAAAAAAATTGATTTTTAGCACTCATCAAATATTTGTATCATTCATTTTTACCATTTTTACCTCCAAAACTTTTTGCTATTTTTTTTTTTTTGAAGCTAAAAATGTACTCACGATTATTAGACTACTGTGTTTTAGTCGCACTATTTTTAATTATAGATGTGAGCATAAACATCAAAGTTTGATTCATTTTAACTTTCGACACTTCCATCCCCAGAAAAATTTAATAAATTTTCGATTTTAAATCGTCGCGATTTCTCACTAGCATGTACATAGGTTCCTTCTCATTTAAAATCATGTGTTCTATTTCTGGTGAATGAATAGTTGCCCTTTTAAAATCGCAAGTGTAATCCTTGACTAAACTCTGATAACTTTTTTAGTGACTTAGACAGAAAATCGCACTCATGCATGTCCTTAGCTAAAGTCGCAAGGTAAAACATTGAAAATTGCCATCAGTAAAACCTTGAAGGGAGTAGCGAGTACTCTCTTTTATAGCAAAACAATATTTAACTTTTACACTATTTTTGAGCTTGTTTTTCATTTATATAAATTTTGTTTGCCAAAAAATCAAGCGAACAGAACACAATATATTTCCAACTTTCTTGACATTTGAATTTAATTTTCCCAAATGTCATCTTCAACCTAAACATTACCCAATTGAAACTCGAAATCTTTTTCTAATTACTTTATTTTCTAATTAAGTTTAAAAACAAAATAAATGTTAAAGTATAAAATTAAAAATTCAACAACCCATAAATCCTTTTTCGTTGAAGAAGTTAGCAGGTACTCTTGTTGATTAAATTTCTGTCTTTTCTCTTAATTTACTTTTGGAATTTATAACAAAAAAAAAAAAACAACCAAATGGTTGTATTTCATTGAAGTTTATTCTTTTAATTAAATTCAAACATACGAGTAGGCAGTATAGTTGTTAATTAAAAGTGTTAAGTACATTTTTGTTAGATGTGTTTTAATCTATTTTCAAGCTTAAGTTTTCCAAAATGATGGAACTCTAGGATGGTATATGATTTTTTAATTTAATGAAATGAACTCTTAATTACTCTTTTTTTTTTTGTTTTGATGATATAAAGAGCACTTTTGATTTATACAAATAGAAACTTTAAGAAAACTTTTATTCCCTATTCACAAAATATACGTAAGTTTATCTTTGAAGAAGGTGATGCTAAATGTATCTCCCTCCATATCTTTTTTTTGTTTTGTTTTATAAAAATGAGTTCATTTGAAAGCTCTTCCAGTTTCCATAAAAAATTTTAAGAGTGGAAAATAACCTTATTTATGCACGAATGTCTTTGAATGTCTTATTCATTATATTACCTGCGCTTGTTACATAGCATCCTCGTTTTTAATTAATTTAGGGTTGCTAGTTAAATTTCGAAAGTGACCAACCATATTAAAAGTGCATCATCTATAGTCTCTAAAAGTTCAATAAGTCACTTCACAGTCAGCTTCGCTTATTTGAACAGCATTTTATTGAAAAGAATCGATTTTTGACATCTGGCCAATCAGAGGCTTGAAAAAGTAAGAATTTTCAGTTTTGAAATGTGATGTTTTTGAACGCACCGAATGTTACTACACTTTTGCAGAGTGTTATCGTACTTCGAAAGATCTTTTTCAATGCGTGTCAATACTTCTTTTTATGTTTTATTAACATGCCTTAACACTCGTAGTTTAAATGAAATCAGATATAAAATACTTTTATCTTCTACGAAATTAGGTACAATTAGATATAATTCAGAAAAATCAGTTACAGTTGATTACGGATTATGTGATATGGCATTTTGCCATTCTAGCTATACTTAACACTAAAATGTCATTCAGTAAATTGTTGTCTAATTTAAATGTCATTCCAACAGCTGTGGCAGTTTATTTTGGAACAAGCTCCTATATACTAGTATATCAACAAAATCATGCCGCAGCAGTTCACACGTTTCTTCTAATTGAGCTAACACTCCGTACGATGCTTGTTAATCATTGCATAGCCATAACCCACCTGTAAACCTTTTTTTCTTCTTATTTTAGTTTTTGCTTTGCCTCAAAATGAACTATAAAAAAAAAATTAAAGCTGACATTTAAAATTTACATAGAAAAACCTTTTGTTGTTTATTTTTTCTTGTGCGCTCAAAACTTTCTATGATTTTTTACTGAGGTCAAACTATCGTGAAAATAAAAACTAAAACCCTAGCTCTGTGCATTATAAATAATGTTCAGCAGAATTTAAGCCCAGCGTTAAAATAAAAATACAAATCCTATCTGCATAAATTATAATAATATTGCTTGTGTAAAAACAATGAAAACTTTTTACACAGCAAGGTAAGCTACTGCTGTTTTTTCCTCCTAAAATCCCTTTATTTAAGTCATATAAAGGAATCAAAAACAAAAACAGTAGCAAGCTAAAGCATATATGGAGCATTTTTCTACTCAAATGTCATATGCTTTTTAAAACAGTAAAGCATTACAATGTGTTCCATTCAAAAAGTTAAATTTCATTTTCTTTTTGTTTATTTTAAAATCTTTAAATATTTAAATTTCAGGATTCTTGTGTAGGTACCTAACCTACTGTCCGGGATATTAAATGTGTGCAAGGAAATTACATACTTGGACTTAAGTACCGGAGTGTATCACTTCATTTATGTCCCTGTGTTAACTCAGTTGTCTCACTTGTAATGTAATTTGTCGTTTCAAAAATTCTTTGTTGAAATGGCGCAATTTCTGGCTCAACCTGAAACTTCGAGAACTCAATTTTAAAATTGCCCTATGTGCCAGCACTATATAAAACAAGTGAATTTTATACACCCCAAAACCTAAACCAAACAAACCTATTTATTTACCACACCATCGAATGATCCAAGAAAGCCATTGCACAAACAAATTCCAAGAAATTATCCATCAGTGCTTTTAACTATTCTCTTTCCTTTTTACATCAAAGTGTCATTGAGTCAACTAGATTTAACTCTATTTAAGTTTTAATATTTAAAATTGACTTTAATAATACGATCAAAGAACACCAACACCAGAATATAATAACTGTCAAAAAAAAAAACCCACTGACAGCATATTTGCTCACGGTTAAGTTAGCTCTGTTTGTTTACGTTTTCGGAAATCTGATGTAAACACAATTTCGCACTTTATTTGAGTGAAGTTGAAGTGAAAAATTTTGTCAATAGGTGCGTTTTATTGGTACTTATAGCTAGTCGCAGCAATGCAAGTACCAATTAAACACTTTTCTCAATTTTGTATTCAATCCAAGTCTGCCGCAAGTTATGTCACATGAGTTTAAATTCGACAAAATGTATTCTCAACTTGTATATCCACTTTTTATTGATCTATTTATCGACACTTTTGGGTTTGTTGCTTTTTACCTAGGACATTTGACTGTGCTAGCTATAACTTTTTCAATAAAACATGTCTAATATATGGGAAATTGTGCAAGTTCGAAAAAGATTTCGAATTTTTAAAATACACAATTTCGTTCGGTGAGAACATGGTTTAATGTTATGTTTTCACCAAGGGTTATCTCAGTTCCGATTTAATTAATCTATTTGGTGTTTTCACCACACAAAAAGATGTAATATGACAGCACCTTTAAAAATGCAAATGTTGTCTCATTTTTTCTTATGAAATGGAAGTGAGATAGAATGCTTCAATTGTGAAGAACTGAATGCAGCCACGAACAAATTGTTCAGCGCCATATAACAATAGGTTAGTTCGATTTGTAAAATGCTCTCGAAAAATTTAACAAGATTAATTTCTAATCTCTAAGATTTACGAAATAAATTTGTATAGTAAATCTTCCAGATATGAAGAGATTAGTGTTAGGTGGAAATGTAGTTGTCATGAAATGAGTAAAACTTTGTTTTCAACATAGTTTCTGTGAATAAAAAGAACACCCTGTAACAAAGCTTCCACAACTATACATTACAGCCGCCACAAATTAATGAAGCGTTTCAATAGCATTGAAGACATTTTTGGAAGACAAAAACTTTCATGATTAAAATAATTACAATTGCATCATCGAAGTTTCTTACTGTCGATATCTAATAAAGTTCGTCCTTCAATATCTTCATAAATGTTAAAATGACACCCTGTGTGATGTGTGTGTGAGCGTGGGAGGGAAAACTTTGGCAAGCGCATATTGTAATCTATGCCAGATAAAGATAACGTGCTGGAAATGAATTTAAATTGCATTTTACTTTGGAATTTCTTTTGTATCCCTGGGAAAATCTATACAAAGCAGGTGAATGAATAAGTTTTTGCTAAACTAAAAGAATATTGTATGTACATTCTGTTCGTGTGAAAATTTTTGAAAGCGGATTACTTGTTTCATGTTTTATTTGGAAGTGGTGTAATAAAAAAAAAAAAACAATTTATTAAGGTTTCATGATTAAAGGAAAAATACTGTATATATAGCTATGTAGTTCTTTTACTGTCAGTTCCGGACGAAGTGTCACTAGGGCCTTGGGAAAAACTTTAACTAACACCCTCAAAATGGCTTTATACTCTTTTATTTTGTTAGTTATTGAAAAAGAGCAGTTAATCCAGTTATATTGTGTTTTTACTATGCAAATTGTGTTTTGATTTTTCCTTGCCTTATGTCACGGGTACATGGATGATACTTGGATCACTGAAAGATTTATTATTCAAAAAATGTCATTGTTACCCACTGTTTCGTTAGATAAAATAAGAACCTAATCAACTGATTTGGAGTGGCATACTGTTTTCTTTCTATTTAATAGCCATCGATCTTTTGGTGACCAACGTTCCAACCATGTATAGGCAGGAGAAATATGACCATCAAATAAAAACATTAAATATGTCCTTTCTTTCGATTAAGTTTTTTTGTTTCATTTTTTTTTTTTTTTAAATAAACCAAGATCAAATCCACGGAACCGGAGTATAAAAACGGTGAAATCGTTGAAGTTAACTAACAACGTTAATATCTCTCAGTCTATAAAATCTTGAACGCAGTTTGAGTAAAGATAAAAATACCAAAAAAAATCGTCAACGTGAGAAGAATTGTGGATTGTACTTTTTAACATCGTCAGAAGGATTGTGGAAAGTTCTAGTTTTAAAAAGATTGTGGAATGTATTTATTTTGAATCGTGATAAGAATTGTGGAACGTACTTTTTTAAATCGTTCAAAGGATTGTCGAAAATATATTTATTTTGAATCGTGAGAAAAATAATGGTGGAACTTACTTTTATAGTTAGATAAATCAAGGGCCCTTTGAACCTGCCAGTTATGCCACTCTGTTACTTCGCTCCTGATCTTTTATTCTACGCTTACCTATTTAAAGTTCCTTTTACCTGATTTGCATTTTCATTAAGACTTGTGCTGATTGGATTAACTGAAGCGCAGTGTAATGCATCTATACAAAGATATATGTATCACAAAATTTATGTCAAGATAAAGAAAAGTTGCCACTTGATACAGATCTAAAAGTGGGTCAAAATAAGACTTCTACAAAAAATACAAAAAATAAATGAGAATATGTTAGAAAATTCACTGCAATAGCGTAATCTCTGAAATACCAAAAAGGTGTAACTTGCCTTTTAATAATGGATCTTTTGTATCTAAGGACTTAGATAGAGAGTAAAGGTACTACCAGTGAGACTTTTTATTTGTAAGATATACCTAGCTACGTGAACAAAGAAGTATAGCATGAAAAATATTTCGTGACAGGTTATAGTTTATCCAGAGATATAAAGAAACTGACAGGGATCGAGTATAGAAGAAGAAAAGCCTTTTGGTAACTAATACCGATGTATAGTGACGTGAATTTCATAAGAACTTTGGGTGTCGTTTTTTATTTTTCGTTTCTAACAACAAAAAAACTTCGGTTGCTTCTGCTTTACTATAAGTTGTCTAATTTTAAAGGTGTTTACCGTACCTTGTAAATAAGTGAACACGTCTTGTTAAACAAAAAGATGCGCAGAGTGTATTGTGTATATGTGTGTGTTTATGTGAAAATTGCACATGGATGCATTACTAACTTTGTTTTGACACTTTTGACATGAGTGCTTCTGGCACTTCATGTGTTCAAAAATTATATAAAACTGAAACTTTTACCTTAATGGATGATGTGTGTGATTAATAAACTTTTTCCATCCCAAGTCGCTTTAAAGCATTAACAAACTTTTTTAGTATGCTTTTTAGCACAAGGGTTTTGTTTTGTTATACATACATATAGATATAGAATTTTGTTGAACTTCATAATATTGTTTGGACTTAGAGAATTTGAGAAACTTTATCGATCGAGGGATAACATCATGTAAGATGTAAACACTTTCCTTAATACAAAATTTTCCCAAATTTTATTCAGAGAAATTTCTTGCCCGCAGTTGTCAGTTTGACGTTTTTATATGATAGCTTAAATTCAAATAACAAAAATAAAAAAATTGTGTTGACCAAAGACTACTTTACACGATGATAGAAGTCAAATGACATCTCATATAACCTGTCAAAAAAAAATCATACCAAATCGTCTGCACGCACTCATAGAACTCATGTCTTCTCAAAAGCAAAAAGCATATGACTTTTTCGAAAATAGAACTGCAGCTTATTCTGTTTCTTATTCTATTAGAGCTTTGAGTCTAGTTTACAGTTAACGTGTGAAAAAATTTATATGCAAATATTTTCGCATGTCAAAAATTATTATGGTATCATTATTTTTCTGCATGATTAATAATTAACGGTTTTATTAAAAAAAACTATTGCTATCATGGAATGTCATACAAAACAATGGACCGGCAATTGAGCTTTCATAAGCAATGAGCTTTCATTTCGATGGACTCGAAATGAAAGCTCATTTGAGAAATTACTTTTAAAGTAATAACGATAGGTCATATGACTTCCATTATCATGTAAAGTGGCATTAAGGGTTGCCTAAGTGTTGCTTTAAATAACAAGAGATTGAGATGGGCAAAATTATTTTCATAATAGCTTTGTTCAGTGAAGAAAATTTCAGAACAGTGCAGCAACAAAGAACAGAAAACTTCTCACTGAACAGGAAAAAGTTGTACTTTTTTGTTTCAAATTGTTCGGAATAGACCTAATGTGATTGTGAATTAGCTGTTATTTTGTTTGAAATAAAAATTGGGCTTTTTTTACACGGCAAATTTATTTGAAGGTGTAAAGTTGATGAAAATTGGTTGAAAATACGATATCGCGGTTGCTTTAAAACATTTTGAATTATTGCATTGTGTACTTTTAACGAAAGATCAATTTATTCTATCTTTCATAAGATAATGTCATCTCGTAATTACACTTGTATATTCTTTGCCAAAAATAAAATGTTTACAAACATCCTGATGCACAACGCTAATCGGAAAAGAATTGAAACTCTTTAAAAATAAAAGCTTCAAATTGAATGGCACGTGATGCAACGAACATATTCCTATCTAATCAGAAAAAGAAATAATGCTAAATAAATATTTATAGAGTTTGACAAAAACTTTACAAGGTTAGGGAAATGGAATTGAACAATTCTTTCACCCGCCTTAACATCATTATTCCTCTTCTTTGGTGTTTTCTTTTTGTGTAAAAGTTCAAAGAACTCTATAGCGAATTGTTCATACACGATACACCATTTGAAAAGACCAAATATACCGTTACAGAATTTTTAATCCATTGAATATTAATCGAATGTTTTGCTTCGTCAAGAGGGTAATTTAATTTCCCTTATCGTGACAACGTGAAATGCATTTTTTATTCTACTCTACTCGTCGTTGGTTAAACTCCTGTGCTGAAGGAACTCTTTTTTTATTATATTCGATAACAAGATGGGACGTGCCGCTTTGACAACCTCCAATCGTCGTAATTTATCATCAATGATATTAAATATGTATGTGAATCTATTTTTTGGAATCATGTTTATTTTCAATCAACTAAAACTATTTTTACTCTTGCAGATAATAAGTGTTTGTATTGCATTGAGTGAGCATTAAGTCATTGCAGAGATGAAATTCATAGTTTTAATTGACAATGCGAAAGCGAGCAAAAAAAGAAACAAACCCTTAATTAGGCGTGTTCATGTTCATCGACAAGTTAATCCCTCCGGGTTGCGCTAAATGTAGAGAATTCTTGGCGCTTAATTTAAGACCAAATAATGACTGTATTATAGGCTTTTCACATCAAACCCCAAATCCGATTTTCGGCGAAAACTTTTCAAAAACCCGAAAACCATTCACACCGAACATTACACGTCGTTTTTGTTTGACATTACAGTTTTTTTTTAACCAACCACTCACAATTTTCTTTTCTTGTTGTTATGAACGTTAAATGGTGATTATGTACATAAATATGATCCATATGCACTATAAATATAAATTAAATAGTTTTGGGATTTGAATATGACAGAATTTCGTTAGCTGTTTCGAAGTTTTTTTGAAAGCATACTAACAGTTTCTTTTTTGACATTTTTTTAAGCACTGAAGTTTTCAAAAGGTATGTTTGTTTTTTTCATCTCTGAATTGCAACCAGTTTTCGACTGGTTTTAAATAAAACTAGTGTTTTAAAAAAACCCTGAAGTTACAAAAAATGTATGGGAAAATTTGTGTTTTCGATTAGGTTTTTCTCCAAAAAAGATATTTTTGCGATAACCGCGTTTTGAGTCCTTTGTGAAAAAGCTAATATCAGCGAAAATAATATATTCTTACTATCGATAGTTTGTATGGGTTTTTTTCTATGATGGCATGACCAACTCTTGATTTTGTTTTTTTATTCAGTGTCTTCAGTGTATTTTTATAGTTTTACGGTGTTTTTATTCCAAACCCGCAGAAAATATTTGTGACTTTACTTTTAAAACTGTATTCTCGGCTCGGATTATCGTTTTGCTATCGATAGTTTGTATGAAAACGTCAAAATGTTTTGGCAATTTGTAGTAGTGATGGTTTTTTCTTACTATGGCGCCACGAAGCGTATATATAATTATTTATTACTCTTGCATGCACCAGTTTTCTATATTTCTTTTTATCTAACCCTTTCCTTTTTTATTTTCAGTCGAGGCCTAACACCACCACATCGTGTGAAATCAATTTCAATGGCCACCTTTACCCCAGATGAAATTGAATTCCTAAAGACACATGGCAACGATACCTGCGCCAAAACTTGGCTAGGTTTGTGGGATCCTAAGCGGGCAGTGCACCAAGATCAGCGTGAATTGATGATAGACAAATACGAACGTAAACGTTACTTTTTGGAGCCAGCTAGTCCTCTCAAATCGCTGCCAAATGCAGCCAAATTGACACCATCCTCGAATAACTCCTCGGCCACGCACAGTAACAATAATAATAATAATAATAATTTAAATAACAATGGTCTTACAATTAGCAACGGAAGCATACAGGCTATGAACCAAAAGAATACCGCCCTGGATAGTAATAATTTCCAGAATATTTCTCTCACACCACCATCATCGCGATCGAATGGTAATGGCAATATAAATGGATATGGTCCGTCGGCAATCAGTCGACCAAATCATCAGCAGCAGCAGCATCAACCACAACAAAACGGTCATCACTATGACGCATTCTCGAACGGCATTAATGGCTTGAGTAACCTTACAAATGGCAATTCGAAATTGAGCTTTAATGGTTCGGCAGCCAATTCAGATACCAGCAGTTGTAATAGCAACGGCTTTACACCAGAATCGGACTTTGTGGCCGATTTTAGTTCAGCGACTATATTCGATGCAACGTCAACTAATTCTGTGGCTTCGTCAGGATCAGGTTCGTCTGGTACGAATGGATATGCAAAGATTCAGCCAATTAATGCAGCAGCGCACAATATGATGAATGGTAATGCTGTTGGTTCGCTTATGAATGGCAATGGCAATATGCAAAATGGCAGCAGCGGCAGGGGTGGAGGTTTTGCGACGCCAACAAATGGCAATTCGGAGAATTTTGCTGATTTCGATCATGCTCCGATCTTTAATGCAGCTGGTGAGTAACTATAATATTAGATAAGCTTTGTTTTTGAGTTCGCTTCTGATTTACTTATGTTTTATTTTTTGCTGTGCATCTTTTTGATTGGTTGCTATGATCAACCAGCTTGGCTAGACACTTTAATATAAGCATCGGGTATTTTTGTATGGCCGAAAAAAAACAAAAGCTGCCCACTATCGTATCTGCAAGGCTGCTTTTGAATAATTTATCAATGCAGCATCTAAGCTCTGCAGTCCAATGTGACATACAGTGCGATTCATATTTATTATAAATAAGCAAAAGCTTTTGAGCTTCATCAAACTTTAATAGTGTTTCCGTGTAGAAAAAGAAGATTACTATTGTTCGATTATTTCCCAAAACTGCCCATTTTAGTCCAAAGTTTTGTCAATTTTATTTTTTATATAAACTTTGTCCAAACTTTAAACTAAAATTGGTAGAAAATGCCAGTTTTGGGAAGTAAACTTTTATTTTTGACAGTTCCTTTCAAAAGGCAAATAATCTTATATTATTTTTCTTATAATTTGGAAGTGGAACAGACTTTCATATGTTTCAAACAAAGAAGAAATATCTATGGCTTAAACTATTGGTTCTGCGAAGATTTCACAAGATTTATTTCGAATCTACTAGGCGCAAATTAGCGAAGTATATTTAAATAGTAAATCATCGAGATAAGAATAAGATAAACAGTTATCTTTAGATCTTTTTAAATGATTCATTACAGGCTAGATTCAGTTCTTCATTTTTTGACATGAATAAAAGAACTATTGTATCTCACTTCGACTACACAAGTAAAAATGAAACTTCATTTGCTTTTAAAGTGTGCTGTCAGAGTTTATCTTTTTTTAATTTTTGTTCATGCGGTGAAAACACCACATAAATTAAAAATATGCCTCAGTCAGCTATTATTTCTTCGCATTGTGTTTACTATTATTTATTTGATACCAAAACTTACCACTTAAACTTACAAAACATATTTTCTTAAGTTCTACAGTTAAGCTTTAACATTCAACGGGCATAAATTAATGAACCCTTCTCCTTTAGAAAAAATAGCTTTCATAAGGTTGATCGGCCTTGAATTAAAAGAAATAATTTTAATTTCTACACTATTCTTAAAAGAATAAACAGTTTTTTTTTCAAAAATGGAATGAGCTGTCAAATGAAAACTTATTGCTAATAACATTTGTGTTTTTAATTTTTCGATGACATTCCTGAAATCTTGTTTTAAGAAATTTGGCATCACTCTTTTGCTCTTCAATGACAGCTATTAACAAGTTTGAGTAAAAATTAATGAATCCGAATTAAAATGCGAGATATAAATACATATGTACATTAAAACATATGTATATAAATCTGATATGACATTTTTTTGTTCTGAAAAGAACTTCTCACTTTTGAGTTTTCTAATTTGAAAACAAAACTTATAAATGGTATGGAAACAAAAGAAAAATATTTGGACTCTTCTTCTTGTCTTTAATCTCTCTGTATCTGTTAAAAACACATGCTCTTTCTTTATATCTCTGAAAAACTTTTTCCCATCAAAATTAAAAGGTTTTTTTTGTAGAAGTTTTCTTCTGTTTTTGTTTTTTTTTTTTTTTGCATCCAAATAGAAAACTTTGCTGGTCGGTGTTTCTATAAGGCATACAATGTACTTTAGCCTCCACTCTTTACTCTTGTCAACATTATGATTTTTTAGTTGTTCTTAAAAAACTTTAGCATTTCTTGAAAACTTTATTTTCTTCTTATTGTAGTTTTGTTGAAAAGTAGTTTTGTTTTTCATTTAAATCATTCATAGGTTTGATATTGTATATACCACATAGTTTATTTTTTTGTAAGAATAACAGGAGTTATCCCAAATATATGGAGCTTTAGGATTGAGTAACATTTAGGTACCTTATCGACCTTTTGGCTAGATATGCTTTTTAATCGAAAGATGTCTTAAAAAGTACTCAAAAATAATCTTGGAAGTTCATGACTAAGCATTTTTAAGAGTTCTTTATGAAGAACATGATGAATGATTAGGTTAAGAAAAGATTGAATTTTTAAAAAATGTGAAATTGGTATCACTAAGTAACAAATTTGAATGATTAAGGGCATGAACAATTTAAGCGTCATGTCGCTTGGCCAACATTTCGATAGGCTTTTCACTATAGGTATATTCAATGTTAACATTTTTTAAAAAACTTTTATCTGGCTCCTCGATGAAACCTGTCAATAAGTTTAAATCCTTCAGTATTTTTTTTTTGTTTTCATATGCTTTGCTTCCTTGGTCAGTTTTCACATCGGACTTCCTTCTCTGATTTTATTCATTCTTTCAACTTCTTTTGTGTTCAGACATCACAAACCAATGGGAACACAACCAACTCACCTGGACGTTGAGAAGTCGTTAAAACGAAGCACAAATCTGACAAAACATTCATCTGGCCAAATGATGACAGCTATCAACAAGTTTAAATCCGTTTGTGGGACGAGTCAGTCCAATATGAACACCGTCCTTTTCGATTGGACTTTCGGGGTACTCCTTTTCCACTCCTTTTTGACTCCTACTAATCAAAAAGCCTTCGATTGGCTGTTCCGAGTAATGATTTCGGAGTCTTTTTTTGTTCCCGATTTGCAATAGAAGTAGATTTGGAACACACGCATACGTGTACAGTTTTTCGTCGGACTACTTGTCAACTTGTCAAAAGTGTTAATGTTTGAAAAGCCATTTTGTAAAATGGCGTCATTCAGTAGTGTGTGTAAATTTGACAAAACGATGTTTTCATATTCTTTTGCAATGAAAAAGGAGTAGAACAGTTCGAAAATCCAATCGAAAACGACATCTGTGAAACCAAAGTAATAAATCAAGCATATCAATGAACACATCCTTACAAAATCAAAGCCTGTCAAACTTCACGTCATTCATATACATATTCCAGCCATTTAAAAACTTTATCCGCACTAATTTCTCCACTTATTTTTTTTTTCAAATTATTTGACCACCTTTTTTATTAATTTTTGTTTACCATAAAAAACTTTGCTGCACGTCCTATACACTTATTATCAATAAAAAGCGTAGTAAAATTTTTAAATTTGAGTTTTCAATGTTGCACTTTGTTGACAGTTTGTAATGTCGTTTTCGAGTGGACGTTCGGGGTACACCTTTTCTAGCCCATTTTTGCTCCAATTACTCCGAAAGCCTTCGATTGGCGGTACTGTTTTCAGAATCGTTTTCTGTTCCCGATTTGAAAAAGAAGTAGATTTGGAACATATGCGTACATATACAACTTTTCGTCGGACTTTTATTCAAATATGATAAATGCTTGGAGAAACCATTTTGTAAAATGGCATCATTCTGTAGTGTGTGTGCAAATTTGACAACGCGATGTTTTCATATTTGATTGGAATCAATAAGGAGTGAAACAGTCAGAAAATCCAATCGAAAAAAACTTTGATAAAAAGTTTATTGAACGTAATCACTCTTTATTATTATTTCGTTCGAAGATGAATAAGTATGTTCAGGAAAATGAGATCACAAAGACCTTTAGATCTTGCAACTTGCTCCTTCATGTTCTGATCAAACATTTTATTCGAAATTTTCGATGACAAAATAACCTCATTTTCTGCTTCTTTTGGCCAATGAATCCGTGTTCCTATATTAATTTTGTTTACAATATGTTATCTCAGTTTCTCCAAAAGTTTATTGTTTTTTTTTAGTAGCTGCTTACATACTTTATTTTGTGTGTTTTAAGTTGTTTAAAAAAAAGCTTTTTTCTTCATTTCAAATCTGATTGTTTTAAAAAATATTTCAGAATTTCATAGTAAACCAACAACAAATATTGCCAACAACCAACAACAACTTAAAACTAACAACATGAACAACAACAGCAACAACAACCGCAATACTAATAACAATTACCTTTTATTCGCACCAACTCCCAATCAACAACAACAACAACAACAGAAACAAACCAATTTCTATTCAAATACAATGTTCGAAATAAGTAACGACTTCAATTCAATATCGCTTTTTGGTGGTATTAGTACCCAAGAGAATGAGGACCTCACTAAAAATACTAGTTTAGGTAAAAATATTTTCAACAAATGTTCCAACAACAACACAAGCTCCATGGCCTATAACCCATACAACAACAACAATGGTTGTTATCCAAGCAGCCTCAGCTCTAATTACATCAGTAGTAATCCTTATAATGGCCAACAGCAAAAGTTCACCCCCCTGGCAATGGCAGCGCATGCAACGGCTATGGCTGTCCTTGGTCATGATAGCAGCAATCTCAATAGCATCAACAGCCCGTTTGGTATTCAATGCAGTGAATGGGAAGGTGGGGATGCGTGGCAACAACAGGTACAGCAGGAGTCGATAACAGCATCTCAACAGCAACAGCAATGGCCAGGACTGTCAAGTGTTTCGAATAACAATACGACGAAGACCTACAATCGTCCCCTCACGATAAGTGTCGGTGCTACTGCCTCAATTGAGGCCGATTCGGATCCAAGTCATCAACGTTCAAATCGAAATAGCTGGAGTAAGTTTCTCTCTGGTTTTGCTTGGTTTGCCTTGCCTGCCGATATTTTTGTATTTTATTATATTGTACCTACTCCTGCTGCCTATATACATATAGTCTCCCAAATGAATCCTCAATTCTTTTGTTGTGTTGAATTTGAGTTTGCATTTAATTTGCAAGTTTTGTTGCAGTTTTTGTGTGGGCATTTTAATTTGATTCTCTTTTTTAGTGTTTGCTTACATCTTTTGTTACGGAAATATTTTTTTTTATTCACAAATGATTCGATATTGAGCTGCAAATTTTGATTGGTTGATTTTTTAGTTATGTATGTAAAAGTAAGTAATCTGCAATGGTTTTAATTTATTTTTGATTTTGATTGGTTTCATAATATGTGTATGTTTTTGAAGTGCCAGATTAAGTATTTTTTACTTTTAAGCTGTTTCCAATGCCGAGGTCAGTTACACGTACCATTTTGAGTATCGAAACGTATAGTGTAAATATTTCATTATAATAGTTCCTATTTATTGATTCAGCTTGAAACTATATTGAACTGGGCTAAGTTTCATTTTTTTTAAATTTACTATTTGTCTTCTTATTTTTTGGTTTAATATGTTCTTTTTTTATAAAAATGAAAGCTAGATAGCTAAGGTTAACAAATTGTAAATACATATATGTACGTATTTTACTTTAAATTATAAAGATGTATATTTTGGCTTAATGAACATAAGTGCAGTAGACTTTTGATTTCAACTTCCATGGAAGAACTTGGCAGCACCTACCACAATTCCAATTGTAATATTAGGTTTGTTCGTGTACTTTCTCAGCTTAATTTGGCAGTCTTTCGAATATTGAGGATTAAAAATGCAATTCTCTCAGAGAGAAGTAAAACTGTGCAAAGATACAGATAATTTTTTCCACAAAAAAAGTAAGCAAAAATAAAAAATCAAGAAAACAAAGCCACAGCATTAGAATTTCGATTTTAACTTTATTTTCATCATTAAATTTGATATTCTTTGTATTAAGTTATTTCAAACTAAGCATTCCAGAAATTAACTTTTCAAATACACTGAGGCACCAAATTTCTTTAATTAAAAATTATTTTGTTATGAAATATCAGTAATTTTTTTTATTAAAAAGCACTGGTCAGTTTACAAAAACAAGAAATTCCAATTAAATCACTTTTGTGTTGTTTGCCCAACTTACAGAATACAGCACTTAACACTTCTGCAAAAACAAATTTCTTTTGGAGAATTTGACAAAAATTGTCAGAAAGGCTAAATTTTGTACTCACTTGCGGTTCCTTGTGTTTTTAAATATTTTGTTTTCTTTTTGCCAAGCAAATTACTGACTTGCTTCTATTTTATTACCAGAATACAAAAATTAAAATAGTTAACAAATATATACATTTGGTACATATATAGATTAATAATTTTTGCTGTTTATTCTTTACAGGTCACCCGATTTCTACAAGTAATTCCCTCTCATCGAGTGCCACATTCAATTCGAATTCATCATTAGCTGTATCTCCACCAGCGGATAGATATGCAGCTCTTAAAGATCTCGATGAACAATTACGTGAGAGTAAAGCAGTTGCAGCTGCTGCAGCAGCTGCTGTAGCCACATCAGTTGTTGACTCCTTTGGAGGTTCACAAAGTAAGGTTTTTTTCTATTTTTCTTTTTATTTATTTTATTTAATTTTCCTTCTTTTTCTTCAGATAACTCCAATGTCAATCCCTTCAAGACTGTAGTCAATTCACATCAGACACCACAAATTGCCAATCCTTTCCAAGCAAATCCATCACAGAATCCAGGAACGACAAGTCTTTTCAGTGGCTTGCCACAAAATCAACAGCATAATGGTCTTTCTAATAGTTTTATAAGTGGTATTCCTGTTCAACAACAACAACAACAACAGGCCTTCTACAACTATGCCAATGGATTTGGGGCACCACAATCTACGAATATGTATTCAGCTGGTCCAAATGGTTGTGGTTTTGGTTTTGGCACAATGCAACAGCCAATCGCTAATGGTGGCGGAGCAGCATTCAATAATCCCTTTGCCGTAAGTAAAATAGATTTATATTAAATAGATTTTTATCAAATTAAATACTCTGAATAATAATTTTAATTTTTACCTTCTCTTTTAGGCAACTGGCACTCTTAATTCAAACAATCCATTCTTATGAAATACTATTCAAGGAAGATCTTCACAAATTTAAAAACACGGAGACTAAACACAAAACCTGTAAAATCAAAAAAAAAAAAATGACTAAACAAAAATTTATAATAATTAACAGAAAAAATAAAAATAAATAAAAACAAACATACCAGCTGAATATTGAGTGGATGAATCCAAATCAGAACATGTGAGTGGATAAAACGTTAATTATGAAAAAAAAAATATATATACCAACACAAATTATGGATTTACTTTATCTGGCGTACAGCTTAGAGTTTTTTTCTAACTGTCGTAACATGTCAAAGTTTATACACGCCGCCGCTTGAGTAGAATCAATTATTTCCTCCACTATCAGAGCGTTCAAAGCCACTTAAATAGAAACAAACTCTTAAATTGATAAGGGAAGAAAATGAAAGAAATGCATAATTAGGAAGGTTGTTCTTAACGCATGATGTTTTAGTAATGTGTACTACCACATTTATTTAAGACAGCTTCATAAAACCCTGTTAGGAGGTGAATCGTAGAGTTCTTTTATTGCGGCAGTAAGTAATTCCTTGTAATCATACTATTGTCCAAAGTTGTACACTTATCGAACCATTTAGCCCCATACGTTTTCGATAATATTAAGGTGAATGATCATGGAGTGGTACATTATGTTGCTGGAATATCTAAGATATTGGTCCAAACACATTTTATAACTGAAAGAAAGGTTTTTGCAATATATTTTGGCAGGAGCTATGATTCAGCTCCATGAATCATGGTTCTTTCTTAAAAACATGAACATAGCAGTTGTATTTATCCCGATCATGCAAATTAAAAAAGTGTTTTCATCTGAATTTTTCATATTGTACGAGGTTTGAACCGAAATGAAAACATTTTTACTCATATTTACATCCCCTGCTAAACTATGTAGCGTTCAGCGTTCCGAATTCAAGAAGCTTTTTTCATTGTTATCTAAAACATCTGTCTCTAAGAACTTCGACTGTACCCACATTTTATTTAAATAAACATATTTCCAAATAGTTAAGACTATTTTGGTGCTGTCTTACTGAAAGACCGATTAAAGACATCTTACAAAATACAAATATATTTTCTGTGCCCACCAACAAAATTTTTTACTTTATAATAATTTCAATTTTGACTTCAATGATCTCTTAGGCAAATGCAATTAATTGAAACAATTAATTCATAATTTACTCTACGTTTATATGGGTTACTATTGTAAACATTAATAACATGTCAAAGTTTTTACATTAACAATATTCTCAATCAACAAGGCAATCCATCAGTTATCAAATTATTAAAAAATTAAACGTTAAATAAAAAATCTTATGACAATTATCCTTATCAAAATATTCTAATTCAAGGCAAATAGAAAACAAAAAAAAATCAAAATTACTATGAATTTTTGGAATATCCATCGGAAATTTCGAAAAATCTTCGATAAATACTATCAACATGTTCTGGTAATTTCCCTCATAATTGCGGCATCTCTTGGATATCTTCATTTCGAAATGCAACACAACAGCAAACAATTGGATCAATCAAAGGAGTTCCTGCAACTCTTTCACGACCAAGAGGCTTTGTTTATCTTTCCAATACTTCTTGTTTTGATAGCAGCAATGATTGGACTCGTAGTTGCCATAAACTTAGACTCACTGCGAAACTATGAAAAGTTAACATATTTGGAAATAAAAAAGCGCTATGTCGATTTCCTTTTCATTCAATTAATAACTCGAATTGAACAAACTGAAAAGAAACTCATCTATGAAAAAAATATGATCCCAATTGAATCTTTCATACATGCCCATGAAGAAATGAGAAAAACTATTGATAAGTTTCGCATGGATACAAAGCAATTATTGGCATTATCAGACTTTGATGAATTAGTTCCACCGGAAATGTTTTTCGCCGATGACGAGATTCGAAGTTCACGCTTTGTTCATCTATCAATGGAAGAAGATGTTGTAAGGGATTTGGCTTCATCGTAATTGAAAGTGTTAACATATCTTATGTCTTATAAATTATTTTAACTGTAGAAAAATAAATTTTGGAATGTGTGATGTGATTGAAATGCTTGTTTTGGGCGGTGTTGTCCTTCTTTCTAAAGCTTTATTTAGTATCTGGACATAAGGTATGCTTTCCGGTCACTTCAACTCCATTTGGACTTTGGAGCACAGAGTAGCAACAAGATCCCTCCTTCTGTCTCGATTCGAAGCAAGCGATTTTAGCTTCGGGCATGTCCTGAAACCTAGCTTTCACGAATACAGTTGACCTAAGGGTGGTTTATCCTGAGAGTTCTATTCAAAAGATTGCTTCACGATGCTATTGTCTGTTCAATGTATGGACAATCCACCACCATTTTCGTTGCATAATTGTCTGCATCTACTTTTTGCTGCCTGATTGTATTCCACAACTCGATGTTGGGTATGGTTTGTGGACAACGGAACTTCAAAATGTACCGCAGACATCGGTAAACGGAAGCCTTTAACTTGTTCGAGATGTTAGCAGAGCACTTCTTAATAAACATGGTTAGACGCAATAAAGACTAAAAATATACACAGTTCGTTATTTTTAACTTTTCTCCATATACATACGTACAGTGACTTTAGTACGTAGAAAATTAAGTAAAAAGTTGATCTAAACGCAATCATAATTTTACCGCTTCACATGCTGATGCTTGTTTTGTTTCACGCAAATCAGGAGTTTATCAAAGGATAGAAAAGACTTATCGCTAGACTTCTTAAGGCTCAGTTTATTCAAAAACCCCAGACTTACACTCCAACTTGTGTCCTTCCAGCTACGATCAAAGCTGTTATATGCAAAATAAATCCAAAATTATATATTTTTACAAAATTTTATCAAAATATTCGCCTATTGAACACCATTATTTCATTAAAAACCGCAAAATTTGTGTTTTTAGTAATTAACATAGAAATAATAATTGATTTAAAATAAAAGCTCTTGTTGGACCTACACTAAAAGCCACTTTTAAAAATTAAAGTTCTGTAACAAATCAAAGCATAGTTCTTTAGCGTACAACAATTTCTATCAATTATTTATTATTAAAGTTAAAATTAAACAAATTTCTTTTTCAGGTTACATTGACATACATAAGTAGGTAAAATCGTCATATAAAAGTATAAATACACCCAAGTATGCTAAAATGGCTGGTAGTGACCTTTAAATATTGTCTAAATCGATGGAAGAAGAGTGAAGTGCCGCAGCATTATTTTAAAAATTCGATATTAAGAATCATCCTAATATGTAACATAGTAAAATGTTTAAAGAAATTTATACAAAAAAATGCAAATCTCAAAAAAAGTAAAAAATCGTTTCAAATTGAAACTTTCATTATAAAAAAAATAGATACATAAATGTGTTGAATAATGCCACAATATGCAACAAAGAATAGAGGTTTTTTTGTGTTGAAATTAATAGTTAAACTATAGATTTAAAAGTTTCTCCAAACTCTTATAACATTAACTAACTGCAAAAACTTTCTAAAATTTCTTTGAAAATTAAAAGTTGTCTCTCAACTTGTTCAGTCAAAAACCAACCCTTGATATTGGTTATCCAAATTTTAAGTCCCTAAACCTCTATTCTCTGGAGCATATTTTTTTTTTAATATAAATGACTCGTATTCGAATTAAAAACTAAATAATAACTAAAATATTACATGTTGTATAACGTATATAACTAATATTCGTTTTTAACTAAAAAAAAAACTGAAAATTCATCTGTAATTTGTTTTGTATATTGTGATAGATTAAAATAATTGTATCAAAGTTTTTATCTTGTTTCATGATTTATTAATAATATATAAGCTTTTTAAATGCAAAACAAATAAACAAAAATATTTACAGAAAATCAAAATAAAATCGCAAAATAGAAATAAATTTTATATTATATTTAACAACAACACAAAACAAACTGTATCAATAATAAACAAAAAAAAATTAGGATAACATTTTTTCATAACTATTTAGATATACATATAAATAAATATATAAATAAATCGTTATTACACACAGATTGTAGAAATATTATGAGCGCATGATTGTTGATTGTTAAAATGTCTAAATTATACTATATTGATAAATAAATTTCATTATAAAATCTATAAGAAAAAAACGTATAGTATAGAACAAATTCATCAAAGCCTATCCCAATGACTTTTTAAAACAGAAACCCAGTTAAATATCATCACTTAATAATTTTGTTGGCAAGGCAGGGTGATTAAAAAACATCTTTAAGCTTTGCTAGTAACCTACAAAGATTGTTGCTAATTTCTTATTTTATGTATTGATTTCAACAAATATCTCCGAAATTTCGTAACTAAATTTTTTTTTCAAATGGACTAAAATCTTGTGATTTTACGCACTTTTAGACTTCTTTTTTTGAGGCTATCTTAAATCGCAGTTCTATGCGAATAAACAAAACAAAATTGATCCCCTCACCCAAGGAACGCCAATCAGCAAAGTCATCGACAATTTGACCTCCCTAATACCAATCAAAACCACGCCGATCAAATAAAACAAAAAATTAGCGGAATGGCGGTGTGTTAAATTTTAACGACAGGAGGAAGGCTTGAGTTTTTAAAGAACTTACCTCAAAAGTTTTAAGATCTGAGTCATTGTTCGTTGAGATTTACTATTAGATCATCAGTGGGCTTACATATTGCTATTAAAGTCATACTTACGGTCTTTATAAAGCATTCGTATGTATGTGTTTCTGGACACTGAGTCACTAATCTCAAATTAAGTATGCACTGAGTTCAAATAAATACAACCTCAGAACTGCTAATACATACATAAGTGCATTTAAGAGCCGGCAGCAAATTTTGGGAGTGGTTGTATAACCAAAATCTGAGTATAAGGATTTGTAGGTACATGTATTGTGATATTAAATACCAAAGCTTGGCAGTTTTATTTCTCAGCACTTGAGAGGAGTGGGAGTTAAAAAGAGCCAGTTCCCATTTTTATTGTCTGGGTTATAACAACTTTAATTACTTAAAAAAAAATAATGTGATGCTCTTTCGTTTTGCCTAAGCATTAACAGCTAGATCATGACGGTCTGATGAATAGCACTCAAGATATAACAATTTTATTCGAACCTTATCACCCCTTTTTGAAGATTTCAAACAAAACAAAAAATTAACAAAATAAAGTCTCCAAAAAAAATCGTATTAGATTTGCTTTAAAAGGCCCCTATTGATCGGATTATCAACATAAAACTTTTCAGGCGTAGGGAAAATGACAGAGCATTATTCCCTGTTTTTTAAAAGTGTTTTGAAGATTTAATGACCCCAAGACGTAATTAAGAAACCAAGCTGTATTTAATCCCCCATCCCTCCCAAAGCCTGAGAGAAGTCTGCCAGACTTTGGTATTTAATATCACGATACATGTATGTATCTATAAATCTTCATACTCAGATTTTGGTTATATATCCACTCCCAGAATTTGATGTCAGATCTTGTACTATAACATCTGAATTTTTTCAAAGGCTATTTTATATCTCTCTTTGCAATCCCTCCTTGTTCTGTTATTTAACAGCAGGAACATGATTAAAATTAAAAAAAATTAAACATATCGCTTCAAAAAATTTCGGAATATCTCAAATATTCAGATAGATTAATTACATAATAGTTTAGGTCGATTCGAACCTTTGCCATGGTAATAAATATTTCTATTTTGTACTTTATTCCCTTATCTGGTGTGAATAATCAATTGAAGTCTTAAAAAATATAAATAATTTATTTAGCGAATTCCCCTTTTACAAATAAAAATTCCTGGCTTAGTATTCCCCCTAAAAAAATAACTTAGCATTAACTGTGATGTCAAGCGTTGTAATATTTTTAAAAAATAATAATCCTGCGTTACCTGCTTCTAATACTGTTTCTAAAAAAACTGAGTTCAAATGAATTATTAAAACCAAATGCCTAATATTTCTTTGTTAAATATATGTATATTAAAATTTATGCTTGTGGCCTTATTACATAAACTTAAATAAAAACAAAATAAAATAAAAGACTTAAAAAGATAAAGTGTATAAATAAGGAATGTTTCCTTAGTTTGTGTTTTTGTTTGTAATAAAAAAAAAAAAAAAATTGATAAAAAATAGTTTAATTGATATATTTATTTTGCTGCGATTAATAAATAATATTTTATGCTTAATAAATAATATCATTATATTTTTATATAAATGCATATAAATAATGTTATAATTTTTAGAGCAAAAAATCTTACATCATGGACATGTATGTATGTATTTTATAAATTTAATTTGTTTTTGTAAAAAAAAGATAAAAACAACAACAACAAAATATGCTTATTAATATTGTTTTTTATTTTTATTGTCCTCATTGTAAATACATAAATATTTAATCAAAATGTTAATATTTTTACTTGTCAACGAACAAAGATTTCGGGGAAATATAATTTTAATGGCTTTACTCCCTACAAAAATTACAAAATTTGTGTTTTTTTTAAAATTCTTTTTATATTTACTCAAATGTATTGCTTTAAGGTTTTCTTACGTTATTTAAGTTCTTTTTTATTTTATAATCTCTAATAAAAAAAAAATTATCAACACAAAAACCGTAGGTCATTCTTCTAGCTCCTTCTTGTATATAGAGTTCTAATAGAATATTTACTAAATTTTGTAAGTTTTTTTTTATTTACCTAAAATATATACATAATAGGTACATTAAACGAAAAAACAAAAAAATATGTATAAACTAAATCCAAACTAACGCGAAATGGGGTGTTTGTTTAAATTAGTTAAATAAAACTAACTTAAATTTACTTCAAATTAAAAGGATATTGAAAGAATGAAAAGAAAACAATTTTTTACAATCGTTACTAAAACAAAGCTGAAAGGAAATTTATAAATACATAGATAAAAATAAATAAGTAATGAAACAAATGGATTTCATTAAAAAACAAATAGAAATATAAAATAAAAATATTCATTATTCAAATTTAAATAATAAACTAATTTATAAAATAAGATAACATCTGTTATAACATATATATACATTATATAATAAATATTAATATTAAAATTTGTGAGAAAAAATCAAAATAAGCAAAAAATCACACATATAAATTATAGTTATAATACAAAAAAATAATATGTATTGAGTTATATTATGTATGATAAAATAAATTGTTCGAATGATAACTTCGTTTATTTAAAAATATATTTAAAAGAAATGTAAGAAGTATTAATATCAATGGTTTTTTATTCCTCTGGTTTTGTAGCACTGCTGCTTCTTTTTCATCTAAGCTTTCAACGACAACATTAACACTCAACCATATTATATATTGGGGGCTGTATCGAATAACATTTCCCTGGGACTGGGAATGTTAGCCTTCCTTGATAATAGGGAAAGCGGATGATGCTCAAAAATGTCCCTTGGGATTTACGTAAGGTAGAAGGGGTGGGTTGTATACCTATGTGATCTGTTGGTAGTCAAGCTATTTATAATACATATAATACTTACTTACTATAGTCCGGGGTGGACCAGGACCTCAACCAACAAGCTTCTTCCAGTCGGCTCGATTTCTAGTTAGTTGTCTCCAGTTTCGCACACCAAGTTGGATGAGGTTCTATTCTATTTGCGTGCGCCACCTGTTGCGCTGTAGCAAAAAACCTAGTTCTACTTCAGGGTGAGTTCAGGACAACCCCTGGTTTCAAAAAACACAGTCAGGGTTAGTTCAGGTTTAAAAAAAAAACGACCCCAGGGTGACTTCAGGGCTCAACGAACAAACCTTATGTTTCGTAATACGGGCCTTGGTTAACAAGGTAAGGCCTACCTTTCTTGTTTGCTTTAACTCATAATTAAAGATTTCAATTAATAGTAGATACACGTTACTAGACGTATTTCTTGCTGAAGAAATTAATAAAATTCGATTGCAAATGGTGGTCTTTGGCGAAAGTGGCACAGTGTTTCATAGGCTTTACAGTTGATTAAATGCTGGGTAAATCAGAGTTTAGAGTCAAAATGACTTTTGGACCAGTTTGATTAATTTTCCGCAGCAAAATCCTTGGATAAGTAGGTTTGTTCATAAAATGTTTACCCAGGGTTGACCCAAGTTTTCTTGACAACCCCAAGAATTTTCAAAAAACACTAAACGGCCCTCAATGTGTTGTTGAGATAATGTTCAGATAAGCAATAAAACGATATTCCTTGAATTTCCATTTCAAAAACAAAAGAATTACATACCTGCTCCTGCCACTTTGACATTTTATTCTTAACCTTAACTCGCCCTAGCAAAAAAGCCTAGTTCTACTTCGGGGATATTAAAGTTTTGAACGCTCATACGTGCATCGCTAATGCATGTGCTGCGGTAAGTTGCACGTTTAACGCCGTCAGATCGTGGTTTCTTAAAAATTGTCCCTTGACCCAATATCCAAAACACAGATTTTGACAGTAAAAGCCTTCCAATGGTGAAAAAAATCATTTTTTTTTTTTTTGATCGAAAATCAAATTTGTAGATCTGTATTTTTCGGCAAATTTACCCCTCTTTTACTAACACCATTACAGACCAGAACAATTCACAGCCATCAATTTGATAAGCCTGGATCGCCGCAGTTTCACAGACACAAATTATACACCAACACAATAAAAACGAAACAATCAATCTGCAATCGTATACCATTCGCGACGAAAAAAATCAATTTTTAGATCAAAATCTGAAATTACCAAAAGAAAACCCCATAAGGGACCAAATTGAGGGCCGTTAGCTGTGGCGCCATCTCGATTTCGATAGTGAAAGTTAACAGTGCAATTCCGTGTTTTGGCGCCTTCTTAATTTCGATGCGTGAAACGGTGATATCCAAAGACAGTGTCGCACATCGATGAAAATAGATTTTTGACAAGACAAGTTAATAAGTTAATCACCAACTGAAAAACTGTCCCTAACTTAATTCGGGTTAATTTATTGCCAGGATTAGCTAAGAGTCGCTTACGATAACACAAACATTTTTCGCATTGAATATTATCACTACTAATTTATAATTATTCAATATTAAGCACAGAATAGGTGGAAAACTGTTTTGAAAATTATGATTTTTTTTCGTATGGAACTTAAGCTATTGCTTTAATCGAAAATATTTTCTTCAAATCGGATGATGGAAAGAATTGAAAAGAATCGGAAATAACATTTCGAAAATTTTGATTTTGAAAAAGCAAAGTGATTGAATATTTTGATATCAAAATAATGATGAAATAGGATTTTAAACCATGTACTTGTCAATTGTGGTTATATATGTATGATTAATATTTTAAAAATTAATAATAACGTAATTCTTGAAAAATGTTTAGATTTGCCTACAACAATTTTCCCTCTGACTCCAAAAAGGATAACTTGGTCATAGAGAAGAAAGGGATTGAAGAAAATTTTTTAAGAAGGTTCTTCAATTAAGGTAGAGAAACCTCCAGACACGATCCAGAATCTACAACCGCACGACGAATCATGCTTGGAAAACCAATCAAGACTATCCGCAACAGACGACATCTAAGCCATTAGGGATCTGAAAAATTGTCCAGACGAGCTTATAAAAACACTAGTTTTGTGAATTGAAATCTCACAGAAATAATAGACTAAGGATTATTGACCTACATTAATATCTACAGTTGATGACATTCTAGAGAAAGGATGCCCAACTTGCAATGATTTGTTCTTGATGATGAAAATTGACAAAAATCGAAGCAGACATTCTCATTCAAATCAAACCGCAGAAAATATATTCCTTCGTATTTTTACAAAAAATCTTTATTTATTGAATTATTAAATATTTCTAACTTATGATGTACATATTTTTCTTCTTTCTTACAAAAGACTTGTTTTGTATAATTATTACTTATTTTGTTGTTTTCTTTAACTAAACTAAATGATAAAAAACAAAAATAAAATAAGAGGATTTGAAAATTATTATAAACTATATCTTTTTACACAGAATTCAATAATAAATTTAAAAATTTACATATACTAGCGTGTATACTAAAGAAATATTTCCATTTTGTGAATGTAGATTTTCATTATTTTGTTTTTATTTTGTAGAGAATTAATGATGTTATCAATTCATTTACTAACTGATATAAGGTATTTTTTAAATATTAAATAAAATAGATTCCTTTCATTTTTGTTAAGCACAAATAAAACATTTGTTTTTTTTTTTGTATAGCAATAATAATAATAAATATTCTTATGAAAAAAGAAACAAGTGAGTTTAATTTTAGTTTATAAGTCTATATATCGTTTTATTTATTTTTTTTTTTTTTTTGTTATAGATATAATAATTTATATGCATATGTTTTAATATCATTTTTCCATTTAAAACTTTGTTTTGTTTAATTTATTTGTAATAATTGTTCTTCGAGTTTTGTGTGTTTAAAAATAAAATTTGTATTAAAAATTAATAAAAAAGCTTCGCATGTACAAAAGAAATAATTGTTTTCATAACAAAAGCAAGGAATTTAGTTTGTTTATCTTCTGAGTGATAAGTGCTTATTTAATTTTTTGTTTCATTTAAGAATTTTGTTTTATTATTATTATTTACTATAATATATAATCCATATTTATATTTTTTTATGAAATGATATTTATATTTTTTGTTCCTAATTGAAATGTAAAGCAATTTGTATTAGCAAAAAATTTACAAAAATATTATTTACTTTGCATTAGAGTATATGTGTTGTTTATGTTTTATGTGGTGTTTTTTTTTTTTTCTTATTTTTTCTTTTATTTCATTTCTTCCCGCTGTTCGATTTTAATTTTTTTTATTTTTATGAATAATTTTATATTATTTATATGTATAAAAGATCACACTACGAATTAAAAGGGATGGGAAATAAAATAAAGTTGTATTTCACTCGAATTGAGGGAAGGGTTCTTCTATTCATCACTACCACTCTCAGTTGTCGATGTTTTTTTGTTTTTTTAAGAGATTACTTTCACGTTTTCTTTTTCATTTAAACTGTTCATTTATACAACACATCTTCCGCAACTTAACCTCATTAGAATTTGAGAATTATTTGTTCACGAAATTATTTAAAACTAAAAATACTTATTCTAAAATATAAATTAAATATTAATCTAAAATAAAATGTTTATGTTCTAGTATTTTTCTGTTTCTTGTTGAGGGTTGATGGCCATTTTATGTGGTGACGTTGAGTGGGTGATCTTTATACTTAAAAAGAGGATAGAGAGATACGACAGAGAGATAGAGAGTTCGCGAGAATGAAATACGTTTTCTTTTGTTCATTGTTGTATTATAATTAGATATTATGGTAATTAGTTTGATGTGGATATTTCTTTTTATTAACTTGTTCAACTTGATCTTATCTTATCTCTAAAGTTTACGTTCCATTGGCTTTGGGCAATGGCCGCACTAGATAGAGTTTTTCTCCTTGCTTGTTTGTGTAGATGGGTGCTCTTTGGTAGTGGTCGACTAATTGATCTAAGGTGTGGAATTTACGCTGACCAATACAGTACATGCCATTTTCGACATGCACACGAAAGTGTTTGTTACGGCCTGGCGCTTTAAGGGAAACCGAATAGTCACCCATCTGAAAATTAATATAAAAATGGAACGATAATTATTACACTGCATTATTATGTTGTAAAAAAAATACTTACATTAGTCTCGCTATCTCGTATAAGGAAATCGCCATCATGACCATGTTGATTGAGAACAGTGTCACATTGACTGCGCGTTATAGCGCCATAGTACCAAGATTTACCAGCTAAATTAGGTCGTTCCATTGGTGGCATTGGCGGTGATGATTGTGGCGGCATATTATTAGGCATACCATCGTTTCGTCGATCAATTGAATCACCACCACTACTGCCACCACCAGCACCATTATTACCGCGATACGGCGTAGCTAGGTAATCACTAAGCTCTTGTAGATAATTGCGTGGAACTAAACCAATTTGACCAGCATTGTTGCGTGCTTTATACCAATCAGGATCGGAAGACGGTCGATCGACAATTTCCAGACGATCACCTTTTTCAAATGATAGTTCTTGATCGTTATTAGATGTAAAACTATAGAGAGCAACCTGTTAACAATAAAGAAATGTTTAATATTTAAACACAAACAAATTAAATCATAATCATAATGTTGGTAGTTAATATTCATAAGAGTGTATTTATGATGGAGCTGTGAGAAATGATTCGAGCGCGAAGATCCAATTTATATTATACACGCTCTAAGAAAAAATATTTTATTGTAACCCAGCTTAAGCAAGTAAAATGAAAGAAGACAGTGCAACCTTTCAAAACATTGAAAGCATAAATTAAAATCAGCTTGTGTAGTATCAAGGCCTAGGCACCTATATGTGTGTATGAGTTGTCAGCAAGAATGTAGGGAACCTTGAATTTTGTACCGTGTCCAAACTTCTAATGTAGTTTTTTATTGAAGATTTGATCTCAAAATCTGTAATTGATCTTTTTAATCAAACAACTAGGCATATTTTTGAGTAGTATCAGTGAAGAGGCAATTTTCACACATAGCTATAGTATAAAACAAACAAATTGACGAATTTTGATTTAAAGTTTGACAGGAGTGTTTGCAAAATGGAAAGCAAGAAACAAATATTCTTTGAATAAACATGAACAAAAATGGGTAAAATTCAAATCTTTTTAATAATGAAAACCGCAAGCAGATTAGAAGCAATTATTCATGACATGAGAGATGAGATACTCTTGGAGGGTTTGTCACTTCCTCACAAGTGGCAGAAGGTGGGAATCGATCACCATATCTTCAGGGTGGCATCCAAACGCAATTACCGCTAAGCCACATAATCGTATGTTAAAAGGAATTATATCGAATTTCAAAGAATAACTTATAGTCTAAGAACCGACAGCAAATTTTGGCAGTGGATAAATAACCAAAATCTGAGTATGAGGGTTTATAGGTACACGTATCCTTGAGTTAAAAAGAGCCAGTTCCTCTATTTTATTGTCTGGTTTATAACCACATTAATTTCTTTAAAAAAAAAATTAATATGGTGCTCTGTCATTTGGCCTAAGCATAAACACCTCAATCATGACGGTCCGATAAATAGAACTCAAGATATAACAATTTTATCCAAACCTTATCACCTCTTTCTGGAGATAAAAACAAAACATCAGCAAAATAGTCTTCAAAAAAATGAGGATTGCGTTTGCTTAAAAAGCTAATATCATGGGTCCTATTGATGTGATCATCAACATAAAACTCTTCAAGCGTAGGGAAAATGACAGATCATCGTTTCCTATTTTTTAAAAGTGTCTTGAAGTGTTAATGACCCGAACACATAAATAAGAATCCAAGCTGGTTTGTATGTATAGGTGAAAGCAGACCAAATCTCTCAAATTAGAAAGATCGCCTTTTTTTCGTCTTCAGATCTCATCAATGGATGAGTCCAAATCTTTTTCCGAAAAGATCTAATCTTTTCAACAATGAAAAACTACACAAGTGATCACTGATCACATTTACCCTATCGAAACCGAGATGGCACCACTATCAAATCGCCCTTTGCATTGTGTCGTATTAATGCTTGCTTTTAAATAATAGCAAACTATCCATCCGAATAGAGGATTTTATTAAGAAGAATTTGAAAAGATTATATTATGTGTTGTTGGTTAATAAATAATTCATTAATAAATCTTAGTTTCTACTCACCACAATATCAAGAACATTCTCAGCCATCGCATATGTATGTATTTCACCATCATTATCACAATCTTCGGTTGTGTAATTACTGGGAAACCATCCAACTGCATTGCCACTCTGTCCTCGCCACCATCCATCGTTGGATTTTTCTAAAATCAAGATGCGCGTACCTTTCGTCAGGGATAATTCGTCAGCCTGTTGCGCTTGATAATTGTATTTCACAATTGCTGTACCAATAGCCTCTGATGGATCGGGTGGTAATCTTCTTGACATTGTTGGACTTTCGATTTGTCGTGAGGGCGAACAATTAGGAAGAGTTTTTGAGCCGGAACCTTTTTTCACTTTTTTCTTTATGCTGTAAAAATTTGAAATTGAAGAGAAAATAATAAATAAAATTGTATTTAATAACTCTTTTAAAATAATTGAAAATAAAATAACATAATGTAAAACGAAGCATCAAACAAGAATATCTTTGGAATTATTGGGTTATAAAACTTTGAAACAGTTGATATGCATTAAGCTTAAACAACGACTAATGAGTAAGATGCTTTTTTTTTGTTAACGATTTATACAGCGATTAATTAATTAAAGGTGATTATGATGTAAGAACTTGGCTGATACGAAAGTAGCACAATTAAGTTTGATGAAATTTAATAGGGGAAAATACATTTGTATATGTGATATGAACTTTATGAATTGCAATATAGAAAAAAATAAATTGTTGTTCTTAGGAAAGCAATAGATAGATAACGATAACTTTAACAAAACAAATGATCTACAACTTTTAATGCTCGGAACTACATATTTTAAGTTTCTTAAATAATACCAATAATTATTATTGGCAATAATTTAGTTGTTGTTTTTCCATTTCATTCAACAGCATTGTTATAATGCGGTCATAGATTCCATGGAGTCTAGTGCAGGAGCTGCTTTAAAAATAAAATTTTTAATTTTTCTCATAAAAAACTGCATATTTCTACAAATTTTAGTCTAAAATTGTGTCAAAATTCATGTAAAACAAATTATTGCGTTTTCGTTTGATAATACGAAAGAAGCCCCCGGAGCTCACCGATCCAGTTTGGGTTTAGTTGTATTGGTGCACTTGGTTGTTATATTTGGGCGATGAAACTTTCACACAGCTGTTTCTCTGAATTTTCATGTTCCTCAATAACAGCAACGAAAGTCTTCACCTAGATATGTAAAAGTGATTCATAAAATCAATGAAACTACTAAGTTACATTTGCCTTCCCGACGTTCCGGCAAGGGTTACTGCCTCTTCAAATCTAACAAAACCCTTAAGTCAACTCTTTACAAAATTTAAAACAAAAGCAGATAAAGACAAATAAACCGATGTCATCTACAAAAGCTGTATTTTCATTTCCCCAAGATCTGATCTGAATTGGATTTGCGTACGATAATACTTATATTATAAAAACAACACAAAATGCAACTTTGCTTTTGGATTTGGGGGGGTAGAGTACCATAAATTTGGCGCTAAAAATTGATAACGGTTTTTTGTACAGGGGACAAAAATAAGCATTTTTTACTATGGGAGGGGGGTATCTATCATTAACAATATTAAATTCTTCATGGTTAATTATAATTTTGATCTGAAAATTGATTTTTTTCGTCGCGAATGGTAAACGATTTCAGATTGATTTCCCTTTTTCATTGCATTGGTGTATAATTTGACTCAGTGAAGCCGTAGGACGTTGTTTACATTGGACTGAAAAAGTGGATTTTTTTAAATGTTCAGTATTCACGTCTCACTTCAATTAAGGAGTCTAAGCGAGATGTGAATACTGAAAAGTTAAAAAAATCATGTTTTTAGTCCAATGTGAACGCCATCTAGGGATCCAGACTTATTAAACTGATGGCTGTGTGATGTCTGTGGTGTGAAATGGGGAGGGGTAGATCTGCCGAAAAATCAAGATCTGTAAAATTGAAAAAAAGAATTGTTTGGCCATAGGAAGGTTTCAAATGTCAAAATCAATATTTTGACAGATCTGAAGGGGAAAATATCAATTTTTGTTAAAAGTAAACCCTATTAGTTTGTGTTGTATGATGTATGTATGTTTGTACATAATATTTCAGCTTGAAAAATAAGCTCCTAGTTTATCTTGAATTTTTGAATAACAGTTAATATATGTATGTATGTAAATAAAAAGCAAGATTATTGTGATTAATAATCAAAATTGAGCCCAAACTTATTTAAAGTGACAAAAAGCTTATCAATTTTGAATCTGTCATTATTGCGATTGTTTGGAAAAGTATCCACTATTTTTCGAACAGAATCAATTGCCTAGATCGTTAATTGTTTGAGGAAAAATTATATTTGAGTTTTTTTTTTTAAATCCTACTTTATTTTCCATTTTCATTGGATACATTTATGTGCCTAGCCTAGCACGGTGCTGATGCGAAACGAAGTTTTTGGTTGATTCCAATTAGAAAATAAAATAAATAATTGTGTGCTAAAATAGAGTCTAGACTTCTCAAAATAATCTGTTAAAATTAGCAATTTCCCTTGTCGAAGATCGTACTGCACAACGAAAAGTAGAATTAAATTTTTCGTTAATGATTTCGTTGTATCGAATGTTTCGTTTCGCATCAGCAGCGTACTAGGCTTTACCCTTGAAAGTGTATTTGAACGAATTGAGTTTACTTTTTTATTGCGTAATAGTTTGGGTAATGAGTTTAGGTCTTATGTAAGCAAAAGATCCCAAGATATGATTTCTTAATTGTTTTAATAAAATTTTATTCGAAAGGATTCGACCGAACTTAACAAAATCATTCCAATTAACACAGTATAACTTCATATCGTCGATCCAAAGACAAGACTCTACTAGGGCTCAGTTATTTTAAGATTGAGATTAATGTTCGATTCGAGTTAACTGACCGAATTTTTAGTCTTAACTCGAGTCTTAATTCCGAAGCTTGGACGATGAAAAGTAAGCTCGATTAAAACACATTGGTTGAATCTTAAAAGTTGCATTTTGCAAGCTTTGATAATTTATCTTTCCACAGTAATTACGCCACTTTTATGATTCAATCATTTTTTTCAAAGCCTGTTTGGTTTGTGTTAGTTTAAACTTTGAAGACACGATATCATGATTGTACAGACATTTTTTTTAATAACCTCCAGTGATTACATGCAATCATTCAAGGACCCTGAAAACCAAATTAATATGTTGATAATCTTTTTACACCATAGAACTCAGACAAACTTTTCGCTCGTCTAGATCTTGGCAATATAATCACATGCCTTTTTTGAACCTTCTACTGTAAAATCAACAAATTTGGTAAAGCACCTTAATGAAATCCAAGGGAGGCGATTTAGAAGTATTAGAACTTTTTGTATTCGTATCTTCAATCAGATTAAACACGAACTTCAATCTATTCAGTGTTTTCTTGGCTATATACTTAATTATGTTTTGTCTACCAACAACAACTTTAATAGCTTTTATAGAGGTCAACATTTTATATGCAAAGTGACGACCATTTAAACATTAAGGGAAAGGGATAATGTACTTGCAAAATAGGGTATCTATCTATATTAAAATAAGGACTACCTACTTAACTATTCACTAAAAATTCTTATGTGGAGTGGATCTAAGTGTGTTAAAATAACCAGAAAATAATAATGATAATTTAGAAAATAGCAAGCAACTTAAAATTTAAATAAACTTAATAAAATCAAAATAAACGAGAATGAAATGAAATCGGAAATATCATCTACAAGGTCTACAGTAAAATAAAAAACGATTTTGTTTTTAAGTTCGTTTAGGTTAGTTTAATAAAAATATTGAAATAAATTTTTTTTTTTATTATTTCTTTGTCAATACTCACCTATCGAAAAGTGATGGTTTCTCTTTTTTAACGTAATTACTGGGGACATAGCCGGATTGATTTCTATTATTTTGCACCCGCCACCAATGTTTAGAATCATCCAATAGCAGGTAGCGTTCATTTTTCCTTAGGTCTAACTCTTGTGCTCCTTGAGCTCCATAATCGTATTTGGCTACTACGTAGCAAACGTCTTCCTGTGATTTTCCTGCGAAAGATAAAAGCGGTCATTTGAGTGGAACGTATTTGTATACATATTTCATTTGGAGCTTTGCTTTTTTTGTTGCCATAGGTTAACGCTAAACATAATAATCCACATTTATAATATTTACAACATTAACAATAACATTTTCGTAATTTAATTTATTAATATTTAAAAACATATTTGTACTGCTCATGAAACTAACATTGAGTACACATAAGATCCACATAAAACAGGCTGAGCTAATTATGAATTGTATTCTGTGGATCGTATGTTATTATGATAGTGACCAAAAAGCCATTTATTCCTCATGGGATTAAAAGGCAGAATATAATATAATTATTCAAATAAATTGTTTCTTCATGTGAATTGAATGTTAAGCGTTTACCCAGCGAACAAAATACAAAGCTATCAAATGTGGTAGGATGCATGTGAGGTTGAAATGATGTGTCCAATTGATATATTTTTGTTTCCTCGTTCTTTCGTTGGGAATATGGGTTTTGATTTTACATAATATGTATGTGTATGAACGATTGAAGAATTACCGTGTTTCATGTTGCCCGCCATCGATTGTGAACCACAGCCGAGGTTGCCACCACCAATGCAGTCGCCTCCGTTCGAATTTGTATTGCTGCTGAATGTCACACTTTTGTGCGTGCTACAATTTGACGCTGACGATAAGTTACGATGATGATGCTGTTGCTGATGATGGTGTGGGGCCGGTGAGCCGGGTGGCGGTGGCACTGGATAGTTTTGTTGCTGATACGACGACGGCTGGTATTGTGTAGATGCTGGTGTAGATGCTTGAGAGTGCTGCTGTTGCTGATGCCATGAACCAGTTACACCAGCACCGCCACTTGGCAAATAGTGATTGCGATTTGTTAACGCTGGAACGTTTGAATTCGTTATTGCTGCTGTTGAGGAGGAATCGGGGATATTGCGTGCAAATCGTTGGGGATGCTCCAACATTCCAGCTATAGAAAAAGTTGGGGTTTTGTTTTTTTCTGTGTGTTGGTAGTGGTGATGGTGGTTGTTGCTTTTCGTGAAAAAAGCAGCTCCCGCCCTCTTGTGGAAAAGTACAGAGTATTTTTTCTTTTAGTTTTGTGGAATTTGTTTTGCTCTTATTTTTTTCTTTTAGTTTTTCAATCCTTTATTAATTTTTTTTTCTGTTAATCCCTAGTCGATGGAGTTCGTGACCGACTGCAACGACAAGAGTAAATAATTGTTATGTTGATTAAAACTTTGCCTCTGCATTTGATGCGCTTAGATTTCAATAAAAGTGGTCGACGATGATGATGACGATGATGATGATGTGACGACTTGCATATACAATCCATGGAAAATCATTTCTAAAAGAGATTTCAAGAGAAGAAAAGAAAAAACAAAAATTCAAAAATAAAATAAAAGCCAAATAAAATAAAGCACAACATCGAGATAGCGCAATTGTTTTGCAACAAAAACCAAAAACAAAAGTAAATTGTTTAGAAGCTTTTTTTATATCTTTTAAACAAAAAGTTTTGATACTGTTGTGAGCCTGACTTTCTATCTCTGGAAGTTGTATGTTGCTGTTTTAAAAGTAAATATGTATGTATGTTAAATTTATAAAATATAAAAATAAAATAATGTTGTTTCTTTTTTTGTAGCGAGTTTCCTTGGTACAAAATTATGTCAAAAGGGCAAGAGACATATTTTTTATTGTTGTGTTTCTGTTGACTATAAAAATGTTAATATAAAAACAAGTAATGAATTACAGTTGAGCTTATGCAACTCAAATTCAGTTTATAATGTTCATAATTGTACTTTTGGTTCTGTACTTATAAAACAAGATAAGGTTGATTATTAAAATTTACTTTGATTTGTGTAAAATTTGCTTCAAATACAAACCTACAAAGGAAAAACACGTAAACAAATATTTTGAGCAGCCCATATATGTACAAATAAGTCCCCATTATTCTCAAAGCTAGTTTACGATTTTTAAATTTTTTTTGAAAAATATGATGAGACAAAAAAAATCTGAATGAAATAAAATGCACGACTGGGTCACACGTACTTGCTCTTATGTCCAAGGCGCTGAGGGTTTAAGAAAATTATATATTGAGACACGGAAATTATGAGAGAAAAATGTTTAAAGGCATGAAAAATTTAAACTTTTTTTTTTAATTCAAAAACTTTTTTTTGAAAATTTAGATATTCAATATTATTAAATCTTATCTGAAATTTGTATAGTAAAAAAAAACTATCCAAATCCGTTCAGAGAGAAAATTCAAAATAAAAAAAACACGTTCTATGACAAGTATTATTAATAGTTGCTAAATGCAAAATTATATAATTTTTTGTAGTAGATCGTATTAATTGCAGATAGATTTTTTTGTTTTTATTGTATTGGTGTACAATTTGTGTCTGTGAAACTGTGCGATCAAGGTTTGTCAAATTGATGGCTGTGAATTGTTCTGGTGTGTAATATTGTTAGTAAAAGAGGGGTAAATCTGCCGAAAAATCCAGATCTGCAAATTTGATTTTCGTTAAAAAATCAAATGATTTTTTCACCATTGGAAGGCTTTTACTGTCAAAATCTGTGTTTTGACAAATCGGAAGGGGAAAAAAATCAATTTTTGTTACCAAAAGAAAACCCAATGAATTTAGTCATGAATGAATCTTTCAGCGCCAAATAAGAATAGTTGTAAGTTTGATTTGTGTCTTCGAGATTTTAGGTAAATCTAATTAAATCTCAGATTAGTGTTAGCTGGAAATATACTGTAACATAGGGAATATAAATACAATAAATATATTTTATTGATTTTGCTTTTCTCGCCTTCAAGTTTAACGATTTCTTTTTCTTTTGGTAACAAAAATTGATTTTTTTCCCTTCCGATTTGTCAAAACACAGATTTTGACAGTAAAAGCCTTCCAGTGGTGAAAAAAATAATTTTTTTTAACATAACGTTACCGCCATTGTGATAAAGTTTGACGTTTAATCAATCATTGCCAGCTAATTAAAGATTTTGAGCACGAAAAATTGAGTTTCAGTTGAAAATTTGAGTTTAAAACTTAAAAAAAAAAACATTTAACGGGTGCATATCACGATACTAACTCAATTTTTTAATTTTGGTGTTTACGCCCTTTTAACTTAGGACGACAGTATAATGCACTGTGTTTCATCTTTTGATTGGATGTCAGAGATATCGTTCTGCCATTATATCTTGACATAGATATCTGACATGAATATTGACAGATAAAGAGTTTTTGTTGCTTTTTTGTATAGAATTTTTTTTATATAAATAATATACATATGTATATATATGAAATGAATGATTTGAAAAGAAAGGTAATGATATTATTTTCCCAGCGCAGATAATTATATGAAAATGATATGATACCGGATACCGGACATTCTCCTGTGAATATGCCCCATTTCGTTTAAGATACAGCAAAACAGCCTTTTTCCAGCTCAAGAATTTCCCACACCTATTATAACACCCTCTACATTAGAGCTTTGCTTGACTAATTTCAATTCGAAATCAAACAAAATTAATGTACCAATGATTATATTTTAACAATATTACAAATTATTACAATAATTTTGTCCCCTACAACTTTGTTTTACTCATAAAATATGTAAGTGAGTTATTTGTTAGCGCAATAAATTGAACTGTCACATCAAAGATAGTTTCACCGGTGTCCACTCATCAATCACTCATTTCTTTGAAAAGTGAACACACTTCTTGCTTGAAACTAAGCATGAAAAAAAGTGGGTGTCGGTTGGTTGTGTCGTGTTTTTCTAGCTGCCAAATACCAGAACCGATAGTAAATCGACAAAATGCACCAAAGAGAAGAGAAAGTGTGTGGAATTTCTAAAATTAAAGAACTTGGAACACACACTACTCGTATATATGCATTCTTTCACCTCTTTCTTCTCTTCATCTATCACCATCAGAGGTTGCATGCTTCGCTGGCGCTACTTGGCTTTATCTTACATAGCCATACTAATCTTTTTGACACTGAACTCCAAGAGAAGAGCACAGGGACTTAAACATATACAAAAAAAAAAAAACCATAGAATATCACTTGGATCTCTGGGTGTATTGAAAACATAGAAATTCTTGCACCCGAGCCAAGAATCTGAAAAAAACATTTTCGCTCTTTCACATGGATGCAAATGTAAGTAAGAACTGAAATCCGAAGTAGGAAAATTGACTTATTTTTTTTTTTTTGTATTTTGCTTCTTTTGTGTTGGTTTGGGAAAAATCTAAGCTTACAGGCGCCAAAGGGATTCCCCAAACCCTCAACTGGGTATTTGGTGACATTTGAAATTCTTGAATTCTATTTAATACCTAATGAATATGACATCGATAGAAGGACTGACGACTTCGTCGTTGTCGTCGTTGGTTTGTTATCTTTGCTTGCATCTTATATAATTAAATATTGTTGAAGAAAATTATAATGGGAAACTTTTGAAACAACTTTGTGGATCCCTCTTTGCAAATGTTGAGAAACTGCAAAGTCACTTGAAAAATTTCAACAGAAGATGTTTTTTTTCTTCTTGAATTAGTTAGGAAATATGAGGTTGCTTTTAGTTTTTGTGAAGATGAAGTGTTTTTGATGTATGTTTGTGAAAGTTTTTAAAGTTTCAAAAATTTACACAACAAAGAATGGAAGGGGGGAGAGAGAGCAAATTAAATGAGCTGAAAATGAAAACTAACAAGCAAACAGAAGAAGGTAATTAAACTTTCAACAATAAGTTTTTCAGTTTTATTCTAAGATCAACATACTAAACCAGTAGTGACGTCGGTGCTTATTTATACTGAATGTTCATAATATACAAAATTCATTCATGTGTCATGGTTCATGTATATACAAAATATGTATGAATGCAAGTAATGTTTACATAATTATCATAAACAATATTTTTCATGGTATTTAGGTATAACACACATGTGGAGTGCTGCTCAAAACATTCTTAGAGCGTGAGTGATTAATTTTATACATAATATTAATAGTACATAAGGTTCCATTCGGCGTAAGGGTTACTGCGGTTTCTGAGGTATTGCTTTTTATTCTACATTTTCACCAAACGTTAAGCTGAGACACCAATTTTCCTTTGCCGAAAATATTAGATTCCGGTTGTTTTTAGATTTTCCACACACAATTAAAGATAAGTTGTAATTAGAGCAACGATGCATACACTCTGTAACGTTTTACCTAAGTATATACATAAACCATTTGCTACAAGAGCGTCATAACTCATAACTTAGAATTTGTTGTTTCAAGATAAATGCGAGGAACAAAATTCCCTCCGATTTAGTCGAAATCGGAAAATGTTCAATGGAGGTATCCCTTCCTATTGACAAATCAAACAGATCTTTCGATCAACTGTATCGCCCTTCAACCAAAGAAGAAGTAAAGGAACTGGTATATTTTGGGAAAAAGTGAAGCATTTTTCAAAATAGTGTGAGTAACACAAACACAAATGTATTGACACAGGGTCGCAGTCCGGTTACCCGGTTTAATACTATGGCGCCCAAAGAAAGCAAGATTTAGAAAAGAAAAATGATCAATGAGATGCTTCTGTCATTTTCCCGAGCTATAGGAAATTGTAGAAAGGTTTTAAATCATTAAAAAAGTGAAATAAATATCAATACAGTGAATACTTTGCAATACTTTATTTAAAAAAATATACTAAAGAACATGTGGCGCTGCATAAAATCTTGTAAAAACGCCTGAAATACTGTGTATATACGTTTTTTATTTCACTGATAAGTTTTGTCTCATATTTGGCAAGTTTATATTTCTTGAGCGCTCAGTATTTTACTTCAATTTTTTGACAGAGCAGGCGAATACAATATTCCTCACATAGAAGTCAAAACAACCTTCTTTTTCTTTTCTTTTTATGTAATTTACTACGACAAAAAATAATTGAGTTAGCGAATCCAAGAAATTTCAGTAGCAGTTCTTAAGGGGAAAAGTGAGGAATTTTGGGATGAATCCTGTTTATATTTCTGAGCGCTCTGAGATCTCAGAAATATAAACTGGCTATTCTACTACATAAATAATGTAAAGTGATGTTTTTTTATCGTAGCGCACTTTTAAACTGACAAACACTTCCTGAAGAAGATACAAAACTAACATGATAGGTAGAGTCAACAGCGGAGAGACCTTTAACAATATTTTATTTAAAGCGATAAAAAATAACTCTGCACTACGGCCGCTAAACGGATTTAAGTGCGTTGCTATCACCAACAAAAACTAGTTCGAACCTGTAAAAGAATTTCTTATTTGACAGATGAGTCTCAGCGAAATTATTGAAATCTATTTTTATTTTCAACCAATTTGTCTTTTTTAAAGCAAATTGCCTTAAGAATTTTTGACAGTCCCTCCTTAAAAATTCTTCTTTAGTTTTCCGACAAGAAATAACCGTTAAAAAACCAAACAGTATATGTACAAACATAATTTGATGTTGTAGTAGCAAGTTATGTATTTTAATTTTAGCAATAAAAATTGACCAAAAACAGAAAGGAAGCATCAGGATCTACGGTTAGTGGACCATTCAACGGAAAGATTTTTATCCCCGTCGGAGAAAATTTATCAACTTGCATTTATCTGGATATGCTGTATATTAAATAAAGCAGCTGTGCATAACAATATGCATTAATCTTATCTATGTGAGTGTTTTTAGGACAAAATCTTTTTTTATTTCTATTCACCACTCACTAAACCATCACTTTCATAAAAATCAATCAGCTAAACTAGTTTGTTAAATTGAAATCTCTTTGAATAATTATAACACATTATGTTGAACTTGACATTTATATTTTGAATGTTTTCAAAAGCTCGTTGAACCGGCTCACATAGGAGTATTTGTATGCAAAAAATGGACAAAATAAATTTTTGTCTTGATTACCTTATTTTCATCTCAAACTATGAAATAAATACCGTTTTTAATAAATTTACACTCTTTTAAAACAAAAAAAACATTTTGAAGTTTTTTTTTTTAATGTCTCTGTACTCAAAAATAAATGCATACAATGGGATATATGATATCGCAGAAACCAAAATTTGTAGCCTTTTTTTTTTAATCGACACTTGAAGCATTGTTTAATAATTTTGTAAACATATAATTACCAAATAACTCCGAAAAATAAAACAAAACGCAATCCGAAAGAAAAATAACAGAACAAATAGTCAGTTTGAATGGGCATAAAAGTGGGAATACGATATGACCGAAAAAAACTACATCCGCAAAAATCCGCATCCGATTTTTTTTTTTTTTTTTGAAAACGAAACTTGATGTTTTGTTTTATGAAGCCATATACAAATATAAACCCAATTTCATCCACTTTTATACAAAAAAAAATTACATTACAAAAATTACAAATTACAAACGCGACCTACCTATTTTACCAAGGCAAAATGAAGAAAAAAATGCTTTACAGTGAAAAGCTCTTATTAAAACGTTTGTGCACGTTTTTCTTAAGATCTGTTGCTCCTATGAAAAAAAGTGTTATAATTTTTTTTGTCCAGAATTTTGTGAGCATTAATAAAAACTCATTAATTTTTTGAAAAAAATTATATCGGCTGAGATATTAACAAAAAAAAACATTTTTGTCCATTTACAATACAAAATAAGAAGTGTTATTTAATACGCTATAACTTCAAGATTAATAAACCTACATAGTTCATTGACAGCTCATTTTTGTAAATAATTTTATTGTCTAAATGTTATTCTTTTATGATTTTGTTATTAAAGGAAATTTCACCGAGTTGTTGAACAAAAACCAAATCACTTTCTTTTTCAAGATGGCGGTCATACAGAAGAGATGTAGCCAAACTCAAATCGTACAAAAACTTAAGTCCATCGATTATGGAAATTTTAATAAATTTTTTCACAAAATTTAATCCACCGTGAAGTTCAATTTTTTTTGTGAAGAATGACATCATCTACAATTTGTACCTTCACATTTTTTTCAAAAAAACTTATAGTTTTCGAGAAATTAAGGAAAAACGTCGTTAAGACGTCAAAACAAATGTCTCCACCAAAATTTAGCTTTGTCGGAATTTTTTCGAAGTGAAAGTCCAATTTTGCTGGGCTAAATCGACTTTTGGCCAATTTTTGTAGACAAATACTCCTATGTGCGACAGTGAAAATATCAAAGCTGAAATATTACATAAATGATTCCGGATTTGTTTTTGTTTTGACGGTGAGAAAATATTTAAATTTTTAAAGTGAAATACCTCACCATTTTTTTTTTGTATTAGTTCTTTTAATACACACACAAACACACATTGAGGAATCTTTCTATACAATTATTAAAATGTGTTTTTTTTTGTTTATAAATTTCCCGTACATACATAACATAACCCAAATTAGGTTTGAGAGCTTAGTTTGTCTTTGAATTGGTATTTATATATATTTATATATATTCATATTATATATTTATATATATTCATATGTAGGTATAGTCTAAAAGACTAAAACATTAAATAAATTTAAGCAACAGAAACATCAGCTATACATAGGTAGCTAAGGTACCTATGCCTATACATAGGCAAGTAAAAATTTTAACCAATAAATCAGTACAGTACCTATGTACTTTGTATATGTCAAGGAAAAATAAAATATGTCAGTTTAAGTTTTCTCATGTATAACTCATAATTTGGTAAACGAAAAAAAGAACCTTTAAAGATATCTAAAGACCAACAAACATAAAAGAGGCGTACATACAAACATAAGTATATCTATATTAGATGCCAGTGAAAAATTTGCCTTCCAGTCTGTATCTATAGATACAGAACGTCTCAAGGCGAACAAATTATCACAAACTTTAAATATTTTACCACCCATTAGAGTCATAAATATTTTCTCAAAGCATCCATTGTGCGTTGTGGGACCTCATTTTGTTAACTCTTCTGGTTGGGGTTTTTTTATTTTATTATTTTTTTTTTTTTAATATTTCACAGTATTTTCATTTTTTCAAGGAAATGAATGGCACTTTTTCATTTATTCAACCACATAAATTGCTCCCTCTCTCTGCATACTACTGCTTTTTTTCATCTCTGGCACTGGCACTGTGGCATCACAAAGTATATTTTTCCATGGCGTTGGAGTTGCTCTCATTTGCCACTTAGAAAGAAGCAAAAATAATAATAATAAAAAAAAAATAGAATCAGGTCACCATATGTCATTAGGGTTTTTGCCATCTTTAAAGCAACTATGCTAGTCATTCGACCTCCTCAATGCTATACAAATGCGAATGTTTATACACTCACAAGCACAGTGCGGTGCAATTGGTTAGACGTATTTTTAGGAAGTTTCTTCAATTTTGTTTAGCCTTAGTTTTATTTACCAATACAAAGTCGTTTTTTTTTTTAATCGTTCAGTATTTAAATTTTTAAATAAATTCAAAGCAATAATTTCTATATCAGTAAAAAAATTAACATTTGGCGGCGAGACAGCTAGAGAAAACGAAAACGAGAAGCCATGTTCTGTAATGTTGCTTTCATTAGAACGTTCGGAGTTATTCCACTTTTAGTCCTTTCAAATTGTCCGTATTCAATAGGAATGGAATGGTTCCAAAATCCAACCAATAACGACAAAACTATGGCATGGGTATCAGTAAAATCTTTCGATTAACGATGAAAAATTGAACGAAACTAATTCTTATGCGTTCTGTTCCATTCTACATATAAAATATGGCAAAATTATATCGTTTTCGATTGGATTTTGGAATTGTTCCATATTCCCATGAAACATGAAAAATTTGAAGTAGAAGTTTTTCCATATAATCGATAGGAATCGAAAAATTCCAAAACCCAATCGAAAACGGCATTAGAATAGTAGGAGTGAAAAGGGAGTAGAAAAAGAGTACTCCAAACATACAATCGAAAACAACATTACTGAAGAACTAAGAACTAGAATTTGGAAGCTGTCGGAAGCTTATGTCAAAACTCAACGAAGAGTAGCTTTTCGAGCCGTCAATTTGACACCTGAATAGTTGAAAGTGAAAAAAAAATGAAAATTATTGCTCGTTCCATGTTAATTTTCATTAACTCATTACTTTGCAAAACTACGAAAGTGTGAGCGATAAAAATTAATTAAAATAAAATTTAAGATTTTACTTCACTCATATTCAGCAAGTTAAAAAAATTTAGAAACTTGTATAAAGCACCAAATTTTCTTAGTTTGATTCCGACATTTTGATTTTTGCAGCCAACTCAGTCCACTTTCGTAGTACCGATCGATGAACGCTTACTTTTTTGAATTCTGAAAGAATTTCAGGATGTTCTTTAGTGGTAAGATAAAGATGTTCTCCAGGTCGTCGAAAATGTATAATAAACTAGTTCTGGCTAAGCTGGGCATTCACAGAGGAAATGGGATGAGCCCTTCTCCACCTCTTCATCTTCACACCCTATGCATAAGTCCCATGAGCTGATGTCGATTGTGCTCATGGTGGACCGTACAAATTTCAACTAGAAGAGAGGCCTGCTTATCTTTAATTAAATACTGTTTGTTCTTCGAAATATATTGCCATAATTCTTTGAAACCCAACAAGTGTCGATCCCCGACTATTTGACACCTGCATCAGTTTCAATGAATTTCTGGAGAATACAACTTTTTCTTGCTTTAGTGGCACAAGTGCATAGGATTAGGCTTGGCTCGAATCATAAAAAAACCGTTTTTGGCTAAATGTCAAAGTTTATCCGACTTCAAATATTTTGGCCGGTTGTGATAAAGATAAGATTTGTAGTTTGTGAGTATTTCAACCGGCTCGCGGCACATTTTCATTTCGTCTATTCTGTTTTAATTTTTACATAATTATTATATCCAGTAGCGAATGAATTAATCAGTAAACTTTCCCGACCAACACTTTGCAGTTAAATATTAGTACCTGGACAACCGAGCTTTGTTCAGTTTATTCAAGGATTACACCTATGTGCATATCTACGAGTTTTACATGAACTTAATTAAAATATAAATAAATATCTTTAAAAAACGTTCATTGGGAAAATACTAAGTTCACTCGTTGAAGTTTACCCAGGGTTAAACCGGGTTTTTTTGACAACCCCAAGAATTGTCAAAAAAAACTAGGTTTTTCGATTCTCCAAAAAACACTAAAGGGCCCTTAATTATGTTGTTGAGATAAGAAAGAAACAAAATTTGTTTTAAAAATTAATAAAAACAAACCACAGTTTGTTATTTTGAAAGTGTTTTATTTGTGTATTCCTTGAATTTCTATTTTAAAACCAAAAGAATTTTAGGCAACACTTTAATCCATAAAAAAAAAGATTCAGAGCTCATGCATGCCACTTTGACAGTTTATTTTTTACCTCAACTCTCGCCCCAACAAATGCCTAGATCTACTTCAGGGAGACCCTGGATCTCAAAAAACACAGAATTTGTCTGCCAGGGTAACTTCAGGGCTCAACGAACAAACCTCTAAAAGGATTAAATCATTTATTGATATAGAGATTGGCTGCGTCCAAGTTGCGCTGGATAGCCGTATCTAGGATAGCTATGTATCCATGTATCTGAACGCCAATCAGCTGTTGTTGACATTTCTCATAGGATATCTTTGTATTTTTAAATAAGGTTAGCTTGGGATCTCTTTTTTGCACACAGCTGTTTTCTCATCAGCTGTATTTTAACAAAGGATTATAACAACAGAAACCTAACCAGATTTCAAATTGGTAACACTGTTGCTATTGACAGTTAATTTCACAGATAAAAGATGATTTGTGCTTAGTACCTACGTTGTTGTGTTGAAATTAGTTCAATTTGTGCTATCATATGCCGTATTTAAAAATATCGTAATTATAACGGTACTAATTTATTTTAAGCATAAGTCAGCATAACCATTTTTAATTTTACAAACAAAGTTGTTTTTGTTTCTTTTAGCCCAATTTGGGCTGCCATGTGCCGCAAAAACTAAAAAACTAGTCTTTTTTAAATTTCATTCATGCATTTTTTTTATTCTGCATCTAACCAATTGAACCGCGCTGTACCTACTCGATACATGTATGCGTTATGTTCTGTTTTGGAACGGCTGACCCAGTAAATATAAATGCCAGGGGTGGGTGAACCTTTAAGCTAAAACTTATAAAACTTAACATGTCCACCAAGGCGTATAATTAAAAAAAAAAAAAGACAAAAATTTATAAGTGCTGATGATACCGAGTATATGGATGGAATATACAAATTGCATCCTGAGGGCGAAATGAAAATAAAATGGGAGAGATTTGCTTTTCCTGCTTTTAATTGGTATGATGGTAGACCTAAATATAAAAATATAATTATCCTATTCTCTCAGCAGCAGCAGCGGCAAATGGCGGCCGGCGCGGCGCGACACAACGCAGCTTCATTCAGTGATGTCGAATTCTTCCTCAGGGTGGCCGCTGAGCAGCTAGCACAGCCACATCAGCAATGTGCCCATACTCGGCGTGTGTAATTACCCCTTAATCCTGTTGAGATTACCTCCACTCATGTCGGCGAAATTGTCATCAAACCGTGCAGACAAGGAGAACGAGATGTGTATTGGGGCATAAAACCAAAACCTCTGTTGACATTCGCCGTGACGTGACGACGACGATGACAAACTCAACTCATAAGAAAGAGTCAAACAAACAGAGAAAGCTATGGATGCTGATGCTGAGTGCTGGCACGATATGCACGAGGTGGAGTTTATGGAAGAAGTGCGAAGGTGGAGAAGAAAATGTTTTCATTAAAATGTTGTGGATTTTAGTTTTCCGATGCATCTGCAGTGATTTTTGTTTGGAGAAAATCGTTGATTAGCGTCGGTGTTTTATTTTTTTTTTTTTTTCAAATGGACAGAAATAGAAAATAGAAGTGGATGCTTGATCACTTCAAATGGAAATTAAATTTTTATTGGGGCAATGCATGTTTTTATGAAAGACTATCAAAATTTTGATTGCGTGGATTAAACCGTTTTTATTTCGGTTTGATTGCTATTATGAAAAGAGTGAAAAATGTCAATTGAAACTTTGAAGACTAGTCACCAATGGGACAGCGTACAGGCCAAAATGTAAATTCTTCGATGGATTCTTTTTTTAAGAACTTATTTTTGAAGTCTAAAGAAAAAATAAGGAAATCATTTGGCAATTTACGGAGAACGAGTGTTTTTAAAGTAGTAAAGCCCTCTCTTAAAGAACCAAGGAGACTTAATATAAGACCCTTATCATCCCGGTCCTGCTGTACGGGGCAGAAGCATGGACTCTGTCAAAAACGGATGAGAGTCTACTTGGGTGCTTTGAAAGGAAAATTCTTCGGGTGATCTTCGGTCCAGTCTGTATCGATGGAGTATGGAGGAGAAGATTTAATAATGAGCTCTACGGGCTATACAGCGACGTCGACCTGGTCAAAAAGCTGAAAATACAGCGGCTGAGATGGCTGGGTCACGTGGAGCGAATGGACACCTACGCACCAGCCCGACGAGTCTTCGAATCCACCCCTGATGGTCTGCGCAGCAGAGGAAGACCCCACCTAAGGTGGCGCACACAAGTGGAGAGCGACCTCAACCAACTTGGAGTGCGTAACTGGAGGCAGTTAGCTAGGGACCGAGCTGGCTGGAGGGGCTTGTTGGTTGAGGCCGTAGTCCATCCTGGACTGTGAGCGCCATCTAAAGTAAAGTAAGTAAGAGTGTTTTTAAATGAAATATTCGATGCTATCGAATTTATATTAAACTGTTAAAGGTATCTAAATACATGGATGTGGAGTTTGATACATGTGTAAAAGTCGTACTATCAATTAGAATCATTAGGGATAGGAAATGATTTTCTTCTTATATCTTAAAAATACAAAACGAGTTCAACTGCAAGATCAAGAACCAAGTCGTGCATTTTTTGCGACTGAGGCCAGACCGAAACCAGACGAGACCGATACTGATACCGAGACGAGACTGAGTTATATGAGATCGACACCATGAAAGTCACAATTTTTTGTTTATATATTTTTGTACAACAAAAATATAAATTTTCAAAAAACTCTAATTTTACCAGATAATAATTCTATTAATAATTTCTAATAAAAAAAAAAACACACTTAAAAAATTTGTCCAACAAGAAACTTTTCAGTTAATTCTAAACAAGTTGTGTAAAAAGCAACATGTAATAATTCCCATAACACTACGAAGTCATAATAATAAATCTTTCGAGAATGTTTGGTGTTCTTATTGCTTTTTCTTATTATATTGATCATTCCGTGGCACGATCATCTCACGATTTGTTTTTCTTGAAGAAAGAACATTTCCTCCTTTTTTTCCTTTTTCTTTTATTTTTAATGAAATCGATTTAACACATAATGTATGTATGTATGTTTTCTTATTCTGAAAATAAATTTTTAAAATTTTTACATAAACAATCGATCGTTCTTTATTTTTTACATGAGTGTTGACGATTCACAGTGGGGCAATGATACCAAGGTTTTAAAAAATCATTGAACAGAATTGTTTTTTGACAGATGACAGATCTTCCAAAATAGATTATTGACAGTTCTTTGACATTCAAATTGAGTTGTATTTAATAGATGCAGAATGTCAGTAAATGATTTATAAGAATAAAGCTAACAGGGTGAATCACACGATAACCCTTCCCTAAAATCGTTCATGCAGAATGGCATAAGCTGTGTGACAAGTATTGCTGCCCTGTTGGAACCAGTACCTTTGTTCTGTAACTCTCGATATCGTTCACATCCATATCATGCAATGGGTGTGTTTGTTAATATAAAATTTCTTGCATATTTTCACAAATTTTCACAATTTGCTGTCAGAAACCATAGAAAAAAAAACAAGTATGGGAAGCTTGGTGAATATTTTCACATTACCAAACAGGCATAATTTGAGACAGAAGAAATCGTTGACCATCAATCAGCAGAGATGTCCATAAACTAATGTCGTTTTCGTTTGTTTTTACGTTTTTTTACATTCCTTTGGAATTTGGAATTTTCAAGCACCGGTACATGGACAGCGGCGATGTCGATTTCGTTGACTTGACTACCTAATTATTCACCGAACCGATTGACTTGAATTTAGACACTAAGCCTTGGAAAGACGACTGGAAAGAACAACCATGTAATCTGTCAAATAGGTGGGCTTCGTTGCTACAGTACAACACCCATTTTGATAATAAAAGTTTTAGCATTTGTGCAAATTGCTGCAATAGCGTAACTTGCCATAGTTATTTGGCATCATTGATTGAACATGGCCGCCACAGACTGTCAACATCGTTCCGTATCATTGGAAAACCCTTATTTTCTTATAATTTATTTAATTTCGTATTTTGTATATATCATGTCCCAATGTGTGCGACAAAATGAAATGCATTGGGAAGTTAATCAAGTTGCATATACATATAAACACTCATAAAAAGTAAACAAACTGTCATAATAATGTACGGCCTTGATGAGAAATTCAAAATTAAACCGTCCAAATGGCGCTGTCAGGCAATAATTAACGCTTATAAAATATGTCACAGCGATTAATTCGTAATTGTTTTTGTTAATCGCACATCAGTGAAATTAAATGAAAAAAAACATAAGAAAGTACATATCTAGCTGGATTATGGGTTCGCATGGGTTTTTTCAGAAAGCAGACTCTCTTAAACCATCATTATTCGTGTTGACGGTTTTTTTTATCGACGTTTTAATGATAACAACCATCAAAGTGTGGTAATTAGCGCAATTTGATGGCACGCTATGTATACCTCGCGCTTTTGATGCCAAAGTGAAAGTTAAACCTACCTCCATGCATGTTTTTTTTTCTTCATATACTTATGATCGATCGAAAGTCAAATGGGGTTGGGTGGTAAAGGGAAGGTAAGGTAACACTGACGCATTGGGGGAAACTATTTTTAAACTTTGTTGGTAATGTGACGTGTGAAGCTGTAATTACACATGCTGTTGTTTTTTTTTTTTAAGAATTTATTTTGTAGTGCTCGACTTTGAATTGAAAGGAAAAACTCATTGAGTCAATGGCATTGACAGTTTTTCTTTTTCTTTTTGTTGTTGTTTTGTTTTAATTCTCTAACTATACTACTTGTCTGTCGTTATAACGGGCAAGTGGAAGGCTTTTCCACTTACAAAGAGCTCACATAACATACACACAGTTTTGATTTTCTTATAGGCTCTTCTTCTTATAGCTGCCAATCCTCTTAAATGCGATTATAAATTCTTGAAGTGTACATTGACATTGAAAAACGGTTTTCTTTTCTTGAAGTTGTCGCATGGCTGGGAATAGGCAAACAAAAGACAGTTTTTGTTTTTATATTTAGTATTTTTTATATTTTGTCAAGAGAAGATAAATACCATCGGATTGGATTTGAAAAAGCTTAAAAATGTCTAAGAATCAAATTTCTTGAAATGCACAGTAAATAAATACTACCTCTCACAAAAACACCTCCTGAAACTAGTGTTAACTAGGGGCAAATGCTTGAATCTGCAAAGTCTTCTGTTCGACATTGCATTAATAAATTTTTTACAGCATTAGAATTGTGTTCGATAATGCAGTTTGCTTTATCAAATATTCTTCATTTGCGCTGCAATTCTATTGTTAAAAAATCCGGTTAACGAAAAATACATTGAGAGCCATAGAATGTTTCCATAAACGTCAAATGCGTTCGCAAGAAAATTGACTGAGATTTTATGTAAACAGGCAAATTACATTTGACGATCAAAAATGGCTTATGTAGGTATTTGTTGTGTGTAAATTGCTTCCTCACTGATACTTATCAAAAATGTATTCAATAGAACTATCCTGGATTTTGAGAGCAAATCTTTCAGATTTCGATGAAATAATCACATTGTATGACTAGTTGTTTTTATAAGCTCGCAAATAATTCTCATCTGACCTAATAAAAAATAAAAAGCTATATAGCGCCGAATCACAGTATGTAAGGGTCTGGTTAGAGAAATCTTGCCATTCCAACCCTGGTAGTTTTTAAACATCAGACCAAGGGTTGACGTCCCAGCTTTACTGCGGGGTCGATAGACTTAAAGCGAAGAAACATGTGTGATCTTCAATTTTGAATAAGAATGACTTTTTGAACATGCCATATTAAAGCCCTTAGTCTTCACCTTATTTCGTCCATCTTATCTTTGCTTAAAAAAAGTTATGCGCCTTTTATTGAAATACTTGATTTTTGAAATATTTGATTTTTTGTAGCATTTTCGGTTAAGCAAGTTTATAGGCTAAACAAACATATTCAATAATAAAAACACATGCACGTGATTGTTCTTTTATACCCCTCATTTTCTGGTCCAATCAATACCTCGTTTACATGCAGAATTGAATTAGAATTGAATGAGGATTTAGGTCCATGTAGACCTGTAGCTCGGCGAGCTGGATCGAATCAAAAATAGAATGTATATACCTTGATCTAAGGATTGACGAATCGAGATTTCAGATGCTTGTTGGTGTGCTTGAGTAATTGTGTATTTTGTTTCCAGACTTTTGAATGTTGTATCTTTGTTTGTTATTTGTGGTCGAAATTTATTTTTATGAACAACGTCGCACCCACACAATAAAAGCAAAACTGTCACTTCAATTCCATTTGAATTCAATCTTTCGATCTGGAATTGTCATTAACCTCGGTCGAAATTTCGATCCCGATTGAATCCGATCCTTCTATCCGCTCATTTAAACTTGGTATGAGCTACTTATTATTTTTGTCTGCAGCACTGAACGCTGCCATCAGACATTCCAGTTATCTTTCCAATCAGTGCTGGAAAATTGAATGGTTGGTGGGTGGAGAAATCGAAACGTCACATTTGGGTTACGACAGATAATTGCTCGGTCTAACTCTCGGTCTTGCTCGCACTTATTGCGCAATTTTATTTTATTGTTTTTAAGTTTTTGTGGTGTAGTTACTGAATATTTTTTTGCATTCTGCACTTCTGTGCAAAAAAACCGTTCCAACAATATATTATTTATATGCCTTCTGCTTTTGTATACCGCGTAAATTGTATGTTTGCCGTTTTACTATATGATACTTGTCGAATTCTCACTTGCGTTGAGGTACAAGATTACATTGAAAAAATTGCCAATTTTTTATTCAAGAGAAACCTTAGTCAAATCCAACAACATTTTAATCAATTACATTTTTATGGTACATTGTATATAATATGAAATTAATCTTTGTTTAAAATATCAATTTAACCAAATAGAGAAATTTTCATTTCTCGATTGTCCAAACTAATCAAGAGTCTACTGTATAACATTTCTTTTCTTTGTTGACATTATAACTCACAAAAATATGTGAAGTAAAGATAAAAATGATTCCGCCTCCTTATTATAAACAAATCGGCCTATTTGCATAATCATCTATACATAGTTCCTAAACCAACAACTATAAGTAAACTAAAGTCAACATTTGTCTGCTTATCCAGCGGCTCCATCGTGTCGACTTGAAGTGATGGTTCTTCCACCCCATATCAACTCTGGAGCTTTTAAATCCTTCTTTATACGAGTATATCTAAGTTCCTTTCATTTCCATCACATTAATTCAGAACTGTATACAACACCACTATTTTGTGCTATGCGATGTATCTTTTGAGTGCTGCGAAACAACAGTAAGCACTCTAAAAAGTAAACTTCCAACTTAATGTTACTTAAAATTAAAACAATGCTGTCCAAAGACATCCTTCCTTGATAAATACAAAATGTCCAGAAGGCTTACTCTTGTCCCATGACAATGAGAGACAGTTTGCAGCCATCATAATACATACATTGCCAATGTTATACACAAATCTAACAAAATATCACATTTCTGATAGATGACCTAGAAAAATCTTCTATGGAAGAGAAGGAATTATGTGTCATTTGGGTCTCTCTGGGAACAGATGATATTGTTGGTTTATATATGTATATTTTCCCCAGCGATAAAGTATAAAACCCTAAGAGGAAACTATCGAAGAATTATGACGCCTTTCAAATTAGTTTTCATTTGTGTTTGATAAGAAAAAGAGAAGCAAAAGTTTTGTGTAGTAAGTAAAACATGATATCAAAAGTGGATACTTGATATATGTAAATAGTTGTATCTTATTTATGCATTTGTATATTTTATAATAGTGACAAATTAAATTATATTAAATATGTACGAATGCATTTATGAAATTTAGTTTTAAATCGATTGTAAAATTTGTCCCGAACAACCAGACATAAAAGAAAGCGAATTAGTAATAATGTTTTAATACAAAAAAAATCACTTTCTCAATGCTCGCACCCGATTGTTTTGGACGCAAGATAAAAAGTGATACATGCAATTCGTAATTAATTAAGTTATCTTCACGATTGATTATGAAGAATGTTGAACAGTTATTGCGCTGTAAATGATTTGTATTATCTCAGTAATATCAAAAAAAACAAACTCACTTGTATTGTCTTGGCTTGACTTTTTTTCATTTTGTCATCATGGGATTTTTCTTACGAAGGCAAAAAATTTCTAAATAAAAATAAAAATCTAGAGTACAAAAATTTCGAACGTTTAAACAAATCTAGAATGTACAAAAATTACAAGCAAAAAACTATGCAATGCAATAAGACCCGCGGAAATAAAGCCATTATTTTTTATTTCCCAAAATATTTAAAAGGGAAAAATCAAGCTTTTTTCCGCTTTGGATTGTTGCCAATGCTTTTCATTTTTTTGTTGTGGGTTTTGATTCCAAATGAAAATGGAAATAAAGCCCATCTAATGCAAATAACACAAAATATACCATAATTTGTCAGCTATTATATGCACTTGCACGTTAGGATTGATATGACTTATAATTTGAGAAGTCCTCAAAAATCCGATGACGGCTAGGTCAGTAATAAGGGGTCGAAGGTCATGGAAATAGGTTTTTTGACCAGATATCTTCAAAACAGTAGGTTTTAGAAAAACAGGAAGCTGAGGTAATTTTCCATAAGCACATATAATTTTTGTTCGTAACATTAACCACTAAGAAGTTACACCAATTTAACTATTTATAGTAAAAAACACGCACGTATGGCACTTAACCTTACCAGGCTAAAACATACCCAAAGTGGTGCAACGGTGTTTCGTAATTGGAAGAACCTTAAAAGGAAGTTAAAAGCCTATGATACAACGGGCCTCAGGAATTAAGGCCCCGAAAAAATTTATAGAAGACAACAATAACGAAATAATTGCATACTTTATTTGAAAATGCTAAAAAATCACAAAAAATTTCGTGAAAATTCGCTAATAGAGGATCAACAGCTATCAAAATACCACTTTTGTTGATTCCTTTGTTACTCGCTGATGATTTTTAACACAATCCTTATATTGATATAAATAGCCGAACAAAACGCGGTTATTTTTCAGAAATTCTTTAATTTCTGTGTATTCTGTTACTAATCACACGTTTTTTCAGCAATTTTTTTACTTACTAATGTTTTTTAATATTACGGTTGTATTGAAAACCATCATTGAGTAACAGAAAAGCTGATAAATATCACGCGATTTTGCCTGGAGAGAACAACAAAACAAAAATAAAGTTGCCTCAACAGGGATTCGATCCTGCGATCTTATGATTACCAGTCAATCACTAGCTACTATTGTGCAATACAGTTCTGTAATGTTGAAAGTGAAAAAGTATATACCGTCGTTAATTTGTCTTACCATCGTATGGTGGGTATTTGTGATAAGATAAAAAGACTCATCCACCAAGTTTTTTCTAACGAGGGCATTACTAGTATTTGATAAGTTTCCCTTGTCTAGATTTACCCAACCAAAGCTTTTTCAGGGCCTTGACTAAACTTGACAAAACTTGCCATTTTTCCAGACGGGTTGTCATAATTTCTTCCTTTTTTTCCGGATTTATGATCTCATCGTGTAAATAATCTATACCTAGCTTAACTTGGTTTTCAAATTTTTACCTAATTTTTTTACCATTTATTATTTGTTTTTGTTATACACGGAGTATTTATAATGGGATGGCAAAGCTTGCCCAACAAGTTTTTACTAGCAAGTGCCTTGTATATTTGACAAGTTTTCCTTTTCTGTTTTTTTCCTATGGAAAACTTCCCACAGGGCCTTGATTTAACTTGGCAAAAACTTGGTATTGGTATTACATACATATGTATATGGCAGTGACATATTCTCGCAACCAAAATACAATTAATGAAACATACCCTGACCTCATCATTATTATCATTTCCCTTAAGAATCATATTCTCTTTTGTATCTACCATTAAAGTCTAAGTTATCATAAAACTAATTGAAAAGCTCCACTTTACTGTAATAGAACACAAAAAAAAAGATTAAAAAGACAATGTCATTCAAAATAACTTAGTTTTAATTTATTCACCTGGAATTGTTGCCAAAATCATCAGCAAATTAAAAACACGAACAAAAAAATCGGATGATTAATTTTAGCTTTTCATTTGGAAAAGCTTCTTCTTTAATCTAACTTCTTTTAGGGTCTTTAAAATCTAAAGGAGAGAAAGATTTCCATTCAGAAAAAAAAAATTGTAGTTGCTGCTTTGCTTTTATAAACAGTAGAAAATAAACCCGGTGTTATGTACATATTTTTATTTTTGGCATTGCGCCCTAAATGCCGCCAGCACTTGATTGCAGTAAAACTTTCATTTGTATTTGTGTGAGTTTTTTTTTCTATACAAAGGTATGTTTGTTTTGTTGAAGAAAGAAAATAATCAATTTTTCAGCCGCACTAGATAATAACTGTAAAAATAATATACAAACAAAAATACATGATAAATAAATTTTCATCTCGAAATCCGTTGAAATGAATATTTTACTAGACTCTGTGATGTCTATTTACTACAATTGAAGGAATTATTTGGACAAAGCCTTCCTACTACAATATGAGCTTAACTTATACTCTGTACAACTTTAGACAGCCATCTAAGTTAAGAAAATAAGTGTGTTAATAAACATTTTTATATTTTGTACAAAAGTTGTCTAATTTTGACACCGATTTTCTGTTCAAACTTTGATTAAATTGACATTTTGTTAAGTACAAAAAATATTTCCCTTTAGGTCATATATGATCACAAGATAAAAGCAGTTTTTCGACAAAATCACATAACATGCTCAACATCACCTATCATTTGATACCAATTTCATTAGTGAAAGCACTGAGCCCAAAACTGAGCCATCTCCATTATTTAATTTTGTTCGAAATGTGTCATAGGCTTAAAGTAGCTACATTAACTATTATTATTTATACGTTAACGATTGTGTACCATAACATGCTATACTACTTTCTTGAAGTCAAAGTACCTACGACTACATTTTTAAACAGATATACGAGTAGAGCGACAGCACTGCCCTATTGGTAATGCTATCACCGCATTCCAATTCAAAAGAACTCCATTGACTCACGAGACTTCTTACACTCATCGAATGGAGCCGCAAGGCAGTGACGGTGACGGTGAGTCTTCTTTTGTTATGGACTACATAATATGCAAATTGGGTACTTCAAAAACATGGGTTGGGTGAAGTGGTGGTGATGATGGTGGGGTTGTTGTTTTTTTTTTGTTGTTCTCGTATTATTTGGACTTGGAAAAAAAGTTAAGACCGCGACTATTAAGTAAAAATAAACAGAATTTGTAAGGAAGTATACGTACATTTTACCACGCGTCGCATTTGCTGCTGCCATCAGGCGTTGTCTGGGATTGAGGAATTGAGGAACATCGTCGATTACGCCCCCTTTAAGTTTATTCAAGTTTTATTAGGGTACAAAAAACATAAGCTGCTCTAGACGTGCAGAATAAACATTACGATTTATTTTGGTAATAAAAATTGTGTTGCGGGTCCTTCGGTAAATGGTTAATAAACTTGTATCAAGCTACTTATAGATTTGTAAATGTCACGGATGAAATAGATAAATATTTTCCGGGACGGCAGATCAGATAGTTATAGTTAGTTTTATTTTTGTGTGGCCGTAAAAATAAAAACGTATTTATGTTGTTATTAACCGCGTATAATTAAACTGTGTAATTTGGTGAAATATTATGTGAGAAGGAGAAAGAAGAAAGTATAATAAGGTTTTTTTTTAAAGTGTATAACGTATTATAAATAATAACTTTTATTATATTTACAGCACTTTCTGGTTTAGAATATTCAAATTATTATAAGAAAGCTGATTTTCTTATTTCCTAAGACATTAAATGCCAAATAATCACAAAGATTGTCCAAACAAAATGAGAATGTGGTTTACTACTTTCTGAAATTGAAATGTGGTGTTACAAAGCAGTTACAGACATCATAACTATTACATGCTATACCTATACGTTTGCTGTTAAAATTTATTTTTTACAGTTTTTCTTTATATCGATCTTTCTCATATTAGTGCAGGCTTATTAACATATTTTTACTCGAAAAAAAGAAAAATTGTTAACAGCAGTTAAACGATTGAAAATTGTAAAGGTGGTTGTAAGTAATGTAAAATTAATCTATTTCCCAGGAACGGAGTTGGAAGGAGTTTTTTGGAGATGAAAAAAGAGGGAAAAATGCTTTCTTGAAGTGCTCAATAGAAAAGTTGTAGATCACGCAAAAATCTACAATTTTTATATGGGATCATGACGTTATCTAGAATGACAAAAATCTCGAATGAAAAAAATCCAGAACCAAAAAAAAATTTTATCTCGAACCCACAAAAATATAGAATGCACAAAAACCTCGAGACATAATCTCGAAAAATTAAATAAAATTTAAGATTGTTTTTTAAATTATTTTAAAAGTCTCTGATAACACGCATTTTATGTGCAGTTTATGAAATTATTGACTTTTGGGAGCAAACAAAAATAAGAGCAAAATTTATAAAAATCACTAAAATCACTTTTTCTCCACCTCAGTCAGTCACACTCTTATACCCGTCACAGAGACAAAGCTAACAAAAAAATAAAGCCTTTCAAAACATGACAACAAAATTTATTTAAAAACAAACTGTTAAGTTGGTATAAATAAACTTAAATGTCATTGTAAAGTTTCTTTCGAGTGATTCCAAGACTTAAAATAATTACTCTGTTTGATAGATGATGGCAGAGAATTTAACTTTTGAGATTTTTGCTTTCTAGATTTTATATGCGTAATTTTGTAGCATTATCTTAAAATTTCCGAGATAATGCTTTTGTTTTTTATTTAACATTTATTCAAAAAAATCAATTTAAATGAAACACCGATGAAAAAATGTTTTTTGTAATTATTTTTTGCATTTTCCAAAAATTTTAAACAATTCATCAACAACTATTCAAAAATTCACAGTTTCAATAAAATAGAACTTTTTTGGGCGAAATGAAAATAAAAAAAGCAAAAATTGGAGGTTTTTCGCAGTTATCTCGGAAATTTTGTAATAATTTAAAAAAAAAAAAAACACATATAAAAGTTGTAAATTTTTTCAAGATCAACAACTTTTCTATTAAGCAATTTTCATTTTTACTACAACTTTAGTCGAAAACGCAGAATTACAATTTCTTCCTTTTTTACCCCCCTTAAACTCCTTCCAACTCCGCTCCTGGGAAATAGATTTATTTTACATTCCTTATTCAAAATAATGCATAGTATGCAAAATAGTGCAAAGAATGCACGAATTCTCAAAAGATTGCTTTATTGATTACTGTATAGTGAATTGGGGGACACAAATTAGGGCAATCTTTTTTATTGCCATATGAATGGTGATTTTTGGAGTCAAAATCTCAAAGTGAATTTAATGAATACAATCTTTTAATTGAATTGAATGATTTTTAAAGATTACGTTTAAAAAATATTGTATTCTTTAACACCTCTGATAGTAACTATGTGGACTATAATGATTCTTGGTTGCTATGACAAATTAAAATACTACATTTGTACAAAAATTGAAATGTTCCTATCAATTATTACCAAAGTTTTTGGGCCGGGTTAACGGTAAAATAATGAGTTAAAATTGTACAGGCTTTTTTTATTTATTTGGAAGAAATTAGGGGTCGCACCAACTTAAATCAAACAATAATCAAGCCCTGGATTTTACAAATTTTTACTTTGTCGTGAGCGTTCTCTTCTACCAGAAACTATAAATTTATTTGAGTACATAAACAACTTTGGGCTAACTTTGGCACAATTGTCTAGAATTTGGCTGTTTTATGTGAGTACAAGAACAGACTTATTGTAAGTCCAACTGTCAAATTTTTGTACTTGAGAACCTATTGCCGTTTATCTTAACCTGATCCTATATTCGTATACATTATAAGTTTTTCTTTGCAATCTATATAGCTTAAGAAATACAAATTTTGAAGAACTTCGCACTTACTGCATTTAATACTCAATACATGTCTACTTCATTCTATTCTATCAATCTGATCAAATATGTCTATCCCATTTCAGAATTTTTTAAACATTATGTGCCATTATGTTAGCAATTTTACAATTCATTCAATGAATTTACAAAATTTGTTTTAACTTATTTTTAACTATGCGGAACACTCATGTCAGTAACTTAAGATGAGCTTTGCTTTATTTTTTCGGCTCTATAAGCCAAAAAATTAAAATCTCGCCCTGAATGACCTTTATAAGGATCACCCTAATGTACATACATACATACATTTGTTTTATATAAATTTTCTTACTCCAAGTTTCACAATGGAAGTTTAAACTCCACTTTTGATTTAAGCTTTAGTTGAGCAGAATAATTGAACTAAGTTCAAAGTTTAAACGAGACTGTGAAATTGGGGGGTTATAATTTCAAATTTCGTCACATTAGACGTCTGTGTATATTTTGTAATACAATACCTATTAGTAAATCTACTTTAAATTGTTTAACATAACCATTATAATCTACATATTTCTTTGCGTAAAAAATCTTTTTGAAGTCATAGATAAAATAAATCAGCACAAAAACAGTTCTACAATTACCAAATACAAAAAATTACTCTCGGACCGAGAGATACATACTTCTTCAACAAAAAAAATAAACAAAATATATTAAAAAAAAATTAAATCCCACCAAACATCAATTTTTTTTTTTATTTTTATTTGAAACTCCAAATGTGGATTGTTGGGGTATTAATTTTGAATTTAAATTGATTGGTTCGTTGACATAATTATTGTCGTTTCAATAAGTGAACAATTTCAATTTATTGAAGATATTTATAAAAACTTACGACGTATTTATTTATATTCATTTAAATTATTGAAGTGCTATTTTGAGTTGATGTCACTTACGATCCAACCATTTATTCACTAGATGTGTATCATTAAGCGATAAACTGATAAATAGATTCATAAACAATTTAAACAAAAGAGCCCAACATCTGATGTCTGGAGAAACAGCATATTTAAGCAACATATCATCAGTTAAGAGAGAGTCCGGATTCAGGGGAGGTTATGTCTACCACACACACTCTACACTCGATTGAATCAGCTCTTTTATTGTATAAAACTTTATACTAATTTGACGTTGACTTACGAATTAAGAATCTAGAAACCCTTTGCTAATTTATAACAATAAAATAAGCCGCCCAATACCAAACTAGGTAAATTCCAAAACACTTACATACATACATACATCTATGTTTCCTGCATCAATTTTACTAAACAAATTTGACAAGTAAGTGAAAAGGAATTCAAAATTACCCGAAGATTTTACGAATTGCTCAGTTTTGAGCACAATAGTGCAGGTGTCATAATTTTATGGTGCATTTAATACACCAGAATACATAGGTGATACCATAGAAACCCACAACCTTCAGTTAAAAAAAAAAAAACTTGAAATTGGAAAAATAGGATTCAATTGAATCCTTCACAATTTTCATTACACTGTAATTTTGTTTTATAATTTTAAGGGAAGTAAAAACCCTTTAAGCGCGCACTCTTAATAAAAAAATAATATTATCAATTAATTTAAAAAAAAGAAACATTGTTTGTTTCATATATTAGATATTTAATTCACATTCCAAACTAGAACAGGTAATTTGTAAGCATTAGTTGTTAACTCTGTATAAGTATGTATATGTAATTTTATATTTTGTGGATTTGATAGCCGTTAACTATTTTTCACGTTTTAGCGTAATTTGGTTATTTGTTAGTAAATACAAGTTATTTAGACCATTCATAAAGCGTTAAGTGTCACAATGGTAACAAAAATGTGTATGTTTTATTACTTCAAAAGAATTTTTTTGTTATATTAAACTGTAACATCAGAACATTTTTTACTAAAATTGAAAATTATACTAGTTACTAGCTAGTTGTTTTTTAGTTATGAAAGGGATATAAATACACGGTAATTTCCAATATGGGAACTTTATTCACTACTAGGTAGTAACATTTCCAGCAGTTAATTCCAATTAAATAGAAAATGTATCTCAATTTTAATTTGAGATACCTTTCACATTACAAGGGGAGCTCTTTTTTCCACTTACATGGTGTGAAATATTATTATTACTATGCGTAGTAATTATACTTGATCAGAACCGTAAATATACCCGTAACAACTAGAATTTACATTTTTGACAGTTTTTCTGATTCTTTTCTTTTTCATTTCTAAAATTTCAGAGGCTGGAATATAGTGAAATGATGTTTATATATAAGATGAAAAACAGTTTAGTTCCGGATTATCTACATACGTTAATTGCCAACGTTGGTGAAGTGCAACCATACAACTTTTTAAATAATAATATTTTAAGGCCAAACAAATGCGAAAGAAGCAGTACCCAAAATTCTGTAATGTATCAATAGCCTCCTAAATGAGATATAGTCTGAGCTAAGTATTGATCTTTTTAAATATAAACTTGTTTATTTTTGTTGTATATTAATTTTATTTTTATTTCTAAAGGTTTTCAGACCTCATAAATTGAGTTTAATCAGTCTAGGGCAAATATGGAGCCCAGTCTTCTGCGACACAGAGATGGGTACTCTTGGCTTAAGCCGAGATGGTTGCTGAAACTCTATTATTTTTATTATTAAAATGGTATGTTTACACAAAAGTTTGCATCGGTTTAAATGAATAAACTGTTCGTTAAACTTCAAATACTGAACTTTAGAACTAAAAACAAACAACAAAAAGAAATTTGTGTGAAAACTTTATGAAAACGTGAGTAGCTTTTTGTCTTTTGTTCACACTTTTTCGTAAACTATTCAGTTTTTGACTCTGTTCAATTTTTCCGACTACAATATTACTACCTAATTAAAGGACAAGAGTCAGTTCCCAAGATCCAGTCATGCATTTTATTTACTTTGCAATGTTTCCATTTATGAATGGGTTTTGTACTATTTTTGAACAAACTTCTTGAATAAAAAAAATCTAAAAAAAATGTATTATTTTGAGGTGTGCATGTCAATTTGAAATCGACTTAAACTATTATAATTGTGCTTCATGTCATGACACACAACTCCCCTATATCAAATATTCAACTTCTGAATCTGCGCCTGGGTACAAATTGCTGATGGAAATTCGCAAAACTGCTCCAAACGGCCTTGACCAGAGCACTTTCTCATTAAAGTTTGTGCATATATAAGTTGGCACGAATAAATTTTTTTTTTATTAGGTATACTGAAACTACATACTCGTGCCATAATAGAATAATGCTGACGCCTATTGTGCTAGCGCTGTTAGGAGCTTTGTAGTGCTGCACTGTTGCTGCAACAAAAGTGCACTTTCAATGAGTTTTTTTTTTGTTTTGTTGTATTGTTTGCCTTTATGTTGCCCAACATGGTATTGCGTTAAGAAAAACCATGATTCAAGTAGGCGTGTTCGAGGTGCACAATTGACGGTAATTTACTAAGCAGCAGTTCACCAGCTTACTTCTGTTTGAGCGATAAGCATTTATTTTTTCGTAGGATTGATTTAGACGCCAATTTTATGGTGAACTGTTCCGCAGTTGATAACGTGATAAGGATTTTTGGGCGTGGATGGGAAATAAATTGCATGACAACATCTAAGCTACTTACCGATTGCATCAGAAAACAATTTTAAATTTAATAGTAAAATTGTCATAATAACATATGATTCCAATCGTTATTTTTTTTAATAAAATAAAGCCAGCACACTTTTTGTGAGAGTGAATGACAACAAAATTTGTGCAATCGTACGTCCGTTTACTCAGTTTAATATCCGAAAACAAACACAAACAAAAATCGACCTTAACCTCTTCAAACCATAGAAAGAGTTGGTGGCTGAAATATTTTTTTTATTTTTGAAGGCCAGGCTGTATATAGTTTTGGATTATGCCAACAGCACCAAAGTCCCCATCCATGCAAATGAGTCACACTGATAGTAGAATAGTTCACATACTATATGTATAGTTTCGCACGACTACGTCGACTTCTGGTTTGTCACATACGATTATGTGGACCAAGAAAATATTATAAGTGAAATTGAAACTGAAATGCGGAGGATTATGTTAGGGGTAGTGTGTGTGTGTGCTCTTTTTTATATAATTTTATTATAAATCTTATTAAGGCTCAATGTCACGAATATTGAAGCTGAGAGACGTAATTAAATTCGACTGCTTCCCTATCTTCGTAAGCAAAGTCGTAGGCAAAGTATGTAGGTTAAGTTGTGTATAATCAAACAGCACACAAAGTTTTATTTTATTAGGAAATACGTTTACTTGGGTTTTGATTGAGTCAAATGATATTATCACTTAGATTAAAATAAAGTTCAAAAGAATTTATCAAATAAAAGAAGAATAGATGAGGAAAGACTAACCAAACTTTTTGAATAAACTACTCATCACCATCACCATCACTGCCTATACACATTCAACTTAGACTTTATGATTGAACTGAGATGAAAAATTATGTGCTTTAAAAAATATAAAACCTAAATAGCTTTTATTATAATATTATATTTCAACAATATAATTCAACCAAGCCCTTTTGATCTTTCTTGCTCTTCTTTTTCTTTGAGGAAAGAACAACCATTCAGCGCACTTATAAAACAACTTTATTATCATAATAATTGACTTTTATTTATATTTTTATTATTCTACTCTTTCGTTTATCTTTCACTCTTTTAAGTGTCTAAGTTGGACAATTTATGACAGTTGAAGATGTTCTTATTACGAGTTGCTTTTTCTCCCTGTCCATGTGTTACGCATACTAACTTCACCCTAGGTCAACTATCATCAATTCAAACTTCATCCAACGCGGTTGAATGGCTTTGCATTGAAGTATGAAAGTGTGTCGTCTCCAGTAGAATATACTTTTTTTGTTATAAAAAAAATAATGATATACTCGTACATATATTGTTTCTTGTTGAGCTGTTTTTGTATTTTTAAAATCATTTCTCAACTTGAGGTAGAAAATATTTCCCACAGAATAAAGGAAGCACCACCAGCACCCGCACGCCGCACGCTAGCTGTGACTAACTTTAAGAGGATATGGTGTCTATAATGGATTTACAAACAAACAGAGATTGAAGGAAACAGCCCTTTCCAATCGGAATAATAACAACTAGGTTAATCAATCAGAAGTTTTTATCTTATGATGACGACGACGATAAATGGGGGGCAGTGGGTGATGGAGGAAGTCGGGTGTTGGACCCTTGTGATACTGGTAGTGTGCGCTTGTAGTTCAAAGATATCATTGCTCTCTCTCGTTTTCTCTCTTCCTCAAATCTATCATACCCTCTCGCTCTATCACACTCACACACACAATCTTTTGTGCAAAAATTAGAACTTTGATTAAATTGTTAACTCAATGAGGAAGAAACGAATATCAGTTAACGAACAATACCTTAGGAGGTGCCCCCGCTATTTGTTGTGACGTTTACAAAGAACGATGACGTTCGAATGAAGCAGTCGTTAGTAGTTTTACATATACACGGGAGGAAAAAAACACCCAGATTCACATACACGATATCCGTATCCACCTTAACGAATTCACATTGTTCAGTTCGTCGATTCAATATAATCAAAATGGTCATTGAACTTAATTTGTGAAGAGAGGAGAGGAGAGGAGCGTAGTAGAGTAGCAAGGATTTCCCCCGGTGATGGACTGAGTGACGGTGAGGTTGAAGCCTTTTCCGTAAGAGTACAACAGTTTGCAGATAATTTATGAGATGTGTAAAGAAACAAGAGAATTTTTCAAACTAAAATCAAAAATGAAAATAAAAAAATAAAAAAACAATTATCACATTTATTTCAACAACATTTTACCGTTAACTGTTAAGGTGATTCCGGACGTATGTTGTAAGCAGTATACACTCCACACACCGATTCCAAATGGGCAGAAGGAAGGTAAAATAAAAATTCTATCTACACACCAGAAATTCACTTCTCACTCCGTGCACGTTAATGGAAACAAAAAAAAAACATTACATATATGAAAAAAAAGAATTGGAATTCGATTTTATTCTGGATTTTTCTCTTTTTACTCCCGGTTATTCCGACTGTGGATTTTTTTGAGTACAATTTTCTTCGTATGCAAAAGTAATCACTTAAATTTTGAGAATACCGGAATTGGAGACATTTTGTTTATTTATTTCTACACTTATATCACGTTTCACTATCGATAAATTCTTTTTTGGTCAAGATGCAGGCTGTTGTTTTTTTTTTTTGTTGCTATTATTATTCCAATTGAAGTTGAAAATATTCCACAGAGCTTTCTTCTGCTAGTGGTGTATGCTTTTTAAATAATTAACTTGCATGCAGCTAAAGTGGCAGAAGTTCGATATGTGAGCTAAGAACTGCTGGTGGTACTTTTGCTGCTGCAAAAATAGGGGTGGTGGCCGGAATGCAATGTGAAAGACAGATAGAGATGGAAACTTTTTAATAAAAAAGGAGTTGACTCACTTCGTTTGCATTATGGAGAGAGCATCGAGCACGAGTAAAAGGACTCCTGTCTATGTTGCCATAGTCCTGTGCACACACAAAAATTCGCCCTCTTCCTCTCTGTCGCTTTTCGCACCCACAACAGCCAGCAAGTAGAATAATTCTTTGATGATTGTATTCAAGTATATCTTTCTCTTTCTGTTGTTTTTCCTCAAAATTTTGTATGAAGATTCGAAAACTTTTCCATACTTGCAAAAGAAGTATAAAAGGGAAAATCCTGCGCACACAATAGAGAGAATGTTCGTGGCAAAAGGGTGCACCAATATTTTTTCCTTTGAATTGACTGACATTGAAGTGAATAAAAAGAAGGTTGGTTCTCGTTTTGTATTTTTTTTTCTTAATTTATTTTCATTAAAAGTTTTTGATTATGTTGTAAAAGTTAAGTGCATTAATGCACATACATGAAACTGATATAAAACGATGAAGAGAGCGATTTAATTAGGATTTACATTAGATTACACTTTTGTAAGTCATAAACTGGACAAAATCCTTTTCGGACCATGATGCATTTCTTGTTCATAGATGCGTACAATACTTGTATTCAGCTGTTGTCTAGCTCACATAAGGTATAATAGACAACCATACACAAGGCATAAGCTGCAAGTATTTGCCACAGCTTACGCCTAGGGTGAACCTACTGTCCGTAGTTTTAAGTACGTCATGCTGGTCTTCCAAGTTAAGAGTGTTCCGAACTGAATAAAACCAGTCATTTGCTAACATTTGTTTGCCTATATAAGACCGGTTTTTTTCACTTTCATCAGATACTTTGTTTAATAAAACTTTTTATTGTTACTAATTGGTCATTTGTAGGCGTATTATTGTACTACAATAAATCTTTTTTTTAAAGTAACTGATTTTAGCTTCCAAACTTACATGAATCTTCTGTCAAAAAGTGCCTTTTAAGATTTGATTTGAATTTCAATATCAAATGATACAATTATGATTATATGATTAACTAAAATTGTGAATAATAAATTGAATTTATATCCACTAAAGAAAAATTGTCAAAGAAATACATTTAGGTACCTATAATACATTGATTGTCAAAAATGCGTTTGTTTCAAAATTTACAAGCATTTTTTTGTATTATAAAATTTTTATTAAGTACCTATGCCTACACAATTAAACATTTTCTTCATTACTTTGCAAAACAGCCATTTTCGTTTTCTTTAAATAATAGAGCACAAAATTAAATTTGTTTTCCTAAGAAGAAGGCTAAAAAATGATGCAGATGAGGAGCATATATCATATCCTCTCAAGAAGCAGTATTCCTGAAAAAAAAAATAATTAGAATAGGCTGGGACATCTTCGATCGCAGACCTCCGGCGTGGTTTAACATTTCATTAAGGCATAAAGTTTTTGTTATATACGGGGTATTTCTGATGGGATGCTAGTGTTTGATAAGTTTTTCTCACTAAAGAATACTTATCACGGCCTTAAACAAACTTAACAAAAGTAGGCAGCAATCAAAATCGACAAAAATCACTTATTGAAAATATGGATAAAAACAGTTCCAAATCCCGAGTAGTAAACAAAGGATAAGCAAAAACGGAAAACATTTCGTAGCATTTTAGAACGAAAATCCTTTTCTTTAAATTCAAAAAATTTGACAAGTTTTTGTATTTCTTAGAAATTTTTCAAATAATTATATAAATGATTTCACTCTGAGCCGAATTAATTTCAGCCGTTTGTCTCATTTAACATTTCTACTCATATCTAATGTTTTAAATACATAATTATGTGTTTGGTTACTTGCTTCCTCGTACGAATTTGAAAGACGCAGCTTACTATCAAAACCCATAGGAATTGTTTTTGAAAAGTAACCAGTTAAAAAAAGTAACCAAGTGAAATCATGTCGTTACATAATAGGCGTACCGAGTAAGAATAGATTTTTTCAAGACAAAATTTTGTAACAGGCTGATTTTTAGTACACACGTTGGGATTGATGATAAAATGTAGTCCTAGGGTTTCAAGCATGCATAGTCGCCAACGAGAGTTCTCGTGTAAGCGTTCGCCATCTGGCTCTAGATTTATAGAGCAATGTGTGTAGCATTTCGGGGCTTTAGACGGGTATAACAGGTCAGGTGGGTGCGTGTTTTTACTATTGTTAAAGTGATGTTACTTCTTAACGGTTAATGAAACGAAGAACTTTCATGGGAATTCATCGAAGCTACCTATTTGTAGAATTATTTTTTTCTAAAACTTACCCGTTCGTGATATTTGACTCCTTATAACTGCCCTAGCGGTAGGACTTTTCTCAGAGTATAAGTAACATCAATTCCAACGTGCGTTACAATTGTTTTGCTTTCTTTGGTATTTTTATATTCATTCTTACTGGGAATACATAGGTACGTACATTAGGCATGTTCAGAAAAATGAGAACTCAGAGCTCTCAGCTAATTTTGTTCCGTCAAAAAGTAAGAAAGTAGATTCAATATTTTTTTCTTCAGTAATTTTACAGCAAACTAAAAGATTTGGTGCAGGAATCTTGTTCAAGAGACTGAGATTGCTGAGGGCTCTGAGATATCATTTTCCTGAACATGCCTGAACATTTTTGGACAGAAAAGATAAAAAAGAATGTTCAATAACGATTATTAATTTTCGTGCGTTACAGGGATTTTAAGATAGTAAACCAGCGAAATAAAAAAAATATCACTTTTCATTGATTTACGCTCAAAGCTGTTTTTTATGAAAACTTACGGTAGTTGCCTGATAACTGATGACTTATCTATGATTTCTGTGCAACTTGATCTCATAGGAGAATGTATAGACAAACAACCGTTAAAGAAATGCAAATTGTGATCTTAAATCCTCAAGAGGATAAAATAGTAGGTACAAAATGAGTAATATTGCTAAGAAGAGGTATATCTACGGAGTTCAAGGATTATATAAAGAGAAAAACAAAAACTGTTAAAAATAGAAGGCAAATATGGGCTCGATTCGGGACGTTTATTTCAAAAAATTTAAAATGGGGCGACTTTCCACTAGGGTAGCACGAGTAGCTAAGAGTCTCAATAGAATAAATATAAAATATTGCGGTAAGGAAACACTGTTAAATGTGATTTAAGAAAATTGTGATTTTTTGGTACATTTTTGCGAATTAGAAGTTTTTTTTTGGTGAATGGTGATAAGATTAATTTTGAAGTCGTCCCTAAAAAGGATTCAAGAATGGACTGAACATAAACTTATAACGTTACTAATCGGAGTTATAACGAATTTACTGAGTAAGCAAAAATAGCCTTTGTATCAAAAGCCGATATGATGTATCTCACATGCATTGCAGATGAAAGTTATAGCACACAAAGATAAGCGTTCAAAAGCATCATTTACTCGCAACGCATTTTGATCTAGTACAGTTCAATAAGCAGTGTGCCTAGATTTCAAAGCTGTTATGTAAGACCAAGAAATATGTATATTAACTAATTTTAGCTTCCATTTCATCAATATGCATTTTTATTTTTGTTTAAATTTTTATTTTTTTTTTTTTAATTAAATTCAAACAGCTGACTTCAAGTGACAAAAATGTTAGAAAACTGAAAACATGACTGTTTCTTCCAAGAATTTTTTTTTAATTGTGTAATCCACCAAGTTCGTTTTGTGCTGAGAATCCTCAGCAGTCTTACTAAATGAATTAAAAACATTACCTCTGATGCACAAAGTATTAGTGTCATATTAAGTTAACAAATTTTTTTGCAGATTGAATGATTAGTTCAAGAAATACTACACTATGCTGGAATGCTAACTTGAAGTTTGCCAATAATGTGCTAGGTATAATAATGAGAGTTTAGAACTAATCAAAAGGATTGGTTCTTCTCCAAAACCACACATGCTTTATAAAGCAGTTTTAACACAACAAACACTATAGCAACTCCACTGGAACCTCAAGAATGAACAACAATACTATTGCCCAGACATATCATATATTTGGTCTCTTTAAGAGATCTGTGAAGCCAAAGGTTCAACAAAATTGACTTGCTTCAACAAGTAACGAATATCAAAGTAACAAACAAATGTGTCGAAATAGGCTATTTGGCCTTTTAAAAAAAGATACCTTGGGTTGTAGCAACAAAACATTCACAGATTTGTTTAGCTAAGCACCCAAACGCCCTGCATGAACTATACTTGAAAATATGAATATTAAAAAAGGTATTGTTTGTTTGATTTACACGTTCGTATAAACAATCTATTCCCAAAATTGTTTGATCTTTTTAAACCCAGACATGTTTTAATTGTTCGTTTCAGTACCATCTCGCAACCATAGTACAAGAAGGTTTGACAAAACGTTAGAACCTTGTTGTCCTAAGATCACGAACTATATTTGTCGGGTGAATAGTGAATTGTTAGTCATATCTACTTATCTTTCAACAAAATATAAATCGCAATCACAATTCGATTCCAACAGAAACCAGAACTCACCACCCCTCACACCACCCTTAAAATAAATTCTTTCCTGATAAGAAATATTTTTGCCATTTCCGGATCGCCCTGTATCTTTGACCATCGACTATCATCCTGAATGTTGATGGAGAGAGCATAGAATCGTTTCCGATTTCGAGTATCCATGACATTTTTTTTTCTATTTACATCCAAAAACAAAAACAACTAAACTGAGCAAATAGTCCTTCACTTCTCGTGCTGCTCCTGCCTCATCCTGTCGTTCTCTCCTCCAACCCCATAAACTTCATCCCCGCACACGACTCTACAACAAAAACAACTCCACACATCTACAAAACACACCACAAACACACACAACTATGATTTTTAAGGGATGAAAATTCATGTATTTATGGTTTTTGAATTTTCGTTTTTTTTATTTTTTGGTTTAAGTTGAAACAAAAATTTTCTGTGTATGTACCTACCGGAGAAATTCATGAAAAAGTCTTCTTCGGCTTCGACTACTGACGGCCCCAGCCCTTAAATATGAAAATCTGCAATCCTGAAGAAGCAGAACAAAAAACACCACTTGCAAATACTTTTTATTTTTCTACTTTTTTACTGGCAGTTTTCTATTGGAAAAATATTTTTTCTTGCACCACCCGTAGTGCAAAAAATAAGACAAAAAAGTACCTTCTGATTTTCTTCTTGTATTACAATATTTTAACTTTTCAATCGCTTCTTTTATTGAATAATCACATGAGTTGCCTGCACTGCACTTGATATTCAGCACTTTAAGTGTGTTGTTTAATATTTTTTTAATTGATTTTGGTTTTTCTTTTCAATATAAATATTTTAATATTTGCCAAAAATTGATTTTTTTATTGGAGACCGACACGAAAGCCAACACCGACAGAGGCGACACTTCGCTCAACTTTGTCGTTCTCCTCATTCGCCATACGCCATCTGTGTCTAGCAGGGAGTTGTCTCCTTCTTTTTGAACGACTTATACAGTGTTGTCTCTTTTTATTTTAATCATTTGGGCGAATTTGTTTTTGGTGTGAACGAGAATTGAAAGGGAGTTGGTTGTGGTTTTATAATCAAGGATGTGTTAACAAACAATGCGAACGGAACTGCAACCAGATTCAGTGTGCTCTACACTGAGTTTCAAACAGTTTACAACCGCCAGATTTAGGGCTGGCACCCACTTGACAACTTTAAGTTGCTCGCCCCAGCGGCTTTTTGTTGATCCCGATTCAATAGGCGCGTCTCACCAAATAAAATCTCTGAGCGCTCAGAGATTTTTTAAGTGGGACAAAAAATCTCACCTGAGCACTGAGATTTTTTGAGGAGATTACTGAGACGAAAATTTTTTGGATTCATTTCTCAATGTTCTTTCTCTGCTTAAACAGCTGTTCATTTGACAGGCAAATTGTAATTTCTCGCTGATGTGCAAATACTAAAGTCGATTTAAAATTCAAAATAAAGGTGGAATGTTAATAAAAATGAAAATAAATTGAATTTGCTTTTATTTTTCATTCATTTGATAAAGTTTTGTGCTTTTAAATTTAAATATTTTAAGCAAAGTTGAAATTTGTTTCCAGAATTTCAGTACGAAAATTTTAACACATGTTTTTATACAATTCAACGGAGAATCTTGTCCCACCAAAGCATTCCGCCTCCATCGACTTGACATTGAGCGCTCAGTGAGATTTTAGTTGGTAAGACGCGCCTAATTACATTGGATTATATGAGAGACCGTCCATTAGGCAACTAAGTTGCTGGCAACTTTAAGTTGCCTGCGGAACTTTTTGCCAGCAACTTTAAGTTGCTCGGCCGCGCCCACTGGCCAATTTCAGTTGCTGGCAACTTTATCTGTCAAAGATGACCGTGTTCAACAGTAAAATATTTTACATTAATTTTCAGTATATCTTAAATATACAAGTTAAGCCGTAACAACATTCACCATTTTTTGCAAAATTACAAAAGTAAAAATATTTTTTCCCGCTAGAGCAGTATTTTGGTGAAAAAGAATGTACAAATTTTTTTCCTTAAGCCTAGTACGCAGATCGAGCTAAAATTCCGCTCGCATACAAAAATTTCTCCAAAATTTAGCCAAGCTAAAATTAAGCCTAGCGTTTTAGCCGAGAGGTACGCAGCTCCAGCTAAAAAATCAAATTTTCGTTTCTTACTGTACGGGGCCACCTGTCAAAATTTAGCGCGTGAAATAATTGTTTGGTACATTAATTCTTGAGCTAAATTGTAGCAGGTTTCTTTATTTGTGAGATTTATGTGAGCTTTACATTATGAAAAAGAAAATTGAGTAAGAGAAATATTCTAAGACAAACGATTTATTAATGCCAAAGGGAAAATTCTATTTTATTTGGTTACATTCACTTAAAACATTGAAATAAAATTCTTTGAAATTGTTGAATATAATTTCTTTTCAGAGAACAGCTGTTTCTTGTGATGTAATCTGCACAAAAATCTTATGTCAAAATTTAGCTAGGAGTTTTAGCTGGTGTTTGGAGAGAAAAGAGTGAACGAAATTTTAGCTCGATCTGCGTACTAGGCTTTAACCAAAATTTAAGCTTTCTGCATCATTTTTATAAGTTTTCTAGTGGAAACACTATCCCAAAATGAGTTTGAAAATGTTCACTAATTTCCTTTTTTCTCTTTTTGTCTTATGTAGTTAGGGCTTTATACATTTCAATTAATTTTACTTAGCATTTATATTTTTACTAACGTCAAATTGGGGATCAGACACAAAACAAAATAGTGGCAAAAGTCAACAAAAAAACACAAACGTCGAATTCCAAAAAGTTCCTCGGTGATGGCCAGCAACTTTAGTTGCTCGGAGTTGCCGGCGGCTCTGAGCAACTAAAAGTTGCCACCAACTTAGTTGCCCAGTGCGCACCAGGCCTCATATCGAATTCCTTTCGAATATTTTTTTGGTTAGAAGGAATATGTAAAAAGTCGAATTTTTTAATTTTTGTGACTGTATGTGTGCCAGTTGACAATAGTTTTGAGGCAAAAGTAAACAAATTAATGTGCATACAAATTCATAAGTTTCTCGCCTCGATTTCTACGATTAAAAGCAATCATATTTCCGGGAAAAGTTGCAAAGCTGACCAAAAATAGTTGTGCTTCCATTAAAGTAAAAAAAAAAACATTTCAAAATCCATCAATAAACACATTAATCAAGGAACACATCGGTGAACGTACGCTTCTTATCACAAATCAAATCAAAAAATATGAGGTTGATTTGTTGGAAAATAGAAAGTAATAATAATTAAAAATATTTTTAAATCACTTCTTTTCAATCTTATATCTATTTAATCACGAAGAACTATTTTAAAGCTCATTATTAATCACCAGTTGTACAAATGTGGTTTAAATTTTTATCCGTGGTTCAAAAATTTGTATTGGCTGATTTCCGCGGAATTACTTAAGGTTCAACGATAGCTCAGGGTTCAAGTATATAGTAGGAGTCAATTTAATGAATGAACTATCTTTGAACCTCTTAGTAGGTTTGCTGAAGTCAGTGAGTTAAAATTGCTGAGCCACGAGTTAAATATTTGTAAAACTGGCCCTAAAAGTTTATAAGCATCTCCTCGTTTGTCAAATCAAACGTCAAAGTTCAACCAGAAAAAATCTTGAAGAGCCTATTATTGCTTGGTGAATAGGTTTGTGAAGCTCCTAAAAAAGCCACTTAAAAAATCTCTGAGCGCTCAGAGATTTTATTTGGTGAGACGTGAATGTGTCAAAAAGGCGAAACACAAAACGTTCCAAAAATCGAATCGTGTCATCAGGCTGTAGGTATGTATATTTTTTGTTTAGACTGTACTTTGACAGCAACCTGACAGCTGTCACTCAATTTTTTTGTTGTGCTTTTGCATTTTTCCTGCTGCTGGCTTTCCAAATAAACTCAAGGAAATGTAACTTCTACTAATTAGATTAAATAAGTTTTGCCAAAAGAGCTACTAAGAACCATCAGTTATGTTGAAAAATCTAACAAAAATACAAATCGAGCCAGCGATGATTAAAACTTTCAAAAGCAGACAACTCACGCTGGTCCGAAAATATACTACAAAAGCAAAGCGCTCCGTTTTGCTCCAAGACAAATCCAAAATCAAGAGTAAGAAAATTGTGTTGAGACTCATTAAAAAGCATCACTATCGGTGAATTTTCCCATAGTTTATGAACCAAAGATCTCAGCTGAGAACAAATTGCGCATTTATGTGTGGGGCTTTCAAGAGACTGGTGCTCTAGGGCTGCAAACTTCGGTGAAGAAGGCACAAGAACGTTACACACAAGTTGTACACCATCCAACTAGGCTGCAATTTGCCGAAAACACCACTATAACTGATATCGTCGCTGGCTATGGGTTCTCTGCATTCGCTGTCAAGCGTACCGATGGCGAGACACTATTCGGAACTGGGCTCAACACCGATAGTCAACTGGGGCTTCAGAAAAAAGGTTATGGAGCAGCCACTAAAAATCTGGATCTGCTCATCTATCCTTCAGCAATACGCCTTCCGAGATTATCTGAGGAAACGGACGAGGATATGTCCGTCGAGTGCATGTCGGCTGGAAGGGCGCATCTCGTGGTGTTGACGAAAAACGGAACCATTTTTTGTTTGGGTAATAATTCGTATGGCCAGTGTGGTCGGCATATTGTCGATGACGAGGTTTACAAAGGCAGCAACACTATCCATCGGATAGAAAAGTCTACATTCACTGAGGAGGAGGATGAGGTGGTGTCTGTGCAGTGTGGTCAGGACCACACACTCTTCCTTACCAAAGCTGGCAAAGTCTACTCATGCGGTTGGGGTGCCGATGGGCAGACGGGAAGAGGCAACTACGTCACCTCCGGACAAATCGAACAAGTTAAAGGTGACATCACCGGCGAGAAAATTACCAAACTGGCCTGCTCTTCGGATTGTGTTCTGGCTTTAAACGATAAAGGTGAAGTCTTCGGATGGGGAAATTCGGAGTACGGTCAGTTAGATGATGCGGAAGATGCACCTACACAAGTTAATTCCCCTCAAATATTAAACCTCACCAAAGGAATTGGAACGATTAAAGACATCGCTTCGGGTGGATCATTCTGCATGGTACTCAACCAAGAAGGACTTGTCTTCACTTGGGGCTATGGAATTCTAGGATTTGGGCCATATGTCAAGCAAACAAGTAAGCCGCAACAACTACTTCCACCTCTGTTTGGCAAAAATGATTTCAGCGATAGTACCCATGTGGTCGCCATTAACTGTGGTGTCTTTCATATGGGAGCTATCAACTCCGAAGGTGATCTCTTTATTTGGGGAAAGAATCGATTTGGCTGCCTGGGATTGGGTCACAACAAGGACCAGTTCTTCCCATTCAAGACAGCTGTTAATGGGAAGGTTCAAAAAGTTGCCTTCGGCGTGGATCACACTTTGGCACTTACTCGTCCGTTTATGTGAAGAAAAATGCTGAACCGAAAATAACGATTGAATAAAGTTTTTCTCTACATATTGTGGTTGAGAAGGATGTTTTTGTTGTTGGTTTTAGAATCGATTTTTGAATCCGGATTTATGCAATTGGTTGAATTTCCTGGCCTTGGCTTTAACTAATCTAAATTTAAATCGAATTTTTAAAATGGATAAACATTGAAGAGGCAAGTTAGAATTTTATAATCTTAACAACTCGCTGATTGAAATGAGAACTATATATTTTTGTTTAAGTAGTATCTTAACAAATGCTCTGTGGATGAGTTTCCCTGAAAAATGTGGTCAAGGTTTAGAGCTGCCACGCTTTAAAGTTAAATTTTTGGTTTTATTCGCCATTATATGAAATGTGCCTGTGATGTACATATGTAAATATTTAAATGTTTTTGTTGTGTCTCATTAGCGTTTTTTTAATAAATAATACGTACTTGTTCTTATATTCAAGAAGCTAAGAATTTTAAAAATACATATACTTAAATCGTATTATGAGAGAAATATATGTGTGAAATTCATTTCTTTAAACGCTTTATTCATCTAGTTTGATCTGCAAAGATAATGGCGCCCTTATTAAGATTATCGTTTGCTTTCGATAAACAACCTTCGTCAAAAGTCGGCCGTCGAAAAAATTAATTTTGATGTTAAACATTTTATTTTCTTAAACCAAAATAAAATATTTTTTGTATGATCGACATTGGACAAGTCTTTCACCGATAACCTGAAATCTTGAAAACAAATTAAAATAACTTAGTTATTTGCTCAAATTTATGTATTTCAAAAATAAATTTGAAACCATGATCATAACGTTTTACATTGTAGTGGAAAAATTCAATTTTGTCTGAGCAATAAGAAGTGATGGCTATTTTTATTAACTTTTAAATTTGTCGCTTGTACTGTTCTTCCACTCACTGATTGAGTTTTTTTATAAAAAAAATTGCAAGGCATTTTTAAGGAAAAAAGTTGGTATACAAAGTTTCAGCATTTATTATACCAAGCTTTAAAATGAAAGATAGAAATATTGAATTTTCACATGATTTTTTTTTTAATTTTTCCAAAATATAAGAAAAAATTATTTTTGAAAATTCGAATATGCAATTTAGAAGCTTATCTCTACACGAAATTTAATTTAAATTCGTTTGGACAATAGTGAGAAAGTCCAAAATCAAAAAAAAAGTTTCATATAATTTGTGAGGTAGGGTGGTGGCACTAGTTCTCGAACAGTTTACGGAGTTTGAAAGTTGAATAAGCTGTTGAAAATTCGTGCATTGAGGTAAGAATGTATTGTAAGTTCATTCTGAAAGCGAATCTCAAATATATTCATGCCTTATAGCCCTTTTGTAATTTTCATTTTCAATTCTTCAAAAATAATATAAAATTGAAAAACAACCACTTTTTCCTATTCTCGAACACTTATTGTATGGTAGAAAGACAATTAGCCCGTTCGAAAATAGGAAACTCCAAAAATGCAATATAGCCTGTCTTCGAACACCAATACAATGTGTTCAAAAACAGCAGTTCGAAAACAGGAACACTATCAAAAAGCCAATTTCCTATTTTCGAACAGATGTTCGAGGATAGGAGAATCGATAAAAATTGGTCTCGAACAGTTAAAAAAAACGAGTTTTTTCAATTTTCTATGAGTATTTTGGTTATAATATTATAAACTTATGTACTTATATGATATATAGGGTGATTTTTTAAGAGGTTTAGAACTTAAAAAAAAAAAAAAAACACACAAAATTCGAAAAAATGAATGAAATATTTATTTGAATCGATAGTTTGAACCTTGCAATTTAATGTTTAAAGATAATTTCATGCAAATGTTGACCGCGGCTGCGTCTCAGGTAGCCCATCCGCTGAGTCCAATTTTGGCATACTCTTTCACACATATCGGCCGGTATCTCACGAATGAATGCATGGATGTTGGCTTCCAGTGCGTCAATCGAAGCGGGCTTGTCCCTATAGACATTAACCTTGACATACCCCCACAAAAAATAATCTAATGGTGTCAAATCGCACGATCTAGGCGGCCAATTGACCGGCCCGAAACGTGAAATTAACTGTTCACCAAACTCGCCTCGCAATTGCGCCATTGTTTCGCGTGCTGTGTGGCATGTGGCACCGTCTTGTTGAAACCACATATCATGCAAGTCAAGAACTTCCATTTCGGGCAACAAAAAAGTTTGTTATCATCGCTCGGTAGCGTTCACCATTGACAGTAACGCTGCGATTCGCATCATCTTTGAAGAAATATGGCCCAATAATGCCGCCGGCCCATAAACCGCACCAAACAGTGGCTTTTTCGGGATGCATTGGTAGCTGTTGCAATGCTTCTGGCTGATCTTCACTCCAAATGCGGCAATTATGCTTATTTACGTACCCATTCAACCAAAAATGAGCCTCATCGCTGAACACAATTTTTCGATAAAAAGCGCGCGATGAACATTTTGAACCGAGCACGAATTTTGATAGTAAAATTCAATAATTTGCAAGCGTTGTTCATTTGTAAGACGATCCATGGTTAAATTGCAAACCAAACTGAAGCTGTTTGACAGTGACACAAGGTACTAAACACACGTCAGCTGTCAAAACCAGTGTTGCCAAAACCAAACCAGCTAAAAAATCACCCGTTATAAGACACAAGTAAATAAGTCATTGATTTTCTTAAAAAAAAATATCTTTGGCGAGGCTTTCATTCGAGTTTTTTTCACAAATCCCATGCATTTAAAACTTTTCGTATAAACGGTTTAATTATACAAAATTCATTCTACATGTAACTGTATGTGAACGTGCATGGTGTTTTGGAATGTCTGTCTTATAAGCGGGTTTTTCTTTAATGAGATTTTCTTACACCCGTCATCTACTGTAATTACTTCTGTTCATTATCAAAGATTATCATTATCGGACCTTTTTTAGTTCGTAATGATAGATATTTTTTACGAATCTATAAGCACCTCCTGCACCCCGATTATGAAATCCGATGAATGAATTGCGAAGGGAATCAAAGTAATTTTTTACATTTTTAATATCGGCGAAACTTTAAAATTCAGTCTGACTCCCTCCGCAGTCGATTCTTTCTATAATTGGGGTGTATCGTAAGACAGGTAGGTACCTACATATCCTATTATAATTCTTAATAAGTTACTTACTTGCCTAGGTTTTGTTTGTGTTTATTAACAAAACCCATAAAACTTGCCTTTAGGCCCAATTATAATAAACGTAAGGTAAGGTAGAACTAGAATAGGCGGAAGCCAGTGACCTGGTCGTACAAAACCATGTGCAAACAAGAAATTCGTATGACGCACACATAATTGCGAAGTGGTACTCTTCGTATAGTTTTCGTTAACTTCTCCCGTCGGACGGGAGATATCGCTCTTTCGTAAGTGAACTGCGGAAGTATGAATTTAGAATTTGGCTCTTTGTGCATAGTTTTCAACTCTTTTTTTCTGTTTAATGTATGAGTGAAATAAAATCTTAAATTTTCGGTTCGGTGGTTCGGCAAAGTAAATAATTAAAAGCCTATCACTCTGTGCTGTAAAAGATTTAAAAAAATTAACATTAAACAAACAATAATTTGCATTTTTTTTTTTTAACTTTCATCCATTTAAGTGCACGCTTATGAAATTGAAGTTTTGGAGAGCTACTTTTCGGTCGATTTTGACATAAGTTTCCGACTATTTTAGTTCTAACTTTAAGCTAAATGCTAAAACCATAATGCTCGAGGTGCACTTTAGTGGTCGAAAGAATACAAGCGAATACACGGTGAGCATAATACGCGGCTATAATTGCGGAGTGAAGCGTTTCGCCAAGTTTCGTTCAACTTTCCTTACGGAAGTGCGGTGCTCTCCAGAGTACAACTCACTGAAATACAAATGTCAAAATTATAATTTATTTAAAATTGATAACTTGGCCAGTTTACATTTTTTGAGCGCTCAGTATTTTTCTTCAATTTTTTGAAAGATCAGAACAGTAAAATATAAACAGTATTCCTCACATAGATGTCAAAACAACTCTCTTTTTCTTTTCTTCTTATGTAATTTACTGCGACAAAAAATAATTGAGCAAGCGAATCCAAAAAATTTCAGTCTCAGTTTTTAAGGGGAAAAGTGATGAATTTTTGAGAGGAATCCTGGTTATATATCTGAGCGCTCTGAATCCTCTGAGATCTCAGAAATATAAACTAGCTAAATGTTTGTTTGTTTGTGGTAATTCAAATTGTTCCTTGATCATATTTATATAAATAATCAGCATTTTTCTTTTATAAAATGGAATTGAAGAAAATTGAGAGTGGTTCGTTAAAGAAAAACAGGTAGGCAAACGAAAATGTGTAGTTCGATGTGAATAGTTTTGAGTTCTGAGATCTCAGATGATTCGGGGCGCTTAGAAATATAAAAATTCCACACTTTTCCCCTTAAAAACTGAACTGAATTTTTTTGGATTCGCTTGCTCAATTATTTGTTGTCGTAGTAAATTGCACAAGAAGAAAAGAAAAAGAGAGTTGTTTTGACTTCTATGTGAGGAATACGTTATATTTAACTCTCACCTGCTGTGTTAAGAAATGGAGGAAAAATACTGAGCGCTTATTAAATACTAGCTGCGTTCGCTGCGCTCTTTTTTCCCCATTGCAGTATTGATCACATCACCAGATCGCGTTCTGTTTGCCCAGGCCTTTGGTGTGAAAATCCTCTTAATTTAACCAGTTTATATTTCTGATCTCAGATGAAACAGATTTTTATACAAATTATCGATAACACAACGACAATAGTACTCTGGCAATACCTTTTTTATCAGGACAAAAGTTAAATCGATTTATTTGAAGACTGAGTAGTGCGGTCGTACGGACTGTCTCAAAAACTGCGATTCACCCTACGACTATTTTGGTCATATTGTAGGGTTCGTTGAAATTTTCAACGGACTTCCGAACTATCGTTAGTCACACGGTCCAATGTACGACAAGGACATTCACGGTTAAACCTGTCGTATACGACTTAAGTCCGTCAGACAGTCTTTACAAAAGTTTTAACGTGAATGCCCCGCTTAACTCTATACGGACATAGTTGTTGTTGTTTTTGACATGTAAATTGCTTTGTTTTGTTGTTGTTTTTTTTTTTAGATAGAATTATTTTGAGTTCTAAAAAAACACAACTTCTAACTGGCCAATTTTGAACACAGAGAACGCAAAATTTTTGCCCGCATCGCCAGCCCGCACTCTATTAACAAAGACAATAGTGTAGCCCAGCCATAAGTACAATATCCACTCTCTGATGAGTGCATTCAGTGTTCAAACAATATGTAAATGCAAATTTTTGAGGTTATATTTTTCAGAAAGCGTGGTTTTCTCTTTCATTTCAATTTTATATGCTGGCTGGAGAAGGTTGGTGTTCAAATTTTATTTCTTGACTTGAGTAAAAATACTTAAAAAAATGTCGGATTCTTCAGATAATTCAGAAAATGAAAATCTCTCCGAAGAAGAAGCTGAATCAATCGAAGGGGATGAGGAAGAGCCCGTTGAAAGCGATTCGAATACCGATAATAATGAAGTAGAGAAACCTGAGGACGAAGTTGTAACGTGGAAAAGTTTGGTAAGGAAAAATTTATAACCCCAAACCACGAGATTGATTTTTTATTTGAAGATTTTTTGTCATAGGGTCTTCTCGACACATTATGTGAAGCATGTACGGAATTAAAATGGAAGGCACCTTCTAAGATTCAAAAAGAAGCTATACCAGTTGGCTTACAAGGAAAGGATATAATAGGACTGGCCGAAACTGGTTCGGGCAAGACAGGAGCCTTTGCCCTGCCTATTCTACAGTCATTGCTGGAAAATCCGCAGCGATACTTTGCCTTGGTGTTAACACCAACGCGTGAATTGGCTTTCCAAATATCGGAACAATTCGAAGCGCTAGGTGAGTTGAGCAAAATTTCTTTATGACAGATTTTTCTCCACACAATGATGTTAATTTTTATTTTGATTAAGAATGAAAGTAAAATTTTTAGTTTCGTCACTACCTCTGAGTTTTTAAATACCAACAATACAATTTAAACAAAAATATTTGCAACGAGGAATTATAAAATATTCTTATTTTCTATGTATATAGGAAGCTCTATTGGCGTGAAATGTTGCGTCATTGTAGGAGGAGTGGACATGGTTTCGCAAGCTCTTCAACTTGCCAAGAAACCCCACATAGTTATTGCCACACCTGGTCGATTACTTGATCATCTGGAAAACACAAAAGGCTTTAATCTCAAGGCCATCAAATACTTGGTCATGGATGAGGCAGATCGAATTCTCAACATGGACTTTGAAGTTGAGCTTGATAAAATCCTGAAAGTTCTTCCTAGAGAAAGAAGAACTTACCTGTTCAGTGCCACTATGACAAAGAAAGTAAAGAAACTTCAGCGAGCATCTCTCAGGGATCCCGTCAAAGTTGAGGTTTCCAACAAATTCCAAACAGTAGAACAACTGCAGCAGTCTTACATCTTCATTCCGGTCAAATTTAAAGATGTGTATCTGGTGCATATAATCAACGAGTTGGCCGGAAATTGTTTTATGATATTCTGCAGCACATGCAACAACACAGTAAAAACAGCCTTGATGTTGAGAGCTCTGGGTCTTGCTGCGATACCATTACACGGTCAAATGTCTCAAAACCGACGGCTAGCAGCTCTTAACAAATTTAAAGCAAAGAATCGTTCGATACTTATCTCCACTGATGTTGCATCGAGAGGTTTGGATATTCCTCATGTAGATGTTGTTTTGAACTTTGATATACCCACGCACAGCAAAGATTATATCCACAGAGTCGGAAGAACAGCCCGTGCTGGACGGTCTGGTAAAGCGATTACCTTTGTCACCCAATACGATGTGGAATTATACCAACGAATAGAGCATTTGTTGGGCAAGCAATTGCCTCAGTACAAATGTGAGGAAGACGAAGTAATGGCATTGCAAGAGAGAGTTAGTGAAGCACAGCGGACGGCTAAGCTGGAATTGAAAGACTTGGAAGAAAGTAAAGGCTCAAGAGGGAAATTTAAGAATGCAGATTTTGACGATTCTGAACAATTTACGGGTGCTCGAAAGAGAATGAAGCCATCAGGTAGTGGTGGCGGCAAAGGAAAAAAGAATTGGAAGAAATCGAAAAAGTAAAATAAGATGATTTATGTGATAAATATAATTTATTTTTTATAAAAAAAAAAAACGCTTCGAATTTTTATTACGAGTAAACAATTTTAAAAATTGTGAATTATGATGTTGGTATTATTGCTCATTAGATGGGAGATATTTGAAAATTTAGACAAAATTGAAAAACAGAGTTGACAATAATTATACTGGGGTCTCATAAGTAAATTGATACAATAATAGAAAAACGAAAATAGGTAATTCCTAGCTTGGTTAAGGTAGACTTGCATGAAATTTTTTTGGTAGCAGTAATCGCTGATTTATAAATTTTTGTACTGAAAATATATTGATCAATGATTACTGTTGTTGGAAAATATTTATGCAGTCGTTTGTTTTCGATTAGATTGAACAAAATTACAAACTTGGTATTCTCGATTGTCTCGAATTCACAAAATCCCAGCTCTAGTTCTAGCTCTTTAGTAAAAGCATATAAACGGAAATAAAACAGCGCTAAGAGAAGATTCTGTGGCAAAATCTCGAAAGCACCAAAATTTGATACCACTTTTAAATATTACCACTTAAAATAAGCATTGAAAAAAACTTGAATGGATTCGAAATAAGAATAAAGTTACATAGTAGGTACATGATACTGCCTATGGCAAAATTAACATCTCAACCGTCGACCTAGAGGACAGCTACCAACCAACTCATCTCTGGTTGATTTGGAAAGTTCACTACGTCTAAATAAATCACTTACCACCCTTCTTATTTGTCACATCTATGGAAATTTTGACCATCGTCGAAGTTGAATAGAGTGCTTTGGCATACAGCACATCGGAATGTTGTCTGTCTTCGCGTTTAAGGAGTGTAAAGGTCTTCTTTCCAGGTCATCAGCTCTCACTGTGTACTTGCTACCATATTCTCACTCCCTTCTCAGCGGGCTTTTGTTCCAGCTTTGTATCCCTGGGTAGATAGTTTCTCCCTTTGAAAGCATTTTCGAACGCTACCACTGGGGTAAACAACCTTCATAAGATAGTAGCTCTCCAATCACTTTACCAGTTTTCTAAATACGTGACACATTTTTTACTTATTATGTTTGTATGTCCATATTTTTGGTTAAACTTTTTTTTTCAGTGTGTTTTCACTCTAACAAGAACTTAAGAATAAACAAATGTTAATGCTTTATAACTACTATAAGTAAAATAAATTACGTAAGACATATATTAAAAAATTCATAGTAAGGGATTAAAACTCTATGGTGACTACATTGTTTTTACATAAATATAGGAAAATATTTCATGGATTTGTATTTGCACTTGGTTAGACTTGGAAAATTTCGTTCGTCTTACACGGACTGAATGTCAAAGAGATCACACAAACCCTCATTACAGTCCATTACAAAATTATAATCAATTTTTGGGGGATTGAGGTGCAGGAGTGGGGTATTGGCTGCAAAGTAAGCAAACTAAAATCATCACCGATAAAGGAGATAAAACGAAAAGTTCACTTACTTAAATTCGGATCATCTGGATAGAACCTCTTCAATGAATATCCCTCTTTGAAGTTTTTAAAAATTATTTGTGCAGTTATAGCATCATCATGATAACCGCTGCAATCATCTGTGACATTTGTCAACACTTCATCGTCCTCGAAATCTAAAGTTTCCGCTGTTCGCAAGGAGTCCTCAGAAGGAAGGTTATCATCTTCCATCAAACAATTTCCTTCATCAGTTACAAGACGAACATCAATTGTGCTACCCGTCTCTAGTTTAATATGTAGAGTCTCCTGGAATCATCCAAATTTTATTGCTGTTTCTAATTCTAGAAAATCTTGAACTTACATTTGTTCTGTTGACTTCAGCCTCTTCAATATTTGTGGCAGTTATTATTGCAGCTTCATTTCCAAACGCTTTCAAGAGATCATCGCGCGTTACGTAAGCAAAAGATTGATTCGATTGATTATTTGTTATGAGTCGCAAGTTCATCTGTGCCAGCTCTATATCTTTGTCAAGATTTTCTTCAATTAATTTCAAATCTTCTTCGGAGCCAGTGTTTGTTTGATCATCGCTATTATCGTCTCTAATGTTTCCTCTATAATAAAATCCATTAATCAATAATATTCACCAGAGCCCCGTTTCATAATAGAGCTAATACTATTAGTTGAAAGTACAAGTTTAAAAAACTCCCAAGAACAACCACTAATAGTTTCTTTTTCATAAAGACGGCGGCCTTCCTAAACACTTTTAATGATTTTAACGATCTAAAAAGTAAAAAAGTTCTTTTCTGCGGCTTGATTATGAAACGCAGACTAATAATATTAGTTTGTACTTTATTATGAAACAGGCCCCAGGAAGAACTAAGTAGCTCTTACTTCCAATTTACTATACAGCAATGGCCAGTTTTTTCAATAAGACCGATGCCTTCAAGAACATTTGTTATGTCGTAGATGCGTCTTTTTTGGACATCCAGTAATTTAGCTGCCTTGAAAAGAAAATCAAAACAAAAATGACAGGAAGCTGAACAAAAATATTGCACTAAAGAATAAAGACAGACATAGACCACACACGTAATAATCTGGCGCTACTTTTGAAATTTTGTTTACATTTCCTTAAGATAACTCTACTTCACATTTTACATACATCAAAATGTTTAAAATAATAATAGTGAACAATTATTTACTTGTTTTAAATCCAATTGGCCATCAGAATTCTTTAATAAATGAACAAACATTTTGGTCAAATTCACGAGTGAACTTTCCGAACGATGGATATTTCTGGGATGCATGTCTGGTTTGTGTAGATTTTTTTCGTCAATTTTTTCTTTTATTTTTTAACTTCAAATTCTTTTTAATTATTTGCTAAAACTTAATTAAATCCCAGAAAATAAATTGGAAATTTATAAAAATATTTTTAATCGTGCCGCCATTTGTGATATATTTTTGTTATTGACAAATTTTATTTTTTTTTTTGATGCAGTTTGTTGGCTAACATGGGTACTAATGGCTACTATTACTTATTTGCTGTTGACAATGCAGATGACTCTGTTAAAATAGGTTCTTTTATTAGATATCTCATTTGCTAGAATTGTAGTAGAATAAGTAGAATGCAAATCACATACAACAACCATAACATAGAAAAACGATAACATATCGATATTATGTAAAGTCGATATTTTTCAATATTATTTAAAAAAGTAGCCAATGAGGGGACCGAAAACCGGAAACAAATGATTACTGCAATCCGTTTGTTTTAAATTTACACAGCTGGTATGGTAAAAAAGCACACAAAATGCCTTAGCCGCTTAAACAAATAATAATTATTACAGATTCCTCTGGTTTGATTGATTTTTCTCTTATACTCCATAAGGTAGTTATAAATAATTGATGACGACCCTCAATATTGTTCACTTAAACTTAAGATTTATATCTTATCTGGATTTAAGGAATTTTGAAGAATACATTTTCAAAGCTAAAGTTATAAGCTTGTTATTGATTCAAATCTTGTTGTTTTGTGAACGTCTTTCTACTTACTTTCCTCTGTTGTAATGACTGCAACTATGACATTTTTGTAGGAGAGAATTGTTGCACAGTTACAAAAGTAATCAAGCATATTCCAAGATACTGAAATGTAAAAATAAAACTTATTCTCAAAAAAAACTGTTAGGCTTAATTCACATGGCAAGACACCTCACGTTTTTTCGCAGTATAAGGACGTTCAAGGTCTTAAGGCTCCCCCAAACCAAAGCATTCGGAACGACAGAGAAACTTTCGCTTTCGCGAAGTACTTGCAACCATAGTATTGCGATGCGAATGCGACTAACAAGCAAAACAACGACAAAAGCGAAAGTTTCGTTGTCGTTCTGAATATTTCGCGTGTGTTTAGCAAAGCCTTTATCACAGTTATTTTTGATTTTATTTAAATCAATGATTCAAAAGATGTGTTGCACCCACGAAGATTTTCTATACATTTGCATATAAATATATGTACTTACTTATTTGTTCGTTAAAAACTCCAACTTGAATTATTATAGAAGTAAGTTTTTGTGATCTTGTTGCGTATTTTATTAAAAATGTCTGTAATAATTTATATATGCTAAAACTCATTTGGTAGTTATCATAAATACAAATAAACCATTTCTACTGAACAGTATCTACCTCTGTGGTATCATCCAGTTTCGTGTCTTCAAGTTGCTTAAATTGAATAAGGATTACAAGATAGGTAGTAACTGCTGAAAATATCTATAAGAGAAATTTTTAAGTATTTTTTTAAGTTAATAAAAGAATATATATCATATACCTTAAAGACTGTAGAATCATCAACAACAAAGAACCCATATGCTGTGAATTCTACTTCTTGTCTTATGCTCTTAGTTAGAAACTTATCAGTCTGCAATATAAAACAAATTCAAATAAGTGGTGTTACTTTTGTTTCGAACAAAAATTACTATAGTTTGATAGTCTTTGTTTTTTCCATAGATTCTCGCCACTATTTGTGATAATGTGTTAGCCTGAAATCATACAATTTTTTTAACAAGAATTAATGACATCATTAACAAAAAAAAAGCTAGTTCAAAAATGAATAGAATAACTTTGAAAAAGGTTCCGCCGAGGTCTCATTAATGTGAAAAGATTCAATACAATACAATGAGCATTGGTTTTACGGTCCAGTTTTTTTAGTACGAGGTGTTCTGAAGCATGTTTATCGGTCTATTCTACTCCTGGATTTATGTAACTCTGAACTAAAGTCATTTGGGGTGTATTTGCGAGTTTTTTCGTGTCGTCAGTGCTCGCAAAGATTTACGACTTTCGCAAATCTTTTGCTCCTAGCTTAAATGCTAGTACATGGCATGTTAAATGCCACATGCGCATGCGCAGTGACGTCGTATTTACGTCACATATGCTTACCAAATGCCGCATACCATGTAATCGGCATGTTTGTGACAGCCACATGACGTCAGTGTAGCATGTACAAGTGGCTTTTAACATGCCGTGTACTCTAAGCTTAAAAGCCGACAGCAAATTTTGGGAGTGGATGTATGCAGAATGACTCTGTTAAAATAGGTTACGATTATGTCAACGTCTCTAAAATAACAATTTTCATTTTGTGGTAAAATGTCGTTTTTCATTGAAAGATTGGATTTTGAAATCCAGAACTGCAGTCTTGAAAGAACTATCTGTGCAAATTTTTGAGTAAATTCAGTGAAGAGGCAATTTACACACATAGCATATATGTATACACACATGCAAATAAAAACGTCGTACACCGTCGTGTCGGCACAATCAATACAAAATAAAACAAATTGCCCAATTTCGATTTGAAGTTTGGCAAGAGATGTGTTTGCATGGATGGGTGTATTCAGATCAAATATCTCAAAATGGAAAGATCGTATCTTTCGTCTACAGATAACTTTTTTTGAATAAAACATACAAATTGAAAAAGTCCAAATCTTTTCGCAAAAAGCTCAAATCTTTTCAACAATGAAAAAAAGACAAAACAATGTTTTTTTTTGTCAAAATCGTTAAAGCTGTTTTTTAAATAAGCTTTTGTTATATGACAGTGATCGTTATTTTCTGAGCTAAAAAAATTCAATTTCCTCCGTAGGAATTCAATAAAAACCTTTTCATATTTTGAAGCAAATGCGGCATTAGTAGTTAAGGTTCTGTAGCGCACTCACTAAGTACAGTCAGACAGACATGTATCGAAATTAAAAACATGAAGAGTCCCTTCTTAAAAAATACAAGTTAACGATTCAGCTAATGAATCAGATTAGGTACCCAACAGAAAAATCTAATCGCTAACCTTACCATAATATCGATTAATTCTAATTTTAATTTTAAGGTCTGTTTTGTTTAAGTTACAAACTTTATTAATGTTACATTGATTACACAGCAATAGTTAGAAAAAGAATATAACTGGTATGAAAGAATTTCCTTACTACATAATTATGGACATCCCGATAGACCAAACGTTATACCTTTTTCGTTGCTTGTCCACAGTTTTTCGCTAATATAGCCAGAAGAACTGAGTTCAAAGCAAGCCATGCAAAGCAGTCTAGCAGAAAACTCCATGACACCTCCGTATAAGTTGTAAACTCCACAAAAATGTTATAAGTATTCGTTGTTATGCTATAAAATGCATATCCCATAAAAAATGCTACCATCAAACTACACGACTCATTCAACAGCTTGTAAATCCTCAAAAGTTGGTTGTGCGAACGAAATGCAAATGAAATTTCTTCTTCAAATATATCTCGTCCTGCTTTCCTTCCGATCATGTTATAAGTGTAGTTATCCAAAATCATGTTGACAAATTCAAAACGCATAGATACAATACGAAGCAATGCTGAAAGAAGCACCATAAACATGGAACATATACAATTTTGAAGTGCATAAAATATAACAATCAAAAATTGAATCCAACTAGAAACACCCCCAGCCGTAAATTTTAGGCTTATTAAAAACAACTGAACTCCAATAATTCCAAAAATAGTACCCTGAGCGAATTTGCAATGATTTTTAACTTTAGCTTGGTATCTTTGTTCAATATTAGAATCAAGCTTTAGGATATCCTTTAGAATACTCAAGAAGTCATTGGAGTGTTTTGAGCAGAGAATTGTCGTTCCGGTATAAGTTGTGATACTGATTACTATCTCAATATATTGATTGATGTTATCCGTTTCCCGCTCCGTTGAGAAATCCTGAACTGAACTTTGATGGTACATGCTGTACAAGTTGAAGATGGTCAAAGAATGTATTATACCACGCACAATCATAGAGTACATATTACTCTGTTTAGATGGCGCTTCAATTTCGTTATCATTGACCTGTGAGAAAATCGGAAATAATCCTGCTGTTTTTAGAATTTTCAGCAGTAGTTTCAAATCCCGAATTAAATTGGGTGAGTTTTTATGACCTTCATGGAGTATAAACTGCTTTTGTTTTTTCTGAACTTCGATACACATTTTTTGAACAAAACTTGATTGACTATTACCGAAAGGTTTTATTTATTCTGAGAGACTAAATTGCATTGACAGGGTTCTAGATAAAAGTAGCTAACTACATATACATATATCTGTCTCTAATTTAATTGGATTGATATCTTGAGAAAAAATCAAAATGTTGGAATGCGATATCCATTAGTTAATTTGATAAATAAACCTTCAAATTGCGGAATCTTTTATAAAAAATAAAAAAAAAACTTAAAAATCATGCGGTTCATAAAGATACCACTAACCTATGCATTTAATTATACTATAAGTTTTAATTATCTTTTCATTGAAGAGAATCCTTTTATTTGAAATAGGAATCAACCCAAATAAGGGTTAGTTATGTGCAACGGAAAAAGAGTAGTTTCTGTTTTCATTGTTTTGATAAGACTGTTGAAAATCGCCTAGGTTTTTGAGAGGAAGATTGCTCCTCTTTTCAAGAATTTCTACACAAAAAATGTCTAAGTTTAAAAAAATGTATTGATACAAATTTTAAAAAATAGTTAATATGCATCATCATATTCGGAGGTCATACAACACATATTCATAAACAGGGTGGACCAAAAGTGACTGGTGGGCCAAAAGTCAGCCTGCGTGTTAAAATTAAATAACTTTTTGTTTCATTTTTTTTTAATACATATATAATACCAATATTTAATTTATATGATATAAATTTTAATTATGAAAAATAATATCAGAGAGATGACAACCATAAACAAAAATGGTATCCAATTTTTACACACAGGCGTGATCATGGACATTAGGGTGTCCGTTATTTCCCAAAATCATTTAAAAATAGCAGACCCCCCTAAATCAAAAGTTTATTCCCAGCGAAAAAATATTTGGCCAACAAAAATTTTGTTTGAGGTCATTTACACGTGGCTCTAAGCCCATACAAATTTGTATGGAATTCAATAATTTATTAAAAAAAAAATTCGGAATATAACCAAGGGAATTCCCATATAAAAACATAGAATAAAACGCCATTAAATTTAATATAGATTTTTTTTAATAAAGTCTTTTCAAGGGCATATTAAGGAACAAAATTCAATAAAAAAATTTAGAGCTGCAATAATTCGAGCAAAAAAAATACGCGAAAATCCCGTACAAATTTGTATGTAAAAAGTATGGGCTTAGAACCATGTAAAGGACCTCGGACAATTTTTTTTGGCATTGGGGCATACACTTTTGATTTAGGGGGTGTATGCTCTTTTAAAACGATTTTGGGATATAACGGACATCCTGATGATGTACATACATACAGCAATTGAACAATAAGACAAGTACTAACGACCCACTTGTCCTTTTTATTTTATAACCCCTGACAGGTTTAATTGCATTGTCTGTCATTGGAAAAACTAACTACCAGTATATGTTTCTAATGGGATATTATCTAAAGACAAAATAAAGTAGGATAACCGATATGCATTAGTTAATTTGATAAGTGAAGATGCAGGTAGCGATAAGTTTATATGAAAATAAGGAGTGTCATTATTCAGAAAGTTGATTAAAAATGTGTGTACATAAATATAAACACATTATTTTGAGAAAATCACAACCCCATTCAATTAACTAAACTTATATTGTCTAAAGTAGGACAAATCAACCAAAGTATTGTTCGTTTGCCAACATGGAAAGTCCCGTTATTTTGTGTTTAGTATCAGAATAAAATCAATATGATTTACTTATGAAGCTTATAGTTTGGGTTCTTACAATCGATTCTTCAAAGTTGATCAAATTTTCGAATTACAATTATTTTCATATACATATGTAAATATAAGCTTTTTGATCCTATTTTTTATATGCAAATTAAAACACTTCCATATTTAAGCCCCATAGTCTAAGAGCCGGCAGCAAATTTTGGGAGTGGAGGTATGACCAAAATTATTTAACATGAATGGGTAGATATAAGCAATATTATACCAAATCCAACCGTCTGGTAGGTTTTTTTTCAGCCGGGGGTGGTTTTCGAAAACGGTAATTTTTCAACTTTTTGTGTCGCTGGTTTTCATTTTATATATAAACAACAGAGGATTGTGCACTTATTTCAAATGCAAAGGTCTCAGACGTTTTACTTTCAGCTTTTCCCTTACCAGACGCTTTTCAAAGTGGGCGAAAAATCAATTTTTGGAGTTTATGGTATAACAAAATGAATGATACATCAAAAAATCAGAATAATTCTTCTGATAACAAATATATAGATCCCAGACGTTTTGGTTTCAGCCTTGGCCTTGCAAGACGGCTCTTTAATTCCAAGAATGCAAGAAAAAATAACTTTTCCATTTGAGGTATAACTAAATGAATGATACACCAAAAAATCTTCTGATTATGAAAATATGAGCCAGCCAGCCTTCATTTTAGTATCCCCAAAATGTATTTTTCTAATGAAAATCCTAAACTTTTTTCTTTGCATATATAACTATAAGATGGTCACACTAACATTTTCCTATTCAATAATCTTATGATAATTCTCTACTGTCTTTTTAAAACTTTCAATAAATTGTAACCCCTGAAGAAGTTGAGAATTTCAACGAAACGTAGGATGTAAATATAGAATTGTTTTAATTTGCAAAAAAAAAAGTCCAAAATAAAAATAAGATATCTTGTTGAGGATGTAATCCAGACAAATTGAAACAAATTGTAAGAAAAAATAAATAAGAACAAATAAATAGTCAAACTAATAAATTCATATTCATATAATATTCCATATGATTTCTCATTCGTGGAGTTTTTATGAATAACATTCAAAGATGAGGTTTTTCAAATATTTCATTTGCGCAAAAAGAAGAAAAATTACTTACATTACAAAATAATATATGTACATATCTGGTTTCTTCTTCTTCTTCATCAGATATTTTTTTATCCAAGAATATTTAATAAATAAATAAATATTTTACACTGCAATTAAGAGTTTATTAAACCGCCACATATTAACCGAATCAATTTTTGAGACGTTCCTAGTTTACAGAAAAATAAATAAATTACTTTAACTGATTTAAGTTAACACATCTAAGAATATAAAAAAAAATATTCTGAATTCATTTATAATTATTTTAAGTGAAAAAAGCTGTCTAGAAAACAAAGAAGTGTTTTTAACTAAAAACTAAGTAGTTTAGATTTTCGCCGAGTTTCTCCGAATAGGAATGAACATATTCTGTCAATAGCGTAAGCTGATACCGTATCAGCAATTAGAACGAAAATTAATATCCTTCGGAACTGCAAATAAAAAATAGTATTAATTTTATTCGAAGTTATGTTTTCATCAATTAACTAACATCGTCGGGAAAATCTATTATTTCGAATGTATAAGTAAGATCAGCAGAAAGTCCTAGAGCTAACAGCACCACCAGGGCAGCTGACATTAATATTGAAACAATTAATAGACGGTTTTCTCGCAAACTTTCCATAAATGGATGACCCTGAAAGAACAATAAATTTTATAAATATTATCAAATAAATACAATCAAATGGATTAAATGCAGTAATTCTTTGTATTTAATAAATATTAACAGTAAATTCAAGGTTATTATAAGAGGTAAATGTTTTGTAACATCATGCTCATACATATATTTACTTCCAAACCGTACACTAGGGCGTAAACGTGATATTTCTAACAAAAACACCATTGTAGTACGGGTTCTAAAAGAGTGGATAGACAATATGTAAATCGGAGGTACGCAAAACTGAACACAAAACAAATATTGCTTTCAACTTTAGTTATTTAAGATATTTCGTGATCTCTGCCCAACTATCTATCAAAGTTTCCATGACCTTGTATGTAGTATGGATGTGCAATTGTTCAAAAACTAGATGGGATGCTACGAATTTTTAATGAACATTCTGAATACATATATAATTGTCTTATTTACCTTGTAGTTAACTGCAAATGTTGATACTTGTAGAGCTAAGCAAATAATATACACAGTACTGTTGATAATATTTGGTACAAATTCTTTTTTTTCTTCTGGGTCCAAATCAATATCCAATTTGAGCTTCCCTTCTCTGAAGAAAAAAATATTAAATTTAAAATTAAACAAAAATTATATTAAAATTCAAAATATACTTTTTACCTCGGTGGGGCTCTAGCTGTTGCTTCCATTGTAAGATAGTATAAGGCAGTAAAATGAACGGAAAATTGCAAAATAATTGTCGAAACAGTATAAAAGTTAAAAATATTTGGCAAGGGCGCCAATTTGGAAAGTGTTTTCAAAGGTTTGGACCGCGTTATGAATAAAAAGCAGGCAGCAATAAAGAAACCCTGCAATGTAGCCTGTGTATCACTGAACTTAACTCCATCAATATAAAGTACAGATTGACAATATGCAGAAATGAGAGCATTCAGAGCAAGAATCTTGAACATCTGCAATGTTGTGACTAGCGTGCAACGACCCTGCTTAATGATGTGATTAACACATGCAATCGAAGATGATTTACTTGTGAATGGAGCTGCAATACTAGCATCACCCAGTTTTACAACTTGTACCCTCTCTTCTTCGACTTCTCTGAGTACACGCTGCAGATTTTCCTGAGTCGCGCTCAAATTTTCTCTGTGGCGCAAAAGCGCCCGCTCTCGGGGAGTTAAATTTTGTCTTTCTTGAATTGCAGCGTTGTGCTGTCTTTGACCTCTAGAATTTTGGTGCGTCGGTATTAATGGACCAACATTTTCGACTATTTCTCTTGATTTCTTTGTTTTAACTATTGGCATATTACTGAGTAGTGATACACCAACATGTGCATGCTTCAGTGCCCCAACATCGTTTGTACCATCTCCGCACATAAGTGTATAGTAGCCCTGATGTTTGAGAGTAGTTACAATGAATTCCTTTTGTTTGGGTGCAAATCGTGCACACACTGTGATATACGGCAGTATGTTAAGCATATAACTATTTTCATTTTCATTCAGGTACTGAAGGCCTTCGCCGGTAATACACAAATCAAAATCTTTAAGAATCTGTTTAAAATTATCTTCTATTGGTCGATTAATTTTTTCATCAATTGACAGCCATTGCCATTTATTTTCATCTGTTGGAGTTAATACTAGAATTTGCTTTCTTGTGAATCGTAGTTCTTTGGCAACGTGACAAGCTGTAAGTGGATTATCTCCAGTTATCATAACAACCTTGTGAGATGATTGTATAAGTTCTTTAATGACAATTTTAGAATCAGGTTTCATTGGGCAAGAGACTATAACAAATCCCGCAAAAGTAAGATCACATTCTACGTCTTCACGTTTGATATCACGCACAGCAGCTGGTTCCAAGCATCCAAACTCCTTGATGCCCAAAGCAAGTACACGTGCTCCACTACGGGAATACTCAATGTATGTCTGGAGAAAAAGATAAATAAAATATAAAATAATTTGCAATTATGTTGATATAAGAAAATTTAAAAAGCTGGGATCTCATCGCGTAAAAAAACCAATACATTTCAAAACCAACTTACTTTTTTATAATTTTCTGGGACATTTTTCAGCATGGTCATTATTATTTCAGGTGCTCCTTTAACGGTTCCAATGTATGAAACTTCACTTGAAGATGGCATTAGATGTCCAGCAAGAACTGACATTCTCTTCAGTGCAGATGAAAAATGAAATCTTTGGTAGATTTTGAGTGGTTTTAGTTTTCCTCGTTTGGGCACAACAACTTCATTTTTCGTTAAGACCCAATCAATAGCGGTTAGCATTGCTTTTTCAAGTGGATCACCTACTAAGCCATCGTCCATTTGGCTAAGCGAATGACAAGCAGCTATTACATTGACAGTAGCATCACCGGCAATAGAAATTGGCACAATACCGGAGTTGTTCTCAAGCCCAGCTACACCTTCGACCATTAAGTTATCACTAGTTAAAGTGCCAGTCTTATCGAAGCAGCAAATTTGTACTTTTCCAGCGAATGGGATCCTGAATGGTTCTGTGCAGAATACATATAACTTTGACAGTTGCATTAAAGAATTATTTACAGCGAGTGTAAGTTCTATAGGTAGATCAGGCGGTATGATAGAAGTTAGAATAAGAGTACACTCAAGAAATAATTTGTAACGATTTCGTTCGGGATCTTCGGTTCCTTTCATCCATACGTACGAAGCAGCTGCTATGGCAAAAACCATCAAGAACACTATAAATGCAAATGTCTCCCAGCTATTTTCTGTGACACGTTTGACGCCAAATAGAATGGTACGCAAAAGTTTTCCCTGAGAAGTGTTGAAGCCGTTGCGGATCACGCATCCAATACATCCATTGTCAGGAGCACGAGTACCATCTTTTGTAGGCGGTGTATGCTGGACTATTTTGGTGCCTCCAAATAATGTGAATAATTTACCTTCACCTTCGGGATCAAGTTCTCTGTTCAGATCTGCTACAGCTTCTAGAGATTCTTTCATCTGAGGAACCGATTCGCCTGTTAAATGAAAATTATTTTTTAAATATTTATCCTATATCATATGAAAATAGTGTGGGTTAGTTTTTTAAATGAGGCACTCAGAATGATAATGGTCTAAGTCAACCTTAAGAGTGAAATGGTGATTTCATGAGAAAGATTATGAAGCGTGTACTTGTCTGGCAAAAATGACTGTTTTGCAAAGCGAATGAAGCTTAAACTATAGCATTTTTTGCAAAAAAATGTTTACTAACATAAAATTCCATATTTTTAATAGGACACTATTGAAGAACATTTTAAATTAAGTACCTATTAAAAATGTTAGTAAAGAAAATGCTTGTAAATTTTGAAAAAACGCATTTTTGACAGCCAATTTTTTATACCAAAGTATTTTTTTGACATTTTTTTTGGAGAATTACATTTTTATTCACGATTTTTATTAATTATATATTTATAATTGTATCATTTGATATTTAAGTGTTTAATTCTTAAAGGAACTTTATGGCAGAAAATTCATGTATCTGATGAAAGTAAAAAAAAACTTATATATGCAAACAAAAATTAAGCAAATGATTAGTTTTGTCTAGTCCGGAACACTTAATACTAGTTATTACAAATAAGTTCATAGGGCTATGTCCTTGAAAATAATGAAGCATTTGAAAAAACTATCCAAAATAAAGGTTTTTCTCTTGAAATTAATTAACTTTTTTTCTTAAGACTAGTTTACACTTCGAAGCAAAGTGAAATCAAATTTTTAATGAAATAACAAGAATTTATGCACCAAAAAGTTTTCAAAAAATAGTTTTCTTCATAAAATTTGGTTTGGAAAAGCCCATTGAGTTGTATTCGTTTCGAGACAAATTTGTTCCTCCTTGTCGCCAAAATAATTGCGTTTAGTTTTTGACAGTTTTTCACGCTTAGGAAAAAATTGATTTATAAACTAGGCTTCTAGCCGAGAGAGCCCAAAATACCAGAACTGAGCAAAACTGAACTTGACCATTATTATTGTGAACGTCTTATATCTTGGTCGCAAGATGTTTTATTTTAAAATAAATTGTGAGAAGATCCACTAAATTGAACCTATGTACATTCGAAATACATCAAGTGTGTGAGAAGAGTAATATTGCCAGCTAATGTGTTCGTTTGTCATTAGAAAGGAAATCTGTGGTGTTTGGGAGAAACATGAGAACTCCATTTTAAAATTTGGGTCTTTACGTCCACTTTACATCGAGCTAGAGCAAAATAACTTAAGCGATTTTTTTTTTCAAATTTGAAATATGATTCTTACTAATATGTTATATTTTAAATTTGAAGAAAATCGGTAAACTCGTTTAGGCTCTAGCTCGATTTAAGTCGATGTAAAGACGCAAATTTTAAAATGAAGTTATTATTTTTCTCCCAAGCATTAAAGACATATATATATATATATGAATATTGCAGATTTACATTTAAATTAATTTATCAATTTTTACTACAGACTATAATGTTAAAATAAGGCTAGCAAGAAATATAATCAACGGATATTTGCTCATCCTGTTTTGTTTAAAGCAAATAAAATAGTTGATTGGGTAGCTTACCTGTAAGCATACTTTCATCCACAATGCACGAACCACGCAACATAACCAAATCACATGGAACAATGTTATCATTTTGAGATCTGGTTAATGACACCACATCACCAGGCACCAGTTGATCCGAAACCACCTGTCGCCATTTATTGTTCCTCAATACATAAATTAAATAAGGTTTGTTTCCCATTTTTCGAATCTCAGACATATTTCTCAGTTGTTGTTGCACCAAAGTCCATTCGAAAACAATCAACATAAAAAGAGTAAACACTGAGAAGTACCAATATTCATCCAGACACCACAATCCAACTGAAACAACTTGAAAGACAAAAAACGGTGCAGTTGCACGTTCGATGAACAACTGATGGAACTCTGGAATGACCATTTCCATCTGATTGGCACCGTATGTTTTTTCGGCCAATCGAACAGCAGCATCATTTTCGAATCCTCTTGATCTTGCGTATTCCTTCAAAAGCTTATTAACAGGATACTCAACTGATTTGAAAGTTGCCTTCTCATCATCCCATATGTATTTTGTTTTTTGGAATGAAAACCAATAGACAGACTCTTTGGTGGCCTCGTTCATGACAGTCTGCTGGATTCGTACCATTTCGCATGAGCCATTGTTTGGTGTGGGTATTACTTTAGCTACTACACCCAAACGTGGACTTTTAACCTATGAAAATAAGTGAAGATTTAAAATTCTAATGAATTGCCAATAATTGATGACGTGCTATATTTCTACTAACTTTTCGGGAGTTAAGAAATATAAAGACGTGTACGCTCCAAAAACAGCAAAGGAACGCCAGGATGTGTGAGAATACCAACACCGCAAATGTAATAAGACCGGCTTCATAGTGTTCATCGACTCCGTACACGTAAATCCAGAGGTAGAAGAATATGATATATATTGCAAGGAATGGAAACACAACACCGCTTAAGTAACTTGGATTTAATACGTGTAAAGTTACAGATTGAACCAAATCATCAAGATGTTTAGCCTTTGATGGCGATTTGTTAATCATTTTTATTAGTTCAATTTATTTTTGATTAATATTAAAATCCTTCTTTTAAAAATAATTAAACATTTCCAAAAATTTAAGCGAAGCGACTCAAAAACCAAAGGAAAAGGATTCTGTCAAAAACTTTTTTCTTTTTGACAGGTGACGTGTTTATTTATAGGTGTGTTTACGCTTCGTAGATTAGAAAGTCCCCTATTACACTAGAAAAAACATTAATCATTCTCTGAAGTCACAGACACAAATTGAAGGTCTATGTAGAAGGTATATTGCACAAGGTTGTCTAAAATTAGAACTGTTAGATGGAATTCAGGATGGCCGTTCTTGTGATTTGTCTGCCATATTACAACAACAACAAACGCGAAAGAAATTATTTAAATAACATTAAAATTAATTTTCTTATTGTCAAAGTAATAAAATAATAATTATAAACATTAACAGTCGTATTTATAAACTTTGTCTAACTTTAGACAGCCTTTCAACTCCAAAAAGATATTAATAAGCTTCGTCTACTGTTGTCCTAAAATTGTCTAACTTGGACAACGGCATTCCGGTTGCCTAAGATTTGTCTAACTTGACATTTTATTTAATTAAATAAGGCATATATCCAACTATTAAGGACTTTTAAAAAACTGTGTAACTAGTCAACCGCCTAAAAAATCTAATAAATAAGGCTGTAAATATCACGAAACAATTTTATTTTCTTATTAAGTAATAGAGGAATACACACATAACATATAATAATTTTCAGTCCGTAACACGGCATTCACCATATTCCACTGATTTTGAGATATGCGCAGAACTGAACAAAAATGAAAACTCTAATGTTAACTAGCCTTTATATTTCTTGAGCACTCTGTTTTTTCCCGCCGTTTTTTGACAGAGCAAGAGGGTAAAATATAAACAGCATTTCTCACATAGAAGTCAACAAACAACTTACTTTTTCTTTTCTTCTTATGTGATGAAGGCCTAAGTACATTCATTTCACTTTTGTACAAAAGTGACAAATGTTTTGTCTCTTTTCAATAAACTAACCAATCCTATCTTTTTCTTAAGTTTTACAAAAGTAAAAGTTAGAGCGTCCCAGCTTTAAGGAAAAGTGAAACACAAACACATCTAAATGAACAGTTAAAAAGGTGTTTTATGGACGTCACCCATGATACAACTGAGCAGATAACGTCATCCTGTTTTTATTTCATTTCGTTCTGCACATCTACGTCATCGACGCACAATTTTCCTTGATATTTTTGTTCTTTTTATAGTTAAAATGTGTGTTCAGAATCCTAAAAACGAGTGCATTGTTTTTAAGAAATGATATTTCATATTTAATTAATAAATTTTAGTTAAAAAATCTTTGTTTTATTAATCATGGAGAAAATATTTGTGTGCCTCCATGACGTCATTTTATGTGAATGATGCGCAATGCACTATCTTATTTAGTTGTATCATGGATGTCACTCATATCAATAAAAGTTGCCGAAGTAGCCTTTTTCGCGTTTGAATGCATTCAGCTCAAATCAAATTTCATTCTCTTTTTCGCACTTTCGTATTAAAGTGAAATGAATGTAGTTAGGCCAATGATTTTCTTCACACTTTTTTGACATGTGTCGTGTGTTAATACTTAATGGGATAGTGTGTGGAAGGGCTATTAGTGGTGCCTACAGGCCTGTTCTGGCAAAAACCTTACTGTTACCTCACAAGTCATAAAGAACCTCATAAGGTGAGGTTAATTTGAAATTCGTCTAGAAACACTGAAAAATTAATTAATGCGTGGTGGATTTAGCCCAGCAGTCGATATGTGCAAAACCCAAGTGGTGGATTAAGCCCAACTGTCTATGTGTGCGTGTTAGTTAGGCAAAGCCGGATGACTTCTGGGGTGGAATCGGCTAAGGTGAAAGTTGAGCATCAAAATAAAAGTTTTTGCTCCACCCTTTCAAGCAAACGAGTCCGGTTTGGATCCGCAAACGTAGGGAACAACGTATGAAGTACTCCGTTTTCGGATCCAAAAGTGGATCCTCAAAACTGCGTTTTACGGCTCAGATTAACATGGAAATTAGAATCACCGCGGACCCACTTGCACATGTATTGTGAGATAAAAAATTCACCATACTTAGCAAGTACCAAAACCAAGAGATATGAAAAGAAAATTCAGTTGCGGGTTTTTCAGCCACACACAAACAAAGAACTTTTTTTCCTTCCAATGCACATTTATTTGGAATTTATACAAATAATAACAAAACCACAATAATATGGCCTACTAAAGATTAAATAAATTACAATTGCATTTGGTTTTAAGTTTTCACGACAAAACGTACTAAAACACGCAACGATCTTCACCACACGACCTACAAAAATAAGCTAAAAGAAAACAGAAGTGGGAAAAAAATAAAATCCCTGTGTAACTCATTTTTTTAAGGATCCAAGAAGTACCGTCAAAGTGGACCAGTGAATTTGCTTGAAGGGACGTAAGGGGATCATCAACATTAACTATGGGTGCGTTCATCGGCAGAAATCTGAAAATTCAGTACTGAAACGTAACGTTGAACGCACAAAAAATCTGAAATTTCAGCCAAATGTCATATATTTTTTTTCTGCCAAAATCTTGTGTTTACCTGCTGATTTTACTGAAAGTAATATAAGGAAGAACTTTTTTTGTCGCATAATAAGTGACTCTGACGAGGAAGTTACTATGTAAGTTGACTGGAAAAAGCTTGTTCGTTGTTTTTACTTGGATTATAATACCTAAGAAAATAGTTGAAGCCACACTTTTCACTTCAAGCTAAAAAATCTTTCAGAAAGCTTTATACAGAAATCAGAAGTTACTGTCAACTTTAACAGTTATTACTCCCAAATACACGTCTTATTCACGTTTTTCCACCAAATGTAATTATTATAAATAAAAATGGGTAAAACTTTCACTTTTTGCTAGGGAAAAACTAAAGCCAAAATGCCATGGAAAAAACTACTTCTCAATCTTATTTTTATCTATTCACTTACAAGAAAACAAAACTTAAAAAAACCAACAAGTCGTACCAAACCGAAAACAGAACACAAAATAGCTGCATCTACTATTAAGTTCAGCTTCTATGTGCAGATTCTTATTTTTTAGCTGTCATCTGAATTTTCAGATGAAAATTTTTATCTGAAAAACGTAAGCAAACGTAACGAAAAGTCATCTGAATTTTCAGATTTTTTTTGACAGCTGACCAATCAGAAGCCTCAAATATTCAGATTTCTGGATCCTTGAACGCAGGGTATCACTTTTTTCCTGTTTTTTGGTGACAGCTGAGGCTGACAGCTATTTAGGTGTCGCTTTCAAACATTTTATTTATTATTTTTTTGAGATTTTTTAAGTTTTGCCAGGTTAAGCTCCACAATAATTGCTCATAATCAACTGAAGCAATAAATCAAATATTTTGAGTTCCCTGACCCAATGTTCCTATTAGATCTTCTATGGATATCATCAATCTTATTTTTCTCCATATAAATTATATTTTAGAGACCACTTTACGCAGAACGAAGAAAAGGTGATAATCAAACAGTGACAGTCAACTATCGCCTTAGCCGATTCCACACCCCCTAAGGATTGGCTTCTTGGTAAAAGGTATTCTCTGGTCAGAGCAGCCTTATATTTATGGGAAAACAAGAAATTCTACCAACACCAAGTTTTGCAACATAAGAGCAGCAGCAACTATAGCCGGATACATGAAAATCTGATTCAAATTCAAGCGGACTCCAAGTGGATTATTGAGACTCTGGCCTTGATAAGATGGATTTTGACCTTGTGGGTTAATGCCCAAGGCTTGCAAATTTGGCTTACCTGGGAACATTAAGTTTTGCCCGAAATTCGTTCCCGAATCACGTTGGCCCGAAAACGTCCTAGCGACTTATAAATGCCGATTCTTTAAATGCAAAAGAAACTTTACATACCCCAAATCCTATAGTAAACCAAAACTTTACATACCCCAAATCCTATAGTAAACCAAGCAGGGGGACAGCATATGCCCCCCACACATGCCTTAGTGTCAATTCGCGTTTCACTCAATTAATGCATTATTCGAGAAAACGTAGCCAACACCCCCCCACAACGGTTTTGTGGGTTGTATGCTTGCATGGCACTATCTCGTTCAATTAGGCCGCTTCCATTGGCACCACCAAGTGAACGGTTGCCCATCATACCGCCGCGCCGCTGTTCGAGCCACCAAGGCTATGTCTACCACCAACACCCAATCCACCACCAACGATGCCGTTTTGCAACAAACAGAATATTAGTTTTATCCTTATTTTTTATATTTATTTTGAAAGAAAAATTTAACAAACAATTTTGATATTTACTTTAAAAGAAAAAATCAGCAAACAATTTTGGTTTCAATCTTAAAACCAAAGTATATTTTTTCTCAGAAACGTACCGAACAGTTTGTGATCTGAATGACGCCCTTTTTAGAAAATGGCGTCGGAAACGTTGAACTCAGCAAAACACCTGCAAATAAATTAGATTCAACATTTTAGAAAAAAAAACGCTTTGTACTTATTGGTTAGCAAAATATTAATGATATTCAGTTTTCTACAAAATTGATAAATCAATCATGAGTTTCAGATGTCCCTATCAAAATTTTCATCATAAAATTTGGTGTATGCATGTATAAAGGTATATAAAATTTGTATGTAACTTACCTATAAAATCCGATTTTAAGAAGTTTTGCAAAAGTTCAAGGTGTTGGCACGTTGTCTCCGAATACATAGATACATAAAATAAAACGAATAGGAATAAGTCTTATGCCAGCAACTTTTCAATGATTGAAATTATTGATAGACCTATCAGTTTTTATGAAAATAAATGATAAATCTTCATTTTTTCAGATGTCCCTATCAATAATTTTCATCATTGTTATTTATTTATATATTTTAGTTATAAACCTATTAAACCTACCTATTGATTATATGTACGCGACGAAATCAAACCGAACAAAAAAGACGCGACCGCACGGCGTCATAACTTGAAATCGAATGAAGAAATAAAACTGAAAAGCGGAAATGAAATGGCGTTGGCAAGTGATGCCATTTTTATTATTTGCTAGTCCCTCTCCAGTACACTTTAAAGGTAAGACCGCACTCAACAGAACTGCACTTCAGCGGAACTTCACTACACAGCGCGGCACTCTACGGCACTTTTTTGACATACCGAACCACGCTACAGTAAATAGGCTTCACTCATAAATAAATGAGTAGTGACTCTAAGTGAACCCATTAGTAGTGCCATTAGGATGGTATTACTTATGCATTCGACCAAGCAACAAAATAATTATTTGGTCGCCTGACTGATATAATTTCTCCTTTTTTATTTTCAGCATGAAATTTCTAAAATGTAGCCTTTAATTCCCACGTGGCCACAAAGCGCACAGCCAAAACACAACGTTTCGTGACGCTTGCTATATCACACTTGCGGCAAGGAATTGGAACAGAACTTCAGCCCGTGGCTAGGTTCGTCAGATTATCAACTTTGCCGCATGGTGCTATGGTGCTGCACCGCGAAGTTCAGTTGCGAAGTTCAATTGTTACTAAGTGCGAAATTGCTCGTACAATTTCATACAAAAAATATTTTGAAGTTCAGTTGCGGTGCAGTTCCGCTGAACTGCAGTTCCGTCGAGTGTGGTCTTACCTTAAGGCTAAAACCCGAAAATTCTCTGGGCGTATCTAAGCCCAAAGGCGCTTGGTTGTTGTTGCTCTGGGCTTAGCTAAGCCCGAAGGAGCTTGGTTATTGTTGCATTTAACATGTAGGTAAATTGCATAGCCCCGACATCGTTTTTTTCGTACAAGCCCATTCGGGCAAAGAAAAAAACACACCTTATATATTGCAGTTTTTTAAGGAGCTCTATTAGGACCAGTTGTACAAATATTTAACTCGTTGTTCAGCAATTTTAACCCACTTACATCAGCAAACTCACTGAGGTTCAAAGGGTAATTCATTACATTCGCTGCTATGAGAAACTTGAACCTTGAACCATTGTTGAACCTGAGTAGTTCCTCTGAAATCAACCAGTAAACATTTTTGAGCCAAGGATCAAAATTTGAACCACGTTTGTACAACCGGTCCTTAGTCTATTCGCAGTTCACTATTTGCAGCTCATGGGAATAGCACTAGGCCTGGCGCCAACTTGGCAACTTTAAAGTTGCTCACCCCAGCAACTTTTTGTTGCTCCCGATACCATTGACCTATTATATATGGACTGCCAGGAGCCAACTTCACGACAGTTCATCTTCAACAACTAAGCGCCAGCAGCGCTTGTTGGAGCAAAACAGAAAAATGGTGTAACTTTTGACAATTTGGTTGGCAGTTGTGTTGTCGTTATTTGTTTATTTACTTTTTTAGAAAATAGTAATAATAGTTTAAAACAATGGTTTAAAAGCCATAACTTTTCTTTTTCAAATTAATCAGTTTTTATTTTAAGTTTTCTGTTTTCATAAAAAAAAGAGCGTTGGAAAAACTAAAAGAAAGGATCTAAACGACGCTGTCTCATCCTGCACTACCAACATCCAATGGACCTGGACCAATTTCATTGCAGTACAGGAGTTAACGACGTAGTTTATCACACAGCCACATTTAGTTTGTAATCAATCGCCACGGAAATCTCCAAGCAATAAACTACAACCATTCTGCTAACAATCTATTCATCAGTTTTCTTTGTTCCTGGACGATTTTCCATTCGATAATGCATGATGATTTTATATTCAAAAGTTCTAAGAAAAAGCTTAATATTAAAAAAAACAAATGGCCTCAGGCAATGAACAACAAATAGATCTAAGATTTGCGTAGAACGTGAGTCCAACTTGGGCGAAATGTGTATTTTCCAGTAAAATTTGTGGAAAACCAGCTTGGATGGATTTGGAAAAAATTCCAGCTGCCGACGATTTGAAATGCAGAAAATGTGGTGCTCGACAATCTTTTCTGTGTCAGGTAAACTTTTGGTCAACAACTAAACTTCTTTTCTTTAATAGATATATGCACCCATAGAACAAAAGTCCGAGTGTTTCCATAGAACGATTTACATCTTCATTTGCCGTGAACCAAGTTGTTCTGCTCAGAACTCAGCAGAGTAGGTATCCGGAAATTTTCTCATAAATTTGATTGTATTGTTCTCTATAAAAGATAGAAACTTCTCAGCATTTCAATCTCAACTTCCTTGACAAAATCAATTCAACTCAGAAGTTCACCCAAACGAGGATGAAGAATTAGTAAGAACATCAATTCAAACAGTTTTTACGCTTAATGACCAATCATTACTTTCAGGCTGCTGTTGAACCACCTTGCAGAATTTGCTCCATTTGTGGTTGTCGACGTAATTTAGTGTGTCCGCTATGCACAGCATCAACTACTGCTCCGCCAAGCATCAGCGGGGTTATTGGCCGCAACACAAACTCCATATCGATCCGGAGCTTAAATCCCCACTGACGAGATCAACTTCCCAGTTGTTTCGTCTTTTGAAACCAATAGCCAAAGTCGACCAAGGAAAAGCTGGAACTAAGAATGAGATTCCCGGATCGAATCAGAGCCAACTTCTTCTTCCTCAACTTCAAATAACGCAGCGCAGATTCTTCGTTATGATCTATGTAGATTGCCGATAATTGTATTTTATGCCCAAGTTTACTAATAAAAATTGGTAAAATTTTTAAAAATATAAAATCAATAGTTTTTTTTAAGATAAAAAAATTGGTAAAATTTTTAAAAATATAAAATCAATAGTTTTTTTAAGTTAAAAAACTGTAAGTAATTTTACCAATGTTGAAATTTTGTTTGCCTCAAATATCTTGCGAACAGACAACAATATTGGCTCTCGGTTGATTTCATCATATATACGAGTATTATTTAGTAATTGATATTTGATAGGGTTTTTAAAAAATTCAACATTTTTTTTTAAACGAAAAAATCTACACGCAACTTTACCAACAATTGTAGAAAATTGTTTTTCGTCTCAAATATCTTGACAACAAACAATGATGTTGGCTTTGGGTTAATTTAATTTTACAGACTTGCTTTAAATTAATAATTATAGGATTGCAAAAAAAATTCGCCAAATAGTTAAAAAAAAAAACAAAATCTTTGAAATTTTTTAATTAATTAAATTCTGTACACTAGTTCTTAATTGATATTTGATTGGTTTTATAAAATATTTTAACAAACATTAAGGGTATTCATACAACAGCGTAAACTCATCGTAAATGTTGTAAAGTTTTTTCTTTACTACGTTTACGACGACTTTACGCTGTTGCATGAATACCCCTATTGTTTTTTTTAAGTAAAAATACTATAAACCTTACCAAAAATTATTAAACTTATTTCTTCTCAAATAACTTGTGAACAACCAATGATATTGGCATTGGGTTAGTTTTATTCTTCTCACTAATCTTCATTTGATTTCATATTGAATATCTAAGAACTTTTTCGAAGAGCTTTAACAGGCGATGTTTTGAAAATAAAATAATATCGGGCCTCTTGCTTCCGACCGCACCAATGGTAAGTTACCAATTTGGGTCGCATCCAGGCTCTTTTTAGAATATAAGTTTACATTTATTTGTATTGTCTTGCAAACTATACACACAAATAATCACTTTCTTTATTGTTTTTAAAACAAAAATGGACATATTTTTGTTTATATTTTACATTTTATTATTTTTATCATAGATTTTTAGAGCAATTAAAAAAATAATACAAAATAATAAATTTGATAAATTCAAAATAAACATAAATCAAAGTTGAAAAATTAATAATAATAATAGGTACAATCAAGATATACCCAAAAACATTTCGTGGCATCAAGCTGCAATTTTGTCATACAATCTTGAGCTCTCATTTCATATTTAATACTACTACCATTAACAACTGTTTCGCTTAAATAATAATCATGATAGTGGTGGTCATCAGCTTTTTGATCGTCATCCTCATCTCCGTCACTAATGTGGTCATTGCTTTTTTGGTTGTTAAGAGTTAAGATAATCGATCTTGAGCTAAAATATTAATTAATTATAGTTAATTTATGTTATTTAAAATATGATAAATTACCTTAAAACCACTTGTACTCTTATTTACAAATACGAAGGTGATTTTCTGGCTCGATTCGATCTCCGTAAATCAGAATATTCTGCAACAAATAAGTATAAGAATTATTAATATATAATAAGAAATTTGTTTGTTTTTATTTTTTTTTAAATATCTATAAACTTATTATATTGAAGACAAGTAAATAAATAAATGTTATTGAGTAATTTGAAATGCGGTATTTGTTTTTTTATCTTTTTCCTCTAAATAAAATGGCAACCACTGTCAAAACGTTAGGACAAAGTCATCCAATAAAAAGGTAAACAATAAAGTCTGCACTATGCATTGGTTGAGCTGATCATTACCATTTTTAGAAATTTATTTTGAATAACGAGGTACCTAAATACCAACTTATAAACTTATTCAAAATATATTTATAAAAAGTTTTATTAGATAAAAAGTTCTATTAGATAAGAAGTTTAGCATATGCACTCACACTTACGTACAGACATTGAAGAAATAAAAACATTTCACTAAAATCTTTTTTATTACTGTCTACTTTTTTTTATAAATTACTAAGTACCTACCTACCCTAGAATTTAGCAAAACAAACTTTAATTAAAATACCTACTTACCTAGCAAAAAAAATACCTATATACCTAGGTTTACAAAAACCCACCCCATCTTCAACAAAAATATCTTAATACCTTTCCAAAAGATAATAAGTATCTTTACCTAAGCCCAACTCTGAATTTTCATAAGGATACCTACATATTTTATTTAAACACCTACCAAAAAACATATCCTCGAAACAATTAATAATACAAAAAATTATTAACAACATATATACCTACCTATACATATACCCTCAGAAAATAAAGATTACAATTCGAATTTATTAAAATACCCACCAAAAGTTATAGGTATCCTGCCATCGAAGTTATACGAGCAATTTATATCTAAATAAATATAGATACCCTCGAACATTTTAAATCAGCCATAAAAACAATGCCTACCCTCAATAATAATATGAGAAAATATACCTGTAGTTATACCTACGTTTTTCATTCTCATCATCTACAACAAAATCTGTGCAGAAAGGTTTTTCTGCTGTTTGCTATGACCTACGACACCGACGAGGCGACACGGCGCAAGCAGCTCACTCAAGTGTCTCGTTCATCCCCTTGTTAAATTATTCTTTGCTAATCTGGCTATATCTGGCTATAATATATTTCCAAAATAAAACAACAAATAATGTTGAATTATAATAAAAGTAGAGACGAGCATACCTTTAATATGTGCCTCAGTGCTTTCCTCCTTGACAGACAGCATTGCATCGGCATTAATTTCTTCTTTATTGATCCTTCTTGCTTAAATTCATCATTTATAGATGATTGATTTTTACTGCCTTCTCTAACTTAATAGCCACATCTTCAAGGTCTTTTCTTAACTGAAAAAAAAAAAATAAATAAATCGGTCTTTCTTTCAATTAAACAATATTACCTTCAAGCTATCGGCAGATGTATCTTTATATTTACGTTTGTAACGCACTTCGCTTTTCAGCTGTCCGTTGTGATTCTGTAAAGAAGTTATCAAATGCCGCATTTCTCAGTTAATTTGTGCTGTTTGCTCATTAGCAGCTATATTCTGCTCAAATTCGATCCCAAATGTTTAATATTTTTCCGAATCTGGGCCAATACGTCCTCCTTTTGGATCATTTCACTGCGAACCTTTTTTTGAGCAATTAGCTTTTACCACTTTTATTTGTCTAAGGTGCTGGTTTGTAATTGGTTCCTTGTTACATCGAGCATTGTTTTAATTTGCATAGATTCGTTATACAAAACTGAATATTGAGATTACAAACATTTTTGTAGTTAACTTCTCTATAACTGATTCGGGCAACTGATGAATCTGAAAGTTTATTGCACGCCGGCTCCACTTGACATGAGTAATGCTCGGACTATGAACATGACGAGAAAAAACCAATGAAGCCAGAAAAATCTTTGTCTTGCTGACAACATGTCGAAGAAAGTGAGATTTGAGATTTCAAGTACGTTTGATTTTTTTAAAAATTTTTTTTCGGGTTTTCTTTGTGTCTGGAGGTAAATATTGTTGCAAAAGTTGTGGTGAGAAAGTAATGAAACGACAGTGCATGTTTTGTCCAGCGAACAAAAATCTGCTTGTTGATTGGGTTGTGGTTGCGATGTTGGACATCTGAATGCTCTAAGGAGTCGGGATATTAAGGAAAAAACAAAACAATCAATACTAGCAAAAACTTACGTGCATTTTAAGTTTTTCAACTTTTTTAATGTTTTTCGATGAGTGGCATGAAGTTTATCTAATTCTTTATGCTGGAGCGAGTTGAGGTAGAGAATAAACTGTCGAGTGGCATGAGTTCTGATGCAATATATTACGTCCATGATCACTAAATCACTTTACCCAAATTTTAAGAAACATACTTCTGCACTGTTGTGCATCAAGTAAGTACTGTGAAGGAATGAAATTTTGCACTCACTCACGTCAATCAACAACAAGAAAAACACTGAAAGAAAAAACTAAAAAAATACATAAATAAATTTAATTTAATTTAATGAACTAAAAAATATATAAAATTTATAACACGCTGACGTGTTTATTGTAATTAAATAAAAAAAAAACTAATAAACGTCAGGCGTCAAAAAATAAAGTTGAATATAATAATAGATGGCCTTAGTTTCTATGTCAACAAAGCTTGTTTAGGTTAAGATTGTCAAGAGATGGCATTAGTAATAATAACTCTTTTTGCCAGTTTGCTCCAACAAGCAGCTATGTCGATTAAAAGTTTTGAACACATTTTAATACAGCTTTTGTATGGAAATGAAACTCGACTAGCAGTCCATATATAGTAAGTCAATGCCCGATACAATTACATTACGTTATCTGGGAGACCGCCCACTAGACAACTTTTGCCAGCAACTTCAGTATACCATAAATTTACTAGTTATACATTTCAATTAATTCTACTTTGCATTTATATTCTATCAACGTCAAATTGTTGATTAGACACAAAACAAAATAGTAGCAAAAGTCAACAAAAACACAAACGTCGAATTCCAAAAAGTTGCTCGGAAGTTGTTTAGTGGGTGATGGCCAGTAAAAAAAAGTTGCCGGCAATTTAGTTGCTCAGTGGGTGCCAGGCCTAAGGCCTAAGGCCTGGTGCCCACTAGGCAACTTTTAGTTGCTCGCCCCAGCAACTTTTTGTTGCTCCCGATTCAAGTACATTGGGTTATATTGGAGAGCGCCCACTAGGCAACTAAGTTGCCGGCAACTTTAAGTTGCTCGAAATTGCTCGCCGAACTTTTTCCCGGCAACTTTAAGTTGCTCGGGCACGCCCACTGGGCAACTTTTGCTCACGGCAACTTTATCTGTCAAAGATGACCATGTTCAACGATAAAATCTTACATATAGATTTTCAGATTTCTGAATTTTCTAATCCTCTGATTCTGATTTATCAAAAATGAGCTATAACTTCAATGTTTTTATTTGGCATTTACATTCTTATTAACGTTGTAATGGTGTCCATATCATCAAAAGTCAACACAACAAATACACAAAAACATGACGTCAAATTCCAAAAAGTTGCTCGGAAGTTACCTAGTGGGCGATGGCGAGCAACTTAAGTTGCTTGAAGTTGCCGGCAACTTCGAGCAACTAAAAGTTGCCAGCAACTAAGTTGCCCAGTGGGCGCCAGGCCTAAGAAGACAGTGTAGACACAAGTGTTCAATGAACTTATGGCATTACTTTATGAAAGTAACGATTACTCGTTGTTGATGGAATTTTTTCTGGGTCGGTCAGCTATTTGATTTGACGCGCCATTTGCCTATTTCCATTTCATTTTCAGAATCCAACTTCAGAAAAATTTGGTTTTAGGATTTTGGACTGTGCAATTTATCTTAAATTAAATTCATTTCGTATTATTGAAAATAGCAAAAAGTAAGTTTAAAAAAGGTGAATTATTAAAAGTGAATTAATTATGTAAATGTTTAAATCACAATTTTCCTCCAACAAAAATGTGAAGAAAATGCAATATAAAATGGCGACGCACCGGCATTATTTCCTTTTTATTCATGATAAATCTCATTTTTGTAATTAAAAAAATATATTTCAATATCTTTAATTTTCACAGAGTCAACAATGGCCGACAATGACGATCTTTTAGACTACGAAGATGAAGAACAGACGGAGACCACCGTTGCCGAGACTGCAGAAGCACCAAAGAAAGATGTTAAAGGTACTTACGTATCGATTCATAGCTCCGGCTTCCGAGATTTCTTGCTGAAGCCCGAAATATTACGTGCCATTGTTGACTGCGGTTTTGAACATCCATCAGAAGGTAAGTGATAGAATACAATTTTTACCAAATATGAAACAAAAGTAGATAATTATGTAGGCGGTTAAATAAAAATCACTAAACACAGTTCTTGGACCTTCAATATAATATAATAATATATTTTAATTTGTATTCTTATGAAGAGAAGTTTCAATTGCAACTTAAAATTAGTCATTGCTGACATGATTGTGCATGTTAATAATAGCCTACATAATTATTATTTTCTTTTATTTGCTCATACCTACGAGTGAAAGTGGTTAACACTATGACATTTATAATACTCAGCTTTTGAGCCCTCTAATATTCATTATTATATGGGGTTTATTGTTTGCAAGAGAACTTAAAACAATTGAACCTGGAACATCGAATAATCATAGGTACATATTTAATTCAATTCAATTGCTCCAGCCTCACGAAAATGTTTGACATTTTGTACCTACGGTTTTTCTGATAACTTTTATTTTTTTTTACTCCAACGTTTACATGCTGTTGAGTTGAGCTTGAGTGCTCCATTCAAAGTTGAATTTAAATGTTATTGAGGTTAAAGAAAAATGAATTACACTCATGTCATTATTTCAATACATACAAAAATAAAACTGAATAAACACGAGTACATTATTTTATCATAAACATGCAAACGTAAAATTCATAATGGTTTGACTGTAAAACTAACTCCTCCAAACAGTTTTTGTGTCACTAATTTGAAACCGACTCTACTAACCGAACGCCAACAAAGCCCATTTCAACTCCAAGCTGGTTTTCAAAAAGCTGATGCGAACACGATATTCAAGCTTCAGAATTTTGGTTGGCTTATCTACTTGAAATGCTAGTTTTGTTTTCATCCAAAAATGGGTACTTGCATCGATAAAACCTTTGAAAAATGGAACAAAACTCTACTTGTTTTCAATTTGTATAGTTTATCGACGCGAAGGTTAAATAACGTGGGCATTGTTGGTTAGAAACACTGAAATTGACAGTCAAAGTTACCCTAGTTGAACACATAAGTATGAATCGATAACGGAAAAAAAAAGAAATTCTGTGATATCAAATGTCACTAGATAATATTAATGTTCTACTTTAACTCTTATGTGGTAAACTGCCACAAAACCGCCTATGCTTATGTTGGTTTTAAATGTTTAAGTTTAATATCGGAAAATGGGCCTAGGCCACGTGTCAATGCGAAAAAATTAGGGAGTCAGGTATAAATCCGTTAGTGTGACTTCAGGACGATACTCGACGTCCGACTTATAGTCGCGACTTATTTTTTTAAGAATCTGGAAAATTATATAGGTATCTGTCAAAAAAGACAGACAGACAAAAGAACATGCGGTCCCCACTTTAAATCATTCTTTCAATATCTCGTGTGATTTGAATCCGAAAAATGGTTTCAAACTTAATTAAAGGTATTAGTTTAAGAGCCAACGACATAAAAAGTCAAGTCATTTGTGTAACGATGAAAGTCATATCAATAATAGCCTTAGAGGTGTTGAACGAATAACCGTTTGTCTGCCTATCTAAACGTGTCGGAAGATGTAAAATTTTAAATAAATTTCTTACTTTGACCTATTTCAATTCAATCAATATTTAGCTTGCGATTTAGAACAACTGCTGTTGTCGTATGTCAAAATCTCTGTAGTAAGTCCATAAAAAGATGTAAAGCGGCAATTTCTTCGAAAACAATGTAGTGACTAACTACAGAGTCTGAGTTATAAACACAAATAGTTCAAAATTGCAAGCTTAATATTTCTTGTACACACGTGTAGGTAGGCAGACAATTGGTTATTGGTTCAACAACTCAAAGGCTTTTATTGATATGACTTACGAAGTTTCGAAAATGACGATTTTTTATGTCGAAGGAACTGGGTCTATTATGTACAATCAATCAAAATAAATATGTTAAATTTGAAGCTTACCTGTCGCTTGTTATTCCATACTTATTTGGAGCTATTGCCTTGTTCTACTAAAGAGTATAAAATAAAATAAAAAGGTACCAACACGTATGACCTGTTCAAAAGCGTAAGTTTACAATACAATAAGAAGCCCTTCCCCTAAGGCTAACATGGTGAGGTAAATACCGGTTTTGTGCAGCCTATCAAAGCTCATTTGTTTTTAGTCACTAATGTTTAAGAAATTTTTCAAAACAGTCAGCGTTTATAGGTTTAGGACTGTTTTAGTTCAGGAAACTTAAGGATATGTGATGGTTGAATCTGTTAAAGGAAAATAATATGTTAAAATACTGAAAGAAAGAAAATGTTATGTTGAATTTTGAAGGTCTAATATCCCAACTATCCTAACTATATTCAATTTATTTAATTTAATATTATAAATGTGAAAGTGTGTTTGTTTGTTTGTGAGAGTGACAGCGGAATGTGTATACTGAATAGTAAAAGAAAATCCAGTTTTTTAGTCCAATGTGAACACCGTCAAATACTATAGGTCAAGTTTTTGATTCGTGAAAAAAAATTTAATAGATACCAATCAAGCACGACCTTACGATGATAGAGAACACCAAAAAAGTGGGTGGCAAAATTCTGTCTGTCTGTTTGTATCTGGATCTACAGGCTAAACTAATGATGTGATCTTTTTGAAATTAAGGCTTTTTGGTGATTTCTCAGAGGAGACATTTTATTTGCTCAAAAAATAATTGACTTACCATTAAACCTTTAAGGAAAGTTTTATTATTTGAAAAATGGCTCCAACTATTTTATTTAAAAAAAAGTGGGTTATAGTACGTACATATGTTGTACTTTCTGGTATAAAATTGCCAAAAATCGTTATTAACGTACCTGCCATAAAACGGGTTTTAGATTTTTGCAGAAGCTCCTTTGAAATGTCAATAAAATTTCATACCAAATTTTTTGAAAAAAATAAATTTCGGATTTTTAAAAACACATGAAACATTCTTCCTTTAAAATTCAATACTTCGAAAACCGGTTGATGAATTTTTTGAAAATAGGTTTATAAATATTATGGTGTCCGCTATTTCATAAAATCGTTTTTAAATAGGAGACACCCCTAAATCAAAAGTTTACGGTTTATTATTAAATTATTTAATCTACATATATCTGTATTAACGAACAATATGCAATCGACAGCCATAATTGAAAAAACAAAATGAACATTAAGGCGAGCGAAGCAGCGGCGAAGGCTAGACTGTAATAAAATTAACCATTTTTATTGATTAACCTCCCAGTTTTTTTGTTTATGTGACTGATTTCAAAATTTCTGTTTATATCATTTGGATGATCACTTAATTTTTATACTTATTTTTTTTTTTTTAGTTCAACACGAATGCATTCCCCAAGCAGTTTTAGGTATGGATATTTTATGTCAAGCAAAGTCAGGTATGGGAAAGACAGCTGTATTCGTTTTGGCCACATTGCAACAATTGGAACCAACTGAAAATGTTGTGTATGTTTTGGTTATGTGTCACACCAGAGAACTTGCATTCCAAATCAGTAAAGAATACGAACGTTTCTCAAAGTACATGCCATCCGTTAAGGTAAGACACAAAAAATGCTTTTTTACAGATTTTGTTATTTAAAATACGTATGAGTTTAGGTTGGTGTTTTCTTTGGCGGCTTATCTATTCAAAAAGACGAAGACAACTTAAAGAATGTTACACCACACATTGTCGTAGGCACACCGGGAAGAATCCTAGCGCTTATTCGCAGCAAAAAGCTCAACTTAAAACATCTCAAGCATTTCATCCTCGATGAGTGTGATAAAATGTTGGAACAGCTTGGTAAGGAGAATATTTCTTGGAATCATATACAATACGCTCTCGTTTAAAGCAATCAATCGGGCAGTTGCGTTGATTGAATTAGTTGGAATAACCGAGTTTCAAAATAGTGGAGCATTGACTTAGAAAATTAGCTGATTTGCTAAATCAAGACAAAAATTCAATACACCTTTCATTTACGAGTGTACAAAATTTCTGAGAATTAGCTGTAAAATAACTACTCAGTTACAACAAAAGTTAACTTAACAAAAATAGAAATATTAATCAAACGAAATAGAGCTAATTATAAGAAAAGTTGCGTTTGCTGAGTAACACTTTTTTGAAAAGTTGCAATTTCTGAGTCACTAATGTTAAAATTAAAATGTGTTGCTTTAATCGAGGGTATACTGTATAAATTTAAATTAATTTTGTTTTTATTTGCATTTCAGATATGCGTCGCGACGTACAGGAAATCTTCCGCAGCACTCCACACGGAAAACAAGTTATGATGTTTTCTGCAACACTTGGCAAAGAAATTCGTCCAGTCTGCAAGAAATTTATGCAAGATGTAAATATCACCGTGCTAATTATTCTACTACTACTACTACCAATAAGATTATCTCAATTCCTGCTCCTACCACTTCAACTGTTACTCAATACTCGCGCGTTCAACAACATATTGTATTTGAAAAACCATAGTTCATCTGGCTGTGTTTGCAAAACGTTAAATATTCTAAACTTAAATCAAATAATTTATGAGGTTGCGGGTTAATTTTTTGAACAATCAAATGATATTGCATTTGAAAATCGAGTTCGCCAACAAAAAAAAAATAAAAAGAAAACGGAAGAAATTCTTCAATTCCTGCGACGCGCCTTGGCAAGCTATATAAAATAATATCAAGCTGTGTGTTCGATGGAACTACAAATTGTCGCATGCTATCTATCGTAACAATATCTTCCCACAAATCCTTTCGTTGATGTGCAGAATATTGCTTCAGAAAACTCCCATTACTCTGTAAAAAAAAATGTGTGTGTATTAGCAGATTACTTGGTAAGAGTTGCTGAGTTTACCTCTCCATTCCACAAATCCGCACACACCATAAATGTGCCAAGCGGTGGCGATATGAAGGATTGAAGGGTCACAAACACCGTCTGCTTCTTGGTGGTTGGTGGATGTTGCAGGTCCCTTTGTAGCCGTATGTATTGTAAAAAAACAAGAAATTAACCAAACAAAATAATGAAAGTAAAACAGTTAGCTTTTAAGATTGAAAAAAAGTCAAATGACTACAGTTAAATTTTTATTCAACTTTAAACCCGGGGCAGTAATAGTTGTACGTTGTTGTGGATACAGTTGCAGAACGAGAAAAACAAAACATGAGACTACATAGCTGATTAGATGAAGCTTCGACTTTTAAACTATTTTTTGATGTTCTCTCTAAATTTAAAGTGTATTATTAAGGTTTTATATTTATTTAAGATATTTTCTTGTCCCCTCTTAATCTAGCCAATGGAAGTTTATGTGGATGATGAAGCCAAATTAACTTTGCATGGTTTGCAACAGCATTATGTTAAATTGAAGGAAAATGAGAAGAACAAAAAACTCTTTGAATTGCTCGATGTCCTTGAGTTTAATCAGGTATTTTTAAAACTAAAACTAAAGCTTGTAACTTAAGCACTAGCCAAGGTTCAAACTTAAATACAAAAATCAACAAAAACTATTTAGGTGGTAATATTTTTAAAATCCGTTCAACGATGCATGGCATTGGCCCAACTGCTGACAGAACAGAACTTTCCAGCCATTGGAATTCACCGGGGTATGAACCAAGAAGAACGGTTGTCGCGTTATCAACAATTTAAGGATTTCCAGAAGGTACATTTCTACGCATATTGTTTATTATTATTAAAAATGTGCATTAAAAAACATTGAATCGGTGAGTGGAGAACAGAACAAGCGTCATTGCAAAAAAATTTAAAAAAAACTTAGAACTTTGTGAACTATTCAATCATATTCAATATTTGTCTGCTCATTGTTCTAAAAAGTACAATTCTTTTGCAATTCAAGCATGGTAGTCCTAATTTTAAGTTCGATTTTGAGTTTGAGTCTTCGCATATCCTGCTGTCTTATGCTAGGCCCACACTAATTAGACCAAAACTAATTGAAACAAATCTGTTACTGGTATGTTTCTTGATATTTAAATTCACTCATTACTCCCGTCCACTGGAATAATGCGAAAAAAATCAAGTTAGCGAAAGACAAGATAAATGGCTTAAGACATATACAAGCCGAAAAGGCCAAATGATATGTTTACGAAGTCCTTTCTTGCTAATTTTAAGGCCCATTTAATTACTGTTCTCACTGTTCTCACTAATTCTTAAACTTCATCGTAATTTTTTTTAACTCTTTGTTTTCTTGTTTGTTCAGAGAATTTTAGTAGCAACTAATCTATTCGGACGAGGTATGGATATTGAACGTGTTAATATTGTTTTCAACTATGACATGCCAGAAGATTCCGACACTTACTTACATCGTGTTGCACGTGCTGGACGTTTCGGTACAAAAGGTTTAGCCATCACATTCGTTTCTGATGAAGCTGACGCTAAAATCCTAAACGAGGTTCAAGATCGTTTTGATGTGAACATAACAGAATTGCCCGACGAAATTGATCTATCATCTTACAGTGAGTTTTTTTTGTGCATCTCTATTTATGTAATTCAATGTATACAAATATCTTAATTTCTTTTAGTCGAAGGAAGATAAACACACTTGTAATAAAATAAACACAACAGCTAACATATTAACAAGTCCTGTATTTGTTAGAACTTTTGTTCTATTGAAGAATAACAGGAAACAAAAGTATAAAAAAGGAGATACAAAATAAAGTTAATTAAAATTATAACTTAGTTTCTAATTATTTTTATAACTTGAATGCATTTTTTTTTAGAAAATATTGATTAAACAGCAACCACTTCTAGTCGTTATTTTTTGGCAAAGTGGAAAACTTAAATTTGTCTTTTTTTTATTTCTTTGCCTGCTATTTGAATTTAAGTGATTTTATGGACAGGAATATAAAAGAGATTCTTCATACCCATCATGTTCATGAGATTTTGCTTTAAAATATTAAAGTTGTTGATTATCCCTGCGATGATGTAGTAATTTCGAAAACCTATCCAAAAATGTCAGCACGGTAAGGAGGAGGAGGAGTGATTCATACAGGCTTACCATTTCTTCGAACAATATTTTGAACAATGTTGACTGTTGCCGACCACTGTTCATTAAATTCACGACCTTACGACGTTTTTTTTTTGAGTTGATATATTTGAATGGGACTAAATCAGGTGCAAATGGAGAAAACAATTTCCTAATTTTTTCAGATTTATATTTTATTTTTAGAGGTTAATTTAAATGGGTGCCTTTTGTTCCGTATTTTGGTTGCAACTTATGGTTTATTTAAACTTAGGTTATTTCGTCAGAGTTAAACACACGACTTACTTTGTTCAATGCTATTTATTTTATGATCGTGATGCTTACAATATTATCTTTTGATCTAAGTACAAAATGATATTAAACCTATTTTGTTCAGTTATACAAAAGAGAAAAAAGAATTATACTAAGAGACATTAGAAGATGGTTAATGGAAGTATACAGTACAGATCATTTCGATTATTTGTTATCAGTTACTTTGTTTATAATTCATTCTGAGTGGCCTTGTTTGGTTGGACATTATAGAATAAAATTAAGTAGTAATGGAAAAAAAACGTTGAGTGTGCAATGGGAAAAATATTGAGATAGGTTACAATAGCCGTTTTCCTTTGGAGGTGGCAAAGTACTTGTGAGTAGATTAAAACCCTAATCTAGTACTATCAACTGCACATGCTCTCATGTGCGAGTAGAACATGGGAAAGCAGTTTGATGTGTTTCATTGAAAAAAGCTGGCAAAATACTTGCAAGTACTTCGCCCCCTCCAAGGGAAAAAGCCTAATGAGGGCTATCGTGGATAAAATTTCCACGGAATTCTTCCCATCGTCAAACTGGAAACGTGAATTGTGGTCGCAGTTTCTTTCGGAATTTATAGGCAACGCAAATAAATATTCCATGGCCACTTTGCTAACATTATGACCAACAAATTTGGATATTGCAAGGAACAGTGGAAAATTGTTGGCATTTACAATTTTAGAAGATGGGAGAAATTCCGTGGGAAACTTTATCCACGACAGCCCCCAATTTCTAGAACGAAAAGAAAGTATGTTGGCAAAGAACCAGAACTTTTTTTAAAACAAATAACAAAAAGAAACCCCAATTGAAAATACCACTCCGTTCGTTTTTCCTAAAGTATATGAATCATAGATCTTCGGCAAAACGAATGGATCACCAATCCGCCATTTTTTATCGTTTTCAATTTCGGTTACTCTGCTGGCCGTTTTCAATCCGTACGTATTCAATTCGGTCGAATATCAGAACAGCCACCATGACAAAAAACAAGGCATGAAGGTGCCAAAAGTCCATTCTTATCTGGTTTATTTTCGAATCAAGTTTTTTTGAAGAATAGTTTTGGCAAACAATAATTGTTTCAAATCGACATTTTGAAGAAAAATCTAATTTCTAATTTTTGAATTTTCATAAGTTGCAAAACAATACTGTAAGTATTGCCGTTGTTTTTTAATACATTTTTCCTATTTGATTTATTTTTTTTTATAAAATTTCCCCTCCTGTGGCAGCAGGGATGTTATTTGTTTTTCAAACAGTATTTGAAACAATTATTATACTTACCTTCAACCATAAAACACGCCTTTTTGCTAAAGATATTTTAATAGACTCTTGATTCTTCATTCTGTTAGTTCATAAAGCATTTTCACCAAGTTTTCACGGAGACCGCATTGATTTGGTTTTTATGTCATTTGATTCAGCATTAAAAACTACTTTAAAAACATAGGTAAGTTTTTCCGTTTGATAGAAGACAAAAAAACTCAAAAAACATCCTTCCTAGACTTTTGACTCTTCATTGTCATGGTACATGAAACGTTTTCACCAAGTTTCATGGTGGTGCCAATTTTTACTTGCGATATAAGTACTATAGGCAAGTTTTGGATTCGTGCAAAAAAAAAATTTCGAGATAACAATCAAACATGACATTACGATGATAGAGAACACCAAAAAATGGGTGGCACAGTTCTGTTTGTCTGTCTTATATGTCGTATATTGACCTACAGCCTCCAGAGGGGAAATTGATTTTTTTAGCACCAAAAATAACGGTACCTGCCCTACGACCGTAAATGAAAAAGTTCTTTTTCTCAAAAACAGCTCTAACGATTTTGGTTAAAAAATTCAGTGTATTATTGTAGGTATCGTCTATTTTTTGATAGTAAAATTTTTTACAAAAATCCGTTTTTAAAGGTACCTGCCCTAACGTTGTTATAGGGCAGGTACCTTTAAAAACGAAACGGAAACGGTACCTTTACCACTAGAAATTTTTATACAAAAGCTCTTTTAAAATGTTAATAATATTAAATATCAAAATTTTGAAAAAAAGTTAGATATTTAAAAAATGTTAAATTTTTTTTTTGAAAATTCAATATTTCAAAAACGAGTTGATGAATTTTTTTGAAACTAGGCTTAAAAATATATTTTAATACATACTCAAAATTGGTATACCAAATTTTTTTTTAAATTGTAATTAAAAAGTTAGTTTTTAAGAAAATCGATCCAACGATTTTAATTTTTTTTACATATATTCATATTTGTTTGAGTAATCAAATGGCATACTTGGTTTTGAGCTCTATCCATTCTTATTTTCTGTTTTTTTTTTTGAAAAGTGGTACAAGCTTCTATACATAACATTTTATTACTTAATAATTTTCCTTTAATTAGTCGTTAATTGGTTGTAACAAAATAAATTTTTCGTGCGATGTTTTCTATGTACTTTTCAACTAACCCTCATTTGACCCAGTGAAAGCGTTATTAAGTATAAACAGTTCAATGCAATGTTACTTCATATGAATTGAAACTAAAACAAAAAACAGAAAACATTGCACGACAAATTCAAAATTGCCACAGCTATTCAAGACTTCTTAAGGACAAATTATCTAGTAAAGAACAATTCGATACTTGATATCAATCTGGCAAAGGACGCAAAGAAAAGTATTAAAAGTTTTCACTGCTTTTCGACATTTGTCAAATAAGCAAAGCACCCAAAAAAACAGAAAACATTCCACAATCAAATTGATTTTGTCACAACTAATTAACGATTAATGAACAGCAAACTATTCACCTATTCATTTTTTGATTCCTCAAAGTTGCTTTGCTAACTTGAAACTCATGAATAAAATGGTACTATATGTGCAAAACACCATAAAAGCTTTTCTTATTTTCCATTCAGCTTGAAGTCAGTGAGCGGCGTACAACAAATAATGAAGCTTTTATACATACTTCTGATGTTTAAGTGTACACAAACTACTGGTGCTGGCAATTTGGCATTTGTGGCTTTTAGTTCGTAATTTTGTATTTTCCTTAAAATACTCGTGCTCTCGCATTGAAGCCCTCAGTATTCGGTGGCGGTTCTTGCCTTTATTTTGTCTGCTGGTTTCGCAGCTTGTTGTAGAGTTATTCTCGGTGCAACTGTTATCTGACAGGAATAATATTTTCATACCAGCAACAGTAGTTCTTGTTCTCGAAATAAAAGCAAACCATGAGGTAAAAAAAATCGAAAAGTTTTAAGAAATTTCAACCGACTTTACATAACTTTCACTTTGTTTGGTGTTTGTTTTATTTTTGTGTGTATAAATAGTTCGTTGTTGTCGGTAAATCGTTCTCCGCGGGGTACCTTTTATGGAATGCTTATCGCATGTGTAATTTCGACAAAATCAAGACTGGAGTTATCACAATTTTACTCTGAAAATGTGCATTACATTTATGTATGTACCTCATTTAATTTCTTCAATTTCCACGATGTGTCGATGTGGAAAAAAAGTTCTCAACTAAAGCGATGATAAAACCAGACCGATGATGTTGTTCCAAGTAATCTTGATGATTGCAGTTTTGCAGTAAATAAACGATTAATTCAACTTTATTTAGGGAACCAGATTGTCAATGATTGTGCCAACTTAGAAATATTCCAAGTCATTACATGATGTTTGTGAATTTATATTTCTTTACTTTCTGTTGTTACAATGTTAATCGAATAAGTTATGCCATACAAGATAAAACATTTAAATATAATACGTGAAGGGGTAAATGACAGACTTGTTGTATAGTATAGGTGGCTTTCTAGATGTCCGATTTAGTGATTTATTGATTTAAGTTTAATTGCTACCGGCGGCGCACAGGGCCGCATCGATTCTTGCCGGAAGCGCCTATAAGCGAAACCAATAGCATCTGTTTTTAGTGTTGACTTCGAAGTTCAAACATACAAATTTCTATCAATGTTCATGTCATCGTGGAAAAAATATTTAACGATATTGTTTCTTAAATTCAAGGAATTAAGATGTATATTCAAATTCAAATAGATCACAGACAGTATACCTAGTACACCACACATTATTGATGGTAATATCATTAGCTTATGAGCCTTATAAACTAAACAGTCCTTCTCAGTAATAACGGCCCTTAGAGACCAACTAATAAATTTAATTGGGTGCAAGAAGCGCCTTTTGGCACCCCATAGTTTGCCCCTGGTTAAGGACAAACCATGCATGTTTCCGCGAGTGAACATTGTTATTAAGCTGAGAGCTGACACATAACGTATCTTGACCAAAGTCCAATATTTATTGTGCAATGTATTTAGCTCTTAAATGAATTGATTTTTATTGATATCGTATCGGTCAAAGGCACGAGGTTTTTTTTTACGATAAGGTGTTTGATAGCAAAACAAATTATACAGAGCCTTACTATGAAATCCTCTCGAATAAAAATAAATTCTTATTCGATCCACTTTCACTTTTTTGTGACAGAACTTTTGCGGAGGCGCTTCCTTATCACGTATTCGTATTCAAAGCTATTGTACTGACAATTACTATATAATGACTATTTGTCTTGTGGTGACTGATACCGCTTTTAACAGCAAATCGATCTAAAGTATTTTTCCATTGTTTAACCGTCGAAATGAATATTCAGAATGAGCCGATTAAGCATGGTTTACTGACAATTACCTACCTTTAACCGCGGCCGGAGTAAAAAGAAGAATGCTAAACAAAAATTCAAAAATCATTGGAGTGGCTTGAATAAAATTATTTTTATATTAAAATATTTTTAAGGAAAAACTTTGGAGTGCGAATTTTAATGTGCAGACACTAAATAAATTCTAAGAAAGATTACCCGCCCAATTTTGAGATATCGAATTGCAATTTTTACTTGCGATATACATATGTACTTATACATATGTGTAGGTACCTATTATATGTATGTGTGCAATACATATTTATACGTCAAGTTATGCCTTTGTAAACAAAATTGAACTCGAGGTTTTGATCATTACGATGATAAGAAAGACGAAAAAAGTGGGTCTCACAATTCTGTCTGTCTGTCTGTTGGGTTACAGCCTAGACGGCTGGATCGATTTTCTTAAAACTTGGTACATATTGGGTTTTGGTGATTCTGCCCACAAATTTTCTTATGTTTTTCTTAGAACTAAATATAACGATGCTTGCCAAACAATTTTTTCTAAGCAGTTTTACAAAATCTAAATCTAAAATCTAACAAAAACGGCTCCACAACTTTTCTTAAAAAAAAATCAATAAATTTCTTTCAGTAAAGGGTACCTTTGGATAGGAAACCAATTTTCAAAAAGTAGTTAATAATGGTACCTCCCGAAAAACCATTTTTTCCTTTAAATTTTCTTCAAAATGGTGATTCTGATTTCATTATTCCTTATAGAGAAGCTACTAAGCAATACAAATTGTTTTCCTTACCAAAATGTTCAAAAACATTTTTTTTTTGATTTTTAAAAAATGTTTAATTTTTTTTTTGAAAATCAAATATCATAGGAAAATATTTTTTTCTTAAAAACGGCTCCTACGATTTTGATAAAACTTTTTCTATTTGCTAATATTAGTGCAATATACTTCTAAAAATTATAACAATTTACAAATAGCAACTATTAAGAGTACCTCTCTCATAGAAGGTTTGTTAATTTTGAATTTTCGTGTTATCTGCTCAACAGATTTTAGTTAATTTATTTACATATATACTTTCTGATAAGATTAAAAAATATTGCATATCGGGTTGACGATTTTTTTTGTTTAATTTTTATATGCACATAAATAAATACCTAAGGTTTGCATACCTAAAAAATAATTAATTAAAAAGGCATTTTTTTCATCTCAAACTCTCAAAAATGTTGTTTTAAAAAATAAATAAATAAATTTGGTGGCACAACAGCTCATGGAGAACAAAGGCCTAGTGACTTACAACTCTCAACCATTCCTGTGTGCGTGTTGTTGGCAGGAATGGAGGGGACCTACAATTTTTTGCCGAGTCCGAACGGCTAATGAGAAGCACTTATTCATGACAAGTATACTCTTGGAGGATTTGTCACTCCCTCGCAGAGGCAGTACCTCGGAAAAAAACATTTCTGTTTTTAGGTGGCAGTGGCCGGGAATCGAACCCAGACCTTTGGCATGACAGTCCTACGCACTAACCATTATGCCACGAGGTACTACTAAAAAATGTTGTTTTAGCTAATCCAAATATCGTATTTCATACCTTTAAACGTTTGTGTCTCATAATTTTCATATCATTACATATAATTTTCTTAAACTCTCAACGTCTTGCACATAAGAGCAAGTATGTGCGTGCATTTTATTTTGTATAGACTTGAATGAAATATATTATTGTAACTTTTTGCAAGTTTTCTTATACAAATTTAATTTAGCCGTAAATTAGAAAATTTAAAATCGAAAATACCTATCTATGGGGGGTATCTACTGCTAATAGTTGTCCAGTGTTACATTACAGTAAAATTACACTGTGACTGTGTGCCAAAATTTAAATTATTGTCTCTAACATGAAACAAAATGTATATGGACACAAATTGCTCTAGCAAGTCACGTTTTTGAGATATTCAAAATATGAGCTTATAGGCAAATTTGAAGTTACATACAGTTATATCTTTCAAATCCCTCCATTCACATTGGAGAAATCAATGATTAGTTGTCAGCCTTCAACTCAAACTATCTTAGTCAAAAATATGCTGAACTCATAAATTAAGGACTTCAAAAAGAGCAATTACAAATATCGATAAATATCTAAATACATATATTTTATTGAAAGAGTTTGACGTTTTAAGATCCAAATGCAAGTTTTGTGAACAAATATATGTAATCTTGCAGTGTAAGGTATAACATAACCACAGTTTTCGATTTAAAAAAATGTTTTTTCTTAGCTTTTAGAGATATTTTAGAAAAACTTGACATGCTAGAACAATTCTGAGACCAGATTCAAATTCAGTGTATATAAATCACTAGAAAAGAATATTTTGGTTCATGTAGCACAAACAAATAAAATTTAACCTTAAGTAATCAAAATTTCTCCATTATTTAGAAAAATTAATTTTTAAACACGCCAAAAAATTCGAATTAGTATAACTACATCATTAACTGTCCAGTTTCAAAAAATCGAAAATACAAAAATGAATATTTCACCCAAATGAAGTAATTTACTAAAATTAATTCGTTAAATTTTGATTATTTTTGGTTTTAAAATAAAATAAAAAAAAACATTTCGGGGGAATGACTGAAAACGGTCATGAACCAAAAAAAATCGATCCAGCCGTTTAGGCTGTGACACTGCAAAATTGGGAGACCCCCATTTTTCGTCTTCCCAATAATTGTAATAACAAGTTTTTTCATAATCTGGAGTTTCAGTTTTTTTTTACGAATGCATATCAGGCCAAATAGTACAACAGTAGGTAGGTACATCACTCATATTAGAGGTAATAAATCATTAGAGTTTTGACTTTTGTTCAGTCAATATTTGTTGTTGTGTTGACATTTTGTTTTCCTCACGTTCACAAGCATATTTTATTTTTGAAAATTTCAATTTTAGTTTGTTGTTGTGTGCCGTTTTTTTAATTCTGATACTTTCAATTTTGATAACACCTGCAGTATAATACCTTCCATTTGTGTACTGTGATATAGTAGGTACCTACCTAAATATTGTATACAATGTACAAATACATATATGTACATGTGTACATATCTATGTATATGTACATATAGAGATATGTATCGCAGGCACAAACTCGAACTTGTTATTGTCGCAATTAATTACCGGTAAATTATGTACCTTACCATTCTTCGATTTGAAAATGTCTCTTCGCTAACTTGAAACTAAGGCGCCAGTTATAGCTATCACTGAAACTCATCATTGAAAACTTCATTTATCAATTTTAAGGCATTTTTAAAAGAAAATTGTTTATCAAGACTTAATTAATATTTCCAGCCAAGAAAGTTTCTTTTATGCCCAAATTTCCACATAAAATGACTTTTATTATTTCAAGGATAAAAGTACCATATCAATGATCATTAAAATATTAAAAGTCATTTTATGTGGAAAATTGGTACTATACTAATTTGTTTGGCTAGAAATATTAAAAACATTAAAATAATTGGCCAGTTTATATTTCTTGAGCGCTCAATTTTTTTCCTCAGTTTTTAGATAGAGCAGGAGAATAAAATATAAACACTATTCCTCACATAGAAGTCAAAACAACTCTCTTTTTCTTTTCTTCTTATGTAATTTAATGCGACAAAAAATAATTGAGCAAGCGAATCCAAAAAATTTCAGTCTCAGTTTTAAGGGGAAAAGTGAGGAATTTTTGGGAGGAATCCTGTTTATATTTCTGAGCGCTCTGAGTCCTCTGAGATCTCAGAAATATAAACTGGCTAAATAAATGATTTTGTTTTCTAGACGTCTCAAAATCAATCATTAAAGTTTTCAATGATGAGTTTCAATGAAAGCTATAACTGGCTGGCGCCTAATAAAAACTTTCTCAAAATTCCTTTTTAATATCATAATGTAAATATATGAGTTTTTTTTACCAAAAATCAGAAACGGCGTGGAAATAGTCTGTACCGAAATTCAAGCACAATCACTTCAACGGTAAACATAGGTTCTATAGCACGATGTACTACTTTCTTTTGGGCTGTTTGATGGAAGTATTTATAGATTGGTTGCAGGTTAAAACCTCGAATTATTTTCACACGAAACCAATATACTTGCCCTATTAGGAAGTAATAATTGAAAAGGAAGGCGAATTAAAAAAAATAATCATTCGTACAGTTTTTGACAGTGAAGAATTTTGTGGAAAAATGATTTAATTTATTTTGCAAATGCGGAAATCTGCAAGATCTCTAAAACCCAATTGTTTATAAAATGTCGAAGTGGTGTGATCATTATAGCTTTTAAAATTTAATTCTGAATTAAAAAAATCTATATGTATGTATACCTATTTTTAGGATGGAGGAGTATAAGGAATTTCAGGAGTTCCACTTCCACATAGTTGACTACCTAATATTTTGTGGTATGCTGATTGTATCTGCAGGAACTGGAATTTATTACGGTTACTACAGGTTTGTTTTTTGTTTAAGCTTTATTTTCCTTTTTTTATTTTCTTCTTTGATTTTAGAAAAACTGCTGTAACTGAACAGTGTGATCCAAAATATAAAGGAGGTAGAAGTATAAACTTTGGATCGAAAAAACTTAGTGAATACCTGCTTGGATCTCGAAGTCTCGCAACATTCCCAGTGGCAATGAGTTTAATTGGAAGGTAAATATTAAGTGGCAAGAGTTTCAAAAACAATCAACCTTAAAGATTTATTCTTGCCTCTATAGTAGCTTCAAGTTTAAATTTAAATATAATATTAAGACATAGTTGTTTTACCTCTGGTGGCTTTTTCTGGGTTCTTAAAGCAAGAATATTTTTCTATAGTGCTAAACTGTACAAAATGTTTGTATGTACAAAAGTGTTGAATTGACTTTTTATATGCATATATATACTATAGTATCTCATATATTGTTAAACCTAAAGGTTGGTGGTTTTTGAAGCTCAGGCTAAATAACAAATGATAAATGAAAGATATATTTCTTATCCTAGATTATTTACTCAGTTACGTGTCAGGTGTAACAGTTCTGGGGACACCAGCGGAAATCTACAACTTCGGCACACAATATTGGCTAACATTGATACCTGTTATGTTAATGGCTATAACCGTATCTACGGTATACCTGCCAGTATTTACCACTTTAAGAATATGTTCATCGTATGAAGTACGTATAAATTAACTATCCCTTTAGACACTCGTAATTGCATTAATTGTTTTTATTTATCATTGAACAAGCAAAGTTCGTACTGACTTCAAAAAGTATCTAGACCCGTTTTTGGACTTTGCATCTTTAAATTAAACATTTTATTGACTGTGTCGTCACTGTCACCACTTATAGATATATAAAGGCAAAATCAATGTAGAAGCATTTAAATGTTTTTATGTTCATATGAATATACAGTAGGTACGTATAGCAATATTCTTTATTGTTTGCGTGAGTTTAATTAATTTGTAGGAAACAAATTAATTAAAAATTGACAATGAGTCAATTGTGTTTTCTATTTCAAAGAAAATAAATCGCGTGTAAATATTAATTTTAAACTGAGATGTTCTGCGGATAACTATACTACATACATAGTTTGCTTACGCAAATCAGTAATTTCAACTTTGAACATCTTTGTTACATCTAATCTTTGTTAGTTGATGTGAATATGATATGTAGTTTATCACAAAATTAAGTGTCAATATTGTTTTTCTTTATAAAGATTAAATTTGGATTTAATTTATTGAGAATGAAGATAATGTTATAGTAGTTTAATTATTAACTAAACAATATGATTGTTAAAGATCTACAATTTAAAACAACCCCACACCATTTTTTAATCTGTAACCAGACTTTACTTTTCCGAAGGTTTGTGATAACTTGAAATCGAATATGATTTCAAGATTGTTCCATATAAATAATCAGTTTTTTAAATATTCTTACCTGAACAAAAATACCGATTTTTGTTATGCTCGAGGTTTATAATATTACATAGGGAAGTAGAAGGGTCTCGTTATTTTTATAAATAGGATATATGTATTCATTTAACTACAACGTATGTATGCAATCGGAATATAACACATTTGTGAGTTGTTACAGCAAATTTTCTCATAGTATTAAGTATAGGAAAACGATTGCTTATATTTTTCACAACTCAATCGTTTAAAACCAGGGGAGTCATTCCGTAATTTTCAAAATGATAATCGTCAAAACGATAATCGGTAACGTGATTGTCAATGATTTGCTTCACGTAACTCTTTTTAGAATGCAATTTGAGAGCATTTGATATCCTCAAACTGTGGATAAAATATCATATTGGTTGTCATTATTGACAATCTGCTTTGTTTGTATATCATGATGTCAAATTAGACATTTTAATTTCGAAGTAAAATTTTTATACTTCCGGATGATCATAAACATTTTTTCAATAAAAAATTACCTTGACAAAAAATATAATCCCAAATTTGCATAAAAATCACATTTTTTTATATCTTTAGATTCGAATATCTCAAAAACGTGACATGCTAGAGCAATTTGAAGATCAGATTCAAGCTCAGCACATCAAAGACCATTACAAAAGTTCATGTTACAGACAAAAATTCAAATTTTTCACAAGTGCCTTTGAGTGGATTTTCGAAATCAGTAAAAATACGTCAATTTTCAACTAGCGCTTGAGTTCAAATGGACTGTCGCAGAAAAAACCTTAAACTGGGATTTATTGAAAATTGTGTAAACTTTCAATGGTACTTTGAGTTTATTTTCAAATCATTGGTAGTTTTCGAGCCATTAGTGAAAGACTCCCAAAAAATGCACTTTTTTTTTATCATTTTCTGCATTTTTTCCCATGTTAAGTCATGAAATTCTTGTCGCAAACCTCAGATTCAGATTCAGCACCCCCGAAAACATAAAAGAGGAACAAAATCAAAACTATCCCAAAATTTGCACATTAAAAAATACAATGTGACTGACTGACTATAGTGGGACTGGGAATGAAAGGAGTTCAGTTAATGTCAATTTTTAATTGAAAAGGTATTTTTTCCAAATGTGGGGGTCGCCAGAATAGTTTTACAAACAAAGTTGTCGCGTACTCACAAAGTTTGAAAAACACTGGTTTAAACTATGTCTATTTTGAATGTGATCCCGAAATGTTTCATGCCAATTATAGTTGTTTTTTTTTGCAACTCCAGTAAATTCTGCCTGAAAAAAACGACAGCAAAATAAAGCAATTTACATGTCAAATACAATAACAACTATGTCCATATAGAGTTAGCTATGTCCAGATAATTAAGTGGATTTAACTTTTGTCCCGATAAAAACGGTACTGCCAGGCTACTATTGACGTTGTGTAATCGATAATTTATATAGAAATGTCAAATGTTTGTTGGTAAAATTATTCAATACAAAATGGCAGACCAAGGCAAATGTTGAAATGTCCCGATATCGTTTTTTTACCAATGTCAATATGTTTCTATCGCTTGTTCTCTAAATTGAACGCTATTCCAATGCATTCTTTATTTTCATTATTATTATTGCTAGTAATACGGATATAAATGGCTTCAGAGATGTATAGGCATGCAGCTACACTGAAGGCAGTGAGTGAGAGTGACATACAACTTTTTGCAGTATCAACGAAGATAATGTCGGATACCTTTGAAATACATTTTATAGTACAATTATTATTTCATACATATTTTATTTAGATATACCTACACATTCTGTACAATTGCGTATCTATTTACTTTTTTTTACAATCTATTAATTGAGGAGTGACTTTTCAAAAGAAGATACATATAAATGTGTTGAGTCATTTTTCAAAAGAACTGATTGCGATTATTATATTCAATAGCGATTTAAATGTTCAATTTTACTTACTTCATAGCAGGGAAAGTATTGGTTTTGTGGAAAATAAATTCAGGGGTTTAAGCAAATGTTATAACGATGATGGAGAAGTTTAACCAAGCGCCTACATATAGTTTTTGTCGTGACATCGGTCGGACTAATTTGCTTCAAATTAAGTACAGAACATTGGGTGATATACATTAAACGGAAGTACTTACTAGAAGTATAAAGTTAAAGTAATTACTATAACTTCTAGTAAGAGGTTAAAATTGATGTATTTACTGCATTTCGTATGTATAAAAACTAGTATATACTAGCTGGCAAATACCTTCAGAAGGTAGTAGATTCTGTCCAAGTAAATACTTAAATTCATCGGAACTTAATAGTAAATACTTATATTCCATTAAAATTGTCATGTAAAATAGCTGATTGTTACATTTCGGCTAATTTTGTTATTTTTACTATAATGCGAGTGAGCAAAGCTGCCGAGATAATTTAAATTCGTAAAAAAGTAGTACAACTAAGTAATGAAAGATTCTTTTCGCTTCAGTTCTTTGGCTTATTTTCTTTGGATTATTACATTAAACATTAGCCAAAGTGAAAAGTGAGCTTCTGAGTATTAATTCAACTTAAAGCTTTGAAACTAATTATGAGTTAGTTAAAACTTAAAGCTGTAATTAAACTTAAGGAAGATCAAGATAAAAAGAGGCAAATGCGACGACAGAGGTAATTTCCCTTTTGAGTCTGGTTTCCATTGGGCTAGTATTTGGTTTAAAGTTGATCTCGATTTCGATCCAAATGTCACAAGGCCCTCGAACGATAAAGTGATTTAATAAAATCATGAAATCCTAACTAAATAAACTCTTTGAAAATTGATACGCCATTTCAGTTACTATTACACAAATCCAATTTAAAAACGACAGTGACAGGATTTTACCTTAAAATAAGACTCAAGACTGTTAATTTTTGGTTTTACTACTCCTTAATTGTGGGATAAAACCAAAAAAGTAAGAACTATGAAATTTTCATGTTTCGATTCTAAAACTTTGATAAAATCAAGTACTTACTAGAGAAAAAAAGCACTTACTAGTTCTTATAATGCATACGAAATATAGTATTTACCAATAGAATTCATCCAAAATAAGTTAATACTATGGGGTGAAGTAAATACTTAAGTTTTGGCATTTAATGCATTTTTATGCATATCAAAAATGGCATATACTTAAAAATTCTCTAGTAAAAGCATTTACTATGTTTTATGCATATCACCAATTGCTATATGATATCCTAGGAGAATGATTAGAATTTTTTTCAGCTCACCTTCATAAAACGGGTAGCTGACATACAAATACGATATAATAATTCTTAAGACTTTTATAAATTTAACCGATAAATAAAATAGAAGTTTCTTGTATTTGACTCAGAATATGTTGTATGCATTATTCTTTTAAAGTGTATAATTTGATAAATTTTCGTAAGGAAACTTTTATTTTATTGTTTATTGCATGCCTTTGAAGCAATTGCCAATCAAATAATCATTTAACATTTTCCATTAAAAAAAATCTTTATTTTTCTATATTTTTCAGTATTTGGAGCTCCGATTTAGTTCTGGAATTCGAAGCTTTGCTTCATTTTTATTCATCATCGATGAGGTAAGAGATATATAAAATAGTTCTAATATTTTTATATAAAAGTCGGGTTTTTTATTGCATTTTTATTTCCGATTAAAAAAGTAGCGTGTTAAGTACAACAACAATTTGGTATAATTCCGTATTGTTGCTGTATTTAACATGCTAGTTTTTCTGAAGTGAAGATAAAAATGCAATAACATTTGATGAGCAGAGTTTTTAATTGAAATGTATTTATAGATACTCTTCCTTCCAATCATACTGTATGTTCCAGCTATTGCATTTAATCAAGGTGAGCCCATTATATTTATTTCATCGTTTCATTTATGGAATCTGACGAATCTATGAATGTGCCGAAGTTTAATATTTGAAAGTGTTTAAAACGAAATTAAAATTTCAATTCAACTGACGCACAGCCTAGATCTTGAACCTTTAGTTCAACAATTAGTAAAGGTACTAACATACGGCCGAACCGTAAATTCAAAAGTTTATTTTCAAAAGAATTCTAAGTCTATGTACAAAAGCTCTATTTTTTTTGAAATTTTAAGAAATAGTTTGCCATTAGATCTTGAAGAAGTTCAAATTTTGAAATGTCTGAAGAGCTGTTGTTTTGATGACGTTAAATAGCCTTTTTATGAGTTTCACGTGAACAAAATTTTAAGCGGAAAAATTGATATTTCAATTTTTACCTGTTGTGATTTTCATTCAAAAAAAGAAAATTCGCCTTTTTTGTAAGTACTTTTTTCGGTCGAAATTTTTCGTAATTTAGAGCTTTGTTACTTATCTTTCGACCGCAAACGAAAGAAAGTATACTATAGTGTCCTTTGCGTAAGTTTTTCGTTTATTTTGGGCCAAGAGAAGTTCAGGTGAAACTCACAATCGACCATTTTGCAAATAATGACAGTACAAAATAAAGAATCAACTTGCTCATTCTTTGCCAGTATAATGACAGAGCATCAGAACGCCATGTGAAACTCACAATAAGGCCGAATAACTTTTAAAATTCAGAGGAGCAAATATTTTTTGGTTGAATAATTTGCATGTGAAACTCATAATAAGGCTAAATGATAAAAAAAAAACAAATATTTCGTTCTGTTGGAATAATTTTTAATTTTTGTTTTGTCAAAACAGAGTTTAGTTCGCTTTAAAACTGATTAATGCCCAAAAGTATACCTTTCACTATTTTTAACTAATGGAAACATTAAATTTCAGTCACTGGGGTAAACATTCACGTAATTAGTTGCATTGTTTGCGTGGTTTGTGTATTTTACACTTTGTTGGTAAGCATTATAAATTTTGAATACCAACAAACTTAAGAATAAATTATTGGAATTAAGGGTGGCATAAAAGCTGTCGTAAGCACTGATGCCTGGCAGATACTGGTAATGTTCATATCTGTCACTGTTGTTGTGATAATAGGAACGACATACATTGGAGGACCAGCTGAGGTGATTAAGCGATCTTCAGAAGGAGGAAGAATTCTTTTTTCTAAGTATGCCAAACATATGCTAATATTATGCAGAAATAACTATTTATTACAATTTTTTTTATGTTTAGCTTCAATCCGTCACCATATGAAAGACACTCAGTTTGGAGTGTCATTATTGGAGGATATTTTTATTGGGTTGCTTTTAACTCGGTCAATCAAACAATGGTTCAGCGTTACATGTCTCTGCCAAATAAAAAGAGTGCTCAAGTGTCGATCTTTCTGTTTGCTATCGGAATATGTTTGTTTGTGTCGATCTGTTGTTTTGCTGGACTTTTGATTTTTGCTTACTATAGCAAATGTGATCCCCTTGCTGCTGGATTAATCCAGGTTCGATTGTTTTTTTATAAGACTGTCGTGTATAAAACTTGATGACGATTTTTTTTAGACTGACGATCAACTATTTCCAGTCTATGTAATGCAAATTGCTGGACATATTACAGGTATTCCTGGACTTTTCATAGCGGGCATTTTTGGAGCTTGTCTAAGTTCATTATCAGTAGTTTTAAACTGTACATCTGCAGTTTTATTAGAAGACATTGTCAAGGGCTGTTTTAAGATTAAACTAAGTGAAAAAGCATCTACTTTTCTGGTGAAAACCAGTGTTGTTGTGTTTGGAATAGTTGCTGCCTTATTAGTTGTAGTTTTGGAAAAACTTGGAGGTATTCTTGCCGTGGCTACTTCTTTATCGGGTATAGCTGCTGGAACAACATCGGGAATATTTACATTAGGAATGCTGATTCCATGGAGTAATACAAAAGGTGCTACTTTTGGAGCTTTGGCTGGTGCCCTAATATCAGGAACTGTTTCATTAGGATCTCAAGTTTCCATTGCTGAAGGACTCCTTATTCCTCAAAAACTGCCAGTTTCAATAGACGAATGTCCAGCCTTCCTAAATCTCACCACACCATCAAATGAAGTACCTGATCAGTCTGAATTATTTCCATTGTTTCGAATATCGTTCTTATGGATTGGACCTATTGGAATGTTAACAGTGTTAATAGTAGGAACTATTGTATCATTTCTAACTGGACCAACAAAAGTCAGTAAGCTTGACGCTGATCTCCTTTCTCCAGTCATTCACAGGTTTGTTTTTCTATGCATATTTGACTAGACTTTTTCATAAGAATTGTTTTCATTTAAGATTTCTTCCAAAAGAATGCTTTACAACGCAAAGTGTGGAAGCTAATACAGGTCTTACATAAGACTTCAGGATGTGTAATTTTATTTAAGGTTTCAATACTCGCTGATCGGACCAAGTTTTTTTTTTCAAAACAACAGAATGGACCAAACTATACCGATCTTAATTTGAAAACAGTTTTTATATAGTATATATAAAAAAATGTATAGGGATTTTCTCCATTAAAGTAGTATAGTAATTTCTTTTAGTAGGTACATAGATTTTTGTATAGTGTAAATATTTTTTTGTTTTGCAGTAAAAAGCTACTTGTAGTTCTGAATTTGTATAGAGTAATTAAGGAGGGTATTTTATGATTATCCATTATATTCGTATAATTTTAGAAAAATAAATAGTATACCTAATATGTATAACGTAATATAAAAATCATTTTGTATAAAAGGTCATTTATGCCATTGCCTAGATTTGTTTTGAAATTTTGATCAAAAAACTCTAAGGACTAGATTTAATGACAAAATATAAACTGTGATATTTTTTGGTATTTGGCAAAAATAAACGACAAAAACTGAAATTAGATCTTTTTCTTCTACATAATTGTTACTTTTAATATTTAAAAGTTCGCCAGGAAGACTAACGTTTACAAAAATAAAACAAAATTGCACTCAACTCAACTGATTATTTGTTTCCATACTTTTATATCTCTTTGAAGCAAAGTAAAGTTTTGATGGGAAAATATTTTATGAAAAAATTTGTTGGAAAGTTTTGGATTTGTTAGAGATTTTCCATGCAAATTCTGACAGTTTCATAATGTACGACTTCCAGAAGTTTACCATGGTCGATGGTCTTACAGAAGTTTACCATGGTCGATGGTCTTACTACGTTGCATGGATACCCAAATTGTTTTCAATTTTGTATTATGGGTATTCATAGAACAGCGTATAGCCTTCGTAAATATAGGAAAGTTTCAAGCTTCGTTATTCTGATACAATTTGTATAGAAAATTTAACAGATTTGCGCAGCTTACGTTAACAACGACTTTACGCGGTTGCATGAATACCCTTGTTGTATTTTTTTAATTTAATCTGTGAGGTATCCCATCAGTCATTTTAAAACAAATAATAAGCTTTCTTACATCTATTTCAATTAATATTTGTTTTCGTAAGCATGTACAAATGTGTACTCTAAATTATGATAATGTCAAAATGTGGTTCAGCCATTTTAAATCATCAATTACGGTGAGTTAAATGTGTTTCAACGATGGTTCCAGGTTCAAGTATGTCATACATAATTATCAATGGCCACTTTCCGCCAGCTATCGCATAGGCTATCAAAGATCACTGAGTAGCCGAAACTTTTGTGAACGACTAGAACCCGATAGGTTAGCTGAAAAAGCTGACAAAGAAATTTCATTTATAGGCAAAATTTTTTTTAGCTTTTTCAACAAAGTTTTATTCTATTTGTTTTAATGTATTGCGTAGAGTCTAAGGTGATGCAAAAACCATTTTGTAGTTATATCTAACTTATTAATTTTCCTTTCAAAAAACCCGACACGGCAAAACACAGCATGAACAACTCCAACTTCTTGTGTTTGTTGGTCACAGATTATTTGTCATCAGCTATTTTTTAACAAGGGATAACGACAACACAAAGTTATCCGGATAACTGAGAATCAACATCTTCCAGATTTCAATGAAAAACGGCCATACCAACATACAAAATGAAATACATATTTCGTCATGTATTATATTTTTTAATATTTTCAAGATTTTAATCAATTTAATCTTGTAACATTGAAATAGTGAGCTAAAAATGTCCAAAGACTATAAATTGGAAATTGCGCATAGAATTTTTCTTATTCAAAAAGGGACACAAGTTATAAAATTATTGAAAGGAATTTCCATATTTTTTTAATTTAAATAGTGTAGTGATGTATGTATGAACGAGTCCAAAATAAATTCAGTTTGATTTTTTGCATCACTGCATTATGACTTTTCTTTTCTCCACATGCATCAGTTGCATAATCATGCTATCTCTTTTACTCAAAGAACAAACCAAAACTTGTCAAATGAAGTGCATAGTGCAATCAAAAAACAAAAAATAGTCAAATTCCACTTTCCACATCTATATTTCTATTCTACGCATCCACCACCACTGTTCTCCACTTTTATTAGAAAATTAGTGGAAAATACTACAAATATTTGGTTTTATATTTGTTAACGGCATTTTATAAACCATAGTCTTTTTAAAAGATAAACCTATTTCCATTGACGTGAGTGATTAATGTTGCTGGATGTTATTTTCATTGAAGTTTTTTGTATCTATAGGAGGAACCCACCAAGGAATCGTACAAGAAACGTTCGAATAATCGATTTTTCTACAAACTAAATTACAAATCAAATTCTAGAAGTAAAGTCTAGTTAGATCTCATTAAAAATGGTAAAATGTATTTTAATAAACAAACAAATAGTAGGTAAACAAATATTTGTTTCTTAAGACTCGATGTATGTCGAAGCAAAAGATTCGCTTATTTGAGCTCCTTGAAAAGAACTATCATATTTTATCGGGGATTCCAAATCGTGGTAATGGAGAAAAAGCAGCAGTATGGGAAGAGATCAGAGACGTCTTAAATGAATTGGGTCCTTCAAAAACAACAGAAAAATGGAGAAGAGTAAGAAGCTTTTGCACTTCAAGTTCAAGTTAATAAATGTTAAGCTTTCTAGGTTTGGACAGATATACGAAAAACCTTAAGAAAGAAGGTTTCTTTGAGGCAGACATATGAAAGGAATAATGCCAGGATTCCCGATGAATTCATATTCTCAGAAAGTGATCTATGGGTGATTCGGATTTGTGGAATGGACGTTATTCAAAAACCGTCTAAAGTTGTAAAGCAAGAAGTGATTGATGATTTCGACGAACCGGTTGATTTGGATGGTCCCAGTTTGAGATTGGCTCAAGAAAAACCTACGCGCTCAAGTCAACGAGTTAGTAACCGCAATAATAGAAGAAAAAAAACGAAAGTCGATGTAATAACTGATGTTAGAAGTTTGGCTTATCCGCTTCCTGTTGCTTCGGATGATAAAGCTACACAGTGCTCGGAGAGTTCATCCAATTTAAGTCCTCCCGAAAAGATACCAAGAAACAGTTCCAGTAATGCATTTGTAAGTTCTGAAAAAGATCCTGTACCAGCTGATGATAACAACAACAACAAGCAACTAAAGCAGTTGATTTCTTTACAAAGGAAGCAGTTAGCAGTAACGCGGCAAATTCATGAGCGACAAAAATGTCACAATGCCGATCAGAGGCAATTTAATGCGCGAGTTACAAACCTTTTAGAGGAGATTCTTCAACAATTAAAAACAAACCAAATGGCAAAATGAAAATGTTTTATATAGACGATTACGTTTCCTAAACGAAATTATTAAAATTCTTAGCAATTTTTATTTGTTTATGATAATATTTATTTTCCATAAGTTACATTTTTCTTAAAGAAATAAACGGTTTTATTCAACTCTGAAAAGATTTATTTATTTATGAGAATTTTTAGAATAAAGAAAATGGGAGGTCATGTTGGATTAGTTGCACAAGCAAAATAAATCACTAAATCTTATATACATTTTGCGTTTTCTGTTTTACTGGCTAATCTTATTCTGTATGGCTATACCCCGACTTACAGCTTAAATACTCAGTTATTTTTCTAAACTTGATGAGCTAAGAAACAAAAGGTGACGTTTGTACTTTTTCATTATTTATAAATAAAAAAATTGATATATATGTACTTATGTATGTATGTACATATATATGCCTGCCCAATTTCTTAAATTTTTATTTTCCTTATAGGCAGTACATCACTTCAGAAGGCTTTATTATTTGTATCATTTATTATAGTCTATTGAATAGGCCGGAAAATGAGGGGTATAAAGGAACATTAACGTGAAACGGTTTCTATTATTGAATATGTTTGTTTGGCCTATAAGCATGCTTTAAACTAAGTTGCACATAACTTTTTTTTAAGTAAAGATTGGGTCAATACACGCATTAATAAAATAAAGTAGAGACTATAATAAAGGCTTTAATGTGGCATGATAAAAAATTAACTTTTATTCAAAATTTGCAAAGATATACATATTACATACCCATTCAAAATTTACCATTTCTTATAATTTTTCGCAGTCTGGGCCCGAATGCCCCCTTTTCGGTGTAATACAGGGTGGCGCACCAATTGTGCTACAATAAGAAATTCAAATAACTTTTTTTTTAATCGATGTATTTCATTTATTTTTTTTTTTTATTGGTTAGAAAATTAAATTTTATTTTAAATAGTTAGTTGTTTTTAAAGATTACGCTCTCCACGCTCCACGCTCCCCCACGCATATGCGGCACCTGATCAAAAAATTATTCATTGCGGCCTGAAGAGTTGATGTTGGGATCGCCTCAATTATTGTCGTTATGGACTGCTTTAATTCAGTTAAATTCCTGGGCTTCGTTTTATACACCTCTTGCTTGACATAACCCCATAAAAAGAAGTCTGGTGCAGTCAGGTCAGGTGACCTTGGGGGCCACCGAAGAGTGGAGTTCCTAGAAATTAATTTGTTTGCGAATTTTTTGTTTAGCTCCGCCAAAACTGGTCTGGCTATATGTGCAGTTGCTCCATCTTGCTGAAACCAAACGCTGTTGAATGGTATACGTCTTCGGCGCAGCTCTGGGTAAGAAAACTCCTTCAACATCTTTAAATAACGGTCCCCATTGACAGTAACGTTTACACCGTTTTCTTCAAAGAAGTACGGCCCGACAATACACCTTGATGAAACTGCGCACCACACAGTGACTCGTTCTGGGTGCAGTTCCGTCTCATGGAGCATTTCTGGATTAGACTCATTCCATATACGGCAATTTTGCGTGTTTACATTGCCGTTAAGATCAAAATGGGCCTCATCAGACATGAACAAACAATTGATCAATGTGTTGTCTTCTTCGGCCATTGATATCATTTTTTGGCAAAATTCCAGGCGAACAGGCAAATCCTGAGGGTTTAACTTGCTAGTAATTTGGACTTTGTACGGAAACAAGTTTAAATCGTCATGAAGTATCCGTTGTAATGACCGTCTACTAACTCCAATTTGCCCCGATAAGTTTCTGGTCGAAACGCTCGGATTGGCCTGTATTGCAGATGCTACTGCTGCGATTGTATCCTGAACCCGAACATTGGCATCTCGATGGTACGGCCTTCGTGCGTGTTTACAAACCTCATAATGGTCCATCTACTCGGGGGATTACCGCCAAACCCCCGCCTAAATTCCCTTTGGACGGAAATGACGGACTGCAAGCATGGTACCGTTGCACTATCCAAATTCTTTTCTCCGTATCCCAAGCATCCATTTTTATAAATCTAAATAGTAACCTACAAAATAAAAAAAAAATAAGCCGATTACTCACACAGAAAAAAGTTATTACGTTTTATTTTTGTAGCACGATTCGTGCGCCACCCTGTATGATAAGTTTCAAATTCGTTAAAGTATTCGAACTAGAGATATATTTAAAAAGTAGGTCGATTCGCAATTTTGTTTTCCGGCTCTTTTTAAATGCATCTAGAGCTACAGACTAAACGGCTGGTCCTATTTTTGTAAGACTTAGGTCTAAGGAATGTTAAATTTGTCATGTGGTTCTCAAATAATAAATTATAACTAATGGTAAAGTATGAATAGCTGTAACTCTGACAGTTTTGAATTAATATGGCTTTCTTAACATGTCTTAATATATATAGCCTTAATATATTCCAATACATAAAAACAAACATATTCAATAATAAAACATTGTTCATTTTTAAGATAAATAATTTAAAAAGCAGTTTTTTTTTTAAATTAAAAATTAAAAATGATCTTTCCAATATTTTCTGGATATTTAAATGATTTCAGCGCCTCCCCCCTAAATAAAATTTGACATACCTTCTATCATTAAACTTAATGCATGCTTACGTTTTTTTTTTTTTACATTTTTTATTGTAGGAGGTGGCAACCAAAAAGGTGGCCTAGTCAAGCTTCAGTGAAATCTTGGCAGACGTTCCAGTAATTTTTAAAAGAGTAATCTGCCTAAAATGTATCACTTTGAACACGGAAGATAAAAAATATTAAAATAAACGGACAAAACTGGAAATAAAAAATGAGAAAAATTACTAATTTTCCCTCGAAAAAATTTATACTTTTTTCTTTGGATTTTTTTTCTTTTTTCGAAAATTGTTTATGAATGGATTGGAGAGTACCACATGGCGGAAAAATTCCGGAAAAGAACTTTTTTGCGATAAGGCATTCAAGATCCAACATAAGTAAATAAATAAGGAGCTTAGGAACAAGCACATTTTTTTCTCCAAAAACTAAGAAAAACAATATTGATATATATATAAATTTCACCTTTTGTCTCAAAAAAAAAAAAAAATGAATTCCCATTCCTCGGGCTCGGATGTTTATTCACAATGTTATCTACAAAGTTATCCCAAAAATGTCAAGACAGCTTGAGTTGTAGTTGTGTCATCATACGATACTCATCTATTTGACGTGTTCGACTATCGTACCTGGGCGAAACGCATTTATGGAGTTGAGCTCATTTGAACTTTTAGCTTGAATTAAAATCGAAAGTTTATTATTATGACACAAGAAAGGTTTAAAAACGAAGGATACATATTTAAATACTACCTTGATATTTCAAGCTTATGACATTGTTATTCCCTTAACAGTCTCTTCTGCTATATTATACAAAGCAAGCAAACAAGTAAATACACCACATCCTTCTTATGTTTATCATCTTCAAATATACAGCCAGCAAAGCCCGGACAAGTTCACTTAACTATTCCCGTGGCCATCATTTTAAAATTGTATACTTTGCACACTATACACAAGTTGAATACATTTTTCCCATCGTACAGAGGCGTCAAAAGAATTTTTCGTTAATATTACTATTTCTTATTTGCTTAGAAAAAAATATTTTACTAAAAACACTTATCGCTGGAAAAAGTAGTTACAAAACCAAGGGGCAGAATTGTATTATTCACTCGGGCGTATACGTACTTTTTTATATTTAAAAGAAATGTAAACCTTTTCTGTTCAAGTCATGTATGGCATAGAATTATGTTCAAACATATACAAACGAAGATGCAGTTTATTAAGTTGAGATTGTATCCTAAAGGAAGAGGGGTGATAAATATAAAAATAAAAAATCTGATTGAGAAAGAATATTTTTTTTTTAGTTTGTCTTACAATTATGTAGTTTAAGTTGTCATAATTAATCTCATGTATGTTCATATGTACATACAGAATAACAATATTTATTTATCAATGCATTTTTAAAGTTATTATTATTAAATTGAAACAAAATAATTCAAAATAAATATTTACACTTTTCGGCACCACAGTGAACCACCTTATAGCTTATGTGTTTTGAATGAATTTGGTTTACCTCGAGAATTTTCACTGTACATCATGTACATATTTTCAGTTTGTAAAAAAGCTATCGTTCAAATACCATTATTTTACCTTTGGACTTATTGCAGATACCATGTCTTCTTAAAGTGGAGACGAAAAACTTCTAATTTATATTTATACGATTCCGTCATGGACCACATCATTTATTTGATGGCTGTGTTTTGAAGCCGAACATCACTGATAAAGATTATATGACGGTGAATAGAATGAAGTATATCACTATGAGGGAATTACTTCTTGATTATTCTCAACATGGGAAAAACGCTTCGTATTTTATTTTTTCTGAAATGAGAAAGAGTTATACGATGACATGGAAACTTGTTTATTCCCAAGATGCAATTGTAAACAATTCTATTTAATATTTGATGAATTCAGTTATCTTTCGGGCCTCAATTCAAGATTCTCAAGGACATGCATTCTTAATTATTTGAACATGGAAACATGTAGTGAAATTTAGAATTTGCATACAAATGTTTGTATGAACATACTTCTTCAAATTCTTTTGGTTAGATGGAATATTTGATTGTATGTGAAAAGCACATCAAGGACAATAATTCATTGGATTGCAAAAATTATGTTTTACTTTCGGTTTGATTTTAAATTATTTTATTGGGAATATAAAATTTAATAGGTATGGAAACTAATTAACTAATTGAAGGAGCAACCGAAAAAAGTTGATTTCTCTTAATAATCAATTTATACAGTTTGACAGATCACGATTTTGTCACTGCTAGTTCATGCATTTTCACTTATGTCTTCAAATGACAAAAATTCATTGGTAAAAAGAAAACAAAATTTTGGCTAACGCCTTTGGAAGTTCATTGACAACTATTTCCATTTGCTTCTTCTTTTATAGCCCAGAGCGGACCGTAAAATCTCATCGCGGTCACGCAAAACAAGGTTGCCAACCTATAGCTTTACTGAAAACAGTTGCAGTGCAATGGCTAAGCTTACCAACAAGTATAAGCAAGTTATATAAATGGGGTATCCAATGAAAGCTAAGACTGTCTGATGAGGTAACTAATCTTATACTAAGTTTTCATTAAAGCCAAAATGAGGTAGTTTCACAAACCACATAAAAAGTGTTCTTATCTGTAATTTGGTAGTTTTGTTTGACAGCTCATTTCATTTTTGGCTGTTAGTAGCTTTTTGTTGTTGTTTTTTGTTTCTGCTTTGACATTTTCATACAAAATCTTTTCAGAGTCCTTCAAACTGTACCCAATTGGGTGTGTTCGTAAGGTTTTTAGATAATTTCCAATTCCAACCTTATACTACGTTTTCAGTAGGCCAAATGAGGTAATTTCGTTGAAAATTTCCAAATTCGATATGAAATCATCTCATTTTCCATACAAATTGACATTTCAAAATGAGAACTAAATTTGCATGAAATTAGGTTGGAAATTAAGTTAAAACCTAATGTACATACCCAATTGACTACAGTTTAAAAAGCTCTGAAAAGGTTTTGTATGAAAATGTCAAAGCTCAATTGGAAGTAGAAAGATTTCATTTCGGTGGAAAACATTTCTATTCTTAGTTGTTAGTGCCTGGGAATCGAACCTAACCTTGGGTCTGACACTCCAACGCACTAACCAAAATGTCACGAGTTACGTACTACATTTTGTCAAAGAAAAGCCGCGTTCAAGTATCACTGAATAGCCTATCTAGGATAGCTTTGTAATATATACATATGTTTCTGAAGGCCAGTCAGCTGTTAGTGCCCTATTATACGACGGCTTTAGAGTCATGACTTATCCAAAACACACCGCTTAGGACATTCAGAGCTACCTTAACGAACAGGTGTTTGAAATCTTGGACAGCACAAAGATCCTATGACTCCTCTTCAAGTAATTTCCATGACTTATGGCAGCGAGTACGGGTACAAAAGCTTATTATTTCCAAAAACCATACAGACAATTTATTCGAAAGTACGTCAAATAGAGTTAGGAGCATTATATAAAACAGGGTAATATTCACGAAGTATAAAAAAGCAGCTTTAAACAATACAAAAAAAAAACTCAAAAGGACCATAACTCAGTATTCCCTTAAGTATTTAGTTTTTGCATAAAAACCCCTGAAGTTATGTTTATATTTTTTCCTTCAAACAGTCTTATATAACTGTACTTTTCAGAAAAAAATTATTTGTTTATTTTTTCAGTAAAAACATGACGTTATTACCTTTTATTTGTCTTTTTTAAAAATATATATCGAGTTCTGTTCGCCACTGTTTGTGCCTTTTTGGTAACTTGAAATTTTTCCCCTACACAAATGGGCTTTGACAGCAATTTTTTAGTTACCAAACACGCACTCATGGGATTTTCCATTGATAAATTCAAGGGGCATATTCATAAATGTTGGTTAAGCTGTAGCAAATTTGGAGTTTATCTTATTGGAATTTCATCAGGTAAAGTCCAGTTTTGTCTAGCAACAGCTTGAACAAAATCTATGAATATGCCCTGTAGTATCTGAACAAAATGCAAAGTTTTATGAATAATGAAATAAGAAATAAAATATAATTAATTCAGCAGTAGTTGAATGAGGTCGTATTTAAAAAAAAAATAATAAACAAATAACGAACATTACATGAACCATTTGTTTTTCTGAAACCTGCGCCTACGTTCCTTAACTCTCTTTAAGAAATGCAACGCGATCAATTTTATTGATGCCCACATTACAAAACGTAGGCACTGGGCTCACCCTGAGTTGATCAAGGTTTTTTTTTTGCCAAATTCAGTTAACGAATAAACTCTTGAAATGCCATTAGTTGTGAATGAAGTAATTTTTTGTTGTGGACTGGTGTGCAGAAGGTAATTGTTTATTATTTAAATAAAAGTTAAACGATATAAAAACGTGTTTTTTTAATAAGCGAATACAAATACAAAATGGAAGCTCCGGTGAGTTTTTGTCATCAACAAAACTAAACGCCTTTTTGGCGGCATGGTTATGAGAACAAAAACCCAGATATTTTTGACGACTCACGGCGTTTATTGTGAAAACCTTGGGCATCCTAGGTAAAGTTCAATAAACAAAGTTAGTTTTGTAACTGTTCTCAGCCTTAATTAAACTAGGTAGGTTAGGAACTAGTAAAATCAAAAAAATATTTAGGTGATTTTTGGCTTTGGTTTTAGGTACAATACTACAGTAAAATTCGGGTTCTTCTGGAAACAAACTTTTAATAAATTTAATGAATTTGAGAGGTAAATTAAATCAAACAAAACCACAATACAGCGAATGTTTTATCATTTCAATATAATCAGCGAATTTGCTCGACAATATTTCAATTTCAGCGAAACTAAAATAGAGTGAGTGAGGGATGGAAAATAAGGACGGAATGTTTAGGTGTAGTACAACGACAAGAATTTTAATTAAATAGCTGAGCCGATATTATCAAAAGATATCAATTCTCTTTTAAAAACAAGCAGCAGCACACACAAATTAAAGATTTTTTTGCTCGAAAATAAAGTTCACTTCAAAACATTATGTCTATATACTAATTAGAAATTTAAATGCCCTTATTTTTCGTTTTGAATAAGTTAAATTAAAACTCGGACCTAATTAAACGTTCTTATCCTTTCCTCTTTTCAATCCAATTATAATTCATACAGAAAAGTATTATTTCCATCATAAAAACCAACCTAAATAACTTCCATTGCTCGACGTTGTTCCCAATTCAAATAAACTCTCTAATTAGGGGTGTAACGGCATTAACGTTATGATCCTTCTCGACAATTGGCCAAACATATAAAGTTATGAGCTGTATGCTATGTTGGTATATATATTAATGTAGGTATAGAAAAGTATATGTGGGAGAGGCCCATCATCATTTTGCAGTCTGAGTGTGTGTGATTTTATTTCGAAGAGCTGGCCTTCGTCCGATTCTCCGATTTAAGCATTGCCACCGCATCGTATCACCAAAAATAAATCCTTGCTAAGAGCTTTTTGATTGTTGGAACAAAAATTTTACAGATTACGAAAGGATTTCCAATTGTCGAGTGCTTTCGTCGTCATCGTGGTGGTCCTTTTGCTATCATCAACATCATCGACATCAGCGTAGACATTTTTGTACTTTGTTTGATTGTGAATTTTCCAACAAGCATCAAGCACCTGATTGTAATTTTACGTATACATACATGTGGGAAGTAGCAACCAGCATTCCGCTTAAATAAAAACCACCCGGCCCGTTCAGTTTTGTGATGTGCAAATTGAATTCCTATTTGGGCAAAACTGCTGCTATCAATAGACTATTGTTCAATAATGCTGCCGGATGGACAAGGACATCATGATGGTATAGTCAGAGTTGCCACTTTAAATATTTTTTTTTTAATAGAAATTCGTTTTCTTGTAATTTGCCAAGATCTGAAGTCAAGTTTAAAATAAAATTATTAAAGTGCATGGCTTAGAAGAATGGTCAACAATATGGTTAACATTATTAAAGCTCTATGCTTTATTTCCACCAAAGACTTATTTCAGTTCATATTAAATAAATCTATTTTGGTATTTTCACCAAACAAAAAGATTTTCAAAACATTTATTTTGATAGCACGTTTAAAAATTCAAATGATGTTTCATTTTTTTTTCATTTAACTGAATACAGCCACGAATGAATACTTCAGCGCCTATAAAGCGTGGTACACATTATCAAACCTGAGTATCAGGTGTGTTGGACGTGGTATTGGGAATGTGTACACTCTGAATGATGGGTTGACACTCAAAACTAGTACTCACAAATTTTTTTTAAAATTGCCTGAAAGCCCTCGGTTTGTAGGGTGGTTGATCGATGATGTGTACACAATTTAATTCATGAGCCGTCATTCACTGGACAAAATAAGAATTATTAGCGCAAATTACTGGGAAAAGTGCAAACAAATATGAAAATGCTGGTGAAAAGAACCTCGAAATAAAAAAAAAAACAATTTTCTGAGAATAGTGCTTTGCCTGACAGCCAACACAACTGATAAGTGTGTACGTGAAACTTTTCAGGTATGTTTGAAGTCCAACACACCTGACACCTCAGGTTTAATAATGTGTACCACGCTAAAGAATACTTAAATAAGAATAGGTTAGTTCTATTTGCAAAAGTATTTGCCCTAGGTTGATTTAACAAGATTAATTTCTAATCCGCAAGATTTAAATTTGCATGGTAAATCTTCGAGATTTGACGAAGATTTGAGGTTAATCTTCAAAATTCGAAAATTTACTATACAATTTTTTTTTGTATATCTTGAAGATAACAAACTAACCTTGTTACAACTTCCTAGGGCAAATACTTTTACAAATGGAACCAACCTATTCTTATATGGCGCTGAATAATTCATTCGTGAATGCATTCAGTTCTTCACAAATGAAGCATTCTATCTCACTTCCACTTCATAAGAAAAAATGAAACACCGTTTCCATTTTTAAAGGTGCTGTCAAAATACATCTTTTTTAAATCTTTTTGTTTGGTGGAGACGCCAATACATAAATTTATTAAAACTGAACTGAGATAAACCTTTGGTGGAAATATAGCATAAGAGAGTTTAATATTTCTAAGTTTTATCGAAGTTAATACCAAAAACCAATGCATATATAGCTTTAACTTTTTGACATTGTAGCAGATGCTTCTTATAACGATTAAGATAAAATTTACCTAGGTCAGGTAAAAATAAAACAGGATTGTAAAAGAATGTATAATTTTTTGTGAATGAAGTCATTCAATAGGTTTGTTTACTGAAGTTTACCAAGGTTTGACCCAGGATTTCTTGAATTGGTAATAGAACCTGGGTTTTTCGATTCTTTAAAAACACTAAAACAAAACATTCAATTATGCTGTTGAGATAAGCAAGAAAAATAATTTGCTTAAAAAATGAAAAGCGAAGTGAAGTTTTCACTTTAGTCAAAAACTTAATGCAATTATTTTGGTGACAAGGAGGAACAAATTTGTCTCAAAATAAATGCAACTCAATGGGCTTTTCTAAACCAAATTTTATGACGAATATTAAATTGAATTAAAAAATTACTGTTCGTTGACTTTATCTTCGACTTCGACTTCAAATTTTGCGATCAAGAACAATTTTAAACTAAAAATAAGAAAACATTTGAGGTGCTCCCAAGTACTCTTGAAAGTGGGAGCATCGATTTATACAATTTTTAGGACCTACTTGCTGTGGGAATGCAAAAAGTTGTTTAGTGTTCCTAAATTTTGTTATGTATGTACAAAATGTATCATTTGATAAGTTTTTCGTCGTTTATAAAGATCGCCGTCGAGTATTGTCGTTTTAAAACTTTTCTCTCGAATCATTTGTCCTCATCCTTACACACAAGGGTCTTAAAAAAAATAAAAAAAAATAAAAAAATACACCCACATATACGGAGAACTAGGCTATAATACCACTTGACCAAAAACTTCCACTCCTACAACAGCAGTGAACGGATTGGCACAAAACGTTTGTATGAGTGCATGTTACCGTGAATTGTTGATTGTTAAATGCGGATTTATGATTTCAATGAGAAATGAATTTTTGGTACAGGAATCAGCACTACTATAGCACCAGCACCCAGCACCAGGAGTAGAGACAACCAAACAACCAACCGACCACCTCCATTCGTCTGCTTCTTCGCAATTGTACCCCAATTAAACTGCTGTTGGGGCTGGCTGGTCAACTCCGGAAACCTTATACCTACTCGTACTTATGTTTAGTGAGTGGTACTGTGTGTTGGAGGCACCACACAGAAACTGGCTGGGCCTGCTATACACAAAAAAGCACAGAGAGAGAGAGAGTGATTGCCATGGACGGAATGTTTCGAGTTTCAAAATATGTATTATGGGTAGCGCATTCCAAAAGAAACTCCCAGCTGGGTATTTTAATTCGATATATAGCAAGTTGGCTTAGGACGGTCGGTTGCTGCAGTGCACACGATAGGTATATACATGGTCGTCCCTCACATCCTGCGGATTCCAGAAATTAATCCAATGCAAATACGATTTAGTTTAGCTTAATATGGTATTCATATGATGTGTGTTCAGTGTTCACTTTTTTTTTTTTAAGGTATGGAACCAGGACGACTTTATTTCAGCTTCATTACCTACAGCTATTGTGGTCTGAAAATTTAATAAAAGAACAGGGGATATGATATAGGGAGTTAGATGAAAATAATATGAATAAAAGCAAATTGAATGGTCTTAGCTACTCTTCAATGGAAGTAGAAAGAGTGTTGGCAGAACACATTATTCCTCATTTCGAGTGGTTCTGTTGGACGGAAAACTTATTATAAATATATGTTCACGCAAATAATCCTGAATTGTAAGTACAAAAGTTTGCTTTACAGGATAAGCAATTTCTCTAGGTAATACTACTTATAGTCACGGACAATACTCCCATAACTGTTCCTCATGATGTGAAGTATTAAGAAAATTTGACATCTAACCCCTTTCAGTGCTTTTGTTTGCATTTCAATCTATCTTTATTTTGAATTAATTTACATATTTCAATTCCTGTTGTTCCTGATATTCAAGTTACAATTTGTTCCCTTAAGCCTCTATATTTAGTGCAAAAAACGGTAGAAGGCCCGAAGTTTTCAAAAAAAAAACCCTAGATAAAAGCAAAGATACTGATATACTGCCAAATGCAGTCGATAAAGTCACTGATTGGACGCAAAAATGGTGTATCAAATTAAACGAAACAAAATCGACGCATGTAAACTTAACCAAAAAAAAATAAAAATGTTCCAAATCTTATAAAATGTACAGCAGTACCTTACTCCATTACTGCCATTGCCGAACACTTTGGAATGATTTTGGATGTAAAGCTTAAAAGGAAAGAGCACATACAAAATATAGGAGAACAACACCTGAAATACAGAAAAATGTTGAAGTTACAAGGAAATATCTCTGATCTGTCTATCCAGTCTCTAAGTCCCTAGATTTGGTTGAGGACAATTGAGAATTGTGGCGCTTTCCACCTTTTTGAAAAACATCAGCGATAATATTTTAACAACCGTTAATTTTCTCGGTTCCTATTGGACGTTGAGTAAAATTTTTGTTTTGCTTCTGTAGGTTGTAATTTTTTGAATTTTTACTCACAACCATTTTTGACATCCCTTTTTAATAATTAATTTATTGCTTTTCCGTTAATTTGTTGTTTCTTTGCAAACATTGATTGCATGACTTGCATTGGTGTGCAGATTTGTAAACTTTTCTAACTTTTTTGTAAATTTTCAAATTGATTCACAAACCAATTAAAGGAACATATTGTGTTGTTCCTAAAAATTGCGTGATTACCATTTTAATAAAAATAAAAACTGTAATTACCTCCCACAGTACACATTAAAGGTATGTTATGTCACAGCCATTTTTATTTTCTGACAATTTTAATTTCAATTTCAATTTGTTGCTCTTTTTTGCTGTGTTTTCGTTCTCACGTTCACAGCCATTTTTATTTCTGACAATTCCAATTTTTACAACTTTCGGAATATAAATTGTGTTTTTTTGCAACTCAAAATAATACTGTGTGAAAAAAGCGATAGATTTCGGAAGTATACCCATCATATTGAAAAGTGGCTAGAGTGACCATCTCAAAAACTACAATATTGTTTAGCATTTAAGCATTTTAGCATTTTAGCATTTTGGTGTTAAACACGTTCATTAACTAAAACAACATATTAAATAATTAAAACCCTTGAAGGTTTTTTCCTGTTCCTTAAATAAATTAAATAAGTTTGGTAGCGCAACAGCTCGTAGAGAACCAACACCTAGTGACTTAAAACTCCCAGCCATTCTTGTGTGCGTGTTGTTTGGCAGGAAAGGAGAGGACCTACAATTTTTGGCGGAGTCCAAACGGTTAGATGAGAAGCACTTAATTAAGACAAGTATACTCTTGGAGGGCTTGTGAGTTCCTCGGAAGAGACAGTACCTCGGGAAAATATATCTGTTTTTAGGTGGCATAACGGTCCAACGCTATTTACTGTTCCTTACTCAAAAGAACAATAAACAACATTTTTGACCATATAAAATTGTTTGACAAGCAAGAACGTGCAATAGCTAAAATACTCCGGTAAATTACTGCTTAGAAGGGGAAACGAAAAGGGAAAACAAAAACTAAAGAAACAAGTTTTGGGAAGATTTGGTATATTTTAAAACCCCTTGAGCTGGTTAATTAACAGACCTTTAGTATGGAATGAGCAAAATTCTTATTGAAAGCTAAGTCCATTCTAGGGTAGAGAATATTGAGTCTTCAATGCCCAAAGAACCGTAATGTTTAATCATTACTTTAAAAAAATTGTTTGATTTATATGTAAATTAAACAATTTAATTATTTCAACTAAATTCAGTGATATGTCAGATGAGATTTTTAAAATTTCCCTAGATTCAAAAAAAAATTTACACTAAAAGGATACAAAGCGCAATATTATTGAACAATTTTTTATTACCAGGACAAAAAAAAAATAAAAAAATAAAAACACAAAATAATATCCTTGAAAAGTTAAAAAAAAATTTATTTAATAAAGGGATTATGTACTAGCAATGGCTTTGTAAAGTTTTCAGGTAACGCCCTTCTACGATTGTCTTTTGAAAAAGCATGAAAGCAGTTTAAGGACCTCTCTACTTGAGCGGAAATGTGTGGAGACTAGTTAATTTGTTCTCTCCTAGGTCCAAGGTTTTTGGAAAGTTTTTTAATTGACGTTGGCATTCCTTACACTCTTATAGGATTTATTTGCTCAACAGTTTTAAATCCCTTATTTGCATTTAAAACATTAAAACAGAAGTCAAATTCTTCAGCCCTTCATTTGCAATCGGCCCTTGGATCTACCAAATTTTCGCTGATATTTTTAAAAATTGAGAACAATACTTGCTCAATTGATATTCCTTGATGCAAATAATAGCTTCGTTCCAGGATTTTTTTAAAAATGTTTATGGAATTATTTCAGAGCAACGCAAATTAAAGTAAGTTTTAAGCTTGAGAATAAAGTTTCCAAAGAAAATAAAACATTCTCTTAAAACTGTTTGTTTCAGTGATGTTAGGTTGGAGTTTTTATTGCCAGAATTAGGTATTTTCTTATCGTTCGTTGGATGAAAATTTCTGAGAAGACTTATGAGTGTATTAATTTAAAAGCTTAAATATTTTAATTTGCAACACCTGACAGTATTCAATGAGTTAAATATTCCTAACATTCTGGCTCTGGATGCTACAATTTTATGCTGACAGATGAAATGCTAAAAAACTTTCCAAAGTGAAATGCGACAAAACGACAACCAAAACGAAGACAGTTGTTATTATTCTTTAAAGGTTTTCAAAAACTTTTCAAACCCTTTTTATTTTAATGTATTCACATACATTTATCGATTAATAAATAACAAAAAAATCTTCTACGATCGCTTACAAATTTACATTGAATGAACTGAAGTACAAATTTAAAAATAGTAGTTTGTACTTTGGGACATCTGAAAATAGTTTTTACCAAAAAAAAAAAAAACACAATTATAACCAAATCATCCTGATAATATCGTCGTCTTTCAATGAAAACTCGTAAAAATCGGGTAACGAATATCGTATAAACGATATAATTAATAAAATTTTAACATTGTAGTTTTGTATAAGGTTTCTTAATCATATGTTGATCTATTTATAAGGGAAACATTTCTTTAAAACAAACATTTTATTCTTTTCTGAGCCAGTACTTATGGTAGCTTTATTTCAAAAGTTATAAATATAAATAATAATAAATTAAAAGATCAATAAATACATAAAAAAACAAAATAATAGATAAATACAAAAATTTCTTAACTCACTTACTAATTAACTATTTGTCAGCTCTGTGTTAAATAAAGACTGTTTCTTAAATTTTTTTAATCTCTTATATTTTAAACAATCAAACAAAGTCGTTGGCTTCCAAATTTTAAAATGCAGAAGTAAAATTTCTTTCTTTCTCTCAAAAAATAATAAAACAATTTAAAGCTGAAAAATTAACGAACTCCCTTTGTAGCCTGCTCAGCCTTTCATACATAACAAAACAAAAAAAAAAAACAAAATGTTATAAATCCTGTTTTCGGGAATTCAAAACAACTGTACGAGACACCACCTTCGCGATGCATACTGATGGTACTCTTGTATACAAACATACGATATTCCAAATTCTGGGTAAGCCGATTTTAAGATAAAAACGAAACCACAAGAACGGGAACACATTTTTTGGCAGAGGCATTTTTTGATCCTTTTTTTGTTGTAGTTATTGTTGTGTGTTTTTTTTTATGACTTTAAAAAATGTTTGGCCGAATGGTGCATGTATAGTCTAGCTACCTACCACCGATTGTACAAAAAAAAAAAAAAAAAACATAACAGTGGTCTATGCAATACTGCACAGAGAAACGTATCCGCTTTTCTCATGGCTTATCCTATCAAACCATATATAAAAAGAGTGTGTAGGTACAAAGGATAATATACTTAACGTTGGTACAGCGACCACACTTGCTTTTGCTAACCAGATAACTTGAAGGCTCTATACAAAAAAAAACATTGTTGTTTATGGTTTTGTGGTTCACAGTTCATAGCATTAAATGGCCAAAATAAATTTATAAACGAGGTATCTACTTTATTCTTATACAAACCTCATTAAGTGGATTTAAAAAGAATCTTGAAACTGAACTGAAATTATAAATTGGAAAACTATGAACTAATTTAAATATGCGTTCATTTTGAATCATTTTTATAAAGCAATTGCGTGCAACTGATTAAATAAATAAATAAATAAATATATAAATAAATAAATAAATTTAAAAAAGTCATAGTTTCTTGATAATATATGTTTATTTGTGCAGCACGACTGCACAATTTAAGGATTTATGTACTGTCACGCTTTATTTAAGAAAAAGCTTCTTTAAGGCTTTTGTAACGAAGCCTCACACCCACAACCCCTTCTTAAGGGAAGCAGTTTTCTGGTTTTGATTTTTCATGCTTCTTTAAACCAGCTTAAGGGAGCCTCTATTTGAGAAATGAAGTTCATATTTGGTCCTGTATTAAACGCCAAGTTCTTCCTTTAATAGATTTCCAGGAAGTTTTATGCAAAATATAGCTTCGAAAATACGTAACTTGGATGCACATATGCACATAAGACAAATCTTATAGAAGCAATATAAAAATGTTGAAAAATTGGTCATTAAATAAGTAAAATAGATAGTTAGTCGGAAGTTGCTCTGTTAGGATCTCAATGTTGTCTACAAAGAGAATTTAATCATATTAAAATGTATCAACTTTATTCACACTTCATCTATTTTAAATGGACACTAATTAAACAAAAACAAACAAAATATAACATCCTTAACAACATCATCGGTGTTCCTAACTATTTTCAAATTATTCATTACCAAGAGTGTTGTGGTTAGAAAAGGATCTTATTTCTAAAAAGACATCTAAATACACGTGTACTACTTTTTAAGAGCATTAAATACCTACGTATACCAACCCTATCTAATTTAAGCTTCTGTTATTTTAATACTTTTATTTTATTTTTTACTCTAATGTATTTATTCAATACACTCAGCTGCAATAGAATTTCCTTTTGAAACATCTGGTGTGTGTATGGTTGGTTTTTTTTGGAAATCTTTATAAATTCATTAGGATTTGGTTTTGAGTGTTGTCATCATCAAAACATACTAAGCTCTCGCCTTCTCCACCATCATCATCATCATCGAAAAGGTGCTTCGAATGAATAGATCTTTTCCCAAAAAAGAGGTGAAAATAAAATAATTTCAATATTTATTCAAGTGTAAAATGGATGAAAATAGAAAAAGGGAAAAGGTTGTCCATATATTCCCGCATCATGTGTGTGATGATTTCTCTGATGATGAAATATGCTACCAAAGGTAGGTACATATGGTGTGCATAGATCCTTAATATTGCTATGAAATTCCTGAAGAGAAAATAGTTCTTTATTTTAGTAGTAAGAGAGTGGTAGAAAGGGGGGTGATTCATCATTCTGCTAAAGCTCGTCATTTTAAGAATAAGGGACTGCATACGCTCACATTAGGGAACTGAATAAACGAAATTAGAAACGCATTTGAATTTGTTTTCAGTAAGAGTTAAAAGTTTTTTTTTTTTAATTTTAACGAGCTCAGAGGAAATGCTGATTTTGAAATGGGAAAAGAATATACCGTATTTGTATGTAGGTATATTCAGTCAAAAAGAGGATAGTGTATGTAGTTTCATTGAGATGGTTTCAGAAAAATAAATAAAATTATAAACAAAAACGGTAGGTACATATGTTAAGTGTTTAAAGAAGAAAAGTGCTAGATTGAAGTAAAACAGTGCAGGGGGGTTCCCTAAATTGAAGGGAGATTAAGTGCCCCAAGGTTGTTTGATCATACATAGCACTATCAAAGATGATTGAAAAGATTTGTTTTGAATGGTTCTTGTCATACCATCCAATGGTCTACATATCCAACACGTACAGAAAGCTATAGGGTAAGCTGATTGAATTTTTTTCAAATTTTGAAAAAACATCTGATGAAAAATAGTATATTATAGTATAATAATATTGAGTGTGATTTGAGTCCTTTAATGACTTTAGGTGACTAAAGTGAACCTGCGAATCTTCTTATATAAAAACTCTCATAATTGAAATATTACATCGAGATGTTTACAAAAATTGCCACGTTCTCGCATTATATAGTTTATATCAGCTTTTTTTCTCTAAGCAATAGAAAACGAGAATTCTTTTATGGTCTTTTCATTACAAGAAAACCATTTCGAATACCATAAGTAATTTGTAGGTATTATCCAATTGTGTTTCATCAATCAGTTAAAAAGGACTTCGACTCGAGTGGTACACAAGAATTGAAGTAGGCCCACATCAACTAAAAGTGCAAAAATAATAATAATAATAAGGCTTGGTAAGCTTGTTGGTTGACGCCAAGGTCCACTTTGGATTGTAGTGCTGTATTAGTAAAGAACAAATAAGATAAAAAATATTCAAATAAAATATAAAACTAATATTTTTATAATTTCCTTCTTATGTTTGTGAGCTGAATGTGAAGATCACTGTGGCGTATACGTAACCTTTTTTTTTTATTGGATTTTATATTAAATTGCGTGTTATGTCACCTATTATATTTTTTTACTCGAAATTGTTCTATGTTATATTTTATTATGTCACAAAGAATATTGTACATTGGAACGATCTTGATTTCAAGACATCTTATGTTAGTTTCTTAACGTAAGCCCTATTAAACCAATAAACAAAAATTTAATTAATTTAAAACTTAATTTAAAATTTAAGCTGATGCATGCAAAAATTAAATAACGGTGGATTTTTTTCCTTGCTACCCTAAAGAAGTATCTCAAAAAATTTTAACAAAATCTATGAGATGTGTTAGCTTTTTTCATTAGCAGTTTTCATATATAAAATGACTCAACTGAAGAATCTCAGACTGTTCCTTTCTAGACTGTGAACGATTGATCAAATCGTTACGTTAACCACTATTGCTAAAATATTTATTTATTTATTTATTTATTTAGCTTATTGCAAGCGAATTACTTAAATTATTATACAAACTTAAATTATAAATAATAAATAATAATAAATATATAAATATATAAATATATTTAACAAGAAAAAATGTGTCATCGGCTTTCACCACTTTCAATATGAATTCACTTTTATACATATGTATAAGTTGAGTTTAAGTCTGTACCAAGTTTCTTAAAGTCCATACAGTTTTATTTTTTAACACTTATCTTTAAGTTGAATGGCAATGGCAGCGAGATGTTTAAATTCTTTCTTACCAAAACCAACATGGAGTTCCAAAAGGCTGCATTCTCAGCCCAATTTTGTCACCCTTTTCGTTAGCACTGTAGGTACTTACTTGAAGACTTAACTGGTGCTTTTGTGGTATAAGAGATGCTTGTATGAAACCATTTTTGTATTACGACGATTGAGTCTATGGATAGCCCTATTGCCCTTTAGCTGCAAGTTAATCAATATTTTGAAATTTTAAAACTTGAAATCAAAACCGGTAACTCGAGTTGTAGAGGCTATTGAATAGATTGGAAAATGAAGGGTATAAAAGAACAATTACGTGCAAGGTATTTTATTATTAAAAATGTTTGTTTTGCCTTTAAGCATGTTTAAAACCGAAAATGCCACTAAATTCAGCCAAGGTGTTTCTGTAAGAATGGTCACACTGGCTACTTTTCAATATATCTAGTACTTGGAAACTATGCAGAATTTAACAATTTTACACTTCAAAATTTGGTGTTCAAAAATAATTTTTCTATCAAAATGGATGATTTAAAAATGATTATAGAAAAATTTAAGCAGAAAAGTTAACAAAAAAAATCAAAAAATTCAAAGATTTATAAATTTTTTAACAAATATCACAACTTTTTTCACGACGCAGGAAGACAAAATAAAGTAGAGAATAAAAGGCTTATACGGCAGAAAGTCATTTTTAAGCTTTACCATTTCTTATAATGTTTCGCAGTTTTTGCCCGAAAGCCCCTTTTCCGGTACTATATGGCAAACTTCACATTCGTAAAAATAGTCAAACTCAAGATTTTGATCAAATATGATATTACGATTAAAGAAAATTAAAAAAAAGTAAGTAAATTCGCAATTTTGTTTTCCAGCTCTTTTTAAATGCTTTCAGACCTTCAGGCTGAACGACTGGTACGATTAATACAAGACTTTGTATCAGGTGCCAGGAATATTAAATATTTGTCATGTGGTACTAGAAAATAGGCAAAAACTGGGAAAAATAATTAAAAATTTTAAACTTAGAACGGCTATCACTGACAGTTTTCAATAAGGTCTTTAGACTCTTCTTTATTTTGTTTGAGCATGTCTTGAGCGTATCTTTATCGTGAAAAAAGTTTTACATAATTTAGAGCAAAAAGTTAAGATCTTCAATTTTTCGATTTTTATTATTTAAGTTTTTGTTAGTTTTTCCAGCTTTTTTAAAAACATCCATTTTGATAGAAAATTTAATTTTGAAAAAACTGTTTTTAGTGTACAATTTTCAAATTCCACGTAACTTCCGAGTTATAACAAAAATATTGAAAAGTGGCCAGTGTGGCGTTCTCTCAGAAACGCTTTGGTGAATTTATGAATATTTATCGGTCAAGCATTAATATTCAATAGCAAAATCCTTGCACATAATTGTTCCTTTTTGAAATGTTTATTCAATAGTCTATTATGATATTTCAGCAAAAGACAGGTAAAAGACTACCGAAAGAAAATTGGAATCTAGTATCGGAAAAGCCTTTACCAGCGGCTGCCAATTTTTTTTTGGCTGTGGAGCCCATGGTCAAAATATATTGTGGAACCCCAACACTTAACAAAAGCCAAAAATGAAAGACACACAAAATTGACAAATCCGGTTATTTCTTATTTACGATATTTAGTAAGTTGAGAGGACAAAAACTTATTTTAATAAAAAAGAACTTTGCAGATCTATCCAGAGATGCGTTTTTTTGTATGCTTAGCGTCATAGGCTGAGTTTTCATTATAAATGGACTTCACTCAAATTTTGTCAAAATTAGTACCTGGAAAGTAATGTTGCCAAGATCTTTAATCTTTGAAAAACATTCAATATTGTCCTTCTCTGTATGTGCACACATAAACCAACAAATTTCTTAAAGCTGCCAGTTTGTCTCTCGTGAAAAATACTGTTGAAGATTTTCCTTACAAATCTTTAGCATTTTGTTGAATTTTCTAAAGATTGCTGAAAGATTAGCTCATTTTATAATTTATTTCTCATATCATACGTGTTGAATAATACAATGCCTAGAAAATATTTGCAGATGAGGATATATTTTACTCGAGTTCCAAAACTTTTAGCTTATCATGAAGTTCAGTTAATCGGATTTCATACTAACCTAGGTACCTACCTACCATATTCTTGCACACTTTCCTGAACAAATCAACTGAAAGTTGACACATTTTTCACGAAATTTATAAGCTTTACAGACTCACCAAAAAACAAGAAAGGATTCAAATTAAAAGTTCAAATGAGCTCAACTCCATATTGCGTTTCGCCCAAGTATGATTCTTGGAATGTTAAAGGCAATGGTTGCTGTAATTTTCGTAATGTGTTTCAATAATTCAAAAAAAGATATTAGGAATTTTGACCAAGAGTCAATTGAAAGTTTTTTTTTTTGTAACTGCTGAAGAAAATAAATTTTTGTTTTTACTTCAAGAAATTCGCGATACAAATTGTTCTGCGGAACAAAGTTTGAGAGCCGAGGACCTATACTGTCTGTTAAAATTTGGTGGCGCAACAGTTCGTGTACTTACAGGGCCTAGTGACTTACAACTCTTAACCATTCCTGTGTGCGTGTTGTTGGCAGGAATGGAGGGGACCTACAATTTTTTGCCGAGTCCAAACGGGTAGATGAGAAGCACTTATTCATGACAAGTGTACTCTTGGAGGATTTGTCAGTTCCTCGCAAGATGCAGTACCTCAGGAAAAACATTTTTGTTTTTATGTGGCAGCAACTGGGAATTGAACCCAGACCTTCAGCATGACAGTCCAAAGCACAAAACCATCATGCCACGAGTTACTCCTGTCTGTTAATGAACTAAAATATCTAGACTTATCCTACAAAGCTGACAAATAAAATTTCCTTAGGAAAGGTATTTCTGACTTTGTTTGAGCAATACAAATTTCTGAATAAAATATCGTTTTTATATTCTGTCCAAGCGTAAAGCTCATACTTCACTACTCCTTTCGACATACCTGTCATACACGTAAGTTTAAAAAAACAAAAAGAAGTTTTTTTTTTTTCGCATTTTCAAACTGCAAAATATTAACAGTTTTTCAATTGGAATCTTCAAAATCAAAAATCCTGAAGAACTGAATTTTTTGATATATATTTTGAAAAATTATTTTTTTTTTTACTTTAGGGTCATCGATGTACCGCTACTGTCGAGCACATATAATTAATTCTTTCTCCTTAATGAGATAGCAAAAGTGCAAACACTTGATGGATTACATATACTTGGAAAATACCACGAAAAGGACTCAAAAATATATAGACGAAAAACCATCTAAAAAAGGTTTTCACAATTCCACAAGGAAATCAAAACTAAGGTGCCTGGCCATGTACATACGTATGAGCTAATGTACACCTTTTCATCTAACCTTTCTTCTTCTCCATGCATTGCTAGCTCCACCACCGCTGCTGCTGCCATACCGCCATAGCATTTGCAGAGCTGATGATGTGGTTAGAGCTTTGAAATTCATTAGCACAGCAACTAAATGATTTAAATGTGCCCTGTTCTGCATTTATAATCAGGCACAGAGGTTTCGTTTTTAAATAATTATATCCTTCCTTATAGCATGAAGTTGCAGATTGTTTTTTTTTTTTTTTAATTTTTAGCATCTCCATTTGCCATAGCGGAATGAATGGGCCAACGAGTTCTCCTAATTTATCTCATTTTATTTGATTTTTAATTGAAAGCATTTTGGCATGCACACATTATTTTATACATATAAATGTGTATCTGTGGCCGAAACCAACCCTTTTCCATTTCCAAACAGTACAGAATTGACGGAACCTGGGTGCAGGAAGCTCAAAAACAGTACCGCACACCGGGTATAACCTTTCTCTTACCATTCAGCTGGCAAAACATTAACAGGTTTGAGGCAGGAAGTGTGTCTTAAAAAAAAAAAATTTAATAATATCCCAGAATGCAGACTATTCTGCAGATTTATCGCAAAAAAATGAGAATGTGAACTGGAGCAGCATATACGAAAATCAACATTAGTCTTCGGTAGCTTGTTATGAAACTCTTGAGTAAAGAGACTTCTCTAGAGTTAATGCTTGACCTAATGCTAGAGAAGGGGGATGGAGAAAAAGGTAATGTATGTACATAATATGGTGGTAATATTTGGACTGTGAGAGGCCAAAATTAATTTCATATTAATTATACAAAATCAAATAACGGGCAAATATTCCATTCGTCATAATGTGTACATAATTATATATTTTCGACAGAGCATTACCTCAAATATTTACCATTGAATGAACTTTAGCTTATTTTTGAAAAAAAAACACAGGAGAAAACATCAAATGAACTGGAATATATTTGCATTGTGTATAGGAGGTATAAGCAAGCAGTTAATATTTATTTAATGACTTAAAGGCATACATACATACTCGTAATATGACTCCATTTCAATGCAATAAATTTAAAAGCAAAGGAAGTTTTTTGGGAAACACATCTATAAGAAGGTTAAAAAGCTTAAGAACTTCTTTTGAGGGATATGGCACTGGTGATAATGCAGAAATAAATGTAGAAATAAGTAGAAATGGAGCACCCAGAAAAAGTTGATAGCAATAGTATTTGTTTTCTTGCAATAAATTCCTCAGATACTTTAATAATTTTAACACGAATAGGTGTGTTTGCTAATGTTTAGAGCCTTCAGGATTGGACAAAGCATAAAAAACTTTAGAGTTAATTTCAGACAAAATTTCGTGAGAAGTGCTCAGCAATAGATTAAATCTTCATACAAAAAAATTAAACTTTATACGTTTTTTGTGGATTTTAAAGCGACATTTTATACGGAAACTAGCACTTGCACAGCTGGTGGTTCTTTTTTTTGACTCTATAGGTAAGGACTCTCTAAAAAATTTGAACGATTCATTGGAAATCGATATGTAAAGACGTTCTCTCCTGCTTGTAAACGGTAATCAACTATAAGATTTTTCCAAAACTGTCAATAGCGTTAAACGTTGGTGTACGCAAATAATCTTTTGTTATTCTTAAATGCAGGTACCTACAGTTTTATTTAATTTGAAACTTATTTGTAAGATATGAACTGGAACCTTCCGCTTTCCAGTCAAATACCCTTTCACTATAGGCTGATTAAATAATAAGATTTTACGATTTTGAAAATTGATAATCATCTACCAAAGACATCCAACTTCGAACAATCGAAAAATGGATAGGTGGATAATTTGCCGTTCATTAGTCGTTAATTAGTTGTGGGAATTTCTAATTTTTCATTCAATGTTTTCTTCGTTTTTGTTTGTCGAAAATCAGTAAAATTTATTATTCGTTAATTCGTTGTGGCAAATTCAATTTGATCGTGCAATGTTTTCTAGGTTTTTTTGGTTGCTTTGCAAGTTAGCAAACAATTCCGATTGAAAAATGGATACTTGCATACTTTCTCGTTAGTTAAGTGTGACAATTTTGAGGTTGTCATTCTGTTTTTTTTTTTTGAAAAGTAATAAAAACTTCTGAAATTCAATATTTTAGCGCTTAATAATTTACCGTTAATTAGTTGTGAAAATTTTGAATTTGTCAATCAATACTTTCCATGTTTGGGTGTTTTGCAAGCTTGACATACCTCGAAAATCGGTAGAAGCTTCTTATATGGGGTTTTTCAATAAGAGCGCTACAACAGTTTTTTTTTAATAAAACAAAAACGGTTTTGGATATCAATGAAATTCTTTATTCCTGTGAAAGTATGTTCGATGCCATTATGTATGGAACTCGATTTCTTTTGCATGGCCACCACGGGCACGCTTGCAGAAGTCCCGACGCTGAATCCAATTTTCAACGGTTTTTAAGCATAAATTGGCCAATACTGCGGCAATTTCACGTTCGATATTCGAACGAAGCTTATCAATCGTCTTTGGCTTGTTTGCATAGACCATAGACTTGACGTAGCCCCACAGGAAATAGTCTAACGGCGTCAAATTGCACGACCGAGGCGGCCAAGCGACTGGACCATTTCGTGAGATAACACGTTCTCCAAACTTGGTTTCCAATAAATTGATTGTGACATTCGCTGTGTGGCTTGTGGCGTCGTCCGTCCGTTGGAACCACATGTCTTCCAAGTCCATATCATCCAATTGTGGCCAAAAATATTCGGTTATTATTGAACGGTAGCGATCCCCATTCACAGTAACGTACCGGTCTTGATCATCACGGAAGAAGTACGGCCCAATGACGCCGCCGGCCCATAAACCACACCAAACCGTAATTTTTTCGAGATGCAATGATGACTCATGGAGTACGTGTGGATTGCTGCCTGACCAAAACCGCATATTTTGTTTATTGACGAAGCCATTCAGCCAGAAATGAGCCTCATCGCTGAAGATGATTTTCGATGAAAATCCGAATCATTTTCAAGTTGTTGCTCAGCCCAATTCACGAACATACGACGCTTCTGGTGATCAAGCGGCTTCAGTTCTTGCGTCAATTTAATCTTGTAAGGATGTAGGCCAAGATCTTTTCGCAAAATTCGCCACAACGACGTCACAGAGATGCCCAACGCTTGAGAACGACGTGTGAGAGACACATTTGGGCTTTCTGCAACTGAAGCCTCAGCGGCAGCAATATTCTCGACACTACGGGAACTTCTTGTAGCGTCCCTGTTGAAAAACCCTTTACTTAATGTTTTATGGCTTATTTATCTGCCCTAAGTAAAGTCTTTAGTTAGTTGTGAAAAATTGAATTTAATCGTGCAAGGTTTCTGTTTTTTTTTGGCTCTGTACAAAGTTTGGAACGCGTTATATTAACAGGGTGAACAAAATGCTTAAATCAAATTTTATGGCATAGCAATTCGTCTTTAACTAGTCTTTAATAGGGCTGGCTACGTTATACCAGAAAAGTCTTGGTATCGTTTGGTATCGATATAGGACACCGAAACGATACCGAGACGATGCCAAACGATACCGTATTTCTCGGGCCGAAATTTACCGATACTCTCGGTGGGATCGTCTGAAAATATAGTTTTTTGAATATTATTATTAATTTATTACAAACAAACAATTTTTGTAATTGGTTTCCCGGAAAAGGCTCTAATGATTAAAATGATATTTTCAGAGCTTTTCTCTTTAGCAGGCAGTAGGATTTGGCAGTAATTTTAATTACAACTGCCCAGTGCCACGCCCATTTGAATTATGCTGGCTTTCTCTGAAACCAACGATTTGGATGAAATTTTCAGACTTGGTTCTCTTAAGTGAAAAAGTGACTTTAGTGAAATGCATAAAATATTTGAGTGCGTTGTTTTTCTGTGAATTCATGACCCCACGTCAAAATTTTCTGTTGAATTCTTTATCGGAACTTAACTTAGACATTGTTAAACAAGCCCTTAAAAAATTGTTAAATCCACAAAAAAAAACTGCAGTTAAAAAAATGTCTCGTCTAATAATGATTTTTGTCTTGAGTCTTAAGAATACCAAGCGAGTACAACTACTAAATCAAGAACATGTAACCAAGTCCTGCATTTTATTCTGGTTTGCGACTCAGATCAGACCAAAACCAAACGATACCGAGGCGAGACTTTTCTATTCGAGACCAAGCGAGACTAAGTTATACAAGACTGAGACCGATACCGAGACAATACTGAAATTTTTCGATTTTGACGATACCCAGACGACACTTGCAAAAGTATCGTTTGGTTTGGTATCGTGGCCAACCCTAGTCTTTAATTAGTTGTGACAATTTCAAATGTTTCTATATTTTTTTAATTCCTTCATTTATATTATCATTATATTGAACTGTTTATTTCATGACGTTTTCACTGAGTCAAATGATTTAGTTTCATTGAAAAATAGATAGAAAAAAATTCACGAACAAATTGGAATTTGTCAAAAATTATTAACGAAGAATTAACGGCAAATTTTAAAGCAATTAAATGTTAAGTTTTAAAGTTTTTACCACTTTTTGAATAAAACATGGAAAATATAAAACGAAAAATTCGAAATTTTCAAAACCTTTTAACGACTAATTAATCATGAATTATTCAGCCATGAACAAATCGGTTTAAGCAGTTCTTACTCCTTTTTAAGGTTTTTAAGAACGTGGAAAACATTGTATGACAAATTTGAAGCTGTCACAACTATGTAATGAAGTTAACGACAAATGATTAAGCCATACCCCATTCGGTTTAAGCATTTTGTATCCCTTTTTAAAAGTGATGTTTTGTAAAATGTATATGAAAGTTGCAGTTCTTTTAACAATTATTAATAAAATATTCAAAACCAAATTTTTGTTTGTACTTTCATTTTTTTTTTAAATTGAAAATTACAAGAACACCTTACTGTAATTTTTGTAATTGAATGACCAATTTCGAAAAGGTCAAATCTCGCAAATTTTGACAAATATGTTTTTTCATATCAATGTTATCCTTATGCTTCCTTGCATCTATTATGCTTAGGAAATCTATATATTTAGTATTAATACTACTATTATTGCCATTGTTTGTACAGAAATATTTTCCAATAGGTCAAAACTCTAAGAGATGTTTAACTTTTTCGAATTTATTGCATCAAAAATACTAAAAACGAAAAGAAGATTAAAAAAAAAGTTAATAACTTATTTTTAATTTAGGTATTACATATGTTTATTTAGATACTTAAAATAAAAGTTTTATGAAAGGAGAATAGGTAATTTTAAGTGTAGCGGTCATTAATGAAATAAGTGTCAAATGAAAGGTGTGTTACTCAGGATCAACTTTTACGAGTACTATAAGTATTACATTGTTTTCCATTAAGAAAATAAGATATTGAGTGTTAAAATAATGTAATTACATTGAGCCTTATTGGTTTGTACTTAAATAATAATTGTATCTAATTCTTTATCCTGTCTTCAAAACGTCTCCTTACACTTTTGTAGTGGGGGAATTTTAGAACCTCCCAAGATCCCGGTACGGTTTTATACAGCCCCCAGAGTACATATTTTAATAGTTTTTTTATTTTGTTTAAAATATTATATAAATCAGGATTTTAACAACCCCATTTTTGACGACTTTAAAGTAGAAGGTTGACTTATTGGCGTTTTTCAAACGCCAACATTTCATAGTGTAAGTTCATCCAAAATTGCAGACATTAATAATGATCATATTTAAAACGACTAAATCACTTGATGAGCTATGATTTCCATGGGCACTTTTATATTCAAAATATTCTTGAGACTGTCTAGATTTCTTATTCCACATTCTTTTTCTATTTTTGCATTAGTTAGAAACGAGAATACTTGGTAAAACTTTATTAAAGTGTTAAATCAAAAATGCATTTGTTTCGGTTTTGAAGTGCCCTACAATGAAAAGACTTCTGCACGGTGAACTAAACTACATTCAAAAATAACAAAACTATTTGTGGCCGCTCACGCCCATGTTTCATACAAATTTGCCCATTCTCCTTTGTATGAGTTTTTTTTTTTTTTTAATTTTGTGTACTCAATTCCGTCAAATTCGAAAAGGTCACATCTCATAAATATAAGTTATCTAAAAATGTATATAAAATAACTTTTAACAATAAATATTTCTTTAATGACCAATTGCTTACTGACCCCACAATATTATTCAAAAATAAATTTTATAAATTTTGAACAATTTTGGTAAATAATATTTTTTTTTTTTAATTTCCTGAATATTTTAATTTTTCAGAGATAAGCCCTTTTCGAAATTGGCAATTCTTAGGCTTTTTTGGTAAATTTGTATGTTTATTCGAATAAAACAAGTTGATTCCATCATTTCCCAACGTTTCTTCACAACTTCTTCAGGGGTAGATTTTAAAATTTTGTGTCATATTACATGTGCGGCTATTGTTATTAATAATAGTTTTTGTACTTTTTAAATAGGTAATCAATTTGAATTGAAACAGAAAAATAAATTAACATTTGACAAGACTAATAATTTTAAAGAATCAAATTATCACAGTAGGGTTGGTAATCAGGTACTTGTCTGGTCAAATGTCAATTTATTTTTCCTGTTTCAAATCAAATTAATCAATTAGTTAAAAAGTATAAACTACTATTAATAACAATACCACACATGTAATATTACACAAAACTTTTAAAATCTACACCTGAAGAAGTTGTGAAGAAACATTGGGAAAAGATGGAATAAACTTGTTCTATTTGCATTAACATAAAAATTTAACAAAAAAGCATACATACACAATTACCAAATTTGTATTCAATAATTTGGTCGAATAATTGATTTACCATTATTTTTAATTTTTTTTTTAACGAAATTTCTATCTAAATTGGGATATTTTTTTCATTTATTAAGGCCCAAGTAAAATCTCTCATAATAGTTTCATTCATAAGTGACCCCCACTCCAGTGCTCTGAAAGTCCATAACATCATGGTTTAAACCTTTTATTGGTTCTCCTGAGTATGCTTACCAAAAATACGTCAGCATCAAGTTTACATTTTCTTAATAATATATCTATTTGTACGTCTTTGAAATAAAAAAAAATGTGTGTAGCTTGTAACAAGTGACACAAGCGGCGCTTTAGAAATACTCCATGGACGTAACAATTCCTCTCTTATTAAAGGCTCTTGGATAAAATTCAAAATAGAACTTTTAAAAATAAGAGGTGACAGAATTCTAACAGAAATGTTTGCATCTCTCGATCACTGATGCAATGTTTCAGCATCGCATTGCCTTATCGCTTATTTTATATGAATAGTGTTTTAGTGAAATGGCCACAATAGCATTCCTTCTCTTAAACAATTCTACTGTAATACTCGTACTTTTAGGATTTCACATCAGTTCACCTTTGACGTATTGGTAAGCACAGAGATTTTTCCATAGCCACACTACGCGAATGTGAAATATTTTACCCGATTTTATTTTTCTTTCAATTTTATTATTTAGAGCCTTAGAAGTCATCATCGGCTATTATCCTCTTGGACTTCATTTCAACCCCACTTGTTGCTGTCTCCTCTATTCGATGAACGATGGCACCTTTTTCGACTGATGCTAAGTGTGATAGCTTCTTTTGAATAGCTTTAACTATTGCCGATTTAGTTTCACTAATTGTGAAGGTGGATAAAAAGAGGATGTATTTTTAAAGAGAAGTTTGACTAAAATCGAAATTTTGTGCATGAAAAAGACTGAACTGGAAAGACGCATAGCTTGAGGTGAATATTTAAGATACATTTTTTTCTTGATTTTGATAAAATTCCTATTTATCAAAAATTCGATTTGCTGCATTCTATTGTATCGCTTTTCTTCCAAAACGATACGTGGTGATTTGAAAACATGAGTCATGCTAGTTTGTTGCATGGCATAGAAAATATCGACCTTGAATAATATTCAATGAATATCACCTTCAACAATCTTAAAAGGCAACTAATTTCGTCTAATACAATAATTTCTTCATTTGCCAAAAAAAATGCATTCTTCTTCTTAATTTCTACTTCAAAAATCTGCGTCAAAATACTGTAAGCTTAATGCCATGCACCGATGACATTGCCCCATCAAATTTCGATAACGAATAAAACACTTGTCTTCTATAATATACCATCATTGCCAGTGGATCTCCGCCTTCTTCTCTATAAATATTATTTTTATAATAATTCAAAATAAAAAAGGCAAAGAACAAAAACAAAAAAAAGAACTGTTATGGAAATTCCTGATCCTGCGCTTTCATATAAACTCCTCCTCTTCTTTGTCACGTGGCTTTGTGAGAACATACGAAACAGCTGACTTTGTTTTGGTTCCAGTGAAAACAAACCATGTGTTTTGATTGTTTTTTTTTTGTATTTACAAAATTTTATTTGTATGGCTTTATTGTCCTGGAATGTCGCATGCGCTCTTAAAATTTGAGAGATGAAAATTGAATTGAGGAAAAGAACGAGAGGAAATTCAATTGTATGTGATGTGATGATGGCAATGCCATTGGAATAACACTGTGAAAACAAAACAAATCATCCACGTGGTTAGAAACGATTAACCTTTCTCATGGTGTTGTTTTGATTACCGTTGACATCCAGCAGGTGCGCTTTCAGTTCAGTTATCCTTAGACACTTCAAGGATGCGGTTGTGATGAGCGGAAAGGTAGTAAAAAGATTATTCTCACTATGCGTTTTGATAATCTTTAAAAATACGACTGAGGGTTTCATGAAAGGAGAATTTAAACGATGTTTCTTTAAATGATGATGATTCTTCTGACTCTGACCAGTATCCTGTCAGAAGCCATCTCAACTGCATGAGCCTGATTCGCACATCCAGCCATCAGCCAGCGTGAGATGACAATAAATTTTGCTGGATTCTTCATTTTCAATCAGCAGAGATACCTACCTGTTATTTATAGTTCATATTCATATCCCTACCTTGGCGCATGCGTTTTGTGAAAATTTGAGCAATGTCCTTGCAGGAGATTTTGATGATGGTGTTGTTTCCGTTGAAGCCACTGCATCAACATCTTCATCCCTATACATATCATTAAGCGAGGTTGTGCTTCTGTTGCACACCGTTCCCATCATCAGAAACTCATGTGGTTATGAGAGATGAATCCTATTCTAGGCAACATAATGTACTCAAAGTCCTGCTCTCCAGGACCAAATTGAACTGACGACGACGACCGAAAAACGAATCTCATATAGCACAGCCCCGAATTGCAGCAGTGGCATCACTCAGTTTTGCTACTGTATAGGTGGTACAAGTCGGTCAAAACAAAATAAAAACACACAAAAAAATAAATCGCTTCCATCGTGTATTGCCGGGCTTACCCTCTGCACCCTATGTACACACATTCATCCTTTGGCAACAACTGTATTTAAAAGACCATCTTATTGGAGGCAAAACGTGGGAGCAACATACAACCGTTATTCGGATAGTAGCCGCCATATTCAACCCTCTACTACTACTCTATATAAAAGGCATGTGCTTTTCCTAAATGTTTTCAGTTTTCGGTGGAATTTGCATGCAAAATTTTCGATATTCTGCAGTGCTGCCGTTTTCGAGAACTCGAGATCGTCGAAGTACCTCAACGTCAATACAGTCGAGCAGCATACGGAATTTTGGTTGTTCTTGCTCTGGCCAGGCGGAAGTGTATTTTAACGTGAATTTGAATTTGAAAATTTAGGGGTAAATCCGGTTTTGGTGTGTTAATCAATTGAGTGTGGTTAATGTTCTGTTCTTGATAGGACGTTCGTCAGGTAAACCTCGGTGTTTATTTTGATAGAAGGATTTGAATGAAACAAAACAAAAAAAAAAATTGAATCTCAATCGACAAATGATTAAAAAAGGGTTGGCGTCCATATAATATTGAGGGTGTAGCTAAAAAAAAAAAGTCAATTGAAGAAGTGAAAAGATAAATATCTTGCCTTAAGGACAATTTAAAATGGCGGGAAAATAATTAAGGATAACGAAGAAAAGTGTATGGTGTTGAAAAGAAAAATCATCTTATGTTTGTTTGTACATAATTATAATTGCGCATTTCTTTTAGGTGTGATATTTTTTTTTTAACATCAAGCTAGTAAATGTGTTTGTGTGTGAGTGCGCGTTAGAATATAACACTTTGATTGGGGGATAAAAAGAAGAAAACGGTTTGTTTGTTTTTATTTGTTTTTTTTTGTTCTTGTTTGTTGTTGCTGCGTGCTTTTCTTTTGCATTTGTTGTGTCGATTTAAATTGTTTGTCACGTGCGTTTTGATGGTGTTTTTTTTTTTAATCAATTTGCGGTTGCAATTAATGGAATAGATTGGTGGTAAGTAAAGGATTGCGAAGAAAAGTTTGTTTTTAAAAGTATGTGAGAATAAAGGATTTTTATTAAATATTTAGATTTACTTAGCCAAAAGTGAGATTGCTAGGTTTGAAACCTATAAATTGTCGTGTTTTAATGAAAGTTCAGACTAAGCTGGAATGCTTTAAAATTGTTAAGATTTACAAAAAAAAAATCCTTGAAATTTAGACAAAAAAAAACCGTTTTCCACTACTGAAACCAATGTAGAAGAAAAACTGCCTTGACTAGGACAAACAACATACGTAAAAACTGGACTTTAAGACAGTGGTATAGTTCACTATTTGAGCAATGAGTTCAGTTTCGAATTTTACTTTGATGACGAACGTAATCATTTGATAATGATAAGGAATTTAAAAGAAGCATTACGCGAAGACTGCATTAAACGCACGATTTCTATATGGGAATTTTATTTTTTTTTCTCAAGCTTCCCTAAATGAAGCTGAAAGCTCAAATCAGGGTTACATTTACAGGGTTCACCATCTGCATTTAAGGAATGAATTTGGTATTCAATATTTTCCTAACAAGAGAAAGTTTAAATTTCTTTTCCGTAACTAACAAACTTTTTTAAAGATAGATCCGAAAAACCAAAGAATGGAGTTGGGGAAATTAAAAAAAAAAAATTTAAAACGGGAAATAAATAAAATAAAATTCGTAATAAATAAGGATAATGTTAAATGGTAATAGATTCAATTTTTGCAAGAGTTCAATTTCATTGATTGAATATAAACAGAATTACTTAATATTTGTTCAGAAATTAATGAAGTGATAAAGTGCGAAATTGAATTGTGATGCAATTTGATTCAATGATAATTCGATCACCTCGCATGTAAGCGATGCGTATACAACATACCTACATACATGATGTTAATGTGTTCAAGTTTATGTTCTGCATTATGCATGCAAGATCACAATTCTTTATTATAAAAATTACTGACTGCACTCATTTTATTCATTTGACAGATAACTGGAAATTTTTAGCCATTCTCATTTATTAGATTTTCTTAGAGGGTTGATTAAGACAGTGTCTTAGTAGTTCTTAATGAAATGTTAAAAATAAACTTAATTTAATTATATAAAATATCACTTCAGTCAAAGTTAATTGATTTATGAAAAGGTTAGAATTAACTTAAACAAAGTCCGTAATGCTAGGTTTCTATTAAAATTAGACAGTGTTGTAGTAGTTCTTTATATTAGAGTCGAAAATACTCATTATTGAATAAAATAAAATACCAAATTAGTCAAAGTTAATTCCACTATCTGATTTAGACAAAGTTTAGTCTTAAGTTAAATACAGTTTGTAATGCTAGGTTTACACTTGTCTTTCAAATGACATAATTTGACAGATCACTATTTATTTGATTTGTGCCTGAGTCTGATTACATTACGTTTTTCGTTCATTTCATCTCTCGTCTTCTTGACAGGAACGTACTTTTGTAATTACACACAACGAAAAAAGTCTATTTGTGATTGTTCAAAAAATTTGCGAAAATAACCAAACATAATATAATAATATAAAAGCTCATTACTTAAAAAAAACGGGAAACAGCAAACATGAAATTTAACGAGCGAACGGGGATGGTCAATAGGTCAACGCCGAAAAAGACCTCCCTATGGTCAAGTTTATAAGCATCCGTAGTCTCAATTTGTTTGTCAAATCATAAACGTCAAAGTTCAATACGGGAAATAGCCTTAAAATTTTCATACGTGCTTTCGCTGCTTCGTTCTTCTACTACATTTTGACTCCCGAACTCCCCTTACCCAATATGTCAAAAAGACAAAACACGACACATCCAAAATAAGGAATAGTGTAATCAGTTTTTAATTGACATAATATTGCTGGGTCTTTCCAAAAACATAATAATCGTATTCATGCAACGGCGTAAAGTTATGCCTTATCATTGTCTAACTTTTGTCTTGGTTTTCTCGCTGTTTTAAACTGCGTAAATCTGTTGAATTTTCCCTACAAATTGTGACAGATTTACGAAGTTTCCAACTTTACTACTTTAAGGACGACTTTCCACCGATGCATGAATATTCTTAATGCTTTAATTCTCGCACTGAAATATTCATTATATATTCAATATATATTGGCAAGTTATTATTCGTAAAATAAAAAAACTCGAGATTTTGATCAAACTTGTAATAACGATTATAGGGAAGACAAAACAGTTGGGTCTTACAATTCTGTCTGTCTGTTCGGCTACAGCCTAAATAGCTGGATCAATTTTTAAATATTTAGTACATAATGGGTTTGGCGATTCTGCCCATATGTTTTTTTTTTAATTTTCTCAGAACTAAAAATAAAGGTTCCTGCAAAACATTTTGTTTAGCAATTTTATGAACCCTCTTTTTCTTCACGACTTTTTTAATAATAATAATAATGAAAACAAATATTTTTTTTAGTTAATTTTTTTAGAAAGTTTATTTCAAAAAATGGTTATCAATTTAATTTTCTTCAAAACAATATTTAAAAAAAAAAAAAAAATAGGTATTTTGAAGACTACAAGGTCGATATTTATAAAACCTGGTACTTAAGGTTTTTAATACTAATAGAATATGAAGAATATTTAAAAAGAAAATTCTTCTGTTTAAGTGGAGCCACTGAATATAATTCAAATTAAAAGTTAAAATGAGCTCAACCAGTAGTAGTACAGGTAAAATAGGATAAATAAAACAAAAAAATTAGTACCATCATGAAACTTAGTGAAAACGTTTTATGCACAGTAAGAATGAAGAATCTGCAGAGTCTATACAAATTTTTCATATGGAGGGGTGTTTTTATAGAGTGTAGAGGGGGGAAGTTGTGATGTATCAAACTGAAAATTAACCTTGTTACAATCTAAGCGTGTGACACATGTTTCTTAGGAAGTTTTTAATACTGAATCAAATGATACCAAAACCAAGTCAAAAGAACCTCCGAGAAAAAAGTTAGTGTCATTTTTATGTTAGCATGACTGTATTTTCAGTACAAAAGTTAAATATTACCGAAAACCAATTGAAGATAATGGTCCATTGGTGAAACTTGACATCAATGGTTTGTTTGCCGTAAAAAACAATAATCAGACCAATCCAACAAAATATCTGTGATAAATAGGTGTTTTTTTGGGAGTGGAGTTATAGTGGGATTGTTACCATAAAACCTATAAAAAAATGGTAATACCATGAAATATGGCACAAATGTGTTCTGAACTATGAAAATGAAGAATTTAAAGAATTTATACCTATAATAAAAGGCCGTTTTTATGGGTGCGGGAAAGTATAATACTTTTTTCAAAAACAAATATTGTTTCCAAAAACAAGAAACCGCCTTTACTCAAACCTACGAAAACACCCTTTCACCCTTGACATTCTTATAAATTACTTTTACTGTTCATTCTTGTAGTAAATGAAACATTTTTACCACGTTTTTTAAGGCTATCATCCTTTTCAAAGAATTTCGAAAAATAACACCACACTTTCAAATTGCTTCAAGAAAACACCCTTCCATGCAAAATATTTTTGTAGACTCTTTTGGTTCTTCATCCTGTTAATTCAGAAAGCATTTTTGCCAAGTTTCATAGTGGCACCATTTTTTTAAATTGGTTTTAGGGTAATAATCCCACTATTAACCTACCCTCCGAAAAAACACCTTTTCCACCACAGAAATTTTTTAGATACTTCTGATTATTGTTTTTTATGACAAATGAAGCATTGATGTCAAGTCTCACCAATGGGCAATTATTTACAATTGGGTTTCGGTGATATGTAATATTTACACTGAAAATACAGTCATCTTAGTATAAAAATGAAAACAACCTTTTTTTGTCGCAGGTCTCATTGACTTGGTTTTGGTATCATTTGATTCAGCATTTAAAACTTCTTTAAAAACATGTGTCATTTGTCTAGGTTGTACCAAGGTAAATTTTTCCGTTTGATACACCACAATTTCCGCCCCTCTCCCCCTCAAAAAAAACCCCTTCCATGTGAAATATTTTTATAGACTTCTTTGATTCTTCATTCTCATGGTACATGAAACGTTTTCACAAAGTTTCATGGAGGTACCAATTTTTTTTTATTCGAAGGCCTTTCTGTACTATTTCACTTGTACTATAGATAGTTGGGCTTATTAGTTAGATGACTATCGTGACCTTCTAAGACACAAATTTGTATCCATGCTTACCAATAATATAAGCATCACAATATTTATTATTCAAAGGGAATTCAGACACTTAAAATTTCAAATGCCCGTGCTAAGGCTTTTCATAATAATAGAATATGAAAAACATTTAAAACAAAATTCAATATGGAGTTGAGCTCATTTGAGCTTTTAACTTGAGTTTTTTAAAAATATTTTCCAAAGTAAATTTCAATAACTTAGGAAGCTAATAATTAAAGTCACTGGTTTGAAAATAAAACCATTTTTTATGCATATCGATAGTAAATTGGTTTTTGAAAAATCTTACTTAACTTGATGATAAGCCTCGAAATTAATTGCAATAGAAAAATTATTCGTATTTTTAACATTCAAAATTAATCTTGCTATTTAAAAGAAAAGTAAAAGTACTCACAAAAATGAACATATCGTCCCCTGATTGCAAGATCAAATTTTTACAACATAATATCTGGGCAAAAAACGGTATTATTTTCTGCAATTTTCAAGACTTTTAATCTATTTTTTTTCTACCGCAGAAAAATATAAGATATTTATGAAGTGTGAGAAATATACAAACTAAACTTTACTCTTTCTCTGGTAGCTAGGTATCTATGAACCTTACTATCTCCAAAATTTTTAAAATTGAGTTACCTAGTTCTTGCAATCAGGGGACGATTTACGAGTGCATACATAGCTGAGCAAAGTATACCAAATACCTAAGTAATACTCAATATTCAATACTATGCAATATGCAAGGAGCTAAGACTTCTAAAAAAAAAAACAAAAAAACAAAAGAAAAGAACTATTTCCAAATTGCTAACTTTTGCTGCTGGCTTAACTAAGATTATGGAATGAGTAAGTGTTAAAGTAAACTTTTCTTTATAAACAAACGTTTTTGAACTGAGAACGAGTCTATACCTGGTGCTGATTTAAAGGAAAAAGCTATTAGACCAACAACGAGTAAATTTTCTTCATAGTCGTGACTTGATTTCAAGGAAAAACACAAACCAAAACACCTCACTATAATCGTCGTTAACGATTGAAACTGAAAGATCATTACCGTCGTTGAGCTACTAAGAGAGTTAATTACAGTTTCATTATTCGTGTTAAATAAGGTAAGGCTGTATTGGCTGGCTGTGTGTAAAAAACAGAGAAAGCAGAATTCTTATAATGATATAAGTTAAATGTGGGATGGTGAGAAATTTCGTATTGGGGAATGGGAAAAGTGATAAGACCCAAGATGGCTGGATGATGGGAACAATATGGGTAGCCCATTTGGATACTCTTGATTTAGTCAAAGTTAAGCTGAAATATATTGTCAATTTACTAGATAAAAAAAAAATGCTTTATCCTAAAATTTGTTGGAAAGAAAAAATACAATTGGTTACTTTGTCGAAAACTATCTTTTAAATGTTCACTAGCCTCTTGATATCATGGGAATATACTTTTTAGTTAAAATATTTTATATTTTATGTATATACACATTCGGAGACGAATGAACAATGGCTCGATGAAGATAGAATAGATCGAACATGGATTGAAGACGTATCAACAAAGTTTCGAAGGCAGACTGAAAACTGAACTGGAACAGATTGAAGATTTATCGAAAACAAATTGAAAACGGATGAAGAATTCATCGAAAGCAGATGATTAGATCTACATAATCATTCCTTACTTAGGTACAAGCAATAGCTACAGCTGAATCCTTGGGGAAAAATTATTAAAACCTGAAAGTCCTGACTCCTTAAAACTTTTGACCAAAGTCCCCTGACATGTTTACAGCGTAAACATTTAAAGTCAGTAAGTATCACACACCTTATCAAAGGATTATGCATTGCTATTAAAATATAAAATATCCTAAGGAAATAAAAGATTAGTGAAGGAGAGACAAAAAGCATATCAAAATTGGCAGGGGACCTGTGCTCCTCAACACAAAGCTTATTTAAATCGTTGCAGTAATATGCTAAAAACAGCGATATTAGATTTCAAAAACCTTGAAGTTGAAAATCACCTTGAAGGCTTGACAGCGGGGAAATAATCCAACTACTCACTTTGGAAAGCTATAAAAACAACGAAAAACCCAAAGCTTCAAGTTCCCCCGATTAAGAAAAGCCATAATGAATGCGCTAAAAGTGACAAAGAAATAGCGATGGTATTCGCCAATTTCTTAGAGGAAACATTTAAGCTGTTCGATGGGCAAGAACTCAACGAAAATATTGACATGAAGTTTACCTCAAATGAAAGCTACATAACAAGAAATGCTTTACTTGTCGAATTAAAAAGAGAAATAAAGAAGCTTACTTCCAATAAAGCTCCAGGATATGACTTAATTATGCAGACATATTAAAAATGCTCCCTCGTAAAGGATTAATTAACCTCATTTACATAATAAATGCCACTCTAAGGTTAGAATATGTTCAGAGCCAATGGAAAGTTGCAGAAGTCGTAATGGTTTTAAAACCTGGCAAACTATCTCACGAAAAGAAGTCTTACAGGCTGATGTCGCTTCTTCCTATAATATCAAAAGTTTTTGAAAGGATACTACTCCTGCGCCTGCAGCCGATAATAGAAGAGAAGCAATTAATACCTGAACATCAGTTTGGATTTAGAAGCAAGCATTCGACAATTGATCAAGCGCAAAGAATTACTGACGTAATTGAGAGAGCTCTTGAAGAAGAAAAAATCTGTTCGACAGTCTTTTTGGAAGTGTCTCAGGCGTTTCACAAGGTGGGACACATAGTCCTCAATTTAAAAATAAGACAAGTTCTGCCTGATGGACTTAATAACATTCTAAACGGATATCTAGATAAAAGACTTTTTCGTGTTAAAAGTCATTTCCGGAATGACTATTCTAATATCAAAGAAATAGTGGCTGGAGTACCACAAGGAAGTGAATTAGGTCCAGTTCTGTACCTTTTACTTACACGCAATATACCTTAAACAGAAGACATTATCGTAGCCACGTTTGCTGTGATGATACTGCAATACTTGCAGTAGGCAAAACGATTAGCGAAGTTACAATTTAATTACAAAATGATCTTAATAATGTCAATAAGTGAACAAAAACATGGTGAACAACGCTCAATGAACAAAACACAGTCCACGTAGACTTTACGTATAAGAAAATAAAAAGATTACCCATCTTTCTAAATACCACTCGAGTTCTATTTGCAAATGAGGCAAAGTATTTGGGATGACTCTAGATGCAAAATTGAAATGAAAGCCGAAAAACTAAAAAGTAAATTAAGAGATGTGAACTGGTTACTCGGTAAATATTCAAAGCTTTGCATTGCAGGTACTTAAACCTATACCTTGTACAGGTTTAAGTACCTACGATACAAACATAAATAACTTACAAACGTTTGAAAATAAATTGCTTAGGACATTTGTAAATGCTCCGTGGTATATAAGAAACGAAGATCATCACAAGGATCTCGAGATTCCTACGGTTTGAGACGAAATAAAAAGTTTCGCGCGAAAACATAGAAATCGACTATAAGAACACCCTAGTTCAACGATTATTGACATTCTTGACGAGTCGAATTAAGTACGTCGTCTGCGAAGAACAAAACCTTCCAACTTGGTGTGGTAAACAGAAAACCGCTTTGAAACCGCGGAATAAGCAGGCATTTTCACCGGAAAGTAATCTGCAACAAGTAATTTAACTTCGTTAAAAATAAATTGCTAGATAAGTTTCAACTTAGTTGCAATCGGGAAGTGGAGGTGGTTTTAGTGTAGTAAGAATCTCACAATTCTATGAGCACGCATTTTTCGGTCCTCATAGAGCCTGATGCAGCTTTTGCACCTACCCACGGACAAAATATATTTTTTTGAAATATTTAACATTTTAAAGGATTATTTAAATATAATAAATACTTACTCAGTGTTTCTTAAAACTACCACATTGAGAAAAGAAGAAAATGTGGTTGAAGTTTGTCCCTCAAAACTTCTACAAACGAACCCTTATAGATAAAATGCATTGTAAAAATATAAAATGTTCAATATTCATAAAACTAAAAGGATCACCGTAAAAGAAGGAAGACCTAACAAACATAAATGCACTCCTAATTGATCTAAAATAGTAAGAAAACAGCCTATAAATATGTTCCATACCCGGTATATGTGTCTAACCTTTATATTCGTACACGAACTTATGTACATATCTCAATTTAGACTAGAAAACCCCCTTGTGGAATAGCAAAAAACCACCAGTTCTCGTCCACCACCACCATGCCATCGTTTGCATCAGCCACCATCATAGAACCAACACGGCAATTCAATTTCAAATTGTAATTCCCTCCAGGCCATAAATTATCATTTCGAACCTTATATAGAGGAATCTCATAGTCCCATTCATGGATGTTTTCGTTTTGGAACGATGCGATGGATGGGTTTGGGTATATGTGAGCAGGAATATTAGGACTGAGGAGTTCGGGGTACTAGTTGCCGATCTAAATGAATTGACTACAAATCATGACGGCAATAGAGGTACAAAATTTACCCCCGAAAACTTGGCAAAGACCACTTTTTGCATTGCACCCGATTCCGCATACTCAAATAAGAGTTTGTGTGTTTGTCCTTAAATTGCTACACCTGAGACATGGGGCTTATTTTTTGATATAGAGGCATCCATCGCTTCCTTATGCTAGAGCTGAGATCTAAAACTGAAGAACAGGATTCCTCTGCTACCTATACTGCTATATGTAGGTATAAATGAAGGAATGTGAACACAAAGAGATCCTTCGAATTTCCAGAGAATATTGTATGGAAATTAAATTATTGGTTATGAGCTCGAGCCACTGATTGTAGGGTTTCTAAAATACATATATAGTATGTTTGTATGTAAGGCAGGAGATTTGTATGTAGAGAGGAGTTAAATGGAGAAAAGAATTACCCTTTTTTTTTGTGTTGCCATATTGCATATGAAAGAGGTTAACTGTTTCCTTACGTACATTTATTGTGGGCTGTTGGGACAAAATTTTGTGTACTTCTAACCACAATTTGCAGAGATTTCGGAAATATGTATTTGATTGTCATAAAAAGTACGTGCAATGTGTGTGAAAAAATTTAAATTTAAAATAATGACTTTGTCGCTATGCATTAATAATTTTTAAATGTTTGGACTTAAACGATAAACAAAGTCAATCTTTAAAGAATATTTCTAAATTTTGTTTGTACATTGAGTTTGAGGAAAATCAGTTAGGTGGCTCATAGATAGATAGATGATTAAACAGAATTCAAGAAATCCTCACATTGATTTTTAATACTTGACTAGAATTGTCCAATATCACACAGCATAGTTAAGCACTGAAGGTCTAAGACATTGGTTTATTACAAAAACTTTTGGTATATCCTAGAATTTATGGAAACCTTGTTATATATATTACATTAAACAATGATCAAAGAATATTTTGCAAAATCAGTTGGGCGCCAATTAAGGCTACCGTTGAAAAAGCATCATCAAAAATTATAATTTTAAGATATGAGACATTTCAAAAGCAATTTCAATAAAAAGTTTGAAATTAAAATAAATATTTTTATTTAAAACAGTCAAATAGGCTAGGTCAGTAGCATTCAGCATTTCTTTGACATGTGTAAAGAAAGATTCTCTATGAGAAATATGGTTGTTAATATCTTTTGATAAATGAAGAAGCAAATAAATAAAATTAACTCTATCCTTAATTGCGTCGATGCCATATTAAACTTTTTAGCCTCTAATTGATTTAGTCGAAGCCTATTTTGAGCCTACCTTTGCTTACTTGAAAGTGATCGAAAAATGAGTAGGTTTGTAATTCGTTAGTAATTAGTCTTAAATAAACTGTCACAATTTTGAATTTGTCGTTCAATGTTTTCTATGTTTTTTTAATTTAAAGTTAGCAAAGGAACTTATCGCAAATCCCTAAAAACTTCTTAGAACTAATTTCAGCCATAAAGGCTAAATAATTTGCTGTTATTTAGTCGTTAATTAGTTGTGAAAAATTCAATTTGATCGTGCAATGTTTTCTAGGTTTTCTTTGGGTAAAAGTAGCTTTGCTTACTTGATATCAAGCAAGCAAAGTAACTTTCACAGATCAAAAAATGAGCAGACACTTTCGAATTTGTCATTCTATGTTTTTTTTTTTGTTAAAGTAGTAAACATTTCTTAAACTTAGATCTTGTTGCTTAATAATCTGCTATTAATTAGTCGTTAATAAGTTGTGATTGATCAAATTTTTGTCTGTGATTTTTTCTATGTTTTTTTGTGATTTGTTATTTGTGAGTGTCAGGTGATCAAAGCCACTTTCACGAATCAAAACTATAAGTGGGTGGCTAATTTGCTGTTTATTATTAATTGGCTGTGATAGTTTCAAATGTTTTGTTCAATATTTTCTAGGTTTTTTTTGGGTGCCTTTTTCCAATGTGACATATAGTTTGCGGTTTTATAATTTTCCAGTACGTAGTTTAAAAAAAATCAATTTAATCATATAATATTTTTGTGTTTTTTGTTATCAAGCTAGCAAAGCATCCAAAAAAAACATAGAAATCATTGCATGACAAATTTTAATCGTCACAACTAATTAAAGACTAACTAACTTAATTTCTTCAGTTTGTACCCTTTTTTCAGGTGCTGCTATGCCTACTTGATATCAAGAGCCCAAAAGACATTCAAAATATTGCACGGCAAATTCAAAACTTTCACAATTGATTAAAGACTAATTAACGGCTTATTATTAAGTCATAAACTATTGGATATAAGCAGTTTTTACCCCGTTTTTGAAGTAGTGCAATGCTTTATTGATATCAAATTAGCAGAGGACCCACAAAACATAGAAAGCATAGCACGATCAAACTTAATTTTTCAAAACTTATAATAAGCTAATTAAGAATAAAATAGTAAGCCATAAAGACATTTTTACAACTTTAAGAGATATGCCTAGTTAGCAAAGAACCAAACAAAAAAGTAGAAAACATTGAACAAAAAATTTAAGATTTTTACTACTAATTAACAGCAAACAATACCTCCAATCCAGTTTTCACTTCCTGAAAGTTATTTTCCTAACATGCTGCTGCACATAAAAAACAATTCACCCTTTAAACATAGGAAAAATCACATGACAAATTAAGGTAAATAACGATTTATTATTTGAAAATTATTTTTAATAAATATAACGTTTTAGGAGTTTTTACCAATTAAAAAAAAAAAATAAAAAATAGGAAAACATAGAACGACAAATTACCGACCAATTGAGGCCGTGAGTGCAAAAGTGGTGCAACCCACTTCTTTTTACCTAATTGTTCATCTTTAATAGTTGTTAAATAATATTTAATTTGAGATTATAGGAAGAAAAGTAAAATTTTAAAAAAGTTCATATATTTCGGAATTAAGAATTTTGGCTTGGATGTCTTATGATGCACAAATGTAAAAATGCGAGACAAAAGTATCAATTTTGTCAAAAAATTGGTGACACCACTTTGCACCCACGGCCTCAATTGTCCTTTTACCCATTTTTCAATTCATGGAAATTGCTTTGCTTGCTTTTGCACTAAACAAAAACAAATCACCCAAAAATACATAGAAAACACCACACAACGAGATTATATATGTAAGAGCTAATTAAGGACTTACTAACGAACAAAGTATTAAGTTTTAAAAGTTTTTGCCACTTTTTGAAAAAAAAACATAGAAAACATAGAAAAACATATTTAAAACGACAAATTACCCTTCTTTCCATTTTGCGATCCATGAAAGTTGATGTCGAGTTAAAAAAGCACCCAACTAACATAGAAAGATAATTTTGAAATTTTCTCATTTAATTAACTACTAATTAACGACAAACTATCCACCAACTAATTTTTCTGTGATCTGTGCAAGTTACTTGGCTAATTTGATACTTATTCAAATAAGTTTTAAGAAGTTTTATAAAAAGAAATTAGAAGTCTGTGGTTTTTGGTTGGTTTTTGTAAGTTTTTCTGCAAAATTTTTTGAAACCATTAACTTCCATAGAAAATCGAAAATCCAAAACACTTTTTTTTTCAAAGTAAAACTGTCAAATTCGACTTATTTTCCACACCAAACATATTGAAAAGTGACCAGTGTGGCATGAATAAATTAACTTTGGTTATTGTTCAATATTAAAGATTTGAAGAATTTAGCCATTGTCACCCATTTTTAATTTAACATTTAAAACAACAATAACAACAACAGAAGTTGTGAAATTCACGTAAAGACTATTTAACTCATTAAAGCTCCAAAATCGGCCTAACTTCTTCGTTTTTATTGGCACATCAGAACACACGGTGCCATTGAAAACCACTTTCTGTAATACAGTAGCAGGGAATTTTGCCAACCATATACAGACCTACATACTTAGGCAGAGGGATAGGTACACGACACGGTTAATTCAAATTACTTTCATGTTCTCTGGGATCTTTTACACCTTTAATGAAGTTTCAATTTTTTTTTTCTGTATTGGTTGTCGGAGGATCCGGAGACTTAATATCATGTTAACATTTCACGTAGAGTCGCGCCATAGCGGCTCCTTCATCCTGGTCCTGTGTCGCGGTGCGATTGCATAAATTGCATTCTTTTGGGCTTGTTAATGCCGAATTTATGCGACTTTCGCTCTGATGTCTGCAGTATTGCATCGATGTTGGAGTTTGAAGCAGGAGCGTGGTTTCTTCATCGTGCGTTGTTTATCGACACGACGAACTTAATTTTGGTATAGGAGTTTGGTGGTTTGGCTGTCCTGTGATATGGTTGGCTATACTATATGGTGTATTGGTATAGCTCGTGGCTGGCTGGTGGGTCCTCGATTTGCTATTGGAGTGTATCGAATCGACTTTGCGGAGCTATACCTACCTATGTCTCGATGTGGACCTCTTTGCCAGCCAATTTGGATAATTAGCTCGAATTTAAAGGTTTCCTGCTTTTATCTGATCAATTAACTGAATACGATGAAGGTGGCACATTGCCGGTTTGTCCAAAAAGGTAATGTGGCAAACTACTGTCATGCATTGTTATGGTATTAATTACCGATCTGGTATCGTTAAACATGCGGGGTGACATGCAAAGGGTCAGTTAATTTCTCTTTTGAAATTTTCATGAGAAAAATCTAGTTATAGGTACTGTAATTAGTAGATGGAAATTAGAGCCTTCAAGAAACAGTATTTGGGTAGTTTTCAGAAGACTGAGTTTGCAAATCATTTTGTATGCAAAAGGTTAGATTTTTTGTAAACCCTCATAACGGGTGGCAATGGTGCAGTGGAAGTAGTGCTTGACTACTTACCTAAAGATGGGGATTCAAGCCCTACTCTATAGGCAGCATTCTTTTCTATATTTCCCCAGCTTACAATGTGGGATTTAATGTGATTGTAGACACTTTAATCTAAATTCACTGTGCCAAATCTTTCCTATTTTCCTACTCCCTGTGCCATGCAAATCAGACTTCATTTAAAAAGACCTTAAGTCATACAGGCATATATGTCTTTTTAATAACGGGTGATTTTTTAGCTGGTTTGGTTTTGGCAACACTGGTTTTGACAGCTGACGTGTGTTTAGTACCTTGTGTCACTGTCAAACAGCTTCAGTTTGGTTTGCAATTTAACCATGGATCGTCTTACAAATGAACAACGCTTGCAAATTATTGAATTTTACTATCAAAATTCGTGCTCGGTTCGAAATGTTCATCGCGCGCTGCTTCCATTTTATGGTCGGCATTCTCAACCTTCTGAGCAGTCTATTCGGAAGATTGTGACCAAATTTCGCACCAAATTTACTTTGTTGGACATTAAACCACCAACACGTTTACGTACTGTGCGTAGTGAAGAAAATATTGCGGCCGTATCAGCTAGTGTGACAGAAGACCGCGAAATGTCGATTCGGCGCCGTTCCCAGCAGTTAGGCCTTTGTTACAGCACTACGTGGAAAATTTTGCGGAAGGATTTGGGCGTAAAGCCTTTTAAGATACAGCTGGTGCAAGAACTAAAGCCAGCCGACCTACCACAACGCCGAATTTTTGGTGAATGGGCTCTTGGAAAGCTGGCCGAGGATCCGCTTTTTTATCGAAAAATTGTGTTCAGCGATGAGGCTCATTTTTGGTTGAATGGGTACGTAAATAAGCATAATTGTCGCATTTGGAGTGAAGATCAGCCAGAAGCATTGCAACAGCTACCAATGCATCCCGAAAAAGCCACTGTTTGGTGCGGTTTATGGGCCGGCGGCATTATTGGGCCATATTTCTTCAAAGATGATGCGAATCGCAGCGTTACTGTCAATGGTGAACGCTACCGAGCGATGATAACAAACTTTTTTTTGCCCGAAATGGAAGTTCTTGACTTGCATGATATGTGGTTTCAACAAGACGGTGCCACATGCCACACAACACGCGAAACAATGGCGCAATTGCGAGGCGAGTTTGGTGAACAGTTAATTTCACGTTTCGGGCCGGTCAATTGGCCGCCTAGATCGTGCGATTTGACACCATTAGATTATTTTTTGTGGGGGTATGTCAAGGCTAATGTCTATAGGGACAAGCCCGCTTCGATTGACGCACTGGAAGCCAACATCCATGCATTCATTCGTGAGATACCGGCCGATATGTGTGAAAGAGTATGCCAAAATTGGACTCAGCGGATGGGCTACCTGAGACGCAGCCGCGGTCAACATTTGCATGAAATTATCTTTAAACATTAAATTGCAAGGTTCAAACTATCGATTCAAATAAATATTTCATTCATTTTTTCGAATTTTTTGTGTTTTTTTTTTTTAAAGTTCTAAACCTCTTAAAAAATCACCCGTTATAACCAAAATGAAAAATTTTTTGATGAAACAGGCTTTTATATTTTCTTCTCCGCTTTTCTCCAAATATGTTAAAAAAAAAAATATTAAAGATTTGTCCATAAGAGCAAGTTTGTGAAATCCAATCGTAAATTTTATTCCGTTCTCGAGTAAGCAATTAAAAAAAAATTGTTATACCCCCATATTAAATGGGATATCAAATTTAATGGAAACTCATTTTTGTATAATTTAATGAATAAGTTTCCATTAAAAATTGATATGCCATTCAGTTCAGGATTTACAATTTATTATAGGTAGGTATACCTACCTTCATTTATATATTCATGTGCTTAATTTAATTGAATACAGAAAACAACAAAAAAGAGCTTCGATTTTTTTTTTTTTAATAACACAACAACTGAACTTACACGTGAATTGTTTTAATATAATTACATTACCCTACTACCTTAATTAAACTATCAGTTTAAAGTCTGCTACATTTATAGCCGAATATATAAACCAACCCCTCACCGTTTGTTGGCTTCATCGCCATACCTTGCAAACATGGTCATCACTTGATCGCCTTGTAACTACAGCCACTGAACCCAAATTGGTCATTATATTGAAATGGCAGTGAAAATGAGTCTATGGCGCATTATTGGGTAAATTTCATTCAATTAAATAAAATTGTTTTAATTAATTGTTATTACCGTATGGATACATGTATAATAATGTGTATTTATATTATATAAACACCTGTGTGTGTGTGTTAATTCCAATGCCTGGATATGATTTTGCAAAGTGATTCTCTTGCTTCTTCTATATCCTGCTTACCCACTTAACCAATTTACACACTGTTGCTCCTGTTGTTGTTGTTATATATGTGTGTATGTAGATATTTCGTGGATATATAGTGTGTGTTGCGCTTAAATATAAACAAGCACACGGATAATATGTGTCTGAGTTATTATATTAATTATTATGAAATCATAATAAAATGTTAATTTAATTTATACGATTTTATTTAATATTTAACATAAATAATAATTAAATTGTTGATGTGTGTACCAAACTTTAAAAAAAAAGGAAACAAAAGAACAATGAGGATAACTAAAAGGTTATCAAAATGGGTAAGCTTAAACCGTAATTCATAAATTTGAACTATTTAAAGCAAAATTGAAAAAAACATTGTTGAATTCGAGTAATCGAAAATTAAACATCATCTAATTTGCATTACAATTTTTGTTAATCTTACTTTAAATTTCTAAAACATATTAGAATAGTTTTTCCCATAGAAATTCTGACTGACTACCTAACCTCAAGTGTTTGGTTACAACTTTAATTATTATTTTTGTAGGTACTAGTTTTTGTTGAACCGAGTTTGAATCCGAGTTCTGCTAATTTTACCTTAGTTCTGATTTCAATCGGGATTTTGTCATTCGGGGTTTCGGCCTTCGGAATTTAAGCATACTCAGAGATTTCATACCCAAACTACTTAAAAGATTGGCTGGTGATATAGGGCGAAAGCTATTAAAGCTAGTCTGCAAAAATTAGCTTTTTTTTCGCCTTCAAATATTTTTTTGAATTTATGACAGATTTAATTCAATTTATCTGAATCCAAATCTGGTTTCAGAAAAATTCTAACACGCCCAGTTTGTTTTAATTGATTTTTGAAAAACGTGAATGATTTGCAGAAAAGAGCTTTCTAAGATTAGGTTGTCCTGGCAAAAAAAATAAAACTTCTATGACTATCCAGCTCAAATTTGGAGCACTTGTTCCACATAATATTAGTTTTCACATGATACTAGATTTATCTTTATTCTTCAATGTTTACTCACAATAAACTGTTCTTCAAAAAAAAGCAAAAGAAACTAAAAAAATCCGTAGTTTTTACGACTTACACTGTAAACAAAAACTTCTTATTTGGAAGATAGTGGAACTTCTCTTCAATATTCATAAAGTCGAGTATATAGAGAACATTTTGACAAGAGAATTAAGAAACAAAACGTTCAAGCGTTTTAAAATCCAAAACGATTTCTTCCATTGCTTAATTTCACTGATAGTACAGTCAAACTAGGTTTTGACATCACAAAAATTTTTCTTTTCATATTATTATTCCTCAAAGTCTGAATTATAACAGACAAAATTATCGTATTCCCGCTACCAACACTTCCCAACCCATTTGACCAACTCTATTTTTAAAATTGATTTATTTCAATACCTATTGGTCGGGAAGAAAAATGACTTACAATTTTAAACAATTGTTGCTATAAATCCTGCTCTCTGCAGTTAGACTCATAAAAGATCCAAAGCGTCAAACTTTACAAAACATCACTTTTTAAATTTTTTTAGTGACTTACTTTTGGAAACTTTGTTGTTCAGAGAATAAAATAAATTTCGGAAAAAATCAAATTGATTTAGAAAGATGAAATACAGTTCTTTAAGATCTCTTTAATTGTTTTACAAAAATATATTTATTTATTTTATATATATAAAAAAGGGTTTTTGACATGTTTATGTTGAAATATCTCAAAAACGTGACGTGCCAGAGCAATTTTGACTTCGTTTTCGAATTCAGCATGTCAAAATCTATTAAGAAAGTATGGTTTTTAATTAAGGCGATTTTCGTGGCAGACCAGTGATATCTACGGATCGTTATTTATAATCACACCAAGTGGCGTATCTGTATCTTAGACCGTTTCAATTTTATTAATACTTTCAGTTTTGATTTTGATTAAGTTAAAACGTATGTTTTATGCAATATTCGAACATATAGTGGCTCACGGTGCAAATGGCCCACCTTTAACCAAGTTCTTTTTCTTTGAAAAACTGTAGGAAATGAAGTAAAATAAAAACAAAAAAACATTCACTTCTAATAGAGTATTGTATTTTTGTTTTAAAGACATACAAAAAATATAAGAACTATACTGGAAAACAAATAATAACATAAAATTACAAAATAAGGTAATGATTTCATCTCATAATGAAAATGGCCCAGTCAAATTTTAGTTGTAAAAAGGTAAGTAAACGCGTATTGAAATCTTATTTTTTTTTTATTTTCTGAGAATCCTTTGTGTCTTATGACTTATTTAAGGCGTTTTGGAACTACCTCAAATAACTTTATGGTGTAATTAGGGCTTATTTCACCCCGTTCCTCCAACAATACTTTTCAAGTTAGTGATTGGTGGTGGGATCTTGATCACCCTGTGCAAAGCCATTCCCTATTAGCTTCAGCCAACATCTTCAGAACATTGTCTTGATAGAGTTTAAAAGTGTTCCAATTTGAAGAATTTCAGCAGTATTTTCAAAATTGATATTATAAAGTGTATATACAAAGCTAAATCAAATGGCTTTAAATTTTTTGAGTTTTTGGTTGTGAGTTTCAGCTTCTGAAAAAGTCACGCCTCGTGCCCGCTGCACACATATGCATTCATATCCATTTTTCACATTAGCTACTTCGTGTTTATAGGAACGATATGTAAGTGTTGCCGTTGTTCTTTAATATTTGTTTCTGATCAATTTACTCTAAATGAACAAATTGTTTACCTACCGCTTTTCTATATGTAGTTGGCTATAGTACGATAATAGTACGAATACGCCACAGTGTACCATTTTGATAAAACGAAAATACGTAGATTTTAATTGTTATTTATTTTATATTTTCTTAATAGTCGGGAAGGTTACTGTAAGATAACCTATCTCATCGGGTCCATGCAAAAAAAGGATTCCAACCGAGAGTTTAGTTAAAACATTTACAAAACTACAAGCTTTGTCTTTTGGAAATGGTTGCATAATGCACTTTATTTTAGGCATTTTCTAACCACCAGATAAAACTTTTCTGAAAAGTCAGCAGTATATACAGCTTCACTACTTGGGGGAAGGGTCTTACCGAAAAAATTAACTGTATGAGTTCTAGTACCAACATTTAATACAAAATTGGCACAAAATTTCTTTTTGTTTGATTCTGACCTTTTCTTGGAATGAAGTTCCCAAAAAATATTACCTACCAGTTCTTTTTTCGAATTCGAAATTCTACTATTTAAATTTAACGTTAACGTAATTCTGATAGAAAATGGTTTGATAAATTTAAAGAAGGACATGTTTTTTTCCTTTTTCAATTACCTGTGCCTTACCTTCTTAAAAATACTCGTATGAAATACATATATTACTATTTGTAGACCAAGTTGAAAACTATTTTCATTTTTTTATTTTATTTTTATATGAATTACTTGAAAAATAAAATGCACGACTTGCTCTTATGTTCAAGGCGCTGAGTGTATAAGAAAATTATACGTAAATATATCAACACGATATTTAAAATAGCTTAAGCAAAAAAACTTAAAAACTAATTTTCTATATACCAAATTCTTAAAAATTTGTTAAAGATAACTTTTGGTATGCAAATCTTAAGTATTAATTTATCTGCACAATACAAATTAAATTTCCAAAAAATGGCTAACCGACTTTATCGAATTTTCAAAAAAATTAAACTTTTTTAAAAATTCAAAAACTTTTTTTTTGAAAATGTTGATATGTTGTTTTTATTACTACTATTAAAAGTAGCTTTATGCAAACTTTTAAATTTTTTATTAAATCGCACAAATTTTAGCATACTTACAGAAAAAAATTTATAAAAATCGGAAAAGCCATATAAAAATAAAAACAATATTTTCCTAAACGGTCTTTTATAATTTTAAAATTTTGGTAAAAATAAACAAATAAACAAATTTTTGAAATCAGAATACTAATTTGAAGAAAATCAAATATAACAAAGAAGGGTTCTTTGGGAGTTAATATTAATAGCCATTTTTTGAAAAATAAAAAAAAAAATTATTGAATTACTTTTAAGAAAAGTTGTGGAGCTATTTTTTTAGAAAAATAAGATTTTGTTAAATTGTTAAGAAGATTGTATGGCAGGTACCGTTATTTTTAGTTAAAAAAAATAAAAAATGACTGGCCAGAATCACCAGAAACCACTATGTAACAATTAAAAAAAAATCGATCAAGCCGTTTTGGCTGCAGCCGAAAGAGAGACAGAATTGTGAAATCCAAAAATGCATAAAAGTTTCCAATATTTTTTGCTTAATTGAAGAACGAAACGTAAACATTATGTTGATCGCAGACATAATGAAATGAAATTCAGACCAAAAACGGTGATTGAACGTTCAATAATGTGTGAATATAGGATTGCCTTCTCCAAAATCTGTTAGCTTTTAAAGCTTGGATTAAATAAATATTTTTGAAAAGGGCCAATATCCTCCTTTGAAAATTGTAAAAATATAAAATTTGGTCGAAAAATAAATGAGTTGAAAATCATTAAATATTAATAGGTATACAAAAATCAATTACATATCATCGATTTTCTGTCAAAACCACGTAAATCGGTTTTGAAAAAGAAATTGGAAGACACAAAAATCGTTTTAAAAATTAATTAAATGGTATTCTTAGACCGTAAAAGGTTTTGAAATTGATTGATGGAACCAAAAGGAAAGTGCATTTATATCGATATTTTTTGAATAAAATTGAAGCGTTCGCGCTCTCACCAACATTTTAAAAATCATCAAAACAAAAACTGGTAGCTAATATTTTTTAAGAAATCCGCAAAAAAAAATTGGTAATATTTTTTAATATTTTTGAGACCAGTTAAAATTTACTCCAAGAGAAGCCTAAAACCAACCAAAAAATAGAAATCCTGTGAGGTATTCCTTTGATAAATTCAGATTTCAATCTAATATTTAAGCAATGAATTGAATGGTGGATTCCAATTTGATTTTTGTTTTGTCACTCTCGTTATTTTATTATAATTTTGTATCTGTCATTATTTCTTGATCCACTATTAGTTGACAAAATTGGACTTCATGAATATGCAAATTCTTTTTTAACCGCTTCCTTTATATTTTGGAGAAATTTTCCATCGTTCTCATAGTCGAAATAATTCAAACCGATGAAGTACCACCCATCATTATGACCAGCGTTGTCATTGCCTCGTTTAAAAAAAGCACAATCGCCAAAAAAATGGAATATTTAAAGTTTTCCACTTCATAAATGATGAAATTCAAAAATCATAAATAGTAAGAAATCGATTTTCAGTGCGTTCAGATTTATTAATTCGATGTCTTAATTTTAGCACACAGCAATTATAAAATGTAAGGCTTAATATCGCTAGTTCAATGTGAAAACTACTCACCAACTACCAAAATAAACTTTAGAACGAAATAAGGTTCAAACATACTTTTTGAAGCTGAAAAGTCACGTTTCGCAAATTTTGAAATAACGTTCCCGGGCATACTTTTCAATAGGTTAATAAATGCCTTGCAAAATGAGACTTTTTGGATAGAGGAAACGCATTTCGTTCTCATTGTCTTTAAAATATTTTTCTGTACTCCGGGAGTTTAACCTTTTGACCAACGGTATTAGGACTTTGATTCAAAAATTTTAAATTGTCAAAACCTAAAAATATCATCTTTTTTTACGTTCATCACCAAACCGATTTTCAAGTTGCCAAATCAAATTACAAATCGCCTGTTTTGCGACAGATCGCCACATCAGACAACCTTGGTCATGACCAGGGGTTTTGAGAGATGGTCACTTAATATTAAGCTAACACAATAAATGACAAAAAGACAACTATTCTATTTATTCATTTTAATCGTTACTAATTTTTGCATTGACTTTCTTATTGAAAAGAAATTAGTTGATATGTATACCTAAGCACTTTACTATAAAATATGAAGACCACTATTCTTCCTAACATTTTCTGAATAATCACAGTAAAATAACATCCGGATGAACTTCATGAGCCAAAACTACATCCAGTTTAACTCATCTGTAAGAAAAAAACAAATCAAAAAAAATATTATTATGTTACTACATTTACAAAACGAAGACAGATATTTCCTTCAATATGAAAAAAAAATACAAGGAACTTTTTATCAGCCCCAAGCACTTGAACAAATGAAAAGCCGCCTGCTGCACAACATCCACAGTCCATAAAGGACAATCATCGGAAGAAATAAGTCAAAAGGCCGCAACGCACGAACTGGTCGCACAATGCATTGTTTTCGGTTTACCTACCTACCTATGTTGTTTTTTTTTTTTTTTTTTTTGTGACAAAATTTTCGACTGTGCAGTCTTCCTCTAGCTTCGTCCATAAGGAACAATGTAATTTGCATTTATGAATAATATAAGAGAGGATGCCCAGATAATTCATGGGTTTAAGTTGCATGCTCTAGCTCTGTGTCGTGATGCCATTCTTCAGGCATTTTTCAGCACATTTTTAAATACTTCACAAAATGCTATTTTTATTCATTTGTTGTAAATATGAAATTTAAGTTAATTTTGGCAAATTCTATAAATGTTTAAATTTTGAATACTGGCATTTATAGGGTTTGAACTCTACTTTACTAGCATAATTATATTCTGATAGGTTCAGTTCTTATAATTTGCACTGTAAATCTGTACATAAGTTCAACATATAGTGCGCTCTTGGAAGTTCTTTTAAGATCGACTTTTTTTTATGAATATTGATGAAGGGAAAATGATGACAAAATGTGCTTCAATTCTGAACCTAGATGCCATTAATGTTAATTTGAATGGTTATGACACAAAAGTATTTTATTTTAGTTACCTTTAAGGTAAAAGATGGATACATCTGTATGCATGTGACTGTGACCGACGGCGGCGACACACGCCCAATTTGTTAGTACCTCACCTGAGAAAATCGTGAGTCAGTTTTTACATATACCGAGTACCGTTTATGTTTTTTTTTTTTCAAAACTCAAATATGCCGATATAAGAAAATGAAAAAAATGGAATAAAATTAAAAGATCTTTTTTTGAAATTATTGTTTAGATTCACTAGGCATACTAATACGGTCTTTAACTTCAACTTAAATCCAAGCTCTTTTCATATAGATAGTCCCCAATCGATACGAAATTAAAATATGTAGTTAAGGGAAAATTTTGTTCCTTCATATATGAAAAACCGTATTTTTGAAATTGGAATTCACAAGTTAAAAATGGAGGAAGTTAGTATCTTTCGGACCTTGTGACCACTCGTGAATCACGTGTTGTTTTTTGTTTTTCATGGTCAAGTTGTTAGAGGATACTGGTAGAGAGCATGACTGCCATAGATCCGTGCGCTCACGCACTGTAAGGACACCCTGATGTTCCATAAAAACCAGAACAAAAACAGTGAAAAAAACAGAAAATCTTGTAGTGGGAAATGATTTTTTCCCAAAAAAAAAATTTTGCACCAATAAAGAATATTTGAAGCTCATAACATACAAAAGACACACTTGACACCTGCTAAATTTTCATAGTCGCACAGAAACTCAACCATAATCAAAAGCTCTGACAAAATAATGAAAGGTATGAAACATTGCAGCGATGTTCGAGTAGGGCTGTCCACGATAACAGAAAAGTTTTCGGAAACCGAAACGATACCGAGACGATACCAGCTCTAAAGCATCCGAAACGATACCGAGACGAGAATTTGTTATACGAGACCAAACGAGACTTCTTGGATTTTGACAATATCGAGACGATTCTTACAAAAGAATCATTTGGTTTGGTATCGTGACCAGCCCTACGTTCAAAAGATGCAAATGTTTCCATTATTGTTCTACCACCTATCGTTTTTAACGTTCTGTTTCGAATTCTTTCCAAGAGACAAAAATGGGTCTTAGCACCTGCTCAAATATGGGAGTTTTACTCAAGCTTCGGACGAGTTATAGCTTTATAGATGACAGCTAGATCCGAAGGAGAGACAAATTTCTTACATCTTCGAAGAAGAAACCTAAATATTTCGCAGCATTTTTTGGCAACGTCAAGTATTGTTTCGCTCCACAGAAGGTGGTTTGTGATGCAAATGCCCTGAACTGAAAGCTGTTCGGTTTCCTCGATGCAAGTACCACTCATGAATAGCGACATAGGGGGTGGATTTCACTTTAACAACAAAAGAAAGCATTGGATTTTTGAAGCATTCGATTCTACGTGGTTTTTTGTTCCCAATTGGACAATGCTGTTGAGATTAGAATTTAATGAGCTTATCATACGTTGCTATTTGAACAAGGAAGTCTTGAAACAGATATAAAATGCTGAGGTTACAATTTTATAGATTAGAAATTTCAAATAGAAGATAATTTATATTTAAGAAGAGAGTCGGAGACAAAACGGAGCCTTGGGGTACACCAGCATTTATTTTATGAAAATCAGACTTGAAACCATCCAACACGACTTTTATTGAATGGTCCGAAAGGTCATTTGAAATCCAATGAAGAAGAGATTCATCGATACCAAATGCATGCTTTTTCGATAAGAGAGCTTAATGCCAAACTCTTTTTAACGCTTTTGAAATATCAAGTCAAATAATCTCACTTTCTCCAAAAACGATATAAAGATTTGTTCCACTGCTCGGTTAGATATAATATCAGATTGCCAGGACCTATTTCTGCGAAAGTCATACTGCCGGTCATTAAGAAGCTTTCGTTCTCCGAGATATTTCTTAAGCTGATAATTTATCTTGGAAAGAAGGGACGTAAGCAAAATTGGACTTTAGTAAGAGGGAGAAGAAGATTTACCTTTTTAAGGGACAGGCTGGACAAATGCAGTTTTTCATCTACTCGGAAAGAGACCAGTAGAGTAGGACAGATGGAAAAGCTTATAAAGTGGCTTTGCCAGCGTTGAAGAACACCTTTTTAAAACAATAGGAGGTATACTATCCAGGCCAGCAATTTGTGTATATCAAGATCTTTTAGAACTCGAGAGAAGACTTGTTCCATGAAATCATAAGCACTCTCAAGTACAGAAAGAGTCATGAAACTCTCTGGCCAGTGTGAAATTACAGGAAATTGCAAGCAAATTGGCTTTATCTCTTGAGCTAACAAAGAAAATGGCATTGAAGATGAGTATTGGAACCGAAGACAAGGTGGTATTTCTAATGTTTTTACAAATGACCAAACAAAAAATCCGCAAAAAGAATTAAGTTTGTGACCATATCTACACTGGAGTCTACGTCTCTATCGAAGAAGCATAGTGACCACTTTAAGTCCCTGAAGAAAGTGTCCCACTTGACTTTCTCGTATTGTCAAACGGTTCTCCTATAGGTTTTTTTTCTATATCTGGATTTTGATGGCACGAGAATTTAGCAGATATAACACAATGGTCTGATAAGCCTAGAGGAGATATAAGGGTCAGAGGTTAACTCTTGATGTGATACTTACTTTTGGTAAATGTTTGGCATTGGAGAGGTGTGATCTCAATAGTTGATGATGTGGTTTGGCTTAAGCGTATCCTCAATGCTGATTTATAAAAAAAAAAATCATATCAAGCTGTTCTATTCCATTTGTTGAAAAATCAATTCTTCTTTTCCTAGATATAAAAAGGAGAAAACATAATTTTATTTTCATATCAATATTGAATATAATTACTTACCAAAAACCCTCTTTTAAAGATTTCAAGAGTTCCAAAAATTTGTTTAGTAGGTTTTGAGATCGCATCAAAATCTTCTCGAGTTAAAAAGTTTATCTCCAAATGATATAACCACACGTTTTGAGTTCAATTCAAACTGGGGCCGAATTTCCACCTCAATGATCGAGTGAGTGCCATCAGTGATCAAATGAACGAGTTACCACTTCAAATTTTATAATACTAGATTGCTCGAAAGTGGGCGCTAATAGCTGATTTAAAATGACACATTCGCGTTCGCGATACGTATGTTACATTTAAGAAGCATTACGGATGCGTCGAGATAAAACAAGAACAGAATTCAACCATTTTTTTTCTACACAAGATGGCCACATGCCTAAATTGCAAATCAAAATGTCAAAACGCTTGAAAATTTGAATAATTTCTACTTTTGCGTTGCAGCCGCTTACGTTACATTGGTTCGTGTACTTACTAATGGATGCAAAATCGTAACATAATGCTCAACGCGTCATTGTAAACACTAAATAGAAATTCCTATGCCTGAACTTTTGCGTTGACAGACAAATCTTTCAAAGCAAAGCCCAACGCGCCATTGTAAATCAGCCATAAATCAGGCATAATGCTAAACTTACATAATCCAGTCACGTACAGCTCGATAATCGCTGATTTATAAAGACGCGTTCGCGTTCGCGATGTGTATGTTACATTTAAGAAGCGTTACGGACGCGTCGAGATAAAACGAGAACAGAATTCAACCTTTCAACCATGGCCACATGCCTAAATTTAAAATTGAAATGTCAAAACGTACGCAAAGGTAGAATATTTTCTACTTTTGGGTTGCAGCCGCTTACGTTACGTTACGTTGGTTTGTGTACTTACTTATGGGTGCAAAATCGTAACATAGCGCTCAACGCTTCATTGTAAACACAAAACAGAAGTTCCTATGAATGAACATTTCCGTTGACAGACAAATCTTTGAACGCAACGCCCAACGCGGCATTGTAAATCAGCCATAACAGATGCGGTAATTCAACCAATGATTTGAGTTTGAATTAAAAATGTCTGTTTCTGTTCACATTGAAAAAAAAACAAACTCGCTGATCTTAGTTTTAGGTTAAATTCAAGTCAAGCTAGTTTGAATCAAATACCCTTTATAAATTCCATTCAGCACCGTCAAGACATTTTTTTTTAATTAATATCATACAAAAATCCCATTCGGTTATTGATAATTCTGAGCAACTTTTCGTTATTAAATTTGTACCCCCAAAATTTAAAAATCAGAAAAATTCATATTTAAAAACTGTTCCATTCAATTCGTTATATTACACAATAATTTATTAAATTTCCATATTTAATAATAAATATTAAAAAAAAAAATCATTGACTATATTGAATATAAGAAATATTTAATTTTATTCTTTTCAATGCAACAAAAATGCTAACTTCTTTGTTCGCTGGAAAATCAAGAGAAATTCAATTGAGGAACTGGTAAATTAACGGTTTCAGAGAACTACATGAATACCAACCAGCATGCAGGTTGCATTCAAAAGTATAGTAACTACATATAGTAGTAAATATACACACCACATAAAATTCCAGCCCTTCAGCTCCAGGACAGTTGTGCTGACTTATTCACACAGGCAGCGAATCCTCCTCCGAGAGTGCCCTGATGCTATATACATACATATGACGTCTAGGCACATGATTTTCAATGAATAGGGCTATAATGAGGACAATTGGCGATATATATCGTGCGTGCTATGGCAGCAGCCATCATCAGTAGTATACGAGAACCAAAAAGCCAAGCCTATATCCTAGGCCATCATCATCATCATCATCATCATCATCATAAACCAACTCTCGCTCCCGCACTGAAAGAGCATCACACACATCGCACAATCAGTGGGAATTGAATCCGTATTCTGTGGATCAAGAAATTGCCACCGCAATTTGTCAGTTCTGTTGGAAAAGCCTGAAAGGAGCCAATCAAATGCTCCTCTTTGTCATCGTTTGGTTTTGCTGTTTGTATAATATTTCTGAATATAAACGTAAGGAGCAAGTTAAAAATACAACAACAACATCAAAAAAAAAGCCCACAAGGACAATCATTAAAAATGTTGATCTATAAAAGGAGCACCAGAGGATTTTTTTTTCATGTACGTTCAATGAATTAAGTGACAGCTAGAAGTTCGCTAACCCCAATAAGGTCGAACGTTACTACATATACCAGAGGCCAACACCTCAACATGCCACTGGGAATATATACGCGCAGCACTGCCAACTCGACGCAACGACGCATCACGCCACCCTACCGGCTGCATCTATTGACGCGTGTAGAATTCCCAACTTGACCATTTTTGCACTTTTTTCTCTGATGCACCAGCTCTAGCCTAGCCATTGACGTTTTACGGTTTAGGAGGTACATAGCGCTAAATAAAGTCATGACATTGAGCACTTGGCATGCTAGTATATCGGAAATTAAATCAAAAACCGTTTTGCCTCAGGAGAGTTGATCATTATCCCCGGACCCCAACTCCAACTCGTGGTGTGTGCTCGCTGCTGGGACCCATTGCTCTTCGGTTAAGTTGGACATAGGCTTCGCCTAGTAAAGAAATCCCAATCAATTAGTTTATCTTTTCGGTTACACCTTTAATGAGACATCCGTGGCATGAGATCGTGTCCAACCGAACGAAGGAGTGAAGTCGCATATTTGATGACCATCTTGGGCCGACTATATATCTGCAAAGCGATGTGATGGTGATGGCCATTGGCAATGGGCTGGAACGGGCGCATTTGCGATGCGATATGGTGTCTCAATGTCTGTGATGCTGCGATGATGATCCACTTCATGGTTTGTGGTTTCCTATTTTGTGCATATTCGGCGTCCACAGAGTTGCATTTAGGTAAAGTGATGATAGAAGGTATAAACGCGCGGCAATTGCTATAATGATGACATGGCCAGAAGATGGACATGCTGTTTGTTTTTTGATTGAGTGGTGCGTTGATTGGGAATAACTATTAGGTATGATTGCAATAATAGTGCACATACATTATTGAGCGGTACCATGTGGTGTGGTGTGTTATTAATATTTCTTAAGAGGAGTTCTTAAACCACAGAAAAGGTACACGTTCCTTATTTATCTATGTGAGCTATGTCCAATGGCAAAGATACTTTAAAATAATTAGTTACTTAAAATCCATCAGCCGTAATATAAAATAGGCAATAGAAACAGGATTTACCACGATATCTAGAAAACAATGATCAAGAAAGAAAAAATCTCTATCGAAAACAAGAATATAAAAAGCATAATCTCGAATTACAAAAATCTAGAAAAAAAAAATCTCTAATGCAAAAAATCTAAAATAAATAATATAATTTTTGAGAGAATAGTTGGATTCGTGACTGCAAAAACCATTAATTTTTCAAAAAAATTGAATTTAAGCTCATGAAATTATACAAAAGAATGATTCATAACACTTTTTTGTATGAAAAACAAATTTTGAGAAAAGCACGCCAAAACGCTCAGTGCTCAGTGGTAGTGTGAAAGATGTGGAAAGGTGTGGAAAAGATATCAATAATCATTTGTAACGTTTGCGCACGTTTTTTTTTTTTTTTAAATCTGCTGCTCTAACAAAAAAGTGTAGAGCAGCTATGAGCTAAAATTTATACGGTCTAGATTTTTTGAAAAATAAAAAAACTTACTGTATTCTCGATATTTCCAAAAAATATTTGAATGTCCCTTTTCCATGGCTACTTTAGCCACTGAAATTTTATATCCACATCGTAGACTCTTTCAACAAATAAGGAAGGCAAATATTTCTAAAAAACAAAAATACACTTTGTGGTGCAACAGCTCGTGCAGAGCCAGTGCCTAGTGACTCACAACTCTCAACCATTCCTGTATGAGTGTCAGTGTTGCCCCCCCCCCTAAGTGATCAAAAATGTAGTGTTTGGGATTTAAAATATATTTAAGTGACCAATTTCGAAAAGGTCACAACTCTGAAAATTTAAAATGTTCAGGCCATGCAAAGAACTAATTATTTTCAAAAGCTAAGTTTAAAATTAAAAAAAAAAAATACTTTCGAGTTACATGACAATGACAGGAAATATACTAAAGATGTCCTTTTTTGAACATAATTTAGGTGCAGGGAAGCATTTTGATTACATTAATATGCAAAAATTTGTTTGTGAAAAAAATTCGAGATGTGACCTTTTCGAAATTGGTGATTTATTTTAAGGCAGTGGTACTTAAAAAATATTATCTTGGGTGTGTTTTATTGGGGAATCCATAGCTAGCTTTATGAAATTTCCCTTTGCAAACAACAAAAAAGCCTCTTTAGTATTTTCTTGTTCATTGACACTTGCTGGGATTTGATGTTGTTTTCCGGTGGAAATTTTACTGCGCTAGCTACGAGTATAATATTTCCCAATAAAACACGCCTATTGTGTGTCATTAATCTAGATATACAGTATAGCAACACGGAATTGGATTATGAATTCAAAAAAAACCTCAATTTTTCAAAGAAAATAAACATTCGAAAAAATTCAAATATGCACTGGATATAAAATTACTGAATACCCGTCTCTTCCACTCCAAATCTGTGGTAGGTTTTTCTCAAAGAGAAGGATTTTTTTTAATTGATACTCTTTGTTGACTTACGAGTATGTTTCTTTTTTTTTCATTTCCAATAAAATATTTGGTGCTTTTTACTTATTTTGGAATTTTTGCTTCATTAAGTAACTAACATGCTTATTTTGTATGCTTTGAATAATTTCACTCCAACTATAAATGTATTTAACTCCCGGATAAGGGAAACGAATGTAAAATAAAAATTGCAGCAAATTTTTTTTATATTTCAAATCTTGGAAAGCATTTTAAGTCTAAGTTCAAGCAAAACATAGCCTTTGATTATTTTAAATATCTCCATTTCGAATTAAAAATAAATTATAACTTTCCACCTTTTTTTTAAACATGAAATATTTCTATTTTGTGAAAATGTAGTGTTTGTAAATATTTTACGAATGTACGTAGTGAATTTTTGAAGAAAATAACTGTAACAAAAACGCTGCAGTTTCAGTAGGGTAACTTGTAGAAATGAAGTGGACCTAAAAATTTTTGCCAAGTCCGAACGACTAGATGGGAAGCACTTATTCATGACAAGTATACTCTTGGAGGATTTGTCAGTTCCTAAAAGGGGCAGAACCTCGGGAAAAACATATCCGTTTTTAGTTGGCAGCGCCTAGGAATCGAACCCAGCCCTTAGGCATGACAGTCCAACGCACTAACCATCATGCCACGAGGTACAAATATCTCTAGTTTTCTAATTTTTTAGTTTTGAAATGAATGAAAAACTAATTAAACGTGCCCAAAACCCTATAATGGGGCTGTTAGTGAGACCAACCTGTCATTTTGAGTTGAGCTTTAGTATACTAATAGTTCATGTCGTAACCTTACTTTCAAGAAGTGCTACCAAGGTGGCAACACTGTCAGAAGAACGAGAAAAGGGTTGCCAGTTGTTTCATACATTGGCCTATATATTGAGAACCCGAGGTCGGACGATAACCAGAGAACTCTCGTTAGATTTAGCAACTTTGTCACCATAGGACTACATTTTTGATTTTCTCCCTCCCCTCTCCTTGCATGAAGAGGGTGGAAAAAAGCCGTTTGGAAAGGGAAATGTATGCAAAAAAAAGTAAGAAAAATATTTATACTATTAAAACTTAAAGATTGGTGTCGAAGCAGAATTTAACCGTCTACTACATTGTATCCAAAATTAATTGAAAACCCTACTGTGGTTTTATAAAAAGTCACTTCAAAATGCTGGGGAGGGTGTAATAGGAATGTTTAACAAACTAAAATATTTATCTTGGTATAATCTAAGCATATGGCACATGATTTAAAGGTGTTTTTTAGTGGCTAATCTAATTAAATCAAAATGAACTCGATACAACCACCATAAAAAAGTTATTGTCTTTTTCATAAATGACGACTGAATTTTAAATGAAAAAAGGAAAATTTTAACAAATTTGAACAGTATACTAATGAAACTTGGTCCACATATTTAATTTGTCATAAGAAGGGCTCGGATTATGTCCTTAAAACATAAATATGTGCATAAAATATGGACATACAAAATAAAAATATGCTCTTAAAAAAATTTTAAAATGTAACGAAAAACTATAGAAAATTTAACAAAATGGTATGGAAAATACAATAAAAATCAGATCTAAATTGAAAACTAGTTTCCCAAAATCCCAAAGAATTTTTTTTTTTCTTTGTTGGCAAATTAAATCAGCCCTTGAGACGAAACAGCATGTATAAATTTTGTTACACCCATTGACTAAAACTGCCAATTGTTAGTATTTGTCACCAATTATTTCCCAATTCCTGTATCACAGCACATCAAAAATTGGTTTCGTAAGAGTCAGAGATTAAGGCATTCAAATTCTGCTCAAGAAATCTTTGTGCATGGAAATTGTTTGGTCGGTTACAAGGTTTACAAAAGTTAGATGTAAGATAAATGTAGACAAAAATGATGCCACCGTACGTTCCATACTTTTTCCGCAATTTGCTTCTTTCTGAGAGAAGTATTAAAATTTGACAATTTTGTTTAAAAGTCTATCGAACAGAGCTATTGGTGCATCAATATGCTTTTCTGTTATTTTTAAAAATATTGAGTCTGTCTGAAACTTTGCAGCCACAGATGCCATCAGGTGCTTTCGGCATTTCTTCAGAAATAATGATCTTATTGGCAGAAAATTGTATAAAAAATACTTTCTGAACTAAATAAATAGATTCTATTCTATCTTTTATTCAGGTGTAAAGTTCAAATGAGATCAACTCCAAATTTTAACTTGAATGATATTCAGTCACTTTAATAAACAGAAGAACTTCCTTTTCAAAATGTCTTCATATTCTTTTATTAGTTGAAATTTGGCCAATATTTTAAAATTATGCACAAAAAATATGCATTTATAGTAAAATATTCAACAATTTGCAAAAACGATTGAATGCCATTTTAAAGGAAATTTCTTGATTTGAAAGACTATCCCCTTAATTTACTTCTACTTTTACCCAAAAAAAGAATATGTTTTAACATAAAATTCTAGCCCTGGTCATAACTAATAAGAATCAAGAATGTTTACAAAAATATTTGTTGCCAAAGGGTGTTTTTTCAACGAAATGAAAAAAATTTGAACTACTACCATGAAACCCCTCCCAAAACTGGTACGTTTATAAAAGTACAATCGAAATACACCTTCAAAAAATTTAAAACAAATTTTGGTGATTAACTTAAAAAAAAAGTTCCAAGAAAATGTGAAAAATGTTTTGCTTTTTTTTACTTTTTTGCGTAGAGATAGGTATAGGAGATAGTATAGGCAATAATAAAAAAAAGATAATTACAGAAATTCCTTTAACGCAAACAAAAGCAAACAAAACTAATTTTTAATTTTTAAACAAAAGCTTTGGTTCCATCATGAAACTTAGAGAATAAGTTGCATTTAGCATGCGAATGAAGAATCAAAATAGTTTTCAAAAATATTTCACATGGAAGAGTGTTTGTTTTAGGGGAAAAAGGGGGAAGTTGGGGGCATCGAAAAGAAGAAATAACCATGGTAAAACTTAGTATATGACATATTATTATTCTAAGGTAGTTTTAAATGCTGAATCACATGACACCAAAACTAAGTCGATACAATTTTCATGAAAAAAAAGTAATTGTCATTTTTATGTAAAGGTGACCATATTTTCAGTATTAAAGCTTAACACACATTAAATACATAAAACTAAATATAAATAATGGGCCCTTCATCTGCGGTTCATATGTCACGTAAACCAATAATCAGAAGAATCTATACAAATATCCATGGTAAAAGGGTGTTTTTTTTGGGGGTTGGGGATATGGTTGAATTTTTACCAAAAGCCTGTGACATCAATGGTACCCTCATGAATCTCGGTATATGGTAAGTAAAACATGTTTTATTTGTTTTGAGAATGAAGAATCAAGAGTATGTAAAATACATTTTTGATAATTATCCTACATTTCCCATTATACTAAAAAAACACCCTTGTAATTGTCGTGTAAATCTTCAAGCTTCACAACATGCCGAATGTGGAAAGGATCCCTTTAATATAATCTCAGATGTTTCTTGACATTGATTTCTTATAGACTCTTTTGGTTTTCCATTGTAAAAGTTACGGAAACATTTTTACCATGTTTCATGATGGTACTCAGGTAATCATATAATCCCGAGTGGTTTTTAGGAACTTTATCGCTCTCTATCTTCTTAGGGACTAACTACAGTGAATTTGACCTATGACAAAACAATTGTTCAAAATTGCAAGCCTCCATTTTTATGCCCCCTGTTTCCCTGTGACCAATAGGTATTGAAATAAATCGATGCAAAAAATGTACGTCAATTTTTACACCTGTTTGACACGTGTTAAGCAAACAAACGGTTATTGGTTTAACGCTTCAAAGCCTATTATTGATATGAATTGCAAAAGTTTGCAAATGACTTGACTTTTTATGTCGATTACAAAGAGCGCAGGAAAATTGTATGCATCACTAGATTTATGTAGCAAAAATCTATTCTTTTTAATATTTTATAGATAATAGCAATTTAAATATTGCACGTGAGTATTCCTACAAGAATAATGCAGTTTAAAATAATATTGGAATCCAAACTTCAGCCAGGACAAAAGCCGTTAAATGATTTAAGTATTCGTCTTTATCCACTAAAAATAATTTCCTAAATTTTGAAAAAACGAATACATTTCTTGACGGTTTCTATTTTTTCGTTTCTAATGAATACAAAAATATATTTTCATTGAAAGAACAAAAAAAAAACCCTGAATTGATTAAAACAACCCAAAATATTTTTGGCCATTTTTCGGCAAAACTTGCTAACTAAAAGAAAAATTCCTGTTGACATTTTCGTATTCTTGAAACGTTTTCGCAAACACTGAAAAATACGCTGTTCTCGCAGTAGCCAGTCATCATCATGCAGCCAAACCTATAGCGATGGTATTTTAATCAAAGCGGAATTTTAATGAAATTTCACTAAAATGCGTGCGTCAAAATCTCATCGAATGAGTTTTTTTCTTTTTTGGTTTTCGTGTCGGACAGAAATCTCCAGACAATACTCGACAATACTATATAAGCCCATCGTCGGCGTGTAGTGTCGCTGCTCGTATTTGTCGCCAAACCTCACAAAAATGCATGCCAACTTAAGGAAATTCCTAGAGTATCTAAGCTCCAAAGTATCCCTGTGAGTATATTCATTTATGTGAAGATACACGAATGATACTTGATGCGAATAAATTAATTCAAATGTTTGGTATTTTAATTCGGAACACTGATATGTTTTGATGAGAGCTGCGAATTTGGTGAATTTAATGAGAAGACAATTCCTCCTCAAAAAAAAAAAAAAAATACAAAAACAAACAAAAACAAAACATCTAACAAAAAACTCAGGACGGAAGTATTTTTTCGTTTGTATATCTTTTGTCTTCCTCCAATTCATTTTGGACAGTGCAAGTTTTATAGTTCTAATTAATTTGATTTCACTCGTATCCACGGATGCATAACAGAGAATGACAAGTTTTCGCATCCCTTTGACAGTTATGGCGTTTCGGGTTTTATCTTTGTTCCTTAATCAACTCCTTTCGTTGCGATCCGTTCGGGTGGAATATTTTATTCAACTTCTGTGGGAAAATATGTTCGCCAGGAGTTTTGCTGCGTGGTTTTCTTCTTTTTTTTTTTGTTAGGTTTTTTGCTGTCATTATTTTGACTGGCTCTCTCAAGTTACAACATGTGATGCACACGTATCGTTTCGTTTGTGGGATAGAACATTGCTGCCGCGGGCTGCAAACCTAAGCGGACAAACCTTAGAACCTGCATATATGCAAAGTGATATAAAATGTTTTATAAGGGTGAATTGAGCGGACTTTAAGTTAGCGCTATGCTGCGCTGGCTGTGCTAATTTGGCTCCATAAAAGTTTTGTCGTAACTTTTTTCCTGTTCGTTTGGTTTCAGGAAGGAATTTTTGGTAACCGTCGTCGTCGCCGTCGTGTGTCCTTCGTTTTGTGCAGAAGTGATGCGGTATCCCTTTTGCAACTATGGCTATAAGTAAATTAATATTCATTGTGTAGAAATAGTAGGTATTTATTATTACCTACGTATCGTAAAGGATAAACTTTTCCCTTGTATTTTTTGCCTTCGTGATAAAGGTACCTAACTACTTACTGCCCTTTGGCAAGTTATATATTTCTAAAAAAGTCGTACAAAAAATTAATTTTCATAAAATGGGAACATTGTTGTGATAAAACGTAAACAAAAAATTGAATTCTAAATGTATTTAATACTAACTTTTGGCTTAAAAAGAGGATTATGGCCAGTTTAAGATCAAAATTGGTACTTTGAAAATTAACCATTTAGGCCATGGTTATGTATGCGTAATCTGACAAACCCATGTTTTGACGTATCTTTCGGAATTGATCGTCTGAAGTGGGCGGTCGGCAACAGTGAATATGTAGTAATTCAAGCGAGCACCTTATTAATTGCGTAGATGTGCACTGTAACTTTCTCCATTAGAACCTATAATTTTGTGGGTTTTGACTTCTGTGGTGTACTTACTTATGTAAGAACAATTGCCTTATAGTTTGTTTCTGCAGAAGGACACAACTCATGGGTGACAGGCCTAAATGGAGTAGTAGTGTTACTACTGATTGCCCCGCAGATAAAAAGGATCAGGTAAGACGTTGGCGTAAATAAAAACAACGGTGATGTCACGAGCGTAAAGTCTTGCCGCCATTTGCAGAAAATATTAAAAAAAACCGTAAATTCGCGAATTTGACGAATGACATTTCTTTTGTTTGTACTGCCATTCGTCAGAAGGATACAAAAAACTTGGATAATCTGCAGCGGCCGAAAAACAATCATGAATTTTTGTTTTAAATTTTAACAATTGCATATAAAATTGAATTGTGTTGTTTTGTGCTCAGTTAATACTGACATACACCAAAGAGATAAATTATTCATGTGTTGTAACGTTTCCTACCAAAAAAACAGATTTTCGAGGCGTGAAGTTAGCACGGCCAGTTTCGACTTTCAAAAAAAAGTTGTGCTGTATTGTGCTCAAGTTGTGCTGCCTCCTACCGTTTTGTGCTCAGTTCGTGGTGTTATATACAAAAGAGATTTAACAATAAAAAATGAGGGTAATATGTCCAACTTGAAACACTAATTTCACGCTTCGCAAACTTGTTTTTTTATATCTGTTGAGGCTGCAAAGGCTGATTTTTTGACATATGGCAGCAAAAACTGAGCACAAAATGGCAACACCAAGTTTAAAAGAAAAATTGTAAGACTTAAAAAATAAAAATCATAAATTATTTTTCGGCCTTAAAGTTGCAATCATTCGAATTTTTGTATTTTTTTCGTTTTTAAGAAGTTGCTAAATTAAAAAAAAAATTTGAAAACTTTCAATTTTTTAAATGGCACAAGACAGCACAAGCTAAGCTCAATACAGAACTACTTTTTTTTGAAAACCGTAAATGGCAGTGCTAACTTCACGCTAAAAAATGGGTAGGTCTTGGTCAGACTTGCCATGTCTTGAACAAATTTAATAGCCCTATTTAGAATTTTTTGTAGCCCAAAATTGGAGTCGACAAAGTAGCCCAAATAGTAGCCCAAAACAATAAAAAAGTGTTCACATAACTTCATATATCATAATTTATTTTCATTTTAAAGACACATCGGTGAGTAATATACATTTTTTGCTCATAAACCATAGTGTACAGTTTCATGTGTAACAAACATTAAAATGTTCACCTATTCTGTACATAATATTCCATAATTAAATAATAAGCTTTTGCCTAAGTTACCCATTGAGTCAATAAATTATCTTTAATTAATAAACTGTAAGCCTACAAATGGAAAACAATTATTTTTGCATCCAAAAATGTGGACTGTTTAGTGAATAAAAAACGGTGCAAAAATTGTAAAAATGCTTAAAGAGTATGTTTAGGGAGAGAAAAGTGTTTTATTTGTGATTTATTTTTACGAAAAAAAAAAAATATCGCCCAAGAAAATATTTGGGCTATTAGTAGCCCAATTATTATTGAGCTGTCATACTGAAATTGATGTTGGCAAATTCGGAAAAAGATAGCCCAATTTCCGATAAACAGCTCAATCTGGCAAGGCTGGTCTAGGTACCCTCTAAAAGCCATACCCTTAGTACGATTTTTAATACAAATACGGCACAAGTTGGGCACATTATAGCACAACCTTTTTTTTTTTTTAAATCTAAAATGACCCTGCTTACTTCACGCATATAGTGGTGTTTCCTTTTTGTATTAGACCAAACTTATTGATGAACCCTATCAACAGCTTTACTCTGGACTTACATAGGACTGGTCAGAAAGGATTTTCAGGACTAGCCAAGGTTCTGAAAAAGAGATGATGGTTGACGATTTCAGCAGTAGCTTTAACATCTCCGAAGTGGTTTCCTTGGATTTGGAATATCCAGTCTGCAATTCATATTGAAGCACAGACTTGGCCCCCTAGGCCCTTACCACATTAGAAAACTATGGTTTTAACAGAAACGAGATCTGAAACGTCAACGGATAAAGAGTTGGGATTGTACAATAAATAAAAAAAAAACGTTCCATATTGAATTTTTTCGTGCCATCGTACCAAAAAAGTCAGGATCGTGCCACATCTGGTAGAGTGAGAAATAGCGCAAGAACAAAACTCGTCTCCGATCAATGAAACCAAGTATCACTGCCGAGCAAATAAGAGGTAAACTTAGATTGGGAAGATTGATACCGGTCTGAAAGTAGTTTCTGGATAAGAGAAGTGGAGGGTCAGGGATGTCGGAGGCATACAAAAATATAAACACCAGCTTCATGAGACTCATTTCTTGGTGTTTCAATGTGCAAAGCATTGAAGTTGTTGTTGTTTCTATGTGTTTTGAGGCAGCTCAAATAAGAACGAATAAAACAACGAATTTCAAGTCAAGACTCACCAATCAATGTGCAAAGCATTGAAGTTGTTGTTGTTTCTATGTGTTTTGAGGCACCTCAAATAAGAACGAATGAAACAACGAATTTCAAGTCAAGACTCACCAATCACCATCTTTCAATTGACTTAAAAAAGCTTTTTAACGGCACTTCCAAACTTTGACAGTTGATAGTGGCCATATTGTTAAAGGTTCATCTGTCAAACTGTCAAATTATTTAGTCTATTTTGCCAAATCCCCACAGATGGATATGGCGTTCAAAAATACGTGCAAATGATAAAATTATTTATTCAAAATTTTATCAGGTTATCAGGGCAGCAAAAGTTCCGCGTGCTTCGCAAATTTTACTGTTGCTGTTGGTTAAGTTAACGATCGACCAATACCCGCCCGTCAACAAAACGCAAGATCTGCCAAAAACATCTTCGCAGAGTCGTTCATGTATGGTCGTTTAAAAACAGGCAAAACTTGTTGGTCTTGAAAGGCACATGGATAAAACCAAGCACATGCCATGAACAAACAAACATCTTCCAACCGCGTAAGACAAAATATAAAGAGTTCCCTGGAGAAATTCCTAATTACAAGAATACCACCTTACTTGAGTTCCAATGAAGAAATTCCCAAGAGAATTAACACTTTAAGATTTGTCAAAACAGGGTTCAAATTTCAGACATTGATCAGTCCTAAACTGGGACCCATGTCGTCGCTTTCTGAAGTCAACTCATACCCTAGAAAACTACACAAGCAAACAAAGTGTGAGAGGTTTTCACGATAAAATAGGTGTTCTAGGGGTTGAAGCCGGACTTTCAAGAGTTGCTAATATTTTTTTTACTAAACCAAGCTTCAAAACTAAAACAAAATTAGGATGGTCCTAAGACCTTTGAACTTTAGTTATAAATGTTGATATGAAACTCGAAAATTAGCAATTTCTATTGCCGTTGATATGTCCATACTCCATATATAAAAGCTTACCTATTTTCCGACGTCTAACTATCTATGTTTGATTATCCTAGAACTCGGTTTCACAAAAAAAAAAAAAAAATTAAAATTATATGCCGGATATCCCCCATACAATTATCCACACAATTAAATGAATTCAATGTGTGTTTTACTTTTGCGCTTCTGTTTCCATTCTAAAACCGAAAAACAAGCAAAAGTTTAAGCTCCTCAAACTTTCTCATCATCATGATTGCTATACCAGCCTCAGCCTCACTTTGCCGACAAAACGACATGCATCAACCATAGAAACACTCACATTTCGTATATCGTATCGGGTATCGCGCAGTAAAAAGAGGACGAAGGACGAACGGAAAAAGCATCATCAGCGACAGAGAACTTTCTAGAGAGCACTACATGGCATATCATCAGAAATGGAAAGACTGAAGCCAAATGCTCTGGATCTAGGTTCTGGTTCTGGTTCTATAGGATCACAGAAGTTACTGTGCTCTTAGTGATAGTTGGGGAGCGCACGGGCGGGAGTAAAACATACAAATTACGGTTGTGTTTGTGTTCGGCCACATACACAACCCCAAAAACTCCAGGACGAATGCAATTAAATGTGGGCAAAGATGATAGAAACTGACAAAGTGAAGGATGCGAGGACCGAAATGGGGTATAAGAGAGTAGGTGGGTTGGATGGAGATGGAGAGGAGCTGTTGTTAGTTCCAACGCTCATCTCCGATTAATTAGTTGGGAAAGTTTTAATTAATTTCGCCCATTAGCCCCTGACAAAACCTCAGTTGTTGTGGATGTGGATGGAATGGAATGAAAGGACAGAGAGAAGTTGGTTTGCCCCTCTGAGGTGGTGAACCTTTTCCTTTTCACAAAACCCACTCCCATAGCTTCTTGATTTAGTTCTTATTGTGTGCGAGCGATTGTTGGAGGTTCTTTTTTTTTTTTTTTTTTTTGTGTTTTGTTTATCTGTTATTTCTTCATAAATTTTTCTTCCTTTTTGGTCGTGATTCTTTATTTTCTGTTTGTAGGTCCTTTTATTGTTGTGTTTTGTCATTCATTTGGCTCTTTTTCGTTTTGTTTTAATTTAAATTAAGTGAAATTCTTAAGTGGCAGTAGTAATTGTGGAGGCCTTCAACAAATCAACTCGCTCTATCCCTTCCAACAAAAAAATTAAAAAAAAAAAAAAACATTTCCATATAAATTTGTAACTGGCACCATAAAATGCTTTGCCTATGATTGCGATTCATTTTATTTTAGAAAGCAATGCTAAAGGGGTGAGTTTTGTTAGGGCTGATGCTGCTTTTTTGGGTGGTTTCCTAACTTTTAGTAGAAAAAGGGATGACAACCCAATGGGAGGAGGAGTAAAACTAATTATAATGGCAGAATAGTGAAGGTCATTTGTTTGGACTTTGGAGCGTAATTTCCCTTTTTACCTATTATTTGGTTGTTTGGTATACTTTTTGTCATAGAAAAGGGTGAGCGGTAGAGTGGAATAGTATAGAAAGGGTCAAAGATATAAGACAGGCAAAAAAAAAAAAATAATAAAAAAGATTATAAGCTTCTGGGGATTATCTTTTGAATCAATTTAAAAAGAAATTAAAATACAATGACAGGAGAGAGAGAGAGAGAGAGGAGAAGAGCAAGGGTATGGATTCTTAATGAATTTTATAAAGTAGCTAGGAGATTAATACACATTTATGCATTAGAAGCACTTTTTTTCTTTAAAATTGCTTCTTTTAAAGATTATTTAGTAAATACATTTTGCAGACTTGGTTTAATTTTTTTTTAATATTAAACTTAATTTTAAAGAATTTTTTTTATTTAACGCATATTTATATGTATCTTTTTACGATATGTGATTAAGATAATTCCTCATTTAACCACACATTTTTTTATTATTAAATTGGAATTCAAAATAATAACACCATTTTATTTATTTTCAGCTAAAAACAATACAAAATAAAAGGTGAGTTTTATTCACAAGTTAAAAAATATATGAATATCCCTTCTTTGCGAAAAAAATTTTGAAGACTGACGCATAGGTATATTTTTTGCATAGTCCTTATGAATATGAATATATGGGGTGTCGGAATTTTTTACAATTTTTAATATTCAAAATGGGTAGCGTGGATCTTGTAAAGGATTTAGAAAGAAGTAATTTTTTGTTCTTGGATATTTTCCCCGAAAATAAAATAAAAAACTGCTCCTTAAAATGTCATAAAATAACTTTTGACATTAAATATTCATGAAAGCCCCAAAAAAACCCATCGATTTTCTACCTGTTTTTGATTATTTTTTCTTAATGGAATGCTCGAATTGGCCCAACAACATTTGAAAGCATACTTCAATTGGTATCTAGTCAATACAAATGAGTAAAAACATCCAAAATAAAACATACTGAGTAATTATGCCCACATATCGACGCAAACCTAAATGGTTTTTCTGACCACTTTTTCGAATTGTAGTTTTTTTACTTAAGATCGGCAGCGGGGTCTCAAAATCAAATTTTGGAAAATGTCCCAGAACAAAAATGACTGCTTTTCAAATCTCTTAAAGGATCCTCGATACCAATTTTAAATAACAAAATTTAAAAAAATCCGACACCCACAATAATTATTTTCCTAAAAGAAATGTACCAAGTCCAGTTATTTATATTTTTTTTTCTAGAAAAATCTGTGGAACCGTTTAGGTGAAAATAAGATTTTATTAAATTGCTTAAAAATATTGTATGGGGCGTATACCACTAATTTCTTTCTAAAAACGGAGTCCGAAAAAATGGCCAAAAAACATTGTGTACCAAGTGTAAGGAAAATCAAGCAACCCGTTTCGGCTTTAGCTGAACAGACAGAAAGAATTGAAATACCCAAACTCTTCGTTTTCTATCATCATTGAGTGATTTTTTTTGTATTTATTTTCCGGTGGGTAGGTGCATAAGGCTCGAAACGAAACGAAAACCGGAAAACGCGTGCTCATATAGGTGTCCACTTCCCGATTGCAACTAAGTTGAAACTTATCTAGGAATTTATATTTAACGAAGTTAAGTAACGTGTTGCAGGTAACTGGTGAAAGTTCCTGCTTATTCCACGATTTTAAAGCGGTTTTCTGTTCACCGCACCAAGTTGGAAGGTTTTGTTCTTCGCAGAGGGCTTCGACTCGTCAAGAATGTCAATAATCGTTGAGTTAACGTGTTCTAATATTCGATTTCAATTTTTTCGCGCGAAACTTTTTAATTCGTCCCGAACCATAGGAATCGCGAGATCCCTGTGAAGATCTTCGTTTCTTATATACCACGGAGCATTTACAAACGACCTAAGCAATTTATTTTCAAACGTTTGCAAGTTATTTAAGTTTATATCGCAGGTACAAGCCCAAAGTTGTATACCATAAGCTCAAACAGGTTTAAGTACCTGCAATACTAAGCTTTGAATATTTACCGAGTAACCAGTTCATATCTCTTAATTTACTTTTTAGTTCTTCGCATTTTATTTTTACGTGCGGCTTCCATTTTAATTTCGCGTCTAAGGTAATTCCCAGCTACTTTGCCTCATTTGTAAATGGAACACGAGAGGTATTAAGAAAGTCGGGTAATCACTTTATTTTTGTATACGTAAAGTCTGAGTGGGCTGACTTTGGTTCATTGAGCACTGTTCACCATGTTTTTTTCACTCATTTGCATTATTAAGAGCATTTTGTAATTAAATTGTAGCTTCGCTAATCGCTAATAATACTGCTAGTACAACAGTATCATCGGCAAACGGGGTTACGATAGTGTCTTCTATTTGAGGTATATCACGTGTAAATAAAAGGTATAGAACTGGACCTAATACACTTCCTTGTGGTACCCCAGCCCATATTTCTTTAAAATTAGAAAAGTCATTTCCGTGTCTTAAACAAAAATGTCTGTTTAGAATGTTATAAACTCCTTCAATCAGAACTTGTCTTAATTTGAATTTGAAGACTTTGTGCCATACCTTGTTTAACCTGCAGAACATCCAAAATGACTGTCGAACAGATTTTCTTTTCTTGAAGAGCTCTCACAATTACGTCAGTAATTCTATGCTCTTGATCAATTGTCGAATGCTTAAGGTATTATTTGTTTTTCTTCTATTATCGGCTGCAGGCGCAGGAGTAGTATTCTTTCAAAAACTTTTGATATTATAGGAAGAACTGAAATCAGCCTGTAAGACTTGTTTTCGTGAGATAATTTGCCAGGTTTCAAAACTATTATGACTTCCGCAACTTTCCATTGACTCTGAACATATTCTAACCTTAGAGCGGCATTTATTATGTAAAGGAGGTTAAATAATCCTTTACGAGGGAGCATTTTTAAAATGTCTGCCCTAATCAAGTCAAATAATGGAGCTTTATTGGACCTAAGCATCTTTGTTTCTCTTTATAATTCGGCAAGTGTAGCATTTCTTGTTATGTAGCTTTCATTTGAGGTAAAATTCATATTAAAATGTTCGTTGAGTTCTTGCTCATCAAACAGCTTTAATGTTTCCTCTAAGTATTGATAATTGAGAGAGATGAATTTGATTTTTTGTTTTTTTCTTTAATTTTATTTTACGATTTCCCTATCAAAAACATTTAATTGAAGTAGTAGCATTATCAAAATTTTATGAAAAAACTGCGATAAAAAACTTGATGTTGAAAAAGCTTCAACTTTCTTAAAAATAACGGTACAGTTTCTTGTAAATATTGAATTAAAATCATTAAGAGCATTACTTTATGTTTTAATAAAATCAAATTTAAATTATGTAAGCATTTAAGTTTTTTATATTTCAAAATTAGTTTGTGTACAGTCTTTGGCTGTCTATTCATTTTTTCTGCTTAAAATTTTAACGAAAAGTAGGGTTTCGCACCAAGATTTTATTATTTTCATAAATTTTGACTTATTATCTAAGCTACGCAAGGCAAAATGGGTGCTCTGCTTGCTCCACTTTCTTATTTAAATTTTTTCTTCAAATATAAAAATTTTACTTCTGTCATAAATTTGTAGACAAATGTATGGACTATTGCATCATCTTTCCAAATTGTGACTACAAGCATTTTTTCGACAAAGTTGAAAATTCAATATTTTGTTGCAAAGTCTTTAACCCTGAATTTTGTATTGCCAAAATAAAGTTGGTAGTTTTGATTTAACTGCAAATATGGTTAACATTACAGTAATGAACCAAAGATTTCATGTCTTTTTTTTACGTGTACCATGAGCATTTTTATTCAAAACAGGAAAAACCAAGCAGGATTTAACTTTTTTGGGCCCTAGGCCTTTATAGTAAATGGAGCCCTAGTTTTTATTTATTTTGTCATAAAAATTTATGAAATCAAAAAGATAGAAAAAGCAAACGACTTGAGGTGAGTGTTCTAAACAGTAAGGATATAAGTTAAATCAAAATCAGGAAATTCATTAAAACAAACAAAATTGAAAAGTGCAAACGGAACGACGATATACATCAGAATTTTTAATCAGAAAGACAGAATAGTATGAAGTAGGCATGTAATAAGTATTGAATACGTTAAGTGAGGGGATCCTTACGATGTTTTGTCTTAAGCCGTATTGAACGCAAAGAAAACCTCAATGCATAAATATATAGAACCAGGTCACGGTAAACGGCAATGGGGTTTCAAAAACTTGAAAGTTTGACAAATAGAAAGTCTGTTATTGTACTCAAATAAAACAGCCAAATGCCTAAGCTAGCCCAAGGCTCTGTTCGTGTACGTGTATTGTACCTCCCAAAGAACCATTTTTTTATTCTCGATTTTCTTCAAAACGGTAATTTTTATTTCAATAATTTTTTTATACAGAAGCTTCAAAATAATATAAACAGTTTTTTTGTTACCAACATTTTCAAAATATGTTATTTTTTTTTGGAAAATCACATGTTTTGAAAGGGTTGGGGTCAAAATTCTGGCAGGGTCCAAATTCTTTTTTACTTAATTCTGCTTATCAAAATTCTGTTTGTCAAAATTCTGTTTTTCAAAATTCTGCCAATATTAAAAAGTGGGTTTGGAAAATCTTAAAAAGCACGCCATTTTAAACATATTCCAACCCTTCATTTTATATTTGGCAGAATTTCGTATATCGATTTTATTAAAGGAAATTTTCTTTTATTTGGTGAAAAAGTGGTGTATCTGATTATTTTTAGATTCTCCTATGCTTTACTTACATTAATTTGTCAAAAAATTGAGCTTCTTCAATTTCAAATTTATATTATTTATTTATGCTATGTTCCCACCAAAACGAAATTCGATTTTTGATATTTCTTATTGAGGGAACAAGAATTAATGAAAATTTCATTGAAATCTCAATGAAAACTCCAGATTTCAACGAAATTTTAATGAAATCCTGGTCCACCAATTTGAAATCTCAAAAAAAAAAAAAAATTGCTGAAAAATCAGATTTTGGTTAAGTGTAAATACAGTATTATAAAACATCGATCTGGTTAAAATTTTTGTAAAAAAGTGGGTTACACCATTTATGCACTTAAAGTTACAGCCTCTATAGCCCGTAAAAGTATAAAAATAAATGAAAAGATAAGTTGTGCATGGCTGGTCATTTGTTTAATTTTGAAAAAAGTCAATGTTGGGATAATAATTGGACATGGTGCAAACCAGAAATAAGACAAATGGTTTACAAAGAATTGTACCTTTTGTTTGGTTTATTTTCGTTAATGATACAAGTTGTTTGAGGAAAAGCAAAATAGAAATAAGAAAAAACAAATTTGGTGGCACAACAACTCGTGGAGAACCAAAGCCTATTGACTTACAACTCTCAACCATTCCTGTGTGCGTGTTGTTGGCAGGAATAGAAGCCTTCGATTTACATTCACAAATTTTCTTTTCTTCTAGAGGTTTTTAGATTACGTCAAGAATCCTAGATTATTAAACTATTAAGCTTTTACTTAAATTTTAAAATATCAGTTTTAATTGCTTTTTTTTCTGCTTACAAAAAAAAAATAAATTCTTATCACTTCTGAAAGATCACTTGAAACCCAACCGAAAACAAATGACTTGCAAGTAATCTTCGACAAGCTTGTAAAACCACACGACTTCTTCACATTTACAAGTACAAGTAATCTTTCAAGAAACAATGAATATCGAAGGCTATAACATTTTACAACCATGACGTACGTACCTACTGAGGAATTCCTTGTCTTTTCGACAAGTATAGAGAGTAGACTCATTCCAAAGGTACACTTTCTGCATTGGGATAAAAAGTGGTGTATATAAGCAGAAGAACCTTTTACCTATACCTACCTACCTACCTATATAGATTACTAAGAACTATACCAGGGGTGTATGTGGGGGGGGGGGGGTTGGTTGGAGCAAGGATTTAAGTTCATTATCTCCAACAAGATTTCACTCTAATTAAAAGGTGGTTTTGAGTTTGTGGGCAGTAAGTAATTTATTGCCGAGAAATTTATCATAATACATTATTTCGTGTTGTTGGTGTATGCCTGTGTGTGTGTTTATGTGAGGGTTGTGAGTGTTTCTGAGTAACCATCCCATATTGTAACTGAGGAAGAGTTTTTGTTTCGAATTGGTTGTGTCTTTGGGTTTGGGGAAGCCAAGAAACAAGTCGATTGTCCTCCCACTACTTCTTCCTCTACACTTCTCCGGTTGTATGCTGTGTCAGTTCAGTTCAGTTCAGTTTCGGAAACGATAAAACCTTTCTAAATTGGTTGTCTTAAAGTAAGGGGGGAGGTGTGGGAGAAAATTGTGTAAATAGATATGAACAGGGATTAATTGTTCCACCTTCATCGTCATCGTCCGTCGTCGTTGGTGGCGGCATCCTCATCGTTGAGTTAAGTCGAGAGTTGGTTTTTCCCAAAATGGACGTTGTGGTCTTTTTGCTATAGAATTTCTAAAAAGAAAATACAGGAAACTCGAATGAAGAGAGAGAGTGGGAATATCCTTCGGTCGGTTGGTTGTATTTTAGTTTATGGAAGAGAAGAAAAGGTATGGTTCTTTATGTGTGCAGGAGGACAAGGAGCAGTAACCGAAACAAGAAAGGAATGAACGAGATTCTAAATGAATGACATGAATTTCGTAATTATTATGAATTATGGATAGAATAAACGTCATGTTAACGGGATTGTTAAACTAAATAAATAGACGTGAAATTTCATATTATTTTAATTTCATTAGCACAATTCGGTTTAATGGTTGGTCTATGAAGCTTTGGACAAAAAAAAAAACTCCAACTCTTTTTGATTATGCATATTATCCTGATGGTTTTGGTTTTTCCTTTTAAACTCAAATTTTCCAGGAACTTCTGCTATATATACGTTTTAGGAATAATGTAACTGTGTGAAAGCTATACTTTGTTGAGGTAAGTTATTAGAAAGAAAGACAAACGAGATAAGATACTCGATTCCAATTAGAAAAGTGTAATTATTTTAATAAATGGACCGGTCTCATGATGAATCGTTTCAAACTGTCAATGTCAGATTTAAATATTGTAATATGAGATTGAGGAAGGGTTATCATCAATAATTGGAAACTTCGTATAATGTATTGTGTTCATAGGAATTATTGAAATTTCTAAGAAAATTGGTATCCATAAATGTGTAGATGTTCTTTGTAATATGAACTAGACAAAATATTGTGAGGATAAGGATTATAAAGCTATTTTTTCAATGATTAGCTTATAGGTGACAGTTTATAGTTGAAAGTATATATTATACTCAAAAATTTTGTTTTAAGAGATTTCTACAAAATTTTAGCTCATTATTTGACCTTTAACCCGGTCCCAGAACTAAATAAATAAATAAAAAATATATGTAAAATGTTAAATCAAACTTTGAGTTTTTATATCTTTTGCAATAATTAACAAGTTTTAATTTTGGTACAAATGTTGTAACGATTCAAAAAATTTCCTATTTGAAATAAGAAAAAGTACCTGCCCAGAAAAACTTTCTTAGTTTGTGATTTTTTAATGAATAAAATGGTTTTTAGTTTCCATTGAAGGTAAGAACTTAGAAATGCATGTGGTACCTTTTCTCAAATATTATTCAACCCATTTCTCTTAATAATTTTCGGCAGCTATATGGTTTAAAAGCCGTGAAAATGTTCAGACTCGTAATTTTAAACACTTTGGGCTCATGTTAGTTAAGGACCATTTTACACATGCGGTACTGTGCATCTTTAAAAATTTTGATTTAAAAACTAAAAAAAGTGGTTTTTGCTTCAAATTTATAATTCAAACGCTTAATAGCTAGAGAGCTCTACAAATTGTTGTTCTTTGAGTGTACCCTTATTTTTCTTAGTGGGTGTAGATTTTTGACATAGAACGGATGATGCAAGCTATTTTAAATAAGCTTGGTACATCAAGGTGATTGCAATTGTCTTCTATCAACAGAGCAGTAGTTTGTCTACCTTAATGATTCATCTTGAGATCTTGTTTCCAAAATCTGACGTCAAATCAATAAAGCACCCAAAGTACTAGCTGTTAAGAAAGCTAACTTCCCACTCCCCAATGGAGCAGAGTATGGGTTTCACTTATTCCGTATTCTTCAGGAAAAATATCGTCGGGAATTTAATAAAGCCTTTCCCCCTTTAAATTTGTTGATCATTGAGAAGCTGTATCTATCGATTAAGTCCAAAAATCGATTTTCTTTCCACTGGTATCGAAAACAGTTAAAACTCGAATTATTTTTAAATTCTTAAGCTACGAGTATCAATGCGTTCAAGAATCGACATCAAAATACCAAATTAATACCAAATTTTGTTATTAGGAAATATTTGGAACTCCACGGCCATTTAGAATTCCGTTTAGGGGTCCGTGAGTTAATCTGAGTTAGGAACCATTGCAAACTGTTAAAAATGAATAGGCTTGTTCAAAAAAATGAGATCCCTGAGACCTTAGAACTCTCAGTCTCGTGAACAGGATTCCTCAGCAAAATTTCTCAGTTTTGCTGTCAAATTACTAAGGAAAAAATATTTGATATTTGATCCGTCTGCTTACTTTTTTTTTGAGCAAATTTTACTGAGGTTTTTGAGATCTCATTTTTCTGAACATGCGTTAAATTCCTTAGTACAAAAGAGCAAAATTAACTGCATATTTTAATATTTTTTTCGATGCCGCGGAGCACTTGGTTATTCTTCACGCAGCACCAAGTGCTCCACGGAGTACACTTTAGGAAATCCGGATCTTAATCATTACAGCCGAGAAACCAATTAATTATAAAAATGGGTGTGGGGCGTTATTCTTGAAACCATTTAAATTTTTTTTCTCATGAAAATATTTTCTGAAAATATTATCAAAATCTTTCGAATCGTTTTCGATAAACAAAACAAATAAATCCCGATTCGAGAAACCAAGAGGCAGTGGGTGGATTCTAAAAACTAGATTTTGGTTTTTTTTTCTTAGAACAAACCCTTAAAATTTCATCCATTAGAGGGTAAATCCAGGAAAAAAAAAATTTGTGTGATGGTTGTAGGCAGATTTTAGTAAAATCACTCGCTTGTTTTTTTCTTGCTGATACAAAGCATTTTTGGGAAATTCGTATAAATAGTTAATACTTCGGATAAACCAAGAAATAATAAAAGAAGATGTGCCACTTGGAAGATATTCCTAAAACCATATAGAGCAAGTCAAGCCTATTTTTGAGTACCTCATGGCAAATTTGACATTCTTTACACCAAGTACCATGTCTTATATAAATCAGATCAACCGTTTGGTCTGTAGGTCTAGCGTCTAGAAGCATTTAAATAGAGCTGAATACTTTTTAAATATTCTTTATAAACGTAATACGTAGTGTTATAGGCTGTGGACCTTTGCCACCTCATGTATGGGAAATTTGATATTTAAGAATGCAATCTAATTGGTTAGTAATTGATCAGAAAAGGTCAACTAGTCCTAGAAATTGGTCAGCCCTAGATAACTTGTAATAGAGGCTTAACATTTCTCAAGGTCACGCGTGATTTCTGGCACCTCATTTAAGGGAAATTTACAAAAACAGTATACCATCCGAAAGATCTCAAGATCGTCATAAAAGGTCAAACATTAGCAGGCCTTGCTCATTCATAGTTTTTTTTCTATGAATTTTAAAAATTCGTTTCAAAAAAAACTTTTAGCACTTCATTTGGGTCATTCCAAAAACTTAAGTAGGCCATTTGAAAAGCCACTTCATTGACATAAAAGGTAAGCTATTTTCAGTAATTGGTCAAGCATACATATTTTTTAATGAATTTTTAAGGAATTTAAAATAAATTTAAGGTCATTGCGATTTTTGGCACCTCATTTATGGGAAATTTGCAAAATTTGTATACCATCTGAGAATCTCTAGATCTATATAAAAGGTCTTCTTGTTTCAGTAATTGGTCAGCCATAGATTTGTTGTTATGAATTTTTATCATTTCACCAAAAAAACATTCGTGACCTTGACAAAAAGAAACATTAAAAAATTGTAAAAAAGAATCTATAGCTGACCAACTACTAAAACTAGCTGACCTTGTATAAGGATCTAGATATCTTTCAAATGGTAAGTAAATTTAACAAATTTCCCATAAATGAGGTGACAAAAATCGCAATGACCTTGGTTTTTTTTAATTCTTTAAAAATTCATTAAAATATACTATGGCTGACCAATTACTGAAAATATCTGACCATTTATGACCATGCAGTGGCCTTTCAAGTGGCCTTTCCTAATTTTTTGGAATTACCCAATTTATAATAAAATTAATATACCAATTTTTTGTGACCTTGAAACGAAATTTGGAAAATTCATAAAAAAAAACTGTGGCTGACCAATTACTGTAATTAGTTGACCTTTTATAACGATCTAGAGATCTTTCGGATGGTATACTTTTTTTATAAATTTCCCTTAGCTCCACAATAGGGGTTTTATTTTTAAGATTGGAATGGAGTTCTAAGCAGAGTCCGAGCATGTTAAGCTTGTTCTGAACAACCTTTGAACCAAGAGTGTTCTAAGCGCACTGAATTATTTTGGAAATACACCTTAGACATTTTTAGTAGCTGTCAAATCCTTGTATTCAGATTTTAAATTAATCTGCTCAGTTATTTAATTCTAAGCTTATATAGAGCGTACTCTATTTTTTATATATACAAGCTATAGCGGTTTATGTAAACAAAAACAATCTGCTTTAAAAGCTCATTTTTCTTCTTCAAACAATATAACCTTGGAAAACCATGTTTTTTTTCCATGAAAGAAAATTCAACCAAGAAGCAAAAACTTCTCAACCAAACTATCACAATTTCAAAACCCAAACTCAATACAGTTGAGGAGCATACAAATGCTAAATGAGAAGACAAAAAAAAAAATCCCTTAGACCTAAATTGCTGAACACGTTTAAAATGTGCGCTGCCTTCAGAAGGTACCCAAGGTGTCTGCTGTTGCTTCTCTTGACATGACAGAGACAGTGCGACGACAGACATTCCCCGGTGATAATGGTAATAGTGGTGGAAGTCGAAGCAGCAAAATAAAAAACTCAACTCTCTTATAAAATGCTAAAAACAAGAAAGTCACAGCAAAAGGAAAGCCAACAAAAAAGTCCTTGCATAGAACTAAGAAAATAGCAATCGGCCTTGAGGTTATAGAGTTTGAGTAGGTGTGGGCGATGATGTAGTGTGAGAGTCGGTAAAGGTGGTGGGTGGGTGGTGTTTTGTTGCAAAGCGGAGCAAAGACATTGAGTCCTTAGATTTCTCCCTTGGTGGTTAAATAACTGATTGTCATTGTGGCGGGATTGTTGGGTGGGTGGAAGAAGAAAGGCCTGTGTGTGTGTCTGTATATATATACCACCTTCATTCGCGCTCTCTAATAAATGACTCTGACGCCGCATTAAGTGAAGGTTGTGGGAAGCCAACAAACGCTGTTCTAATCGCATTTGCGACAAATGATTAGCCACACAGAAGATGGTTAACGAGCCGTATGGTTGGTTTACTCCTTGAGTGTTGTTGGCAGCAAGGATGGTGCCTGTAGTAGGACGTATAGGTAGGTGTGCGCGTTGGATCCTTAAGTTTGTGTTCTTGTTATTTGTTTTTTGCCAGTTCTTTCGTTGTTTTTTTTTCCATTTGCGCTCTCCTTTTACTTTTTGATTTGATTTTCTCGAAAAATCAGGGATTTTTCAGCCACTCAATCAGATTTGTCAACTGAACGATTGATTGGATCAAGAAGGTGCTCTTAATTGTGTTGTTTTAGTTCTTTGCTCTGAAACTGAAAGTGGCCTGATTTGAATATTAAGAACGGAAATTATTTGTTTCACTTTTCTTTTTTTTTTTTAATACATGCCGGTGGTTTTGAACTCACGATTTTTCTCTTTTCAATGAAGTCAAGTGATTTTTTTTTTTTTCTTTTTGATTCTGTTGACGTTGGTAATTGACTTAAGATTCTTGAGACGTATATGGGCGTATAATGATAGATAGTTGTTTTATTAAGGTGATGGTAAGTCAAAAAGGTATAGGTGTGCCGAAAAAGGATCTTAAATGACTTTGGAAGAGTTCGGTATTAACCTTCAAGGGTGGAGGGTAAAAAGAATTGTTTAAGATATTTTTTGAGAGGGAGGTGGAAGCTTATCAAACTGACATATGATAAAAGATCTTTAAGAACTTAACAATGGTTATCCGCTTGGAGCCAGTAAGTTAGTTGTAAGTTCTTGATAAGAAGGCTAGGTCTTATGAATATATTCAGCTTTAAGTTAGTAATATGTTAGTTGAATGGAAGACTGACATCATAGTGAGTAGCCTACCACTTATTACAAGTATCAAAAAAGGAGCCATGGTGAATAAGATGCATTTAAATTGAAGAGTTCTGTGGGTACTAACTTTACTCTAAATGGCGCTCACAGTACAGGGTAGACTACAGCCTCATCCCACAAGCCTCTCCAGCCAGCCCGGTCTAGCTAGCTGCCTAAGGCCATACGCACTCTCAGTTTGTTTGAGGTTACTCTTTACTTGTGTGCGGTGGGGTATTCCCCTGTTGCGCAGACCATCAGGAGTGGCTTCGAAGGCTCGTCGGGCTGGTGCATTTGGGTCCAAGTTCTGTCGGTTACATTGTAAATTTTTTTTTCAAAATCATTTGGGATTTCATATGGGCGGTTAGGCTAAAAGTGTTGGAATGTTCTTTTCTTGATAATGAAATATTACAAAATGATATTTTAAATAATTTATGAGTATTAATGGCTTACAGATATGAATAGATTAAACTGAGAAGAGCAAACTGTTAAGTGCATAGAACTATGATGTCAGATGGATTCAAATTCAGCCTGTTTCACTCAAAACTATTTCTCAAAGTTTCAGTCTGATGCAACTCATACTCCTCAAAGAATATCTTTGGTCTAGTTAAATGGCCTTTCGTTACATTTATTCTGATTCAACTGAAAATTGTGGGGCCCTTCCATTTCTGTCGATTAAGAAAATTCACACTGGGAACTGGCCTTTATCTCACAACTAAAGAACACACCAGCTCTGCTTTCCATTGTGCCAGTGCTGTGAAAATAAATACAATAGTAATTTTATTTGAAAATCTTATATCCAATGCCATTAAGTACTATTTTATACCCAAGTTGTCAGCAAAAATAAGAGCTTTGGCCTCAATGAATTTCTTTTAAAGGAATACAGTTCTCCACCGTTAATGAAAGCTTCACGGTGGTTAAAGATTGCATTCTTTTTTGAGTGCAATCATTAAATACCATTTATTGAATTCAACCAAGAGTTTGAATTCATTGAATTCACTTTGAGGTTGTGACTTCAGATTTTGCACTCCCCATTCATTTGACAGTGAAATGATTGCAATCATTTTATTTTCCATTCATTTTACAGCAATCAATTTTGAATGCAATCTCTTGAGAATCCATGCTAATTTTGCGTTCTTTTTGCATCCTTTGCTTTTCCTTAATTTCTTTACCATTCTTTGCATTTTTTTCTCATTTGTTGGTTGGTCTATGCTTATTTATTTCAATTTTATTCCGAGCAAGATCAAAAGAAATCTATTTACCTATTTAAGATTGAGTACCAACCTACTGAGCAATTTTCATATGTGATTCCTTTGAAAATTATATATTTTTGTTTATTTGACGAGAAATGGTCTATTCTCATGATTTTATTGTTTTTTGAAAAAAAATTCTTATTTTTGTAGAGGTAGAGGTAGAGGTAGAGCAGTATTAATAAAGGCAGAGTAGTATTAATAAAAAAAACTCCTATCCGCTCCCTTGCACACCTTTTTACTGGCACCGGATAAACAACTTATATGTTTGATAACTTTTCTTATTAAAAAAGATATGATATCTTTCCAGTATTTATCACTTCACCGAATTCACCACTTCATCAAACTGTGGTGATTTTCCAATACATGTGCCACATGTATGCACTGCTTTTACGAAGTGAATACTGATAGTAGTGAACTTTCCTTTTGGACGTGTTCGGGTATGTGTGAAGAAGTTATTCGCAGAATTTGGTGAGTGAGTAACTAAAGTAATCCGTACGTTATCGCACGTTACAGACTATTTCACATTTGTTAATAAGAATTACAAAGCAACAAATGTATTTACACCTTCTTATCCTCCGCTTATATAATGTTGGATATTTTTTATAAATCGAAATTAAATTGCATCCCAAAATGGAAAAAAATCTTATTAAAAAAATGGAAAAAAAAAGTTGTAACTACCCTTTTTCAAACTATCGTTAATTTTTCACATTATAATAAACAATTTGATTGTATTGAAAAACTAGAATTTTCATCTTCAATCCCTAAAAGCATTACATAAAAAAGGATATTTATAATACAAATTCTCTATACTGCTGCTATAAATCAGCCAAGTAGAAGACTTAGCATGAAGGATTGGGCATTTAGTCCTACAAATTGGCGTTTCGTCCGGCAATCTCACTTGGAGCCATCATCAATTACATAGTGAGGGCCTTTGCTTATGCAATTTGTTTTAAGTTCAGTTTTACTTAAAGCAGTTTTTTTTAAGCAATGTTAAGTTTTAGTTGTTTTTTCAAAAAAAAAACATAGGAAACATAGAACTTCAAAAATTATCAACGACTAATTAACCATGAATTATTAAGTCAAAAATCATTCGGTTTAAGTAGCTTGTACCCTTTTTTGCGGGGTGTTAAGTAAGCATAGAATCCAAAAAAAAAAAAAAACATAGAAAACATTGCATGGCAAATTAGAAATTGTTACAATTAATTAAAGACAATTTGATGAGAAATTATAAAGTCATAAACTATTCGAAATTAGCAGTTTTTTAGGTGATGCTCTGCTCAATTAGTATCAAGCTAGTAAATAGCACAAAAAACATAGAAAATATTGCACGGCAAATTCAAAATTATCATAACTGATTAAAGACTATTAGCCCTATCAATAAAAATTGCTTTGATATCTTTTAATTCACAAATTAACTAAAACGTTAATCAGGAGTTAGTTCACGAATTAAAATTTCATATTAATAAAAATATAAACTGCTAGTCCACGTAAAGTTCAAAATCTTAACGAAAATCTACTACAATCAACAAGAACTCTGCTGTTACCAAAGACTATTTTTTTAACTGCACATATACTTTCTCACAAAATGTGAACTTGTGCACCAATACACCCTCTCATTTGAAGTTGAAAGAAGCATGTGTGTCACTAGCGTCTGTTTACTTTTTTCTCTAATTTTTGGCAACAATGGCAGAAGTATTTTTAACTTAATCACTCGTTTAATGTACGTACCTATTTTGGTGACTTAGTTTATTACCTTGAATTTTAATTTATTGATAAGATTTGACACTTGACTTAAGTTTATTTGTGTTTTATTTGCGTTTATGAATTTCGGTGTATATAGATAATGACAAATTATATAGCCATAAACCACTCAAAATAAGCAATTTTTTAGGTGATATTTTACTAATTTTATATAATAAAACATAGAAAACATTGCACTGTTAAATTCAATTTTTCACGGCTATAATTAAAGACTTTACTAAAGTCAAATTATTAAGCCATACAAAATTAAGTAAGAGTAGTTTTTACCGCTTTTCGAGATATGTCAAGTTGGCAAAGCACCAAAAATAAACGAACAACAAATTCGAAACTGTCACAACTAATAATCGACTAACTAACGGCAAATTATCCACCTACATATTTTTCGATTTTCAATGTTTCTTTGCTATCTTATCACTATAAACACATGGAACAACTAGTTAGCCACTAATCAACGGTAGATTTATGTGCACTTAAATATAAAATTTTATAAGTTTTTGCAACTTAAAAATTAGAATAGAAAAAAAAAAACATAGAAATACTATGCACCTACCCATTTTTCGATCAGTGAAAGTTGCTTTCCGCACTTTATATCAAGTTTGCAAAGCACAAAATAAAAGAAAACTTAAAAACATTGCACGATGAAATTGAATTAATTAAAATTAATTAACGACGTATAAAAGGCAGATTATTAAGCTGTAAACCATAAGGTATAAAAAGTTTTTACTGATTTTCGACAGGGTGCCAAAAAACATAGAAAACATTGAATGACAAATTCAAAATTGTCACAACTAATCAATGACTAATTAATGGCAGATTATTTAAGTTTTCATTTTATGATTCATCAAAGTTGCTTTGGTAACTTGACACTCAACGTATTTTAGGAATGAAAAAAGTCATAAATGTGTTAATATGCGGTGTTATAAATTTAACAAAAATGACGAAATTTAAATTAAGAGAATTAAAAATGCGGTCTTAAAGAAATGCTTTGTACTTGCTTAGTGGCTTAAAATAAGAATAAATAATGAAAGAAGCTGCCATTTTGATATTTTTTTTGTGCATTTAGGTGACAACCCTGGCTCTTGTACTAACACTGTTTTCATCATTGTAAGCAGGAATGTCGAGTTTAGGTAAGCGGGATCGTCAAACGTAAAATGAAAATGGCAAAAAATCGCAAAAGAAAAACATACTTTCTGAGCTATATAATTGGAAAGGTCTCAATGAGTGCTTTTGATTTTTGTATGGACATAAGTCTGCACCTTATGTACCAAATAACTGTTGCACTGCGCTATAACTCCCATAACAGTTATTGGGCTCTAACAGTTTCCCTGCACGAGATATGTACAAACTTATGCTAATGCAACAAAAAATAGCACTTTTTGTGAGTTTTCCAATGATTAAGGTCAGAAGATGTTACAACACTATTGGGACACAACTTGTGCAGAAGAAGAGTTATAATTCATAGCAACAGTTATAGGACTATACCACAAGATTTTGTTTAAATAATTTTAACATAAAATAAATTAATGTTTGCCAACTTTTCTTTGGAAAAAACATAAATCACTTGAGGAAGAAATAAATGGTGTTATCCTTTGACATAATATACATATATATGTATATATATATGTTGTATATCCACCCACACAATTATTTCCCTTGAAGATAGAACTTAATATTAAGTTGTTAAGTAAAAAAAGGGTTACATCTAAATTACGTCACTAAATTTATCGTCTGAAATTTCTTTATTGCCATCATTTATTTTTTGTTGTTGTGTTAATATAATATTTAATTACCAGGAAATAAAATATTTGCCGAATATAACGAAATAACTGCAATTAAAATTTAATTAAAATTCCATACCTACTTATACTCTCCTTGCCTTTGCTTAAAAATGCCCCTAAAAGTACTCCTCATACTCCATACAGAATAGAAAGAGAGAGTGAGAAAGGTTGAAAGAGACTGAAAGAGAAAACATCAACATCTCCATCAATCTTATAGAAAGCTCTTATTAAATCCAAGTAAAATTTTAATTTCCTTCAAATACGTCCCACACAATTGCTCCTAAAAGCAATAATTCTAAAAGTGGACCACTATACTACACCACCACAAGCTTGGCTTGGTCATAACTACTCTTCTTTATCAAAATAGACCCACCCATCCCGCCGTCACTATATAAGTATATATAGGTAGCTTACCTACTCTGACGGTTTTCAACAACATCAGCAGTATCTTTTCAAATTAAAAATGACTGAAACAGAAAATATCCCTACAGCTAAAGAACAACAAACTATAATGAAGGACGAAGAAAATGATGGGAACTTAGAGCTCTACATCTCTCTCTCTCTCACTCTCTCTGTGCGAATTATAACTTCGGTTATAGGACAAGCCCAAAGAAAACGAGGAACCCAGGACGATTTAAACAAACAAACAAACATTGAAAATTATCAAACATTTTAATGGCATCCACACACCGTGTGCTTTTCGGAAATGTCGAAAATAACTACCAAAATAAAGGACATAAAACCAATTAAGACCACCATTTAAAATAATTGTAATATTCAGCCATTAACCCCAACCCAACCCAACCCAATCTTCCATTCAGCAGATTGAACCGACATTCTATAGCTAGTACTTGCTTCCGTCTGCCACCGCTTACGGCCCCCCCACCCCTCAGTCAAAGTGATAAGAGAGATCCCTCATTACTTCTTCTCCCAAGCTGCACACTCCGCACTTCATCGCCATTGAAAAGGGGAGCACTCTCTCATCCTCGATTCGGAAACGTTTCTACTACTTCAGATCTTCGGGAGCATTACGTCGCGTCCGTCGCGTCCGTCGCGTCGCCAGAGGGAAAGAGTGTGTGTCTAAATCATGCAAATCCGCCCTCGCCCCCTCGACTTGCTGTTGCTGTTCTTCTGTAGTTTGTAATTAAAACATAGAAATAGTATCGAGCACACAATACACTCGCAGCGACAGCGCCTTATTTATTTACTGCCGAGATGAAGAAGAGGGCTAGAGGCGAAGATACACTCCCCCGCGCGCCATTCTTCAAAAAACCATGTTGTGGAAGAAGGACTCGTCCTGATGGTGGCTGATGGTTCAGAAGGCAGATGGAAGTTTATCCTAAAATAAAGCGACCTCCGCTAAACAAATTGCTCGAAATAATACTTTGGAATTAAGCTAATTGAAATGAAACGAAAATGAATTACATTCAATGTTGATGGAGAGGGCTAGATGGGTGGGTGATGTGATGCTGATGCGATGGGCTCTACTCACAGTGCGGAGAAAAGAGACGCTACGCTACAGGAATTAATTTCACATAGCATCAGAGTGGCATGCGGGGCATGAGAATAAATGTTGCTTCTTTGTTAAATGTTTTGGGCTAAGGTCATGGTATATATATTCTGGTTGTGTGAATATCTACTATATATACTTATTATTAACATTAATTAATTTTTTTTTCTTCGTTCATTTGCTTTTGCTTTTTGAATTAAATGAATAAAATGCTAATGGAGTAACTCTGCGCGAGGAAGGAATTTATTTAAATTATCCTTTTTTTTTTGTTGTTGTGTTTTTGTCTTAAATTGAGTGAGGATAATTCATTATATTTGAAATATACTCGTATAATGTAGCGTAAGGTTTAGAAAAAGGAGTCAATTATGAGATGAAACAATTTTGGCTTGAGGCTATATGCTTTATAGTCTGAGAGGCAACCCTAAGACTACCTATCTCTCCAAAGCATGCCAGTCGATGGGTTTAGTCAAAAAAATTACAAAACAACTGGTCGAACATGGTTATATGGTTGATTCTCCAGGTCTTGGACAGCATTCCGGATAGATAAATTAAATGTGGTGGCGCAACAGCTCGTGGAGAACCAGAGCCTAGTGACTTACAACTCTCAACCATTCCTGTGTGCGTGTTGTTGGCAGGAATGGAGGGGACCTACAATTTTTTTAGCGAGTCCGAACGGCTAGATGAGAAGTACTTATTCATGACAAGTACTCTTGGAGCATATGTCAGTTCCTCGGGAAAAACATTTCTGTTTTTTTTTTTTAGGTGGCAGTGGCTGGGAATCGAACCCAGACCTTCGGCATGACAGTCCAACGCACTAACCATCATGCCACAAAGTACTACACAGCATTCCGGATACAGACTTTATAATTTGAAGGGAAAATGATCAAAAATTAGCTATTTTAACATCATGCTTTAGGATATCGTAACTCTTCTAATACTTTCTTCGGTGCAAAGTCATACAATAATAATAAAAAAGACTTAAAAAAGTGGAAAAGATTGACACTAACAACTGATAGAGGTTCGACATTATTAAATAGCAACAACTTGAAGTCTGATGTAACCACACTTCCACTTAGAAAAAAAAACATCTCTCTAACATAATCAACATCAAATTATTTGTTCCATTTGATATATTCAAGTCATTAACAACGCCATCTAATCCATCAGCTTAATGAAAGACAAAAGATACCACATGAACAGACTAATACATTCCACATAACTTGCCCATGCCCATCAGATCCAAGCCCACAAAAGTCTTCCCATTATACCTACTTCTCGTAACTACGCTCAGATTAGATATATATATTTTCGGAGGGCTTTCGTGTTCTGATGATTAAAACAACATTGTTGCTCCAATTCTTCCTCCCATCAAACAACAACAAACTTCATTTGGGGTGATGGGTGAATATGGTGTCTGGTTTAGGTATAGTTTCTCATGTCCTATCCTTTTATTTTGTATACGCACACATCTAAGATCTAAGCTAAAGGGAACCCGACCACACATGACATGACATCGTCGACAGAGAAATGATTATGCTCGTCATAAATGTCTTAATTAATTAAGGAGACTACATGATTGATTTGCTCATACAGTAAACTGATATCCTTTAATGATTACTTGACGGTATTGTGAAAGTGGTGCTTATGGAATCCATTCTAACGATTGATTGAAGCACATACAGAAATTGTAAATATTGTAGTTCTTTTGCATCCATACAAACATAATGTAGGTCCTTTGTCAAGGAATTGGAAGAACCGGAATTCCTCAATTGGGAATTGGCTCATATATGAGTATCAAGAAATTAGATTACAGTTAAATGAATGTGTTATTAATGAAGAATAAGGAATAATGGAAAAGTAATTAAATTATTTTGTATTTCATGGAAAATTTAGTGCATGACAATGTCAATTCAATAGCACATTTTAGTGTTCAAATAAAATCACTTCTTATTTCATAAAAAATTTAATAATGTTGTCTTAATACGTCTGCGAAGGTACCAGGGCAATTACATATAGTAAAGTTAGCAGGTCACATAGTGTATTGCAGGAACCTAGCAAGCTAGGAACTTGCAGTAAGTCTCCAAATTAGCATTTTTTTTTGTATTTCAAGAATAGGCTAAGTCAAAATTTTAAAGTCCTTTTTTTTTAAGAAAAAAAATCATACTGACCTGTTAACTTCACAATGAAGTTAGCAGCTCACATCTTGTAACTATCTCAGGAATCTAGCATGTTAGGAACTTGCCATAAGACACCAAAGGCTTGGTTCAAAATTTGAAGTTTTCAATTTGAAGAATTTTCCGAAATTGACTTCAATATGAAGTAATTGATGTGACCTGCTTATAGCAGGTCACTCGATAACACCCTTATTTCGCAAACTGCAAAATCGGAAATAGAAATGAAAAAAATGCAAATTCCTGTTAAGGACTCATTTGCGTGGGTGAAAGTTGCCCTGCTTACTTCACAGACATTATAGTAAATCCATATTGTTAAACCTTTTATATAGTCCTAAGAGTTCATCTTCATGTTCTATTTATTCTGGCAAATACTGTCTGATCTACAGTTTTTCTTTTCTATAAGAAGCGTGGATGTTTGGTCTCAACAATAAAAGCTAATTTTACCAAAAAATATAAATAATTACCATTTCCCAACAATTTGTTTGGCAGTGATGCAGTTTGTTTATATTTACATTTTTAAACAACTGAAGTATAAAACCATCTGAAAACAAAAATTGCAATAGTTCACATTATCTAGGATTGCGGGTAGAAAATGACACAGGACGTTAGCAATTCACACTTAAATATAAGAAAATCTTCAGATAAAGTTCAGATAATATTATGAAGTAACGTCACGACTTATCGCTACGGTAAGCCAGGATACCAAACACACGATACCTAAAGTCACTTCCTCCAGCTAAAAAGAACTAAGTCTGAGAATTTCATCAAAATTTTAGAGAAACCAAGCACAAGAAAAATGGGCTTGGCAGTGGGTTTTATAGTTAAAACTATTGCATTAATCTTCTCCTGTACTTAAGAGAAAAAATAATGAAAATTTCATCAAAATCGTTAGGGCCGTTACCGAGAAACCAAAACCAAAAACCATTTGTTTGTAATAAATTAATAATTTCTTTTAAAAATCAGTTTTTACTTCCGATATTGTTGGTACTATAAAGCAAGTTTTGGATTCATGCAAAAAAAAAAAATTCCAGATAACAATCTAACATGACATTATAAGATGATAGAAGAAACCAAAAAATGTGTGGCAAAATTCTGTCTGTTTGTCTTTCGTCTGTTCAGATACAGCCTAAACGACTGGATTGATTTTCGTAAGACTTGGTACATAGTGGTCTTTGATGACTCTGCACACACGTTATAATTTTTTTAAGAACTATAAATAATAGTAGTACTTGCCATACAATATCTTATTTTTCTCAAAAACAGCTTCAAAAAACATCAATAAATTTCTTTTGGTAAAACCTACCAAACTGTTTTTCAAAAAAAGGATATTAATGGTACATCCCCGAAGAATCACTTTTTTATTTTCTTCAAAACGGTTATTTTATTTTTCAAAAAAAGTTTTTTATACAGAAGCTTCTAAGCAATAGTTTTTCGTAACTAAATTTCCAAAGAAATTTTTTTTTTGATTTTTAAAATTTACGAATAGCAACTATTTATATATTTTGACTTTTCTCATTATCGGCTTAACAGACTTAGAGTAATTTTTTTATATATAAATTTCAAATAAAATCAAAAAGTTTTTCAATTTTTTTCATTAATTTTGTTGTTGAAAATTATCTAATAAATGGGTTGACTTTTATTTTTTGAAATTTTATTTTTATATACATACAAATACTTACGGTTTACAGACCAAAAATTTTCCTTCAAATGTTTTAAATAAAAATAAAAATAATTATACTATAAGATAACTGTTCCAACGATTTAAAATATTTTTTCCATACAATCATATTCAATTTAGATAATATTCTTTTTATTTTAAACTTTCAATGAAGCTCTTTTAGCTTACTTAATTATCGTATTTCATGCTTTTAAACATTTTCTCTCATAACTTCGTTTCTGTCTTGAACATATGTAAGAGCAAGGTACTTGCAATATAACCATTAAGGTAAGGCTTACTTATTTCAAAAGAGGCCCTAAATGTCTTGATAAGAAAATTAATAATGTTGGTGTGATTTCAGGTTAAAAAAAAAAAATACTAAAATACTCGTAGTTATTTCAACGATACCTGCCATAAACATAACTGTTTTTTGATTTATATTTTCTCTTTTCTCTACTCCAATCAAAATTTTAAAGCAAAAGATTTTTGAAAAAAGTAAATTTTAGAATTGTTAAAAAGATATTAAACTTATTTTTGAAAATTATTTACTATTAACTGCTAAATATTCAAAGTATACCAAACAAAATTAGGTTTTTCAAACTTCAACGATTTTAATATTTTATTTGCATGCATATATGTTTTTATTTATAAAAAAATCAAATAAAATATTTTTGTTTTAACTCTAAGCTATTTAACAAGGTCTTTATACTTTAAAACCGATTTTATTGTTCTCTTTTTTATTTCTTTAGTGAATTTAATTTTTAGCAGTTTTACAAAATCGATTTTTTTTTTGAAACCGGCTATACAACTTTTCTTAAAAAAAAATCAGCGATTTTTTGTTATATAGGCTTCCTTTTGTGTAATAAGCCATTTTGCAAAAATTTGTTGTAATCAATAGTAAGTGCCTCCCAAAGAACCAATTTGTTTGTTTATTTTTTTTTGAAAACGATGTGAATGATACTAGCCTTTTTTTTCAGAAGCCCAGAGAAAATTAAAATTGTATTTCGCTTAAGCATTTTCAAAAATAGTTTTGTTGGATCTTAAAAACAAATTTAAAATTTTAAATATTGATAGAAGGTTCCTTTCCTAGAATACTATTTTTGATTCTGAATTTTTTCATTATTAGCTTATCCAATTTATATATTTTTTTTTACATAAAAAATCTTAAAAATACTGTACAAAATAATTAAAAAATAAAAAAATAAGAATTTTTTAAACTCAAGTAAATAATTTTGTTTTGAAAATTTTATTTTTAAATGCATATTAATGAAAACTTGAAATTTTGCATTTCAAAATTGTTCCTTTAAAATATTTTGCAAATTTTATAAGTAAAACAATTTAAAAAAAAAAAACCTTTTTCTAAATTTTTTCGAAGAAATTTATATTAGTTCAAGAATTCAGATGGAATTCTTTTTCGTCACCTCAAACTATTACAGATGTTTTTTATCGAATTTAAATATCGAACTTTCTGTTGTTAATAATTTTTTTCTCATAATTTCCATGTTTTTATATAAAATTTTGAAAACCATATGCCCCTGGAATACATAATAAGAGTAAGTACATGTGTTGAAATATATTTTTTATTTTTTAAGAATCGGGAACCTGGAAAGATATTGAAATTTGGATTTTAGTATTTTTCATAAAATGTATTTTTTTTCCAAAAATTATTTTAAACTTAAAAACAAAAGAAGGAAATTAGAAATTTTCAAAATATGGCACTAAAATGTATGAAATTTAGAACATTGAGACTTGAAAACTTGAAACCACTAGAATAATTTTTTACAATTTTCAAAGTTCGAATTTTTACTAAGGGCAAGGCTAGGTTACAAAAATTGTTTGGATATAAAAGGTCATTTTTTTTAATATAAAACATAATTGAAACAATCTGAAACAAATCGGGAACAATCCAGAAAAAATTTTCAAAAATTAGTAATTAAAACAAAGGGGGCTTACTTCACACAATCGGTCAACCCTCTGCAGATTCAACATATAAATAGACTAGGAGTCCTATGTTGTGCAGATTGCAGAGTTGAGGGTATGACTTTAACATTAAATTCCAATTATTTTTGAATGGACACAAATTCCTAATTAAAAATACGTATCCTCAAAAATTTGGTCTTACAGATCTATTTTAAAATAAAAATTTTGTTAAAAGACCAACATTTAACAACATCAAAGAATAAAATACCAAACTTTATTCAAAACATTATTAAATGTGAAAATAACAAAAAAAAATAAAAATTATATCCTTATACACAAATATACCTTTATAACCTCAAAAATACCCTCTTTATGGTTTATTTAATTGAAAAATTAAATTTAAATTTTTATTTAGCTTCTACATAATGAACATTGACATTAACCATTCAATAGGACATTGCAATTTGTCATTTTTCTAAACGATGAATAGATACTAGAAAACATTGAGATTTATTTGATTAAATATGAACTGATTGCCAATTTTCCATGTCGACAGCTTAACTAGCCACATAATTTTAATTCTGAGGTTTTTATCGACCGCAAGCATAATAGGACCAGTAAATAATGACAAAATACAAAATAAAGCCAATACTAGTGTTATTTGAATTTTTCACTCTTGTCTAACAACTCTCTGCTAATGCAAATACAAACACATTTATTAATGTATAAATGTGTAGAGTTATTGCTATAGTTAAACAAACAAAAGGACAATTAGAGAACGTGGACACCTGTCAAGCCATCGTTTAAATAAACACAATAAAGCTGCATATAGGTAGGTATATATGTAGGTATAGTAACTTTTTGACTAAGTAATAATTATTGTCATTTACACATATAAAACATATAAAGCAAACCCTTATCCTCATCTAATAATTGTTGCAATCGATTGTTATCTCCTTTCTCCTCGTTTGCCATGATTATGATTTATTTCCTAATGTTTGCACACTATACGTGATCAGCCCACACATACACAAACACAAACTCATACTGTCACACAGGATCCCACGCGTAAATGTTTAATCAACATTACAATTAGTTACCCAACTTACCATCAGGCATTGTTTAATTACTATTATCATTAATTGCCAGGTTGCTAGTCGTCGAGGTCCTGCGGAATGAGGTGCCAAAGGTGGGTGATGGAAGTTAGGAGTTTCTCACCCTCCTCCCCCTGCATTAGTTGGCAGCACCAGATGAATGCGATTTGGGCTTGTTTGCTAATATAATTATTGTCATAGTTGTGTAAACACACTCTGTTGCTGTTGCAGGGTTAGTGCGACAGAGGGCGCTGGCTGATGATGGCATGGCATATGTAGCAGTGGCAGAGTGCGTTCGGGCCAAAATCTTGAGCTGTGATTGTTTAATGTGATTTTGTGTATGCGGCACCCCCTAATATTCACGTTCTTATAAATGCATGACCTGTGTGTTTGTGTGTATATACTAAGCAAACACACATAGAAGTTGAATCGGGTAAACATCCTTCGTCGATTGCCATCGGCCATACTTCCGTTTCCTTCCTTTCGTCTGGTCTGGTCTATATTCCGTCGTTGTCGTCGTATTCCCATAGTCGAGAGGAGTCGTTCGGTTCGGACGGTTTTATGTTTGCTCTTAGTTTAGTGTTGACTAGTTGACTTTGTGTCTGCTTAAACAACACCGCTGCGTCATGATAAGCATCTGGTTTGGCGCTTTATGCAAGTGTCTGTTTGTGGCTCTGTCCTATATGTCCTGGCCCGGTCACATTTGTGGCCATTGGCTGTTGGTTTTTGACCAAGGATAGGCGCTATTTGTCAACGAACTGGTATCCCGAGCCGAGAGAGCTGCGCTATACTGCTGCTGTAAGGTGGAATATGGAGATGGGTGTAGATTTGAATTATAGTGGAAGTGGGTGTTGTATAGTTAAAGCCTGATTCCATCAAACACACATGTGATTGAGAAGCTGATTGGCGGCTTTGCGCCACCACCTTGTGTCAAATGCAAGCAACTCGGGTGGCAACATCGAAATCACATTATCATAATTAATTAATGAACATAACATTCAAACTAATTAAGCATCCATTATGTGAGTTAAAATTTAAATAGAATAATGTAACAATGGTGGGTGGTAGGTATAGGAACATTTTATCATGTATTACAGCGGCTTTTCCCACTCTAGGGTATAAACCTATTTGTTGGTAGGATTTTTTAAAACTGTATTTCAAAATAAAAACCCTTTGGCAATAGAGGATCGTTTGGTTTGATGTCCTATGAACACAAGAGATTCTTGGAAATTTGGCAACTTATTAACAAGACTCTTGGACAAAAAATTCCAAGGGGATAGACGGTAGTGAAATGAGGTCCTTTTCAAACAAATTTTTTATTTAAAGATTGAATTTTCAATGCTCAACAGCTTCATGGCTTTCCTGGTTTGGAATACCTCAAAAAATTTGAAGTTTTGAATTAAATATAGCTCCAAGCATAGATATTATAATCAATATAAAAAGAAATCTTTTATCCAACACCCCCATAGAGCCATAACTGCAATTTAATCAAAACACAGAATTTAATCTACATTTTCTGAATGCAGAATATTATATTTTTCTTTTTTTTGCTGACAAATTAATTAGCTAAATGACTCCCAATGATGTTTCTATTAATGTGTCACTATACTGCAGCTTCACTAGAAACATCACTCGTTCAGCAGAGCGCATACATACTTCAATCAAGCCACTCATTTGGCATCACAATGATGAATCTGTCCTCAGGCAAAAAAAAAAAAAATAAAAACAGATTGTTTTTGTCTCATTTTATCATTTTGCAAACAAAAAAAATATGGCAGTTTTCTGTCTCTGGTGTAATTACCAATTAAGTTGATTAACTGATGAATTTTCATTTTTAATATCAATCAAGTGCTCCCATTCCGGTTGATGGCCATAATATACATACACTAATATAATTATTTCTATCTAGTATAACACACACACCCATTTGTTTCTATTAATTCGTTAATTGATGTGATCCCTGCGGAGTGGCAGCACACAAACAAAATAAAAAAAAAAAAGCAAACATATAAGAAAATCTAATAAAAATATAACATGGCCATCATGATAGAGTTAATTAAGCAAATAGTCCGACGTCTTATCATTTTGGTCGGAGAGAGACGACACTATGACGACAGCAACGGCGGATGACGCCAACTTGACAACCAGGACTAAGTTGATGGTTATGCGAGGATAAATGGTATAAGAAAGTAGAAAAGTTTTGAAAAGAAAAAAAAAGAACACAGGGTCGCATTTAGTTCATTAATTTATGAAATCTATTGTCTCTTATAATCATCGTATAATAGGTGGGTTTTTTTTTGGCAAGCCCAAGGAATCGGACCAAAAGAACGACATCGGGGCTTAGCGACGCCATCACGGAAAAAATGGAACTTCCATACAATCTCTCGATAGCAAGTATGAAATTCGTGCCGGTAACACAGTTCTTATCTGGGCTAAAGCTATGTCCCGAAAATTCTCTGGGATTAGCTATGCCCAAAAGAGGCTTAGTTGTTGTTGCATTTTACCCCCGACGTCGTTTTTTTCATCCAAGTCCATTCGGGCAAGGAAAAAAACACACCTCATATGTCAGTAGGCATACGGTAACAGAAAGTATGACAATCCTATTATAGTCTTGTTATTCAAGCTCGTGCATCCCGCAAAGGCAAAAAGTCCCCAATACTAAAGTTCCGAACGTCAAAACTACGAATGCACAAAATCCCGAATGCTAAAATTTGCTAAAATCCCGAATGGCTAAAATCCCAAATGCTAGAATTGCCCAAATCCCGAATAACTTAATACTGCTTTTGGTATTTAAAATCGCCAGCGAGATTTTTAATACCAAAAACAGTACAAAGCCATTTGAGATTCTAGCCCTCAAAATGTACTTTTTGAATTTATTTGTATTTATGCATTTTTGGAAAATATCAATCTAAATTTGTTATTCCACTCCAGTGTTGCCAGATTTTAAGGGACAAGTGGTGCCCAATTTGATAAATCTTGGAGCCGAAAATAGCCCAATCAAAAGTGATGTATAAAAATTTGTATTTGGTAGAAACGTTTTTTTTTTTTATTTGAAATAATAATGGAATTATTAAACGCGAAATTTAATTTTACGAGGGCCGAACTTTAATCCGCAAATGTGATGGATTTCAATAAATCCAAACAAACGAAAAAATTAAGAAAACGAGAGAAATGATGAACTGTCAAACGATGGGTGCGTTTAATAATTCGAACAACTGACAACACATATGGTGCTGCCAACCAGTAGCTTAGCAATGGGGTGGGTTCAGCAATCGGATGCGATTAATAAATTGAAATAAAAAATTATAATAATATATTTAGTATAAGTACAGGGGTGTATTTGTACTTAAAATGGGCTCCAGGAATTTTTTATAAAATAAAAATAATTAGGAATTCCAAAACTAATTTTATCTCGAGCAAAGAAAATAAACGAAAACTAGCAAAAGAACCAAAAATAAAACAATTGATATATTTGGGAATTTGAGCAGAAACCCAGGGATTTAAACCCAAAATACAAAGATATATACAAAACAGCAAGCTTAAAGGACTTACGGTAAAACGTAAGGCCAATAGCAGAGAAAAGAAAAGGCAATGAAAACAGACTGTTACCGAAGCAAAAATTGTGTCCCACAATTAACTGGGATAAAGTCGAGATTAACCATCGCAAACTAATTTTTTGGAAATAACACGAAACCAAACTATGAAACCAAAAAACAACGATTTATTTTCTTTTCATTATACCTGCGGATCTCTTATTTCTATTTACTATTTACCTCGAATTTTCTTCAGTTTCCTCTAAACTGCTTCAAACTTCGAATCATTAATTCTCTCCCAAGTTTTCCACGACGACTTTTCTCCAAAAATTTCTTTTTTTCAATTTTCTATTTTTCTTTTAAATTTTCATCCAATTATCATAGTATTACTTTTTGCTTGAATAGTTTTGCAAATGGTCAACTTTCCATGCTGAATTCACTGTCTACCTCGGCCATTCCAGCCTCTTACACATTCAAAACATGCCGAATCTAAATGGCTGAGTTCAGAACCCTTTCAACTAACTTTTTCGAGGAAATTTAAGTTACTAAAAAACAATCGCGAGTGATTCAAAACGCGAAGCAATCATTCCAAATTAATGCCTCGAGGTGAGAGAGGAACACATTTCTTTAAATCCTGCAATCTACTCAGTTCTTTTCTTTTCACGTCTTAATTCCGATGAATCAATTTCATTACTATGTAAAAGAAGTTGTGTAAGTTTAAGGAATTATAAATCAAGTTAACAACCCATTTTTTTGACAAAATATTAAGCTATGTTACGTTTAAGTTAAGTAAAGTTAAATTAAGTAATGATGCTTGAAGATTGGTCTGTTAAGATAAAAGTAAAAGTATGCCTGACTCGCTTATTTGACAAGATACCGCCCGTCTTCTTGATAGTTATAGTGGATTTTAGAATCAATTTCTCCACTTAAATCGCAGATCGATCGAAGCCTGTTTTCGTGTCAGCTTTTTTAAGAGTGCAAACTGAATCAACTATTTGAGAGTGTGTTTACGGTTAAAAGTCAATATATTCAAGTGTAAGTAGGCTCATTTACAAAAGATTTTTCAAAAGTATAAAGTTCTGATAACGTGGTTTGATCATCAAACCTGACATTGTAATAACAAAAAAATTGGGTCTTGCAGTGCTGTCAGTCTCTCTGTTAGGCCTTAACGGCGGTTCAGGACCTTTGGTTAAGATGCCATCTAATTGATCAGAAAGGTCAACTAGTCCCTGAAATTGGTCATTCAGATAATTTGTAATCAAGGCTTAAAGTTTCTCAAGGTCAAGCGTGATTTTTGGCACCTCATTTATGGAAAATTTCCAAAAATGCATATCATCTGAAAGATCCCTAAATCGTGATGAAAGGTCAACTATTTTTATAAAATCAGGAAATAATCTATAACTGACCAATAACTGAAATTAGCTGACCTTTTATATAGATCTAAGTGCTTTCAAGGTGGTTTTATTTTGACATTTCCGGAACAATTAAATGACATTTTTTTCAAAGTTTGACGGTGATGGTTTTGCAATGGTATCCACACCCAACAGTGACTTTTTCGGGATGCAGTGGATGCTCTTGGGTCTTGGATCTCATTTGAATTGCTATCGTCCCAAATTCAATAACTTTATTTGAAATTTCGATGAAAATTTCGAAAAATGTTGCCCTAACAGAAAAGAGAATACCCATTTTGATAAAACAATATACATTTTGTTCGTGGTGATGGCAAAACAGACAGGATGATTGACAGATGTAGCTTCAACAATATGGTCAATATATGTATAGCAAGTTATGCATTCGTAAAAAAAAATTGAGCTCGAGATATTGATCAGGTTTATGTCATTACAATGATAGGGAAGACGTAAAAAAGTGCGTCTCACAATTCTGTCTGTCTGTCTGCCTGTCTCGATTTTTTGAAACTAGTGGTTTCTTAGAACTAAGAATAACGGCACTTGCAATACAATTGTTTTTTTTTTAACTACTTTACAAAATCTAATATTTCTCAAAAACGGATCCACAACCTTTCTTAAAAAAAATCAATCAATTTCTTTCAAATAAAGTTAACTTTGGATGGGAGTCCACTTTTCAAAAAATGGTTTTTAGTGGTACTTCCCCAGGAAACCATTTTTGTATTTTTGATTTTCTTAAACACAGTAATTTTGATACCAATAATTTTGTTCATACCGAAGCTTTTATGCAATACAAGAAGTTTTTCTTACTAAAATTTTCAAAGTATTTTTTTGGATTTTTAAAAATGTTAAAAAAAATATCTTGAAAATCAGATATTTCGAAAACTACATGGTCGATTTTTACAAAAGCCGGTATTGAATGTTTTTTTTTTAACAATTTTTGGAGTATTTTAAGAAAAACTATTACTTTTATGAAAAAATAACGGTACCTTCCATGCAGGCTCCACTGGTCACTAACGATGACCAACATCCAAACCATAATCCAATCAGCAGATTCATGTTCATAGTTCAAACATGGCTCATGTCCAGTGGAGCTGTCATGTTAAGGAAACCATTTTTTTTTTCTTAAAAATGGCGTCTTCGATTTTTATAAAACTTTTTATGTATGCTGAAATTATTGCGATATGGTACCAAAAATTATAATAGTAATTAAAGTAATTTAATATAAACAGAACCTCTCATACAAATATTTTAAATACTGTATCTTTCAGTTTATTTTTATACACAAATTTCCAATAAGATATTCAAAATTTTCAAAAAAATGGTTTTGAATTTTTTAAAAAAAAGTTTCACTTTTGTTTTTTGAAAATTCGAATTCTCATTAACGGTTTAACAACTTTTTCTGAAATTTTATTTTTATATGTACATTAATAAATATTTAAGATTAGCATATCCAAAGGTTTCCTTAAAAATGTTTTAAGAATTTTATATATAATAAATTATTTAAAAAAAAAAACGATTGAAACATTTTTTTCATGAAATAATATTTAATAAAAAACTTAGATATTTCGACATATAATTTTCTTATACCCTTAGCGTCAAACATAAGAGCAAGTACCTGTGACCCAGTCGTGCATTTTATTTGTTTGTCAATTGTGTTGAAGGTTAATAAGGAATATTTTCTTATACTCTAAAAAGTATTTACAAGCTTTTATAGTTCAGTCATTTAAGCTTTTGCTTCGGAAAAAATGGCGGAAAGCTGGATTTCGGTACACAGACCTCATAGCATTCTAAGAAGACTGTAAAAAGTTCCTTCCGGTATGACAGCCGCTAACGATTTTACGGAAAGTCAAAGGCCCCCCAAACGGTTTCTTAAAATTATCTCCCGAAAGAAAACTTTTACAGAAAACATGTATATGACAGGGTTGTAGCCAAGGAAAACCACTAAAAAAAATTTAGTAACTTTTTTTTACAACGGTAATCGTGTTCGAGATAATTCAATCCAGTTTAGTTCACGTAGCTTAGCCATAATCATAAAGAGCTCCTTTGATATCGATAAATTATTGGTGAGCCTTGACATAAAACCGATTGGTCTTTTTCAGGATATTTCTGCAAGATGGCCGGAAGTCTGAGTCACATTGGGTTATTTTGATTATTTTTGGGGAGGATCTTTAATGTGACGTTCGGAGGTTTTCTCAAGACACATGATCGCCTTTTTTTTTTATAAATATAAAGAAGCCCTAGGGCTGATAGTCCAGTCATCAGGTATTCTTCCTTCCCACTTTTACATGGAAAATGGATTTTATCCATATGCACTCTACAAAACATCACCTCTATTTAGCAAATGGAATTCATCTTCATCTTGGGCGATTTAAAATGAAACTGCGCCCCTGCTAGCTCATATCACTAAAGCAAAACAAAATAAAGAAAACAAAAATACTAAAGCACCAGCGACAGTATTTTGTAAATGGCAAATGAAATTGAGTACTAATCAGAGATCAACGAACGACGACGAAGACGAAAGCTCAACCTCTCCCTAATGCTTAAATCAATATTCCCGATTTATTGGCAAAGCGAATATACTTACTTTCCGATAGATATAGCAGGTATGCTCTAATGCGTCTCTCCTCCACCAAGTGATGAGTCTGTTAGCCATGACCTGACTCCAAGTAACCACCAACGCTATGGGACAAGATTTGCACCTTGACATCACGATGTATCTCCAAGTTTCCATCTCTCCCCTGTACATATTACCTACTTCCTTATATTGGAAGACAACCTTATTTGATTCGATTGGAACATCTGTAGTTACAAGGATGTAAGATCGTAACTTTAGCTTCCAAGAGGAGATTCGACTGTTCTATAGAGTGTATACAGATGATTTTGAGAATGAGTATCTCGCTTTGGACGGAATCAGATGCTAATGAAATTAACAAAATGGATGAACACACATACCACCTACCTATCTACATATATATGTATGTAATGAATGTATATTTGCTGATAGTTCCAGGAATCAAGTTCGGTGGCAATACTATGGGATATCGAAGGGACAAAGGGGATTAGTCAACCAATTTAATGAATTAGTATATCGTTGCTATCGCTCGACATTATTTCATTAACTAATTTGTTTTGGGAATGAGTTTGAGTTGAGTTGTGTGCAAACGCTTGTTTGTTAGTATAAAAGCACGAAACACAAACCCTATATAGAATATTCTCTATGCATATCGTGTGGATAAACCCAAATAGATAGATGTATGTACGAGTATATAGTAGTTTTAATTTTGTCAATTGATTTTATGTCCATTGTGTGTTTGGACTATTATGGAGATTACTTAATTCGCACTGTCAATTTATTTGTTGTTTAATGAAATGAATGAACAGTTACAATTTGCCAATAATACACTTTAACTAACTAGCTTGACAATGAGGCTTTATTCATAATAAAGGTATAGGTGGTTAATTCTACATTGTAATAATAATAATAATAAATTTGAGATCTAGATTGAATTTAGTATTTTGTTCAACTATTTTTTGAGAAGTGGGTAGGATAGATTTGAAATTTCTTTCGAAAAAATACGCTAAAGCATTCGATTTGTCTCGGTCTGACGCAAAGAAAACGTCATTGTGTTGCAGTTGACCAAGTAAAAGAGATTTCTTTCCTATAATTTGGCTAGTTTGTTTAAAGGTTTTTGGTACAGATTTTATGACGTTGAGTCTTTTCCTGAATTGTGAGTCCATGTATGTTTTTTGTATTTAAGTCGATAAGGGTATTAAGGTACTTGAGACGTTTTGGAGGCGCAGATCATCAGGCACTAACATAGAATACACTATCTTCATCAAATCTGCCCCAACTCCCATGTTGCTTTGTGAATTCCTTACATTGGAGACTTAGTGAACACCTTACTATGAGCATCTGCAAATTTTATTAGTTGGGGGCCTTTATCTGACCCACTGACCACACGAACCCTGGCTAGCCAGTTGGCTACATACATTGACTGTCAAATTCCTATTCCTGTATTTGCTGTGACGTAGGCGGTATGCTGCACTGGCTTCTATATTGGTCAGCATTCGGATGTTACTCAAAATGGAGTAAATCTACTCCGAATTTAGGGAATGAATTATATATAACTGGTACGATATTCCACTGTTTCAAAGTTAATGCAAAAAAACTAGTAAAAGAACAGAACGTTTCGAATGTTTTGTGTTGTGTTATGTGAGAAAAAATAAATAAATTAAGTGGCGCAACAGCTAATGGAGAACCAGGGCCTAATGACTAACAACTCTCAACCATTCCTGTGTGCGTGTTGTTGGTAGGAATGGAGGAATGGTTATGGGAGAGCCTTTACTTATTTCTGTAAAAGCTCCTCCAAACAAACGTGAAATTATCAGAAAGAAAACCAAAATCTTACCTGTCAGAATTAGTTTTCATGGCATTAAATGAGAGCAACTACACTGACGCGATGTGAATTCACTACAATATTTATTCACTTTGGTTTGGGAAAGCCTTTCTGTTTAATCTTATCAATTCAGTCCCCAGTTTTTTGGTTTTCTTCTTGAATGGTAAAGACGACCAAACAAAATACCACACGAGACGGACATAATGACCACGAAATAGAAAAAATCTTATTTGAACTTTTTAATCTTTGGCTTATTTTCCACTTTGAAAATTTCAATTTTGAAAAAAAAACTTTGACGAGACTATTGCAAGCCAAAAATCAGATGGTGGCAAAACATGCTTAATGCCAAAAACCACGTGTAAATTTCATGGCGAGAGCAAAGCGAGGCCATATCGAAAAAACCACGACATCGATTCCCGTGTAAATGAATATGGCGAGACCAAAGCGAGATGAGCTTATATTACTGGAAACTACATTTGGAACACGGCGGGAGACATGAGAGTCGTCGTTGTTTTCACTTCAAACCGAGTAAGCCAACTCGATTTCCAAAAACAACATATGAAAAAATTAGAACAAATTTTTGGTTAAACTCGGTTGAAAAATGTTGGGTTTGATATCACTGAAATTGAAATTTCAACAAAAAGTGAATAATCTGAAATTCAGTCCTAGACTGGATTTAACAACTTAAACTGACCTTTCGAATGCAGTTTGAATCCAATTGGATTAATCGGTTTAAACGAGTGAATAATATGGGCGTTAGCGAATTTATAAAAATTTTAGTTCCTTAGGACTGGGCATTGGGCATATGGACTCCCCGATTCTTATTTTATTAATTTTTGTGAAAGAAAATGTGAGTAAACTTTAGTTTTAGACCTATTTTAACAAATCTGCTCCGAAAAAGTTCTGCCAAACCCTGTTAGTGGCTGCTCTACTGGCTTCCCAACTATGGCTACCAAAAAAGCAAACCAGTTGACGAGCCAGTTGCTCGCAGGTTTGTTAGTGTTTGTAAAAAAATGTAAGTATATTGCGACTGACTAGCCAGTGCTAGGTCGTGTGGCCTCAGAGTAATGTCGCTTCGTGAAGCTGGGTGCTTACCAACTTTCAGCAGGTTCCAACCCAAGGGTTTTGCCCAGAAGATCATAAAACCCAACTTTCATAGGTTCTTCTGCTTTATTGGTAGGGGATTTTAAAATTGAAAAGGCTTATGTTTTGAAAGTTTCTTTGATGCGGAACGTGAAACAACCAGGTCACTTATCACTTATGGTCAATACATGTACTTCTTAGTCGTTTTTCCATGATGAATCCACATCGTCATGGAAGTTATCCTTTTTTTCATATCTGCTGGATTTCTGTGATACCTTTCTTATATACATGTTCCTATATTTTATGATGCCAGGTTCATACTCCAAGTCGAGAACTTTTGACATTCCAGGATTTATTTTCACAATTGACTGTAAGCATTTTATAAACGCCCCTTATGTTTGGACATGTAAGGAAAGCTAACCTCATTAAACAAAAATCACAAAACCTGGAAGGCCAGGTCTTTGCTTAGTCCTAGCACAGCAAGCCCGGATATTCCAATGCCAGTAACCCAAATTTTGGATGTTAAGGCTGCTTTGGCCCTTGAAGCTTTCATCTATCACCATCTTTTTTTCTGAACTCTGACTAGTCCAATAAGTCTTTAAAGGTACTAACCTCAGCTCTTAGCATTTCAGAGTTACTCACGTAAAGTGTTCACTAAGTAGTTAGGACTAACTGGAACTGGAAACACAGGCACTGAAATTCTCTTAAATCTTTTTCTAAATGTAGAGAATTCTTCTACTTTTGACTTTTCAAGTGTGATTTGATGAGAAAAAACACTTTCGTTTCTTTGATTGCAGGGCAATTAACATACGTATCCACTTCTACCTGTTGACAATAGGTGGCCCATATGCCGAGATCTACTATCACAATGCTTCAGGTCTTATCGTAGTATTCATCTTAAGCCCTACCACTGCATCAAGAAAGGGATGCGGATAATATTAACATAACTTTCAGCTCCGTAATAGGGTCCTTCATGGTGATTGAAGAACGCAATTTGTTGGTCCTTAGAAGTAAACTATCAGCAAACAATCAAGCATCTCTCCCTCACCTAGGGAAAAACGTCCTTATTTATAGCATCAACTTTCAAGTAACTGCGAAGTTCATCTTTCTCAGAGTTATTCCACAAACGACATCTACTTGATGATATGACAAAGAATTACCCTAAAAAACCATGCTGTGCCAGGCCTGTTTAATCGGTACAAAAGTTGGGCGATAAGCATTAAAGAAGAGCTGATACAGGGTTCCATTTAATTCAACCAAGGATGACGGGATTCAATTAGCCCAGAACAGCCCAAGACCCATATAGGTACGCCATTGCCTCTGTTTTAACCAAGAACCTTTAAATCTTGAAACTTTCGCCTCCATTATTTGAAAACAAATAGTTTTAATTCCAAATCAACGCATGATTAATTAAACCATCTTAATATTAACTTCAACATAGCAACACTAGTCTCACAAATACTATACATAATAAATTATTTTAAATGTCAAACAATAGCTAAAGTTGCTTGTTGAAATGGAACCAAATCAAAGTATGACTACTAAAGTAACAATAACATTGTTTACCTACCTACATTATATAGACTTCATCTGATATTATCGAACGAAACATTGCATTGCATACAATTCAGAGCTCGGAGGTTAAAATTAATGTACACACAATACAACATATTGGAATTAGGACACACATTCTCTATGAGGTTAAGTGGAGCCAAATAAATGTCACAATGTTTCACTGAATTCTAGCTTATAGATAATAATCATGTTCATATAGAGCAATAAGATAATTAACTGCTATTGAAAGTGTTGATTGCAATCCGTGTTCATAATATAGTTCATAATTATACTAAAGAGGATTTCAATTTCTATATAACATTGAAACAAGGCAATTGCAATCTAATATGCTTACAACTGTTACTCTATAGCAACTTATTCATCTTAAAAGCCAACAAATTCAATTGAACTGTTCTAAGAAATTATTGAGTTTTTTTGGTTTTGAAGGCAAAATGAAATTAAAATTAGTAAATGAGATAAAGAAACTTAATTTTGATAATAAATTCTGTCTTCTTATAAATTCATAAGTTATTTTTTTCATGAACAAAAATGAATTAAAATTATTGGGAATACGAAAGCTTCGAACACAGGAAGTGGTGTTTTAAGCAAATAAGTTCCTTAAACATAAAATAAATTAAAGTTTTGATTATTATAAAGGGTGTTTTTTTAGACTAGTGGCTTTCAATCTGGCAATACTTTTTCGAAGTTGCTCTTTTTGACAGCTGTCACTTGATTTATGCTCAATTTGGTTTGTCATTTCATAATGAATAGACTTACTCCTGAACAACATAACGCATCGGGATACAATCAATTTATTGAAGGAAACTTTTGATGAGGCGCCGAATATTCTCTTCCAAGGCGTCAATCATCTCGGGGTTATCTGCGTAGACAAGCGACTTCACACAACCCCACAAAAAAATAACCCCACGACGCGAGATAGTGTGCTCAACGAAAGTTTCCTTCAATAAATTTATTGTTTCGCGATGCGTCGCGTGAACCGAACCATTTTTTGGTTAAAAATTTTGTCGATTTGCAAACGTTGTTTAGGAGTAAGTCTATTCACTATGAAAATACAAACCAAACTGAGCATAATTCAAGTGACAGCTGTCAAAAAATCAACTCCGAAAAAAGTATTGCCAGATTGAAGACCACACATCTAAAAAACTATTCTTCATAATCAAGAAGCTTCATTAAATATTTTTTGCTATAAATATTAAAGAATTTTACTTTGCTTACATTACTCTGAGATTCGTTTGAAATCAAAAATGTCTTAGAATATTTAATACAAAAATAGCTTTCATACCTTCACTCATGTTGGAAACATTTCTTGGCATACAATTTGTTTTTCTTATTCTTCTGTTTTGTTGTTTCTACTATTTTATCTTCATCTCTTAGTCTGAAAAACTTCCCATAAAAAACATTTGTGAAATATTACATAAGTTTTGGCAAAACCATCAAAACTAACTTAAAGCTTTATTTCCTTGCTTTGTTCTGATTTCCAAAGCCAAATTCATAGATAAGTCTTTATTCGTGATAAGACTTATATTCCAAGACCATTGTTAGAAACCAATTTAAAACTTAAATAATAAATAACGAATGTTTTTTTGTTTATCTAATGCACAAAAACTCATCAATGAAATTCAATATTTCTTTGAAAAAAAAAAAGAAAAATTCTGTGCGTCAGCAAGTGGAGGAAAACGGTGCGGCGGGAATGAAGCCTGTTACGTTTTTCAACATTAAAATAAATAATGGAAGATTTTATCTGTCATTTCCAAGATAATAAGTTTGTTTGTTTGACCAGAATTGCCAAGGAAATTTCTATGAATCTGGACTCTGGAATCTTGACACTCCACATTGTAGGATACTCGCAAAAAAAAATATTCCAATTGGTCAGTGATTGGCTAAAAAAGGACAACTTCATTTAGAAAGTGATCAGCCATAGTTAATTTATAATCAATGGTTCAAGTTCACGCACAATTTTTATCACCTTATTTGTGGAGTAACCGCAAGAAACGCTTCTGAAAGGCCACTAAATCCTGATAAAAGGTCATTTAGTTTCAGCAAAGGTCACAAACAATATTTTTGTACCTCATTTGGGAAATAAATGCCATTTGAAAGGTCACTTAGTGGTTATAAAAGGTTAATATGTTTTAGTGATAATTGTCAGAAATACAGTTTTTAAACCAATTTCACCATAAAATTAATATAAAAGAACATTGTATACGAGTTATATGATTGTGAAAGAAAATCAAGAACTTCATAAGAATTAAAATACACATTGCTCTTGTTTGCTAGACGCTTAATATTTTACAAATTGTTTATTAAGAAACTTTATGAAATAAAATATTTATAAGCAAAAAATTCAATATTTAAATTCGATAAAACATTTTTTTTAATTGTTTGCGGTCTCAACTTTGATCAAATATATGAGTGTATGGGAAAAAATTTAAAATCTTTGAATCAGTTTATAAAACAAAAAATTATTTGTATATAAAATTCTTAAAACACTATACATAAAAATTTTGGTGTGCAAATCTTGAGTATTTACTAATAATCCAATCAAGTGACCAAATTTTGGTGTAATTTTCATTTTCCCCTGTTTTATGTTTACCAGATTGCTGAATCTGAATCTGAGGTTTGCGACTAAAATTTCGTAAGTCTACATACGAAAATTTGCAAAAAGTGCTACAAAAATGTAAATTGACTGGATTTTTCGAACTACGAAGTTTAAGATGAAGTTACAGACAAAAAAATTGAAATTTCCACATAAAGTACTTAATGCTTTCGAGTGGAATTTCGAAAATAATAAACATTTTTGAAATGCCAAGGTTTCGCAAGAGAAAGTTTCGAAGGACAAAGTTTCGAAAAAAAAAAGTTTCGAAGTTTCGCTGTTCCTTGAATGATTTCAATGAATTCGACACTAAATACCTGATACAGAATGAAAAAAAAAAATATTTTCAAAACAGTGTATTCCAAAAATAGGTCAACATATTGAAAAATCATTGTTCCTTGAGCGATTTCAATTTAATTGACACAATTAATAGCTGATGAAGAATTAAAAACGAAAAAAATATTTCCAATAGGGTATTTGCCTAGTTTTGGAACACCCTGCTTTGAAAATATTTGTTGTTCTTAATTCTGTATCAGATATCATCTGTATCAATTTCATTGAAGTCCCTCAAGAAACAACGAGGTTTCAATATGTTGAACTATTTTGGAACACCCTGTTTTGAAAATATTTTTTTTATTTTTATTTTATTATTTTGTATCACCTGTCTCAAATTCATTGAAATCCGTTAAGGAACAATGAAGTTCCGAGGATTTGTCCTTCAAAACTTTCTCTTGCGAGACTTTGACATTTCGAAACTTTCTCCTTTCGAATCTTCATTTTTCAAAACTTTGTCTTTCCAAACTTTATCTATTTGAAACATGTTTGAGTTGAAATAGTTACAGTGTTTCGAAAAGCGAAGTTTCGATAGGCAAAGTTTCGAAGGATAAAGTTTCAAAAAACAAAATATTATTTGAACTTACATATTTCAAATTTGTATGTTAAAAAATTAATTTGAATACGTTCAGCCAATATTGAGAAAATGGAAAGTAAAAAAAACTATGCTGTGGTACTACTAATAATAAAAGCTGGTAAATGCAATTTTTACCATATTTTTCGCACTTATTTTAGCATACGAAATAATTTTCTTATCAAAACGGTTTTTCGTACGGAAGGAACCGTTGTTTTGTGATGAAAGCAAAATATTTTACTAAAAAACTAAAACTTAAAACTATTGTAAAGAGATTTTAAAAATACCGAACATTTTCATTTTTTAAACTTTGGAATTTTTTTTTACAAATTTCTGCAAAACAAAAATGATAAAATTAAATCAAGCCGTTTTTAAGAAAATCAAAAAAAAAGAAAACGAAAAAATGGTTCTTTGGGATCTAACAACAATGACCATTTTCAGAAAATGGTTTTCCAATCAAATGTTGCATTTAAATATTTTGTTGTTTTTAAAAGAAGTTTACTAAAAAAGTTGTGGAGCCTTTTTCGAGAAGATTGCAAATATGTAAAATTGCTTAAAAAATATGTATGGTAGGTACCGTTATTCGTTTTCCCTAATTCATCGTAATAGCAAGCTTATCAAAACCTTGAGTTCGTTTTCTTAATGAACACGTAACTTGCCATATTAATAGTACCTATAGATATAACGCATACTAAAATCTATGGCACTCCAATAATGAAACATATTAAGTGCCAGTTTTTCAGTTCAGGGTTAAATCTGAGTTAAATTACAGTTAGCTAAAACTGAAAATAATAAACCCTGAGTTTACTCAAAAACAGTTTTTTAATTGAGGATTAACTATGTCTTCCAGTTGTCAAAAATCTAGGGCCATCGATGTGCGAAACTATGGATACCACCCATCTATGCATTTCATGTATCAGAATAGAGATGATGCAACAACGGAATTGCATTGACAACAACTTTCACTGTTGAAATCGAGATGGTGCCACGGCTGAAAAGGCGCTCAATTTAGTTTTTCATTTCTGGAGTTAACTCACATTTATCCCCGAGACTTGGATGATCTCGGACTGAAAAACAGGCCCTAAGATGGTAAACTATTTTGCTTGGTCTTGAAAAACTTAAATCATTGACTAAATTTTTTTTTAAATAGTTAAATTTAAGTTTTTATAAAATATTTCGGTTCCTAGAAATTCTACGAAAAACGATGATAGACCAAATATGTATAACATAAAATTTCCTATCTTTTATGTTAGAAACTATTTTAGATATGTAAGTATTTTAAATTTTAAAGAAGTTACAGATCAATTTAAATATTTTGGAATACATATTAAATTGTATTGCAATATTGTTGAAAATAAACCGACCAACAAATTTTTTATAGAAATATTTTAAATTTTCGATGGCATATCTGAAAAATTTTCGAAAACACTTATAAATTATTTTTTTGTTTTAGTTAGTTGGCCTGTGGCTTTTTAAATATTTAAAATATCGAAGCATTATTGTTAAGATAAAACTAAGATATTATATTCTCTTCAATTTTTCTCACTACTTTTCCTTATAGCCGAGATATTTATTGAAAACTAAGACAAGAAAAATGGCGACCAAACGGCAAATTTCGTGAATGTGAAAAATCTGAGTTATGTCCTTCAATCAACTTCCCTTCGCATTCCTTTCGGAATGTTGACGTTCTTAAATTTTTAGATGAGAAACGTTTTTTTTTTACAAATATTATAATGGTTTTATATTTCTTCGAGTTTTAGAAAACTACTGATAACCAAAAACCTCCGTAAACGTAAAGTATGGATTTAAGATCACACCGGCCTGGTACAAATTTGCTTCAACTTAGCTCCAAAAATGCTCTGTGGGGAATTTGTTCAGACACTGTACAACTTCAAGATAGAAATATTTTAACAAAAATTTTTATTACTAATGGCCTGCCGTTCATGGAACTACAATTATTATAAACTTGCATGTCACGACTACAACACTAGAGCCTGAGCTAATTTCTATACCAACCAACATTTATACACTGGTGTGGTGATACCATCACTCCCATCCCTACCAGGCATAAAAGATCAAATAAAAGATAATCGAAAGTATCACTTAGAGGAGCTTAATTAAAATAAATGACGTCATAATACATGCAATATGCATGTTAAATTTAATTAAACACATATGAATGCTTAATATACACATAAAGCCTCCTTCACACGAGAATTTTATATAGCCATTATATAAATACGAATCGTTCGAGTATCTATATGTAGGTATTTTTTTTTTAATAAAACATGAATTTGTATGAAGATGAGTAATTATTTTGTTCTGAGCGAAGAGTACAAAAAATATATTGTATATGTATATCGAAGAATGGCAATGCCCTTGTAATTTGTGTGACCATACTTATGAAAATAATGTGTTCAAAATGTGTGCTAAAGTTTGATCTATACCTACATGGAACGAAAATGCACTATATTTGATATTAATCTTAGAAAATTGGTATTTTCTTGGTTATGTTTTGCCAACATATTCAAAACATTGCCAAGAACGCTTAACAGATTGGCTGAAATAACCTTTTTGGTTGAAAAAATCATAATTCTAAAACGAATTATTGGTAGAAAATTCTCAAAGCTATCAAATTCAAATAAAATTGCTTAACAGGGTGTTTCGGAGTCCTCTGTTAAAATAAGAATTTATCATCACTTTCTTATAGAAGGAAACTTTTCTTTTTTAACGATAAAAATGGCTTAAAGTTGATAATTGTAGAAGTGAATTGGCATTTAGTAGAAGCGAGTGAAATTTCAGTGTCGCCACTTTTCGGAAAAATACTTTTTGTTTATGTCAAAGGGTGGCACTTTCACTTTTTTGATAATTTCTTATATTTAAAAAAAAAAAATGGTGGAAATGCCTCCAGATGTCAAGCGCTGGTTGAAAAATTACTTTTGATTTCTAACCCCGAGCCCACACGGGCAAATTGGCTTCATGTACTGCCTGTCAAATTCGTAGACTGCAAGGCAAGTGGCAGCCTTCCACTTGCTTACCACTTGCATACCACTTACTTGTCTCCCAACTTGCTTCTCAACTTGCTTCAAAACTGGCTTCAAAAATTCGATGCCAGTTTATGAGCAAGTTCATTGAGTTTGAATGTGTTTATGTATTGTAACTTGCATGCCAGAACTTGCCCGTGTGGTCTCGGGGTAGTACGATAAATGTGAGTAGACGCACAGTAGAGTGAAGTATCAGTGCTGCTACTTTTAGAGAACAATTTTTGTATGCCAAATGGTTTTTTGGTAGTTATTTATTTTCAACTTGAAAGAAAGTTGCAGGAACGCCTCCAGATGCAAAACGCGTGTTGGAAAAATAAAGGTCGATGTCTTTAAAGATAGGTTAAGTTGCAGAATCGCTTCCAGATGCCAAACGCGATATCTTAGAAAAAAGATTTTGAGTAAGCCCAACTTCTGTGTTGCCACTTCCCGGGAAAATACATTTTTATTTCAACGAATGGGAAAATTCAAAGTTGCGGAAATACTAGAGACTACTAGACTACTAGATGCACCTTCAGGTAAAATGTCAGTGTTGCCACTTTTCGGGAACATACTTGTTTTGTGTAACAAATGATGGGACCTCCACTTTTTAGGACCATTTTTTTATTTTGAACATGAAAAATGTTTCGGATACACCTCCAGATGCCAAAAGCTTGTTGGGAAAAAGCAGTTGACGTTTTAAAAGATAGAAAGTAAGTAACGCACCTTCGAGCAAAATGCCAGTGCAGCCAATTATCAGGAAAATACTATTTTTGTTGTCAAAGTGTGGACTTTCCATTTTTTTTGAGGTAATTTTAAATATTTTGAACACCTTAAAAGTTGCAAAAACTCCTCAGATACCAAACAACACAAAAGAAATATTTTTTGCATATACTTAGTTCAATTTAGTTTCCATTGGATGTAAAAATGTATGTTAAAAATATTCACTAATTTTTAACGGGCAATTTAGGCGCATTTCAATCAACTAGTAGAAACATAGTCATAGGAGAAATTATATAAAATATTAAAAGAATTTCCAATGCAATAAATTGTTAAATCTTGAAAAAATGTCTTACAGGGTGTCTCGGATCAACCTTCTCAAATGCACTTTAGAGAAAAAAAATTGGTGTAGAAACAGAAACTATGCTGGTGCATATCTTTATTTCTTGTCGTCTTTATTTTTCTATTTCTGAGCTTCTTCCAACAAATTTCCATTAATTGTTACTTGAATTTACTGCGACAATAAATACGCATTTTTTGATGGGTAAGTAGGTATTCGAAAAACTTTTCTTTCAATTTAATTCAATTCAACTAAATTTCCGAACACAATTTCTAGTTTATAAAGAAAAAACAAAAACACAGATGGCCACACCATCTTGCCATAGTGAGAATATGCATTCTATTGAAGGGAGAAGAAAAAAAGTGAAAGATACCTGCTGCTACACACCTTCAAAACCTACATCTACACCTTTGTTTTTAATTGTCGAAAGCGGATTGAATAGTTCTTCACAATTCAGCAGCCCGATGGATTCTTCAACGTTAAGTCCTTGGATAATTTGCGTCCTCTCCAAGTATATCTACAGAGAGAAGTGCATGGTAGGTACAACATCAGAAAGCACGCAAATTAATTCCACACGATTCCCTGCTCGTCCAGCTGGGTACATACATATATACGTTTGAGATGGCAAGTAGGAAGGTGCACTCGGGCACAAGTAGATAGGATGCCAATAGGTACACTGCACTCTCGGTGTCAGTATGCTGCATGATGATGTGCACAGTGCATGTTGAGATAGATGTAGAGGAGCATGAGGAATAAATAACTCGCCCGCACATTCTGCCGGGGTTTCATATCTCCCACATGCATTTGGCTTAACGCAAATCCACCACCTTCAATCGATAGCAGCAATTATAGTCGATATTTTATTGAACGCTTGATGAATTTTTAATAGTGGATACCTCGAATACATCACCGTTATAATGGTGGCTTCTTTTCTCTGGCCCAGTCCCAACTTTGTATCCTCATCCTCTTCCCCCTATTTTACGCTATAAGTCTGGTCTATTCCTGGGGATGATGCCGGTGCTGGGTGCTGGTGCTGGTTTGGACTGTACATAGTGGCGACTATCACTATGGTGGCTCCGTTCAGTCTCTCCACTCTCTTGGCATTGCAATGCTGCTCTGCTGCTGCTGGGGAATTTCTGTTAATTGAATACCAAAGTGATTCCTTGTTCAATTGAAAACTCATTGTTATTGGGAATGATGTATTATGGGTTGTGTCCTGTCGGTATTGTTGGATGTGATATTTCTCAATTTATTAATGGCTCATGATGATGTCACAGTGCGATTGCGATTGCGATTATTTGTAGAAATATTTTCGATGTGAATTTTGGTCGGTTTTGATGCGGGGATCTCCTGTAGTTGGCGTACATATATGGTCTACACTGCAATGGCGATGCCTGAAAGGTAAATTTACCAAAATAAATGTGGGAAGAACTTCATTTATTACTTTGTCAAAATCCTCCAGAACAAATTAAATAAATATTTTTGTTAGCTTTTGGAATTTCGGTTATGAGAAAACAATTTATCATGTTATATCCCGTTTTTGAACGATAGATAGACGAACTTTTATTTATATCACTTTTAAAGCTTGTCGAAACGAGTTGTCGTAAATTATCGAGTGTATTTTTCTTGTCAGAAAAGGATTCTTGAGCAAATATCAATATAAAAGTGAAATACCCAACCTACAGCCACATTCTGAGTACTTTTGATTTGGCTTTAGGAAATGAGGCTGAATGTCAGAATTGGTCGATTTTTGACTGCACAAAAGTCAGATATGTTTTGCTTATATGTGCTCGCAAAGTGATGTCATCCAGCCATTAAGGTATCAATTCAAATATGGTTAAATGAGCTAAGTAAAGCCTTTGTAGGGTAATTTAAGACAAATGTAGTACTAAAATCGAACACGAAAAAACCTTATTCCGAAAAATGGTTTGTAATGGTATTAATGCTTTTTGATATTTTTGTAGTTAAAAAGGAAGTTTAAAGATATTTTTTGTAAGTATGTAGTATCTTATAAAATGCTAAATAGTTTTTAATAATTAAGTTAGCGGTGAAAATGATAAGTGAAACGTTTTTGAAACGTGTGCTGGGCATTCAGTTAAATTTTTTTTTAGTAAAAACGATTGCGGTGAGTCAGCAAAGTAAATAAAATAAAATGAATGATTTTTAACTATCACGCCGATTACAAAATCCAACGAATGAGCTGTAGAGTGAATTAGGCTCAATTTTGACATTTTTACTATGACCCAAATGTCAAAATTGAGTCAGAGTCCCTCCGCAGCTCATTAGTCATATTCTGTAATCGAATAATTTGAATTTGTAAGTAGGTACAAAATATTTCAAAATATTTTTTTAAAAGCCTAGTTATGAAATGTCGTGCAAAATAATGGACTAGCAGTTGTTTTGCATGAGAAAAAAAGTTTGGTGAATAAAATATTTTTTTTGATGGTCGACTTACACTTAAAAAAAAATATATTCACAACAAGGCATCATTGCATGCAAATGGTTTTTGCATCCAAATATTTAGGAAACATTTTAATTTAGGGCAAATTAATGACTCAATGGGTAGCCTAGGCCAAGGCAACAATTATTGCTTTAAATTATACAATTTGGTGCACAGATAACTATTAATGAGAACTGTTAACTAGGATAAGCTACTAGGCTTAAAACTCAATAATGGAACCTAAAGCTTAGCGGGCAGATCAAGACAAAATTTATATCCCTTATGCGAATTTTTTTTTGGATTTTTTCCAAAACAGGAATTTAGGTGGACAAAACTATTTCTTAATTCTAAATCATTTTCGTATTTGTGTAAATCAATATTTCACTTTTTAAGGGAAATTAAATAATTTTGTTTTATGATTAAAGAAAATAATTACTTAAACTGAATTCACGGAAGGATTTGAAAAATCACCAATTGAAAAATTTATAGTTGCAATTTTCGAATTTTTAGTCTTAGATCAAGGCATTTTGATTCTAAATTAATACAAAAACTGGTAATTTAACATTCAAAACATAGCAATTCATGATTCAAGCTTGTATTTTTCATAGAAAATTAAAAAAATGATTTTTTTTCCACAAAATTTGTTAGAATTCCTGAAAAAAAAAATATGTCTTTTGTTCCAAATTCAGTTTAAAACCATTCCAATATATTTTGTATTTTTAGAGAAATCCCTTGATGAAATGCATGTATTTAGCATATTTGACAACATTTTGCTTTCTTACAAAATTATGTGGGGGCTGCGGTGAAGGCTTTCAACTAACTAAGGATTTCTAGAAGAGTTAAATTGTCATTGGAAAGATTAAAACAGAATTTTGAAGAAGAAAATTAGTACTTTGAAGATATTGTTGTAAATTTTATTTAAGAAATTTACAACTTGTTGGATTTGTATCTTCAAAAATAACGAAATATAGTGTTTTTTAAGTTTTATAACGAGAGTAATTCATAAACTGGAGCTGCAGGTGAAAAATGGAATTGGATTCAGTGCCAAAAATTACCCTTAGAACGAGTATCGGCTGAACATTACAAAAACTTCGTGCAAATAAATTTTTATTTATTTTTTGAATTTTGTTTTCGAAAAACCCAAAATATTTATTACGTTTTCGGGGGTGCGGAATCCGAATCTGAGGTTTGCGACTAAAATTTCGGGACGCAACATGGAAAAAATGCAAAAATGCATTTTCTGGGAGTTTTTCACAAACGGCTCGAAAACTACTAGTTATTTAAAAATTATATCAAAGTATTATTGAAAGTGTACACAATTTCCAATAAATCTCTGTTCAAGGTTTTTTTCTGCGATAATCCATTTGGACTCAAGCGCTAGTTGAAAATTGACGTATTTTTACTGTTTTCGAAAATCCACTCCAAAGCACTTAGTAAATACTTTATGTGAAAATTTTTAATTTCTGTCTATGACATGAACCAAGGCATACTTTTCTGATGGTCTTTGATGCGCTGAGCTTGAATCTGGTCTTGAAATTGCTCTAGCATGTCACGTTTCATGGATATTCGAATCTAAAGAAATACAAAACATGCATTTTTGTATGCAAATATTTGGGTTATATTTTTTGTCGAGGTATTTTTTTTCGAAAAAATATTTGTCACTTACAGGATTAAGTAGACAGTGGATAATTTTTGCAGCATTTTTGTGGATATTGAATATGTGTTCATTCCCCAGTGGGATGTCTTTTTTTTGTAATGCACACATACTAAGAAAAGGGAAATTTACAGCCTTATTGGTTCTAGATGCAAGGGTCACTGATAGACAGTGACAAAGGTGGTTATTATTTACCACTTAAGGAAGCTATCCACTTCCAAGGAACAAAATGCTAATGTAGAAACATATATGCAAAGCTGAGGGTATTGTCCCCAAAATAAATTATTTCCGACAAGAACAGTAGTGGATATATAAGATTTGGCTGTGGGGAAGGAGGCTTGAGACTCCTGTTTAAAAAAGTTTCAGTCATAATTCTTTCAATGTATTTCAATCCTAATTTTTATTTTTCAGAACGTAGGCCCATTGGCAAAGCTAAAAAAATAAAATGTATGACCAGATCGCACGTACTTGCTCTTGTGTTCAAATTGCTTGGAACTTAAGAAATTTTGAAAGTATGCAAGTAATTATAGAAAAAAAAAGCAAAACAAAAAACACTAAAAAATCGTTCCTTTAATTGTATATAAGAAATCAGGGCTCAGAAACAAGTACGCCATTTTATATCTTAGAAAAATATGAATATATACAAAAAAAAAATTTAAAATAATTGGAGCGGTTTTCCTAAAAATACATTTTTAGTATATAAAATTTTAGTAACATTTAAAAATATTTTGCTATGCGAGTTTTGAGTAATTTTTGATTTACATTTATTGACTTCGTTTCTAAAATATTCATTCGACCATTTTTGATATATTTAGTTTTATGAAAAAATTAATATATTTTTAAAAATCTATTACATTTATATTTTAATATTTTAATATACAATATGATTAAGATTTTAAAGGAGCTTTTTATAAACAAATTTGATTAAAATTGGTTGAGCCGTTAGTAAGAAAATCTAAAATTAAAAAACCGTTATGTGGCAGGTACCTTCAATAGTCTAGTCTCTTGGTGAATTTTTTTTTTACCAAAAAAGACACCACACCTACAGTTATTGACGCATTTTTTTAATCAAAATTGCTGCAGCCATTTTTGAGGTAAATAAAATTTTTTGATTTAAAATCAATTTTTCAAACTCAAATTTTATAGCAGATTATTCCCTTCCTCTACGATAAGCCACAATAATTTTGGAATCGTAGGTATTCCATTGGTTAAAAAAAAATCAACTTTTAGATTGAAATTGAAATTTACCAATGGAAAATCCACACTCTATGAATTTGTCAAAAAATCTTTGAGCTGAAAAAAGCAATCTTAAATGAAATTCATAGAGTTTAACCTCGCCCAAAGGCTTAGCTAGTTCCAAAAGATGTCAATAGCGGAACTGCGAAAAAATGTGGCTTTTACAGTTTTGCTAAAATGCAAAATAGTTCTTGATGAAATAAATCGAAAGTCTAAGAGATTCAGCTTTAATCAATAGCATGATTTTGCAAACGATCCATCAGTCTATGTGAACCATTAGTTTAGAACCCACGATGAACCAATGGGCCCCCGTGTATGAAACGGCCTTTGTGCTGTGCACGCCCCTTTTTATCTTACCTAACCTAAAAATTTGATTCAATACTGACACCAACGAATTTTGGTTTTGCATTTTATGAAAACAAATTTGTTCAGCACTCAAAAAGTAGTAAGCAGTAGTAGTAGTGTATAGTATATGTCTTCTGTTTTTGACAGGTACATAGTAAATAGCTATTAAATAGCATGAATATAATTTTATATCAAAACACCGCCAATAGTAAATATTAGTACATACCTATCGAACAGTTTTAGACATCATCCAATTAACCAAGTATTTGAACTTGTTGATTCCTGCATCCCTCTTGAAATTTTTCAATTCAAGCAAAACATTTTACCTGCAGTAATTGCTCCAAATCACACAAATCACATCAATAGAGTTACATTCCAGCCGTAACAACAATTCAACGCCAACCTCATCAACTGCCGCACTTTGTCAATAGTGGCCGGCCGCGTGACTTGATGTTACCAATTGAATCCATAAAAACTATCTTGTGGTGGTCTGGAATTCTTGTGACACATACTATACTCAACGCAAACGCCTCTTCGTAAACATATATATGTATGTGTGTATCTCTGTTGGATGCACATAGTTCATTAAGTGAATACCGAACATTAGATGAGGCTTTAACTCCATCAAGCAAAATGAATGCAGCAATTGCACAAACTATAATACAACTTCACAGCTCTCAACTCTTCGACATGTGCAGTGCACATAATGATTCAGACGCAATGGCATGTCTGATTGTTATTTATACACTACATACCTACATATCTATGTATACTCTTTGACAAAAGCCATCAAACAAACAGACTAATACTTGCCTATATAGCTTATGATAACCTCCTTGACTTTTCTGCTTCGCATGTATTGCCAACTGAGAAGGATGAGTTTGTTTTGAAATAATCTAAGGATTTGTAGCATCTACATTTTCTACAAATTCAAATTTAAAAATTTAAGAAATAGGCAAATGTACGTCGACTAAATCACATAAGAGCCTGAAATTATGAACTCGTAATGTGGTGATAAGGCTAACTAGGCTTGGGGTCTACAAAGTCACCTGGAGGTCTCGAGAGTGTCGAACTTCTTACAACACCCAAGATCTTATTGCAGAATGTATCCTGTACATTGTGCGGGGCAACCGTGGATTTTGACTATTCATTTGAAGTATCGAACCTTAGAGCTCGACTGTCAAACCCAAGGAAAACCACCCTCCTGCCAAAGGTCTCACTGCTGACTTTTAAGCACTTTCTTGTAGAAGCAAAAACTAGTCATGACTGACTCTCCGCATGATTCCACAACACTTGGCAACAACATGAATATCGACTACCAAGTTTGTCCAACTCCCATACATCCGAGACAGACAAATGAACCTGTCGGTTGTGCACAACTTTCGCCACAACTCAGCACCGCCTTAAGCTATTGTGACAATCGATCCTTGTGCCCATCAGAGTATCTTTGTATCACGGCAAAGACAAATTGACTCGTTGAATGCAGGACTGAGTCGCAACGCAAACGAACGATACCAAGAACTGAACGCACACGCAAGATTGTACGCAGCATAGTATATCCATTTAATGGAGGCTTAATCAACTCACATCGAACAGTGATATTTATCCTAGCATAGAACTACATTAATCTTGATACGCTACGCGATTGCCCAGCAATCACCTGTAATGATGCACACTGGTCAGGCCATCAGAGGCCGATCACAAGCCATTGCAGCCAACATAGGGCAGCAACACTTCTAGATATTCCTGTGTAATGATCTTGCACGATCCTCAAAGTCTCAAAATACCACAGCATTTTCAATTAAGTGCGCATGGGATTGTAATGCTTTAGTGTTCTTCTACCTCTATCGTTGGGCTTAGAGAAAAAGATATCAAAGAATTGCAGGAAATCAATCCTTTTCGGTTGGTGACGTAGCAGCGGCGGCGTGGCGGGCGATGGAAACACATAGTGACTGTGGATGGAATATTGGCAGAGTGCGGATAAAGAAAATTGTTGGCAGGTGTGAAATTGCCAACTAGAAATGTTTTATTTAAGACGGAAAGTGGTCATTTAGCTCGCGTTGATGTAGTTAGCGAAAGCTTAATTCTAGTAATTACGAGTTAATGGCTTGGCATACAATACATCTTGCATAGTGGAATAGGGGTTGTAATTGTTTCTTATTTCTCACTATCACAATTCGATCGTATTTTGAGAACAAAGGTCTATAAGGAGGTCCAATTTTCGCAATGATTTTAAGTTCGTGTGAACAAAGACAAAGGTGTTGATGTTGATACATCATTAAAGTACCCTGTTGGTTCATAAAGAAACTTAGATATGGAGAGCTCAGAGCTGAACCGAACCAAGTCAGAAAAAGAATATTCGGAGACAAAAAGATGTTAAGTCTATTAACTCCCATTATTTAATGATTATTTTATTCGGAAAAAGAACAAGTCTAAAGTTTATTCTCTAAATTAAATTATTATTATAATTCTCTTACTAGGAAATGAAGAATTTCATTTGAAAAATATTAACAAAAAAAAAAAATTACTTGGTTAGGTACAGCTGTGAGCCTTCATTTTTAAGTTGAATATTCTAAAACATTTGAGAAATAAGAAAATATATTAGGGAATGAGCTGGCACGAAATTCTTTAAGCATGTTATTTCGTCACTGAAGTGACGTTTCTCAAACTTTGATGGCTTTGATGATTCTACTATAGTACTCGTATACTACTCTGGATTAGAAAATATCTTTTGGACCTTTCAATACAAATAGTAGTGGATGTGTTCAAATCTGACATTCACAAAATAAATCCTGGTGTGCCTCAGGGTTCTGTCTTTGATCCGACCCTTTTCCTTATTTTTATAAATGATTTTTTAGCTGAAACTTCTAATCCACTTGAATGCCTTGTTTACGACAGTACTCTTAGTTTCTCATAGGTACTTATTCCCAAACTCACTTTTCCAATCTTCAGATGTGATACTTCAACATCAGCACATGATAAGCTCATTTGACTCTGATCTAAAAAGCATTATTCAATGGGGTATCACTAACTCGGAATCGGAATTAAATGCTTCCAAAACCCAATGTTCCTCAATGCAATTGACTCTATCTATGTGGCAACTTGCATTGAGGAAACCCAAGCACTTTCAGTCCTCGATATGTGTTTCTCTGACTTTTTACTATGGAATGACCGCATAATTGATATCGATAAAAATGCGGCAAAGTGATTGGGTTTTCTAAGTCGTTGCAGGAAATTTGTATTCCTCCTTATCTGGCTATGTATACACCCGCCCAAAGCTCGAGTACAACTCTGAAACCTGGACAAGAGCATCACAAACTTCTTTGCATCTACTTGATCGCATACAAAATAAAGCCATTAAATTAATAGGGAATAGCTCTATTAACAAAACCTTAGACACTTTTGAACATCATCGAAATGTTTCCTGCCTTTCCGTTTCTAAACGGATTTCTTACAATCACTGTTCTCATGAAAAAGTTAGTTGCATGCCTCTTCTAGAACAATTTTCACGCCACACTCGTCAAGCCAGGAATGCTTATCTAAAGAGATTTATTCTTCAACCGCACCACACGAATGTGGAATACTCTAGCAAACTCTATATTTACTACTCATAACATCCTAAAAGCATTTATAGCCAATGTTCATCAGTTTCTTCTCTTCTAGGACTCTAGAGGGACTCTCCAACTACTGGATAATTGAGGCAGTGAGTCTAAAAGTGGTGTGACCCAATTTTTTTAAAATCAAATTTTTCATCTTTAATTTATTTTAAAAACTATTTCATTTCGGATTATAGGATAAAAAGTCACATTTTTGAAAAGCTTAGATATTTCAAAATTAGGATATTTGGCTAAGATGTGGTTTGATGCATAAATATAAAAATACGAGACAAAAGAATCAATTATGCAAAAAAAGGTTTACACCACTTTTGGCCTCGATTAAAAAAATTTCAAAGTTTTGACCTACCTAAATTTTAGAAAAGTCTTGTTTTTTTTTCTAATTATTTGCCTTTACCTGCCGAGATTTGTAGGTATACATATAGTAATTGCTCCATATAAAAGATAGATGATTAAATTTCTTTTTAAAATGACATATATAGAAAAAGGGCTGGTATAAAATCGAGCCACAAACGGTGTCTCAAACTAAGGAGATTTTATGATTGGAAAGTAAAATATTTATGGTATTTCAGGCTATTTTGAGAAAATTAGATGATGAGCTCAAACTAGCTGTATGATTCATTCTTGAGCATTTAAGTCAAAAATAACAGTCAAATTTCCATTTTTTCGCAGTTTAAGGGTTGCCAATTAGTTTTTTTTTTTCGAGTTTTGAATAATTCTCAAAATTAAAGCACTTGCTTTTACAATGCAATATATGAACAATATACATAATGTTCTTGAGCCTGAAAAAAATAGTGTCAAATGAGAGTTTTTCGATCGAAAGTGCTTGCTATTCTAGCTCATAGTTTTCAAGGTAGATATTATAAGACATTCCACTTTCGATTAACAACAAAACTGGGGGTTGATTCTTGTTTTGTGAAAAAGTAAATCGAACAAATAGTTTTTATATTTGCTGCCAAGCATTGCTTTCACTTTTTCGAATCATTTGGCACAAATAACCGATTGTGGTTCAATGCAAAAAAGCTATATTATCGGTGCTCGAATCACCTTACCATTTCTTCTGAAAACTGCACTATTCCTTAATTTTTTTTTGAGGTTTTGATGGGGACAGAGAAATGCATGAGATGGAAGCATTTTTTTCTTTATGGATTTGACAGAGAAAGAGATATGATTGAATTTAATATTTTTTGTTCGTTCATTTTGGATATATTCAATTCCAAAAGAGGGCGTGAAAGAAAGTTGTTCATATGAAAGTTTTTGATGTTTGGTTTCACATTTTCACAGAACGGTAATCGGAATCAGTGTGAAAGAATCATGAAACATTTTACAATTCACTTTTTCACAGAACTGGCCCCCTGGTCTGCTACAATTATTTTCGTGTCCAGTTCGCCAAATGTAAGGAAATTCACGTTTAAAACTTGCACAGTTAATGCAAATTCAAAGCAATGGACATAGCGTCGGCTTTCTGTCAACTGAATTCGCTGAATTCAAATACAATGTCTCGTAACTTTGCCATGGTTCCTTTTGGTTCTATCAATCAACCTTCTACGATCTAAGAATTACATTTTATGACCTTTTAAATTTTATCATTTTTTTTTAAACAGACTTATAAGGTTTCGACAGAAAGCCTAAGGTAAGTAAATCTGTTATGAAAACTATTAAAAGCTAACAAAAGCTTAGTTATATGAATAATAAAATTAAAAAATAAAATAAAATCTTGTTTTTTAATGGGGTTTTCTTTTAGTAAATTCAGATTTTGATCTGAAAATTAATTTTTTTCGTCGTGAATCGTATACGATTTCAGATTGATTATTCTTTTCATTGTATTGGCAATTTATGTCTGTGAAGCGTAAGGAATAGCGAGCCAAATTTGACAAACTGAAGGCTGTCAATAGTTCTGGTGTTTAATGGTGTTAGTAAAAGAGGGGTAAATCTGCCCAAAAAATTAGATCTACAAAAATGATTTCCGATAGAAAAATTGTTTTTTTTTTTGCCATTGGAAGGCTTTAACTGTCAAAATATGTGTATTAACAGATCTGAATGGGGAAAAAAATGTCCTTTTTTTTACTAAAGCAAAACCCCAGAAGAATTTTAATTTCAATAAATAGATCCATGTGTAATGTGATAACATTGTTTATTAGATATTTTGAAACAATTGGAAACTTACTGGAGTTGTTGCTTATTAAAACAAATTTTCGTTTCCAGTGGATTTAGAAACGTGAAATTTCATATACATACTGTCTAGTTATTGTCTAATTAGAGAAAATATTAAAAGAAAAAAATTGAAAAGCTTCTAGTTTCCCGATAAATTTACGTTCGCTGAAATGGGTATTCAAATTATTGAAGATAAAAATTATTGTAGGAGGGGATTTTACAAAAAGTTAAGGAAAATGAACATAATTTCAACACAAAACTTTTGCAAGTAAATAAACATAAGAACTGTCTCTAATTTATAATTAGAACATTCTCTCGGCTCTGAACCTTTGGCACCTCATATATGGGAAATTTGATATTTTAGAATGTCATCTAATTGGTCAGTAATTGGTCAAGAAAGGTCAACTAGTCCTAGAAATTGGTCAGCCCTTGATAACTAGTTATAAAGACTTAAAGTTTCTCAAGGTCACTCAAGGTCACGCGTGATTTTTGGCACCTCATTTATGGGAAATTTACAAAAAAAAGATGCCATCTGAAAGATTTGTGGATAGTGATAAAAGGTCAACTATTTTCAGTAATTGGTCAGCTATAGTTTTTTTTCTATGAATTTTCAAAAATCGTTTCAAGGTCACAAAAAAAACTTTTGGCACCTCATTTGGGTCATTTCAAATAAACAAGTATGCCATTTGAAAGGCCATTTCACGGTCATAAAAGGTCAGCTATTTTCAGAAATTGGTCAGGCATAGTTTTTTTTTAATGAATTTTTAATTTATTTAAAAAAAAATTTCAAGGTCATAGCGATTTTTGGCACCTCATTTATGGGAAATTTGCAAAAAATATATACCATCTGAAAGATCTCAAGGTCTATATAAAAGGTCAGCTATTTTCAATAATTGGTCAGCGATAGATTTTTTTTAATAATTTTTTTTTAAATTTCAAGGTCATAGCGATTTTTGGCACCTCATTTATGGGAAATTTGGGAAAATTGCATGCCATCTGAAACATCTCTAGATCTATATAAAAGGTCAGCTAGTTTCAGTAATTGGTCAGCGATAGATTATTTTTTACGATTTAAAAAAAAAAAAAAAAATTCAAGGTCACGAACGATTTTTGGCACCTCATTTGGGTAATTTTCCAAAAAAAAATATACTATGTGATAGGTTACTCGGTCATCATAAAAGGTCAGTTAGATTCAGTAATTGGTCAGTCATATTTTCTTTTAATTAATTCTTAAAGTATTTGTATGTAGATCACAGTATAGATAGATTCGGGTAGTTTAAATTTTTTTTAAATAGATATAGATCCAATAGATTTTGAGAAAATCATGGTGGATTAAACCAAACACTTTCTTTTTCAAGATGGCGGTCATTCCCTTACCCCGGCACCTCAAAAACTTGGTTTCTTAAAGAAGAGATGCAGCCAAACTCAAATCGTACCCATCGATTATGGAAATTTTAATAAATTTTTTGACAAAATTTAATCCACCATGATTTTCTCAGAATCTATTGGATCTATATCCATTTAAAAAATTTTTAAAGTACCCGAATGAGGTGCCAACTATCTATACTGTGACCTACATTTAAATACTTTAAGAATTAATTAAAAAAAAAATATGACTGACCAATTACTGAATCTAACTGACCTTTTATGATGACCGAGTAACCTATCACATAGTATATTTTTTTTTGGAAAATTACCCAAATGAGGTGCCAAAAATCGTTCGTAACCTTGAATTTTTTTTTTTGTTTAAATCGTAAAAAATAATCTATCGCTGACCAATTACTGAAACTAGCTGACCTTTTATATAGATCTAGAGATGTTTCAGATGGCATGCAATTTTCCCAAATTTCCCATAAATGAGGTGCCAAAAATCGCTATGACCTTGAACAAAAATTCAAAAATTCATTAAAAAAAATCTATGGCTGACCAATTACTAAAACTAGCTGACCTTTTATATAGATCAAGAGATCCTTCAGAATGTATGCAATTTTCCCAAATTTCCCATAAATGAGGTGCCAAAAATCGCTATGACCTTGAAATTTAAAAAAAAATTATTAAAAAAAATCTATCGCTGACCAATTATTGAAAATAGCTGACCTTTTATATAGACCTTGAGATCTTTCAGATGGTATATATTTTTTGCAAATTTCCCATAAATGAGGTGCCAAAAATCGCTATGACCTTGAAATTTTTTTTTAAATAAATTAAAAATTCATTAAAAAAAAACTATGCCTGACCAATTTCTGAAAATAGCTGACCTTTTATGACCGTGAAATGGCCTTTCAAATGGCATACTTGTTTATTTGAAATGACCCAAATGAGGTGCCAAAAGTTTTTTTTGTGACCTTGAAACGATTTTTGAAAATTCATAGAAAAAAAACTATAGCTGACCAATTACTGAAAATAGTTGACCTTTTATCACTATCCACAAATCTTTCAGATGGCATCTTTTTTTTGTAAATTTCCCATAAATGAGGTGCCAAAAATCACGCGTGACCTTGAGTGACCTTGAGAAACTTTAAGTCTTTATAACTAGTTATCAAGGGCTGACCAATTTCTAGGACTAGTTGACCTTTCTTGACCAATTACTGACCAATTAGATGACATTCTAAAATATCAAATTTCCCATATATGAGGTGCCAAAGGTTCAGAGCCCATTCTCTCACATTATTAAAATCGGCTAGTGGAAAAATAAGAAAGAGCAATTTAATGCCTAATTTTTGAAAGCGCACACCTCTTCTAGAACACTTTGATTTTAATTTTTTTTTCTATCATAGGTTTTTTTCTTAGAAAATGGAAGAGATATAGACACCTCTTCCAATAGATTTTGACTTTCGATATACACATATGTACTATAGGGTAAGTTTTGGATTCGAGCAGAAAAAAATTCGACATATCAATCAAATATGACATTATATGATGAAGAAAACTCGAAAAAAGTGGGTGGCATAATTCTGTCTGTCTGTCTGTCTGTCACTCGACCTACAGCCCAAACAACTGAAATGGTTTTTTTTTAAATTCTCCAGATTTTTTAGCTCAAAAAATAACGGCCTTTGCCATACAACCTTTATTTATCTCAAAAACTGCTCCAACGACTTTGAAAAAAAAGGGAACTACTCTAGGTAAAGTGTCCTTTTTGGTAAAACAAAACTAACCAAAAACTGTTATTAACGGCACTTTAGTTATTAGGCACAAATTTTTTTTTAATTTCCGATTTTCTCACCAAAAAATTTCAGTAAAATTGCTTATCAATATTGAAAAAATAAATTAATTTAGGATTTTTCTAGAAAATTCAATATTTCAAGAATGGGTTGATTATGATTTTGTTTAAGGTCGGTTTAAAAATGTATTTTAATATACTCTGAAAAGTGGCACACTTAAACTTTTTTTAATGCAACCAAAATTGTATATAAAAAAATTAGTTTTAAAAAAGCCGCTCCAGTGATTAAATTTTTTTTTGTTCTGATCCAAAACATTTGAAAACGTAAGGGGACTGAAAATAAGACACCTTGAAGAATTTTTTGATTACTGAAAATGTATCATATCTTAAAATTTTTTTCTAACCATGTAGATATTCATCAGATTAACAGCTATAAAAAAAGATTGAATACTTGAACGGGTTTTTAAAATATCAATGGAGGCATCAAAAATTTCATCGGTTGTAGATTTAAGACAGTAAATGAAGACAACAAAATTCCCTATTTTTATCTTTTTTAATTTTCATCCCCTATATTCACTACAGGGGTATTTATTAAATTCCTTTTTTTTTGCATACAAGGTGATCCACTTAAGATCTGCCAAAAAATTCATATTTCTTCCCACTTGAACAGGAAATTAAAAAAAAAAAATTACATAAATAGAAAAAAAAATAATTAAAAAACAATGGCAACAGTATTGTTTTTTTTTTAGCTTTTTGGAAAGCTAGAAGTCGATTTTTATGGTTTATTTTTAAATAAAGTTTATGAAGAAGAAGAATAGTTTTGGAAAAAAAATTGTTTCAAACTCAACATTTTGAAGTTTTTGAGTTTGACAACAATTTTTGCTGAACCTTTTTATTTATAGAACTTTTTTTTGAAAACACCTAAGCCGTAAGAATGGACCTCTGGATTTTCAAAACTTACATAACTACAAAACAATACTGTTAGTGTTTTTAAATAACATTTTTTCTATTTAGAGTATAAAATTGCCCCCACAAAGCGGAGGGAAATATTACCCCCTCTTATGGGACTGTTTTCTTGTCCATGTTTTTTTGTTTTAAAAATAGTCATGTATATATAAAATTCTTAAATCATTTTTAATACAATTTTTTTATATGCAAATCTTAAGTACTTATTTGTATGAATTTAAAAATAAAATGAAAAAAAAAATGTCAACCCGTTTTTAGCATATCAAATTTTAAAAAAAAATTTAAACTTTTTTATTAAAATCAAATATTTTTTTTTTGAAAATTTGATATACAATTTTTTTTGATCTTATTGTAAATTTGTTTATAAAAAATTAACTTATATCTGTTAAGCACATAAGAAAAAATTCAAAATAAATGTTCTATGAGAGGAATTAGGTTAATTAGTTGCTTTTTGTAAAATTTTTATAATTTTTGGTAGTAATCGCACTAATATTTGCTTACTGAAAAAATTTTATCAAAATTATAGGAACCATTTAAAAAAAAAACATTTCTCTCTACGGTTTTCCTAACATTTGTATCGAAGGAACCGTAATATTGTGTGACTGTAATAAAAAACCTGAAAAGTACTGAATTTTATATAAATCGAACTGTAGTCTTAAAAATATTTTATTTTCAAATAAACTTTTGAATTTTTTTAAATCAAAAAATATTTGTTTGGAAAATTTTGGTAAGAAAAACTATTTTTATTGCTTAGAAGCTTTTGAGTAGAAAAAATTATTAAAATCAGAGTTACCGTTTTTAAGAAAATTGAAAATTAAATAAAAGGTTCTTTGAGTGTACAATTCATGTTAATACATATTTCTCTCAGTAGACTTAATTTTTGTTAATATTTTAATATCTACATACCAGCGATTTATTTAGCAATTCCAGCTATAAGCATAGGTTTTTGGAATCCCAAAGTAAATTCAGTTCATAGATAACTCGCGGCCCAAGATTAATTCTTTACCGTTAAAGTAAAGCAACGAGTCAAGAACATTGACATTTTTAGCTTGAAATTACCTCCTAAGCATTAAAGTACGTTTATTTTTTTTATTTTTTTTCTAAAAAAGGAATTATTCTAGTAAAATGTGCCTATAACCTTGATTTAATTTAAATGCGTGCTTAACATATTTATACTCTTTTACATGGCCAAAGCTCATTATCAATTAAATAGAAAATGAAAAACACGATTTATAAATACTCACCATAACTACGAATTACAACATTCGCACTCCTTGATTCCTTTTATATCATCGCCATCAGCATCATTGTACATAAAATGTACGTATCCTTATCGCAAATGCTACATTCTCATTATATTAATTAGCCAAGCAATTATTTTAATTGCATTAAATTTACTTCGAAACATGTCATAATTCGATCTTATTACAAAAGTTCCTCTTGATAATGATATCGTCGCGTCGGTCGTCATCATCGTGTGTCGTAGTTGTGGTCGTCGTGGTCCTTGTGGTTGTTGCTGTTGCCAATGCTGTTTGCGTTTGCAATGAATTCAAAGCGCGGAGGACATTCGGATTCGGAACAGCATTCTTTTATTGTCCCTCTTTAGTCGGACCTAATTATGCCGCGGATTCATTAAAAAATACCAAGTTTTCCAGGAAAACACTTGCCACATTATGTTGCACGATTCCGCAAACCAGAGGCAGCACATACACGCACAAACCAAAATGCATCTTCTCTGGTTTATATGCTTTGGATGGAAGCAAAAGTATTATCATCCGCAATCGCGCACCCAGCAGTTGGGCTTATGTGATACATGAAGGAGTGAGCATTTCGATTCGAAGTCAATTGCTTGATGTACGGACGTCATGATGGTCAATGTCGGCCAAAATCGTTTGCTGCATTCTCACAACTCGTCGAGTGAAAAGATTCAGCCAACAACCGGGCACAGGCAACCGGCCGGCATCATCCATTCAAGGTGCATCAGTTTCCAACTTTTATAATCTTGAATTGCCTCCAGCCTCAGGTCTTATACGAATTGATGTCAGAAGGCCAGCCAGCCGTTCCTCACGTATGTAGGAATAATCAACGGAGATTTCACCAGTTCTGAAAACCTTTAAATGAGCATAGATTTTTGTGTTGATCTAAGACTTGAAATTCAATATTTTGATCGGGCTTGGCTTGAATGATTCGTTCTTTATATGAGCCGAGAAAAAACGAGTGGCTCTAACCGTTTTGAAATTCAACAAAATATTTTAAGTACTTTTAAGGAAATTTTATTCTTGGTTTAATTAATGCAGCTTGTGAAATTCACCTTTCCTATTGTGCTTCGCAGACAGAAAGGCAGCACAAAGCAATAGCACAAAACCTGCTACCTCCCCTGATATGAAATTGCAGTGCATCTTCTATATTCACTGATCTCAAAACCACCAAGCAATGCTGATGCTGGCTGGCTGGCCTGGTGGAGTCTTCAAGCCTCCAAGCTCTCTCTCTCTCTTACTCTGTTAAGGAATAACATACAAAAGTGTGTGCTTGTATGACACTGGCTTGACGCGTAGTATGTATTATTATTGCAATTATTGACATTTCATGGAGGCTATTCAGGGAAGCCTTAAATGGACAAAAAGGCGAGCAGTATCAATGTGGAATGTTAATAAAGACGTTAGCGATGCCAAATGCGTTCGTTCCGTCAACTTTGATTTCCAATTAATCGAATGAAAAATGATAAATAATCGCACAATCCTCCATAGGCATTGATGATGGGCGAGGAGATTGCAATTTGTGCTGCAATATAATACGAGTATATATAGTGGCTCGAGGCGTATGCATTTATTTAAATAATATAAATCTAAATTGACATTCTAATGCGCGAGCTAAAGGTGTTGCAAGCAATGACAAGCTGAAGGGTTCTTTGCATTACAGATTTTGTTGAGTGTTCTTGGAACATTTAGGTGATATATAAGAAGGATTAATTTTATTGTTTCGGATTGATGGGCTCTTAACTTTGACAGTGAAGCTTATTTCTTATAAATATTTAATGTTTGTAGACTTTCACTTTAGAATTGTTTTACTACGGAACTCGATTATATTTAATGTTTTTTTTCAAACTGGTTTTTGTTTTTTTAGTTTAGTTAAGTTAAGTTTAGTTTATTTCTCTTATACAAAAGATACAATTTTTAATTAAAGATAATATTAATATAATTATAATTCCAAATATTTGGTTCTAATAGAAAAAAATACTATTTTAAAAAATTAGAAGCTACTCTCAGTCACATAGAAAAATATAATGCACATGTCTTGGTTTCAAGTTTTTGGTCTAATAGTTGAGCTCACTTGGTATTTTTGAGATTTATTAAAAAAAAATCAATACATAAAATATGCATAGTAAATTAACGACTATCTTTATCTTTATAACTAATAATTTTTTACTATCTTATCAATTTCAAAGGGCTTGTCTTACAATGTCTAAGTGAAGTTCTAATTACTCATCTGAAACATATATTCTCTACGTCAAAATATCACTGCAGGAAAATAATACTGTTACAAAATCATTCGAGCCGTTTCCGAGAAATCAGACTGTACAGAAAAAAATATGCAAGCCAGTTAGCGGATTTCATGAAAGTCACTTCCTCTAATTAAAAAAGAACCAAGTCTGAAAATTTCATTCAAATTATTGGTTTTAGAGAAACAAATCAAATGAAAAATGGGCGTGGAAGTGGGTGGATCTATTTTAAATAATTGCTTAAAAATTCTCTCTACTAAAAAGCAAAAACCATAAAAATGTTATTCAAACCGTTAGAGCCGTTTCAAAACGTTTGGGTTAATTTAGTAGCATTTTAGATCTTATGTATTTTTTTGGCCGAATAAATTTATAATAAATAAAATGCACAACTGGGTCGCATGTACTTGCTCTTATGTTCAATGTGCTTATGATTTAAGAAAGTCTTATGAAAGGACATGGAAATTATGAGAGAAAAATGTTTAAAAGCATTAAATACGATATTTAAATTAGCTAAAAAACTTCGTTGAGAATTCGATTAGAAAAAAAAGAACGCAATCTTAGTTCTTTATTGAAAATGTACACTTTTTTTTAAAGACGTCTTCTCTCACTGAACACCAACCAAGAAAGATCTTTTTATTATTCTTTTGTGAAGCTTGCGAGTTAAAAAGAATTTGAAAGGAACTACACTAACTGGACGGAATTCTAAGAACAAAACCTCGAGTGCATTAGCCTGAGATCTGAGCAGAGGCATTCATTGAACGCCAAGCGATTTGTCTCGAAGTATGGGGTTTTTCAATAAGAGCGCTACAAAAGTTTTTCTTAAATAAAACAAAAACGGTTTTGGATATCAATGAAATTCTTTATTCCTGAAAAAGTATGTATAAAACTCGAATTCTTTTGCATGGCCACCACGGGCACGCTTGAAGAAGTCCAGACGCTGAACCCAATTTTCGACGGTTTTCACGCATAAATCGGCCGATACTGCTGCAATTTCACGTTCGATATTCGTACGAAGTTCATCAATGACCATAGACTTGACGTAGCCACACAGCAAATAGTCTAACGGGTTCAAATCGCAGTCGCCAAGTGACTGGACCATTTCGTGAGATAACACGTTCTCCAACTTGGTTTCCAATAAATTGATTGTGACATTCGCAGTGTGGCTTGTGGCGCCGTCCCGTTGGAACCACATGTCCTCCAAGTCCATATCATCTAATTGGGGCCAAAAATATTCGGTTATCATTGAACGGTAGCGATCCCCATTCACAGTAACGTGCCGGTCTTGATCATCACGGAAGAAGTACGGCCCAATGATGCTACCGGCCCGTAAACCACACCAAACCGTTATTGGTTCGGGATGCAATGATGACTCATGGAGTACGTGCGGATTGCTGCCTGACCAATACCACATATTTTGTTTATTGACGAAGCCATCCAGCCAGAAATGAGCCTCATCGCTGAAGATGATTTTTCGATGAAAATCCGAATCATTTTCAAGTTGTTGCTCAGACCAATTCACGAACATACGACGCTTCTGGTGGTCAAGCGGCTTCAGTTCTTATGTCTATTTAATCTTGTTAGGATGTAGGCTAAGATCTTTTCGGAAAATTCACCACAACGACGTCACAGAGATGCCCAACGCTTGAGAACGACGTGTTAGAGGCACATTTGGGCTTTCTGCAACTGAAGCCTCAGCGGCAGCAATATTCTCGACACTACGGGCACTTCTTTGTCTCACTGGCACGGGAACATTTTGTACTGTGCCTGTGGACTCAAATTTTCTCCACTAGACGCTCAATTGTCGATCTGCTAGGACGATTATGATGACCATAAATTGGAAGCAGCGCTCTTAACGTTGAGGCCACTGACTCCGAATTTTGGTAGTAAATTTTAATAATTTCGACTCGTTGTTAGCTCGTATATCTTTCCATCATGAAATGGCAAACCTTACTGAAGAGAAATGTCAAACGAGCGGCAAGAAATATGGCATCGTTTGGTGTCCCTGTTGCTCTACTTTTGTAGCGTCCCTGTTGAAAAACCCTTTATAATAAATAAAATGCACAAGAAAGGTGTATGAAAGGACATGGAAATTATGAGAGAAAAATGTTTAAAAGCATGAAATACCATATTTAAATTAATGAAGAAAAGGAACGCTATCTTAATTCTTTATTGAAAATATATAGTTTTTGTAAAAAATAATTTTTTATATATAAAATTCTTAAAACATTTTAAAGGAAAACTTTTGGTGCGCAAATCTTGAGTATTTATCAATGTTCATATAAAAATAAAATTTCAAAAAAATTGGTCAAATTGTTTTTGAAATATCAAATTTTGAAAATTTTGAAAATTTTGATATACAATATTTTTAATCTTACTAGAAATTTGTATACGAAAAAATTAATCCAAGTCTGCTTAGCTGATATTAAGAAAATTTAAAATTAAAGAAAATATTCTATGAGAGGTGCTATTAATATTTGCCTTTTGGTAAAATTTTAGTAGTAGATCAAATTAATTTTGGCCAAAGAAAAAGTTTTATAAAAATCGTAGGAGCTGTATTTATCTTTTCATAAAAGTACATTTTTCTTAAAATACCTTAGAAGGTTTTTAAAAACCTTTAAATACAGAGTTTTATAAAAATCGATAATATAGTTTTTAAAATATTTGATTTTCAAAAAAAAATTTAAACATTTATTAAAAATCCAAAAAAATATTTTTTTAGCTTAAGTACATGAAAATATTAATAGTTTTTGGAAGTCTCTGTATAAAAAATTATTGAAATCAGTCTAACAGTTTTGAAGAAAATCGAAACTTAAAAAAAATGGTTCTTTGGGGAGGTACCGTTAATAACCATTTTTTGAAAAATGGGTTTCCACCCAATTAAAGTCTTTACTAAAAGTAATCTATTGATTTCTTTTTTAAAAATCTATTTTCGAGGAGTTTTTGAGGAATATAGGATTTTCTAAAATTGCTATACAAAATTGTATGGCAGGTACCGAACCACTAAAATTCAGATAGGTTCTGTTTTGAGTGAAAAATGTTACATTTTACTTTGACGATTCCTTTTTTTCTTTTCTTCAGTAAAGCATGCTATCGTTTTTAGCGAATGAATTTTATCACAAGAGTAAATATCATCTTCTTTCCTATGCTTATCTATTGATATCTTTTGGGCTTACTTTAACCAAAAGAAGTTTTTGAACTATGTTTCCTATAAAATAACTATGTTTCCTATAAAAAAAATGTGTGGTTTAACAGCGCGTGGAGAACCAGGGTCTAGTGAACTACAACTCTCAACCATTCCTGTATGCGTGTTATTGGCAGGAATGGGGGGGGGGGGGGTCCTACGATTATTTGACAATTCCGAATGGCTAGATGAGATGCACCTATTCCTGACAAGTATACTTTTAAAGGATTTGTTCCTTGCAAGAGGCAGTACCTCGCGAAAAACATTTTTATTTTTTAGATAGCAGCGGCTGGGAATCGAACCCAGACTAAAACTATGTTTCTGGCATCAAAAAATCTTTTGTATCGATAATTTGTAAAATTTTTTTTCGAGCAAATAATTTTATTTTATTAAGATCAGTGTTCTCGAAATTGTATGTAAGGCTTTTAATTCCGGTTCTTTTTTTGACTGGAAGATATTTTGATATATTTTTTAATAGGCCTACTTAATACAATGTGATTTTTAATCTCTTCTATAGTTTTCTTTAAAATAATAAATTAATAAATTGGTAAATATTCAATAAATATTTATGATTAGAAATTTAAGGATCATCCAAACAAAATGGCGTTGCTGTAAATTATTGTTTCAGCCACCATTTCGAAAAATACGTTTAAACAAATATCCTTGGATCGCGCTAAAATTTTGATCACATACAAAATTTTCTCCAAAATTTGGCCAAGTATTTTAGTCTAGCGGCACACAAATGCAGCTAAAATATATTATGTTTACAACTGCACAATATTTACACATCCCGTTGCTTCATGAGCAAACTGACATTAGTCAAAATTTTGAGGTTTCGAGCTAAGTATAGAAATCATCGATAAAACAACTCTATTTTTCTATCAAATCGTCATAACTTCATCTCTTAAACTGACAGCTAGAGAGGGTTAGTGTCATTTCTCGTTTTGCAGTCTAGAAAACATCCGTGATGAAATTTTCTAATTTTCTTCAGTTTTTTGTCAGTCGTTGGAAAAAGTATACGAAATCAAAGGAAAGAATTTCCGGGAAAAGTGGGACTTTTCGTTTTGTGTCATTTTAGTGCAAGTTTTCAGTCAAGAAAAACTGCGAGTTTCTTCTAATTGCTTGAAGAAGTAACATTTTACAAATATATTTATTTGACTTAATTTTTAAGGTGCAACTTTTCACATAAAAAGACTTTTCGTATTTCAAAAAATGAAGTACCTTACAAATGATTATTAAGAAATTAAAAGTTATTTTATGTGGAAAGTTTGGTCTGTTTCAACTTTTTTAGCAAGAAATATGAATTAAGTCTTATGCTCTATCTGTCCATCACAATTATAAATGAATTTGCTTTCCTAACGTCTCAAAATCAATCACAGAAATGTTCAATTATGTTATTCAATGATTTAGCTAAATTGGCGCATAAGTTTAAAGTAAAACGAAGCTTTTTGAAACAAATTTTCTTAACTTGAAGCTATTTTGATGCAAAACGACTAAAGTCTAAAATTGTTTTTATTTAAACGTTTTTTTTTTTTTTAAGTAACTTGAATATTCGATTTAAAAGAAACTTAAGAAAACTAATAATTTTGTATTCTACGATTTTTGACATTTTATTTAAAATATTAGATAAAAATGAGTTTTAAAGTAACGAAAAACTTTGAAACCTTTTTTTATGTCACTTAAGTGACGATCTGTTAAAATTAAAGACAAGGAATAATTGTTCGCCACATTGTTCTCGAGCTTAATTGTGATTTATTCATGAAATTTTAAGGTTTTGTTAAAATGAAAATCGAAGTCGTGAAATATTAGAGAAAATTGATTTAGCCAAGTCAAAGGGCAGACTCCATTCTATTTCATTTGATTCACTTGAAGTTTTAAACGTTGAAGAAAAATCCAAAAAAACAGCTGTTTTATGTGATATTTTCTCCACAAAAATATTATTATCAAATATAGACAGCATATCAGCTGGTGATTGAACAGAAATTAAGGAACTTAAAGTGAGCTCGATCTGCACATTGCTTTATAAATACATTAAAGCAGTACGCAGGCTTTAAAATAAACAGACAAATATTTGAATTTCTTTTAAAAATATCCTTACAACTTTTTTTATACAGGTTTAAGTGTATTTCTATCTCCAATAATACAATTTTTCATTTAGTAAGAATATTTTTGAATTATAAAAAATTTTGAGAAAAGAAATTAAATTGATTAAGCCTTTTTTAACAAACAAGAACTTATTCAAAATGTTTGTTCCCAAAACTTAAGAACTGATAAATGATAGAAGAAGCAACTTGCAATTTTAAATTGGAGATTCATGCTGATTGAATCTCTGAGTTACACAGGGTGTCCGCCTGCTTTGTTTCTTTATAATTTTTAATTAAATGAAAGAGGATCTTATATTGATAAATGTTTTATTTAATGTCGGCAATTATGTATGGAATACAATGTCAATGTCCGCCTCTGTTAGTCTCACAAATGTGATCCCCTTTGAGCCCATTTTTCATTACATTCTCAAACTTTTCACGCGGTATTTCATTAATTTCATCACGAATATTTTGTTTGAGTTGCTCAAGGGTTTCTGTTTGTTCGCATAAACATTGTTTTTCCGATATCCCACAAAAAGAAGTCCGGAGCAGCCAAATCAGGTGACCGTGGAGGCCAATCAACTTCACCATTTCTTGAAATAACTTGTTCTGGAAAGAAGTCTCGCAGTAATTCCATTGTAATCCTGGCTGTATGCAATGTGGAACCGTCTTGTTGATACCACATGTTAATCAAGCCCAAAGCATGCAGTTGTGGCGTTAAAAACTTTTCAGAGTTGTTCTTTCAAGGCCAAGCTCCTGAGCAGGGCGTCGAATTGAGACTGATGCATTGTTTTGAACACTTCCTTGAGCAGCAGTAATGACGTTGAGGTCCATGCTTGGATCTATCACCTACAGACCCTCTATCTTCGAAATCATTCACTACACGATAAAACGTGTGTTTTGTTGGCAATTTATTTCTCCCAAAAATTTTACGTAACTTTCTCATCGTCACAGTAATCGATGATTAATTTTGATAAAATGTTTTACGATTAAAACACGTTGGTTTATCGATTTTTTTCCATAATAAATTTGCCAGAAGTCTACTTCACTACTGTCAAATATGAACTGTCAAGACTAATATTTACCAAAATGGCGGCAAAAAAAGTAGAATACCTTCCCGGTGGACACCCTGTACTAATGGCAAACGATATTTGTCTTTGCGAAACTTGAGTCTCATTGCTCAATTCAACCTGCAATAATAAATTGAATTGTAAAATGCAAAATGCAAACATGCTCAATTTTTTTCTTCAATTTGTTATAATCAATAATTTTTGTCAACTTATTTCGATATGTAAGCACAGATTATGCGTTCTTAATACTCGTACAAATTCAGCTTAAGTCTTTCAAGTTACCTTATATGAGACTCTAGTTCATCCACAATGCACACCACAACTGCTCCATCACACCTATTTACATATATGTATATGTGTATTGTATCCACATTAATATGCCCTGTTAATGAACTTTATCGTGCTCCAACTTTATGCCAGACTTCATTGTTGGATGCCAATCAATTGCAACCCCAAGCACCGATATTATCAAATTTCAATTAAACCGAAAACTCTTTTTATTCTTTTTTTTTTGTTAGGAAAATAAACTGCTGACGCAATTAAATTTACCTCAATACGTTTCCGCCCGACCGCCTTTGGCTAAAATGGCTGTTTGGAGCGCGTACCTCCTCCATTTGGTTGAGCTTGGAGTATTCGTCTCATTTTCCAAAAACCCTAACTGCACAATAGATCCATAGAAGTAACCATGTGTACGTGGGTAATATATACATAGATTTGTGTATATATATATAGAGGTTCATATATATGGCTGCAGCACAGCGCGGACAACGACATAAGTGGGTAAAGCATTTGACGTTATATTTACACGCCAACAATAATATTAAAAGCAGCACTTCCTAATTAAATGCCATAGCGTACAAACAATGGCGAAATTTTAATTAAACACACATTCCTTTGCCATTGTGAACGGAATTACAGGCAACTTGAAACGAACTAATTAAAGTGTCGCCCCTTTAGCTTCACGCCCCCTGCATGTATATCTATAAAATGTGTGTAGCTGCTCCTGCTATATCAAACAACAAAAACCTCACTCCAAGGCACGGCAGCAACACCACATTCACATCGCATACGACGAGGATACCTTTAATGAAAGTGGCGAAGGACGTATACGCTACGAAGTATGTGGGAGTTGGAAAGAATGTTGAGGGGGACAGAGGACTATATAGCTCCTTTTGCCACCATCATATGGGTTATTCGTGCTGCTGCGGGTGGCTGGCTAGAAATATTTTCCAAAGGATTACCCATCATAGAAGAAAACTTTAGAATGCGTGTTATAAAATTGTATTGGCCAAACGCCTACAATATTAAATAATGATGATGGATGAGCTTGGTAATTTTATTTTTAAGCACCATTTTGCAAATTAGAATTTATAAATGTGGGAAAAAGTTAATTTTTTTCCTTACTGCCACTCGCTGATCGATTTATATTTTGACCAAAAAATTAAGAGCTGTTTTTTCTGTAAGTGGTTGGAGACTTTTTAACTTTGTTTGAGAAATATTATTTAAAATTTTTAAATGCCGCCAGCTTAAAAATCAAAAATCAAAAATGGGTTAATTGAAACATAAAGAGAAACTGTCAATATCAGTTTTTTGTAATTTGTTTTAAATCGATCCATGATTTCGGCCTTGTTTCTTCAAATCAAAATTGATCGCAGTAGTGAAAGTTTAATATTTTGTTCAGTCATAATTTATGGGAAAGGTTAAATTTTTGTCCTGGTTCATATGCATTGGGGGTGGTGAATTCAAATCTGAGCAAACTTCAGATCAATCAAGATTTCGTGACTCAACATTGACGTATTTTTATTGATTCTGAAAATCCACTCGAAAACACAAGTTACATAATTATTTTGTTTGAAAAAAGTTTGAATTTTTGTCTCTAAAATTAACTTAAATAAAGTATTTTGATTATGAAGTATCGCAGCAAATAGTTTCAAGGACACAGGAGTTCTTTTAACTTTTAATCTTGATTTTACGAAGCATATCAATTTTATCGTCAACAAGGCGAACTCTATGTTAGAATTTGTTAAACAATGGGATCTGGAATTTGAAGATCCAAATGTTAATCTTGCTTTCTTCAACTGCCTTGTTTGCCGCTACCTTGAATACACTTCACAGGTATGGACCACAGTTGCCATGTCTTGAACAAGTTTCATAGCCCAATTTAGAAATTTTTGTAGATCAAAGTCGGAGCCGAAAAAGTAGCCCTAATAGTAGCCCAATATTTATAAAATAAATTTTCTTGTAGCAGAATTAATTTTTATTTCAAAAAACAACGAAAAATAAAAATATTTTCTGCTCATAAAATAAAGAAAAATCTAATTCTAAACTCTGGGAAAAACAGAGAAACTGAATGATTTTAATGTGAAGTTTGTTGCGGTTGATTTGAAATGTCAAAATCAATGAGTATATGTCCCCTATTACACGATCTTTGCATCTGACTCTTTTCGAATTTTTATGTCTGGCTTTAGTGACCGAGTGAGTTTAGTGTCATCAGTGATCGAATGAAAAGTTACCACTTCAAATTTTGGTATACTTGATTATTGCAAACGTGAGCGGTAATTTCAAAGTCACACAATATTCAGTTGCGTGTTGCTCGATAACTGATGTGGTGTTTCGACCCATGCTTTCACCTTCGCACCCATTGAAAAGAGTTAGACGCAAAGAATCATCGTGTAATAGGAGACTATTCAGTGAATAAAAAGTGGTGCCAAATTGTGGAATGGTTAAGGAGTATAATGTTTAAGGGGAGAAAAGTGTTTTAATTATTATTTATTTCTACGAAAAAAATGATCGCCAAGATTATATTTCAGCTTTTAGTAGCCTAATTATAATTGGGCTGTCATACTGAAATTGTTGTTGACAATTGCGGAAAAAGATAGCCCAATTTCCGATAAAAAGCCCAATCTTGTAAGCCTGGTATGGACTCCAATTTATGAGGTTTATAAAGGGTTTTTCAAAAGGGACGCTATAGAGCGACAGGGACAGCAAAAGACGCCATATTTCTTGCCACTCTTTTGACATTTCTCTTCAGTAAGGTTTGTCATTTCATGATGGAAAGATAGGCGAGCCAACAACGAGTCGAAATTATCAAAATTTACTACCGAAATTGGGAGTCAGTGGCCTCAACGTTAAGAGCGCTACTTCCAATTTATGGTCGTCATAATAGTCCTAGCAGATCAACAATTGAGCTTCTAGTGGAAAAATTTGAATCCACAGACACAGTACAAAATGTTTCCGTGCCAGTGAGACAAAGAAGTGCCGCTGAGGCTTCAGTTGCAGAAAGCCCAAATGTGTCTCTCACACGTCGTTCTCAAGCGTTGAGCATCTCTGTGACGTCGTTGTGGTGAATTTTGCGAAAAGATCTTGGCCTACATCCTAACAAGATTAAATTGACACAAGAACTGAAGCCGCTCGATCACCAGAAGCGTCGTATGTTCGTGAATTGGGCTGAGCAACAACTTGAAAATGATTCGGATTTTCATCGAAAAATCATCTTCAGCAATGAGGCTCATTTCTGGCTGGATGGGTTCGTCAATAAACAAAATATGCGGTATTGGTCAGGCAACAATCCACACGTACTCAATGAGTCATCATTGCATCCCGAAAAAATTACGGTTTGGTGTGGTTTATGGGCTGGCGGCGTCATTGGGCCGTACTTCTTCCGTGATGATCAAGACCGGCACGTTACTGTGAATGGGGATCGCTACCGTTCAATGATAACCTAATATTTTTGGCCCCAATGGGATGATATAGACTTGGAGGACATGTGGTTCCAACAGGACGGCACCACCAGCCACACAGCGAATGTCACAATCAAGTTTGGAGAACGTGTTATCTCACGAAATGATCCAGTCGCTTGGCCACCTCGATCGTGCTATTTGACGCCGTTAGACTATTTCCTGTGGGGCTTCGTCAAGTCTATGGTCTATGCCAACAAGCCAGCGACGATTGATGAACTTCCGAATATCGAACGTGAAATTGCAGCAGTATCGGCCGATTTATGCTAGAAAACCGTCGAAAATTGGGTTCAGCGTCTGGACTTCTGCAAGCGTGCCCGTGCTGGCCATGCAAAATAAATCGAGTTCCATACAGAATGGAATCGAACGTACTTTCACAAGAATAAAAACTTCATTAATATCCAAAACCGTTTTTGTTTTATTTAAAAAAAAATTTTGTAGCGCTCTTATTGAAAAACTCGATATAAAGAAAACAAAATTTATAGCACAACATTTTAAGTAATTTTAATGGTTTTTAAATAATTTTGTTTTCATCTTAAGTCCTTTTTTCAAGATTTGATTTTGGGGGGGGGGGTAAATATTATAAAAACTAAACTTGCTTACAAAATAAAAAAATAACTAAAATAAATTAAGTGGCGCAACAGCTCTCATGGAGAACCAGGGCCTAGTGACTAACAACTCTCAACCATTTTCCTGTGTGCATGTTGTTGGCAGGAATGGAGGGGACTTACAATTTGTTGGCAAGTCTGAACGGCTAGATAAGAAGCACTTATTCATGACAAGTATACTCTTGGAGGATTTGTCAGTTCCTCGCAAGAGGCAGTGCCTCGGAAAAAAGCATTTCTGGTTTTAGGTGGCAGTGGCCGGGAATCGAACCTAGACCTTTCGCATGACAGTCCAACGCAGTAACCATTATGCCACGAGGTACTACTAGTTTACAAAATAAATCTATGAATAAAATGTAGTACCTCGTGGCATGATGGTTAGTGCGTTGGACTCTCATGCCAAAGTTCTGCGTTCGATTCCCAACCACTACTACCAAAAAATTTCTTTTCGCGAGGTACTGCCTCTTGCGAGGAACTGAAAAATCTTCCCGAGGTACTGTCTCTTGCAAGGATCTAACAAATACTTCAAGAGCATACTTGTCATGAATAAGTGCTTCTCATCTAGCCGTTCGGACTCGGCAAAAAAAATTGAAGGTCCCTCCGTTCCTGCCTGCCAATAACACGCACACAGGAATGGTTGAGAGTTGTAAGTCACTAGGCCCTGGTTCTCCACGAGCTGTTGCGCAACCAAATTTATTTAATTTATATTCTTTGCTATGAAAAAATACATACATTAATTTTTATTCCACATAATTGTTCTTTGTTTTGTTTTTAATTAAACCAAATGTTATTACAAAAAATACTTAACAGTAGGTCTAAGTTGTTGATTGCAAATGGATCTTTAATATTTTCTAAAAGGGCAACTCTAGTCATAAAACTGCATATTATAAAAATTATTTGCTTTTGTTTATCTGTTCTATAAAGCAAAGTGAGCAAGTTAATTGCATAATATTGCTCTAGTTGAGCGCTCTCTTGTTGTCTTAATTGGGCTCTATTAGATATCATCAGATGATCCATCATCAACGAAACAATTAATAGCAACCCCATATGTACCTGGAAACAGCAGCCATTTCATAGATATTCAACTAAACACAGTTGGTATGATGCGCTAAAGCAAAATATACATCGAAACAAGCTCTCACTTATATTAATGGGAGCTCAACGCAAATAAAAAGAAGCCTCGCCATTGCTGATGCTGATGCTTTAACCAACAACAGGCCCAGAGAACGCAGCAATAAACTGAAATAATTGTTCCAACAAAACCAAAGCTGAATGTGTGTATATGGGAGAAGGAGAGTGTGGACGTGGAGCAACAAAATTTACAGTAAGAAGAGTCTCATGTATCCAGGCTGGCTTGGTTGGCTACCTTGCCTATATCGCTATTGCTACCTTCCTTGTGATTCTGATGCTGATGCTGTGATGCTGGAGCATGGTTTGCTTCGGCCTCCAATGATGATGATGATGATGATGCTCTTCGCATTGTTAAGAGGTGCACTTGTATGGAAAACAAGCAGGCGAAGTAAGTGTGTATGTATATGTGAACAGTGCTCATTATACGCGACAAACAGGACGAAGGAAACCGCATCCAATTATAATTAATGATCTTAATTAGGAGCAGAATTATAAGTTGTCGTTTTAACGAACTAATTAATAAATCTCCTTTTTCAAGTACCATTAAGGTAATAAGGTGGAATTATTGTGGACTCGAGAGCGATGTGATACGAAACGATAGACAAGGATAAATGTATAGACGTGTGAGCTTGTGATGTGATATTATAGTCTTTTGCATACTACATAGGTATTTATAGCAAAACTAAGGCTCAGAAGGTGGTTATTATTATACTTGTAATATTCTGAACAAACATTTTGTGTTTCATTGAACATTTTAGTACATAGTGCATAGAATCTATAAGTACATTTTTCGATGATTGTGATAGTGATAATGATATAACAAGATATGATTAATATTTGAGATAGGAACTTTTCTACACTTTTTATTGTTATTGGATTTCTTAAACATGATCTGTACTGATTTCGTGATGGATTTATGTCAAGTTTTTGATTAAAATCAACATTCCGTTTATAGTGAAGTTCAAAACTGGTGGTTTCTGGCACACCGTCAATTGATTCGTATCTGTGATACCTGTTTTCAGTAGTCGATCTAGCATATGACTATGGAAATGGTAGGAAGACATATTATTTTAAATAAAAATTTGTGCCTTAGAAGTTGAATAATATTTTTCCGATATTATTTACGATCAACCCAATTGCCGAACTCGGAGCACAGTTGACCGTTTATTAAATTTTGGTAAAATTGTTTTTCTTTGGCAATATTTTTGATAAAAGTTAATTTAATTTGGTACACTTAATGATTTTCGAGCGTTTTAAGTGGTTCTGTGTACTATTTTTGTCTTTCAAACGGGTCTTTCTAATTAAGGTCAGAATATGATCCTAAATTTAAAAATTTTAGAAATCAAATTCAAATTGTCTAAAAATATAGCTTGAATGTACACTTTTTGTACGAAAATTATTCCTATTTAGATTTGTACAAAATTTATAAAAGCTAGTATAAAATATGAAGCATGTAACAAAGTTTGACGGTTTGATCGATGGGTTCGATTTAGATTTAGATTTAGAACTGGTGCTGGAACAGAAGAATTTGTTTTAGATTTATTCTAGATATTTTTTGGGTCTTGGGTTTTGGGTCTTTTTGAGTAGGGTTTGATGCAGGAGGTTCTGGAGTGGGGTCTGAAACTGGGACAAAGGAACAAGCTTTTTTTCACTTTTTTCCAGAACTTTTTTTCTGGTGAAGGGTCTGATTGAGCATAGGGTCTGACGAAAGAGGTTCTGGAACTGATTCTAGAACAGCACAAGGGAACACAAAATTTCAATAACATTTCAGACATTTTTGTTGTGGTGAGTCTGATGGAGTACTCCACTCAATATTCTCTCAGAGCTATTACCAGAAGTTAAAAGCTAAAAATTGAAAAATTATTAAAAACGAATCAGTTGTCCTAGTTTTAGGCCTGGAGCATACTTGCGATTTCAATCGCGCTACTGTTCAGTCGTCAAAAGAATGAACACATGAATTTAATGAGAATGAACGCACATGCTACCGAAAAATCACAACGAAAAACACGAAAATTTGTCCCATTTCTTGGGCAATGCGACTGTCAAAAGCTGCAGGTACATGTTTGTGTTCACACTTGCTACTAAAAATAGTACAACTAAAAAATCGTAGCAACAACTACAAAAAATCATTTTTTTTTATAATTTGCGCACACTAAAGGGGTTTTGACTACCCTTAAGATGATGAGACACGCACTTCTGATTTTCAATCGTACGATTATTTAGCCGCAAGAAATGAAACACAAGGTTTTAAATGAGAATGCACACATATGCGACTTTTAGATCGCAGCGATTAAAAAAAATGGAACCAGATCTATTTTTTAAGCATTTTTTCAGCCACAAAATTAAGTAAGTCGCATTTGTGTGTATTCACATTATAAGTTGTATGTTGTATTTTAAGCGATTAAAAAATCGCACGATAGATAATCGTAAGTGAGTGCATGGCCATAATTTCTGGCGACATCAATTTTTCCATTGCAACGACTGAAAATCGCAAGTGTATTTCTGGCCTAAGACCCACCTCCAGAATCTATGAGAAAGTTATAAAACAAAATGATAAAATTTTCGAAAAATAAAGTTAAAAAACATACATTTTTTGTAAAAAACCCACGAAAAAGTATGGTATAGTGCTCTGGCTCGATATTTGTGAGGATTTTGGTTAGGTGTATTTGTGTGCATAAGGCCAGGAACGCACTTGCGATTTTCTGTCGCAGCTTAGTTGGAATTTCTGAATGTCATGGACGTTCATTAACATTAACAGCTCGTGTGTTCTATTTTTAGCGACTGCAAATCGTACGACAAAAAATCGCAAGTGTGTTCCTAGCCTCATGAATTTTTTATTTGGCGGGATTCCTATCGGCGGGAATTTGACCTTTTCCCTTAATGATTGATTTTATTGGTCATTTTAACAACTCTGGTCACAAAACTGTATTTATTTTCTCAGAGCTTCCCCCCATGGGCGGCAAAGGGTTTCGTTGAAAAACAAAGCTATATTTTTTGTTACTTGGGATCCCAAATTAAAATGTAATTTTTTTTTGTATCTCAACGAAAGCATTTATAGCAGCAGTGAAAGTTTTTGTAATTTGAGTGAAGAAGAAAATATTTAGAGGGTCTTTGCCTGAGATATTGCGATCTATCATCGGTTGCGGTCCCTCACAAGGCACAAGCTGCCTCCAGTCGTTGAAAACCAAGTGCTCTTGCGTCTGTAACCACCTGGTCTCAGTAGCGTAGGTTTTGTTTTCCTGGTCGTCTCGAACTTAGGAGCTGGGATTCGAAAATTTTCTTGGCTAGAGCGTTTTTGTCTATTTGCTCGATGTTGCTGAGCCCGTGTAGTTGACATGTTTTGGCTCCTTTAACTACATCCACATTTTGGTACAACCCGGACAATTCACGATCGAATCTTCTCCTCCATTTCCCCTTTTCGTATATAGGATCAAATATCCGCTGAAAAAATGTTCTCTTGAAAGTGCCAATCAGTGTCAATTCCCTTCTTTTACTTAACAATCAGTGCCATTGTGTAGAACTAGTAAGCTAGCGTTTTGTATAGCATGCACGTTGTCTTTCAAGAAAGCAGTTTTGAATAGGGTTGTCAGATGTTGCGATTTGTTGCCAAACAGGCGATATTTGAAATTTGATTTTGCCAGATGAAAATCGGTTTCGTGATGTACCTTAAAAAATGCAATATTCTTAGGTTTTGGTGATTTAATTTTTTTAAATATGATCGGTCAAAAGTCAAAACCCACGTAGTACAGGAAAAATATTAAAGAAAATGAGAATGAAATGCAATTCCTTAATTCAAAAAAGAAGCATCATATTGCATGTTATTTACTGACACATTGAAGGCTATGTATTTTTAACGGAAGCTATGAAGGTTTCTAAGAGAATCAGGGAAAATTTACAGTGAAACGACTAAATCAATTTCTCCTTAATTACTACAACAAAGTAAGGATGTGTTAAAAAAAAACACTAATTGCTTCAAATGAAAAATTTCTACCGTTTCTTTATTCTATATGGAAATTAAAAAAAAAAACATAGCTACCAACCAGAAACTACATACATATATTAAAAAATAACGATGAGCTTAAAAAAGTATTGCGCACCATCCGAGCTTGTCCATAAATGTCGCACTAACTTCGGGCAATTACCTCGATACAAATAGGTGCGTATTCGACTTCAACACGCTTTATAACTGTTCGAATGTATCTCATTAACCAAATGCTTATAATCATTTAATCCAAGATGGTTATTCTCCCGCCAAGGAAAATATGTCAGGCCAAAGCCATGTTTATATGTAGATATTGCGATTTTAATTACAAACTTGCTGTGCGTGTATAGTTACCACAAGAGCTCTATATCCACTCTTTGAGTGCTGCGCTGTCAATTAATATTAGATTACAAAAGCAGAGCTATAGATGGCTAGTTGAGCTCCCATCTATGGTCACTATCACCATCCCGTCTCGATTACTTTACTCTGCCAAGCCTCATCAGAATCGAACCCCATATAGCCACTATAGCATATTATAGCCATCAGCTCAGACTAACAAACGCAGCTTTGATAAACTCTACAAAGTTTGTGCATGAAATTTATTAATAAACTGTCATATAATTGTGATATAATAAGCCTTTGGCCATAACAATTATTGTCAAACATAAAACAGCAAAGCTTGACAGCCCCTCTCCTCTTGCTGACACTTTTCAAAAATATAAATATAAAGCGGCCTGAAAGTCTAAAATATATAAAACAACGTACATCTGTATATGCACTTCGTCAGTGAGTTTGTGTCTCCCTAAACCCCCTGCCATAATGGGACTGAGATGGTTATTAAACAATTTTTCATTTTAATTAAAACTGATGCCAACGAAAAATTCCCGGACAATTATACCATATCCGACGGGCATCTCCGTATGAAGTCAATTCTACATCCTGATATGGCTTCTGGTGGGATTTGCCAACTATTCAATCCGTGCGTTGCGGTTGTAGGCTTAACACCAATAGTGGTGGTGGTGGTGGTGGATGCAATCCCAATATATACTCTCCACACTCCCTCTGCTGCCTTCTGCCCGCTGCTGCTGGTCAATCGAATGGTCAGCCAACATTGCGTGCCATCATTACGATCGAATAAAATAATTAACTTGAATTTATTTCTCAATCTGGTGCTGATGCTGATGCTGATGTTAATGGTGTGGTTGTAGGATAGCCATTTTTGTGTCTTGTACAACACCCTTTGGTGGAATATTGAATTATACCGATATACCAATGTTGGCTGATCGATCTCATGGTGTTCATTTAGAGTTAATAATTTTTAATTAGAAGCACTTTGCAATCAAAACCCAGCGCACGTGGATTGTTTAATGATCAAATAATGATATAAATTCGCAACAAGCTATCGTAATTAGATCTATGTTATGCCCTCAAAAGCATGTGGTACAACATGCATTCAACGCTATCTTTAGCTCAAGGCCATAATATATATATTTTTTTTAATTATTGATAAATGTTGCAAAAGTTTTTTTAATTAATTTCTAGGAATTGGTTTTTATTCTTTTTTGTCAAATAGCAAAATGTATTAAAAAAAAACAAAGGATAGTTGCAGCAAAAAGTTGCTTCATTTTGTAGTTTTAATTTTTCTTGAAAAATTTTAAATGAACTAAAAATTATGGAAACATTATTAAACACTAAAAACTAGCTTGAGAAATAGCAGTTTTATAGAAGCTCACAGAAGGATAGACAGCTTACAGATATTCACTCTTTTTTACACTATCAGATCTTTGCCGAAGAAATTTTAGTGCAAGCAATCGATATTTTACGATCAAAGAATTCCACAAATTAAGTGCTCATCAGGCTCAACACTTTCTGTAGTGTTAGTGGTAAGTAAGCAATAAACTAATTAAGATATACCTATCCATTAAACTTTTCCCGCAGGTTTGGTACCCAACACGGTTGACACCTAAGTTTGATAATGTGAACCACGCTTAATACCATGTTCGAAAGGAGGATGAACATAAGGATCGGGCCACCCATCAACTATCATTTCAGCTTCGTTCCGGCCTAACTTAAAATGCTTTCTTATCTCTGTAAAACATTTCTAAATTGTCAACAAATATAAAAGAGAGAACATTATTGAAGTTCTTAAGTAAGTCCTTGATGGTCTTAAAGAAGTTTAAACGAGCGCTTTCGAAATAAAAATGTAGCTTAGGTTTTGACAGATAGCTTCGCAAAGCTTTTTATAAATGTAAGAACGCAAGTATAAATGAGTTTGGTTTTTCCATTTCATAATGAAAAGACTTACTCCTGAACATCGTTTGTAAATCGTGCAAATTTCGGTTCGGTTCGCGCGACGCATCGCGAAACAATCAAAATATTGAAGGAAACTTTTGGTGAGGCGCCGAATATTCTCTTCCAAGGCGTCAATTGTCTTGGATTTATCTGCGTAGACAGTGACTTCACTTAACCTCACAAAAAATAAACCCATACGACGTGAGAAAATGCGCTCACCAAAAGTTTCCTTCGATAAATTTATTGTTTCGCAATGCTTCGCGTGAAGTGAACCATTATTTTGGTAATAAATTTGCACGATTTCCAAAAGTTGTTGAGGAGGAACGATTTGTGAAAGTCGTTCGATGACATTATGTATGGAACTCGATTTCTTTTGCATGGCCACCACGGACACGCTTGCAGAAGTCCAGACGCTGAACCCGGTTTTCAAGCATAAATCGGCCGATACTGCTGCAATTTCAAGTTCGATACTCGTGCGCAGTTCATCAATCGTCGCTGGCTTGTTGGCACAGACTATAGACTTGACGTAACCCCACAACAAATAGTCTAACGGCGTCAAATCGCACGACCGAGGCGGCCAAGCGACTGGACCATTTCGTGAGATAACACGTTCTCCAAACTTGGTTTCCAATAAATTGATTGTGACATTCGCTGTGTGGCTTGTAGTGCCGTCCTGTTGGAACCACATATCCTCCAAGTCCATATCATCCAATTGGGGCCAAAAATATTCGGTTATCATTGAACAGTAGCGGTCTCCATTCACAGTAACGTGCCGGTCTTGATCATCACGGAAGAAGTATGGCCCAATGACGCCGCCGCGCCGGCCCATAAACCACATACCAAACCGTAATTTTTTCGGGATGCAATGATGACTCAATGAGTACGTGTGGATTGCTGTCTGACCAATACCGCATATTTTTTTTATTGACGAAGCCATCCAGCCAGAAATGAGCCTCATCGCTGAAGATGATTTTTCGATGAAAATCCGAATCATTTTCAAGTTGTTGCTCAGACCAATTCACGAACATACGACGCTTCTGGTGGTCAAGCGGCTTCAGTTCTTGCGTCAGTTTAATCTTGTTAGGATTTAGGCCAAGATCTTTTCGCAAAATTCGCCACAACGACGTCTCAGAGATGCCCAACGCTTGAGAACGACGTGTGAGAGACACATTTGGGCTTTCTGCAACTGAAGCCTCAGCGGCAGCAATATCCTCGACACTACGGGCACTCGTTGGCACGGGAACATTTTGTACTGTGCCTGTGGACTCAAATTTTTCTACTAGACGCTCAATTGTTGATCTGCTAGGATGATTATGACGACCATAAATTGGAAGTAGTGCTCTTAACGTTGAGGCCACTGACTCCGAATTTCGGTAGTAAATTTTAATAATTTCGACTCGTTGTTGGCTCGTATATCTTTTTATCAAGAAAAGGCAAACCTTACTGAAGAGAAATGTCAAAAGAGCGGCAAGAAATATGGCGTCGTTTGCTGTCCCTGCCGCTCTACTTTTGTAGCGTCCCTGTTGAAAAACTCTTTGTAACCCCGAATTTGCATATAAAACGCATATTTGAATATCTCAAAAACCTGACGTGCTAAAGAAATTTCAAGGCCTAATTCGAACTCAGCACATCAAGATTAAGGCATCAAAAAATATATTTTGGATCATGTTACAGACGAAAAATACATTTTTTCACATTAAGTAGTCACTTAGTGCTTTCGAGGGGATTTTCGAAAACTTGAGACCAAATGAGTAGTCCCAGAAATAAACCATTAAAACAGAGCTTTGTTTGAAATTTTGTGTATACTTTCAATGGTACTTTTCACTTTTTCAAACTCCACAAAATGCATTGTTTTTTTCATTTTGCATCACGAAATTTTAGTTGGATTCAGAACAATTAGCATGGTAAAAAACGATATGACTAGACAATAAGATTGTGCAAGACGTATACAAATGAAAATCGAATTTTCCCTAATTTAAGACCCATAAAGGAAAATTGAAAAAAGTTGAAGGGCTAAAAGAGTACGATAACTCAGACGCAAGAAATGATAACGGTTTTTTTTTAGAACAGTTTAATACAAGAACTTTTTTTTTGCTATGAGAGAGGGTCTATCTCCCCCGTTTGAGCGGGAGGAGCAATTTCATAAGAAAAGTATAACAAATGAAGCAATATTTTTGACTAAAATCTGTTGAGCCGTTAATGAGAAAATCGAAAATTAAAAAAATCATTATAGGGAAGGTACCGTTAGTTCACAGATTTTTTTAATCAAAATCATTAGAGCCGTTTTTGAGATAGTAAAGCTTTTCATTTACAGTTATTACCGTTAATTTTGCTGCTAAAAAAAGTTTCAATTCCCCCTCTGGAGAGTTACAAAAGAACCTTAAGTTCAGAATTTGAAGAAAATTGCTTCAGTGGCTTAGGCTCTATGTCAATGTTCGGACAGACAGACAGAATTGTGCCACCCACTTTTTTCGAGTTCTCTATCACCGTTATGTCATGTTTGATTGTTATCTCGAAACTTTTTGTATGCACGAATCCAAAACTTTCCCCATAGTACCTAAATAAATCGCAAGTAAAAATTTGTCAGTGTTGAACTTAAAAAGCGCTGCGAAAAAAAATTAAATAACATCGATCCAACCATTAAGCTCCAAGAGTGTAGTCTAACATACAAACATTCATACCGAATTGGTAGGCCTTCCCTGTATCAATGTCAAATTTTGATCAAAATCTCACAATTCGATTTTTTTCGAATCCCAGAACTTGCCTATAATACCACAAATTAAAAGTACTATTTGCACGCACGAACTCACTTAAATAGGTAGTTCTTGGTTTATCACCTTTAAATCGTTTTTGTGTAGGTAATAGTTACAAAAAAAAAAAAAAAAAAAGAACTAGAGAAAAAAACATCTAATGACAGAATATAGCTAGTTCAATTTGATTAAATGAAAAAACGCACGATTTGAATTCGTGTCCTGTGCCGCACCAGCTTATATATACATATAATTGTTTAGCTTTTTCCAATTTACTGTGCGCATTTAATTTATCCCTGTCCCCATGTCACGTACACCAAACTTCGGTGCCTTAATTATCTAGCAACCATGAGCTCTGCAAGCATCAGAGAGTCACAAACTTTGTACACTGATTCCATCGATCTTTATCGCAAGCGTATTTCCTCATTAAAAACAAGAACCATGCCCGTATGATGGCGATGGGAACATTATGTGCTGCCTCCTACCGGCCTAACCCGAAATCGAATGTTACTCTTTTCTTTATTCAGGACCAAGCAGCAGCAGCAGCAGCTGCTGCTGTTAATTAAACTTCGAAAAATCGCTAATGAGTGGAAATTATCATCGCAGTGCAGTGCAAATAAATCAACGCCATTGCTGTGCCATGATGCCAAAGGGGAGCTCAGGGGCAAGCAACTGCAACGATGGTGGCTGTAAACAGAGCTTAACTGCAGCTCCAAATCTGGCGCTGCACGCACTCGTTCTTTGGAGCCTAGAAAATTGCGCTCACTGACGGACATATTGAAATTGCTTCCTTGTGGATTCAATTGAGGGGGACAAAGCCAAAGTGCCAAAGTATGGTCTCTCTTGGTACTACTTTTCGAATTCGGTACGGGAAGTCAATTAAGCAAATGCCTTGTTGGCTTAAGGTATCAGCACAACCAACAACAAACACCAACACGAGCACGGTGAGACGTAGACGAACTTCTAATGTCGCGTTTGCGTTATTCACGTATGCAAAGCGAATAAAGCTTTAGCCTGATGATGTTGCTAGCGTTTTACTCTTCCGTATATCAAAGTGAAGTCCAGGTCGGAGTTGTAAAACATTGCAAGTCAAGTCGTTTGGTGACTTTAATAGTGCGAAAAACATTACTTTTAAGATGTTATCAAGATGTGGCACGTCAAGTTAAGAATTTGCACTGCGGACATCACGAGTGCGGAGTGCGCCTTGCCTTGAATCGTCGCGTCGTCGTTGTTTGCAAACAAAAAAAAGTAGCGCCTGGGGAAAATGTAAATTACAGATTACCAATGCCGTCATTTTGTTGGTCTTCTTACACTGCTCTGGCTGACTGAAAAGTGCCGTCCATCGTCCGTCGTCCATCGTCCGTTCGTTGTTCTTGTCCAACTATATTTACACCGACCGGAAATTTTGTCGATTCTAGTGATAACGTCTAATTAGGGGAGTTGCGAATATTCAAATTTAGTTCGCGTTTTTTGCAGTCCAAAGCAAAAGTAGAGTTGTCATTGGCAAAAGCGCAAGGCTTTATTATTTGGTGGCGGCGATGATAAATGGATCAAAACTGTGTATTAACACATCGAAGAAGGAAGAACAGACTTAATTGGCGGCTTGGTACACATAAAAATTCTATAAAGACTTTAATTGGAAGTGGGACAGGTCATCAGAGAGTGCAATTATTTTGTCAACATTGTATGTGTTGGCATTGAAGAAAGGCTTTAGTATACATACCTTGACGGAGAACTTGTCAAATTCAATTTTGTATGTCTTCGATTTGAGTTGGGCCAGGTTGTGGCCGTTTTTCAAGGATATTTTCAGGGTTTAAGTTCGTTATTTACATCTGTCCGTCATATATTTAAATTTTCAAAATCAATAGTAAATTTTGATTGTGAAAGTTTCTGCGCTCTGAATATTGAATAGATCAACAAAAGTATCATAATCACCCATCAACTCTAAGTAAAACATCTTTTATGGCTTTTGTTAAATAAATAATTTATCGATTACAATGTTTGTTCTAACTTCGAAATAACAAAAATAGCAATTAAATAAATTTCAACTTGACATCTGTGTACATATTTCCATGCTCCTTTCCAGACTCGGTAGTAGATCTGGTGTAGACCTGCGGTGGTAGTGAAAAAAAAAATATCTTCCTACTTGAAAGCAAGAGCCAAGTACTTTTTAATTTCATTAAGATCAATTTATGCTGAGGCTGGTGGTAGTTAAAGACCTCCACAGAAGTTCATTTTCTTGTCTCATTCCTTTGCAACAACATTGCTAAGCGTTGCACGCAAGTGATCGCGAAAAGACAAGATGTGTGTAGTGTACCTAGGCCCGTATATAATAGAGTAGACGTATGTATACTTTCTGGTGGACGATGATGACGACGACGCGGCAACCAACGATGGCAAGGTCTAGGTTGGGAAATGAGAAGTCAATTTATTAGTAACACGGTAGCAAGACCTTAAATGATTTCTTACGACCAAATAAACGACTCGTAATAGACATCGAAAATGGATGCAATTTATTTTAGTTACTTGCGGATCGCGGTGTTAATGAATTTATAAAGAATAACGATCTGTTAAGATTTTCTTCAAGGATTAAATTAGACTTTTGGAATTAAGTAAAGAGACATTGTAATGTAATAATTGCAATAGGTCTTGTAAAAATATAATTTTTTTTAATGAATCTTAACTATGTATGAGAACTGAGTGTGTATCAAATGTTATTTTTTTTAAATTCAAAAAGTAGCTTCTTCAAAAGAACTGGCGATATACTTTTTTTTTGGAATAACAGAAAAACATAAAAAAGAAAACATATTCTTATCCTGTTGCAAGGATTAATCCGGTCTAGTTTTTAATTTTCAAAGTTAAATGTAGACAGTTTTTTTTTGCACATAACTTGTAAACGGTAAACGCCTTTCAAAAGTATTTTACTGAAATTTTGTAAATTATGTAATTCTATAAAAAAACTTTTTAAATGTTTTTTGTCTTCAGATTTTAAAGAAGATACGAGTATCATAACTTTAAAAAGCAATTAGTGACGAAAATAAAAAAATCGTAGATTTTATATTAGAAAAGATTTCGAGTGCAACGAATTCAAGGGTCTGTGGGCCTATTTGCAAACTGTACAAGGAGTTAAAGCCTAAGCGATTTGCTTAAAATTGGGGACAGAGCACATTTTGATGTAAATTTTTGTTTTGTCTCATCTAGAATGGGTCATCTATGTAGAATGGAATTGGCTAGAACGATTTTGATAAAACTCTGTTCCTATTTTATTATACGTTTTAAGTGATTGCAATTGAACTCTGTTTTTGGTTTTTTTGTCGAAGAATGCATGTAACGGACGAAAAATTTTGAAACTTATCCAGCAATTTATTTTTAACTATGTTAAGTTAAGACTTATTCTGCGATATCAAAGCGGTTTTCTGTTCACTGCACTCCAGTTGAAGGGTTGTCAATAATAGTTGAATCGCCTATCGTGGTCTAGTTGCCAATTTCTATGTTTTGTAGTGAAGCTCTTTATTTCACCCTGAACCATAGGAGTATCAAGGTATATGAGAAGATTATTGTTTTTATATACCATGGATAATTTACAAATGACTTAAGCATTTAATTTAAAAACGTCTGTAAGTTATTTAAGTTTGTTTCGATGGTACAACCCCAGAGCCAGTTCATATCTTTTGTTCATTGAGTGATATATGTTTTTGTCCCCTTAACATTATTAAAAGCATTTTGTAATTAAATTGTTAAAGGGTATTTTTTTAAGACGTGTGGTTTACAATCTGGCAATACCTTATTCGGAGTTGGTCTTTTTTGACATTTGATTTTCACTCAGTTTAGTTTGCTATTTCATAATGAATAGACTTACTCCTGAACAACGTTTGCAAATCTTGCAAATTTATAACCAAAATAATGTTTCGATACACACGACGAAAATTTTTGTGTCAGATGACAGTCTTTTTGCATGTGTCACAATCGTTTGACAAGTTATGGCACGAAAACCTAAAATTAAAATTAAGACAAGTTCAGCCTGAACGACTTTTTAAACATTCTGATTGAATATCTAGATAATAGACTTCCAAGGAAATGAATATGTTGTGGTACCACAAGGATGTGTATTAGGTCCAGTTCTGTACCTTTTATTTATTGCGATATACCTCAAAGAGACACACTATCGTAGCCACGTTTGTTGATGATACTACAATACTAGCAGTAGGCAAAACTACAGTTTTATTACAAATTGCTCTTAAAAATGGTAATGAGTGAACAAAAACATGGCGAATTACACTCAATGAACAAAAGTCAGCCCACGTGGACTTTACGTATAAGAATATAAATGAATTACCCGTCTTTCTTAATACCGCTTGTTTTCCATTTGAGAATGAGCCAAAGTATCTGGGAGTAACTGTAGACGAAGAATTTAAAATGGAAACCGCTCGTAAAAAAGAAGTGCAAAGAATTAAAAATAAATTAAGAGATAATATTCAAAGCTTAGTATTGAAAATAAGTTTATTTTATACAACCAGGTACTTAAACCTGTTTGAACGTATGGTATACAATTTCGGGGTTTAATACCTGCGATACAAATTTACGTAAATAACTTACAAACGTGTGAAAATAAATTGCTTAGGTCATTTGTAAATGCTTCGTGATGTATATGAAACGAAGATCCTCATAGAGATCTCAGCATTTCTACGGCTCGGGACGAAATAAAAAATATCGTGCAAAAATATAGAAATCGGCTATTAGAACACGCTTATTCAAAGATTATTGACATTCTTGACGAGTCGAATTTAAAACGCTGTCTGCAAAGAGCAAAACACTCCGACTTGGTGCGATGACCAGAATACCGCTTTAAAATCGAGGAATAAGCAGGAACTTCCACCGGAAAGTAGCCTGCAACACGTTTTATAACTTCGTTAAAAATAAATTGTTAGATAAGTTTAAGCTTTAGTTGTAATCCAGAAGTGGAGGTGGTTTTAGTATAGTAACAATCTCATACGCCCATGAGCACTCCTGTTTTGGTTCTTATGCAAGTTTTGTACCTTCCAACGGGAATAAAAATTAGTTTGGAAGAGCCCATTAAGTTGCATTTGTTTCGATACAAATTTTTGTATCCTTGTCACCAAATAATTTCATTTAGTTTTTAATAGTTTTTCACGCAAAAACGAATTTCTTATATTGTCTGGGTAATTAATGGTATACAAAAAAGAAGTGCTGACTTGTCGAAATAATCTGCTGCTATTATCAATTTCCTTCATCAAACAGCATACAGCAGAACGAAAACTAGTACTAATTCTTTCGATTATAATTTTTTGTATGCTTGGGTGAGACTTTCTGTCTCGCATCAACATCTCACTAGGCTTAACCTTCCAATTGGTAAAATCAGAGGTTATGTTCCTATACCAGTTGATTTTTGTTATGTTAGTTGAAAATGATTTTTGAGGCATTAACAGGCTTGAAAATAAAAATGCTACTAAATTAACCCTTCAGGGTAGGGTCACAAATGCAACTTATCAGTAATTGTATATAAAAAGTTGTGAAACCTGGCTAAATTCGACAATTTCACTCTTTAAACTTTTTGTTCATAATGAAGTTTTCTATCCAAATGGTTGTCTTAAAAAATATCATAAGAAAAAAAAATTAAGGAAAATTTATCAAAAATCAATCAATGATTTCTAAATTTATTTATATAATGCATATACCTTGTTTTGGACCAACTATAGGCTCAAGATATGCCAAAACGATTTAAGATGGTGGCTCAAAGATTTTATATGTTATGGTAAAAAAGACAACCTATTCAAAAAGATTCTTTTTAGAAACTACATAGCAAATTTTACACTCGTTAAAATATAAATAGCTCGAAATGTTTGCCAAATATGACATACTTATTTTAAAACATGTCATAATTAGACCTTGAGCCTCAACTAAATTTTGTCCAGAGTCTAGTACAAGAATTAGAAATCTATAATTTTTTGGTTTGTTTTTGTTAGTTTTTCTTGCAAAATTTTTTTTAATTAATTGGATTGGAAATTTAATTTTTAACAAAAAAATTATTTGAACTATTTTAAAATTCGGTTAAGTTTCTGAAAATACCAAAAATATTGAAAAGTGGCCAAAGTAACTATCCACTCAGAAATACAAGGATTTGTAAATAAAACCAAACAAACAAATTTACATGATGGAAGAACTCTTGAATAAATTATGCCCTTTAGCTCCCTGATTTTCTGGTATATTCAACAGCCTATAAATATCTCTATAGATTTTGATTAAACTTTATTTTAGATTACTTAATATGAAAGTTAAAAATTATTCAAAAGTTTAAGGAATTATTTCAAAAATGGTATATACAAAATTTAAATCAAATTTATTTGTCCGTATAAGAGTCATCACCTACAAAAACCAGATCTACCAGATCAATGGACGGTACTACGAAAATTAGTTTTTAAATCTTATTCATGGACTTTTTACTTTTAGCATTAAGTTTGATTTGAATTACAAAAAAATTCTTTGCATGCCAAACCAATAACTGAACTTCAGAAGAAGTAAAAATTATATTCAAAAACTGATTTATATTCCAAGATTGTAAAGATATTTAAAAAAAATTATAGACAAAGCCTTAACACTCTGGTTTGAGAATAGAGCCTACAATATAGGCTATAATATTTAGGCAAACAAAACTTAAATTGATTTGACCTTAAATTTTTTCTAATTCACTTTTTGTTTTTTATTTCCAGATAGAGTCAAAGTAGGACAAAAATAATCACCTAGACACAGAATCATTTTTCTCGCATTTACTGAAAAAACCTTAAACCGTCAAGCTGGCCGCTGCAATAGCAATGAATTCCCACTTCCAGCCATATTCCGAACTTTCGACATCGCATTCACCGAGTCCTGAAAGTAGTGTCTGTTACACAAATCTATCGGAAACAAATGGCGGTGGCGGCGGTGGTGGTGGCAATGCTGGTGGAGGCATTTCAGCATCCACGAACAACGTAAGTACGGGTGGTGGAGGCAATGGTAATGGTAATACTGGTGGCAATAATGGCATTGGCGAACGCATTAGCAGCAATAGCAGTAGTATCTCATGTAACGGAAGTAACATGGTGGTGCACCACCAAAATGGACACAGTCTTTCATTAAATGGTGGCGGTGTTGGTGGTGGTGCTGGCGGTGGAGGAGGTGATAGCAGTAATGGTGGAAACGGTTGTGGTGGCAATGGCACTCGCAGTAACCAGCCAGCTTTCCACCAATTAAACAGCAACAATAATTGTGCAGTTAAACAGTGTTCTGGTTGTGGAGGTATGCTTACAAAATAATTAATAAATTTTATTGTAACCTAATAGTTCAGAAAAATTATTAAAAATTAACTGCAGAACTAATAAGTGGCTAATTGGAAATTTGATTGTCTCGTAGATTAAAGAAGGATTTTGTTGTTTTGTTTTTATTAATTAAATAATTTTGTTTATAATTTATGTTTGTATTAATTTTATTTCAGGGAAAATCATCGAGCGATACTTTTTACACGCCCTAGACAGATACTGGCATAACTCATGCCTCAAATGCTACTGTTGTGGGGCAATGCTAGCTGACATTGGATCCAGTTGCTACACAAGAGGTGGTATGATTCTCTGTAAATCCGACTATTCCAGGTAAGTTCAAAGAGATTTATACATAAATAACTATAACGACGACGATGACAACACAATTGCAGCCTGATAAATTACTTCACCTTTCCATTCATAATAATGATGGCAAAGAGGTCATTTATTAGGTAAATTATTTTGCCAGGTCCATAGAAGTTATTCTTGTCCTTTTGCTGCTCCTTTTCCTTGCCTTGGCAAACAAAATGATTGGTTACAGATTTTCTTTAAGGATATTTGAAACTTTTAACCATTAAAATAAACCTTGTGTTGGTTTTCACACTTTTGTATCCAAATTGTAATGGAATACTTTGCAATTTATTTGATTGGTATAACAGGGATTGAATTCCATCTACAATGTTGTTTTGTGAAAATCAATTCAAAGTAACTGGCAAAGAGGTTTAGATAAATTATTGATTTCTTGAAATGTGGATGCGATTTAAAATGTTGATGTTTTCTGTGTTAAAAATTTGATTGAAATATCATAAAGAGACGTTTTCAGGTACAAATTTAGGAATATTTTAGTTTTCTTACTTTTTCCTCTTGTTAAACTTACTCATACATGCATTTTTAGTTATCAGTTTAAGGACTTTTTCTCACAATATTTCCAGATTGATTTTCTGAATTTTATTCAAAGGGAATTTTAGGTTGTACTAGAATAAAGACTTCCTTTACTTTTCGCAATAAAAAAAATTGAGCACTCATATGCGAATGCCTGTAAAACAAATTACATTCAGAACCTGAAAATCTAATGCAATTTACACAAGTGTCAAAAGTGACAAGCTTAAATGCTTTATTTTACCTATTTCACATCAGACACATACACTGTGCCATCAACAATCAACTTTATATCAGCCAGAACAGTAAAGAAACCTCAGGGGTTGAGCAAAAAATCAAGAGTTACGTTTCCAGAGAAAGGACAAAAAAAAAAAAAACAGTTCCAGTAGTCAACGAGTAAAGACGAGGCGACGACGAGTAAAAAAACGATAGAAAATACTGCCATAAAGCATTTCTGTTTGATTTTCAATAACCAAATTGCATAAATTCTGTTCATCAAATTAATGTCAAAAAACATAAAGAAAAACGTGACGGAAATCCAAATGCCCTATAAATATTCTTTGAATAGCTTTTGCCAACCAACCGTTCCAAGCAATTGGTTGGCTCTAGAAATTTTTGTAACAAGAATAAAGCTACATCTATCTCACACAACCCTAACACTTACCTACGTTTGTATGTATATTTACACCATAGTCAGTGGTTAACTTGAAAAAAAAAAAAATGGTGGAAAGGATAGGAGGACACACAAGGACATGTAGATGGAGAGGATGCTATTATATAGAATTCAGACAAGTTAAGAATTACATTGATGTGCGGGGTACATCTGCATTCAAGCATGGTTTATTTGTTTGTTAAGGTATTTAAAATCTGTTGAAATTAGCTTGCTTGATCAGTCTATCATTTCTGATTTCTTTTTCAAATAACTTGAATACAAATTATGACATTGATGTGTGAAAGAAATTCCTTCTGATAACAAGGATCTCTTTAGAATTGTTTTTTTTTGTAAAATAATGCATTTTGAGGTATTGTTTTTTATTTTTGATACTTAACTTGTTCATAATCGTTAAAAAATGTATTAACATACTTTTTTAGAAAATATTAGGGCAATAGCTCAAAATTAAGAATTTATTAGTGAATTTTCTTCCAAACAAACAAAAACGTAGTTTTGTTATAGTTGCCATCATTCCAGTTACTTCAACCAATAGTTTTTATGATCCTAGATCCCATTTAAAAATTTATTTTGGATACCCTTTTAATTAAGGTATGTTAGTCAATATCTTAAGCAATTTTCAATAAAATATGTACTTCGGAAAGCATTGGTACACCTGGGCGTATACGTATTTTTTTTTTTTTAATTTTGTGCACCTTATGTTTTGATTGATCCGATTGACAAAACTCCAGTATTTCGGCTTTTAATACCCAGTTTTTATCATAAGACACGATTATCTATTTAAATGGCTAAAACATAGCCGAAATACTGGAGTTTTGTGTAAATCGTGTTAGTAGGGTGCATTTTTTTTTATGATTGGTAAGCAGGTATTTTTATGACGAATATATGTAGAAGTATGACATGAATCTTAATTATATAACTTTAAATAACGGGTGATTTCTTAAGAGGTTTAGAACTTTAAAAAAAAAAACACAAAAAATTCGAAAAAATGAATAAAATATTTATTTGAATCGATAGTTTGAACCTTGCAATTTAATGTTTAAAGATAATTTCATGCAAATGTTGACCGCGGCTGCGTCTCAGGTAGCCCATGCGCTGAGTCCAATTTTGGCATACTCCTTTACACATATCGGCCGGTATCTCACGAATGAATGCATGGATGTTGGCTTCCACTGCGTCAATCGAAGCGGGCTTGTCCCTATAGACATTAGCCTTGACATACCCCCACAAAAAATAATCTAATGGTGTCAAATCGCACGATCTAGGCGGCCAATTGACCGGCCCGAAACGTGAAATTAACTGTTCACCAAACTCGCCTCGCAATTGCGCCATTGTTTCGCGTGCTGTGTGGCATGTGGCACCGTCTTGTTGAAACCACATATCATGCAAGTCAAGAACTTCCATTTCGGGCAAAAAAAGTTTGTTATCATCGCTCGGTAGCGTTCACCATTGACATTAACGCTGCGATTCGCATCATCTTTGAAGAAATATGGCCCAATAATGCCGCCGGCCCATAAACCGCACCAAACAGTGGCTTTTTCGGGATGCATTGGTAGCTGTTGCAATGCTTCTGGCTGATCTTCACTCCAAATGCGGCAATTATGCTTATTTACGTACCCATTCAACCAAAAATGAGCCTCATCGCTGAACACAATTTTTCGATAAAAAAGCGGATCCTCGGCCAGCTTTCCAAGAGCCCATTCACCAAAAATTCGGCATTGTGGTAGGTCGGCTGGCTTTAGTTCTTGCACCAGCTGTATCTTAAAAGGCTTTACGCCCAAATCCTTCCGCAAAATTTTCCACGTAGTGCTGTAACAAAGGCCTAACTGCTGGGAACGGCGCCGAATCGACATTTCGCGGTCTTCTGTCACAGAATACGGCTGATACGGCCGCAATATTTTCTTCACTACGCACAGTACGTAAACGTGTTGGTGGTTTAATGTCCAACAAAGTAAATTTGGTGCGAAATTTGGTCACAATCTTCCGAATAGACTGCTCAGAAGGTCGAGAATGCCGACCATAAAATGGAAGCAGCGCGCGATGAACATTTCGAACCGAGCACGAATTTTGATAGTAAAATTCAATAATTTGAAAGCGTTGTTCATTTGTAAGACGATCCATGGTTAAATTGCAAACCAAACTGAAGCTGTTTGACAGTGACACAAGGTACTAAACACACGTCAGCTGTCAAAACCAGTGTTGCCAAAACCAAACCAGCTAAAAAATCACCCTATATATATAATTTTCTTAAAACCGTCATCTGCGTGGGACCTAGCTATGGATTTTAATCATTATTATAAAAAAATCTAAGCAAAACCTTGGAAAAATTTTAAATAAATAATAATTAAATAAAATATTCAATGAAATTCTCTTAATTAAAAAACAAAATTAATACATTTTTTTCAGTGTCAATATTCAATGGAAGTGTTGAGTGATTTCTGGAAATTTGAAAACAACATTTTTCCTCAGAAGCAGTTATTCATTTCAAAATTAATTTTAGATTAATTTTATCTTTCAGTTTTTAACACTGTCAGTGGTATTTATAAATCCATTCCAAGCAATGTGTAACTTTAGACACTTGTCCAACTCCAGAATGTTATTTATAAACATTTTGCACCTAGTGGCTAACTTAGCCACTGAAATTTGTTGTCCAAGTCTTTTTTTTAAAGTAGACTCGTTCAACAAACAAGGAAGGCAAATATTACTAATTTTCTTACTTACCTATTTTGAAATAGATGAAAAGCTAATTGAACGTGCCCAACAGCCTATTGAAATTCATTAATTCATTCAAAAATGAACGAAAACAGGTATGCCAATGAATAAATGAGGTCGTATTTGGACAACTGCTTGAATGCGTTTATAAATACCAAGATGGCTAAATTATTTAGGCATTGACTAGTGGGGTACTTACTGCCTTAGCGTGTTCTAAGAAAATCTAAATACGACTGTGTGCGTATATCACCCTTTCGCGTATTTCAATATCACACAATATGACAGGATCACAAATCAGCAACACAAAACTCTCAAGTATGATGAGGATTAAGAGTCAAAAGTAAAAAAAAATATTACAAAAACCTAACTTAAATCAGGGGTCGAAAATGACTTTAATGTTCTATACTAGTGCTCCAACTCCAACAAAAAAAAATCAAAAGAAAATCAGACACTCATCCCGACAAACCTGCCATATTCAGAAAAGACAACACCACTAACTCTGCAACCTTAAGGACATTGTTGGAAAATAATGGCGACTATTAAGCTTCTAATGACTGCATTTTCTGTTGATTTTGCTATTTTTTGTTTGTGTTGAATACGCTTTAATCTCCTTGCCATTAAATTTATTTGTTTGCCGTGAATTTATAATTTCACCTTTTAAAAAGAAAGAAGACCTATGTGAAATGTTCTTAATGAACGAACGATTTTCGTAACAACTTTTGAAGTACACAAGTTTGCAATAAGAGCTTTGTATGTACGATTGTAAATGGATGGTGAAGTTAATGCAGTGCGTTTAAGAAAGGTGTAGACTTTGTAAGGGAATGATATTTTTTTTGTACATATAAACAATATGGAGAATGAATGTGAATATTTGTCGTTTTAATGAAGGCACACATGATGTCAAAATAAAGGTGAAGTAAATATTCTTTAGAAAGTTGAAATGGAAGCATTCTTTGAAATAAATCAGAAATGATATAATACAAAAAATAAATGATACTGACTTTGTGTAGTTGTTTTGTGTGGAGATAATTAAAGTGTCAACACAATAATGTCTTAATTCTAAAGTATCAATAATAGGAAATCTGGTTTAGACATTCATATAGCAAGACAAATCCATCCCTATATCAGGCTAGGCGAATGCAGTGTCAAATAGCACAGGTATACCTTACAACTGATGATACAATTTTATTCCTTAACTAAATTCAACTTTAAGTTAACCTAAAAAGAAAAATAAAAAATTAATTGTAACACTACTAGGAATAAAGTTCAAGTTCACAATGTCAAGATCAATATATTTTTTTTTAATGAAATAGTCTTTGCGGTACTCCAACTGAAAGTGTTTCGAAGACAATTACTTTCGTTTCTTTTCAAATCCTTAATGAGCAAACAGGTGGAACGATTCAATAAATCATTGATAGAAGATTGAAACAGACACTCACCCACTAAGTGCATTTGATAAAATTAAGAGAAAAAAGCACAGAAAAAGTTGAATGACAAGAACTGTGAAAGAAAAGAAAAAAAAAATTTTTTCTTCGTAATAATTTCGCTTTTTCGTACAGATCCGTATTGCTGTAGGGTTTCTTATTAAAAATGGTGACCATACTTAAATATAATTTTGGTTTATAACATAAGCTTGGTTTAAACAAGCATTTAAAAACATTAATCCTTCTTGAATGTACATATGTCGTTAATTCAAAGATCGAAAAATTTCACTTTTATGTTTGAAAACAATGTGTTTTCAACAAACCAAGATTGAGCCTTAGGATAGACCTTTCAAAATGGAACAACTAAGTTTTTATTAACGAATATGTTTGTATGGTCTATAAGCATGCTTTAAACCAAAAATGATACTAAATTCACCCATGCGCTTCTGAGATAATGGTCACACTGGCCACTTTTCATTATTTTTGTTATAACTCCAAAGCTAAGCCAAATTTGACAATTTCACCAATACAATTTTTTGCTCATAATAAGATTTTGTATCGAAATGGATGGTTTAAAAATTTTAATAGAAACTATGCAGGAAAATTAAACAAAAAACAACCTAAGAACATCAAAGATTTTTAGTTTTTTTAATACATTTCGCACAACTTTTTTTGAAGCAAATATAGGGCCAAAATAAAACATTGACAAAATACAGTAGATACTAAAGGCTTTAATATACGATATATTCAAAGAGTCATTTTCATTAAAAATTGGCAAAGATACACCCATTCAGACTTTACTATATCTTATAATAAATATATAAATTATAAGAAAAAGTGTCAAGTTTGAATGGCGGTATTTTTGACAGTTTTTAATTCAAATGGCTTTTTAATATGTCATATTGAGGCCTTAAGACTTTGTTCAAGCATCCCTTAAGTGTATCCTTGCTTCAAAAAAAAAATTTATTAAATTTTTTAAACCATCCATTTCGATAGAAAATTTAATTTTGAACATAAAATTCTAAGTGTAAAATTGTCAAATTTAGCTTAGTCTCCAAGTTATACCAAAAATATTGAAAAGTGTCAAGTGTGACCGTTTTTGGTTTTAAGCACGCTTATGGGCCACTCAAACATATTCAATAATAAAAACCCTTGCTTGTAATTTTTCCTTTTTAAAAGGTTAGGCTAAAAACTACAAACTAAAATTTTTAATTTAATTCACATTGAATTGTTATTATACTTAACAACACATAATTTTACTTCAAGTTAAAATAGTAAATTGTAATTATTTGAACAACATTAAATTCTACCTTTGTAATTCAATATTATTCCAGGTTTTAAGAAAACAAAATTTAAAAAGATGTGTGGAAAAACTAGATTTTACCTGATTTGTTCGCTAATTGGAGTTGTTTTCATTTTATTTAATCCAAATGAGTTTAAGTAAAATAATCGATAAAATAAAAGTTTTGCGTGCCACCGTGCAATGATAAAATTTCATTGTAAAAAGAGACACGGATGTGCCACATCGACAACGCTGTTTTGAAGAACAATAACCTGAACAAAATTTTTCATTTTGATTTCATTGCTTGCGTGGTGTATTCTGTTTTGAACTATCCTATGAATTTAGAAATATGGTCACCAAATTTAACTTTACCTTCATAACTATGAACTAGATTTTTTGTTTGCTTTCCTTGCAAAAAATAAAGGTATATCTGGGGTAGATTTTTTTTTCATTCAGACAAAAGTTAGAAGATTCGAAGTGTAATTTTTGTATTATATCGTTGTCCTCTTTTTAAATAATTAAAAAAAAAAAATAAAAGTGTGACGGTTTGTTGTCAGATCTAAATAGATATAAATGATGCACTTGTTTTGATTATAATTTTAGTACAATTTGAAAAAATTTTAATAAATTAAAATTGAACGAATGTCTTTCAAAAAAATGAATGACTGTATTCACGATATTAGTCGTTTTCCATTGGAGGTCGCGATGTACTCATGAGCGGATGAAAACTATAATCTAGTACTTAAATCTAGGCATGCTCTCATACGCGAGTAGAAGAATAGAGCAGTTATGTTGCTTGAATCCACCAGAGGTCATCTGATTGCTTTAAGAGATTCTCTTTGCAAATGACGTTTTGTTTTCAATTTGCTTACAAATGCAAACACCTTGCACCTAGTTTGAGACAATCGGGATTTTAATAAGTTTATCAACTTTTCAACTTAATTGTGTGTACCTTCTTTAAACTGGTGATATACACTTAGGTAATACATATAAGGCAAGTTTTGGATTCGTGCAAAAATTTGAGATAAAAATCAAACATGACATTATGTGGTAGACAATACCAAAAAAGTGGGTGGCACAATTCTATTTGTCTGTCTGTCTATCGGTCTGTTCATCTACAGCCAAAGCGGCCTGATTGACACAGTGGTTTTTGGTGATTATGCTCACACGTCTTTTTCATTTTTTTTAGAACCAAAAATAAGGATACCTGCCATACAATTTTTTTTAACAATTTTACATATTCGTATTTTTCTCAAAAACGGCTAGACAACTTTTCTTAAAAAAAAATCAATAAATTTCTTTTAGTAAAGGCTTCTTTTGGGTGGAAAACCATTTTCCAAAAAGTGGTTATTAATGGTACATCCCCAAAGTACCATTTTTAAAATTTTTGATTTTCTTCAAAACGGAATATACAGATACTTCCAAAAACTATAAATATTTTGTGTACTTAAATTTTAAAAACTTATTTTTCGGATTTTAAGAATTTTTTTTTTTTGATAAAATATTTCGAAAACGATATGATCAATTTTGTCAAAACTCGATAGTTAAGAGTTTCATAGTACTCTCTAAGATATTTGTATAAAACATTTTATATACATATATGAACAAATAAGCTTACCTTCCATACAAAAGTTAAAAGACTGGAAAGGAAAACATATTTTTTTCAAAAACTACTCCTACGATTTTGATTACACTTTTTCCATATACTAAAATTACAACGATCTTCTACAAAAAATTATAAATTTTGGCCGCAGCAACTATTAGTAGAACCTGTAATAGAACGTGTTTTTTTTTATTTTTAATCTTTTCACTATCGGCTGAACGTATTTAGATACATTTCTTATATACAAATTTCAGATTAGATAAAATAATAATGAATATCAAAATTTTCCAAAAAAATTGTTTTTGAATTTTTAAAAAAAGTTTCGGACTTAAAATTTTTTTCCAAATTTTATTTTTATATGCACATAAATAAGTACTAAGGATTTGCATACCGAAATTTTTTACTAAAAATGTTTTAAGAATTTTATATTATATTTTAAGAAAACCGCTCCAACGATTTAAAATTTTTTGTCCATACAATCATATTTAGTAAAGAATTAAGATGGTGTTCTGTTTTTTCATCTCAAACTCTCAATGAATTTTTTTTAGCTAGTTTAAATATCGTATTTCAAGCAAGACATGGTTGTCAATTTTCCCAAATGCAGGGTGTTCACCGAGAAGGTATACTACTTTGTTTTGTCACCGTTTTGGTAAACGTTAGTCTTGATTATTCATATTTGGCAGTTGTGAAGTAGACTCTAGGCAAATGTATTATAGAAAAATATTCGATAAATCGATAAGTTTATCAAAATCAATCATCGATTACTATGACGGTGAGAAAGTTACGTGAAATTTTTGGGAGAAACAACGTGCCATCAAAACGCACTATTTATCGTGCAGTGAATGATTTAAAAAAAAGAGGGTGTGTGGGTGATAGGCCCAAGCATGGACAACAACGTACTGAAAGATTGGCTTAAAATATTACTGCTGCTCAAGGAAGTGTTGAAAACAATCCATCAACCTCAATTCGACGCCGTGCTCAGGTAACTGTGAATGGGGAGCGATATCGTGATATGATTGAAAACTTTTCGACGTGACAACTGCATGCCTTGGGCATGATTAACATGTGGTATTAACAAGACGATGCAACAGGATTACAATGGAATTACTGCGAGACAAACAAAGTAGTATGTTTACCTTCCCGGCGGACACCCTGTAATATAAAAGCGCTGAGATTACCTACAAGAATATGATTACAAGAATATTCTACACACACTTTCACAATTTATTGGAGTTTGTGAATACATACCTACGTGCAAAAATCCACTTAACTGAGAAATTGTTTGCGCAATCTCTCAGTTTTGTTGTTATTAGAGATTCCACAGATTATGAACATTTGAATATCACTTAAAATAGTAATTGATTGTTATTAACGTTCTTATTAGCAGACAATTCCTTTAGTGGATTCTGCAGTGTCTTCCAGGCAAAATTGATAGTAGTGTTTGAGGTCGTATTAGAGTCAAAAGCATTGCTAGTATGCTTTGATATCTTCCTTTGCAGCAAGGCCAGTTAACAATTAAATAGAGTATACAAGTGGGCTGCTTCAACAACAACTTGAAATTACTCAAGACAGCAAATGCATCAGCTACCCTTTTTGATGGGTCCCGCAGTGACCTGTACGTGTACATGTACCTTGTACCTAGAAGAATACAAATTGGGAAATTGTCTGAAATGGTAATTTTTTTACATATCCGAAACTGAAGCTGTGCTAATACCACTGAAGCAAGAAAAAAATACAATTTACCAGAAAATAAAGACTTGTGTGTGGTTTCGAGAAATCTAAATTATTTTAAAAAAACTATTTGAGCTAGAAGAGCAACACTTGTCAAACAAATGCTTTTTGGTGGATAATTTGGCATTAACAAGTTATGACTTATGTAATATAAATTCAAATTTTGACAGATTTTTATTTTGAAAAAAAAATTATTTGAAAGTGCTACATTTAATTAACGATAAATTAACGACCTAATAGCTTAAATATCGGAAAATGTTGCCTGATTCATCTACTTGAAATTCAAAAATTAAAGCCCAGTTAATTTTTTGTCAACTTTTGTTATTTTAGTAAAGTTTCAAAAATTTTATTAACTTGTTGTCTTTTTTCCATAATTACACCAAACACTGTCTATGAGAAGATATTTTAAATATTGTTATCTAACAATAACATTCAAAACCAGCGATTAACTGCTTTCTTTCTTCCTCGTATGTTTTCCTTAACCCTCTTCCATCTATAGAATTAATATTCAAAAGGTGATGCAGTTAGAGTAAACAATAACAAAAAAAAAAAATAAAAAAAAACAAAAACAACTTTTAAAATACACAGTTCATACATGTTCACAAAAATAGCTCATTGCGAAAACTTTTCTACTCCTTTTTATTTGCATGCATCCCTACAACATATTGCATCAATATTCACCACATTGGAAAAAACAAGCCACCTATATCACACACTTTCTCAACAAGCCTGCTCTTTCTGCCTCTTGCAGGAGAGAGTATAGTATAGTATAGCATAATGCATTCTTCCATGGAAACCAAAGTGATTCAGCAAACAAGGCAGACTCATTCTCCATATTCGTCAATCTGCAATCTCCAAAACCCCACATATACACACAATTATTCTTGTTGCCGATATGCCGTGTTGCAAACAACAAGCCAGCATCACTCAATCCTTCATCGTATATACGTACATATTTACTACCTAGTCGTTGGCGTCGTCCTGACAGGGGCTCAAAAAACCCGCTAGGGCTTCAATTCATGGCGGCATGTGGTTCCGAACAGTTTTAATTAATAAACTTCATTACACATTCCATACTTAAACTAATTTTCAACTCAAATTACGATGCATGGGAGGAATGCTTTTAATAGGTGCACTCGACATTTCCTCCCTCCACCCCCCCCCCTCTGCCTAACTACTGCGCGTCATCCTTTTTTGCTCACCTCACATGTTGTATATGTTTGGTTGTGTGTTATGAAGGAGCAAGGAAGGAACGTCGAAGTCGAAGCAGAGCTATACGATGCTATGGATACCTAGTAGAATAAAAACACACAAAAACAGGAGGTCTGATGGCGCAAGGACTCTTTAAAGGTGGCAGAATACAGTTTTAAGGTGGTATTGCTTTGGGTATAATGTTGTGGGTGATATTGTATATTTCTGAACCGATAAATATACCTCTTCAGTGCATACCACTAAAAACAGCGAACACACGATCCCAAAAGATACCTAATAATAATGATAATTCAAAGTTTATATATATTTAATTTTTTTTAATTTTTTTTAATAAAATATTTTTGCATGATGAAGTTAAGATGTAAATTATGAAAATACTTCTAGACATACATCAATTTTGTTAAACATTTGTTAAATAAAAAGAAAGACCTAATTAGGTGAAGTGAAGTTTAGGAAAGTTTGAAGGTATTGTAATTTGTTTGGAGAGATTGAGGAACAATTATTCCTACGTAGTTGTGACTCAATATTAAGGCTGACATTCAACTTTTATGGCTCCCTTTTAACTCCTCAATCCCACACAGCACCAACCAGAATAAGAGTTCATTGTATCTGTTAATGAAGGATGGTTGAGTATTGTTGGAAATTAGACTGAACCACTTAGTGAACACCTTCGGCGGAATCGGCTAAGGTGATAGTTGTTTTGACAAATACTATCTCTATCATATCTTTAGATAAATACTCGTATATAGATTCGACTTTTAAGAAGCGGTAAATCCAGCTCCCCGTCCTTGGAGTTAGTTTTCAAGAGTCTGATGTTCTTCTAGGTTGGAGGTCGTGTCATCAGGGTGATCTCACCGTCACGTGAAGCTCTTTAGTTGCAAAGCGACAACAACCACGGTTTTGCTGTCAAAAAACTTAGTAGACGAAATAAGGAAAACAAACTTTGGACTGCACGCGGAATGTTCTATATCTTTTTTAGACCAAGAGCGGCCAAACATTAAACGGAGGCCTTAGACAGCCACAAAGTAGATATCACCGCCTTCCAAGAAGTGCGATGGGATGGGCCAGGCAAAAGAGAACTGTAGACTTTAACATCTACTATGAAGCCTGTTATACCGACAACAAGGGCAGAGCTTTGGGATGTGGATTCATAGTTAAAGGCAGACTTTGACAAGAAGTTTTGAGTTTCAACTGTGTAAAGGAGTGACCCATGACAATTCGGATCCAGGTTAAAGGCCCTTACAGAGGAGAAAAATAATATTACCAAGGACGAGTTCCTTGAAAAAGATATATGTCATGCCCTAGCTATGTCAAACTAGAAAGAGAAGACGTAGTTGGTGGCACAATTGGAAGATGTAGCCTGAAAAATACCATTTTTGATAATGGAGTAAGGTTTGTTCGGGGCGAAAAGTTGTGGCAGCTAGCTCGCACTTTCCACATCTCCATATCAAAAATGGGATATGGTGATAACCTGGTCAATCGACCACCAACCAGATTGATGACGTTGCGATTAGCACAAGACACTCATTCAGTATCGGGGATGTCCAAAGGTTCGATGGTATAAAGTAGACTCAAGATAATACCGCTTTTTGTAGCCAACGTTCTATGGATATCCAGCCCAAAGCCAAAGCAGCTAAGTACTGTTAAGAAATTTGATATCGGACGGCTACAGTCGCAGAAAATTGATCGCCAGGTCTTTCTCGAGTCTTTCACACCCTCTTGAAACGTCCTATGCTGCCAACTTCTAGCATCGTGAAATGCTACGGATATCTAGATCAAATCCAATGCAGGCAAATACTTTTAGGAAATTCAACGTGGGACAGTCTCATGGAATTTCCAGGTCCTTTTCCAATCAAGTCTGTCATACTTTCTTAAATAGTCCTATGACACCTTCAACTTCAAGACAGAGAGAACCCTGAGGAAGAATAACTAAGAAATGATCAGAAATGCCAACTTTGAAGTTTTGGGCATCTTGCGCGACCAGTAAAACCACTGGTTGTACGAAAAATGTTGGCGAGTACATGTATCCAAACAAGAAGCATACAAAGTGGTGCTGCGTACAAGAACTATAGAGCTACTTGCAAGTTCTACGAGCACAAGAAGAGAGACAAACACAAGTTCCTCATAAGAACCATGGGAGGTGCATGATCCAGGAAAAAAAGAAATACAGGAGTGAAATTTTGAGATTTTACCAAAAGTAAAAAGAACCTCCTAAGTTGACAAGGCTCAACCTGAAAACTGAAAGGACGATCAGGGGAATATTTTAATAAAACCCCTGTTGGTGCTGATAATATGGAAAAATCAATTCTTCATATTGTATAACGGCGATGACAAATCGAATTTAGCTGAAATGCAGACTGCAACATTCAACCTGGACGTTGTAGGCCAATAATTCGGTCCACCTGATCTCGAAGAAGTGAAAACAGCCTTATCTTTAAATAAGAATAATAAAGCTGCTGAACCTGTTGGTTTTATATGCAGTCGAGCTGTTTAAAGCAGCTGGTGATAAGATGAATAGGTAAGGAGTATGCACCAGATCATTTGCAAAATGTTGTCGGAGGAAAGTATGCGCCATGAATGAAATCTCAACATTGTTTGACCAATTCCCAAGGTAGGCAATCCTCTGGGCTGCACCAGCTACAGAGACATCAGTCTCCTAAGCATTACATGCAAGATCTTCTCTCCCGTACTTTATAAATGCTTGAAGCCATTCCCTAACAACCTAATAGGTTCGAAGGTCTGAATTTGATTGCCAGCCGCTACCACCTAACAACGAAGAACGTTTTTTTCCGAGATACTGCATCCTATGAGGAACTGACCAATCCTTCAAGATTATCTGTTGTTATAAATAACTTCTTCGCTTCGGCTTCTGATCTAGCTGTTCGAACTCGGCAAAAAATGTAAAGGTCCCCTCCAATAATACTCACACAGGAATGGTTGACATTAGTAAGCCACTATGTCTCTGATTCTCTAAGAGCTGTCGTGCCACCTTATGAATTTATCATTCATATCGTTTTGGCTTTATGCTAGGAAGGTCTAAAATCAACCAAATATTCTGTCACACAGTCATGTGACTTCTTCGACAACGTTCTTGAAAGAATTGTGGAAAACTCTCATGCAACACTAGAAGGCACGATCCATCAAAAGTCCATCCAATTACCTGCTTACTATGATGATATTAACATAATCGGATAAATATTAGTGTTGTAGGAAGCCAAGAAGATGGGTTTAACGGTGAATGAAGGCAAGATCAAATATATGTTGTCAACTACGAAGGACACCCAACACTGACCTTTCGGACAGAACGTCAACAAAAACAGATATAATTTTGTGATGATCAAAGACTTTGTCTAACTAGGCTCCAATTTCAACTCAGCGAACGATATCAGTGCTGAGATCAAAAGATGAATTTTTCTTCTCAATCGCTGCTTCTTTGGGCTAAGAAGGCAATTGAGAAGCAAAACCCTCTCTCGAGCAACTAAAGTTTTGTACAGGTGGCGCACGAATCGTGCTACAAAAAAATAAAACGTAATAACTTTTTTTCTGTGTGAGTAATTGGCTTATTTTTTTTATTTTGTAGGTTACTATTTAGATTTATAAAAATGGATGCTTGGGATACGGAGAAAAGAATTTGGATAGTGCAACGGTACCATGCTTTGCAGTCCGTCATTTCCGTCCAAAGGGAATTTAGGCGGGAGTTTGGTGGTAATTCCTCGAGTAGATGGACCATTATGAGGTTTGTAAACATGTTTGCCGAATCTGGAAGCATCGCACGAAGGCCGTACCAGCAAGATGCCAATGTTTGGGTTCAGGATACAATCGCAGCAGTAGCATCTGCAATACAGGCCAATCCAAGCGTTTCGACCCGAAACTTATCGGGGCAAATTGGAGTTAGTAGACGGTCATTACAACGGATAGTTCATGACGATTTAAACTTGTTTCCGTACAAAGTCCAAATTACTAGCAAGTTAAACCCTCAGGATTTGCCTGTTCGCCTGGAATTTTGCCAAAAAATGATATCAATGGCCGAAGAAGACAACACATTGATCAATTGTTTGTTCATGTCTGATGAGGCCCATTTTGATCTTAAAGGCAATGTAAACAAGCAAAATTGCCGTATATGCGTATATGGAATGAGTCTAATCCAGAAATGCTCCATGAGACGGAACTGCACCCAGAACGAGTCACTGTGTGGTGCGCAGTTTCATCAAGGTGTATTGTCGGGCCGTACTTCTTTGAAGAAAACGGTGTAACCGTTACTGTCAATGGGGACCGTTATTTAAAGATGTTGGAGGAGTTTTTTTATCCAGAACTGCGCCGAAGACGTATACCATTCAACAGCGTTTGGTTTCAGCAAGATGGAGCAACTGCACATATAGCCAGACCAGTTATGGCGGAGCTAAACAAAAAATTCGCAAACAAATTAATTTCTAGGAACTCCACTCTTCGCTGGCCCCCAAGGTCACCTGACCTGACTGCACCAGACTTCTTTTTATGGGGTTATGTCTAGGAAAAGGTGTATAAAACGAAGCCCAGGAATTTAACTGAATTAAAGCAGTCCATAACGACAATAATTGAGGCGATCCCAACTTCAACTCTTCAGGCCGCAATGAATAATTTTTTGATCAGGTGCCACATATGCGTGGAAGAGCGTGGAGGTCATTTGCGGTCTATAATCTTTAAAAACAACTAACTATTTAAAATAAAATTTAATTTTCTAACCAATAAAAAAAAAATAAATGAAATACGTCGATTAAAAAAAAAGTTATTTGAATTTCTTATTATAGCACAATTGGTGCGCCACCCTGTATGTATGGTGCATGAACACATAACGCAAGCTAAGGACGCCTTAGGCCTTGTTTACACGGCATTGCAGCGAGTGCTTTTTCGCAGAAACAATTCGTACAAACGTCGTCGGAAGTAAGTTTCTAAGTAGAATTCATACGCCAATTTTCATTCTCACGGGTATAACTGCGGGGCCTTGCTGTGAGAAATATGCCTTAAGCCGATTTGAAAGAAAAATATTCCGGGTGTTATTTGTTTCCTTCTGCATAGATGGTAAATGGAGAAGAAGATGTAAAAACCAACAATACGGGCTGTAAACGGTACCGAAAAAGCCTTTAAAATGAAAATCCAACGACTGAGGTGGCCCGGAAAGTCGTTGAATCCAACCCCGTGGGATGGCTCAGTAGAGAAGGACAGTGTAACAGGTGTCACGCAAATGGAAGAAGACTTCAACCAATTTGGCGTGCCAAACTGAAAGCAGGTAGCTAGAAACCGAACCAGATAGAAAAAGCTTGTTGGTTGAAGCCCTGGTCTACCCGGACTACAATGCCACTGTAAGTGAGTAAGTTGATATTGAAGAACATTTCAGGAAGTTTTTTTGAAATTTAGCTGTTAGAAACCCCTGCAGTGACATTATTAATAAATTAATATTAGCCTCGAAATGAATCCATTTTTATTTTATTTACTAAAATTAATTTGAAAGTTCATGCATAAAATGCATCATGCATTCAACCATTTAAAAATAGAAAACCATAAACCGGCTTTCATATATGAGATAGGACTTATTGTATTAATTATGCACAAACTCAACTCAAAGCACTTTGGCTATCAACATCGATACGTACAAATAAGTGTAACATATTGATGACAGTCTCTACTACACCCCCGAATATTTCATTGAGTACAAAAATGTACGCTTAGGGGTTTTTGTATAATATCCATTTTCCAAAACTAAAAAAAAAAAAATTGTTTCATATCAAAAATTCTTTATTCATGTGCTAAAACTATTATGTCATCCTCATCACTTTCCATAGAGATTTTTTCGTTAAATAGACAAAAATTTTGTAGTAGTTTGGGGAAGGATTTGAAAAATAAATGCAATGCATATGTATGAACGACTGAACGAATTTCATAAAAAATTCGCCAATAAATTATGAACTGATACTCAAATATGTGGTGTTATGTATGTAGGTACTTATATCCCTATATCAGTGATTCACTCCTACAACTCGACTTAGTGCTGACATAAAAGCACTTAATAGATTTCCAATGCCCTGTTAACACGGGTGCAGGGTTTGACATCATGCTCTCGCTATATAATAAAGGGAGGACATTTTTTTTTTTTTAAATCACTATATATGCACACACTCATCTTTTTTTTTTTGACACACACAATGCATTTGAAAAGTGTTGAATAATTTAAAAAGCTATATTTTTTTATATTTTGTTCCATTATCGTGGAAAGTTTTTTGTTTTTTTTTTTTTGTTAATTTTGCGAAAAAACTTCATATTAATATATGTACTCACTTTTGGCTTATTCATCAATGCAGATATGCGGATGTTTTTGTGGGCGGGTGCTAGAAGGCGGGAAATATAACAATCTATAAGCATGACACTGATATCCATAGAGGAAAAACGAGCCTATCTATAAGAGTAGGGCTTATGTTACCTCGTTAATGGACATTTTTATAATGCATTGATATTGATCAACTATATCATATGACACAAAAGTTTTTAAATTGGTTTTCCTCAGAGTGAATTTTAAAATTATTTTTAATTAAAAAAAAGAAGAAAGACTTAACTATGTTTAAGAGGATTTTTTTTTAAATTACCACCTATACCTTCTTATTTGATTTCAAACTAATTTTGCTTATTTAAGTAGAAATGTAGGAGGTTCGAGGTTAGCCTAAAGTAATATCAATAATAATATCAGCACAGGCTTGCTAAGCTGTTATTGTCAGAACGGAATTTCATGAGTCCAATGATGTTAAAATTATGTGCTAGGTAGGTGCTTATTAAGTGCGGCAATTTTATAATTATTGCCTTATGAATTGATCTCTAAATTGAATATTATAAAAATATAATTGTATTTTAAACAAAATTTTCAAAATATTTCAAGTGATTCAAAATTTGATATAATATAAAGCATTTATAATCTTTTTTTATGGTGTTGTTTAGCAGAAGCCTACAGCCTCACAGCCTTACTTCTTCACGGAGCAGAGCCAGTCACGCTTCTCAAAGTCACTGGAGCTTTTCAGCATCTCATTTTTGAAATATTCCCAAGAAATGGACCTGAAAGATTACTAGATTGTGATTGTGTGATTGTGTTGTAGATTAGAAAATTTCTTATAAGAAATGTTCAGTAAGTTTTTTTCATAAGGGTATCCGTTTTGGGGATAATTCAATCGGAGTTTATGTTTCTGTAGAAAATGTACTCTTTTACACCATCTTTGAGTTTGAGTACAAGTTGAGTTTTTCTTGCGTAATATCTCCCACAAAAATTAGAAAGCAAAACTTAATAAAATGCACGACTGGGTCGCACGTTCTTGTTCATGACGCTGAGTGTTTAAGAACATTATAAGTAAAGACATGGAAATTATGAGAGAAAAATGTTTGAAAGCATGAAATACGATATTTTAATTAGCTAATAACTTCTTTGAAAGTTCTTAATGACAAAATGAACGCCATCTTAGTTCTTGATTTGATATTATTGTATGGAAAAAATATTTTAAACCATCAAATTTAAAACATTTTAAAGGGGGGTATTCAAATGGTAAGTATTAATTTATGTAACTATAATTTCCAAAAAAGTTATCAGTCCGTTTTTGAGATACGGAATTTTCAAAAAGAAAAATAATTCAAAAATTTTTTGTAAGAGATTAAAAACTTTTTTTATGAAAATTTTGGTGTACATTTTTTTAATCATTTGTATATAAAATAATTATCTAAAACTGTTCAGCCAATAGTGAGAAAATTCAACGTTAAAAAAAAAACGTCCCATGATAAGTACTATTAATAATTGTTATTTGTAAACTTTTATAATTTTTGGTAGTTAATCACGCTAATTTAAGCAGATAAAAAAAGTTAAATATATATGCTAAAAATAACTGTTTGGCAGGTACCGTTATTTTTAGTTCTAAAGAAAAAAAAAATGAAAACAGGTGTGGACGATATCACCAAAAACTACTATGTACCAAGTTTTAAAAAAATTGATCTAGCCGTTTAGGCCGGGGCTGAACAGACAGACAGAATTATTCCGTCTACTTTTTTGGTGTTCCCTATTATCGTTATGTCATGTTTGATTGATATCTCGAAGTTTTCTTGTACGAATCCAAAACTTGTCTTATAGAACCTAGGTATGTATAGGGTGATTTTTTAAGAGGTTTAAAACTTAAAAAAAAAAAACACAAAAAATTCGAAAAAATGAATGAATATTTATTTGAATCGATAGTTTGAACCTTGCAATTTAATGTTTAAAGATAATTTCATGCAGATGTTGACCGCGGATGCGTCTCAGGTAGCCCATCCGCTGAGTCCAATTTTGGCATACTCTTTCACACATATCGGCCGGTATCTCACGAATGAATGCATGGATGTTGGCTTCCAGTGCGTCAATCGAAGCGGGCTTGTCCCTATAGACATTAGCCTTGACATACCCCCACAAAAAATAATCTAATGGTGTCAAATCGCACGATCTAGGCGGCCAATTGACCGGCCCGAAACGTGAAATTAACTGTTCACCAAACTCCCCTCGCAATTGCGCCATTGTTTCGCGTGTTGTGTGGCATGTGGCACCGTCTTGTTGAATACACATATCATGCAAGTCAAGAACTTCCATTTCGGGCAAAAAAAAGTTTGTTATCATCGCTCGGTAGCGTTCACCATTGACTGTAACGCTGCGATTCCCATCATCTTTGAAGAAATATGGCCCAATAATGCCGCCGGCCCATAAACCGCACCAAACAGTGGCTTTTTCGGGATGCATTGGTAGCTGTTGCAATGCTTCTGGCTGATCTTCACTCCAAATGCGGCAATTATGCTTATTTACGTACCCTTCAACCAAAAATGAGCCTCATCGCTGAACACAATTTTTCGATAAAAAAGCGGATCCTCGGCCAGCTTTCCAAGAGCCCATTCACCAAAAATTCGGCGCTGTGGTAGGTCGGCTGGCTTTAGTTCTTGCACCAGCTGTATCTTAAAAGGCTTTACGCCCAAATCCTTCCGCAAAATTTTCCACGTAGTGCTGTAACAAAGGCCTAACTGCTGGGAACGGCGCCGAATCGACATTTCGCGGTCTTCTGTCACACTAGCTGATACGGCCGCAATATTTTCTTCACTACGCACAGTACGTAAACGTGTTGGTGGTTTAATGATCAACAAAGTAAATTTGGTGCGAAATTTGGTCACAATCTTCCGAATACACTGCTCAGAAGGTCGAGAATGCCGACCATAAAATGGAAGCAGCATGGTTAAATTGCAAACCAAACTGAAGCTGTTTGACAGTGACACAAGGTACTAAACACACGTCAGCTGTCAAAACCAGTGTTGCCAAGCTAAAAAATCACCCTTTAGTACCTAGGTATGTACATTTGGATATTGCAAGAAAAATTATATATATGCATTTTTTCAAAGGTTTTGGGATAGTTTATTGATTCGGACTCCACTCATTAATACGGGTTCGAAGGTGTATACAGGGTGATTTGCATCTTCTTCTTTTGAAAACAGTAAATGATTTAAAAATCGTTGAGTATTAAAAATAATAACAAGTACACAACAAATAACAATTCGTTTGTAAACTATATTTAACATTTTTGTGAAAAATGTTAAATATTTTCAACCTTATTATTTATTATAGAATATGTTTGTTTGTATACTGTAAAGTTATATGACCAATTTGGTGAAATGTTGTAGGTTACATAAGAATGTAATTGTATTAAACTGTAACAAATAAATTTTAAATTAAAATTCTGAACAATATTATGTTAAACAATAAAATTACTTAAAATTTCCAAAAGATTTTTTTTTTTGTTTAATTTAAAAAAATAAATAAAAATTATTTAAAACACTTCGAATAAAGTTTAGTTAGTTTGAAACAATTATAAATTATGCCCAGTCACCAAAGAGCAATAAATGGACAAGATGTTCTGGGTATCTTGTTTGCGGTTCATATTATTTTTATTATTAATGATATGAAGAGTTTCCAAAGTATACCGCTTGGAAATATGCTTCTCCGTTTCCAAGATTTTCACACCGTAAAAATCTGGCCTATGCGCACATTCTACGCTGTGTAAAGCCAGTGCTGTCGTCCCAGTGCTTTTTTGATTGATTTTTAAATATTCTTAAAAATCGTAGAAAAATCATGATTTCGAATATTTTTGTAACAATGTGAAATTTGTTGTATTGTACCAAAACAGGGGCATTCGGGTTGAAGCCCAAAACCACCATAGAAATTATAAGAAATGCAAATCGTCGGCTTAGAGTGTAAAGCGCCTAACTCCACATTTTTATACCATTATAGACCACTTCGAAAATTGCTTAAAATACAAAAATCTATCAAATCTTTTTAATTTCACTGAATTTAGCAATAACGAGTGTTGAAAAGTATTCAATGTAATATTGGTTTAATTCAAATTTTGCGAACAGTTTGCTTAAAATATTTGTTTGTAAAAAATGCAAAACGTGAGTTAGTTGTTTTACACTCTAAGCCGACGAGATTTTGAATAAAATAAAATAAATAAAAAGCCATCTTTACTGTATTTTGTCCATGCATGTCTTGACCCAAGTTTTGCTTAAAAAAATGTTATGTGAGGTTTAGAAAAAAATTTAAAAACCTTTGATTTTCAATTTTTGTATGTTCTTTTTTTTTATTTGTCTGCTTAAATTTTCTTATACAATTTTTCAAATTATCTATTTTAATATAAAATCTAATTTTGAACAAATAATTTAAAATTTTTCTGAGTTTCCGAGCTATACCAAATCATTTATCCAAATTTGAAAAAAAAAATAAGATTTACCGAAGGATCACAAAAAGTTGGTTTTCAGTACTTTTTTAAACTAAAGTAAAAAAATAATTTCTTTGAAATTCTTACAAAAATCTAGTAAAAAATGTATTCAAATTTCTTAAATTGTGTTAAAATTTTTCATGACGTCATCATTTGCTGAGATATAGGTAATCAAATCCAAATCTATTTTATTTTCATTAAAAGTCAGAAATTAAGAAAAAACTTGTTAAGTAAATCCTCAAAATTTCAATCAGAAACCATTAAATACCAAATTTATATCAAAATTTTGGAGCTTTTTTCCATTTTTCACTACTTAAGATACTTGATATTGTAAACTTCATGAGCTCGTCATTCTGCCTAATTCCATCATTCTACAGCAATCAAAATTGCTCTATATAAATATCAAATGCTGAGATATGCTCTCAGACAATAATCACCATTCTAAGACAACTGCAAGTTTAAAATACAATCGATAACAATTTTAAGAATTTGGATTGATGCCACGCTTCCTAGGTGGGAAATCCAAAAATGTGTACTTTTATCCTTGCACACAATTGAAACCCTACCACTCTACAACAATCGAAAGTGATCCATATAATTTACTTGAATTTTTGAGAAAGTGGGTTGATGCCACGCCCCCTGATAATATATTTGCTGATTTTCGGTTTTTTGATTTTTATGCACCTGTGGTTGATCAACTTAGCACTTAGCAAATAGTGTGAATTTGAAGTTTCTGACTTAATTGGTGCTGATAAGTTACAGATGGGTCGAAAAAAGCTTGAGTTTGGTTTTGTAAAAATGGCACTAAATGTAGTGCTGCGAGTTTGGCTGAGCACTACCTAGCCCTTTGAAATAAAGTTAATGCCCAAATGAAAAATATTTTCTGAGTCAACTCGAATTCATTTTCAGGATTAGCTAACTCTGATTTGTTAACTCAAAGGAGGAGGTAACTCTGCACTGAAAAACTGCCCCTAAGATTGCGGTCACTCGTACCAACTTCCTCCATCAAATGCAAATACATTTTTGGGTCCTTCTTTTTGAAAATCCACTTTTTTATTTACAAATTCCTTTCAGGAATAGATATGTCATGGAAAAAAGTTCTAGTTTACATTATTATGCCTGATTCCTATTTCTTAAACAATAGCATAGTCACCTGCTGTTCCTTTATTAACACCAGCTTTCAAAGAGGATGTGCTTATGCTCTTTTGTCTAAGTACAACTGTATGCGTACATACCTATAGCACTTTTTTTTATTGATTTTAGTTTACTGAAAAATGTCATCGTCCCTCTTCTTCCAGCTTTGAGAGTCAAGGGCTACCTATTCACAGACTTTTTTTTTCATATTCGTTGTCTATACTAATTTTATTTCCCTTTTCTTAAGCATTTAAAAAAAAAATGTTCTTTTTGTATTTTTCCATTTTAGAATGTTTGGCACGGCACCGTGTTCAGCATGTGGACAAACAATTGCACCAAATGAATTTGTTATGAGGACTACATCGCCGATAAGTAGTCAGCAAAAACAACAGCAACAACAACAACAGCAGCAACAACAACAGAATCAGCATCCTATTCAAACGGGACATAGTCAAGCGCCACCTGGTGTCGGAGGGGTCGAGAATCAGAGGCATTTCCAAACACATCAGAATCTGCTCACCCATCCGCAGCATCAGCATCACATACCGGTGGAGCATCACGTTTTCCATTTGAAGTGCTTTGCTTGTTCAAAGTGTGCATCACAACTTCGACCTGGTGATAGGTATGTAATATGTACATTTTTGTATGTGCCTAGCCTACCTATATGTATAGGTTTTTTTTTGTAAAATGGTGATAGTTCAATTTTGTGTGTTTTTGGCTAATTTTTTGTCCTCTTTGATTTTCTATTTTTTATTTTTTTTTTTGGCAAATTGTTCAACGTTGAGATGAGGAATTTTCCATCGCGTCAACTAAGAGCTTTGATAAAAATCTTTTTTGTATTACTACTACATCATACAGATTCATAAGCCAACGATTTTTGTATTTTTGTTTTTTGTATTTGTATTTTGATAGATTTTTGAATTGCTGTTTGATGGCAAAAATGATTTATTTGTGAGCTTAGGAAATATAATTCAATCTGCATCAAAGAGTTTTGAGTTTTTAGCAGAAACTGATTAATAAGTAATAACAAACTTGTGTTGCTTTTTACCCTCTAACATTTTACTCTAAAAAAAAACATATTTTGATCAATCGTATTAAACTCGTTTAAAGCACATATGTACATAGTTTAGTCAGATTTCTTATAATTTGGTGTTAAACCAGGATTTGTACTTTGTTAATTTAAAGGTTGTTTGCTGTTTAATTGATTTGTTTAAGGAAACTGAATTTCCGCAATCACTTCCTAACTATTTAAAGAGTTTAAACGAATTTCAGGTAACCACAAGTCCCATTCACAATAGAACCTGACAATTATCCATTGAAAATCTGTCTCAACGTGAATGGCATCTTTTAATCATAAAACGAAATGGGCTATTCACTATGAGATGGTTGCACGAGGCTCATTCACAAAAGATTTTTCCATCGAAATTTTTTGTGAATCATGCGACGCATCACATACGACCATCCCAACTTGAATGACCTGTTTGAATGTCAATATTTGAGATAGTTCTTACGACCGAATCATAAAATTCCATAAAAGCGTCTAATTTAATGCACTAATTTGAAAAACTTAGTGGATTCACGATTTTAGTACCAAGTTGTGATTGGTCAGGCAAAGCTTTTTTATGCGGAAATTCATATTTATAATGGGTCATTCACGTTGAAACAGTTGTAATCACTTTTGCAAAGTTAGGGAAGGTTTGAAAGATACATTCCTACAAACCTTTCCACCGTCCCACAGTGGTCCGTTTGTTGAATTCCGGCGACAAAAATAACTTCTCTTTCTTTCTTAATGAAATTTGGTACACTTAATGTTTTGTAGATGCTTAATTCAATGATACTGCCAATTTTCTTGTACTTTACACAGGGGCCTCAAAATTAGGGTCAGAACATGGTTCCAATTTTCAAAATTTTAAATAAAGTATTGTCGAAGTCAGGAACTGAATCAAGTTTAAGTTTAAAATGTCCTTAAATATATGCTTGGATGTAAGCTTTCATAAACAAATGACTCCAACATAAATTAGTACAAAATTTATAGAAGATGGTCCAAAACGTCGAGAAATGTTCCTAAGGGATAAGAACTAATTTTTTTTTTTTTAATTATTTTTGTATTGGAAATTATTTTTTGGACCTAATGTGAAAGAATCTGAAGGAAATTTGCCAAAGTTGACAGCTACAATTTGCGAATCAAATTTAAGGTCAATTTTAAGACTCGAAATAATCAAAAATAGTCTAAAGTAAAAGTTTTAATAATGTTGATTTTCTTTAATTAAATCTAACATCAGGCTAAGAATTCTGATTATTGAAATTTGGAAAAACCGTTAAACTGTCATTACTTACGAAGCACGTTAAAAATTCTGATATTTAAAAAAAATAATTGTAATCTTATGGTTTTTCCCAACTTTCAGTTATCAGAATTCTTAGTCTGGTTAAAATAATGCAACCAGAAAAAATATCAATATTATCAAAACTATTACCTTAGATTATTATTGTTTTTTCCAGTTTTGGAGCAATTGATCTTAAATTTTATTCGATACTTTCAGCCGTCAAATTTGTCAAATTTGTAAAATTTTGTTTAGATTCGATCAGATTAGGTCTAAAAATAGTCTCCAATTTAAATAGTTAAAAAAAAAAACACTAAAATTAGTTCTTATCCCTTGGGAAAATTTTGGAGCATCTTATTTTAACTTTCTTAGAAATCATTCTTGGAACTATTTTTATTTGAGAGTATACACTCAAGCGTATATTTTAGGACATTTCAAATATAAGCTTCACTCATTTCCTGACATCAACAATTTTTTTTTTTAATTCAAAATTTAAACCATGTTTAGACCTTAATTGTGAAGTACCTGTTTGAAGTAGAAAAAAATATGCAAAACCAATGAATTAAGCATCTTCAAATCACCAAATGTATCAAATTTCAATATTTGTACTTAGAATTGGCGTGGGAATTGATTTTTGTCGCCAAGATTCAACAAAAGGACCAAAATAACCCTCTATACCCCTAAAGATTGATTTATAAATGTCTAATTCCTTTTATTGTGAATTGGTCTCATGTGACGAAAAGTTGCCTGAACATCTCAAAAAACCATGCAACCGTACTAAGGACCTTTTTCAACGTAAATATCCCTTTTAACTATTTTAATAATGGACTTCAATACTCAAACCCATAAAGAGTTTTAAGTTTATCTTCCGCGTTCCCTTAAAGGGTTTATTCCGAACTTAAATGCACGTTGAAATTACCACAAAATACCTAGAAATTTTCGATGAACTTATGGTCACAAAACAAATTCACAATAGAGTTGTCAATTTTCCATTGGAAATCTCTATGAACTCTGCGACCGTCGGTCGTTACGCCCGTATTAACGTGTGTGGCCCGATATACTTAAAGGACTCACAATGCCCAACCCATGGAGAGCCTTGACTAAGACCAGTTTTCTATTTCGAAGACGTTGCTTCTACATTCATTTAGTGTTTTGATTTCGAAATGGCATGCGTAATCTGCTTTTAATGTTGAAACGGTAAGGTTTCAACTACCAGCACCCTCCATTACCATTGAACCGCCATAGACCAGTCATTAAAATATGTAGATCAATTCACAGCTGAGAGGTTTCGCTAAGTTGCTAACTGTAGACTCTGGTAGCTGCAGGTGTTTTAAGGCGTCCAACATCAAATTCTGTTCTTCCGGATGATTGAATATTGCTATTCGATTGATAGTTGAGCTCTGAATTTTACCACAAAATGAAAATGTTTTGAATTAAGGTTTGGTTAGCAAAATGTACGCAAGTCTAGGATATTTAATGCTTGCCTTGCCTCGATTAGAACATAATCAACTTCCTTTTTGGAAATCTAGTTCTACCTATCACCGTGCTATGATCTGCTGGAAAGTCTGTACAAATTATCGAACTGCCTATTTGTTTCCCATAATTTTTTCACTACCTTGGTATATTAAAAAAGCGCAATATTTAAACTATTATTATTTAAATATCTTTAAAAATAAAAAACTATAATTCTTCCTTTTTACAAGATAATTCGGAATTAATTAAGCAATCAATTTCCTTACAGATATTACATGCTTGGTGGCAGCTTAGTTTGCGAACAAGACTGGCACAAGTTAATGAAAACAACGTCCACAAATCCCCCCGTACGCAAAGGCAAAGTTGGCAGACCAAGAAGATCCAAAGACTGAGAAGTTGCCACACGTTTGGGTAGGCCGCCGAAGCTTAAAAAAGGATCCCCCCTACCTGATGGGGAACCAACAACGCAGTCCACACTCCCCCATGGCCATAACCATCATCCGTTTGTTGGTGGTGGTGCATCGGCTGCTAATTTGATTCCCATCGATCGTGCAGTTCAGAATTTTCCAGTTTCTCCAGGTAAAGATCACTTCCTTTACAACAGTCTTTACAATCGAGACGTTGAGTTTATGAAAAATTTGATACGCACTAATAGTGCTGGTGGTGTTGGTGGTGAGCTCGATCGAAACCCAAACCTTCATATGCATCAGTATGGGGAGTTCGATCATAGATCGCTGCAGCATGATCATCAAAGCGCACAATGCCCACCTGGAATAGAACACCAACAGCACCTATTTGCATGTGGCAGCAGTGGACCGCACATGTTGCCCCTGGTGGCACGATCTTTTTCTTGTTCACAGCCGAGTGGTATGGGGGACTACCCAAGCGAAACCATTAAACACCATTGTAAAAGTGAAAAACATGACGAAGAAGTTAGTAGTGGCAGTGGCGGTGGCGGCGGCAAATGTCAAATGCATTCCAACAACGTCGGCGTTGTCGGTGTCGGGAGTCCGGGTGGAGGTGGCATCCTAGTGAAAACTGAATTCAATGAGATGCAGCAAAGTAAATCATCACCTGTCCACGAAGTATTCGAGATGACTTCAAATGCATTCACATCAAATGTACTAGGCAGTAGCGCTGGCCAGTTCCATCATGACCATCCTGACAGTGGCAGTAGTCCTCCTCTGCCTCTCATGGAATCTGCAAATTCTTCTTCAAATATATCCCACCACCACCACCAGCAGCTCCTACATCAGCAACACCAACACCATCAGCATCAGTGCTCGCCTCATTCATATGAATCATATCTGTATGCCAGTGGCAGTGGTGCTAGCCGAGTGGGAATATCCCCACGCCAGCCACCAGGAGGAACGATGAGCACTACTTCTGGTGGTTCCGAAGTGTCCGGAACTCTATTCCATTGTAAATCATTCTTTGCTGACAGCGGCAGCGGTAGCTCTGGAATTGCAGCTTTCTACCCAAACAACCAGCCGCACCAGTCGCAGTCGAATAATAGTGACTCTTGCCGAGGCGATGATTCCAGTGGTGGGTATCCCAGCACCAGGGACTCCGAGGAGAAAGTAGTTAAAGCAATTAAAGCAAGAAAAATGTCAGATTAATGGAACCAAAGAAAGTAGTTACACTTTGTGTGCCTACATCTATTCAAAACAAAAAGCACCAAACCATACACACACACACACACACTAAAAAAAGAAACATTAAAAAATGCATAGAAACAAACAAGTCAATGGAACGAGCCAAAGGATAATTCAATTCAAGTTGCATGAAATAAAATTAAATTTAAAACGAAAACGAAACAATCAAAAAGGCGAAAGGTTGTATAACTTTCACAAGAGAGAGAAATAGATAAAGAGATATGGAGAGAGAGAGAGAGCTTATGTTATTTAAAATTCTTGTTAAATATAAATAATAAAATTATTCTTTAAGAAAATGTAAACTTTCAATTTAATTGTAATTAAAATAAAAAATAATAAAATCACTATCGATAGACTCAAAGGTTATAAACTAGGTAAACCAATAAAATGAAATAAAATAGAAAATTAAAACAAAATTGATGCATTTTCCTTTTAACATCTTTATAGTGATGACACTTAAAACACTTAATGTTATATACAGTTTAACTACGCGTTAAAAATTTATTTCAAAAAATTTAATCAGAGGAAGCAGCTTTGGTAAGATATAGCCAGTCAAAAAACCAACCCCGGATCTAAGATTTTTCCTTTGATTAAAAGTAAACGGAACCTTCCATACAAATGTTAAAAAACTTTTAAGAAAATATTTTCGTTCTCAAATGTGGCTAATTGGATTTTGCTTGAATTTTGGCAACTTATTACCAAAAATTACAAAAAATGTTAACTTAGCAACTGTTAGTAAAACCTATAATAGAATTGTATTTTATTTTGAATTTTCTCAAAATCGCCTGAACGGATTTTGGTTAGTTTTTTTTTTTTTAATACAAATCACAAATAAGTTTAAGTTAGTAGTACCTCGTGTCATGACGGCATTGGACTGTCACGCCAAAGATCGAAGATTCGCAGCCGTTACCACCTTGGAACTGAAATGTTTTTTATGAAGTGTTGCCTCTTGCGGGAATTTGACAAATCATCTATGAGCGTACTTGTCATAAATAAGTCCATCTCATCTAGCCGTTCGGACTCAGGGTGATGAATAACATCCAGGAAGGGTTGAGAGTTGAAAGTCACTAGGACCTTGTTCTCCACAAGCTCTTGCGCCACTAATTTTTGTTGCCACAAAAATCATGTTTTGAATATCAAAATTTTATAAGAGTAAGCTTTTGATTTAAAAGTAAAAAAAATAGTTTTTCTTAAAAATTCGATAGGTACCCTAAAAACGGTTTGACAATTTATCTGATATTTGCTTTAGCTAATTTAAAAATAGCTTTTCATGCATTTAAACATTTCTTTGTGATATTTTCCATGTCCCTTTATACAATATTCTTAAACCATCAGGCTCTTGAACATAAGAGCAAGTACGTGCGACCTTGTCAGGCATTTTATTTATCACAAAAATTATATTTATCATAAGAAATGCATGTTTAATTTTTCGGTAGCCGGCCGGTCTTCTAAAATTGGAAAAGCCAACAATTTTCTACTGTTCCTTCCAGGTTCAATTTATACGATCCAAATGGCAGCCATGTGTAATATTCATTTTCGATGAAAATAAATTCCCAGAGAAACTACGACCAAAATTAACACTCCGCACATTTTTCAAATGAGGGAAAAATTCTGTGGGAAATGTTAATCACGATAGCCCCTAGTATATATAAATAATTCAAATGGGAGTTTTATTTTTGATCCCATCGCGAATCTTATTTTTTGGATCTTTTCAAATTAAATTTACTATCACGATCGATTTAAATTTGCTGCGATACGTACAATATCGATCTTGAATTTCTCAGGCGGGAATGGGAACAAATGAAGATCAATTCACGATAAATTCCGTTGTCGTTCAATTGAGAAAGAAAAATATATTATTACGAAAGCAAAAAGTTTTGAAAAGCCAAAGTTAGCAAGACAAAGTATCGAAGGATAAAGTTCCAAAATCCATAGAAACTTCATTGTTACTTGAGCAATTCAATTAAGTTGATGTAGTTGAAAAAGACTTAAAACAGAAACAAATATTTTTAAATAAGGGTGTTTCAAAAATATGTCAGTATTTTGCAACTTCGTTGTTCCTTGGGGGTTCTGAATGAAATTGACACAGGTGATAGCTGGTACAAAATTAAAAAGATGAGCTAAAATATTTTTTCTTTTATAATTCTGTCTCAACTATCTCCTTTGTCAATTTCATTGAAATCGCTCAAGGAATAACGAAGTTGCAAAATGTTGATTTTTGTAAGCACCTTTTTTTTTAATTGTCTTTCCGTTTTGTATTTTGAAAAATATTCCCCAAACTTGGTTCATACCATTATAAAGCAATTTTTATTTGCAATATTTCAATTCAATTTTGTCAAGTAATGCATTCATGAACAAAATTGAACTCGAGGCTTTTATAAGCCTTGTTATTACGATGAAAGCGAAAACAAAAAAAGAAGGTTTCACATTTCTGTCTGTCCGTCTATCAGTCTGTTTGTCTGTTCGACTAGGGCCTAAACGGTTGGATCCATTTTTGTATAGGTACATACATAGTGATATTTGGGCATTCTCCCTACTCATTTTTTTCATTCTAGAATCAAAAAAAAACGGTAGGTACCTGCTCTAATTTTTTTTTTCAAAATTTAACAAAATTTTATGTTTGAGGTGAGTCAACTGGTTCGCTTGTATTAACATAAAATTCATTGATTCCCTGGCATAACAAAAACAACATGAGATTCAGGTTTCTATCGAGGTTAATTTCAATAACCCAGATGCAAGTTTTCACTCAGACCGGCAGGCGGCTATTTACCATTGTGAATGATGTCATCGTTTTGCCAGCAGCATCAGTGTGAGGAAGAGAGACAGAGGTGAACTATAAGGAAGAAAGAGATGGGTATATACTACTGTTTTCTCACTATCTAGCATTGTTTTATTTTTCATGAGGTGACCCATATAATATTTTTTTAATAGAGCCCAGGGGCCCGATTCCGGAAGTGTGAATGCTTTTCCGTCTACACATTTCGTTCACCCAAAAACAATTGTGAATAAATTTGACTCTCAAACTTGGGGAAAACAACTATTTAAAAGAAGAGCTCACAGTATCCGAAATGATTTAAGTTTTCAAGATTAGAACCGAAATGCTTGATTTGAACTGTCAACTGTCATACAATATTTGTCAAAAACTTAAAACTCACTCTTGCGGAATCGCAAAAATTGGCATGTACACGATTTTCTGTTTATGCAGAAAAACGGAATTGCGCCCCAGGTTTGATTTTAAATACGTAATCAGCCTTATTGCGAGTTCAGTCCGGATTACATTTCACCCGAAAAATGATTGTTTGAAAGCTTTTGTGGGTTTCGCCCGAACTTCTGTTGACCTAAAATAATTTTTAAAAAACTGCGCAAAAGGTACCAGTACCCTCTGTTTTTTTTTTTTCGCCGTAAAAAATATGTGACAATTTAAGCTTTCAATTAAAATACATTTCGCCTAAATGAGTACTTAAAAAAGGGAAATTTTCATTTTCCGGGTGATGTCGAATACTGCTCACTTGAGACTCACAAGGCTGATTATGTATGAATCAGTTCTCAGACCGAAAAAATTAAACTCTGTGGACTTAAGGAAAATGACAGAGCACTATTTCCCATTTTTAAAAAATGAAGTGAAGTGTATGTGGCCCTAAAACAAAAGTATGAAAACTACAATTTTCAACTCCTCGTCCTTAAGCCTAGTACGCTGTTGAAATGAAACGAAAATTTTCTCGGGTCTCCACATTGACAAATTATACACGAAAAGATTGCCGAAAAATATGTATGTAGAGTTTAATCAGATTATGTCAAAATAACTTAAAAAAAAAAAAAAAAAAAACAAAATCGCATAAGTCAATTTTTTCACATACTGATGTGAATTGTTTTTCTTTTGTTTTTGTCTTCGTTTCGCCTCTTTTGGTATTAAGGGCTCCAAAAAAAATCTGGTCTATGCTCATTATTTGCTTTTTGGTCCGTTTTCCATTTTAAAATAAAATTTAACTGTAACTGCAAGATATGACAAACTGTCAAATTTTCGTCAAGAATATTGTGTCGGGCAATTAATTGTGTGTGAAAAATAAGTGGAGACTTGGATATAATAATCTACTACCGTTTTCTGTTGTATAGACATTTCGCTATCGAACTGCGTACTACATATAAAAAATCACAACGAAATTTTTCATTTATGATTTCGTTGTTTCAATTTCTGTATTAAAATTTTCGTTTCGCTACAGCTGCGTACTACGCTTTATAGTCGAGGAGCCGACAGCAAATTTTGGAAGTGGAGGTATAGCCAAAATCAAAGTATGAGAACTTATAGGTGCATGTATCGTTATACGAAATGACAAAGTTTTAAAAGTTTCTTTTTCAGCCTATGGGAAAGGTGAGGGGTTAAAAAGAGCCAGTTCCTCCATTTAATTTTCAGGGTTATAACCACTTTAATTCATTTAAAAAATATTGTATATGATACTCTGTCATTTTTACCAAGCACAAACACCTTAGTCGTAATGGTCCGATTAATAGAACGCAAGATATAGCTATTTTAAATGAACCTTAACATCCCTTTTTTGGAGATTTGAAACAAACAAAAAATCAACAACTTAAAGTCTCCAAAAAAGTCTAATAAGGTTTGCTTAAAAAGCTTTAATCATGGATTCTATTGATCGTATCACCAAGATAAAAGTCATTAAACTTCGGAAAAATCACAAAGCATCGCTTTTTTTATTTCTTAAGAGCGAATTGAAATGTTTATTTCCACTCCCAAAATTTTCTGTTGGCTCTTGTCTATTACCACGGGCGCCAAAAAATCCAGCCAGACTTTTGAATTTAATGTCAAAAAGATGCATGCACCTACCTAATTCCCTCATTCTCATTTTTTTGGTAATGTGTTCAACCCAAAAATATGCTGCCAGTTTAAAGCTACATACAGAGCTTCATCAAGTTCTGAGTAGTATCAAATTCCCGACACTGGGGGGAGCAAAACTTATAAAAATAAATCTTATAATTGCGTTTGATAAATATCTGCCAAACTGATGATATAAACTAAGAACCAAGGAGTAATTTGAATTTTATTACAATTAAAAAATTTTGTTATGGAAATCTATATTTTTGAAATGTGCAATATTTATATCTCGGTAGTCTGCCATAAACACCATTTGAAGTTATTGGTAATTTTGTTTTTCCTAAAAAAATTTCTAATTCACTACATTTGCTTTTTTCATCAATCACATTCACATCGCTTTCGAATATTTTCTCATTAACTGCAAAAGGTAATTTCGAATCTTCAAGAACATCTTGATACTGCTTGTATGTTCGTTTGATTTCGGATGACATTTTATTATATTCTTCTTGAATCCATGAAAATTTGTCTTTCCATTTCCTCCTTGCTTTACCAGTTACTCCAATAATATATCGACCTTCGAATAATTCTTGATTTGGGCTTTTATAAACAACCATTTAGGTAGATAAGAATCTCTTTAAAAACCTTTGATTTGAACAAAAATTAAAAAAAAAAACGATAATTTGTTTTACTTAATGACTTACTATGTATAGTGGGAAATAATTTTTATTTTTCTAGATATTTGAAACAAGTGAAAAAATTGGGAATATTTTGTGATAAATGTAGAACTATTAGACAGAAATGATCCCTGATGGTCCAAGCAGGCTGAAATTTGATGGAAATTTCCAGGATGGTTCTGTAAGTGTTTACAAAAATACCGAGATGTAGTAAGTTCACCGCTTAAAAAATTTAAAAAGAAAACACTACCTTTTACTCAAGCTTGAATCACAGGATATAGCCTTAGCCCAAAAGTCCATGATAGCAACGATTTTATTCTCTACGGTGTCCTTGTTATACCTATTTCTGATAAAAATGATCTTATTTCGCTCGTGGAACATTGTTACTTTGTATGGGATTTTTTATTTCCCATCGGCAAACGTGCTATAAGCTTTACTTAACACGATGGATTTTCAAACTATTCCTCTGAACTTTTCCAGGGATTTTCTAAAAATTAAGAATTTCGTCTGAAATTGAGCTGGCCTGATAGTCCTTAGAAAAAAAAAAGAAAATGCATAAATGGCATTCTTTGAAACATTTTAACCTTATGTAAGCTTATCAATTTTTTACTTAGAATTTTGATGCAAAAGGCAATCCATTTAATTAAAAAAAATCCTTTTGATCTTAAAACATTTTAGAAAAAAAAATGTACCTACCTAACAGTTTTTGCCTATGGTAAAATGAGTTAAAAATCGGTGCCAGACATTTATCGTAATCCCAACTAAACTGTCAACACACATATTCTCCATGTCCTACCTCCCATAAATGACAAGAATATCCCTTTTTCACTGAAGTTTATTTATTTGCAATTAATGGTGTTTTTAGAGGAAAAAAAAAATACCATCAGATAAATAGGTTAGGTATATCGTCCGAAATTCAAAAATTCAATTACCGGTAACCTTTTCTTAGTACAAAAAAAAACAACTAGGCAACAGCGAAAAAAATTAATATAAACAAAACAACAAAACAAAAGTGATCCCAGGAACAAGGACAATTACCAACGGCAACACTTTGGCGAGTTTAATTAAAAAATTCTGCCCCACCTCCACGTATTACTGTGTATAGGTTCCAACTTTTTTTTTTTTTTTTTTTTTTGCAAAGAATGTTATTAGAACACCTTGGAAAATGAAGGAACAAAAATAAACACCGCCATCACTCGAACCGACATAAAGCCCATAGCATCACACCATCAAGCAACAACAACAACCTCCGACAGAGTATGAAATTAATTTTCTCATACCTCGGACATATCCTTTTCACCTTGTCATTCGAGATTTTCTCCTGGTCCTTTGTTGGATTCGATATGGGGAAGCATTTTTTTTTCCCATCCGGCAGCCGATATATCCGTATCCGTATAAAAGAGCATTTCATTTTAGAGAGCATAGGTTTTTTTTTTGTTTTTAAAAAAATTGCTCGGCAGTCTTTTTTAATAAATTTTAAGGATTTTTGTGATGTTAAAATATTATGGATGACAGCGCCATAACAAATATTCTCAATTACCCTTTGATATGTTAGTGCTTTGTATGCTACGCGTCGCCGTTGCAGTGACTGTGGAGACACCATCGTTTCATGGAACTCGTCTCCACATCTTTTTTTATCGAAAGGAATATGTGGGAACATTGGTCGCGCTTATTGAGCATTCCAGTGATGCAGGATGTAAGTTAAGAGGGTGATGGGTCTCCTCCTATATGGTCAGTGAAGTGATAGGAAGAAGAGTGCAGTAACCCTGTCGCCAAGCGTCATTTTGATGGCAACACCATCATATCCTTTGCGCCATTGGCTGTAATGCTGTTGTGATGATGAGAAATACCAAACAGCTCTCTCCGGCATTCATAGGATATTTTTAATTAATTTTGCCTTTGCCACCTTCTTTCAAGTTCTAGGAACAACGAACGTAGTCTTAGGAGTGTAGTTACACTCCTCATGCTACCTTTATACCCCAGAAAGGTTTATGATAAAAATCCGAACATCAGATCGAGGAGTGAGTAGTACTATGGGAAACATGGAAAGACTTTATATCCTGCGGATGTTGCTGGGTTGAGGCAATGAAGTCATATATAAGAGGTGGGTAGGCGATTGTTTTAAGCCGTTGAAATGGTAGAAAGGATAATTAATTGTTCTGTTGTAGAGTTTTTTTTCTTGCTTGTGTCTATATTTTTTTGGCCAAGAAGAGAAATGAAGCTCCTTTTTTTTGCAAGCTCGGCAGGAGAAGAGGCAAGAGGAAATGAATTAGGGGTAGGTACCTAACCTATGTATATATTTAGCTTCTTTTTGATAATGAATGACCGTTTGTGATGATGATGATGATGCCAAGGCACAGTATGATGAGAATTATATATAGCGAGATAGAAATGACGATGAAGTCTGCGACAGTCAGGTCAAATTTAATTAAAATAATTAATCTTAGTCAAAAGATAATTCTGAGTATTAAAAGTGAATAACTTTCTAAAGACTTATTAAAGATGTATACAGAATGGAAGTTTTTTTTTAGCAAAAGGCATTTCTGAAGTTTATAAGATCAATAATAAATAATGAGGTTAGTTATAAAATTTAAGTGGTTGCAAAAGAAGGGATTTATTTTTTATAAAGAATAAAATAAACAATGGGCCATTTGTTGGTTTGTTTTCGAAAAGGCTATGTAAGAAACACAGATCAAGCTCACTTAACGACAATTGCTGAATTAAAGAGAATCAACCTTTTAATTATTTACGAAAAATTTTATTTCGTTGAAGTGATTACTTCGGACGATATGATTGGATAGAATCCTGTCAACAGTGTCAGACAAATCTTTCAATATGAACAGATTGGCCACTATTGTCCCTTAGTGCCTTAATGATCTATAGATTGTTCAAATTCAATTGATCTTTGACGTTCAACGAACAAAAATGTTTGTATATATTTCGTCCGATTGTACTACATTGCCAGCCAGTCAACAAAATCAGGGCTCCCTGAAATTCCGCTATAGGAAATAACGCAAAAAAAAAAAAATAAATGGAAAAAATGCTCTTAAATCTTCTATTGATATTGTGACTTTTTTTCCTAGGAAATGAAACCCAAATATGTAGTTTGACATAAGTTTCGAAAATGTTTGGACTTTATTTTTTTAATAAATTGAAAAGGAAAAAAATGTCCTTTGAAAAAAGGCCCCAATTTTGTTTTTAAAAAAAACAGCAAAACCAAGTTTTTTTTTTCAAATTGAATAAAAAAACCCCAAGGTCTTAAAAATCTTTAAAATGCCAAAGAAAGTAAATAATATGAGATTTCAAGTTTAGTCGGTGGCTGAAAGATAAGAACATCAGTACCCGCTCTTTGCACTGGCCATAGATTTTCCGTTTTTTTCTTTTTTAATTGTGATATATAATTGTGATATGTTACAAGTATTATATGGGAAGTTAAGCATTTGTTAGAAAAATTCGACTCGAGATTTTGATCAGACTTGTCATAATGATGCTAGGGAAGACGAAAAAGGTGGGTCTCACAATTCTGTCTGTCTGTCCGTTCGGCTTTAGTCTAAATGGTTGGATCGTTTTTTTTTTAAACTTGATAGTGTTTTTTCGTGATTCTGCCCACACGCTTTTTCATTCTTTTTAGAGCAAAAAATAAAGGTACCTGCCAAAATATTTTTTTAACAATTTTCGAAAATCCTATTTTTTGAAAAATGGCTCCACAATTATTCTTTGAAAAAAAGTTCAATGAACTCCTTTTTGTAAAGGCTACCTTTGGATGGAAACTGTTCTTAGAAAAAATGGCTATTACCTCCTAAGGAACAATTTATATTATTTTCGATTTTTTTCAAAATGATAATTCTGATTTGAATATTTTTTTTACACCGAAGCTTCTAAGCAAAATTTCTTACCATAGTTTTCAAAAAGAATATGTTTTCAATTTTTGAAAAAAATGACAATCAAATACATATTTTGAAAGGTACATGGTCGATTTACTTATAAAAATTCAAATAATTTTTTTACAATCTTTAAAGAATTAAAAAAAAAATGCTTTAATGAAAAAATAACGGTAACATCCATTCCATATGGTAAAAAACGGTTGAGAAAAATGTTTTTTTCTTAAAAATGCCACCTAAGATTTTAAGTGCAATATACGTACTACCAAAAATTATTAAATTTTTCAAATAGCAACTATTAAGAGTACCTCTCCTAGAAAGGTTTTTTTAAGTTTTGAATTTTCTCATTAGGTGTATTTTTTTCCTTGCCCGAATGGGCTTGAACGAAAAAAACGACGTCAGGTCTAAGCAATTAATTTACATGTTAAATGCAACAACATCTAAGCGCCTTCGGGCTTAGCTAAGCCCAGAGAAAATTCGGGGCTTAACTTTAGCCCAGTTGAAAACTATGTTACCAACACGAATTTCATACTTGTTATCGATAGTTTGTATGGAAACTATATTTTTTTTCTGCGATGGCGTCGCTAAGCCTCGATGTCTTTTTTTTCGTCCGATTCATCTGGACTAGTAAAAAAAACACACCTATTATCAACTAATAGCCCGGAAAATTAGACAAAAAAATGGCTCAACTACACAAAAATTCCGACAAAGCTGAATTTTGGGCTAGAGCTTTGTTTTGGCGTCTTAAGCATTTCCAAAAAATTTGCGTAAAATTTAGCCGGGGCTAAATTTTTACTATTCATAATTTCTCGAAAACTATCAGTTTTTTTGAAAAAAATTAAGGTACAAATCGTAACATTTTTTCGTAGGAGCAACAGATTTTGGCAAAACATGCAGAAACGATATAGAAAGAGCTTTTTGCTGTTATGAAATATGTTCATCAGTTTGCCTGGGTAAAATAGACACGTTCTTGCACGTTTTTCTTAAAATCTGTTGCTCCTATGAAAAAAAGCTTCTTAATCTTTTTTGTGAAAATTCATTAATTTTTTGAAAAAAAAAAAAATTATATTTGCTAAGATATTTACAAAAATCTGTTATATGCCCCTTTTCGATATCTTTACTTTGACACGCTACAACTTCAAGACTGGTAAACCATCAGGGTTTGTTAATAGCTCACTTTGAAGATAATTTTAGTGTCTAAATTTAATTTTTTTATAATTCTGTTGTAAAAGGAGATTCAATCGATTTGTTGAATAAAAAACAAATTACCTTCTTTTTCAAGATTGTGGTCTTCTCCTTACCCCGAACAACTGAAAAACTTGGTTTTATAATGAAGAGATGTAACCAAACACAAATCGTACAAGAAATTTTGTTCTTCGATTAATGTAATTTTATTAAAATTTTTTGAAAAAATGTGCTCCAAAGTGAAGTTCTTGCATGATTTTCTCTGAATTTATTAAATACAGAAAAAGTATGGTAATTTGTCTTGTGTAGAGTTATATCATGTAATAAAACGGCAAACACGAATTTTGTGGTACAATTTACGCGGTCTACAAAGGCCGAAGACATATAAACTATATATCGTTGGAACGGTTTTTTGCACTGAAGTGCAGAATATGCAAACATTTGTCATATAACTGCACCACAAATACTAAAAAAAATAAAATGAAATTGCGTAATAAGTGCGAGCAAGAGCAAGAGCGAGACCGAAAAATTATTTGTCGGAATCTAAATGCAACGATTCGATTTTTTCCTCCCACCAATTAACAAATTTTCCAGCACTGATTGGAAAGATTACTGGAATGTCTGATGGCAGCATTCAGTGCTGCAGAAAATAGTAATAACACCACGTTTACATGAATGGATTGAAGGATCGGATTCAATCCGGATCGACATTTCGACACAGGTTTATGACAATTCCAGATCAAAAGATTGAATTCAAATGGAATTGAAGTGACAGTTTAGCTTTTATTGTGGGGGTGCGACGTTGTCAGTAAAAATTTATTTCGACCACAAATAACTAACAACCAGAATAAGCCAAAGATACAACATACAATAGTGTGGAAACAAAATACACAATTACGCACGCCCTCCAACAAGCATCTAAAATCTCGATTCTTCAATCCTTCGATCTATATTCTATTTTCGATTCGATCCAGCTCGCCGAGCTTAAGGTGTACATGGACCTAAATTCTGATTCAATTCTCCATGTAAACGAGGTTTCAGTTTTTCTCTATGATAAAGAAAGCTTTTATTGACAAATAATATTATTAGCTCTCGAGTGTTGAGGGCTGGACATACAAGTAGGCTATAATTAAATCGGCAGTTTGAAGAAGGGAATAAGCGCCAACAATTGAAAACACGTACATAGATACACATGTTAGCAAAAAGAAATTAAAGAAAATCAAAAATGTTGACATTTTAAGTAGGGAAACGAAAATTCATTATAAGGTGAATTTGCCCAAGAATTTGTTCCGTTTTCGTCATTTTTAATGGTGAAACTTGAAATTTCATAGTCTCAAAAAAAAAACTAATACTTTTCACGAAATTTAGAACAACTGAATTTTTCCCACATTAAGCCCTTTAAAAATTGACAAATCTCTACACTTTTCCTTATGGCCTTCACAATTTCATATAGATTTGAATTGTATAGTATGTGCTGTAGCTATTTTTCATCTCTTGAAAAGTCAATGTCCTTAATTTCTTCTGGCTGCTTTCATAGCAGCTTAACTACCAGCAAGAAGCTGGTATCCAGGTCAATGTTGGCCCTTGAAATCGTTTGGAAATCAAATACACTGGATAAATGGCTGGTGTCAATTTGAATATTAATGCATTTTTGTTGGAGATTTGTGCGTTGATGTAGAGACCACCGCATGCCCTTATATGTATTGAGGTTTGGGATAATTGAGGGTATAAATAAATCATCAAGCCAAAATTTCCCTTTCTTTATTATTCTATTTTTAATAATGGCATTTGCCATTAAAAACATATTTTCCACTTAGCATGTTCTTTTCGGTTCACTGTGCATCGGCAAGCGTCTTCGTACTTCAGATACTTATTTCATACCTATTTCTAGAAGATCGTAATTGCTTCTTTGAATGAGTCATCTTTTTCCTCCGTGGGGACTTCGGGTTTAGAAAACGAATACAAAAAACTTCCTGCCAAAGTATTACACTTGGCAAATCTGCATCTTAAATGCCACTGGACATTTTCCTTGCAGAAAATACCGTAGAAGATATTTTAAGATACGCCCTTGGTTTGCCAAACAAATCAAAAATAGTTAATGTTGTTGCCTTTCAAAGCTTATAGTTCTGATGGCCAGTCTTTTGAGGTTAACTCAGTACTTAATTTGATTCACATGTTTCAGGAGTAAGCTCAATAAAAAATTTCCCAAAAATTCGTATGATCTTGCACTAATAACCAGAGTTAGGGCCAGTTTTTCAGTTCAGGGTTAGTTCGGAGTAAAATCAGTGTTAGCTAATTGTGGAAATAAACTAAGCCCGAGTTAACTAAGAAATAGTTTTTCAGTGGAGAACTATCTTTGTCTTTCAATTGTAAAAAATCCAAGGTCATCGATGTGCGACACAATAAATACCAGCCTTCTTCGCCTTTCACGCATCGAATTCGAGATGGCGCCACAACTGAAAAGGCACTCAATTTGATCCCTGAGTTAGCTCACCAAAGTAGGTGAGTTAGCATCGAGTTAACTTAGGATTTTAATTGACTAAAAAATTTGTTTCTGGATTAAACTCAGGTTTAAACCCGAGATTAGGATGATCTTGCACCGAAAAATTGACCCTTAATAGCTCAGAAGTTATTTTTAAACCTTAAGAGCCTGACGCATGTTCGATACATACTCTCCACATACATACATATTTCTCCTCACTATTCTATGTATCTACAGTTATGTATTGATCACACCAATTTAAAGCCACTTAAGCAAGGCTTATAAGTGAAGGTATCATATCATGCTACTAGACACGCAAAATTCTTTTATAAATTTCATCTATAGCAGCTCTGCGTCTGCATCGTTGATGTAATTAAAAACTAACGACTAATCAAAAGCAGAATAGCTGCTTGATTTTCTGTGATGATATTCATATAATGTATAACCTTTATGTTCAGCGCTTCTAGACCACACTTTCCAATCTACATTAAGTATCTATAGTTTAAGTTCAAAAAGAATTTTCAATTTCGATAGCATGTACGAAGTTTACCCAAAATAAACCTTCACCATCATCTCTCTACTCGTATATATGAACTTTATCCCTAATTCATTCTCATCAAGCATCTGCAATTCAAAACATCTACAACCAAAATTCTCAATTAACCCGCACTGCCAATTACCGTTGGTGCCTCTTATATATATGCTATGTAGGACTTTATTGGAGTCCAAACCTGGATCCTCAATTCCACCACATCAAACCTAAAACTGGATGTATGCACATCACAATAATGTAATTATCGTTGTACACATTTCCCTAAACTTATGCGCATCACCATCTACACGCACAAATTCCTTTTCGAGTAGGTACCATCATATGCGAGTGTGTATATCCTTCATCCTCGAATGACGACGACGATGATGATGATGATGATAATGCTTCGCTGGATATGGGTTGAAGCTGTAGAAGACTTGCCAAAAACTAAAACGCAAACGTATCCTAATGGAACCGAACGCAGCAAATCCATTTGAAGAGCAGCGGTATAGAGGTGCCTCTGCCTCTGTAGTTGTAGTCATATATTTATAAGAACACCCGAACGCTCCAAGGATCCAAGCTTTAGTTATTGCATTATTAGTGAATTAAAACCAAAGTTATTAGGTGCATGGAATATTTTACGTAATTATCTCACAGGAAGCACGCACGCACGCATGCATCCTTCCATCAATTCATCCATCTACTCTTCAGATATACACCTGAACGCCATAAGGTATTAATGCACTGTTTGGTTTTCATTCCAGGGATGGTGAAATTTTTTGTATAGTATTTTTAAGGATATGAACTTGAAGTTGAAGAAGAAAAAGAATAGGCTATTCAATTTTCAAGCTTGGTGATGTCTTCTTTTTTTTCAATGCCAAGAATAAGTTCAACAATGGTATGTCTTGTCCAAATATACTCGTACTAGCAGTTGTTGAAGAAAGGCTATTATACTTGTTATCTCTTGCACAATATGCTCCAGAAGGAGATTGAAAAAATTAAAAAATTCCAGTGCTTTCAATGACTCTGACTCAAGAACCTAGCCGAATTTTATTGGAACAGACATATGACTTTAACAAACCCAATAAGAAAAAGTTTAGAACAGTCAAATCTCAAGACCGTCAAAATGGCATCGCCACACCGTAAACTTAAAAATCTTATCATTGAATAATAAGGTGCTAGCTAGGTACTAATTTAGTGTTCTAATCTTAGCTGAGTACTCAATTCGCTTCCCCATCAAACTTATGGCGGACCTTCTTTGACGTCAAGATAGCACCGTCAGAAGTTCCACAAAGTCCACAAGCCTATTTGGGCATGAAGTAGTGGGAATATAAAAGGGTAAGTTGTACCTTTTTAAAAAGCAGTTTAAACATGGCGCGATTTATTTCTCTTTGGAGTAATTTTCAGGCGATTAAGATTTGTTGGTTAAACTGTTGAGGTTGAGCTTGCGGTAAGATCAGAGATTGCTTGCGTAGCTACTAAATAGCTAAATTAGAACCTAACTAGGACGTAGTTTTATATCATTAGATTTTTTAATTTCTTTGACCTCCTAGCACCTCCCACCTGTTTGAATATGAAGGATTGAGTGTTAGAACTAAATTGCATCATTTTGGAGGACTTTGGAGAGATCTTTAATTTTATATAATTTTGTTCACAGTGCAATAGTTTTTAGACTTCTAAGGTATGGATGTACTTTTGAGGTGCATTTCAAGGACAAAAATTGCATCACTAAATTAGCACCTATCTATAGCAACTTACTATTGCATCTTTAAATTTTTGAGTGTCCATTGCGGTGGTGCCCTTTTAACGGACTTGTGAACTTGGTTATTATCAGATTGGGTGATTTGACCCCGTTGAATTTTTTTGTAAAGTTCTTACAGTGATCTTTTGCCAATAATTCACAATCTACCGATGCCTTCAAAGTCAACATAGCCCAGCCTATTGCTTGAATTCCGACAAATCTTGACGGACCTCCAATCGACGTCACCGTAAGAGATAACCCTAGCCTCCTAGCCTCAAATCATTCTTGCAGAATGTTTGCTACTTCACTTTATTCTAGTTTAGTATTTTTTACTAACAAATGAATTCTCCCATAAAAAATTAGTACACACCATGGACACATGACGTCACAGAAAAATCTAAAACAACTATTATTTTTTGTTCACCACTTATACAGTTCACATTCACTCCTTACAGAAAAAGTATCATGACGGCCTGCTTGGAGGAACGAAAATAAGAAATTACTCTTTCTGTCATAAGAAAAGTCAAGTCAAGTTGAGATGATCCAACGATATATTTGATTTATTGGAGCTTCCCCCACCAGTTGTTAGGAGATTCTTTGAAACACAAAGTTAGGAAAGAAAGACTGTCCACTATATCTTACTAAAACCTCAACCCTCCAAAGATAACGGTAAGGAGCCTTAGTGAGAAGTCAAACGTCCTAATTGCTACCAGGGGTTTGGAAACTGCTGATCTACTTAAGCATCTTTGCCTGCTGGTTTATGTGCCTTGGGGTTCACCTTCAAGGTTATAGTACCTACCAATTTACCAGAGCCTTTTAGCCTGGTGTTTTGGGTTCTACAAGGAGCGCAGAACTAGGTAATAGACCACAGCGTCTTAGCCTGCTGTTTTAACGTGACGCTCGCTAAGATCCTAGTACCGCTTGATCCCGTCTCATATCGGAACCATCAATAATCTGACCCCCCAAGCTCAAGCACTAGGATTTAAATCCAAAGCTCGAATTATCAAAAGCGCAAGTTTAGCAAAAAAATAAGGCAGCAAGATTTGAATTAAGGAACGAAAACTATCCACTAACCTCTAAATCATAAATCATATCAAAATTTACCGAAGTACCGAGCTTAAAGAGTTGTTTTGAATAAAAATTTTTTAATAAGGTTCTAAGACCTTTTCTTTGGAAGGTTCGCGTTTTTTTTAAGGCCGACCCTGGTGAGATTGGCGAACATAACCTCGACTGGAAAGCAAAAGGAACATCTTAATACTTCGTACATGATTTGGTTAATGAAGTATCGGGTTTTTCAATAAGAGCGCTACAAAAGTTTTTTTTTAAATAGAACAAAAACGGTTTTGAATATCAATGAAATTTTTTGTTTTCCTGTGAAAGTACGTTTGATGCCATTATGTATGGAACTCGATTTCCTTTGCATGGCCACCACGGGCACGCTTGCAGAAGTCCAGACGCTGAACCCAATTTTCGACGGTTTTCAAGCAAAAATCGGCCGATACTGCTGCAGTTTCACGTTCGATATTCGTACGATGTTCATCAATCGTCGCTGGCTTGCTGGCATAGACAGACCATAGACGTGACGTAGCCCCACACGAAATAGTCTAACGGCGTCAAATCGCAACTGGACCATTTCGTGAGATAACACGCTCTCCAAACTTGGTTTCCAATAAATTGATTGTGATATTCGCTGTGTGGCTTGTGGCGCCACGCCGTCCTGTTGGAACCACATGTCCTCCAAGTCCATATTATCCAATTGGGGCCAAAAATATTCGGGTATCATTGAACGGTAGCGATCCCCATTCACAGTAACTAGCCGGTCTTGATCATCACGGAAGAAGTACGGCCCAATGACGCCGCCGGCCCATAAACCACACCAAACCGTAATTTTTTTGGGATGCAATGATGACTCATGGAGTACGTGCAGATTGCTGCCTGACAAAAACCGCATATTTTGTTTATTGACGAAGCCATTCAGCCAGAAATGAGTCTCATCGCTGAAGATGATTTTTTCGATGAAAATCCGAATCATTTTCAAGTTGTTGCTCAGCCCAATTCACGAACATACGACGCTTCTGGTGGTCAAATGGCTTCAGTTCTTGCGTCAATTTAATCTTGTAAGGATATAGGCCAAGATCTTTTCGCAAAATTCGCCACAACGATGTCACAGAGATGCCCAAGGCTTGAGAACGACGTGTGAGGGACACATTTGGGCTTTCTGCAACTGAAGCCTCAGCGGCAGCAATATTCTCGACGCTACGGGCACTTCTTTGTCTCACTGGCACGTGAACATTTTGTACAGAGCCTGATGTGGATTCAAATTTTTCCATTAGGCGCTCAATTGTTGATCTGCTAGGACGATTACGACGACTATAAATTGGAAGTGGCGCTCTTAACGTTGAGGCCACTGACTCCGAAATTCTGTAGTAAATTTTAATAATTTCGACTGGTTGTTGGTTCGTATATCTTTCCATCATGAAATGACAAACCTTACTGAAGAGAAATCTCAAAAGAGTGGCAAGAAATATGGCATCGTTTGTTGTCCCTGTTACTCTACTTTTGTAGCGTCCCTGTTGAAAAACCCCTTATTCAGTATTACATCCACCTAATATTTAGTAGTGGTCTGCTAGCTGGCCATCATAGTCAGTAGCCATGCTGTGCCTATGCTCTTTTACGGCTTATCTTTTCTCTTTAACATACTCGATGGTGGAAATGCGTCTTAATTGATTACAAGTTGTTTTTTTACCTACCAGGTCAACTAGAAAACATTTAATTTTGCTTCTGTTTTTATGTTATTTTCCTGTTTCGAAGTTTCGAGTTTCCTAAAACTCGTTTTAGGAAACTCTTGTTTTACATAAGGAATTTTTTTTCTACACTTCTCCTTGATTTCTTCATAATTCCATGCGCATCTTTTATCACCTTTCATCTTCCTGGGAGGCTTGTTGCCTGCGGTAGTTTTGGCTTTTTAAATGATGATATTGCAATACTGGTACAACTGATTTTTGGCATCTGTCTTCGGTGATTCACACTGGTGAGCTTCTTATTCAGGTGCTTTCTGTAGACTCGTAAGCCTTTTCTTCTGTCAAGTTATCCAGCCTTTTCTTTACGTTTGACTTTTGAGCTCTGCCACAGCCAGGAAATGGTCAGAGTCGATGTTTACACTTCGATCTTAGAAAGCTTGCGATGCTTTGTGCATGTCTTGCTCAAAGTCGATTGGAGTAATAGTCTTCTAGAGACGGAGATTTTGGTTCTTCTTAGATGATCGTTGCTAGTAAATTTATAGTAGAATACTACAAACCGTTACCAACTCTTATTTGTTGTAGTTTTTGCTCAAATCTAGTTCCATAAAAGTATTGAATTTTTAAGTACATTAATTGCATCGGAAATAATCATTTTCATCCCTGCATCAATTTTAGTGTTAGAAACACTAACAACCGCTCAAGCTGGATATGCAATGCTGATGTGTACGCGCGGGCAAATTGTGAATTGCATTGCATTATTGATAGATACACTCGTACACATTTATGCAAAAGGCATCCAAAGCAACAGCAGCTGCAGTATCCAGCCATCAGTTCACCCAATACCCAGTGTTAGTACCCGAAAAACATAAGGAGCTCAATTCGGTTTCACCAGGTTATAGCATTCATCTAACTTTGATACATCAAATTGGATGACTATAGGTAGGATGAGAGGACGAGATGCATCAGTACTCTATGAGAATGATGATGCCGCTACTAGGCTGTACTGGCTGGTGCTATACTATCCTACATATAAGGGCGATAGAGCCAGCTACATGTTTCAGACTTAATTAAATGGCTTTTACTGGTATTGAATGTGCGATGAGTGGAATACAGAGGAACAAACGACAGTGGGCCGCTTAGATGGATGATGATGAAGACATGAGCCTGCTTCCGCCGCTACGCCATGCCACTATTGCGTTTCGTTGTCGTTGTCGCAGCCGCGGTGGCAAAAATTGTGGGCTTTTATATGAGTAGGTATATTCCATATAGAAGAACAGGTGAACTTTACCTGCAACGATGACGACAACGACGACGACAACGACAGCGACGACGATGATGATAATGATGATTATGATGACAATGGAAGGAGGAAGTTCATGGATTGTTAGGCTCATAGGTGTCTTGACGGCAATTTTGCTAACTACGTAGGATAGTGTCATCATCATCAGCGTCAGGAGCAGCAGAATTGTCGGCATCAGCATAGGAAGGCATAGGCATCGTTGTTCTATATATTCATCATCATGATAATCATTGCATTCCATAGCACACACATAACTATTGAAACTCTCAACCGGAATTTGGGAGGCACTAATGCGTATTACCCCGGCCCTATATGCTCTTCATCCTCTCGTCGCCGTCACTGTCATCGTGTTCTCTAGAACTTAAACATACACAAGGGTTCCGGCGAAATTTCCCCCAATAATAATTAATTAACCATAACGAAATATTCTCAAAGAGACAATGAACATCATTTTCGGTAATTGCAAATTGTTGTAGCCGAGTATTAGGGTTAATTATTTAAACAATTAGGTTAGGTTACCCGGAATCTGTCTTTCCTTATATGATTTCTCTTCCTTTCCCCCATTCGCCACCGTGCCGCCGCCGCCGGCTTCTCTAAAAAGCCACAAATTCAACTTGAACAAAGTCTCTCCTCCGCACTTGTATTGAAACGAACATGGTTTATTGCTAAGGGCTCTATATTTGGTGTACGATACATCGAACTTAACCTATACCAATACCCAGCTACTAGCAGAGTATCAGGTGCACGAACTCTTTCAAAATTATATATGCAATTTGCGGTTATGGAGTGTTATAGAGTTGCATATGGATAGGATATGTTGTAATTGTTTTATATCAATCAAATATTGATGTGCTGCTGAGCAACATACTGATCCAACGAACGGTGCAATAATGCATCATCAGTTAAGGACTCTTCCACTGATGCAACTCTAAACAAGCCTATGAGTTGCCACTTTGCCAGGATGCGTAATCTAAGTTTCAATATATATGTAGGCCTTGGTAGTTATATGTTTTCACATACCAACCAACAAGCTTGTGGTTGAATGAAGCGAAATGAAATGCTTGAAATAATTATCCTTGGAACTTTGCAATTGCAATATGTCGGCGGGATGTGTAGGTTGGTAGATAGTTGATGATGATGATTGGATATAATATTGTGCGAATATTGAATGGCTTTCAATTGGGGATCAATTTACAATTTACAAATTGATTAGGAGAAGGTTTTGAAATTTTAATCGGCAAGCGAAATAATAAGATTTCGAAATTTGATTACTAATCCATCAAGAAGAAGAGCTTTTTTCGAAATGGGGAAATGCATTAGGAGAACTTGGGTCTGCTTTGGGGACATATTGTTCAAAGTTCAAAGAAATAAACCGAACAAAAATAAACCTAGTGCCATCATTGGATCTGATATGAACTCTTCTCTAAATATTGTTGTCGCCTCTAAGTGGCTACATATTTCAAAATTCAATAAGGATACGAAATGTGAAGATGTTACTAGCTATGTTTCATCTAAAACTGGTATACCAATAAGCCTTTTAAAGTGTTTCAAATTAATTAAAAAAGGTATCCCAGAATCAGAAATTAAACATGTCAACTTCAAACTAAGCGTGCCTTCAACTCTCTTAAATGATTTGTTGAATAACAAGTCTATATGGCCGTTTTCAGTTCAAGTTAAACAATTTATAAACTTTCCAAAAAACGACAATCTCTCTTCTCAAATCCTTACAACTTAATAAATAATATTGTTGATGCTGCTGTTAATGTACCTGCTGGAGAATCATCATCATCTTTTAATTCAGCTCTAAATTTTTCAAATAAAACTTCAATTTCTCATTTTGGAAGAAGTAAACTTTCATTTTATTATCAGAACGTAGGTGGGTTAAGAACCAGACTTGATTCTGTATATCTTTCTTTATCTTCATGTATTTATGATATAATAATTTTAACAGAGACTTGGTTATCCGAAAATCATTTATCATCTGAATTTTTTTCAAATTTGTATACTGTGTTTAGAAAGGATAGATGTAAACTAAAAACAGGAAGGGAAAGGGGAGGTGGAGTATTGATTGCGGTTCGGGCTTCATTTCCATGTAAAGCAATTGACTTGCAATCAAACTCTTCTTCATCTGACCTGGATGTTGATCAGCTTATTGTTTCTATAAAAATAGACGAGAATGAATTGTATGTTTTAGCGAGTTATATACCTCCAAAGAGTCCTTTAGAGCTTTATAACTTACATTTGCTTAATTCTAAAAATATCTTGGATAATTTAAATTTAGAACATGTTATTTTTGCTGGAGATTTCAACCTAGGAAATATAAACTGGAGTCTTGACTCTGATGATAAATATTTAATTCCGTTCAATATAACAAACGAAATTGAAATAACAGTCATTGATTTTTTAAGTCAGTATGATCTAATACAAATTAATTTTCAAATAAATAATCTTAATCGTATTCTAGATCTTATATTTGTAGACAAGGAATATCATATTTATGTGGAAAAGTCTATTTTTCCTTTAGTGGAAAATTCAATTCATCATCTGGCATTAGAAGGTGATTTTATCTTTTATAGTTATTTGAAAAATGAAAATGAATCTAATACAATTATTTATGATTATAAAAATGCTAACTTTGATGCAATGAATGAGTATTTGTTATCATTTTCGTGGCAAAATATACTCAGCGATTCTAATTTAGATAACAATTACGCAATTTTTACAAATATTTTAAATAATGCAGTTGAAAAGTATGTACCAACGAAATATTTAAAAACAAATTCTAACCCTGTCTGGTATAATGGAAGACTTACTAATCTCAAAAACCAAAGGAATAAAGCATACAAATTACACAAAAATAATAAAGAAAATCTAAGTTTACGAAACAAATATATAGATTGTCAGCGAAAATTTGACTATTTAAATAAATTTCTACATCGTAACTACATTCTTTCAATTGAAAACGAACTCAAATGCAATAGCAAACGTTTTTGGCATTTCTTAAACTCCAAACGTAAATCTTCTGGGCTGCCTAGCTGTATGAAGTATCTAGACACAACTACTAGTAAAGTTTCTGAAATTTGCAACTTATTTGCGAGATATTTTCAATCTGTTTATTCTTCAGAAACTGTTACAAATTATGATCTTCCATCAGGCTTAAGCAAATACGTTGACATTGGTTCACTTGTTTTATGTCAAAATGAAATAGAGGAGGCTTTATTGAACTTAGATTTAAATAAAAGTGAAGGCCCGGACAAAATTCCACCTTTTCTACTAAGAAAATGTGCAATTGCGTTAGCTCAGCCACTAACAAACATTTTTAATATTTCTTTAGCTACAGGCCAATTTTTGAAAACCTGGAAAATCTCATTTTTATCTCCTATTTTTAAATCGGGATCAAAGCAAGAGGTCACAAACTATAGACCAATCTGCAAGCTATCTGCTATACCAAAGTTATTTGAAAAAGTGGTGTATAACAAAATTTCGTCTTTAATCCAAGAAAAGATATCAGTTTTTCAGCACGGTTTTGTAGTAGGTAAATCTACTGCAACTAACCTAACTATTATGGTGAATGCTATCATAAATAATATGGAAAAAGGGTGTCAAACCGATATAATTTTTACCGACTTTGCCAAAGCATTTGACAGAGTCAATCACAAAATTCTACTCCACAAATTACTTTCCTTTGGTATAAGTTCGTCTCTTTTAAACTGGTTTGAGTCTTACTTGACTGGAAGAGTACAAACTGTTAAAATTAAAAACTCTTATTCTAATGATATTTATGTCCCATCAGGCGTTCCACAAGGTAGCCATTTAGGACCTTTACTTTTTCTTATATTTGTGAATGATATTCCAACAATTTTTAAAAATTCTGACTGCCTCCTTTTTGCTGATGACCTCAAGATCTACCGTAGGATTACCTGCATATCGGATTGTAGCCTTCTGCTAGAAGACCTGGTGAGATTGGTCGATTGGTGCAGGATAAATAACCTTCATTTGAACGTAGTAAAATGTCAAATACTATCGTGTTTCAGGATTCTTAATCCAATTATCTTTGATTTCAATATCAACAACATAATTCTAACAAGGGTAAATCAAAAAAAAGACTTGGGAGTAATCCTAGATGTTAATCTGTCGTTCCTTCCTCATTATGATTACTTGATCAATAAAGCGAATCAGATGCTGGGTTTTATAAAAAGAAATACTAGAGAATTTACTGATTCATTCACTTTACTATCTCTTTATAACTCTCTGGTAAGATCAGTACTTGAGTATTGCTGTACAGTTTGGAATCCTTACTATGCAAATACATCAGAAAGAATTGAAAAAATTCAAAGAAATTTTACACGGTATGCTTTTTTCAAGCTAAATTGGAGAATAGTAACACCTTCCTATGAAACCAGATGCCTTTTGTTTGGAATAAAAACGCTAAAAGCTCGTCGTAAATACTTTTCAATTATGTTTGTTCGGGATATCATTACAAATCATGTTAATTGTCCACCTCTAGCAGCTCTAATCCATGAGGGTAATGCTCCTCTAAGAATTACACGAGAACGGTTTCTAATTTATGAGCAGTTTCACCGCACAAACTACGGTCGCAATGAACCCATTTCTCGTTGCATCAGAGAAAGCAATTTAGTTTGCTCTGGGATTAACTTTTATATGGATTGCACCAGAGAAACTTTTAAATCAATAGTTTTAAACAAAATTTAAATATAGTTATTTATTATACATATGTATACCATTTTTTATTAATTAATAATAGATTAACTATATGTAAATCAATTAAATGTATTTTGAATTGTATATACCCACCTACAAATTTGTTACTAAATGTTTACTTATGTATGTATCTTAGTCTGTAAGAGTACAATATGCTCTGATTGATGAATAAATTAAACTAAACTTAAAAACTTAAAGTTAATTATCGGTAATCAGTGATTTATTTCAACCCATAAATCCTCGAATAGATTTGTTAAGCAAAGCTTTACTCTATGAATTTGTTATTCTAGTTGTTAATCGTTACTTTGCGTCGGAAGGTAATGAAACCTTCAAAAGGCTTTTTGTCTATGAGAACCGAAGAATTTGAGTGTAAAATTGGTATTTCACTAAAATCACCTTATATCCATGATTGCAACTTAGTTCAAACCTATCTATCAATTTTTTTATAAAGAAGGTATCTTTTCTGAAAAAGCTCTTGTTTAATTTGTGAGCCTTAACCCGGTTTCGGTTTATCACTTTCAGACATCAGAAGGGTTTGTTCTCCGTAAGCAATGTACCAATCTCGACTCATGAAAAAATTTAATAATTATTTAAGGTTTAAGACTGTTCTAGAACCTGTTTCCTATATTAGAGCCCGAAATTCTTTATTTCCTTCCGTACCTGAAATTAGCCCATACCAGTTAAAATGTTCTTTAAGGAAACTGGCGACAAAATCTAAGTGAAATATTTTGAATAAAATTATCTTTATTTTGCCATAAGGTCAAATTTCGTTGGAGCTGTTGTTGATTTTTTTTTTTATATATCAAATTCTTAAAATATTTTTAAGCAGAACTTTTAGTATGCAAGTTTAAGTATTTATTGATGTGCTTATGCTTTTTTGATATGGAATTTGCAAACAAAAACATTTGAACCTTTTTTTTTAAATTCAAAAACTCTTTCTAAAAATTTTTATATGCAATGTTATTTATTCTTATTGAAAAGTTACTGTTAATAGTTGCTATTTTTAAATTATTATAATCGGTTGTAGTATACCGCACTAATTTTTAACATACATAAGAAGTTTAATAAAAATCATAAAAGCCGTTTTCTAAGAAAAAAATATTTTCCTTAACGGTTTTTTTTTAACATTTGTCTGGAAGTAATTTTTTCTAAAAATACTTTAAAAAGTGTGAATAAATCCTTAAACACCTAGTTTTATAAAAATCCACAATGTAGTTTTCAAGATATTTGATTTTCATAAAAATATTTGACCAATTTTTAAAAAATCAGAAAATATTTTTTGGAAAATTTTGGTTGAAAAAAAAAACTATTTGTTATGATTAGGAGTAACAAATATTGAAATCAGAATTATCGTTTTGAGGAAAATCGAAAAAAAAAATGGTTCTTAGGGTAGGTACCATTTATAACCATTTTTCGAAAAACTATATATGATGTTCCTATAGAGAATAATTCTTTGATTTTTTTCTAGAAAAATCTGTCTGACCTTTTTAATTACTGGAATTTATTCCTTACACATTAAGAATGAAATTTATTCCGATAATCATTTTTGTAATCATGTCGCATGGACGTCATTTTCAAAAATGGCTTCCAAAATCGTTCCTGAACATAAAATCTGGTTAAATTTGCTAAGTTTTCATTTGGAACACTTTTTATGCTGTCAAAAATAAAATGCACGATACTAGATCACACGTACTTGCTCTTATATTCAAGTTGTTCAATATTATGAACAACTAGTTAAAAAACTTAAACTTGATTACTTGAAAAAATATAAATATTTTAATTCGTTGGAGCGGAATACTTAAAAATAAATTTTTTATATACAAAATTTTAATAACATTTTTAAAAAAAGTTTTATTATACAAATTTTGAGTATATATTAAAATTCATTTTTAAACTTAGTTTCAAAACAATTCATTAACTCCTTTTTAATATTTTTTTTAAAAATACAAAATTTTGATATGCAATATTATTGCCAGTTTTAATATTTGAATATTTTTTTTGTAAATATTTTGACTGAAATCGCTTACGCCGTTAATGAGAATATGGAAAACTAAAAAACCGTTATATGACAGGTGCCGTTAATAACGGTTTTCAGTCAGTATTTTCCTTATCAAAAAGGAAACCATGTCTTCAAAAACACCTACACTGATTTTTTTAGCAAAACTGTTAGAGCCGTTTTAGAGACAAAAAAGCTTTTCATTTATGGTTGTAGAGCAAGTACCGTTAATTTGGGTGCTAAAAATTCCAATTTTCCCTTTGAAGAGTACCTTAACCTTAACCTTAAGTTCAAAGTTTGAAGAAAATTGCTTCAGTGGTTTAAGCTGTAGGTCGATATCTGGACAAACAGCCAGACAGACAGGCAGAATTGTGCCGTACTTTTTTGGTGTTCTCTATCATCGTAGTCATGTTTGACTGTTATTTCATTTTTTTTTTTGCAAAAATCCAAAACTTGCTCTATATAGTACCTGTATCAATAGTAAAAATAATTTTAAAAAAAAGAAGAAATTTGAATTCTGTCCGAACTCCCCATTACGCCAATGAAAACCGCAATATTTCGCAATATTTTCTTGCACTTGGCGCTTGAGCGATATAATCTTATTTAGGAATTATTTTTGACACTTTTTCATATTTTGGACTTTATTTCTCATTTCACTATTTCTGATTATTACATTGTGTAACAACAAATTGTTTCTATTAAAATTTTATTAGTTTCTACTTTCTTATGATAAGCTGAACTTAGTTTGGGTTATTTTTATTTTTGAAATGCATAGGGAGTTGAAAGCTAAAAAAAACTCCCGAATCAACCGTAACGTTTTATTCTGATTTATTAAACAAACAATATATTGTGTTTGACATATGAGCCGATGCACAGAAAATATGTGAAACAAAGCAAATATTCAAAATTGTTTAGATGGATCCTATAAAAATTCCAGAGTTCCAAAATTCACTATAGAGAAAAAAAAAAATCAAATATTCCCACTTCTGAGCGCATGTAGTGGTACGATTTTTTACTATCAGATATATTTTGATTAGTTTTTAGAACTTGATAGAAAATTTGAATAAGGTTCTTTATAAATTTTTATTTTCAAAACAAAAGTGATTTAATGCTAAGAAATATAAACTAGTAGGTCATATTCTGAAGCGGAAACCAACACTTAAGATGAACATTTGGTGTTTTCATATAGAGCTGATGTGTGTGTATGTACCAACCATAAGAACACAAAAACGTTTTAAAAAACATTTTTTTGAAATTTTGTTACATTATGTTATATTGGAGTTTTTTCATTTCATATAAGAAAGTGAAATTAAGAAATAAAAAACAAAATACAACAACAAATTGTTTAGTGTTTTTAAGGCGTTATTTTCAAATCGATTGGGAACTTTTTCCTGGGGTAATATTTTATAATATATGTTGTGTGGACGAGGAAGAGATATAATTGATTCCTTACCTTCTATGCACGTGCCCTGCTCTACTTCAATGATTCTAGTAATCTAATAAACATAGACATTAGGGTGGTCCTTAAATTGGACGTAGTCTTGGATAGCCCTCATTCGATTAAAAAAATTTAAAAAACAATTTCCGAAATTTTTTCAGATTTTTATTTCACCCCCCTGGTCTCCCTATTTTTACTTTAAAGTTCTAATTCTGGTTAAAAGATTATTCTTATAAAATGCAAAAATAAATCTGAATGTATAGATTAGACTCAGACGAGAAAAAAATTGTATCGAAGGGGAGGTTATTTTCTAGAAATTTCTCCAAAAAGAGAAAAAAATATTAAAAAAAAAAACGGGAGCACTTATAATGCCACGCGTTAGCTTTTTTTAAAGCCTTAGATTTCATTCTATAATATGGTTCCTAAATAAAGTTTTTATTTTAAATAGTTGTTGAAAAAATAATTTTTATCTTGGTTTTTAATTTTTAAGTTTGAAAACTATTTTCTCAAAAACTATTTGAAATAAAATCTTTATTTAGGAAGCATAGTATAGAATGGAATCGTGGCTTTAAAAAAATCTAAGGCGTGGTATTGTTAGTGTTCCCGTTTTTTTTTTTTTAAATAATTTTTTCTCTGTTTTGATCGAAATTTTGAGAAAATTATACCTCCCGCCTAAACGGGGGAAAATAGACCCCCCTCCTATACTGTTTTTTTTGCTCACATTTTTTTTTTGCGTTTTATAAGAATCACCCTGATCTCGTAGATAGTACCTTAAAGTGAAAATAGGGGCACCAGGGAGGTAAAATAAAAATCTGAAAAAAATTAGGAAATTTTTGTTTTCTATGTAGAACCATTTAATGCCTATCCATCTCAGAATTTCAAAAAAACCCAATATAAGGACCACCCTAATAAACATAAGCAGTCTGTTACGCTTCATAAGAAGCTCCAAATGGTTCACCGAGTAAGAAATAAGGTTTCCTAGATTCATGTGTTGACACAATGGACCAACTCATGTCTAAACGTGTAAGTCTTCACGACTGACAGCCTCACCTAACTAATTTTTTTTAATACATTTTTGAATAAGCCCTAACATTTTTTTTTAATTAGAAACCCTACCCCTTGACCGGCCTTGACTATAAACATAGTCAAGCAATATACAATTTGTTTCATTAAACACTTTCTAATTAAAAAAAAAAATTATTATGAATTATTTTGTTTCCAATTGTTTTTGAAAAGCATTTAAATTGTTTGACCCTTTTTCGTGAACATGTTCCACAATGTGTTCTGTGTCTAGGGCCGGCCCGAGTTAAATTAGCACCCTAGGCAAGCTTCATCAATAGCACCCCCAAATTGCGGTTATAAGTGGTAAAAGTAATTTTCTCACTACCCAAGGTGTAGACTTTGCAATGTGTTTTTCAACAAAGATAAATAGGATTTTTATTAAAAACAAGGAAATTCAATATCTATCACAAAAATAATAGTAATTTAAGCAATACAAAAATAATATTGTAAACTAAAGTCTAAAAGAAAAATTAAAAATTGGGTTGGTACTGGTTATGAGGTAGTGGCTTTTTTAACGCTTGCTCAAGGTGCCAATTGGGTTTAGCGCCCTGCGCATTTGCACCGCTTCCATGTATAGCTTGTCCGGCCCTGTCTCTGTATATTTATAATTATATTTTGTATCTACTAAATATACCTACGTATGTATATAATAGTTTGAGACACACAAAAAAAAAAGATAATAAAACTAAAGTCCTAAGTTATGTACCTACGTTAAATGAAAAACAAAATCAAACTTAAACAGGAAAAACTTAATGAGAGAGGAGAAAGTAATAAAAAAAAAAAAAAATTAATTCCCAAGCACCCACTTTCTCTTTTCCGCAAAAGTTTTAATTAAAATATTTTCACCAATATACACCTAATGCCAACGAATAGGAGGAGGAGTGGCTACAGCAACAGCAACATCAGCAGCAGCAGCTCTCCATAGTCTCCACTCGATCTCAACCCAAAAAGGATGAAAAGGTTGTTTTGGTCTTATGGAATATTATAAAGAGAAGACGACGACGACGACGGTGAAGATATTGAATAGAAAGGAAAAGAATAAGTTGAATGGCTTAGTCCTTATTATAGTTTACCAAGAGGATAATATCAAGGACATAATGCGCTATTAATAGTGATGTTGTGTGTTTTTTTTTTTTGTTTCTTTTATTTTAAGTTGAAAGGAATGAATTAGTGGATGATAGTTTGAAGAGGCTGTGAAAAGATTTTTTTTTTGTTTTAATTACGAAACCAAAAGTTTTTTTTTTTTGTACGGAGGTACCTTACCTATAGAAAATTCAGTTTTGTTGGCGCGGATAATAAATGAGAAATTAATTAATAATTTCTTAACATAAAACTATTTCTATGTATGTGTGTAAGTTGTATGGACTCAACTATAGTGTAGAGGTGAGGTTGTAGCTGATGATGACCATGAGCAGAAAGAGTGTTTTTTTTTTTTTTAATTAACCATTTGAATATGAGTGAGGAATATTGATTAGTTTTTACGCATGACGTCTTCTGTAAAGTTTGACAGCTAAGTTCACATCATACATCTATGTCCAGTCATTGTAACTTTTTGTACAAAATTCTAAAACACTTATGGACATAACACGCTCCGTAACACTGCATGATAACACGACCTGTATTTTTTAATTAATTTCTTACATAATTGGCTACAAGCAAAAACACAGGTTCTTCAGTACTAAAACATAATTTTATAATTTTGTTAAAATTCCCTAGCGGAAATATTTTAATTAAACTAAATTTGACCTCAACTTGGAGAAAAAAAAGGACATCAAAAATGATAAAGTAGGTATAGGTACACAGGACAGAGGATACGTTTTAATGAATATTAATAAATTAAACGCTGTTATCTTCCTTGGTTCCTCTCTTTCTCTCTCTCTCTCTCTCCTTCTCTCCCTTAATATAGAGGAGTCAACCATATTCTCGAATAGAGGTACGTTTATACCCATATAATGTTGTTTGTTGGAAGACAAGTTATTAATTTAATATTTTCGTTAAGACTAAGAATAATGACAAGCTAACCATCCAAGAGCCGCCTTCAGGTTCATTTCACCTTAGGTAGCCAGGTACAGGGTAATACATGCATTGTTTGGTTGGTTGTATTGCAAAGTGTATTGTTACGTTTTATGGATTTTGTCCCTGCCACAAAATAAGAGAGGCATTGCAAGCATATACCACCTTTTCCCATATACACAAGCCTACAATAAGGCGATACCATATACATATCTATACTTAACTTCGAATATGGGTGACAGGAAGAATTTCGTTAAGAAATATGAAACGAAAAAGAGCAATATAATGATGGTAGTAGGTAGAGGTACATGTTGTACAATCATGGGCAAAGGACTGTAATAATCGAGTATTGAAGCTGTTCCAGCGCAATTCTTTGTCATCATATACCAACATTCAACGGATGTGGGAGCAGAGGTACCTACACTTCCACTTCCATTATCATCAAACACCCAACTTCTTCCTCCTGTTACCATCCCGCTCCATCTCTCCACATCATCATCATCATCATCATCTGCCTTTCCATAGAAGTATTATTTTAGAAATGAAAATTTTAATTAAATTTCGTGATGAAATTTATTACCAAGCTTCTCTACCTGCCGCTTTAGATGGTATAGTATCTCCTGGGGAATGAGTTAATATGAGATACCTACTGATGCTCCTAGACAATGACGGAAAGATATTTAATTAAAAATTAACAGAAGAGTACAAAAAAAAAAAATATCAGTCAAGGCCAATATGTGAAATTGTGCCTTATTTCATTTAGACAAATGCATTAGCTTGAATTATTGAATTGAATTAAAATTTGAGTAAAAGGAAAGGTTTTTTATTAGGAAAACTAAATTATATTGGTATCGTTCATGGTTTGTATTTTATTTGACCTTTAGTTTAATATTTTCCTTTCTTTATTTTTATTCTTCTCTTTCATTTTATTTTCTTTTATTTTATTTAATTATTTTTTATTTTTAAAGATTTTGTTTCTTTTTTTTTTAGTTTTATATAAAAAAAAATGAATTTTGAAATATGTCGTACCGATGGTGGAGAGCCTCCGTTTTGATTGTGATATGTTGATGGAATTGAACCTCGAACATCTTGGCATGTAATATAGGAAACATCCAGCTAACTATAGGAACCAAATTGGTTAAAGAAGTTTTCTCTTGTTGATGACCAAGTTTATATTGGATGGAAGCGCTGTACAGTAAGTTGTGAATTCATTTGAAAGTGAAAATACTGCGAGCAACTTTCAAGAAGATCTCAAGAGTATCCACGCAAGTGAACCCAGATCCCATAGAGCTAGAGACGTTGATAAAAATCAACTTTTCTCGCTCGTATATTGAATGAAAGAAAAATAGTACTGTAACAGGAGCATTCCATTGTTACGTGTGGGACATTTGTACGACAGACCCATGGGAAACGGTTAGCTGGATTGAAAACTGTTTAAATGATCTTAAATATTTTTTCTTTAAAAGATACATTAAATGGTATTTACGCTATAAAATAATATTTTTTTTAAACAAATTTGCAAGTATTCTGGCGCAATCTCAATTTTGCTGAGCATTACGTGTGGGACATTAAAACTACCATTGTTTTAAATTTCTGTTGTTAACTCACAAGTTCAGAAAAAATCTGAAGTTTGGAAATGCACTTAAGAACTTTAATTATTTTCTTAAAGACTAAAAAGTTTAGAAACTACGAGATAAATAATAATTAAAATCAATTAAGTTGCCCGTTACTTGCGGGACAAATTTGTTACGTGTGGGACACAAAATAAATAAATAAATTTGGTGGCACAACTGCTCATTTAGAACCAGGACCTAGTGACTTACAACTCTCAACCAATCCTGTGTGCGTGTTGTTGACAAGAATAGAGGTGACCTACAATTTTTTGCCGAGTCCGAACAGCTTGATGAGAAGCACTTTCTCATGACAAGTATACTCTTGGAGGATTTGTCAGTTCTTTGCGAGAGGCAGTATCTCGAAAAGAACAATATTTAACTAACAATTCAAATTTGCTTTTAACGGGTTTTTGAGCTAAAAATAACCTAAAAATAACTGAGGAAAAGAAATGCAAGCTCTTTTTATCATTTAAGGTGATAAACTTACGCGTTACGTGTGCGACAACTTTTGAAGTTGGATTTCACAAAATGTATTCAATGTTAATTTAAATTTCCATCGGATTTAAATTACAGTAGATGAACTCTGTTTACCAATATGTCATATATTTCTAAATCTTTTTTTAAAATGAGAGTAAGCCAAGAAAATATACACTAAGCGTTACGTGTGGGACAAGTAAAATTTTTTTAATTATCTTCAAATCATAAAACATAAACATATCGGAACAACAAATTGAATTATTGTCCATATTGAAAAAAAAATCTGATGCGAAATTGAATATGGAAACAGCTGGGGCTTATTAAGCTACCAAGGGTTATTTTTGTAACAACTTGCCGAGTCCGAACGGCCAGATGAGAAGAAGTATACTCTTGTAGGATTTGTCAGTTCCTTGCAAGAGGCATTACCTCGGGAAAACATTTCCATTTTTTAGGTTTCAGTGGCTGAGAATCGAACCCAGACCTTCGGCATGACAGTCAGGTAAAAGATAAGAGTTCGAAATGTTTTGCTTACATACTTAACTTGCGGGCGAAAAGGGGGGATGGGGGGCAAAAACGATTTTTTTTTTTATAGATTTCTGGCAAAAACAGACCATCGAAAAAAGTTCAGTTACAATCAAAAGATAACAACTATTACTTGGATTATTTTTTCACATAACCTCAAAAATATTCGAAAAAATACCTAAAACTAATTTTTGGTTTTTACTTTCGACTAAAATAAATTCATTTTGATGTAATTTAGTGAAAACGTAAGTTTTTTCTTCCAAGCAGGCTGTACATTTTTGAAACAAACGTGCAAACGAAAAAGTGGCGAGGTAAACGCTGAGCAAAAATTTTTAAATTAAACAAATCTTTGATAGTTTTGTGACAGTAACTATTTATTGCAAGGAAATGTCTGAAAAAAAAAATTGTGACCAACAATTTCAAAAGATATTTTAACCTTAAAAATTGAACAATAATTTTAACTCTGTCCAAAATGGTCGCCGAGAAAATTGCATTTATGTGTTTCAATTGAACACACTTTTAAGAAATGGCAGACAACGCAACATTTTTCCTACCAGCCAGACTGCCCTTAGGCAAATCAAAGGAGGAAAAAAGCCAGCCGCAAAACTTCTTTTTCGATGTTCTGCTAGGCTATTGATTACGAGTATTTCATTTAAAAAGGAACTAAGACGTTCATGGCTTTTAAAAGTAAAAAACAATAAATGGGTCATTGAAGATGGGAAAACCGCTGAGTGCTATTAAATTAGAGGGTGCATTAGGAGAGTGGGGTGTAAAAGCATCTTTTATGGCTTTTGCATATAACTCGAAAACCAAGCAAACTTTTGAGATTATGTTGAAAGAATTTTTCGGAGACAATCAAATTAACCATCAAAGTGAATAGTTAAAAAAAAAAAATAAAAAATTTAGTTACCTAATTAAAAAAAAAAAAACAAATCATTGTAAAAAAAATGTTTAAAATCACATTTTTTGTTTTTTTTTTTTTACTTATTTGCCTATTACTCTTTTCCCTGAAGAGATAGGTGTAGACATTATCTTATACAAACGAATGAAGATTGATTTTTCATTTAAGTGATATAAATATTCAGACAAGTTTTTGGACGAGAAACGCTCAAACTAAGCTGATTTCAAGATTTTAAAGTAAAATATATGGCATTTATGGCTATTTTGAGAAACTTGTTAGATGATTCGCTCAAACTGGATGTATGTTTTATTCTTGACCATTGACATCAATTAAAAGACACCTAAATCGTTTACATGGAGCAATGTATCTTCGTGATTTTTCACATTTTTTTGCAATGGTTTTTTTTTTTAAATAAGTAACCTTATTTTTTTTAGTTTTTTAATTTCGATAGTAACTTTTACTGTCATAATTTTTTTTCTTCAAAATTTGCTTCGTTCTCGAGTTATATGCAAAAAACCGAAAAGGGTGCCCTAGCACTCCACATTCCAAAATACATCCTCTAATTTAATAGCACAAAATGGTTTTCTTATCTTCAATGATCCATTTATTAATTTTTACGAAATAAAAAATATGTTTCAGATTTCTTACTGCTCGTTTTTTTTTAGGAAGAAATCATTAGGCTATCCTGTACTAAAAAGTGTTTTTTTTAGACGTGTGGTTTTGAAGAAGAAATAAAACGCATATAATTTAATATTATGGCCAAGCATTTAGCTTTGTTATAAAGATAATTGCTTGCCATTATGTTTTAAAAATGATTTCCAGCCGAGAGGCCCAATTTTCGACCACTTCTTGCGCCCATTGGGGCCGTATTTCAGCAATAACGCCCAGACGTCAATAGTCTCAGGCTTACCTGCGTAGACGAGCGACTCCACATAACCCCCAAAAAATACCCAGTGGTGTTAAATCGCACGATCTTGGAGACCAGCCACATGCCCACCATGTAAGATATTGCGCTCACAAAAACTTCTTTCTATAAATTGATTGTTTCGTTGGCTGTCGCAAACCGAACCATTAGTTTGGTAATAAATGACTTGACTTGCAAACGTCGTTCAGGAATAAATCTATTAATTATGAAATGGCAAAACAAACTGAGCATAACTCAAGTGACAGCTGCCAAAAAGACCAACTCTGAAAAAAGAATTGCCAGATTGAAAACCACACGTCTAAAAAAAAAACACCCTTTATATAAGAAATTGGTAAAAATGACAATTTTAAGGTAACAAAAAATATTTGAATTTATTTATTTATCTTTGCACAGTTCTATAAAATAAATTTTTATTTACATTGTTTATATTTTCTTATTGTTTTTTTATATTTAAAACATTTTCTTTAATGTTTTTTTTTTTTTATTTTTAAATTTTAGTTTTGGTTGGTATTTGTTTTTTTTGTTGCCTCCTCCAAATAGCTGTAAATTCTAAAAATTGTATTTTAAAGTAAGGCTAGGAACGCACCTGCGATTTTCCGTCGTGCGATCATTCTGTCGCAAAAAATAGAACACATGAGATTAAATGAGAGTGAACGCACAATCATTTTTAGTCGCTAAGACAGAAAATTGCAAGTGCGGTCCTAGCCTAAGAATGGTTTTCGGTTGAATCCTGAACTGTTAAAAGAACATAAGTGTGAAAAAATAAAAAAAAAAAAACGAATACAATACAAATTATGATTTTTTTTTTAAATAAATACAAAAAATATAAAACTGAACTGTACAAGTTGATAAATAAATAAAAATAAACATTTCATCAAAATCTTATACTACTGGCAATTTTTGCCTAAAAATCGTTAAAACAAATGAGGTTTTTTTATTTTGTTTTGAATACTGAACGACCTTTATTCAAGTTCCAATCATAAAATTTGTAAAAATAAATTGGGTATGCTTAATTGGCCTAAAACAACTCTTAACTTTCTTTGCTCATGGACTGCCATGAGTAGGTATCGTGGTTTTATATTTTAATTTATTAGACTAAAATTTGTTTCTTAGCCATAGGTACATCACTTATGAGGTTTAAGAAACAAATTTTAAGGGCCCATAAGTGTCTTCTTACTTTGTTTATAGAAATATAAACATGTATGTAGGTATGATCTGTTCCTAAAATAAAAAAGTCTTTCTTGTGTAAATCTAAAGGTGTTATTATAAGAAGTAACTTAAAATACAGTAGATATAAGCTTACCACACATTCTCATTTACTAAATTATTAAAAGAAAAACCAGCACGCATTGACGCATTTCCTTTTTATTATTATTAATGAAAAGTAAACTTTTGTATACAAATGTTTGGTACCTTACCTGCCTACAGAAAAACCTACTTAACTTAAATATTATGTAGGTATAGACGCAGAGAAAAACTAAAAAACATCCCTGTTGGATGGATGATGAGGATGAGAAATGAGGTTGGGTATATGATAGCGGTTTTTTGTTTATTTGCGTATATGCCTCACAATAATACATATAAACTTCCCATCAGCTTCTTGCCATCAAGCTCTTCCGTCATTATATTTTATATTTGTGCTTATAAACTTACGTACGCTTACGTTTCCGGTGTAATGTGTATCCACATTAGCGTAATTGGACTTCATTTAAAATGAAAATGCTGCCTAATTAGCGAAAGTGGCAAGGTATCCTGCCATGTTTCAAACATAATATATATAAAGCCCTTCGTCACTGATGGTAACTGAGTGACTGGTGGCAGATTATAGAGTCGGTATATATATAATCACAGCCAGAATCACATAGAGAAGTACACTTTCAATCAATTTTATTAAGCTAGAATTTGTTTTCCATAAAATTTTTCACGATGTTTTCTTTTTATATTTTTCACTGATTTGAAACAGTAAAATGATTAACTTCAGTTTTCCTGAATTCGGTGTAAAAGTTTCAATTTTAGCATGAATGAAAAGAATACAAGTAAATTTTTTACTTTGCCTTTTTTAAATATTTGCAGAAATGTAGAACATTAGTCTAATTAGTAGATCTGGACTGTATACATAAAAAAAACAGTACATTTAAAATCCTAGATGATGATGATGTGGGGTGTAATTATAGACACATATACATACAAACATATCTGTGTTTGTAAATGGAATGTGCATTCGACATGAGTTAGGTATACCTTATAGTAGTACCCGTACCCGTCCCGAAATGCAAGAAATTAAAAAGTTCATTCCGTTTCCGCTCATCTTTCTTACCACACCTCATAAACTCCTAACACTCAGGTACTTCTGTGTCTCTGTGGATTTTTTCCTATGATGATGTCCTATTTTACAAGGATTTACTTTTAATTTCCACTTTTGCTAATTTTGTGCAATTTTATGTAATACCCTCTTGTTGAGCTAATGGCAGAGTGTGCTGAAAAATGAAAAATGCTATAACCATCTCGAGAGTCTTGATTGAGGTTATATTAATTAAAAATGCTTGTGTTTATGTTTATTTATAAAATATAAGAGAGAGAGAGAGTAAATTTGATGTTTTAAGTATATTAGTTGTAAGGACGAGACTCTACCTTAAGTTAATGATGAATGCAAAGATGTTTTGGATTTTTTTTTGTATTTATTTGTTAAAAGCATGCTGGAGGGTTATTTATGATAATTAAGATAATCCAGAAAAAAAATAATTAAACTACGAATCCATTTTAATCATACAAATTTAAAATGTTTCTATTTACCTATCTGAAAGGACCAACCATATACTAGAGGTTGTTTTTTTTAGACGTGTGGTTTTAAGACTGGCAATACTTTTTTTTGGAGTTGGCCTTTTTGACAGCTATCACTTAATTTTTGTTCAGTTTGGTTTGCCATTTCATAATGAATAGACTTACTCCTAAACAACTTTTGCAAATCGTGCAAATTTTTTACCAAAATAATGGTTCGGTTCGTGCGACGCAACGCGAAACAATCAATTTATTGAAAGACATTTTTGGCGGAATATTCTCATCTAAGGTGTCAATTATATCAGGCCTATTTGCGTAGACAAGCAACTTCACATAACCCCACGATGATAATGCACTCACCAAAATTTGCGAAAATTGAACCATTATTTTGGTAGTAAATTTGCACGATTTGCAAAAGTTGTTCAGGAGTAAGTGTTATTCATTATGAAATGGTAAACTAAGGTGAGAATAAATCAAGTGATAACTGTCAAAAAGACTATAACTCCGAAGAATGTATTGCCAGATTTAAAACCACACATCTAAAAAAAATCACAAACATTAAATTTTTATTTTTTTTTATTGAGTAATGTTTGGGCAAGTAAGTTTTAGCTGGACCTATTTTTTTTTTAAATCACCACTTAATTACCCATTTTTTACTACACTTTTCGAATTTAACTTCGGATCGAAGTAATTTTGAATACAAAACACTGCCCCCCCCCCCAAATCAATTGCAATTTCATTGATGCTTTCAATATGTAGGTTTCCTTTTGAACATAATAAATGAAGTACATAAAAGTAAAAAAGAATTTTTTTCAATTTTGAAAGATGACATTTGTGAAAAACTCAATGAAGTTATTTTTTGAAATTCATTTTAGAAAACAATTTTTTCTAGCAAGTAGAGTAAATCAAAAAGTTGTTTATTTTATAATTGAGTTTTTACAATGGCCATCTTTCAAAATTGGTTAAAAAAAAAGTAAAAAGAAAAATACCAGCAACAAAATGAAAATTAAAAATTTTAAGAATTCAAAAAATATATTTCATGCGGTGGCTATGGTTAAAATTGTTAAAGGGTGGTCTATTATTTTCCAAAAAATGATTGACAGCACTAATAAAATTTTGTGGGGAAATTCATTTTTCAATATCCATTTTTTTGAGAAGTGTGGTTGGCCAACAAAAGTTAAAGAGTGATCAAAAATGTTTATTTAAATGATCATTTTTAAAACATTTTTTTTTTTTTTTTTATTGGACACTTTTGCTGGCCAAGTTAACATTGCACGGGAAAATTTTTCGAAGAGACAATGTTAAAATTTAATATTTTTGTGATTGAAAAAAAATCGCAGTTTTTAGCTTTTTTTTAATTGGCCTTATCTTTGATAAAAAATGGTTGTTTCAGATTAGTAGAAGAAACTATTTGAAAAACTCATAGTCTCTTATTTTGGGATCTTAATCCTCATTGACCATTCCTTATGAATATAGTGAAAAAATTCGAAATGTATATGGTTCTTTTTTTCTAGTGCACAGGCTTGAAAAAAACTGCCAAAAATTTTTCCTGATATAAAAAAGTGTAAGCGCCCCTACCTGCCTCCTATGCGTACGCCCTTGTTTAAGCATTGATTAAAAATCTTCAAGGACTCCACCAATTTTGAAGACAAACAATTGCTCAATTAGATGGCTATTTCTTTGTGAATACCCCATTGTATGAGGTGCCAAAAGATTCCAGAGACTTTTTTCACTTAACTTAATTTTTTAAACTTAAACAAAAATAATTTACAAATATTCTAAAGAGTGTTAAAAACCTTTATGGACCAAGAGCCCATAGCAGATTTCGGGTGTGAGTGAAAGCAGAAAAAGATGTAATTAAGGCGTCCAAAGCTTTGGTAAAGTCTATTAAGAAAAACAAAGTCATGTAGTCCTCAACTAGAGCCTTAGTGACCAAACAGTGGATGAAAAAAAAAATATGTATGTTACTTCGAGGGTAATCGTGTTAGACAAAAATGGTTTTCACCCACTCTAGAAAAGCTCCTCAGGGTCTCTAATTCTATTAGGTTTTAAATTTAAAAAAAATCGAAAGTAATATTTTCGAAATTTTTACCTTTAAAAAACATTTTAAATTAAATAAATTTTTTTCGAAATCCAAAAAAATATATGTTTTTCAAAATTTTGTTACACTTTCCTTTTTAAATTTTTTTGTAAGCTTTTGCATGAAAAAAATTATAGTTTTATTGGAGGTCACATTTTCAAGAAATTCGAAAACCAAAAATGTGAGGTACAATAACTTGATTTTTCATCTTTAAGTTTCTGAGAGAGTGGTCACACTGGCGCCTTTTCAATATATGATTAGTATAACTCAGAAACTAAGCCCAAATAAGCCAATTATGAACTTGAAACTATTTGTTCAAAATTACATTTTTTATTGAAATGAATGGTAAAAAATAATTACCAAAAAAAGTTTAAAAAAACTTTGTTTGATTTAAAAATAATCATAGATTTTTATTGTATTTGATGAATTGCGAATAACTTAGTTTGAAACAAAGAAACACCCAAGACAGACCCAGAAAAAAGGAAGAAGAGGCTTAAGAATATAATATGACACGTTCAAAAAGTCATTATAATTAAAAAGATACTAGTATATTGATACCCATTCAAACTACATTAATTTTCGCTTTTTGGACTGAATGACTTTTTTTAACCAAAAGCCTCTTTTTCGGTGGTGCAACATTTGTCTAGGGACCAGATATAGCGATCAGGAAAAACGTATCAGGAAAAAAAATTCAAAGTAAATTATTTACTATGTTTTCTACAGATTGAAACACAATGCTACACCAATCAAAGGCAAAACTCTCAATTGAACAATTATTTTTTCTAAAAATGTACTTCAACTATTTTTTTTTGATGCAAATTAATTTTCCTGATAGCTAGTGCGACAAATTTTGTCCATGTTTCTTTCTCCTCTTGGGGAATCACAATCTACATATGTTGAAAAAGAGACATGCGTTGTCCGCCACTTAAAAAATTTTGTCGGCTGGTATTGAAAGTAGGGCAATATTTTTTGTTTGACTTTAAAGATAAGAATTATAGAATTAAATATTGAACTTTTGAATACCATTTTTCTGACATCTTTTTTACATTAAAAATTATTGTCGAAAAACTGTCGAAATGTTTAAGTAAAAAAATGGCGTTTATGAGCGTTCCACAAAAAATGGTAATCAGATGTGAAATTTCCCAGATTAATTTTGTATTTTGCAAGTTGATTTTTTAAAAAAATAGCCCTTGGTTACTTAATAAGCCCCATATACATTTTCGCATCGGATTTTCTATTGATTTATGATTTGAAGTTAATTTTATCAAAAAGAGGGGTATTTTAAAATTCCGTTAGAAAATAAAACTGTCAAACAAATCTTTATTATTATTTTAAGGTTTTAATGTAGGTATTTTGCCTATCCCACACGTAACGCTAGAAGTAAATTTTCTTAACTTACTCTTATTTTTAAAAAGTTTCAGAAATATAAAATATATTTGTATATAGCGTTTATCTACTGTAATTAAAATTGGAAGGAAATTTATATTTACATTGGATAGATTTTGTGAAATTCAACTTCAAAAGTTGTCCCACACGTAACGCTTGATAATTTTAAGTCATAAAAATGTCTCGATTTAATTCTTTTCAGTTATTTCTTGGTCATTTTAAGCAAAAAAAAAACTTGTTAACAGCGAATTGTAGTTGTTGAATAAATATTGTTCACCTTATATAATATCTTAGTAAACCCACCTTACACTTGGCAGTAAAAATGGACATGTCGTTTTGTACCTTGTATTTTGTTACAAATAGGGTACATATTTATTAGGATCAAACATTTATATATTTATGGAAACATTATACACTTCTTTTAGTGTTCTCTTCAAATAGGTACCTTTTCAGGCGAAAACATAATGGTCGTTTGAGGAAAAAACCTAATACCTTATTACTTACACATTTTTTTATATTTTACCCAAAAAATTGATTTTAAGGAAAAAATACTACTCAATTAATAACGTTTAGAACTACTTGAAAACAAAGCACTTCGTACCTGTCCCGAACTTATCAAATTTGTCTGGCACATAGTGGAGTACTTAATTGAATTTAATTATTATTTATTTCGTAGTTTCTTGATTTTTTAATTTGGTCATAATTTAGAGTCGTCTTTAAGCAAATCATCCATGTTCTTAAAGGCATTTGCAGCTTTAGGCTTTGCTAAGCATGTGCGTTAATAACACAAGTTTAAAACAATGCTAGTTCTCGTATGAATGTACTAAACGTGGCAAATGGAATGCTCCTTTAGAGTTTATGTACACATATAATTTTTTGTTCGAACTTTGTGAATTTAAGCTCTCCAAACGGTAATCTTTACAAAATAAAATAAAATTCAACAAAGTATTTTTGTAGAAATAAAATGTTAATTTCTGCCAAAAGGTTGAACGAACCTTTGACAATTAACATATATATTAAAATTAGTATCAAAATCGTTTTTCAAAACTATGAACATATGGAGTAAACCGACCTTGGTCTTTAGACATGAGCTGCTGGTATGATTAATTAATTACACACTACCTGGATTATTTTTCGGTCTTGGTGCAACTGAAAGGTATAAGTGAGGTGAGTTGAACCTCATTTAAAGTTTGTTCAAGTGGACTCGATTCAAGTAGGTATGACCTTTTGTTGTTTCGGTGCAATTTCCCTTTAAAATTGATAATAAGTCCATATTTTGCCATTCAATTTATTTTTATATTGGTTTGGTTTAATTGTCTACATATCTGATATCATTGGAAAAATTCCATTTTTAAAATTCATAGCTTTATTGATACCAAAAAAATACCCAAAGTAGCATAAATCGGCTTTATAATGTATAGTCCAGTAAAATTTGCTTTTTATGTCTACAGAAAATACTATGTTCAATTTTTTCTCAGTTTTGTAAAAACTGCATCTGGTAGAGTCTAAATCCACACAGTTTGGCCAAAAAACTTCATGTACTGTCCGCCATTTTGAAAAAGGTATTGGAAAGAGTTAAATGTGATTTTCTCGTGTCATATTGGACGTAGAGTGATATTATTTTTTTAGTTTTGTAGGTTAAAATATTTTATAAAACTTTTGCCTACAAAATTTTTTGACACCTCTTTCCAATAAAAAGTTACTGTCGAAAAATTGTCAAAATATGGTTTATCACACCTCTTGTTCATCTGAACTAAAAAATACCAAAATACTTTTTGTGAGAAACAGATTTCTGCAGTTAAAAACTATTTAAGAATTTTTTAGTTCAGGTGAACAAGAGATGTGATAAACCAAAAGAAAACTTTCTTTATCTCAAATTTTGACAGTTCTCTACAGTAATTTTTGATTGGAAAAAGGTGTCAAAAATTTGGTAGGATAAAGATTTATAAAATATTTTGAAAAAAAAATTAAAAAATTGATGTCACTTTACCTCCAATATGTCACGAGAAAATTACATTCAGCTCTTTTTAGTGCCTTTTTCAAAATGAAGGACGGAAGGAAGGAAAAAATTTAATTTAAATTTAAACTTGAACAAACCTTAAATGAGGTCTTACTCAGCTCATTTAGACCTTCCAGTTGCATCAATACCGAAAAATGCAGCACGGAAAAAAATATTTAGATTTAATTAATTTTTACAAATTAAACTTATAATACAATAAGTACAAATTCAAGAGACCTAGGAATAGAAGAACTTCAAAAATAATGCTTTCAAAGAACACATTAATAATAACTGTATGAAATCAGAAAATGTTATTATTAAAAGTGAATAATAAGACTGCTTGTGTTCGTATCCATCTGGATCCCTCCAGATTTCTTTGCGGAAATAAAAAAAAACTGAACGATAGAATTTAATAGGCTGTGATATGTGATTGTAAATATTATAGGTATGTACATAAATGTACATATGTATGTTTATTTAAGAATAGATATGAAGCCTTTTGTTTAAGTGCTCATAAATTTTGTAATATGCTCATAAATACTGTTTTCTATACGGATTGCTTTCATTATCCTATTAGACCCATGCGTATTGTGTATACGTACTCGGTACTTATATCAATTTAACGCTAATGAACCTCTATCTTAAGGGATTTGGTTTTTGCTTTTATTTTATTTTTATTCATGAAAAAAAAAATCTTAAAAAATGTACAAAATATCATATAGGTTAGGTACACATCCGATGATAATAATGATGACGATGATGATGTCAGAAAGAAGATATGTGTAAAAAGACATTACTCTAACTATAGTTATAAACACCACCACCACCACTCAATATGCATTTACTGAAAGCTCACTCACAAAAAAATCCTTTTAAGATATAAATTATTCACAGAGGTAAAATGCTATCCACGCAAAAATGAAATGGCCAACTGACGGCAGTGGCAATATATATAAATATATGTATATGTACATACAAATACAACATTCAACACAACACATATCCTATATTGCCTCCCCATGTCCGCGTCCCCTTAAGAGGTTTTGATTTAAAATTCTAAAAGGCGGCCGTTGAGTATAGAGTAGTATATGTAGTAGGCTTTTTTTTCATTTTTATAATACAAAGGTGATTATGTATTCACATCTATAGCTATATATATATGGTACTTAATTGCTCTCATTATTTTATAAAACAGATTTTTTTTTATAGAAAGAAAAATCTAATATGATTGATAACACTGCACTGATGGTTGGGAAGTAGGGGTTGATTTAAATTTGAAATGTAAAAGCTTTTTTTCTCAAACACATGTTCAATTGATTAAATATTCTGAATCCAAGGTTTTCTAATAGAAATTTTCAAGTTTTTTTTTTACAGTTTTTGAAAAAAAGGATCCGAGGCGATATATTTTGAAATATACTTTCCTTTACGTTATTTTTAACTTCTTGAAATTTAATTAAATGTATCTTGAAACCATGTTAATCTATACAAAAATTTTGTTTCCATTTTTGGCCATTAGTTTTAAAATTTTGATCAAAAATCTAATTTGAAACAATATGAACAAAATTTAATGGGGCAGAGGTTAAATCATTGATTTCGATAGAAAAAAGACCAGAGTTTGCCAAAACCCCGTATTAAAAATTACAAGTACGTTGGTGTAAGTTGGTAATGGAATTCATGAGAGCCAGGATGCAAATGCACTTCATTTGCTCCCTTTACTGCTTTTGTTGGTTAGATACTTTTCTTGCTTGAAATTAAATAAAAATGAAATTTTCATTTTTTTGGTTTGAAATTAAACATTTTTTTTTTTTTAATTTTATTTGAAAAATGTGCTTTTATTTCATTTCAAGTCAAAAAAGTGTCTAACCAACGCAAAACTGTGAAAAGACTTTGCGAGAATTATTGGTTTATTTTCATTTTGATAACGACTTCCCAATTTATAGAAACAATACAACTCGTTCCTTAAATGGGAAACCTCACCAAGTTTGAAAACTTGTCTGAATCAATTTGAAAATTTAAAAAAATATTTGTCCACAAATCTACATATCAATGCAAGTCAAACACTCAAAATTTTCAAAGAAAACAAAGATTTAACGAAGTCAACAAAAGCCGCATTTTAATACTTTGTCTTTTGCAATACAGCAATAACGGTACTAAAAAATATTATTTGCAAACAAAAAACATAAAGCTGTAGAAGGCTATTTGTTTCAACTCAATACGACTACATCATCCTAAAGTTACAGCTCTTTAAAAAACACTTTAAGAAAATGAAAATTATCTCCTAGAATCTGTAAAATACAAGTATGGTTCTTTCTTGAATTTTTCATTCGAGAACTATTGAAGATCTGTTGACGAACGAAAGAAGTTTCAAAAAGCCAAAGTTATGCATCAAGATAACGAAGGTACTTTTGACCGAAAACTTGCTTGGCACTATTTTTTTTTTTCAAATCCAGGGAGGTCTAATTAGCTTTTAGCTAACATAATGTTCGGGGTTGTAAGAGCAAGTTTGCTGATTTTGGCAATTATTTTAAATTTTGAAAATATTAGATGGCAACCCTTAAACTGCGAATAAATTGAAATTTTTCTATAATTTTTGATTTTAATGGTAAAGAATGAATCATACATCCAGTTTGAGTGCATCATCTCACAAGTTTATCAAAATAGCCAGAAATGCCATATATTTTGTTTTAAATTTTTAAATCAGCTTGGTTTGAGCGACCGTTTTTCGGTCAATTTTTGCAACTCTTTGCAACTCTTTCTGAATATGAAGAAAATTTAAATATCTTCTTTTATATGGAACAATGCGTGTGCCTGGTATCTGCAGGTAAGAAAATAATATGAAAATAAATAAAAAAAAACATAAATGTGATTTTTCACACATTTGTTTGCAATAATTTTTTTTTAAATTTAGGTAACAAAGAATATGGAATAAAAACGTAAATAATAGAAAATTTATAATTTTTGTTTATGTGAATATTAATTCATTTAAAAGTTTTTATGACCTTTAGTCCAAAATGCATTGTTGTACCTGGGCGAAACGCATTTTGGACTAAAGGTCATAAAATCTTAAATTTTTTTTTTTTAACTATCCATTTCTATTGTTAAAGATTTTCAACATTAACTCAAAATTTTGCTTTTTTTTCGAGTAACATGCGAAAACCCGAAAAGGGTGCTTTTGCACCCCGCCTCCATAATGCACCCTTTATAAACGTCTCTGTTCGTCTGAACGTCTTTGTTCCCTTTTTAAATGGCATTATCAATAGCTTATAAGAAAGGAGTTACGAGCTATAAATTAATTACCAGTCACACTTTTCATAATCTCACAATTACAAATTCTCACTTTAAGCAACCTTAAAATTCGAAAAATAGGATCTCTCAAAATTTAATTGCATTGAGACAAATAAATTTCCTTCATAAAAATTAGCAAATTAAAACCTTGCGTGCAATGCAATTAAGTTATGAGAAATTTTCAAACTTTAAAAAAAAAAAATCAAGTACATACCTTGCCTTCCAATTTTTAAATCATATCTTTCATAACAATTACTATTGCTTATATACATTAGTGTGGTCCCTAAATTAGACATAGTCTTGGATAGCCCTCAATCGATGCAAAACATTGAAAAACAATTTCCCAATTTTTTTGTTCAGATTTTTCACTTTAAGTTACTAATTATGGGGTAAGGATCATTCTTATACCACACAAAAAAAATGTAAAGACTAGATTTAGACGAGAAAAAAATTCTATTTGGTGGAGGGTGTATTTCCCCACGTTCAGATGGGAGGTGTAATTTTCTAGAAATTTAGCTCAAAACAGAAAAAAAATGTTTTTAAAAAAACGGGAACATTTACAATGTCACACTATAACTTTATAAGTTATTCGCCGTTTTGGTGAATTTTTGTAGAAAAAAAAAATAATGTGACATGAGTAATAATAAGCGAATAACTTTTTTCACACAATGTTTGAAAAAAGCTTCTATAGTGACTATTGTAGCACTTGAAAATACCCTCCCAATGACGTTATGTCTCGTTGTTATTGGTTCCTAGATCACCTTCCACACATTTTTTCCTATTTGAGAAAAAATTATCTCGAGAAATAATTAAACCGCAAATTGGCATTATAAACGCATTTTTTTTTTCAAAATATTGGATTCTTATATTTCAAAAACGTTAAAAGGCTCACCCAAACTAACGCAAATGCGGAGCGGCGACGAATTTTTGTTGTTGTTTAGCGTTGTGTATTTTTGTCAAATTTTGTACTATTGTAAATGATTCGCTTCGAATCACTCCGCATTTGCGTTGGTTTGGAAGACCCTAAATGCTACAGAATTCAGCAAATCCAAATCCATTAGAAAAGTATAGGTATTTATCTTGGTTATGGATAAAGTCAAAAATTCAAATTTTGTCGCACAAAGTACATTTTTAGTTAGTATTTTCGAGTTGATTTTCGAAAACGGTAAATATGTGTGAATTTTCATCTAGTGCTAGGGTGCAACGTGCAAAAAGGTTAACGCTGGGAAAAAACTATTTCGATACAATTTACGAATGACAGTTTTCAAGCAATAATAGTCTAGGAAAATTAGACTTTCACTTCAAAAAATTCCGACAAAGCTGAATTTGGTGGAGAGATTTGTTTTTACGTCTAAGGAATTTCCTAAAAAGTTCTGCTAGTTTGGACAGGGGCTAGGCCTTATAAGAAGGGATTAAAAGTGGTAAAATTAAGTTTTTTTCTTAATTTCTCGAAAATTATCTGTTTTTTTGAAAAAATGTTAAAATACAAATTGTGGCTTATACACCTAATTCTACATAAGGAACACTAACGTCCTTTTTCAATACAATGAATAGATTTTGAGAAAATCATGCAAGAACTCCACGGTTGAGAAAATATTGTCAAAAAATTTATTAAACACTTCATCAATGGGCAATACTTTTTTATGATTTATGTTTGGTTATATCTCTCATTATAAAATAAGAGTTTTGGGGTGCTCAGGTAAGAAAAAGACCGCCATCTTTAAAAAGAGAGTGATATGGTTTTTATTCAAAGACTCAATTGAATTTCCATTTACTACAACATCTCGAAAAAATAACATTTAGACAATAAAATTATCTAAAAAATGAGCTATTGACGAACTCTGTAGGTTTATTAGCCTCAAAGTTATACCTTTTCACGGTAAAAAATTTACTTTTGTATCATTGTTACATTTACGTCACGAAATATTAGTCGCAAGCCTCAGACTCGGATTCAAAACACCCAAAAAAAAAAAGAAAATAAAGCAGGGAACAAATCAATACTACATGAAAAAAAAAAATCAAAACTGCGCACAAATTGACTTGACTACTCGTGTATTTCAATTGTTTTTGAAAACTAATAAAGAGAATATAGAAATTTCGTATCCAGTTGTCATGTCGTTTATTTTTTTTGAATGTTAAAAAAATCTTTTAGAAAATAAAAATAAAAGCCAAAAAAAAAGTTTTCGTTTTCGAGTTTCTTCAGGATTTTTATTTTTTACTGCAGAACGGAGATCTGAAAGTGATATTATTGTGAGATTCAAATTGCGAAATTTCGATATGTAAAAATTTTAATTGCGGTTTTACACTTAATGATAGATTTTTTGATGCAAGATGTAAATGCGAGTAAAATTTTTCTAATACGAGATTATGAAAAACAGGATTAACTTAACTTAACTTTAGAAAATAAAAAAAAATGCAAGATTTCATTATTCGAGATTTTAATTTTCGTCATTTCGTACCGCTTCCTGGGGACAAAAAACATTTTTTTTTTGTGAACTAAAATTCAATATAATCCCTTTTAAAAATCTGAGAAGGAGGATAGACCCTTGCGGTTCGTAATATTTTAATAATAATATTTTTACGCAATTAAAATAACAAATCAAATTTTCAAAATTATAGAAAAAGTGTAGCAGAGTTAAAAAGCTCTTTTCTTTTTCCTAATTTTTTTAACATACATAAATTTCAGGTCTAAAAAAATTTTGCCTTACAGAGTTTTTTTTTCTAATATTTGTAAGTGTATAGCAGTTATATGTTCTGTATGTTTGTTCTAGCAAAACATAACCACATCAACTGATTGAATAATAAACCTTCCATATCCCAAAATAGCTATTCTCAAAGTACACTCATACTTATGTTTCATTTATTACTACTTTACTTTGTGTGGTTGCTTCTATACAACTTTCACATTTTACTAATAATATATACTCTCTTCAGGCCTCAAAAGCTTGTTTCTATTTCAGTAAGTAGAAAATAAATTAACTGCACACAATATACACTTAGGTAGCACTAATGCCATTTACCCGTCCATTAGGTTAATAAAATTTCATTGTAAATGTCAGGCAGGCTGGCTGTCTGGCAGGCAGGCTGGAAGGCTAAAAGGCTGGCAGGCTCTCGCAGGCAAACGTGATGCCTGACTATAACAGCAAAGTTCAACGAAAAGCGCAAGAACGAGAGATATTATGTAGGATGGATCTCCTTTTCTCTGATGCTAACACACAAAAGAGATGGGATGGCATCAGGATGAGTGAAAAAGAAAGACACTGCCATCAGCCAGGAGGGTTGAAAATCGACGACCAGCATAATTTGCTGTATTTTATAGCCCATTAACAGGATTACGAATGTCAATCATCATAAGTGGCAATCTCGTTCCCCATCATGATTACATGAGAGATGAGTGTGAGAGGGGGAATAACACATCTTTTGGATGCGCTGCACATTCTATGCCCAGGCTGGGCTAGATGGGAAGTTCGTCGGAAGTATAGTGTGTATAGTGCTCCTCTGTTATCCCTATATAATAGTCCTCTCCACCATCCACCATCGTTGGCGCCGCTGCCACCACTACCACCACCCCACTGTACTGATGCTGGTTAGATAAATTGCAAGTATGTACATTGAATACTCGTATTACGGGAATTAGAAATACTGTAGTAATGCCATATAACAGACACCATTATTCATATCCGATGGAGGAACACAGTTCCTAGTTCTCAACCACTGCCACCACCAGTACTACACTACACCAACACCACCCATTATCCTCGCCTCGCTTTACGATGGAAAAATACGTTTTATTGTACTTTCACTATCTCGTTTTGGCGTGTGGCTCTTTACACAGGGGTGGAATTAAAAAATCGATATCAAGAGGCCGTAGGAAATTTAACAGCATTCTCTTGCATGCCTTTATTATTGTTGTGGAAACTTTTGCTTTCCTTTTATTCTCTCGGAAAGGCCCGAAATATTTCAAAGTTTTTGACAGCGCCCGAGATGTCTGAAAGGTCCCGATTTTTGCGGAAGATTTTCAGATGTCAGAATGGTCCAAAAATGTTTGAAAGCTACCGAAATTTCTGAAAAGTATGAAGGATCTCAAGATTCAATGAGCTGCCTGAAACATTTGTAAATGCTCGAAGGGTCTCAAGATGTCTAAAATGTCACAAGATGCCTGAAAGATCCGGGGATGTTTAATAGGTCCCGAGGCGTTTGAAATATCCCAAAATGTCTGAAAGCTTCCAAGATGTCTGCAAAGTCCCCAAGACATCTGAAAATTACAGAAGCCTCTGAAAGGTCAGGAAATATCTTAAAGCACCCAGAGCCAGAGGCAGAAGTTGCATGAAGGTTACAAAATGTTCGGAAGATCCCAAAATATGTCCCGAGATGTCTGGAAAGTCCCAAGGTATTACGAGATTATTAAAGGTCGCATCATATCTGAAAGGACTCGAAACATCTGAAAGGTTCAGAGATGTCTTAAAGGTCTCGAAATACCTGATTTATCAAGAGATCTTCCGAGATTCCTGCAAGAAATTCCAGTTTTTCAGACATCTCTAGAGAGTGTGAAAAATTTTAAGATGTCTCAAAGATCCCAAAATATATTAAAGGTTGTCAGAAGTCCAAAATTTCCTGTTGGTTCCAAAATTTTAAAATGATCCAAAGAGGTTTGAAATAAACCAAAATGGCCTTTAGGTCCCAAGATGTCTGAAAAGTGGCAAGATGAAAAGATGTTTGAGGATTACAAGATATCTCAAAGATCTCGAGATATCTGAATGGTCCCAAAATCTGCGAAAGGTCTCAAGGTATTTGAAAGGTCCCAGAGTATAAAAATGGTTCCAAGATGTCCCGAGATACCTGAAAGGTGTCTGGAAGGGTCCCCAAATATGCAAGAGATTCTGATATATCTAAAAGGTCTCAAGTTGTCTGAAAGTTCACGAGATGTCTAAAAAGTCCCAAGATGTTTGAGAGATTCTTAACAACTCTGCAGTTAAGTACTTGTTTTTAGTTCTTGCGTCGATCACTTTCTGGTTGGCGGTTGAATAATCAAAAGATCTCCATATCACCTTGTGTTTAATTAAATGAATTAATTAGAGATTAATTTAATGAATTATTTTAAGAAATTTTTTCAATAAAGATTTCTCAATATTAAAAGAAAAATAATAACACTTTCGACTAAAGGCTCAACATAAGATAAATCCGTCCCTTATTTTGGTCCCAACAGCATACTTCTCTCCTCGTTCCCGGGAATATGATAATAGCAAGGAACACTCAGTATACATTTGAAGATGAAACACTTAACCCGGGGTGGGATCTGGGATCTGGGATGTGATGTCATGTTTTGTGTTGTACTTTTTGATGGCATCATAGAATTTCAGAATTTGTCAGTGAAAGAGAGCAAGAGGAGGGCTCTTGGCTTTTTTTTTTTTGTTTTGTCTCCTTTTGAAGGATATTAGATGGATGTGGGATGGATTGGCGGCGTACGACTTGCTGCTCTTTTGCTGATGCTGTTACTCGTGGTGCCCATCATCAGTGGCGTTATTGTCAATGTTCCTTTTTGCCAGAGTTCTCTGGTGGGAACACTCATAATAAGCCTAAGTGTTCAGCAGTTCTGCAGCAAATCACAAGTACATTGTACTTCGTTTGGTATTGTGTCTGAGCGATTCCGTGAGCATAACGGCCAACACAGCCTCCCTCTGCTTCCCCGTAACGTGCCCTCAATGGAGCTACATTTAACCGCACATCAGATGAATGCTAATGCGAACTCGCTGTCTGACATTCGTAACGAATGTGTAGATATTAGATTCGTTCACAATTCTATGAGTATACATCAGTACCATGCTGCTTCTACCATAAGCAACATTTCGTACGAAAGATTCTTCAAGACTGAGAAGAACTAAGTGATTAGTTTGGGAGAATTACATCTAAGGGTGGTAATCAAATATTAATAGCGACAATGGATTTTTGGAAATGAACCAGAGACCGCAAGGCGATATGCGATGGTGGAAGGAATATGAGTAAGAGTAACTAACAGTGCTTTTGCTGCAACCTTGGATATAAGATATTTCTTGTGTCCTTGTGTGGTCTCTGCTATGTTCACGGGAATATACCAAAGTCAACCATTTACTGATGAGATATTGTTAAGCAGAAACGAACTGAAGGTCATAGTGTGGTGTATAATGGAAAAAGAAGCAGAAATGTCAGGTATGTGACTTGAGTTTGGTTATAAGTCAGTTATAATGATTTGGAACACACATTTATGCAACAATAATATCAATTTCATTATTTTCACAGATACAAAAGGAGTTTAATATTTCCCATGAAGATTTGAATGATACTTAAAATACATTTTCAAATAGGAAATAATGAAGGTATAATTGTATAATATCATCAGAAGTAGAGTGACCCAACTACTCGTATATGCTGACCCTTTTTCAAGACGTGACCACTCAATTTTCTTACAACAAAAACAGCTTCTTTGAACAACATCTTATTCCAACAAACCTGATATTTTAAACAACGTCTGCTGTGTCAGACTGTAAATGAGTGACGTCAAAGATATAAGACTGTAATTCAGTGATGTCTGCTATCTAAGACTGTTATTCAGAAATGTCCGCTATCTTAGACTAAAATGCAGTCAAAATCTGTTTTCGAGTACACAAATCAACTTCTTAGCAAGGGTGAAAATTAACTCACTAAATTTATAAAGATCGTAAGAGTCTCGAGACATTCCACATTCTGAAAGGTCCTAGATGATCCGAGATATGAAAAGTTCCGTTTTGGCCCCAGATCTGAAAAGTCTTAAATCTATCCCCAGATCTGAGAAGACTTTGAAGATTTACAAAATTTCTTGAGATTTGAAAAGTCCCAAAGTATGTTGGGTCTTGGTAGGTCTCGAAATCTAAGAGTCTCTGGATTCTTTATGAGATCTGAAAATTCCCGGTTCCTTGGCAATTTAAAATAAATAAATTTGGTGGGACGACAGCTCGTGGAGAACCAGGGTCTAGTGACTTAAAACTCTCAAACCATTCCTGTGTGTATGTTGTTGGCAGGAACGGAGGGAACCTTCCATTTTTAGTTGAGTCGCAACGGCTAGAAGAGAAGCACTTATATATGAGAATAGATTCTCTCGGAAGATTTAAAAGTTCCTCGCAAGAGTAATCATATTTTACAACAATGTCTTAATCCGTTATTATTAGAATTTTTGTATTCTGTAACTTATTAAAAGCAGTTCAGGAAAACTTTTGAAAAATGGTGTCCAATTAATAGGCCTAGCAGGAAATCGAAATTTCTGAGCTTTTTGTGGGGATGACCTTATTTTGGGAGTGTTACGTTATCCCGCAAACTAAAATCTCAAATAACGAAATCTCGCATTTTTTTAAGGAAAATCTAGATTAACTAAATCTTGCAAACTCGAAAATCTTGCTTTTCTTAATTTTGCAATTACAAAATCTCACTTTTAACAATCTTGCACCGAAAAATTTCGCAAATTTCATTTAAAATGTCGCAAATTCAAATCTAATAGCCACGTTTCGCACACGAAAGTACCTTTTTTTGATGATTTAATGATGATATTTGAAAAGCAATTATATTTTGAAGACTTTGATTTGCGAGATTTTAGTTTGTGGGATTTCGTTATTGAAAAATTATGAAAAGTGAACTTTTGTTATTGCGAAATTATGAAAAGCGGGATTTTGTAATTGCGAGATTTCACTATGTGAGATTTTAATTTGAAAGATTTCGTACCCAACTCAGTTATTTTCATGTTTCTTATTTATTTTTAAAATATGCTAAGGATAAAGGAGTTATTTTTGTAAGCCTTTAACCAGAAAGCGATTTAAAAAAAAAAATGGCGCTCAATCTCGGCTTAATGGTATATTAAAAAAATTCGTAAATAGTTTGGAAAATTTCCATAGTTTAAATAACGAATTATAGTTTAAAAGATAAATTTGAGTAGACGTACCTTCAGGTAGTAAATCAGTGTTGCCACTTTTCGAGAACAACAACTTGCTTAAGTCAAAGGGTGGTACCTCCACTTTTTGGATAGTTTGAAATATTTTGAATATAAAAAGTCGCGGAAACACCTCCAGATGCCAAACACATGTTAGGAAATAAAAGTTGATGTTAAAAAAAAAATTGAGTAAATGCACCTTCGGTTAAAATATCGATGTTTCCTTGGGGAATATACTTTTTTCTTATGCCAAAGGGTGGAACCTCCACTCTATTAAATTTTTTAATATTTTGAATAAAAAAAAGTTGGAGAAACAACTCCAGATGCCAAACAAACACATGCGGGGGAAATAAATTGCTGGTTTTCCCATGTTCAAAATTTTAAAATTATCAAAAAATTAAAGTCTCACCATTTGGCATAAAAAAAAGCATGTTTCCCATAAGTGGAAACACTGACATTTTACCCGAAGGTACCGTCCATCAACATTATATCTTAAACAGCACCTATTGTTCCCCAAGCTTTTGGCATCTGGAGGCGTTTCTGCGATCTGTTTTCATTTTCCAAATATTACAAATTATCTAAGAAGTGGAGGCCCCATCCTTTGGCTTCAAGAAAATGTATGATCCCGAAAAATGGCAACACTGATATATTACCCGAAAGTAAGTCCTACTCAAACCTATCTTTTAAGTTATGAACCGTTACTTTAACCATGGACATTTTTCAAGTTATTTACGAGTTTCTTTTTAACTTAAACATATGTGACCCAGATTGGGCGCCATTTTTGAAAATATTCTCTAAGCGACAAGATTGTAACAATGGTTTTGAAGCCTACTTTCATCCTTAGCAACATTGAAAAAAATTACGAATATAATAATAAGGTCACCCCTTAGTTCCTGACTGGACTATACAAATTGGGTTTTGATTGTTATTCCACATCAGGGAAAAAGGGTCAATAACTGGCAAGGGCCTTCCGAGCATTTGAATGTAACCACTGCTAGTTTCTTGTAAGTATATAAGACTGTCTAGGGCCCTGTCGAGATTGAGTTTCCAGGTGGGTACTAGCATATTTTTTCTATAGCTATGGATGGGAGTTATATAGCTTTGAGATATGATACTTTTCCTGTAAATATTTGTTAAATATTGGTATTAAACCTTTGTTTAACTTGGTTCGGAAGATCTTTCTATCAAAAGAGAGGCAGTTCTATCTAGCAACTTGGTATTTCCTCTTTGAATCTGCTGAAGCATGCAAGACATAAACTTCATATTAAAGCTTTTTAAATAAGTTTTTATTATTAAAGATTTAAAATTTGTTGTACTTGTACTATCTTTAAGATTTTACAAAAATAATCAATAAACATCTCAATCCCTTATAATTTCATCACTATACCAAAGATACCAATTGCTATTTAAAACAGAATTTTCCAACTCTCTTGCATGCTGTCAAGTCTATAAGCCTCATATAGCTCACCTCTGTCTTGTGCAGATGTGCATGAAATTTGAAAGTATACATATTCAATAACCAAGAAATATACTTATTTTCACTTTGTCTTAATATTGCTAAGTCCACATACTTGAGAAAAGTCCCTATATTCACAATATTCTCTTTGGATATAAATGTACCTACATCTGCCTCTACTTTATACCCAAAACCTCAGCCATCTCTTTTAATAAATCTCCTATCGATTGTATAAGAAACAATCCAAGGCCTTAACTAGTATATATACGCAGAGAGATCCTTATTTCCATTGAGCATAGATTGGATTTAGATTTCCAATTCATCTATATAAGATGGAGATGGAGATGTTTCGAATTAGATCCTTTCTGGGGCCTTAGAAAATTTCTTCGTTTCGCATTGTTGGTTTAATTTTGAAGTGGAAAGTAAGCAATAACGCAATTACGAGGAACCCTCCATATCTTCGCATTCAACAATACTGACATATGCAAAAGTGTATCAATCTGAAGCCCAACTGCTGCTGCTGCTGCAATTGCTGCTTCTGTTATTGTCATTCAGATAAGGGTTTGCGAAAGACATTCCATAAGTGCAATTTCAAGAAAAGTACTCCCTATATCCCATCTTACCATCTCTGTTCAACATATTAACACTGAAAGAAAAGAGCAAAAGTAGCTGCACATATATAGAATAGTTTGTGGAGAAGAAGCTAAAGGATAGGTTTATTGAAGACATTCACACGTCCTACCTACAACAGTCGTTCGTCAGTCAGAAGGAGCTACATCCATGGACCATCTTAACACACACCATACGCACAAACACCATACAGGACCCCATATACACCATCTCCTTTTCTCCATCCACCACTCACCGCCCAACACAAGTGAACACAAATCCTCAACCGAGCAAATTTAATTTGGAGAAACTTTTAAATGAGAAACTTAATCCAGACAAGAACACATTTTGGGGAAACGTCCGAATAAACTGTATAATTAATTTTCCATTTCAAGAACCATTAATTGTTTTTGATAATGGCCTCCAGGATCCAGGATGGGTAGGAGGAGGTCCTCTCCTTTTTGGATGTGGCGTAGGAAGAGAGAGATACGTGTGCAGCCTCAAGCAAGGACCAAGAACGAAGAACGGACCGACCGACACGATGACGATGACGACGACGACGAAGACCCCAACAACTGCGATGGACGACCGACGACGGGAAGAAACAGCGGTACAAAGGCTATGTATGTGTGTAAATGGAAAGAGATTTAGTGAAATGAGATGGATTGTTGTGAAATGGATTTTCCTCTCCTGCCAGCCTCAAGAATTGGAATATATACACGCACTATACCCTTGCCAAGCCAAAGAAAAGGCAAGCTCCAGCTTGAGCTCCTATAGAGCATAGTAATTTGCAGGGCCGAGATATGGTTGGTAACGGCAAGGACGTTCAGCTCTGGATGGTGGCAAAGAGAAGAAATACAATTTTACTTTAATTCCTTTTGTAATTGCTTCATGCTGCTGGCGAAGATTACACAATAGCGTAATGACCTAGCAAGAGTGAGTGAAGACAAAGAGGCGCCACTCATATGAGCCGCACAGCCAACCAAACACATGAGAGCATAGCACACGTCAGTCGTTGGCGTTGTTTGGTGGGGTTCTCTCTCGGCCTTGTCGTCGTCGGTCTGCCGAAAGAATACAACAAAAAAATCAATTCTTAATTATAACTTTCAATTCAAGGCTTACTGAGACTTTTTTTTCAAATAAATTTGTATGAAAAAAGAAGTTTGGTGATAGGAAATCACCAATCTACGAGTATGTAGGCCTAATCATACCACAAAAATGAAACATGAATGGGTGACTGGGAACTGCTCATGTGGTCAAAAGCCATTAAATAGTTATGGTCTAAGGTATTGGTTTATTATTAAGAATATCTAATGATGTTAAACTGAGATTTAAAGAAAGCAACTGGAGAGAGTCAAAAGTACTCGCAGTAGCCAAATTGAAGATTTTTTTGATTTTCGAAACATAATATTTTTAGAAGAGCTCTCACATATACTTATAGTGGGCATCGGATAATCCGGTCTGCTTTACGAGGGTTGTTCATGATGGTTCCCTTAACACTTTCAAAAGTTTCGGTGATCAGAAAGACTCGAGGAGCCAATACCAGACCCAAAATCAGAACTAGACCACATCTGACAAAATGCTGAACGACAATGGATAACGACTTGTGAGTACTGGAATGTAATTAGATTTTACAATCAAAGCTGAATAGAGATTAAGTTAGGCTAAAACTTCTGCTGGTGAAAACAAACAGTTTTCAAAATCCTGCTTTTCAATATTATCAATATATTCATTACTTTGAATGCCCTGTTTTACAAACTTTCTCAACTAGGATTGTCTTCAAACTTCATCAATATAATAAAAGATCTATATACAGAATCAAAAGCAGCAGTATGGGATGGGTCAATCTATTCTGAATGGTTCGAAACGAATAGTGGCGTTAAACAAGGATGCCTTCTTAGTGCTCTTTTGTTTGCGCTCTTTATTAACAATGTTGTAGCTTATCTTCCTGGAGGAATCCGTATGTCTGATTTAAACATCAATGTTCTTCTGTATGCCGATGATCTGGTGTTACTTTCAGAATCACCAGAAGGCCTTCAACTACTGATTAATCGATTAGCAGAATACTGTTTCAAATGGAGTATTATCATCAACTCAGAAAAATCAAAAGTCATGGTGTTTTCAAGGTCAGCTAGAAGCCGAAACACGTATAATTGGTCATTCAATGGATCTATACTAGAGGTTGCCAATGAGTATAAGTATCTGGGAGTGAAACTGAACAGTACTCTTGATTTCAAAAACCATCTTTCAGATAAATCAAAAAGTGCACAAAGCCTGATCAATGTCTCTTGGAGAAACATATTCTTTAATGAGCGTATCGAACTTTCAGCGAAACATAAAATATTTGATGCTGTGGTTAAGTCTAATCTGTGTTATGCTGCTCAGGTGTGGGGAATTGACGAATATGAGTATATTGAAAAATTCCAAAGGAATTTCATAAAAAAACTGTTTAATTTACCGCTGAATACGCCAAATTATGCACTCTATCTAGAAACAGGTCTACCTAAACTGTTAACGCATACACTGAAGCTACAAGCAGATTACATTGTAAAGATTCTATCTCATCAAGATGCACGTGTTTCTAAAAAAATGATACTCTATGAGTTTAGGAACGAAGATTGGTGGTTGTCACAATGGAAAAGTATAGGAAATAACTACGGGGTAGTTCTTTCCATGGAACCATGCAACTTTCACCTTCTTAAAGAACAGCTTTACCACATTATTCAGCAACATAAAAACTCTGTGCGTGATAGTCTTACAATGAAAGCTCTCGAATCGGAGAGTAGAATCCTATATTCTCAGCTAAACACCAATTTATTGGAAAATAACTACTTTACCGACTTGCTAAACTTCAGAGAAATATCGCTCATATTTAAAGTGAGATGTGAACTTCTCGGCCTAAACGGAAGCCCCTACAATGGCAGTTTAAACCAATTTTGTTCTCTATGCAATTTAAGATCCAAAGAAGACTATTTCCATTTTGTAAGCATTTGTCCCATATTTTCCCCACAACGCCTCACATACTTCGGAAAGAGAACATTTACGTTATAAGAAATAATCAACATTCTGAACGGTTTTGACTGGAAAACACTTTGCAAATTTTTGAAAGATATTTATAAGTATAGGATGTTATTAATAAATAAATTTATGTAACTATTTTTCTACTATTTTATTCAATTTAAAAAAAAAACAATAAATGGTACAAGAAAATTGCTAACCGAGCTGACGGCAAAGCCATAGCTTAAAAATTCATTATTTTTGTAAAACTATGCTAAGAGAAGTAGAAATAAAATGAATTATTTACTTTACTTTTACTTAACTTTATTCATTACTTGCCTTTCAAAATTTAGCTTTTCAAAACACTGTTTTTAATAATTTTGAAGTGGTTTGCAAAAGTCAAAAATCGCATACTTTTGTTAAAGAACTAAAAACGCGAGTTGAACTGTCAAAATAAGATTAACAGGTAATTCGAAATTATGCGATGCATGCCGATACATCTAACATTTAAATAACATCTAAAATTAATTAAAAGCATAAATTTCCAAAAAAAAAAAAATACGTTGAAGGGCTAGTAATTTTACGTATTTTCTGGAAGTCCACTGGAAAACGCGCCAGTATTCAACTAAAGCTTGAACTCCAAATTTCTTGCATTTTTTTCCATGTTTCGCTACGAAATTTTAGTCACAAACATCAGATTCGGAAGTAGTAGTTGGGAAACATTAACAGGACAAAAATCAAAACTATTCTACAATATTGCATGGTAAAAATACAGTATGACTAAACTATTGTGTATTTGCAATTTTTGGTGTTTGTTTATTTTTGTGTTTCTGACCTGGGGGGGGGGGGGGGCAAATGCCCTCTTTAACCCCCCAATCAACCATTTCTGCATGCGTTTTGTTGGCAGAAATGAAAAAAAAAAATGACTCGAAGAAGATTGTCTTATGTCAACTACACGAGTTGGTAACCGTCAGTCCTTTGCAAAATATTGCGACGTTTTATAAAAAAAAGTCATAATCCCACAAAAGACCTTGTGTAAGAAAAAAATCGTAGGTCCCTTCTATTGCTGCCAACAACACGCACACAGGAGTGGTTGAGAGTTGTAAGCCACTAGACCCTTGTTCTCCATTATCTGTTGCACCATCAAATTTCTTATTATTAATTTTGGTTTTTCGGTCAGTTTCGCTATTCTGTCTAGATTGGAGTCTTTTTGAAGGTACCTTGATCTGCTAACTAAGCTACTGTAAAGCAAATTTGTTCAACCTTTGGGTACAGTGCGTTAAAGTGATTAGCTAGAGGAGATATTTATTTGTTTGAACTCCAAAAAAAACGGTACCTGTCGTGAAACCTAGTGTGTTACCTTTTTCTAAAGATGTGACTTTCATATGGCTGGGGTTATTTTGGTTTGTACCCTTGCCAACTTTTGAATGGATTGAAAAATATTAAGAGGTTTTTCAGTTTGTTCACTTTTATTTGTCCTCTGTAGGAGAGCTTTCTTTTGACGTCTTAACCATTTCCTGAAAAGTTCATTAAATTTGGACAGGGGCTTAATTTTTTTGGAGCGGTTTAAGGGGGTAAAATTCATTTTTTTTAATCTCTCGAAAACTATAAGTTTTTTTTGAAAAAATGTGAAGGTACAAATTGTAGGTTATGTCATTCTAGAATTCAAAATAGATTAACATACGTTTTTTCATGCAAGCAATAGATTCTGAGAAAATTATGCAAGAACTTCACGGTGGATTAAATTTTGTCAAAAAATTTATTAAAATTTCCATAATCGATGGGCTAAAGATTTTGTACGATTTGAGTTTGGCTAAATCTCTTATCTATAAAACCATGTTTTTGGGTATGCCGGGGGTCAGGGGATAACAGCCATCTTGAAAAAGAAAGTGATTTGATTTCTGTTCAACAACTTGATGAAATTTCCTGTAAACAAAAAGAACTAATAATAAAAATATGGTCTTAAAGTACGTAAGCACCCCATTTATTTTTTTAGTTTGCTAGATTTTGTAATTTCGAGATTATTTAATCCGGATTTTTATAATTTCGTAATTATGAACAACGACATTTTGTAGTTGCGGGATTTCAAAAAGTAAGATTGCGAACTCAAGATTTAAGTTAGGGGGATTCCGCTAGAGATATTCTGCTACATAGCTATTTGACACCTGATAAAGAGCTTTCTTGTTGAAACGATAAGTCGTTAACCACAATATCATCCAATTTGGGGTCAGTACACAAATACCTCCGTAACTGACATATGTGAAGAGTGCAACTCACCACCCATATTGAGAGAAAAAAAATAGGATGGCTACAAAATTATCGAATCCGAAAATTCCGATAGGCAAACATTTAATTCTTGAATACCATAATCCTGAATACACAAAATCCCGAATGTGAAAGTCCCGAATGGACAAAATCACGAATACATTCGGACTTTTGATCCCGAATTTTAGTACTTCTTAAGTACTATTTCAGTACTTCCAAAGAAACCAGATTGTTTCGTACGACTTGACTTCTGTTGACTTTGACATCATGATTATCTCGAATGAAAAAACACAAAAATCTCTTATAAAAGAAATTTCGAAAAAAATATAAAAACCTTCAATATCAAAATTCAAACATAAAAAAGCTACCAAATATTTAATAGAGAAAACCCGTTTCCTCAACCCATTTTGAATTACAAAATCAACTAGTACTAATAAGCACGAAAACAATTCGCCCACTGGAATTAGAAATGCCTCTGGAAATAGTACTAAAATTTTTAATTTTTAACATATCTCGGCAAAAATGTTAAATTTTTTACAATTTCCAAGATTTTTCGCCCAATTTTTTTCTACCATAAGAAAATATAGCATAATTGTAAAGTTTAAAGTTTCCTTTGATCTGTAGAAGCTAAGTAAGTTACCTTAAGTTCTTGCAACCAGGGGACGAATCATAAACATTATGTTTAAAAAGTACATTTTTAAAGCTAGAATCAGGAGTATTAGTGCTGTTTTTGGTATGGAAAATCGCGCACGCAAAAATCTTTTTTTATTTTGTCAGAGCCGGTCTTGAGCCTTAGATTTGCATTATCAAAAATTCAAGTTTCATGTTTTGCACAAAATCTGTTTGATCAACGTCACCTTATTTTCTCTCTCAACACATTGATTTGTGACGTTTACGAATATCGAATACGCTCGTCTGGGTTCTTATATACTGTTGTCGTCAGCAATTTTTTTTTTTAATTCCGTTGGGCTTTTCAAACCATTGACTTTTGACATTCTCCAATAAATTTTTCACGTAAAAAGGGGTTTCCGCAATAATGTCAAAGACATTTTCGATAGATTCTCTGATATACGCTGCTTCCATGAAAGCACAACATACAATTGCCTTCTGACTAATAGATTTTGGCAGTTTGTTACACGGAGATAAGTTTTAGTAGTTTCTAAGGCTAAAACACGTATTCAGCATCTTAGACTTTTGAACATTTCCCAGGGTCAAACCTTGAAGTTGGCAATTCCCTCTTCGTGGTAGTTTTTAGAGCTCAAAAGTCAAACGAAAAGAAATTGCAATTTGCAAGCCACAAGCCACAAGCCATTTAGAGGAAGAAACTTGTCATTGAACATCTTAGCACCAGTGCTGTCGTTTCAGAAACAACCAGTGCATTACATTCACAAACTACATAGCATGGAATATTTGTTAAACAATTTTAGTCTCTATTTTGCTTAAGTTTTATTATTCTGATACACTGTGTGTTCAAAATTACTGTTTTTTCTGTGTTAAATACCAGTTGAGACAGAACTTTCGCAACAAGTTCACCAATATTGGTCTTTTTAAGAAATTACACAAAAAACTAAAATTACAAAAATGGAATTTTTTTAGATTGAAAAGTAAGAACAAAATACTAAAAATGGAGTATACACAGTAGTGAGCAATACCAGTATGGTTCCACCTATTGGAAATCATAGTTTGACGAAACAAATGAGTTAAGAAGAACAAATCGGTAAAGGGAAGTACACATCTTATACATATCCCTCATATTGACAATTTTCTTCTTTTTGGCACCGTGTGTTGGACAACAAGCATCAGAGCGAGAAAGCCAATGAATATATCTCTACCTCTCTTGATGGTCAATATTATGCAAAAGAAAAATAACCTAACCCATACGGTTCCATATCTTAACGGATTATATTTTTTTTATGATGACGAACTTCGGAAATGTCTAGATTAGTGTAACCATGCATCTGTTTCAACATATGGTTTTTCTTTTGGATAAATTTAAAAAACAATTTTTCGAATTTATTTCGGTTCGCTAAACTTATTTTTAATATAAAAAAGACAACGGACGAGCTGACCATACGGTATTAGAATATTTGTATCCTTTTTATTTTGTTTTTTTGTTGGTGTTAAAGATTTTTCAACACCAAACTCTTCTCAAAGGAAACTAAGTTCATAATATTTGAATTTGTTGTGGGAATTCATATTCACCCTCATATCTAAAGTAAAAACAAAAAAAATATGTTTTCAACTTGACACCACCTTGTGGCAAATGCACTTGTCACTTTATGGAAAAATTTACATTTGAAACAATATTCAAAGCAAAGGAGTGTGGAAAGCGAAAATGGACATGGACATGTTTGTAGATTTTTTTTTAACATACATTTTTTGCTAACAAGGATGCGTGCATAAATAAATAAAGGCAACATAATCTAATTTATTGCAAGAAATATCAATTGGTAAGAAATTTAATAGAAGGTACCCACATATCCTGAACTTTGATAGTTCAGTTTTCTTAAAAAGTAACAAATGAAAAAGAAGATCTTAGAGATAGTTTCTATAAGACTGAATCTGACCTCTATACTCTATAATTTCTGCGCTGATTTACTAAATTCCCAGGCTATCCTCTATTAAACGCTGAGCAAAAAAAAAAAAAAATAAAACAAAACACAAACTGCTTTACGCAAATGATCCAATCAATCAGCAGCGGTCGAAAAAGAAATTTGCAATCCACTATAAATGCACGCACAACATGCATTGCAAGAATACTTCAGCTTCAGTTGTTCATTAGTCGAACAGGATGTTGATTAACAAAGGGATGGGAAATCAGATAACTAATCTCGCCTGTCTGCACAATGGTCAATAAACAATTGTTCGGCTAATCCACCACCACCATCATCACTACCCAGGCACCAGAACACTGCCACTAACAACAGTTGATCCTGACATTTTGTCCATCATCATCATCAATGTTCTCGTCGACGCTGCTGCTGCTGCTGCTGCTGCCACCGCTACCGCACCGCAGTGTAGTTGTTGCATGGCTGAGGATGTGGATGTGGATGAGGACTTCTGCAGACGTTTTTATTTGTTGCTTTCAACTCTCAACAACAACAATAACAACAACTGGCTATGACCACTGAAATATCGCCTCAGGAGTAAAAACTCAGCCCTTGCTTTTATGTAATCCACCATCAACCATGATGTGTGCGTAGACATCCTGAATGGACGCTAATTAAAATCCAATAATTTGCAAACCAACGAAAGGAGGAAGAACAAGAGCAAATTAAGCGCAAAAGCTGTATTGTTGTTCATTCGCCATCATCGTTGTCGTTATGGGCTGGGCCTGAGTATCTCTGTATGCCATTCAATTCCGTAATAGAACGGCTATACGTGTTGTTCCACATCTAGGTCCTTTGAATCCTGGCTGCCTGTGATATTCAGTCAAGAAACCCAAGCCAATCAACAGCGCTCCTTCACCTTCAGTATATACTCGTACGTAACTGCCGCAAAAATAACAATAAGTGGGGAAAAATATCGACAGGGCACACGCAGATTTTAATTGGAACAAAACGTATCATCCATTCAGAACGTCAATTAGACTTGCAGGACGAATGTTTTTTGGTCACTATTCTTGTACCAGCTCGGTTTGGCTTCCATCAGGTCCCACAGCTCAGCTGCATGCATGCCGCCGCAACTCAGTTTTTTTTTTTTAAATTTGTTTTTAGGTTGGATGTGAATCAGTGCAATACGTAAAAAAAGCTATCAAGTTGTATTTTTAGAATAAGATTGCCTAGTGCCAGAGAATCAAGTTGAAAATCCGTTGAGCTGGGTGCCTTTGCTTGTTAACTGTGACCTACCATTTATAGCATCGTTACAAGTGTTATGGGACCAATTTTAATGACCACTGGTGCTGCTGTTGTAACACGAATGCATAAAAAAGTTGTTTCTTTATTTGAAATAAATTAATACAAGTAGTGCTCCTGTTGAAAGTTAAAAAGGGAGGGAGTTGGATTCAAGTATAATTGAACAAACTTTATTTTGTCAAGGTTGAATTTACGTTCATGTGTCTTAGAAGTCCAAGAAAATAATGAAATTTGGAAAAAGTTCGGGTATACCCAATTTAAATTGTGATTCTTAGTAAAATGTTTTAACTAAGTCAGCTTTGACTTGAAATTCGTTAAAGATTACAGAAAAACCCTTTCTCGTAAATATTTATCATTAGAAATATTTGAGTTAACTTTTTTAGTCTATTCGGTATTTTATTGAAGGAAACTAGCTTTTTATTCGAACAAAATTAATTTTTCTTTTATTTGCGCGAATTTTTTTTTCGCTAAGTTGACATTATCTTAGCGAATCATCTCACTTACTAAAATTAACAGATATAGAATGGATAGATATTCTCTTACTATCGACTTTGCTTTTGTTTTGTTGAATTTCAGGGGAATTTTTTGGCAAAAATTTTGTGTTTCGCTAAGTTAACGTCAACAAAATGAAATTCTTTCTAGAATAGGGTAAATAAAATGTTGGAAAGAGGACAAAAATTTGCTTCTACTTGTCAATTAATTAAAAACTTATTATTTTACTAGTTTAACTTGATTTTTAATGTGCATTCGTCTTAAAAGTTTTTCGCTAAATTGAATTTAACAAAGCGAAATATCCATTTAATTCAATTATATTTTAATAATTGTCAGTGTGAAATTATTATGTTATAAACAATACACTAGGGGTCAGAATGTCTATACATTTTGCTTTCGTTTTGTTGAAATAATTCGCTTAAATAATGTCAGCTTAGCGAAAAACCATTTTACGCGAAAAAAGTTATTTTTATAAATTTATATATAATTTATAAGAATATAATCAGCATTAAAATGTCCATACGCTTAGAAATCATTTTTTAAGTTTTATCTTTTTGTTTCGTTAAGTTAGCGACACTTCAAAATCGAAACAAATGTTTCGAAACAGCTTTACAACTAATGTCTAATTTGTTAGTTTCAAAATTCGTAGTTTCCTGAAAATTTCCTTGTACAAAAATTATTTTATCTCTTTTAATCTGCAATATCTTTCGTTAAGTTGAATTTAATCAAACAAAAAGTTAATTTTCTTGTGAAAAAATAGGGTATTTGACAAAAATTTTCTTGAATAATTAACAACTAACGAGTAAAAAGGTATCAATTTTGTTTGTCTTAATTTATGTTTAGGTTTTTTCGTTAAGTAGACGCCAATAGACTAAAAGCACCAATACTCAACGAAAACATTATGAATTTAAATAAATTTTAGTTAAAATTATTCGAAATCAGATAGCTACAGATAGTGTCTACGTACGCAGTAAGTAATGCTTTCATATACTTTATATGAAAAGAGTTTCGTCAAGTTAGTTTCAATTAATAATAATAAGTAAGATAATATATATAAATAAATATAATTGGCTTACGAATCAGTTCATGGGGAAAAAAGAAATAAGGCGACTGAACAATACCAAGCTTGTGTGTTTCTATCACGAAAGAGGCATTGGGACTGTGCTAATGTTGTGACCTCAGTGGTGCGATAAGAAGTGCATTGGGCCGTGAATTGCTTTGTTTATGGGTCGTTCCCAGATGACAACAAAGAGTTTTTCAATTTATACGAGCATTTCCAGACTAAGCATCAGTTAGGTTTCTGATGATCGAGATGGCTATAACTCCAGCCTATATGCCTGGTGGTAGCACGCACAGGTTGTTGTTATTCATTCAAAATTATTCAACTAACCAACTAATTAGTTAGTTTGTTCGTTAAATTTGCGTTAATTTAGCAAAACAAACAAATACATTTTAGGGTAACCTTTAGGCAATTCATGAGAAGGTAATATAATTTCTTAGCTCTATTCTTTAGTATGTTCAACTTAGACTGTTTTTTTTTGTTTCGTTAAGTGAATCTTAATCTTAATCTTAAAAAATGTTCAGTGTATTTTATAAGCAATTAATAAGTAAGAAATTTTCACGTCTTTTATAAATACTTGAATTAAAATTTTGTTTCGTTAAGCTTACGTTTATTCCATCAGACCCTTTTTTTTAAGCAAATTTGTATGAGTTGTAGCCTATTTTTCTTGCAATTAAGACAAATTTTAACGAATCAATCAATATTTTTTTTTTCAAAAGTTATCTGAAATTTGTTTCGTTAAGTTGAAGTAAACTTAGTGAAACGCTGAATTTATTATTTATGTGCTTGGCTAGATGTGATGAACATAATATGTTTCACAGTGAATTTTATGAAGTGTTTCGATAAGTTCATTTAATCGTTGGCCAACTCAGCAAATTTATTTTAAGGCTATACCAAACCAACGAGAAAGCGAAGCGATGACGATTTTTCATTGTTGTTTGTCGTTGTAATTGATTCGCTCCGAATTCGCGTCGGTTTGGGAGAGGCTTAAAACAAATTCGCTGAGTTGGTCAAAAATTAAATGAACTAAGCAAAACACTTTCCACAATTCCACAATTTTTTTTTGTAGAGATTTGAAGCTCACGTTAGGAATATACAATTTTTAAAAAGAAAAAAATCATGAAACTAGGAAACATTTAATGGTATTTAGTTGAATAAAAAAAAAATCAAATATTTTTAAATTATGAAAAAAAATATTAAAGGTAAGAATGTCATTTATACAGCTCTCTCGCTGTCTTTTGATTAAATTTTCAAAAAACCAATTACTCTTTTGAATAGGTTACCAACTTGCTAGTTGGATTTCTTCGTTGTTGGTCCACTGGGCATGTTTGCCACAATAATGGCTTACTGCAGAGTCTTATATCACACCTTAAACTCCATAGTCTTGAGTTTCTCTTCCAATCAAATTGCAGGCAAAAAGAATTGTAGATCATTAAAACACGAAAATCCTTTTCGTCAAAATGATGGAGACAACCAACGTCGAAGACGACGATGGCGACGATGCTAGCAACTCCGCCTCCCGACCACCACCATTACCACCACCATCGTCCTTGTTGCATATATTTTAATCTTTCAACTCAGCGCGCTGATGAGAACAAGTTGACCATGAAAGCTCACAGAAGGTGGAAAGAGATCAAGAAGTAATTTTTTTTTTTGGAAAAGTCTCGATGGGGAAGTAACAAGAATTTGTAAGTGGTGGGGAAGGGGGGAAAGGAGGAATATAAGGAGTGTAGTCAATGATGCCAACTATAAAGTCCACAGTAAAAAGGGGGTCCAATTTTTTTTTTGTCAACATTTAGTGAGTGAGTTGGAGTGTTTGGATATATGGCTTTGTTATTCCTAATTGACATTTTGCATTAATAGGGGCGCAGGAGAGTTGCCAATTAAGAGCAAGAGGTTTAGCTCTCCGGTGGGTATATACAGTATACACTTTTGGTTTCTGATCGTTGCCGTTGTTGGTTGGTCGAAATCGGCGGCGGCGGTGCGATGTGGCGGTTATTGCCTTGGTTGGTTGGTTTGGTCTCGGTCGTCCTTGCTGTCATCGTCATGCACTATGCTACCACCAACACACCATCATTATCGTCACATTAACGATACCGTCCGTCGTCCATCGTCCTCATCAGTGAGGAATAGTTTCGGTACCTCGTTGCGCGATATGTGTTTGAAATTTTAATGAGCTCCTCATCATCAAGCGATCGCGTTTTCTCTCTTTGGAATTTGGAGGTCGTCTTATTCTGGCCACCCTCATCCCTTCATTCTCCCTTCATACCATCGCATTATCCACTTCTTATGCCTTCAGGCAATATACTATATATACAATCATAGAATAAGAAACAAGACGCGATTCAGTGACGCGTTCATGCTTTAATGAACATGACCATCATTAGAATTTTGACGATCTCTGGCTGCACCGCGTCCTGCGGATTTCTTCAAATTGGCTCTTGTTTTTTGTCGCTATAAAATTATTGTTGTTTCGGTTGTGTTCTTGTGTTGGATTATAACGATAATGATGAGGAAAGGCGAGCGATATTGTCGATGAGAGAAGGATGCAGCTAGGAGATGGGGGAAGAGGGCTAGCTGGAATCGCTATGGTATTTCGTGAATGTTTGTTGGGATCTGCGAATTCTGTTGGAGATGAGGATCTCCATGAAATACTAATTTCCAGGGCCTCTGTCTGTCCGGTGCAGCAGCTCGTCATATAGAGTGAAGGGGTATATCACATTGAAGGATCAGTAACCTTTTCTTTACCAGACTTGCCACACGTGTAACAGTAGGTACGCCTATATGTTTTTGATGATCTCTTCAGCAAGTACATAGATTTGATACAATTTACAAACAGTGATTTAACCTGAAAGAGAAAATTTAGGCATTTTGAATCGAAGAGGAGTTTTGAACCCAATTTTGTCTTCTTCTGATTCGGGCCTTAAGTCAAAAGACTAGCACACCCTCTTCTCAGAAGCAAGAGCTGTCATTTTTGAAGGTTTTAGAATCTTCTGGACCAGTAATAGAAATTATCATTCCGTAAAGCTTCCATAAAGATAGTTTAAAGAAGAAAGAACTCAAACTCTCTCTAAATCTGACTGATAGTCCTGGACATATGTGACCCAACTGTATGTTAAAATATGTTTTTTTATAATGCAACTGTTATAGGTAAGAGCCTTTTATCAATTGTGTGGAGCTCATATTTCAAATTTTTAGAATTTCTCGTCAAGTTATCGGAAATAAATTCAATCCTGGTCATTATGGAAGAGTCCCTTCTATACACTCACTGGGGGATACATTCATTATAATGGCTAAAATGTGATGCCAGGAACATGAAGTAAAAATGTAAAAAAAAAAAAAAATACCTACATAAGATATAACAAGAAATTCTCGAACAATAAGTAAAGTAGGTATAGGTACACAGTGCTTGAGAGTAGGTAAAATATAATAAGATTCTTAAAATATCCCTTTCCTTTGATGCTTGTTATTTTGGTTTTTATTATATTTTTTTTTTTTGTAAGAAAAAACCCAATACACGGATGTACATATATTTTCCAGTGGACAGAACCATGCCCTTCGGTCATGTATGCAAATGTTATCCTGAGAAAATGTCTTGTCTTCAGACCAATGAATGCTTTTAATGGTCAACAAGATACAAGCACATACCGACACACATACACGCATATGTATGTAAAAATGCAAAAAAAAAAAAACAGACAACAACAAAATGAACAAACATGACTATACACCGTTTGCAAATTAGCCACTGTCCATCTCTATGGGAAGGATACTATTTTCCCTCTATCTATTATACAGTCGAGCCAATCGGTAAGATAAAACCTGAACACAATTAGATGAGTTCCCTGAAATGGAATGCCAAAAGGACCATAAGGATAAAAACGAACAACAACTACACAATGTCTAGATATATGACAGTACATACCTATAAAGCGAGCAAGGAAAAGAAGGACTAAGTCATCATCATTCTACAATTGAATGCAGGTGAATAAGCAACAACGAGTGAGGACGGGACTTGAAGACGAAGGACAACAACAACAACAATAAAAAAAAAGAACAAAAAAAAAAAAAAAAAAAACAAATTCAGGACCCACTTGTTCCCATTGTTGCCTGAAGTGCGTCACTTATTGTGCTTTTCCACGAGCTGCTTCGTCTGTAGAAGAGGATCTAATATAATTGATTGTAAACGAAGTACAAGTCCTTTTTCTGAATCATTCGTCCTTGGCCATCATTTGCAGTATCCCCAATTGATATGCAGCACAGCAATACCTACAATATACCTACAATTGATGCATATCAACTGTAAAATCAAATGTGAGCATAGGTATATGATGGTTATGGTCTGTCGATGAAAATGCAAAAATGGAATATCCTGTGGATGTATCGAATATGTATATAATTTTCTGGACTGACTTTTGATTCATAAATGCTATCAGGATAAAGGACCGGGTATATTCTACTTTTTTTTTTTCTTTTTTTTTTTAAACTTACTGCCCGCCGAATTTTGTTTTATTTTTTTTTTTGTTCTTTCTGATGTCCTGATGGAGAATTTTGTGCGCTCGAATGCAGTAAAATAACGATCTAATATCCTGCATACAGAGAGTGTTGTCTTTTGAATATCAATTTGGGTTTCCGTTTGGTCATTCTGAAGAATGTCCTTTATAGTTTAAAATGTTTGTTATATTTTTATTTAACATAGAGAAGGTATTCTTATATTTATATGAACAGATATACTACATACTTACAACAAAATGTGCAAAAACATAAAGTTCTTGTTATCATAATGACTTAAATTGATACTTTCAAGTGGAAGTCATTAAAAAGGACTTTCTGTAACGATATGAGTGCTATTTATAAGCATCTTATATACAAAAGTATAATGGTACGTACCTAGGACTAAATGCTAACATGATGCATACATAAGTGGGACCTTAAAATTAATGGGAGTTTCAGAGGCAGGATTTATTATAGCTCTTTTGAAGGTGGATTATCTAATGAGAGGTGTCATCTTTACTTATAAAATTTCGTTGCATGACTAAATCGCTATTAATTAGCTACTAATGATAGGATACTTTTTATCTGAACTGTTATATAAAAAAAGTGAAATACATATAAATACTGAATACTTTATAATACTTTATTTAAAATAAATATAAAATAGAACATGTGGCGCTGCATAAAAAATTGTTAAAATGCCTAAAATACTTTGTATACATTTTTTAATTCACTGGTTAGTTTTGTCTCATATTTTACTCGTAATACATAAAATAATGTAAAGTGATGTTTTTTCATCGTAGCGTACTTTTAAACTAACAAACACTTCCTTGCAAAGATACAAAACTAACATGATAGATGGGAATAAGAATATTTTATTTAAGGGGTTAAAAAATAACTCTGCACTTCCCCCGCTAAACAGATTTAAGCGCCTTGCAATTACCAATAAAAACTAGTTTGACCCTGCAAAAGAATTTCTCATTTGACAGATAAGTCTCAACGAAATCACTGAATATTATTTTCAATCAATTTGCATTTTAAAGGTGAATTGCCTTCAAATATCAACGTTAAAGTATTGTATGCGATAATATATTTACCAAAATGACATAACTTTACCTGATTTTATGTGGAAATATTAGACAAAACTTGCTTGTGAATTGAAATATTTGAACACTCCTTAATATGGGCGTTTTACAGTATTAACGCAGGCTCTGGACCTTTGGCACCACATATATGGGAAATTTGAAAATTGAAAATGCCATCTGATTGGTCAGTAATTGATCAGAAAAGGCCAACTTATCCCAGAAATTGGTCAGCCCTAGATAGCTTGAAATAAAGATTTAAAGTTTCTCAAGGTCACTCAAGGTAACGCTCGATTTCTGGCACCTCATTTATGGATAATTTGCATTAAATATTCTTTTTTAATTAAACCCTTTCGATAGGTTACTAGATAATTATAAAAAGTCAATTAGTTTCAGTAATTAGTCAGCCATAGAAATGTTGTTATTAATTTTTATCATTATGCCAAAAAAACTTTCGTGACCTTGAAAACAAAATTTAAAAATGTGTAAAAGAAGAATCTATGGTTGAATAATTACTAAACTAGCTGAACTTCTATTAAGATCTTAAGGCTTTTCAGGTGGTCTTAATTTTTTAACAAATTTCTCATAAATGAGGTGCCAAAAATTGCAATGACCTTGAATATTTTTTTTGTAAATTCATTAAAAATTCATTAAAAAACATGTATGGTCGACCAATTACTGAAAATAGCTGACCTTTATTGACCATGAGGTTTCCTTTCAAGTGACATGCTTAATTTTTTGGAATGACCCAAATGAGGTGCCAAATGTTTTTTTGTAGCTTGAAACGAATTTTGAAAATTCATAGAAGAAAGAGTATGACTGACCAATTACTTTAAATTACTTTAAATAGTTGACCTTTTATCATGATCTAGAGATCTCTCGGATGGTATACTTTTTTTTTAAATTTCCCTTAAATCAGGAGCCAGAAATCGCACGTGGCCTTGAGAAACTTCAAATCTTAATTATAAGTTATCTAGGGCTGACCAATTTCTAGGACTAGTTGACCTTTTCTGACCAATTAGATGGCATTCTCAAATATCAAATTTCCCATATATGAGGTGTCAAAGGTCCAGAGCCTTTAACGCAGCATCGCATGTTGTTTAATTTTTTTTTAAATAAATTATTGAAAGTATTCACTAAAATAACCCTTATCTTACCTTTTTATTTAATTTTCTTTACTCAAGAATACTGTATATGTGACATACACCACTTCCTTTACTCCTTTTTCTATGCACATAAACTATAGGACAAACATTATTTTTTTTGTTATTAACGACTCAAAACTTATAAAAAGCATGTCAGATGGCAGATGTGTTTCTCACAAAAATTTCGTGGCTTTAAGTGTTTATGTCAGTCGCCATTTTGAAAAACACATTTAAGCCAATATCTAGGAAACAGCTCAGCGTAGGAAATTTAGTAAAAAAAAACTTGTCATAAATTTGATACTTTCAGAGTTATACTAGTAACGCCTTGGCTTTGTTTAGATTCAATTTTACACCCTTAAACGCTTGATATTGTGAAAAAAATAACTTCAAAGTTGTAGAACATGCATAGTTTTCTAAAAGTTTTGTTAAGAATTTTTTCAAAATCTTCATTATCAATCAGATCGAAGTCTTTTATCTGAAGAGCAAATAATAGAACATTTAAGACCAGACCAACCACATTCCTTGTAGCGTTCAAACATTTTTCAATACATTTTTGAACATTGGTGGTAGGTTTGAAGGCTAAGTATGTTTATGGATCGTGAACGCACTGTCAATTTTGACGACAAAAGATTAGCTTTCGCCGGTGGCCACGATACCAAACCAAACAATACTTTTGTTAGTATCGACTCGGTATCGTCAAAATCGAAAAATTTTAGTATCGTCTCGGTATCGGTCTCGTATAACTTTGTCTCGTTTGGCCTCGTGTAACAAAGTCTCGTCTCGGTAAAGGTATCGGTCTCGTCTGGTTTCGGTCTGATCTGAGTCGCAAACCAGAATAAAATGCACTCTTGATCCATAGTTGAACTCGCTTGGTATTTTTAAGATTCAAGAAAAAAAATCATTATTAAAAAAGACAATTTTTTTAACTGATTTTTTTTGTGTAGTAAACAATTTTTTAAAGGCTCATAAAATTCCGATAAAGAATTAGACACAAAATTTTGACGCGGAGCCATATGGATTTCATTAAAGTTAATTTCTCACTTAAGAGAACCAAGTCTGTAAATTGTATCCAAATCGTTGGTTTCAGAGAAAGCCAGCAGCCAGGCAGTGAGCAGTTATAATTAAAATTATTGCCTAAGCCTTCTCCATGCGAAAGAGAAAAGCTCTGAAAATGTCAAATAAATCATCACAGCCTTTTCCGAAAAACCAATTATAAAAATTGTTTGTTTCTAATAAATTGATAAAAGTATTCAAAAATATATACACATTTTCTGCCGATACCAAATGATACTACCGAGAGTATCGATACAATTCGGTCCAAGAAATAGGATATCGTTTGGTATCGTCTAGGTATCGTTTCAGTTTCCCATACCGATACCAAACGATACCGACTTTTATGGTATCGTGGCCAGCCTTATTTATAAAGAATTTGTGTCCAAAAATATTTATGGGGGTTTTCGCTTACCTTTAAGCACTTTGTTTTACTTAATAATTATAGCTAAAATTAAATTAGATCAATTAAATTAAAATTAAATTAATGTCTTATTTCCTTCAGGCCCCCCCTGCGTATGACACTACCTATACTTTTAGCTATTTCACAAAATGTTTTTTTTTTCTCAAAAACTTCACAGATAAAATAAAATCAACGTAATAACTTGCTCTAATTCCTTCTTTAAGTTGTTTAAACAACTCTTTTAGCTTAATCTGAAGAAACGGAATATCGTCTGAATTTATGAACAAAAAAGGTTTATGTGTACAATTTTTTTAACATTTTAAGGAAACTTTTTTTGTATGCTAATTTAAATTTTTTACTTGCGATATATGAACTACAGGGCAAGTTTTGGATTCGTGCAAAAAAAAAGTTTCGAGATAAAAATCGAATATGACATTACGATGATAGAGAAGACGAAAAAAGTGGGTGGCACAATTCTGTCTGTCTGTCTGTCCGTTTATTGAACTACAGCCTAAGCCACTGAGGCAATTTTCTTCAAATTTTGAACTTAAGGTGTCATTAAAATAAACCAGAAAAATACATTCATTGAATGTAAGTAAATTTTTAATTTTTTTCATAACTTAGAACTTAAATACTCTACCATTTATTTAAGGTTTTTAAAGACTTTAGAATAATCCAATATAATATCAAGTAAGTCCTAGCCACCGAATTTATATAATTTTTTGTTTTATGTCGTTATCTATAAAAATAAAATTATTACAAATAAATAATGTCGGTTCTTTAGAATTTTATCGTTTCTTGCTAATATTGAATTCTAAAGTTTCAGTACACAAAAGTTCCATAGGAAATCTCAAACAAAAATTTTCTTAATTTTTTCAGATTTCCATTTCACCCCCCTGGTTTCCCTATTTTCACTTTAAGGTACTAATTTTGGGGTTAGGGTGATTCTTATAAAACGCAAAAAAAACAATCTGAGGGTATAGATTAGATTAAGACGAGAACAAAAATAGTACTGGATTTTCTCAAAACTAGGCTGAAAACAGAAAAAAAATATTTAAAAAAAATGGGAACTCTAACAATACCACACCTTAACTTTTTTTAAAGCCATAATTCCATTCTAAAATATGCTTCCTAAATAAAGTTTTTATTTTAAATAGTTGCTGAAAAAATTATTTTATTCTTAAGAAATTATGTATTTTTTTTTTTAAGTTTAAAAATTATTTTTTCGAAAACTATTTGCAGTAAAAACTTTATTTACAAAGCATATTATAAAATGGAATCGTGGCTTTAAAAAAAGCTAAGGCTTGGCATTATAAGTGTTCCCGTTTTTTTTTTTTAATATTTTATTTAAGTTCTGGCTGAACGGGGGGAAATAGACCCCCCCTACAACACAAATTTTGTCTTGTCTGATCTCGTCTAATCTAAACATTCTGATTTATCTTCGCGTGCTTTGAGAATAATCCTCTACCCATAATTATAGTACCTTAAAGTGAAAATAGGGTGACCAAGGGGGTAAAATAAAAATCTGAAAAAAATAAGGAAATTATTGTTCAATGTTTTGAAATGAATGAGGGCTATCCAAGACTAGGTCCAATTTTATGCCCAACCTAATATACACTTAAACTAGGCTATTAAATGTGTAAGTTTATGCTTTTGTTAAATAATTTTTTTTTTTAATTTTTGTCTAAAATAACAGAGTTTCGAAATTGGCTCTTACTTTAATTTACTTAAATAAATTGTTAGAAAAAAATAAAATGAAAATTTTGAAATTTGTAAAAATGTTATTGGTTTTGGTTAGGAATTATTAAAAATTTCACATCAAAATAAATTTAAAACATACGGCTTAAAAAAAAGGCTTAATATCACTTTAGAAAAAAAAAATTAATATGCCATCTAGCGGATTTGTATGAGTACAATATCTGATGTAGTAAAGGTCGTTTCACAAAGGACTTTGAAATTTCGCAAAATCGCGCACTTTCAACAAAAAAAAAATTCAAAACCTTTTTTCTTTGCTCTAAATAATATTAAAAAAAAAAACATTTTCCTTAGACATCGCAGAATGTCAGCTTAACAATTTAAGAAAATTATCTGATTTTCACAACATTGTGAAAACCAAATTTTGTTTCCAAACTTATATTTAGTAAAATTTTAAGATTTCTGAATAAAAATCAAAGAAATTGTTTAAATTTATCACTTTCGTTTCTTTCTAAATAAATTTTCAAAAAATACATTCGAAGTTTTCATTCCACCGTCAATTGTCCTTTTGAATTATCACAGAACATCAGGCAAACAAAAATCAAGGGCTTAAAATCCATTATATTCTTAAGGTCAAGGAGGTACTTTGTTCTGGACAAAGTAATTGGTTACTTTCATTAATTTTCTTTTGAAACAAGTGTTTCTAAGTAGTAAATTAATAGTTTGATTTTTCATGGAATCAACCCCAGTGGACTTAAGCCAGTTTTCCCCTGGACCCTTATTGTTTAGAATTTGTTAGCGATATAACTATTCTTGTTGTCTTTTTTCATAAAAAGCTTGAGTTCAAACCACACACATAAAATACATAACTAAAAAACTAATTTTAATTTATGATTGAAGAGAGTCTTAATAGTTCTCTGATCGTTTTTGTTGATAAACATTTGTTAGAATAATTCTTAAATTCACTTACCAAATAAGAACTGGTGCAAGTAAAGTTCTCAAGTATCCGCTTGGAAGGTTGTTTTGGGAAAATCCCAGCCACATTAATACTATGGCTAGCTTAGAGAGCAGATATGTTTGTTTTTATCTCTAAATCCTTATTAATAAACAACAAGCAACAACGAGTTAACTTTATTTCTAGTTAACTTATAATTCTTATGAATGTATAGTTACTAATTCGAGCATTCCATTTAAAAAACACAATCAAAATAGCTAGGGAGTCGATAGACTTTTTAGGGCTTTTTTGAAGATTTAAGGTAAAAAGTTATTTTATGACATTTTAAAGAGCAATTTTGTATTCCTTTTTCTTAATTATTTTTGACAAAAGCAAACAAAAATCATTTACAGCAACTGTGAACACATATCGACGCAAAATTTAAATGGGTTTTCTGGCCATTTTTTCAAACTGTGGGGTTTTTACCTAAAAATGGGTGCGGAGTCTCAAAATTCAATTTTGGAAAATGTCCCAGAACAAAACTACTTCTTTCTTAACCCTTTACAAGATCCACCATACCCATTTTGAATAAAAATAATCCGATACCCCTAATGTACCTACATTATCTTTCTGTTGTTGGTTTTAAAAATATTTTTTTAAGTATGTTTGTAGTGTTATTCCTTTTCACACTTTTAAAACCAAGATTTTAAATAATAAAAAGAATACAACTATCATAATCCGCATCACATAGAAAAGCATCCAAATTGAAAAAGAAGTATTCAATTACATCAAACCATTCATGTCATTCTGATGGGGGTATTTCATAGCACCCCATAAAGTTACTCCACAATATAATTGCTTCAGAAATAACAACACATCGCAAGCGATGAGGACAAACGACCATCAACGATTTTTCTTCTTAACAAAATCAAAAGCAACACAGCTTCTAGCCCCAACAAAACAACAAAACAGCCGAGAAAAACTATGAGACTACAAAAAAAAAAAAAAATCATCGAAGAAGGCGGTCGTCCTCGTTGTCGGAATAATGCTCAAGAAACTAAAAAAAAAAAAAACACAAGAAAAACCAAAACCGGCAAAAATAAATGCAAACCCTGATGCCATGATCATTGCCTGATGTCGATATCTTTTACGCTTAACGAAGAGAACAAACCGCATCCAATTAAAAATAATGAACTTAATTAAAACTATGTTATAGCCCATCGATTTAGTGAACTAATTAATGAAATATTTCTAGCCACACTGTGATCCCTATATATACACTAAACAGTGTAGACTTATACTCGTATACGTACAATTCTCTATTGTATCTGAAAGATAGAAGTTGAAACACTCTCCCAGCATCAGAGCCCGGAGACTACTATGCCGCTGCTTTAGTTGTTGGCCCTATGATATCTACTGCTGCCGGTAATGTACATCTATTGGCAATTGCATTTTGCCTTAAGTTAAAGGCTCAAGGTGATTACTGCCGGGTTGTGTAGGTGAATTTCACTCTGAAAGTTTTCTAGTAAAAACAAAATAATCCAGAAAAAATAACTTTTTCAAGAAACTCGAAATCCTATTTTCGTTTTGTAGACCGTTTCGCCAGAAACTTCAAAAATGTCATCATTTGAAATAAAGTTTTATCAAAATCGTAGCCACCGTTTTTTAAGAAAACTTAAAAAAAAAAAAACAAAATTCGTCTCTGGTAGCTAGCCTTTCTGGATGATCTAATTGTTAGTCCAAAATATATTCAATGTTTTTTCTAGAGAATCAAATACAAATTCTTTGATTGAAATTTGAGCCAAATCGGTTCAGGCGTTTTTCCTCTGGTTCGGTTTACATAAAGACGCATAGACGTACAGACGCACAAACGCACAGACGCGTAAACGCAAAAACGTACCGACGCACAAACGCACAGACCCACTGACGGAATGCTGAAAACTACCTTATTGAACTTTTTCATCATCATAAATGAAATTAAAATTTTTCAAATAATTTGCTGGAGATATTCACTAGTGCCCAATATATCTCTACATGAGCGCAGATGAACCATTAAAGAGTCTCACCAGATGAAAGCTTTTCCTACCCCCTATTCAACCTGAAACACTTCTCATCCAAGATATCGACAATTTATTAAAATATATCACTGCGCGAGAAGGCACCTTGATCCTTAGATGCCGGTCATACCGACCAACAGCCGATGCGATGGTGGTGCTAGCGGTGAAGAGGGGTGTTTGTATAGAAATTGGAGGAAAAACGGCGACTAATTGTGTATCCCATTAAAACTGAATGCGACCGATGGATATTTGGTTGGGAAATTGATTCCTAGTCCGTGTTGATGTTGGTGCTCTGCAATCGAGATAAGGTCTACTATTCCTCGTGTACCCAGGTACCTACATATTTTTTTTATCGTTGGCACTTAAAGTTTTCCCCCCGACCAACAACTAACTCCACTGTTGCTTTTGTATGGTGAGTTGTTGTTGATGATGACGATGATGGGGGACAAGAGAGCGTTATGGCATCATAGAATGAATAAGAGGGCAAGCGGGAACTAGGTGATGCCTGATGCACTATCACATTTGTAGCCAAAGCGTGCTGGGAAAGTAACCGCAGAGAGTTGTTTGATAGGAGCACAAGAGATATGATAAGACAGTGCTGATTGCAATTAGAAGTGGAAAAATGTCAAAGATCGACCAATTGGTTGATTTTATTTTTCACTTCGTTATCCGTGATTTGAGACAGAAGGTTAGAAAGTTTAAAATGAGATCGGAACGATGAGATTTTGGAAGTAAAAGAAATGTGCCTTGTCAAATTACTGTTTTAACGAATTGTATTTTATGTTTTGCTGTCAACGATTTTCGATAAAATCCAGCAAAACAAAAATAAAATTCGTTTAAATAATTGCAAAGTCTTCATTTTTTGTTTTGTATTTTTTTTTTCTGAAAATCATAAAATAATGCCTTTTCCACATGAATAACGGACAACATTGTAGCTGTCATATAGTTAAGATATTTTCTTTAATAATATAGAGGGGTTAAGCTGAGCTTTATCTTATCATTTTTAATATATGTTCATATAACTTCGATCTAAAGAATATCACAAATAGTCACTTTAAAAAATCATTCTACTGGCTGGCGGTGTGTTAAGTAAAAGAGTTAGTCAAAGCTGGGAATCCTTCTTGAATTATCCTGAATTCTGAAAATTTAAGGTGGTATAAATCAGGCGTGACCCATTTGTCGAAAAAGTATTTAATAAGGGCTTCTTTTCTGGTTGTAGCTAGCTTTCAATTTTTTATTCTGGCACTCTTCGTGCTAGTCAATTGTTTTGATGACGTGAGATTAGGCCCATTGAAATAAAGCCAAAAACACAAAATTTGGCTTTACTTCATTTTTAATGTGGAAACAACGCCTAATTTTCGATTTGACTTTGTCGACTAAGAAAACAAAATAAGACCATTTTGAATTTATATCGTGTTTATGTTTTATTTGCAGGCTAGAACTGTACCGTACTGCTTTTGAGAAGTGTACGACTCCTCCTCATCGTCTCGGTCTTATTGACCCGTCCGCAAAAACCCATTAAATGATTTGAGTGAATTACCCGGCTTTCTATATAGGGGTTGGGTACAAGATTTCGCTTTTGAAAATCTCTCACAAAATCTCGCCAATTAAAATCTTACACGAGTGCCTTCCCTTATTTAAGACTTCATTGTTATTCCTATATTAATTCTAATTGCCTATATTTGAATTTATGTTAAAAAACAAAAAAAAAGGACATTAAAATTGCTTATCCAAAAGTAGTGTCAGTTAAATTAGTTTAATTGTTAAAAATACGTTTTGAAAAAAGCAACAATCAAAGAAAAAGCGTTCCTGTTTCTTTATTTGTTTCGCAAGATTTAGAAAAAACAAAAAATGATCAAACTCTTCTCAATCCCAGGAAATTTTATTTTATTTTAGAAAATTACCAGAAACAAACTGCTTTAGAATAGCTCTGAGTTCATAGAGAAAACCCAGACTTAGAAACAATTGAATCCTTTTTTTGCCCACAGGCTTCACCACCAAATAAGACAATGACATAAACGTAAAAAATGATAAACACTATTCAGTCAAGGATTTCATACTGGGAAGGGTACAAAATCCCTAATATCATAGACTGAGAACCCCGAATGCCATAATCCCGGATGCCTAAAATCTCGAATTGACATAATGCCAAAAAAAAAATAAAGTTCAAAATATGATTTTGCCCCTCTTTTACTCGTATGTTTTCGGTAGTGCTGAATCTGAATCTGAGGTTTGTGACTAAAATTTCGTGACGAAACATGCAAAAAATGCTGCTGAATTTTTTGAATTACGTAGTTTAAGACAAAGGCTAACGACTCTTCGAAGATGAATGGTGTTACTTGAAAAATTCAAAAAAGAATTTTAAAGTGAAATTTTTATACTTCAGAATGAAAAACAATTAACTCAAGAAAAAATGAAATCCCAAATTTGGATACAAAATGCATTTTTTATATCTTTAGATTCAAATATCTCAAGAACGTGACGTGCTAGAGCAATTCAAAGGTCAAATTCGAACTTCATATTTCATATTCATATTTCAAACAAAAATACAAATTGTTCACATAAAGTAGTAGAAAACAGAAAACAAAACAAAAATAACTCGTTTTTCAATTAGCGCTTGATTTTAAATGGGTTATCGCAGAGAAAAACCTAAGTAAGACGTTTATTTAAAATTGTGTATACTTTTAATGGTACTTTAATGTAATTTTCGTTGTAGTTTTCGAGCTATAAGTGAAAAACTTAAAAAAAAATCCATTTTTGTATAATTTTTTCCCATGTTGTTTCACGAAAACCTCAGACTCGGATTCGGCACCCCCGAAAATATTTAAAAGGGGCAATCAAAACTACCCAATAATATGCATTGTAAAAAATAATATATGACTGGACAAGGGGGTGAATAAAAATCTTGAAAGTGAAATTTCGATCGTACACACATCTAGACTGTAAAAATCATGAATTGCATAATCAGCCTTATTGTGAGTTTTATCCGGAAAATATTTCACCGGAAAAATATTTTTTCCTCCGAAATTTGAAAAGCTATTGTGATTTTCACCCGAACTTCTGTTGACCCCTTGTGCAAAGGGGAAAGTACCCTTTGTTTTTCCTTTGTTTGTCATCAAAAAATATGTGACAGTTCAAGCTTTTAATTATGATACATTTCGCCTGAAATGAGTAGGTACCTACAAAAAAGGGGAATTTTTATTTTCCGGGTGAAACTTTCAATAGGCGAAAAGTGAAATAGAAATTGTTCACGGGAAACTCACAATAAGGCTTAATATAGAAAAACAACTTAATGAACGCATTATGAATATCAAAATCAACAAAAATAGCTATAATCTTGAACTGCCATTTGGGATCTTGGCATTCGGTATTCTGTCATTCGGGGTTCTGACATTCGGGATCTTGGTATTCGGTATTGTGTCATTCGAGGTTACATTCGAGATCTTAGCTTTTCGGGATGTTGTTTATTCGAGATTATTTTTCTTCGGTATTTTTTTATTCGGGATTTTGTCTTTTGGGATTTTTTGATTTTTCAGGATTTTGGCATTGGGGATATCGTATCCAACTCTTTCATTCGTTTTCTTAGAATGTGCCTTATTTGAAAGTATCCAATAATTAAATTTGATGGAAATGTGAACAGAATTTAAATATAGAAAGTTACAAGAAAATTTCGAAAGTAACAACAAAAAAAAAAGGTTTCGATCAATTTGCAAATTGAGTGGGGCAGTTGGATCTAAAATTTCTTTTTATCAAGAAGACGGGCGGTCTCTTCTTGACGTGAAAAAGTAAGCGGGCAAGGTGGACTGTTACTTAGAATCTTACGTAACTTAATATTTAAGTTAAATGGGCAATTTCAATTTTCTTAACTTCTCTAAACTTATACTTTTTTAGTAAGTAATTCGAAAAGCAGAAAAAACTGAGTTTTGGAAAGACTACTTCGCACTTTGGATCACTTAATTGTATAGGAGAATTTTTTTTCGATTTTAGTTCTTCAAAGAATTTTGGGAAAAAAATAATTTTGCGGAGACTGAGACAAAACTCAGGTGATAGACAGAACAAAAACGATAAAGAAAGTGTTGCAATTGTAATTGTCAGTTTTGATACCATCGACTAATTTTGAATTGCATCCTGGTTTTGTGGGCTCGATATTTAACACTTTAACGAGCCCTTTTTTTATCAGCTTGGTATTACGTTTCATCGTGAGCCATTTCTTTATATTTGTTGTAAATTTAATATTGAAAAAAATGAAGCCCTGGGTTTCAGCTTAAAGTTTTTTTAAAAAAATATCTAAGCATAATGATGTTGTGTATTAAATTGGTTCTTTTTCTGGTTGTATTTCCCACATTCATATGGAATTTCCTAATTTAGTTTATAAAAACAATTTCTGGCACCCACTTTCAGTTAGAGACCAGTTTAAGATATCATTCAAACTCATTTAGATCCTCAATTTTAGGGCGTTAAAAAGCAAAATCATTTATTATTTTTAATGGACGAATAAAGTGTAAGACTATATTAATATTTCTAGCTAAACAAAATTTTCAAATAGGCTTAAACTTCCACCTTAAAAGGCTTTGAATATTTCAATGATAATTGGTAAGGAAATTCAATCCTTGAAATAATTAAACTCCTTTATATGAAAGCCTGGGGTAAATTGTATTTTCTTACTAAAAACAAAAATTAAGACACGAGCTTTATTTTGATATCAAAATATTCACTGATTTCGGTTTCATAATGTCTCAAAATCAATCATTAAAATTTTCAATGATGAGTTTCAATGATAGCTATAACTGGCACCTTGAAGTACACTCTCTACTTATAAATATAATCTTAATGTATATTTTGTGTATGGCATTCAATTTGTAGAATTCTTCTGAATTCTGAAATCACCTCATTGCTGAATTACTGGATGGCACTGGCAGCACTGTATGGGTTGTCAGTTGTGCATAATTTCAAAACAATTTGAAACATTTTTTTCTTTTAAAGCCCAGTACGCTGCTGATGATGGTCATAAACGAAAATTGTGCAGTACGCTATTTGAAGAGCGAAATTGATAATAGTGGCAGACTATTTGACAAATAATAACGCAGATCATTTGTTGAGTGCGGGAAAGTGATATTTGTGTTTTTTCGTATTTATTATTGTTAGTTCTTTCATTTCAGCATGGCTGGCGGTAGTTTTTTCGGATTTTGTATTTATTTTAATTCTTTAACTTATGCAACTGTCAATGAATATTTTTCCGCTTCGTTTTCGTAAGAGTTTTGTTGTCTTTATTGGGGACCAACTAAAAATTATATTTCACACCAGCAGTCTACTAGGCTTAACGTCTTAACCATATGATGGTTTTTTTCGGGGGTAAAAAAACATTAAAAAATTAATAAAATATCACAAAATATATCTAAAATTGTTTTTTGTAATATGTACACAAAAACTTAATTTAACTAATGGATCACACATACTATTTTTAACTGTTGGATTTTTATATTTGTTTTGCAAACAAAAATAATATTTTTGTTTGCAAAACAAAAGAGCTGACATGGAAACTTTGAAATTCAGAAAGTGTTTTCTTAAATAGTTTTTTTCTATGAATAACCAATTTATTCCTTAGCCTTGTTCCTTATGTAATAAGACCAGACTTTTTTAAATGAACTTAATTAATTTTCATTACATTAGTAATGAAAATAATGCACCAACCTCTACTCTCATATTTTCTTCCTCATTTTCTCATTTTATTTAATAATGAAAATTTGAAATTTGGTTTAATGTACTCGTACTTAATTCCCTTACACTTCAATAATTATGTTGATAGATACAAAGTTTTTTGTCAAATTTAATGATTTCCAATTCCAATTAAGCATTCAAACTTTCGACAATTCAAAATTTAATAACTACCCTCTTGGTTGAAATGAAGTCAAAAGCAAAATTATTAACGTCAAACCAAAAGAACATAAATCTCTTTCAGTGTTTCTGGTTTTTTTTTTTCATCATCCATTGCTTTGGAGATTCTACTCCAGCTGAAGCAACCTTGTTGGATCACCACACACAAACTAGCAGACGGAAAAACGCCAATCTAACCAACTAATGAGGACGAAATGAAGGCCAGAAAGGAATGAGATAAAAATCCAAGATTTAATGCCACACTTCTACAGGACTTATTAAATCACATTCTTTAACGATATATACCTACGAAGCGGCACAGAGGCGATAGGTTATTCCTCTCCATATCCCTCTGTTGGCTGGTAGGTATAAGTTCCTTCTTCCCTACCGATCGGACCGTTTTATTCTTTAGCCCAGATGATGATAGGATGATGTTCGACATGCTCCGCAGAGAGTTGTGTGGTGCGCCATAACGATTATTGGTTGAGATCGTTGACGACCAACGATCGGCGAATTAACAAACGGTTTGGTTGGACAAGTGATACTACAATATCAATGCATCTACGTAGGTATCTTAGAGATATACATATACACAATTCGAGTTTGGTTGGTATAAGTATGTATGAATTGAGTGGATACCGCTTCAGTGAGTGGGAATTGGTGGCCTCAGAGACGAGTCATTTAAACCATGAGGGTATTCCCTGGCGATGGAGCTGTGTTGACTTGACCATATACATAAATAAAATAATTCAAACAGAAATGAAAGTAAGAGGAATCAGGGGCATTGAAATTGGATATCGAGCAGAAATGTTATCCAATTATTTATAGGGAAATCCCTTTTAATAGGATTGAGTATCCTTTGAATTTCATTGTTCCTTTCTACAAGACAAAGACTAATAAGTATGAAGTCAACTATGCATACAAAATCTATGTATAATCCCATAAAGATTGTGCTCAATGTTCAATGGCTTCAAAGATAATTGAAATAACAAATTGAATCTGGTGCATCACTCCAAAATTTAAATAAACAAATCTTAAAAAACAAGATTATTATAGAAATGAAATTCTTAATAACTTGATCTTTTCGACCGTTGAGTCTTTCCCAAAAAAACTATGACTAACTGAGCTTTTTTATTTCAAAAGCATTACCATATCTATCTATAATCGCTCAAGAAATTCTCCTTAAAAAACATCCAGTTGATTTGATCTTTAGCTTAAATACTTAATCTTTTTGTCACTTGTCAATTCGTGGCCTAAGCTGACATTTCTTATGCCCTGAATGTGAAACTAACCCTAAAATGATGATTATTGTCTGATTGGAAGCACTTTAACCTAAAATTGAAAAAATCCGTTTTATCATCACGTTTGAAAGAAGTTATTTTACAAGTTGTATAGTTAAATAAGTTTTCTTCAAAAGCTTTCCCATGGGATCTCTGTGTACTTGCTTCCTCTTACTTTGCTTCTTAGAGAAATCACAACCATTCAATTTGTTCTATTTATTTTGGAGAGTTAGGATTTAAGAGTTTTCTAAATAGTCGCACTGATTTTAATGAAAAAGACAAAAATGGGCTCAGAGCTTATATAAATTTTTAAATTTATGGTGAGGAATTAAAAAGATTTAAGTGAGTCACTATAAATTTGGTTTTTTCCTAAAACATCATGATCATGAGTTGTTCCAAATTTTGTTGGAATTTTTTTATTTTCAAAATTAGAACTTACACGAAGAATCTGTTTCTGCTCAAGATCACGTTTTTCAAAAATCAAAACTTTGAAACTTGTTTCCAACTACTGTATGTAGTTGCTCGGAACTTTGTTCAATTTTTTGAAACAAAATTATAAGAACTAAGTTAGTAAAAAAATTAAGGCGTAAAATATGGTCTTCAAAAATTCGAAAATGGCTCTTCAATATTTTTTTTTCTTGAAATGCTTGATTTTAATAAATAATATAAAATTCAAGTGCCGAAAAATATTATGTACATTTAATAAATAAATTAGTCGACAATTCAAAATTTTCCAAGACTCAAAAACAATCTGCTTGAGGAGAGGTAAAAGTAGCAAAATGTGCATGTTATTCAGTGGCAAACGTGCACGAAAACAAGACTTTTAATTCTATTTATAATGGGGCTGAACACAAAAAATATTAAATTCGTTTTAATAGAATTTTTATTGTTAAAATATATACTCTTTTTTGGAATTAAAATAAGATGCATGACTGGGTCGCACGTATTTGATCTTTTGTTCAAGGCACTGGCGCTGAGAATTTAAGGAAATTATATGTTAAGTCATTCAAGTTATGAGAGAAAAATGTTTCAAAGCACGAAATACGATATTTAAATTAGCTGAAAAAACTTCGTTGAGTTTGAGATGAACAAGAAGAACACCATCTTAATTCTTCATTAAATATGATTGGATGTATTTAAATAGTTGAAGCGGTTGTCTAAAAAAAAAATGTTACATAAAAAGAACATATTTATTCATGTGTTTATTAAATAAAATTAAAAAAAAATTGTCAACCCGTTTTTGAAATATCGAATATTCAAAAAAAAAAATTTTGAAACTTTTTTTTTAAAATTCAAAACAAAAAACAAAAAATTTATTAAAATTTCATCAATCGTTGGGCTAAAGTTTTTGTACGATTTGAATTTGGCTACATCTTCTCTTTATAAAACCAAGTTTGCCCGCGTAAGGGGAAGACCACCATCTTGAAAAGGAAAGTTATATAGTTTTTTCAACAACTCGATGAAATTTGCTTTTACAACAAAACCATGAAAGAATAACATTTAGACAATAAAATTGTCTAAAAAATAAGGTATTAACAAACTCTGCAGGCTTATTAATCTTGAAATTATAGCGAATCAAAGAAACCCTTTTTATTTTGTACAGTAAATGGACAAATAACGGTTTTTTGTTAATATCTCAGCAGATATAATTTTCTAAAAAAACTAATGAGCTTATATTAATGCTCATAAAATCTGAATGAAAAAAATTATGACATTTTTTTTCATATGAGCAACAGGTTTCAAGAAAAGCGCGCACAAACGTTATAATAAGAGTTTTTCACTGTAATGAATTTTTTCTCTCCATTTTGCTTTGGTAAAATAGGTAATGAGCGCATTTGTGCACGTTTATCTCAAAATCTATTCCTCGTACGAAAAAAAGTGTGAAAATCTTTTTTGATTAAAATTTTATATATGCATTAATATTAACTCATTAGTTTTTTGAAAAAAAAAATTATTTCTGCAGAGATATTTACAAAAAACCCTTATTTGTCCATTTACAGTATAAAATAAAAAGGGTTTCTTTGATTCGCTATAACTTCAACATTAATAAGCCTGCAGTGTTAACTTATTTTACGTAATTTTTTCGTAGCTTTGCCATTTTTTGTCTCCTTTTTCAGGGCTATATCGTGACTTTTGGATCTAAACAAATAAAAAAGGTGTGAGCGTAATCACCAAAAAGTCACTTTGTACCAAATTTGAAGAAAATCAATCAGGTCATTTAGGCTGCAGATGAACAGACAGACAGGCAGAATTGTGCCAACCACTTTTTTGGTGTTCAATATCATCGTAAAGGTATGTTTGATTGTTATCTCAATTTTTTTTTGTATATCGCAAGTAAAAGGCTATTCAAATTTGATTAAAATGGTACACTGTGGTGTATGACCACTATCACTTAAAATAATAAAACAGGCAAAAAGCAATACCCAAATTGTTAAATGATTAGATTCGGTTAATTTAAAAGAAAACAACAACACACTAACATTATGTGAAAATAGTGATGATTTTTACTAACTACGACAAAAAAAGGGAGCGGGTCAAAACTGGAGTTTTCAAAATTCTGTGGGTTGAAATTCTGATTTTTAAAATTCAGTCAAATATAATTTTGAGCAATCAAATTCAGGATGTTCAGTAATGTATTGTTATTGTAAGGTCAAGAAATTAAATTGACATCTTATATACTTATACTTTGACTAGTAGAGTATAGTTTACAGTTCCATGCGAAAAAAAAAATTAAAACTATATGCGTAGACCCATTCTGTGCACAAAACTCAAGGTGAAAAGAATTAACCTAAACCTAACTCACCGATTTAGTTGTTAATTAACTCTTAGATATAGATTTTAAGTAGACTTAAAATGAAAAACATTTGAAGGATCGAGTATAAAAATGGCTTATTCCCGTTAAAATCCTCTGTCAAACCCCATTTAATTTCCAAAACAGTCCAATAATACGCTTGTAAATTTTTTTAATTTTTTCTATTCTATTTTCATGCAATGTATTTTTACATCCAAAAATAATTTTTCTACCCAAAAATTATTGTTTTATATTTGTAGGCCTAAAGTTATTTAACTAAGGGTTAATTAAAGATTCAGTGGGTGTCATGTCATGTCAATGTTTTTTAAATTTCAATTTTTTTTTTGCAGACAGAAGAATCGATTTTGCTCGAAAAAATAGGTTATACACCACTTTTGAACTTATTGCTACAATTATTATCTTCGATGAAAGAGTAGGTTTAAGCCCAAATTTTTTTTAAAATAAGAGTAAACACAACCTTGTCACTCCGGCCCCAAATAATAACGAAAGATCATTTTAGCCTTCACTGTGCGACATTCAGGTTGTCAGGATGAATTCAATCTTCAAAATGTATATAAACCTAAAAAACGTATATGCTTAAAGGATATTTAAATTCACTAAAACAACGTCATTAATATAGATTGAGGGTAAATGGAAAAAAAGGAAGCCATCTTAATTCTTCTATGAAAAAATGAAATTATTTTTAATATTTTACTATCCTGCATGGTAAAAATATTTTCTTTTAAGAAAATTGTCAAATTTGTTTTTGAGATATCAAATCTTCAGAGAGAAAAAATTTACAACTTTTTAAAGAATTCAAAATATTCTTTCTTATGTTCAATACAATTTCAACTCATTTAAAATTTTAAAGGTTAAAATTTCGAGCACAAAAGTTTTTTTTTAAGATACAAAAATTTAAAAACTAATTAAGAAAAATAACGAGAAAGGGAATCTGGCCTAAAAGGAAACACGAGGATAAAATGGCACACTGGCTAAAAAATATATAATCGATCTGAATTAAGGTTATTTGTAAACACAACCCTTTAGTTTTTCTGGCAACACTGCTCAAAACGAAATTTTGGATGCTTCTAGCTGTTATATATATATTGACAGGTCAGTTTATGTTAAACAACCACTGCCAGAGGCGTACAAAAGTAAAGCTAGAGTTTCAAAAAAAAATTCCATGCTTAAAAGTTGATTAATTTACTACGCGTGGTGAGCACATGTAAAGAAAAAGTATTTATTTCTATTTGTAAGAAGTATACAAAATTCCCAAAATCTATGAAAATTAACTCAGGATCCAATTTTGACGATTGTCAACTATCAAATAGATAGTTGATACATTTTAACTTCGATTTTTAAAAACCCTACTGATAAAAGTTTAAATCACGGAGAATGATGCAGATGGTTGTGAATCACAAGAAAATTAAAAATTATTAAGGAAAAGTTAATCATTTTTTTTTTTAATTGAGTTTAAAAATCCAAATTTCAAGGTTTATCAAATATTGACCATTTTCCGTAGATATGCCATTTTAGGCCAGGTTCCCTTACAACTTAAGAAAAGTAAAGAAAATCGTCCCTAGAAAAATATCATGAACCCATTTTTGAAATATAAAAATAGTAAACTTACAAATGCGCTGTATGTATATAGTTACATATGCTCATACCTATATAATAAAAAATCCTATTTTTTTTATTTGGATATTAAATAATATTAAAATTAGTTCTTTAAAAATTAAGTTTGAAATCAGTGAAAAAAAAAAACAAAAAAAAACTAATAGACTTATAGGTAAACGGCAGGGTATTTCTGTTAATATCAGTTAAACAAAAAAAAAAAAAAATAACAAAAGTGCACACATACTACACGTTGGTTGTAAGACAATACCGTTATTTTTGAACTTTCACATATTGCCCCTAAAGAAGAGACCAGAAAACTTTAAGTTGAAGACAGGCACTTTTGTGGTAATCATCCCAATTATTTTTGCACAAATACAAAGCTCTCCTTATAGGCAGGTACTTACATTTCACAAGTCAAACATTTTGTTTAAATCCATTCAGCTGATAACGTGGAAAAAATAAACAAACAAAAAGGTCCTATGGGAGCTACTTACTATCAAAAGTAGCTTAGCGTAAATTGTTATGTTATTATTTGATAGTAAATCGAGCTTTACACGCCTAGTACGTTGCTGATCACATTCTATGTTCACCTCATAGGAAAAAGAAAATGATTAACAAAATAACTTTCAACTGTTGCATGGCAAAATTTCAAATCTTCGTATTTCAAAATAATAAGAAACACAGCATTTTTTTTGTTTTTTATTATATTGGACTCTTTTAGCAAAGACTCGCTAAGCGAAAGAAGTTAATGCGGCTTTTGTTTCATTTTCAAACTCATTATCCTCATCTATTATAATCATTGTTGAGTAATGCGACAAGCATTTGCCAAACAAAACGGCTACAGTGAGAAATTATTATTGTTATTGTTAGTTAAGCATCCTGTCGACGACGTGGCGTCGGTCGTCCGTCGTTGTATGACTTCGACCGCAACTCAGGAACTCATCAGAGTGTGGCTTGAGCTTCCAACACCATCACACCATTTTTGTCGTTCCATCTCTTGCCCAGGTGGTGGGATGATAAAATGCACTTGTCTGACTGCGTACATGTTGCCATTCCTATTCCATATCCTCCCTTCTATTCTCTATTCATCGTTTGTGGCAGGATTATCATCGTTTTACCGCTGTATCTGCCAATTCCTATATAGCTTCAGAAGAATGAGAGACCAAAGTGTCGGTCGGTGGTGTAGACGTACAGAAAGTCTGTGAGCATTAGCGCTAGCCAAGCCGAGCCGCCCCAGTCCCATCAGACAAACTTTCGGTCTCGGATCCTTGCACTAGTGTTGTTTTTGTGTGACGAGTACGACAATAACGACAACGCCGTCGTCGTCGACAGCTGAGTGTATACAACGACCGCTTCTCCTCGGTAAAGTCGCTCCCTCGCTCCTGCTCTTCTAAACAAAAAACGATTTTAATGATTTCGAAATAATTGAGCCCATTTTTGGCTCACGGCTATGGAGGATGATTATGGCGCGGTAATGATTTTGACGTCGACAATGTTATGCTTCCAAGGGAAGGGGCAAAGGCATAGTGGAGTAGCAAACATAATATACTGCAGAAGATTTAAACTTCTTGCATGAGATGTGTAGAATAAGGATGACGGCAGGGCACGATATGTGGTTCACTGATGATGCTAAGGGTCTTGGGGATAAATAATTATGAAAGGCATCTTTCTACATTGCTTATGCACATGTACACATATATTCATAGATATCTAAGTATATACTATGTGTATAATACTGCAATCGTAATGCGGGTTAAAGGTCCTGCTGAGTTTGAGGGATTGCAATCATTAAGAGTTTCTTTTCTTTTATATAAATTATCACAGTTTTATTGCTTTGGGGCGAAGGAGAAGCGAAGCTCACAGTAGTGAATGTATGTCAATGCATTTTCAAGGAGATTGGTTTTTATTTCTGATGCAGTGTGCTGCCTGTCGCTGGGATCTTTTGTCAGTGTCATCCCAACCTGAAGATAATAAAGAAATGGAGCGTGCGGCTTTGGATCAAATTTTTAATGGACATCTTTTTAGCTGTTAAATTGCTCAAAGAGTTCTTGCACGAACTCAATTTTTAAGTAAACGTTGAATGAGTATTTCAATTTCCTTAAAAAATAGTTAAATGATTAATAACATATCCGTTGCCTATAATTTTTATTTTTGTTTAGATATCTTTGGGCCAGTTTTTAAGTGCGATATTATTTTAGTTTGGAAGTTAAACCTGTGTTAATTTCATCAAAAACATTTCTTACAGTCAATTTGAATCCTAATTTAAGTCATCTAATTTCATCAGTTACCTCAGGTACCGAAATGAGGGATTTTTCCCTTGTGGTATCATCTTAATTTCAAATATCCTAACCGTCAATCTCAATAGATTTTTAACAACTGAAATAAAATTAAGCTATACCGCATCTGATGACCTTTCAATGAGTTAACTCTATGTTAATTAATTAATCAGGACTAGCTAAGTCTGATTTATCTCAGAGTTAACTCTGCATTGCATAACTGGTTTTGTTTCTACTTTTCACGTACGAGAATTACTTGCAGGACTTCTGTCTTTTAAACAGTGAGGTTTTGAAAATCAAATCTCTGCGCTTAGAAATTTGCAAGGGCAAAACTTATTTTGAAAAAACTTTTAGCAAAATAACAAACAAATAAAAACAGAAATAAAGAACCACTTTAGTGCTTATTTATTCCTGACATCCCGAACTAGTTGCTCCCTTTTTAAACATTTCGGAAAGCCTTTTGGTATGCTCATCTCACGTTATTCTGAACATACAGAGAAAATTATTTTTCAAAAGGACTTCATTTACCCAATTTGGAAATATTAAATTTACAAAAAAAAAAAAATGTTTTCTAATTCAGAAAATATTTATATAGAATTTTATTTTATCTTTTTTTAAAGTTTTTGTGGAAAAACCAAACCTTAAATCTGATCGGTAGATAAGAAAATTTGTAATAGAAAAAAAATACCATTTTATAAAAGGAACCTAACCTACTGTTAATAATTTCACAGAGAAAAATAATTATTGTGTTTTATGGAAGCACATAAAGAATTTTGTATCAAAATCGTAGAAGTTGTTCTTGAGAAAAATTAATAGCATATTTTTGAGCCTTATTTTATCATAAAATTATATTCCAATTTAAAAATGAAAAAAGCTTCCAATAGCCATGAAATAAAGGGTGTTTTTTTTTAGACTTGTGGTTTTCAATTTGGCAATCCTTTTTTCGGAGTTGGTCTTTTTGGCAGCTGTCACTGGATTTATGCTCAGTTTGGTTTGCCATTTCATAATAAAAAAGCTTACTCCTGAACAAAGCTTGCAAATCTTGCAAATATATTACCAAAATAATGGTTCGGTACGTGACAGCCAACGAATCAATCAATTTATTGAAGGAAACTTTTGTTGAGTGCATTATCTCGCGTTTCGGGCCTATGGCGTGGCCTCCAAGATCGTGCGATTTAACATCGCTGGGCTTATTTTTGTGGGGTTATGTGAAGTCACTTGTCTACACAGACGCCATGGAAGAGAATATTCGGTGCGTTATTGGGCTCTGAACCTTTGGCACCTCATATATGGGAAATTTGATATTTTAGAATGTCATCTAATTGGTCAGTAATTGGTCAAGAAAGGTCAACTAGTCCTAGAAATTGGTCAGCCCTTGATAACTAGTTATAAAGACTTAAAGTTTCTCAAGGTCACTCAAGGTCACGCGTGATTTTTGGCACCTCATTTATGGGAAATTTACAAAAAAAAGATGCCATCTGAAAGATTTGTGGATAGTGATAAAAGGTCAACTATTTTCAGTAATTGGTCAGCTATATTTTTTTTTCTATGAATTTTCAAAACTCGTTTCAAGGTCACAAAAAAAACTTTTGGCACCTCATTTGGGTCATTTCAAATAAACAAGTATGCCATTTGAAAGGCCATTGCACGGTCATAAAAGGTCAGCTATTTTCAGAAATTGGTCAGGCATAGTTTTTTTTTAATGAATTTTTAATTTATTTAAAAAAAAATTTCAAGGTCATAGCGATTTTTGGCACCTCATTTATGGGAAATTTGCAAAAAATATATACCATCTGAAAGATCTCTAGATCTATATAAAAGGTCAGCTATTTTCAATAATTGGTCAGCGATAGATTTTTTTTAATAATTTTTTTTTAAATTTCAAGGTCATAGCGATTTTTGGCACCTCATTTATGGGAAATTTGGGAAAATTGCATACATTCTGAAGGATCTCTTGGTCTATATAAAAGGTCAGCTAGTTTTAGTAATTGGTCAGCCATAGATTTTTTTAAATGAATTTTTGAATTTTTGTTCAAGGTCATAGCGATTTTTGGCACCTCATTTATGGGAAATTTGGGAAAATTGCATGCCATCTGAAACATCTCTAGATCTATATAAAAGGTCAGCTAGTTTCAGTAATTGGTCAGCGATAGATTATTTTTTACGATTTAAAAAAAAAAAAAATTCAAGGTCACGAACGATTTTTGGCACCTCATTTGGGTAATTTTCCAAAAAAAAATATACTATGTGATAGGTTACTCGGTCATCAGAAAAGGTCAGTTAGATTCAGTAATTGGTCAGTCATATTTTTTTTTTAATTAATTCTTAAAGTATTTGTATGTAGGTCACAGTATAGATAGTTGGCACCTCATTCGGGTAATTTAAAATTTTTTTAAATAGATATAGATCCGATAGATTCTGAGAAAATCATGATGGATTAAATTTTGTCAAAAAATTTAATAAAAATTCCATAATCGATGGGTACGATTTGAGTTTGGCTGCATCTCTTCTTTAAGAAACCAAGTTTTTGAGGTACCGGGGTAAGGGAATGACCGCCATCTTGAAAAAGAAAGTGTTTGGTTTAATCCACCATGATTTTCTCAGAATCTATTGGATCTATATCTATTTAAAAAATTTTTAAATTACCCGAATCTATCTATACTGTGACCTACATACAAATACTTTAAGAATTAATTAAAAAAAAAATATGACTGACCTATTACTGAATCTAACTGACCTTTTATGATGACCGAGTAACCTATCACATAGTATATTTTTTTTTGGAAAATTACCCAAATGAGGTGCCAAAAATCGTTCGTGACCTTGAATTTTTTTTTTGTTTAAATCGTAAAAAATAATCTATCGCTGACCAATTACTGAAACTAGCTGACCTTTTATATAGATCTAGAGATGTTTCAGATGGCATGCAATTTTCCCAAATTTCCCATAAATGAGGTGCCAAAAATCGCTATGACCTTGAACAAAAATTCAAAAATTCATTAAAAAAAATCTATGGCTGACCAATTACTAAAACTAGCTGACCTTTTATATAGATCAAGAGATCCTTCAGAATGTATGCAATTTTCCCAAATTTCCCATAAATCGCTATGACCTTGAAATTTAAAAAAAAATTATTAAAAAAAATCTATCGCTGACCAATTATTGAAAATAGCTGACCTTTTATATAGATCTAGAGATCTTTCAGATGGTATATATTTTTTGCAAATTTCCCATAAATGAGGTGCCAAAAATCGCTATGACCTTGAAATTTTTTTTTAAATAAATTAAAAATTCATTAAAAAAAAACTATGCCTGACCAATTTCTGAAAATAGCTGACCTTTTATGACCGTGCAATGGCCTTTCAAATGGCATACTTGTTTATTTGAAATGACCCAAATGAGGTGCCAAAAGTTTTTTTTGTGACCTTGAAACGAGTTTTGAAAATTCATAGAAAAAAAAATATAGCTGACCAATTACTGAAAATAGTTGACCTTTTATCACTATCCACAAATCTTTCAGATGGCATCTTTTTTTTGTAAATTTCCCATAAATGAGGTGCCAAAAATCACGCGTGACCTTGAGTGACCTTGAGAAACTTTAAGTCTTTATAACTAGTTATCAAGGGCTGACCAATTTCTAGGACTAGTTGACCTTTCTTGACCAATTACTGACCAATTAGATGACATTCTAAAATATCAAATTTCCCATATATGAGGTGCCAAAGGTTCAGAGCCGCGTTATTGCTGACATACGGCCGCAATCGCTGCAAAAAGTGATCGAAAATTAGGCCTTTTGCTGGCATTTATTCGACCCAGCTGCTCTGCGCCCACTTGCGTGAAATTAATTTTAAAACACAATGGCATACCCTTATCTTTATAATAAAGCTAATTTCTTCGCTATAGCATTAAATAATGTGCGTTTTATTTCATCTTGAAAACCACACGTTTTAAAAAAACACATCACATTATATTCCCTGTTTTGGGGAGTTCTTTCATTTGAAAAAACTTTTGGCGAGTTATTTAATTTTCAGTTTGGGGAGTTATTTCATAGGGGAGTTATTTCACCGAGCCCAAATAGTTCCCATGCACCTACATGCGGTTATCTGTCACACCATTTTTAATGGCAAAAAATAGAAAAATATTAAATTTGAAATATCAGTGTGTTGATGTTTTTCTTTCGTTTAAGAAGACTTTTAAGAAATTGGAAAGGGTAAGATAGAATTTCACCCCAATACATTTTGTTTTCTCAAATCGATGTCAAAAAACATATCGATAATGAAATACAAGACACCCTGTATGATCGCAAACAAATGCAACATTTAGCAAGTGCAAAATTTTGTGCTCAAAACTAGAAACGGTGTTGTGACTTTTAGGTCGAATATGCGTGTATGTTTTCAAGTTCTTGCAGTTAAATAATTGTGCAATTGAATTTCACAAGTGCAACTACGGTTATTTTAGTCACACTTTAAAAAAAAATGAAATCTTTAATATAAATCAGTTTTTCTTGTTGATATTTTTGAAAATAAAATTCTATAGCATATAGAGTAGGTACAAGTATAACGGTATTTATTTTTGAAGTAATTTGTGTCATTCGCGTCACACAATTTAATTTAAAAATCATTTCTTTTTGTCGAAAACTGTCTTTCAAGGATTTGAGGAGTTTAAAAGTTATTTAGTACCAATTTGATTTCCTAAAATTTAAGTAAAATCAATTGCACGTCCTTTATGTGCCAAATTGATATACTCGAATTAAAATAATGAAAACTTGAACCAAAAATAAAAACTAGTTCCAATAAATTAAAAAGGGTTATAGGTGGTCGAAAATTTAATTTAAGACTCTTTATAAACCACCTTTAAATTTAAGAAATAAGAACACCATCTATTTTTTTTTTTAAATTAAGTCTGTATAAAAAAAAAATAAGCTTGATGGCAACCCTGTTCAAAGAAACATTTGTATTGAAAATAAAAAAATAGAGTTTGGTGGGATGGTGGGTGATGTGTGTAAATTCTGGGAATAGTTGCTGCCGGTCCATATACCAAAACCCGGTTGGCCGGTTCACTGTCTACAATTGCCTGATGCCTGATGCACTCTCTCTCTCCGGGCAGAGGGAGGTTGTAATTTAATTAAGAAGAAATCCAAATCATGCAATTAGGCGCTAGCTGATGGCATGGTGTGCGTGTATCTGTGGATAAACTTTAATTAATACGCTAAGATACACGAGGCTAAAACGGTTGTACCTATATAGTAATATTGTTTCGTTGCTGATGCAGTTGCACTAGCACAATTATATCCAACGGGGCTTGAAGCACCTGATGTGTGCAAAAGTACCTACATACATATATGTGTTTGTGGTGTTCATTATGGTCAGTGTGTATGAGTGAGTGAGTGTGTTTGGTAGAGCTGCAATAAGTGTAATTAAAATTTGTTTATTTGGTTGATGTACGCGAGCGTTTTAATTGCGGGATGATTGGTCAGAATAGGACGTCCATTTGTGTTGCACAATGCACAAAGCGCGTTGCTTTAATTAATTTGCTGAACATAATTTCTAGAAAGTAGGTATGTTCAGTAATGTATTATATAGGTGCATATACGAATGGGATCAATTGCGTTTCACCGCTAATGGTCAATGGTCGGCCATGGTGTGGAGAGTTCAATCTAATGGGACTAATTAGAATGTGCGGTCGATGGATGACAACTAACGAGTATTTTCTATCAATTTTATATATGTTTTACAGGTTTTTGGCTCGTGCAGTTATTTTATGTTTCTTTTTGAGTGAAATTTTATCATACATAATTAGAACAAAACTGAGTTTGAAGAAGGTAAAATACCTGAATGTGGAATGATTAACTATTTATAAAAATTTAAATATTCTATAGATGTACCTACATATATGCAAGAAGTAAGCGATGTAATAATTCTCAAATAAAAAACAAACACCAAAAATAGGTAAGTGCTCGTTTTTATTTTAACACTTTAGATGGTTCTCAAACTTAAGTACATACATTAACAGGATACAAAGCATGATTTTTTCGTATTATCTTTTATATTCCTACAGAACACTTATGACTCAGTGGTTAATCGTGGTGAGGCTATATGGGAACAACACTTCCATTTGGAGAAAGGGTTCAGAGAAAAGATACTCGTATTTTATTTTAGTGATAGATAGTCTCGAACAGGGGAAATTGTTATATCAGTGAACTGAAAGATTCCAGTTCCTATTTTCAGCTTATAGGAACCATATATACCTATTTCCTTGTGAAAATTCGAATTTTCGTTAATTAACATTTCATAAATAAAGAATTTTCAGATCATTCTATTCACTTAAAAATACGACATTGCTGTTCTATTCAAAACGTTTTACCTATTTCTTTAGTTTTGAATAAAAGTACTCATACGCCACAGTGGACTCCATTATAATAAAAGCCTTGGTTCTGTTTGCATATGCCATTACAATTAGACACAACTTATAAGGTGATACAGTGTAAGTTGAAAGTAATAATTTCTAAATAAAAAAACAGGAAATTTATACATAATTATTAAAGTGGAGACTTTGAATTACATCAAATTGCCTTGAGGTATCTCACAGGCAGGATTAAACTCAAGATATTTTAAGGCATTTTTATGTTAAAAGACTGTCACCGCTGTGAAGTAGACAAAACAAAATAGAAAAAATCTTAAATTTTCAAAATTTGAGTTATAAATGACTTTTCAGAACCTAGCCTTTTCAGAACTTATTCTTTTTAGAACTTAGACTTTTCAGAACTCAGACTTTTCAAAACTCAGTCTTTTCAGAACTTACTCACGCATGACTTAGCCGTTCGGAACTTTTGTTTTCCAAACTTAGTGACTATTTCATAAAATGCCAAAAGCAAAATTTTAAGAAAAAACAATATTACACAGAGGCAATACTTATCTTTTGTAAAATTAAATTGAACACGAGATTTTAATCAGACTTGACAGGGAAAACGCAAAAAGTGGGTCTCACAATTCGGCCTGCTTTTTAAATGGCTGAATCGATTTTCTTTAAACTTGGTACATAATAATTTTTGGTCATTATGCCCACAAGTTGTTCTGTTTATCTTTTTCAAAGAATTAAAAATAAGGGTACCTGCCAGAAAAAAATTTTGTCAGTAATTTTACAAAATCTTATTTTTCTTAAAGACGGAGAACCATTTTTCAAAAAAAAAATGGTTATTAATGGTAAATCCCAAAGAACCATTTTTTAGTTTCGATTTTCTGTAATTCTGATTTCAAGAAATTTTTCTATAACAAAGCTTCTTAGGAAAAATGTGGAAGCATTTGAATTATATATCAATAGCTGCGTTTTATTATCTCTATCCTTATATCTATCCTTTTACATTTATTACAAAAACAACATGGAAGGTTTATTCCAATAAACCAGATACAATTTTTCACTCTGACTAGCAGACGGCTATTGACCATTGTGAATCAATTCAGCGACTTATAAGCAGTGCACTGCAGTATTAAGAAAAGAGACAGGCTATGCATGAAAAATATGTAAACATAATGAATGGTGTGATGGGTATAAGGAACTGTTTTCGCACTAACCTACATCGTTTTATTTTATGAGTATAGGTTATGAGCGATAGTGAAACGCGGCTAATACGTTAAATAAAAAAAATGATACTTATGCCAAAAATCCTAGGAGTTATTTTCGAGAAATACGGGAATTTCCTCAAACGGTTTTTTAACATTTCTATTTAAAGTAGGTACCATTATTTCGCCCTCAAAAAAAAAAAACATTTAAATCAGTCTTACTTCTTTTACAAAAATCGAACATACAAATATGGTTCTTTGGGATGCACCTACATACACATTTTAAACCATTTTTGGAAAATTGGTTTCCTCCTAAAAATAGTTTAAAAAAAGTAGTTTAGTGAAGTTTTTTTTGAGAAAAGTAGTGGAGCTGTTTTAAAAAAAATTAATTAAAATTCATAAGAACAGTTTGTATTACAGGTACCGTTATTTTTGGTTCTAAGAAAATTCATTCTCGATAATCTAATAGACAGACAGAATTGCTTGGACCTTAAATTTTTTCGTCTTCCTTATCATCGTAATAACAAGTTTTGCTCAAAATCTCGAATTCTATTTGTTTTTGTTGTGGTGTTCGGTAGAAATCTGATAAGTCTATAAAATAATTTGCGTCTTTACTTCCACTTTACATTGCGTCAGGACCTTATCTGGCGAATCGATTTTTTTTCAAATTGGAAATATTCATTTACATTTTCCTTGAAAATATTTACTGAATTTAAAGCAAATCAATCAACGCGTATAGATCCTAGACAGATTTTTTTTATTTAAATTCTTTTTTTTGGAACCTAAAACTGACTGTACTATTTATTTTCTTTCTTTCTCCTTTTGATTGGTCTAATTTGTTTTTGAGATATCAAAGTAGGAAGGCAATATAAAAAATACCTCACATTGTGACGAGTAACCTCAAAATATCAATAAGAAAAGCAAAATTGAAACATCAAGGTCAGAAACCAGATAACACGAAATATGATTTTTGATGCAGAAATAACAAATGAAAAATCTCGCACTGATTTGTGTATTTGAAACTCAGCTATTTTGACTCTAAATTAGAAAAACCCAATTTTGTACTGTTGGTTGTCTTAATTTTGCACCTCACCGCACGTGAAAAATTTGAAAAATGGAAAATTTTATAAGAGGTACCGAATCTTTACAGATTTGATTGTCAAACCGTGTTCCAGCTTACAACATATAATATTCGATTGAAAAACAACAGTTGGTGCAATAGATTCTAGGTGTATGATGAAGAATACGAAACCAGACAACTCCAAAAACAAATTAGTATACTTTTTAATGAAAAATTGACCATTTAAAAATTTATTTAAGCTTATTCCATGTATTTTTCTATTTTCTTTCGAAGAAAAATTGAGTTTTTGAGAATATTTTGTTTTTTGATTTTTAAAACAATTTTTTATTTTTTTTTCTGTATACAAAAATATGGAGTTATCAGGTTCTTGCACCGGATTTTGGAAATCTTTATAAAAAAAAAATAAACATTCCGAGGTGTTCTGATTTGAAAAACAAGTATCTCATTGTTCCCAGGCAATATACTTCACATGTTTTGGTTGATTACAGTGACAAATTGCAAAGAGAAACGTTCATGTTCCGTACTCAAAAACAGAAAAATAATGTACACTCTCGGATAAGCGTTTGAACTGGTTAGCACATTCCCTATTTTTTTCAGAATTAAAAATTTTGATATATTAATTTGTATTTCATATATATTCAAAAATGCGTATTATTAAATGTGAATTTCATTTTTAAACTTGTAAAAAAAAGATTGATCAAAGCAACAAATTCATTTTTGCGCAAAAAAAAGTAGCGACAATTTAGTACAGTAAAAAATCATGATTTTCGTTTTGTTTGGCGGAAACTTAAATTTTCAAAAAAATATTGGAGCATCAAATTCAGGCTGTAGAAACAAATTAGTATATAATTTGCTATAAATAATGGGGCGCCAAAACTTTTTTGCCCTGGGTCCAAAATCTTTAAATACGCCACTGGTGAAATGGATGTCTTTCTCTCTGGTGAGCTAATTTCAAGACTGAGCTGCTTGATAATGTTGGTGGCATTTTAACTCTGAAACGAATACGCACGTCTTAAGAAAGGAGAGATTATCAAAATTTCATATCATTGTGAATAAAAGTTGCTTCTTTGGGCTTTTGCACAGATTTTGGGAATAGGAACTCACAGTTAACGTTTCAAACTTGTACTTACATAACAATAACTCCATTATATAATTTGCGTCTGTACATTTACTATTATGCGTCTGTACGTCTACTTTATATAGAGCTAGACCCTAAGCAGGGGTGAATTTTTTTTGTTTATTTTGAAACATAATTTTTCAAAGACTATGCTCATAAATATTACAAATTTGAAGAAAATCTGTACATTCATTTAAGCTCTAGCTCGATAGCTATTAGCTTTCAGGATCTGTCATTGTAGTCTCAAAAATGGCATTGTTTTGAAATTAGGTGACAGAGGGTGCTGGAATCGATAGCTTGAACATCGGCGTAAAAATCCAACACACTAACTATTACGCCACGGAGTACTACACGTGCACAATGAATACACAATAAATTTTTTCTATCTGTTTACTTAGCCATCATCATCTATTTAACTTTAATTGGCCCTTATATATAATTCCGGTGTATAGAGAGCATAAACTTCAATAATTATCTAAATAATCTGGCAAATATTATAATTCGCTTGAAATTGGAAAATTTTATCAGAAAGTGAGGCTAGATAACTATTTTAAGTTTTCATTCCGCTTTGCACACACCCAAATAAAGATGCACTGCAAGCAAACTACAAGATATAATATCTTTGCAAATAGAATGTAGTGTACCATTGCCGCACCGCTGGCTGCTGCTGCTGCTGCTGCCCCACTCAAAAACTTACCTCCTTCTCAGCCCTGATGGAGTCTCTTTTTGCCATTCCTACCCACCAATATACATAGCTTGAATAGGGTATTATGCAGTGCAGAGGAGGAACTTTCCCATTACACTCTTCAATATTTAATTAAATTTCTAGAGCGCTGGGCTTCACAAACTTTTTAATTGCACACCAGCTCCAGCCTCCTACACTTTCCATTCCTATCATCATCATCGGGGGATATAGAAGTGGTGTGGCAAAAGCATCAGCAGCAGCTTCACACCCCTATATATGTATATTCCCTAGTAGTATAACTTTTCGCGAAAATTAATTTTAACTACCATGCTTGAACCTACTCGAATACAAAGCAACATCCCTGTACATTTTAAAACTTGGAACATAGTGCTACAACAACAACTACATATATAAAACATCCTTGCCACCCGCTCCCGCCATGCCGCATGTTGCTGGTTTGCTGGACTATTCTGTCAGTTGGCTTGTTGGGTTGGTCCCGTTTTTGAGTCCGTGCTTCATTATATCCATAACGCGCCCGTCTTATCTTTTTTCTTTTTTTTCTGCATCGAATGCAATCTCACTCTTGCAACACGCACCTACACACTTACCTGTCGGTGTCAAAGCCACATTCCACAGCCCTAAAATTTAAAAAAAACATTAAGATCATCAGACATGTTTGTCCATTAACTAAATCGAATTGCAATACAACATTTACACGCACACTTCCCCAGATGTACTTAACGGAAGCGGATATGCTTGTAGTGCTAATGCTAGATATAAATCCTTACTTACTCTCAATTCGAAGTCAAATTTTTTTCTTTTTTAAATAGGATCCGTATGAATAGAATTAAGCCGCAAGGTACTCCACAAGATGGCAACATGGCAGTAGCAAGGAAATTTATAGGAAGGGGAATGAGAGAAAGAAATTATTGACAAAATTAACTCTTCATAAATCCAATATACTCGTACATTTAAAATTTGAAATCTCTGAGTGGAATACAATCTCTGAGTGGAATACAATATAATTTTAGAGAAAGTTGTTTTTGTGTTATACCTTCATGGTTTAAAAACGGGCAGTCAACGCGAATATAAATTTTAATTTTAATTTTAATTTTAATTTTAATTTTAATTTTAATTTTAATTTTAATTTTAATTTTAATTTTAATTTTAGTTTTAATTTTAATTTTAATTTTAATTTTAATTTTAATTTTAATTTTAATTTTAATTTTAATTTTAATTTTAATTTTAATTTTAATTTTAATTTTAATTTTAATTTTAATTTTAATTTTAATTTTAATTTTAATTTTAATTTTAATTTTAATTTTAATTTTAATTTTAATTTTAATTTTAATTTTAATTTTAATTTTAATTTTAATTTTAATTTTAATTTTAATTTTAATTTTAATTTTAAGTTTAATTTTAATTTTAATTTTAATTTTAATTTTAATTTTAATTTTAATTTTAATTTTAATTTTAATTTTAATTTTAATTTTAATTTTAATTTTAATTTTAATTTTAATTTTAATTTTAATTTTAATTTTAATTTTAATTTTAATTTTAATTTTAATTTTAATTTTAATTTTAATTTTAATTTTAATTTTAATTTTAATTTTAATTTTAATTTTAATTTTAATTTTAATTTTAATTTTAATTTTAATTTTAATTTTAATTTTAATTTTAATTTTAATTTTAATTTTAATTTTAATTTTAATTTTAATTTTAATTTTAATTTTAATTTTAATTTTAATTTTAATTTTAATTTTAATTTTAATTTTAATATTCTTAAACATAAATATCAAAACACAAATATTCAAACTGATTTTTACTACAAGATTAACTACATTTAGCGAAGTTGAGATGATTGCTTTTAGTTCCTTTGAAGAAAAGGAACGAAAAGAACGTTTGTTTCTAAGTTGCACCTGAATCGTTTTGAAAAAATTGCGAAAAACTGCAATCAATCACAGCGACGAAAAAAATTGTGTGTGTGAAATAAAGTATGATTTTCATTTATTTCAATGCACTGACTCTGAAACTGAACGCTTAACCGTTGAACTGTCAAAATTTTAAAAATTGCGAAAAACCGACAAAAATTGCAAAAAATCCGAAATTATCGAGATACAATAAATTTTGATGGTATATTCAGATTGAGTATGATTTTAATGATTTTCGTTGCACCTAATCTGAAGTTTTGTTGTCCCAATAACGTTTCAAATTTAAAAAAAAAACTCAAAAATCAAAAAATTTAGAAAATTGCAGTTAAAATTTTTTTTTGTTTTTTTCGCAATTTTTTCAAACTTTAATGGCTCAACGGGCTAATTAACGTTCAGATTCAGTGAATTTTTATATGTTTTCGATTATTTGCATATAAAAATTATTTACAAAAAAAGTATTGAAAACCTGTTTTTGGGATATTGAATTTCAAAAGTAATAATTTGAAACTTTTTCTGAAAAATTCAAAAATTAATTTTTTAGAAAAAATTGATATGCAATATTATTTGAGCTTATTTGAAATTTGTATATTAAAAAATTAATCTAAATCCGATCTGCCAATAAAAGAAATTAAAAAAAAACCCAATGAGAGGTACTGTTAAGAGTTGCTTAGTTTAAATTTTTATAATTCAAGGTTATTTTTATCATAAAGAACAAGTTTTATAAAAATTGTTGGAATCGTCTCACTATGGCACTGATGAAACCACGTGAGTGATCCGGACGAAAAGCCAATTTGCAGGACAAAGGCCATAAAGAGCTGCTTTGAATCAGGAATTCAACAGTCTAATCCTTAATGCTAAGTCTTCTACTTGCCTGATTTATTTCAGTAGTGTACAGAATTTGTATTATAAAAAAACCTACTAAAATGTTTTTTTCTTTTTTAATACTCTTTCGAAAATTTCCAAATGTCAACGAATTAGGTACCACCTTTTTCCAAGGCATTAAAAATGATATGCACTTCTAGGTCACACGATAAAAAAAAAAATTATGTGTCAAGACATGGAAATAATGAGACAAAAATTTTAAAAGCATGAAATACGACATTTTAACTAACCAAAACTACTTCTTTGTGATTTTAAAAGTAAAAAGAGAACGCCATCTTGATTCTTGATTGAATATGAATATACTGCTCGTTGGAGAGGTTTTTAAAATATTTTAAACATTTTTAATCAAAACTTTTCATATGCGAATTTTGATTAGTTATTAGTTGTATGTGCATACAAAAATTAAATTTAGAAACAAATTGTCTACCTGTTTTTGAGATATCAAATTTTCAAAGAAAAATTTTAAATTTTTTTTTTCAAAAACATTTTTTTTTGAAAATTTTTTAGTCTTATTTGAAATTGATAGTAAAAAAATAAAAATAAATTAAGTGGCGCAACAGCTCATGGAGAACCAGGGCCCAGTGACTAACAACTCTCTACCATTCCTGTGTGCGTGTTGTTGGCAGGAATGGAGGGGACCTACAATTTTTTGCCGAGTCCGAACGGCTAGATGAGAAAGTACTTATTCATGACAAGTATACTCTTGGAGGATTTGTCAGTTCCTCGCAAGAGGCAGTACCTCGCGAAAAAAACATTTCTGTTTTTTGGTGGCAGCAGCTGGGAATCGAACCCAGACCTTTGGCATGACAGTCCTACGCACTAACCATTATGCCACGAGGTACAACATCTACGAATATATATATGTATATCAAAATATATATCAAAATGCAAAATATGTTAGTAAATAACACAAAATTGAATAAATAATAATTCCACTTTTGGCCCTAAAAAAAAATTAAAAGATTTATTTTAATTTATTGCAAGCAAATCGGTTCTTTCTTTTTTAAAACCCTTCCTTTTCCCGGTCCTGGAGATGATGAAGACTGTTGAGCTCATTCAAATTGAACTTCTCCAAACTGAACGCCTTTTCACCTTAACTCTCTGATGCTCCTAGCAATGTGGTGGTATTTTCCTCTTAGATAGAAATAGCTACTTTTAAATTTATTTTTTTTTGCTTCGATATTCTTTCCACCCCAAGCTGCTGACGTCTTCTTGTCGAACTTTTTGAAATGAAAATTTAGGATAGCACTCATCTTACTGACACTATAGGAAGTATTGCAACCATCAGCAACAGCAACAGCAACAGCAACCCGTTGCTCTGAGTGAGCAATTAAAAAATGAGATACATCTTTCAAGGCGGACGCGCGGTTGTGTGATGGGACGACGATAACATTTCGTGAAATAATTAGGAGTCCTTAAGTGCTACTATACTGTGCTGCTATAGCTCCTCTGCCACTCTTAATTCCTCATCCTATATACCTACATATTATTTGATGTTGTAGCGGATGTGGTGCACATAGCTTTGGTTGATGTGTTGGCTTATCCTTGCATTGTAACTTGATTCCCTCATCGCAGTAGCAATGCCACCTGAAAATGGATGGCAAAGTTACAAAAAAAAAAAAAAAATTATATAAAAATAAAAAAATATTATGAATGAGTTGAGTGATAAGGGTGAGAGAGCTCTCTGAGTTGCTTCCACGAGAGACCGTTCGCTGGTTGTTAGGTCCTCAGAATTGCAAAGAAATATACTAATTGCAGTGCCAGTAATTAAGATTTTTACCTTGGTGGCCTGTTAATAAGCTGCTCTGGTTAATTTATTAATGGATTATGTGCAGAGGATTCTATTTTTTTCTTTTTTTTTTACTCCCATGATGATTCTGTTTTTATTTCCACAGATTCAAGGATGTTGCAGTAGAGTAAGAATATATATTTTTTTTTTGTGTGTAATTCTTTTTCAGTGAACATCATTAGTAATTAAATGCTTTCAATTAATTTTTTTTTGTTTTGCTTATAAATAAAATGGTCCTTTCACTTGATTTTATGTTTAAAAAAAATACTCACTAATGAATGCGTATGTTTATTAATGAGTATGATATTTAGAACTCATTTAGAATTTACAAATGTAGGTGTAGGTCCTTTCAGATTATAATTCACGCATGAAAAACTTGACTTTTTATTACGGTGGTATTACCTAGTGTTTAATTATATCTTAGTTAAATCAGTGTTACTAATGTTTTATTTTCAAAAAAAGGTCAAATTATTTGATTAGATGTTTTAGACATGTTGTGGGATAAAACAAAATCTTGAGGACATGCAAAATGTATAAAGACATTTTAATCCTTACATGTGGCAAAAGTTAAAAAATGAAATTTTGTATGGATATTATAGACCCTATTTACTTCTTGCAATTTTATTTACAAACGTGAATCTAATTATTCGAACTATTTATTCCTTAGTGAAAATGGGTCGAAAATGCAACTAGGCAGCATTTAAAGGTGCTACCACCGGTTTTGCTCAGCGAAGAGTAGGTTCTTAAAAAAAAAGAATATTCTATTGATCGAACGCCTAATCTGCGTTAAATAAATAAAATCAAGGTATTAATAAAAGTTGAATTAAACGATGAAAGTACAGGGGCGTACTTTAATGGGTGCCAGGAAGTTTTTTTTATTGTGAAACTTACAAAAACCTCAAACAAAGTAATTCTTTTTCTAAATTAAATCACAACACAAGATTTAATTTCCAAAAGGAATTTTATTAGGGAACCCTTTATAAGTATATACGTAGAAACCCCCAAAATTTCTTAACAACAATTTTTAACAAAAGTTAATATTGGCAAAAGGCCAATGTGTAAAAGAAGAAAAGTAAAACAATTTTAATTTTAAAACAAAGCAATAATAATGCAAAAACAAAAGAGTTTCCTAAGTCCCGTATTTCCGGGAAGCAAAGAAGACAAAGCCGAAAGCTTTTCGGAATAATAATTTTCCCAATCTGGCAAGCAAAAAACAACGAATGTAACTATTAAAGTTTTCAAAAATATACTAAGCTTTTTATGTGCTCCAAACGAAAAAAAATTTTCTGCCCCACCTGGCCCTGACTCTAAAAGTCGCTCCGTTCAAAGAATATTTAACTTCTCACAAACAACTATTCTGAATTTCTTTCATAGTCCAGTCAATTTGTGCTCAAGAAGGCTCTTAGAGAGCAAATTATGGGGTAGTGGGGGGTGCTAAATCTAAATCTGAGGTATGCAACAAAAAATTTCGCGACGCAACCTGCAAAAAGTGATGCAAAAATGCATTTTCTGGGAGTTTTTCACTAATGGCTCGAAAACTACCAGTGATTCAAAGATTACATCAAAATACCATTGAAAGTGTAAACAATTTTCAATAAATCTCTGTTTGAGATTTTCTCCTGCGATAATCCATTGGAATCAAGACTAATTGAAAATTGGCGTATTTTTACTGCTTTCGAAAATCCACTCTAAAGCACTACGTAAATACTTTAAGTGAAAATTTTTAATTTTTGTCTATGACATGAACCAAGATATACTTTTCTAATGGTATTTGATGCGCTGAGTTTGAATCTGGTCTTAAATTGCTCTAGCATGTCAAGTTTTATAGATATTCCAATCTAAAGATATACAAAACATGCATTTTTGTATGCAAATTTGGGGCTATATTTTTGTCGAGGTATTTTTTTTCGAAAAAATGTTTATAGTCGCTGTAAAGCATGAACTATGGACTATCACAGGAAATTTCTTATACTTTTTCTCGAAAATTTCACAAGTTTTGAAATTAATTACAATTTAACAATTAATTACAATTTGATTTTTCTTTTTAACCTTTTGCAAAAAACCATCTGCCTTCTGCAGAATCTAACAAAAATGTGCCATAATGGCGACTTTTTGTTCCCTTTTACCCTTTCCACTTGTCGATCGCAAGGAATTCGTCTATTGACTGGAAGCCTGCCCCGTTGTTGAACTCAATCCATTCTCTTATTTTAAGTATCCCCAGTGAAAGGGGTCATTCACAATAGGGAGTAGCTCAAAGTAAAAGAAAAATCAAATTCACATGATCAAAGTCCTTGTCCTAAACCAACCCAGCCTAAAACCGAGAAAAATATCTTTGACGAATGCACTTCCACCATTGACCAATCTTAAATGGTGAAGAAGAAATCGATTTCTCACGCGAAGTTAAAATTTCCCTAACACCGTAGACCTTCGTACAGATTTGGGGGAATTGGGGAATCACCTAACAAAATCATCTTCCTTTACTTACACGCTACGTTGGACCCTCGGCCTCTCAGTATTGACGTGTCAGTCAAGAAAAGATTGGATGTGGACCACCTTTCACACATTTTGTTGAACAATGGACAATCTGTCGCATGTCATCGATGGTGTGGACTACCTGTCACACATATCGTTGAGCAAGGACCATCTGTCACATGCCTGAATTAAAAGTGGACTCTCTGTCTCACTTTATGTTAAGTGATTTTCGTAGATCAACTATCACACGATTATTCTTCGAATACCTATTGGAGTTGGTTTTCCAAGATGCTTTAGGAGCATGCCTCTGGCTGATGGACCAGGTTGAGCACTGAACTCTGCTAGCATTTTGGAGCCGCAACAAGAAAGAAAAATGTTAAGTGTAAAAAGAATGGAACTAGTAGGTTAAACTTTTTGTGGTAATATCTACCGTGACAAACTCTCTTGTTCAACTTTCGATGTACTTTTAAGAATGGAGATTTCTTCTTAAGTCGTACAGCATGAATATGAAACTCTTTACCAGGCTCTATTTTTTCCTTCCATTTTGATATTCAGAACTTCAAAACTAAAATTTTCATTGGAACCAATCTCCTTTTAAATCCTTTCATTTTTTCCTGATCGTTCGCGTTGTGTTTAATCATTTTAAGGGTAGTCAAAACCCCTTCAGTGCACGCTAATTATATTAAAAAAAAATCAATACTCAATACCACGGGGGCTAATAATTCCTTATTAGTTGCATAGCTAATTAGTGATTAATTAGTTCTCAGCAATCAACTTTTTGAATCGTTTCTCTTGGTCTTGGTTTCTTGTGAAAGTTGTCCTGCTAGGTTCAATTGCAGTAAGAGGAAAGAGAACCTGCGATTTAATTTTTATTTTATTTCTCGCATTAAAGTATTAACAAAGATTAATGGCCTTTATAAGATTCAAATCATTCTTTCTAGTTGAATAGCTTCGAATAAATCATTTAAGACAAATTTAAACCAATTAACGAATAAATAGACAAAATGTTATGTAATTAATTTTTGTGGCCAAAACGGTCAGTTTTAATTTATATCTCTGTCAAGTTCCGAACTCTATTAATCATATCTAATTACTTTATGAAAAATGTTAATAATTTATTTAGGTAGACAACATTTTCAATGATTAAGAATCTCTTTGCAACATTTTATATAGTCAAAAGCAAATAAACCAAAAAAAAAAAAAAATTGTAAATCAAAAAGCAAAATGCAATTAAAACACAACATGAAACTGAATAGAACATCATGCACCCAATTAGGTCTATTGTTTGGTACACCCTAATGAGGCACAATCCATACACATACATACACGCAAATATTCAAGCAAACACCAAATTGCTCCAACTAGCAGTTCAATTAGCAGTCTATTCACAAATGCTTGAATAAGCCGCCAGTCGTATCTCGCCATTCTACCAACGCAAGCTTATAAATGCACAAGAGAGTACAGTACACCATTGCATATTTGGTTATATAAAAAAAAAATAATAAGTGCACGTTCCCGCCGCACTCATGGGAATAGGTTTATGTTTCTATATTCACACACAAAACTGATAGGGGGATACATGCATCTAATAAGTTTTCTGTTTGTTTTTTTTTTGCAAAACTCCAACTACGCCAATTTCGCACCTACGAGCTATGTTCGCATAGACAGACGCAGACAACCTGTAGTTAAACCACTTCAACTTGCTACCCAATTACCGACAAAAGGCTAAATTAGATAAACCTTATACCTAGTAGGAAAAAGGGCATAATGTTTTGTAGTCATTATATTTTATAACTCAAGAACCAAATGAATCTGTCATTTGGCAGGATATTAAATGCGAAATTTTTAAATTACTAAATTGCAAAAAGGTGTAACACTATAGTTTGACCTGAGAACTGAAGTTGTTTTATCAAGAAAATCGTGAAAAAATTAAGATCTGTACTAAAGAACGCACTAAACCTACCTACATCTTGTCAAAAAATTAGTTTGATGATCATTTTCGACGCAGTGCAAGAAATTCTAGCTCACCCCTGCCACTTGAGACAGTTTTTTCCTCAAGCGAGGAAGTGATAATTCCTCCAATCTCTTTTTGACATGCTATCACACCACCAGTTTTATTTCACGAATTTTTACTTACGATTTAAGGATAGGTATAGGTTGGTTAGGTGCTACAGCAAATTTAACTTGATATTTTGATCAAAATCACGAGAATGTACCAAAAACTTTGCTCTCACAATTCTGTCTGTCTGTCTGTTGGTTGAGCCTATGCCTAAACGGCTCGTTGGTTTTTGTTTAAACTTGGTACAAATAGTTTTTTGATCATTTCGCCATATTTGTCATAAATAACGGTACATGCCATACACTTACTCATTAGCCCCAGGAAAATTAGACTTTCACTTCGAAGAAATTCCGACAAAGCTGAATTTTTGTAGAGAGCTTTGTTTTGACGTTTTAAGGTTTAGGTGTGAGTAGAGTAGAGGGGGGGGGGGGGGGGGGCAGAGGTTGTGCACGTTTTTCTTGAAATCTGTTGCTCCTACGAAAAAAAGTGTTCAAATTTGTGCTGTCCAAAATTTTATGAACATTAATATTAATTCATTTGTTTTTTCAAAAAAAAAAATTATTTGCTGATATATTAACAAAAAACCGTCATTTGTCCATTTACAGTACAAAATAAAAGTGTTACTTTGATACGAACCTACAGAGTTCGTTAATAGCTTATTGTTTAGGTAATTTTATTGTCTATATGTAATTCTTTCATGATTTTGTTACTATATGAACATTTTATCGAGTTGTTTTACAAAAACCAAATAACTTTCTTTTTCAAGATGTTGGTCTTCCCTTTACCCCGGGCACCCCAAAAACTTGGTTTGATAAAAAGTAGATGAAGCCAAACTTAAATCGTACAAACATTTTAGCGCATCGATTAATGAAATATTAATTAACTTTTTGACAAAATTAACTCCACCGTGAAGTTCTTGGCATGATTTTCTCAGAATCTTTTGTTTGTATGAAAAAGGTATGTCAATCTTTTTTGTGGAGAATGACATAAGCTACTATTTTTACCTTCACATTTTTTCAAAAAAAAACGTATGGTTTTCGATAAATTAAGAACAAACTGAATTTTACCTTTGTTGGCCCCCCCTCCCATAAAAAATTAAGCTCCGGCCAAAATTCTCGAAACTTTTCAGGAAATGCTTAGAATGTCAAAACAAAGTTCTCTACCAAAATTCAGCTTTTTCGGAATTTGTTCGTAGTTTTTGCCATTTTTGTCTAATTTTCTTTTTACATATTTTTTTTTAATAAAAAAAACGCCTCCATAACTTATTTAAAGGCTTACTTTGAAAGGGAAACAATTTAAAAAAAAAATGTTATCAATAATGGTAGCTAAATCTCAAAGTACCATTTTTTTGATTCCCAATTTTCTTCAATACAGTTGAACTGATTTCAATAATTTTTTTAATACAGAAACTTATGAAAAAAGTATTGTGTACCAACATTTTCAAAAAATATTTTTTGGATTTTTAAAAAATAATTGAATTTTTTCTCTGAAAATCAAATACTTAAAAATTCAGTAACAATAAAGATGCCTTCCATACAATTGTTTGGAACCTTAAAGAAAATATTTATTTCTCAAAAATTGTTTTTATTGGAGGCGGACACAATCCTGAAATTCTGAATCCAGAATACTCAAAATCCCAATAACCCAGAACCCCGAAAGCCCAGAATCCCGAAAATCCCGAATTCTGAAAAACCCAGAATTCCGAAAATTTACTCCTGAAAACCCAGAATCCCAAAAACCCAAAATCCCAAAAACTAAAAATACCAAAACGAAAAATTCCCGAAACTTAAGTTGAAAAAAGATTTAATTTTAGGAATCAATATACAAAAAATTTTAAAACAAAGTTTCAGTGACTTTTCTGATAAATTTTTAGTCCAAATTCACATTAAAGTTTTAGTATAGATAAAGTCTGATAATGATAATGTATTTTAAGACAGGAAACAATGAACACATTCACATCATCATTACCTGATCACTTGCTTTCCTTACAGTTTTTCTTATGTACAAATGTTTTACTGAAGTGATAGCGTGTCGGGGTCAGCAAAATAGTGTGAATCTGCCCTTATTGAATTGAAATCAAATAGTCCCTACAAAATTATAACTGTTGTATCACAGTTCTGAATTCAAAATTGATTTCGATAATTAAATCGATTTTAAACCCTCTTCCGAATTTTAGAATTTTGTTTTGCATTCAATTTTCTGAATTTTAAAATGGCGATTAAACTTTTTTGTGTGTGCTTTGCTACTTTTTTGACCTAAGCATATTATTTGCCCAAAAACATCCGCCCATTAAATTTTTGCACAAAAGATAGCTTTTAATTGAAACATAGCATTAATACAGTTTTAGTAAGCACAAAACAAAGTAGAGACGTACCTACTTAGTTTCAAAGTTAGTGCCTTCTATCTACATTTCAAATATAAATAAGGAACGAATTGTGAAAGCATGGGTTGGTATAAAAGTAAACATAAGAAACATACACATTTAGGAAGCGTCTTAAACGTTCCAATTCCTATTTTTGTTTTCTTCTTTGTCTCATAATGTAATGTAATGTTTATATATGCTTCAAAGCTAATTGTTGATTAAATGAAATTTTGACATAGTCCAATACTTTTAAATATGAGATACGACATAGCTAATTTTCATCAAAAATCTAAAAAAAAATTTAACCAAAATCCCGAAAAATTATATAAAATGAAATATTTGTGTGAAATCGGTTTCAGGATTTTGGGTTCTCGGTATTTTAGATTTTCGGTATTTTGTGTTTTCGGGATTTTGAAGTTTCGAGATTCTGACCCCAACCCACTTTTTGCGTACGCTAAAATAAGTTCTATCTACTATCAAAAACTATAAACATTTTATTTCTCTCAGTATTCACTGAACGGATTAAGGATCTTTTATTTTAAATACAGATTAAAAAAAAATTTTATGATATTGTTGTACATATATCAAAATTTTCAAAAAGAAATCTAATCTAAAAACAAAAATATCAATACTTTTTTTTGAAAATTCGATATTCCAAAAATGGGGTGACATTTTTTTTAAATTTAATTTTTATATGCACACAAGTTAATACTTAAGATTTGCATACTAAATTTTTTTCTAAAAAACTTTCTAAGAATTTGATATTAATTTTTTTATATTTCTTAAAAAAATTTCGAAATCAGAAAATGTCAATCCCAATAATTTTCTTCAAAAATACTTTAAATATTTTATTTAAATTTATTAAAAATATACATATTTTCAAAATATCTCCAACGATAAAAAAAATACATTTTTGCATAGATTTATGTTTGTTCAATAATTCAGATGGTAACTATTTTTTTTTTCACGTAAAACAATTAAAGGAGTTGTTTTAACAGTAAATTTAAAGAACGAATTCCATACTTTTCACATAATTTTCTAAATAGACCTACTTGTCCGCTTTAGAAACTGGTTCCCATAGTTCATTTCTTACATATAAGAATGAAATTTTGTTTGAGAATTAATTTTGTAATCCTGTCACCTGGGTATAGTACCTGGCGGCTTGATGGTTAGTGCGTTGGACTGTCATGCCGAAGGACTGGGTTCGATTCTAAAGAAGAAAAAAAGAAATGTTATCCCCGAGGTACTGGCTCTTACGAGGAACTGACAAAGCCTCCAAGAGTATATTTGTCAAGTGCTTCTCATCTAGCCGTTCGGACTCGGCAAAAAATTGTAGGTCCCCCCATTCCTGCCAACAACACGCACACAGGAATGGTTGAGAGTTGTTAGTCACTCGGCCCTGGTTCTCCACGAAATGTTGCGCCAGCAAATTTATTTATTTTATTTTTTTGATCCTGTCATATGGACGCCATTTTGAAAAATGGCGCCCAATCTATTGTCCGGTAAGGAAACTAAAATCCCGGCGCTTTTTACTTGCAAAACTTCCATGGTTAAAATAACTGTTGAAATCTTGAAGAGTGTTGAGAAGACGCATCTTTTTCAAATAATATATCAGTGTTGCCACTTTTCTGGAACATACTTTTTTTTAATACCAAATGGTGGCACCTCCAATTTGATTTGATAATTTTTAACAATTCGAGCAAAACAAAGTTGCGGAAACACCTCCAAGATAACAAATGCGTTTTGAGAAAAAACAGTTTATTTAAAAAAAAAAATGGGTGTTGCGGGTACAAAACCTTTAGTTAAAATGTCAATGTTGCCATTTTTCGGAAACAAACTTTTGTTTAAATGTCAAACTCTACTTTCTTGGTAATTGATATATTTTGAGCATGAGCATATTTGCAGCCATAAGATGCCAAAAGCGTGTGGGAAAAATAAGTTTTAAGCATTTTCATATTCAAAATATTAAAAATTACCAAAAAAAAATTTCTACTTTTGCCATTCCTTGACATAAAAAATATGTTCCCGAAAAGTGACACAATTGGCATTTTAACTGAAAACACTTCGGTGAGCATATCATTTGTAAAATATCAATTTTTTTTTCGAAGGTTTGTCTACTTCACACCTTTCTTAAAGCCCTTAACCGCTTTTTTCCCAACATGCGTTTGGCATAAATCAAAAAAGAAGGTAAGACTTGGTATACAAATTTTTCCATATTTCAAAGTGAATCGTTTAGTCGTAGGTACTTCATTAACACAGAGAAAATTTGTTATCAAAACCGTAGAAAAAGATTTTGAGAAAATTATAATTTTTTTAATTCATTTGCAAACAAAATGCAAATAATGCATACACTCCCACAAAATTGCATTCAATTAATGTAAAATGACTGGCATTAAAAATGATTTCAATCATTTCAATGTCAAAATGAGTGATGAAAAATCTTTTGATTGATTCCCAAGAGATTGTATTCTTTGACACTTTGGTTAGTAGCATTTTTTTGTTTTGGTTCATAAAACAATTATTTAATCTCCTTTATAATGTGAAAAACCTTAGGAAGCCAAATTAAAAAAATCAAAGGAAAATTGAATTTAAAAAAAAATAAATTTTTGTATCTAAAAATATTTACTGGACACAATTTTAATGCATTACATGTACACTGTAAAAATGCAACTGGACTTAATAAAACATTTTTTTATTTACTTTTCCTTTTTTTAGGTTAAAAAGTAATTTTGTGTGCATTTGGCATGTGAGTTTCCTGGCAAAGGATACCTTACGATTACATTTTTATTTTGATGTTTAAGTAAGTTCCTGGTTAAATATTTATTCATCATCTTAACAACACTGCATGCAGCACACTCACTGTAAATAAATTGAATTTAACTCAAGGCATCAAAGTTTCCATCATGCACTTAAGAAGCGACATTTTAATGCATTCATTCCTCCTTCAAAGATTGTGATGCCCATACGAATACCACCTCATTTCCGCCCAATAATGAAGCCCCGAAAACACGAAATTTTAAAGGAAAAACAAGAATATAAGAAAATATATATGTGAGTATACTCGTATATCCATTTGCACTTTTAGTTTTGTCGATGTTAAATAAATAATAAATGTCCATTCGTCTAAGATGAGATGATGTCCTTCGTGTACTCATGTCCATTTTTGGCGTGTAGGTAGGTATATATGTATGAGAAAATGTTATCATGCTCTTTATATGTATGCATGAATACGTCTTAAGAAAGTTGCATATAAAATGTTTGAAAGTTCTCATTAATAATTGATTGCCATCGGCTCCTTGCAGCAGCAGTAGCAGCTGTCCTCTTGATAGTTTTTCAAAAAAAAAAAAAAAAAAAAAATGGCATTTTTCCTAAGGGATTGTAGGTAGGTATTTAGGTTCATCTTGTTGGCGGGAGTACTTCACCATCTTCTTCTAAAAATATAAGAAACAAAACACTAACGCTTAAGGTTAACGGCTTTGCATGTCCGAGTCGACTACTTCTGTCACATCTCACTTTGTCAATATGCATCTCTCTACCAGAAAAAGGCTTGTACTTTGAAAATCTATTATAGAACCAACTTGAGCAATCGGACATGTCACCAAAAAGATCCTTCCTCCTCTTTCCTGCTAGACAGACATAAGTAAACACAAATAAGCTTAAATTATATGAGAACAATAAAATTTCTCCGACAGCAGTAAACCGTAAATGACATCCAGCGCAGACATGGGTATACCTATATTTGGAGCCTTGTTGAATTGGTCCTGTGGAATCTGGAATGTCTGTATATTTATGTATGCATCAAGCCGGTTAGTCGGTTTTGTTCGGATATAGTTGGCACTCTAATAACTTTCTTAACAATTCGCGTTGAAGCACACACACAAACCCAGAGCTAGAGCCCACATTGACACATTCAAATGGAAAAGGGAAAAGTTTGGTAATTACGTCGAGTTGAGTGATGCCACAACATGCACTCGTACAAGAGCATACAATGAAGGACACATAGAGAGGAAGCAATTATAACTCCTGCCGAAATTCATTAAATTGCATAAAGTTTTGACTAATTTCCTCTAAGCGTTGCTGCCGTAACCACCATAGCCATCATCATTTCAGTTTTATTTTTTGACAGTTCCATAATACGGATGTGGATTGAGTGCTTTTATACAAATATTTCATACGAAAGTGTGGGTGCTGATTTCTGGAGCCGTTTATCGCTCAACAAAAGCTTAAAAGGTGAAAGTTAATGGATCTCCATTCGAATGATGAAAAAGACAGAAGACACAAGAAATTGCAAATAAAAAAAACTTCTATTTTAGACTCCTTGCCACAACCCTCAACAATGGACTTTGTAGCGTTGGTGGGGGCTTTTAGCACTAATTTTCCTTTATTCAAGGTAAAGCCTTTAAGTTGAACCACCATGATGACCTCTTCCAATAAATTTCTTACCTTTTTTCAATAATTAAAAAAAACTCTAAAAATCTTGCAATTATAAGGAAGCAACCAATTTCATGATTCTGTCTTCCTTGTGAGTCTGAGTATGTACGACATTTTACCATGCAACCAATTTCAATCCTTCTAAACCCTCTTCAATCTCTCGTATATGAACGGATCGGTCTTGCTTCATCACCAGCTTTGATGTTAAATTGTTGTGTTTCTGAAAAGCTGTTAAAGAGAAATCTCTTTTGACCATTACCAGCGTCAACACCATCACCACAACATCAGCATCAAAAACAATAACGACAACACATCCGTCGTCCTTGTCGTTGTCGTCGTCGACTTATACTGTATGAAAATCCTTAAATTAGTCTAACAGAGGGGCATTATAGCTCCAGAGAGTCAGAGTATGTGGAGTACAAAAACACGTATAAGGAACATTGCCCATATTTTTCTAGTTGTTTGTTTAGCTACAGAAAATTTTCACGGGGGTGGTGAAATTAAAAGGAAAACAACGAGAAAAAGGAAATAAGAAAAAAAAAAAAACAACACTCATGTGGTGCAGAAACCACCGACAACTGGTCCGGTGCAGCCTCTTCAAAAAAAAAAAAAAAAAAAAAAACGGTAATTAGGTCCTTTGTGCGCCTTTATAATTAAAACCTTAGGTACGCCATAACCCAACGAACCGTATAAAATGAGCCTGTCAGTTGCTTTTGGAGTTTCTTCCTTCCGTTTTTGTTTCAGAAAAAGGGTTTTCTATATATTTTTCTTTTTGTTTTGCTTATATTTTGGGAGTTTTACGTTTTAGGTTTTACGGACGGGACATTGTGCTAGAGACATTGTGATGTGGGAAAATTCAAAAATATCTCGTTAGTTCGTCTTGGGTTACCTGAAGCTGGTACCTCTGGTTGGTCATATATGATGTGTGGTAGAGGATGGTATGGTAAAGTATATGGGTGTTGTTCAAGCTTGGAGGCCTGAAGGCTTCTTAGGCAATTAGTCGACAGACTGTAATTCGTTTGCATGAACAGTCTAAGGTAATTGCATTAATTTTTGCTCTGTTTGTCCTCATTCATTAGTCGTTTTGGGGTATTTTATAGTTTTAATTGTGTTTGTTATAGTAGAAATGAGATTTTATATACTTCTACTTATACACACATACATATGTTATTTATTTTGAATTTAGCCAAAGGGCCTACAGAGGAAAGAAGCTTCTACAATTTCAACTATATGACATAAAATGCAGAAAATAAAATGCACGATTGGATTACATTTTCTTCTTGTAGTTTAAGGCTTTAAAGTCGCTCAGCAAAGCAAAATGCGGTGTTAAGGAAAATGTGATTATTACTAGGAATTATGATTTAAAATATTTAAAATAAATTAAGGAAATTTTGGCAATAAAGCTTTACACCATCAAACCTATTGGAAATGTCCATTTTTACCAAAATGAAAAATTAAAACCCCTAAATATGAAAATACGCAAAACAATTTATTTCAGTTTCAGACTTTTCTGTGCCACGAAATCAATTTTTTTAATGGAAAACTCTTGACTATTATAAAAATATGTGATATATGAAATGACTTCAAATCGCTTTTTCTGAAAAACTTTGATTTTGAGATATGAGCCACTTATATTCTGAAGGGATGATTTATTCAAAAATATGTGCCGCCATTTTTATTTCACTTTTGAATTAAATCAAAATCACCCAGGTTTTCAAGATGTAAGCCATTTGGAAAATAGTTGGAATACATTTTTAATGAAAAAAATAAACAAAAAATTGTTCAATCGAATTATTTTTTTGCTCAAAAAATTATTTGAGTTATTCGTCATTGTAGCATTTACGTTTTAAATTTTTCAAATTTTTATTTTCATCCCCTATAGTTGCTTTGGGGTTTTTTTTATTTCCTTTTTTACTTGCAATGTATAGGCAATATATAGATACCTGCTAGAATGACGAGTAATGTAGTCGTAAAAATAATCGGACTAGAGATTTTGATCAGACTTGTCATTTCGATGACAGCGAAAACGAAAAAAGTTGGTCTCACAATTCTGCCTGTCTGTACGGCTACAGGTGGATCGATTTTCTTAAAACTTAGTGCACAGTGAGTTTTTGTGATTCTGCCCACAAGTTTTTTTTCTTACTGAAAATAGCGGTACATGTCATTCAATTTTTTTTGAAATTTTAAAAAATCTATTTTTTTTCTGAAAAACACTTCCACAAGTTTTCTTGAAAAAAAATCAGTAAATTTTGTTTAATGAAGGCTACTTTTGGATGAAAAACCATTTTTCAAAATATGGTTACTATCCCAAAGAACCATTTTTAATTTTCGGTTTTCTTCAAAACGGAAATTTTGATTTCAATAATTTTTTATACAGAAGCTTCTTCGCAATATTAATAGTTTTCCATCTCCCTCCTTGCACTTTTCCTTTATTTTCAATCGGGCTCTCTCTGAGAGTTACTACATTCGTTTAAAAATATTTCATTATGAGATTTATTTAAAATAAGAATTTTTTGATTTTTTTAATATCTCTCATGGTTGAGATATTCGTTTAAATTAAATCAAAAATGGTTTTCAGTGTATTGCAGAAAGTCACACAAAATTCGCAAGTAGTTGTTCACCGATGACTAAAACGCATATTTAGTTTTTATACTATCCAGGTTTGTAAACTTTCAAGTACAAGTATCCAGTACCTTCTACTAAAGCCTCGTCATGGTCGTTCAAATGTGATTTCATGGTCGTTGTGCACGCTGCGTTTTCGCCATGCCCATTTTAACGGGATTCTGTGTCGTGGTTTTCTCGCTTTGGTCTCTCCATGACATTTACATGTGGTTTCTGCCATTCAAAATGTTTTGACGTCATCTCGCTTTGGTCTCGTACGGTGCATTACCATGTGAACTAGACTAAACGCTACCCAGATGTAGTGAGAAGTTCTCACTAATTAATTGACGCACACGCTTGACGATTTAAAGAATTTTCAGTTTTTTTGCTTTTTGAAAAGTTTTATTTTCAAAAAAAAAAAATCTTTGGCGAGACTAAAGCGAGATGACGAAAAACTATTCTAAGGTGCCAGTTATAGCTATCATTGAAACTCATTATTGAAAAATTTAATGATTGATTTTGAGACAATTAAAAAGCAAAATCATTTGTTATTTTGATGAACATATAAATTTCAAGAATTGATTAGTATTTCTGGTCAAAATAAGAATTCAAACAAGCCTTACTTACCACATAAAATAACTTCTAAAATTCTATTGATCATTGATAAGGTAGTCATTGAATTGTCATTGGAAAAAGAGAAGTCTTTGTATGTGGAAAATTGGGAATATTTGATTTTTTTTACAAGAAATACTTATAAAGTCTGGAACTTTATTTGTCCATCAAAATAATAAATAATTATTTTGCTTTTTAAATATCTCAAAATCAATCAATCAGTCATTAAAATTTTCAACGATGATTTTCAATGATAGCTATAACTGTCACCTAAATGCCAAAAACCATTTGTAAGTGTCACGTCGAGATCAAAACGAGACTGTAGCGAGAAACCCACTACACAGATCCCCATCTTAATAGACTTGACGAGTTCGTAGCAAGACGTTTTTTTTAGTTTATTTTAACCTTTTTGAAAAGTGTTATTTAAAAAAAAGGAAAAACTGACGAGACCACAGCGAGACAAAAGTGAAATGACAGAAAAACACTATTCCAAATATAAAAAAAAAAAAACATGTGTAAACGCCACGGCGTGACGAAAGCGATACCATAGCAAGAAAACCACTACACAGATCCTCGTGTAAGCCGACCTGGCGATTATTTGAATTACAAAAATGTAGAACTCTACAACTCTGATACTAACGAACATTCTGATTGATGCATTAAAGGTTTAGTTTTTTCTCTCAGTGATTAATCTCATTAGTTGACCGAAATATAAAAAAAATCAAAGCAAAGGTGTTTCCCAGTCCTTGACCAAAAAAAATGTTTTTTTTTAGAGTAAAAGGTTATTGAGTGACTTTTATTAAAAATGACAATAAATAGGAGTTATTGAAGAACCTTTTAGAAGCTTACATTTAATTTCTGATCTCTACTTTTCGCATTAATTCGCAAATTATGGGTACAGGGTAACGTTTAAAACACGCATACAATTGTCAGATAGTATTGACTAGATATGATCCAGACAAGAAATATACGTCTGTTTCCCCCTTTTAAGTTTTAAGGCGAGAGAGGTGTATTTTTTTAAGAAAAAAACACCTAAAGTGAAAAAAATATATTTAAAACAACGGCAACACTAAAAATATTAATTAATAGCTCTTTTGAAAGCCAGACTTCCATTTTTTTTTTGACCCTTGGGTCTGTTCGTTGTGCTACGCTTTGACTATTATAAATCTATTAACGATACCCACTTATGTACTGCGATCCTAAACATAATTATGCATTTAATTTATAAACTCTGTGAGAAAATGAAAAAATTATGCAAAAATACCGCATTGGTATTGTCTTACTCTGAAAAGATGTCTGCAATTAGTGAGTGATTTTTTTCGTATCAGAGTTATTATACCACCACTTATGAAAGTTTCTGCAAGGAAAAAAAGCTTGTTTGATGGTCAAAATGAAAGCAAGATGGATGTGTTTAACTTGGCAACTAGTATGTAGGAACTTCTTACATATAGGTTGGATGAATTCTAAAATGACGCACCATATCCAAATATCCAAATGATAAATGTTCCTTTTTAGAGTTGGGTTAGACAAAGAATAGTTATCTTACTACCGATATCGGTGCCAATTTACGAGTATTTATTTAAAAAAAATAATTTTCTTCATATAACGGGTGATTTTTTAGCTGGTTTGGTTTTGGCAACACTGGTTTTGACAGCTGACGTGTGTTTAGTACCTTGTGTCACTGTCAAACAGCTTCAGTTTGGTTTGCAATTTAACCATGGATCGTCTTACAAATAAACAACGCTTGCAAATTATTGAATTTTACTATCAAAATTCGTGCTCGGTTCGAAATGTTCATCGCGCGCTGCTTCCATTTTATGGTCGTCATTCTCGACCTTCTGAGCAGTCTATTCAGAAGATTGTGACCAAATTTCGCACCAATTTTACTTTGTTGGACATTAAACCACCAACACGTTTACGTACTGTGCGTAGTGAAGAAAATATTGCGGCCGTATCAGCTAGTGTGACAGAAGACCGCGAAATGTCGATTCGGCGCCGTTCCCAGCAGTTAGGTCTTTGTTACAGCACTACGTGGAAAATTTTGCGGAAGGATTTGGGCGTAAAGCCTTTTAAGATACAGCTGGTGCAAGAACTAAAGCCAGCCGACCTACCACAACGCCGAATTTTTGGTGAATGGGCTCTTGGAAAGCTGGCCGAGGATCCGCTTTTTTATCGAAAAATTGTGTTCAGCGATGAGGCTCATTTTTGGTTGAATGGGTACGTAAATAAGCATAATTGCCACATTTGGAGTGAAGATCAGCCAGAAGCATTGCATCAGCTACCAATGCATCCCGAAAAAGCCACTGTTTGGTGCGGTTTATGGGCCGGCGGCATTATTGGGCCATATTTCTTCAAAGATGATGCGAATCGCAGCGTTACTGTCAATGGTGAACGCTACCGAGCGATGATAACAAACTTTTTTTTGCCCGAAATGGAAGTTCTTGACTTGCATGATATGTGGTTTCAACAAGACGGTGCCACATGCCACACAGCACGCGAAATAATGGCGCAATTGCGAGGCGAGTTTGGTGAACAGTTAATTTCACGTTTCGGGCCGGTCAATTGGCCGCCTAGATCGTGCGATTTGACACCATTAGATTATTTTTTGTGGGGGTATGTCAAGGCTAATGTCTATAGGGACAAGCCCGCTTCGATTGACGCACTGGAAGCCAACATCCTTGCATTCATTCGTGAGATACCGGCCGATATGTGTGAAAGAGTATGCCAAAATTGGACTCAGCGGATGGGCTACCTGAGACGCAGCCGCGGTCAACATTTGCATGAAATTATCTTTAAACATTAAATTGCAAGGTTCAAACTATCGATTCAAATAAATATTTCATTCATGTTTTTGAATTTTTTGTGTTTTTTTTTTTAAAGTTCTAAACCTCTTAAAAAATCACCCGTTATGTACAATTTTACATACCTAAAATAATTTTTTTTATAACAGAAATAGACTTTCGATTTGGTTTTTATTTTTTTTTAATTTTATTTGTCATCCCAAAAATATATATAAAGGCATTAACATATTTCGAATTAACAATATTTTTGTCCAAAACTTACTTTAAACCAGTGAAGTGATATTCTAAAATCTTAACACACATCCAACCAAAATGCTGGGCTTAGCCTTATGACGAAGAATGTCAATTAAAGTGCGTATAGCATAGACTAAATGATAAATGAGACACGCAGAATATACCTAACCTACAACTTATATACAAACATACATAAATATTAGCACTCGGGAATTACTTTGGTATATTTCACCTTAACGCCTTTACGGTAATGAATATGGACGGGTAATTATTTTCCGCTCAGTTTTTAAACAACAACACTAGCTAATATAGCACATTCAGAAAAGTCCATTGGATGATAAAAAAAAATGTCTATGGGGAACGTGCAAAGTCCACTCATCCCCATAGACATAGAGGAACACTATTCCGTAGGAGAGATTGAAGGTAGATTTTGAAATTAGAATAATGATGTTGATGCGAAATAATCATGTCCACACAAGCATACAATGAATACCATATTCACGGCATTAATGACGCTAAAAACCTATGGACGGACGATGACGCTTGGGTTGGCAGGTGAGGTACGACGGGAAAAGTGTAAATGAAAGAAACATGAAAAGGCTATCATTTACTGCAGATGCAAATGACTAAGCGCTGATGATGCAGGGGAAGGCTAATGAATGTACTGGAAAATGAGGGGATTAAAAGTACAAGTACGTTCAAGGGTTTTTCTTACTGAATTATGTTTGAATGAGGTATCGGTTTTTTCAATAAGAGCACTACAAAAGTTTTTTTAAATAAAACAAAAACGATTTTGGATATCAATGAAGTTCTTTATTCCTGTGAAAGTACGTTTGATGTCATTATGTATGGAACTCGATTTCTTTTGCATGGCCACCACGGGCACGCTTGCAGAAGTCAAGACGCTGAACCCAATTTTCGACGGTTTTCACGCATAAATCGGCCGATAATGCTAGAATTTCACGTTCGATATTCGTACGAAGTTCATCAATCGTCACTGGCTTGCTGGCATTGACCATAGACTTGACGTAGCCCCACATGAAATAGTCTAATGGCCGCAAATCGCACGACCGAGGCGGCCAAGCGACTGGACCATTTCGTGAGATAACACGTTATCCAAACTTGGTTTCCAATAAATTGATTGTGACCTTTGCTGTGTGGCTTGTGGCGCCGTCCTGTTGGAACCACATGTCCTTCAAGTCCATATCATCCAATTGGGGCCAAAAATATTCGGTTATCATTGAACGGTAGTGATCCCCATTCACAGCAACGTGCCGGTCTTGATCATCACGGAAGAAGTACGGCCCAATGACGCCGCCGGCCCGGGGACGAAGCCATTCAGCCAGAAATGAGCCTCATCGCTGAAGATGATTTTTCGATGAAAATCCGAATCATTTTCAAGTTGTTGCTCAGCCCAATTCACGATCAAACGACGCTTCTGGTGGTCGAGCGGCTTCAGTTCTTGGGTCAATTTAATCTTGTAAGGATGTAGGCCAAGATCTTTTGGCAAAATTCACCACAACGACGTCACAGAGATGCCCAACGCTTGAGAACGACGTGTGAGAGACACATTTGGGCTTTCCGCAACTGAAGCCTCAGCGGCACTTCTTTGTCTCACTGGCACGGGAACATTTTTTACTGTGTCTGTGGATTCAAATTTTTCCACTAGAAGCTCAATTGTTGATCTGCTAGTACGATTATGACGACCATAAATTGGACGTAGCGCTGTTAACGTTGAGGCCACTAACTCCCAATTTCGGTAGTAAATTTTGATAATTTCGACTCGTTGTTGATTCGTATATCTTTCCATCATGAAATGGCAAACCTTACTGAAGAGAAATGTCTAAAGAGCGGCAATAAATATGGCGTCGTTTGCTGTCCCTGTTGCTCTACTTTTGTAGCGTCCCTGTTAAAAAACCCTTTATAAGCATGCTTAAAATCAAAAGTCCTTAATGTGTCATATTCAAAAAGCCTATTTAATTCAAAGCTGACAAAGATATACACATATACTAACGGGTGATTTTTTAAGAGGTTTAGAAGTTATAAAAAAAAAAACACAAAAATTCAAAAAAATGAATGAAATATTTATTTGAATCGATAGTTTGAACCTTGCAATTTAATGTTTAAAGATAATTTCATGCAAATGTTGACCGCGGCTGCGTCTCAGGTAGCCCATCCGCTGAGTCCAATTTTGGCATACTCTTTCACACATATCGGCCGGTATCTCACGAATGAATGCATGGATGTTGGCTTCCAGTGCGTCAATCGAAGCGGGCTTGTCTCTATAGACATTAGCCTTGACATACCCCCACAAAAAATAATCTAATGGTGTCAAATCGCACGATCTAGGCGGCCAATTGACCGGCCCGAAACGTGAAATTAACTGTTCACCAAACTCGCCTCGCAATTGCGCCATTGTTTCGTGTGCTGTGTGGCATGTGGCACCGTCTTGTTGAAACCACATATCATGCAAGTCAAGAACTTCCATTTCGGGCAAAAAAAAGTTTGTTAGCATCGCTCGGTAGCGTTCACCATTGACAGTAACGCTGCGATTCGCATCATCTTTGAAGAAATATGGCCCAATAATGCCGCCGGCCCATAAACCGCACCAAACAGTGGCTTTTTCGGGATGCATTGGTAGCTGATGCAATGCTTCTGGCTGATCTTCACTCCAAATGTGGCAATTATGCTTATTTACGTACCCATTCAACCAAAAATGAGCCTCATCGCTGAACACAATTTTTCGATAAAAAAGCGGATCCTCGGCCAGCTTTCCAAGAGCCCATTCACCAAAAATTCGGCGTTGTGGTAGGTCGGCTGGCTTTAGTTCTTGCACCAGCTGTATCTTAAAAGGCTTTACGCCCAAATCCTTCCGCAAAATTTTCCACGTAGTGCTGTAACAAAGGCCTAACTGCTGGGAACGGCGCCGAATCGACATTTCGCGGTCTTCTGTCACACTAGCTGATACGGCCGCAATATTTTCTTCACTACGCACAGTACGTAAACGTGTTGGTGGTTTAATGTCCAACAAAGTAAAATTGGTGCGAAATTTGGTCACAATCTTCCGAATAGACTGCTCAGAAGGTCAAGAATGCCGACCATAAAATGGAAGCAGCGCGCGATGAACATTTCGAACCGAGCACGAATTTTGATAGTAAAATTCAATAATTTGCAAGCGTTGTTCATTTGTAAGACGATCCATGGTTAAATTGCAAACCAAACTGAAGCTGTTTGACAGTGACACAAGGTACTTAACACACGTCAGCTGTCAAAACCAGTGTTGCCAAAACCAAACCAGCTAAAAAATCACCCGTTAGTACATATAACTTTTCAAATTATACAATTTCTTATCAGTTCTTGCATTTTTGGTATTTGTTTTCCTACGAAAATTTTTTAAAAAAATTTTAAACCATCCATTTCGATACGAAATTAAGTTCTGAAAGTTTTAAGAGTAAAATTGTCTAATTCAGCTTAAGTTCCGAGCTATACAATACATATTGAAAAATCGCCAGTGTTACCATTCAATAAAAAATAAAATGAACGACTTTCATATTGAAAAAGCTGGGGGTTATAAGAAAATTGTCTGTAAAGGCACGAAAAGTAAGAGACAAAAATGTTTAAGAGCATACAAAATAATTTTTTAAATTAGCCAAATAGAAGTTTGAAATGAAAAAAGAAAATGTTGTCTGAATATTAGATAAAAAAAAATGTTGAAACAAAATTTGAAATCGTTGGAGCAGTTCCATAAAAACTTAATTTTTTATAAAGGGTGTCCTGCAATTTGTCAATAGTATCTAAGGGGGGAAAACTCTACTTCATTATTTTTTTGAAAAATTGACTTTAGTTTAATTAATCATGAAAAATAACAACTTGAAAAAAAATCACAGTTTTTTTCATAAATTTCAAATTGAATATCCCAAAAACTCTTATGTACTCGTACTTATAATGTGAAAACTTAAAATTAAAAAAATCTTCTATGAGAAATACTATTAATAGTTACTTAGTGTAAAATTTTACAGTTTATGGTTGTAGATCGTACTAATCTAAGCATATAAAGAAAGTTTTATTAAAATCGTAGGCGTCGTTTTTAAGAATAAAACAAAAAGCCACTATGTATCGAGTGTTAAGAAAATCGATTGAATCGGCTGGTAACCGAACAGACAGAGAGACAGAATTATAAAAACCCCCTTTTTTCGACTTCCCAACCATCGGAAGTGCAAGTCTGAACAAAACCTTTAATTCAATTTTGTTTACGAATGCATAGCTTGCCATATAACTATGTAAGAGAATAGGTGATTCCTTACCAGAAGACGCTGTACAGAAAATCATCAAAAAAAATTGGCCTATGAATAGACGGTCAACGTAAATGGTCAACACATTGACTCCTTTACGTCACCAGAAAAAATAGTCAATATACTGTCAACGTAGACTGTACCAACACTTGAAACGTTGACGATCACACAAAATACTCCACTCGGTCAATGTTGTGCCAAAATGTGTTGACGTGTTATGTATGTCAACGCGAAATGGCACGTGAAACGCTATGAACATTAACGTAGAGTTGACAAAGTGCAAATTGAAAAATTTTGTACGTTAACGACATTGGCTTTAGTGTTATCGAACATTACAATGTAGATAAATTAAATCATCTCCAAAAAATCAGGAATTTTTGAAGGTTTTTTACTGCTTCGAAAAAGCTGATTTTACAACAATTGGGTGATATTTAGATTAAAATACACTATTTCCGTCTAAACACAGTTCGTTTTCCATCTGTCAAGTCCTCAATTGTCAAATTCAATTGAAAGATGGCAACGATGTTAATGGATTAAGGACTTTTAAAGAAATCATAAATTTTTGAAGTTTCCTTACTGCTCCTGGAAAAAAGTGATTTAAGTTCTATCAGGTGACATTTGGATCGAATGATACTCTTAACGTTAAAAATAGTTTGTATTCTACCTGTCAAGCGATCGACTGCCAAATTCCATTGAAGGATGTCGATGAATTAAAAAAAAACCTAAAAATCAGAATTTTTCAATTTTGTTTTCTGCTCCCGTAAGAAGTGGTTTTAGGGCAATTGGGTGACATTTGGATTGAAATATACTTTTGCTGTCAAAATATAGCTCACCCCCCGATCTGTCATGCTATCAACTGTCAATATATTATAAATCCAGAGAAGAAGCTCATCTTTCGAGATTAATATGAAGATAAACGCAAGCCTCTTTGAAGCCAGAGAGTTAATGCGTTGACCATTTGCATTGCTCGTCTTATCATAGCTTAACAATTGAAATAAAAAAATACCCTTAGACGATTTTAAAAGATTGTCTGTTTCATTTTAAATTTAAAAGTGAAACTATCAATAATTTAATTTATCGCCACTTATTTCGCATTTGGAACCACTTCGCAAAAAATAGCCTCAAAAAGTAATTTTTTCTTGGAAGAATCTCAAAACCATATTTTATTTTCCAAAATTCCAAGTTCGTTTTTGTGTCGTTTAGTTATTCAATGGCAAATAAAAACTGAGTTTTTGGGCTATTGATTCATAAAGTGGTTAATAAGTTACTAGAAGAACAAAATTTGTATCTGATAACATGAGAATAATATGAGAAAAAATAAGAATACTATGATCTGAATACTATGATCTACTGTCAGATGAAATTTCAAAAATTTAAAATTGATGCTGAACCCGTATTAAAAGTGTTTGGTCTACTTCATACTCGTAACTGGTTGGCAGTTTAAAACCTATTGCCTCTGTTTTTAACTCGTTTTTAGTTTTGTTGCATCTAGACATGGAATTCTCAGCGTTAGGAAACAAATAAAAAATTTGGCTTATTTTCATAGCTATATCAACCATTTTTAAAAGCAACCAGTATGACCATTCTCGCAGAAACGCATGCTAATGCCCCAACCAAATAAATAATAAATTACAAAAAACCTTGAACACAAATTGCTCCATTACCCTCCGTCATATTCTGGTATATTTAAAAGCCTTTATCATCATCAGTTTCCGTCATTTTGTGTCATTTGGTTCAAGTGGCTCTTATAGATATAAATGTTTTATTCAATTCTTCTTAATTTATGTAAATGGCTTTAATTTGTTTTTTTTTATTCAACATCTTCATACGCTAATCAAAATTTGTATAACATTGGCTCAACTTAAAATAACCCAAAAGAGGTTTACTTATTATTTAACACTCATTATACAATCACTTACCAACAATGAGTACTTCGTACTTCTATACACTTACTATACTTTAAGTTAAGAAAACACTTACTGGCTGATCCATCACGCATCACTCTTGTTGTTAATAAGTACCCATATCATGTGTGTGCAAAAACTTGACACAAACGTCAATGTAAATTGTTGTCACAAGACGCAATATTCTCCTCTTTGCACTCAATTACACAAAAGTTCACATCACTTCTCTCGACTTTGTGCAAAAAGTAAATAAATCATAAAAATTATTATTTGACAAGTTATTTTTGTTTGTCAGGTCACATCACCACCCATCACATCACATTGGACTTAAATCTAAAAGTCAAATATGACACAAGAGCTTAGGCTTCTTTTTTCGCTCTTCCACTCCTCTACATTGTCATAAAGCTCCAACTATAACATAAACTTACAGATATAGGACAACGACAAAAGGGTAAACGTATTTATTTCTTTTGGTTATTTTAGTACTCCATGAATTTGTTGGGGGTCACACCAAAGAGTTATCAGACAATGAGTGAGACAATTGAAAGTGAGCCATATTTTCATGGGAAACATCGTCAAGCAGTAGCAGCACGACAAGCGTCTCAAATAATTCCACTTCACAATATTCGAATATTTGAATTTCAAATGAAGAATTTTTTTTATCTTCTTCACATTTCTGAAGAGTTGGAGTAAATATTAGTTATTAAGTAATACTCGATTGCTTTGGAATTGGTTATTCAATTGTTTGGCGCGGTTGGTAAGCTATGGTCATGTCCATCATTGCGGTATTCGATTCAACGATATTGATGACAATGCTGTGGGGTAAAGACAAATTGCGGTGACAGCTTATAAATATTTAACTAGTCGTAACTTCAGTAAACATAATGCCATACAGCTCGAGCGTCTTAGAATCTTAAGGATTTACAAACATTTGAAAAATTTCCTAACTTTTGAATTGCTTAGTTAAAGGTCTCCCTGAGGGACTCTGAAGAGGACAGGCTCTCCATATTTTACTATCTCACTGCGTTTTTAAGACTCATTAGTGACTAGCAAGGGCTTTGTTACACCCTAACAAGGGCCTTTAGTTAGTTAGAAATTAAGGGTCTATGAAAATGTTGTGATTAGTGAGGGTCTAGTCATACCCTGACAAGGGCCTTTAGTTCATTAGAAATCAAGAGTCAGGTTTAAGAATAACGAATCACATTTGGGTTGTCTCTGGGGATTTTACATAGACTAATCAGTACCAAGTGAGGGCCTTGTCATACACTGACAAGAACCTTAACTTCATCAGAGATCAAGGGTAAGGTTTAAAAATTATGAAATGTCGGAAATATCATGAATAAATAGCGTTTTTCGGCCCGATCTCACTTAGAGTCATCGGAGCAGAGACTAATGAAAGCCTTGTCATACTCTGGTAAGGGCCTTTAGTTCATCATATATAAAAGATGGGGTTTTAGATTTGCCTTCGAAATGTTGGAGACCCGTTTTTCTAGGAGATTTCAATTAGACTCATCAATAACTAGTGAAAGCCTTATCATACTTTGACAAAGGCCTTAAGTTCATAACAGATCAATTATCAGGATTTGAAATTACAAAATTTTTTAGTTTGATTGAAAAACTCAACAAACCTTCCAATACAATCAACATTACAATCTCAGCCATTGTGACCGTGTCAACATGAAATGCCCCTTACCTACTTAGCAGTGATTATTTCATATACATATTCCAACTTAACAGGGATGTCACTTTAACCTTTTTTTAAAATTACTTCTTTAACCAAATCAATTTGAATACTTAACTTCCTAATGTATATTATTAACCTATCAAATTGTAGCTACATATAGGTATACCTACTTATCTTTCACATACATGCTTAAGTGCTTAGAGCCACTATAAGCATACCCACATCTATCTAGAAAAAAAAAAACACAAAAAAGTAAAGCAAACAAAATTGAAAAAAAAAGAACAAGTGATGCTTTTATGTCCAATATGCCATTAGCCTAATCACTCGTCGAAATATTAAGAGCACATCCATCCATCCATCTATTCTCCAAAGAACTTTTTTTTCCAAGCCCCCTGCCATTTTCCCGACCACCTTTCCCTCCACCAATCCACCCACCAATAACGGCATACAATCTCTTTGGAGCCTTTTTTTCTGCTGTTCCTCTATTCCTCAACCTCAGCCCCCGACGCCACATCTTCTAAATGCATTAAAAGATTCATGATACCGGCAAAACGCTTTTATCATATCAAATTGGCTTTGTTTGTTACCAAAGGGGGTTGGTGGGGTTGAATTGGGTGAATATATATATATATATATATACGTTGTGTGGGGGATGTGTATGTGTGTTGTGAAAAAGACGACGATGACGACAACGATGGATAAAAGGTTTTCAAAGCAGGAGCACCAGCAGGGTTGAAAGAGCAGAGTGAGTGACTAAGTGAATTCGCAAATAATAATAACAACTAACAACAAAATATAATTGCACAAATACTATGACACAAACAAAAATAAAAAAATTTACTTTGTGGTTGTGTTTGGAAATTGAGAAAATCAACTCTTCCTCATTCTCTTCCTCTCCCTGTCTTTTTGGCTAGTGAGAGCCTTTCTCTTAGAAATCTTTTAACAGGAATACGACAGGAAAGGACATCCTTTGAAGAATATTCACAATTTATTTTAAAGACAAAACATATTCAGTTCGATAATTCTCTTCCTATTCTCTTGATTCCGTTAAAATGATGAGGATGACCCGATATCATAAATGTTTGAGGCCACAGTCAGATTTAGTAATTTTGCGAAAGATTTTAAGAGGTTTTGATTTTTGTCCATTGCAGCTGAGCAGACAAAATTAAATTTTGGCGGAAAGCTTTGCTTTGACGTCTTAAGCATGTCCTACTAGGTACCCTAAATTTGAGCCAGGGTAGTGAGAGGAGTTGAAGGAGTTTTTTGGTTATTGTTCGAAGACTATCGGTTTTATTTTTGAAAAATGTGCTCCTATTCCATGAAGGCTCGCAGACTGAGACACGGTGCCGGTAGCGTTTCATCCTCTACGCTCTCGAACAGTCCTGCTTCCAGTCATCTAGACCAAGCTCTCTGACATCCGCGATGGTCTCTGCGCACCGGAGGAGGATCTGTCTTCTTAATTCTCTCGGGCTGGGATTATAATTCTCTCTTGCCTGTAGCATTATTTTTCATTCGTTCGATGTGATCAAGCTAATAATGCCCAACGAGATCTAATTCTATGGACAACATCCACATCTTAATACAGCTTATAGTGTTCGCCTTCGCAGTGGTAGATGGACTGAAAGTATAAGGGTTTTATAGAGCGTGTACTATATCTTTCGTTTGAGGAGTTTTTAACCCATTTGGTACACCACTGGTTTGCTTGACTATTTCTTTATCGAACCTCCAAACTTCAGTGATTTGTTGTTCGAAGGATTATTGTTTACCCCCCATAGTAGATGAACTCTTCAACTACTTTGAAGTTGTTGCTATCATATTCAACAGTGACGTTTTGTCATAACTGGTGATGGATCTTCATTGCTTGTTGATGGATGTATTTGGTCTTTTTTTCATTGGAAGACCAACAAGTTTAGCCTGTTCTTCAACTGCCTTAAATGACTCTATTACGATTTGTTGGAAGCAGCCAATGATGTCAGTATCATCCCCGCTCTTTTAAAGTTGAAATCAATTGAAAGAAGTGTCTTCAACTTCAAAAGAGAAATTTCATGTTGAGACGGTCACAATGGTTAAGATTGTAATGTCGATTGTATGGCAAGGTTTGTTGAGTTCCACTTGGAATTTGCTGGTCTTTACCAGTATTTGCCTGTGATTACTTGCCTGGTCAGTCTGGCCGGATACTGGTACTTGCCCATTAAAGTGCTGCAGAACTTCTAAGGATTATCACATAGTACGTTTGATAGGATCTTGTATGAGACATTAATCAGGGATGTGCCTCGATAATTCATATGGAGCTGATAGACCAGTAATCGATCATGCTCTCCTCCATCCAAATTTGGTTGCTGATTTGTTGTATGCACCAATTCAACATATTCCCTCCGACCTTTGGGAAGCTGTCAGATCTGGCAGCTATGTTGCTCTTAAGCTTCTGTTTACAGCTAAGTCTATCTCTTCTCTACTTGGTGGTAGTACTAGTCCTTGACTGGAGGTTTGTTCTCTTTTTTCCCATTCAGCACCAGCTGGAAATGCTGCTTGAATACATCTTCTATTCCCTGTACTTTGGTGACTAGGTTATCTTTGCTGTTTTGATGATCTTTAAGGGTGAAATTGAGCTTCCGTGTCATTGTTGTATTTCTGTATCTTTGATTTCACTTTCCAAAATGGCGCCCAATCTGTGAAAAATTTAAAAAACTCGTAAATTACTGGAAAAATGTCGATGATTAAAAAAGAATGGTGTTTAGTAGAGGCGCCTTCGGATAAAATTACAGTGTTTCCACATTTCAGGAACATAGTTGTTTATGTCAAAAGGTCGAACTTCCACTTTTTTGATGATTTTTGAAAAAATTTGCAGAAATGCCTCCAGATGCCGAAGCTTACTTAGAAATAACAATTGATATATTAAAAAATATATGAGGCATAGATTCACATGGGTTAAAATGTCAATGTCGACACTTTTTGAGAACATCCTATTTTTATGCCAAAAAGTGAAGGGTGGGACTTCCACCTTTTTTGGTAATATTAAATATTTTTAACATGATACAGTTTCCAGTTGTTCTGTATGTTAAATGGTCAGCCTTCCACTTCTTTGGTAGTTTTTAATATTAAGAAAAAGTTATGGAAATGCATCCTGGTGCCAAATGTGTATTTAGACAATAAAAAAAGTATATGCCCAAAAAGTGGCAACTCTGACATTCTGCCTGAAGGTGCATCTTTCCCACAACTATTCTTAAGGCATCAGCCGTTATTTTAGCCTTAGAAATTTTCCTGGTAATTTAAAAGTTTTCTTTATTTTACCATTTTCCACATATGGGCCGCAATTTTTGATAATGGCACCCAAGTTTCAGGATTATAATAATGACTTCTTAGCTTAATTTAATTCTTAGTATGTCAAAAATTAACTCCAAACATAAAAATACGGTCCCCCAAAAAGCGCAGGTATTTCGGTTTCTTGACTAGAATACAGATTGGGCGCCATATTTCATATTTCATATTTATAAATGGCGCCCAGATTATACAAAACTGACTCCCAAGCTAAAAGATTATACAAAACTGACTCCCAAGCTAAATTTCATTCTTGTATGTAAGAAGTGAATTCCCATCACAAAAAAGATCTCACGTGATCGCACTACTAGGAACGTTTCAGTATTTTGGTCAACAAATAAATCATATCCTACCTAACCAGTAAAAATATTGGTTCTTCTTCTTTTCTAGTAATTTTCTCTCTATTGGAACTTTAACCTTTGTATCTCATTTTCATTCATTTCTTTTTTATTTTCACCTATCCATTGACTGTTTTTTAAAAGGTCTGATTTTTACAAAAAAAGACGAACATTTAAATAATTTAAATACCATTCCCAGACTTCAATTTTAACAACTTCATTAGTTATTCAAAAATTCGCACAAAATCTGATAACACCTACCCCACGTTCACATTGACAACGTAAAAAACAAGGCACATTCTCCCGAAAAAAAAATTCCACGGGGAAATAAACGAAGATATTTTCGTATATCTACTTGACTTAATTGGCATTCATTACCACAGCAGAGGTAACAAATTGTACGTGGAGTAAACAGAGAATACTGGTTGGACTGTGGGACTGTGGCCTGAAGCATCCTCCATGAAAGGAGAAAATACCGAAAATTAAATCAAACACACCATTTTGTATTTACTATGGAGTTTTAATAGTAAGTGAATTGCGGGCCAAAGGACCAGAAGAAAAAGGCACTTCTTGGCTTGGCTATTGGCTAAAGCTTTGTTACAAATAAGTCTACCTGTCAAAGTAACATCAATCTATCGGACTAAACTTTGACTTCATGTCCGGCTAAGATATTTTTAGAATGCAACACAATCAGCATCATCAGGTTCATTATTGTAGGTCCTTTTTTTTTCTTATGTTTGTCTCCGATTTTATTAATTTTTTGGCAAACTTTAACCCCTCTTCCGTGCTTGTTATACCACAAATAACTCGGCAATCTCCTTTGTGCGGCATGGCTGTTTGCGGTTTCCACATTCGCCGCGGATGACTACAAGATTCCTTTAGATCGCTGCTGTTCTGTTCTTACCAGTCCCATATCCCAGTCAGGCAGCCACCACCATCCACCACCACCGATTCTACACCAAATGTTCGACAAGCAGGCACACAAGGAGCGGAGCGCACACAGCATATCGCCTTATATCTTCCGTTAATTGGACCCAATTAAGATAGCAAAGAATGCTTTTATATCACGCTGCTTTCTTTCGATTTGTGTTTTTTTTATATTCTTATTTCCACTACCCTGCCCTTCAGTATCATACCCGATGATTCTCAACCCAACATGTCATCCTCCTGCTTGCTTCCCCTTCATCAACCACTGCCATCCTGTGTTTTATTCATTATTTTTTTATTTTTGTTGTTTCCTTTTGCTTGCCATTTTAATAACGTCAAAAATGCAGCAGGCACCTTTTGACTCGTCCTACTCTACCTTACCCAACCCCACTCCACCTTCCACACTTAACGGATGGTATAGCTGGGACTGCTGGTGCTGGCTGGCAGGCTGAGTATACAAAAACAAAATAAATCCAAGAAGAGAAGATACGAAATGCTTGTGGAGACGAAGAGGTACTAAAGACACTTCACACGAGCGAAACGAGAAAACCAAAACAAAAACATAGAACATAACAATGGAAAATTAGCGCGCGCGAATACCAGAATACGGTTTGACGTACGGGCAAGGGACCGACAGAATCAGCATTTGGCTGGCAAGTGAGTTTTGACATTTTAAGAGTGCTGCCAAAGAGTCCTCTTAATTTTTATATCAGAATAAGAGAATGTGAAAGGGAGAGAGAGAGTGTGTGTGTGTTACTGATGATCTACCTTATTCGCTTTGTCAGCTAAAATCTGTATAACTATCTCTCTCAGAATCAATTAAACTAATTGATATTTTCACACACAAACTCCTTCAATGTTTGCTTCCACTCTGATAGAAGAGAAAGAATGTACCTACCTCACCTATATGAATGAATGTACTCTTGTCTCATTGCAGTGCAGGCACCAGGCAGCAGAGCAATGTCAAAGAATGTGACAATATGGGTGGTGGTTGTTCTCGCTTATTATGAATGTCGAAGTGGGATCCATGTTGGAGCGGCTTCGGCGTACATAAAACTTAAATGAAAATAAAAATAAAAAAAAAGAACAAAAAATAAAATAATGACGGGCCCTCTTACGGCATCGGGTCCACAACCCGAGACTAGTCTAGTATTGTCTGATGATTCACTTGGACGAAAGTGCTAAAATTTTCCCGCAAAAGTCGTGTTATTGTTTCAAATATTGGCAAACCCCAACAAAAAATACATAGAAAAAAAAACTCCATTAACAAATTTCCAAGACAAACTGTCACCACCGCAAAGTAAAAAGTTATTGCTATAATAAGGTTCGGTCTGCATTGTGCGTGCCGGTGTCGTTGCCATTGCCGGTTGAATGAGTCTGTTAGTTGTCAATTTTGACAACCTACTTACCGTAACTTTCCTTGTGTTGCCCTGGTCTGTCAAAGAGGGCCAACATTAATTATTGAATTCAATTCCATTTGCGAAAAAAAGACAAACCCTATTCCCTGGTGTGAGTGTTGTGTCTGGGGTGAGAAAAAAAATTATAATTTTAAAAGTGCTGTCACTTCAAATGAAGACAGTGTGACTTGAGGAAGACTTCGCGTCTGTCAAAAAGTAAAACATAATCGTCATAGCTTTGTAGATGTGTGAAATTTAACAAAAAAAAAAAGAAACAAAACAAAGTAGGTAATTCTTTTCTTTTCTGTTTTGTTATGAGTTTGATTTGAGGTGCCTCAGTGTTTTGTATTCATCTTGAAATATTGTGGAAAAAAAGAGAACGGCTATGTAATCGGAAGAAAAGGAGGTTTACCGGTTAAGTTAAGAAGTGTGTGATAAGTGTTTGTTTTTATTAATATTCTTCTTCCCTATAAGTGCAGTGTGGTCTGGCTCTAAGAAGTCTGCTTCAGGAGAGACAATAATGCAAGTAGGTAGTTATTAATGGTACTTCTGGGAAAGACAAAGCAATTCAATGAACAAAAGGTAAGTGCTGACATTTTTTAAAGCTATTACCTAATTGTTATTTTTAGCTTACAAAATAGAAAAATGTAGGTATTTAGTTTTTTTTTGTCTGTAAAATAGAAGAACTGTCAAAAAGTTGAAAAATCGAAACTTTTGTGTTTAATGGAGGACAGAAGACATAAAGAAATTGTACTGGAAACTGGAAGAAGACAAACAGCAAAACATTTATTAAGAGCGCATTTAGAAGAGAACCATTCAACAGCTTTGATATAAGTTATTGAGTTGTGTTCAAATGAACTATAGGGACAGTGGCAGTTGGAATTATTGTTCCCACAGTTGTATTTAATATTCTTAGAGAGAAAGAAGTTGAAACAAAATTTAGGTATTCTTAAGAAATAATTCAAATAAATGCTACTCCTTCGAAGAGTGGCTAGAACCACCTCACGCGACAAACTGAACCGTGTTACCACTAGCATGCCTCAGCCACTTTTTGGCTCCTAATCCTTCTAAGACCCATAATTTTAAGCCGATGGATATTGATTTTTACCATAGGCTTTTGACAATTAATTTACTTTTTTCTGTCAGAATCAATGACTTGCCCTCCCCTTAGAAAATAAAATACACGACTGGATCGCACGTACTTGTTCTTATATTCAAGGTGCTGAGGGTTTAAAAAATAGCATGTAAGGACATGAATATTATGAGAGAAAAATGTTTAAAAGCATGAAATACGATATTTAAAAAAAAAACTTCGTAGAGTTTGAATGAAAAAAAGAGCACTATCTTAATTCTTTTTTAAGTATGTCAAAAAATTTTAAATTGTTAAAGCGATTTAAAAAAAAAATATTTTTTTATGTATAAGATTCTTATAACATTCTTAAGGATTTTTTTGGTATTTTAAATATTAAGTATTTATTTATGTGCATATAAAAATGAAATTTGAAAATTATTTGTGACCCGTTCTTGAAATATCGAATTTTCAAAAAAAAAATTTTTTAACTTTTTTTAAAAACTCAAAAACTTATTTTTTGGCAATTTTTATATATAATATTATTTATTTTAATCTGAAATTTGTATATAAAAAATTTATCTTAATCCGTTCAGCTGATAATGATAAAATATTCTATGATAGTGTTGCTTAGTGTAAAATTACTTAATTTTTTGTAGTAGATCGTATTAATTTTAGTATATGAAAAAGTTTAATCAAAATCGTAAGAGCTGTTTTTGATAAAGAAAAATATTTTCTTTTCCGGTATTTTAGCTTTTGTAAGGAACGTACTGTTATTTTTTCATGTATGTACATTTTTTTCTAAAAATATTTTAGAAAGTACTAAAAAACTCTTAAGAATCGAGTTTAAAAAAAAATCGGTAATATTGTTTTCGAAATAAGAAAATGAAACGTTTTTTTTTAATTAAGTGCACGAAAATATTTATATTTTATGGAAGCCTCAGTATGAAAAAATTAAAGAAAAAAAGAAGAAAAATTTCAAGAAAATCGAAAATTAAAAAAAAATTGTTCTTTGGGGAGGTACCATTTTAACTTTTTTTTTGAAAATGGTTTCCCACCAAAACCCTTAATAAAAATAATTTATAGATTTTTTTTTTAAGCAAAGTTGTCAACTCGTTTTTGAAAAAAAATACGATTATGAAAAATTGTTTAGAAAAATTGTATGGCAGGTATCGTTATTTTTGGTAGGTACTTAAAAACCACTTTGTATCAAGTTTGAAGAAAATCGATTGGGACTTTTAGGCTGTAGACGAAGAGACAGACAGACAGACATACAGAATTGTGCCGTCCACTTTTTTGGTGTTTTTATCATCGTAATGTCATGTGTGATTGATACTCGTATCTCAAATTTTTTTTTTACGAATCCAAAACTTGTCTTTTAGTACCTATATCAATATTTAAGATTAATAAAAAACGATGCATTCATGACATTTAACATCACAATGTTAAAGATCCTCTAGACTCCTAGTACAACATTCTGCCACAAATCCCCATCCTTTTTCTGAAATAAAATGTTCAATTTTTTTTTTCAAATCAATTCCTTTTTTGAAAATTTTGTTTTATAAAATGTGAAATTTGTCAACCATAATAGTCTCTCTAAAATCAGTTTAGCTTGGCCAAATTGGTTTAAACAATAAATAATAACAATCTTTGAATTGCTCACTAACGACAGTGCGAGATCAGTCCAGTTTTAGGGTTAAGCCTATGAGCTAACTCCAGAATCATTTCTTAGTGGTGTAGTCTCCATGTTGTGTTTTATATGAATACCTGAAACAACAAAAAAAAATATAATTTTAAAAAAAGTTAGTTTTTGAAAAAAAATATTTATTTGGTTTTAATTTTATCACGACATAATTTTTGGGGATTATAGCGATGCGTTTCCGTTTTCGAAGCCCGATGATGGTTTTTTGAATTCCAAAAAACTTTGTTATGATATATTAAAACCAAATAAATTATTTTTTTTGTTCAAAATTTAACTTTCTTATAATTTTTTTGTATTGTTTCATATATTCAACCAGAATCATTCTTTTTAGTTTATTTAAGTCTTAAGTTTACTCCGAGTTAACTAATCTATTTTGTTGAGTTAACTCAGTACTCAGTTTAAGTGAAAAGCCTTTTTCGTTATAGTGCCATCTTGATTTAGATAGTGATATGTGTAAAAGCATCGTAAAATTAGTTCTTAATTGGAAAACTGTTCAAAGTTAACTCGAGGATGATAAATTTTCAGGGTTTTCTCACTCTGATTTAACTAAGAGTTAATTCTCCACTGAAAAACTGGCGTGTATTTGCTATTCCATGTAAAACAAACCTTACTCTAACCCTAAAAATTAAGAAAAAAATGTTAACTCATTTTTATGAAATCGAGATTAAAAAAAAAATTAAATTAAAAACTTCGTTTTGAAAATTTTTATATTCTTAATTAATAAATCTTATTTGAAATTTGTACACAAAAGAAAAAAATAATGCAATTAATTTATTCGGTACTGGGGAAATTCAAAATAAAAAACAACGTTCAATGAGATGTAATATTAATAGCTGCTAAATGAAAAATTTTATAATTTTTATATCGATCTAAATTTAGAAGGTATACAAAGTTTTATCAAAATCGTAGGAGAAGTTTCTGAGAAAAAAAATATTTTCCTCTACGGTTTTTTACCATTTATGTGGAAAGTAACGTTATTTTTTCACGAAAGTAACAATTTTTTTCTTAAATCATTCTAAAAAATGTTAAAATAACCTTTAAGTACTGAGATTGAAAAACAATTTAGAACTATTTTGCTACCCACACAAAACTTCTTATATTTTTCAGGACTTCTGTAATAAAAAAATATTAAAATCAGTTAAACCGTTTTGAAGAAAATCGAAGATAAAAAATGGTTCTTTGGGGAAAGATTTAAAAAAAAAAATATTTTTTACACAGAAACACAAATATTTATGAAAAATTTTGTAGCTGCTTTTACGAAAAATGTGATTATGTAACTTGCCATATCACGTATGTATGTTGTACCTACACATAATATGTTAATAAGGTGGTCCTTAAACAAGATTTTTTTGAAATTCCGAGCTGGATAGGGATCAAATGGTTCTAAATAGAAAAACAAAATTCCTAATTTTTATTTCACCTTGTTCTCCCTTTCCACTTTTAGTTACTTATAATGGGCTAAGGGTGATTCACGAAAAAAGCAACATATCCATTTTATAATATGCTTTCCAAATAAAGTGTTTATTGTTAATAGTGTTCGAAAAAATAATTTTAGAACTCAAAATTAAAAATAATAATAATGTTTTTCAAAGTTTGAACATTATTTTTTGTTTCAAACTATATTACTTTATTTGAAAAGCATATTTGAGATTTGATATCTGGCTTTATAAAAGGCCAAAAAAATTTTTTCAGTCTTGAGTAAACTTTTTCGAAAATGACCCTTCCCTCCTGAACGGGAGGAAATCTCGTCTAAATCTAATATTTGTACTCTGATATTATGAGTAACTTAAAGTGAAAAAATAAGGAAGACCAAGCGGATGAAAAAAAAAATCTGAAAAAAATTAGGGAAATTGTTTTTCAATGTTTTTGAATGGAATAAGGGCTATCTAATACTATGTCCAATTTAAGGACCACCCTACTGTCCATTGGGGTGGTTTATTAAAAAAAAAAATATGCAGATGTCCCCTTTTTCAGCGTCGATATTTTGGGGGATGATTACCGGGATTATTTTTAGAAAAAAAAATTACATAGCGGGGACATTCTCTCCTGAGCCAGAAGGATTCCTGAGAATGTGACTTTAAATGCAAACAAAAAAATGAAAAATCCATGAAAGCTTACAATTATGTACTAAAATTTTCCTGAAAGATAATATTATATTCTATTATTTATTTTTTAATAAAAATTTTTGATAAAAATGCTATCTTTTTTCTATTTTTGTGTTTGGAACTCAATGCCATTATAAATTCTTTAATTGCTGAAAACCTAATATAAAACTTTTTCCCCTGCCTCATGGAAGGGAGATTGAATTTTTATTCCATATAATTTTTTTCTTCAAATTATTCCAGATATCAGCCCTTACAATATTGAGAACGAATAAGTGGAAATCATAAATAAAATTCTTAGATTTATGCATATAAAAATTGAATTTTGAAAAAAGTTGTCAAGCCTGTTTTGAGATTACTATCGAATTTTGAAAATAAAATATTAAACTTTCTTAAAAAAATTCAAAATGAGTTGTTTTTTTTTTTTTGTTGAAATTTGTATATGCTTTATTTTTTTGACCCCTTTGAAATTTTTACATAAACAATAATTTGCAGATATTAAAAAAATTGAAAATCAGGAAAACTAAAGGTTGTACTTCAACAGTCGCTAAGTTATCACTAGTATCTTGAAAAAAATTTAACCTAAATCGTATAATAGCTGATTTTGAATTAAAAAGATATGGTTTAACGTTTTTTTTTTACATTTTTATGGAAGGTTCTGGCATTTTTTCATAAAAGTTAAATATTTTCTTAAAATACTCTCAAGAGCTTCAGAAAAATCAACCATATCGTTTTCAAAATACATACAGTACTCTCAAAATTCTTCGGAATAAAAAGTCTTTTTTTTAGCCAAGAATTTTTATAAAGATTCTCTTATGAAAAAAAAACTTAAAATAAAATAAGCTCAAACAGCCTTATTTATAAGATTTTTAATGCAGTTGAGTAGTAAGACAGTTTCTTGAAAGTCCTTAATATTTGTAAATATGCCTTATTTAATGAAATAAAATGTGAAGCTAGACAAATCTGCAGTTTTTGAGAAAAGTAGTAGTGTAAAATTAAAAATTTAAAGTAAATTATCCATAAAAACTTTAGCCGAATAGATAGACAGATAAACAGATAGAATTGCAAAACCCAGTTTTTTCGTCATACGTCTGTATGACGTTTGGCCTAGTACGATGATGATGATGAAAGGTTTTATCAAAATCTCGTTTCTTACGGTACCTTACAGCAGAGTTATAAAGTACCTAGTACATTTGTACTTAAGTACTTTGAAAGTACCCAGTACCATGTAATTGTACTTGAAAAAAAAGTACAATGTACTTGGTACTTGAAAAATACCAAGTTCAATTACTTTATGAAGTTCTTTGTTCCAAGTACATGTACTTGGTACTGTTAAACTGCCCAGTACACTTTCTAGTACTTTTCAAGTCCAAGTCCATTTCAAGTACCAAGTGAATGGCACTCCCAAATGCGATGCCGAAAATTTATTCGTGACCTTGAAAAAAAAAGACCAATCACTGAAACATGCTGACCATATGGCTCTTATGGCCTTTGAGATAATATTAAATTTTACCAAATTTCACATAAATCCCAATGACCTTGAACAAATATTTAAAAATTCATTAAAAAAAATCTATAGCTGACCAATAACTAAAACTAGCTGACATTTTATCTAGAAATCTAGAGATCTTTCAGATGGTAAACAATTTTTGAAAATTTTTCATATATGGGGTGCCAAAAATCGCTATGATCTTGATTTTTGTTTTTTAAATTCATTCAAAATTCATACAAAAAAATATACACGGTTGACCAATTACTAAAAATAACTGACCTTTTATGACCTTGAAGTGGCCTTTCAAATGGAAAACTTCCCCAAATGACGTGCCTAAAGTTTTATTTGTGACCTTGAAATGAATTTTGAAAATTCATAGAAAAAAAAACTTTGGCTGGCTAATTACTGAAACTAGTTGACCTTTAATCACGATCTTAGAGATTTTCGGATGATATACTTTTCGTGTAAATTTCCCAAAAATAAGGTACCAAAAATCACGCCGCCTGGCCTTGGGTGACCTTGAAAAACTTTAAGCCTTGATAACAAGTTATCTACGACTGACCAATTTCTAGGACAAGTTGAACTTTTCTGAACAATTAGATATAGTTTTTTTGGTCAAATATCCCATATATGAGGTGCCAAAGGTCCAGAGCCCTTAAGCAGTCAGGAAGAAAGCTCATTACTTTTCTTGTACGTTTATTTTCTTAGGAATCAATAAATTTTCGTTCATGTTGCTTCAGATACAAGGGCCTACGCAAGGGGGGGGGGGGGGCAGGTAGAGCCGTTACCCCCCTAAACACAATATATTTCATATATTAGGTAATTTATGAGGTAGGGCTGGTAGGGTCCTTGCCCCTTAAACCCAATATATTTCTTTCATTAGGCAATTTATCTTCTTTTGAAAGCTATTTAAAGCAAAAACCTATCGTTCAGGCTGCTTTAGATGTAAGGAAGTGCGCAAGGGGGAAAAGGTAGAACACCTTCCCCCTTAATCAGAATTTATTTCATATATTAGGCAACTTATCAAGTAGGGCAGGTAGGAGCGCTTCCCCCCCTAATCACAATATATTTCACTAGGCAATTTATCTTCTTTTAAAATCTAATTAAATTAAAGATATCTGTATCAAAACATTTTTTTGAGTAAAGCTGCCCCTCCAAACTAAAAACCTATATGAGTGTGATCCCCCCTAACTGAAACTCTGTATACGCCCTTGTTCAGATGCAGTATATCAACTATTTCAGTACAAAAATCCGATAGTTGTGTACTTTATTTTGGCCAGTAGGTACTGGAATTCCTACCCATAAAATGAAACATAAATTTCGTGGCACAACAGCTCGTGGAGAACCAGGGCCTAGTGATTTACAACTCTCAACCATTCCTGGGACGTAGACCTATATGAGAACAAGAAGCACTTTTTTTATGACAAGTATACTGTTGGAGAATTTGTCAGTTTCTCCCTAGAGGCAGTACCTCAGAAAAAGCATTTCTGTTTTTAGTTGGTAGCGGCTGTGAATCGTACCAAGACCTTCGGTATGACAGTCTAACGAACAAGTCCTAACGCCACGAGGTGCGGCACCTATAAAATAATAGTGTACCAAAATTTGTAGTTTTTGGGAAGTTCACCAGCTGGAAGACAATCAGAAGCTTTCAACTTCTTATCAAAATATTTGCAGAAGTTTTTGAAAAGATTTGAACAACCTAATAAGTTAATTGAGAGCTGTTCCTTAAAGCTAGACCAAACTGGTTACAAAAATCCTTTCATCCGTTAAGTAAATAGTAAAATTCTACGATTAACCTCCATAGATCAATGAACAGTGTGACTTCTTCATATAATCTCAAGAATAATAGTTACATTTGATTAAATCTCGATTTTTTTTTTTTTCTTATTTGTTTATCCCCCTTAACAAATAAGTAGCTACTTGCTCTATTGAATCACTAAAAATTGACATAAAATCCAAGACAAAGCTAAGTACATCAACGACGACACGATTCTTATATCAACATAAGCTATCATCTAGCTATAGCTAAAGCACACAGAGAGATATATATACATTAAATAATTTAAAAAAATCCTCTCTAGTCTTTATTGCAATTTCCGTTTTCATTGTTGTTATTGTTTTAATCAATTTACCAGGCCATAGATTAATATTCATATCATCTTCTTTAAAAATTTATCTTAAATTCTTCTTTCTCCGCATTCAATGAACATGTGCACACTATCTACCTACTTATATTTTCTTCGCAGATCTTTCAGTCATCACCCTCAAAACAATCGTCATCAATTTTAGCATCACTATACTAAGTTGTATTTTTTTTTTCTTATAGAGATGCTGATTATTATAATGGTATTTGTTTTACTTTTACAAAAAAACACATCTCATTGCATAAATAATAATAAAATCAAAAAATGTACTAAATAGCAACGATAACAATAATATAAATTGTATGTAAAGTACGTCAAAACTCATATAATACACAAGCTACGAGTACATTCAAAACAATCTTACGGATACATTTGTATATAAAAAAAAAAACAGTCAAGTCAAGTCTCTTTTACTAAGTTATAATATCAGCTGTTTCTACTTATAGCTTTGCTTTGCTTTTGTTTAATTCTTGTTGATGTTCTTCCTTATAGAATTATTATTACAAGAGTGTGTAAAAGATTGCCTTGGTTTTACACTATAATTTGTTGTTGGCAAAATAAAGAAATAATATATACATCAGATACTTTTGTATCTATAGGTTATAGAGTTGGTTTTTTCTCAAACTGCACAAAGTATTAGTGCATTTTCAAAAGAGAAATGCGAGAGAAATAAAATATAATAAATTGTTGAAGGTAGAAGCAACAACAACAACAACAACAAAAAAATAAAAAAATATTAAATTGGATTAAATATACACTTTACAGCAGGTTCCACAGTGAATCCGTCCGTCTTGTTTGGTTTGAGAACGTTTGGCATATTTCCTTCTTTTTTTTGTTTGTTCTTCTTCTTTTCAAATATATTAGTTCGGTGCTTACAAAAAAATTATTATTATTATTATTCACTCGAGGAAAAAAATATTTACTCTAAGTTTAGTGAAAGTTCCTCAGTATTTTCGTGTCTATGATATTTAAACAACAACAACAAATATACCTACCAAAAAAAAAATTGCCAAAAATGATTATAACAAGATCAACGTGACTAGCTAGCTACTCATCTCTTCAATCCAAACAAATAAAAGATGGCGCTAATCAAGAGTAATCATCATATTATGTACATTGTTGTCTAATTGCGCAATCCTAACCCTCAATAATTATGGTGAATGGTGGTGAATAATAAATATCGAAATAGTAACAAAAAATCCAATCAATAACCAAAAAAAAAAAAAATTGTTAGCGTTCATAACTAATTATTGTTTTTTTTTGTTGTAATTTCTTACAGAAATTCAGTGTTTAGAATCAAAGCTATCAAGGTTTTTCTGTAAAAGCAAAAAAAAAAAAAAAAGATTAAAATAAAAATTGTAATTAAAACTCAACGCTTCGCTACAGATAATGATTTTTCAATCAAAAACGTAACTTTTTATAAGTACGTAATCAAAACAGTGTGCAGTTTGTGTACATAGAGAGTGACAGCAAGGGGGTGGAGTTGTTTTGCCACCTGATTAACCCCCGATAAACCCCTCTCGAAGAAAAACCAATACCACCCAACCGCCCGCCCGCCAGCCAACCAGAGCAGCACGAATTTTTAATCATTAAAAAAAAAATTGTTGTAATAATATTACTTGACTTGCTTGTCGCCTGCCTGCTGAACTTCGTCGTGTGGTCGCGGTTTTTTTGTTTATTTTTCACTGACAGTCGTCGAGAAGACAGTGAGAGTCAGTCATTCGGTCGTTTGTTGGTTCCTTCTGACTGACACATTTTAGCGCACTTAAATAAATTCTGTGAAAAGTATCTATAGGCTTTAGTCTCTCGGGGTCTCGGTAGCGATCTCTCTTATATTCATAAAAATAAATACGGTTTGCGCTTCGCATACATCATCATAAATATATATGTACCTAATCGTTATATTTGCGGTGTGTGTTAGTGATTAGCATTTCGCCGCGCTCGAATAATGTGATATCAGAAAAAGTAGCACTTGCTTCTCAGTAAGCGGGTATACATCAATCTGGAATCACGACTAAACGGTAGCATTAAAGCAGCGAATCAGCCAGCGGTGTGACAACGACCACGACAACGACGACGACGACGGTAGTAAATCAATTTGTCTAGGTATCCCGATCGACCTTAAGAACGGTTCTTGAGAATATTGGTATTTGAAGAAGACAGTACCTTATACCTACTAATAGAGGAACGTTTTTCTAAAATTCAAAACGAAGCGGTGGCGGCACGACATTGGCGAGTTATCGGACACTGTGATCAGCGCGCAGGTCGGAGCAGATCTTATCGCACCTTTGAGTAATTGTAAATTAAAATGTTTTAATTTGTTTTTATTATTTTTTTCTTACATTAATTTCCGCACAAACACGTATAAGTACTCAGCTGTTGTTTACCTAAGTTAAATTTCGTCAAAAATTGTTAGTCATTTGTTTTGGGTTAGATAGACACACTATCTATCTATCAAAAAAAATATTACATACCTATGTGTCTTTATGAAGAAAAATTTAAAAAAAAAAAAACAAGTTAAAATTCCAATTTGTGGATTGTGGTGTGGGATTAGAATTTACATAATTCAGCACATTATAGTGATACCTAGTTTGAATATATTATTTTATATTCATATTACAACTTTTTTACATGCGCTCTTCTTGTGACCTCAAAAGATTGAGTTGTTATTATTCTTGACCACTACTTCTAATTATACTCGTCATCATAAGTTGCTGTGTTTCTTTGGTGGTTTTCCACGAAATAAAGATATCGTCATAAGTGAGATTATTGTAACTTTAAGTTGGATAAATTTAAACAAGAATTTTAACTATTTTTTATTTCAAGGAATCCCCTACAAGTTACAAATTCAACACTAGTACGAATCAGCAGTGCCTAATGAATTACTAGATACTTTGAAAGAATCAATTAAAATATTAATTCAATGAGGGTAGAGTTAGTTAGTTAAATGAAATTTGCCACTTATCTGGGAATTTTTTGTGGAAGTTTTCTTCGGAAATGGAAATATGTACTTTTATCGTTAACATTGTTTTACAGTTTTAATTGGAATAAAAGTGATCTTTGTGAAATGAATATAAATCAAAGTTAAGAGTTCCCAATACTTTTTCATATAGCCGATAGGCATATATTAAAAAAAAAAAAAACTTTGGGCAAAATTCCAAACAGAGTGATCATCATTTTTAAGACAATAAAATCAGACCTTAACCTTGCCTTTGACTATCGAATTACTATTCTTAAATTCTTCAAGATATATAGACATAGATGTTTTTTATTCAAATCTAGATCCTGAGTAAATTCAGATTTATTTCCCTGATTCTGAAAAATAATAACAATGACGTTTAGCTCTTTTGAGCTTGCATTTTAATATGACAGATTTGTGTTTCTAACACAACTCCTCGGGGAATTGATTTAAGATGTCTTTAACGATAATTGCCTTATTCAAATATCATTTCATTCAAAAACTGCCGGTGAAATACCGGTTGGTCTCCAATAATTGATATTAATTTTACAAATTGGCTTCATCATGTGGAACCTTTACAATGAATAAAACTCAAATTCAAACGGCAAACTATTTACATGAACCACCCCACATTTAAGTATTCTTAATATGTTTACAGAGCTCAAAATATACAGAAAATTCAAAATCTTCTTTTTATATTCCGCCTGTGCTTATCTATATGTTTGGTAACGACCTAAATTAAAAGATTGATTGTCTTTAAACTCGGCCACTGTCACCTAAAAACAGAAATGTTTTTTTCCGAGGTACTGCCTCTTGCGAGGGACTGACAAATCCTTCAAGAGTATAATTGTCAAGAATAAGTGCTGCTCACCTAGCCGTTCGGACTCGGCAAAAAATTGTAGGTCCCCTCCATTCCTGCCAATAACACGCACACAGGAATGGTTGAGAGTTGTTAGTCACTAGGCCCTGGTTCTCCACGAGCTGTTGCGCCACTAAATTTATTTATTTTTTTTATTGTCTTTAAACTTGGCTCTATGCGTTTTTTTGGATCCCTACATATTTTTAAATTTTTTCGTTTTCTCTAAAGTAACTTTTGAATTCGTGTAGAAAAAAAAAGGTATTTTAATCAAACTTGACATTACGATGATACTCGTATAGAGAACACGGAAAAAGTGGATCGCACAATTATCTCGGCCTGTCTGTCTGTCTATACCTTGCCCTGCAGCCATATTGAAATAAAGGTTTTTTCTTGTAGTTCCCTAGAGGGAAAATCAAAATGTTCCTAAGCTTAAAAATAACGGTACCTGCCATAAAGCTTCTTGAAAAACGTGTTTGAGTCAAAAACTGCTCTAACGTTTTTGATAGAAAAAAAATCATTGAATTACTGTAGGCATGGTGAACTTTTTTGTAAATATTTTTCTTTAAAAAAATGTTATTAATACAATATGAGTGATTCTGAGCAAACTGACACTTTTATGTCCCACGCCAATTTTAGATATTTGCTAAGTATTTTTTTCGCTTTTTAAATCTGTATTCGCTAGAAGATCAGGTGTTCGATGTACAGCAAGTTCAATTTCGAAAAAAAAATCACAATAACATAATATTATTAAAAAAAACTTTTTATACCTCAAATGTCACTACCGGGGAATTTCTTTACCCTGAGGTCGTTAAAAAAGTTCATCGCGGATGGGCCTGAATCGGCTCTAAATTAAAAAAAAAAAACTCCCAAACTTTTTTCAGATTTTTATTTTCATCCCCTATAGCCGTTGTAGGGGAAAATTAAATGTACCCTATTTTTCTGCATACTAGGAGATTCTTCTAAAATCTGTCAAGATTTTCAGAGCATGTGTAGGTGGGATGTAGAAAAGAAAAAAATCCTATGAGAGGGGGAAATATTAAAAAAAAAACAACGGCAACACTAACAGCAATGTTTTGTAGTTTCTTGGAAAGCCAGAAATCAATTCTTTAGATTTGTTGTCTTCTTAAGTTTTTTTTTTGATGAACAGTTTAAGCAAAAAACTGTTTCAAACTCAAAATTTTGAAGAAAAAAATTAAGGTTTAAGCTTAGAAACAGCTTTTTCTGAAATCGTTTAATCAAAGAACTTTATTTGAAAATAAACTATAAAAATGGACATCTGATGGCTTCCCAAATAGCTATAATACAACACTGTCAGTATTGCAGATGTTTTTTAATTATAATTGATAAAAAACGGTTTCATAATGACATTCCAAAAAAACGATATACAAAAGATAGCTTACTGTCCTATAAATTCAAAATTGTGTTTCAAAAATGTAAGGGAAAAAAGTGTTTTCAAAAAAATTGAAAAGGTTCGCCAATACCACTTAAATTTTTAGGATTGTTAGTGATAGTTGTTTCTTAGCATACGTTTGCATACTCGTATGTCAAATCTAATTCGTCATCCGTTTTTGGCCATCAGCTTGAGCTTTCAAGAAATTCGAAAAATCCTCAGTATGTCAAAAAAAACCTGTCCGATTTTTGTTGAAACTAAGCATACAGCCAGGGCAGTGTATAGGGAAGAGTCAAAGGGGCAAATGCCCACCTTATAGTGAAAGATGCTGTTCCACGAATGTCATGCCACCATGTCATAAAGGCTAAACAATGGCGAAATAACGTAGACAAACTAAAAATTTTGAGTGAGAGATTATTATAGCTATTATTTTTGAACAACTGAATACATATGAATTGAGTACTTTTGTCAGATTTACCAATATCGACTCTTGGTTAAAAGACCGACTGATGAAAACTAGACAACTTAAAAATTTTGATTGAGATCAACATTTTACGAATCGATATTTCAACATCCGATATTTTAAAAGTCTTTAATTTCAAAGCGTTTTTAAAAAAGTCACTAGCGCAGCGTCAAACATTGCTTTTGCAGAATTTTCTTAAATGCAAACTGTAGAAGTCTTATGTTCAATTACGTAAATACAATTTTTACTGCACTAGCATGTAATATGTTTAATTGATAATATAGTGTGCTAAAGTCACATGTTTGAAAACAGCATCAGGATCTGCGTGGCAACTGTAAAGTTAAAAAATCAAAACGACGAACAAAATAATGAAAGGCCAGAGAACGTTTTTATAAACGTCAAATGCGTTTTCAAGTAAATCGACTGACGTTGATTAAAGCAATTTAATAAGAGCAGGGAAATTTTTTAGTTAACAATAGAAATACATATCTGTGTCAAAAAATGACGATTGAATTGGCTTTGATTTAACTTTGAAATTGGCTTGTATTTTGTTTAGTTCATAATTTAAGGGATGATGCTTACAAGTGCGCTAAACTTGCTTTAGATTTCATCAATTAAGAGATTTTTTAAAGATGAACAAGAGTCAAAAACTTTTCATAACTGTTAAGTTCGTTTTAAGTAAAGAGGTATTTTAACATGCAACAAAGTCGATACAAACAGACTTTTCAACTGGCTAAATCGACATTTTTTCTGGCGGTCATTCATACGTAACCTACGGAAAATAATGTTGGTTTTGATATTCAATAAAGTGGCAAACCACTGGGTTAACGGTTTATATTTTGATTTTTTTATTACTTCTATGTTACTTCAGAGCCTGGTGCTCTGAGGAATAGGAACGGCGGTGCATACAGCCTTATCTTTTAGATTGAAACTGTTCTTTGACACAAAAATAACGGTAGTCACCATATTTATGGTAAATACCATTAACTAATGTCAATTTCTTTTCCTCAAAAACAATACTTCTATTTTAATCAAAATAAAATGCAGATACATACTAGCTCTTATATTCAAGAGAAATCAATGTGAATCTATGAAAACAAAATGAAAAAAAATTATTGGGAGTGATTTTTGAAAAAAAAAAATTATTTTTTAGTACATTTTTCAAATTATGTTTAACAAAAAAATCTTGGTTTGTAAATATAAGTTATTTATTGTACACCTTAAAAACAATTGTTTACACCCGTTTTTTTTAATTCTCAATAAAATATTCAAAAATTCAAAAAGTTTTTTTCTTGAAAGTTTAAGTACAATTTTTTTTACAGTAGGCATATGAAATTTGTACATAGAAACATAATTTAGTGAATATTATTATATTATATTATATTATTTAAAATTCAAAAGTAAAAAAAGAAGTTGCATGAGAGATAGGTACCTAACCTACCATGAATTTTTCAAATATTTAATAGTAAGTAGCTGAAGAAATTTTATCAAAATCGCAAAAACCGTTTTTGAGAAATAAAATAATATGCTAAAATGTTTTCCAACATTTGTTTAGAAGCTAACGTTATTTTTAACATAAAAGTAAAATATTTTTTTTTTCATATTCATAAAAATGTAAAAATTCTTTGGGAACCATTTTCAAAAAATTGAAAATGAATTTTTTAAAAACCGGACTGGGAAGAGTAACCAATAAACGCCATTAGTCAAATTTCAAGAAAATCAACTTAGCAGCTTATAGGTATAGGCTGTAGGCGAACCTGCAGGCGAATCTTCAATGTAAATTTAAATTTAAACAAAATTATTCTATGGCACGTACACTTACTGTTCTGTTATCAATAGTTTAGCTTAAATTTGTTTCATATTGAATGCTACATAGATCGAATATCTTCTAGAATCTATTTTGAGAAAAAAATAAGATTTTCCCGAACAACTTTTTAAATATTTGAATGGCTGTTAAATAAATACAAACAATTATTTTTGTGCTAGCTTCTAAATTGGATTGATACTAAACACCCCAGATCCAAAGATTCGATAAAATCTAATGCGTTTTCCAATAGAGACGAGTTGATATTGAACTTAATAAATTTAGTTCAATATCAATAAATTTTACATTTGACTGACGACTCTGGCTTAATGATCAGGCTAAATTTGAAGGGTCAATTGCGTCTTGTAGACATGGACAAGAAGTAGATTAACTGGGTAAGATCACAAGATATCGGTAGCTAGTTAAAATCACATATAACCATGCCCTCAAATCGATCGTGCAGTATAAGTTTTTACAACCAAATCTCGTTTAAATTCATATCATCTAATTTTGGCCAAAATGAATCGGGACGGATTATTTCGTAGCGCCTCATCAATGGCATTAGCATCGTTGTTTTCGAAAATATTTTGCCAAAAAATCCACAATGAATAGTGAATTTTTGTCACTGTATTGCCTTTCTACTTGGTGCAACTCATCTAAAAAAGGATCGTTCCCAATTCATATTTTTTGGATTTTTATAACATTTTTGAAAACATTTCTTTCTTAAAATTTGTAGGGCTATTTTGGTCCTATACCATAAAAATAAAAAGCTCACTAAGCTTAAGGAAAATCTAAAAGTCTACTTAATGTCAAGTTTGATCAAATTAGTTTGCTTATTCTTACTAATGACAAGGAACAAGTTTGCCAAAGATTCTTAAAAGTCAAATGTATTACTGACGCTGATTTTCCATTAGCTGAAGTTGCATAAAATTTAATAGTAGTTATTTTGGGTGATTTTTTTTTTTACGTAGGAACCTTTGAACTGATGATAGTTTTAAAAACATTTAAGTCAAGGCTCGTTAACTTCTGTAAATAATTTGTTTACCGCCTAGCTGTCTCTAAGAACTTCGACTTTAAAACTATCCATTTTCACTTTTCAAACAATGTTTTTTCATGAATCAAAATAACTTTAAGTGAGCTTTCATTTACATCGTATTTTTGGAATATGAATTAATTCTATTTTTATAAGATTTTCAATTTAATTTATATTAATCAGGATATTAAACAACTTTTTTGTTTTAAATTTAACGATTTTCATTTTTAACCTGTCAGCGCGTGCCTTAAATCTTTATACTTTTTTTTTAATAATGTGTTGTGCATCATTTCAGGTTTGATAATTTTTTTTTTTTGTAAACAATTATATCATGTCTCATCAGAGTAAAAATAAAAAGTTCTTTTAATGTTCATATATTTGCAATAAAACAAACACTTAAATATTTAATTGACACGTGTGTTATTGCCTTTTACCTTTTCTGAATTTAATGTAAATTATCTGTTCTTTTAGTTGATGAATCAATTTATGCATTTTTTTTTTTTTAAATTAGTCCGGGGGTTTTACTTAACCTTGAATCAGGACGTTTTGATTTTTTTCGATTTGAAATTTTTGATATATGTTTCCTAACTCGTTAATTGAAGTTCAGGGTATATTTATAGATTTGCATAAATACTCAGACCTTAAAAATTATTTAACACAATATTTTTTATGGCATCGTTAAGTAGACAGTTACTGATGTTTTCTACTTTATTGACAGATGCTATAAACAACCAATTTTGTTTATGTCTCTCTTTATTTAAACTCACATCAGAGTGTAATTTTTTTAATTTTCAAGTTTTGTATGAAAAAAAAACTTTTCTCAATGTTTTTGAACCGACCATAAATGCTTTTTGACTTGAAAAAAAATTGAATTTTGAGGAAAGCTTGAGGCAGTTTTTAGTTTTTTGAAGTAAGGATATGCATAACTGATGTAGTCTCAATATTTATGCTCAATTTGAAATTAGATTGGTTATTTCTATAAAATTTATAAAAAAAAAAACAAATGACTTCAATACTTTATCCAAAATTCAAATCTAACACGTGTTTGTGCTTTAAATTTCTTATTATAAGAATTTTTATTAAATTTCCCTTTTTCACACAGAAACAGAATCAAATCAAGATGAATGGTCGACAGATTTCGAGTCCGCAAAGGCAAATGCTTAAAAAAGACTCACTGCTACAAGTACCCAGTGTGCGGATGGGACAACCAAACAAAGGGGAGCCTTTCATAGCCAGAAATCAGGCAGCTGGCGATGCAGATGATGAGCTGGGCTACACACACACGCTTATGTATGGTCGCTATACCAGGGATTTGGGTGAATTTGCCAAAGACGAAGCTCGAAAGCTTAAAATTCTCGAGAAGCGGCGCAAAGAGGAGGATAAGCTGCGCGATAAAGAACGTCTGGGAGAGCATCAGGGTCGTGCTTGGAAGGTCTCCTCATGGATATGGAGGCACACATTGGCGCGATTTGGTGAAGATTGGGTCTTCTTGGCGATGCTTGGTGTGATAATGGCTCTGCTGTCTTATATAATGGACAACGGCATCAATATGTGTACAAACGCTCGCATTTGGCTGTATCGTGATCTTTCAACATCGCAACCTGTGATTCAGTATTTCGCCTGGGTATCACTATCGGTGTGTTTGATTCTTTTCTCAGCGGGATTTGTTCATTTGGTTGCTCCGCAGAGTATAGGCTCAGGAATTCCCGAGATGAAGACTATCCTCCGAGGAGTTGCACTCAAGGAATACCTCACTTTCAAGACACTCATAGCCAAAGTGGTTGGGTTGATGGCAACTTTGGGCAGCGGCATGCCTCTGGGGAAAGAAGGTCCATTTGTGCATATAGCGAGTATCGTGGCCCGGTTACTCTCGAAATTAATCACATCATTCCAGGGAATCTACGAGAATGAATCACGAAACACAGAGATGTTGGCGGCAGCTTGTGCTGTAGGTGTTGGGTCGTGTTTTGCAGCACCTATTGGTGGAGTATTATTCAGCATAGAGGTAACCACCACGTATTTTGCTGTGCGTAACTATTGGCGGGGGTTTTTCGCAGCTGTCTGCGGAGCAACAGTATTCAGACTACTGGCGGTATGGTTCCAGAATGCCGATACCGTGCGAGCTATGTTCCTGACGAACTTCACTTCGGAATTTCCCTTCGATCCACAAGAATTGTTTGTCTACGCGTTGATGGGAGTTGTGTGTGGATTTCTGGGAGCAGGATATGTATGGCTTCATCGATGGTATGTGACGTTTATGAGATCGAACAAGCGTATGAGCCGATTTCTGCAGAAGAATCGATTTTTGTATCCCGGTTTGATCGCTTTAATGGTTTCAACAGTGTCATTTCCACTAGGAACTGGTCAATATATAGCAGGAGAACTCAGTACTCATGAGCAAGTGACCGAACTTTTCAGCAATTTCACCTGGTCTCGGGATGATCTTACCGTGGAGCAAGCAGCTATCGTACAAAATTGGATAACCCCACACACGAATGTCTTCATCAATCTGCTGTGCTATGTCCTGTTTCTGTTTGTATTTTCCATAGTTGCATCGACAATTCCCGTGCCATCGGGTTCATTCATTCCAGTCTTCAAAATTGGTGCAGGCCTGGGAAGAATAGTTGGAGAGCTAATGCATGTGCTCTTCCCGTTGGGTGTGCGTTACGGAGGAAGAGTTTCACCGATTATACCCGGTGGATACGCAGTGGTAGGGGCAGCTGCCTTCTCCGGGGCAGTTACCCACACTGTATCTGTTGGTGTGATAGTCTTTGAAATGACCGGACAAGTCACTCACGTGGTCCCAGTGATGATAGCCGCACTAATAGCCAATGCCATAGCAGCCCTTCTTCAACCATCCATGTACGATAGTATAATTCTGATCAAAAGATTGCCATATCTGCCAGATCTCCTGCCCTCAAGCTCAAGAATGTATAGCATTTATGTGGAGGACTTCATGGTGCGGAGTGTTCAATTCATTTGGCCAGAGATAACCTATCAGAAGTTGAAAGAAGTGCTCTATCAAAATCGCGGACTTCGAAGTCTTCCCCTTGTTGATAGTCCTGATAGTATGATACTCCTGGGGTCCGTTCAGAGGTCTGAACTATTAAAAATGATCGAAAAGAATATTGGACGTGAGAAACGCATGGAAATGGCCCAAAAATGGCACAAGGAAGCAGAACAACGAGCTCGAGAGCAGAAATTAAAAGAAATCGAAGCCGAAAAGAGAATTCGAAGGGCGTCAAGATTCGAGGTACTCCCAGCACCTGATATACTGTCCCTGGAGCAGACATCAAATGACAATATGGCTCACATTGACGCAAAGAAACGTCAAGAGCTCTTCAGCAATACCTTCTTCAATCAACCTCGTAAGTCCATTTTGAAGAAAACCAATTCCTTTAACTTGAAACAGTGTGCTCCGATCTCATCACACAGTCCGACGATAACGCCCTATACGACAATCACCGGCTCGGAGTATCGCATACGTTCAGCGTTCGAAGCTATTTTCAAAAAGTCCACCACCCTGCAGGATGTCACTCCACATCCAAACGATAGCAATCCCATCACGCCCGGGGTGAGTTCCAATGAAATCCAACATCCACCTAGTACGCCTGGTATCTTGAAAAAGGTTCAACTTCCACGTGAACGTGTCATCGATATGTCACCCGAAGACCAAAAACAATGGGAATACGAAGAAATGTCCAAGCCCATTAATCTCGAAGGCAGCAACGTTCAGATTGATCCGTCACCATTCCAGTTGGTCGAACGCACATCCATCATCAAGGTTCATTCGTTATTCTCAATGGTTGGCATTAATCATGCGTATGTGACGAAAATCGGACGGCTGGTTGGAGTTGTCGGATTAGCTGAGTTACGCAAGGCCATCGAAGACATAAACAACAACAGTTTTGTGGTTGCAAATAATCTGCCTAAAGACGAAGAAGCCCAAACGGGAAAGCCATTGTTGGAGAAAATCAACAGCAAAAGTGATAAAAATGTTAATGTAACAATAACGTCCATGGATTCTGCACTTTCAAATTCCGAAGCTGGTTCAGAAATAGATGTGGACACAAAAAAACCAAAGCTTCCTAATTAACAATAATAACAATAACCTATGTATACTCTAGAATACTGCAAAATTAATATATATATAGGTAAAATGTAGTGAAAATAGATTAAGTACAACCTAAGTTTGTTTTAAGAACTTAGATGAAAGTGTTAACAAAAAAATGATTACCTAAGTATTTGTTTTGTAAAAGATGATATTCCATTATTTTAATGTGCCTAACATTTTTTTTTTTTTTTTTAATATTTAAGAAAAAACCAAATTGTGTATGTGTATGTATTTTGATGTTAATTTTAAAAACATTTTATCTCGTTTATTTACAAATAATAAGTTATATGTATGTATTTACCGCTGTTAGTTGTAGTACCTAATGTATTAAAATAATTATGTAGAAATAAAAATGTAAATTATTTTTTTAAGGATAAATCATTTCTTCTTGTAGTTTAAATTTCATTTTTTTCTATCTATTGGTATAGATTTTGGCACATAACTAGGTTTATAAGAAACCAATTTTTAGTAAATTTAAAGTAAGTATTTTTGTATTATTTAAATTCTAGTTTGTAACTTAGTTATCCCAGGATTTTGTAAATTCTCAAGATTTCTCATATATGGCGATGTACACTTAAATCTCAAAATTAGCTTAGAATTCAAAAACTCTACATCCAACTGAGCTTAAAGCATAGGAATATTTGTTTAGTAGTGAGAAAAGCACGCAAGTTTTAAATAGATCCTGCTTAACATTGATAAATAAAAAAATTGCTTAGTTTAAAAAATTAACACAGCACGAGAACAGTCGATATAGGAATGTGTAATAATATTGGAAAATCCATAATAAGCCCATGGTCATTGTGGGGATATCCTTTAGTACTTTGGCAAACCAATGCATTTATTCCTTCATTCCAACCGGCCACACAAAGAACAACAACTTGATTACAAAAAATGAAGTATTAGCTGTCAAAAAAACTTTTGCACATTATTTTATATGCTTTCGTTGATTACACTGGTCTTCAAAAATTAACTTTTTTTCACCTTTAAATATTCTTATGAAATTATGACAGATTTGACTTATCTAAAATTAAATCTGGTTTCAGAAAAAATTCTACCACGTCCATTTTTTTTTAAATTGATTTTTGAAAAATGTGAATGATTTGCAGAAAAGAGTCTTTTAAGATTAGGTTGTCTTGGTTAAAAGAATAAAACTTTTGTGACTATTCAGCTCAAATTTGTTGGAGTTGTTTAACATAATATTAGTTTTCACATGAAATCAGATTTGTCTTCATTCTTCAATGTTTACTCACAATAAACCGTTATTTAACAAAAAATCAGAAGAAACTTAAAAACTGTATAATTTGTATGGCTTACACTGTAAACCAAAACATCTTATTTGGAAAAGAGTGGAATTTCTCTTCGATATTCATAAAGTCAAGTATGCAGAGAACATTTTGACCAGAGAATTAGAAAAGAGAAACATTTAAGCGTATTAATTGGATTGTTAAGCTTAAAATTTTAAACAATTGTTGCTATAGATCCAACTCTCTGCAGTTAGATCCTTAAAATATTCAAAGCGGCAAAGTTTCAAAACATCGGCTTTTCAATATTTTTTTGCGAGTTGTTTTTGGAAGCTTTGCTTTTCTGAGAAAAAATTAATTTCGAAAAGATTCAAACAGATTTAAACAGATGAAATACAGTTCTTTGAGATCTCATTAATAGTTTTGCAAAAAAAAATATTTATTGGTCAAGCAATACGACTTCAAATGTTCCCAAAAAACGGGTTTTCAACATGTTTATGTTGCTATATTTCAAAAACGTGACGTGCCAGAGCAATTTTGACTTCGTATTCGGATTTAGCATACCAAAATCTATCTGAAAAGTATTCTTTTGATTAAAGGCGATTTTCGTTGCAGACCAGTGTTGTTAGAGATTTTCTTTTGCATTTAAAGATAATTTTTTAGCCATCGCACCCTACGTTTCAGGGGAGAGATAGAGTTTACCCCTCCAAACGATTTTGTCTTTGAATACTACCCAAAATCATGCTAAAAAATATTATTGGTGAAATATCGCATTTAAGAAAGTAAACTTATAGATACATCACAAAAAAAGGAAAAATTTTATTTCAAAAATTGAAAATATTTAAAATATTGTGATCAAAAAATGATTTTTGGCAAAAAAAAACGTAGTAAAGAGTACAATTTTTGATTTTTTTAAGTTGAGAGGGTCGAACTTTTTGAAAATGACGATTTAAATTTTCAAACTTTAATAACTGAGTTATAATTACTTCGAATGATTTTTGTTTTATTTTTTTATTGAAACAACTTTTCTTTTATTGATTGGTTGTCCACACCCACTTTTAAGCCATAAACCTTTTCTAGACGTACTGCCTCTTACAACAAAGTGAAAAATTCTTCAATAAATATTGCTTTCCCTCGTCAAATTAGACCTGGCATAGAATTATAGGTCCTCTCTCTTTCTGTCGACTTACAAGTTGCAACACGGACACAGGAAACTTAAATAAGTAATCCTCTCTCAACTATCAACTCTGCACGAGTTTTTAATAAAATATAGTTAATGTACAAATAATTTGTACTCCAAGGTTTCGTACAATACACAAAATATCCCAAAATATTTTGTATATTCTACAAAATTTTTGAAAAATATTTCGTAAATTCAACTGAATTTTATTTGTAAAAATACAAGATTTTCGTAGAATTCACGAATAAAATAAACAATGCTACGAGTATTTGTAATTTAACAAAAGTCAATTAGCGCATATTAAGAAAAATATTCGTGGTTTTGCACCACGAAAGTTTTTTCAAATAAAAGAGCTTTTTAGTTAAATGCACTAATTATTTTTTTGGGTGTAGGCTAAGTCCGCTGTGCCTAGATACGTTCTGTAGCACTCGCATCGATAAAATTGAGCGAGAAACGATGAAAACTGAAACAAAGTACATAGGTTTATTCCATTTTTAAACGTTTCTCGACTGATTTTATCGATGAGAGAGTTACAGTTCGTAGACAGGCACTAGATATGTTCTTAAAACTTTGTAAGATATGATTTGTCCTTTTCCTTGCATCTAAGATATTGTTAACGAATTTGATCCGTTTGTTCCTTGATAAAACATTACTCTTTTGTGTCAGTTTTTGGATAAGTTTATCTTTTGGTTAATGAACTATCAAATTTTGTAAGGGAAATGATTTACACAATTTGGTTAAGCTTATCAAAAGATTTTGTTGCGTAAAATTAACCAAACTGGTTAAACTTATCCAAACGTCATTGTGACTCTTATTCTGATTGAATTACGTAGCGTTTAATCAAAAGAATAAAAAAGGTCGTTCATGCAAACTTTGCGTAAGCTTATCATTTTACACAATTTGTAAACTTACGACGTTGCATAAATACCCTTAATATAAGTGAGTGCTATTAAACTGAAATTTCATAATCCGGAAAGTATGCAATTGTTTTTTTTTATTGATGGGTGAGCTTAAGGTGCCAGTTATAGCTATCATTGAAACTCATCATTGAAAACTTTAATGATTGATTTTGAGACATTTCGAAAGCTAAATCATTTATTATTTTGATGAAGAAATAAAGCTTAAGACTTAATTAATATTTCTAGCCAAAAAAAAAATTCAAATAGGCCCAACTTTTCACGTAAAAAGAATTTTCATTTTTCAGCGATTGAACTACCTTACCAATGATCTTTGGAATCTTTAAGGTCATTTTATGTGGGAAGTTGGGCCTATTTGAATTTTTTTTGGCTAGAAATATTAATTAAGTCTTAAGCTTTATTTCTTCATCAAAATAATAAATGATTTAGCTTTCGAAATGTCTCAAAATCAATCATTAAAATTTTCAATGATAGCTATAACTGGCACCTAACTCAAAACCAATATTTCATATTTGTTATTTTCATTTTCAAATTAAACATAATAGTTTAATAAAACCTTTGATTAAATTCTTAAAAACAATAAAAATAATTTTTTTTTGTTACTTTTTCTTGTGTATTTTTTACGTAGAAGTTTGTTCCTACCGATGTTGGTATGACTTTTTAAATAAAAAAAACATTACCTATCATGTCGTTTCCCATTGATTTCATTCAAGATGACATTCGTTCTGAATCCAATGGAACACTTCAGGCATGTTACTTCTGCTGAATTTTAAAGTTTTGTCCTTATATTGGTGAATCATTAAATAGAAACGTTTTGCTGGCACAAAATCGAAATTAAAAACAATAGTTTTCTTTTTGTTTTTCTTTAATTGTTTATTAAATTACATATATTAATTTATTTGTTTTGTTTTGTAGTACACAATTAATTGGAATGAAATGTTAAAAAAATTATTAAGTTGCTTTGCAGTTTTTTTGACGTTTGAGTTTGAATGTATTTTATTGCTTCTCGAGTGGATTCTGATTTCAAATCAAGAAGTAAAATTCTCTTCTCAGAATCTTTCAAGAATATGGAATGGAATGATTTCAGAAGACTTCCGGACGTTTTGGAATGCTTCTGGATGTACATTGGAAAACAACATTGGAGCATTTTAGTTTTGTTTTTGTTTTTGTTTTTGTTTTTGTTTTTGTTTTTGTTTTTGTTTTTGTTTTTGTTTTTGTTTTTGTTTTTGTTTTTGTTTTTGTTTTTGTTTTTGTTTTTGTTTTTGTTTTTGTTTTTGTTTTTGTTTTTGTTTTTGTTTTTGTTTTTGTTTTTGTTTTTGTTTTTGTTTTTGTTTTTGTTTTTGTTTTTGTTTTTGTTTTTGTTTTTGTTTTTGTTTTTGTTTTTGTTTTTGTTTTTGTTTTTGTTTTTGTTTTTGTTTTTGTTTTTGTTTTTGTTTTTGTTTTTGTTTTTGTTTTAGTTTTTATTTTTGTCTTATTTTTATTTTTGTTTTTTTTGTTAATCTTTTTTTTGTGTTTTTGGACAATATTTTTATGATAGCAATATTGTTAAATTTCATCCAGTCTCGAATATCTCGAGAACAAATGATGCTCTCCACTTGGGGTTTATATAATTAAAAAGCAGATAAACAGATATCGTTTCAATTGTTTTAATAAATAAATAAACAGTTTTGTTTTTTAAATAAAAAATTGCAAACATTTGTTTTGAAAAAAGTTTAAGTTTTTTATTGTATTCTTCACAATTATGAAACAATATTTTTCTCTCTAATATTACGAAGTCAAACCAATCTATAGTCTTTTCTTCATTGCATACTTAACACCTGAAAATATTGACTTAGGTCTTGAATTGGTGACACTTTAGATGGTAAAATGGTAAAAAATGGTAATATATGGTATCTAGCTGAGCTACCATGGGTCCACCCCTTGTCTTGATTGTGATCTGTGAGCTTTGTATTTTAGATTTTTCTTACTTGACCTCTGGATTTTGTATCTTTTTGCTACGAAGTTTTTTTACCACATTCTATTTTCTTCGGTTCTTTAATTCCATTTCACATGACTGTGATTTGGCTGTAACTATCTAGACATATCTGTTGGCTCAAGGCTCCTATACTACATATTAATTTCAGGCCAGCTTCTGTGGTAATGTGTAGTGTCAATTGATTATTATAGAATTTTGGATTTTTTGTCTAAACATTTTTTGGTCATCTCCTATGTGACATATTACTAAAACATACAAATGCTTCTTACAATAAGGAATTTTCATACTCACTAATTTGTGGATTTTTGTAATGCCATTTTGGACATCCATTTCATCTTTGACTAAAAGAACTTATTTGACAGCAAAATTGTTCATCAAGTTGGGAAATTAATTTATTCCGTTTTTTTAAATATTTTTAATGCGGATATTTTTTTCTAGATCCCAAGAAATTCGTATTATTTTTTTATATTTTAAGCTTTTTGAGTAAATATACCTGTCATATGCCATATTCATCTTGAGAGGGAATATCACTGTGACAGTTGCCTTCAGTGACAGTTAAACACTTAAATGGGCCGGTGTAATCCAAAACGTCTATCATATACTAATTTGCTTTCACGTAGTCAAGACCGTTTTGTGCAATAAAACTCAGTAATCTACCAAAAAATCATAAAAAATTGGACTTTTCAATTTAACTGGCATATTTTGGTATATTAAGCTAAAAGAGTGACGAACGATTAAAAACTTGCCATCAGTCAAGCATAAAAGCACTCAGAAAAATAGTTTGTCTTGAGCAAAATTTTAATCTTACGCAAAACTTATTTAAGCGGCTTTCAGATATAAAACGTTTCTAAGAACAGTTATGCCAACCTTTTATCGATCTTTTTTTTTGGTATTTTAAACTTACTTTTAATATTTCAAAAAACCCCAAATAAAACAAACATCAAGAATACTCTTTTCAGTTAAATAAACATTATTTATACATTTAATTGTACAATATCACTTTTTTTTAAATATCTTAAAAATAAATAAATCTATAGTTAATTATTCCACTAAAATAACATTTTGAATAACACATAAATTAAAATAAACTTAATTTCAAACTCATACTCAATTTAATACATATCTTACGGGCTTAGTGCAGTTTTTGAATCTGTCTCACTATCCGTCCCGAGCTCTGATGAACTTATCAAAACAATTGGAGTTTTTGAAGTTTTATTTATTTTCAACAAAGGTTTTGCTTCGGCACACTTCTCATCTGATTGCATCACAAAAGCCTTGCTATTTAGGTCCTCGATAGCTTTGCGAAGTTCTGTCAAGCCCACAACTCCAACGAGCCGCCCAATTTTCGTTACATACGCATGATTTATGCCGACCATATTGAACAAGGTATGAACTTTACTGATAGAAGTTCGTTCAACCAGTTGGAAGGGTGACGGATCTATGGGCACATTGTGTTCTTCCATATCAATGACTTTGGCCATCTCCTCACATTCCCAGAGTTTTCTATCCTCCGGTGACATATCCATGAGGGAGTCGTGTGAAAGATGTACTTTCCTTAAACTTCCATTGCTGAGGGATGCCTTCATGCCCTTTTCGATGTCATGTAGGAAACTCGATTTCTTGAAGATCTCCTGCAGTCGTCTTTCGTTGTCCGATTTATGGTCTGTCGTTGGACTCAATGTAAACGACGTTGATTTCTTCAAAATCGATTTAGGTGACTCCGGGATTATAGTTCTTAGTTCTTCAGTAGACTTTTTGCCAACACTCAATTTTAAGTGAAGTATATCTGGAGCTGGGGTCACTTCAAACCTTGATGACCGACGACGTTCAAGCTGTTTGTCCTTATCCTCATACTCGAGATGTTCAGTTTCCAAAGCTTTTTCTTCGGCCATCTTAAACCGATCATGGGCAACTATAAGACGTTTTTCCTTACTGATTTGGTTCCGAACCATTGTCAATAGCTGTGACTTTTGGATTGCTCCTAAGAGTATCATATTCTCTGGACTATCAACCAGCGGCCAACTTCGTATGTTTGGATTCTTAACAAGTAAGTCCTTGAGCTCTTGGTAATTCATTTTGGGCCAGATAAATTTGACGTCTCGCTGCATGAAATCATCCACCCAAGTGCTGTACATTCGGGAGCTTGTTGGGAGTAAATCTGGAAGGTAGGGAAGTTTCTTAATCAAAATCATACTATCATACATCGAGGGTTGAAGCATTTCAGCAACAGCATTTGCTATGAGAGACGCAACCATCACTGGAACCACATGAGTCACTTGCCCAGTGATCTCGAAAATGATTACTGCTTCGGAGACTGTATGCGTGACGGCGCTGGAAAAAGCAGCAGCTCCAACCACAGCATATCCTCCGGGAATGATTGATGATAATATCCCTCCATACCAAACACCTTGCGGGTATATTATATGCATCAGCTCTCCGAATAATCGACCAAAACCAGCACCGATTTTAAACACCGGGATGAACGATCCCGATGGTATTGGGAGGGTGTAGCAAATAATTGAGAAAATATAAGTGAAGAGAACATAGCAGGTCAAGTTGAGGAAGATACTTGTCCCCGGAGTCTTCCAGTGGGAAATTATAGCAGCTTGGCCAACTGTTGGATCATCACCAGACCAAGTAAAATTGCTGAATAGCTCGGTAAGTTGTTCGTGAGTGCTTAGTTCTGCTCCAAAATATTGTCCCATTCCCAGAGGAAAGGATATTGTTGCCACAATAAACGCTATGATCGTTGGATACAGAAAACGATTCTTCTTCAGAAAATCATTGATTGTCTTATTTGTTCTTATGAACGTCACATACCAGCGATGAAGCCACACATAACCAGCTCCTAGAAATCCACAAACCACTCCCATGACAGAATAAACAAACAACTCCTGCGGGGCAAATGGAAACTCTGAAGTAAAGTTGGTGAGAAAGAGTGCTCTAACTGTGTCGGCATTTTGAAACCACACAGCCATCAGAAGAAACACCGATGATCCACAAAAAGCCGAGAAGAACCCTCGCCAACAATTCCTCACAGCAAAATAGGTGGTTGTTGCTTCAATGCTAAATAAAACTCCTCCAATGGGAGCAGCAAAACAAGCTCCGATCCCAACAGCACATGCAACCGACAGCATTTCACTGTAACGTGACTTATTTTCGTAGATCCTGTGAAATCTCAGTTTTGACAATAATGTTGCCACGATACTTGCAATATGCACAAAAGGTCCTTCCTTGCCAATTGGTATTCCACTTCCCAGGGCCGCTGTCAGACCTACAACTTTCACCAAAAGTGTCTTGAAAGTGAGATATTCTTTGAGCACAACACCACGCAGAATTGTTTTCATTTCAGGAATGCCCGAACCAACAGCTTGAGGAGCGACTAAATGTGTGAATCCGGCTGCAAAAAGGACCAAGCAGATGGAAGGTACAATCCAAGCCACAAATTGCAGAAGACCGGAAGAATTGAAAATATCACGATAAAGGATTATGCGGCCGTTTGTACAAATATTGACACCCAAATCCACTCCAAAAGATATAAAAGCCATGATGATACCCAGCAGAGCTAAGAAGATCCATTCTTCCCCGAAGCGTGATAAAGTTCGATCTATTATCCAGGTGAATCCTCGACAGAGTAAAGTACGATTATAATTCAAGCGTTTCTGCTCATATCGTTTGTCTTCGGCTCGTTGGCGTTTTTCGAAACGTTTAAGTTTCTTCGATTCGTCCTTGGCGTATTCACTCAAATCCTCAGCATATTTGCCATACATAAGCGTGTCCGTGTAGATAAGGGTATCGGCAATATCCACTGTTCCACAATGGTCTAGCTTTTCAGGCTTCCCAACAATCCGAGGAAGTGAATTATGATGCAATGGATCCTTCTCCATTTTTTTAAACTTAGGACTGAATTGAACCGTAAACTACTAGTTTCTTTTTTTAAAGTGAACCGAATACAAGGAACAGACGATGAGAACTGTCGACGAAGTTTCAAAACCGTTTGCAGACCACGAACTGAATAAATCAGCTAAATATCTCAATTTTCTGCCATCCATCCAAAGCAAATAATGTCTATAGTACAGAGCTTTTTTATTTTCTTTATTTAAAAGTTTTGTCACTACCGGTAATTTAATTAAACTTCTATAGAATCAGTAAAGGAACACTGTGTGTGACAATCTTATAAATATTTTGTATATTTAATTTAAAGTGCTAAAAATGATACTTCAAGATTGATTATCTGATTAGTAGAGTATTCATCTTAATCAATATCGAAGCTTTTCCAATCCATACATGTCTTAATGAATACTAAAGGGAAATATGTGATATGATGTATATGTAGCTTACCACCCTATACTGCTGCAAAATATTGCGTTTGTATTTTTTGAAATTTGCAAGTTTTTTGAATTTATTTTTTAGATTAATTAAAGTCCTATTGTCTTTTTCGTCAAGCAGTCTCGTGATATTTGTAGGTTTTTTTTTTCCAGTTTTTTGCTGTAGTAAATATATATACAGATTTTTTTTTAAATAATAATTAATATTTTATTGTTTTATTTTTTTATTTGAGTTAGTTTATTGTATAAGAATTGTTTATTTACTAAAACAAAATCAAACAATGTTTTAGGTAAATGAAACTCCTTGGTGGCTTATGTGACTGGAAATATTAAAGACGTCATATTTTTTTCTTTATTCATTACTTCAGCCCTATATGAAAGTATCTAGAAATGTTTGAGATATTGGTGTGCTTGTTTTAGATAATTTTGAAAGCTAAAAATAGGAAGGCTTTTCAATAAAGTTAGTGCTCTGGTTTTCTTATATTTGAATAAGACTAACAGTCCTACTATTGAGAATTTATAAAACTAGAAACGAAACTAGTTTTAGTTAAAACTAGTTTTGTTTCGACAATTTAGTTAAAACTAGTTTTGTTTCGAGAAATAAATCAAAACTAGTTAAAAAGCAATCGGCATTTTTCACTTCTGGAGACAAAACTAGTCTAGGTTTTGAAACGAGTTTCTAGTTTTTACTGTATAAAACTAGTTTTACTAAAGTAGCATAATTTAATTTGGTGGTTTGGATGGTTTTGGGTTAAGTGCATCAAATTTTTTGGCAGCCAAAGACACCAAATTTTTTGATTTCAAAACAGACGAAAATCCACCGCCAGGTGGAATTTACTCGTTCCCAAAAAACAACATTCCACTCACAACATTGCATCTGTCAACCAAGTTAAAGAATCGCTTTTACAAATTGAATCGCGCCGTGCACTGAAACCGAAGCAATAAGTCCATATATCGGGTTTTTCAAAAAGAGCGCTACAAAAGTTTTTTTAAATAAAACAAAAACGGTTTTGGGTATCAATGAAATTCTTTATTCCTGTGAAAGGACGTTTGACGCCATTATGTATGGAACTCGATTTCTTTTGCATGGCCACCACGGGCACGCGGGCAGAAGTCCAGACGCTGAACCCAATTTTCGACGGTTTTCAAGCATAAATCGGCCGATACTGCTGCAATTTCACGTTCGATATTCGTACGAAGTTCATCAATCGTCGCTGGCTTGTTGGCATAGACCATTGACTTGACGTAGCCCCACAGAAAATAGTCTAACGGCGTCAAATCACACGACCGAGGCGGCCAAGCGACTGGACCATTTCGTGAGATAACACGTTCTCCAAACTTGGTTTCCAATAAATTGATTGTGACATTCGCTGTGTGGCTTGTGGTGCCGTCCTGTTGGAACCACATGTCCTCCAAGTCCATATCATCCAATTGGGGTCAAAAATATTCGGTTGTCATTGAACGGTAGCGATCCCCTTTCACAGTAACGTGCCGGTCTTGATCATCACGGAAGAAGTACGGCCCAATGACGCCGCCGGCCCATAAACCACACCTAACCGTAATTTTTTCGGGATGCAATGATGACTCATGGAGTACGTGTGGATTGCTGCCTGACCAATACCGCATATTTTGTTTATTGACGAAGCCATTCAGCCAGAAATAAGCCTCATCGCTGAAGATGATTTTTCGATGAAAATCCGAATCATTTTCAGGTTGTTGCTCAGCCCAATTCACGAACATACGACGCTTCTGGTGGTCAAGCTGCTTTAGTTCTTGCGTCAATTTAATCATGTAAGGATGTAGGCCAAGATCTTTTCGCAAAATTCGCAACAACGACGTCACAGAGCTGCCCAACGCTTGAGAACGACGTGTGAGAGACACATTTGGGCTTTCTACAACTGAAGCCTCAGCGGCAGCAATATTCTCGACGCTACGGGCACTTCTTTGTCTCACTGGCACGGGAACATTTTGTACTGTGCTTGTGGATTCAAATTTGTCCACTAGACGCTCAATTGTTGATCTGCTAGGACGATTATAACTACCATAAATTGGACATAGCGTTCTTAACGTTGAGGCCACTGACTCGGTAATAAATTTTAATAATTTCGACTCGTTGTTGGCTCGTATATCTTTCGATCATGAAATGGCAAACCTTACTGAAGAGAAATGTCAAAAGAGCGGCAAGAAATATGGCGTCGTTTGCTGTCCCTGTCGCTCTACTTTTGTAGCGTCCCGTTTGAAAAACCCTTTAGTTCATAGAGCGCTCTAAAGGATGTCTTACCCTCTCTGACGTATGCGGTTTCACAAAATCAACAACACGTTGAAAAGTTCTCTTTATCGATCTGAAGCGCTAATGACACTCCAAATAATCCAACTCTTCCACTTCTGAATATTTCCGCAACTTGTATGGGCACCATCTCTGTTTGTTTTTACTTGGAGAACACATCATCAGAAAACCAATCTTCTTCTTCTTACCAAAAGTTCTTGACAACCAATTCGCGAAATATCCTTTTTGGCGCCATATCGTTAAAATGATTAAATTTGCCGAGTTATTTTGTGACGCTTCGTAAATTATATATTTTTGTTGACTCCTGATTTTATTTGGTGATGAATTACATATATTAAAAGGCTTCAAAACTAGCTTTGAAGTCCTTAAAACCAGATACTTCTAGTTTTATGGATTTCCAGTTTTATCAAAAACTAGTTTTGTGATTTCGAGTTTTAGATGTCAGTTTTTGTTTGATTTGCTAAATACTTGAAACTTGAAACCCCTATAGAACTAGTTTGAATCGTGTCAATAATAGTTCTGTTAAACTTTTACAAAATGTTTTTTTTCTTTTTTTTTAATAGAATAAATATCATAATATTCGTCCTTTTAATTATCCCGTATTTAAATTTTGCGAATAACCAACCAAAATCTCGCAAAATTTTCTAATTCTAATTTCACAGTAACATCATCACTTTTAGCTTTGCATTGAGAATTAAAAATGATGCGAATCAAAAAAAAAAAACTCGAAAACGAATAACTTTTTCTTTGACTTTAATTATGAGCAACAACATGCTCCACTAAAAGTTGAGTTAAAAAATCTCCCAAAATTGTATTCAAGTTTTTAATGAAAATCTTGCAAATTGGTTAAGCTTATCTTTTGGTTAATGATATTGTCAAATTTTTTATGTGGAATGATTTACACAATTTGGATAAGCTTATCTACAAATTTTGCTGCGGAAATTAACCAAACTAGCTAAGCTAATCCAAACGTAATTATGACACTTAAATCTGATAAAATTACCTAGCATTTAATCAAATGTATAAAAAGGGTACTTGCTCTTAAGAAATAATTTTTTGTACAGGGTGTCCGCCGGAAAGGTATACTACTTTTTTTTCCGCCATTTTGGTAAACATTAGTCTTGACAGTTCATATTTGGCAGTCGTGAAGTCGATAAACCAACGTGTTTTAATCGTTAAATTTATAAATATATATAAAATAAATATTAAATATTTATATTTTCTCAAAATTATCCAATGATCACTATGACAATGAGAAAGTTACGTGAAATTGTTGGGAGAAACAGCAAAACGCACTATTTATCATGTAGTGAATGATTTAGAAGATCGAGGCTCTGTAGGTGATATGCCCAAGCATGGACTACAACGTACTGCAAGATCGGCTGAAAACATTACTGCTGCTCAAGGAAGTGTTCAAAACAATCCATGAACCTTAATTCGACGCCGTGCTCAGGAGCTTATGGTCTTCAAAGAACAACTTTGAAAACTTTTTAACACCACAACTGCATGCTTTGGGCTTGATTAAGAAGTGGTATCAACAAGACGGAGCCACATCGCATACAGCCAGGATTACAATGGAATTACTGCGAGAGCTCTTTCCACAACAAGTTATTTCAAGAAATGGTGATGATGATTGGCCTCCACGGTTGCCTGATTTGACTGCTCCGGACTTCTTTTTGTAGGGATATCTGAAAAGCAAGGTTACTCCAAACAAACCAGAAACGCTTGAGCAACTCAAACAAAATATTCGTGATGAAATTAATGAAATACTACGTGAAATGTGTGAGAATGTAATGAAAAATGTGCTCGAAAGGACTTGCATTTGTGGGACTAACAGAGGCGGAAATTTACCTAATATTGTTTTCCAAACATAATTGCCGACATTAAATAAAACATTTATCAATTTTTTTCTATTTCATTTAATCAAAATTTATAAACAAACAAAGTAGTATACCTTCCAAGCGGACACCCTGTACTACAAAGAAATCCCTCCCAAGACTGATACGTTGATGAAAGTTGGTAAAAATGTTTGATTATTCATTCAGTGGGGGGGGGGGGGGGGGGAGAATGTCACTACTGATAGCAATAACTAACTTAGGAGCATTAATTAGTTCATTTAGCACGGAAAAAACATTTACTATTTACTTCATGTTTGATATAACGGAGGTTTAGAACTTTAAAAAAAAAAAAAACACAAAAAATTCGAAAAAATGAATGAAATATTTATTTGAATCGATAGTTTGAACCTTGCAATTTAATGTTTAAAGATAATTTCATGCAAATGTTGACCGCGGCTGCGTCTCAGGTAGCCCATCCGCTGAGTCCAATTTTGGCATACTCTTTCACACATATCGGCCGGTATCTCACGAATGAATGCATGGATGTTGGCTTCCAGTGCGTCAATCGAGGCGGGCTTGTCCCTATAGACATTAGCCTTGACATACCCCCACAAAAAATAATCTAATGGTGTCAAATCGCACGATCTAGGCGGCCAATTGACCGGCCCGAAACGTGAAATTAACTGTTCACCAAACTCGCCTTGCAATTGCGCCATTGTTTTGCGTGCTGTGTGGCATGTGGCACCGCCTTGTTGAAACCACATATCATGCAAGTCAAGAACTTCCATTTCGGGCAAAAAAAAGTTTGTTATCATCGCTCGGTAGCGTTCACCATTGACAGTAACGCTGCGATTCGCATCATCTTTGAAGAAATATGGCCCAATAATGCCGCCGGCCCATAAACCGCACCAAACAGTGGCTTTTTCGGGATGCATTGGTAGCTGTTGCAATGCTTCTGGCTGATCTTCACTCCAAATGCGGCAATTATGCTTATTTACGTACCCATTCAACCAAAAATGAGCCTCATCGCTGAACAACAAGCAGCGCGCGATGAACATTTCGAACCGAGCACGAATTTTGATAGTAAAATTCAATAATTTGCAAGCGTTGTTCATTTGTAAGACGATCCATGGTTAAATTGCAAACCAAACTGAAGCTGTTTGACAGTGACATAAGGTACTAAACACACGTCAGCTGTCAAAACCAGTGTTGCCAAAACCAAACCAGCTAAAAAATCACCCGTTATTATTGAACATCGAGCGAAGAATGTCAAGACAACCAATCTTTTCTTCAACTAGGAGAGCAAACTTTAACAAAAAAATCTTAGTTTTCAGTTTTTCTTTTCAGGGAATTTTTTTTTATTTTCTTTCCCATAAGGCATAAGCGCATATTTATAAATATGAAATTGTTCAGAATAAAGCCCTAACTATATAAGCCAAAAAAGATGAAGAAGTACAAAAGTGAAAATTTTCAAACTCATTTTAGGATAGTGTTTCTCACTGGAAAACTTATAAAAATGATGAAGAAAGCTTAAAATGTTGGTTTAGAAAAAAATTTGTATATTCTTTTTCACAAAACAACTGCTCTAGTGGGAACAAAATATTTTGCTTTTTTAATTTTGTAGTACCTCGTAGCTTGATGGTTAGTGCGTTGGACTGTTATGCCGAAGGTCTGGGTTCGGTTCCCAGCCGCCGTCACCTAAAAATAGAAATGTTTTTCCCGAGGTACTGCCTCTTGCGAGGAACTGACAAATCCTCCAAGAGTATATTTGTCATGAATAAAGTGCTTCTCATGTAGCCGTTTGGACTCGGCAAAATTTTCTAGGTCCCCTTTATTCCTGCCAATAACACGCAAACAGGAATGGTTGAGAGTTTTAAGTCACTAGGCTCTGGTTAGCGCCACCAAATTTATTTATTTAATTTTATTTATAATTTTGCAAAAAGTGACCAATGTATTTAAGGCTTAAGATTTTATGAATCTCTCTTCTTTTTCCCGATTCCTTCCGCGTACCTATAAAATATACCAATTATATACAAAAGTAATGACTTCTGTAAATCATTCTTAAATCAGTTCCGTAATTTTAAGGCCACACGGAAGGAAAAAAAAATTAACTTTTCTTTTCTGGAATAGCATTTACGATGACCATCAAACGCACTCGAGCATATCGGATCCTGACTTCGTTCATTACTAAATGAAGGGCACATGACTTAAACTTCGTATACTCCCTATTTATCAGACATAAAGCACAAATACACAAAAAACACAATAGTCTCTAAGTTGTTAATTAATTTATTTACATTTTTGGTGGTGCGAAATAATATAAAGTGTCATATTTGTCGCGATTTATTTAAGCACAAATAATATTTTGTGTTAATTTTATATTGAATATGTATATATAAATAACACCCTATCTCATAGTTAATATTTACTAAAAAAAAATATTAATTGATAATAATTTATTGAAAATGCAAGCAATTTTCAATAATAATGTCTACGAGTCTTTCAGTAGACACGAGTTACTATGAATTACCGCAGATATTTGAATATTCTTGACAAATGATTTTCAAATGTAAATAATTTGAATGCACCTGATTTATTGTATTTATATTTTTGAAAATGTGCTTTAGGGTGGTCCTTATATTAAAAAACTTTGAGAACCCTTTTTTTTTGTCCAGAAAAGCGTTGGTAACAGATTTGAAAATGCATTTCATTAATTCTGTAAATCAAAATTTGAAAAGTCTCAGGTTTTGGTGGGTTTTATCAGAAATCAAATTCTAATTTTCAAACCCATTGCGGCACTATTTTAATTTATATTTATATCAACTTTAACGAATCCAAAAGTGGGAGTGTCAGTGGGCGGAAATTCATTTTGTATACAAATTTGACTCATATTTTATAGAATTAAGGCCACTCTTCAATAAAATTGAACCTCTGTGCGGTATAGTGGTCCGTTTATCAACTTTTTTTTAACAAAAGATTATTCTCATTCCCGTTCTTGTTAAAAACAAGTTAAATTTGGACAACTTAATTTAGTGCTTCTGTCCGTTTATTTTCTTTTTCGAACGTGGGCTTCATAAATGAGCGATTTGCAGAAAATTAAGAAAATCTGTTAAAGTTTGACAAAAAATGTAAAGTGCGGTTTTAAGAAAAAAAAATATTTTCCATAACGTTATTTTGCCATACTTTAAGAAGTGTAAAAAGCAAACACCGATTTTTATACAAATCAAGCATGTCGTTTCCAAAATATTTGATTTTCAAACCCAAATTTTTTAAACATTTTTTAAAAACCCAAAAATTATTCTTTGAAAATTTTGGAAAGGAAAACAATTTTAATTGTGGAAAAGCTTTGTATAAAATAAAATGCACGACTGGATCGCACGCACTTGCTCTTATGTTCAAGTTGCTTGGAATTAAGAAGTTTTAAAATGTGTAAGTAATTATAAAAAATATAAAAAATAAAAAAAGTATTTAAATCAATCTTTTAATTTTATAAACAATTAGTTAAAAAACTTAGAGCTCAAAAACAAGTATGTCTGTTGATAACTTTGAAAAATATAAATATATGCTAAAACAAAATTTAAAATCGTTGGAGCCGTTTTCTTAAAAATTATTTTTTTATATATATTAAATTTTAAATAAATAAAATAATAAAAAGATTTTGTATGCCAATTTTGAGTATATGTTAAAATACATTTTTAGACCTAGTTTCAGAAAAACACTGAATTTAAAAAAAAAAAAATACTTTTTTAAAATCCAAAATTATTTTTTTTTTCAAAATTCGTAATGCAAAAAAAAAATTCTGAAGCCCTTTTTGAGAAAATTAAGATTTTGTAAAATTGTTAAAACTGGCAGGTACCTCTATTTTAATAACAAAAAATGAAAAAAGCGTGCAGAATCATGAAAAACCACTGTGTACCGAGTTTTAAGAAAATCGATCCAGCCGTTTAGGCTGTAGCTTAACCAGACAGACAGACAAACTGATACAATTACGAGACCCACATTTTCGTCTTCCCTATTATCGTAACGACAAGTCTGATCAACATCTCGAGTTCTAATGTTTTTTTACGAATGCATAACTCCCATACAAGACTATATAACGCAATTAAAAATAGAAAATCGAAAATAAAAATGGTTGAGAGGGACCAATAAAAAGCATTTTTTTTAATGGTTCCCATAGGTAGCCCTTGCTGAAAGAAATTTATTATTTTTTTTTTAAGAAAAGCTGTAGAGCCCTTTCAATTAGTTTGCCAAATTTCATAAATTTTAATTAAGAATAAGCTAGTGGTTTTGTTGCCCAACATTCAACAAACGGACCACTGTGTGGCTGCTTACAATGGAAATACTTTTTTCTTTAATTTAAGTTACATAATCCAACTTTATACATTTATGTATTTCGATCCATCTATGTATACATGTAAAGAAATAACATATACATAATTTTTGATAAAAGAAATACTATAATACGTCAGTAACAACTATTTGTGGCGCATACAATTTTTTTAGATTTGCTTATCAACAACAAATAGGCCAATTTCAAGAGAATTAGTATTTGTTTATTATGTAAACATGTACCTATATACGGTATCTATGTCATACATGGGTCGATATGGACGCATAAATATTACAATTTGCAAAAAAAAAAACACAGCTGTACGAATAAGAAAATAGTAAAAATAAAACGAAAAGTCTCACTAAAAGAACACAAATTTATATTTTTCTAATAAAGGGTCTTTCATTTTTTGTTGATTTAAAAATATGTAAATTTGTATGTTTTAAAAGGAAAGTAATGATTCAATAACAAATTTTGACTTAAAATGTGAATCGAAAATTTACTGATAATTGCACGATTGAACACAAACAAAAAAACATATTTTTATCATAAAAAATTTAGTTTGAAATTTTTTTTTAAATAGTGATGATGTTTAGTTTTAAACTATCAACGACAATAATAAATGTTTATACTTTTTGCAATAACTAACACCCCAAACTGTTATCAGGCCTTACTTTTTGTGAAAGAATGATTAAAGTAAGTCTTTATATATATAAACACAAATTGTTTGTTTACATTTTTTTTATTCATTTAAAATTGTTATGGAACTTATTTGAATTACTAAACAAATATTTTCTTCTCAAAAATTGTCTACCAACTCGTTTTCTATCTTTTTTTTTAAAAGCACTTATAAGCTTATACGCATGACCAAAGATCGAATTAGACATTCGTGACGTTCATATTAGAACAATTTAAGCACAGATTTTTGTATCAGCTTAATAAATAAAAAAATAAAGTAAAGCATTTGGTAAGTAAATTATGTATTTGATTTTAAAATTTCAAGGTCATTGAATTTCTCTTCTTCAAAAATTAAGAGACATTCTGTATGTTGCATGTAAGAGAAAAATTTCATACTACATATAGTGTGAATTCTCGTAATAATTACAGAGTAATATCTGTATAAAGCAGAAATTCATTACTATGTTGATATTGTGCAATTCTGGATGTGAGCTTTGAACACATATTTTTTTTAAAGCTTCCGTTTGTGATTTAAGGAAAAATGACAATCAAGTGCTTTTCAATAATTTCATTTGTTCCTTACCTCTCAAACCCTTTCAAAAACCAGCACAATGTAAGAGCCTCTGTGTGTAATTATTATGTACCTAATAGAAATGTTTTAAGAGTTTCTTCACGTCTCTGCTTCAAATCACGATTTAATAATTTGTTTAATTTGCTTGCCAAATCGAAGTCATAGAATTATAAAGAACATTCAAATACATGCAGGTGCGTGATAATTTGTCATGCAACAGGTGCTTTTAATAAAAATGGCTAATGCTTCGCACCTTATCAGGTAAATTAAATATTCAGGCATTTGGCATTATGCATATGCTAATTAGCCAAATTCATTAAATTGGTGTGACCATCTTAAACTGCTAAACAAAATTTAAGCCTTAATGTTGTTCTTTTTTGTTTAAAACTTGTTTGACAAAGTTTGAATATGAATATGAATATGAATATGAATATGAATATGAATATGAATATGAATATGAATATGAATATGAATATGAATATGAATATGAATATGAATATGAATATGAATATGAATATGAATATGAATATGAATATGAATATGAATATGAATATGAATATGAATATGAATATGAATATGAATATGAATATGAATATGAATATGAATATGAATATGAATATGAATATGAATATGAATATGAATATGAATATGAATATGAATATGAATATGAATATGAATATAAATATGAAATAAATTAGAATTTCAAATTTTTAAAAAAATTATTTCAACTATTTTCCCAATAAATTCAATTTTTTTATTTGAATGAATTTTGTCTTTTAGAAACTTCCTTAAATTCTTAAAGAAACCGTCCAATTTAATAGTTTATATTCTTAAGAGAGGTTGATTTTAATGACTAGTGTTATCAATCAAATTAAAACCCATTCACATATATTGGGTTTTTCTTTTCTTAGAAAAAAAAAAGAACGAACCTACATATAATTCGAATCTTACATTATTTTCAAACAAAATTGAAAACCTCCCACACCACTATACGTATACGCCACCCCAAAATTTTTCACCTTGTCTACTTCAATTTTATTCTCTATCAGAGACATTGCTCCTCAGCTAAATGATGTCCTTTTCTTCAAAGTAATGGTATTAGTTGTAGTCATTTTCCCAAAGTACTCATCGTCTTCTCGTTCAACATTGTCCATTTCCATGAACAAGAAAAGAACTCCCAGGCCAGAGTTGAATAAGTGACGAAGATATACTACGAAGGAGCACGACCCGAATGGCATCCAGTTGTATGTAAGGGGAGACCCGGTGACGAGACGAGGCAAGAGGGTGCAAAAGAACAAGTGGAGGTGGAGGTGGAGATGATGGGGAAAGAGAAGTTTTATTCGTATAACAATAGAATTTCAGTTCATTATCTTGGACAAGGTTTTGCTCTAATTAGAACTTGGTTGTAGGGTAACAATTATTTATAATGGGGATTATGTAGGCATAATAAACGAACATATACACATGTACGTATACATGCTAGTAAACATATACATTTGTTTGTAGCTAGTACATATATCAATTTTGAAAAACAAGAAGGGGTAAATCCAACGGGTGTGTGGACTGTGTGAAGAGGAGATATTGTGAAGTTTTGTCGAATGCTGATGGGTTTTTTTTTTTTTTGCCATTTGCATACATATTATGTACTTGTATGTTTTTATATCTACCAAGAAATTCTGTTTTCAATATTATGAATTTCTTCGAAAAAGGAAGAATTAATGATAATACCACTAAGGACCTCAAAAGTTGTTATACCTGCAAAACAAAGTAATTAGTGTTTCGAGTGTGAAAATGGACTATGCCATTTATGGACGAAAAATACTATCAAGATTGGTATACAGGGGTTAAAAATAGGAAACACTGTTTATAGGCATAGGGCTGCACGTCAAAAAATATGGCTTTTATGTCATCACTAACTTAACAACAAACCGACTTGTAGAACTAAATTTGATAATGTTTGAATTTTGTATTCTGTTTCTTGTGCATTAAGTTATGTCTACCAATTGGTAATTATTTTTTTTTACCTTTTAAGTTGTTTGAGAATAACTGTGTTCACAACCAAAAAATAATTATATTGATAATTGAAAAAAAAAAATAGTTTTCTTCTTGACAGAATTTCGTGTATTACCAAAGTTCATTTGAACTTTATTTCTTCTACACAACATGCCTTGAAGTGATGTTTGTTTAAAATAAACACCATATTTTTTATTTCACTATAATCGAAAAGAAATTTTCTGCCACCTATTGCCTAAGTAGAGAACAACTCATAAATCGAACAACCACAAATTATCAAATATTTGTTCATAAAAAATTCACAGCTTTAAGGCATGCATAACGTATAACTAATGATTTGCAAATAGTCAAGCCATTTTGACGTGTTGATGGAAAATGATTCGTATGTTTGTTCATTTATTTATTTAACAATTTTATACAAGATTTGACAAAAGAAGTATTATGTATAGATGTCTAGATATCTAGGTATATGATTTATATGGATTGACGAAAAATATAAGCACCTTAAACTTAAGTCACGATTTGTTCCTTATACAGTTTCAGAAACAAGAAAAATCACTTTAAATAAATTATTTTATTTATTTTATTAAGTGATTTAATTTAGCTATCAAAAAATGCTCAAGTCTATAAAATAATTAATTAAGTAAGTAGGTGCGTATGCCTTTTGTTTATGGGATAAGTTTTTTAATAGTTTGACATGAAAAACAGAATGCCATCTAATATCTTGAACAAATATGAATTTATGAAAAAATGAAATGGGTCGCCCGTATTAGCTTTCCACAGTTTTTGAGAAAAACAAAAAACAAAATGGAGGTACTTTTCCACTGCTTGTTTGTTTTGTTTTGTTTATGACACAAGAAATTAAATTCATAACTGAACGTTTTTTTGGGTTTATTTAGGAAAAAGTAGGTACTTTTATTTTCATTTTTTCAAAAATTGGAATGATTTTTACATAAAATTTTTGGCATTTAACTAAAAATTGATAAGAGCATTGAATATCGAACAACTGCAGTTTCCAAAATTTGGAAAAATTACTATCAATATTTTTGTGATAGGCAAATTCATGATTGTTTATAAATAAAATTGGAAAAATAAATTGCCCAATAACTTTATTCGGATTATTTTTTCACATAACCTCAAAAATATTAAGAAAAAAAGCTTTTTATTTTTATTTTCGACGAAATCAATTTGATTTTGAGGAAAACTGGCTGAAAACGTATATTTTTGTGTTTCAAACTGAAAATTTTTGGAAGCAAACTATAAATTTTTTATTTTTTGTTAATAAACTTAAAATTGGTCTAATTTTCAATCAAAAAAGTTGAAGGAAAAATTTCGTTTTTTTTAAAATTTTAAGATTAAATTTTGATTGAAACCTTTAATCTAAGATGGTGTTAAATTGGACTGTTATTGTGAATAATTATTGTGAAAAATAGTTTGCTGTTTCATTCGTTAAGAAGGTATCGGGTTGTTCAATAAGAGCGCTACAAAAGTTTTTTTAAATAAAACAAAAACGGGTTTGGATATCAATAAAATTCTTTATTCCTGTGAAAGAACGTTCGATGCCATTATGTATGGAACTCGATTGCTTTTGCATGGCCACCACGGGCACGCTTGCAGAAGTCCAGACGCTGAACCCAATAATACAATACCAGCATAAATCGGCCGATACTGCTGCAATTTCACGTTCGATATTCGTACGAAGTTCATCAATCATTGCTGGCTTATTGGCATAGACCATAGATTTGACGTAGCCCCACAGTAGTCTAACGGCGTCAAATCACACGACCGAGGCGGCCAATCGACTGGATCATTTCGTGAGATAACACGTTCTCAAAACTTGGTTTCCAATAAATTGATTGTGACATTCGCTGTGTTTCTTGTGGCGCCGTCCTGTTGGAACCACATGTCCTCCAAGTCCATGTCATCCAATTGGGGCCAAAAATATTCGGTTATTATTGAACGGTAGCGATCCCCATTCACAGTAACGTGCCGGTCTTGATCATCACGGAAGAAGTATGGCCCAATGACGCCCCCTGCCCATAAACCACATCAAACCGTAATTTTTTTCGGGATGCAATGATGAGTCATGGAGTACGTGTGGATTGTTGCCTGACCAATACCGCATATTTTGTTTATTGACGAAGCCATCCAGCCAGAAATGAGCCTCATCGCTGAAGATGATTTTTCAATGAAAATCCGAAATACTCGTATTTTCAAGTTGTTGCTCAGCCCAATTCACGAACATACGACGCTTCTGGTGGTCAAGCCGCTTCAGTTCTTGTGTCAATTTAATCTTGTAAGGATGTAAGCCTAGATCTTTTCGCAAAATTCGCCACAACGACGTCACAGAGATGCCCAACGCTTGAGAACGACGTGTGAGGGACACATTTGGGCTTTTTGCAACTGAAGCCTCAGCGGCAGCAATATTCTCGAAACTAGGGGCACATCTTTGTCTCACTGGCACGGGAGCATTTTGTACTGTGCCTGTGGATTCAAATTTTTCCACTAGACGCTCAATTGTTGATCTGCTAGGACGATTATGATGACCATAAATTGGACGTAGCGCTCTTAACGTTGAGGCCACTGACTCCGAATTTCAGTAGTAAATTTTAATAATTTCGACTCGTTGTTGGCTCGTATATCTTTCCATCATGAAATGGCAAACCTTACTGAAGAGAAATGTCAAAACAGTGGCAAGAAATATTGCGTCGTTTGCTGTCCCTGTCGCTCTACTTTTGTAGCGTCCTTTTTGAAAAACCCTTTATTAAAAAAAAATACATTTCAATTACCGTCATTATCTTGTTAAGAAACAATTGGAGCACATTGCATGGGTGTATTCTTGAGTCGATTTTTAAAAAAGGACTGGCCATTGGTCCTTTCAGAACCAAAGGTACAGATTCAATAACTCTGTTTTGTATAATCCTGCCTTTTTGAAACTCTGTTCTTTTAGAACTTTGCCATTTTACAACAACTTCATCATTTATAGCATTTTCCTTTCACAAATAATATCTTTCTATTTCGCTTAAGAAAATAGGACGTTATTGCGAGAGTCTATTTTAAATAGACTCTAAGTCGAATAGACTTAAAGTCGACTATTAGTATTGCCAAAGTCTATTTGTAAATATTTTTCTATTTGATAGAAATTTCAAATCTATCAAGAATTCCTGATCTACTCTTTTTTCTTTTCGCTTTTATTCTAATAGATTCTCGCAATAAGACCCATGATTTTTAAATAAATAAATATTTATCTACTATCATATTAATTGTATTTTATTTATTTTTGGATCACAATAATTTCGTCTACCTTCATAAATATCGAAAGATCTCTAATAAAAATACTTTTAAATCCAAGTACCTATACATATTGGCTTACCGCTAGACTATAGACTATCCTGTCATCTCTGTTGTAAAGGAATTTCACTCTTCTTTCCCGTAATTCGACCTCATTCGTACAGAGCTATTTCAGCATTCATTCTTTAAAATGGCTCTGGCAAAAGATACCATCTCCATTTTCACAACTTGGTGAGTTTCTCCTTTACGATGCCCTCTGCTTGCTTGTTTATTGCTCTTTATTTGCTTTTCTTGTCTTTTTTGCCTCCCATACGAATTCCAATAAATTACTTTACGCCTTGACAGTTAAGTATTTGGTATTAATTATGCAATTAAAATATTATAATGTCAATTAAAAGGCGTTTGATTAATGATGGTATAAATAAAATAATTAAATTAAAATAAAATTAAAAAAAAAAATATTGGACTTTTCTCAAAAAATAAATAAGATAGAAATAAATTCCATTTTTACTGTGTGGTGATGTTGAATGTTGCTTTGTGAACCTACTACATACTTATCTAAATGAATGTCAAAATGGTGAGCATCTCCTTATTTGTTAGTCGAAAGTGTATAATGCGGATGAATGCAGTGAATGAAGACAAGAATATATTTTACTCTCAATATCCCCAACACTCTCAATAGACAGTTTGTACTAAAAAATAATAATACAAAAATTGGGAGTTAACCACAGCAAAATAGCGGGGGGCTTTATAAAAATCTTTTTATTTTGACTCCCCTATTAGTCAGAGGAAAAGTAAGTAAAGGTAAAAGATATTCACCTTGAAATTTTAATTAAAGGGCAACCTCTCCCTTTCCCTAATTTTTTTTTCTAGGTCAAACATTTGATCAAAATTACTGTCAGTTCTGTTTGTGTTTTAAATTTTATTGCCTTAACAGAATCGGAGAGTGATAAGCTGGAGATCAAAAATGTTGCCGCTGGAGCTGAAAGAGTTGAAATTTTTTTAACTTTTATTGCTGAATTTTTGACATCTATTCCAGCTTCGTCTCTCATCCCATTCAGACAGTTTACCGGTAATTCCATTATTTTGAATTCCAAGTCGAATGTCTGAAATATTCCTGAAAAATTTACCTAGATACTGTTTTCTGAGCATGCAAACCTAATCTAGAATTTTAAATCTTCCTTAACTGACCCAAATTTTCGCCAGTTCAAGTTCTGATCTTGTTGTTAATTTACTATAAAGCTAATTTATGTGTTTTGCTGTAAAAAGATTATAATAATCATACCTAAATATTTGTAAAATGATAAAAAACTAGTTACACAAAACAATTATTACTCTTCAACCATTTTTATTACAATAAATGTAATTGTTTGTTGTATAATATTTTTTTTTAAAAGATAAACAATATCAAAAATATTATTCATGCTTTTATTGTTAATTTCTCATGCGGATACAAAATTATGCACGTGGTGAGTGCTTTTTGGGTTACTAAGCAAACAGATCGTGAAATTATCTGTGAATAAATACTTGGGGATAGAAAGACACAAAAAAAAAGAACAAATACAATTTAAATACTTCTCTCGCTCTGTGAATTGATGCGTATAAGACTTTTAAATGTTTTATTATGAATTTTCCGCCATTGCGTCTGGGATTCTATACACTATACAACTGTAAGAATATTCTTATTTTTATTTGTGTCTATCTGTCTACTTTAAGATTTTTAATAGCGCCGTCGAGACAATGAGCACACGATCGAATGAGGCGTCGAAAGAGAAAAATTCTTTTTCGCTTGGTTAGGAATGGAATATTTTGCATACAAGTCATTCCGAAATGAATTTTTTTGAAAAAAAAACTGATTTTCTAAAATTGTCCTAGTGCCAAATAATAGTCAAAGCATCGAACATCATAGGGAAATATTTACTAGTTCTATTTTCTTATTTAAGAATTCTAAGTGACAGAGTATTGTGGGTTTCTAATACACTTAAGCTTAATAGACCGAATGACGTATTTGGACAAGTTATTAAATCAAAGAAGTACCGCCTATGTGCTATGTAGACAGTCAATGCATGGTTAGACTTTACTATGAAGATAAGATACGAACTTATTTCGTAAATATAATGAACTAGTTCATACAACTGTCAAATGTATCAAAAAAGTATGCGGTGCTTTAAAATTTCAAGTTGTCACTATTTAGCAAAAAAGAGATAGATATGAGTAAAGAAGTTGAACTAATGAAAGTAATCTTGCTGTTAAAAATAAATATTTTTGACAGTAGAATTTTAAAAACTTGACAAGTAAAATTAAAAGTTTTATAAGTTGGTTTTGACAGAAAGCCGACCAAAAGTTCCTTAGCTATTGAGGAATTTTAAACAAAACGGAGGAGCTAATAGAAATCTTTAGGAGTTGTACTTAAGTTTTAGACACACCAAAATTGTTGACTTCACAAGTGATTTGTTAGCTTATAAGTTATAAATTTAAAATATAGTTCTTAGTAGCCTTTAGTCCTACAAATTGGGTTAATCACTTGGACTCATCAGTTATATAGAGAGGGCATTTGTCATAGGAAATTTAACTTACTTGAAGTCGTTTGCAAGTATCACTTAGGTTTCCGATACCGATACCAAACTAAACCGAATTTGACTTTGAATATTGATTTCTAGGTAATAATTTATGGAAGACACTAGAAAATTGCGGGAAAGTTGAATTTTGACGTAATATAAAATAAATAAGTAAATAAGCTCATGCAGAACCAGGGCCCAGTGACTTACAACTCTCAGCCATTCCTGTGTGCGTGTTGTTGGCAGGAATGGAGGGGACCAACAATTTTTTGCCGAGTCCGAACAGCTTGATGAGAAGCACTTATTCATGACAAGTATTCCTCTTGGAGGATATGTCAGTTCCTCGCAAGAGGCAGTACCTCGGGAGAAATATTTCTGTTTGTTTTTAGGTGGCAGCGGCTGGCAATCGAACCAAGACCTTCGCCATGACAGTCCAATTCACCTTCGAGCTACCCTGGACATGTCAAAAGGGGTGTTATCTTATTTTAAAATTCAAGGTACTACCTATTTTAAAAATTTCTGTTACCTGTGGATCTATTCCAAGAGATATTTGCAACTTTTTCCGTTAGGTATTGAAGTTATCAACTCCAATTAAATTGTTCCATAATAAGTGATAGCACCCCGACTCATAGCACCAGCCGAATGACTGTGAATACTTGTCAAAATAAGTACCTTTTCTCTTAAATAATTTAAATAAAAATTCTTACCATCGTCGAACGCGTCAAGATTGAGCTTTTTTACATCCGAAGAGACAATCTATTTCCATTTGTTACTCCAAACGAAAATTTCTCTGGTGAAATTCATGTGAAGGTCATTGTGTCCCTGCCGTTGAACTGGTTTATGTTTCATTTTCTAACGTGGGGCGTTATCAATGGCTTAAATCATACTTAAACCCGTCAAAACACAGGCTATTTTTACCACTCTTTAACCATATTTGGGGCAATAATCGTATACGGAATTCGAAGTATTCTGACCACTTTTCTGTAATATTTTTCCCATTATTTTGGGTCCTTTTCATTTTTTACCATAGCATTAAGTATCGGCAAGTTAATTTTTCACAGCCCTTCTCTTCATTCTCCCGGCTATTCCACGGCCTGAAAGCCTCATTTCCTTGAAATTATCTATTGTCCCTATATTTTAGATACCGCCAAAGTTTTTCCTTAGCCCGTTTGAACTTATAATTTAAATAAAAGATATTTTTGAACCCTTGCTCAAATATTTAAAACTTTTGTTTTAAAAAAAATGCACGGTTCTTAAAAATCAATATTTGCAATGGCCTCAATCAAGTGACTCAACTTCTTAAACCCATTTTTGGCAGTTCATTTATATAACTTGTGAAATTCCATTGGATTTTCCTAGTGACCCCTTCAACGTTATCCATTTCGAATAGACAATATGTATTCCTACTCAGGTTTTACAAATTAGCAGGAAAAATATTTCTTACAGGTTTTTATCGGGAAAAAAAGTTTTCGAAAAAATGGGCCTCAAACAAGTAGTGATGGAAAGAGTGCAACGATAACTTCTACAAATAAACTTAAATTAAATTTTTTGACACCGTTTTGGTTATAAGAAAAATATCTTATTAATTTTTTGGAAATTCTTAGCCAAAAAAAACTTTAAAACTCTTTCTTTGAAAGTAGTCGTTAGCTAGATTTTCTTGAAAACCAGTTTTTTGGGTTTTTTTTTATTCTCTAAAATTGTAACCATTACCCTTCATGTCAATGTGATGTTGGTACATTTTTTTAGGAACATATCAAAAGGAAGCTTTCCCGCATTTGTGTCAAGATCAATGCATTCACACGCTTTCTTTCAAACAAATTTCAAAATTGCATTAAAAAACTATCACGACTGAGTTATTACTGAAACAAGTTGACCATTTATGACCATTTTTGCTTGTGATATAAAGAATTGAACTCGAGATTTTGATCGCATGCTTGTATTACGATGATAGGGAAAACGAAAAAAGTGGGTCTCACAATTCTGTCTATCTATCTAACTGTCCATTCAGCTTCAGCCTAAGTGGGTGGATCGATTTTCTTTAAACTTGGTACATAGAGATTTTTGGTGATTCTGCCCAGTTATTTATTTTTCTTAGACCTTATCGGCCTCTATCATACAATTTTTGTTAACAATTTTACAAAATTTTGTTTTTCTCAAAAACGGATCCATAATTTTTTTTTAAATAAAATCAACAAAAGGATAAGAAACAACTTTTCAAAAAAAGATTGTTAATGGTACCTTCTTCAAACAGTAATATTGATTTCAATAAAATTTTATAGAGAAGCTACTAAACAAAATAAAAAGTTTTTCTTATCAAAAACTTTTTAAATAAATCCTTTTTGGATTTTTAAAAAATTGTTCAAACAATTATTGTTGAAAATAAAATATTTTGAAAACTATATGCACTATTTTTATATTTTTTTTAATTTTTACTTAAGGATTTTTTGAAACTTTTTAAATGTTTTACGATTTTTTTTTTACATTCATGAAAAAATAACGACCAGGGAACAGAAGGTAGTTCAGAACAGAGATTGTTAAGAGCAAGGGCTAAAAATGTATCAAAACAAATGCTTTTCTATACAAAATCAAAATTTTACAGTGGCAATTTTTTCCAAATGGGTAAATATCGTGGAAAGAGTTCTTAATTATTATATAGCGTCATTTTATGATGTTTTATTGAAAAAAATAATCATTTATAAATATTGTTTAAAAAAATATATATAATAGTTTTTAGTTTCGTATGTCTACTTAGGGTACTTTTTGACAGTTGGCAAGGGGCACATTATTTTATATAAGAAATGACGTTTCGAAAAATAGACAGTGGGTACAGTAAAAAAACATTATGTCGCCCAAGTATTTTACACCTCGGAAGAAGATAGAAGTTTATTTCATAAAATGTTCGAAAATGAACTATGGCCTGGTTCATCTTCAATAAAGAATTCTTCCGTTTCAGTACGCTGAGGCATTATAGAAAGGCAATCTCCTAGGACTTATTTTCACTGATTTTATGTTTTGAAATACATAAATAATTATTGTTTAATAAAAAATAAAACTTGATTAAATTGGTTTTTAAGGCATTTCTAAAACTGCACCAGGGCTGTCAAAAACTTCAACCTTTTTTGAAAATTATGATGTATGAGTGTTTCAGTTTGATTTAGTTATGCTGTATGCTTAAATTAGTGCTATATACAACCAATATATAAAAATTAACAAATAGCAATCACTAAAAAGAACGTTTTTTTTTTGTTTTGAATTTTCTTATTATTGACTATTATTTTTTTATGAACAAATTTCCAATAAGATTAAAAAATATTACATTTCAAAATATTAAACAAAAAAGTTTGTAAACTTTAAAAAAAACATACTGACAAGTTTTCTTTTTTTAAATTCAATTTTATATGCACATACTCGTAAATAAAACCTTAGATTTGTATAGCAAAAGTTTTCCTTAAAAATGTTTTAAGAATTTGATATAAAAAAAGAAAGAAGAAGAAAGAAGAAAGAAGAAAGAAGAAGAAAGAATGGTCACATTGGTTACTTTTCAATATTTTTGGTATAACTCGGAAACTAAAACAGATTTGACAAAATAACTTTTAAAACTTTTTTTTTTAAATTAAATTTTCTATTGAAGTGGATGGCTAAAAAATATGTATAAAATTTTTTTTGCAGGACCTTTCTATTAAAAAAGCATGGGAGAATTTAGTAGCATTTTCGGTATTAAGCATGCTAAAGAGTCGAACAAACATATTCAACAATAAAAAACCTTATATAATTTACTGTTCCCTTTGAAAAGGTAATACAATAATAGTACCTTCCAACTGTCCCAATAAACTTATTAATTCAAACAAGCAAGGTTTTTTTATTTTTAAAATTGAAAAAAAGATTAGTTTAACCACTCTGCTTCTCATGGCCGCTTAAAAATCAATGCTAACTTCCCTAGATTTTAGTAGAAGCAGTTACTGTCATTTGCAAATATAAAACTAATCAATTTCAAATAAACAAATGTAAAAAATTAAAAACTTGACATTTATTAACATCAAAGGAAAAACATTAACCCAACATTTTATTTTCCTTTTTGAAATCTTAATGTGACTACATATATTATATACAAAACCGTTGATTTAGTAATAATTCATGAACTGTCATCAGTAAATTAATCTAAACATTCTTATTTTATTTAAATAGTGGCGTCATTTAATGCCTTTTTGTATATATTTTAATTCAAAGACAAACACTTACGATTTAATTAATGTCTTCGTGTAGCCACTTAAACTCAACAATTTCAAATATCAATTAAGTTGTTCGCCTTTTATCTACTTCTTAACTCGTTATAAGCTATAATGCATATGAATTCTTATCAATCAGCCAATCTCAGTGCAATAAAAACATCAACAATATAAAATAAGGAAATGACTTAAGCTTAGTACTTCGTTTATTTAATTAGCTAGATATTTTTATTAATTAATCATAATAGTACTAGGTATATCTACCTTCAACTCGTTAGACTTAACAATCATTAAATGAATCTTTTGTTGATTAATGAATCTATCAGTTTTTTCTCTAAGTTAGAAACTATAATAATTACTAATGGTAGTTAGGTCGCTGGAATATTTAAAGACAGTTCGAGCGGTGTCATTTGCTTTGTGGATATATTCATTTGGCAACTTTGAAACGAATCACGTACAACTTACATATTTTTGGCAATTGTCCCAAAAAAATGCCCGTAGAATTTTAAATACTTCATTGGGCATTATACACATACCTTTGTAGCTTTAGAAAAATGCAATTTAAAAAAAAACTTTTCAAGAAAGCGGATGAATGAAATTATGGTAAATCTACTCGATCAACGAGCACGATCACATCATAGTTTATAGTCTCCACGTATAGGAACAGGCAGCCGTGATAGATCATGGATCTGGGATGCTCATTATGCGCACAATGTGGGAAAAAGCAGCACTTCTTGATAAATGACTGTTGAGACACAGCGTTAGTGATTCTTGTCAGTGTCGATGATGATGACGACGAGCGAAGCGACGCGACACGACGAACACCGAAGCAGTGCGTCTCGGTATCGGTATGGCTATATCGCGCATTCTCCTAGTTTTCTTTTGTTCCAACATGTGTTTACCAACCAGTTTGCCCCCAGAGATTTTGTCTATAGTCCCCTGATACCACGACGACTGCGTCGCACCATCAATGTCGGTGTCATTAATGACATGGGGAACCATCCACTATAGGCACAACATTCAGAAACAGTTCCCTGGAGTCTAACCCACGCACACATTTTTTTTTTAAACGTCGGTCGTCCGTCGCGTCGTCGGCCTCAAATCTCAGCAGCACATAAAAATGATCGTTTTGACGAGGGGGAGCTAAGTCAACGGATAGACTTCACTCATTAAGCGAGAAAAGCATCAAACAATTGATCATCATCATCATCATCAGCATGCCGCGTGCGTGCGTTTACGAATCATATATATTGTTGTAATCCCCATGATTCCCGCATGCCTATGTTATTATAGGGTAATTGCTTCCTGAATAATTAGTTTTTGTATTCCTTTTTGACTTTGACACGATCGGCTGGATATAATGTTTCAACACGCAAAACTTAAATCTTTTCTATAATCATGGCTGGATAGCTCATTGACTTGTGAGTAGCGTGATATTATAATCGAAAATCGCGCAATACATCAAATTAAAATTGATTTAATACCGTAGGTAGAGGAAACATTTGTTTAAAAAATTCAATAAACTACTTTAAGTAAAGTTTTTTTGTGTTTAGGAAATTGTTTTCAGAAACTGATAAATTAGTAGTAAAAAAATTAAAATAAATTTGGTGGCACAACAGCTCGTGGAGAACCAAGGCCTAGTGACTTATAACTCTCAACCATTCCTGTGTGCGTATTTTTGGCAGGAATGGAGAGGACCTACAATTTTTTGCCGAGTCCGAACGGCTAGATGAGAACGCACTTATTCATGACAAGTATACTCTTGGAGGATTTGTCAGTTCCTCGCAAGAGGTAGTACCTCGGAAAAAAACATTTCTGTTTTTAGGTGGCAGCGGCTGGGAATCGTTTTTCGTAGTAGGATTCCCGAAAAACAATTTTTTCTGATTTTCTTCTTCGGTATGACTGACTTTACTATTTTTTTATTCAGATGCTTTTTATAGATAATACTGCTATTCGAAATTTTTTAGAAAAGTACCTACCCTTGAATTTGATATTTCGAACAAAAGCTAATCGATTTTTTTTTTATTTTATTGAAAAATTGTTTTCTAAAAACTGCTCCTGAAAAGCCTTTCTTAGCAAGACATTAGAAAAAAAAGAAGACTAATTCCGCGCCATCAGTTTGGATTCAGAAATAAACATTCCACCATAGACAGAGTGCTAAGTCCTAAGTGCATGGACCTTGCGTTTGGACCTTGAGTTAGAACTGCAAAGGGAAACTAAACTAAACTAGTACGGTATGACCAAAGTATCTCGGAACTAAAGAAAATCGGTGTACCACAAGGAAGTGTCCAAGGACCAGCCCTGTATCTATTATAGATTTTTTATGTTTTTTTTTAAGATTAATATTGTTTATTTAAATCAAATAAGAAAAAACATATAATATTCAATAATTATAACAAATTCGTAAAACCAGTTATCTCATCAGCTTGCAACGAATTTTTTCAGAAGCGAATGCACCTTATTTCTGTTAAGATCGGACAAACGCCACTAACTTACTTACTTCCGATCCATGGAAGGTCTTTGTCTGAGATATTACGGTCTTACATCGTTTGCGGTCCGTCGCATGCTCCCTCCAGCTGTCGAGACCAAGCGCTCTTGCGTCTGTAACCACCTGGTTCCTGTATTGGAGGTTCGGTCTTCCTGGTGGTTTCGAACTGGCTGGCATTTAAAGATTTTTTTGGCTGGAACGTTTTGGTCCATTTACTCAATATGGCCGAGCCAGTGTAGTCAACGTGTTTTTGCTCTTTGGACAACATCCACATCTTAGTACAGCTCGTACAATTCACGATTGAATCTTCTCCTCAGTTCACCATCTTCGCATATAGGACCAAATATCCGTCGAAGAATTTCTTGAGAACGACCAGTTTGTTTGTTTCGAGGTAGGTAAACTCCTTGAAAGCCTCGAAATCACTACTACCAACCGTGACATTTTGTCTTCGACCATGGAAAGGTGTGGCTTTGTTTGTTGATTGCAATTTGTTTGTTTTGTCCTCATTTACTTCAAGACCAAGGTGCTTTGCCTGTGTATCAATAGCTGTGAATGCTTCAAGTACAGCTCACTTGGATTAATGTCGATTTCATCGGCTTATCCAAGCAGTTATATGAGAAAACTTGTTGAAGATAGTGACATCCAGTCCAATTTAACATCAGTCTTGAGCACTATGTGCTCCAGGACTAGGTTGAAGAAATTACTTGATAGTATGCATCTCCTTGTCTGAAGCCTGTACACGTCTGGGAAGTTGCCAATAAAGTGTTTTATATCTTCCCTCTCTTGTTAATTACAAAGACTACAATTTTCCGATCTTTCAAAAAAAAAAAATCACGAGAAAATTGTCATTAAAAATTAATTACTGCCCTCGCAATAAATTATCATACAAATCAAAATTAATAGAAATAAATGAAAAAGGACCATCAACATCTAGCAATATAAATAATGAAACAGAAATCCTATAAGGAAAATAATATATCTCTTAGACACAACTTTTTGTGACCTTCATCCATATCCTCCTCTATTTTCTCGAATTTTCTTCTTTTTCTGTACATTTCTTCACACCTCGTAGCACTTTTTATTTTTGTTCTTGAAATTTCATTGATGATTTTTTATTTCATTCATTCAGCTTAGAGAAGACTGAAGTTACAGGAAGAATACTATGAAAATTATAAGTCTTTTGGTGCTTAAAATTTTGACGCCAGATGAGATTTCTAGAATCCCACCAGACTCAAAAAAAAAAAAAAAACAAACCAACATAACCTTTTCTGCTATAACTAATTTCTAGATATAAAAAAAAAAACCGCAGTTGGCTCTGAGTTCATGGAACTTCAAAACAATGTCATCTAATTGATCAAAAAAGGTGAAAGGTGTTCATGAAATCGGTCAGCCCGTCAAAACTTCTAATCAAGACTTAAAGTTTTTTAACCTATTTTTGCCACCTCATTTGTGAGATATTCGTAAAAAATGTAAACCGATCTGAAAGATTACTAGATCGTGATAAAAGGTCAACTATTTTAAGTAATTGGTCAGCCATAGATTTGTTTATGAAATTTTAAAAGTTCACAGCAAAAAAAAAATTGGCACCTCATTTGGGTCATTTAGAAACTAAAATATGCTATTTGAAACGTAGCGAAAATGTCGTAAAAGATCAGTTAGTTTCAATAATTGGTCAGCCATTGATTTTTATGAACTTTTATTGATAGAATTTTAATTATTTCAAGGGCACTGAGATTTTTGGTACCTCATTTGTGTGATATTAGCATATCATATATGTTTTAAATGATAGTTAATTTTGTAGTTTTAGGGATCGTTTTACTAAATTTGAAATTTAATTTTAAAAATGCGCATTTTCGGTCTGACACAAAGTATCTAATAATTTTGTTTAATAGAGGGTGTTTTTTTTAGAGGTATAGAACTTTGAAATGGAATATAACAGAGATTGTTTTTTTAAATTGACATGAAGTTAACTTTATTTGAAAGATAATTTTCTAAAATTATAATTTAAATATAATTTCTGGCACATGATCGCCGATGACTTTTTTCAATATTTGTGGCCGTATATCGGCAGTAACGCGGCGAATGTTGCCCTCCAAGTTTACAATTTCCTAGGCTTATCGGCGTAGATTAGTGACTTCACATTTCCCCATAGAAAATAAGGAAGCGGTGTTAAATCACACGATCTTGGAGTCTAATTCACGGGTCCGTTACGTGAAACTATGCGCTGAAGACGAACGTTTCCTTCGGCTCTGGACCTTTGACACCTCATATATGGGAAATTTGATATTTGAGAATGCAATCTAATTGGTCAGTTATTGGTAAGAAAAGGTCAACTACTCCTAGAAATTGGTCAGCCCTAGATAATAACTTGTAATTAAGGCTAAAAGTTTCTCAAGGACACGCGCGATTTTTGGCACCTCATTTAAGACAAATTTACAAAAAAAAAGTACATCATGGTTGTTCAATTGTCAAAGTCAGTAACCATGGCTCTATAGCAGTCACCATTAGCTACGAGTATAACGTTCAGGCCAGCATAATTTTTAAAGAAAAACGGACCAATTATTCCACCAACCCATAAAGCACACCAAACAGTCAGTTCGTGTGGATTCAACGGTGCCTTAACATTCGCTTGAAGATTATCATCACTCAAAAAACATAAGTTTTGTTTACTGACGTATCCATTCAACCAAAAGTGAGCTTTATCGCTAAAAAAAATATGGCCGCCAGTAAAAATAGTGTTGCCAACTTAAAGTTCTTTGCCTCTCAAAAAAAAACACGCGTACATTAAATGTTTAAGTATGTCTTATCTTATCAAAAATATTCCGTAGATGATCATTAATTGTAGCTGAATTATTAAACGTTTTTTCATTAAACATATTTTGCAAAATTTTGAGAGAATAGGTACTTTCATACTGCCTTTGTTATTGCAGCGTAGTTATTGCTTTAACTGACATAAACTGGAAAAGACAAACGTACCACAAAAAAAAAAATAATTAAATAAATAAACAAGTAAATAAATATGTAAATTATAAAATGAATAAGCAATTGCAAAAAAAGCTAAATTCGTAAATAAATAAATACGTAATTAGTAAATAAGTGAATAAATATGAAAAAAATAAAACATTAATTAAAAAAAAATCAAACAAAAAAAATAGATAAATAAATAATGTTCATAAAGTCAGATTTGAAATGAACTATAGGTAGTAATTAGATGAACCGCAGGACCTGTTGCTTATTTTACTTTATATAACACAAGCTTATTTTCATCACTTAGCATTATTTTAATAAACACGGATCTAATAAACAGATAGACCATTTTTACTGTCACATTAACAGTATTTAGTGTTTTCTGGAAATGTTATTGAAAAACATGTCATTTTTTTTCTTAGTTCCTCGAAAACTGAAAGTTTTTTTTTTCAAAATTGTGATTGAAGCTTAGGAAATTCTACCCAAAAAAAATTTACATACTTCTTTCATAACATCAATAGATTCTGAGAAAAAACATGCAAGAACTTTATGATGGAGCAAATTTTGTCAAAAAAATTTACTAAAATTTCAATTATAATCGGTGTTCTACGAAAATGGCTCCAAAACAGATCCACCAGCTAAATTTTCGAAGAAATCTGGGTGAGCTATAAAATCGGAGTTTTGCACGCATTATTAGCATTTAATTAGCTTGAGTTCAGAGTTCAGATATTAAAATTCTTTGATAACATAAAAGTTTATTCGAAAAAAATTAAAGCACCAGTTGAACAAGAATTTGACGTTGCATACCTACTGTTGTTCCAAGAGCTCTTCCCTCTTGCCACCACAATTTAATTCACTCTTCAATTCGAAATAACTCGGTAATGAACTGAATTCGAGCTTCCCCAATTAAATATTGAAAAAGCCTAAATATTCTGCAATATTGCTAAGAATATGAACACACACAACTACAAATAGAAATAAACATGTAATCCTGAATGTAGTGTTTGAAAGGACATTTTTTTTTCAAAATAACGACTGAAATAAATTTGGATTTAAATGTAATCTAATCATCAATAAATTTGCCAAAAATTAAAAAATTACATCATTGATAGGCTTCCAAGTAGTCCACCTGTATTTTCTGAGGAAGCACCTTACCTGTCGGTTTTAACGGGTGATTTTTTAGCTGGTTTGGTTTTGGCAACACTGGTTTTGACAGCTGACGTGTGTTTAGTACCTTGTGTCACTGTCAAATAGCTTCAGTTTGGTTTGCAATTTAACCATGGATCGTCTTACAAATGAACAACGCTTGCAAATTATTGAATTTTACTATCAAAATTCGTGCTCGGTTCGAAATGTTCATCGCGCGCTTCTGAGCAGTCTATTCGGAAGATTGTGACCAAATTTCGCACCAAATTTACTTTGTTGGACATTAAACCACCAACACGTTTACGTACTGTGCGTAGTGAAGAAAATATTGCGGCCGTATCAGCTAGTGTGACAGAAGACCGCGAAATGTCGATTCGGCGCCGTTCCCAGCAGTTAGGCCTTTGTTACAGCACTACGTGGAAAATTTTGCGGAAGGATTCGGGCGTAAAGCCTTTTAAGATACAGCTGGTGCAAGAACTAAAGCCAGCCGACCTACCACAACGCCGAATTTTTGGTGAATGGGCTCTTGGAAAGCTGGCCGAGGATCCGCTTTTTTATCGAAAAATTGTGTTCAGCGATGAGGCTCATTTTTGGTTGAATGGGTACGTAAATAAGCATAATTGCCGCATTTGGAGTGAAGATCAGCCAGAAGCATTGCAACAGCTACCAATGCTTCCCGAAAAAGCCACTGTTTGGTGCGGTTTATGGGCCGGCGGCATTATTGGGCCATATTTCTTCAAAGCGTTACTGTCAATGGTGAACGCTACCGAGCGATGATAACAAACTTTTTTTTGCCCGAAATGGAAGTTCTTGACTTGCATGATATGTGGTTTCAACAAGACGGTGCCACATGCCACACAGCACGCGAAACAATGGCGCAATTTCACGTTTCGGGCCGGTCAATTGGCCGCCTAGATCGTGCGATTTGACACCATTAGATTATTTTTTGTGGGGGTATGTCAAGGCTAATCTCTATAGGGACAAGCCCGCTTCGATTGACGCACTGAAAGCCAACATCCATGCATTCATTCGTGAGATACCGGCCGATATGTGTGAAAGAGTATGCCAAAATTGGACTCAGCGGATGGGCTACCTGAGACGCAGCCGCGGTCAACATTTGCATGAAATTATCTTTAAACATTAAATTGCAAAGTTCAAGCTATCGATTCAAATAAATATTTCATTCATTTTTTCGAATTGTTTGTGTTTTTTTTTTTTTAAGTTCTAAACCTCTTAAAAAATCACCCGTTATAACTAAAATATCCATTTATTCCATTTCATCATTATTAACTTTTTCACAGACAAACAAAATTATAACAGACCTCTTACTTAGGAGTAAAAGCCTTACTAAGTATTACTAACCGAAACATGTATGCTTATTGTGTATTGAATAATAAAATAAAAACAACAACAAAAAACTTTTACGAAAAAACGCTGAAGCAGATAAAATAGAAATATAAACATAACACCCTGTCCCAAACACTTTTAATTCAAATTAATTTAATTTTAATTATTCTTTAACTATTCATAATATTTTTTCCAAATTTATTAATTCAGTTCAGCAATTAGTTATAAGTTAAACTTTTAAATAACCACGTTAAATACTAATTGAACACCAAAATCCAATTAAAATATGATAACAAAAATTAAATGTACGTATATGAAAAAAAAACTCCCACGTTCTTAAAATTGCTTCTTTTTTTTGGTTATTAAAAAATTAAATTAATATGAAATTCATAAATAAATGCTATCCCACCCCACAAACACACACACACATAATATACCCATACCTATAGTGAGAACATAATAACAAAAAAAAAACATAAAACTAATTAATTTGTTGATGAAATTTTAATTAAAAACCTTTGTGTGTATTTTTTTTTTTTTTTTTTGTTGATTCAACGAAATAAATCACACAATGTATAGAGACAATACATTTTAATTCCCAGTACAAACCGAAACATGACCTTTTATATTAAAATATTTTATATTAAAATATAATAACACAAGAAACTCTCGGAAATTAAAGAAATAAAAATGGTGTTTTTGTAGAAATCAAACTGATGTGAATAGGATAGAATTCTATTAAAATAAACAAAATTTTGGGACACTTTTCTTTCCCTTCAAGGATTTGATGATGAAGTTTTTTTTTTTTTTGTTGGTGAAATCCAAATGGACACCTAAAAAGTAGATACCTAAACAAAACAAAAAAAAAAGTATATAGAAAAACTTAAATTGAAATTCTGGAAATTGAAAAAAAAGTAAAATTGTTCGTGTGACTCTTTCGTAGACTTTTTCACTCAAAAACGAGTTCATTTAGCTTGTCCTTCTCAGGTCCCATATTATCCGTACAGAAAAAAATACAACCTTTATACCCATGAGCCCATGTTCATGGTTACCACTGTGGTGATTTACTATCATTTGAACTTAGTACTCTTTTTAAGCCTTGCCAATTTGATAGATTTTTGTTCGCTTTCCTTTGTGTTATAAACAGAGATGCGAAAGTCCGGAAAATTGGTTTTGATCGTATAATATCCATCCGTCTGTACGTTTAGCTTTACAGTGTACATTGACCTTTAACCTCAATGGAGGGACGGATTTGTTTAAAATTTTAACAGTGCATTTGTATCTATATGTCATTCCTTGAAAAGTAATAGAAACTTCAGTGGAATATCCGACACTAGGTATCTGGTTATTCGGATATCCAATACAAGATCCGGATCTGTTTCTGGTATTCAAAACATCCGGATACTTTGAAGCACCAGTTTTAGAAAATAATTGAAAATTATTGTTTTTTTTTTGAAAAACATCCGCCTTCAATTTTTTTAAAATTTTTTTTTTTTTGAATAATTGAACTATTTCGACTTTGATTTTATTTTTTATTAAAAAATTATGAGCTTTAAAAAAGTTCACATTGTGTTTAATAATTATTTTTAAGAATTTTTTTTACTGTACCTACCCATACCCAAAGTGGCAACTGTGCTCGAGCACCATGGCCCTTTCCAGCATTACCTTACCCCCCCGCCCCCCCTCTTCGTACATTTCTTCCTCCTTGTTCACTCATTCTCTGGGAAATTTTCTTTAATCTACTCGCATGAGTTATCGCTAATGAGTTTTAATTTAATTAAAAAAAATTGCCACACGTTATTCTGTGCGGTTTTCCTTGCTGGTGTCTCTTACACTTTACAGCTGTGTATGTATGTATGTTATACAGAAGTGCAGCTCCATACCACCTCCACCTTCTGGCCGGAGCCGGGTTGCCTCTGCTAAAGTGATGTTGGCTGCCTTCTTGCCTTGCTGCCATGAAATCGTACAATGTATTACATACACACGACGACGACGACGACGTGTCCAATTGTTTATACTGTAATTCACAATCATCGTTATTCTTTCCTTCAAGGGTGTGAATGTGTTTGTATGTGTCTATGTATGTATAAGTGTTCGATTTGATTCAATTGTATGTACTTACAACCGGAAATTAAATGTTCGAATTTATTTTCATTACATTTTTTTTTTTTGAGAAATTAACTAATAAATAAATAAAAAAAAAATAAAAGTTGAAGTGCAATTAATAATATTGTGAATCGAGGCTTACTTATATATTTATTTTATATCTAGGTACATTTATATATTTGTAGTTACATTGATGAGACTTTACTCAGTAGGCTTTGCACTTTCGCTCTGTTGATGATTTAACTTTTGATTTCTCTAATTAACGATAAAATCATGAATAATTTTAATGTGCTGTACGTAAAGATAATCTTCATCATATGACACGGTGAGGAACTTTCGTTTTGTACCAACGAGTACACAGAGCTGTCGAATAAAAAGTTCATAGCGAAATAATTATAAAACTTCAAGAGGAGTAATAGGTTACTTACTTGGTTGTTAAAGTGTTATTCTGGAGAAAGTTTAAAAATATGTTATATTAAGGAATGAAGAAAGATGCATACGTTGCTGCATGCAGCGCTGCACCTTAAATAAGCTGTCAGTTAGCAGACTTAGTGGTAGTGTTATAGTTTAAGAGCTGGCAGCATATATTTGGGTTGAACACATATCCAAAAAATGACTATGTGGGTCTTAAGGTGCATGCATCTTGACATCAAATTCAAAAGTCTGACAGGATTTTTTTGGCGCCCGTGGTAAGGACGAGGGGTTGAGAATAGCGGTTTTCAGACTATTGTGTTAGGATCATATGTACTTCAATTCCACCTAGCTGTGCGAGGGGGTTCCATTACATCGCTTGACTCGCAATGCACTATTGACCTTTACAAAGTGTATATCCAATCCACTGCTAGACATGTTTTAATATTATAGAGTCGATGGTTTACTGACCTTTCCTCGCATGAAGCTCATCATTAGAGATACGGTTATGCCAGAAAATCTTCAAAATATTACACAAACATCTATTCACGAACGTTTGTAGCTTTCTTATGGCCAGGGCTGGCCACGATAACAAACCAAACGATACTTTTGTAAGTATCGTCTCGGTATCGTCAAAATTGAAAATTCTTAGTATCGTCTCGAGATCAGTATCGGTCTCGTTTAACTCAGTCTCATTTGGTCCTGTATAACAAAGTCTGGTATTGGTCCGGTACTGTCTCAGTAAAAAACAAAAATTAAATAAATTCTTCGTCAAAATACTAAAGCAAAAAAACAACACTGTTACAAAATCATTGGAGCCGTTCCGAGAAACCAAAATTTAACGAAAGATATGAAAAGCAGTTGGTAAATTTCTTTCTTTTACTTCTTCCAACCGAAAATAACCAAGTCTGAAAAGGTTATCCAATTGATTGATTTCAGAAAAAAAGCAAAAGAAAAATGGGCGTGGAAGTGGGTGGTATATATAATTTATTGCTTGAACCTTTTCTTACGTAAAGAAAAAACTGTGAAAACGTTAGATCCGTTTCCGAGAAATCAATTAGAAGAATACCAAGAAGAAATTATAATATAGAAATAATCTTTGGTGCTGGCTTCCTCTCGGTATCGCTTTGGTATCCCATACCGAAATCAAACGATACCGAGGCTTTTCTGGTATCGTGGCTAGCCCTTCTTCTGACAGCTGAACAACTGACAGCAGAAGCACGGATTTAACATTGGAGTGGAACAGTGATAGCTTGGTCTTTAGGCTCATAGAGTTTATCCTCCATATTTGGTCAGCATTTCGAACGTACCATTTGCTTTCCATATTCGGCTAATTATAACCTGATTCAGTCATCAGTTAGGACAATTCTTCCAAAATATTGAAAAATCTTTACCAGACCATAGTAATTGTCCAGAAATATCTACTTGGGTAGATGAGGAAGTTTCAAGGCTGATCCTTTTTGATTTTGACGTATTGATCTTTATAAGCCCACCGATTTCAGCTTTTCTCTCCACCCTTGTTGTCGTTTCATGGAGATCCATGATTCTATGAGAGAGTAAGCATACTCCATCGACGTAGTCAAGATGTTTAAAGTGTGATTGCAGATTACACTGAATTCCTCCATTTGCAGTCAACAAAGCTGCATTCAGCAGCACATCATTTATCACTAGCAAAAACAGTATTGGTGACAGTATACCACCCTGTCTAACCCCACTCTGGAATTCAAACTCTTCTGACAACTTTCTCTATGCCTAAAAATGTAACATTTGGATCCATCATATGAAGCCTTAATAATAGCAACCAATTTATCCGGGATGATTCTCCTGAAGAAAACTCAGAAAACAATTATTAAAAAAAAAATCACAAATGATTGATCTGTTGCAAATAAAATAAAAATAAAAACAAAACTGATATATATGTATTTACTAGCATCGCGCAGTAACGATCTGTTTTCTTCATTAAACTATATTTTTGTATGCTTCGAAGCTGATGCTGGATGCTGTGACAAAGGACAGAAAACAGAAATTCAGACTATACTCAGAACGGAAATAGATTTCTTCTGTCAGTTTGTTGTAAATTCTATTTTAAGCCTGAGTAATGCATTGTTGCAGTTGTTCAAGTGATTTGTCAATCTAAAGATATTTCTGTGGCTTTTTTTTTTTTGTGACACATTTAATTATATTTAATTTATACGTGAAGTTAATAAAAATGTGCATTCATAGAAAAGACTTATTTTTACCTTTAATATGAGAGTGGACTTATTTTTGTCAAAGATTACTGATATCCATTTACTTTATGGGTGTCATTCTTTATACTTTAATTAGTTTAAGGCTTTTAACATTTAAAGTAACATTAATCAAATTAATTCCTGAAAACCTGAAAAGTCTGGATGAATACAACAAAAAAGTTATGTTAAAGAGTTTCAACACTTTATTATTGCAATAAAATAACGATCCTATTTCCTCGCCCTTTTACGTGGTCTATAGTTCTTCAAAAATCACAAAACATACAATCACCATTACTTACACAAATGATGTACAAAAATTGGCCATTAGAAATGCATTAGCATTGTTTATGTGCTAATGCTAAGTGTAAGAAGAAATTGTCGAATAAGAAGAAGAAATACACATGCCGAGTCCGAATGGCCAGATGAGAAGCACTTATTCATGACAAGTATATACTTGGAGAATTTGTCAGTTCCTCGCAAGAGGCAGTATCTCGGGAAAAACATTTCTGTTTTTAGGTGGCAGTGGCTGGGAATCGAACCCTGACCTTTGGCATGACAGTCCAACGCACTAACCATCATGCTACTACTACTACCAATATTAAGATTATCATCTTTTAAAAAATTAAGCCTTGTGATGCTTAAAATTTCTTGATAAGTTATTCATTTAAGAAGAGAATAAAGTAGTCCAAGAACGGTTCATTGTAGAACACCTCAAGATATTGAATTGTATTCAGGAGATTGAGCTCCAGAGACCACAGCTTGACTTCTTCCCGTTAAATATAACAAACTGAGAAAGGTAAAAATCCAAAGTCGGTTGACAGTAGTTTTTGGCAAATGATGTTGTTGTCAATGGTTTATAAACTGACACATTTGTTTCACATTTGCCGGTATTGTTGGTGGTCCTCGACTATCCTAAAACGTTTTCATTTTCTGTATATGTAATTTCTTTGACTTACGCAGTTTCGCATCTGCAAAGTTAACCAAGGGTTTCAGATCACAATTCTTAACCGGTCTTGTTTTCAGTGGAACGTGAATGTCAAACAACCTGTTCACATTGTTTTGGATAAATTCCACTTATGTCTCAGGAAATCTCTTGCAATACACAATATTCCGCCAATTGACTGATCTAATGTCATAGACTCAAGGATTAAGTTTTTTTTTGGTCTACACGGAGAAAAGTCAAAGGTTAAGTCATGAGGTGAGAAACCTGGTGCTAAAAACTGATCATATAAGATTACTTTATGAATGTCGGTCACAAAAAAATATCAAGAAGAGTACTTGAACTTTGCATGAAGGGGGTTGGATTGCTAACGTTAACTGGATGTAGGTTGAATGTTTTCATACTGTCCAACTAAAGTCAACAATTATGTTGCAATTGTTTTTTATATCCAAATCAATATACACAATAGTGCACATAGTGCTGAATCCTAATCAGAAGCTTGGCACTAAACTTTCGGGAACAAATATGAGGAATTATGCAAAAAAGCCCATTGGAACTGAAGCTCTAATTGAATATTGGCGTATGTTTGCTATTTCCACAAAATACCATTCGGTAGTTTAAGTTTCAAGGAATTATATAAACCAAAATTTGTCAAAAAATAATTTTTTTTAAATTTTAGACTCGAAGATCTCAAAAACATTACATAAATATCAAAAATTAACAAATTGGACATTGGTCTTTTTAGAACTAAGGTACTAAATCATTTAGTGGTTTCGATTGGATTAAAGAAATAGTAAAAAACCGTAAATAGTTATGAAAAATAAGCGCTTGAGTTCATGGGTTGTCGGAAAACAAAAAAATTAAATGAAGATTTGTAGGAAATTTGTTACATCTGTGAAGTAAGCAGGACAACTTTCACCCAAGCAAATGGGACCTTAACAAGAATTTGCAGTTTTTTCATTTTTGTTTGCATTTCTATTTCCGATTTTGCAGTTCAACAAACAAGAGCGTAATTGTGTGACCTGCTAACTTTACAGTGACGTTAGCAGGTCACATCATATATCTCAGGAACTAAGCATGCTAGGAAATTGCAGTAATGGGCTCCAAATTTACATTTTTTTGCATTTCAAGAATGGGCTACATCAAAATTTGTAAGCCTTTTTTTTTTGCATACTAACCTGCTAACTTCACTGTGAAGTAAGCAGTTCAGTATAAAATTATTTTTCAAAAAAAGGACTTCAAATTTTAAACCAAATTTGGAGCCTTACTACAAGTTTCTAACATGCTTCGTTCCTGAGATACACTGGAGATGAAAGTTGTCCTGCTAACTTTACAGACGTGAATTTGTTTCTAGATGTATTTTACTAATAATTGATAGTTCTGCGAGCCATAAGTGAAAAATGGAGTCTTTGATCAGGGCGATGAAAAGGACTAACTTTAGAGAAAATGACCTATGACAACAATTGTTCAAGCAAAATGTTTCGGGTATGCACACTTTTTCCCTCCGAAAAAAATAGGCATTGAAATAAATCGATGTAAAAATTTACGTTGAATTTGTCATCTGTTCGACACGCTTAGCTAGACGAAATACTCGTTTAATTGGTTTAACTCCTAAAAAGCTATTATTGATATGATTTGAGGCCCTGATTTTATTACCAAAAATGAATCTTTATATGCATTAAAAATAAAATATCCGCATTAAATTATTTAATTGAAGGATTCAAGCTAAAGTTAGAAGCCTTTTTGCACTAAGAGCATCCACAAAAAATTAAACGCTCGAGTGCAAGAATGACCTATCAGATCAGTTGTAAAGGTATTTTGAAGGATCATGAATATAAAATATAACAATCTTTTATTTTTCTATCATATTGCAAAAAAAAGATAATCTAAGCTATGTTTCTTTTGAGCATTTCAAACATTTTAAAACTACAAGCCTTTGAACATTATCAGTTCCTTAGTTTTGCTTTTCTGATAATATTGAAAAATCAAATGAAAAATCACGGCCTGATTTGCAAAACAATATTACGCAAATGTCTTGACTTTTTATGTCGTTGACTCTTGGGCTCTGGACCTATGGCTACTCATATATGGGAAATTTGATATAGGGGAATGCCATCTATTTGTTCAGTAATTGATCAGAAAAGGAAAGGTCAACTAGTCCTAGAAATTGGTCAGCCCTAGATAACTTGTAAAAAAGGCTAAAAGTTTCTCAAGGGCACTCAAGGTCACGCGTGATTTCTAGCATTTCATTTAAGGGTAATTCACCAAAAAAGTAAAAGGTTAACTATTTACAGTAATTGGTCAGCCATAGTTTTTTTTTCGATAAATTTTCAAAATTCGTTTCAAGGTCACAAAAAAAACTTTTTGCACTTCATTCATTGGGTCATTCCAAGAAATTAAGTATGTCATTTAAAAGGCCACTTCATGGTCATAAAAGGTCAGCTATTTTCAGTAATTGGTCAGCCGTAGATTTTTTGTTGTTGAATTTTTAAAGGTCATTTGTGTGCAATGATTACAAAAAATGTAATCAAAAAAGTTTTTTCAATTTCTTTTTTTCAATTATATATAATGAAATTAAGTAATTGTTTTTTTTTTTAAATTACATTTTATTTTTAACTAAAATTTTCAATTACAAATTACATGTAATTGTAATTCACTAGAATTTATAATAATTACTACCCAACTCGGACTGCAATTAATAATTTTGTCTTGATCCAATTTAAGAAGGCACTCAAAACTTTGTTTTTTTTCGACTTAAAACAGAGTAACATGTTACCTAGAGGTCGTTGGAAGCAGAAGAGACATAGAACGTTGAGTCGGAAAAATAGGTATTTTTTTTTAATTGAATACAAATAAACTTATTTAATTTCTTTTGATTTCTCTTATACTTATTGATAGAACATATATTTTTATGTAGCTAATTTTCTCACTAGAAAAAGTAAACAAAAACAAAAAAAAAATAAAGTAAAGGTACGAGTAAATGCAAAATAAATATCTATGTTTGTGTATTTTTATTTTATTAATGACTTTGGAGTGAGTGATTGATTATTGTGTCTGTTCTATCTGCTATTCACCTGTTGGATAATCATTATGTCTGGCTTTCTTTTTATATCTTTGACTACATGTAGCTATTTATCAATACATAATATATCCAACCAGTAAGGTAGCCATAAACACTTGATAGAATATACATATCTTCGACCTCCGCACACACACCAAATAATGGCTTCTACTATACTCAATGATTCATTGACTTGAAACATATTTTTTTTTCTTCTCGGAATAAGTGGTTAATTTTTCAATTTAAAAATTCCTTAAAAAAAATTAAACGTATGAATCTAAATATATGAATTTACTTTGCATTGCATTATGCATATATATTTAGCCAAACAGTGTATTGAATTTTAAAATTAATCATCAATGGTTATACAGTCGCGTATATTATAACTCTCTCTCGCCCTCTCACCAATTTGACATACCCTACCTAGGTATAAGGTAAAGTGGTAGGAACACTATATTGCAATTAAATTTAATCATGAAAATAGCCCAATTAAAATGTATATCTATTAAATCGTGCGAAAATAAGAGAAATATAAAAAAAGTTCACCCTTCTCCCGTCATTTTCAATAAACCTACTCTACTCTGTATGGATCCTTCACCTCACATAATACCGATGTCGTTCGTTCCTCGTTGTAGTTTGGTTTCACTCACTGGCATCACCTGGTCTCAGTTAATTAAACCACATGGATAATTACACAAGATTACATTGATTAATAGACAGAGGCCGGTCAGATATTGCGCCGACAACATTTCATTCGATACTAATTAACGCGAACAACGAGTCTAAAAACTTCATTCGCGCACGTTAATTAATAACCCCCTGCTGTTTGTTGTTGTATAAAATGTATAGCATTGGAATACAAAAACAAAATGAAGGTATTTAAAAGCTGTAAGCCGCAGACTTAGGCTGCTGATAGCGTTAGCTAGGTTACATTGAAAGAGGGAGCTTCGAAGTCTAAATAACAGGGAATTTGATATGGCCGCCTCTTGTGGACACCTCATATAATTACTAGCCAATTGTTGCCTGCCTGGCGCACACACTAATGTATGGGCTTGCTGACTAATTAATTGATTGCTGCTGCTTCTATTGCTGATGCTTACAGTTAACAGTTCCTATGCCTCTATGTTTATACAATTTGGCCATAAATTAGAAACTCGTTCGTCAAGCCATTTTCGATAGGTATAGAAAAAACTAAAAAACTTCTGTATAACGGTACATGCATGTATGAAGTCTTTTTCTCCCACAATAAAATTGTGTTGGCCTTGCCATTTTGTACATTTTGAAAGAATGTATTCTACCCTCTCTTGGAGGATTAGTAATCAGTGACAATTTTAACGAAAGATTTGAATTTACCGCAATTGTGTTTAGTTACGTGTTGGCAACCCTTTAAAATAACAATTTGACAGCTGGAAGTTAAGTATTTGAGTTAATAAACAAACTAAATCATTAGATACACGAAAAGCCAACGTGTAAAATTCTACGAAATATTGTTTAATAATTAGAACAATATTTCGTAGAATTTCAAACCCCTTCACTTATTTCAAATTAGTCATGATGTCGTAACCCAATTATTTCTTAAAAGTTTTTACCTAAGTCGAATTTTCTGAATCGGGCAAATCTTCCCTGAGTTTGAAAGAAAATCAAAACTGTGCATGTTCAGGATAAGATTTTTTAATGTGTATATTCATTCAAAATGGCTTTCAATGGCCCTTAGCAGGTGCGGGCTCCAGAGGGGATTTTTCAGGAATCAACTATAAAAATTAGGATCCATTTTTTAAGAAAAGGGTATGCCTCGGGAAAAAAAACCCAAATTCTTTTATTCCTGCTCAAGAAAAAGTAGGTACAATAATACAATATCAGATTCAAATTTTCGCAAATTTCTAAAAAAATCTCTTCGAATAACGAAACACGTTTTTTTTTTAAACCAAAAATAACGTAGGTGTTGTCATAAAATTTGTCCACCTATTTTAAAAAATATTTTTTTTCAAAAATTGCTCAAATCGTATGAGGAACCCTGAAAAATTTAATTCCTGAAGTAAAATTGGTATCGACGTAGAATTGCACCCTCTATAGCCCAAATCCCCACATTGGCTTTTTGTGTAGACGAATTTGAAGATGTTTAGTGTTGAAAAAGTTGGAAGTCTATCAAACTAAAATATTAACTTGTTTTACTTCAACTTAATCATATGATACATGTCTTAGAGGTACCTTCTAACGCCTATTAGGGAGAAGCCCTCTATAAGTCTAAATAATATTGTGTACTAAAAATTTCAAAAGAAGGATATTTTTTGGATTTCAAAAAAAAATTTGGTACTTTTTTTGTGAAAACAAAATAATTCAAAATCTTCTCAATCTTGGTATACTTTTTGAAACTTTCTAGAATATTTAAAAAAAAAATATATTTTGTACAAAAATAACGATACCCAACATACAAATTTTGATTAGTAGGGCTGTTAGAGAGACCAACCTATCATTTTGACCTGGGGGTCGATTCCCTAACTGACGAGTAGTGAAAAAAGTTATAATTTCAGATTTCACAGAGTTTTATCATTTTATCACTTCACAAACAAGCCCAAGGCGATTCCTGAACTCGTTATGAAAAGCTAAAGAGAGTACTAAAAAGTACTTGAGTGAGAAATGCCTCTCATCTCCCTCAATCTCTCATACTAAAAGATGATTGTTGTGTGATAGAGAGACCAAGATGGTGACTTGGGTATATCTAGTGAGCATTAATTGTTTCTCTTTATCATTTATCTTTACACAAGTTTTCACAGAATTATCATATGAAAACATTTGTTTTATTTTCACACTTCGAGCTTCGCATTTGAAGTGATATTTATCACTTCACAGTTTCACAGATCGAGAATTGACCCCCTGGCGGGTTGAGCTTTAGTATACTAATAGTTTATGTCCTTATTTTACATTTGAGAAGTGTTGCCAAGGTGGAAACACTGTCGGAAGAACGAGAAAAGGGATGCCACTTGTTTCAAACATTGGCCTATAAATCGGGAAGCAGAATTCGGACGATGACCAGAGAACTCTCGTTGGAATCATCATCTGTGTAACCTTAGGACCACATTATTGATTTTTTCCTTCCCCTCTCCTTGCATGAAGAGGGTGGAAAAAAGCTGTTTGGGAAGTGAAATGCAAAGCCAAAAAAATTAAGAAAAATATTTAATTATTTAAATTTGAAGATTGGTGTCGAAGCAGAATTTTACCATTTACAACATTGTATCATTGTTATTTGTTATTTGAAAAACCTACTTTGGTTTTATACTAAGTCACTTTCAAAGTGCTGGGGAGGGGTAATATGAAAGTTTAATAAACTAAAACATTTAACTTGTGGTAATCTAAGCATATAGCACATGATATATGGGTGTTTTTTAGTAACCAATCTTATTAAATCAAAATAAGCTCAATTTAACCACCTTGAAAAAGTTACTGTCTTTTTCATAAATGATAAAAAAGGAACTCCATCTTAATTCTTGATCGAATATGATTGTATGAAAAAATAAATTGAAAGTCGTTGGAGCAGATTTAAAAAAAAAATAATAATTCTTATATTTATATCAAATTCTTAAAATATTTTAAAGAACAAATTTTGGAATGCAGATCTAAAGTATTAATTAATGTGTAGATAAAAACAAAACTAAGAAAAAAATTGTCAACCTGTTTTCAAGATATCAAATTTTCTCAAAAAAATTGAGACTTTTTTTTTAAATTCAAAAACTTTTTTTTGAAAGTTTTAATATGCAATATTAGGCGTTTTTCTTTGTTAGCTCTGAGCAAAGCATGGAGTAGAGCTCGAGCTATCGGAGTTAGCTCTGGACATAGTATGACCTGACCAGAGCTCTCCGATATAATTTTGAAACACATCTGAGCACTGAACTGTCATATGATTGCGATTTTATTACTAACTTTTAATTATCATCTGATAGATGCCCAATCAAAAATTCGAAAAATTAAAAAATGTGAATTGAAATTGAAGTGTTGAACGCGCCCATGTGGAATTAGTGAAAAAAGAGTGAAGTTGGCTGCGCTCAGCTATTTACTCGCTCGGTCTTTTTATTCTAAGCTCATGGAGCGTTCTCCGAGCTAGCTCCGATTCAAAAAAGAAACACAAGTTGTGCCCTTTGAGTGCTCTGAGCAAAAAAAAAAACAGATCTTTTTTTGACAGCTCAGTGCTAAGAAAATTGTATATAAGAAAATTTATCTAAATCCGTTTAGCCGATAATAAGAAAATTCAAAATAAGAAAAGACGTACTATGACAGGTACTATCAATAGTTGCTTAGTGCAAAGTTATCATTTTTGCAGTAGATCGTATTAATTTTAGTATGTATATGCAAAAAAATTTATCAAAACCGGTTTTTCGGTACAATTTGTTCAAAAATATATTTAAGGGAGTACTAACGAAATTCTTAAGTATTGAGTTTAAAAAAATCTATCATATCGTTTTCGAAATATTTGATTTTCTAAAAAAAATTAAACATTTTTTAAAAATCCAAAAAAGATTTTCTTATAAATTTAAGTACAGAAAAATATTTATAGTTTTTGGAAACCTCTGTATGAAAAATCACTCATATTGTTTTGAAGAAAATCGAAAATTTAAAAAGTGGTTCTTTTGGAGGTACCATCAACAAACATTTTTAGAAAAATGTTTTTCCCCTCAAAGGAAGCCTTTACTAAAAGCACTTTATTGAATTATTTTTAAGAAAATCTGTCGAGTCGTTTTTGAGGAAAATACGCTTATGTAAAATTGCTAAAAAAAAATTGTATGGCACGTACCGTTATTTCTGGTTCTTAAAAAAAATGTAAAAAAAAAAACATTTGTTCATAATCAGCAAAAGCTACTATGCACCAAGTTTGAAGAACATCGATCAGGCTGTTTAGGCTGTAGAAGATCCGACAGACAGACAAAGAGGGTTGCGCCACCCACTTTTTTAATGTATATCATCGTAATGTCGTATTTGATTGTTATCTCAACTTTTTTTTACGAATCCAAAACTTGCCTTATACCTAGTACCTACATCGCAATTAAGAAAACCAGTGGATTACTGTAGGTATAGTGTACTTTTTCAAAAACAAAATAATTACCAATAACTATTATTAAAAGTACCGTTTTTTATATGCCATATTACCGACTTTTTTCATTATTGCCTTAACCGATTTCAGTCAAAATTTTATACAAAAGCTGCTATCGAAATTTTGACACAGAATTAATTTTGGATTTTTAAAAAGAAATAATGAAAATTCAATATTTCAATAACAGGTCAATGAAGTTTTTAAAAAAAGGTTTATATACATAAATGTTCATGATTGGCATACCAAATTTTCTTTTTTTAATGTAACCAAAATGATGTTAAAAACTAGGTTTTAAAAAAACCGCTCCAACGATTTAAAATTTTTTCTTGCATATAATCATACCTACTTTTTTAAGTTGTCAAATAACATACCTGTTTCTGAGTTCTATGCTATTTTACTAGTCATTTATAAAATTTAAAGAATGATTTAAATGATATTTTATATTTTTTTCTGTAATTTCTTGCATATTTTTAAATAACTTAATTCCAAGCAACTTGAACAAGTAGGTGCAATTCACTCATATGCGTTTTATTTTTTCTTTCATAAAGACAAAAGTAAGTTAATTTAAAAAAAACTCCTTATTAAAACTTTTAAATTTCCACTCTTACTCCAGTATTTTTTTTTTTTTTTTGAGAAAATCAGCTTTCCTTCAATTTAAAATAAAGCTATATTATGTTATAGTATAACATAATTCCTCGATTGCTTTTCATTTGTTTTTAATTTGTTAAATTGATTAACGAAGCAATAAAATGCAAAGTATTTCTGATGACGCATTGTAAAAATTTGAACTTTTACTAATAATAACAGCTAATGGTGGGTAAAGCATAAGATTCTTATAGATTTCTTTCCAATTTATTTTGTTCGCCTGTCTGTCTTACTAACTAACTACTACCGGCCATACCACTGTGTCATGCTGTGCCGGCCGTAAATTTAATTCGAGAGACAACACCGAAAATATTTGCAAAATTAATCTCTAATTAGAAAAAAAAGTAGATTGTATCGTGGCTGAGGCTGCTTTGCCTCATGCAACAACAACTGTATGGTAGCCATTAATTGCTTTTCATGTGGGCGGTCATACCCACGGCTGTATAAAAGAAGCTATAAAAAGCGAAATGATCATATCATTAAAATTAATTGTTCCAAAATATTTAGGAGTAAAAAAAAAAAAAAAAAAAAATCATTCCAATTAAGAACCTGATTTACGATTTTTATTAAATACAACTTTAATAAATAAAAATAAAAGGAAATTTCTTCTTTTTTTTAAGATATTTTAATGAGCTGATCAAAATAATTGTTTTTTTCATATAAATAGCCACAAGAAAATAATATATTTAAATGATAGACTTCAATTAGTAGAGGTACCCGCTATTAATTAATGAATTAGAATACCTATTTGTGTCTTTTTAATTAAATTTTAAATATATCAAAACTAAATAAGAATATATTCTATTTTTTTGCCAAAGTTTTAATGTGTTTGACTTTGATTATTTTTCCTAAATAATATTTATTTACCTCTTTTGATTTAAATTAATTAACTTTTACCAAAAAATAATAAATCTTGCTAAATGGTTAAGTAACGGGTGATTTTTTAAGAGGTTTAGAACTTTAAAAAAAAAAAAACACAAGAAATTCGAAAAAATTAATGCAATATTTATTTGAATCGATAGTTTGAACCTTGCAATTTAATGTTTAAAGATAATTTCATGCAAATGTTGACCGTGGCTGCTTCTCAGGTAGCCCATCCGCTGAGTCCAATTTTGGCATACTCTTTCACACATATCGGCCGGTATCTCACGAATGAATGCATGGATGTTGGCTTCCAGTGCGTCAATCGAGGCGGGCTTGTCCCTATAGACATTAGCCTTGACATATCCCCACAAAAAATAATCTAATGGTGTCAAATCGCACGATCTAGGCGGCCAATTGACCGGCCCGAAACGTGAAATTAACTGTTCACCAAACTCGCCTCGCAATTGCGCCATTGTTTCGCGTGCTGTGTGGCATGTGGCATTCGATTCGCATCATCTTTGAAGAAATATGGCCCAATAATGCCGCCGGCCCATAAACCGCACCAAACAGTGGCTTTTTCGGGATGCATTGGTAGCTGTTGCAATGCTTCTGGCTGATCTTCACTCCAAATGCGGCAATTATGCTTATTTACGTACCCATTCAACCAAAAATGAGCCTCATCGCTGAACACAATTTTTCGATAAAAAAGCCGATCCTCGGCCAGCTTTCCAAGAGCCCATTCACCAAAAATTCGGCGTTGTGGTAGGTCGGCTGGCTTTAGTTCTTGCACCAGCTGTATCTTAAAAGGCTTTACGCCCAAATCCTTCCGCAAAATTTTCCACGTAGTGCTGTAACAAAGGCCTAACTGCTGGGAACGGCGCCGAATCGACATTTCGCGGTCTTCTGTCACACTAGCTGATACGGCCGCAATATTTTCTTCACTACGCACAGTACGTAAACGTGTTGGTGGTTTAATGTCCAACAAAGTAAATTTGGTGCGAAATTTGGTCACAATCTTCCGAATAGACTGCTCAGAAGGTTGAGAATGCCGACCATAAAATGGAAGCAGCGCGCGATGAACATTTCGAACCGAGCACGAATTTTGATAGTAAAATTCAATAATTTGCAAGCGTTGTTCATTTGTAAGACGATCCATGGTTAAATTGCAAACCAAACTGAAGCTGTTTGACAGTGACACAAGGTACTAAACACACGTCAGCTGTCAAAACCAGTGTTGCCAAAACCAAACCAGCTAAAAAATCACCCGTTAAAAACGAGACTAATCGCGTGGATGTAGAATTGTATGTCTCAAAATTGAGTAAATACAGAAACATAATTTTAAGTAGCGACAACCGGGGCAAGTTTTTCCCAGAGGCAAGTTGACTAACTGTCAATTACATCAAATTAACACAGTTTAATTGATATTAACATTGATTGCAGCTGTCTGCTTTGTATCACATCCTATATTTTGCCACGAAGTCTTGTTTGGTGTTTAAGAAATAAAAGGGTTTTCCAATAAGGGTGGTTCGATTTTGAAAATAAAACAAGCTGTGTGAGAGGTAGAAATGCAGCTCGAAAAATATAACAATAATTATTACACTATTACTAAGGATTATTTCGAGCTTTTGAGTTACTGACAACAAATTTGATTGGGAACTATAACTGTCGAAATTGTGAAATTTCTTTAAGGACCGATGACTAATCAGTGAAACAGTGAGAGTAATCACGTCTGTCAAAATTGTTTTTACCCTTCCTCAAGTAATGCTCCTTTGATCGCCCTACGCCCTGCCAGACAGTCCCTGCTTTTAAACGGTCCTAACTTGGACAATGCCTATTTCATATTTTTTAATTTTGAACCAGATGTTCTGACCTAAATTATGAAGTCTCTGTTTGTACTAAAAGGGGTACGTTATCACATAATAAAGCTTCCCTAAGCCTCGGGCTTAAGCCTGAGCTAACTCCAGAAACGTCTTTTTCAGTCAATTGAAATCCTAAGTTATCTCCAAGTTAACTCCTCTACTTTGGGAAATTAGCTCAAAGACCAAATTCAGTGCCTTTTCAGTTATATTACCATCTCAGTTTCGATAGTAGAAGTTATATTCAGTTCAATTCCATTGCGGCGCCATCTCTATTCCGGTGCGTGAAAGGCATAGAAGAGAGATATCCATATAGTATCGCACATCGATGGCCCTAGATTTATGACAACTGAAAGATGAAGTTAATCCTTAACTCAAAAACTGTTCCTGAGTTAACTTGGGGCTAATTTATTTTCAGGTTTAGCTAGCTCTGATTTATCTCAGAGTTAACACTGAACTGAAAAATTGGCCCTTAGGCCTGACGCCCACTAGGCAACTGTAAGTTGCTCGACCCAGTAATTGTTTGTAGCTCCCGATTGATTGGGTACATGGAAGATCAACTAGGCAAGTTAGTTGCCGAGTGCTGTTAACTTTGAGTTGCTTGCCGCCCCACCCACTGAGCAACTTTTTTTTCGCCAACTTTAATTGTCAAAGATGGCTGTGTTCAACTTACAAATCTTTCATGTAGATTTCTAGATTTCTGAATTTTCTTATCCTCTGAATAACCAGTTGTCAGCTGTTATCTTACTTTATGAAATGTCACCAATAAAAACTATGGAAAATTGATAAACCTGAAATTTCTGAAATTTGAAGCATGAAATTGGATATCGAAATGGTGTCCTAAAAGAAGACAATCTGTCTGCAAAAGACAGTCAAAAATACAAAAACGCAAATGTCAAATTACGAAAAGTTGTTTGGAAGTTGCCTAGTGGGCGATGCCCAACCACTTTAGTTTCTCGAAGTTGCCAGCAACTCTGAGCAACTTTAAGTTGCTGGCAACTAAGTTGCCTTACCTGGCCTAAGTTTATCAAATTTAATAAATTTTTATTATGGAAAATGATTTTGGCTGTTATTTTTTTGTATTTATTGATATGAAGACTTTAAATTCAATGCCTTTTTCACTTTTTAGGCTGAACTATTATTAGAAGTCAGAATTCGGTCCGTATTTTCAAAATTTAAAGATAAGTAGGTACCATCTAAGCAAGGAACTTAGTCAAATATATGTGTAAATTGTCCTGCAATATGTTATTGAACGATAGGTACTAAGTGATTCCAATACACATTTGTACCAAATTAAAAAAAAAAAATAGTCCAATATGTGTGGCAGGGAAAATACTAGTTTTTTGTTATTTTTGAAAAATATTTGTATAAAAAATTATTTTTATACTAAGTCTGACTGAAATTGAAAGAAATTTTTCAATTTTGGCAGTTGAAAGACGTTGATCAAATTTTAGGGCATCTACTTAAAGACCATCTTTTCTAAATTTGGTGCAAATGTGCGTTGGAATTACTAAGTATCGTTCAAACACATGTTTCAAAACATTTCAAATATATATTTAACTAAGTTTCTGACTTGAAGAGTGCTTTTCTTTAAATTTTGGACAAAATTATGACCCAAATTGTGAAGCCATAAAAGTGAATCTAAAAATAATTTTCAATTAAATCATTTCTAAAAATTATATCTAATTTCTTGAGAACATTACTCTACATTTTGGACCATTTTTTTTTTTTAATTTTGTTGAATTGGCATCATTTTCATATGAAACTATAAATCTGACTTTATGAAAGACTTTGGCAATGCTTTTTCTAAAATTTTGAAATTTTTGACCATGTTCTCATTCTGACCCAAATTTTGAAGCCCCCATTTATTGGTTCTTATGTCTCCAAATCGTTAAATGTGCTTCATTTCATTAATTTGTATCAAGAGCTTTGGGTTGGAAATGATTTTTGTTGCCAAAATTCAACAAACTACGTGTTACCTACAAAACCAACAAACAGCTGGATACGAAATAAATACGCCCAATACAATGTCCTTTTCTTCTCAGCACTTTTCAATTTAATGTCCTTAAACATAAAACTAAACATAAGCAAGTTGAAAGGAAGTTAAAGAAAGAAGAACAAAGTTCAAAAATTGATCAATGAGTGAATTAATCAATCATGACCAAATTTGTTGACCAATTCTTACGAAAAAATCTCAAGTGTCAAAATACGAAATATTTCATTAAACAACAATCTTCCTTATACTCTTTGGAATAGAATTGTACATAAATAACTAAGCCAATATTAATTTGGAAAAACCCTTGGAGTTTAGTGTTTCCTTGAATTTCCAAATCAAGTTTTAATAGCTATTAACTTGCTACTCGTATATACTCATACACACATATACCAGTGATATGAGATTCCGTGCAAATATATATAAGAAAAAAGTACTTCGAATTGATCTTCTTAATGTTTTGGCAGCCAGCTTAACCACTCCAATATCATTTGGCGAATGACTATTATAAGTTAGAGTTAAAAGGCACTAAGTGCAGCTGTGGGCTGAATGATAGATATTCGTTTTCCTTGCCAAGGGATACATCAAAAATAGAAAAAAGAAGGTCAAGGTACCTACTAACGCAGCAAAAATTTATATGGGGGGGGGGGTATACAGTTAGAGTATTCGAAAGAGTGAATTCCATTAAATAGATTACCTACCTGAATGAATTTCATAAAATCACACTTCTCCTGACGTGCAGCCCAACACAAACACAGAAGAAACTAACCTTACCTAGCTATACCCTTCTACTTGTATTAGGTACTTTCGATTCCAAAGAAGTATCCTCGTATATATACAAAATATACCTATATACATATGTATTTGTATAAAGATTCTATTTTAAAGAGAACACATTTTTGAGGGATAATAAAACCACCTTTTTCCTATATTCGTTGATGTTAAATGTTTGAAAAGGATAGACCAGAGACCAGCAAGAATCCCATGTCTGTCAAAGTCAAAAAGCTTTGAAGAGGTTTCCGAACACTTAAATTGAACCATCAAACTCAAACTCATCGATCCGTCCAATGGCAAATGCAAGGAAAGATGCCATTTGTAAAAGTTAAAAAATATAAAATTTAATTTGGTCTGTTTTTTTTTTTATTTGTTTAAAAGGTTGGATGTTCTTTAAAATTCATATAAAGAATTTAATTGAGGTTTAGGTATAATTAAAACCCAGTTAAATCAAAGTAAACTATATACGATCAGTAGATATATGTAAATGGTATGAATAAAAAAAATCCTCGGCTGGTTTGCAAGTACTTACTTTTATGTTCAGTAGGCTGAAGGCTAAGAAAAGCAACATTAAAATCGTTGGAGAGGTTTTAAAAAAGGGTTGGGGTCGAAATTCTGTAGGGTCATAATCCTTCTTTCAAAATTCTGCATGTCAAAATTCTGTTTTTCAAAATTCTGGTTGCACAAAATTCTTCCTGACCAAAATTCTGTTTTTCAAAATTCTGTAAATATGTTGTAAAAGAGAAATCGTTTTGATAATGTAAAAAAGTGCGCACTTTTAAAACATTGCCGATGTTTTGAGTTGCTGACTGAAAACCTGAAAATACAGTTAAAAATAGGGAGCACATACAAAAGTTTTCTAAAAATTAAGAAAATAGCGCGAGTCATAAAAAAAAACGACTTGAAATTTATGTTGGTTATTAAAAAACCATGAAAATAATTTTGATTAAGGGTATAGGTATTCATACAAAAGTGTTAAGCCGTAATGAACGTAGTAAAACCTAAAATTTCGTAAATATGTCACAATTTACGTTTGAGCTATAGCAAAAAGAGGAAGTTCATATAGGTAGGTGTTGGTAAATTCAGTCAGTTCATGTTTTGGACACCTATACTTTTTTTCTGCTATCACTCTCATCCAAAATTTGCTGTGGGCTCTGGGTCTGGCTTAGAATCTTTTTTAAACAGAATTTTTTTTTTCATAAGAAGAATTTGGGAAATAAAATTTTGACCAAACAGAATTTTGAAATACAGAATTTTGATATACAGAACTTTGCATTTACAGAATATTTCAATAGAGAATTATGGCCACACAGAATTTTGACTAGACATAATTTACAAAAAAAAGCAGAATTTTGACCAATCAGAATTTCGAAAACCAGAATTACGACCCGCTCCCTTTCAGAAAAATTATTTTTTATACACAAAATTCTTAAAACATTTCGAAGAAAAAAAGTTTTTGGTATGCCAATTTTAAGTATTTATTTATGTGGATATAAAAATAAAATTTAGCCCGTTTTTGATATACCAATCTTTTTTCCAAAAAAAAAAAAAAAAATGAAACGTATTTAAAAACTCAAAATTTTTTTAATTTTGACTTCTAATAATTTTTAATCTTATTTGAAATTTAAATAAAAAAATTAAATATAAATAAATTAAAATAAATAAAAACATTCTAATGACAGGTGCTATTAATAGTTGCTATTACAAAATGCAAAATTGGAAAAGTTTTATCAAAATCGTAGAGGTCGTTTTTGAAAAAAAAAATATTTAACTTTTCGATTTTTTTTACTTTTCAATTTAAGGTAACCGTACCTTTATTTTTTCATATTTGTAAAATTTTTTCTAAGAATATTTAAGAGACTAATAAAAACCTCTTAAGTATCGAGTTTAAAAAAATCGATCATATCATTTTCAAAATATATGATTTTCAAAAAAAAAATTGAAACATTTAATTTGAGTACACAAAAAAATTTAAGTTGAAAGAAGCCTCTCTATAAAACTTTTTTTCAAGATCTAGATTTGAATATTTATAAAATTTTTTTATAAATATAAATATAAATATAAATATAAATATAAATATAAATATAAATATAAATATAAATATAAATATAAATATAAATATAAATATAAATATAAATATAAATATAAATATAAATATAAATATAAATATAAATATAAATATAAATATAAATATAAATATAAATATAAATATAAATATAAATATAAATATAAATATAAATATAAATATAAATATAAATATAAATATAAATATAAATATAAATATAAATATAAATATAAATATAAATATAAATATAAATATAAATATAAATATAAATATAAATATAAATATAAATATAAATATAAATATAAATATAAATATAAATATAAATATAAATATAAATATAAATATAAATATAAATATAAATATAAATATAAATGTAAATATAAATATAAATATAAATATAAATATAAATATAAATATAAATATAAATATAAATATAAATATAAATATAAATATAAATATAAATATAAATATAAATATAAATAGTGATGGAAATTGAAAAAAAACACAGATTTCTATCTCTATGTTTTTTTTTCATTCATGAAAAACTTGAGATTTTTCATTCAAGGATCGAGGCATTCACCCACTTTCTCAAAATTGTTACTATTTATATGGAGCAATTTTAATACGAGATCCAAGGCAAAATTTTGTAATTGTAATTTTTATTTGCGGGACTCCGTTCTTCGAGATTTTTTTTTAATGCGAGGTTTATAGTGAAAGTATTGTTAATCATTAAGCAAGCCATTCAAGTTAAAACTGTCGTAAGGACTGTCGCAAGAATCGTAGAGATTTGCTATTGAAAATTGACAAGTTCTATTGTGAACGGACCACGTTTGTACTGAAGTTCGTTGGAAATCTCTACGAACCTTGCAACCGTCTCTACGACTGTCATTGTGAATGCCCAGCCTTACATTTAAAATCAGTTCAGTTGATCCAATTGAATCTCTTTATGTTAAGTACCAACCTGTCTATGGACCTAGCCATATCTTAAATTCTTAAAAGAAAAATAAGTAGGTAGGTATATACTTTTTTCTAATATTGGGTAACCTGGTAAAATTCTTCTCCTTCCTAATAATGAATGCGGATTGACTAGAGATTGCTGCTGATTTGCGGCTGTTTTGGCAGCACACGGTACATAAGTCATGCTTGATGGAAACTAACAACTGCGGTGCTATAATTTAGCTCTTTAATCGGTCACGTCGATTTTGTTTTGATTAATTGCCACGAATCGTCGTCGTTTTTGTCGTCGCCACTCTCGTTAGTTTAGTTTTATTTCATTCCATTGCCTTTTGGTCTATGGCCTCCTCAATAGTGCTGGTAAGACAACATTAGTCATTGGCATCCGACACCATCCACAACATCAAATCTATCCAAATGCTCATTAGGTTGGCGATATGCGACCGCAAAAAAAAAACCGGTAGATATACTGAACTCAGGGGCTTCAACATCGCAGCCGAGCACCCCCACTTTTGTTATAGTCCGATGAAAGGTCTCTTCGTGCGCTCGTTTACTTTTCCTCTTCTACGATCTATGAGCTTCCTGTACTCTTTGTTTTTTTTTTTTTTATTTTCGGCTGATAAATTGAATTATTTTTTAATTTGAATTTGAAATTGATTTGATCTGGGGAAACATATCCTATACCTATACATACTCGTACAACTACTACTTGTTACTGACTGACGAAGGCTATATGCTGATGATGTTGATGGGGCTTACCGCATATGTGGTAAATGTGCTATTTGGTGGGTGCTCTGCTCCGGCTTAGTTTATGGGTAATTGAATTTGATTTGTTGCCATTGGCTTATTGCGAGTTATAAATTTGTTGCTATAGAAAAATTGAATTCCACATCACTCTCTAATGAGATCACCAAAAAAATGTGTTATATTTTTTGTTTTTAATAAGAAAATAAAATTGCAAAATTTTTAAGTCTAATTATAGAACTTTTAAATGAACTAAGAGGAATAATATATTTTTTGTTAAGGTCATGAATGTGACATTTTTCATTATCTATCTATTTCTCCTTTAAAACTTAAAAATATTGTATGTATCTTAATTTATTTGAAGCATTGTTAATTCATTTCTATTTTGAAATTATTTATGAAAATCTAAAATAATTATTTTTCCTTATTTTTAGGTAAGCCTGACATCTTGGATTCCATTGGATAATTTATCGGTGTCAATCGAATAAGAAGTATTTCATTTAAGCTACAGTACGAGTGAGTATGTTATTATTTGCATCAAAAAATTTTTAAATAATGGAACAATGTACAGATGAATGAATTAAATACGTTAAAGATTAAAAATGGTGTTCCGGTTACACCACTTGTGCACACACATCCTCATACGGGAGATAAACAGTTGAGATATTCTGGAAAATTGTAAAAATTTCAGAAGAGTGTGCAGGAGAAACCTGCAAAATATCCCAAATGAAGTACCTAAATCAAATAAAAAATTTTTTTTTTCTCGTTGAGTCCTTTCTGGAATTTTTAAAGTTAAAATAAAAAATTGACAAACTGAAGTAGGAAGGTAATGTGTTGGTGTTTAAGCTATTTAAAAATATTATTGGTTCAGTGCAATTAGACATTGACCCTGGCAAACATTTCAACAAGCTGAATTTTAGTGGATATTACATCCCGAAGTGTGGTTTGACCACCATATTGAAAAAAGGCCACTATCTTGAATTTTTGGCTTTTGCTTTCTGCTGTATTTTTAGGAATTTATTATCCCTGAAAGGTTTGTATAGTGTCAAGAGGTCGATTTTTTGATATTTGACAAAACATTTATGTGATCTTTGACCTATAATAATGACCTATCGGTCATCGGATAGTTGAGTACTTTTCTCAGATTATAAGTTACCTGAATTCCAACTTGTATACCAAAAATCAGCCTGATACAAATTTTGTTTGGCATTTTTATGTCTACATTTACTAAGCTTATAAAAGATAATGTTAACTATGTGCAGCATGAGATTTTTGCGTCAATGATGTGGTCAAAGTTAGACACTAAAGTTGTGTATGTATTTATTTGATTTTAGTAGTCGAATTGGTTAATTTGATACAAAAATTACCATTTTGGGACAGTTTATTCCCAAAGCACAGCCACAACGGAAAAATTCAAGATGGTGGCTAAGCCCCACCTTGGCATATTTGGGAACTTTCGAATATAATAAAAGAAACTGTTCCGAATAATATTCACCAAAATTTAGCTTGACATTTTTTGCCAGGGTCTAGAGTTTTTTTTGTCCAATTGCAATTTACTAGATATGTTTTGCAACAAATCTTGTTTTCTTTAATTATTAAACATTTTGATGTATGAAATATAATATAATTCAAATAACTTCAACTTGGCTGATGGCTGGGCAGTAGGACATCCTGTCAACCTAATTTCTCAAATAATTTTTTTTAATGTTTCCAGTCCTTATTTAAAGAAAAATCAGTTTAATCAGACTTTATGAGTGACATAAAAGTGTCATGACAGAAAAAAGTCGTGACAGAACAAAGTTATGACAGAATAAAGTCATGACAGAAAAAATGATAGAAGAAAGTCATGACAGAAATAAGCCATGAAAGAAATAAGTCATGGCACAAAAAAGTCATGACAGAATAAAGTCATGACAGAAAAATGTCTTGACAGAAAAATGTCATGACAGAAAAAAGTCATTACAGTAAAGTGTCTTGACAGAAAAAAGTCATGAGAGTAAAAAGTCATAACAGAAAATTGTCATGTACCTATTCCAATTCATGTAAAAACCAGAACACATACTGTTGGCATTCAAGCTATTTAGAGGCGTGATGAAATTCAAAAGGCTGTAAGCCGTAGTTCTAGAAAGTTCTTCTAAATTGTCATAGAAATTATTTCCCAAGTGTTTCTTCCTTAAATGGCAGAGTGCTGAAAGAAGGGGATTGTAAGGTATCCTCATATGATTCTTCGCCGCTGCACCCTCTGCAAAGGTCGTCACTACTGAAACTCATTTTCTTTTTGTGGTATCTCAGTAGGTTGTATCCGGTGAGCATGTTGACAAGGAATAGAAGATGTTTCTTGTTTGTTTGCATAATTTTGTCTGTCCTCTGCTAATTGAAATTTGGGCAAAACTTTCTAGTTGTGTCGCATGTTTCAAGCAGATTCCATCTCTCATTGGTTTTTTCTAATATTTTGTTACCAATATCCTGTTAGATACTACAAGTTGGTTTAGTATATTGTTTGGTTTGACTTCAATCAAGAGACGAACCAGCTGTCTCATTTCCCTGTACATCATTGTAACCAAGAACTCAGCAGAGTCTAATGTTATGCTGCTGGCCAAGAACCCTAAGCTCTTCGTGACAGTAAGTTACAAGCTTCGAATATATCTCGGTGGCAGAAATTACTTTAATTGCTCCTTGGCTATCAATGAAGAGGATGGAGAACTCATGGTATTGCCATCATTGATATTTGTGAAGATGCCTTTGTCACTGCCAAGACCTCAGCTTAGAAAACGCAGCAAAAGTCCGGAAGTCTCAGTTTCCGAAAAAATTCCTGCACTAACTTAGAACCATCAGTGAAGACTGTTATCGTAGGTTCATTACTGAAAGGTTAGTTGTTTTCCCACTTCTCTCTATTAAGAAAAGAGATAGTAAAGGGTCTATTGAGTGTTGAAGTTTAAACAGGGAGTTGTGTAGTGGGTGCAAACATTATTTTCAACATATCTTTGTAGAATCTGAGTTTGGCCATTGTGCTTTGTTTCCAGCATTAAGTCTGGATTAGCTTCAAAGGCACTGTATTGTACAGATTCTTACACGAATAGATCTTTAGGGGTCTCAAGTTGAGTATCGCTTCCAGTCCCGCTGTGTTTGTAGTTTTCAACGCCCCCATAATGCAGGCTAATCTTTGAACTTTTGTCAAAGTTTCTTGCGTTTATCTAAACTAAAATAAGGTAAATATTTCTGTGTACATCCTGATAATTTTTAAGTTGGGTCCCCAAAATTTTCTCAAAATTCTGTTGCAGGAAGAGAAAGCAACTATAACTTTCTTTGCTCTTTCTTTAGTATTGAGACTCCAGTTTAGTTTCTTTTCAAGGATCACACCCAGTATCTGGCCTAAACCGAGATTTTGGATACCGTCCCTTCAATTGATGGATCTCCAAATATTGGTATTTTCCTTCTGTTAATAAAGAGAACCAATTTTGTTTTCAATGGTTTGACGAACCTTTCAAAACTCTTTAAAGTTGACTGCAACCCTACCATACAAAGTTATTGGTTCAAGTCCATATATGTATGCCCCTCAGAACATTCGAATATCCACATTGCGGAAGAGTTGGCAGTTTGATTGAATGTCGGGCCATCTGGAGGTCTGAGAAACCCTTTGTATATATTGAAATGGTGATTCGAAAACATTTTACCGACCGCCCAGAACAAAGCCCGTGAATCTGTTAGTGGAATTGGTGCTTTTAAGATTGCACTTTGCCTTTGTAACACTGATACTCTCTTCCCAGCTTGACCCTAAAATGAAATGGGCACTTCTCCCAACGTGTCTTACTTTCTATTTTTTTTAGCCTTAATGAGACCACTGTTTAAATTTTGTTTTAAATTTTTGGTTGTGTACAAAATTTTTAATTTTGATTCGCAATCGCGTTACCATTTGACTTTGATTTAATTTAATTTTTAACATTGTCAACCTATTGTTAACCCATTAATTTAATTTTTAACATTGCCAATGCATGCCGGATTTCTCTTACAGCCTGATTTACCTATAAAATTAAATCACAATTTACAAAAATATACTCGTATATAATCACATCTAATATCAAATGGTGCCATATGTGACGACGACTCGGAAATTTTGTTGTTTAAAGAGCAAAAAATGAAAACAAAAAAAGGTTACCAGACTATAGTGTGATTGAAATGATAAGACAATTCATTTTTATAGACTCTACATACGATGTTACTTTAATAGCAGTAGTTGCTATATACCTTCATATAGGTAGATAGAACCCTCACGAAACAAGCTTCATATTAAAGTATGTAGTTTTAATTTGTAATCACATGCAATGCAAAATACTATAAAATCCCTTATGATTAAATCCAAAAAACCACTGCCATATAGTACCCATAGAGAAACATTTATCAGCGCCACCTATTTAATGGCTTCCCGATAGACTAAGTTCCACCCATTATTTTATACTTGGCTGACGAATAATTACTATATAAGCCCGTTGTCTGCCGCACTTCCAAGTTGGAACGAGTAAAAAAAAAAAACTTCAAATGTGCACATAGCATGAAATGTAATGATAATGGTGTCGGCTTCAATAAAGACAAAAGAAAAAAAATAAAACGAAAGCCTTAGCCAACAAGAGACGTAGTGATACTAAACAGGGAGGGGGGTCTTTCATGTAAAGTTTGAGGCTTCAACGCCATACCATACCACCGACCGACCGGGCCGTCATCGTCATCATGGCCAGACCTCGCAGACCCCAGACAACAACGAACGTACGCGCAGATGGTACCTACCTCGAGGGGCAAAAAATAAAACAACAACAACAACAGCAACAGCAACATGAACGACAAAACATCAACAGCACCATCAACCTCAACCCAAGCAATGAACACCTATAATTAGAGGAACCTTACCTTCACGTTAATTTTATTCGAGGAACTCTAACCTTTGGGGCGGTCAGCACATACATTCATCCGGCTATGAATTATCCCAAAATGGGGCTATTAAGTGGAAAACGGGACGAGAAAGATCTGATGCACGTGGTAGTGTATACATGTTAGTGTATAGGAGTGTGTATTATATGTTGTGCATTAAAGGCTGTTGTTTTTGTTATTGACTAACGTTAACGTTGTCGAACTTTATCGGAACTCGTCGTGGCCATCTCTTCTTTTTATAGTTATGGGTCTTTGCACTGGCCAAGTTTTGGGGCCAACTCGACCATTTGGTTATATGGCAGGTCTTAGTTAGTCGTCACTTCATATTGTAGTTGTTCTTTTTTTCTTGACTGTTTGGGAGTAATGGTAATTTATCCTGTGGCTGACTGTGGTATAGCTGATGCAAATACCTATCCACCTAGCTTGAAAGTACAATTTTCTTTCAATAGGAAAAAAGATGACATTGATAGGACCAGGGCCGCAGCTTGAATCGAGCTAGATAGGGTAGGTATATTTTTAACAATCTATCATAGTATGTAGTTTTCTAAAATAAAAACAACTTTCAAACTCAAAGCTTAGAAGCAAAACTAATATTATATCATATTATTTTTGGTGGGGGCAAAACCCCCATTTATTAGGCTAAATATCGGGTTTTTCAATAAGAGCGCTACAAAAGTTTTTTTTTAAATTAAACAAAAACGATTTCGGATATCAATGAAATTCTTTATTCCTGTGAAAGTACGTTCGATGCCATTATGTATGAAACTCGATTTCTTTTACATGGCCACCACGGGCACGCTTGGAAAAGACCGGACGCTGAACCCAATTTTCGACGGTTTTCAAGCATAAATCGGCCGATACTGCTGCAATTTCACGTTCGATATTCGTACGAAGTTCATCAATCGTCGCTGGCTTGTTGGCATAGACCATAGACTTGACGTAGCCCCACAGGAAATAGTCTAACGGTGTCAAATCGCACGATGGAGGTGGCTAAGCGACTGGACCATTTCGTGAGATAACACGTTCTCCAAACTTGGTTTCCAATAAATTGATTGTGACATTCGCTGTGTGGCTTGTGGCACCATCCTGTTGGAACCACATGTCCTCCAAGTCCATATCATCCAAATGGGGCCAAAAATATTCGGTTATCATTGAACGGTAGCGATCCCCATTCACAGTAACGTGCCGGTCTTGATCATCACGGAAGAAGAACGGCCCAATGACGCCGCCGGCACATAAACCACACCAAACCGTAATTTTTTCGGAATGCAATGATGACTCATGGATTACGTGTGGATTGCTGCCTGACCAATACCGCATATTTTGTTTATTGACGAAACCATTCAACCAGAAATGAGCCTCATCGCTGAAGATGATTTTTCGAGGAAAATCCGAATCATTTTCAAGTTGTTACTCAGCCCAATTCACGAACATACGACGCTTCTGGTGGTCAAGCGGCTTCAGTTCGTGTGTCAATTTAATCTTGTTAGGATGTAGGCCAGGATCTTTTCGCAAAATTCGCCACAAAGACGTCACAGAGATGCTCAACGCTTGAGAACGACGTGTGAGAGACACATTTGGGCTTTCTGCAACTGAAGCCTCAGCGGCACTTCTTTGTCTCACTGGCACGGGAACATTTTGTACTGTGCCTGTGGATTCAAATTTTTCCACCAGACGCTCAATTGTTGATCTGCTAGGACGATTATGACGACCATAAATTGGACGTAGCGCTCTTAACGTTGAGGTCACTGACTCCGAATTTCGGTAGTAAATTTTAAAAATTTCGAGTCGTTGTTGGCTCGTATTTCTTTCCATCATGAAATGGCAAACCTTACTGAAAAGAAATGTCGAAAGAGTGGCAAGAAATATGGCGTCGTTTGCTGTACCTGTCGCTCGCTCTAGCGTCCCTGTTGAAAAACCCTTTACAAGCTAATTCTTAATCTAACTTAAAAACTAAGAACTTAAGCAAAGTAAAGTGTGGAAGAGGAAGATTCAGAAGACGGAGTTTCAGGGAAGAAGTATTAATGTCAAAGTCAAGTCACATTAACTCTTCACAGCATTCGAGAGATAGGTTCGTTTGAACCATAGGAGGTCATGTAAGTGGGGCGACAAAAAAGACAAGATAGAGTTGTAGAGTTAATTGCAGTCAACAGAACCAGAGTGTAATCGATAAATCAATAGATTGTCTGATATTTCTCTTCGTTCTTTCAAAGAATTCAAGTTGATTGGTTGAAAGCGGTCTAGATGGGGATGCAGGCTCAGAAGATTGTTCCAAGCAAGGCCTCAAAGAGCAAAGTGAAGGAAGTGACGCCGGACGCTCTTGATTCTGAAAATGTGACTAACTTGGTATAAGGGGACCAAACTTCAGAAGCGTATTCCAAGGAGTGGACGAACAAATGATATATACCCTCCCAATGTTTGATCACTAAATTTTAAATTCAAAAGTCAAAGGCATTAGATATGAATTTATTACGCATCTTCTTCCACAAGGCCCTCTTCTTTTACCCCCTTTTTGGGAAAACAAATTTTAATCCTTTATTTTCGATTATAATTATTAGTCCAAGTGAAAACAACACACAAAATGCTCAACTTTGAATTCTCAAAATGTTTGTCATGTATAAAGTAGTATATAGTACTTAGTAGTACATACTCAAAAAGATAGAAGGCAGAAAAATATCAAAAAAAAAAAATTATTAAACCAATGAACTTCAAAAAAAAAAAAAACAATTTATAGATTTACAAAAACGAGATGAAGGTAAAAAAAAAAATCCTTATCATTGTCTTTTAATTAAATCTTTAATTAAACTCTCTTCAAACGAGAAAAAAAAAACAAACTTGCAACGAAATTTTTCTTTTGAATACCTAGGCATTCCTACGTGGTAGTTATTTCTGTGGAAATTTCATTGTTTATCCGAATTAACTCTGACGATGGCTTTTGTTCGTGTTTTATCTTTTGAATATAAACCGAACTCATTAGGATGATCTTATCTTAATCAACAAATCATGGGGACAATCAATTTTAATTTTTTCTCTTTTTTTTTTTTTGTTGATTTCCTGTGTTTTTGTTGCTGTCATTTTTTTCTGTTTTTTTTTCTGTGATTAAGACAAAGCACAAAAAAGTCCTCATCATCAATGATAAACATCCCTTTTTTGCCCGTTTTTTATTTTTTTTTTGTGCGCGATGCAGCTTTTCTGATGTCTACTGCCCTCTAGGTATTTCAGTTGAGCGTTTTCTACTTAATGACTTCAAAACAGATACCCACTATACTATGCTATACTTTACCATCATCATCAGTACCCACTCTACCAAAGCCATTAAAAGGTAAAAATTCCATTAAAGTACATGCAAACGGGTTAATTAACACACTTCCACATCTTTGCTCTTGCTACGGGTTTTTTTTTCTTTAGTTAATGGTAGGTAGTACCTGATTTTTAAATGAGTGTGTGTTAGAAATGGATGGGTGTATTGTATAGATGTGTATCGTATTGCTATGAAAACGCAATTATTATGTACGCACAGTACTGTGTAGAAAAAAAAACCGTCAAGACTTTTATGTTTCGACAGGTTAAGATTATAATAGTAAGCTGCTGATGCAAAATACAACAAAAAATACAATTTTCATAAAATCTAAAAAAAATGTAAAAATATCACAACAAAACAAATACAGAAATTAGCCATGCAGTAATGAACAAATAAACAAATATTCACACGAACAGAACTCAAAGTCAGGATTTTAAAAGAATGCAATCTTTTGTGAATGCAATCATTTTTGAATTCAATCTGAAGATTGAATACATTAACGTTACTTTGAGAATGCATAAGAACGCAAAAAAAATGTAATTGAATGCAAAAACAATACAACGATTGCATGTATTCCCAAAAGACTGCATTCAATCAAATCAAATGAATGGTGATTGCAGAATTGAAATCATTGTCTCAAAGTGAAGTCAATGAATGCAATCTTTTGATTAAATTCAATAAATTATTTTCAATGATTGCTTTCACAAAAGATTGCATTCTTTCAACTCTGCTAAAAAGTACCACCAGGTTTAAATATTCTGAAAAATTTATTTTGTGCATTAAAATAGTGTAGAACAGGCTTGTCATTTTACTGCAACTGCAGTAGATTTACTGCATTTTTTTTCTCAAAATGTTTGTTTTAGGTATGATTTTTGTTTCGCTATTTTGGTATTTTTCAAACTAATTTACGTAACCAACAAGATGGAAATACACCTAATCAAAAAAGATGAGCTCCTCTACGACAATCCAAATAATGAAGTTGTAAGGCAAAGTGGGTATGGCCAGTTTGCTTCAATTCTTAATTCAATTATTACTAGACATTGCTGGCGAAAAATAAAAAAAATATTTATTTATTCAAATTTCTCTTAAAACTAGTTTGAGTGATGTTTAGTTGCTGATATCTTTGGTACAATGAGGTTCTTAGGCCTAGGCTTACATTTTTGGTAGTGCAATGGAAAAATTCTCAATTATCAGCAAAGCAGTCCAACGAAGTTTTTTCACACCTCGTGTAGTCTGTAGATCAACTGGAGTTGCTTCCAGTATTGCAGTAATTTCGCAAAACTTTCTATCTTTTTATTTTACGTGGGTCTCAAAATTCTATCCGTCCGTTTGTCTGTCTGTTTGGCTACAGGCTTTTAATGATTGGATTGATTTTTTTAAAACTTGGCACATATTGGTTTTTGGTGATACTCCCCACAGATTTTTCATTTTTTTAGAACCAAAAATAAAAGTACTTGCCATACATTTTTTTAGCAATTAAACAAATTCATATTTTTACCAAAATTCCCCCAACAACTTTTTTCAAGGAAATCAATAAATTTCTATTAATAAAGGCTACAATCGAATAGGAAATCGCATTTGAAAAAAAAACTTCAGGTATTAATGGTATATTCCAAAAAACCATTTTTATATTTTCGGTTTTTTTCCAAAACAGTATTTTCCAATAATTTTTTCCACACAAAAAACTTTTAAGGTTCTAATAACCTACATACAAAAAGTTTTTTTATTACCAAAATTAAAAAGATATATTTTTGGATTTATATAAAAAATTCCATTTTTAAAATCAGACCGAGTCTATTATTTTGAAACTCGGTATTTAAGAGTTTTTTTTAACACTTTCTAGAATATTTCAAGAAAACATATTTTTATAAAAAATAATTCAAAGAACTGTAAAGAAAAATATTATTTTCAAAAATGGCTCCTACTAATTTTTAAAATCGTATCTGTAGGCAAAAATTAATGTGATTTACTACAAAAAATTATTAAAACTTACATACTACTTAGCAACTATCAACTACCTTTCATTGGCTGAAGGGATTAAGATTATTTTTTACTTCGATAAAGGTATTATAGGGTAAGTTTTGGATTCGTGCAAGAAAAAAATTTCGAAATAACATTCAAACATGACAATACGATGATAGAGAACACCAAAAAAGTGGGTGGCAAAGTTCTTTCTGTCTTTCCGTATATCGACCTACAGCCTAAATAAAACACTAAGGCAATTTTCTTCAAATTTTTTATTGAATTTTTTTTGTAAATCTCTAGAGGGGAAATTAAATTTTTTTTAGCACCAAAAACAACGGTACTTGCCCTGCAACCGTAAATGAAAAGCTTATTTATCCCAAAAACAGCAGTAACGATTTTGATAAAAAAAAATTAGGGTGTACTTTTTGATAAGAAGAAATTTTACCAAAAACCATTTTTAACGGTACCTGAAATTCAACGTTTTTTTAATTTTTGATTTTCTCGTTAACGGTTCAAATGATTACAATCAAAATTTGTATGCAAAAACTCTCTTAAAATGTTAAAAATGTTGCATATAAAAATTTTTTGAAAAAAAATTATTTTGGATTATTAAAAAAATACAATTTTTTTTTTTTGAAAATTCAATATTTCAAAAACGAGTTGAGGATTTTTTTTTTTAACTAGGTTTAAAAATGTATCTTAGTGCATACTCAAAATTGGCATACCAATTTTTTTTTTAAATGTTATTAAAATTTTATATAAGAAAAATTAATTTTTAAGAAAACCGCTCCAACTATTAAAATTTTTTTTTTAATCAAATGGCATACTAGTCTTTGAGCTCTAAGTATTTTAACTAGTTGTTTATTATTAATTAATAAATAATAAATTTTTAATTAATATTAATTAATAAATTAATTAATATTAATTAAAAGAACGATTTAAATGCTTTTTTTATATTTTTTAATTTTTTTTTATAATTACTTTCATATTTTAAAAGTTCTTAATTCCAAGCAACTTCAACTTAAGAGCAAGTACGTGCGATCCAGTCGCGTATTTTATTTAGGTACAAGTTGCAAAGAAAACGAAATTATAATGCATAGTTATTAAAATTTTCCAATTTTTTTGTTTTGAAATCTAAATTCTCCAAGGCATGTTTACAATTTTTCTTAATTTTTTTTATATTGTGGTATGAATAGAGGTTGTCTTACAATTAATCACAAAACAATATTTTTTTTTAATTTTTGAGTTATTTTGCTAACTTTATAACAGGGTGTCCTATTGCTAAAAACCATTGGTTTCTGAGGTCGTTTTAAGACGATAAATTTATAAATTAATTTTCTCTTCTTCAATTTGTTGTTGGTTTACAACGATATTTTTTTTGGGGGGGGCTGTTTCTATACTGGTTCTATCTTTATCAAGTTTCAACGGTTTCTAAACTTGTTCTCTGCATTAAACAAGAATATTAAACCACTCAAATAAGATCTACACTTTTTCTTGGGTGGATAAAGATTTTTTTTCCAATTTTGCATACCAATCAATATTTTTGTTTATATTCTTGATTTGCTTTTTAGGCGAAACAAATTTTTTTTGGATCAACTAATGGAAATACTGAATTTTGAGTTTCTGACAATTTTTTGGGAGTATAAGAGCTGCCAATGATTTCTTTTCAGTGTAATTTTTTGAAAGAACCACTTTTCGAATATTGCTTCGCTAACTTGAAACTCATGAACAGTGGCGTAGTTACCAGAGTGGTGCCCCATGACCCCAAAGGTAAGGGGCCCTTCTAAAGTTTCAATTTGAAAAAGTAAATGTTGTTTCAATTGTTTTTGCTAAAGATCATTGCAACACTCGAAATTTGAACCAGAGACTGACCTAGCGAAAAATATTTGCGGGGCCAATATTATCGAAATAAAAAAGGTTATTGGTTTGGTTTTTGCCTAGTGATGAATTTCGTGTTTTAATGGAATAAATGAAATAAACTTATTTATTTTTCTTTTGAAAAAAAACTGTCTGATCTACAGTTGTTAACATTATTAGAAGTATGGGTGCTTGCGCTCAGCAATGAAAAAAATTTTTTAAGCTATTTAGAAAATATTTTGCAGTAAACTTTTTAAGTTACTTCAGCAAAAAAAATGTATACAAGAAAACAGTTTTGCAGGTATTTTTTTAAAGAAAACTGTTGACGACTTTTTGAAAAAAAAATTCCATTCAATATTGGGTACCTACTAAAATTTTCAAAAGGCATTTTGTTTATAAATAAAAAAACGAAACCAAAATTATGTATACTGCTTAAGGGCCCCTTTTTGGTTTCTAGCCCGGGGCCCTAGCACATCTGGCTACGCTACAGCTCATGAACCTTGTAAAATAGATGCCCTGATGGTATCATACATTGAATGAAGTAAAGATAATTCTTGAACTACAATCATTCAGTTTTATAACGTATTTATTTAAAATTGGAATATTTCTAATCGATGAATTACTTTTTAACATCACTGTTTTTACATATAAACATTTTATTCTCAACCGTTTTAAAAGCCTCAGACGTTAATTTGCTGCTGTTTTTGTTCTATATTCATTGCGTTGCAGGTTATATCGTCCTTCGTATTGCTATTAATGTATTTGGGAAGGTGTAGTAGATACATATATCTATGTGTATGTGTGTTTTTGTCGGTGGCAATATCTAACATTTCAAAATAAATTAGCCTCCACGTCGTCGTCCAGCTCCAGATAAGAATCAAAATGGCAAATAGTTGGAATAATTGCCGTTTTGGTGTGTGGTTTGTGTATCAACTTTAAATGTACAAACTACCTATAACTATAACAATCCAACCTACTTCTTAAATGTCTTTGGTAATGCCCTTCATTTAGTAAAGTGTAATATTCTAACGTTTGGCGAATGAAATAAGAACTTATACCTAACCTCTACCTATACCTACCTACCTTACCTAAATAACGAGTTGTTTATTTTTTTTATTTTTTGTCCTAGCAGCACTTGGGGCAATACTCGCACGTTGCAATTTTTTTTTGAAAAAAAAACTTAAACCCAGTCGCAGTACATTCTTTCATAAAACTAAATAAAAACGAAAAAAAAAACTTAAGAGACCAACAAAATTATATCAGCAGAAGGTGGAACCGCAGAGAAAATAAAACCAGAAAAATGCCAAAACAAAAAAAAAAACACAAAAGAAATAAAAATCAACAACCAACTTGAAAAAAGTGAATAAACTTGACATTTCGGGTTGAGGTATAAATCAAGTAGTGTCTACCTCGAATTCCTTAACGTACACTTCCTTTATGGTTGTGATTTCATTTTCACTCGTATATACTTACCTATAAACTGGTTGTGATTTTTTTAATAAAAAAAATTAAGCTGAGAATAGGCTTCTTTTAATTACAACTTTTTCTTATCAATATTAGGTATTTAACTGCTATTTAAACTTGAAATTCATATTTAAAGAAAACAGATGCAAAAAGCATGGGTGTAAATTTGAAGAGAACTGAATTTTGATACTACAACTACGAGTATTAAGAGGTAACTGAGATCTCACAATAATATTTTTTTAAATTCGATCAATTTTGTTAATAAGTTCTTCTACTGTAGCCTATTGAATAGACCGTTCAAAAAGGAACAATAAAGTAGAGTCTTGAGGCCTCAATATGATGTGTTAAAAAAGTAAACTGTCAAAGTTACAGCCATTCAAACTTTATCATTTCTAATAATTTTTAGCAGTTTCTGCCCGAAAGTCTATTTTTGGGTGCCACATCACAAATTTAATGTTCTTTGCCATGGTACCAAGTTTTATAAAAATCAGAGCAGCGGTTTAGTCCAGTAGCATTTAAAAAGAGCCGGAAAACAAAATTGCGAAATTACCTACACTTTTAAATATTCTTTATAATCTAAATATCATATTTTATCAAAATCTTGAGTTCAAATATTTTAACGCATGTGAAATTTTTCATATTCTACTGAAAAAGGGAAACTCGGGCCATAAATGCCAAAAATTATAAAAAATTAAGTGAAGTTTGAATGAGTGTATCTTTGCAAATTTTCAATAAAAAAAAATGTTCTTACAATGTTTCTATAAAGCCATTAGTCTCTATTCTATTTTATCAATGGATGTCTTGACCCAATCTTTGCTTAAGAAATGTATATGTAATTTAAAAAAATAAAAATTTAAGACCTTTGATTTTCAATTTTGTATGTTGCTTTTTGACAACTTGTCCCTCTTAAGTTTTCTTATACAATTTTTCAAAACATCCATTTCGACAGAAAATTTAATTTTGAATAAAAAATTTTCGATATGATATTGCAAATGGACCAGCGCGACCATTCTCTCAGAAACGAATAGGTTAATGTAGTAGAATTTTTGGTTTAAGGCATGCTTATGGGCCAGACATACATATTCAAAAATAAAAACCCCAGCACGTTATTATTCCTTTATACCCCTGATTTTCCAGTCTATTCAATAGACGAACAGTTGCCTTTTAATGTTGCTTTTTCTGACTAATCTAGGATTCTCCAAAGTCTGAATTAAAGAGAGTAAACGTTGACTTTTCGATTCAATATATAAAGCATTCAAATTACTAAACTATTGGTTAATATTAACAATAAACGTACGAAATGGATCACTTAAAATCATCGATTGACCATCGTTGTTAACAGTAGACTTCGAATTCTTTGAAACTTTTTCTGCAAATTTATGGTTTGCCATTAGAAGCAGAACTCCTGAATTTGCTTTTTTGTGTAAATAAAATATTTTTCGTGAACTAAAAATTCTATTTGTGGTTGTTTTTGGTGTAGTGGTATCATACATACGGGTATCTGCATTAGGGCTTGACCTTAAACAAGCAAAGCTTTTGGCCTTAAGTAGATTAATTGATCAAAATTGAATTTTTGGACAATTTGAAGCTTAATTTACTATCGTTATATGCCAGAAATATTGATTCTTGTGATCGCTGGCAGTTTTATTAAGATGAAGGTCCTAAGCACATGGTCTATCAGGAACGATCCTGGCTATATTGTTTAACAGTCCAAACTTCATGGAAACTCCACCTTATAGTATTAACATAATTTTCAAAGAGAACATGTTAGAAAATCTCAACTGGAATATTATGACCGTTATTTCAAATAAAACCGATTAGAAAGTAGTTCATCCAAGGGTTGAATGAAATTGAACCAAAATGTTGTGCAAAGTTAGATCGAAAACTTTCTTTAAGGTTGAAAATAGGTTTAAAAAAACCGAAGACTACAAACAAAGTATTGAAATTTCCCCAAAACCTCAAACAAATATCAGCAATTTTGACAACTGTCCCAGTTTCTAATTTTCGTTCTAATTTTTAATTTTTTTAATGTTTTGGGTCAAACTTTTCTAAATAACTGAGTTTCTACAATATTGTATTTTGTTTCTAACTGTGTAATATGAGGTTATTTGAAAATAACTATGCTTTTTTTCTACTGCGTGCTATTGCTGCAGTATTTTCCTTAAAATTCTACTTTCATTGGTTTTCTAGCTGGGTTTGCAGCCACCATATGCACTAACTCGAGGAGATTTCTATCTGTACTAATTGAAGGAAAATTCAAAGCCCGATATCAACGAGGGTATGGCACACTTCTTCCAACGATACGCTGGAAACTTTCAGGTTAACTGGTTGAATCGACATTTTGAACACCAGTCATTCCTCCAGTAGTACCTCGTGACATAATTGTTAGTGTGTTGAACTATTATGACAAAGGCCTGGGTTCGATTCCCAGCTGCTTCCACTTAAATTCAGAAATGTTTTTCCTTGGTACTGCCGCTCGTAAGGAACTGAAAAATCGTTTTCTAGAGAAATCATGGAGACCGTAATGAATACAGATGCCAACACAAACCTATTCAACAATGAAACTAAAAAAGTCATTCAAGCAATGGAAATCACAAAAAAAAAACGCCCTGAATGAGCATCGTAACAAAGTTCCCCAAGTTGTGGTGCTATTCCTGACAATCATAATCAACAACTGAGTTTTAGAGAAAAATAAGATTTTTCCTTATTTGTCATATAGTTCCTTATAACGGCACCGTCATTTCTAGGGCTAGCGATACCACACCAAATGATACTTTTGTAAGTATCATCTCAATATAGCCAAAATCAAAAAATGTCAGTATCGTCTCGGTTTTGGTATCGGTTTCGTATAACTCAGTTCCGTTTGGCCTAGTATAACAAAGTCTAGTCTCGGTATCGTTTCGGATGCTTTGGAGATGGTATCGCCTCTGTATTGTTTCGGCTTCCGATACCAAATTCGAGACTTTTCTGGTAACATGGCCAGTCTTTGTCATTTCAATTAGGTCCTTTCTGAAGGAAATTCAGTCAGTCTTATTGGGAAGCCTCCTTGTCAACTACAATTTCGTAACCCCCGGAAAACTGACCGGCTTACACATAGGATAACACTTAAAGAGCTTTTAAACCCAGATCTATTAAATCCTCTTTCAAATACTAATGAACTTTACTGCAAGGTCAATAATCTAACATCAGCCCTTTACAAATCTATTATTCTATACTTCCTGTCCACTTACTTAAATAAAGAAACTACTGGAACTCAGGTGGAACTCAGGGCTTGAACCGCTCAGGAAAGATTGTCGAAAATGTTTCAATCGAGCTAAAAGCACTTGTAAAGTGTTAGACTGGGAATCATATAAGGTAACTCTAAAAAACTTTCAAGTCACCATTCCTTCTAGAACCCTCTGGGAAGATATGACTTTCTTAGATGATGAATCGGTTCATATCTACACAGACGGATCGAAGTCTGATGAAAGGGTGGGTGGCAGTGTGTACTCAGAAAGACTAAATGAAGTCTCTCATTCCGTCTTCCTAAACATTGTAGTGTTTTCCAGGCAGAACTTATGGAACTTATCTTGGCTGAAAGAAAACGTGATATCAACCACAGACATCCACTTCTTCTCGGATAGTCAAGCAGCTATCAATTCTGTGGAATCTATTTGTGTCTACTTATTCTATAACAGCCATAAATTTCCTTTCATCTCTGTTGGAAATGACGCAGATGTTTAACATTCACCTGTCTTGGGTGCTGGGGCATAGGAATATGCCAGGTAATTGTAAGGCCGATGAACTCGCTAAAAGTGGAACAACTCTACCTCTTCCACCAAGCAAGGAAGATATAGGTATACCCATCGCTACTTGTAAGCTTTTACTGAAGCAAGATGCATTAGAGGGAACAAACCTTAGGTGGAACAATATCACCACTTGTTTGGCAACAAAACAAATCTGGCCTGTAATGGATTTAAAGCGGTCTAAAAGTTTCATATCTCTAAGTAGATTGCTCACTAGCTCCATAGCTTATGTTATAACTGGACACTAGGCAAGCACGCAACGCATCTAACGATTTTTTTTTTTCTAACGATTTTTGCAGAAGCTGTATGGGTGAGGCAGAGATTGAATCGATCCCTCACCTTCTATGCACGTGCCATGCTCTATCTCATTGACGAAGACTTCACTATGGTGATTTTTACTTCAATGATCCTAGTGATCTAATAGACTTAGACATAGGCAGGCCACTGTGCTTCATAAGGAGCTACAAATGGTTCACCGAGTAATGAATAGGGTTTTCCTAGCTTCATATGGTGTCACATTGGGCCAACTCATGCTATAAGTATGTCAGTATTCATGACTGACAGCCATTTCCAGTTAACCTAATCTAACCTCGAGGAAAAACCGTATTTTCTCATATATTAAGATAAATGTTTTTCACAAGTCCATAGTTAAATATAAATTTTTAGAACTTGAATCCAATCCCAAAATTACTGTATTAGAAAATCGATTGAGCAGTCTTACCTATACCTATTTATATAGCCAAGAAGGCAGACTGACAGACAGAATTGCTAAGTCCGCACCTTTTCGTCTTCCTTATCATGTAATGTGAAGTTTAATAAATTTTTTCAATTTTTTCAATTTTATTTAAAAATACATACAATAACACCTTAAAATTGCAAGCAAAAATAAGAGATACAAACAATTATATCAAAGACTAAAAGACTATAGGTATGCTCCTCAAAATCCATAACAAATTTATCCTTCCAGTGAGTGCTCTCACCTCTTCCATCGCCCTTTCATATAACAAAAATATGTTTTTTCATTAAGTCAGAAAATGAGACCGAGACTCAGAGTTACGAAAGCCCAGGTCTCATGACAAGCCCCTAAAAATAGGGTAAAGTTACTGGCAGACTTATATTTTTGTTGTCATATGCCTTAAACAGTATATAAATAGCTCACGGAAATGTATTCCTGTTATCGTATTTATTCAACATTTATACATATTTTTCATTTCCCTCTTCATAAGGTTATGAAATTTGCAAAAATCCAAGTCTGTTTCTTAAAACATTTAAACAATACATTAATGCCTTACGTCACTTGCTTATACCTATTATGTTATGATGCATAATCACAAGTAAAAAATCCTGACGTAAGGCAATATTATAAAATACCTAGTTGCCAATATGAAAAAATATCTTTTTTGTCTTACATACAAAGAAGGCTATGGGGCGTATACGTAACAATAATGTTTCAAGCATTTTTATTTATGTATTGTATGAAGGTTTGTGACTCTTTAGCCCAAATCGTTCTGAGTGATAGAATTTGCTATCAATGCAAAATATCTGTCTATATTTTTTCTATTTTTTTTTTTAACAAATTTTCTCATATAAATTTTATAATCCTTAAGCCACAATATGACTGTGAACTTAGTAGTTCATACATACATAAGTATAGGCACAAAAATTCACTCAAAACTGCATCTATAGAATAAATCAACTTGTCTATTTCACACGACTATAATCATAGTGTCAATTCCTACAACTACATTTATAACAGTGGTGGCACTAAAGTCTTTCATAAAAGCCTCATTGCCAATATCCGTTGTTCTACTTTCACTCAGGCAGTCATCCAGTCATAGTCAGCTATATTCATAGCCAGTCTGCAATGCACCTTAACTTTACTCAACATTTACATCCAATCTTTACAAATGTATAGTATTGTAAAAAATAATTTTGCATGACAATATATTCCTCACTGATGGAGTATAATATTGTTCCTACATGCACGGATGCATAAGCGCAGCGTTTGAAAATGCATTCTTTACTTAAATCAAAGCTAACTCGCTCGTGACTCGTGTCCACTTTTCTGCGCACACTTTCTCCAGCTCGCAAATCACAGCAAAAATGTTAAAACAAAATATGTATAAAAGCTGATATTAGCTTCTTCGTGCTCCTTTCGTATTGTCGGTTAGTGGAGTGCGTCATTTTTTGTTTTAACTTAACAGTGGGGTAGAATACCTAGAAAACAGGAAACAAATATGTGCATTGCTTTTAATTACAAAGCAACTGGTCTTTCAGAGTGGTAATAGTTTCGTCTTATATAATTATTAAGGGTATTATTACAAAGACGTTAAGTTCTGGTAAACGAAGTAAAGTTATAAATTTGGTGAATCAATTCAATTCTCCATTATCGTGTGTCAGATTTAGGAAGTTTAAAACTTTATCACGTTTTCCATGGCCTTTCGCCATTGGATGAATTTGAATATCCTTTAATATTTTTTTTTATTTTTCTTACATACATTTGGGGTCTAGGAAACGACTTTAACAATTTTGAGAACAAAATATAAAAATTAGTTTTTGTAAAAAACTCCACTCCCTAGTTTTATTTATTTCTAGGTTTCTCGAAAAATGTTTTAAATCCTCTATTTATCGGTTAGAAAAAAATTATTTGGATGACATTTTCACAGTTAGTTTGTATGAGCAAAAAGAAAGTCAAAAATATCCGTTTACTGCCACGCCCACTTTTAGTATTGACCTGTTACTCCGAAGCAATAACAGTTTGGATGCAATTTTCAGTATTTGTTTGTAAATATTTGAAATGTGGTTTTATCAAAATTCACTTTGGCCACACCAAATTTTCTTATTACCTGATTTTTAAGAAATATTTATAAAGATTAAGAAAACTTTTTCAGAGTTCCTTTCCATGAGTGGAATAACTTAAAAAGTGCTTTAAGCTCAGACCACCCAGTGCTGCGCACATTTTTATTACCATCAGTTTTTTTTCAGAAATCGCAAATAAGATTAAGAATTTGTTTGAATTATTCAAGAAAGGAATTTTGCAAAATTGTTTCATTACAATCCGTGCAGTTCCACGTCAACTCATCTTATTACTTGAGTTCTCAAAGAATAAGGGCCCTATTGCGAAAGTCTATTCAAAGTAGACTCTAAGTAGAATAGACTTAAAGTCCACTATCGGTATTGCGAAATTCCAGATCAACTTTTATCTACTCGATTTTTTTCGAATAGACTCTCCACATAAGGCCCATACTCTGACGATTAAGATAACACTGTCAAAATTTATTTTTATGAGTTGCTTGAGTAAAAACAGCCTACTAACACGCAAACGTTTATTATTTTGAGGTTTCTCGGTAACAGCTCTAACGATTTGGATAAAACTTTAAGAGTTTGTTTTTATGAGGAAGAAAATAAATTGAAAAGTAGATTTATCAAAATCCGCCTACTGCCACACCTATTTCTCTTTAAATAGGGTTTTTGATATAATTTAGAGTGGTAATTTTAAAACATTAAAACTTAAGTTATCTTAATAAATTTGACCCGCACGTACGAGGTCTTATGGTGAAATTAAAAAAAAAATATTATACAAAAATGGAATGGAAATTATAGGAGAAAAAATATTCAAAAATAAATTGCTAAAAGCACTCCTTTTAATTTTTAATAATGGGAAAACAATTTTGAAAATCAAAATGCTGTGCGGTTTTTTGAAAAAATATTATAGAATAAAATTTTCGAATTATTTTTAATTCAAAATCTAATTTTAATTTTTAAAATACATATGAAGAAAAAAATAGATCTCCAAAAAAAATTATCAAGCTGATTTTCAAATATCGAATTTTCAAAAAAATATTTCTATTTTTTTTAATTCAAATACAATTTTCAAAAAAAAATTTGATTTTTTTTGGTAATTCACAAAATATTTTGTTTGAAAATTTTGATTTGTAATATTATTTGTAGATACTTTTAAGAAATCTTTGGATAAGAAAAAATATTGAATAATAATGAAAATCTAAAAGTTAAAAGTAGCATTCCAGGGTAAAATTTTTGTTTTGAAATTTTGTATCAAAATCGTTAAGGTCATTTTCGAGAAAAAATGGTTTTTTAACATTCGCATGGAAAGTAACGTTATTTTTGAATAATAGTAAAATATTTTTGTAAAATATTCTAAACAGTCTTTAAAAACCTTCAAGTACTGAGTTTAAAAAAATCAACTAGGTCGTTTCCGAACTTTTGAGCTTTGAACAACAATTTTAAAATCTTTTAGTACTTTTCTAAAAAAATTAATAAGCAATTAGCTATTTTTAATTTTAATTATTATTTAAACTTTTTAAAAGATTGTGCAGAAGAAATGCTTCAGGTCAGTCATACTTTGTTTTATAAAAAATAGAATAAAATGGTTCTTTAAGAGGTACCATTAATAACCACTTTTTGAAAAATGGTTTCCCATCCAAAGAAAGCCCTCACTAAAAGTATTTTTTTGAATTCTTGTGTGTAGGGATATACTACCAACTTTTTCTTTACTATTTTCGTAATAACGGAATAAGCCAATTTTCAATAAATAAATCATTAAAACATCATTTATCGTTTATTTTTACATTTTTGAATTTTTCATTTGAAATAAAATTTGTATTCCATAAAAAAAAATCTGTCTCCCACTGTTCGTCATTTGTGGTTTTTAGTTCTATTTTTTTTTTCTTACCAAAGAAATTTACATACACTTATATCCGTCAGAGCATATTGTGAGAAAAAAAAAAAACTAATTTGCGTTGGTGTGTGGAGAAAATGTAAATTAGCTGCAATTCCACGGTCTCACTTGACTGACCAACAACTTAAAAATGAAATTAGATTAATCACTCAAGATTTAAGTTCGTGATAAAACTTGGCAAAGAGGTGGGAAAAATGGCACTGACCTTGTTTATTGGAATTTTGGCAAAAAAAAAAAAAAAATCAAAAAATTTAATAGTTTTCTCACAGCTATTTTAGTATTCGCGGTTCACATCAAAATGAACCCTAAATATATGTATTTAATTTATATTAGCATTTGGTTTTAGGGGTCATTATTTGAAATGATAAAACAAATCATTTTTATTGCTATCGTTTAAGTGATTTTCTTTAAACTCAGAAAACAACTAGGAACTTAAGAATGAAACAAATCAAAAGTTTTAAGGATAGAAGAATATGTAGAAAATTAAAAAAAGGTCTTCTGTTTCAGTGGAATGTCTGAATCTGAATACAATTCAAGTTGAGCTTATTTGAACTTTTAACTGAAGATTTAAGAATCTGATTTTTTTTGTCATTATTTTGCACTTTTAGATAAAAAAAAAAATTGTGTTGAAATAGGCCAGTTCAAATACGGAAATGCATACTAAAAAACACCTTTATTGGAACTAGGAGTGTAAATTTGGAAATCTGGTTTTTATGAGAACCTTTTAAGTTACCTTTCATTCCATTTCCAAGGAAACCTACGAAATTTGTTTGAGAATAATAAAGGAATAAATCTAGTCTATATAATATGAATTTGCCTTACTACTAAGGTGCGTTCATAAGAGAGCATGAAGGGTCACTTCCCTCCCCCCCCCTAGTTAAAATATATTTCATGTTCATACAGTTTGTCTTCTTTCAAATGGATTTTTAAGATATATTTCTGTACCAAAACTTTTTTTTGGGTTAGTGGTTAGTCAAAGTTCCCCCTCCCACTTGATTGAAATCCTGCGTACACCCTTATTGATTGATGACCTGGGGTCTATTTCACAAAACTTCCAGACTAATAATTATTTGTGAATTATAGTTCAAGAGACGACCTTAAGATCTCTTATCTCATAATGGCTGCTGAAAAACAGGATACCAGCCGAGGGCTTTCTTCCAAATATTTTCCAGACCACTGGTCGGATAAGATACCTTGGTTGCTAAGGTTGGAAAATGCAGTTTTTGGGCTGCATTTTCGACTAGGTATACCTTTCACAAAAGGAACCTCTATCAATTGGATATCAAATGAATGCAAAGACTGTCCTCTATACTTTACTGATAGTCCAAAGAGACTTTTGAAGGTTCCTGCTTCGAGTCCAATCGCTTCTGAGACTATAATTTACAAATAATTATAAGTCTTGTAGTTTTATGAAATAGGCCCCAGATCTTAAATCTTTGTGGGCTAACTGTAAATCAAATTTTCACTGTAATTATTAAGGTAAGTACCTACATTCAAGACAAGAATTCATTAGAGTTCTCAGAATGTCTTCTAAAAGAAAAAAATTGCAAATTCTTTTAAAAAATCTGGAAGAAAAAATAAACATTTTTTAATATAATCAAGTTTTTCCTTAGTACCAACGAATTCTTGTCATAAATTCTCCATTACCAAAAAATGCCTAATTTTCTGTGAATGAAAGGTTCTGACAATATTATTTGGAATGCAACGTGAGTATGCTTAAAGTCATATCCGTCAAGGTAATACTATGTGTTAAATAGGTATGCAAAAAGTCACGTAAGTCGTTCAAAATTCGGTTAACAACAAAGTTCATTAGATAGATATGTTGATATGAAACTGGGTTACGCAAAATAAATTTTACATAAATTAGATGGTCGATGGTACAATGAGAAATTTCGTTAACCAACAAAAAAGCGTAGCAAAAATTTCGTAATTCAAAGTTCAAAGTAGCTACCATATTTGGTTGTTAATGTTGTTGAGATTTCAATTCTTTACTGGGGATCAACTTTCAAGTAAAAAGAACACTATTGGCTAGGAAACATTAGTTTCTTTCATTATTTTTTTTATTCATTATTTTATGACAAAGTTATTTTTTTGTTTTGATCCGAAATATAAAATGTGATTTAAAGTCGAGGTTTTGCGACAGAAAGCTAACGATATGCATATTTCCAAAAAATACAAATTCTTATTATTTTTGAAAAATTAAACTTGCTTGGAAAATTTTTGGTCATGTTAGGGTGCTTAGAAAAAATCATATTTTCTAGATGAATTTAGCATATCTGATCACAAAAATCGAAATGATTTTTTCCAAAGACGTGTTTTTGAAATATGAGCAAAAATTATTGTTTTTTAAGCTAGTTTTTAAGAAACTGAACTTAATCTTGCTAACAATGAGGCACTGTAGTTAATCTCCTTTGTAACAGTGTTGTGGGTCAGAAACTTTATATTAATGTTAAAAAATTATTTTTGGAAGTATCGCCCAACTAACAGTTAAACTTGTTTTAGGTTATATACAAGCTATTTTCAGACTGCTATAGAAATAATAAAAGGCCTTATGCAAGTCATTTTGGTGCTTTTGCGCAAGCTAATTAACTGCCATAAGACTTTTGTTGAGGGATGTTATAGCTGCAAATAGCTTTTCAGGAACTGCTATTAGCTTGGCTGAACAAGCTATAGCTTGCCTTGGATGTTTATATAAGGAGTTTCGAAAGCCATTTTGACAGCTATTGCCAATAGCTTGCCTTGGAAGTTTATATAAGGCCTTACCCAAGCCATTAAATGACAGCTATTGCCAATAGCTTGCCTTGGATGTTTATATTAGGCCTTACTCAAATTTATTTTGCATGAGCAATCTATCGAGAGAAAAAATTTTTTTAGCAAAGCTGATTCTGAAATAAAAAAAGTTCATTTTTTGATCGGTTTTTTATTTTAGTTTTTGATGTTGTATTTTTTATTGCATTTTATTTTATTGTATTTTTTTGTGCGCATCTAATATCTGTTCTTTAATCTTCTTTGTACCCCTTGAATGTTCTCTGGCTGTTTTAGGAATTGCTTTTCTGTTTTTTTCTCACTTGTCTTCAGTAGGTTCCTGATCTTTTACATTTTTGCCATGAGTAAAGCATTTTTAAGTTAAGCTAAGAAGTTCAATGTAACTGTAAGCACTTCTTTTCTGTTTTACCATGCTCAATGGGCACTTACCGATCTGATTTATTTTAATCTGATTTTTTATAAGCACAATATTTTATAAGACACACTTGTTGATCTTCATTGATTATTTTAATTTGTATAAGGCCTTTACAAACAAGCCTTATACAAGTTGTTTGCAATGACTTGTCGTAGAGAGCCTTATAGTAGCTATTTTTTTAAACATTTTCAGTACACAGTACAACTTTGGAACTCCTTATAACTACAAGCCATTTATAACTTATATCTACAATCCTTGTGTAGAGCTTGTGTAACTCATATATTAAGGCCTTATAGCAGCTATTTGTTTAAATTTCAGGTGGAAAATTCTTGGCTTACTCAAGATTGCTTTATACAAGCTATATACAAGCTATTACTTGCCAAATTCGAAAAATTTGACCGTATACAAGCTTAATTGTTAGCTGGGCGGGCACCTTAATATACACTGCTCGATCACTTGTTCGAGGCTACTTTTTTCGCAATCCTTTTTCTCGATAAATACCTGTGAGGAATTATTTTCCCGGGAATTTTTGATACCTGTGAATAGGTTTACATACTGTCTATAGCGTTAATGGCAAAAAAAAAAATGGCTAGCTTGGCAAAATAATCAAATGTTAATGGTATTTGTTATCAAATATTTATTTTTCTAAGTTTTCTGTCAGTAAATAATGAGTACGTCCACTATTTTTTGTAATTACGGCTTTCAGATGGTTTTGAAGTGAGTCATAAGGTTGTTTTTTAATCAAGCGAAATCTTGCCCCAGGCCTTTCTGATAGCTTTGATTAAGTTGTCTTTGTCTTCAAGTTATTTACCAGTCTCATTAAATTTTTGATAAATCTAGACAGAAAAATTTTTGATGGATCTTTTTTGATGATCTCGGTTAATAGGATGTCCATGGAAAAATTTCCAAATTTTTCAACTCACAGGTTTTATTTAGTAAAAACGGTTGTGAAAATAGTGGCCTCAAACAAGTCTCACGGGTAGGTTACGTTATATGTTTTTATGTAATGAAATTTTAATTGTCTTTCCTCAAATCTTACTTCATAGCTTTTACCAATCTTAAGATTGATTTGCTTTTATTTTAGCTAGAAAAATTATCTTTTATCTCATTTCTGGAAAGCATTTAAAAAAAATAATTGCGACTTATGCAGAGCAACTTTCATTCCGACTAGCACAAGCAGTACGTACTCAGAAGAGGCCAGATTAATACGTTCAAAACTACACAGTAAATAGCTTAAATAGATAGCCGTTAGCGAGATCTATGCTGGTATATGAAAAAATAGCAAACAATATTTTTGGGAATATCTCAAAAACACTTGTTCCAGCTTTTAGTTTTAGTTTTTAGTAGTTTTCAGTGTTCCAGTGACTCAAAATTAGTCTTAAAAATGATGTTTTTGTCTTAGGACCATAATGACCCAAAATTTTGCTAACAAGTGTTATCCATGACTTTTGGGATAGTTTGTTGATTAAAAATTTTAAATCCTCTTCAAATAGTTATTAATTTTAATGAGTGTAAAGAGTTTGTTCAAATCCTTGGGGAAGTATAGTTAAATTGAAAAAAATAATATTTTGTAAAAGGGCATATTATACGGACACTTGCTCTAAGGAAGGTATCAAGATTGAAGAAATCAAATATACCTACCTTACCTTTAGTTAGGTACATGAAATCATTTTGAACAGTATTCCCATCCCTCTATATTGAAGGGAAGAAGGTCCATCTCCATCTCCAGCTCCCACTCCTGATCTTTATACCTACCTACCTACTGATATCCTGAAACTAAGGTAATGGACTTGGTGTAAGGAAGACATACGCTCATGCATCTGAAAATAATTCTAGCCCTATCATTTACCTTAACACACACACATCGGTGATATATGTACCTATATATCTATACCTACCTACACACAAAATCGTTTCCCTAATCCATTTGTGTAATTATTTCAAATTCTTCCTATCTCCGGTTTCATTTCATAGTCATTGAATTTGAAGCCAATTAAAAGTTAAGTCCTCTCTTCTCTGATGGGTATAGGAGGTATACCTTCTGTGTGTAAGCCCTCGACGTTGCTCTAGCTCTTCCATCCGATGAGATGGTTCCTCTCTCAATCTCACTTGCAGATCGTACATATACCGTTCGTCGTCATCGTCCTATTCGTCCTTAGAAACGAATCGGCCACAAAAACAACCCTTAGTCATACTCATCCGACGCCAGCTCCATAATCATCACCAACATCCCCCCCCCCCGCTATAAGGTAGCACCTCCAAAAAAATTAAAGGATGAAAAATTTTACTCTCGCCCTTTCTGAACACGCGACCAAGGATGAGGAGGTGGTGGGAGGTGGGGGTCGACAACGACGATAAAAGCAAGAATGGCGTTGACTATACGACATGGTGGTGCACTTTTATTTTCTTTTTGTTTGTTTTTTTTTTTTTTGTATTCTCCTTAATGGAGGATTTTACCATGAACTTCCAACTGATGATGAAGTTCCGTTCCCAGGCTTCAGACTCCCAAACATTGCATTTACAACACACATGCATAGATATGCCTTAGACATACCTATCTACCTACCTACCCTTACGACTTAAAGTGACACAGATATTTGTACGAGCAGATTGAAATAGAAGAACTTTCAATTTTCGCACGATGCTGAACGATTTCTTAATTGTTTTCTTCATTTCTGTTCGTTTATTATATTCTCCTTTTTTTTTTGCTTCTTTTTCCACTTTTACTTCTGCAGAAGAAACGGTGTAAAAGGGTACGAGTTTTTTTTTTGTTTTTGATTTGATGAAGGTTGCGGCGGAAAAACAATTTTCTCTAACCCCAAACCTCCCCTCTTCTTCCTACGCTATTCTTTAATTTTTACTTGAATAACATTAAGCACGCAAAATGAGAAGGACGACGACCGACTACGCGACGCAATGACTACGACGACAACCAACGATGATGTTGTGGAAAAATCCTTCGTAATTAAACAACTTTATCCTTATTAGGAGTTTGTTAAGACTTCTTTTTATGAAGTAAAATGCATACGTTATGTGGTTGTTTAATGATGCCATTGTACTTATATCTTAAACAGAGTTGCCATTGAAATTGTTTTTTTTGCGGAATATCTTTTAAGTAAGTTAGAAGGATTTTCTTTTTGTAATTAAACTTTATGGGTCACCTCCGGTAGTTGAAAAAAACACGTTCGAAATATTGGATTATCATTGTCCAAGGCGTCAACCAACAAGCTTCTTCCAACCAGCTATCTCAAGTTGGTTAAGGTCCTTTTTCAGTTGCGTGCGCCACCTGTAACATTGTCCTCTTCTACTACAACGTCCCACAAGCTTTAATGTAAAAACTTTCTGGGCCGGAGCATTGATGTCCATCTGTTTTAGGTGACCGAGCCACGTCAGTCGTTGGCTTTTCGTGACTAGGTCAGTGTCACTTTATAGCTCGAACGGTTCGTTGCTATTCTTTTTCCTTCAATCTCCATCTAAGTATGCAAACGGGACCAACAAATCACCCGAATAAATGTCCTCTCAAAACAGTCTTAAGCATTTCCATCCAGCCCATTCCTCTGCACCATACATCAGGATCGGTTTGATAAGCATCTTATACAGAGACACCTTAGTTGCATGAAGGAGGGCTATGATCCTCTATTGCCTTCTTAACTTAAAGAAGCATCGATTGGCAGGAATAATTCCTCGTTTGATCTTAGCACTGGTATCATTCATTGAGTTGATAGCGGAGCCTAGGTAGACAAAGTCTCTGACCACCTCAAAAGTATAGCAGCCAAAAGATGCGTGCTGCCCAAGACGTCGATATTGGATGTCCTCTCTTGTTGACACTATATATTTGTTTCTGCCTTCATTCACCGTTAAACTCATCTTCTAAGCTTCCTTGAGCGTGATCATGCCACTGGAGCAAGAAAAAAGTAGAATACACCAGAGTTCCTTAGAAGCTGCAAATTTTAGATGGTCATCCATTGACACTCGTCGGGTTTCTAGCAATCTATGGCCATATATTTTGAAGAATAAAAAAAAAAATACCTACTCAAGCTAAGCAAACCTCAATTATCCAAACGGACCAAAATATCAGCTCATCGGAATGTGAATGCCCCAGAACCAAGCAGCCCTAGTAAAATACTTTTTCAACGAACTGGATGACATCTCTGTCTTGACACTAAAGAATATCCTAAAATTCATTCAGAACACAGAATGGTTCAGAGAGGCCACTAACACACACACCTAGACTTTCCCCTTAATACCCTTAACACACACCCTACCCATCCTCACACTTACCTGCATACACCCTGGGGACCGCAGTGAATCCACTGAGATCCAAGTGACATGATGCAGCTGTCGTATTATCACCCCTTTAGACCTAACTTAACATAAACATGTAATTAGACGGACTTTTGAAAAAAATGTGCTTCTGGTGTGCACGTGAGAGTTTTGCACTATTCTTTCAAGAAAGATGTCGAAGAAGTTACATTACAGTGTGTCACCTTACCTAAAACCGTTTTTGACATCAAAGGTATTGGTGAAGTTTTTGGTGAACTTGATGCGTGAACTATCCATTGTCATCCTGCCCAAACGGACAAGTTTGAAGGGGATGCTAAAACAATACATTGCTCAATATATCTCCCACTTTAAGATTCTGTCATACACGCCCTAAAAATTAATGAAAAGGTGGTGGGTATCGATTTCCTGGGTTTTACCTATGATCTGCCGAAGTGCGAATATTGGTGGATGGTGCGAACTTTCCTGGATTAAAGCCACACATATATGGACTTAGCAGGTTGCTGGCGAATGGCTTCAGGCGTTCACAAAGCACAGCAAAGAGGAACTTGTATGCGATACTAAGTAGACTGATGCCTCTGTAATTGGCATTGCAGGTCAGAGAGTCAACTTTCTTCATCGGGCATACTTTCTTCTGACCATGTTTTACTCCTAACTAATTCATAGCCAGTCACTTTGAATGCTTCAGCTGCGAGGACATCACCTTATGCAGCTTTATTAGACTTACGTTAAAATATAGCTTTCTTCATTTTTTCGTAATCAGGTAGACGGAATTGTTGGACTAAATTGTCCAGGTTGAATGACGCAATCTGCATCGCAGCTGAATTCAATTTGTCATCACATATACAATTTGTAGAAGCAATTTTCAAAATCCTCAGCACCGTCTGCGATTCTACGACGTGATATTCCCTAGTCGTTCTTGCAGGCTTCGGTTCAGGCTCTGTAACAATGGGAGGTTCTTTTAACTTTTTGGTAAGACTTCCGAGCTTCATTCCTGGAATGGCATCACTTTATTTCCTCGATCAGCTTCACATGCTCCTTCATTTCCTTTCTAAGAATCCGGGGTTCTTTATTCCTCTACTTCTAGTAGAGCTCATGAGCAGCTGAAATTGCCACTTTAAGACTATTTAAGAGGTCGCGAGAGAATCGATAGGAAAGAACATGGCGATTTCTTGCAACTGTAGCTGTCCAACGTGGAACTTCCTCTCCTCACAGTATTTCCATGTTTGAACTTTAGTCTATAGATATCCAAAAGATTGCCTTCACTACACCGAGGTAGTGGTTTGAATCAACGTTGGCTTTCTGTAACGTTCGAACATCATTGATACTCGGAGGAGTGCGTTGTGTGAAATTGGTTTGTGGAGGTGGTCTCCTGTAGGCTTTATATTTTGACTGTCCCACCTAAGCCATCTTCTCTGCCTAGTTTGTTATAAAATCACCCAAGATAATTTGAATGTCATAGCTAGGGCATTGCTCATATGTCTTGTCCAGGACCTCGTAGAACCTGTGCTTGGTATTACCATATTTTCCCTCTGTGGGGACATGCGTTCATATGAGGTTATAATTTTGGCGAATTTAGCCTTGATGCGAATTATCGTGAGGCACTCGTTCACATAGATAAAATTCCAGACTTCTTGCCTAAGTCGACCACTAACGGCGAATCCACACCAAAAAAAAAACACTGCCTTTGTTGTCGCTAACAGTCTTTTACCCGGCCCACCCCATCGCACTTCTTGGATAGCGGTGATATCGGCTTTGAAGCAGTTTAGGACCTTTGGTAAATGTTTACCTGCACGTGGCTTAGAGACACACATTCTTCATTTAGATCTGAAGTTCATTGTCCTTATTTCGTTTGCTAGTTTTGTCAAAAGTAAATCAGTGCTTATCTTAGGCTTTTTGTTGTTTGGCAAATAAATAGCTTAAAGTTGCCTTTCGATGCCCAAGAAGCCCAACCTGGAGTACCAGACTCTTAGTATGACTCCAAGGTCGAATAACCGCTCTTAATAGGCCTGAGCTCCGAATATGTCGTAGAAGCCCGTATTAGGTGTTGTTAAACATCCAAGCAAAAGAAGCCAAGTTACAATGCTTTCAACCTGATTAAATTTACTGACGTTCGATTTTTTTATCAATAGAAATCAAGCTATGATTGAAAAATTAAGTTGAGGGTTCTCCTAGATTCTTTATTTTCTATCCATTTTCCATTAAAAACTAAAAGCACCTGAGAGCTTATGTTAATCTACATAAATATCATCTAAATTTTTAAAATATTTAAACCCTCATCGATGCGACGACAGGCATACGGTCGCGACGACGTGCAATATGTCACTTTAGCCAACATTCAGATTTTTGTCAGATAAAATTCTAGCAATATCAGCAACACTGTTCCCACGCAATGAACGGTTTATATCCCCTATTAGAGTTCACTTCATTTCTCTGCTTCCATCTTCTAGCTAAAAGGGGGTACAAGATGAAGAGGGAATAACGACAGCATGCAGGCAATTACTACACAACAGACAATCAGTCACATGCGTTACTCTATAACCTACCAAGTATAATAATGTGGGTACACTACACTCTCTAGACAGAGTATAACGGTAGAGAGAGGTTGGATGCGGGTAGGACAACGGTACACAAGTCTATTCGATATTACGTCCAATCAGTCGCAACAAGAAGTATATCTAAAAGAAAAAAAAAAAATATAGAAGGAAACGAGAAACGAAAGCGACGACAAAAGAAAGAAAGGACACACAATTAAAATAAATTACCACAGGATTTGTATCACCCTCTTTTTGCTTGTCGTCCTTTATACACGTTTGCAATTTTCTGCTTCCATGCGTCCTTCCTTTTTACATACAGTCTGTATACAGATGGTTTTGTTGGATTGGAGCATTGGAGCTGGAGGAAGGACCTTCATATGGCAATGGACTCTTGACTTTGAGTTGGTCTTCTCTTATAAACCAAAACAGAGAGTATTAGGAGAGAGCACATATCACCAAAGAATTTCAATCAAATGTTCCCACTTAAATGAAATATTGCTTGGATGCTTCGAAGTTAAAAAAAAAATATTTAAAAAAGTTAAACATACCTACATAACATTGATTTGCTAATTTATTTTAAAGGGGAAATAAAAATCATTTGGTATTGAATTTTTGTGAAAGTTTGTTGGGAAGCCGCTTGACAAAAAAACCTTAATTTTCAGTTCACTATTTGACCAAATTTTATCTGACTGATTTTTTTTGTTGGTTAGTAAGTTGCTATTCAAAATCATCTGCATGATGAAATGCTTACAAAAAAATTGCCAAAATAATCAAATTAATTCAACAAAGAAAAGATATAAGAATGATGTATGTTTAGAGTTTCTAAAGTGGGAACACTGCCAAAGGCAAATCTCCAACAGAAGAGAATTTCCCCAAAAATATTTATAAGAATTCAAGAGAAAACACCAAAGAGCTTGCTGTCTTTCCTTGTATCTTGTATACATACCTACATATGCATATCCAAGTCGTCCTTAACACAAAACGGCATCCAACAAAATCCCCAACAACAATGCCACACTAACGACTCCAAGAGGGTTGTGGAGCACAAAAGCCTGTTAATCAATTCACCCCCAGGTGAATTCTAAAACGTAATAATGGAATTAAATTCGTGTCTGTAGCATAATATGGCTGCACGAAAATTGGAAAAGGTGTGGAATGGCAGGGCCAGGGCGTTACATCAGCGTCAACGTCAGGCAGTCAGTTAGCCAGTCAGTATATGCACCCATACGCCCGAGTGGCCCGAGTATGCTCCAACTATCACTACTACAAACGTCATATGGGTGGTCGTCATCCTGTATTTTTGGTCGTCCTCCGTGTCGTACCTACACGTTTGGTCGTTCGATTGGATGGCTGACTGTTCTTGCTGGGACCATGCTGTGTCATCGGAGGGAAAATAGCGCGGCAAAGGAGGTGGAAAGTTGGAAAGTTTTAATGGACATTCACCACCCGATTGTATATAAATGTTATCCCGAGAGTTAGGGGTGTGGGGTCTGTGAAGTTATCCTTCTCAAAATGATGATGGTTAGGAGTCGAGGTCTTTGGATGAGAAAAGGTGTGAGACGAACAAAATCGAGGACTGGGATACAATTTTGATGTGGGTGGCTGATGGTTGGGCTAGGTGATGGTTGATGGGTGGGTGCACTGTGCCTTATTCAGTCTAGTCGAGGTCGAAGAAGTGAAACGAGGTTTTATGACCAACACCCATCTATATAGTGTGGTTCTAATGGTATTCATTGTGCAATATGTGGGGCTTCGTTCAAGCGGGATTTTTATTTTATTGGTCTATTCGTATAGTGATGCATGGGATTAGATTGCATTATTCAATTCTTTTAGAGCTTTTAAGCATTTTAACTTTGAGAACAATAAAACAAAATTGTGTACATGTTTGTGTTGTTAAATACTAAGCTTTATGATCGTTTTTTTTTTGCTAGGCAATATATGTAGATATAAACATGTAGATATGCCTTCTTTAATCCTTCAGGATTTTTTAAGGCCATTGTTGTTGCAAACACGAAGAAACGAAGTTCCTCTATTTTTCTATCATAGCTATGTGCTTACTTCTTTTATATTCTTATTATATTTTTGTTTAGACCCAGGTTTTATTTAAATTGTAGCGGTATTGATCATAGTGAATCAACTTGAAAGCCTTGAAGAATTATTGTAGAATAGGGAATTGATAAAGCCAAGAATTAGGTCTAACTCCAAGATTAAAAAAATCAAAATAGTATTCAAGTATATGAACGCTGAGAGATAAATTTCAGTATTTATAAAAGGTTTCTGAAAAATAAATGGTAATCAAGGCTCACAAAAGCACTAAAACACCGAAAAAATTCTTGATGTCCTGAAATCTGAAATAAGAATTTAAAGCGGGTGGCAATGGTGCAGTGGATGAATTGCTTGACTGTTAACATAGAGATGTAAGTTCGAGAGCCACTCTAAGCAGCTTACTTTTTCATATTCTCTCAGCTTGTGCCAATCTTTCCAATACTCCTACTCTCTCTAACTTGTACCGCGTAATTAAGGCCGTGAGTACAAAAGTGGTAAAACCGTCCTGTACTTGAGAGCACTGATGATTTCATGGGACAAATCTTCATTCGCACTCGTGCAGTGTCAAACGTTCTAAAAGATCTTGATATACACAAATCCGCTGGGCTGGATAGTATCCCTCCCATTGTTCTGAAGAGGGGTTCTTCAACGCTGGCAAAGCCACTAGGGCTGGCCACGATACCAGAAAAGTCTCGGTATCGTTTGCTATCGGTATCGGAAACCGAAGCGATACCGAGACGAAACCAGCTCCGAACGATACCGAGACCATACCAAACGATACTCTATTTTTCTTGGACCGAAATTTATCGATACTCTCAGTAGTATCGTTTGGTATCGACAGAAAATATAGTTTTTTGAATATTATTATTAATTTATTAGAAACAAACAATTTTTGCAAATGGTTGCTCGGAAAAGGCTCTAATGAATTAGATGACATTTTCAGAGCTTTTCTTTTTTGCAGGGAGAAGGCTTAGGTAATAAATCTAATTACAACTGTCCACTGCCACGCCCATTTAACCTATGCTGGCTTTTCAGACTTGCTTCTCTTGGTGAAATCAATTAAATGTTTTTGTGCTTTGTTTACCTGTAAATTTATGACTCCCCTTCAAAATTTTTTGCTGAATTCGCTATCGGAACTTTACTTAGACATTCTGAAAAAAGGCTTTAAGAGTTCTTAAGTCAACAAAAAAAAACTTCAGTTATTAAAATTGTCTTAAATCTTGAAAATACCAAGCGAGTTCAACTACTACATGAAGAACATATCACCAAGTCCTGCATTTTATTCTGGTTTGCGATTCAGACCAGATCAAAACCAGAAGAGACCGATTCCGATACCAAAACGAGACTTTGTTTTACGAAACCAAACGAGATTGAGTTATACGAGACCGAGATCGATACCGAGACGATACTGAAATTTATCGATTTTGACGATACCGAGACGATACTTACAAAAGTATCGTTTGGTTTGGTATCGTGGCCAGTACTAAAAGCCACTGCGTAAGCTTTCTCATCAGCCTTACTCTAGTGGTTTCTTTTCGAATGGATGGAAAACAGAATTTGGCCAGCCTGTCCTGAAAAAAGGCGAATCTCCTTCTAACTCTCATCCAATTGTTCTTACCTCCCTTCTTTCCAAGGTCATGGAAACGCTAATAAATTATCAACTCAAAAAAAAATATCTCCATGAACGAAAACTCCTTAATGACCAGCAGTATGACTTTCGTAGCAATAGGTACACTAGTGATCTGATGGTATATCTCACTGAGCAGTGAAACAAATCTGTACATCGTTTTGGAGCAAGTTAAATTATTGCACTTGATATTTCAAGCACCATCATCTCTTCTTCGTCGGATTAGAAATTTCCTTTCGGACCGTTCAATATAAGTCGTTCTGGATGGTTTCAAGTTTGATATTCATAAAATAAATGCTGGTGTGCCCCAGGGCTCTGTTTTGTCTCCGACACTCTTCTTTATATTTTTATAAATGATCTTCTATCTGAATCTACTAATCAATTTAATTGTTTTGCAGACGATAGTTCCCTCAGCTTTTCATATTCGTTTCAAGATTCACCTCCTTGTTCTTTGGATGTGGATCTCGAGCGGCATTTAATTCTGATTTCAACAGCATCGTCCAATTTTATGCTTCAAAAACTCAATGTTGTATCCTGTCGTTAAACCATAATCCACTCCCTATGCTGCTATCTATGTGTGGCAATTGCATCGAGGAAACTGAACAGCATTCAGTTCTGGGTATGTGCTCCGCAAACCACCTTCTGTGGAACGAAGACACATTTGACGTTGCCAGAAATGCTGCAAAATGTTTATGTTTTCTTAGAAGATATAAGAAATTTTTCTCTCCTTCTGATCTGGCTGTAATCTAAAAAGCCTTTATTCGTCCAAAGCTTGAGCACAACTCCCATATTTGGGCAGGTGTTCCTAAAACCCATTTAAGTTTCTTGCACAGAATTCAAAATAGACCGTTCAAAATGATACAGGGGTTAGAACATCAATAACGGTAGCATTTGCATTGCTCAAACATCGCTGCCATATTTCGTTCCTTTCATTAATTCACCGGTACTTTTACAAACAATATTCTAGTGAAATAGCCAGTTGCATTCCTTCCCTAAAGCAGTTTCACTATATTACTATTGTACTTCAAGGAACTCACATCAGTCTAACCTTGAGCACAATTTTGGACGTACTGTCAAGTATAAATATTCTTTTCTTAGTCCCTCTACCCGAATGTGGAATGCTTTACCTGAAGGCTCTGTATTTCCCTACCACTTTGATATTAAGAAATACTAAACCAACGTCCATCTTGAATCCTTCCTCATTAATTTTTTTTCTCGTATTTTACATTTATGCATCAAACGTCATCAAAGCCAAAATTTTAAGTTCTGAAATATTTAAGCTTTTCAAATATGTGACTTTAATCTCAAATAAAGTTGTATTTAAGATCGAGTAAAGATGACAAATATTATTGGTTGCACCACTTTTGCACTCATAAAATAAATAAATTTAGTGGTGCAACAGCCCATGGAGAACCAGGGCCTAGTGACTAACAACTCTCAACCATTTCTGTGTGCGTGTTGTTGGCAGTTGCACTCATAGCCTCAATTAATATTAAAACTTTGCTCAGGTTTTTGAGATATCGATTATCCAATTCAAAAAGTATATAACTGTAACTCATGTTCTTACTTAAGCAATTTTTCTAATTTTTAATCTTCAACTGTATGAAGGTTACAAATATTAATTTTTTTAAAAAGGACTATAAAATCATTTCAAATTAAAACAAATTCTTCAATCTGTTCAAGTTTGGGCTGTTATCGAAATAACCACGAAAAACCAATATTTGTACTTTTCCATATAACTTTATAAAGGTTTGACGTGTCATATATGTAATATAAAAAGGTTGGTAGGTATATAAGCCTTAAATATAATATTTCTTAAGAAGATTAGATTAAACAATGAACTTGTATTAGTTTTCTTATACGTATTTTGGTTAAAATGTGGGCGTGTATGGTGTGTATACTCTCTGGCATTCTTCCATCAGTTATACATTTTATAATCAAACTAGAAATTTAATTTTCCTAAATGTCCTTGAATAATTTAAATACAAAAAAAAAAAAATTGAAAAGAAAACTGTTCAATCAATGCCAAGAAAAAATTTCAAAATCCACCTTTTTTATCACTTTATCAGGCAAACAAAATAAATAAAGAAAAAAAATTTCTATTTTTCATCAGGAAGAAAATTAAAGTGGGTTGGATATTGATTACGAAAATTATATAAATACTCTTGTGTATGTAAATGTTCAATATATTCTACGTAATGTGTGACACACCTACGACGCTAAGGCTTTTTTATAGTATAGGAGACGAATAATACCTACCTGCTACAAAATATGTACCAAAGATTTTAGAAATTGGTTTTTTAATTAATGAAGTTTAGGAAATTTGGTTTTATAAGTGAAACTCTTTAACTTAAAACTTTATAAGTGAAACTCTTGAACTGTGATTACTATATAAAACTAATCCAATTTTAATTTCATAAAAACTGACTAAGCCCTTAACGCGGGCTTTTAGAAATTATGTCACAGACATTTTGTACATGTTCAAGGTCGATAAAAACTTTATATTAAAGTAGGTAAGGTCAGTAGCGTATACAGCTTCACTCCTTGGGGGGGGGGGGGATGGGGGTTGTACCAACAAAAAAGCTACCCAAATCAGTTTTAATAAAACAAATTCTTTTTCTATTTTAGGTTTTTCTTGGAATTAAGTTCAGCTGCCCCCAAAAATACTACCAATTTTTTTGTTAACATAATTCTGACAATAATAAAAATATACAAGGTTTGAAAAATGTAAAAAAGAGCGTTTTTTTAAAATATAAAATATTATTATTTGTTTAATAATTTGAATTTTTTTTATTTTCTTTTATAAATATGTTAGTTATTTGGGAAAAAAGCAGAATAAACTGGACTTAATTTTTTAATATTAAATCACAGAATATTAAAAAGCTGAATTTTAACGAGAAACATTTTAACAGAAAATTGAAAGTAGCCGAAATTTTAAAGACATATATTTCTTTTTAAAAGCCGAATTTTGAAACCAGAATTGAAATTGTGGTCTTGCCTCGTGTGCACCAAAAATATTTGTGCCTATATTATTGTGTGCGTTTTTCGAAGTTCGAAGACAGGTTTTTAGCAACAGTTTGTATAACATTTTTCTGATGTTTTAAAATATCCAACAAAAAATAAGAGGATATAATTTTCTTCTTAAAATGGTCAAAATCTTTTGATAGATATTAACCAAAACATAAATTTATTAATTTCACCAATAAAACCTCAGTAGTGTTGAATGATTGCCAATTTTATCTTTATCATGCCACATTAGCTGAACAACCTAGATCCTAGAAAATGCCAAATGGATGGGCCAAAATCAGCTCAAAAAAAAAAAAAATAGAATAATTCACTGTTTTTTTAAATCGAAATCGTTAAAGCCATTTTTGAGATAAATAAGATTTTCCTTTAATGTTGTATGGCAAGTACCGTTATGATAACCAACTAGATTTTTTGAAGTTAATGGCATCATTGGTTTAGCCTGTAGATCCACATACAAACAGACAGACAGAATTTTGCCAATGTTTTTTGATGTTCTTTATCATTGTAATGTCATGTTTGATTGTTTCCTCAAACATTTTTTCTGCACGAATCTAAATCTTGTCCTAGACTCTATAGTATAGTAAAATATATGGCTTTACAGAAAGTTACAAAATAATATTGTAAGTGTTGCCATTGCTTTTATTATATTTTTTTAAATGAATTGGGCATCAATACAAAATTCACCGAAAGAAAAACTAAAAGAAGTGAAAGATGTAAAGGTGATTTAGAAAATCGTAGAAAGTTGTTACCTGAAAACTTAAAAAAGCTAAAGGTATAGTTTAATGGTACTTTAACTGAACTTTAAAATTTAAAATTAAGTTAATATTCTCATTATTTGATAAATGCCTTTCCTTTTGTATTTTTAAAGATTTTATTTTCGCCTTTTTTTAATTTGTTTCAGGTAAACAAAATCCTTTCCCTGCTAACGACTATGATGATATGTCTGTTCGTACCTCTCAAGACTAATTTCTATGAATTTTATCCAACAATTTATTTTAACTTGCAATACACATATAGGTTCTATATTTTGGCCACACTTTTTTTTTAAATTTTTTTAACTAAAAATAACGGTACCTGCGATAAAATTTTTCTTTGCGAATTTATTGAAAACAGCTTCACAAATTTTCTTAGAAAAAATCAATAAATTGGATGGGAAAACATTTTATCAAAAAATTGTCATTAATGGTAACTCTCAGAGAACCTTTTTAATTCGATATTCTTCAAACGATAATTTTGATTTCAATATTTTTTTTTTATACAGAAGCTTCTAAACAATGTAAATAGTTTTTCTTAGCAAAATTAAAAAAAAGATTTTTTGGATTTTTAAAAATGTCAAAATGTTATTTTGAAAGCTACATGGTCGATTTTTATAAAACTCGGTATTTAAAGGTTTTTTACATTCCTTAAATTATTTTGAGAAAAAAAAATTATTTTATGAAAAAATAACAGTACCTGTCTGTTACCTACCTGTTAAAAAGTCGTTAACGAAAATATTTTTTTCTTAAAAATAGCTCCTTCAATTTCATTAAAATTTTTTCTTCATGCTAAAATTAATGCGACATCCTACCAAAAATTAAAAAAAAATTTTTGAAAGCAACTATTAATAATGACTCTCATAGAACGTTTCTTTAATTTTCGATTTTCTCATAATCGGCTAAACAGATTTAGTTAGGTACATTTTTTATGTTAAAATTCGCAAAAATATTAAAAAATATTGAGTATCAAAATTTTCAAAAAAAAAAAATTTAATTTTTAAAAGATACTCGTATTTAATTTTTTTTTTTAAATGGGTTGATAATTTTTTTTGAAATTTTATTTTTATTTGCATATAAATAAATACTTATGATTTGTATACCACAAGTTTTCCTTTAAAAAAGGTTTCAAGAATTTGGTATATAAAAATTATTTTTTAAGAAAACACTTCCAACGATCACGATCAACGATTCAATCAAGAATTAAGATAGCTTTTTTCATTTCAAACTCTCAAGGAAGATGGTTTAGTTAATTTAAGTGTCGTGTCTCATGCTTTTTAACATTTTCATCTCATAGTTTCCATGACTTTAGGTACATATAATTTTCTTAAACCTTAACAACCCTATCAATAAAAATTGCTTAGATATCTTTTAATTCACAAATTAACTAAAACGTCGATCAGAAGTTAGTTCACGATCTAAAATTTCATATCAATAAAAATATAAACTGCTAATCCACGTTAAGTTCAGAATCTTAACGAAAATCTACTACAATCAACAAGAACTCTGCTGTTACCAAAGACTATTTCTTGAACTGCACACACATACTCTCTCACAAAATGTGAACTTTTGCACACTCTCTCATTTGAAGTTGTAAGAAGCATATGTGTCACTAGGGTTTATTTCCTTTTATGTCTAGTTTTTGGCAACAATGACAGAAGTTTTTTTACTCGTTTAATTTACATATTTTGGTGAGTTAGTTTATTACCTTGAATTTTAGTTTATCGATAAGATTTGACAATGAGCTCACTGACTAAAGATAATTCTTGTTTTATTTTCGTTTATGAATACCGGTGTAAGCGTCTTGAATGAGGGCAAGTACGTGAGACCCAGTCAGGCATTTTATTTACTTTCTAATCCTTAATAGATTTTATAAATCTATTTGTACATTTTGAACACAGATCAAATTTATAGTTCCGTTTAAAATAAGTATTTTTAATTTTTAGCTAAATTTGGTGATTAAAAGTACCAGTAATGAAGCAATTTTTGGTTCTCATCAAATCAACTATTAGTAGCTAGTTGTGCATCACAAGTAAAAATGACACAAAAAAGAATAAAATAAGCACTATCAGGAGCAGCAGTTAATAGAACATTGAAGTTTACATGTAGCAACAAGTTATACCTGCAATGTAACATGCATCCCAAACTGTTTTTTATGAAAATCATTTATTTTCTTCTTACTGGACTGCACAATAAATGCAAGTGTCCTTCCTGACTCCTGAGTGAAATTCATACTGTTCCGAGTATTAATTTAAAATAATTTTTTTACATGCCCAAGCACATTGCACAATTTGTTAGTTCCTTTTAGATGTAGAGGATAATAGAACTAACATACCTTACTCCGGGATTTGGCCAGTCAGGTAGTAAGCATCATACAAGGAAAAGGAAAGTTGAAAAAAGTTAAAATACATATATGTAGGTAGGGTATAATGTAATATACAAAAAGGTATAAGAAAGAATTTAATTAATTCTATTTAGAAACTAATTGTTGGACAGAAAAATTATTTTTTACCTACTTGCATTGCCTGCTCTACATTTGTAAGGACAAGTTTTATTTCTGTATACAAAATTTTAAAGTCGAACAACAAAATTACCGCATGTGGGTATTTTAACTCCCATCTTACATAAGGTCTATAATGATGTTTTTTCTTCAAAAAATTTGTCGGATATTTTAGTTACGATGAAATGCTGTTTTTTTTTTTTCTTTTAAAAAAGTATGAACAAGTCAAATAGTTTTTGTTATTTTAGTACAAATTTATATTCGTAAAATTTTTATATAAAATTGTTTAAATTATAATTAAGAGTTACCTAGCGTACGCAACATTTTCTTTTGAGGGGGAAGGAAAGTGGCTTTGATAAAATGCTCTGGGCCAAAAGAAAGAAGGAATTTTCTTAAAATATGTTTCAAAACAAAAATTTGTGAAAGCATTCGCTTATATCTCTAAAAAAATATTTTATTTTTATTTTTTGAAATATTAGAATATGTACATCGATTTTCCTGAAAATCATTACCAAACATATGTCGTTTCGATGCTATATATACCTTTTAATAATAAAGAATTACGTTCAAAAGTATTTATTATTGATTTTTATTTGGGGCAGAAGCATGCTCTAAAGTAGAAATGCTACAAAATATAACCTTGCGTTTCTGAGAGAATGGTCACACTTTTCAATATTTTTTGTATAGATCGGAAACTAAGCCAAATTTAACAATTTTAGGTACGTGCCACAAATTAACTTCCCTATCACAATGGATTTTTTTTAATTTTATAAAAAAAATTGCATATGAAGCAAGCACAAAAAAATCGAAAGCTATAAAATTTTGCTTACAAAAAAATTTTGGTATGCCAACTTTGAATATTCATAAATTCGCACTTATGAACCTATAGTTTGAAAAGAAATTATCTACCGGTTTTTGAAACACAGAATTTTCAAAAACAAAAACTTATGAATGAATCTTAAGACTCATGTACATGTCAGGTACCGTTAATATCAGTTTTTGGAATTTTTTTTATCAGAACTACTCAATTGCTGTCTGTGGCTAGGTTAGCTGTAAGTGAAATTATAAAAAGCCTGGTATGGCTTGGTATTTTTCTCAGCATCTTGTTGCTGAGGTTGTTAATGTGTTTGTCAATCGGGACAGTTTCTGATGCTTCGTTAAGCCTTTAATTGTTATAATAGCGTTACAGGAGCGAGTTTTTAGGAGAAGGGAGGTGCAATGACGGACTACTTTTTGCTCGAATTATTGCAGTTTTTCATATACATGGGGCTTATTGTATACCATATAGGAAAGCAATAAGTCAATATGGGGCGAATGAGCTTCGTCCTTGTTTGGAGACCACCTCTTAAGAGGTAGTAGGAGAAATAAGGCACAGTTTACCCCACGAAAGTGAAAATTGAAAGTGAACGCTGAGGTATTTAACACTTTGTTTTGGCGTGATCACTATGCTATCGGGAAGAGTCAGGGTTCTGACATCTCGTGGCTAGAGCAGATCAGCTCTGTTTTAGCTGGGTTCATTTTGAATCCCATTGGAGTAAATACTCCCAGCGCCTGAGGATATGGCCTTTCACTCTACGGAGGTAAATAAAAGGATTTTGGTCATCAAGGAGGGGTATTTATTGGTCGACAATTATGTTTATATACAATTTGCGACTGAGAAAAAAATTGCTTTAATGGTTCAGGCTGCAGGTCGAGCTGTGTTCACTTGGCTCGCAAAAGTTTTCATTTTTTTTTTTTTTGTAAAAAGATGACCATTTAACTGAACACTTTTGACCACCCTTTAACTTTTTTTGACCACCCAAAGTTTTCGAGAAAATCGATTTTGAAAAATGGTGGTCCAAAAGAACACTGCGCCTTAAAAATCGATTTTTACAAATTTGATTAATGTTTTCGATAGATGTTTTTTTGAACATCAAACCTTTAACTTTTTTTGACTACCGCTAGAAATATTTATTTAGATTTTTGCGAAAAGCTCTATTCTCTAAAATGACCACCCTTTAAATTTCCTCTAACTTATCAAAAAGTATTTTTTCTTTAATTTTGAAGGATAACCATTGTGAAAAACTCATTTTTTAAGGATTTGTTCAAGATAATAGAGGTTTATCACAATGGTCATCTTTCAAAATAGAAGAAAAATACTTTTTGATAAGTTAGTGGAATTTTAAAGGGTGGCAATTTTCGCAATGGTCATCTTTCACATTTTGAAAATTAAAAACAAAATTAAAAGGATATCTATCAAAAAAAAAAAAATTGAAATAAAAACTTTCGAAAATCAAAAAAAAAAATAAAAAAAAATTAAAGGGTGGTCATTGATGTTCAAAAAATATCGAAAACATTAATCAAATTTGTAAAAATCGATTTTTGAGTCGCAGCGTTCTTTTGGCCGACCATTTTTCAAAATCGACTTTCTCGAAAAGTGTGGGTGGTTAAAAAAGTTAAATGGTGGTCAAAAGTGGTCATTTAAATGGTCATCTTTTCCAACAAAAAAAAACTGAACACTTTTGCTGGCCAAGTGAACACAGCTTGAAGGTCGATGTACAGAAAGACAGAATTGTGCCTTAATGTCATGTTTTATTGTTGTCTCGATTTTTTTTTGTTGCACGAATCCAAAACATTCGAACATCTAGCAGTTTGGGCTCGTCAAAAATTGAAGCACTTATTCATGACAGGATTTGTCAGTTCCTTGGAAACAAATATTTTTTGTTTTTTTTTTTAGGTGGCGGTAGGAAATCGAACAAAAAACCTTTGGCATGGCAGTCCAACGCATCACTTCCCATTATACCACGAGGTATTAAAGAAATCCGATACATTTAACTAAGTATGCCCTCAACACTTGACAACATAATGTCGATGATGTCCCCAAAAATAATATGGCAGCTGGCTGCTCTTATGCAAGCCACCTTATGAGTATATAATTAGGTACCCATAGTAGGATAAACACTTAACAATATTCTATTCTGTGAAGTTGTATTATAATTTTGATAATTTTTTTCAAGGAGGTTATCAAATGGCATACTTGTTTTTGAGCTGTAAGTTTTTTAAACACTCTGCCTAAACGATTAAAAGAACGATTTAAATGCTTTTTTATATTTTTGTATTTCTTATGATTACTTTCATATTTTAAAGTTCTTAATTAATTGTAGAAAATATTATTGAGAAAAATAAAGTCTTCATTGTTGTGGCGGGTAGAAATCATCGAGTCCTTTCTCTCTAATTTTTTTTTACCTAAAAATGGCATCCCTTTAGTTTAATTTGAATAATTTATTTCATCAACATTTTAATCATTAACAAAGCAACACTAATTGCCAGACTATTAGCAAGATCCATAGAGTAAATGAAATGACTCTCTGCATTGCGTCATCTCCCATAATGTTCACCTGGAGGAGTTAACAATTATAAAATGCCCCATCAACATAAAGCTATACACCTGGGAGTTCCTTTCCTATACACTTACAACAACAGAAACAAACAAAAAAAAAAAACACCAAATTGACCTCTGAGATTCCATTGAATCATCAGCCTTTTTTGGAAGTCTTATGGTCATTGAAGAAGAATTCCCAAAGAATGGATCAAATTTCAATTAACCATTCTGGGTATACTGTTACCGCGCTTGGAATCTCATCACAGCATTTTTAAAACGCATTACTTTAATTCGATTTACACTTTAATCTCGAGGCAAAGTTGCAGCTTTGGTCATAAACAAAACCGGCCAAACAGCCGGCCGGTCAGTTGTTGCACAGTCCAGTCCAGATGGAGGATAGATGGCTGGCTGGTAAGTTACATCGGCATGCAGCTTTTTGACGTGGTCCACAGTTAAGTCGCGATGGGGGTTTCGAATTATTTCGCCTTGAAAACCGCTCTAAGCCCACTTGCTTCTTATATGCTGGGTTCAGGTAATCGTGTGTGTTCCGAACTCCGCGCTGCCGTTTATTACTTTTTAATAATGGTGTTAGATGCAATGTCTATATACCTATACGATATACATAATTGTATCTCAAACACAGAACGGTCGTTCGCAGTGCCCGCGCCGCCGAGCTCCACCGTCCGTTTTGGATGACTTATACACTCATTCATAGCTCTGCTCAGCTCATGGCTTGGCATATTTTTCCTCACCAAAGATAAATCAACATTTTTGAAAGAGATTTTTACTAGAAATCGTTCGAACTGTTAATTAGCAATAATGTTTTGTTTGCTAATTAGCACCTCCATGGAGTTTTGTCGTAATTGGTTGTGCTAGGGGCGTGACTGTGCCTTAAACAAACGCCCACAATACGTGAGAGAAACTCCATTAAATCGTTAATTAATCATGAAACTCGAAAGAATTTGAATATTTAATTGCCATAGATTTTGTTTGTTTTTCGTTAGTTGATTTTAACTGATGGCTTTCTAAAATAAAAAAAAAATAAAATAAAGGCTCAGACTCTATGGCATTCAATAGACGATATGGAGATGCAATTTATTGGAAGACATAAGGAAGGTGTGTTGTTGAATTAATGAGCTGTTTATGCGAAATATTTTTTTTTCTGTTTTGTTGAATAAAACGAAGTTAAAGTTCATTGTGTTGAAGTGATCTTTATCTGGGGTAAATATATATTTATATGTATATAGAAGTGAAATACATTAGATCTATAGTGGTTTGCTGTTTTCAATTAGGAGTTGATCGATTCAATTCTATAAACTTTAAAATTCTGACAAAGAGAAAGTAAGAAGATGATTAAAATTTATTTCAACTTTATTCAACAATATTAATAGGTAAGATGAAATAGTGGGAAGTGACATCGAAATACTTAAATAACTTCACACAATAATTAAAAATCAGTATTGGTATCATCCTCCATTCATTTGGGAGTGAGTATTTCCTTTAAAAAAAAATATATGAAACGATTACAATGAAATAAAAATATTTTTTGAAAATAACCGACTTAGAATTACAACAACCAGTATATTTTAAAAAAGTTAAAGAAAAGAATCAAATTGAAAGGTTCTGCGCCAAATCTTAAGAATTTCTGTAGAATAAATTTGTATTTTTTCCATCATTTAAATTTTAAGTATTTAAGAAAAACCTTTGCCGGGCAAAAACTTCTTATATCAAACTCACATCCTAGGTATGACAAAGAGCTGACAGCAGATTCTGAAAGTCGATGTAGAACCAAAATCAGAATATAAAGGATTAAAGGTTCATGCGTATTTTGATATCGAATAAAAAAAGGCATTTGAATGTGTCAAAACAAATTAAATATCTCACTACTGTGTTATGTTGACTTTTAGATCTATCTATCAACCAGTTTTTAAACTTTTAACGATCTAAGAATTCCATTTAATTACTAGTCAAGTAAATCTATGGTTTGACCCTAGACAAATTGTACCAAAAGAAAATTTTATTCAAATGGACTCAAAACAGTGGTACTTAAGACAAAATTAGCCAAAATTAGTCCATGGCCATGGGAGCATTGGTATTTAGCCGTTTCCAATATGACCATCCATCGCAGATGACAACATTCATTCCGTTGTAAGGTAGACAAGTGATACACCTCTTTACCATGAGAAGAACTTTGATATCAGTTTCTAATAAAATCTTCAAGTCACCATTTTTTATTCTCCTTGGTAAAGGGTGCTTTTTTTTACTGGAATAAAACAAAGATGATTTTTTTAAATTGATATGAAATTTACTTTAATCGAAAGATAATTTTCTGTCATTATAATTTAAATATGATTTCTGGAATATGACCGCCACAACTGGCTCGGACGTAGTCTAATCTGAAGGTCCAATTTTCTATGACTTTTTCCAACATTTGTGGCCGTATATCCTCCAAAACGTTGCAAATGTAGGCTAACAATTTCACATATTCACATATAACCGTAGAAAATAATTAAATCGAACGATCTTGGAGTCCAATTCACGGGTCCGAACTATAAAACTATGCGGTTACCGAACTTTTCCTTCAATAAATCAATTGTGGCACCAGCTGTGTGACATATTCCGCCATTTTGTTATACTATAGCAACTGAATATCATAGTTGTTCAATTGATGAGCGAAAAAGTCAGTAATCATGGCTGTATAGCGGTTGCCATTGACTGTAACGTTCTGGCCAGCATCGTATTTAAATACGGACCAATTATTCCACCAACCCATAAAGCACACCAGTCAGTTTTTGTTCATGTTTTCAACATACACTTGAGGATTATCATCACTCCAAATATGGCAATTTTGTTTACTGACGTATCCATTTAACCAAAAGTGAGCTTTATCGCTAAACAAAATTCGCGCGAATTTCGAACTGAACCATGATTTTCAAAATAAATTAGCACAATTTTAAGCGTTGTTCCGGCGTTTGAATATTTATGTTGAAATGCCAAACCAAACTAAAAATAAATCACTTAACAGCTTACAAAATGGCCGCTACTGATTTTCATTCATTGAGCGCTATTATAGACATTTTGTTCACTCATTAACACTAAAAGTGCATTTTGCAATTTAATTGTAGCTTTGCTAACCGTTTTACCTAGCTAGTACTGCAGTAATTATCAGCAAACTTGGCTATCCGATAGTGTCTTCTGTTGGACATAAAAGGCACAGAACTGGACCTAATACATTTCCTTGTGGTACCCCAGCCACTTTTTCTTTGAAATTTGAATACTCGTCTCCGTGTCTTATACGAAATAGTCAGTTGTCTAAATATTCGTTTAGTATTTTATAAACTCCTTCAAGCAGAACTTGTCTTAATTTAAATTTGAGACTTTCGTGCCACACCTTGTGGAACGATTTTGACACATCCAAAAAGACCGCCGAGAAAATTTTCTTATCTTCAAGAGCTTTCTAGATAACATCAGAAATTTTATGTACTTGATCAATTGTCGAATGATTGCTCCTGAATCCAAACTGATATTCAGGTATAAGCCATTTTTGTGCTATTTTTGGCTGTAGGCGCTAAAGTAATATTCTCTCAAAAACTTTTGGGATTATAGGAAGAAGTAAAATTTGCCAGGTTTTAATACCATTATAACTTCCACTACTTTCCATTGGCTTGGAACATATTCTAGTCTTAGAGTTGCATTTATTATATAAAGGATGTTGAGTAATCCTTTAGGTACTGCCTCTTGCGAAGAACTGACAAAACCTCCAAGAGTATCTCTTGTCATAAAAATCAACTCAGCTAGCCCTACGGACTCAGCAAAAAATTGTAGGCCCCTCCATTCCTGCCAACAACACGCACATAGAGGAATGGTTGAGAGTTGTAAGTCACTAGGCCCTGGTTCTCCACAAGCTGTTGTGCCAGTTTTATTTTTTTGGAGTAATCCATCATGAAGAAGCATTTTTAATATTTTTACTATTATTGAGTAATAACCCAGAGCTATATTAGACTTGTGTTTCTTTAATTATCTGTTCAATTCAGCGAGCGTAGCATTTCTAGTTGTGTTGCTTTGACTTGAGCTTAAGCTCATATAAATATTTTTACTGAGTGCTCGCCTATCAAAAGGTATAAAATATTTCTTCCAGGTAATCGGTGAGTATTGCCGCTTTCCCTTTGCCAAATTCGTTTTGGCTTTTCCCAGTCGGGGGAACTGGAAGCTTTGGATAGATAGATAGATAGATAGTTTATTGATTTTGTTTAAATTTTACAATGGTTGTTACCGCACATTTTACAATATAGTGATTTGATACAATGTATCTTTCAACTAAAATAGTATGTATATAAGTTTTATAATTTATCAATAAGGTTTATATAATTTTGTCCGGAGGAAAAAACAATAAAAACCTCCAACGGAAGCTTTGGTTTTTTCGTTCTTTTTAAGCTTTCCAAAGTTAGAAGTAGGATTCATTCCCCGTTTTCAAGCCAAAGTAATTTTCAACTCCAAGGTTTTTGAAATCGGATATCACCATTTCTAACATATACCTCAAGTGACATAAAAGAGCTTTGTGTTAAGACTTGAGAAGCCCGAGTTTTCTTCCAATTCTTACGCGTGAGTTTCGTTTCTCTCTTACTAAATCATTTATTTCCTGCGGATATTTTATATCTTTACAGCGAAGCATTACCATTTGATAAGTTGTGTTATTCCATATTTCTTTTTGTATCATATCTAACAAAGGTATCCACAGAGTCTTCAAGCTCAAGAGGCTTGATGATAACCCTAGTTCAACGTTGTGCCCTCGATGTCTTTCTTAAATCCATCATATATTTTTTGAAAGAGTTTTGGGTCGATTTCAATTTTTGAGCTTACTTAATCTATCATTTGTGTTCTTCAAGTTTTGACAGAATTACTGAAAAAAACTTTCAAACCGGGTCTGTTTCAGTGTCGTTATTTTTCAAAAAAAAGTCAACTGCACCAATTTGCTTTTAACTATGTTTTCCTAATTTAGAGTTTGAAGATTAATTTTTAAAAAAATATTTATTTAAGCAACTTGATTTTAAAGAAAATCAAAAAATGGATTTCTGGCTTTTCAAAAAACTCTTCTATACCATACGTGTTTACAATGTTTTTAAGAATTAGTTTTAATTTAATTAAAAGACCCACTGAAATGGGGGGAGGATAAGAACCTCCTCATAAATTATTTTATTTTTTTTTCGGTGCAACCAACATCCTCTTGCCATTTATTGCATCATATGTAAAACATCCTGTGCCTATATGCATAAATGCTCTTAAATTTAAGCCATTTCCCAGTGGTGGACTGTGGCTAATTTTGGATAATAAGTCATGGGACGTGTCATTGAACCTAACTGCAAGGGAATTTCTTTTTTTCCGGGGTTATCCCTGTATATTTATCCTAGATTTACCAGACTATACCTTTTAAATAAGTTTTTTTGTGTCTTCGAAGCAATTTTTAAAATTTGCCTTACGAGGCTTTGATAGAAAGCCCATGATTTGTAGGAATATCAAGCATGGCTATTATATAGAAACCTTCTCCCCTGCATATTTAGCATCACAAAGAAACTTCACCAATATTCAGTGCGGTGTTAATATGTCCATTTCGCATAACATTTGCAAAAGAAAAAAAAAAAAAGAAAAAGAATGGGCGGAAAATGTTAAACAATGGAACATTGAGTGCGTATCTATTTAAATCGGCAAAAAAATCATGCAAAACAATAGGCAATATCTCCCCATTCTCGGTCCCTAGGCTTGGACTACCTTTCTTCTCTGCCATTTTTTATTGGTAGATTGCAAGATAGGATACGTAAATAATGTAAAACACGTTCAAATTGCAATTAAATAATTTTCCAGTGGCATTGGCTCGAATCCGGTCGATTGTTTGGTGCATCCGCCTTCGCTCCGGTCTACTGTAACAACTGCTCCAACATCCAGCACCGCGACCCAATACTATATCGAAGCAATAAATTACCCGTCAGCAAATTGCAACGAAAATCTAACAAAAGATATGTATTTAGTTATCTGTAGCTCAGCAATTATGTTGTTGCCAAACTATGCTAAATCTGATGGTGATGGTGATGCCGCCGCGCCGCCACCGGCCACCACCACCGGGAGATATGAACCAAGCAGAATGAACTAAGGATGTTTGCTTCGGTGGTTTTCTATGTGAAAACATTGGCCGACGATGACGATGACGACACCACCAACTAACCAACACAACGCCCGCAATCGTTTCGCTAACCCTTTTTTTTTTGTTGTTGCTGTTTGCGGTTTGCTGCCTCCGAATATCAAACCAAACCATCCGACTTTAACTCCAAGCTCCAACACTAACCATCGCATCATCATCAACAATGAATGGCATCCATTCACCATTCACCATTACCATTCACATCTCTCTACTTCATGCACACATCATATAACATTTGCGGATCATAAATTTTCTCTTGTGGAAATCATTTGCACTTTTTCCAAAGTTTTTTTTTTGTTTCCTCTTTGTCCTTAGAGTATGATTTCTCAGAAATATTTTTTTTATCGTTGTATTCGTAGTGTGATTATTGAGACGATAATTGCAATGAATATGAAAGTATCGATGTTATATGAAAATAGATCTAGATGGCGTTAGAGGTTAGATGGACTGTTGGCTGGTTTGGGTTGGCTTTCCCGCTAGGAGGATCAAAATAAATGTTCTGGAAGCTGTGATGATATTGTGCCGAATAGCTGCTGGGTTAGTTTTGGTTTAAGAAACCCTTACCACCGTTCACCGAGTTTTCAGAAAAAAAAAATGCAAAAAAAAAAAATACAGAAGGCCATACACCATACATGTAAACAATTCGCATGAGAAAACAAAAAAAATAGTCAAATTGTTCACGCAAAATAAATTATTATGATATCCGTATACTTTGGGTGATGATGGTGTTCCTTTAGATACATTTGCATAGATGTTTTCATTTTTTTTTTACTTTATTTTTGTTCGTTGAAAAATGTAGTTTGCATAGAAATGTATGATTTTATAAAGAATTATTTTTTTTTAAATTTGTTTTTTTTTTCTTGCAAAGGAAAGGGTTAAACTAAAGTTAAAGTAGGTATCTTCATTTCATGTAGGTTTAAGGTTGAAAATGCTAAGAGAAAATTAAGAAAAAAAACTTTAAGGATTAGTTTTGTTTTCGAACCACAGGAGAATGGGCAAATTTTTATGAAATATGTCTGTGAGCGGCCAAGAATGGCTTTATTATTTTTGGATGTGGTTTGGTCCTCTACAAACACAATGCAGAAGTTTTTTTATTGTGGTGTAGGTAGCAGCATCAGTTCTTGAACAGTTTACCGAGTTTGAAAATTGAATAAGCAGTTAAAAATAAGTGCATTGAGGTAGGAATGTATTGTAAATTGTTTCTGAAAGCGAATCTTAAATATATCAATACCTGATATCCTTTTTTTAATTTTTATTATCAATTCTTCAAAAATGATTTAAAATTGAAAAATAATCACTTTTTCCTATTATAGAATACTTGTTTCTCAAACCCGAAGACAGAGTTGCCATATTTCGAAGACCAACATTGAATGGTTAGCAAAGATAATTACAGTGTTCAAAAATAGGGAACTCCAAAAATGCCAAATATTCTGTCTTCGAACACCAATACAATTTGTCCAAAAACAGCAGTTCGAAAACAAACAGAAACAATATCAAAGAGCTAGTTTCTTATTTTCGAACAGATGTTCGAGGATAAGATAATCGATAAAAATTGATCTTCTATTTCTCGAACAGTTAAAAAATAAATTTTTTTTCAATTTGTATTTTTTTTGTTAAAATATTTTAAACTTATGTTCTAATACGGTAAAGAAGACATTTGCAAGTAAAAAAGGCATTGATTTTCTTAAGAAAAAGATCTTTCCCGTGACGTTCATTCAAGTTTTTTTTTCAAAAAAACTTTTCCGAATCAACATTTGTTTGGTACACACAAAATGCTTGTATGTGTGAGAAAATTTGTGAAATTGGAGAGGAACGTGCTGCAATATGTTTGCATTAGATTGACGGTAAAAATCGAAAAAACAAACGATAACGAAACGATTTTTGATAAAAGTGTTCGGGAACAGGAGACGTTCGGGATTACGGGCCACTACCTACTTCAAAAACGAAAAAAATATATTTTTATTTTTACACTTTAATATAAAGATTTAGTATTCTGGCTTCTGACCACTTGAGGATCCAGGGGGAGGGGGGGCTATAAGGGCTTTTTTTAAGCCCCAAGGAAATTCAACGAAAAAAACCAAATAAGGGCTTAACAATTTTACATTTAAGAGCTGTTGTTTTCTGAAGCTTTAAGAAAACTAAAAAAAAACGTAGATTTTTAAGAGCTTTTCAAAACTGAAAATAAGTATTAATTTTATGATATGTGGATCTCAAATTATACGCATCAAGAGTGATATTACATTACTTGAATTCAGCCTAAATAGAATATGCCTTTGGGAAGATTTTCGCCACCAAGCCTTGAAAGTAGTTTCCGTTTTCAAAATCTAAATTTTCTGGTCAAAAGCCATCCGTAACTAAAAACTTAAAACTTCTGCAATGTCTTGTTCATTAAATATCTGCACCCATCAGAGTAATTTTACTGAATTTTGACGCAATCCGTTGGATGTGAATATCTTTAAAAAACCGATCACTCAAAAATATTGCGGTTTTCAGTTCTGAATAGAGAACTAACACGCATTTTTAAAAATGTAAAATTTCAATACTATACATTTTTCGTGGATTTCGAAAATAAGGGTGGACTACCTACTTGCCGTTTAAAAAAATTACATATTTTTCAAAGTTAATGAAATAAATCGTGTCAATGGAAAGGTCTCTTCAAACCCTATCGACACATTCAAGCCAAATTTTTTCCATGGCCTGTGGGTCGATTTTTTATCGGTGAAACTGTGAAGTGATAAATCTGATTATGCTTCCACGGGAAATGCGATTCCCGTAGTGTGAAAAAATGAAAACAAATGCCAAAATGTTTTCTTATGATAAATTCTTTTATCACAATCAATTTATTCTGTGAAAAGTTTTGAAAAGATAATTTATGCTCATTAATACACCCAAGTCGCCATCTTGGTCTCTTAATGACACAACAACCATCTTTTTCTATGAGAGTATGAGAGAGATGAGATGCATTTCTCATTTTAGTACTTTTTAGTACTCTCCTTAGCAGCTGTTTTTCATAACGAATTCGGGAATCGCCTGTGTCTGTGAAGTGATAAAATGATAAAACTCTGTGAAAAAATTCATCATTTCAGTTTTCACAGAATTTTAACATTTTATCACTTCACAAACACGCGTAAAGCGATTCCCGAACTCGTAATTGCTTTGCTTTGAAAATTTCCATTCAGGTTAAATAATATAAAATGCTATTTTTTTAGCTGAATGAATGAATAAATAAATTCTCTCGACAACTAACGGTACCGATATAATTCATCATTAGGGATCCTACATTGAATTTGAGCACAAAGATTGAATGTCACTTGTTTTCCTTATCTCGTTTGTTGATATTTTTGGAAATAGCTCAGCCTAGAGAACTTTTAAAGCTGTGTTTCCACTTAAAGTGCCATATAAATACTTTTGATATCTATCTATAGTTAGCATGAAATGTTTTCAAGCAATTGAACCAAACAAATTTTTTTATCACGATCAGAACTGTCCTCGAAATAGCCCAGGAAAATTAGACAAAAAAATGGAAAAACTACGAAAAAATTCCGACAAAGCTTTGTTTTGGCGTCTTAAGCATTTCCTGAAAAGTTCCGTAAATTTGGGCCGGAGCTTAATTTTTTAGGGGGCTCAAAGGGGGAAAATTCAGTTTTTTTCTTAATTTCTCGAAAACTACGATTTTTTTTTGGAAAAAATATTGAAGGTACAAATTGTAGCTTATGTCATTTTACACAAAAAAGATTAATATACCTTTTTTCATACAAGCAATAGATTCTGAGAAAATCATGCAAGAACTTCACGGTGGAGTAAATTTTGTCAAAAAAATTTAATAAAATTTCATTCATCGATGGGCTAAAGTTTGTGTACGATTTGAGTGTGGCTACATCTCCTTTTTATTAATCCAAGTTTTTGGGGTGCCCGGAGTAAGGGGAAGTCCGCCATCTTGAGAAGGAAAGTGATTTGGTTTCTGTTCAACAACTCGATGAAATTTCCTTTTACAACAAAATCATGAAAAAATAACATTTTAAGACAGTAAAATTATCTAAAAATTAGCTATTAACGAACTTTGTATAGATTTATAAATGTTGAAGTTATAGCGTATCAAAGAAACACTTTTTATTTTGTACTGTAAATGGACAAATAAAGGTTTTTTGTTAATAACTCAGCAGATACATTTTTTTCAAAAAACTAAAAAATTAATATTAATGCTCATAAAATTCTGAACAAAAAAGATTATAAAACTATTTTTCGTAGGAGCAATAGATTTCGAGAAAAACGTGCCTAAACGCGCTCATTACTTAAATCATAAAATATTTATGGTTAGAAAAAATTATATGAATGTAAATGGCTGCTAAATTCACCATTACACAAAAAAGGTGTCGCTCCAATAGGAAATCTTCCACTAAATTAAGCCAAACATTTTAAAAATTGAAATTGTCGTGTAACATAAACACTAGTTTCCTTAATGGCTGCTATCCCCCAAAAATGTCCATTCTCCTTTAGTGTTTATAGTAAATTAAAATATATTTTCAATTACCTGTGTATAGGTATTCCTTTTTTCTATTCTATTTTCATTGCATTATAACCTTCATTGGCAGGTGCATGACATAAAAGTTATTCCTCACACTTTACTTTTAAACTATCTTTTACTTAGGTGCGCTTCAAAATGTACCATCAAATCAAGCATACAAAAAATATCCTTTTCTGTAACCTTCATCTCATTCCGCACTTTCCACTATCACGGCACTCTCTGTCTAAAAAATTTTAACCGCTGTGTATATTCCCGTCGATTTACATTTGCGGCATGCAACATTTCCTACAACAAACCCCAAAAAAAAAATAGAGCTTTACTGAATGTCCTTTCACCATTTCCCATCAGTAAGTATAAAAAAAAGCATATCTTTAAGGTATACCTACTTACTTTTAGCCAAAGTTCTAGACGCAAAATAAAACAACAACAACAATAAAATCTACAAAATAAAAATAAGTCTATGAATAGAAGGTCGAGATCTTGGTATATTCGTCTCGTCATCGCAACTTTAAGGAAGCCTCGTGCATCAGAAGCAAACTAAAAAATACAACAAAAAAAAATATCAAAGGAAGCTATATAACAAAAGAATTGAAGCAAAAGAAAATCAAAATCCTAAAATCTGACACAAAAATGAGTGAGATGCTGGATACTTTACTTTCGCTTAAAACCATAACACTAACAACATACCATGGAACAGCTTCATGAAAATATGGTGAATTTGGCCAGTTTGTTGTTAAAGATTTTGTTTCCTTCATTGCGAAATTCAAAATATTAGCTGATATTAGTAAAATGCAGATCTTAACTCATAGTCAGTCTAATTTAATTTACACAGTGTAGCTCTTGGAAACCACACATGAGATGGACGGGAAAGTCTTCTATAAATTATGTCTCTGAAATAATGAACAAATATCTATAAAAATGAAAATCACAGTAAAAACGAGGGAAATAAGGAATTGTAATTGCAAATAAGAAGTTTTTAGAACTTCTTTAGGAGTTGAACAATGTTGCAAGCTCAGCATTTGCCGAAGAGAGCATATTTGCAACTGTTATATGCCATTAAAGGTGCAAATATGCGATTTTTTAATTATTTTGCATATATGGTAGCACAAACTGAGCTTAAAATTACTTTAGAAAATTTCTTAAAAGATTCCGTAAAATTTGCAAATTTAAGATTTTTTTTCACTATTTGCGGCAACTTGTTCAACTTGTGAACAAAACACAGCAAATCTTTTGTCCGTTAAATGGCCGTTAAAGTAGCAAATTTGTGATAATTTTGTAATTTTTTCGACAGCACAAAAATTATCACTTTAATTTAAAAAAAAAATGCAAAATGAATTTTTTTCAGTGAAGTTGAACACAACACCGCTTTTGTTAGTTAAGATTCGAAAATGACGGTGCTAACTTTTACGCTGCGTCAAATCGTTTTTTGGCAGTAAAAGTCGCAGATATAGGAGTTTTCTATCTCTTCAGCATATTGCCACAATAACTGAGCATAACTTTCATTTTTACGAAATTGTAAATTTCAAACAAATTTCATCAGTAGCATTTGCAAATTTGCATATTTACGGTAAGTTGAACACGAAAGAGCAGAAAGAGTTGCAAATATACGAATTTTCTTTTATTTCTTCGGCATAAGGCAACGAAAACTAAGCACAATACAACACATTTTTCATTTTTACGAGATTTGCAAAACTAAAAACAATCATCTGAAAAATTTGCAATACTACGAATTTTGTTTATATTTACAGCACAAGGCAACATAATTCGAGCACAATACAGGGCAACATTTTTTATTTGAAAAGAGTGGTGCTATTTTCATGCTTCGCAAAATTGTTTTTTAACTGTAACAGTTGCAAATATGCGAGTTTTCCTTATTCCTTCGGCATTTGGAAGCACAAATTGAGCATAGGACTGTAAAACTTTCATTTTCAAGAAATCGACAGTTTGAATTTTTGCTCAAGCACAAAACAGCATACACGGCAGCACTTTTCCTATTTACAGAAATGCTAAATTTTATTCGTAAAATTGGCAAATTTGCAAATTTTTGTAGCATAAATTGAGCACATAATAGCAGACTTTTATATCGAAACGGTAGTGCTTCACGCTTCGCAAAATTGTTTTTTTAGCCATAAAAGTTGCAAATATGCTAATTTTTTCTATCTCTTCCGCATATGACAGCAAAAACTGAGCACAATTTTTTTTTAATGTAAATCTCTCACATAGAAGTCAAAACATTTTTCATTTCTTTTTTTATTTTTTTCTGCGACAAAAAATAACTGAGCAACTGAATAAAAAAAAGCAGTATCGGTTTTTGGCAGAAAAATTGAGGGATTATTGGAAGGAAGCTTGTTTATATTTTTGAGAAAACGAGGTCCTCTGAGATCGTTGAAATATAAACTGACATAGTTTTTTTTTTTAATATTGAGGATTTGGCTGCCAAACTTCAAAAAAGTGTCCCCAAATAAACACAAGATTTGAATTATGTAAGTATTAAGTATTTTTTTTTTCATTAGATTGTTATTTTTATTATATTTTTATCATAAAGTACCTACAAAGTAAATATATGGTTATAGTTATGTTTGGAATACCACATCATGGCCTCTATGCTCTATACGCTCTGACACATATGTACATAAATATCCACTCTTTTGGTGAAATTTCCATGATTTAATTTTTTATTTATGTTGAAATATTATTTAACAATGAAAACACGTTATTCTCTCATGTAATGTTTCATTTTTGTTGACTCTAAACTGTCAGCTGTCAAAAAAAAACTTCTTAAGGGTTGCCAACTACATTTGTGTAGTGATTAAATTTTAAAACTCATACAAAATGTATGGCTGACCAATTACTGAAACTTAAGCTGACCTTTCAGATATGTTTTGCCAGATTGGGGTATTTATTAGAGATTGAGCTATCTTTTTTTTCGAAATAGCCGACAATAACTTAAGTATGACAGTGGAATCATAATTAGGCTGCTAATAGCCCAAACCTAATGTTGTGTGATATATGTTTCGTATAGATAAGATAAATCATAAATAAAACATTTTTCAATGCCTTAAAATACCCTTTAAGCATTCCACAATATGACACCACTTTTTATTCACTGAAAAGTCCCCTATTACACGATGGTTCTTTGCGTCTAACTTTTTTCAAGGCAAGGGGTGCAAAGGTGAAATGAGATATGAAAATTCGAAAAGAGTCAGACGCAAAAAATCGTAGTGTAATAGGGGACATACCTATACCTACTAATTGGTTTTGAATTCAAATCAACCGCAACTAACTTCACTTTAAAATAATTCAGTTTTAATTTTAATTTTAATTCTTCTTTCTTTAAGCCTAGTACGCAGATCGAGCTAAAATTTCGTTCACACTTTTCTCTCCAAACACCAGCTAAAACTCCTAGCTAAATTTTGACACAACATTTTTGTGGAGATTACATAACAAAAAACAGCTGTTCTCTGAAAAGAAATTATATTCAACAATTTCAAAGAATTTTATTTCAATGTTTTAAGTGAATGTAACCAAATAAAATAGATGTTTCCCTTTGGAATTAATAATTATTTTGTCTTTGAATGTTTCTCATACCCAATTTTGTTTTTCACAATATAAAGCTCACATAATCTCACAAATAAAAAAACCTGCCACAATTTAGCTCAAGAATTAATGTACCGAGCATTTATTTCACGCGCTAAATTTTGACAGATGGCGACGTACAGTAAGAAACGAAAATTTGATTTTTTAGCTGGAGCTGCGTACCTCTTGGCTTAAATGCTTGGCTAAATTTTGGAGAGATTTTTGTATGGGAGCGGAATTTTAGCTCGATCTGCGTACTAAGCTTTAATGAGCAAAAAATGTTTATTTTATTTGCTGTTGTATTTTAAATTAAAAGTAATTGTGATTGAAGTTATGAAAACATTTTTTTTAATTTTTACTAGGCTACTATTTGAGCTACTTTTTCGGCTTCGATTTTGGGCTACACAAACATTTCTAAATTGGGCTATCAAACAGAGACATTGCAACGCTGCAATCATCCCACAAATGAGGTGGGCTCCGATTTTGGGCTGCAAACATTTCTAAATTGGGCTATTGAACAAAAACATGGCACGCACGCAACCTTGCCTGACCTTGAGAAACTATAAGACTTGATTAGAAGTGTCCTAGAGCTAACCAATTTCTAAAGCTATAGTTGATCTTACTTGAACAATTTATTATACCGACCTATTTGACAGTAGGTATATTTATGAGGTGCCATTAATGAGTTGCCAAGATCCCAGAGCATGGTGTCACACACCTGTAACAAAAGAATCACCAATGTAAGTCGTTGGTAAACTTCACCTTTAATGTTCTATATAATGCTGTCGTCATACTCATTGCAATACAATGCAGTGCGAATTGTATACAAACGGAATAATCTTGTATCTATATATGCAAAAATGTTCTCACTCTTTCAAAACACTTCTTTTTTGCCTTTCGCGTACACACTCTTCGGCAGAAGAATTATTGTAGTTCATGTTTACTCCGTTAACAACAACGCCAGGCTTCAGTCCCGTACACTGGGATCCCCGGATTGTTTGTGGTAAAGTATGATGATGGTGGCGGTTGTCGGTGGGTGAACTGAAAAATCTATTGAAAAAGAGAGGAAAAAGAATTACTAGCTATGCCATCATACCGTTGCTTTTGTGTGTCGTTGAATTCAACTATGTACTTTGTACACCATGTGATACAGAGAAGATAACAATTTTTATGATTCAACCAAGGTTGGATAGACTCTAGGTATATATATATATGCAAGGAACGGTAGGTAGGTGGCGGGTGGGATGGGCTTAGAAGCTGAATTCAACCTTATCTTTATACGCTGTGGGAACTCCGCCACCTGTTGTCTTTGTTGCGCTGCCGAGATTATAATGCTTGCATTTAAAAAGGAATTATAAGCATTGAAAATGTGTTTTCCTGTTTTTTTTTTATTTTTATTTATTTGATCTTACGATTTAAAAAAAAAGAGACGAACAAATCTTTCTGTTATTGTGGAGGTGGTCATAAAGAAGAGGTGTTTTATTTTGTTTATTGAGATAGACGAATTAACTATGAACTTGGCCAAAACTAGGAACAAGATGAAAATCATTCAAGAAATGGAGACGAAGGGAAATTATTGTTTGATTTTATTACACATAAGTAGGTACAAGGTATGTGAAATAACGTCAGAAAAAGTGTTCGAGTTTTAAGAATAAATTTTTGTTCTAAACCAATTTATTAATCTGATTTATTATTAAATTGATGTATGTATAAGTATCGGGTTTTTAAATAAGAGCGCTACAAAAGTTTTTTTTTTAAATTAAACAAAAGCGGTTTTGGATACCAATGAAATTCTTTATTCCTGTGAAAGTACGTTCGATGCCATTATGTATGGAATTAGATTTCTTTTGCATGGCCACCACGGGCACGCTTGCAGAAGTCCAATGCTGAACCCAATTTTTGACGGTTTTCAAGCATAAATCACCGATACTGCTGCAATTTCACGTTCGATATTCGTACGAAGTTCATCAATCGTCGCTGGCTTGTTAGCATAGACCATAGACTTGACGTAACCCCACAGGAAATAGTCTAACGGCGTCAAATCACACGACCGAGGTGGCCAAGCGACTGGACCATTTCGTGAGATAACACGTTCTCCAAACTTGGTTTCCAATAAATTGATTGTGACATTCGCTGTGTGTCTTGTGGCGCCGTCCTGTTGGAACCACATGTCCTCCAAGTCCATATCATCCAATTTGGGCCAAAAATATTCGGTTATCATTGAACGGTAGCGATTCCCATTCACAGTAACGTGCCGGTCTTGATCATCACGGAAGAAGTATGGCCCAATGACGCTGCCGGCCCATAAACCACACCAAACCGTAATTTTTTCGGGATGCAATGATGACTCATGGAGTACGTGTGGGTTGCTGCCTGACCAATACCACATATTTTGTTTATTGACGAAGCCATTCAGCCAGAAATGAGCCTCATCGCTGAAGATTATTTTTCAATGAAAATCCAAATCATTTTCAAGTTGTTGCTCTGCTCAATTCACGAACATACGGCGCTTCTGGTGGTCAAGCGGCTTCAGTTCTTGCGTCAATTTAATCTTATAAGGATGTAGGCCAAGATCTTTTCGCAAAATTCACCACAATGACGTCACAGAGATGCCCAACGCTTGAGAACGACGTGTGAGAGACACATTTGGGCTTTCTGCAACTGAAGCCTCAGCGGCAGCAATATTCTTGATACTACGGGCACTTCTTTGTCTCACTGGCACGGGAACATTTTGTACTGTGCCTGTGGATTCAAATTTGTCCACTAGACGCTCAATTGTTGATCTGCTAGGACGATTATGACGACCATAAATTTAGCGACCATAAACGTAGCGCTCTTAACGTTGAGGCCACTGACTCCGAATTTCTGTAGTAAATTTTAATAAATTCGACTCGTTGTTGGGTCGTATATCTTTCCATCATGAAATCGCAAACCCTACTGAAGAGAAATGTCAAAAGAGCGGCAAGAAATATGGCGTCGTTTGCTGTCCCTGTCGCTCTACTTTTGTAGCTTCCCTGTTGAAAAACCCTTTATATGTGGTTATTAGGATGGTCCTTAAATTGATCGTAGTCTTAGAGTGTGTAATGTTTCCAAGCGATTATTGAAAGTGAATGAATCCGAAAGAAATTTGACAATTCTAGCAGTCGGAAGCTCCCAATCACATTTGAAGTCAACTTGAAAAAAAAAATGGAAAATCAAAAATAATTTCAGGCCTAATTAGTCAGTCAAAGTTGAACATTACTTAACGATTTTAACTGCAAAACTGAATTTTTTTTCATTCACTCGAAGCTCAGGGACTCATCTTGTAATATTCCAAGGTGCAGAAAATCTAAAGTTAGTCAACGGTGAATAGACTCCCTCCCAAACAATAGGTAGGTATTTTTATTTTGTTTTAACAAAATCTTCACGTTATAGTTCAAAAGTAACCATATTATATTTTTTTATTATTCTAAGAAACCCACCCGTGCGTAGGTATTATTTATTTTATTTAATCTCAAAGCTAATAATTTTAAATTTGTAGCTAAATAAATAATATTATTTAACTTCATATTTCTTAAAATATGACGGACGGAAAAATTTGTCCACCTTATAGGCAAAAAATTAAATCAAATCTTCAACTGTAATGGACATCAACACAACACATTCAAAACACACTACCTGCTGCATTTGAATGCCAAACACCTAGATTGGGGAAATCAAATTCAAAATCAAAGAGGTATTCATCTTTACAATTGGATGAGTCGATACAACACTGAATATGGTGTCGACCTGCTGGCTACGGATCGGCCATCGTTTCCAAGAAGCGGTGCCTATCTGGATCTATTGCTATTAGACGCAAGACTGACAATTACTGACACTGTGGGTCAAAGACCAAGAAACTGCTTACGAACGATCGAGTACGACAGTGATCACTGCGGACTCGCCGCCGTAATACAGCTTCCGAACGAGCTCGTGGAGTTGGATGAGTATGTACCTGTGCATACTTACAATTACAGTAAGGTGCGCTGGCCACGCTTTACCAACGCCTTATCGAGCGAAATCAGTTCGAATAACTTATCCCCACCAAATGACAGGAATTTGACAAATAACGAAATAGACCAATACCTAGAACAAATGGAGGAGACAATCAAACGAATAATGAACAGAACAATACCGAAATACAAGCAACGGGACGCAACCGACATGTATCGAAACGCAACCATTGACGCACTACACAGACAAAAAAGTGGACTGCTGACAAGACTAAAACTCTTGTACCGACGGTTTACTGACCCTCACCATCTGGAGATTAGGACACTGAAGTCATCGATCAAAAACATCAACCAACTAATTAAAGAGAACTATCGGTTGTCAATTAATTTGTATTGGGACAACAAAATTCGGGCCGTTAATGCTAGCGACCCGAGCATGTTTCCGCAAATTAACAAGATATTTAGAAGGAATGATCAGAACGATCTTCCGTGTCTCAAGCTTCAGAGAACGACAGACAACAGAGACGTACTTCTGACAGCAGGAATTAATCCAGAGGACGCCGTCTTGGACGATGACCTCTTTATTGTCGAAGATCCGCAGGAGAAAGTGGAGGCTGTTGGGGCTGCTTTCCAGCAAGTGTACAAGGTGAATGCGTGCATTCGCCCCAATCATGACCTGGAAAACAGAGCCTTGCTCCATCACTTCTACCTTCGGAATGACATCACGCAATGGCGATCAGAGAACCTTGGTTTCACCGGGTTCAATGAAGATCATTTGGCAAACGCCATAATCGCCGAGCGAAATGGGCCCAGTTCCCTGTTAATTACAAAGGTGGAGCTCCAGCTCATCTTCGATTCATTAAAGAAGAAGAAGTCAGCAGGAGTCGATGGCATATCCAACGTTGTACTTCGACATTTACCTCAAGAAGCAATAGACATTTATACCACTCTGTTTAACAACGCTCTGAATAATGCATATTATCCAGTGCGTTGGAAGACAGCTGTGGTGCATCCTCTCCCGAAAAAGGGAAAGGACAACTCCAATCCGGCGAATCTCCGGTCGATAAGTCTTCTTCCGAGTATCAGCAAGGTATTCGAAAAAGTTATCAATAGAGCTCTGTCTAAGTGGGCAGAGGACAATAATATCATACCGGACAATCAGTTCGGTTTTAAGGCGGGACATGACACCATTCATGCCGCGTCTAAACTCGTTTCTGATGTCCAATGGAACAAATCTAAGAAGCAGTGTACGGGTGCCTGTCTGGTTGATTTGGAGAAGGCCTTCGACACCGTATGGTTAGAGGGTCTTTATCTAAAGCTGACCAGACTTGGCATTAGTAAACCACTATTGTATATGCTTTATGATATGCTCAATGGCAGAAAGTTTGTTGTCAAAAGTGGCAATGTAACTTCTGCCACAACCTTTAATATTAAAAATGGTCTTCAGCAGGGAGCGGTCAACTCGCCGATTCTATTCAGCATTTACACCAGCGATCTGATAGGTAGTCTAACTCAGGCAATAGCGTATGCTGACGATCTAATTGCGTACAGAACAGCTGCCAAAGTCGAGGACATCAGGATTCTTTTGCAGAGTGACTTCGATGAGATTCAACGATATTGTGATGACTGGAAGTTGAAAATCAACTTTCAGAAATCAGAAACTATCTTGTTTAGGACTCCGTTGCGTGGAGCCACAAGGGATACGAGAAAGAACTGGCGCAAGCTGGTGATCGTAGGGCCAAATGGACATCCACTGGCGAGTAAAAGTGTAGTAAAGTACCTTGGCATCTGGATGGATCAGTATTTGTATTTCGACAGACATATAAATTCTGCTCTGGCCAGGGCTAGGGGAGCTTTTGCCCTGACGAAACGGTTGTTTTATAGCAGCCGGCTTGACAGCAGGGTGAAGGTGATTTGCTACATGGCCCTTATCCGGCCGATGATTGCCTATGGGTGTCCGGTTTGGTTCAACGTTGCCCCATCTCAAATGGAAAAGATTCGGGTGTTTGAGAGGCAGTGTCTTCGACGCTGCCTTGGATTGCACAGAACACCAGAGTCGGAGTACAAACACTACTATTCCAACCTGACTCTATACAACGGGGCCAACATAAATAGGATAGATAATTTCTTGCTGAAGCTTATTCGAGGTCATATTGCAAGAGCGATGTCCTCGACTAACAGCTTAATTTTCGGGGCTTATTACCCCAACAATGAATACTACGAGAGTGTGCGTCTAAGCGGCTTTATTCCGCCCGATGCATTCCTCCACCTAGACAGTCGAGGGCTGATCCAGGATAGAGCGGCGGTTCCGCTAATCTACCACGTCGGTCGTAGAACTGTAGATCGGCGGCTCCTTTACAGTCGAGACGTCCTCGCACAAGACGGAGCTGAGCACCTTCGGTTCAGTAGGACTGTGTCCGAACGGGACCGAAGAGATAGGGTAAAGCAGGAGAACCAGTTCTGGTGGTTGAAAAACGAAGATGAAGTTCCTTCAGACATTTAATAGTTGACCTTGCTATTTTCTTAGGTATGGCCGACTTACATAGGTTTAGGTAGTTAGTTTTAAGTAGGGACAGTCAGGGTGGCGCCAAAAAAAAAAAAAAAAAAAAAAAAAAAAAAAAAAAAAAAAAATATATAAAATCCACAAAAATACAAAAAAATTATAAAACCGGAAAATGCTTGCTGTGGCTGTTCTAGTTTGTAAGTAGTCTGTAAGTAGCTTATAAGTAGGTTGTAATTAGTTTATAATTAGTTGTAAATAGTTTTAAGTAGCTTTAAGTAGTTTTAATTAGTTTTAGTTAGCTTTAATTTAGTTTTATGTAGTTTGTAAGTTTTATATAAAACCAAAAAATAAAGACAATGATACCGAGTTTTTTTGTAAATTCTTCTCGGTAAAAAATAAAACCGACCTGGATATAGTATTAAGATAGTTCTTAGGCCGAAAGGCATTAGCATTAAGTTATTATGGTTTAACTTAGAGCGCCCGACTGGGGCCAGTAAGTTAGTTTTAAAATATTGATAAGTAGGCTAGTTTTTATGAATTTTTGTCTAGCTTTAAGATAGTTTTAAGAAAATTGAAAAATAAAAATGAATTATAAAAAAAAATAAAAAAAAAAAAAAAAAAAAAAAAAACACACACTACCTGCTATAAAACAAGGATGTACCTAACCTAGTCATTGATATTGATTCGATGACCTTAAATCTCTTCATCCCTCTTTCTATATTCAATCCATACGAAAAAATTACCATGATCAGTGATCGATCAGTCTTACAACAACAAATAGCTAACATAATTTTATTTTTACCATCACAGTATTCACATTTAGTGTTTGTAGAACTAATGCACAAGTAATGGTAAATAATAACTGAAAAGTTATCGCTTCTCGACCTTATGGCTAAGATCAAAGTGTAGGTAGTATCTGTTCTTATCAGCTTAACATCTGATAGATCCTCCATCGGGGGACAACAAATGTTAAACTGATTTTTTGAAATAGACGGAGTGCTAGGAGCTTGCTCCACCTCTGTCGCGGGTTGGCCCGGTATTGAAGTACCGCCGGGATCGGCCCATTTTAGAAATTTTAAATATATACAGTAAGATATTAATGTCATATCGAATGAGAACAAAGTATATTAAGGGTGTTGGAATTTTTTTATTTTTATATTCAAAGTGTGGATCTGTAAAGAATTTAGAAGAAAGTAATTTTTGTTCTGGGAATTTTCCAAAATTGAATTTTGAGACTCCCGGCCGTTTTTAGAGAAAAATTAACTATAATTCGAAAAACCATTAAATTTGCAAATGTGGTTAACTAAAAGTGATTTTTGTATGCTTAACTAACTATTTAAATTAAATTAAATTTTATGAAGCCCCCAAAAAATCAATCGATCTTTTTGACGTTTTCGATTATTTTTTCTTAATAATGGATGAATTAGACCAAGCACTTGCACTACCAGGAGAATGACATACTCGCTCGAACTAACTTTAAATCGGAGCAATTTCCTCGAATTTTCAGGAAAAAACTCTGCTTTTTTGAGATTCTTTTCTTTTTTTTTTCAACATTAAAACATTTTCCTTCACATGAAATTAAAAGACAAATAAATTTTCCAACCAACTCTGAAAACTCAATGTTTGCATTTGAGTATACGCTGAACGGAATCTTCTTTCTTTGCACGAAACGACGTGCAAAGAAAGTTTATAAAAATTTTAAACAAATATTATTTGAGAACTATACAGATTTGTATTTAAACTCTAATTTCTTATTTAATTTAGTGTACCATAAGATATTATAAGGATTTCAAGTATTATCGATTTAGTTCATGACCAATCCAAGTTGTAATTCCAGAATTTATACTTGAATGTTTTCCTTGATTTCAAATCTTCTCCGAAAATTTTTGATTTACTCCACTTATTTTACAAATCTGTTCCAAAATTTTGCTAATGAGGTTCGAACTCTGGTTACTGCTAGTGAATTTAATGATCATGTCGTTCGGGGTAGAGGATCTCCAGCAAACATACATATTTAGTCAAAAATGGATCACAAAAATAAAGAAATCGATCGAAAAGAATTCACTTAATTTAAATCCATTTTCTGGTGAACGAGAGAACCTTTTTAAATCATTTTGGTGACTAATTTATAATCCAAAAATTCTACATTAAATGAAAGTATACTATAAATGTATTTCACGAATCTTTTTTTGAGCCATAAAAATGATTCCAATATGATTCATTAAAGTGAAGGTACATAATATGTACATTTAGGTGATATTGGATTTTTTTTGAAATTTCAAGATGGGTGAGCATCAAATGGCTCTACATGAAAACAAATGTTTCCCTAATTTTTTTCAAATCTTTATCTCACCCCTCTGGTCTTCCTATTTTCACTAATTGAGGGTTAAGGGTGATGGCATTGTAAGTGTTCCCATTTTTTTAAAATAATTTTTTTCTGTTTTGAGGTAAATTTCTAGAAAATTATTATAAACTATTACTATCCCGCCTGAAACAGACCCCCCCTTCATTCAGATTTTTTTCGCGTCGTATAAGAGTAAGCCTTAACCAATAATAAGTACATTAAAGTGAAAATAGGGTTACCAGGGGAGTGAAAAAAAAATCTAAAAATCTGAAAAAAAATTATAGAAATTGTTTTTCAATGTTTTTTAAATCGAATGGGGGCTATCCAAGACTATGGCCGATTTAAGGATCACCCTAAATTGTACATATTCATAGTAACTTTGAATAACTTAAATGAAATGAACAATATTGGAAACATTTTTATGATTTAGAAAATGTTCATAAAAAGAATAGTTTTAATGAATATAGGTGCCTTTATCATGTACGTTAATTTAAATGAAGTAAGTATTTTTGGAATCATAAATGAGTAGTGAATAGTTATAAAAGGTGCCTAGTAGTCCAGACTGAATCAAAAGTGAATTCTTTTTTTTCTGATCCATTTATAATTTTAAAAATGAAATGTTTGAATGGAAATGTTTGCTGGTGATGATGGAAAAATTGACTTTAAAGTCGAAACAATAGAAATAAATCAACGAAAGTAAAATGCAAATTTAAAGTTTGAAGTATTTGTGGTAGGTCAGATACAACAACTGCGCTCATCAGTTAGATGTTTGTACCCTTCTAACGGCCAGTTATTCTGTTCAGGGTTAAATCTGAGTTTGATCAGAGTTTACTAATCCCGAAAATAAAGTAACTCCGAGTTATTGACACTAGGGATATCACCCTTTTACACTTTATATTTTCTATAGAAATTGTAAAGAAGGTAAGATACCAGTGGCGTGACGTGAATAATTTGAAAAGGAAAGATGATGAAAGATGAAAGATGAAGAAAAAGTTAAAAACCTACAAACTAAAAACTTTATCTCACTGTTTTCACAACAAGTACATTTGCTCGTCTTTTTTAACATTAAGTTGAAGAAATAGAAATTCTCAGTCGTTTTTCCATTTCAGATGCATCTTTGTAGATGGTCATTTGAGCTTCTCGAGATATGTTTGATGTCCCAAAATATTAATATAAAAATTTATAAAAGCTTTTTCCAATTTAAAAATTCTTTTGTCTAGAAAAGTGTTAGGATAAGAACTTTTGGCAAAAAAAAAAATAGTATTATATGTTTTTGAATAAATATTTTTACACATAAATGCATCCTTTTGATCTTTAGATCTTTAAGATAACATGACGGGAAAATAATATGCTACATTTATATTAAAATTTGGTGCTGTTTGGTGAAAAAGGGAAGATGCTAGGAATCGTGTTATATGGATGCCACGCCACTGTAAGATACTATAGTACAGGTAAAGTAGTACAGAGGACTAAAATAAGAATAAAGAGTCAAATGAGTCTATAAAAATTATTTTTCACATAGAAGGGTGTTTTGTCCAGGGCATGAAGGGGGGAGGGGAGTTGTGATGTATCAAACGAAAAAATTTACCTTTTTTCAACCTAAACATATGACACATGTTTTCAAGGAAGTTTTAAATGCTGAATAAAATGAAAAAAAAAATACTAAAGTCAACGCGGCCTGCATGAACAAATTTGCTGTCATTTTTATGTAAAGATGATAATATTTTCGGTATAAAGATAAATTTTACAAAAAACCTAAAAACCTAAAATTAATGATCAGACAAATTTATAAAAATATCTGTGATGAAATGTTGTTTTTTTAAGGATGTATGAAACATTTATATACATAGTCTGCAAAGTTTTTGGTTATTTTATATTTTATATTTCTAAAGGGTCCTTCAAAATCTTAAATTTTGAAGAATATTAGAAACTGAATTATTAGATGAACTTAAGGCCTCTCTAACAACTGGCACCGTGGCAGTTTGACTGGCTCTGTTTGTTTTGGGTCCACTAAAGCGGTCAAGTACAGGAGCCGAAGGCTTCCATCATCCAGGTACGAGAGGTTGTTCGTATGTCATAGAGAGGTACCTATAGAATGCTGGTTTCTAGCATTGACTCTGACGTGATGTTGTTAATGTGTGATATTATACATATTTGTTAAGTTAACGAAAAATTAACTATAAGAAAGAGAAGAGCAAAGATTTTTTTAATTAAAGACCCCTCGATACTAATCAATTTCATGAAGCTTTAAAAAGGAACGACTTAGGGCCAAGAGAACACGAAATAAATGAGCGTTCACGAATTTGTTGTTCTTATTTCATTCCTCTCCATTTTGAATATAGAACGAGTTTAAAAAGTTCATAAAAGATTTATTTGAGTTTCAACTAACAATGAATCGAAAACGGACTAACTCAAAAAGTGTGCAATATACGAGTCTAACTCACCCTCAAGTTTTTATTTACAAATATAACAAAAGTTCTATTCCATATTTCGATTCATTTTAAGTCTTTAAATGCAAAAATTAGCACACTTGAAACATATTAATTCGGGACTAAAATTTTAGATTTAAATATTTTGCTTTCATCGAATTCGAACTGAATTTTCAGATTTGTTTTTTAAATTGATCTTCCCTTGGAGCTTGAACTAATGCATGTTAAAAAATATAAGTATTTTCATTTACCTATTCATCAAATTTATTTTTATTCACATTTATTGGTAAAATAGATATGTTGGAACTAGAAAATATCTACATACATATTTAGAAAAATACCTAACAAGTTTTAATTCTATTTTACATTAGTTTATTTTTAAAAGCCCAAGGTACCTACCTACTAACCGTAAAAAAAAAATATGTTCCCTGGCTATAACATACCTACATATACATACATATCTACAAGAGAGAAGGATACAGCAATTGATTGCATAGGTCAAAATTGATGTTCATTAAAATCATACAAGTGTATAAATTCCCATATGAAAAATACAAGCACAATGGTGTGGTGGTGCTATGACAACCACTAATTGCCCAATCAATTATTTACGAATTTCTCTCTTCTGCACAAAATTCAGCTTTCCAATGAAATTGATAATTCGTAGGTATGTTCATGTACCTATTTACCTATAACACATAGGATATATATAGCTATGCCAACAATATTGATGTTCTAAATTATACGAATGTAATATCCCCTAAGCGATTCGTAATTATACTTCAATTAATTTTTAGAAATATCTAAAACACCAATCTACAGCTTGTCGAAGAATAAAGAAATTTTGCAGAATGCGAAGAGGTGAGGTAAATAAAATCTAAAATTATATTGAAACGTCGATGGAAAAGTTTTCCTTTTATGCATAAGTACGTACATATGTATATACACCTACCTACTAGTTGGTATAACACTCCAATAAAACACACCCTTAATGACCACGAGCACGACAAAGAGCAATCGCGAAACTAATCCACTTCACATTTTATCCACTGGTGCTTTGGATGATAATTTTCATTTTTTACTTAACCCGCAATAACGATATAGAACCCCCCATCGCTATGTGTATCCTTTCCATAGAGATATACATATATACCACTTTGCCACCCCCCTCCCAGCCCATAATATAGCAACCCGTAATGTTTGTCTTTAGAGAGAAATAGAGACGCGTCGATCGTATCCGTGTGCGCCTTTTAAACGTTTTCGATTAACCGCTGCCGTCACAAAATAAATTGCATTTTTCAACCCTCACAACCCACTCCCAGTCACCCCTTGGTATGATGGCGCATGGTGCGGGCGCCCACCATCAGATTTCCCTGTGGAGGGAAAACCGCCATCAATTTTCCATTACCTATACCCAAAAACAATTTTAAGGATTTCGCGCTATTTGTTGCTGGGGTTTGTTGTTGGTGGGACTTTGAATAGGTACTCCGACTCCAAGTACAACCACTATAACGTGAAACTTATATCCTTATATGAGTTCTTGCTGCTGCTGCTGTACGAGTATGGTTAAAGAAACGAAGGAGCACCAGAAAGTGCCTGGTGGAGACGACCAAACGAAAAAACAGCAGCGCAAGTAACGGAGGACCCAAAAAATATTATAGAAGTAACCCCTTTGCAGAGTGAAAAGTTTTTTTTTTTCTTATTCTTCAATTCCACCTTCTTGGTGTTTCTAAAAACAGGAAGGGAATGAAAGGAATAAGAGTAGTTTGAAAGGATGGTAGTGGGAGGGCGGGTGTACCTAGTTCTTTTTATTTATTTGTTACTTTCCTCTCCTTAAAGCGTATTTCGCGCGTCAAAAAGAGTTCAATGTCACAGCTGGAATTGAATTATTTTCTATTGATTGCAAAATCAGAGCAAGGGATGAAGATAGCGGTTACAATATATGTACGATAAACGACCTAGAATACGACTACTCACCCAGCACGATGACGATGGGGACGAAAACGACGATTGGCGGCAAACGGAAAGTAGAATAGAGAAGCGAGCATTCATAGAGTGGATTCAATTCAGTGTTACCTTTCTTGTTTTTTTTTTTTTTGTTTCGATTTAGGAATATTGTTCCTTCTTTTCGACAAAATTCTCATATCGACATAGTCAGCAGAGACAATTGAAATTGCATGAGTCAAAATATGGTAGGTTTTCTGAGCAAATATGTTATACCTAATAGGAGTTGGTTTTGGGGTTGTCGGTTCAAGTTTACAAATTTCTGTTTACTATTACTATTACTGTTTCTAGATATTTTTTTTTAGCGCTAAGAGCTCAGGACCATCATCAATTTTCCGCCATCGACTGGGGTTTTGGAGATATTAGAAAATGAAAAAAATAATCGTTTTTAACAATTTTTGAGATCATATTTTTATATCCAATTAGCGCGCTTTTAAGGGGTTTTGAGTACCCTTAAACTCATTTAACACAATGCGAGCGTTAGCAAAATAGGGAATAATTCAAGAGGAGATACAAAAAGTGGTACATTTTTTGAAAAAAATAATTAGCACGATTCTTAAAAGTACTAATCTCTCTAAAACTTTTGTTAAAATTTTTTTAGGAGCTTTTGGGTTGGATGTTAGTCAATAAAAACATTTATTCCACGATTTTACTTAACCACGGAATAAGAGTTTAGTCACAGGTTAAAATTTCTAATTAAAAAAAAATTAAAGTTCGTAAAATAGTAGAGGGACATTTACCAAAAATTCCTTAAGAAAATCTACTACAATAAGTACGAGGCCTGTTTAGTATCTTGATATTTTTTGTTGTTTAGTTTAGTTTAGTTTTAGAAAATGTTTAGTTAATACCTAAAATTTCCGATTGACATAAAAGTATCAATTTTCTGAGAATCATCTATATCGGTACTATAATATGGATAAAGTGACATACCTACAACGTTTTCGCTCATAGCTCGAAAAACTACTATACAACATCTTGACATTTTTCAGATGCGTATGATAATCTCCGTACTCCGTGCGTCTCACATTTTGTATACAAAGTGGCTGATAACGTTACATTTCACTTCCGAAATTGGGTAACTTTATCAGCCACTTTGAAAGGCTGTAGTTCAAAAACTATAAAAGGTATCAAAACCCCCCCTTTCTTCAGTCGAAAATGCTTGTATTTTACGGTTCTAGAAAAAAACATTATTATTTCTTGGCACCTGAGTTAATCGTATTCGTTCCAAAATCTTTGGAGCCGTTTTTTAGATAAATAAGCTTTTCTTAAATGGTTGAATGGCAGGTACCGTTACTTTTGAAGCTAAAAAAAATGTCTGGACAGTTACAAAACAACCCTTAAGTTCAAAATTTGAAGAAAATCGCTTCAGTTTCCTAGGCCCTCGGTTCCCAAACTGTGTTCCGCGGAAACCAAGGGTTCCGTGAAACAATCTTCAGGGTTCTGCGGACTTCTTGAAGTAAAACCAAAAAATTATTTTCGTTAGTAGATAAGTAGTTTAAAAAAAAACTTTCAAGTTACTTTTGGTGAAAATTCCTAGTTTTATTTTTAGTCAAGCGAATTTTTAAAATATATTTTGACTTGTGTTTAAGGTTTCACAGCTCAAAAAGTTTGGGAACCGCTGGCTTTAGGCTGTGTAGGTCGAGGTATAGATAGACAGACCGACAGACAGACTTTTTTCGAGTTCTCTACCATCGTTATATGTTGTGTTTGATTTTTACCTAGAAATTTTTTCTTTTGCATGAATCCAAAACTTGCCCCATAGTACCTACCTATATTACTACAATAAAATAATAAGAATAAATGGAAAAAAATAGCGACAGGCTGATGTTTTGCTTGTTGTTTTTGGGGTAGGTATCAGTGGCGTGGCGTCCATATAACACGATTCCTTGCGTCTTCCCTTTTGAAATTTCACAAAACAGAACCAAATTTCTCTCATATTCATTATCGTTTTGGACAAATTCACCTTGAAGATGAACGTCTAATTTTGTCCAATGCACTGATATGAATAAATATTTCATAGAAATGTTATTATGATCAAAGAAAAAATTAAAAAAATTTGTATTTTAGTAAAATCCGCCTACTGCACGCCTACTTTTCTTAATTTTTTGTTTCGCGGAAACGGCTGCAACGACTTTCATGAAATTTTCAGAGCTTGTTTTTGTGGACGAAAAAAATAAAAAATCGGTTTATGTAAAATTCGCCCACTGTCACGCCTACTTTTCTTATTACTTAATATTTATAAAAAACTTAATTAGATATTATGTGGACGTGCCATGAACTCTACCTCCAAGGTGGCTTGGAAACGAGAAACGGCAAAAAATTGTAGGTCCCCTCCATTCTTGCTAATAACACGCACACAGGAATGGTTGAGAGTTGTAAGTCACTAGGCCCTGGTTTTGCAAAAGCTGTTGTACCACCAAATTTTTTTGTTTAAGAATTTTTAGATTTTAATTTTGAATTTAAAAATTAAATCGTTATTCACAAGGGTTGTTGCGGTAAAATTTACCACGAAAAGTTTCGCCAGGCTATTCTTTATCATTTGGGGCCCCAAAATGCATGCAGAGTTAGTAGATGTAACAGACTTAAATATATGTTTATAAGAAAGGAGCATGACACCCTGTGGGTTTCACAAAACAAAAAATGTTTCTAAAATCTTTGCATCGCTAGTATGAACACACTTTCAACATTTTATCCAAATCAGTTTCTGAGAAATCAAGACATAAGAAAAGTGAGCACATAGAAGTGGGCGCATTAAAGTAAAACATCTTCTTTCAAATTTATCTTGTTCATAAAAATAAATAAACTCTGAACATTTCTGGAAAACCGGAAAGAAAAAAGAAAGTGTTCGGGACAGTGAGTGAATTTTATTAAAACCAATTTGTCATTATATAATTCTCATCAATAAGAACAAACTCTGAAGTTGAAGATATTCCTGAGAAACAAAGAAATAAAAAAGTAGGCGTGGCAGTGGGTGAATTTTACTTTAACATTTTTTTATATTTTTCTCTGGTCATTTGAAAAAAAAATGAAAATTTTATCCATATCGATTTAGGTGTTTCTTATTAAACCAATATTGAAGAACAGTGGGCGTGGCGTTGCCCCTGCAAGGGGTTGGAGGTTGTCAACTTAGATTTAAGTTGTATGCATACCTCCAAAACGACCTGCAAAATTTCAGCCTGTTGATATTTTTTTCCATTTCGTCAGTAATACAATTGCTATATTTTCTGGACTACAGTATTCGCCGCTTAACTGCACCTACTTTTTGTCTGATTTTTCGATTAATTAACGAGAGAGTTCAAGTAACCGAAACATTTAAATGGTGTTAGATTAAAGATGCAATTTTTCAAGATCAATTAAGCGGAAAAATCAATTAAGTGAGGCCAAAATAACGAGGGAGTACTGTACACACATATATCTCGATTCAATTTTTTTAGTAAAGCTTACCTTTGCAAAAAAATTGGAAAGCTGTCCAAAATATGAAGAAACAACTCTATAAGCCTATAGACCAAACTAGGTATGTTCCAGTCCAATGCTGAATCTGCTTCTTTATGGAAGCAGTACTTGGAAAGCTGCAGAGAGTTAAATCGCTCACTATGAAACTTAAAAGCCCAACTATAATATGTCAAGCATTTGGCCACACTATAAGTACCTCCAAACACACAAATAAACACATTTGGGTGCTCCGGCAACAGCAGCTCGCAGTGAAATAGATTGACGGGGGACATTTGCCTTCCGTGTACATATATATACTATAAACGCACACACAGATACATATATAACACAACATAAATCAAATGATATCTCATTAAAATATAATTTACGACTTCGAAATGTGTAATACTCAATAACACCCTTACCATCATCTTTGCTCCCACAAACAACAACAGTAACATCGGCTGGCCAACTAAAAAGAACAAAGTTTGGATGGCATTTGAACGAGTATTAATGAAATGGCTAAATCAAAAGGAATTACGTTCCTCGATATATATGTAGGTATGTATAAAAAATTCTATACATTTTATATGTACGTATGTATATCCCTTATAAAACACACACAATCATCATCATAATATTAAGGGGTGCGAGAGGTATATTTGGGGGTGTGTCTGAAGGATGGTTTTTAGTTGCGTATAATATACAATATTTAGGTTACGTATGTTCCATAACTAAAGCAGTATTGTTGTTGTTGTTGTTGTTGTTGTTATTATTGTTATATTTACCCTTAATTGCAATGGGATGGTGCAGAGAAAAATGAGCACTCAAATACTTTTTTAATAATAAAGCGAAATTATTTATGACTTGAATTGAAAGGGGCGGCTGGGGTTGGGTTGGGGTGAGATGATGATGGTTGAGGTGACTTCCAGAGTTCCATCCAGGGTGTGGGTTGTTAGGGTCGTGTGCCGTGTGTGCGTTGTCAGTTGTTGTTGTTGATGTCCTGTCCTCTTGTTTCATATGTGATTGGGTCAATTTTAATTAATAAAATGTTAAAAGAGTTTTTGGGGTGATGGGGTGGGTTTATTTGTTGTTTATACGTGGTGCGAGTTCAACAATGAGTTATGGTTTTTTTTTTTTAATGAAATTCAAATTAAGGAAAATACAAACTTATTCTGCAAATTTATAATGCTGAGTTAATTACACAGAATTGCCGGAAGCACTTAAAGGAACAAAGGGTTTCAAAAACATAAGTTAAAAGACTGAAATGTTTGAACAAGTTAAACACAATGCTAGGCCAATGCGACACAAGGTCTTTGAAGGGAGCTTTGTATATGAAAATCAAAGTTGATGCTGGGGATATGTAGAAGAACCAAATTTATGCAAAAAATTGAATCAAATTCTTCAACCTGGCCCTTAGACCTATGGCTGTCATAGAGGCACGGGCAATTAATTTAAATTTAAATACACCTCACTTTATCAAAAAAGCCTAAGCAATGCATTAATTAACATATTTTTTTGTATCTAAAACTTTTAACAATTAGTTAACTCCCTTAATAGACAACCCAGCAATTTTCATTCTCATTAAATTTATTTTAATTTTTTCAATCATTAAATGACTTTTGCTATTGACAAAAGTTTATAAACAAAAAAAGAAAGTAATGGATCCCAAAAAGTGATTAAGTTCTAGGCTAGGAACAAAAAACAAGTCATTAAGGGCTATATCGTTCAACATCATCAACTAGACATCTTTTTCCCTAGCCTGCCCTCTCATATATACACATCAGCATATACAAACACTGACACACACGTCAAACTGTCAGCGGAATGGTGTCCGTCCGCGCTTCAACAAACAGCAATTAAAGTTTATCAATTGTTCGAAAATCATCCTATATGGCCTCCACTTAATCTCGCAGTCCCCGTCCCGCATACAATACCCTTATTTCCCATTTCTCATTCCCCCAAAATCACCATCAAGCCAAACTCATTCCTATTTGTTCTGTCTCTATAATCTTTCACGTTCAATTAAGCACTATTCATTGGGCAAGGACGAAGCGGTAAAATTATTGAAATCAAGCGGCTGATGCTGCGGCATGAAGGAGGCGAGGTGCTTTATCGACTTTCTAGCAGCAGTGGTAGCGGCAGCAGCAGTTCTACTGCTTGCTTCGTTGAAGCATATTGAAACACATCATCAGCAAGGATGGGATATATCAGGTTAGTTCGATGGCGTCGGGCGGGTGGGTAGTGCGGTATATGTCCTACCACACCACAAACGTAACGAATTAAATTGAAGAATTTCCCTATTTGATTATTCCAATCCACAACAGGAAGAGGATACGTCCTCTCATATCCGTCCCCAGTTCGAGTGGTCTTATCTATATATACGAGTTAAAATAAAGTATAGATATAACATATGTAGATAGATATGATGTTGAAAATATCTGCCGCCCAAAAAGATTGAAACTGACGCAACTCATCGTTACCCGGCGATGTTACATACGATTTCGTTGCAGTGATCCTGATTCCTGCCATCAGCACCACCAGCTTCATTTAATGACTCCGGCACATATACAGAATTCTGGCAAAAATGATTCCACCGTATACTGGCCTTTCTACCTATACCACCCCCACTCCTAGCGAAAAGCTCATCCAACACCCAGATACACGACCCATCCATCACCCCCCCCCCCCCAATTGGATACCCTTACCTATAGATAGGATGACGAAATGATGATGGTGATTGAAGTTCGAGGATATAGAGAAAGAGAGAGAGAGAGAGAGAGACAGGGAAAGAGGTAGAGATGTTGATGAGGAGGTGCAAGGCAAAAGAGTAAGAGTTCAGCATATGATGAAGCTCTTGGATGTGTCTATACACGTAAAACTGATGATGATGCTGCCGATGCCTGGTTTGGTTAATTTGATGGGTAATTGATGATAATTGCGAAATTCATTTTATCAAATTTGAACCACAGAGGGTTAAGTTGTCCGACCAAACGTCATTAACATGAGAGAGATGGTTGTTTTGTGATAGAGAATTTAACTCTATACTAAGTCATTTCGTTTGAATTTGTTTAATGAATTTGTAGCTCTGATCTGCTTTAGAATTAGTAAGCTTGTGATAATGATTTTTTTCAAAAGCTTTGCGAAGTTAAAAGCCTGACTTTCAAAAATTGTTTTCTGATACCATTTCTGGAAAACGAGATCTCACAAATATTGCTCATTCATAAAATTGTATTCCTCAGTATTCGACAGTAAAATTCAGTTATTTTTTCAAAGAATCAAAGTCATTTTTAAGAAGGTCTCTGAAATTTCAATTATCATATTTCTGAGCCAATGTAATGATATCAAAACTTCTGGAGAAAATAAATTTAAAATATCAAGTTTTTTTCTTAGCTAAGATGATTTTGATCGTCTTTATGACCAACAAAGGCATTTATTGATCTTTGAAAGCGTGCATCTGAACATCAAGCAAGATGCTAAGACCTAAATGGACAAACAGATTTGCTTTTAATTATTAAAGAGTATTTTATGGGATATGAGAAGGAGTTTGGTTTATTCTTCTTGTCTCATTTAGAAATTACAGCTTTCGCATGAAATGATTTTGACATTTCCAAATTGTTTAAAAAACTGCTTTTGCAATTATTTTAAAAACAATTTATGTTCTGGAAACCCCTCAATAAATTTCCATTTGAAGATTTGCAAGCAAATTCACACAAGTTCTGAACTATAATAAAAATCGTACACATGTATATTGCATGCAAAATTTTATTTTCAAAAACATAACTAATAGGTTTACTTTAACAAAAACTTTGAAGCTTATTTGTTAACAAAATTTGACGAAAAGCCATTAAGTTGTTTACAAATATTTGTTAATTTTTAGACTCTGAGCTCAAATCTGTATTTTCCATTTCCACTTTCAGCTCAAGTTTTTGAAATATTTCCGGTAGAAAATGAAGCAAAATGTTTTTTGCTTGTTTAGAGGTTATAAAAACCGAAAAGTTGTTTTTTTTTTTGTAACAAAATTTATAACTATTTATTTATTTTAGTCAAAATGTAACCAGTATCTGTTTTACTTTCTCCAAAATCTTAGTAAGATTTTAGTCCTGATTGTTTTTTTTTTTTTACTATTTAACAGGAAACTTTTAAATTTAAATTTTTCAAGTTTTGTTTTAATTAAGAGGACGCAGTCGAACAGTCCACAGGGAACAAAGCAGTCTTGCTTAAAGAAGTCAATAAAATTGATCCCAGATTATCTATTTATGAAACAGCTATTAGCCTTTTATTAAAGTGGTATACTGTTGTGTATACGTACTATTATTACTCAAATTTATAAAATAGGAAATTCGTTCGAAATATAAGAAATTTAGTTTAGAATTTATCAAAATTGTTAAATGGACATAAATTCATTTGTTTTAAAACCTAATCTAAACAAAATAGGGACCTATTTCACCAAACACTTTTCACTTTGCAAATTTCATTTCACAAAACGCTAATTTGCAGAGAGGAAATTATTGAAATGAAAAGTATAGAACAGATTTTCTTTTTGCCAAATACGTTACACCAAACGCCAATTTGCAAAGTAAAAAGTTCTTTTCTGCAAAGTTAGCTAAAACAAGCTTGATGTGAAAAAACGGACAACATCTTAATTATTGATTGAATGTGATTGAATGGAAACAATTTTAAAACCGTTGGAGCGGATTTTTTAAAAAATAATTTTTTAGATAATATACCTAAATTTCCTAAATCATTTTTTAAACTTTTGGCACTCAAATCTTAAGTATTTTTGTATGTGTATATTAAAATAAAATTTCGAAAAGTAAAAATTTGACCCAGTTTTGATATATTGAATTTTCAAACAAAAAAAATGTAATTTTTTTAAATATTCAAAAACTTTTTTTTTAATTTTGATATGCAATATTTTTTAATCTTATTTGAAATTTAATTATAAAAATTATATAAATCCGTTCAGGTGATAATGAGATACTTGAAAGTTAAAAAAAAAAAACTTTTATAGTTGCTATATTTAATTTTTCATAATTGTTGGTAGTAGATTGCACTTATTTTAGAATATAGAAAAGGTTTAATAAAAATTGTACGAGCCATTTTTAAGAAAAAAATATTTTTCCCAACGCTATTTTAACGTTTGCATGGAAGGTACCGTAATTTTTCTTAAAATCCTTTAAAAGTTCAAAAAATCCTCCAATACCAGGTTTATAAAAATCGATCGACCATAAAGTTTTTAAGATATTTGAGTTTCCAAAAAAGGAAATTTTGAATATTGCTTAAAAATCAAAGAAATATTTTGATAAGAAAAACTTTTTGTATTGAAGAAAATTGAAAATAAAAACAATAGTTGTTTGGGAGGTACCATTAATAACAATTTTTTGAAAAGTGGTTTCAATTCCAAGGGTAACATTTACTAAAAAAAAATGTATTGGATTCTTTTTTTCGAACAGTTGTGGAGCTACTTTTGAGAAATACTGCATTTTGAAAAATTGCTAAGATAAATTGTATGGCAGATACCGTTATTTTTAGTTTTGAAAAATAAATATAAAAAATGTTTGGGCAGTATCACAAGAAACCACTATTCCTAAGTTTTAAGAAAATCGATCCAGGTGTTTAGACTTAAAACCAAAAAAATAAAGACAAAGATACCGAGTTTTTTGTAAAATCTTCTCGGTAAAAAATAAAACTGACCTGGATTAAGTATTAAGATAGTTCTTAGGCCGAAAGGCATTAGCATTAAGTTATTATATAGTTTAACTTAGAGCGCCCGACTGGGGCCAGTAAGTTAGTTTTAAGATATTGATAAGTAGGCTAGTTTTTTATGAATTTTTGTCTAGCTTTAAGATAATTTTAAGAAAATTGAAAAATAAAAATGAATTATATAAAAAAAAACAAACTTGACGGTACAATGATTATAATCTGTGAGGCGACCGTATGATTACCTATCTAATCGGGTCCATACTCATAAAGAGGATGCCAGCCGATGGCCTTAGTCCAAATATTTACAAAACTACTAGTCGGACAAGCATTATCTGGTAGCAATGGTTAAAAAAAAATACACGCAATTTCTATTAATGCGGTATTGAAAGAAAATAAAGACGGTCTTCTACGATACTAAGGGTCGAGTAGACCCTTTTTTGGCTATTACCACGAGTTCCTAAAAACAAAATTTTTTTTTAACATTGCTTTAAAAAACTGAAATAAATCATATCAAATAGCGAAAAAATTGGCCACTGTTTTTTTTTTTTTTTTTTTAAAGTATTAACAAAATCCCTAATTTTAAAAAAGTGATCGTACTTGTATTGTAACAACGAAAAAAGTCTATCATTGGTACCCACCGTGTGGACTGTAGAGTGAAGAGGGACATTTTAGCTTTAATTTGCTTTCCCATTTATAGAAATTGTCAGTAGAAATCGACCAGTAGTTTTGTTAATGTTTGGACAAAAAGTATCGGTTGGAATCCACTTTTTCGTGAACCCCATGAGAGTGATAATCTTACAGTCTCCTTCCAGACTATTAATCGATTCATCCAATGAAAATGAAGAACATTTTGGCAAAAGGCATATGGAAACCATGTTTTAATTGCAATGATTGTTTTTGGCCCAAATTTGTCTTTCTGAACTGAAAAACTGGCCTTAAAAGTAAAAGCACTTTAGAGTGGAAATTTTGCTAGACAATTTTTTATTTTCGATTTTCTTAAAAAATGTGGGACCGATTCTACCAATTTTCAAAAACAGCTTGTCGTTTTTTTTATGTTTTATGGAGTGCTTTCTTCTTTACAAATGTTAAATAATCATTGAGGAAAGCCTCATTTTTCTTAAAAATAACTCCTACGATTTTGATAAGTTTTGTTTTGTGTTTTAAAACTAAAACGGTCTACTTTAAAATATAAGAAAAATGTCCACTGAATTTGTTGGGTGTATTTAAACAAATTTTCTTATGCAAAAACTTCCAAAAAGTATAAATAATAATACATACCAAAAAATGTTTTTTAGGAATAAAAAAAAATAAAAATAGACAGGCGCATAGGAGCATTCGATTTTTAAAAATCAGCTTTAAATTTTTTTTTTCTGCATTTCATAATTATAAAAACTTAAAATTGTAATACGAGTAGATACCAAAATTTGTTCTTGTATTTGTATGTATTATATTTCTCGTATTAATATTTTGAGATACAGTGGCTCACAGTGAATATGAAATTACAAAATTATTTTTTTTTTGAAAAACAGTAGGAAATTAAGTTAAATAAAAAAAAAGAAAAATTGTTTCTAATAGAGTATTGAATTTTTGTTTCAAAAACAATTTTAAGCACTTTATTGCAAAATAGAGAATAACAGAAAATAACAAAATAAATTAATAATTTTATGTCACAGTAAAAATGGCCGAGTACCTAACATTTTAGTTGTAAAAAGGTTAGTAAACGCGTATTGGAGTGTTGTTTTTTATTTTCTAGAGAATTTTTTTTAGTCGAATAACTGATTTAAAATGATTTGGGACTGTATCAAGAAAGTTTTTGATGAAATTTGGTCTTGTTTTATTCCACTTCTCCAATAAAACTCTTTTCAAGTCAGTTGTTTTGAAGATCTCATGTTTCTTAATTTCAATTTCCAATTTTTGTCAAAAATTGTCAATTATGATGAGATCCGGTGATTGTAGTGGGATCTTGATCGCTCTTGGGCAATTGTGCAATAGCCATTCCCTATTAATTTCAGACAAGTGCATGGCGTTAATCTGCCACGGCTGAGAATGCGTTTGATCCAGAAATGGTCTAAGCTCAGCACCTGGAGTTGGCACCTTAACAACATTTAGAAATTTTGAAAATCAATTTTGGAAATTGTGCTGAAATAGTTGGAATGGGAACAGTTTTTAATTCTATTGAGACAACGAGCCAAAGTACTCGGCTGATTTTAAAAGGGGAAAGGCTATTGCACAATTGCCCAATGGTGATCAACATCCCACCACAATCACCAGATCTAATCATAATTGACAATTTTTGACAAAAAATGGAAATTGAAATTCAGAAACATGAGATCTTCAAAAAAACTGACTTGAAAAGAGTTTAATTTGAGGAAAGGAGTGAAATAAGCCTCAATTACATCCAAAAACTATTTGAAGCAGTCTCAAAATGCCTCAAATAAATTAAAAATTTTGATGTTCTTAACACAAAAATACAAAACTCTATAAGAAATAATTTTAACTTTTTATTGTACTTGATTTCCTAGTTTTTCAAAAACAAAATGTTTCAACGGTGGACCATTTTCACTGTGAGCCACTGTATCAAACATATCTTTAAGAAGTTCAAATAATTATCATCAAAAATGCATTTTTTTTTTTTTTTTTTTTTTTGAAATTCATTTTTATTTTGCATTTTCTTAAAACTATCTTAAAGCTAGACAAAAATTCATAAAAACTAGCCTACTTATCAAATCAAAAATGCATCTGAAATGGAAAGCGACTGAGAATTTCTATTTCTATATAACTTTATTTGTAGAAAAAAGACGTCCAAATGTACTATCTGGTTGTAAAAATAGTGAGATAGGGTTCGTTAGTTTGCAGATATTTAACTTTTGCTTCGTCTTCCCTTTTCAAACTATTCGCCCCACGTCACTGGTGTGGGTACATTAATTATTTCTTGAAGACTTTTAAGATCCCATATTAGGTGAGCATAACTTCATGTTTCCTCCAAAATTTTGGTTTCCTAAATATTTAACCTACTCGTACCTACTTAAACAAAATATTCTTTAATCAAAAACTTCATTCCATGCATAGGTAATAATATGCCATTGTTTATTTTTTTCTTTCAGGAGCTCACCGTAAGGATAAGAAAACACTTTTGTTGTGAACAATGTAAGTGAAATTTAATAATAATCACACCCTCCCATTCCCATTCTACAAGCGATGATTGAAATCCGAAGAAACTGCAATCAGCTTGTTCTTCCAAGTTCCAATTCCTTTTGATCATGTCCATTGACAAATTAAAAAAATATATATATATATGTAAAGATATTGCTTGTATTGTTAAAATTGCATCTTAATGCACAACTGCGGCTATTTTTCACACGGATTCAAAGCAATTAGTACACTTTATGCTGCGTGCAATGTACAGCTGCCGCATTTACAAATTACTATACACACGACAAAAATGTAATAGTTGTGTAGATTCATGTTCTACACACTCACTAAGGTATACCTAGCCACCGATGAATACGTCTGTCGGGCGTTTTTGTATGCACAAGAGTAAATTACGTCATTTTCCGCTTCCGTCATTGTAATTAAATTATAATGCCTTAGATGAGGGATGAGGCATAACAAGGGATATTGAGGGACATCGACAATAGGTGCGTTTAATATGCGTGTTGCAACCATGAAGCAGAAGAAAAGTGCCGCGAATCTGTCGTTCGGCTATGTGTAGACAGTAATTTGTCCGTGCCGTCCGTCCATCCATCGACCGTCGGTCGGTCGGTCGTCCATGTGATAGGTTATGTAATATAAAAGAACCATCATGCTACTTATGCGCTATAAGCTGGACACTACTATTCAGCTTTACAGCTCTATAGGTATTCTATACAAGCTACAATGCCCGCAGCTTGCCAAGTTAATTAACGAGCCGAAACGAATTGAGCCAAAGCCAATAGAAACATCTAAAGCAAACGGGCTTTTTACCAAATTTTAATTAACAATACCAACGTTGCTGTTGCTGCAGATCCAAAGTGTATAAGTTTAGTTATTATTGGACACAGAGAGGGGTTCCTATGTTACTTGTTGTTTATTATGAGTATAGGGTGTTAGAGTGGTGTTTGGTGCATTATGCGACTAATTGTGTTGTGGGTGGAATATATTGTTTTTTGCATTTTGTTTTGTCGTTTAATTTACACAAGATCGAAAAGAACAGATAGAAATTATTAAGCAAAAATCATAATTAAGCTTTTTGTTTATCGAATAGATGTAGATACTAGACAACTTTCATTATACAAGCTGACCCGGTGAACTTTGTTCCGTCTGAAATTCACGAAAATTGCTAATATCCCTTTCGCAAGTCGAGACTTTTTCTATTAAAACTAAGCAGTTTTTCTTTATATTCAATTGAACGCATTTTATTTACTAAAGGAAAACGGAATTCATGCTTTTCAGGTCACTGCGCAATACTGTGTGATATTTTGCAGTGCGTTAAAAAAAAAAAACAATTGAGACCAGCTTTCAAGCCACCAACATGCAATGTACTATTTTCCGTGCGAAAAGCAATTAAATTCGCCGGGAACAAAATCAGGCCAGTTATTTCTGCAACCGTAAAACGGCTATTACAAATTGCCAGCAGTTGTTTTTAAAAATCATCGTTTCTTAAAGTATCGAAAGGAACTTGATGATTTCAGGCAAGCATTAAGTTCATCTGCAAGCATTAATTGTGAGATGACTGATAAAGTTGATGGACGAAAATCGCTAGCTAACAGTATCATATTGTTGTGTTGCACCGCAAGTTTTTTCTTTCTTTTATTGAACAATCGAGTACTTCTTCTCCTCACTAGTGTGCCATTATGCATTCATCCCAAATGATAATTTCGCAAGTTTGCAGCACCTGTGTCATCGCAAAGTATCTTTAAATATTGTGTGTTGGTTTGTTCATTAGAAGAATAATTCAAACACTGAATGCCTTCCGACTGGTTTCTAACAACATTGCTACTATTTCAAAAGACACGACTCCAAACGTGACGTTGGATCTTGGCCGTATTGCCGCTTAAATCAACAAAATAAGGAACGTTTTGAGAATTTCACCAAGTGCATCGAAGAAAAATATTCCACCTTTTACGTAGTCAATGACGCTTTTGACATGCTTAGCCTCGCACGACCCTGTGAAACCCCTCCTGGTTCCACGAAAAATTCAGGCAAACAACAGGCATACAAAACGGTGCTGGATAGAAGAAAAAGAGCTGATCACAAGCTCTACGAGCAGAAAATCTGAGAGGAACACCGGCTTCTCAGAAGGAAAAAGCAGGAGCATGAGAAGCGTGCCATCGAGGAAATAGAAGAATTTTATTTCAAGAATGAAGTTCGGAAGTTTTACCAAAAGGTAAAAATAACCTTCCAAATTTACAAGGCCCAAACCGTAGCCTTCAAGAAAGCTCAAGGGAACATCGTAGTAAAATTGCAGTTGATGCTGAGGATATGGAAAGATAATTTCTGTAAAATTTAATGGCGATCACGAATCGAATTCCCTGTCTTTCAGATTGCACCGCCAACTGATTCTTAAAAAAAGTGATCCTTTGGACTGCACCAACTACAACAAGTATCAGTCTCCTTAACATCGCATACAAGATCTTCTCTGCCGTACTTTGTGTACAACTGAAGCCCTTTGATATCTATGTGGTTCTATGCCACAAAAATCCACCCTGGTTGGTCCTGTTTGCACTACGGCAGATCTTGGAAAAAACCCAGGAGTTTCAAATCAATACCCACGACCCACCACCTAATCATAGACTTCAAGGCCACATACAACAGCAGTTTTTTTGAGGAAGGCAGTAGAGAAGTAAAGCCCTCTCTCGAGTAACTAAAGTGTCCCTGTATACAAGACGCAGCCACCTACAAACAGAAATGTTTTTCCCGAGGTAATGCCTCTTGCAAGGAACTGACAAATCCTCCTTGTCATGAATAAGTGCTTCTCATCTAGCCGTTTGGACTCGGCAAACAATTGTAGGTCCTCTCCATTGCTGCCAACAACACGCACACAGGAATGGTTGAGAGTTGTAAATCACTAGGCCCTAGTTCTCCATGAACTGTTGTGCCAACAACTTTTTTATTTATTTTTTGTATAAAAGACGCTTATCATAATGATCCTTATGTATGGTGTACAGACATGGACACTATACTAACGGTGGATAAGAACGCATTAAGATGTTCTCAAAATAAAATTTTCTGGGTGATTTTTAGTCCCGTTTGCATAGATTAGGAATTGAGAAGCTAGAGACTAAGCTGACTGGAAAAAGCTTGTTGCCGCGGGCTGCAGTGTCACCTTAATTAAGTAAGTCGTCCACCATCGCTCATCAGTGCATAGCTTATGTTTTTCTCGAGTCGATTTAGCAGCAGGACATTTGTGTGAACTAATTGGGCCAAAGCGTCCTTTTCCATTGCTAACTTTTTAGTCTTAGTTACACCGATTTAAGTGAAATTTTTAATATTTGTATTTACAAAAGAGTTGGAGCAACGAAATCGAGACTTGCGCAACAATTAAGCGTTTAATTAGCAATAAATACAGTTTGTTTTTAAAATTATGTGATTTCAGTAAAGGTGTCTATTAAAATAAAGAACTAATGTCGCGTTTTGTCAGATAAAAAATAAGTGTTTTCGGAATTAGGGAGGTTAGGTTAGATTAGGTTGATGGGCTGACAGTAGATCTTGTTCCCATCACGCTTAGGTGAATGTTGATCAATTGTGATACACTGATGATGGATTAGACCATACATTTAAAAAATATAACCTATGAAATAATCCTATGGAGCATCGAACCATTTGGAGGCAGGCAAAGTCCATTACATTTAAGATGAAATCGCCCGTTGATTTTGTGATTTTTATTTCTACCAGATCGTTGAAAAAATCGCTACTCAGAAAAGTTTTCCTTGTATTGCATAGTGCTGGACATAGTGACCTCTTGGTAGTGAAGGGTGTCCTCCTCTACTTTTCCGCCTGCACCACCACTGCATAGGTCTTCAGCACTAAGAATCAGGAAGGATAGATGGGTATAACTTATTTCTTTTCGCATAGAAGTTTTACCCACCTACAAATTATTTAGATAGATTTGAAAGTGTATTTCCTTGGGAGTGACATTAAGCAGTGCACTGTTTAGAATTTTGTATACTTGTACAATAACACACTTTACTGTAGCCAAGTTCCGTATTTTTCATTGTTTTGAAACAAAGTGGTGAGAGATGTGTACAGCTCTAATGACCTTTTCATTATTTTCATATAGCCTTACACATTTTGCAAATTATTGCTCACTATTTTTTGGCTTCTACAATTTTTTTTTTCTGTGATATTCCAATGTTTTAAAAACTATTTCCTGCCCGATTTGAATTGCCCTTTTTCTTCCTCAATCAAAGACTGCTTCAAAAATTAAGATTGGTATCCTAGAAATTAAGTTATTATACTATATACAGACTGCTGAGTGCCTCTTCCATGACAACGACCAAAAATACAACTCGAAGTTGGTGTAGACTGGATCACAGACAGCCGGGACTCAAGCCGGGATTCAAGTTCTTGAATGACAGGTCCAATCACCAGACTTGAATCTAATGGGAGATCTTTTAGGGATGTAGGTACTCAGGAATCGAGTGGCTGAGCAATAAAGTATCTGAAACAAAGAAAGTATCTAGAGCATCTGAATATTTTACAAAATAGGAAACAGTCCCACCCCGTCGTGTGCTTAAATTATTAAAAATTAGGGCTATTTCACCTTATACTAAAAAGTTTTAAATTTATTTTTTAGTAATTTTTTTTAAATACTTTTTATTAAAAAATGGCGTGGAGTCGCCTAATTTCGAACACTCCCAGGTTTTGTTCGAACAAAGGAAACCAAATTTGTTAGAGTTGCCTGTTCGAACAGTAATGTTTGACTATAGGCCACTTTGTCAAAATTGTTTTCTTTCATATAAGCAATAAATATTATAGAAAATACATATTTTTTACAGTTTTGTGTCAAGAACATTAAGAAGAACGTTGGGTCCAGTATTCGAACACTTTTTTCTCCTTTTCTTCCAGTGTTCGATACAAGAAACCTCATGTAATTGTTAGCTTCCCTCGTTCGAATAGTTTTTGAATTGCGTTCAAACTAGAAATCCGTTAAACCGTTTATTGGTTTTACTTAATTTTTAGTAGAATTGAATAAAAACAAATCAACAAACACAATTTGTTCAATATAACTTAGAGAAAATTTCTTCTATGCTTTTTTTAGGTTGAAAATATGTGTTCGAAATAAGGAAACTTTATGCACGAGCTTAGGAAACTAGTGTTCGACTGCTGGGGAATCAGGCTATCTTCACATTTTATTTAAAAAAAAGAAGTTTTTATAGTTACAGCAAATATTTGAGCTAAAGCTGCTAAATAATTTTACATCACATATTTTCGTTCGCAGTAAACGATTACCTTATTGCGAGCCGCTAAGTGTTCGACTACTGGGGACTTGCCTGTTTATTTTTGTTTAAAAAAAGGTTACTTTAAGCTTTAACCCTAAAGTATAACTTAAAATAATTTGAGTTATTCTTGGATTACCTTACTAAGAACAAAGTGAAATATTAAGATCCGAAAATTTGATTATTTTTTGCTTTTTGCACAATACTGTAAGTCGTTAAAATAAATTAAGAAACACCCTAATGAAAATTATTCATTTTGTCGTTGACAACAAATAACTCAAAAAACACGTATACCTACCTACCTATTTACCTATCTATCACTTTGCATTATGAAAGTCTACCTTCCTTCCTCTATAACTTTTCCATTTTACTAATTTCCCTCGAATCAGATAATCAGCAATGTCACTAGCAAAAAAAGGACAAAAGGCCAACTTGATATTTATATGTAGTGGCCAGTGGCTTATTATTTCTACATCATTGCTATAGGTATAATCGGGAAGTTCTAAGTGCTCGTATGCAAAAAAAAAAAAAAACTGCGTAGGTATTCTGAGTTCCGATTCCGACCCACCATCAAACTCTTACGTCTGAAAAAAATAAGTCAAGAAAAAAGTATACAACGTCGCCTTCACTACATCGTCCTTGTTAAACATTATTTTCTGTTTCCTAATTTGTGAGGATTTCCCAAGCAAGGAGAGCAAACGTAAGTATAATATTTTTGATTTGCTTCCCAATTAATTTAATGAGCACGCCAGACAGGATACACAGAGACACATATTTTCTTCTTTTTTTCTTTTTTTTAGATAATCCCTTCATCTTCTTCGTTGTCGTTTTCTTTTCGAGAATTATAACTTATAAAAGCAACGACGATGATGATGATGATGAAAATAAAGAAGAGAAAGAAATAGACAACAAGGACGATGATGACGACCGAAGCAATCAAATTACTATGCAACATAACTAGCGGTAATAATCCGATGATATCCTTTTTTTTCTATTAGCATTTCTATACAAATATTCTACATCTCTTCGTCCTTTTTATGTATTTTCATCCACGTGCTATAATATTCGTTGCTCGAGAAGTATTAATACCTACCTTCGCCCCCAGTCGTCTTGTAGGGATATCTTTCATTTATCCCTGGATGGCGCCTTAGTCTGATTTTGCCTTTGCATCCTTCTCCCATTAGCCAGTAAGTCGTCGCGTCGAATGTTTCCAAAATCCAAACATCAAACTCAATAATAAGGTGAAAATATTTGCAACCACACATGATCGAGTTCGTGTGTGTAGTGGTATCGTATAATAAACACACACAACCATTATTAAAATATATCCTGTTGCTTATACATATATAAGTATAGGTAAGTGAGGAATAAAGTTTATAAATGTGTGTACCTTTCTATTCGCACATCTGTGGTGGAATTTAATTAAATAAAGGCATTCCGGTCATTTTCCTTTTGTGCTGTTTTCCTTCCCTTCCCAGTCTCACACTATACTTTCTCATCTTCTCTCTCTCTCTCTCTTTCTCTACAATACGATTTTCTATACCAAGCCCCAAAAATACATTTTAAGGATTTTAAATTGCAAAAGATACGTAGTTTTGGTATACAACGGAAACGGAAAGACGAAGGATAATAACGGAATAAAATTCATCACTTTCGTCCTCATCCGTAGCCGTAGTGGCGGTGAGGTGGCATGGCAGTATAGAACAGTGTGAGATTTTAATTTAATTTTGTTGCTTTTCTACAGAAAAAAAAGGATGTTAGGATTTGATATGATCCCTATAGAGCAGAGAGCGAAATTGAGTGAAATTTACCCTTCGATCCTGCAAATGAGTTTTGTGCACTGTTGATATTCGATTTCATTATGTTTGTGATGCGAAAAGTGCCTTTATAAAGATTCTAATTCATTCATTCATTAATGGTACGTATACGAATGAAACCTACGAATATATTTATCTCTCATTCAATTAGGGAAGTGAGGGAAAATCAATCCTACAATTAGACGGATTGCAAACATAAACATCTTAAAGTAAACTTTTTTAAACACATTTCTGTGAATTTAAATAGGCAAGACTAAAAAGTAGGTGTAGCATGGCCTAGAATCCTTTTATGACATCATTAAATATTTCTCATCGTTTTGTGCCTATAAAATTGTGTGTTATAAAACAGTCGAACGTAATGAGTTAAAATGAAAGCCGTTCTTTCCCATAACAATGCTTCTCTCTGAGTAGTGAACCTACCAACCTTAGTACATTATTATAGGTAGGTATAAAAGTATTTGATTGATTCCCCCTCACCATTTACTACGCGTTAATTAATTATTTTCGCTTGAGTAATTAATCCTTGCACGAAATAACCATTGTATTGTGCTTGTGCGTAAGTTGGGTAGGTACACACGTAGATAGAAAACAGTGGGGTTAAAAGTTTTTCAAACTAATTTTTTGTTTGTTAATTTTAATTGCTCTATAAGCCAAGTGTATGGTAAACTGGGGCACATTTGCTATCGGGGCACATACATCCTTGCAATTTTCTCGAAAACTATTATGTGTAAGCACGTTATTTAAATGACGAACGCACCCTTTTGTATAGGAACCAACCCATGCGTTTTTTTTTAGTTTGAAAGTTCTAGTTTGTGGACAAAAAAAGTTAGAAGTAGGCCGTTTTCGGAGAATTCATCTGCATTCACAGAATGTTCTTAAACGCAAAGATTGCAAAAATCTAATGTTCGAAAATGCACATATAAATTTTACTGCATTAGCATTTGTGTTCGCTAACGCAATTTGCTGAAGTCAAATGTTCGAAAACATCATCTGTGGTGCATTAAAAACTTCGAATTGATGACAAAATATCAAAAAGCCAGAAATCGTGTTCGTAAACGACAAATGCATTTGCAAGTAAATTTTCTGACGTTGGTCAAATCGATTTTCTGCTAGCATGACGATTGCATACCTAATTGACGATTGCAGTACCTGTGTCAAAAAATGACAGTCAAATTGACTTTTATTTGACGTTTTCGAAAACGGCCGTATATAGGCGTTTTTATTTCTTCTGTGTAATTTTCCACTTGTGGTAAGTAAGCATTTTTAATTTTAATTATTTGTAGGTAAAACCCAATGAAATTTTGTGAGGAGTATTTAAAAATATTCGTCTGTAAGTTGACCAGACCGAATTCGAATTTAACCTATTTCCTTTTGTTAAAATAGTTGTTGTATTTTTTCTTGTTGTATTTTTGGTGGCAAAATGCTTTGGTGCCAAAGGGGCTCTTTCGGCAATGAAACTACTTTTTTTAAATAAAAAATAGAACATATTTTGAAGCTCTACGAAAAACTTTCCTACCACAGATTTAAGAAAAAAATCAACTTTTTTATAACTAACGCGCACTAAAGGGGCTTCGAGTTCCCTTAAAATTAATTGATTTGATATTGGAGATTTTCAATGTGTTTTTTCATATAGTAAATAAAAGATATTAATCTCATTGCTCTCTATCTTCTTAGGGACTAACCATAGAGAGTTTAACCTATAACAACAATTGTTCAAAATTGCAAGCTAATTACTTGCTGTACGCACGCTTTTTCCTTTGGAACAATAGGTATTGAAATTAATCGATGTTTTTTTGAATTTAATACCTAATTGACGTGTTAAGTTAGGTAGACAAACTGTTATTGGTTCAACCCCTCAAAGGCTATTATGGATGTGAATTACAAAAGTGTGCAAATGACTTGACTTTAAATGTCGTTGGCTCTCCCTTAGTTTATGGAGCCAAACCATCGTCATGACGTCATCCCTGTATTGAAAATTCAGGGCTCATCTCTTTCATCATATCACTGTGTTTCTGAGTTTTAATAAGAACTGAAATTATTTTGGAATCACTTCTGCTTATATGGTTTTTGTGACAATTTATTTGGGTTGTGATTCGTTCTTTTTGATTCTCATTCAGTCAAATGACCAAAACAGATAGAACTAACTTCAAAATACAATGAAAACTTTTTTACTGAGAAATCAGCAAAATAATAGAAACCTTCGTTCTTGTTGATTCTCATTCAATCGCCCAATCAAGTCCTAAAGAGTGGAATTCATCATGGTGTTTGGATGTGTGTTTGCACGTCCGTGCGCCTTATGAACATATATTTAGAAAGGTCTTAATCGGCCGATTTGGTTTAAATTTGGTACAGAGCATTTTATATGAGGATTCCTACAAGGAAATTTGAGAAAGATGTTCTCGTAAGTTTATTATGAAGTACTTAGGTTTGAATTTTCACTAATCTTATAGCAGCTGTTTTTTATTATACAGGGTGGCGCACGAATCGTGCTACAAAAATAAAACGTAATAACTTTTTTTCTGTGTGAGTAATCGGCTTATTTTTTTTTTTATTTTGTAGGTTACTATTTAGATTTATAAAAATGGATGCTTGGGATACGGAGAAAAGAATTTGGATAGTGCAACAGTACCATGCTTTGCAGTCCGTCATTTCCGTCCAAAGGGAATTTAGGCGGGAGTTTGGCGGTAATCCCCCGAGTAGATGGACCATTACGAGGTTTGTAAACATGTTTGCCGAATCTGGAAGCATCGCACGAAGGCCGTACCATCGAGATGCCAATGTTCGGGTTCAGGATACAATCGCAGCAGTAGCATCTGCAATACAGGCCAATCCGAGCGTTTCGACCCGAAACTTATCGGGGCAAATTGGAGTTAGTAGACGGTCATTACAACGGATACTTCATGACGATTTAAACTTGTTTCCGTACAAAGTCCAAATTACTAGCAAGTTAAACCCTCAGGATTTGCCTGTTCGCCTGGAATTTTGCCAAAAAATGATATCAATGGTCGAAGAAGACAACACATTGATCAATTGTTTGTTCATGTCTGATGAGGCCCATTTTGATCTTAACGGCAATGTAAACAAGCAAAATTGCCGTATATGGAATGAGTCTAATCCAGAAATGCTCCATGAGACGGAACTGCACCCAGAACGAGCCACTGTGTGGTGCGCAGTTTCATCAAGGTGTATTGTCGGGACGTACTTCTTTGAAGAAAACGGTGTAACCGTTACTGTCAATGGGGACCGTTATTTAAAGATGTTGAAGGAGTTTTTTTACCCAGAACTGCGCTGAAGACGTATACCATTCAACAGCGTTTGGTTTCAGCAAGATGGAGCAACTGCACATATAGCCAGACCAGTTATGGCGGAGCTAAACAAAAAATTCGCAAACAAATTAATTTCTAGGAACTACACTCTTCGCCACCTGACCTGACTGCACCAGACTTCTTTTTATGGGGTTAAGTCAAGCAAGAGGTGTATAAAACAAAGCCCAGGAATTTAACTGAATTAAAGCAGTCCATAACAACAATAATTGAGGCGATCCCAACTTCAACTCTTCAGGCCGCAATGAATAATTTTTTGATCAGGTGCCGCATATGCGTGGAAGAGCGTGGAGGTCATTTGCGGTCTATAACCTTTAAAAACAACTAACTGTTTGAAATAAAATTTAATTTTCTAACCAATAAAAAAAATAAATGAAATACATCGATTAAAAAAAAAGTTATTTGAATTTTTTATTGAAGCACAATTGGTGCGCCACCGTGTATTATTGATATTTTTACATTTGGTTATAATTAAAATTAACAATAAATATTTTTCGAAAACATACGAACCAGTAAAAGTCCGTTCAAAAATGGAAAATGTCACTTTTCTATGATTAGCAAAAATTCATCATTCATTAACTTGGATGGAATATGAACTGTGCGCCGTGCTAAGGGCCAATAATTGAATCCCTTTAAAACATGATGATTTGGACCTTCTTCTCTTTATATGACTTGGGCTCTTCCTATAAATGACAAAATAATGGACCACTGCTAAGACAAAGATATCCTGGAAACAAAATTGTTGGCATTATGCCGTGTTGAAAATGCCACTTTGATACATATTTCAATCTGACAACGACCAGAAACACACATCAAAGTTGGTACATATTAGTGGATCACAGACAACGAGATTCAAATTCTTGAGTGACAATCACCGGAATTGAATCCCATTGAAGTTTTTTTTGTGATACTCAACAATGGATTTCCTTGGCAAAGTATCCGAAGCAAAAATGAGCTTTTGAATACCTTATGGGATAAATGGGAAAACTTGCCAGCCCAGCAATGTGGTTAACTAATTAAAAATAAAAAAATATTACACCAAATATTATAAAGTTGCTTAAGTTTTGAACAGTTACACCTTATGAATTTGTTGTTATTTAATTCTATACAAATTTAACACTGCTTATCGTTTACATTCTACATGAAAGTCTAGTTAAATTAACATGACTTCACATGTTCAATATCCTGTAAGTGCTATATGAAAATTTGTGAAACTTTCACAAACGGAGATAGCACTCATCCACTTGGCCAATTCGCTGTCCAAAAACTGATGCCAAATATAAATAAGTTGAAACTAAATGGCCTATGTGTGTTTTAACACTATGGTGTCATGCTGAAATCAATTGGCACAGTGCTTCTTTAACAGGATTCCAGGTTGAATTAAACAGTTAAAAAAATAATCTTATAAAACATTAGTTCAAACTGATTTGTGTTAAAATAAAAATCGGCAACATTCAGTGATAAAAAAATACAACCTTATGGTTAAAATTAACACTGTATTTTTGTCAAAAAATTTAATTTATGAACAAGTGTTAAAATAATAGGAAATCTTCTTAAATCAACTTGTATATGACAAGAAAGGCCATCAAATTTTTTACACTAAATTTAAGGTTGTTAAAATCAGGTGAATTTTCTAATTTTTTGTCATTTAAAACCTATGGGACTCTGTGTCTTTTTAATTTAACAATGCCCAGGTTAATTATTTACCTGAGATTTTCTTTTCTAATGGAGGGTATTCCAACAAGAGATTTCATCTAAACTGTCGCACTGTCGAACTGTTGTTTATAAGTACTGTCATTGTGATAACTTTTGATTAGTAAAAACTGGGTTATTATAAGTGATAGATTAGTATTTAGGTAAACATGTTGTTTGCTTGAAATTAATGCTACGGACTTCACCTATAAAATAATTTGTTTGTAAAACATTTTATTCCATTCAGAAATTTTACTGAAAATGTTAATTAAAATATCAAAATTTTCAAAAACCAAAATAAAATGTGATTTAAAATCAAAATTCTTATTGGAACACCCTCCTATTAGTTAATGAATACCATTTGGTATACATATGAAAAGTATTGATAGGTAATTATTAAAATTATAATTTTGAATTCAATAAAAAGTTTTCTTACAAATAAAAAACAAAACTTAGTACGAATTCTTTTAAACATCACTGTTTTACCTTCGTAAATCATTTTGAATTGTGTGCCAAGGGGACATCAGAACAAATAACGATATTTCCATACCATAGTGTTAGCGGTTCTTATTCTAATTAAATTCATTTTTCACGAATACTATTTACTCATCCCTTTTTATTCTCATCTCCCCCTTCTTATAATCCTTATTGTTTCTCTTAATTACCCTCAATTCAACCTTGATCTTTCTGTATGACTCACAAGGATATTATAGAGCTGCATGCTAGGAGTAACACTCAATATACTATGTGATTGTGAGTGGCGATATAGCTAGTAATGTATATACTCGAATGTAGTATATAATATGTATCACTATATTTGTAAATATCTTCAAATTAATTAAAACGATCCAATTAGTAATGGAATAATTGAAATTGATTTAATATTATGAATTTCATTTCGTCCTGTGGTTGTCTAGAGAGAGAGTGTTATGCCTTATAACTACGAATACGAGTTGGTATGAATGTAGGTACGTCTCCAATTTACATCACTCCTTCTCATCCTCATAGTAGACAAACCATTTTGTGCGAATGAGTGTGCTAAAGGCCATATAATGTTGTATGAAACATGAACAACATACAAACATTTTCCCTCTCATATTCCCGCGTATGATGATTTCTGTCTGTTGGTTAAGTGAATGCCTTTTATAACAGGAAAATAGGGACGGGGAGGATTTTCCTAGAACATAGTGCTGTGTAAAATATTCAAACTTTTCAGATTTATGTGTGCGGAGGATGATTAAATTTTATTATGGTGAAAATTGATATTTGACTTTTCCGTAAATCATCGAGGAGCAGACGGGGCCACCGAACAACCGGGAATTCGCCGGAGCTTCCCAATACCTACTTTCCGTTGTTCATAAGGAAACTTTTGCATACAATTTGACCCCAAAAGGGCCCCCAAAATAAAAATTAATTTTTGTAGAACCAAAGAGAACCTAGAAAGGCTCGCACATCTCGGTTGAGACCCCTAAAGTGTTCTTGGGGACATTATTTGTATAATTTAAAGGAAACACTAATTTGCGTAAGGGCCCAAAATATAAATACTGAGCTGTTGTAGTCCCAATGAGGTCCCAAGGAGGCCCAACAAGAGAGACTCAAAGAGGCCTCTGCAGTACTCTAAGATGTAATCAACGACGATTTTAATGGAGCTTTTGGGGTTTCCAGAATAAATTTTGGCCTATTGAGGTCCCAAGAGACTCCGAAATAGCCCCCTATAATATTCTTAGGTCTTAGGAGCTGTTGAGGTCTGCGTACCTCGTAGGCCTCTTAGATTTAGACAAAAAACTTATGTGAAGCTGTTGAAGTCCCTGTCCTAAAATTTGAGCTCCTGTGACCTTGAGAGGGTCTGGGGGAATTAAAAAATTAACAGTTTTCCCAAGTTTTTGAGATTATGTAGCAGCGCCAACAATTATCTTTATAACGTTTCTAACCAGTCTGAGTCAAAGACCTTGGAAACCTGTGCAATTACTTATACTAATTATATGGAAACCAAACAACTAGTAAGCAACTAGTCGTAATACATAATCTATATTTTTGTTATTGAAGACGACGACGTTTAAGAGCTAACAACAACTATTTAAAAAAAAATTGTCTCTAAGAAAAACCACCTGTGTTTTCATGCAAAAGCCTTCAAAGTTTTACTTTTTTCTAAACAAAAAGGTCACGAAGAAAGGAAAAACTTACAAACAAAATTTATTTCAAGAATTTGAATCCAAATATTCCTGCCAACAGAATAACGACAATACAACGAGTTTTTAAATCATTTATAATTTACTGTTACTTGCTTAAAGTTGGAAAAATATTCATAAAACCCATACTACAAATGTATCAATAATTTATAGATATCTGTATGCCCCAATGAAGGCACTTGAAGCTAAATAATAATGAAAATAAATAAAATATGCATAAAATAAAAAGAACAGGGTCTAAACGGCTACTCTGTGGTATTCCAAAATTAATTTGTATCACAAAAAAATACTAACTTCATGCGTACCTACTTGACAAGTATCTAGAGGTCTATCTCTGTAATAACTAATTAAGATAATGATTCTTATGTACCTACGCATAGTTAATAAAAGTAAGTGAAATTTTATTCGTGAGCTATTTCAAAACGTGTTATTAAAGTCTCTTAACTCAATTTGAAATTATTGCTTTTTCAAACTCTAAAAATTTAGTTCAGCTTTAAAATTTAGAAAATACAAAGTCTTATTGATTTTCAACTATGTAGGTACATGAACTCTTTTTGTGCAGCAAAACGAGGGTTAAAAGGATTTGTTAGGACATTTATTTATTTAATTAACGGGTCCTGTTAAATTGTATGGTTTTTTTTTTGCACATAACTGTTTAACAAGAGAATAGAGGCGAGGATGTGTTTTTCCCAATATATATTTATTTTTGTTTCTTCTATTTTTGCATTTCTCTTCATCCTGCGTAGCGTATATCTCTTTGTTTATCAGTGTGTTTGATGAAGTGTGTTTGTGTGTGTGTGTGTGTACGTACGTGTAACTGGACCTCACGCAAGGTGATAGCGGTAAATTGAAGCAGAGGGTACATCAACAATTACCCCTCGTCCTTTTATTTTTTTTTTTTACATATACAACAACTGTACACAACATTATTTCTTTAGCTTTATTTGTTGTGTGTGTGTGTGTGTAGAAGCTGGCAATGGCAGCAGGACGAGGACGTGCATATGTATAGAGCAATTTATCCTTCTTGCAATTTAATTAAATTACTGTAATTGCCCGGTGTACAAATGCGAATTGATGTGTGTGCACGAATGAATGAGGCTGGCTCTGTGGCGGAGGAAAGCAAGCAGGAGACTCATGAAGTCAGAGGTGCTCTGTGGTAAAGACAGAGGATTGTATGTTGCTTGCTGGGGTGGAAGGGGTGGTTTTGGGAGGCTGGACGATGACGATGATGATGATGATGACGATGATAGAGCGAATTGCTAGATGCAAAATGAAATTGCTTTTTGGCATTTCAATTATTTAATTAAAAGAATTGCACATACTTTATTGCTTGATGATGATGATGATGATGATAGCAGGAATTGGAACGAAGATGGTGAGGGTGGTAGAGAAGTATTGACCCTGCGCCTACGAGATAATGTCGTTGTTGTACTCTTATATGTTCCTTACTGCTTCGCTCCATTGGTATCTATTCTCCCGACTAGGTCCTGCTGTTGATATTGCCGAAAGCTGATGCAAAAGGACTAAATACAGGAACACTTACTCTAAGCAAAAACAGCTTCCTGCCAAATAACAAAGTCCGGAAACCAACTAAAATACCTTATTTTGTAAATTCATTCATGGATATGAACGTGGTGGAAATGTTTTGAGTAAACATTTGCCTGAATATTGTGTGTTTGGTCTTCTTCCTCGTCGTCGTCATTTTACTATGTTGCCGTTGCCGTGCGTTCGTCCTTGAATTGATTAAAATTGTTCAATGGAGAGAGAGCACATAACCATCATCATCATCATCAGCATCATCATGATCATCATCACAGCAACATCAGCATCATCGGTCCACAACGACGAAATTAGCCGGCAGCGGTTTATTGTTAGATTATTCTCATCTGGAGCTGACATTCTTCAATTTTGATTTATTATTCAATATTGTGTGTGCGTTACTAACTACCTACCTACCTACTGTGCTCTTGCAGGAAAATCTCCCTCTGATATGACTGCAAAACGGAGTTATTTGAAGTGGGGTGGTAAACGAATATTCCAATTACGAAAATTTAATTAAATTAAAAAAAAATATCTCACTGTGATGCTTATATATAAAAACGATATTAAAAATGATTGTTCGTCTCTAAATTCCGGACTTGAAGCATACCATGAGATACCAATTATTTGCTTAATATTTTTGGAACTATCTTTATTTAAATTCATTTAAATCTAGAAAAAATGGCATGGGTGTTTTTTTTCTTTTTAGGCTTCAATCGATCTCTTTTTGCCCTATAAGTCCGAATTTGAAGTACACAATTTCAGAATCCAAGTTTTGACACTCACAGAATGACAGAAAAATAGTATACCAACAGAAATGAAAGCAGAGGACTTATGGCCATAATTGTTTCGAAAATTTAATTGAATTGCTTCTTGACATGGCTTACATTATCTTAATTGCCTTGTTGTGTGAACGCTAAGAATCATATCATGAGAACATATCGTCCCCATTGAGCCATGAATGTCTTAAAATGAAAATATTGCAATAATCTTTTTGAAAGTTTTATTTGTTGGTTAGTAATTGGTGAAAAAAGGTCATTTTGTATTAGAAATTCGTTAGATAGCCATAGAAAAGTTTTGATAATTGGTTTAAGTTTTTCAAGGTCACGTAAGGTTATGTGTGATTTTTACCAACTAATTTGTGGGATATTCACAAAAAATTTACTAAAATACTGGTGTGCTATTTGGCTGAGTATCCAAAGCGATCCGAATTTACACTCCTCGTCAACTGAATACGCACAATCATTTTTTAATATACTTTATCCATTTTTTCCAAACAGTGATGGTTATTATGCCATCTGTTGATGCTAACTATTCCCTTAAGATGTTAAGCAGATAATTCCGAAAGAATTATCCAAAAACAACCGTGAGTTTTTCTTCAACCACTTGCAAAGTGTTTTATATGCAAAGTAGGAGTTTTTTTTTTCTAGTCAACTGAATAGGTACAACGCCATTTTCTTCGTTGTTTATAAGTTTTTTGGAGTGCTTGACAGTTTAAATTAACGATTTTAGTGTTTTCAGTAAAATTTAATTCTTGATTTCAAATTTTAAGAAAAATGGGTAGATCTACGTGTCTTAACAGTGTTGAAAAAGCTAAAATCGATTTACTTAGAGACCAAGGCCTAACTGGACGTGCAATAGCTGATAAAGTTGGCCGAAGTTTTAATGTAGTTTATTCTTACTTGAAAAATAAAGATGCATACGGCAAAAACATGAAGGGAGGTAAGAAAACAGCAACAACAGCAGCTGAGAGACGAAGAATTTTAAGATATGCATCAAATTCTTCTGATTCTGTGGCAAAAATAAAACAAAAAGTCGGCGTAAACGCAAGTTGCTCAACAGTATTAAGAGTAATCAACAACTCAAGCCATCTTAAACGAATGAAACTTAAGAAAAAACCACCACTTGACGAGAGACCGAAAATGTTGCGATTAGATTTTTCAAGACTTCACTTGAGTTGGAAAAAAGAATGGTATCACGTGGTTTTTTCAGATGAAAAAAAGTTTAATTTCGATGGCCCTGATGGGTTCAACTTCTATTTTCACGACTTAAGAAAAGAAAAAAGATTTTTAAAGCGCCATCATAGTCGTGAAGGAGGTGTCATGATATGGGGAGCAGTCAGTTATTATGGAACAGTTGAGCTCGAGGTTGTAACATCAAGAATGACAGCAGCTGGGTATAAAGTAATTTTGGAAAGAAATTTTCCTAAATTTTCTAACATCTTTGGACCCATAAACTGGACCTACCAACATGATAATGCGCCTATTCACTCAGCGCGCATAATAAAAACATGGATAGAGGAGCAACAAGTGCAGTTGCTTCAATGGCCGCCGTACTCACCTGATCTAAACATCATAGAAAATGTCTGGGGATGGTTAGTACGCAAAGTTTATGAGGGTGGTCGTCAGTTCGAAGACAAAGAAACCTTAATTTCTGCAATCAAATTAGCGTGGAGCGAAATTTCGTTAAATTACATTAAAAAGCTATACGATTCCATGCCGGATCGAATTTACGAAGTAATTAAAAATAAAGGTGGAAGTACCCACTACTAAACTTAAACAAAAACTTGTTTCATTCCATTCCAATGCCAATTTTAATTTTTGTACCTATTCAGTTGACTCAAAAAAAAACTTCTACTTTGTATAAGTTACACTTTGGAAGTGGTTGAAGGAAAAACTCACGGTTGTTTTTGGATAAAACTTTGAAATTCTGTTATTTATATGTTACGAACATTTTTACCATCAACAGATGGCATAATAACCATCACTGTTTGGAAAAAATGGATAAAATATATTCAAAAATGTTTGTGCGTATTCAGTTGACGAGGAGTGTATTTATATTGTCGTAAAGACGTGAAAAAACAGAGGAGAAGCAAAAACAACTCAGGGTATCTGATAATTTTTTGGATCTCGAATATTGAATATTTTAATTATTTTGAGCATGTGCAGTAAGAAATAAAATGCATGACTCGGTCACACGTACTTGCTCTTATGTGCAAAATGCTGAAAGTTAATGCAATTATATATAGAAAGACATGGAAATTATGAGAGAAAAATGGTTAAGATCATGAATGACGATATTTAAGTTGACTAAAATAAATTCTTCGAGAGTTTTAAATTAAAACAAAGAACGCCATTTTAATTTTTGATTGAATATAACATTAAAAATAATTAAAATCGTTGGAGCGGTTTTCTAAAAATAATTTTTTATACATATGTATGTATATCAAATTCTTAGCACAATTTTATGGAAAATTTTTGGTATGCAAACCGTAAGTACCGTCTATTTATTTGCATATAAAAATATAATTGTAAAAAAAATTGTCGACTCTTTTTGAGATATCGAATTTTCAAAAAAAAAAAATTGAAACTTTTTTCTTAGAATTCAAAAACTTTTTTTTTTGAAAATTTTGACAATATTTTTTAAACTTACAAGGAATTAGTATATAAAAAAATTAATTTAAATCTGTTCAGCCAATAATGAGACAATTCAAAATTTAGAAAAAAATTTCTATGAGAAGTAGGTACTATTAATAGTTGATGTTTGGAAATTTTTATAATTTTTGGTAGAACATATATCGCTTTAGTTTTAGCATAAAGAAAAGTTTGATAAAAATCGTAGGAGCCGTTTTTCAGAATAAAAATATTTTCCTAACATTGTTTAAAATTTGTAATTTTTGTTTTTAAATATTTTACAAAGTGTACCAAGTGTACCATTAATAAACATTTTTGAAAAATGGTTTCCCAAAAAAAGAAATTTATAAAAAAATTTAAGAAAAGTTGTGGAATCTTTTTTGAGAAAAATAAGGTTTTGTTAAATTGATACAAGATTTTAGTTCTTAAAAAAACGTGTTAGCAGAAGCATCGAAAATCGATGGAGCTTGTTAGGCTGCAGCCGAACAGACAGTCGGACAGAATTTTGCCACCCACTTTTTTGGTGTTCTCTATATTATCGTAATGTCATGTTTGATTTATTATCTCGAAATTTTTTTTTGGCACTAATCCAAAACTCACCTTTTAGTACCTATTTCGCAAATAAAAAGTACATTCACAAAACTATATTTTTTTATATTTAAAGATTTTTTTTATTTTAAAAAACATTGTACGTACAATGTAGGGAAAAAAGTGAAAAGGAAAAACAGGCAAAAAAATGAAAAATGAGACTAAAAAAGAACTAACGGTTAAAAAGGCAAATTAAGCTATCTACACATTTTTGGAATCAAATGGACATGGAACGTATTCGCATAAAGTCCTTATTTTTATGCGATAACTCACAAAATATCCTTGGTAATTGCATTATGTTATTTTAATGAAGATAATATCTCTATAAAAATAACAATTTACCAAAAAAATATTTTTAGAAAAAATTAGTATACTTAAATAAACGGACCTATTTTTGTATCCATTTGTGTATGAACTATACCAACCTCTTATTACAAGTAGAAGTGAGAAAATGTTTATTATTTTCGAATGAGTACTTTATAAATAAATTCTTAGCAACCAAACATTAAATAAAATTAAAACAAAAAAGAAATTGTGATTAAATCCAAATTTACCAATTCAAGTATGCCATTTGATAACTTGAAAATATATCAATATGTGCCAAACAAATATTTTAAATCGTTGAAGCGGTTTTCTTAAAAAATATTTTTTTCATTTATAAAATATCAATAACATTTTTAAAAAAAAGTTTTGCTATGTCATTTTTAAATATGTATTAAAATACATTTTTAAACTTAGTTTCAAAAAAATTCATCGACTCATTTTTGAAATATTGAATTTTCAAAAAAAAATTGTCATATTTTTTTAAAAATCCTAATTTTTTTTTTTAATTTTGCTATGCAATATTATTAACATTTAAAAACAAAAATTTGCATTTTGACTGACATTGTTATTGAGAAATCGAAAATCAAAAAACCGTTACAGGTATTGCAGGTATCGTTAGTAACGGTATTCGGTAAATTTTGTTCTTATCAGAAAGTTCACCGTACCTACAATCATACAATGATTTTTTTATCAAAATCATTAGAGTCGTTTTCGAGATTAAAAATCTTTTTATTTACGGTTGTAGGGCAAGTACCTTTATTTTTGGTGCTAAAAAAATCTGGAGAGTTATCGACACAGGTCGATGTACGGACAGACAGACAGACAAAATTGTGCCACACTAAAAGAGTGGTATGCAACGCATTGAATAAAAAAGAAAAATAAAGTTTCAAAATAATTTTACGCTGGGAAATAGCTAGGTTTGGACCACCAAACAGTACAAAATGTTCCTGTGCCAGTGAGACAAAGAAGTGTCCGAAGTGTCGAGAATATTGCTGCCGCTGAGGCTTCAGTTGCAGAAAGCCCAAATGTGTATCTCACACGTCATTCTCAAGCGTTGGGCATCTCTATGACGTCGTTGTGGCGAATTTTGCGAAATGATCTTGGCCTACATCCTTACAAGATTAAATTGACGCAAGAACTGAAGCCGCTTAACCACCAGAAGCGTCGTATGTTCGTGAATTGGGCTAAGCAACAACTTGAAAATGATTCGGATTTTCATCGAAAAATCATCTTCAGCGATGAGGCTCATTTTTGGCTGAATGGCTTCGTCAATAATCAAAATATGCGGTATTGGTCAGGCAGCAATCCACACGTACTCCATGTGTCATCATTGCATCCCGAAAAAATTACGGTTTGGTGTGGTTTATGGACCGGCGGCGTCATTGGGACGTACTTCTTCCGTGATGATCAAGACCAGCACGTTACTGTGAATGGGGATTGCTACCAACAGGACGGCGCCACAAGCCACACAGCGAATGTCACAATCAATTTATTGGAAACCAGGTTTGGAGAACGTGTTATCTCACGAAATGGTCCAGTCGCTTGGCCGCCTCGGTCGTGTGATTTGACGCCGTTAGACTATTTCCTGTGGGGCTACGTCAAGTCTATGGTCCATGCCAACAAGCCAGCGACGATTGATGAACTTCGTACAAATATCGAACGTGCAATTGCAGCTGTATCGGCCGATTTATGCCGAAAATTGGGTTCAGCGTCTGGACTTCTGCAAGCGTGCCCGTGGAGGCCATGCAAAAGAAATCGAGTTTCATACATAATGGCATCGTACTTTCACAGGAATATAGAATTTCATTGATATCCAAAATCGTTTCTGTTTTATTTAAAAAAAACTTTTGTAGCGCTCATATTGAAAAACCCGATACATACGCGACAAAGGTATTTATTATCTCCCACTAGATCTGCATTTGAAAGATGACTTGCCACATTCTCTGGCTAATGATATGTAGGACGTAGGTATATTATGTACATAAGTCAATTTATTTAAAATAATAAAGCGAAAGTATATAATTAGTCTAACAGTTACTATTAATTGGGTATCAACTGTCACAATTTATTTTAATTGCCTTGCCAATTACTACTAAATAAAATAAAAAAGCTATGCCTTTTCAAAATATGCATGTAGGTACGTATAGGTACAAGAGATCAATTCCCCTAGAAAAAAAAAACAAATAAAATCATTTGTTTTATATTTATATCTATGTAGGATGTAGGATTGTATACTATGAAGGTTGGAAGGCAAAGGCACTTTATTATTTCTGTGTGTAGGTATAGAATTGACTTAAATTTTTATGAAAACCTCTTTTTAAATTAAATTAAAAAAAAATTCTTTTAGGTCGTTTAGCAATCGAAAATAATTGCATGTCATCTCTAACTCTATAGGTTGCTTAACTACGTGTATGTTCATATCTATATCTGTCTATACGAAAGAAACGTGCAAACTAGTCATGCCACTGCCATCACTTAACTTATAGTAAAGTAACTTACTCACGTATCACGTTCCCTGTTATTGCTCTTTCCATCTCACTTTGGCATATGAGTGGAGTAACTTCTTGGAGGCAATCACTTGTCAATATAATGTTGAAAGAGCTAGGCAGGTAGGTATTGTCGCAGGTAACGGAGGAGGCAGAAGCAGGTATGGAAGACTTTCAAACTCGAGGGTTTACCATCATCATCTAATACCCAATTTAACAAACATCAAACGCAGTTCATTTTAATTAATTTAAATGCCATGCGCGGTAAAGAACAACCTGAACCCGCTACCGCTACTCTGCTACCATTCTTGTAAGCCCGTCGCACTTCCTTCTAAAACCGCAGACTTGAGAGCGATGCGATGGATAATAGCTTTGGTGTAAGCTATGCTATATATGAGTCCATATTAATTGCAGCGATCCGTCTCCACTCATTATCTCTAAGTTTACACGAATACCAATCGGAAAACGACACAAGACTAAGTTTTAATTTTGTTTTTCTTCATTTTCGTGTACCCCCCTCCGCCACCCAACTATACCCACATCGGCCGAGAAAGGACGGACGGTCTTCGACTAGTCATTTATTTTGTAGGCTAATTAAAACGAAAAATGCATTTGGCTATATTATTGTCGAAAGTCAGAGAGTTTCACTGTGCGCCTTCCTGCTACGTCAAACCACCCACCCCCTCGAAGTGGAATATTAGATAAAAAGACGAAGAGAGGCATTGTGCTCTCCATTTTGGCGTGTCAACGACTATAGGTGGAAAAAAAACACTTTTTGTTGTTGTTGCTGTTGTTTTAATGCAACAACTATAGGTACGAGTATAGTATAGACTTTACCTAGCCTAAAGCTAACGACGGCGAACTAATGAACTCCGCCGCTAGCAGCTAATCAGGCTAATAAAGCAAAGGCTCCACCACCATTAATGTGACACCATTGCCTCCCTGCTGTTGCATTTAATACAACAGGCGGCTAACTGTCGTTGTTTTATGGCTGCGGCTGCAGCGGTAGCGGTTCTATGGTACTTGTTTTTCATGTTATTATTGCCAACGGAGGCATAATTACTTTTTTAAAGCAATATTATTATAATAAAATGTAGGTAGTATAAGCTCCAGATAATGAAGTAACTTATGTAAGTCTCTGCGGTATAAGTTTTTATGGAAAATAAAATAAAAAAAATTTTTAAAGAGTATTTTTGAATTTTTGAATTATTTTGATTTTAAAAAATAATTTTCACAACTTTCATTTATAATTTTTCATTTATTATGCGACGCGTTTCGGTTTTCAAAAAACCATCTACATTTTCTTTTTCTGTTTTTCATATTTAAAGTAAATTTGTGTTTTAGTTGAGTTTCTATTTCTATTTCAAAAACAAAAGAATTACTTGCAACACGTGAGCCCACAGCAAAAAAAAATGCTTCACTTTGACCGTTTATTACCTTAAAATTACAATAATTATTATAAAGTGTAAAATATACACACTTTACAATAACCATAAACATTTTTTCGAAACAATTACCTCGACAAAAATATAACCCCAAATTTGCATTAAAAACCCCATTTTTGTATATCTTTTGTTTCACATATCTCAAAAACGTGACAAGCTAGAGCAATTTCAAGGCCAGACTCGAACTCGGCGCATCAAAGCCCATCAGAAAAGTATATCTTGGTTCATGTTTAGACGAAAATAAAAATTTTCACTTAAAGAAGTTACTTAAATTCGATTGGATTTTCGAAAACAGTAAAAACACGTCAATGTTCAACCGGCGTCCAAAGTTGAGTCCAAGGTAATCACAGAAAAAAAACTTTAACACAGATTTATTGGAAGCACTTTCAATGGTATTTTGATGTATTTTTCAAAAAATTGGTAGTTTTCGAGTTCGAGCAATGAGTGAAAAACTTCCGAAAAATGCATTTTTGCATAATTTTTTGCATTTCTGCCCATGTTGCGCCACAAAATTTTATTCGCAAACCTCAGATTCGAACTCAGCACCCCCGAAAACATAAAAGAGAACAAAAGTTGCTTAGTTAATAAATGCTAAGTAGATCGCACTAACTACCGGGATACCGAACAAATTTCATCAAAATTATTGGAGCCATTTTTGAAAAAAATTAGAATTTCTTTAGTGATGGTTTTTAAAAATTGGTTTGGATATGGTACCATTATTTTTTTATTAAAGTTAAATATTCTGCTAGAATATTCTGAAAAGTGTTGAAAAACTCTTAAGTACCAAGTTTCCAAAAAGAATAGCCCATGTTGTTTTAAAAATATGCCAATTTTGAGTATACATATATTCAAATACATTTATTAACATAGTGCCAGAAAAAAAATTATCAATACGTTTTTTAAATATTGACATAATATCTAGAACTGTAAGAAAAACAATCTTAACATTTATCTTGCCTCCAGATTTATGTCCAAAAACAAATGTTTGCAATTTTGGGCCAGAAATTTTTCCCATTGTACAGTTGGTTGCTGGCATCGATTTTAATTATTCTAAGTAATAACAAGAAATACAAAAAATAATTCATGACTTAATTGCCTTCCACACAAGCTACGAACTAAGAATGTAAATAAATTTGTTTAGGCAACTCCAAGCGTTAATATCAACACAAATTCTTGTTTTAACTTTTCGATAAACTGAATAAACGATCCTATATACATTTTTAAAAAGCAAAAACAGCCTAAAATTAATGTAAATCGTTAGATTTTGCATTTTATATTTTTACAAGACAAAGATTTCTGCGAATGAAAAATTTGCTCAAATTTTTGTAAGCGCCCATTTAACTGCTTTATTATTTTCATAACAATTCGCGTCTGTCGGAGACTACACATGCGAAAGAAATGTCAAAACTCGCGACCATTCGCAATTCACAGCTCATGTGAAAGGCACTTTAACAACTCAAACATGTGAGGCTAGCTACCCGGCTTTATTATTATGATGTTGCTGTCCGCTTACTTCTCAGACGAATTAAGCACCAAGTTCATATAAAGAAAATATCCTAAATCTTGTGTGCTCTCCCAAAAATCGGTTTTGAAGTTTAAACTTTTATAGTTGTTTAGCTAATTTGAGGTTATGTAATAACACCAGGCACTCACTTTGGCCAACCTACTGATGTTCAACGATGGTTTAGGCATTAAATTGACAACTATAACATACTTAAACCTTGAACCACCGTTAAACCTAAGTAATACCGACAAAATCAGCCAGTAAAAATGTTTGAACCACGGATCAAAATTTGAACCACGTTTTTACAACCGGTCCTAAGGGGATTATATCAAAACCCCAAACTGCTGGCTCACGTGTCCCAAACCGTGTAAGCCTCTCTATAATAAAAAATATACATACAAAAATAAATATTTCGTTTCGAACCTCTAATATATTTGTTCACTGATGATATACAGCATTTGGCAACATTGATTTGGTATAAAGTTTAGCTGATGGCGCGTTGTCGTGTCGTTTATATCGTGAAATAATTAATGCTTAATTAAAAGCGAAAATAATGAATGAATAATGAGTGGCATGCAATTTATAATAAACCTAATAATTGACAGAAAATAATTATTGTTATTTGCGTCAAAATAAAAATGAAAAACAAAAAAAAATAATAGAAAAATACCGACCGAAAAGAAATCGAAACCAGGGGGTGAGAAGGGTTGCATGATTTGGTTGTAGTCGTCGTCGGTACGGTAGTTGTTGTATATATAGTTGTGGTTTGTGCGGTGCTGCTGCTGGTGCAGTCGCAGTGCTTTATCATATAAGCTGTTGCACATAAACTTTACATATAGAGCTCTAAACGATGATGATAGCGACAAGATAAGCAGAATGCTTAGTAACATTTGGCAAGCTATATGTACGAGTATAATAATTCCCCAGCGGAGAAGGCGCGATAGGCACGAGCGGTAAACGGGTATACCTATTGATAATCATTAAATTGAAATTCAGTAATTATTATACAATGCATATAGGACTGCTGCGCAGTTATAAAAAAATTTTAAAAAATATATATAAATTGAAAAAAAAAAAATCACAACCTGGTGGGTGATGGTTGTACGGTATTTCCAGCCAAAATTGGCTTTTTTGATTTCCGCAATGGTTTTAGTACTTGTTTAAATGATGTGGGAAGGGTATGGTTAAAAGCATTGGCAATTAACATATTAAAAAGACATATTCTACCATTGTATAGGTACATCGTACATTGTTCGAAATGGCTAGTGAATTTGCTTCTACCCTACAGCTAGTATTTTTTTTTAATTCCAAATAAAGTAATTTAAATCCCTTTGATGGCAATCCATTGCCATAATTGCAAATGATAAATCCAAAACATGGTTTGTGTCAGTTAGCAGTAACCCAACCCAGCTTTACGTATACACGATTAATTCCGAATGTTAAATCGGATTACCTTTAATTTTTATTAAATTTTTTGATCTCAACATTGAATTTTGACATTTCCATTCCACGTTAATCCACCTCATGAAGATACAAAGTTAAATTGCAAATCAAATTAAACGCAAGTTTAAACCAATTGACACCAAGACTTTAGTGCTTAATTTAACTCAATTCAGTAGAAAAAGAGATCGAAGGCGTCTTCCTGCTTCCAGAATTCCGGCGAGCCCGGGCAAAATCCCCTGAGAGAAAGACAACCAAACTGGCAACCCTGGACCTGGACGGCGTACAATTTTTTAGATCCAAAACTATTTCAGAGTTAGTTCAAAGTTCAATCCTTATTCAATTTAAAAATGCACTTTATGCGCTTCTTTTAATAAATAATTATGTATTTCACATAAATTTATAATATTTACATAAAATAATCTTAAAACTAGGTTCTAAGTGACTTGAAACACAAGAGCAAATGTGTGCAACTTGGTGGTGCATTTGGCTTCTTTTTTAAAACGGCATTTTATAAAAGATTAAAAACCCTACTAGATAGGTATGTACATAGGTATTGTGTTGGCATTTCATTGGTTATAAAACTGTCCTGATTGTTGAATTGATGAAAACGATTGCTGTTCCCTTGATGAAGATGTACTATATTCAGTCTTTTGCGGCTGACTTGAAGTTGATGATGGTCCATGAATGATATGTTGATTGTTAGATGCTGTCACTGAGGAAAATGTTCCAATTTGCTTTGGTGGACTACTATCGCTTGAATGTTTTCGAGATGATTGTCGATAGTCAGAATCTTGGGATTTATTCGATGAATATGCAATTGGATCACCTGTAATTCGTGTGTTATTTGAAATAATTTGTGATGGTGATGGTGATGAAAATGATGCATTAGCAGACATTTTTGGGATGGAGTCAAAGGTCAAAGCACCAATTTGACCTTGAAATATAATTTCACTTATTGCTCTTCCAGCAATTATCCTTTGAGTTTTGTCCATTTCACGAAGATTTCCAGCCCATGCTTTGCACATGTGATCGAATGTATCACCACCTGATGATGATGCAGTAGGCAAGACATTATACTTGATAAGCATACTTTCGTCGCGTTCGCGGTCGCGGTCACGGTCGTCATGAATTTTTATCTTTTTCGGAATTGGCATGGGCATTGGCATTGGCTGAATATATGTTTCTTCTACTAAACGTCTCTTAGATTTATTCTCCTCAAATTTTACATCTAAATTGTAAGCCTGTAATTAGGAGAAGAAGTTTAAATTAAAGATGACATATACAACAGTAACAATCGATGGTTTTTATTTTTGAACATGTTAAAAAACGCTACTAAATTCAACCATGCGTTTCAGAGAGAATGGTAACAATGGCCACTTTTCAATATGTTTGATATACCAAACTCGGGGACCAAACCCACTTTGACGATTTGACCTCTGAAACTTATTTTTCAAAATTAAATTTCGTATCGAAATTGATGGTTCCAAAAATTGAAAACAAATATTTTAGCAAGAAATGTAAAAAGCAAGAAAAAATGAAAAAGGAAAATGAATGAAAGGAAAGAATGACAGTCTTTTTATGTGGAAAGTTGGGCCTATTTGAATTTTTTTCTGAAGAAATAAAAAAAAGAGATTGTGAGTGTTTGGTGTAAAAAAAAAACTGTAATATCAAACGAAAACGTGGTTCGGTCAGTGTTGCCAGAAGCGACGATGTAGCGTAATTCTCCCGATTTTTAGATCAATTTCCGATGCACCGATTTTTTCCCCGATTTTCAATCTAAAAAGTAAATAAAATAGTTTCCACACCTAAAAATGTGTACCTACATTTTTTAGCCTGGCTATGTCTAGCTTAAAATAATAAAATAATCTTGACATCTGAGGTTTCAACTGAAAAATTTGGAGATCTCGAATTGATGAAGCGGGATTTCATTTAGATTTTGTTGAAATTTCGTTAAAATTTCCATGAAATCTTTTTCCTTCATCTTGAAGTATTAAAAATTTTAAACCAAATTCTTGAGCCTTAGATACTTCATGCATATTTAAAAATATCTAATTTTAATTTAAAGGTTAGGTATACCCACTGTGTTCAAATAATATTTCTTTTAAAAAATGAACAAACAATACAAAATAAATTAATTGAAATGAAAAAGTTGTTTCTTAAAAATATGACATTTTTCCCTTCAAACAAATATTTGTTCTTATTTTAATAAAAAAAAAAAGAATCCATGTAGGTAAATTTGTAAAAAAAATCAGCAAAAAAAATATTGGCCATGGTCAAACTTGTATCGAAAGCGATCTGGAAAGGTTTATGTTGTTGTAATCCCTTGTTAAAACACGATGACAAAACAGCTGTTAAAAAGAGATCCCAAACTATCCTAAAAATTCAAGGATACAAAGATATCCTTTGAGAAATGTCAAAAACAGCTGACTGGCATTCAAAAACATACAATTGGATACAAGGCTATCCAGCGAAATTTGAACACGGCCATTTTTTTTCAATCTGGGGTGCGTTTATCAAGTCTTGTAAGCTTAAAACTGTTTCCCCTACTAAATTTCTGAAGTGGTAATCCACTGATTTTAGAAAATAGTTTCTGGCAACACTGTGTTTGGTTTGATTAGTTTTCAAGTTTTTAAAAAGTTCTCACGAAACCCGGTTTTAGGATTTGATGCGCAAAGCCCATGCTACCATTTTTCTTAAAGCAATCGTCTGAACACACCCATTCATTTGACAGTTCAGTTCATACCTCTTTCTCTCTATAACCTTACACTCGCTAACTGGTTGGGTACATTGTAAACATGCACACATAATGTCTAATTTTTAACTTTTAAACACTAATATGAATTTTAATAATATTCACCCCACAAAGATTTTTCATATATCTACATACCTATACAAATTTATTTCGTAAGTCTTGACGATTAGAAATTTATCTCGTTAAATCTTCCTTTTACAAATTGAACTAACCTGTTTTTGTAAGGTGCTGAAGGATTCCATTCATGGCAGAATTCAGTTCATCACTGTTTGACACATTTAAAAAATAGTACCTATCTCACTCTACTTAATAAAAAATTAAACACCATTTTCATATTGAAAGGAGCTGTCTCTCTTATGCATGTCTCTCTTTACCTAATGTTTACTTTTTTTCATGCCCACGTTGTCCCTTTTGTGTATTACTGAGCTAATTCACAATAGTAAATAACCACCTACCAGCCAGAGTATGAACTTGTTTTTGAATCATTGACTGCTTGACCAGAATAGAGTGCTGCACTGGAGCTGGAGCTGCAACTGGAATAGCTGTCAAAAAATACTGTAAGTGATTTTTTTAACTCGCCCACAATGTGCTGTACAGCTTTCTGACATTTTAGGCAGCTGTGCGAACTTAATTCAATACAAAAATAAAAATTTAAACAAAAATTAACATGAATAATGATGAAATGGAAGCTAAAATTACTGTATGTCTTTATCAGAGATTGAAAAGAGTTTGAAGCTCTGTTCAACCCCCATGTAAAGACTTGGTTGCGCTCACAATTTTGAAACGTCAAAAAAGCAGCATGCAAAAGTCAAAAGTCCGCCAACTTGTCCAGCTGCGTCTGCAGCTCCGTATGCAGCTGCGTCGTGTTCTATTCGTATCATTGGATTTGTGTGTATTCAACATTTTGACAGCTATTCCAGTTGCAGCTCTGTCTCCATTCTGTTTAGCCAATGAATAAGATCCAGATAAAAGCAGGATCTCATGTTGTTTTTCAAATTAAATGTTAAAAATTGATCGGGATCAGATTATGTGGCTAATAATACCAACATTTTTTTTATTTCCGTTGTTTGTTTTTATTCTTCAATTTTTTTATTTGGGGTTTTTGAAGTTGACATCTTTTTCGTGGGCATAAACCTGGTCGGCCTACATACCTATGTATGTGAATTTCAAATGTTTAGATGTTTTTAAATTTAAAGCGAATTCCTTTATCAAAGAGCTAATAGGTAGGTACCTACCTACATAATTCAAAAATTTAATAATGTCCATTCCACGGTTTATTGCACCTCACTTAATTGATTTTCCCGCTTATTTGATCTCGAAAAAAAAACTCCACATAAAAACTAAAAACATGTGAATGTTTCAATTAATAGAAATCCTCTTTTAATTGATCGAACAAACCAGACAAAATAGCCTGTGCATTTAAGCGGGGCATACTTTGACTACATATTTACAAGTTACAACCCTATTATAAATTCCTATGAACATAATAAATATAAGAATACAAAAACAAATAGGTAGGTATACTAGGTATGTTTGTATTGTAAAATTTCTTACCGGATCTTCTTCTTCTTGCTCCTCTCCGTCATCATCTAACAAATATTCATCCAGAAATACTTCCTCGTGCTTTGTGCATGTGCTCGTGGGGTTGGTGATCGAAGTATTATCATTCTGTTTATTGTTTTTCAAACTTCTCAAAAAACTAAATTTTTCAAACCACCATAAATTCGGTGTATAAAGAGGATTATCACCTCTTGCTTCTGATATTGAAATTCTTTTCATTTCCCTCCTAAAATTACTACGCAAAGTATTGATTTTTTTCTTTACATCAGTAATTGTTGCATCTTTTTTATATTTTTTCATTACTTTTAATAATTGATTGTATGCAAATAATTTCGTATGCCGTGATGTATATTCTGTACTTGTGCTATCCCATAATGAACGACCAACCTCATAACAATCAATGAATTCAGAAAGAAATTTTTTTCCTGCATCCATTATGTTTTATATTTTCACAATCACAACTGACGACTGAACAAACTGAATGACACGAAAAACTTTTTTTGACTGACCAAAAATTTGTATCTACCATAATAATTCTCGCAAACAACAGAAAGAAATGCTTTTTTCTTCGAACAAATACACCAACACCACTTTGATTGACAGTCAAGTTATATACTCATGGTGGAACAAACACACAGTGTAGCGTGTAGGTAAGGTATTTTATCGAACAAACCAATACCAACAGTCAGGATGACTGTCACTCACATATACTCGTATGTATGTATATTTAGTATTATGTTCTCTTTAGAATGAGTTAAGTCTGTTTGTGTATGAGTTTGGTGTTTCAGTTTTGACGGTGTTCATGGCATCAGCTTGGATCGATAGTGACGGTGGAGGATTTATGAACAACACAACGATGTTGTGCAAATGGGGCGGCCTTATTTCCAAAGAAGCTTCTAACTTCTATGAGTCTTATACAATTATGTAGTAAATTGAGCAGGTTTTTGAAATTGAATACTAAAAAGAATCCGGGAGCATTCTGTTCATGTAAGTTTTTCGTGCTTATCGAAAAGTTTAGTTTTGTTGTTGAAAACTAGTGAAAAAATGTAGGCTAGTCCAGACGAGGTTATGTAGTTAGTCTGATTTGAACATTTACACCTGCAATATATAGGTAAATAGGAACTAAATACCTACCTCAAACTTGGAGTATAATTCAATTGAGTTTCGCAATTCCGTCTATCTACCTGCATGTCTCTAGTATCTACGGCTACATCAGTCTACCTACTTATACCTGCCTAACTTAGTGTTTTTTTATCACTCTCAACCAATTTTTTTTCTTTCATTTCTTTTTTAGAACCAAAAATGACGAAAATAAATTACTTTCAATAAAGATAAAAAAATAAATAAATTTGGTGGCGCAACAGCTCGTGGAGAACCAGGGCCTAGTGACTTATATCTCTCAACCATTCCTGTGTGCGTGTTGTTGGCAGGAATGAAAGGGACCTACAATTTTTTTTACCGATTCCGAACGGCTGTATGAGAAACACTTATTCATGACAAGTATACTCTTGGAGGATTTGTCAGTTCCTCGCAAGAGGCAGTACTTCGGGAAAAACATTTCTGTTTTTAGGTGGTAGCGGCTAGGAATCGAACCCAAACCTTCGGCATGACAGTCCAACGCACTAACCATCATGCCACGAGGTACTACACTTTCAATAAAGACTACAATTAAATGAGAAACCATTAAAAAAAATATTAATTAATGGTACCTACCTATGTATAATGTAGATCCAGGGATGAGAATGCTGAGCCCGGCAGAAAGTGATTCAAATTGCTTAAAAAAAAACAAAGTAGCTAGATTTGTAAAATGTGTAGCAGATAATGAAAAAAAGACGATATATAACGAATAAATATAAATAAAATAATATATTAAAAACTTTTAAATTTTTAAAACAATATTACTAAGTGTTTTAAAAAAATGAATTTAAAACTTGGTACACAATTATTTTAAGCAAAAATTCAGCAACGCGTTTCGGAAGTAAATCTTTGGGCTAATATCTAATGAGGTATCGTCTTGTAATTATTTAAATGCTTTTCGTTGATTTTTTACCACTGTTTTTTAATTATTGAAATAAAATTATAACTGAATAATTACGGCATTTGTGTACATATCAGTTTATAGTTTGAGCTATCAAAAAATATCATATATGAACAAACCAATCAAATAATTAAAAAGCATATTTTTGCTTGGTTTTTCAAAGGAAGTACCGTAAAGAAAAATACACTTGTTTTGGGATACACGGCAGATCTCCAACTACGCGAAAGCCACTATGCTTAAGGGGTTGTGTGTAGTTGTTGAAAAAATTAACAACTTGGCAACCTTGCACTTTTTAAAAAATCAAAGAACTGGAAATCGAGATATTGAGAGATGCTATAAGCCCACGAAGTAATCAAGAGCATTGTCTTGCTGCAAAATCATACCTCAAACTATATTCGATCGGACATTTTTTGTATCTTATTCAACACTGGCCCGTTTGTAGGCAAAAATTATATTTTTAAGTGGGCACTCTGATGGACCAGCTGCTTTTAGACTTATTGCTATATTGTTGCGTGTCCGCGAATATACACTTAAAAAGATCCTATTGCAACTGAATTTTTAATATAACGTGACATTTCAAATAAAACGACAAGGATTTTTAGTTTTGACAACATAATTCATTTTCAAAATTAATTAAAAAAATCGATTGACCAAACGATAGTGATTGAGTGACGTGAAGTAAATTATAGACGATATCGTTACTGACAATTGTTATGAAAATTACGGAATGGTCCACCAGAACAAAAACGTAACATTGTCTAGTTTTTTCTTTACGAATTTCTGCTTTTCAAGGGATAAGTTCTCAGTGCATACTTATGTTGTAGTTGGTTTCGATAATTTTTGAAATTTAGAAACTTTCAAAGTGTTAAATTTGTGTAAAGTGGGGTACCTATGTGAATATGGAAACCCATACAATTGCAAAGCCTGCTGCAAATCAATTTATATTGAACATTTCTTAGTGAACAACAGTGACATCTTAAACAGATCCCAAAAGCCATGGTAATTCCCATTAAAAAAAACTATCGTACCTACCAAAGTTTATAACAAAATTGGTGGCACGACTATGATAACTTTGGTGCCGGAAATTGATAACGGTTTTTTGTAGAGGGGTCAGAAACAATATTTTTTTTAGTATGGGAGGGGGTCTATCTCACCCCGTTTAGGAGGAAGGGGTACATGAAGAAAAAGCGACTTAAAATGAAAAAAAAAATATTAAAAATGTACGGCAACACTTACAAGGAAACGCTTAACCTCTCTTGAAAGCCAACATTCCTTGTTATAATCTTTTAATTAAATTTAATTATTTGTGCCAACAAAAATATTCGCATGTAAACTCAAAATTTTGATTAAAAAAAAATGAAAAAAACGTTTAAACGAATTTTTTGTCAATACTGTGAAATGAATTGCTGATTTAAGCTTTTTGTGGTCAACGCTAATATCAATTCTGAATCAAACGCAAAAAAACAAATGGTTCTATATCTTCTAGTTTTTGAAAAATTGAAAATTACTAAAACTACTTTGGTGTGTTGCTTGTGTCTGTTGCCTCTTTCCTTTGCGCTACTAAGAAACATTCACAATAGTAAATAGTCTCCAAGTCGCCAGAGTGAAAATTAACTTTTGGATCGTTGAAATAGTGTCAGATCGAAAGCAGGATTCCATGTTGTTTTTGTAATTACGTGTTAAAAATTGATACGGATCAGATCATGTGGATAATAAAATGTGGCTATTTTTAAATAACCGAAATGAATCGACTTTTTTACGTTTTGATTCTATTACGTTTTTATTCTTGCCATTTCCATCGGCTCAAACTTATCAGTTCAGACCAAAAATGAACTGAATACAGACCGAACCAAATGTGTGTGTAACAAGCCTAAATGATTAAAAAAAAATATAGGTACTAAAATAAGGTATAATGTGCTGAACAAAATTATAGCAAAATGAATTACTCGAATAGTAAAAAAAACTTTAATTAAAATTTTTAAGACATTTACTTTAAGTTGTTACAGCGAGTGAGAAAATCCTATAAACCGAAATTTCGAATACGGAAATCCCATTAAAAAAAATCAAAACCGAATATCCAAAATTATTATTTTCATAATCTGGCAATTAAAAACTCCAACTTTTGACAACATCTCGGATTTACATCTTCTACACAAAAATCTCACATTAACCGAAATCTTGTTTACGTATATAGGTACATATATGAAAGTTTTGGAAATTTAAATTCAACTCTCACAGTTACATCAGTCTCTGCAGTTTCGCACTAAAAAAAATTAAATTCTGCTGGTCAAATAAAGAAACTTGAAAACGAAAAACTCTTTCTTTGGCTTTCATAGTTTTCCAAAGCGTATTTTAACAATTAAAAAAAATCCCGACATTAAACTTTTATATACAATTTCTGTATCCTCTTTCTTGTTCAAAACAATAATTGAAATATAAACAATTACAATAATTATGAATAACAATATGGTCTTAAATTACATAGCTGGCATTCGGTTTCTTTTTGCAGAAGTTGTAAAACCTCGAAAAATTTGTGCGAGATATTGATTTAAATTATTTAAGGGCCATATAACTGCCTGAACAGAATGCAAAACAAAGCTGGAATAGATGTCAAAAATTCTGCAACTGGAGTTGCAAAGATTGAACAATTTTTGAATTTTACTGCAGCATTTTTGAAATCTACTACATTATATTCGACATCTATTCCAGCTCCGTTGCCAGTTCTTTCAGGCAGTTTTTTTTTAAATAAATAAATAAACTGGCCAAAAATAGCCCCATCTAAGCAAAATGGCCAATAATTTTAATTAAAAGTGAAATACAGCAAAATGTTATAATCTGTTATATTCTTTCCAAGGTTTAATCAATTACACTATACCTATATTTGTTTAATTTACTCTCTTCTTTTAACTACAAAGAGAATGTAATATGTATTAAGTTCAAAATGGCACACTATGCTACATATTTTAGCCGAGCGCAAAGTAGATTAATTTATTCATATGTTTGGTCTATCCTTGGAGGTGGCTACCCAGTTTGACCTGTCAAATTGCAAGTACCTGCCTAGTCACCAGCTTGAAGTTACTAACATTTCGTATATGTTGCGATGCTGCCAGATAAAATAAAAATTGTGTTCTCAAAACATAAAATGAAATGATTCTATAGTTTCTAGCGAGTGGGCTATTTTAACTTGGTGAACCATTTTAGGCCACTTTCCCTTATTGACACCCTTTTTTAATGAAATTCGTTTACAAACTTTAAGGCCCTACTGTCAGTGTGCGGCCAAACAAGAGGATTTGATTGATGACTGGATGACACACACTCTTTCTGATTACTTTGGCAGCTAACAAAAAAAAAGCAATCCTTACTAGGTATATCTACACAACAACGATGGTACCTATAGGCATGCCTTACCCTCCTCTTTCCATTAGTGCAGCCCAAATAAACAAAGCAATTGCTTTTGCAACGCAAAGCAACACCACGACAATGCTAAAATGAATACAATTTCAGAAATCAAATCAACTCAATCACTAAAAGACTCAACAACAACAAAAAATCTCAATCAGAATCCCAAAAAGCAACCACTCCGGCCCGAAATCATTATAAATCCTTTTTATATAAATTTTATATATTATGTAGCTACCTACATATAGATATGTAGGTACATATAAAATTCCTGTGAATTAATTTGGGCCGAAACTTTGATACGTACTTCTTTTTGTTGTTGTTGTTGTTTTTCTTTTTTATTTCTTATGCTCACTAATTACATTTTCTCCTTCTTAATTATGCTGCATGTGCGACTTATCCCTCATACCCTCTGCCTGTCCAATACAACAAAACGACGACGACGATTACGATGACACACAACCAAACACACAGCAACGGCAACCCAGCCAGCAGCATAAACAGCATCTTGTTGTTGGTGCTGTCTCACTCTGGCACAGAAAGCAATTAATTTCCTTTTTGGATGTGTTGCATTGCATGCCGGATGTACGGCAATGTATGCGTTGTGTGATAATTGGATTTTTGTTCTTTTTCTTTTGTGTTTCTTTCTCTCCTGTCAATTTGTCGTTTTTGTTTTTTTTTTCTTTTTCTTTTATTTATTATGTTTTGATTGTGTTGGAAGGTAATTTTGTTCAGTGTATAGGTGTTGTTGCGTTTTCATTATTATATTTTCATTTTTGTTGTTGTTCTTAAATTGGTTCTCATTAGGCCTATCGTGCAGTGCCAGAAAAGAACTGCCAGTATGATGTTTAGATTACAAGTTTTTAGTGTTTTTTTTTCTTGATTAGATTGTGCAAAAGGGGAGAGGTAAAATGTTTTTGACCATGAATGCCGGATAAGATACAGTACACATATACTAATACAAAACGTGGGTGTTTTGTTACACCAACGGAAAAATGAAAGAGAATAAAATAAAGAGAATTTGACAGCAAAACAGAGAAAAGAGATCATACATGAATGGCAGAAAGTCAGAAGCAGAACAAAAGAATTAAATCAGTGTTGCCGTGTGATAATCGAAGCGTATTACAATTTTGTAAACACACTCTACATAAAAAACTTTCTGGTGATTTTTCTAATTAAAGTTATTGTTGGTGGACTAGGATTTGTCACTTTAAGTTATTAGCTCTGAAAATGACGTAAGGAAATACATATCTTCAAGATAAAAATGGCTGCTTTAAAATGACATTTTAATTGCCAAAACAGAATGCTAGATGGAGCTGGAATAAATGTTAAAATTGCAGCAGCTGGAGATGCATGAGTTAAGCAATTATTGCAGCATTTCTTACATAACTTCAGTTAATACAATGAAAAAACAATACACAACTTAATTTTCGTATTTAAATTCGCTGGTGCTAAATTATCAAAAGCCTTATTACGATTTATTAACGTAAATTTGCTGATATCAAAGTACAATAATCCCTAACTAACAAAGCCTATTTATTAAGTATTAAAATACTTATATTATTTTAAATACTGTGACCCACCAAATAGTGAAGAAGATTAACAAATTTTTTTTTAGATTTACTTTTTTAAAGTGTGGATATAAAACAATTTGGTCCTCTTAACAAAAAAGTTACATAAAATCAATGTAATGGTTAAACTTGGAAAAGGCGATATTTTATTCTCCTAAAACTCAGTGAATCACTTTATTTTTAAATTCATTCATCATAATCATTATAGTAGTTTCAGTGTCGTCTACAGGGTTCCAGATTCTTCATTTATGCAATGTGCGCATCGCCTAGTAAGAAAGGTCAGATATGCTGTATCTCATAAAATTCGCAAAAAAATTTCCAAACTAGCTCCAAAATGCTTATCTCATGCCTGCTAAGATATATCGCGAACAACTTTTGTTGAAGTGACTTTAAAATTTCCTTTCCTTACATACTCTAATTTCCCTCTTGAACATATCTATGAGGTTGAAATGTTTTTCTAGATGTACGTAAAGTTTATGATTATAAATCATAAGTGAACTAAAAATTTTACAGTCTTGATACCAGCATCTTAGAAGTAATGATTATGTATCTAAATAAAAGAACATTAGTAGAAGTTCGGTTTCCGAAACCGATAGCTTTTTCAATTCATGTTGAATTTCGTTGTCACTATTAATCCAGTGTGTTTATTGAATTTCATATCATCGGCTTTGAGACAAACACTCCTCTTTTGCATCTATTACAAAAAAAATATTTAAAAAAATGTGTTCCCATTACTTAAATAAAACCGAAATTACATTTAATATTTTTCTTAACTTATTATTGCTTAATTCAGTAAAATTGAAAAATTCAGTAAAATTGAAAAAATTTCATAGATTTCTGCGCATTTTCTGAGGTGGTCTCTAATGGTCAAAAAAATTTGGTGTTGGCCACTTTTCACTCTAAGACGATGATTTATGACTTCAAGTTCGCATACCCTGATAGTCTTACCAACTCTTTTAGTCATCGATACTTGGGGGCTTGCTGACAATAGCCTTACTTGTTCACATTCTAGACTATTAATAACTTTCTCTTCAGAAACGTTGGACGGGGGGGGGCAGGTAAGAAGGACTGTGTCTTTGACAGAATATATCAACGTTTTCATATGGAAAAAACATTTAAATAGTAGACTTTCTATCTTACTTTCTGAAATAAATTCCATTAATTTTGACTCTCCTGCTGGATCTGGGATTAAATGTGACATGATCTTAAATATTAAAAGAATATTTATCAACGAACAATATTGTTGATGCAAATTGTTAATCAATTTTGAATTTTGTAAATTTGGCGAGTTCTTGTGTTTTTGTATTTAAATTAATTATTTAACTGTGAGTACATTTACTTTATAAGTCACATGCCTATTTTAATAACAATATTTAATGGCTTTGATTTGAATTTTGATGCAATTCAGACAAATTGCGTTCCTCGTTCCTCTATTAAGCAAATTTGTCTGCAGTTTTTCTTACAGAATAAAGAAGCAAGTAAAAAATGTCACCTATTTGTGAATTTCGTTATCAACTCTGAAATCAGTTGAGAGTCCTTCATCTATATATTTACCTTTCAAAATGAGACAATTTAAGCTCACTGTTAAAAAATAACTAGAATGGGCCTTAGATACTCTAAATTGGTAGTTACTCCACTTGCACATTTTTTTGTTAAGAAAAAGCCAAACTCAATTGCCATCATTTAAATTTGTGTCCAGCCGGTGGTCTGGTTATAAGAGAGTATATTTTTTATGATGTACGGTTAAAGATCTTATAAGCAGACATTCATCATCCTCTAATTTTTGTCCAGTTATAAGAACTATAACGTTAACTTAGTTACTCGGGAAATCCTCAACTAAGTTCTAAACTTAACACATTGATATCCCGTAAAATTGGTTATGTTTTAAAAAATATAATCAAAACTACACCAAAAAACATATTCTTCACGTTTTCATTACTTATACAAAAAATCTCACCTAAATAATATGATTTGTCCTTTCGTTGAGACGCTTTCAATCTTATTTGTGTGAGATACTCGAAACTCGGGGCTGTCTGGAAGTAAAGTTTTCACTTTATTTAAATCCATTCTTTGAAATAGGTGTCCATTGAAAGGAAGATTTTGAATTCAAAGTAAAAGTTTTTGACTATAACAAAAAAATAATTAAAGTACCGCAGATTTGATATCTTTTACTTTTTGATGATTAATTCATTGCAAAAAATATTTGGTAAGAACGATATACGAAAAAAGTATACTAGACAAATTTAACTTGCTTTTTTTTAAATAAGAATATTTACTTCATTTGAACACTACTCAGTCAAAAAATGATTTCTCTCAATCTGGTTTGGCATAAAGTTTACTAGAAAGTAGTCTGCTAATTCCACCTCGCTTACTAAATTTTTCCACTTAATTGATCTCAAAATACTTCAGTTAACAGACTTAAAACATTTAAATATTTAGGTTAATTGAACTCCTCGATTAATTGATCTAAACATCAAACAAAATGGCTGGTGCAATTACAGGGAGAAGACTATATACATTTTTTTTTTACTGTGGTGCGGTGCAATTTTTATAATTTTGGTAGTAAAAATAAAGGAATAGAATAAAATAAAGCGATAAATAAATTCTTTAGTATTCATTTTTTTTAAAGATTTCCTTCTTGAGTAAATTTCATGGGTTGGTCATCCTTTTTCTTCCTCTTAAAAACTTCAAATATAAATTTTTAGTTAAATATCATTTTCTGATCCATATTATTTCGACACTTAACAAATGAGCAAGATAACCAGGCAAAATAGCTTTTACTGTGCGCGTTATGTCGCATCTATCCATCGCATCTTGAATCACTTAACGCACCACTGTTCGTGCAGCCTTAAAGATAAATACAATGCAATATCTATTCGTGAATCTTGCTGCTTAGACAAAAAAAAATTTTTCAGTGAAATTATTTCTAATTTCTTTTCAGGTCATATGCGGGCCTTACACCAAACAATATTTCCACCCAATTTTTTCTTTCAATATTGCCTGAAAATAGGCTGAATTTACACGATGCAATATTTCTGCCCACATCAAAGCCTTTCTTTGGTATAATTCTGTTAAGTTTATATATGTATGTAGCCCAAAGAAAAATATTGTAGAAGTCTCAACAAATATAAAAAAAATAATAATCCTCAATACATTGTGTAAAACTTAAAGGCTCTCCCAAACCAAAGCGAATGCGGAACGTTTCGCAGCAAATCATTCACAATATTATTACGAAATGTATGATAGTGAGTAATAATATTATCTAGTCTAAGGTCCGTGTAACGATTAACTTTAAAGTGAGTCACGTTTTTTACTACCAATAAGAGTATTCATGTAACGGTAGCAGCATAAAGTCTTCGTTAATGTGGTGTAAAACTTTCTGTCGTTGCTGTTGTATGAATAAACTTAATATCTTAAGGCTCTCCCAAACCAATGCGAATCCGCAGCGACGACGAATTTTGTTTGTTGTTTAGCGTTGTGTATTTGTCATGTTTTGTACTATTGTGAATGATTCGCTGCGAATGCGGAGCGATTCGCATTGGTTTGGGAGAGCCTTTAAAGTCTTAAAATCAACTTACTTACCTACCTACTGTAAAGGCTCTCCCAAACCAACGCGAATCCGCAGCGACGACGAATTTTTGTTGTTGTTTAGAGTTGTGTATTTGTCATATTTTTTTCTATTGTGAATGATTCGCTGCGAATCGCTCCGCATTCTCGTTGGTTTGGGGGAGACTTAAATCAGCTCTATCATGAAATCGGAAACTTTTATGCATATCGAAAAAAGCTATCACCAAATATTTTCGTATGAGGTTTTTCACTACGATGGATTCTGTGATAGGTTTTTTCGAGATTCGTTACATTTTTCCGATTACGTTCAGCATTGGCACGAAATCCATATTCGTGCCAATGCTGAACTTAACTCAAATACAAATATGATCCAGATATTAACTAAACACACCTAATAATATAGTGAGTATTTAATTTCAAACCCAATTAGTGCAATATACTACTATACTCTAAAAGAAATTTTCTTGAATCGATTATAACTCCCCTAATCCATTGTACCTATTTATTACAAATTACAATACTTTTATTAAAATGAAGTACCTATTTAAAATTTCATTGACTTCAGTAACACTGCCCTCTCCAGGAATATATATAGAACTCGGAAGAATAATTATTTAATATCTATAGCTATACACATGTTGATTTTTAAATGAATGTGCATGATTTTGCTTTTGTATTAGTGAGAGCTCTCGCGTTTTTTGACATTTACCTCTTCTCGCTCTTTTTCTAGTTTACTGTTTTACACGGCCATTGCGCGCAAACACATAGAAGAAGAGAATATAAAATTTAATTGAAATTCAAGAAGTTTGTATGTGCCAATTAGCGGTGATACTGGAACACAGAAGTACAGTAATTAAAAAGCATCAAATGAAAAATAAATACTCATGGTCGTGTTGTTGTCCCCGTTTGCTGCTGCTGCCACCCGCCCGCTAACAGCCATCACACCAACGCCACTTCTTTTCCACATTTCTTTTTACTACTCAACGAAAATGGAACCACTCTGTCTGTACACTGTATATGTGAACGGCTACACTGGCTACGGACGGCTATACGGGATTCTTGTTTGTAACAGTGGTGGTGTGTAGTGTTGTGTTTTGGGGAGACTTTGCTACCGCGTGGAAAACCTTTCAAAAGACAGTCGAACTTTGTCGTACGTGAGTGGTCGATGTGTTTCTTGGGATTACGCGTCTTCACAAAAATCCTCGTCTCTTGATACGAATTTATTTACTTTTGTTTTGTGTGAATAAAGTTTATAAATAACAAAAGTGATTACTGTTTCTTTTACAAGTAATAATTTTAAATACCTATATTAATGTAAACGTGTATAATTCGTACTAAAATGTGCTAACGTGCTAAAATAATTCAATAGTGTTTTGAAATTCATAAAAAAAATTGTATTGCAATAAAAAAGTGCTTGTTAATCAATCACACAAAAATAAAAAAAAGAAGAAAATAAAAATAAGAAAAAAAAAAAATATTGAAAAGGGAGAATTAAAAGCTTGTGTGGTTGATTTAGTGTCTCTACCGTTGTTTTTTTGTATTTATTTTGTTTTTGGTCGAGTTTTGTGGTTAAACGTCAGTTCTTTTTTTGGGAAGTGTGGATTACTTGCTGCAGCAGCATCTGCGTTGGAGTAAAAATTAATTAAAAAAGTGTAAGATACATAAGTTTAAACTCAATGGTTTTTTGTTGTTTTTTTTTATTTTTTTATTTGCGATCAATTTGTTCTTCTAGACTCTTTTTTTTTGTGGTTTATTTAAGTTGAAGGATGTCTCATTGGATTATTCTTCTTTTTGCTTATTTTCGTTAAGTGAAATAAATTGAACTTTTTTGTTGTGCATTAGGTAAATTTAATATACAACATCACATAGCCGTTTGTTTGGTGTCAAAATTTATTTAAATTTTTTTTCCATTGCCCTTTCCAACGTTCCCTTTTTGCGTCCTCTCCTCGTTTGCCTGGAATTCATTCTTCCTTCAAAAAAGTAGACCATCTGTTACTGAGTCAATAAGTTTGAGTGGAAAAGTGAGTGTCGATATTTTTGGTGCTGAATTTTAGTTTGTATATTTGGAATTCCGTAGCACTTCCACATGTACTGGGTTGGGTATAATATGATATGTATTATTATGACAGTTAGGAGAGGAAGTTACAGTGGTGACTAAAACTGCAAAAATCACAAAAAAAAAAAACATGTTGATTGCAATGTTTTGATTAGATTGATGTGATATTTATAATCACAAAGGTGTTGGTATGTTGGTGGAACTCTAATTTTACAATTGAAAAGAGTTAGGTACATATTTGAATGAGGTTTCTGAAAGACTTAAATAAATTATTATTCCAAGTGATTCCCGGCATTAAAGGTTAGTTTAGCTTTTGTGTTGAGTAGGTAGTTTGCTACCTAGATATCTACCTAGTTTTTGTTATTTACTCAAATTTATAAAAGGTGTGAGGTTTCGTAGTTTCCTATAAAAAACAAATAAAACAATGAACCTGAACCTTTTATAAGAACACGTAGGAACATACTTATTCTTATCTAGGTGTACCTACATCTAGTTTCTAATATGAACAAAATTTAAGGAACATGGAACATAGGTACCTAGGCTTTAATAAAAACAAGGCGCCGTAGTAACAGGTTGCAAACAAATTCAGCTAAAGAAAACTGAGTACCTAATGTAGGTAGATAGATCTAGGAAACTAAATGTTATGCACACTATTGGTCTGTTAGTTTACTTCCTAATTCTGTCAATTTCTACGAGTTAAAGTCTTATTTATTTGTCTTATAGGAGCAAGTAGAAAAGAGCAGTTTTATGAAGTGAACAGAGTTGATTTTTTTTCTTTAGCATGATAAAATGACTTGGAATGCTTATTGCTATTTTGGCAAATCATTTATTCTAAAGCCCATATTTTCAGTTCTAAATACTCTTAATTTAGGGGTTAAACTTGGGTATTGTAATGTGTAAACATGTTTTTCAGTCAGTTTTTATTTTGGAACTAAGTGAGTTATTCAAAAGATTTGTTGGGTTAGTTAGCTTCAAAGGGAGTTATTTTTGAAATACCAAATCATAGTTTTAAAATACGTAAAAGTCGTTTTCTGAAATTAAATTAGATTACTAAGGTCCTGGCAGATATAACCCACAAAAACATCAGTGAATGGAATAATGCCAAACAGCGTCGATACAATACACGGATTTTCAAAGGGATCCCTTCTTCACCCGCCTTAAATTATTAGTTGTGTTTTTTTGCAAGTCAAAATAGTATTTTCTGAAAAAACGACAACAAAATAAAGCAATTTACGTGTAAAATACAACAACAACTACATAGGTATGTCCATATAGAGTTAGCTACATGTCAAGATAAGTGGATTCAACTTTTGTCCCGATAAAAACAGAATTGCCAAACTACAATTTCTATTGTGTTATCGATAATGTATATAGAAATGTCAAATGTTTATTGGTAAAATAGTTCAATACAAAATGGCAGACAAAGGCGAAATGTTGAAATGTCCCGATGTCGTTTTTTTCGCCAAAGTCCATATGAACATGAAAAAAAAACGCAGCTATAATTTATATTAATGACATAAACAAAGCTCTCATACATTTTCAAATTGTGCTTTTTGCCGATCATGCACTTATTTTTATATCTGGAAAGAATGCAGAAGATTGATTGCATGCATTTTCTACAAGGAAATTACAGAAGAATCAGCGAATGGCTAAAAGCAAATTCATTAAAACTGAACGTTGCTTAATCAAAGTAACGGGTGATTTTTTAAGAAGCTTAGAACTTTAAAAAAAAAAAAAACACACAAAATTCGAAAAAATGAATGAAATATTTATTTGAATCGATAGTTTGAACCTTGCAATTTAATGTTTAAAGATAATTTCATGCAAATGTTGACCGCGGCTGCGTCTCAGGTAGCCCATCCGCTGAGTCCAATTTTGGCATACTCTTTCACACATATCGGCCGGTATCTCACGAATGAATGCATGGATGTTGGCTTCCAATGCGTCAATCGAAGCGGGCTTGTCCCTATAGACATTAGCCTTGACATACCCCCACAAAAAATAATCTAATGGTGTCAAATTGCACGATCTAGGCGGCCAATTGACCGGCCCGAAACGTGAAATTAACTGTTCACCAAACTCGCCTCGCAATTGCGCCATTGTTTCGCGTGCTGTGTGGCATGTGGCACCGTCTTGTAGAAACCACATATCATGCAAGTCAAGAACTTCCATTTCGGGCAAAAAAAAGTTTGTTATCATCGCTCGGTAGCGTTCACCATTGACAGTAACGCTGCGATACGCATTATCTTTGAAGAAATATGGCCCAATAATGCCGCCGCCCCATAAACCGCACCAAACAGTGGCTTTTTCGGGATGCATTGGTAGCTGTTGCAATGCCTCTGGCTGATCTTCACTCCAAATGCGGCAATTATGCTTATTTACGTACCCATTCAACCAAAAATGAGCCTCATCGCTGAACACAAGCAGCGCGCGATGAACATTTCGAACCGAGCACGAATTTTGATAGTAAAATTCAATAATTTGCAAGCGTTGTTCATTTGTAAGACGATCCATGGTTAAATTGCAAACCAAACTGAAGCTGTTTGACAGTGACACAAGGTACTAAACACACGTCAGCTGTCAAAACCAGTGTTGCCAAAACCAAACCAGCTAAAAAATCACCCTTTACATGGCCCTCAAATATAACATCAACAAAAACCAACCTGGAGGTCGTGAACAAACAAATTGAACAAAGTGCAAATGATTGAATATTTAGGTGTTGTTATTGATATTAAAATTAAAATTTGACTAGCATGTTTATTTATTTTGTCAATAAAGTTTCAAAAACAAATGCTTTCATTAACAGAATTTGAAATAAACAATCATTAATGTGTGCAATTAACATTTATAATGTCTTTGTAAAACCGCACTTTGAATTTTATTCATCAATTTTATACCTTTTTAGGTAGGTACCTACTAATATTGAGTTGTTAAAACTATTATATCTATGAAATAAATCTAGGAAAGTTTTATTAAAAGAATTTATGTAAATGAAATTACCCTAAAAATGTAAAATATTTTTTAAAGAGGCCCTAGTAACTTTTAGATGGGTGCTACCGAGGGTCTAATAAGGGTAACTATCTTGATTTTTGAAACCCGAAATTTTTCCACAAACTCAAAAATTTATTTTATCTGGGACTTGATTACCTGCAACCTTTATGTCCTTCATGTTTTATGTTTTGTTATACAAATAGGATGTATTTGTGATGGTAATAGTTTTTCACTATCCAAGCCCTCACCAACATTCGACGAGTATCCTGGTCTACATTTCCACTACGGAAACCTTTCCTGGGCTTTGGTCAAACTTAAAAACCTGCAATTTTTCTAGACGGGTTCATATCATTCCACGTGGAACAAATCTAGTTTTTAACGAGGCCCTAAAAAACTTTAATCCTAATATGGGTCTAGGAAGGGTAACTATCGGTTTTCTCAAGGTCCTCGCCACTAGCTAGTTGCCTTTAGAGACAACAACAAACAAACATTCAAAATTAACTTAACTGGGATTCGATTCCACCTGGAAATAATCTGGTTTTTAACGAGGCTCTAGAAAGTTTAACATTCGTAACAAAGGTCTAGCAAGGTGCTTCGCCAATTCGCCTCGGGATACAAAAAAAGTTTCTTAACTGAGATTTGATCTGCGATTTTCTAATTGCCAGCACAATACTCAAGCTACTGAGCTGTTTAGCAATGTTGAAAATGAAAAGCTGTATAATGTACCTACTCTGGTTTTTCTTACAGTTGTATGATGGGTACAAAATATTTGTTTTCTATTGTTCTTTTGTTATATATGGAGTATTTGTGATGGCTGATGGGATAACAAGTTCTCAACAGCGAGGGCCTCACAAATATTTGCCAAGTTTTTCCTGTCAAGATTTCCCCTACCGAAGCCTTTCCTGGGCAATGATTAAATCTTACAAAAACTTTCCATTTTTTCGAGCGATCTTCTGATAACTAATCCACTACGCTAACTACTGAGCATTTTCAAAATACAGTTGTCCAATGTCGAATATAAAAAAATTTGGGTATAAAATATTTATTTATTATTTTATTTTGCTATAAGGGGTATTTTTGATAAGATTAGAAGACTTCTTATTCAAATAGTGGCTTACTAGCGAGGGCCATACGAGTGTTTGACAAGTTTTCCTAGTCAATATTTCCCCTACGTAAGCCCTTCCAAGGTCATGGAATTAAATTTTACACAAAAATTGCAATTTTCCAGGCGTGCTACTTTTATAAAGATAATTTTTATTCTTAGCATCAGAAATGTAATGAAAGCATCCTTCTAGATATTATACTCTCGACTTAATTCTTCCTTATACCTTCGAATTATACATAATATATGTACCTACTTAGGTAACGCAAGAAAAGAATTTCAAAAAATTATATAATATAAATTATGGGTTCGAATGTTATTAAAAGCTATTTTCAGAAAAAAAATTCTGCTCCTAGATTTTTAAAAGAAAACTATTTCAAAACCACCTGCACCACCTAGTAGTTAATACAAAATAATTTTAAAATATAATTAGATAGCGTATAGCTATATGTAGGTATAATGTGTGTTAAGATTGCAAGGCATCTTCTTCTCTCTTGCCAAATGCAATAATCATTAATCTTTGAAAAAGAACACTTAAACAAAACATACTTAAATATTTGCACATTAACATAAATTATAAATAAAAATAATGCTATTTTATTTTTTGTTTGCTACGAAAATAAGTATACTTAAAATTCTACTAATTATATGAAAACTAATTAAAGTCCTGTCTAATGTCTATGGCTATTATAATTGATTTAATTGCTTTTGGTGTTGTTTTCTGCAAAGAAGAAAAAATAGGTAGGTGCATAGGTAGGTACTACTGCTTTGAAACATTTTTATTGATATAAATCTTTTTTGATGAGATTGCACAAAATTGCCTAAGGACCAAATTAAAATTAATTACCATTTGGTGTTTTTTTTTTTTGTTGAGAGAAATATACTTATATGTAGGCACAATAATTATCACAAAATAAAGTCATTAATTTAGCACAAATCTACCTACATTATGAAATAAAATATGAATATCTTTGCATTACATTAACATAACTGTACATTAGTTCCAAAAATATCGAGTCTAAAACTATTACAGTACAGTCATACAAACAGTAAGTAAATTTTAGGAACAAACCCTGAAAACAGCCATCGAGCGAGAAAACAACTGATTCCCATTGTTCATTTAAAAAACTTCTACGTTTGCGATATAGTTAAAAGAAAAATGTCACTGGTCCCTATTTGTTCACAGTTTTTTTTAAGAACAGCAGTACCTTTCCCACCTTGAAAAACAATCTAGTTTTTGATGAAGCCTTAGAAAGTTTAACATTGATACTAACAAAGGTGTTACAATAGTAAACTATCGAAATTCTCTAGGCCCTCGTGAGTCATGTTACCTTTTGCCTCGAGTGCCAAAAAAAAAGAAAGCTATTCTATTTGAGATTCGAACATAGGATCTTTTGATTAAAAGTACAATAATTATGTTCACTACTGGAATAATTTGCAATACAGCTTAACTGTACAATGTTGAAAATGAATAAATATAATTTCTCATACCATTTTATGATGGGTATAAAGTATGTGTTATTACATAATAGGATATTTTACGCCTTTCGAGTTATTGACAAGATTCCTGTTTGAAAAACTTTCCAAATCCTTGACTAATTTTAGTAAAAACTTTCACGCTGGTTAGGTATCCCACTTCGCTTTGTTACCTTTTTAGTGAACCACAATTATATGTACCTACGTAACTATGCGATCATTTTAAGAAAAGACACCACCTGAACTTCGGGCCGTCGTTTCATGTTCTTTTTGCATTCATATGAGTTGTAGAGTCTAGGCCATCTATTGGTTTCTTTTTTAAACCACATGTTTTTTCGACACTTGCAGCTTTTATGCTCTCAAAAATTAGGCTACTTCTAAAGTGGATGTTATGCTGCGGCAACAGTGCACATCTTGAATCGAAATTTCAGTCGAAATATTGCAATAACTGCAGGTGATTTAGCTTCGAAACTTCGTGAGATTCGGTTGCTGATTCATAACAGCACATAAATATAATCCAATGCTCGCATTCGACGCTCAACGGAAAATAATGCAGCTATTGGCAAAAGTGTGTCAAAGATCTCAACAATTAAAAATTAAGTCGCACTGGCCAGAGAAGAATTTTGTATTTAAAGATCTCGTATTATGAGCTTGTAAAAACTAATTGACACAGTAATTAAAGCAAAGAAAGAAAGAAAGAAACATTGCATTAAAAGAAGAGTTTTACCGAGGGGCTGAAAGCATCAGAAAATTACCAAAAATTGCATTGACAGGATAGTCCACCCCACAACCAGCCGAGGATAGCGAACAATGTTTTTTGTATTGATGTCTTTTTAAAATAGTCTAGCAGATGGTGCATGTGTTATATCGGGTTTTTCAATAAGAGCGCTACAAAAGTTTTTTATATAAAACAAAAACGGTTTTGGATATCAATGAAATTCTTTATTCCTGTGAAAGTACGTTCGATGCCATTATGTATGGAACTCGATTTCTTTTGCATGGCCACTACGGGCACGCTTGCAGAAGTCCAGACGCTGATCCCAATTTTCGACGGTTTTCAAGCATAAATCGGCCGATACTGCTGCAATTTCACGGTCGATATTCGTTCGAAGTTCATCAATAGTCGCTGGCTTGTTGGCATAGACCATAGACTTGACGTAGCCTCACAGGAAATAGTCTAACGGCGTCAAATTGCACGACCGAGGCGGCCATGCGACTGGACCATTTCGTCTGATAACACGTTCTCCAAACTTGGTTTCCAATAAATTGATTGTGACATTCGCTGTGTGGCTTGTGGCGCCGTCTTGTTGGAACCACCATGTCCTCCAAGTCCATATCATCCAATTGGGGCAAAAAAAAAATTTGGTTATCATTGAACGGTAGCGATCCCCATTCACAGTAACGTGCCGGTCTTGATCATCACGGAAGAAGTACGGCCCAATGGTGCCGCCGGCCCATAAACCACACCAAACCGTAATTTTTTCGGGATGCAATGATGACTCATGAAGTACGTGTGGATTGCTGCCTGACCAATACCGCATATTTTGTTTATTGACGAAGCTATTCAGCCAGAAATGAGCCTCATCGCTGAAGATGATTTTTCGATGAAAATCCGAATCATTTTCAGGTTGTTGCCCAGCCCAATTCACGAACTTACGACGCTTCTGGTGGTCAAGCGGCTTCAGTTCTTGCGTCAATTTAATCTTGTAAGGATGTAGGTCAAGATCTTTTCGCAAAATTCGCCACAACGACGTCACAGAGATGCCCAACGCTTGAGAACGACGTGTGAGAGACACATTTAGGCTTTCTGCGACTGAAGCCTCAGCGGCAGCATTATTCTCGACACTACGGGCACTTCTTTGTCTCACTGGCACAGGAACATTTTGTACTGTGCCTGTGGATTCAAATTTTTCCACTAGACGCTCAATTGTTGATCTGCTAGGACGATTATGACGACCATAAATTGGACGTAGCGCTCTTAACATTGAGGCCACTGACTCCGCATTTCGGTAGTAAATTTTAATAATTTTGATTCGTTGTTGGCTCATATATCTTTCCATCATGAAATGGCAAACCTAACTGAAGAGAAATGTCAAAAGAGCGGCAAGAAATATGGCGTCGTTTGTGGTCCCTGTCGCTCTACTTTTGTAGCGTCCCTGCTGAAAAACGACACGATATAGCGTAACATATGCAACTAGGTTTTACTAGCAGGCCCGCCTGAAAGGCGAAAGCTTTTACTAGCAAGTGCCTCAAGCTTACAAGTTTTCCTCGTCTAGATTATCCCTTCTGGAAACTTTCAAGCACCTTGGCAGATTCTTGCCATTGTTCTAGGCCGGTATACAAAAGTTGCCCATATGGAAAAATAATCTAGTTTTTAACAAGGCCCTAGAAAGTTTTACATTCATGAATCTAACTAGGGTAACTATCGATTTTCTGCAGGGCCTTGTTATGTCGCATTTTGCCTTGAGGGGATTCATTCAATTTTGTGATTTTCTGATTATTAGTCCAACACGCAAGCTACTGAGTTATTTCGCAATACAGTTGTGTATTGTTGAAAATGAAAAATATGTAACTACTTTAATTTGTCTTACTTTTGTGTGTTGGGTTTGCTCATAAAATATTTGTTTATTTTTTTGTTAGGTATGTATATGATATATTTGTGATAGAATAACAAGTATTCTCCAACAAGTTTTTTTCTTACGAGGGCCTCACGAGTATTTGACAAGTTTTCCTTGGCTAGATTTCCCCTGCGGAAGCCTTTCCAAGGCCTTGGTTAAACTTGACAAAAACTTGACATTTTCTCAGCGGAAATGTACCAAAAATTGCGTTGACATGATATTTTACTGCCAAACCAGCCGAAATACTCGTATAATTCAATACTAAGTCGGAAGTGTTTGCTATTTACAATAAAGCACTAATTGTTGACATTAATTGCACAGTGTTTGCACAGAATAACACAGCCAAAAAGGTCTTAGCAGCCAAGGCCTCCGTTATTTGATATGTTTTTCTTGTCTAGATTATTCCTTCCAAAGACTTTCAAGGGCCTTGACTAAACTTGACGAAAACTTGGCATTTTCCAAACGAGCTATTGGAAACACTGAAATAATTTTACTAACGACCGACAGTGACGTTATATTAATCAGCTTGCTAAACACTGTAGTTATTTTAATTTGCGTGTGCCATCTCTCAATTTTTATTGTGATTTTCCGGATGTACTATTTTTTTCTACGTATTTGGCAGCAATGCTGGGAATTTTTACTGAGAAATCCGGTTCATGAGCCTGGGATTGCTGAGATCTCCAAGATCTACTTTTTATGAACAAAGGTATCTCATAAAATCTAAAACTGACAGAAAATTTTATTTTGCTTAAAAAAATTATCAAAAATCGAATTCTAGTTCTAAAGATATTTTTTGTGAAATGTTCTTAAATTCCTTCACATTGATTAAAGCATAAATAATTCTGTTTTCTACTTTCCTATATCCTTATGTTCTTATCTCTTTCCCTTTTTCTCTTTCTTATACAAAATTAAATAAAATAATAGTAGGTAGGTAGGTATATATTTTATTTGGAAACTTAATTAAGATATCTTGTCACCGCCAATGAAATGAACTAAAATAAAATCATTAAAACAAATTACAACTGAAATCCATAAATGCACGGTGCAGTGCACACAGCGCCATCCAGATCGAACCAAAAAAAAAAAAATACATAAATATATGTGTAAAAAAAAACACCTGAGATAAATGCCCACCATCGATATTAAATAATATTTGACACTTCAACAACACCGTTAACAAGCATTTCGCCCAATTAAAAATAATTTCCATTCACCCAATGCCTCCACCACACGTTCTCGTTGTTGTTGTTGTTATTATTATTATTTCCTTGGCGTTGGTGGTACTGGATGGTGGTGGTAATAATGGTTTTTGTGTGCGCGCCTTTATATTGCATGTGAGGCATATATAGCTCTGTCCGATAAAAATGGAAACAAAAATCCGAGTTCCGATCCACAAAAAAATATTAAAAAAAAAAAAAAATACCCTACATCATCCGTGAATCATTTTCATCTTCTTTCGCCTTGTCGCGCGTTGCCTTTGTCGACATTTGACAGAAGATAAATCCTGCAAAACTCAAACTGTGGCATCACCCGCTGCATCATACACAAGAGCAACTGCATATACACTTCGACAACATTTATCTCAAAAGCATTAACTTGGCTCATCAAGTAAACTGTGTGTGTGTGTACGTTTGGAAGCAGCCATCAGCAAAGCGGGAAAGCCGATAATGGAAGAAACGTCATCGCCATACATCAGGGATGTTATTTGCGATTTACTGTTAATAATTATAATTGCTATATGTTTAAATATTTAAAACATCACCATGGAGAGTGGAAAATATCTATATGACCTTCATAACGTATGTTTTCTTGTTGATTGATTGAGGGAGTCTTTATTAAAAATAAAGAATTATCCAGTGTAAACATTCGATCATTATTGTTGAATGACTTTTACACAGCAAATTGGTATAAAAGCCTTCGTTAAACAAATATTTATTCATAAGAGTGACCGTCTTTAGTGGCTTGAATTAACTTAATATAAATCTGAAGTTCCAGGTAATGAAACCAATATTTGCTTAGTTCAAATGAGGCAATTAAAGGAAATTTATTCTGAAAAATAAAGTCATACGGTATACGGTGGACATTGTGACTGCCACTTAGGGCCAATTTTTCAGTGTCAAATTATTCTAGTTTTGGAGTTAAACCTTAGTTAATCCTGAAACGTATTTCTTAAGGCAATTTTAATCAGAAGTTATTTTAGAATTTACTTACCCAATTTGAATTGCAGAGAAGTGGTGAATGCTGCTAAAGTTGGGGAGTATAGCAAGAAAATAGCAGAGCTATTGGAAATTATATAAAAAATATAAATTATCCTGAAAAACTACGCACATCTACTCTGTATAAAATTTTGGTTAAATATCATCGATGATCAAAATCAATGTCCAGAAGTCTAAAAATAAAGTCTACAAGAATTACAGATATCAAAATACGTGCAAAATTTCAAGGATTTGGAAGAATGAAGACCTATTTTACATGCTTGCATCGGTTAACCTATTTTACATGCTTGCATCGGTTATATGTAGTTTCAAGAATGCTGTGCCATATTACACATAGCTGGCCGTACAAGTGATCTGCTGAAAAAAAGTTTGATAAACGTGTTATCTCCAGAAATGGTCCCTTGAAAAGGGATAGAATGAATTGGTTATTGTCGATCTTCGTTTTCGAAGAAGTGAATTTCTACAGACGCATTGCCACTTGTTAGTCAAATAGAATGGCATCGTCTCAAATCTGAACAAAAACTAGCTCATTAACTTTTTCGTTTATCCAAAAATGGGCCTTGTTGCTGAAGGTGATTTTTGTTGAAATCCGATTCTTTTTCCAACTGTTGCAGAATTCAGTCTGAGAACACACGACACACATGGTTGTTTCGTTCAGCTCCTAGGTCAGTTGGCATTGGAACGGGTGTAGGCCCAAGTCCCGAAGGGAAATTCGCCAAGTTGACTTCTGCAAAAGTCCCAGTTCTTGACCGCTTTACGGAACCCACTGCCTTGAGGATCACCTACACACTCTCACGATCAGCGGTCTGTTTCGTTGACGTTGAAGTATTGGCTGATTGTTCACTAAACCGACTGGGAAGGATGATCATGCTAATCATAAAATGATCGTTGTCATAGGGGAACGACCATTTTGATAGTAAAGTTTCACCATTTTATGTAATTTGCGATGGTGGCGGTGGTTTGTTTTTAAATAAAAAACAGGAAATAAATGTCAGATAACGGAACAAAGGAAATGGCGGTCATGAACTGTCAAAATTCCCCCTTACCTATCGACGCCTGTAACGAATTAAAATATGTCATTTACAAACGTCAAAATCATTAATCATATCGAGATTTTTGGTATCATATTTTTGTACACTTTGCACTTTAGGTTTTGACACTTTTCACACAATCATAGCTGTCACTTTTGATATTGACAGATTCGTAACGTTCCCTATAGGAAAACTCTTTCTTCAAATTCTCACAAAAACTGCTTGATCGATTTTGATTTGACTTCACAATTGTGATCTCCCAAAATTCATGGCTATAAAACTGCGTTTTTGGCGACTTATAAATATTAATAACTCAGGTTGGGGCTTAAAGTTTTTTTGAGAAAATCATCTCATTTATATCAAAATATTCTAAACAAAAATATCTAAACTATTTCATACGAGGTAGTATTCCCTATTTCAAGCTAATGTAGCTATATGTATATCTCAAATAAAATTCATAGATAAAATAAATAAACATCACTTTGGCAACCCTGTTTGCTATTTTAAAGAAGTACACCGCAAAATTAACTATCGGCGACAAAAAAATTTGACATCTCTGGAGTGGGTTGGGTAGGTAGTACCAATGTAGGTATTTACTGATGCAGCAGCAGCAGCAGCAGGTACACCTACTTTCTGTCGCATCCTGGAGCACTATACCTTATTTATACATGAACGTGGCCCATTTAATAACAAAAAAAAAAGAAACCCAAGGAGTCTACCAAAAACCCGGTAAAAGTAGCAAGCACAACTTTGGATAGACGGACACTCACTCAATCGTCGTTGTCGTCATCATCGTCGAGTTGTATCTTCGTCTTGTCATTCTTAACGAATGTAGAGCCTCGTTGTTGTATACATAGTTGGCCGCGGCGCGGCGTGGCACGGTGATGGTGGCGGGCGGTGCGGCGTTGTCGTTTTAATGAAAGTCGGCGAAAGAACAAACCGCATCCAATTAAAAATAATGAACTTAATTAAAAGAGTGATATTATAGCCTGTCGTTTTAATTAATTAATAAATCTTTCAGACTTTGTCGTCGTAGTCGTTGTCGCCGTCATCATCATCAGCATCATCATCATCTATACGGCCGTATAGTCGGTGTAGTGGTGGTTGGTTTGGTTGGCGCTGATTCTGGCTCTGGCTCTGACTCCACGATGGTTGTTATTATTATTTCCATTCCGCTTGATAGGCCTAGCTCTTCTCGTTCGTTCGCATTGCGTTTCATAGTTGATTCGTCGATTTTATCCAACTTATTGTGGTATATCAAATGGGGAGGGATTGGGTGGGGTGGTTCTACTGGTGTCCTACTCCTGATTTTTCTCTTTTTATTCCCACTTCTGAACACCGCCCTCGGTTCTTCCTTTGACGTGCTTATTTTTGCATACAACCAGGCGCTCTGATTGAGCAGGCAGAGCAGGAGGAGGAGCAGCAGCAGCAGAGGCTTGAAGAGTAAAATAAAATGCACACCGGATAATTATCCACAATCACAGATCCATTCACTCTCTTTCTCGCACTTGCTCCTCTTGATGAGAATGGTGGTCGTTGTACCTATCAGTGGTGGTGGTTCCTGATGATGGTGGTGGTTTGGTGGATCCTCTTCATCAACTCCGTATACTCCATTCTCTATAATCATCATCTTCATCTCTTCCATGTCGTCATCGTCATCGTAGTCGTCTGTCGTCGCCGGGTATCATAATCATCATTGTTCTGTCCCGTTTGTTGTTGTTAAGTTTGAGTGTTGCCGTTGCTGTTGTTGTGCTATATGTTGCTGTTGACATTGTCACCATTGTCGCATCGTGTAGGCATATAAATAATCAACAACAAGTAATTATTGTTATGCTCTGGCATGACACTGAGAAGTGTCATCGTAACTTAATACGAGCTGACAGTTGTTGTGTTGTTATCCGTTGTGCTGGGCTGTTGAGGGACAACGACTGGGGTGTGGTGGCAATGGCGGCATCCCATCCCTCCATCTAGCGGTATGGAAGCATAAGAAAGGCACTCCAAGGGGGAGCTCATTTGTTTTTTTTTTATTCATTTTTGATTTTTTTTTTTTTCATTTTATTGAAATATCCTCAGTTTCATTATTATCACTGGTGATGGGGTTTTATTCATTTATTATACTTTTTTTTGTGTTTTTGTGCGAAACTTGATACTAATTATGATTGACGTTTGGGGACTCATCATCCAACATCATTATAATTAACCGCAATATGCAATCGGTTTTGCTTATAAAAGTTGAATGTTGTACATAGAAATGAGAATGTGAAGTTTTTCATATTTTTTTTATATTATTTCGTTTGTTTGCTTTGTGTGTGTCTGTTAAATTTGAAATGAGGGAATATAATGGGTATATGTACTAGGTATGAATGGATAAAGTTTGCTGTCAAAGTCAATTTATGATAAAAGCGTGGATAATGAAATATTTACAATATTTTTGTTGCATGTATTTAATTTAATTTGTTAAGTAGGTAGATATTATAATGGACAGTGTCTTTTGTTTGAACCTTTGCGATGAGAAGAAGGCCATTGACTTTTTATGTTTTTTTTTTTTCTGAATTATTTGAGAGGAATTTAAATTAATAATAACTTGAAAAAAAATTAATTAATTAATGTGTAGGTAGATATACATAATAGATACAACAAAATGATCTTGAAATTGTGCGGCAGCCAAAATAATATTATTCAAAATATTTTTGTGGAATTTGAACTTATGGTATATGAGTAACCATGAAACAATTCTCGAAGCATCGATTTAAAGAATGGCGAAGTAATAACTTATTAAATCTTATAGCAACACCTGTCAGAAACCATTAATTCAGAATTCCTCCAATTGAATATAAATAATATGTGTTTTTTTTAGAAGCGAATCAATTTAAATTGGCAACACTAATTTCTTTGACAGCAGATTTGAAAACAACTGCCGGTTGTTTTGAGACTTGTTAGACAGTTAAAGTAATTAAAGCTACACAACAATTGCTCGTGGAATAAATTTGGTGAATAAGCCGAAGCAAATATTGATGCTATTGATTCACAATTTCATTTGAAATGGATTTTAAGTGATGAAACACACTTTTGGTTAAATGGTTATGTCAATAAACAGGGCTGGCGCATTTCCAGTACTGTTAATTCGGTTAGGAAACCGAAGGTGGACTTAATTTGTATATTTCATTTCTCTCTTCGATCTTCTGCAACCTTTTTTAATGTTCAAAATATAAAAAAATACCGCACAGAAGTGGAGGTCCCACCCTTTGGCATACAAAAAAAAATGTTCACGTAAAATGGCAATACTAACATTTTTGCTAATTGTACGTCTACTCAACACCCATATTTTAAGAAAACAACCGTGTTTCCCAATACGCGTTTGGTATCTGAAGGCGTTTTCGCAACTTTTTTCATGTTCAAAATATTTTAAAATATCAAAAAAGTGGAAGTTCGACCCCTTGACAACAAAAAAAGTTGTTAAGTTAAAAAATTGCAACACTTACATTTTACCCGAAAGTGCGTCTGCTCAAGACCTATCTTTTAAGACATTAAAACTTACTTTAATCATGGCAATTTCCCAGTTTTTTTTTCATTTAACCCAGATTGGGCGCCATTTTTGAAAATAGCGTCAAGGTGACAGGATCACAATCAAGCTAAGTAAAATTATTATTTTGAGCATGTCAAAAATAAATTCATCAGGGATATTGGTTTCCTAACTACAAATTGGGCATCATTTTTTTTTTAAATGGCGTACAAGCGACAGGATTATGAAAATGACTCCCAAGCTTATTGTAAAAAATAAATTCCAATCAAAATATCTCAAACTGACCCCACTTTTTAGGGGCTTCCTTGGGACAGATTTGTTTCCTCTATTAAAAGCTCCTTTCGGCCACAACAACTCTTTATTTTTGTATTTAGTGGCAACTTTTCAGTCCAATTTTATAAGAAAATATATTTTTTTCAATGAATTTACAGAATTGCAGGTTATTGTTAAAAAAGAAACGTAAGGAACTGATTACCTACCTCAAAATAGCTACTGCGGAGGACTCCTCAGGACCCTATTAGTTCCACAACAACTCAATATATTTAGTGAAGGGAATGACATCAACTTCACAACCAAGGTTTCTGTTCAAATTATCCACACATCCCTAATAGTAGTACAGGGGCCCAACAACACTGTGGCAAGCACTCGAAATCCCTTCAGAGTAAAGAAGGTCCTATACTGTGGGCCTACATCAGGAATTCAATTTTATGAGACACCTGATTAGAATAATGGCCCATGTTTAGTCAATGATAGGCCTTTGAGGAATTCTAGGTAAAAAAAAAACTTGTCAAATACTTGAGAGGCCCTTATTAGTAAAAACTTGTTGGCTAAGTTTAACTTTCATATCAAAATACCCTACATATGGCAAAAACAATAATCTTATATCCAGCGTATTGTTTGGAAAATTATTGAATACATAGTTATTCCTTTTCAACATTATATTTGACGTTTTGGCATTTTCAGGAATGTAAAGTCTCAAGACGGCCTACTGATGCACAGTGAAAATGTGCAAAATATTCATATTCCATGCAAAAAATAAATATCTCAAAGATGGCCAACTGAAAATTGCAATATCTTCAAATCCATTTACTCCAAAATGAAGGTCTCAAAACTTACCACTAGATGCACAGGTAAAATGTGCAATATCTCCATGTATTTCAGAGCGTTTGTAATCAAATATGAAGCAGTGGCTGTTGTGGGCTATACGGCAACCATTGGGTACCAATATACATGCCAATACTTGATCTTAAAAATGGCCACCAGATACACAAAAAAAAGTGTAATATCTCCAAATTCTTGCATTGTATGGTGTTTTTACATTAAAATTAAGGTATAAGCTATTGTGGACAAATTTGTGACTTAAGAGTATCAATATGCTACCAAAATCAAGGTATTGAAGATAGCCACCCGATCCACTTTAAAATAGTGCAATATCTCCAAATCAATGCTCACAAAAATGAGATATAAGCTACTGTAGATAATCCAGTGACCTTAGAGTACTAAAATAAAGGTCTCAAAAATGGCAATCCGACGCTCCAAAAAAGTGGAGTATATCCAAATCCATATCCATTAACTTTAAAGTGCTTTCAATCAATAATTAAGGTACAAGCCATTCAGCGACCTTGGAGTACAAATAGGTATGCATGCCAAAATGGAGGTTTGAAAAATGCACAGAAAAAAGTGTAATAAATCAAAATGCATTCCAGAGGGTTATCCATCAACCATGAAGTACCAACATTCATACCAAAAATGAAATTCTCAAAAAAAAGCCAATTAATGCACAGAAAAAGTTCAATATCTCCTTTTTAGTAAAAATGAGGTATAAGCTTTTGTGGAGCATCCAGCGACCCTGGGATATAAATATCATGCATACAAAAGTGAAATATAACTCCAAATGAATGCATTGTTTTAAAGAAAGTTAACAAAGTTCGTAGAACGAAAAAAAAAGTTCCTTGAGCAATTCCAATGAATATATTTAAAAAACTGGGTACCTACTTCAAAAAAAAAAAGTATCAACTTTGTTGTTCGTTGTGGCAGAATTGTAACAAAATAAATATTTTGAAGGCAGGGTGCTCCAAAAATATGTCAAAATGATCGCCATGTATTCTGTATTTTAATTTCCCATATGAGAAAAAAGGAAAAAAGTTCGTGTAGGTACTTCCAAAAACTACGACTTTTAGTCATTTTTTTTTTTAATATAAACTTTAACAAAACTTAAGGCTAAATTAGTAGAAACTCTTTGTTTTGAAAACTATACCTACGTGAACAGACACAAAACAATTTTCTTTTGTATTTAAAGAGTTTCTTATATCCATGTTGCACTGTGCTTCGCTTGGTTTTCCTTACAGTTCAACGTGCAGCATTCTTTCAACCTTGAATATAACTTTTTTAATTATTTATTATATTTTAATTAGTTTTTCTTTGAAAAGCCGAAGTGCCTTATCACATAAACTCATTTGTTTACTTAAATTAATAAATTTAAACGCAATTTTATCGCCTAATGACCTAATTATATTTCAACTCAATCTTAACCCCCCCATTTCAAACCGAACATCAGACAATAACCTTCTTTATGACTTGTTTACATCCATGCTATCAGCAATGTGAATCAGATGCAGTTATTATAATAGACTCGTGTTTTTTTTTTAATACAGTACGCTCGCTGTAACGTGAACATTCTTTTTTATTTCATTGACTATAGTAAATTTTAATGTGAATCTTAAAACTTTTATGAAAATAATTTGTTTTGTTAAACGTTAAACATCAGATTTCATGCAAACCTTGTTAATCTTATTGTTGAAATTGTGTTGCTCAAATTTAAAAAAAATTAAAATTAACTGTTTAACTGTTAACTGTTTTTCATTGTTCTCGTAATCGTGAATTCACTGTACATTGAAAATTAGCCCCCCTATTTTGTTTGCCAAATCTAACTGGTTAGTACAGGATTAAACTTCTAATGTGAGTTGGTTTTTTTTGTTTTACTATCGTTTTGTCTAACTCGACATGATGTCAAAATATAATCTAATCTAAGTGTCAATTAATTGCACCTTTTTGTTGTTATCGATAAGTATCAAGAATGATTAGGCAACTAAAGTGTATTACGAACCTACTTGGATTTAATGGGAACATTGAGTCACATACATGTACTGTACATAATCACTTGAAGTTTGTTAGCTGTCTGATATACATATGTACATAGATGTATATACCTATGTAAAAAATTATACCTAGGAAAACTTTAGTTTGACAATATTTTTAGTAAATGTTTTAATTGAAATTAAAGGAATTTAAGGTATTAAATGAAATGACTCATGAACAACAGGAAAAGAATAGTTCAGATAAACAAGTCAGTAAGAGAAAATGCATAAATAGAATGAAGTGGCATGAAGGCTGATAGGCTTTGATTATTGAATAATGTATTCATTTTATTCAATGCTTTGTTCTCTTCTCACTATATTTAGAGTCAAAATTTAGTGCGGTTTGGTAGATTAAGTAAAGGTTAGACGGTCAACGTTATTCAATGTATTGACTCGTTTACGTTGTTGCGGTAAAATTTACCACAAATAGTTTCACCAGCCTATATTCTTTATCATTATCCATTTTTAACATTCCCTTTTTTCGCTGCGGCTCCAAAATGCTTGTAGAGTCAGTAGATACCTGGCATCCACTTGTTCCTTATGTATTTTGGAAAAGTAACTTAAACTGGTTTCGAAGGAAAAACCAAATGAAGTGAAACAGTTGGTTCCAAAACCCACGGACTATATTTATGAGAAAGACGGAAGGCCGTGATCCCGTGACTGAAAATTTTGAAAACGATCGTAGAAAATATGTTAAGCACTCTTTGAAGAACTATTCAAGTGAAAAACTAGATTTTTGATACCTAATTGGAAAAAACTGAAAATAAAAAACAAAATAAGGGAAAATCATTTCTGCAAATTGTTTAACGGCGATAATGAACCTAATTCCGCTGCCATGCAGTGTCCCTCCGATCTCGACGAAGTGAAGATAGCTTTATCTTAACTTAGGTCTAATAAAGCAGCTGGAGCTGATGGCCTTGCAGCCGAGCTGTTCAAATCGACTAGCGATTAGTTGGTTAAGAGTATGCACCAGCTCATCTACAAAATATGGACATAGGAAAACATTTTCGATGAATGGAACCACAGAATTAGGTATGTGCCCGATCCTGAAAAAAAGCAATCCTCTGGACTTCATCAACTAAAAAGGCATCAGTCTCCTTAACATCGCATATAAAATTTACTCTGCTCTTCTTTGTTAAAAACCTGATAGGTTCTAATTTGTGTGCCTTTGGACCAGGAAAGTCCAACATCGATTAAATATTCGTACTACGGCAGATGTGGGAAAAAAACCACAGGAGTTTCACATCGGTTCCCATAATCTTTTCATCGATTTCAAGGCTGCGTAATTCAGCATCGATGTCTATGTCTAGTTTTGGCATCTCTCTTCGAAAATGCACGCTGGTCCACTAAGGTCGGAAGATACATCACCGACACCTTTGATGTCAAAAAAGGTTTTAAGACAAGGCCACAAGTTGTCATTCGACTTTTTCAACATCGTTCTTAAAAGAATAGTGTTGAACTCTTACTTCAATACTAGTGGCACAATCTTTCTAAAGTCCGTGCAATTACTCGATAACAATGAAAAAAATAAATAAATATATAAAAATATTAACATAATCGAATGAACAAATCGTGGTGTAGGTGGTGCTTTGGTGAGTATTCAGAAGGAAGCCCAAAAGATGGATTTAACGGCGAATGATGCTTAGACCAAATATTCAACAAGAAATGACACCCAATACCGACGTCTTGGACTGAACATCAAAATGTCATAATTTCGAGGTAGTCAGCGAGACTGTCTACATCCGCTATTAACTCAAAAAAAAAAAAAAAAACAAAAATAGTAGCGCAAAAGCTCGTGGAGAACCAGGGCCTAGTGACTAACAATTTTCAACCATTTCTGTCTGCGTGTTGTTGGCAGAAATCGAGGGGACCTACCATTTTATGCCGATTCCGAAGTGTAGATCAGAAGCACTTTTTTATGACAATTCTTGAAAGATTTGCCAGTTCCTCGCAAGAGGTAATACCTCGCAAGGAGCAGTACCTCGCAATCGGCTGTACCTCGGACAAAAACATTTCTGTTTTAAGCTGGTATCGGCTGGGAATTGAACCTAGACCTCGGGCATGACAGTCCAACGCCGTAACCATTATACCACGAGGTACTACAAGAAATCAACTCAGCGAACGGTACTAATGCTGATATTCAACGAAGAATTACTTTTACCAATCGGTGTTTCTTTTGGATAAAAAGGCAATTGAGGAACAAAGCTTCGATGCACCATCGCTTCGTATTCTTCTTGTTTAGCTGAATAAGCTTTCCAAGTAAAACAAATGGTGTCGTTTTGTTGGTATTGTATTATCCATCAATTTTGAAGGTTCAATTTCTAACGACTTCCTGGCAATATGTGTTCAATGGTTCTTAACACATGTCGCTGGTTGGTATAAGACTTCTCGAGAAGCTTTAAGATACTTAATCGGAAAACGACCTGGGAATCTGTTGCGATTGCAGCTATCTTTCGTTGAATTTTCTCACGGGATTTTTTTTGTTTAGGTTGGGATATCTGCAGCAGTATATCTACGATTATCTTGACAAAAATGAAGTATTATTCCGTTTCAGCACTGGCCCGATTGAACTTTTGGACATTTAATTCTTCTAGCGATGAGCGAGTACAACAGATTCTCATAACTGCTGTTATTAAGTGTTTAAACAAGATTTTACCAAAAATCGTCTACTTTTTTCGACTTTCTTTTTAACTAGGTATTTTACTGATCAATTTGTTTTAATTAGCTTCTAGTTATGGTGATAGACCGAAGCCAAGCAAGCAATTCACTGACTTCATTGCTTTATGAATAAAACTCTGGTTATAGACTTACAGAAAGATTTGAGGCCATCAAATAAAAAATCAAAAATTCTATTACTTCAGCTCGGGAGATTAGTAAGAAACTGGTGGACTGTTTTGTTGTATTTGATGGCCCTCCATTTTTTTGTGATTAAAGTTCAGCCTTGTGTCCTAGTTAGGGAAATTAGTTCGTAGCTCTTGGTCTAGTCAGAGATCTGGCATAACCTATTATCTATAGTGTAAAGCTTGATGTACCTATGTACCGACATAATAGGTATGTAATGTACCAATGTACATGTCTCTTATCTTATAACTCTCCTGAATTTAATGAAAACTAAATAAAGTTATGTACCTACATATGTATGTTCATACCTACATACTTAATAATAATATTGTAGGCACCGATACCGATATAGGTATCTTTCTCTTATCCTTAAAAACTAATTATTATTATAATTGACAACTCATAAATTAATTAACAGAGAAAACTGACAGCAAAATCGCTTTATAATCTTCTAATATTCAATAAAACTGAACCTCATTTCTTTTTTTTATGTATATACACATGTACCTAAGCTGTATAGGTAGGTACCTAACCTACCTATACGATAGTAAATATACACCCAATTAACAATAATTCTTATCTCTTGATGTTGTTCACTTTGTCTTATACTTTTCCCCTCTCTTTAATTAATTTCAGATATCAAAGCACTAATACCAATAATAATCGTCATCATCAACATCGTTGTGTCGTTGTTGTATAGCCGTCGTCATCGTCGTCATCATAATCAAACATAATTATCGGAAACATAGCGACATCGACCGCAGGCATAAGAGTAGATAAATAAAACAAAAACAACAACAACAACAAACAGAAAAAATAAAATAAAACAGATACTCAAAGATTATACTCAAGCACTGCACATCCATGAGAGTTTTATTAACTCACAAATCTGGTTTAGTTGCTGTTTTCTGTCGTTTTTGTCGCCTCCTCCAGCCTCTTGTTCTTATATAGAACGAAGTGAGGGCAACAAATGAGAATAAAAATAAAAAGGTACAAAAACAAAAACAACAACAACAATAATAAATACAATCACCGCCGCGCGCCAGACCTAGCAACATCCTTTGGATGCATACTAGGTTGTAAAGTATAGATACAGCCTCTTCTCCTAACAGCAAAATATAACTTGAAGTACTACCTCTCAACTTTCCAAGGAGAAATCTCAGAACATACATATACAAAGATACAACTCCTTGCTGCTTGCTGTACTCTCTCTCTCTGTCTCTCTCTCTCTAGATTCAAAGCTGGTGCAACCTGTTGGATCAGCATGAAATACTAAGAAAAACACACGAAAAGGTTGAATATAAAAATTTAAAAAAAAAAATATATCGCCGGTGTGCCACGAAGGAGCTGCACAAAACAAATTGCCCACAACAGATAAAGATAAAAAAAATATAATTTCAGCCAAAAAATAAAAATAAACTCAAAATAAGCGAGGAAGAAACCAACACACACAGACAGACGAGAAAAACTGTCAATTCCCAAAGAAAAATTAAAAACACTTGTCCTCAATTGAAAAATAATATTAATAAAAAAAAATAGAAAAAAAAACGCCAACATCCCGCGATAAATTTGTATAACTTGTTACCGAGACAAGAATTCGAAAAAAAGGTCACAATAATAATTACAATAAACGCGAGTTTACAAATCGCATGACAGACTCATATTCATCGTCAGATCTAGAATCGTCTGATTTTTTGCCTTATAATAAAAACGTCAAACTGGCGGCTACCGTAGCAATGAACACCCCTTACCATCCGTATTCGGATATAACGCCACCACATCATCCGCCAAGTCCGGATAACAACAATTATCCGCCAATGCCTGGCGGATATCACAATGGGCACAGTGGCGGGGGCGGTGGAGGAGGTGGTGGTGGCGGCGGGGGTGGAGGACACACGCCTCATCTGACGCCAATGGAAGACGTTTCGCCAGACTTTCACCACCACCATCATCATCATCAGCACCATCACCAGCAGATCACCAACAATAATAATCCGATAAAACAGTGTGCCGGTTGTGGGGGTAAGTTTTTCAATATTTGATAAGTTTTACACTAAGTGCTTATTATTTTTTTTTTTTTTTTTTTTTTTTTTTTTTTTTTTTTTCTGAAGAAATAATTGGAAAGAACATTAAACAAAATCGAAATAGCAGGGTGGTCCATTGTGGTAGGGTCTAAATCTTAGATAGAAAGAAACTTAATTAATAAATTATCTTTTTAGAGAGAACAAGGAATGCCGGTAGAAAAGAACATATATTAAGGGTGTTTTAAATAAACGAGAAAATCATATGAAAATGAATCAACAAACCAACAGATTTGAAAATTAAAATGCTGGGTCGCACGTTCTTGCTCGTATAAATGTGTAGAACATACATGTACTACATAGTTGAAGTTACCTAGAATTGAAGAGAACAAAAATGCAAGCCCCTTCAATTGAATCCCAAAATGAGCTTTAAAAGTGATAGATAAAATAGAACTTGAGCACCGCCGAAATGTTTAATGCCTCTTATTATTTTATTGCTATTTTTACAAACAAGCTTCATGAGCTGATGGTCGTAAAGCTATGGGAAAGTGTTATAACTTTAAACTTCCCCCAATGATTCACTTAAATTGAGGAATAAAAACCATTTGTCGATCTTTCATAGATTGGTCCTGATTCACCGGTGGTATTTGTGCGGTAAGAGTCCCACAATACAACTCGGTACCGATTCTTACCGAGTGTCTTTATGAAGATTTCCATCGAATACAAAAAAATTTACAATAATTGTCCTATAGTGAAATACGTAGAACGCATACGCATTCCTTCATACTTTTAGGAAGCTCTAGGAATGAACATTGTGAGATTCTGTAAATAGCGAATTTCGAATTTCTCTCTAACTCGTACTTTTTCGCCATATTTTAACATTCCCTTCAATTTTCCATACAGAAACCATTCCCTAAGTCGAACTCCCCCTAAGTCGAACCTCTCTCTAACTCGAACACATTCTCTCGATTACTGGAATTTTTTTTCATCCCTTAAGTCGAATTTTGCTAAGCACAAAACAAAATAAAAAAACATTACCCCTTCGGAATTCATATTTGGATATACAGTCGACTCTCCCTAAGTCGAGTTGAGAACGCTATTGAAATCCTGCAATCTGTATTCGAATTATCAGATAATGTACCGAATGAAGTGCAGAAATATCCTTTCGAACTTGAATCATTTTTTTAAAAAACAGAAACACTCCACCTGCTTACAAATTTTACAAATTTTACATGTTACAAAGTTTTTCAAGTAATGTTTTTTTTTGTGATGTCATTTAATTTTAGCAAGGAGATGTTTTTATTTTATTCTGTTAACTTTTTGTAAGTACATATTTTTATTCACCTTTTTTTATAAAAAAAAATGTTTTTCTCTATAACTCGATTTTTTCCAAAACTCTTTCTAACTCGAACAAATCTTGGTATCCCGTGAAAATTCGACTTAGGGAGAGTCGACTGTATATACATTTAAAATCAATGTTTTAAATTTTAAAATATTGAATTTTCAAAAAAAAAAAATACCCTAAGTTCGTAAATATGAATGTACGCAACACTGCCAAAGCAATTTTTTTTTAAATGTACTATATTTTCTACAATTGTAAAAGATTGCAATCTTTAAGTACATGCATTCAAAGATTGCATACTTTACATTCTTTTTTAGGAATGCGCCAAGAATGCAGTCGCCATTCTTTAATCCTTAAAAAGATTGCAATATTTTTGTTTTAATCGTTTGTCTCCATCATCAACCCAACTTCGACTTTAAGGCTAATAACTTTAAATAAAAAAATACAATTTACTACTTTAGGTCTAGTACGCAGATCAGGCTAAAATTTCGGTGCCGTACAAAATTCACTCTAAAATTTGGCCAAACTAAAATTAACCTAAGCTTTAAGCCAAGAGGTACGCAGTATCGATCTGCGTACTAGGCTTTATAGCGTAATCCTGCGGCCACACGAGGCTAGCCAGTTGGCTACATACACTGACTCAAATTCCTATTCGTGTATTTGCTGTGACGTAGACGGCATGCTGCACTGGCTTCTATACTGGCCAGGGTTCGGGTGTTAATCCAAATGGATGAAATCTACTCCGATTTTAGGGATAGAAATAGAAGTACTACGATATTCCGCTCTTTTAAAATGAAATGAACTAAAAACACACTTATGCTATGCGACAAAACTAGCAAAAGAACAGAACGTTACAAATGCTTTGCGTTGGTTCTGGAGAGCCTTAACTTGTTTCTGTAAAAACTCTCCCAAACCAACGCGAACCAGAATTACTCTACATGGCGTTAAATGAAAGCAACTACACTGACGTGAAGTGAATTCACTAGAAGGTTTATCCACTTTGGTTTGGGAAAGCCTTACTCACCGTTTATTCAATTTATTCACCAATTTTTTGGTTCTCTTCTCGAATGGTAAGAGAACCCAAAAACACACTACCCGAGGCGGACACAATGACCACGATATTGAAAACCAAGTTTGGACTTTTAAACCTGTAGCTTATTTAAACCACTTTGAAAAATTTAATATAAAAAAAAAAATTTGGCGAGACCAAAGCGAGATAGGAAAAACAGCTGCAAAGAACCAGTTGTAAATGTGATGGCGAGACCATTGCAAGAAAACCACGACATAGATTCTCGTGTAAATGGGCAAAGCTAGAACATAGCGAGATGAGCTTAATAACCATGATACTGGGAACTACATTTCGACGACCATGGTGAGAGACATGTGAGCCTCGAGTAAGCCAATTCGTTTTCCGAAAACAACGCATGAAAATTGTATCAATTTTTTGGTTAAACTCGGTTGAAAAAATTTCTGGTTTGATATCACTACTTGAAATTAAAATGTCAAGAAAAGTGAATAATATAAAATTCAGTCTTAATCTGGATTTAACAACTTAAACGACCTCCAGAATGCAGTTTAAATCAAATTAATCGGATTAAACGAGTGAATAATATGGGCGTTAGCGAATTTATTGAACTTTGAGTTCCTTAAGACTGGGCATATTGACTCATTTCGATTCTTATTTTATTAATATTTTGTGAAAGAAAATGTGAGTAAACTTTAGTTTTAGACCTATTTTTCCAAATCTCCTCCGAAAAATTAATGCCGAACCCTGTTACTGGCTTCCCAACTGGCTACGAAAAATGCAAGCCAGTTGCTCAGGCTTATATGTGTTAGTAGATAAATGTGAGTGTATTGCCTAAGGGTAAGAGAACAAAATAACAAATTAAGAAAAAAAAAAAAATGAAGTTTTTTCCAAAAATCGTTAACTTGATTTGGTTATTTAGTTAAAGAATATGTTTTAAGCTTTTAAAAAGGCTTAAGCTCAGTATTGTAAGTAGGTACCTATAAATTGTTTTTAAATAGCTATTTATCTTTTTCAAGTCAATATGTTTTTGGAATTTATCTCTCACGTATAAAAAGGAGAGGGAAATATACCCTCCTCTCCTCACTGATCATAACATGGGTCTAGCAAGGGTAACTCTCGATTTTACCTGGGGCCCCACCCGTTAAGTTACCTTTTGCTTCAAAAGACAAAAAAAAAAGAGAGTTTTCTTGATTGGGATTCGATCCTGCTATTTTCAGATTACCAGTCCAATACGCTAACTACTGAGCTTTTTCGCAATGCATTTGTGTAATGTTGAAAATGAAAAACTATATACACCAACTTTAATTTTTCTCACTACTTTATGATGGGTTGGTATAAAATATTTCTTATTTTTGTTATATATAGGGTATTTGTTATGGGATACAAAGACTTGTCCAGCAAGTTTTTCCCAGCGTGGGCCTCACTAGTTTTTGAAAAGTTTTCCTTCCTAGATTGCCCCTATACTGAAGACCTTGACTAAACTTGACAAAAACTAGTAATTTTTACTGGCAGGTAACTACCGCATCTGTTTCCGAGTAATAGGTATGTGACTGAGTTATGTGAGTTTGCCATTACCGGTCACCGGTTCGAGGTTCTATTTGAGAGTAACTTTCTCGACTCTTAGATTGCTATCTATACCCCTCTGTGAACTAGTTTCACAACTTTTTCCTCTTGTGAGTTTTACTCCCGCGAGCTGCTTAAGATTAGAAGTTGCTCGCAGTTTTTTTTAATCTCAAAATGTGTTTTAGGTACTTCGAAAAAAGTAGTTTTGAGTTCATTTAATTTTCTCAAAAAAAAAAAAAAAAAATAATACATAATAACTTAAAGATATTTTAGCATAGACTTTGCTTGAAAATAATATTTATAAGTTCATTTAATACTAAAGATACATATAAATTGTACCTACTAAATACATAAGCTAAAATCATGAAAAACAAGCTTTTTGATTGGAAAATAGGGTTTTTTTGAAAATCATTACAAAAATAATTTTGTTTATAAAGCAAAATTAGAGAATGAATTCTTGGATTTAAAAAAAAAGAAACTTACCTAGCCAAAGCATGACATTGTAAGTGTAAATTGCCTTTCCCGTGTCAAGAAGGGGAAACAGATCCTTTCCTTTACCTACGATCTGTTTCCTATATTTCGACCACGTTCTTAGCTTTTCTCACCATACCTGATCCAAAATAGGTTTCTACCTAACTACCCTGCAAAAAAAAACCTCGTAGCACAACTTTCAACTTCAAAGATTTTTGTCGTTATATAATATCAAATTTGATTAAAATCAACAGTGCATTGCTTGCAATTTTTTACATTTTCTATATCACAATAGAATTGCTTAAGTTCCCGGTGTGTTACCAGAATTAACTGGATTTAAAATCATTTTATATAGGTACCTAAACATACGTAAAATGAAAAAAAAGAATAAGACTCCAGGTATCTTGGAATTTTTTTTCAAAACTACCTTACCTAGCCTTATACCTACATAACGTTACATAATTATCGTGTAAAAATATACCTAAATATTTAAATTTCAGCCAAAAAATTATCATGAAAAAATAAACTATGTCGCTTTTATGACCTTTAGTCATAACTTGATGACAGTCAAGTCTTTCACGAAATATGTAGGTAGGTACCTATTTACAATAATAATTAATCTTATAGGTGTGTCTTTTAACAGTTTTAATTGGTAAAGCTTGCTTGACGGACATAATATTTAATTGCCCCCTCTAAAATATTTTTGATAGGTAGGTAACTATACCTACTTACAAAATATATAGGTACCTAAATAATAATAGGTAGGTAGGAATGCAAAATCATCAAAATCGGAACTGGTTTCTGATGTAATTTTTTACTAGTAAAAACCGTCATTGACACGACAATTAATTTTGACATTATTAAGAGTTGGTAGATCATCATAAAACAATGTTTTGAAGAAAAGTTCCAATTCAACATTAAATTATTGTTGTTTTTTTATTTTTAGGTATACCTACATACCTACCGAGGTACCTAGTTGATTTACGTTTAGGTTGCGATTTGTGTTTCTAGTTTGCTTAAAAGCAGCGCATGGTGAGACAATACCTACCTTCCTACCTATGAATTTTTATACTAAAACATTTAGACCCGTTTGCTGACACGAAATTTAAGGATTTATGTTACACTTAAAAGCTTATGTTCTACTTTTTCCTCCGCGTAAACTGTCACATAAGCGCTTATGTTCTACTTAAATATTTAAGCTTCGTATCAGCAAATGGCCCTTAATCAGTGGTAGGTACCTACCTAACTATTTGCCAAAAAAATTTAGTGCAAGTTGACCTAAGGTACCTACATATCTGTTTATGCCTACCAACCTAGGTAGGTACCAACAGAAAAAAAAATCAAACGGAAACTATTTTTTTAAATAATAAAATTCCTTATCCAAGACCTGAATCATGTTTCCTGTCATGAAATCACTATAAGCACACGTTATCTAAAATTAAAGAATTTACCCAAAACCAACAAAAGAATTATTATCAACCACTCATTATGTCCAAGTCTAAGTACCTACCTACCTAACAACTCGGTACCTACCTACTTAGTTATCAAGAACACATTTTTAGTTTAAGATGAAGAAAAAAAAATCTGAACAAAGAAAAAAAAAAAAAAAAAATCATCCCCAACGTAAAACATTTTTTTTATTTCGCACACCTGGTGAATGTGATGCCGGTGGTTTTGTATTATAAAATTCAAAAGACATCTCTCTCTTTACTTGAGTTTATTTCTCGCGATCAAATTGGTACCTAACCTACCTACCTTTATTATTATTTATTTTTTTTTTGTATAGATCTTCTCGAGAAGCAAAAAACCACACATTTAATGATCGAGCCATCGAAACTCGAAGCACTCTACAAAATACTACAGTCAGCAGCCATCGCAGCGTTATCATCATCATTGTGTTTGTGTCTTTACCTACTCGGTATGTGTCTGTTCTATATTCCATACCAAAGCAGCAAGTACGATATGACGATGACGACACGATCGGTTTGTTTAAAGAATTTAATAGGAATGGCTGGCAACGACAGAAATATTGAAAAGATCATTTTCGTTTAGTTTTTTAGAATTCACATTTACTTTTGGCACAAAAGTTGTTAAGACAGCGAATGTAGAGTGATGAAATTAGCTTTGCGCAGAGGCGATATCGTAACCAATGAGGTTCTACCGAGGTGCGATTATTGCTAGTTGAAAACTTTAACCAATACCCCGCCATGAGGACGTGAAATACCGTCCGCTACGGCAATTTTTGCAAGCCCGAGAGGGCTAATTTAAAATACTCATAAATAACTTTAAATATCCTCATTAGTCTTATCAGTAATAGTTCAAAATTCGTAAGGTTGATCATATAGGTAAATTAATTAAATGAATTAAAACCGTGCTTTATATGTTCGCCACTTTAATGTTGCTCACTTGTGGGACTCAAAAATCTGTTAGAGAGAAAATTTATTATTAAGGGAACAACTTTTGAAAAGGTGACGAATTAACATGATGCGCGACGACTTTGGAACGCATTTGCAAAACTATACGCTCTACTATAATGGTACACCTATGCACATGAATGAAATTATAGATCATGCTTAAATTCGTAGTTTTTGTTTGATTTAAATTAAAAAATCGCGTTCAAAGTTTGATTTAAATAAATTCTCATTAAATGATGAACAAAATATAAAGGTAAAACTTTTTTTCTTTGAGCGTAGGGCATTTATTGATTAGATAATAATTTTTTTTATTTGTGTGCTTTAAAAGGCCAGTATATAATAAACAAGAACATGGCCTCACAGTGGCGTGGGGTTGTGATAATAAGGGTAGGGTAGGTGATATATAGTGACCAGATTTATTTGAAGCAAAAGTTGTCACATTTTCAAAACTTTCCGGGAGTAGAAATTATGATTTTTTCAGTAAAAAATTAAAACGTAGGTACCTAAGTCAACATAAACGACAATTTATTTAAAAAAAAAAGATAAAAACAATTTTTTTGTGTTCCTTAAAAAAAAAAGAAGAGATCAGTAAAAATGTAGGGTTAAATCTCCTAACAGGTCAAATAAAAATTAAAAAAAAAAATCAGCCGCAATATTGCTACAACAAAAAGTCAAATTAACAATAAAAAGTTTTCTAAAAAAATTGAAATAAAAATGAGTGCTTAAAAAGTGTTTCAATTTAGATTTAATTACAAATTTAAAATTTGATCTAACCCCCTATTTGGATGTAGGTAGGATAGAATAATTTTCTTTTAGAATATCATTTATTTTAATTTTTTAGTTTCGATTAGGTACCTACTATTATAGGGCAAGTCTTGGATTCGTGAACAAAAATTTCGAGATAACCTCAAACATGACATTACGATGATAGAGAACCAAAAAAGTGGGTGGCACAATTCTCTTTGTCTGGGGGCCTACTATGTAACTTTGTTCTACTTTCGAAAGTTGGTTTCAATGCTTATTTTGAGTGGTAATATGTAGTAAAAAGGATAAAATTTTATTGCGTCCGACTTTTTGTCACAGAATCTCCAATTATCATTGTTTTATTTCCATTTATAAGCGCTTGCTTAAAAATTAGCGAGCGGATATTTTGCGAATTCGAACGTTTTTATTGTAGAATCGAGTTACACAGTTGGGCCCCTGTCTGTCTGTTTGTTTGTCTGTCTGTCTGTCAGTATAGGTATTCACCTACAGCCTAAGCCACTGAAGCAATTTTCTTCAAATTTTGAACTTAAGGTTTTTTTGGAACTGTCCATGGAAAATTGAAATTATTTTTTAGCACCAAAAATAACGGTACCTACTTGCCATACAACCGTAAATGAAAAGCGTATTTATCTCAAAAACGATTTTGATGAAAAAAATCAGTGTATTATTGAAGGTAAGGTGTACTCTTTGATAAGAAAAAAATTTACCGAAAACCGTAATTGACGGTACGTGCAATATAACGGCTCAAATGATTTCAATCAAAATTTTTATGCAAAAGCTCTTTCAAAATGCTAATAATATTGCATATTAAAATTAAAAAAAAAATAAATTTTGGATATTTAATATTTCAAAAATGAGTTGATGAATTTTTTTGAAACTTGGTTTAAAAATGTATTTTAATACATGCTCAAAATTAGCATACCATTTTTTTTTTTTCAAAAATGTTATGAAAATTTTATAGGTAGGTAGGTATATAAAAAAATAATTTTTAAGAAAACCGCTCCAACGATTTTTAATTGTTTTTGTTTTTGCATATATTCATATTTTTTCAAGTAATCAAATCGCATACTTGTTTTTGGGCTCTAAGTTTTGTTTTACTAGTTGTTTATACAATTAAAAGAAGGATTTAAATGCTTTTTCTATATTTTTATATTTTTTTTTTATAGTTACATTCATATTTTAAAAATTCTTAATTCCAAGCAACTTGATCATAAGAGCAAGTACGTGCGATCCAATTTTTATTTTCATTAAAATTATCACTTTTTTTGTATACTCCGTTTTTTTTAGAATTGGTAGGTACCTACTTACCTACCTATATTGCCTTAAGATTTTTGAATTTTGGCAGATAGAGGCACTTGAGTTTTTTCAAAGATTCAGGAATATGTGCAGATTGAAAATGACAGACTTCAAGCAAAACTGACAATTCATTTAACATGGAATATAGCATAAGTATGTAGGCACATGGTCTCATTTTCTTCCTTTTACAGCTCTTATGCTTGTTTTATATGCGCCAATTTGTATCCACTGGCCAACTGGGATCGAGATGTAAATTAGTATTTATGCTTCATTTTGAAAATTGTAGACACCTACGCGCAAGAATAATTTTTCACAATAAACTTACTTTTTTATACAATCTTAAATTAGAGATTTCAGTCAAAAGAATGCCATCATAAAATTTTTGCAAAAATCGAACAATTTTTCGTCATTGAAAATTAGGCCCTTTTTCAAATTAAATAGGTACACAAAAAATTAAAAAAAATTATAGGTATTTTGCTTCAAATAACATATTTATAGCTTGTTGAAACAAGATAAAAATAAAAAACAACAATTAAATGGCATTATGGTATTTTTCTCGATATTTTTGAGTTTACCTATGTGAATACAATTATCCAAATTTTTACTTTTGTTGTAGGTTCCTTGATTATCTACAACTTTTTTCGATAGAAGGTCCACTTTTGCCAGAAATTGTTTTGGCACCCACCCCAATTTCGGTCATCTAATGTGGGGGAATTTATTTTTCCCACTACCAAAATACTGCTAGTAAATTTTTCCAATATTTGGACTTTGAAAACTGGTGTGGCACTGGTCTTACAGTTGTAGCTAGATACCTATAATATTCGCTGTTGTCGTAAGTTTATGGATTCTAAATTTAATAGTAGAGAATTTGTCCAAAAAACATGACAAAAATTTGATAGGAAATTAAAACAGATGAATGCAAGGAACTCAAAGATTTTAAAATGAATGCGAAGAATGAAAATTAATGTAAAAGAATGCAAATGAATGCAAAGATTGTAAAATGAATGCAAAAAGAATACATACTTGCATTCTCAAATGATTGCATTCAATTGATTGTCGTAAGATTTATGGAGAAAGGAAGAATTGCAATCATCTTAAGGCCAATTGAATGGTGATTGCAGAATTTCTAGTCGCAGTTTATGATTGCAATCTATCAATTGAATTCAATAAATTATTATTAATAATAGCATTCACAAAAGATTGCATTTCTTTAAAAAATCTGATAAGCAGGCATTCCTACTTAGAGTTCTGTACAAAATCTAAATCTACGTATTTATGTATGTACCTTAGTTTTTCTTAGCTTGGGGGCTCTAAGAAATAATTGCTTTTAAAATATGAGCTCAAAATTTTAACGTTTAGGGGTTCTTCATTGTCATTTTGGTGTTACAACGATGTGTCGCAATTCATCTATACAAATATGTGCGTATTCTCCTTTCTCTATAAAAGTGCACCCCTGGTTTGTATTTGGATTGATGAATTCTGACTTTCATTTTCTTAGTTTTAGGTTCATTTGATGTACTTATTTACGAATAAAAATTCAAATTATAAAGATTTTCAAAAAAATATTAATATTTTCCCCCCAATTTTTCTTTTTGATGTATTTTCAGAAAAAATAGCCGATAGATTCCTGCTGCACGCCTTAGACCGATATTGGCATAATTCTTGTTTAAAATGTCATTGTTGTGGTGAGAATTTAGCGGATATGGGTTCAAGTTGTTATACACGACGGGGTCTGATACTATGCAAAAAGGATTACACAAGGTAAGTTAACTTTTTCGTTCATATTTTTCTGACTTTTATATTTATAATAACTCACATTCTGACTGTCAATAATATTTTTCCATCAATCAGACGAGTCAATCTCTTCCCTTATAAAGTGTATACATACCTACCTACACTTCATTTTCATCTCACTCCCATCATAAGTATGTGTGTTCAGTCAATTGCGTCTTCTCAATCGTACATACGTCTGAGAAAACACACATCAAATTAGCTCCTTGTATACCTATTGCGGTTGTGTGCCTTTTTCATCTTTTGATTTGTATGATGTTGTTTCTTGAGGTGTGAAAATGTCATGGCACGATGATGGTGCGATGCAAAGGTGACGACGTCGACGACGACGACGACGACGAGACTAAAGCAAAGTGTTATTGGCTTTTCCAAATCATACCATATATGTACGTCAGTAATGAAATTACTTATATATATATATTCTGTATTGGTAGGTACCTAGATTCTTCTTTTTGCGCAAGAATGATTGAATGTAATTTTGAAAGTCAACAGCCGCATCCAAAGACGACATCACTGATTCGATTAATCGATCAAACAATTTCACGCGTGTTCTATTAGTAGATATGTATGGATGTAATTAGTCGCTTAATCTTTCATATCAAACCTGAGTGCTAAATTTTGTATCCATTCGATGTACACACAAAAAAAAAACAACAAAAAAAAGCTTGCAGTGAAGTCACTCATTGATTGAAAGCCAATAAAGAATTAAATGATAAAATTAAAACAGAAAAAAAAAGTATAAACGAGAGTGGAGGTGTATGGAGCTGATATCTTCACCAGTCAGAGTCATCCACCACACCATCACCACCAAAAAACCTATAGCAATCAACTTTCATCCTTAATTAATTTTTCATGCAATCACCCAACAAACAGCTGCACCCTCAAACAAAATTTCATACTCAAAATGGGAAAATGGCGATACAAACTTACATATATTCTATGGATGTATACATGTTCATCATCATACCACTGTGTATGTGCACATGTATATACGTATAGTTCCTTCAATTTTGTAGCGGTTTGGCTACGAATTTATAAATAGGATACGAAGAATACCTACATAAGTGCATCAAAAGAAGAACTAATTTCCGCAATACATTTATCGTATATATTCTCTTGGCTTAACTGAAGCCAATTAAGTTAACAATATACCGCCCATGTTTATACCCCTTTTTACATGCTTTTATTTATTTTTTTTTCTTACACTTTTCAATCACTATGAAAGGTATTGCCAGTTTCTTGAAAAAAGATATCCTTCTTAATTAAAAATTAAAATTGATTTTCAAAAATTCCATTTCATTCTATTTTGAATTGAATTGAATCGAATTGAATCGAATTGAATCGAATTGAATCGAACTGAATCGAACTGAATTGAATTGAATTGAATTGAATTGAATTGAATGGAATTGAATGTCAGGAAATTACCCGAAGAACAATAAGACACGATTTTCTATGAAATATTTCATGTGAATAATGCGCGTTTCACTAGCCATTTTTAAGATGCAAAATACAGGGTCTTCCAACAAGAGGTTTAATTTTAAAAATTTGTACCATTTTTACTTGCGATATTACTACTATATGGAAAATTTTGGATTCATGCAAAAAAAATATTTCGAGATAACAATCAAACATGACATTACGATGATAGAAAACACCAAAACAGGGTGGCAAAATTCTATCTGCCTGTTCGGCTACAGCCTGAGCTACTGGATCGATTTTCTTAAAACTTGGTACATACATAGTGGCTTTTGTAATCCTGCCCACACATTTTTTTAAACTAAAAATAACGGTACCTGCCATACAATTTTTTTTTTTTTTTTAATTTTACAAAATCTTATTTTCGGCTCCACAACTTTTCTTAAATTAATTCTATAAATTTCTTTTGGTAAAACCTACCTTAGGATCGGAAACCATTTTTAAAAAATGGTTATTAATGGTACCTCCTATAGAAGCATATTTTATTTTCAATTTTCTTCAAAACGATTATTTTGATTTCAATAATTTTTGTATAAAAAAAGCTTCTAAACAATGCAAATAGTTTTTCTTAATACAATTTTCAAACAAATATTTGTTGTTTTTTTTAATAAATGTTAATTTTTTTTTGTAGAAAATGAAATATTATAAAAAACTGAATGATCAATTTTTATTAAAGTTGGTATTTAAAGGTTTTTTACGCTCTGTAAAGTTTTTTTTAAGAAAAATTTAACTTTTATGAAAAAATAACGGTACTTTCCATACAAATGTTAAAAAACGTTAAGGAGAATATTTTTTTTGTTTTCTTAAAAACGGCTGCTACGATTTTTATTAAACTTTTTATGGCTGCAAAAATGAGTGCGATATACTACCAAAAATTATAAAAATTAACAAAATACAAATGAATTTTATTTTTTTAGGAAACGATTAACATAAAAAATGTGTCAAAAGTGAATGTTTCAAATATTTTGCATAATTTTTTTTTTTTTCGACCTGTCATTAGGGATGGTCCTTTTTTATAATAGAAATTAGTCTAAACAAAACATTTCTGTCACAAAACGCTTCCAAAAGTTGACGTGGGAAAAAGTTTTTAATTGAAAATTATTAAAAATCACATTATTTACAAATTTTTATAGAACACACTCATTTAAATCAGCTTTGAGATATTTGAAAAAGTAGGCGTGTCAGTGGGCAGATTTTTTTCAGATTATATCTGTCTTATGATATCTTTTGCCATGTCAAAAAATCTCATCCAGAACTAGTGAACTGCTTCAAATTTTATAAATTTAAGACCGTCTTTCCATACAACTTGAACGACTGTGCCGGAACCTTGACTTAAGCAGCAACTTTTTCAATCAAATAAGTGTCTGGAATAGGTAACCAAAAGTAAAAGATTTGCTTTTTTACATTGTAAATATCCTAACAACAAGAAATTGATAAATTTATTTAAACTTGAATTTGGTATACACGGTGTATACGTACTTTTTTTTAATACCCAGAGAAATGCAATTTGAAGCATATAAGGATGATAGGCATAAGATGCGATCGAAAACTTATGACGATGGAGTTTGGGCCAAGACAAGAATAAAATCGTATAGTAGGAAAGGGGGAGGGGCGGGGGGCCTAGTTCACTCCCATTAGTCGAAGAAAAGTTTAAAAAAAAATTACTAAACAAAACAAAATCACTTAAAATAAAATTCCACATTTTCGCTGCGGGAGGGGGGGGCGGTGTGGTTTTGTGCTCTCATAGATGATTTTAGTATGTAAAAATTTAAATTTATTCTAATAAATTGACTATTTATTGCTTCTCATAAACACATAAACCACATACAGAAATATTGCTATTAACTTTACCTATCTAATGGCAACAATGGTCTAACATACATTCTTCATTAAGCACCACCAACAAATTATTTAATTCCATAGTGCTCCATCATACCGTCATTCTTGTTGAAGTATATTTTAGCTGAATTTTAATATTTCAAAACTCATCAAGAATCGATATTAATTACCTGACTCCATCACGTATTCCATCTTTGATCTTATAAGAACTTGGTAACAAGTACGAGTAGGTAGTTTAGGGAGGTTTGAAGGAATATGAAGTATAGTGCTTTATCATCACCATCATTATCGTGATCATCAAATACACACACACATGTTATAAGTTCATCATCATCTACACTATGCTATTGCAATATTATCCTTCTTGAATTAAGTGAAGATATACTCGTATAGTATGGTAGGTGATGGCAACACAAACTGATGGTGTCAGGTGTATAATGCACCATGCACACCAGGTACCTACATATATATTCTCGAACCACCACTCGGATGACTCTCAACTTATATTACACTATAGGTATCCATGTAAATCTTGTTTTCCTTTATAATGGATTTAGTTTCTTCTCCAAACACTCCTCTCTCTCTCTCTCTCTCGCACACACATTCCTGATGTCCTCCCTCATCCCATTCATCTGGATAAAGAGAAATTTGACTATACTCTCCCCAACGATATGAGTATATTACTATTATTTTATTACAAAAAAGACCAAAACAAAAAAAAACTACCCCCATCCTTCTTAGAAGAGTGTATTTCACCCGAAAACTAATTTCCAGATTGAAAACTTCCTCATTGAACTGATTTCGTGAAGCTTTTAAAATTTATAACTTCTTCCCCATATTTTTGCATTTCAAGGGATGAAAAATGAAGAATGTATGTGGTTTGAAATGGCAGGGTGGAAGGCGGGTGTTGGGCTACGTAGGCTAGAGACGAGAGGGTGGCAAGGATGAGAAGAAAATGAATGAGTTCCTTTAAGGATATATATTGCACATTCAGTATACAATTGAGAGACTGTGTGAAAATTTGTGCCGAGCATAGCAGCTGCGGGGGTGATGGTGGTTGTTCGGGTCGGTGTGTCAGGTGGAACGAGGGAGATTGCTTTCGTCGTCGTCGTCGTCTTCATCGTCTTCATCCTCGTCCTTTATGTTGACGTCGTCTTCGGCAATGCCAGCCGCCTTATACCTCGCCTGCTGCCATTTGGAAATTGCATGTCGATTGGTTGTCTATGTATAAGTAGGTGTGTGTGTATAATTTCATGAATGTGATTATTTGGCACACACAGAAATGCTTTGTAACAAGTCAAGTTTCCTTTTATTTTTTTTTCACTTTGGCATGACGGCTGCTGGCACATCCAAGAGAGAAAGTGGAGTGGGTAATTTGATCAGTTTATACAACAAGGTATAAAGACGAAGAAGAATGACGCTGGGGGAGGGGGGGCTGTTTTTTGATGGCTGATGATGATGATTTTTTTTGGGAGAATATAGGAAGAAATTGAGGAATGTCTATTCGATGTCTGAAAGATTGTTTGTCTTTGTTTATTTTGTTAATCATGTTCCTCGCAGTCAATATCATTTCTTAGTTCTTAAGTAATTTTATTTAATATTTTAGAAGTTTCACTTTCTATATAAATAATTTAGGACCAATTCATGACAACTTTTCAGCAATCAAAATTCCACATTATAGTTAGAAAGTAGGAGAATAGGAAAAAAATTGACACCAGCGGACTGAGATTAAGGTTTTTTACTAACTAATTTTGGACCAGTTTGTTCACATTGGGTTAGATCTGTAATAAGTTTTTACAGTCTCTGGTTAAATGGAGCTAAATAACTAATGTTGGCTGATAAGGTGATTTTGATAACTCAAACAATTTATCGGGTTTTTCAATAAGAGCGCTACAAAAGTTTTTTTTTTTAAATAAAACAAAAACGGTTTTGGATATCAATGAAATTCTTTATTCCTGTGAAAGTACTCGTACGTTCGATGCAATTATGTATGGAACTCGATTTCTTTTGCATGGCCACCACGGGCACGCTTGCAGAAGTTCAGACGCTGAACCCAATTTTCGACGGTTTTCAAGCATAAATCGGCCGATACTGCTGCAATTTCACGTTCGATATTCGTACGAAGTTCATCAATCGTCGCTGGCTTATTGGCATAGACCATAGACTTGACGTAGCCCCACAGGAAATAGGCTAACGGCGTCAAATCGCACGACCGAGGCGGCCAAGCGACTGGACCATTTCGTGAGATAGCACGTTTTCCAAACTATGTTTCCAATAAATTGATTGTGACATTCGCTGTGTGGCTTGTGGCGCCGTCCTGTTGAAACCACATGTCCTCCAAGTCCATATCATCCATTCAGGCCATAAATATTCGGTTATCATTGAACGATAGCACATCCCTGTTCAAAAACCCTTTATTCATTGAATAAAATTATGGTCAACAAACACATTCGCGGACTTAATAATCAATAATCAGGCGACTTCCAAGTAATAGTCCAGTCAGGAAACTGAATCCCGAGTGTTTTTTGACGGGGAAATTATTTTTATGACTGGAATTTATTCCTTAAATATTAAGGATGAAATTTAGCCCGGAAGTCATTTTTTAATCCTTCCTCTTGGGCCGATAAGGAAACCGAAATCTCTCCCCTTTTTTAGGGAAGAACATTATTTGTACGTTTGTAAATTATTTTTGACGTGCTAAGGATGTCATTTAGCAAAAGAATCATTGTTGTAAATCGTGTCGCTTGGACGCTTTTTTCAAAAATGGCGCCCAACCTGTGGAAAATGGTAAATTGAAAAAAATATCGAAAATTATTTGGAAAATTTCCATGATCAAAATAACGATTAAAATCTTAAAAGAAAGGATATGAGTAGACGCTCCTTCGGGTAAAATTTCATTGCTGCCACTTTGTGGAAATATACTTTTTTTTTTTAAGTCAACGGGTGGAACCTCCACTTTTTTGATAGTTTTTAATGTTTTGAAAATTAAAAAAGTTGCGGAAATGCCTTAAGTGCCAAACGCATTTTGGGAAATAAGAAATAATATTTTGAAAAATAGGTGTTGAGTAGACGCACCTTCGGTTCAAATTGCAATGTTGCCACTTTGTAGGTATGTGCATACTATTTTTTACGACAAAATTTCGTAGTTTCCTCTTTTTTGGTAGTTTTCAACGAACAAAAAATTGCAGAAACAAATACAAATGTCAAACGTGTATTGAATAAATAACGATTGATGCCTTCAAAAAAAAAATATTTTGAGTAGACGCACCTTTTGATATAATGTAGCATATTGCCAAAGATCTGACAAAAAACCATTTATGTCGTTAAGGACAGTTGTTAAGTTGAATCACCTCAGGTTAATACATATTTCAGCTTTATCACTTTCAGTAAAAATGGTTTTTGGTGTCAAAGAGTGAAATTTCCACTTTTTTTGGTAATTTTTAATTTTTTTAACGTGAACAAAATTTCGGAAATGCCTCCAGACTCCAAAGTGGCTTGGAAAAATAATACTTGGTCTTAAAGGAAAGGTAATGAAAAGAAGCAATTTCGGCTAAAATTTCACTGTTTTTATGTTTAAAACATAAAAAAAATAAGCAAAATTAGAAGTCTTCCCTTTGATGGAAAAAAGTTTGTTTTCAAAGAGTGTCAACACTCACATTTTACTCAAAAGTGGGGTTACTCTAAACCTTTCTTTTTAGATATCAATCGCTATTTTTCCAAACACTTTTGACGTCTGGAGTCGAGGAAGTACCACATTTTGACATATAAAGAGTGTTCCTAAAAAAATGATAACATTGAAATCTAAACCAAAGGTGCATCTACTCAACACCTTTTTTCAAAATACTAATTTTTATTTCCCAGCATGCGTTTGACATTTGAAGGTGTTTTTTTAATTTTTTTTCATGTTCAAAATATAAAAAATTATCAAAAAAGTTGGAGTGCCACCCGTTGACTTAAAAAAAAAAGTATGTTCCCGCAAAGTGGCAGTACTGAAATTTTACCAGAAGGAGCTTCTACTCAAAACCTTTCTTTTAAGACATAATTCGTTATTTGATCATGGAAATTTTCCAATTTTTTTTAAGAAACGTTTTTTATAAACCCAAAAATTAAAAAAAATTCTAAGAACACAACCCAATTTTTTAGCAAAAATGGTAGTCAGTGGGTAAGAATTTATTGTAAGGATTTCTATTGCAATCTTTTATCATGCCTGAATGTTTTATTAAAATCGGTTGAGTGGTACAGATTTATTGGAATTAAAGATCGCATCACCATAAAACAAAAATTATATTTTATTTCCTTTTTCATTTTTGTTTGATCCTGTTTAAAACAAAAATTTAGCTCGCATAGAACCCCAGGACCTATAGCGACTTACAATCCACAGTTACAACCATTTTATGTCGAGGATGAAAGGCTAGATACTCTAAGAGGATTTTTCACTTCCAGCATCAGCTCATCTGAAAGATTAGTTTTGTTTTTAGTTGCAGAGGCTGGAAGTCGTTGGCTAGAACCTCTTTGCGTTGTGAGAACTAAAATGCACTTACACCAAATTATTATTAGCCTAACAAATACCTATTTCAAAAGTTTTTTTTTGTGGACAACGATATTCGGAAAAATGTAATTTAACTGGAAAAATGTCATTTAACTGAACTATAGTTCAGTTCTATGAAGTCTTTACGTTGATCCGTTCATTTTGACTTTGTTGAATATTTGCCACTGTTTTTTGTTTAGGTATGTTTTCTTTTGTGATTTAAGTAAACCCTATAACACTTGTGTTGACTGTAATTGTGATCTGGGCATACAAATTGTCTGCAAAGCCATTTTTCTCTGACCTTAACTATAGGTTCTGGTTGGTAAGCATCTGTTTCGTATTTTTCTCCGTATTTATTTCGCACGTCAATTTTTTTTACGAAATATTTCCAAGAAACATCTTGATTGCATCCTATCGATCCTACATTGTACTTCAACTCTTTTAACATAATTGCATCATTCCATCACTTAAGTTCAGAACATTCATCACTTTCATCTCCATATAAACAAATTCAATGTCCAAAAACTCCAAGAAAATTTAGATATAGAGTTGCAATTTCACGCCTGTGCATTTTATCTCGAACTATAATATAAACGAGTATGTTTATCCTTACATGCTGGATATCTTAACACAAAAGATGTACTCTCAACATGCAAGTACCGATAGTTCATAAAGAAATAGAACAAAAAATAAAAAAAAAAATAGAAGAAGAAAAATATGCAAAATAAACACTGCACACGAAACAAAAAAAATTAAAGCTTTTTGATCAGCAAGAAGACAGCTCAACAGAAGTAAGTTAAATTGCTCAATTAATTAAATAAATGTGTGAACTATGAAGAAAGACCTCTCTCTTCCTGTAAATGTTTATGTATGGATCTGAAAAAGGAATCCTTGAGTTGTAGCTAGTACATATACCCATATGGTCCCTATACGAATATTATTTTGTCCGTTCATTTTCGACCTTACTTACATCCTATACTGTTTTAAGGAAGTGTCATGATATCAAATGGAGTATGTGTGTGTATTTTAAACTGTTTTACAAAGAATTACACTTATTGTTCACTGGGTGTTTCCATCTGAGACATGAAGTAAGTGAGCTTTGATAATTTTATTTAAGTTATTAATTAAAGCCCCATCACAGTAGCATAAGTGACCCAAATAACTTCATATACTTTCAAGTAAGTGTTGGTTTCGTGTGCAGCAAAATTTGGAGGTTTTTTTTTATCAAATCTTACGATAGTGAGAAAGTCCAAAATAAGTCTTTTGCGTCATACCTTCATTGGCACATTGTTGTGTTTAAAAATGGAAACACCCTCAGAAATTAAAATTGCTACATAAAGCAGCTTTTATTATTTTAACTTTCGCATAAAGATCGAGAATAAAGGTTTCATGAGCAAAGAATCGAGAGGTTTTAATCAAATCGAACTTTGCCAGGAAAAAGACGTCAACAAAATAGTTGTCTGTGCGTTTATGTATTCAGGTGAAGGTTAATGGATATTCATGAAAAGGTGGTTGGAGGACTTTTGATTCCCGGTAAAATTGTAACCACTGCTCATTTGAGTTGAAAAAGAACTCAATCTTTTGTGAATGTTATCTTTGATCAAAAGATTCCGCTGATTGACTGACTAATGACATCTGACATTAAAATGGTTACTAGTAATTGTTTCCATATTCGTTTTATAGCGAACGATCAAATACAATCTTCTGCAGTCTTTGTATTCTTTGCAGGCCTTGGAAACGAATTTATTCTGATTTAAGTGTTTAAAAGAGAACAAAAAAAAAAAAAATACAAAAGAATGGAAAAAAAGTCTAAAGAATGCAAAAGAATGAAAACATAAATAAAGAATGTGAACATGAATTCTCAAAAGATTGCATTCGAATTGATTGTTGTATGTTTATAATCAATGGAAGAAAGAAAAATTATTGCAATCTCTCTAATGCATGGTGATTGCATTACTTAAATGCAATCTTTTAATTGAATTTATTGAATGATTTATAAAGATTGCATTCACAAATGATTTCGTTCTTTTACAACCCTGCCGTTCACTCGCAAATGATTGCATTCAATTGCTAAATGAACATAATGAAAAGAAGCAGTGGTTATTGCATAATTTGAACGTAAACTTTTAATTGAATTCGATGATTCAGATTCATTCACAATGGATTTTTTTTTGTTTTAAGAAGAAATAATTTTTTTGTATTTCTTTTAAAGTAGTTTTTTTTTATATTTTTAACATTTTTTTTTTTTTTATTATATCGGTATACCTGTGCAAGACCAAGTTTATTTCAGGGCCGCCCCCGGGGTTAGTACCAATTGCTGTTAAATAAACAATTTTTAATTCGAGACACCCTGCCTAAATCCTAAAGAGAAGGCACAATTTGTATGGAAAAGCGTGCGTACACAAAAAAAAAAATGTCTCAACCCACGTTTGTATGTATGTATGTGTGGATGTATTTGTATTTGTATTTGTAAAGCAATTTGAATTCAATTTTATTATATAGAGAACTGTCCTATACAGTATAGGTACTATATATAGGTATACCGAAACTATTTCATCAGAATCGTAACCGCATAGTGAGATTGTGGATATACGTACCTATATTATATACGAATGTCGTCGATATAAACACAGAAAACGAGATTCGAATTCCTACGTCCAAAATCACTAGAGAGTTTTCAATCTCTTGTATCAACACAATCACCTTGATTGCGAGATAACGAACAAACGTAACCTATAACGATAACGAATGAGACTACATATATTTGGTATTTGGGGAGTATATGATGATGATGGAGTATGGGGGTGTTTAAAAGGTGAAATATACACACATCTAGAAAATGTATAGGATTTATACTCTATTCCCTATACCATACACAACACACACATACACACATTTACACTCATATAAATTGAAATTTTTGAAGAAATGAAATGAAAGCATATTATTAAATGTTCGTATATGTATGGATAGTATAGATTGATGGCCCAAAGGAGTCGACAAATTAAGGAAGATGCAATCAATAATCAATAAAATAGTTGAATGAATATTAATTGAAACTGCATAGGTACATAAATCCATCATACAGATGGCTTTCTAAAGGGGTTTATCATTGTAATAGGATTTGGCGTGCTTCTTTGGTTTTAACTTAAAAGAAAATTTCTTAATAATGGCCTGAATAGTCTGCTTTATTTATCTACCTTTCAAAGTCAAGATTATAGGAATGTTTTATTTTATTCACATTGGTGATATATTTCTGTAAGCATGTTTATATTTCAATTCAGAAAACCTACTATCAAAGAGCCTAGGGGGCCCAAACAATATCTTAATCTTGTGGCACATTTGAAGTAAGTGTCTGAAAAGGTAGTGAGGCTCCCAACTTTCAATTTTTTTTCGGTCAAAATATGAAAAAATAATAACTAGAAAGTAGCTCCATTAAGTTGTTTTTTTTTAAATAAAAATGTTGTAAATTTGTATTTCCAAAACTCCACTTTAAATAATTTTCAAGGTTAAATTTACTGGGTGTCAAATTACAGACAACTAGTTATTTTTTTTGCCATTTTGAATTTTTTACAAGACATCAAAGCTTATGGCTTTAAATCGTTGATAAGAATTAAAAGGTAACCCGCCTGAAAAAATGGCAAGTTTTTGTCAAGTTTTGTCAAGGCCTTGAATAGGTAGGAGCCATATAAACAAGGAAAACTTGTCAAATACTAGTAAGGCCCTCGCTAGAAAAAACTATCAAACTACTAAAGTATAGGTCTTTTTATCTCATATATAACAAACAAGAAATTAAAATATCTTATACTATCCATAAAAAAATGGTAAGAAATATTAAAGTATGTATAAAGTTCTTCATTTTTTAACATTACGCTTAATAGCTCAGTTCTTAGCGCATTGGGCTGGTAATCAAAAGGTCGCAGAATCAAATAAAAGCAAAAACGACTTTTATATTTTTTTTGTTTGTCGAGGCGAAAGAGATTACTTAACGAGTGAGACTCTAGAGAAAATCGAGAGTTACCCTTGCTAGACCCTTGTTAGAGTTAACGTAAGACTCTATGTGGAAAGAGTATTAGTACAAACATTTTATTTAATACAGTAAAATTAAAAAACAAATTTCAGTATTTTTAAAGACAACTTTATTTAAAAAGTAAATTAGGGAAAAAGTTCTGGTATGAGATGACAATGTTAGTGCTACCGTTGTTTTAAAATATTTTTTTAAGTTTTTTTTTTGAAGAAAACCATTGTTTTTTCTGGGCCCAACATAAACGTTCTAGCATTTTATCACACCTTATGCAGAGCACTCTATGCATAAACCAATTAAAAAAATACAGGGTGGCAACACTATTTTAACTGGCCGCCATTTGTCAGCTGTCAAGTGATAGGATTTCTATGATGCGACTAGTCAATTGTTAGAAATAAAACACATTCTCTTAAATGAATGAAATTTCGACGGTTAAAAGTTCAAAATTTGTTGTGGCGATTGTTGAATGTTCAATTGAATTAACTGCAGTTAAATGTTTTTGCTTACACTTCCGATTTGAAATATTGCGACTAAAAATCACAGTCGCTTTTGTGCTTTAGGATTGCTCTTGTGATTTTCAGTCGGTGTGATTAAAAAATCGGTATCACAACAAATTATGGCCATGCACTTAGGCTAGGAACGCACTTGCGATCTTCTGTCAAAAATAGAGCACATGAGATTAAATGAGAAAGAACGCACATGGTACCAAGAATTTATACTGAGTTGTGATCAAATTTGGAGTCGCAAGGACAGAAAATCGCTAGTGCGGTCCAAGTCTTTTTTGCAATTATTTGTCACACGATTATAACGGGTGATTTTTTAGCTGGTTTGGTTTTGGCAACACTGGTTTTGACAGCTGACGTGTGTTTAGTACCTTGTGTCACTGTCAAACAGCTTCAGTTTGGTTTGCAATTTAACCATGGATCGTCTTACAAATGAACAACGCTTGCAAATTATTGAATTTTACTATCAAAATTCGTGCTCGGTTCGAAATGTTCATCGCGCGCTGCTTCCATTTTATGGTCGGCATTCTCGACCTTCTGAGCAGTCTATTCGGAAGATTGTGACCAAATTTCGCACCAAATTTACTTTGTTAGACATTAAACCACCAACACGTTTACGTACTGTGCGTAGTGAAGAAAATATTGCGGCCGTATCAGCTAGTGTGACAGAAGACCGCGAAATGTCGATTCGGCGCCGTTCCCAGCAGTTAGGCCTTTGTTACAGCACTACGTGGAAAATTTTGCGGAAGGATTTGGGCGTAAAGCCTTTTAAGATACAGCTGGTGCAAGAACTAAAGCCAGCCGACCTACCACAACGCCGAATTTTTGGTGAATGGGCTCTTGGAAAGCTGGCCGAGGATCCGCTTTTTTATCGAAAAATTGTGTTCAGCGATGAGGCTCATTTTTGGTTGAATGGGTACGTAAATAAGCATAATTGCCGCATTTGGAGTGAAGATCAGCCAGAAGCATTGCAACAGCTACCAATGCATCCCGAAAAAGCAACTGTTTGGTGCGGTTTATGGGCCGGCGGCATTATTGGGCCATATTTCTTCAAAGATGATGCGAATCGCAGCGTTACTGTCAATGGTGAACGCTACCGAGCGATGATAACAAACTTTTTTTTGCCCGAAATGGAAGTTCTTGACTTGCATGATATGTGGTTTCAACAAGACGGTGCCACATGCCACACAGCACGCGAAACAATGGCGCAATTGCGAGGCGAGTTTGGTGAACAGTTAATTTCACGTTTCGGGCCGGTCAATTGGCCGCCTAGATCGTGCGATTTGACATCATTAGATTATTTTTTGTGGGGGTATGTCAAGGCTAATGTCTATAGGGACAAGCCCGCTTCGATTGACGCACTGGAAGCCAACATCCATGCATTCATTCGTGAGATACCGGCCGATATGTGTGAAAGAGTATGCCAAAATTGGACTCAGCGGATGGGCTACCTGAGACGCAGCCGCGGTCAACATTTGCATGAAATTATCTTTAAACATTAAATTGCAAGGTTTAAACTATCGATTCAAATAAATATTTCATTCATTTTTTCGGTTTTTTTTTTTTTTTTAAAGTTCTAAACCTCTTAAAAAATCACCCGTTATAATCGCAAATAAATACAAAGTTGTTGCCAATAGGTTCAAATTCTTTCGAATTTCAATAGTTAAGAAAGCAGTATAATAAAGTCAACCTCAGCAATAGAGACAAATATTCTCTCTTAAGGCATCCAAAACGGTTTAGATGGGCTCTGTGTTTTATATTATTATTTTTTTTTAATTTCCTTTTTTAGACCTAAAAAGGTTCGAGGCGTATTGTATTAAGCTTCTTAAACTAGAAATGTGTTCGTACCTTCCTAGCCTTTTGTTTGAAATTTCCAACAATGAAAAGGTGATTCGTGTTGGATACCAAGCAGCTAGACAATTTAGCTGGAGGTATCTACCCACCTATCGTTTAAAAATCCATCAATTCGCCTTAGCTTAATAAAGAGAAACTTAACCATGTCGATGTTCTACTTCAGTCGATTCAACTTCAGGTTCTCGTAATAAAATTAATTTTCTATGAAAAATTTGTTTATTTTCTGTTAATTCAGTGTAAATTGCCACAATACACCTTCAATTTTAAAAAGCCAAAATTGAAAATTTCAAATAACTACTATTTCTGACCCTCATTTAAACATTCCATCTAAAAAAAAAAAACTTAAACAATTAGACATCCTTATAAAAAAGAAACTTCAACCCAAATGCCAATTTACAAAGCCAAAAAAGACAACAAAAAAAAACCCGAAACAAGAAATAAAACATCAGCAGTAACTTGAGGAACAAAACAAAAAAAAGTAGCTGTATCTCGTACTTAAATCACTGCCGCCAATTAGAGTTTGCCAGTCCATAAAACTCCCATTGAAGTGTAAGACAAAGTGAACGAGATTACAGCATAAATTACTGGTTCCTCAACTTCTGTCATCCATCAAATCCGCCCCCACATTTGCCTATAGATACATAGATACTTTCTCTGCCTTCCCGTCTCTCGCTCTTGTCTCCACACTCAATAACCAAAAAACCAAACAAAACCCAAAACCTCTCTACTAAGACACTACCACCAACCAGCACACCACAAAATTACCCTCAACTTCAACTTTTGCCTGGATTAGTGTAGTTGAACTGGAGATAGGAACAAAGAAATAATAAAAAAAAAGAATGAACTTACAAAAAGAAATAAATAACAAAAGTAACAAAGTGATGGGCGCGCGGTGGCGTCGTTGATTGAAGTGGGAGAGGAGGTAGAGGTTAAGGCGAGTTTCAGTATCAGTTCCAGCAGATGGGGATCCTATTGCTATGTCCTATTGCGGGTTCATACATCCAGCTCACAAACACTAATACAAACAAACATATCTAACAAAAAAAAAAGACAAACGAGACGACGAGAAAAAAAAGTCAAAGTCAAAAAGTCTTGTCACTAATTAGCCCAGTTACAGGCACTGAACCAGCACCGCAGCCAGCAAGCAAGCAGTTCGTTTTAGGTTCTTGACATTTCAGTTATTAGTGAGTGAGTAATGGTGAGAAGGGGTCGAGTATTGCCGGTGCGGTGTAAAGGATGAGGAATAAAAGAAGGGAGAATGGGGACTTCGGTACTTTAGTATGAAACACGCTGCCAAAACTACGTTCGTTTCATCCGTTCACTAATTGGCCAGAATATGGCAAATAGCATCGGATTTTTACGAGCCTCCTCTACTTGCTCTCATTATAATGGGTTTTCTCGGATAAATTGTGCAAGCAAAACCCGGCCAGGCATCAACAGCAGTAGTAGCAGCAGCAGCAGCAGAAGCACATACCTATACTACAATTCTATACCTAGAAGAACAAAACGAACACATATACATACATACAAAAAAAAAAAAAAACAAATAAACAATAACAACAACAACAACTACAGCCCAAGCAAAGCGTGTTCACATAGTCTTCACTCACTCTCACTCCTCTCTGTTCAGCATGTGACGCAGTGCAAAATTAACAACTTCCAATTTGGCTTTAATTAACGAAAAGAAAAACAAACTTTTCGTGTAGGCCAATCCTTTATTACAACGGATCGGTTATACCTACAAAGAGTGCTGTGCAAAAAAAAAATCTCTTAAAACTTTTTGTTTTGTTTTTTGTTTCTAAACCTTTCGACCCTGAAATTTTATGAGAGTTATTAGTTTTTTTTTTTTGTATTTGCAAAATCTGGGTTAATTAGTTAAACCTACCTGAAATTGAATACTAAAATTCTGTGAAATTTTGATTTTAATTAGGTTTAGTGTTATTTTTTTATTTGTTGGACTTTTTTTCGGTTGAATTTTAATTGGTCAAAAATTGTAGATTTATTAATTTTTTTGTTGATTTATTGGTTTTGTAAATTTTTCAGGATGACCTTATTTGTAGAGTTTGAATATTTGAACAATTTTTTGCCAGTAGGATTGTTCATTGTGACGAGTGTGTCACTCATAATTTTCAAACAAGTACAAAATTCAAACAATAGTTTTAACTTAATAAAAAGAACTTAAGTAATTTTTGCTAGTTTAGAAAGCGCAAAGAAAAAAGGTGTACAATTAAGTAAAATATTAGTTTTTGTTACGGGAATGACACAAATTAATATGGATGCTATTTCAGTGAATTTATGTCTTCATAACATTAATAGTATATACTTTACACATCTAAAACCAAAATCACTTCAAATAAGTTGTAAAAAAGATGGAAGATGCCATCCTTTGTTACGGGTAAGGCACAAGCTTTAAACAGTATAGTTTTCAAATTGAAAGAAATTTTCTAAAGGTAAATCACAATATCTTCTTACTTCCAATTAGCTTATCAGTTCAATAAAAACTATTCGTGAAGTAATAAAATATTAAAATATTTTTGTTACGCATGAGACACTATGTAGATTAGGGTGGTAAAAAAATAAAACAGTTTTATTTTTTTCAATTTTTATGACCCGCCCACCACAGAATCTTGTTCCATATATCAAATGTGTTATCGTTACAAAATTTCCCACACACAATGTTTTTTCTTAGCATGCAACCAAAAATCACTTCCCAAAACAAAAATCATGAACTTGGAGATACCAAGTTTATACGAACATTTATACAGGGATTTTCTAGCAAAAGTTAAGAAAAGTTACTTGCTTGAGCACCATTTTCCATTATACCTAGGAGGTTAAAGTTGTGTGACGATAACACAATTGATATGGGTAACAAGATTCTATAGTGGATGGGTCAGAAAATAAAAACAACGTCGTTTTTGGACCACCCTAATGTAGGTTTCAGTTAATGTATCAATTACACATTAATGACCGATTTCATAAACAAAAACTAGAATTGCTTTTATTTTAACTCCTTCTAAATTTTATCAAACATCTAAAATTTATCAGTTTCACCAATGTAGAAAAGGATATTTTAGGGACATTTTAATTAAACTAAAATTGCCTCACTTCCCTGGATATAAAACAGGAGGTTGTTTCACTCAAAAAGCATTAAAGATGAGAGGACAATTATTCTGACAGCAAGATATCAGCTGCTGTTGACTGGAATAGCTGAATAAAAAAGACTTAAAATTTTAATGAGACAAACATGAGCATTTAAAATCTTATTAAAATTTTAAAGCATTTGGTGAATCCAAAAAACATCACTGAAAGGCTATATGGTTATACTTTTATAATAGTTAAAAGTCCTTTGTGAAATTGGGCATTAGTCAGTTTATTTCCTTGAATTTAGCCTAATTATACCAAAACTTTGAGTTTAAATGATGGAAAATAGCAAATGATTGATTTTTAATTCGACAAACATTAAAATTTGAAACACAGGGTTACCAACTTATATGTTAACATAAAATTGCTTTGAAATAAATGTCTAGCACAAATTTAAATTGATAGTATTTCTGCTTTGATACACATGTTTATGATCAAAAGAGAAATACTACCAATTTGTACTAGACATTTATTGCAAAGCCATTCTTTGTTAACATAAGTTTGTAACCCTGCATTCAAAACATTTTTTAAATAATTAACTTACGATACAGGGCAAGTTTTGGATTCGTGCAGAAAAAAAATTCGAGATAACAATCAAATATGACCTAAAGCCTAAGTCACTGGAGAAGTTTTTTTTCAAATTTTGAACTTAAGGTTTGTTTGTAACTCTCCTAAGAGGAAATTGAAATGTTTTTATCACCAAAAATAACGGTTCTTGGCTTACAACCATAAATGAAAAGCTTATTTTTCTCAAAAACGACTCTAACGATTTTGATAAAAAAAATCAGTGTATTATTGTAGGTATGGTGTATTTTTTGATAAAGAAAGAAATTTACTGAAAACCGTTACTAACGGTACGAGTACCTGCGATATATCGTTTTTTTTTTTAATTTTCGGTTTTCTCACTAACGGCTAAACTGATTTTAGTCAAACTCTTTATGTAAAGCTCTTTTAAAATATTAATAATATTGCATATAAAAATTCTAGTTTTGGATTAAAAAAAAATACTAAACTTTTTTTTTTTGAAAATTCATTATTTCAAAAACGAGTTGGTAATTATTTTTTGAAACTAGGTTCAAAAATAAATTTTAATACATACTCAAAATTGGCATACCAAAACTTTTATTAAAAATGTTATTCAAATTTTATATATTAAAAATTAATTTTGTAGAAAACCTGTCCAACGGTTTAAAATTTTTTTGTTTTGCATGTATTCATCTTTTTCAAGTAATCAAACGGCATACTTGTTTTTGAGCTCTAAGCTTTTTAACTAGTTGTTTATACAATAATTAAAGAACTAGTTAAATACTTTTTCTTATATTTTTATATTTTTTTTTTTAATAATTTTTTATTTTCATTATTTTAAAAGTTCTTAATTCTAAGCAACATGAACATAAGAGCAAGTACGTGCGATCCAGTCGTGCATTTTATTGTATTTAAAGTCGTATTTAAGACTTAGTAGTTGACACAAAACTAACTATTTTATGAAGCATTTAATTGATAACTATAATTATAACCCACCCTAAATATAAGTCTTAAAACTTCTCATTAAATGGCGCGTGTTTATCGAAATCTGCTGATAAGGCATTTCGATAATCAACAACTCAACAACAACATTGTTGGTCAGGAAGCAGATGCGATACCTTACCAGTTGCAATAATCATTGATTAAAAATGATTAGCTGTGAAAAGAAGATTTATAAAAAAATAATAATAATTATAAAGATAAAGCTTTTCTAGGTCAACAATAATATAAAAACAAATTTCAACTTCCTCTGTAGATTAAAGAGCAAGTTCTGGTTTGTGTAAACAAATTTAAAGTTTTTATCAATGTTATTATAGGGAAAGGTTAAAAAAAATCGGTTTTACCTATCATACCGTTCGTCAGTCTTTGCGTCCCGTATAAATTTGTAACCTCTACAGAACATTGTTTTACCTGTTTTGAACGGGTCTAATTTAAAGATTTTGTATTTTTACAAACTTTCTCGGAAACCGCTGTCTAGATTTTGATTAAACTTTGTACCTTAATAATCAATTGGAGTTTTAAGAGTTCTTGTCAAAAATTTAACAAAGCAGAAATAAGGTTTTGACGTCATCGTTGGCGAATGACACCTAGACGCAAAATTTAGATATCTTTTTTTCACAACAATTTTTAAGATCAGGGGGTCGGTTCTCCATCTGTGAAACTGTGCTGTGATAAATCTTATTATGCTTTCACGCCAAATACGATTCCCGAAGTGTGAAAAAATGAAAACAAATGCCGAAATGTTTTCATATGATAATTCTATTATCACAATCAATTAACTCTGTGAAATAAGAGAAACAATTAATGCTCATTAGATACACAATAACCATCTTTTACTATGAGAGATTGAGAGAGATGAGATGCATTTTTCATTTTAGTACTTTTTAGTACCTACTCTCTTTGGCAGTTGTTTTTCATAACGAGTTCGGGAATCGCCTTTCGCATGTCTGTGAAGTGATAAAATGATAAAACTCTGTGAAAACTGAAATAATAACTTTTTTCACTTCACGTTTTCACAGTTAGGGCATCAGCCCTCAGTTTGAAATAGTATTCAATTGATTTTCAAAAAATTGGAATAAATAAAAACATTTTAACCAAAACTTTATCCTCATCACCGTTAAGAAAAACATTTTCTTTAATTTTGCTTCTGATGTCTTATTTTTGTAGCCATTGCTGTCGAATAAGTAAAATTTTGATTTTTTTCTGGATATATTGCACTTACTAAATTTTACTTACAGAAATGTTATCCATGTTTCAAAAATTGTTCACCATTATGAGCCAAAAGGGATATCAATTTATGAAGGAAAAAGTGTTTGCCTATTCTTACCCTTTTAAAACCATTCATTTATTAATTTTTGTTTCATGCCAGTCAATGTGAATATTTTTTGATGCTACTACCATCAAAATTTGTGCTACCCTTGAACTTTAAAAAAAACGACAGCACTGCGTATGACTCTTTCCCATGCATAAGGTGGTGGTGGTGGTGTCGCTATAGTCATGGATGGCATTGCTGCTGCTGCTGCTCTCGACTTGACTTCATCCATCCCTATCGACCCACACTTTTCCCTTTTCGTAATTCAATTAAATAAATTAATTTAATGAATTCATTAATTAGAAATTCAATTAACACATTTTTCTGTTGGCTTTTGTATACATACAATCCAGGGTGGCTCTGTCGCTGGCTGGCTGTGTGTGGAGAAAGAGTTTGCGTTTGTGTATAGGTATGTGTTGCTTGTGCAATCTGTGCCTGTATGTTGCTATTGCTACTGCTCCTGCTCATATACTTTATAAATACGACCTCCCATCTCTACATCCTCCTTCTTCTCATCATCCATTTTTCCATACTTTGTTGAGGTTTTTCCATTGAAGAAACCTAATCTTATCGTAATGAAATAATAAATTGCTTTTCTCTAAACAATTCAATTAATTTAATTAGTTAAAGTTTATATGTACTGTATTTATGCATGTAGGTAGGTATATATGTACAATTATATGTGATATATCCATATGTAGGGAATGTTGGTGTTGTTTTATTTTTGACTTGATGTCTGGCAGTTTGTTTTTCTTGCTTATATTGCCTTTGATTTTTTGAGTCAACACAACATTATGATGTCATCATGGATTGAAGCTTATATGAATGTATGTATTTACATACGAAATGTTTTTTTTGTTTTTGTGGGTGGTGTTTAAAGCTATAAAGGTCGATTTATTTTTATCTACATTTGCGAATAATGTTTTTTTTTTTAAGAAGTCAATTTTTTTTTTGGAATTTTATATGCATGTATGATTGTAACCTATGCATATACCAAATAATTTACATAAATAAAAGTTAAAAGTAACCTTGGGAGAGTTTCGGTCATAAGGTCATTGGTTGCTTGAATGTTGCTATGTGTTAAAAAGCTCATTTCAATAATATAGACACCAGGCTTGCCAGATTGGGCTATTTGTCAGAAATTGGGCTATCTTTTTTTCGAAATTGCCACCAACAATTATTTCAGTATGACAGTCCAATCATAATTGGGCTACTAATAGCCCAAATCTAATCATGGGCGATATATATATTTTTTTCGTATAAATAAATCATAAATAAAACACTTTTCTCCTGCTAAACATACTCTTCAGGCATTCCACAATTTGGCACCACTTTTTATTCTTTACTCATTTCTTTTGACATTTCAAATCAACCGCAACAAACTTCACTTTAAAATCATTCAGTTTCTCTGGTGTTGCCAGAACTTCCAATTTAAATTGTTCTTTCTTTTATGAAGAAAAAAAACGTATGTCTTTTATTGTTAGTTGTTTTTTTTTTAATACAAATTAATTGTGGTTAAAGTTATGAGAACATTTTTTTATTGCTTTTGGGCTACTTTTTCGGCTCTGATTTTGGGCTACACACATTTCTAAATTGGGCTATCGAACTTATGTAAGATATGGCAACCTTGATAGACACATCAAAATAGAATTTGATTTCGAGTTGAACTGCATATGTATACCTGAATCAGTGCCCAAAGAGTTCGTGTAAACGGAAAAGTGTCTGGAAACACATCAAGCAAATAAATTAATTCCTGAAGGCTATTTTTTCAAAAATTTAGATCAATTTGTTGCAATTTTCCCGATCAATAGCTTCAAATCTAGGTACCCAAATCAACTGTTTAAAAGATTCAAATTGTCAAATCCCGCTCATAGTTGTGTCCGCCGCGAACAGTTTTTTTTTCAATGAAGCAAGTGGTAAAAACGTTACCTAAAATAAACAATCGGAAAATGCGAAATGTGTTTGTTCTCGTTGTAGTGTTGATAGAGTTTTAGACCTGGAAGCCTTGCAGAATTCTGTCATACATAAATTGTTGTATGCTTCAGTTTTAAAACACATGGATACAATCCGACACAAACCTTTTTTCCCGATAGATGACTCCACACGCTATACATTTTCCCAGTTTCAATAAATCCTAACTAGGAATACCTACAATTGTTCCTGGAAGGCAGCAGCAAACACGGGTCGGTTAGAAAAGCCGTCGTGGGTCTGTTCAATCTGTGGATCCTGGTCTAATAGTAAAATGGATATTTAAGTGAATGTTTATAGTAGAAATTTTCAGAGTTTGGGGCAGTCTTACCTTAGTGACAAATCGTAAAATAATTTTGGGTATACCTGGAGCTAGTTTTTGTTAAGAGAGCTATAAGGGTAAATTTTGTGCATCGATATTCAAAACTTTACCTTTTACCTCTGTTTAATAACAGAAAATTAATTCGCTATACCTACACGTAAAACTCATCACAGAATCCTCATTTTCTTTTTGTTCTATCGTTATCCCTTTTGTAGGTTATAAGGAAACGGCACCCTACTCATACTTGACTTCCTGAATGATCCTGGCCACATGTAGACAGAAGAGAACCCTTTTTGTCGTCATCGTTGTCATCGTCGTAGTCGTCGCTATCTTGTTGTCGCAGTTTGTTTGTGTGGTGGGCGCAGATTTGTTTTCATATCCACCTATGTAGATATAAAGAGATATAGGTTTGTAGAGAGAATGCGGCAATTTTGGTGATGTGTACACATTTAATTGGATCAGGGTTTTCTCAGGCCCTCCTGAACGGGAAAAGGATTTTTAGCCCCCGAAAAACACAAGCAATGATGATGATGATGGGTATACAGAATGGTTTGTTAATAACAACGAACTTTTGACTGTGCTTATCTTAGTGCAACCACACACACCTCAAGTCTGTCATCATCGTCGTTAGCTGGTCGTTGGACTTACGAAGAGAGCTTCGATTTGCAAACCAAATGTGCCTCCAAAACATCCAGGAGGAACAAAAGTATCTATATACCTACCTGTAAAGGCTATTTTGCATTATTACCTCTACCTTTTGATTCATTGCTTTTTAAATACCTACACATACAAACAAGGTTCATTTATCCATTAAATATGAATCGACCAGCAGTCAGCCAGCCAGTAGCGGGCGAAAAAAGGCATTTAATGGTGTTTGGAAGACCATACTGTAAGGTGTCGTAATTTTCTATCTTTCCTGCATTCGTGCTTTCAATCATTGCTTTTGTTAATAATAAGAAGAACATTTCGATGGTTTGAGATTAAAAAATCGTATGAAACCATAAAAACTTGAATTTTTTTCAAAATAAAATAGGCGATGTTATATAGCTCCTTCAAGTTCAATCCAAATCTAGTTTCTTTAACAAATTGATTGTTTCGCAATGCGTCGCGCAAACCGAACCATTATTTTGGTAATAAATTTGCACGATTTGAAAACGTTGTTCTGGACTAAGCCTATTCCTTATGAAATGACAAACTAAACTGAGCATAAATCAAGTGACAGCTGTCAAAAAGATCAACATCGAAAAAAGTATTGCCAGATTGAAAACCACACGTCTTAAAAAAAATCACCTTTTACCTACAAATACGGAAGATATTTTCTTCAATAAAAAATTTGAATTGATTACAAAATAGTTAAACCGAGTTTATATCAGCAAACTGATATGGCAAATTCAATTGGATCTCTAGAGCGGTAAAAAACTGTGAACATTTCTGATTTTGGTAGTTTTTTTTTTAATCCATCGGCATCATATCCATCCTTGAATAGAATTTCATGGTTGATAAATGACAGATAAGGGAAGGACTATATTTTGACGGAAAAAGCTTATTGAAATCCAAATGTCAAGCAATATTGCCCTAAAATCACTTTTTTGCTAGTAAAAAAGAACTTCAAAAATTTCCGAATTTCAAGAGATTTTTTAATCCATCGAAAAAGAGCATTTCGATCCAAATCTTACCAAAGTTCGAAACTGAAAATAGTACTAAAGATTGAGGTTTTTTTCTATTGATTACTTTGCCACCTTCAAAGGAACCGACCATTTTGAATTTGATAAAAAGCTCGAATTTTTTTGACCGCGAAACCAATACTTTCCTTAAGGACCTATTATAGACGAGTCAATAGATATAAGTCTCAAAGGGACATTAAGTGGGATAAATAGCAACAAAGGGTTTTTCGATAACATTTGGCCTAGGTGTTGTTTGCGTGAAAAAAAAAAGTTAACCAAAATCGGACCAGTCACTTTTTTTTGCAAAATGGCTGTCGGTTACCCTGAAAATCAGAAAAAATTTTCGCAACTACAAAATCCCTCAACCTAAAAACTCGCAAAATTGTTAAAAATACGTTTTGGAAAACTAAAGAAAAAGTTGTTTGTTTTTGGGTTTCTTTAGTTGGTTTGCAAGGATTCTTTGATTTAAATTGTGAAATTTTGGTTGTTTGCGAGATTTTATGCTGTGAGGTGTAATTGCTAAACTGAGCGACATTATGAAAAGTAGAATTATTAATTTTCGAAATATGGTTTTTCGAATTTGTTTGTGTTAAATGCTCACTTCGGAGATTTTAGTTAGCGGTATTTCGTGAGTGAGTAAACTCCAGAAATATTTTTTTTAGTCAATTTAAAACCAAAGTTAACTTCGAGTTAAATCACGTAATTTGGGGAATTTATCTCAAGGACCATATTGAATACCTTTTCCTGTATGGCTTCTCTCGATTTATAAAGGGTGATTTTTTAGCTGGTTTGGTTTTGGCAACACTGGTTTTGACAGCTGACGTGTGTTTAGTACCTTGTGTCACTGCAAACAGCTTCAGTTTGGTTTGCAATTTAACCATGGATCGTCTTACAAATGAACAACGCTTGCAAATTATTGAATTTTACTATCAAAATTCGTGCTTGGTTCGAAATGTTCATCGCGCGAAAAATTGTGTTCAGCGATGAGGCTCATTTTTGGTTGAATGGGTACGTAAATAAGCATAATTGCCGCATTTGGAGTGAAGATCAGCCAGAAGCATTGCAACAGCTACCAATGCATCCCGAAAAAGCCACTGTTTGGTGCGGTTTATGGGCCGGCGGCATTATTGGACCATATTTCTTCAAAGATGATGCGAATCGCAGCGTTACTGTCAATGGTGAACGCTACCGAGCGATGATAACAAACTTTTTTTTGCCCGAAATGGAAGTTCTTGACTTGCATGATATGTGGTTTCAACAAGACGGTGCCACATGCCACACAGCACGCGAAACAATGGCGCAATTGCGAGGCGAGTTTGGTGAACAGTTAATTTCACGTTTCGGGCCGGTCAATTGGCCGCCTAGATCGTGCGATTTGACACCATTAGATTATTTTTTGTGGAGGTATGTCAAGGCTAATGTCTATAGGGACAAGCCCGCTTCGATTGACGCACTGGAAGCCAACATCCATGCATTCATTCGTGAGATACCGGCCGATATGTGTGAAAGAGTATGCCAAAATTGGACTCAGCGGATGGGCTACCTGAGACGCAGCCGCGGTCAACATTTGCATGAAATTATCTTTAAACATTAAATTGCAAGGTTCAAACTATCGATTCAAATGAATATTTCATTCATTTTTCCGAATTTTTTGTGTTTTTTTTTTTAAAGTTCTAAACCTCTTAAAAAATCACCCTTTATTATGAAAAGCATAAAGGGTGATTACATAGTGTCGCACATCGATTTAATAGATTTTTGACAACCGAAAAATAAAGTTAATCCTCAACTTAGAAGTCGGGTTCAATTTATTTTCAAGATTAGCTGATACCTGATTTAACTCAGAGTCAGCTCTGCACATCAAAACTGAACATTACTGTCTTCCAGGAAGATACAAGAATTTGAAAACATGGCCAAAAGAGTCTCCTAACCATATCACTACTGCATATATTTTAATTCATATAAATCACAGTCAATGATTATTTTCTTGAAAACTTTTCTTTTTCTATACACTTCTAAAGAGTGACACAATTTTACCACAATTCATCCAATAAAAATCATTTCTTTAAATTGTTTAAGGTATAAATCAAATGCCAAACACTTTCTATTCTTTAAAAAAAAGAAGAAAAAAAAACAATTCTTTTAAACGCCTGCCGCCGCCGTCTAAATGAAAAGCATTTTGAATCGATATATATATATACGAGTAGCGCTGAAAAACTATGTGCTCGTAATATGAAATCTAGGTAAAAGCATAAAAAGAAAAATAAACAAATCAAAATAAATTTAAAATAAAAAAAAAATATATATAGCGCTCTCTCTCTCTAGAAAAAAGAAAAACGTCAACTCAATGTAGAACAACACCACAGGCGACAACTTAATATTCCACTAACAATAGAAGGACAAAACAACAACAACACGACAATAACAGCAAACAAAAAAAAATCAATTTTCTAAAAAAAGAAATCCTTCCATTTTTTTTTCAACACCGCTCGCGCGCCGCCAACAATTTATTTCAATTTCAATTCAGTCAAGCCAAGGCGGACCAAGTCGAGGCCGGGCGTATATAGCAAATTTTAATGTATTGCAAACACGCACTTTCGTCCTTTGAATTACTTTCAATTCAGTTTTTTTTTTTTTTTTTGACTAGGTCTAAATAATGTAAATGTATGTACCTATAGACTTTCAATATACCTACATACCTTGATCCATAAAATATCTATGTAATAGAGGGAGCAGTTGGGGGCAAATATTACAATAAATAAAGGACGCAAATCAGAAAAAAGCCAATGTGTCTTATAATATTTCATTATAGACCCAATCCGATTGTCCCCTTGAATGGATTTGGTGTGTGGTGGAGGATTTTTGTAACGCCACTGTCACAAGGACATTGGGAATGTAGGACAGGTAAAATAGACGAAAATTGCTAACTGATCAAACTTTCCTCACAAACTTAGTGGATCTTTGGCGTGGAAAGAATTATAGGTACTCGTACCATGCTTTTGAGTGGCATGAATGTCTGCGATGAATGACCGAAACAACTGTCAAAAACTCAACATTTTCATAGTAGAATTTATTCCCAAAAATGAACAGTAAATTTGGGAAGTATTCGATCCTGGGATCTTTTGATTACCAGCCCAAAACGCAACACATTTGTGTAATGTTGAAAATTAAAATTACCCAACTAGTTTTAACTTGTGAGGGCCTGACTAGTATTTGAAGTTTTCCTTGTGTATATATCCCCTAACGATAGCTTTTTTAAGGCCTTGACAAAAACTAGCCATTTTTCCCTTTGGGTTGAGTTCTTATATCTACTCGTATTTCTTGATTTTATGTCAATTAAACCAACCATTCTGCCCCACTGTTGGTCGCCGTTGTCGTTGTTGTCGTCGCCATCGATGATTACACTAACATGGGCTGCCTTAGCCCACCTTTTCATCGAAATTCACTTCTTCGATCAATATGCGACAATTGAGCGCATATAAATTGACAATTGACACGAAAATTAACCAGCTACCATCGACAAAAAAAAAAATACTTTCACTGTCACAATCGAGATGTTTGATCGCTGTGTGACGCTCGCGGAGACGTGCGGGGGCGGCAAGAATATATATGGAGACGGATTGGAGGCATAAACTGTTGGCTGTTGGTAGGAATCTCCCAATTTGTTATTACGTTAACAGTAATTCTATTATGACAACGTATTTTTTGATTGCCTTGTTAATAGTCAGGACGACAACGACAACAACAACAACAGTAACTACTATACCGAAAAGACTACGGCAATTCTTGGGCGAACGTGACGTGCCATCAAACTCTTCATAGATATAATATATGTATGAAGGATGAATGAAGAAAAAGGGCTGTGTATTATATAAGGGTGAGGGTGGATTATTGCAATAAACTGTCAATCAATGAGGGTTGGAAATATGATTACAATATTTATACACACATACACACATTTACATCCATACATACATACGAGTTTAATAATATATTGTTGTCATGTATTTTGTATAGATTGGCAGGAAAGTGGTAATGATTTGTTTGGTACTTTGGTTTATTGAATAATGTTATGCAGTTAAGTGTTTGGTGGTGGTAAACAATGTTGTGGCTGATTTGAATTTGAAATTCAGCCATTTATAGGTAATCAAAAATTAAACCCTAACGGAGAGGAAGGAAAAGGTTAAATTAGAATTTGAGATTGAAGACACCTGGAAAATGTGGAATAAGGTAGTTATAGATAAGGTAGTAATATTAATAAAAAAAAACATTTAATTTATTGAAAATCTACCCTTATTTTATTTTTCAATCGGTGATAGTGACAGCTACGTATTTCAGTGGCATATAGCACCTTCCTCAGACAAAGCTTTCTAACTGACTCTTGGTCAGTGTGCTACTTTAACAGGAGGCCAGAATAGTGCAGGGAAATAATTCCACGGGCATCTGCTCCACATGGGAATTTATTCCATCTTAAGTGGGAATCTGTTCCACTTCTCTTACTACACCCGACATTTTGTGAATTTTTTTCCCACCTAAAATTTGGAATTTATTAGAAATATATTAGGGTTTTCCCGAATAAAAAAAATTATGGGGGGGCATGCTGGATGGGCAAAGTCTCCACTCTCCAAGTGGAGATCTTTCTCACTAAAAAGTGCAATAAATTCCCTCTCTAGGTGAGGTTCTTTGATAAGTGAAACAGATTCCTACTTATGATGGAATAAACTCCCGTGTGGAGCAGATGCCCGTGGAATTGTTTCCCTGCACCTACTTTAACAGGTGTGTGAGTGTGTTTTAACTTTGGTGTAACGTTGAAAAGAACTAGTAGAGTGCTTCTTAAACAGGAGACTAGGTTAAATTCAGCCGGACTCAATCTCGAAATTCTGAATCCAGGAAAAATTTTGAAAATCCAGAATCCCGAAAACCCCCAATTACAAAAACCCAAAATCTCGAAAACTTAAAGTCCCGAAACTCTAGAATCGCGTAAACAAAATGCCCAAAACCCAGAATCCCGAAAATCCAAAATTTCAAAAACACAAAATCCCAAACACTTAATATCCCGAAACCCCAGAATCACGAAAACCTAAAATCCCGAAAGCGCAAAATACAGAAAGGCCAAAATCCCGAACCTATAGTCGAAAAAAAAAAAAAAAATATGAAATACATAAAATTTGATTAATTTCTCTGACGAACTTTTAGGCCGAATTATGATAAAGTATTCTCAGACAGGAAACAATGAGTTTATTCTATTAATTAAAAAATTAAAAAATCTATAAATACTTTTCCTGAGAACAAAGTCCTGAAAATTATATAAAATGAAAAATTTGCGCAAATTTTTTGGGGAAATCAAGATTCTGGGGTTTCGCTTATAAAATTTTCAGGATGCTGTGATTTTGGGATTCTTTGTTTGAAGTTTGGGGGATTGTGGCTTTTTGGGGCTGTGGGTTTTTGGGATTTTAAGTTTTAGGGGTTTTGGATTTTCTAGATTTCTAAACAAAAACACGACCATGGTTACAATTAAGCCTGTGTTTTTGTCAAAATTTCTGATTTACAAGACTTTATTCTTAAATTAACAGGACATCTTCTTAAATCAGCTTATGAATATGGTTGAAAAGGCCACCAGTTGATATTACACTGATTATGAAAATTAGTTATTAAAGGTTATTAAAATTAGGTAAATTTATGAAATTTCTGTAACTTTATATGGGATAGTGCACCTTGTTAATTTAATTTTAACTGCATTATAAAATTTGCTTCTTAACGTCCACTTTGAATCGAGCTAGAATCTAAACGGATGAACCTATTTTCTTCAAATTTAGAACACAATTTTTTAAAGACTTTTTTCATAAGTATTTTAAATTTGAAGAAAATCGGTAAACTCGTTTAGGCTCTAGCTCGATTTAAAGTGGGCGTAAAAAAGAAAATTTTAAAGTGCAGTTATCGTGTTTCTCCCAAACACCACAGATATAATTAAGTAGTACAAAAATTCAAGTGCCTCTGAGTGCTGATGTCTGTTTAGATTACGCTTAGCGTTATTAATTTTAATTTTTTTTGGAAACTTAAATAAAGACTTGGAATTAAAAAAATCGTGTTTTTGATGCTTACCATTAATTTTGTTTGTGTGATGATGTTCGCGCTTTTGATAATACTTTATACGGAATTGAATAGCAAAAACTAAAACAAAATAAATACTAACTCCGCAGATGGGAGCGGGTCTGAATTCTGGTTCTCAAAATTATGTTTGGTCAAAGTTTAGTTTTTTTTTTATTCTGTTTGGTCAAAATTCTATACTTCGAAATTCTATATAAGTATGAAAATTCTTTGTCTGAAAACTCTGTGTGGTCAAAATTAATAAGGGTCATTGTGCTCTCAAAATTTCTCAACGAGATACCAAAGGTTTAAATAAATTTTTTTGGTGGCACAACAGCTCGTGAAGAACCAAGGCCTAGTGACTTACAACTCTCAACCATTCCTGTGTGCGTATTTTTGGCAGGAATGGAGGGGACCTAAAATTTTTTGCCGAGTCTGAACGGCTAGATGAGAAGCACTTATTCATGACAAATATACTCTTGGAGGATTTGTCAGTTCCTCGCAAGAGGCAGTACCTCGCGAAAAAAAACATTTCTGTTTTTAGGTGGCAGCGGCTGGGAATCGAACCCAGACCTTTGGCATGACAGTCCTACGCACTAACCACCATGCCACGAGGTACTACCAAAGGTTTAGAACGTTAAATTATTAAAAATAGTTAACATTTTTAGAGATTTTAAAACCAAATTTTTGGTTCCCCAAAAATGTACAAATTAGACATAGCCCCTTTAGAATCAAGGTTCATACATAACTCCGTCTTTCTTCTTCCAACCAAGCTTTTAATTCGGCTATACCAAGCGTCAACACTATTTTGTGTTCTAAGAAAACTTCCGTTTGTTCATCACCTGTTTTTCATAATCCTGTATATAAAAATTCTGTAAATCTGTTGTTGTTTTTTAGTAAAAATTCTGTAAATCTATTGTTTACAGAATTTTTAAGTACAGAATTTTGAAAAACGGAAGTTTGAAATACAGAATAATGGCCCATACAGAATTTCGTACCCAACCCTCCTCAGATCTGTTACTCTTAGGGCCAGTTTTTCAATGCCAGATCATCCTATTGTCGAAGTTAAATCTACATTAACTCCAGAGATTTGTTTTCAGTCAATTCAAATCCAAGTTATTTCTGAGTTATGTAACTCATCTGGTGACTATTGACTAAACTGACGACCGTGGCTTGATTACGAAGGAGTAAGTTATTTTAATCTTTGAAAAGTAAAATTTTCCATAGTGAAAATTTAAGTGTCATATCCATAAAGTCACCCATCGAATTCAATAAATTTTTGAAAACTGTTAATCTTCAATCAAAAAACTATTTACGAGTTAAGTTAGGGTTAATTCATTTTCAAAATTAGCTTACTCTGATTTAAGCAAGAGTTAACTCTGCATTGAAAAGTTGGCCCTTAAATAATCTATAAATATTATAAGAAATGTAATTAAACTTCCTATACAAATTATTCTAAAAACTCTTTTCACGATGAACCGTTCTCAAAGTACTGGCTTAAAGACTTTTTTTCAAAATGTCGACTCGAGCCCAAGATTAACAGTAATTAAAACTTCTGCCTACTAACTTTAAATGTTTATACAAAATTTGGAAACAAAATAATAGTTAAATACAAATTCTTAACATGAAACCAAAAAAAAAAAAAAATTGGCTGTTGGTATTCTTTGAAATGTAATCACAATAATGGATGGCACTGTCATAATTTAATGAGGAACACTCAAGCCTATATAGAGAGTGAATACTGTAGGAGAGGGTCAGAAAGGTGAATGAATTGTGAAAAATGTTATCGCCGCTATAACACGCACAATTCAATGTCCTGGTAATGACACTAGGCCTTGCCTTTACCACGTTCTATATAGAAGTAGAAAACAAAAACCCTCCTATGAGTTATTGCCTGTTTTAAATGACAGCCAAGCTACCTTCAGTATATATGTATGTATACTATATTTCAGTTATTCCTAAATTGCCTGTGCCCGTTGCTTAGACTTTGGTGGAGTTTTGTTTCTCCTTTATATTGTTAGCTTGCTATACTGCTGCTGTTATATTGCCACTGCCACGACAAACTGTGAGGGTTGATGGCCACCCTTGTGTCCATTTATCAAATTAAATTCATTATGTCGAGGGGTGCCTCTTCTGCTTTCCTATCTATCTTATGCCCTATGCGATAATTAAATGAGATAATTAAATTGAATCCTTTTGTTGTTTGTATATTTTGTTGTGCTAAGAGAGGGTGTTTGTATGTGTGTGTGTGTGTGTGTATTTGTGAGTGTGTATAAGTGAGTCAAGCTTATGGCTATGGCGAGCGGGTTGATGCAAAAACCACTCTTTTAATTGTATACATGCGAGCAATGTTAGGTTTTACAGTGGGACTGAATGAATTTAAATATTGTAACGATGAGTTCTTTAAAAATGTTTTTTTCTTAATCATAAATTTCCATAATGACAAAATCATACTAATGTGGGCCTTAAACCAGTCAATATTGTTGCTCAATATTAATAAGGCAGTAAAATTGACCGTTTAAGGACTGCATTGTGCATTACGTTTTGTTTTCACGCAATGTTTTTGACTATATGTACAAATATTGAGCGAATATATACCCACTGATTTCAATGTTTTAGAAATAATGTAATAATAGCCAGATATTTAAAGATTCGTTAAACCTCAGTTAATCCGCTGACATCGATGCGTTGAAATTGCTGAATCACGGATCAAAATTTGAGCCACGTTTGTAGAAATTGACCTTAGTGAGTTAACTCTGGACTAACTGAAAATTTATTCGAGACAAATGCGTGTAACAAAATGTCTTGAAAGGAACGTGTACACTCGTATTTAAAACATTTTATTATTAAATAGTTGACTAGTTAAATAACCTTAATTGTTCTTAATAATTTTAAATTATGTTTTATTGAATTAAAAACAGAAAATTTACTAGTTAGTAGTTCAAATGTATTGTATTAACATTTTAAGGCAAAATGTTTGTTTAAAGTGAAATTTTAAATACGGCTGGTAAATTTTATTTTATATTAAATTTTTCCCTACTTTATGTCATTATTATTCCACTGTTTGTCGCGTTGTCGAGTGATAAAGATGGTATAACAATGTAATGGATTTTGGCGTCGGCATAGTGTCGTCTTTCTTCTTCTCCTCCTCATATTGTTGTTCTTCTTGATTTTAATTCAATCTCATTTTACCATCCACCCCCTGTTATGCCATTAACACACATACCACCATCATCCTCCCTATATAGCGCGGCAAAACTTAAAAGGGATACCAATTTGCAATTATGTATACATCTTTTGCTTGTTGATGAAATTTAATCGATTTAGAAAATTAAAAAAAGAGAATACAAAAAAAAAAAAAACAAAACAAAACTTGAAGAAAATTAATTAATTTGATTATTTTTTTTTTTTTTAATTTCAGTATGTTCGGATGTTCGGGTACATGCTCGGGATGCGGACAAACGATACCACCCAATGAATTGGTAGCTAAAGCGATGACACCAATCAATCAACAAACAACGAACTTAGATAACCAAAAAAATAGTCCAAACAATCTATTTGTGTTTCATTTGAAATGTTTCTCATGTACGAAATGTGGTGCACATCTGAGACCTGGAGATAGGTAAGAATCAGTTATTAATATTTTGTGTTGGTTCTTAAATGTGTACCTATTGTTATAATTGTTTAATTTTTGAAGTTTGATTGTGTTCATGATTAGAATCTAGTTTACAGCAAATCCATTACGATCTACTCATTACTCTTTGTATTATGTAACCCTTCATTAAAATAAAAAAAAACAGTTTAACTAAACATTATTGATTGTTAATTAAAACAATTATGTATCCATTACTTTGTATAATTGGTTATCAAAAAATTATTAATTGCTCAATACTTTTTATAAAATGTACCTAAGCACATAATTTGTATTTATAGTTACTTTCTAATTTTCAATTACTTTCTAATTTCCAATTACTTTCTAATTTCCAATTACTTTCTAATTTCCAATTACTTTCTAATTTCCAATTACTTTCTAATTTCCAATTACTTTCTAATTTCCATTTACTTTCTAATTTCCAATTACTTTCTAATTTCCAATTACTTTCTAATTTCAATTTACTTTCTAATTTCCAGTTACTTTCTAATTTCCAATTACTTTTGATCTCAATTTACTTTCTAATTTCCAGTTACTTTCTAATTTCCAATTACTTTCTTATTTCCAATTACTTTCTAATTTCCAATTACTTTGCGATTTCCCATTACAACCTTAAATTGCCCATTAGGTACCTACCTAGTCATTGTGATTCGTAATTGATTTTTTTTTCTAAATAAATAATAACAATAAGTAATGTATATTTCAAAGTATTTTTAAAATAAGCAAATTGAAAGAATTTAATCGATATAGTAATTAAGGAGTAATGAATTCCTAGTTTAGTTTAGTTTATTTAATTTTTAATCAATAAATAAATAGACAACCCTTAATTGTTAACTCAAAGGCAATTCTGTAAATCTAGGTCACATATCTAAACATAATTAAACCGTAAAACTAAATAAAAAATGTCTTACTTTTCTTTATGAAAATAATTCTCTTAAAAATTCACTAACAATTTTCATTCATTTAATTTAATATCTTTTATGTTTTTCAATTTCAGATATACAATGTTAGCGGGTAGCTTAGTATGTGAGCAGGACTGGCATAAAATAATTAAAAATACAACAACGACAAATGGAACAACACCAGCCGTTCGAAAGGGTAAAGTCGGTAGACCTAGACGTACCAAAGAGTAAAATCAAGTTTAAATCATCCTCCTGCAAACAAAAGAAAACAAAAACAAAAATAATAATAAATAAAAAAAAATAGATACTACCTAACCACACACACACACAAAAAGGAACAAAACTACAAGAATTTTTATAATTTTATTAATTTTTTTTGTTAAACTAAACTACCCCCATATATAGATCAGGTGCGGAATCTGTGATCTGCTAACATCGAAAATTATAAAAAAAAGAAAATTAAAAAAAATGTTATTCTAAAGTCCTGATCTAAACCTAAATAGTATATCTCTAGTCGTTTTGTACATAATACAAAAAAAAAAACTTAAACAAAAATAAAAATGTATGACAAGGTGTTGTGAATAATAAAACAAAACTAAAACAAATTTAAAAACGCTCTCTAAGTTTAGAATTGAAAAACATAAATGACACCCAAAAAAAAGGCATTCATTTTAAGTCACAAATTCAAATTAAAGAAACAAAAAAAAATAATAAATAATATTGTGTACCCTAGTGTACACTATGTTTACACTTTTATTACTCACTTCCCGTCCTTTGATTTTTTTAACAAATCATTAATAAAGCCTGTGGAACAATCGGAAAAATACAAAAAACAAAATAAAATCCTCAATAAATAAATTAAAAAAGAAATAATAATAAATAATTAACTATTATAAATAGGAACCACACAGACACGACACAAGAGAAGAAAGATAAATTATAAATTTCTATAATAATTGTATTAAATTAAGAACACTTAAATTATTGCAAAAAAAAAAAAAACAAACAAAAAACAACCAACCAATCAATACCTTACAAATGAGAAAACGCGGAACAAAAAATTCTTTGTACCTATTTGAATTAATATTATTAATTAGAATTATTTTTATGTTTGTACTTATTTAAATTGTATTTTTATTTAATTATGTTTTTTGTAATTACTTTAAAATTTGTTTTAAGTTGTATTATTTTGTTTTTTATTTATATAATTTTTATTACTTATTTCAATTTGCATGTATATGGATTGTATTTATAAATTATTTTGTTAATTCGAACTTTGGTTTTCTATCTAAATTATTTAAAAAATAGTTGATCATATTTATGTAAGAAGATAATGGCTGTCCAGTTAATGGTCTTACACCAGAGCTTTTTTTTGAAATTTTGGGAGCTTTTATTCACTCGTCTTGCTTTAATGGTCTTTATGTTCTCTGGGTTAATCTTGAGCTGATCTGAAATGAATCCTTACCTGTAGGCTTATAGATACTACTTACTACTACTACAGTACCAGCTCACAATAGCTTCTTAGTTGATCTGTGGATCATATTTCACTTATAATAGATGAACCATTGGCAACTAATATCAAGTTAGTTAAAAGTTTGCTCCACTTTGACAAAAAGATCTCGAAGGTTCCATTAATTAGCGAGCAGAGATGTCCAATTTGTTGGGTAAAACTCGATATAGTCAGAATCGATTCTTAGTGTGGCATACATTTGGAAAAAATGTTTTTCCCGAGGTTCTGCCTCTTGCGAGGAACTGACAAATCCTCCAAGAGTATACTTGTCATGAATAAGTGCTTCTCACCTAGCCGTTCGGACTCGGCCAAAAATTGTAGGTCCCCTCCATTCCTGCCAACAAAACGCACACTGGAATGTTTGAGAGTTGTAAGTCACTAGGCGCCGGTTCTCCACGTGCTGTTGCGACACCAAGTTTATTTATTTATTATAAATTTGTGTTACTTACTCATTGGGGCCTTTCTTTGCTGTTTTTTTTTATTTTACAAGACAGACCTAGCCTAGTCAATCCAAGTAAACTTGAGAGTTTAAAATGGCTGACAAACTGAATTAGAGACTCAGAAGAATCTTTTATATATCTGGTCTGTGAAGTCATGAGGACTATTTAGTTACAACCTTTGGTACATAGATGAAAATCTTTCCAGTCATTTTTAAAAAAGGCCACACAAAAAAACAGTGTTCAGTGTTTCTCAACGGTTACATGTGTGTAACGTTGCTTTATTGAAAAGAGTAAACCTACCTGTTATGACTCATGACTCGTATCAAAAAATTGTTGAGTGTGATTATGTGTCATCACCGTTCAAGACTCACCTAAATAAAGTTCGCCATAAATATAGCTTAAACTTCGAAAATTTCAATGTCTCTCAATACCCCTCGCAAACATTGACCTCTTTCGTCGACGTTGAACTATAATTTTCAGTCCTTATTTCATGAAAATCTTAACAAGCATTGTTTTTAAGTGCCTGAATCGTCTGCAAAATTTTTCTCGTAGCATCGTTCATTAATAACATCCCACCAAAAAATTCAACGGGTTCAAATCTCAACCCCAAGCAACATCACCAATACGACTAATTGCACAAATATTGTACTAGAGTGCAACTTATCAATTTTTTTTTTGACGGCTTGTGAGGTATATAGCCCCATTTTTCTTAATTCACATTCGTTCAGTGTCCAAATTCTCAGAGACTAGCCATAACAAATCGTTAAGTATGCCTCTGTAGCGCTGATAAATTGACTATGACGTTTCTTCTTTCGTCGTCTTGGAAGGAAAATGGGCCAATAATGCCACCCTTAAACCACACCACACGGTTTAACATTCAGGATGTACTGGCTTTTCAATGAATTCGTGTGGATTTTTCGATTTATGTTTTATCAGCCACCGAAATTGAAATGCGCCTTTTTCCGAAAATGATTTTGTTGAGAGAAATTGTCGTAAAGTGAAAACTAGCCTAGATAGTTCATAGTAGCGCCTTTCCCTTTTTAAATAATTGTTTCGTTTCAACTCCAAATTTTAGTGTAATGCACTGTCGCATTTACAAAACTAAATAACAAAGAAATTACATTTGACGAACGTTTTCAGAAGCAGTCGGAATGCTTCCGGATGACCAAACGAAAACGCTATTAGTTTCCATTTGATTTTAATGGCCCAGTCGTCAGAGTAATTTTATAAACGTTATTTTGAATAGGATGCATAGTTGCTTATTCAAAGAAAACCTTCTGCAGAAAGAAATCCAAACGCTAATGATACCTTGAATCTGTAAGGTTGATCTTACTTTCAAAGGGAACCGACAGCCGTTTGCAAAAAAATACTTAAGCGGATTTCTCGATTGCCCAAAGCTTTTCTATGCGAAATCATTAACACTTTTGAGCTTATGTTGAAACTATAGATGCTCTTTTAAATACAAAGTTGTGAACTTTGATGAAAAATTTAATAATCGCTTGTTTAAATGCAAATGTGAGGACTTCGTCAATTAAAAACGCAAATATTTGCAGTCGAGAAATTTAAGCATTAGAAATAACAAGCACTTTGGTATTTCGTTTTATGGATTTGATAGACCAGACCAGACCAATAAAAATAAATTAGTATGAGAATACTTTAAAGGAACTCAAGAATAAAGACTAAGCTTTTCAGACAAACCACGATTTGGTTCCTTATCGTAAGTTCTATTCGTCAGATCGTCAATATTGAATTCCTTTGCATCCCCATTTAATTAGTTTGACTGGAAGTTTGTTTTTGGGGCGAGAAATTCGCCAAATGAGGATTCATCACTCCATCTTCTCACAACCAATTGCGCTATAATCCAGCTTAAATGACTTTTAGCTCGAACTCTTTTAGCAAGGTTTTCTTGGCCTGCAAAATTTCGTCATGAAGATGATTCCATTGACAATAGGGTTGAAAACGTAACCTTTTTCGAAAGTGACTTGGAAAAAGCTTCAGTTTTAAGTGTTTATAGTGAAAAGTGTTGGGTACAAAATCTCGATTGTCAAAATCTCAAATGGACAAAAAAGAATTGAGGAAGTGAAATTCGGGATTCAATCTTGAATGTAGGTATTCGGGAATTTTTGTCATACGTGATTTCGTCCATTCGGGATTTTGGGTATTATGACAGGAACCTCGTTTTTTGCCACTCAGTACTGTTAAATTCGTGATTTGTAGTCTTCCCAGTGAAGAAGGTACATCAGAGAAAACTTTTCAATAAAAAAAAGAGGGAAATATATAATCCTATAGCTTACACTTGTTTTTTTTTTTCAACTGACGAAAGGCGTATTTTGAAAAGACAGGGTTGACTCACTTATGCCAAAAAAAGAGCTAGGTATCTAAACTTTCCTTTAATGTATGTATTTTTGGTATCAGTCAAATATGAGTGGAAATCTAGTTAAAAAAAAAGTTATCGGGCTTACTGTCAAACTTGCGATTCTGGAATCAGAAACATTTTTATTTTGAAATTTGTTAAAATGTGTATAAATCTGCACGAATTTTCAAATTACCAAACAAATCTATAATATTCTAGACTGGATGGATACTTCTTCTATATATCATCGGCTTAGAGTGAAAATCGATTAACTCCACATTTTTTTGACCACTATTACCAGTTCAAAAATTACTAAAAAATACCTTAATCTATCAAATCTTTCCAATTTCACTGAATTTAGCAATATTGAGGGTTAAAAAATATTTAATGTAATTTTGGTCTTATTCAAGTAATGCAAATATATATTTTTTAAAAATATTTTTCTGTAAAAAATGCAAAATACGTGTTAGCTGCTTTTCACTCTAAGCCGACGATATGTCCTTCTTCTTCTAAAAATACCCAGTGATTGATTAAAAACAAAAGTTAACCCTCTTCAGGCTCTTATTAATTTAATATTGTTTATTTTGATTTATAATAAACTCTTTTATATGGGATTATGAAAATTTCTGTACTTCTAATTAAGTAGATTCGTAGATCCTGCCACGATTATCTTGTTAACAATTTTTGTATAGTGAATTTATTTAAGAAAATCAAACACCCATTTTGAATGTTAAAAATATACCGCCAGTTTAATATCCTTGGTTCTCGTGTTTTTATTTCTTTCACAAAAAAAAAAATCTTAAAAAATAAAAATTAAAACTCACAATTCACTCAATGACAATGTAAAATCAACGAAATTATGACAAAATAAAAAAAACTTGTACACTATTGTAAAAAAAAAGTAATTTAAATTTAAATAAAAAGCAACAAAACAAATTAAAACAAAAAAAAATGAATATTCGATAGTAAGAAATTCATGTGTAGTTGAATAAGTTATATAAAACATAAAGTGATAATAAAATAACTAATTCAAACTTAGTTATGTTACTTAAATATTATTATTATAATTATTAAAAAATTAAAACAACAAAAAAAAAAATAGAGACACAATATTGAAAACATGTGATGAGAAAATGTTGATGAAAAATTGAAAAATGTACACATTAACAATAAACTGCTATTAACTTGACGTGTCCTCCACCAGCCTCTTATTTTTTTTTTAATTAACATTTTATTTTTATTTTTTTTTTAAATTCAGTTTTAACAAAATTAATATCGATTTTTTAATATTGTTTTGGCCCAATTATATATTTTTTTTCTATTACTCACAAATCGTGGCCAGTGTATATAAAATGTAAATAGCAATATAATAGTTATTACTTTAATTATATTATTAATCTATTATGTAAGTTTTAAGGTTACAAAAAAAAAAACAAAAAAGAACAAGAAACTGAAAATAAAAAAAAAAATACAAAAAATAACAATTATTGCCGAATAAAAATCTCCTGATAATTGCAAATAAATTAAATGGTCTTTTTATTCAAGTAGAAGTAGGGAACTTGGACTCATTTTAAAGCTAAACCAATGACGGTGTCACAACTATGCACAAGATTTGTTTAATTTTTGACGCTTGTTGAAATTTTCAATAATGACGTTTAACAATTGAAACAATTTCGATTGGATAAATGTTTTTATACAAAAAAAAAACTTGAATGAAATTGATGAAAATGAATATCAGTACGTGCTTATGGAATAAAGATTTGACCCTTTGAAAATTTATGAAAAGACAGAGCGTTTATAGAGATACTAATCGTTGCTCCTGGATCTTAGCACCCCATACCTACATAATGTTGGATATTCGAAAGAAATAGGTAGGTTTGTCATCTAGAAGGTCACTTATTGGTCTCTTAAGGTCAGTTACAGTTAGCTTTAGTTACCTTGGTACCTATTAAAAGAAATTTGAAATGCTGCGCTGACTTGAGGAAGAAAGTAGATTAGATAGAATAAAGGGTAGGTTTGTGGTCTTATCCTCTGAAGACCATCTTCCCTACTTTGAATTCGACAGCAAAATGCCAGGCTGCTCACTCTGGGTACGAGGTTTTCCGTGAAGTCAATATCCATCCATGAAACCATATGTTCCTATGGTTTGAATAAAAAAAAAATGGGGGGGTATGGTATGAACCAGAGCGGGGCATTTACAAAGGAAGTGAATGTGTTTCCTTTTCTTGCTGGTTCCGTTCCCACTTTCACTTCTACGCCAGTGATTTTTGTTAGAATACCCTCTTTTTCGCATGCTTTGCGGACAGTGTGTTAAGTTCCAGTACAAGTTGCAACGACCCTGTGTCTATGGTGGCTGTTCTAATATTCGTTCGAATTGAATCCGTGCGGATTGAAAACGGCCAGCAAAGAGATAATGAAATACAAAAAAAAAATGGTGGATTGGGGATCCATCGTTTTGCTAAGCATCTATTATTTATTGAAATTCGGAAAAACGAACGGAAAGACGTTTCTAATTTGGGTTTGTTTTTGTTTTCTGTCTTCAATCCGCTCGGACTCAATTCGATCGATTATCAGAACCGCCGTGTGGGTTTTTATGGGTCCTACATACATACACATAAGTCGATTGCAGATCAATCAATTGTTTGGGATTTATTAACGGCGCGGAGATTCCTATTTCCGGATATTTTGCATTTTGCTAACCTGAGCTAAGATCACCTACGATAAGATGATTCCCCAAGGAAAATATGATATACCTACTACCCTACACAACTAAGGGGAATATTGATTCTTACCGCAAGTAATACGGACTGACCCCTTGATAGTCAGCTAGCTGTTAAGCTCACTTCATCCGCGTTATTTCCCTTCCACGCTCGACTGTTTAAAACGCAGACGGATGATCTGATATTTGAAATTCAAATATTATTTGATGACGAATCCATCTTCCTCATCATAAAACACAAATTAGGTAGAGCGCACGTGTTTGAGTTTTAACACATGAAGTCAGTCTCCGTTAATTCAAAGAGCCTTCAGTTTAAATTCGTCTTCGAAAATCTTCTTAATATTAAAAAGACAAATTTTTCTTTAACAGTAAAATCATAACAGTCTCATTTTTAAGATGGGCCGATCCCGGCGGTACTGCAATACCGGGCCAACCCGCGACAGAGGTGGAGCAAGCTCCTAGCACTCCGTCTATTTCCAAAAATCAGTTTAACATTTGTTGTCCCCCGATGGAGGATCTATCAGATGTTAAGCTGATAAGAACAGATACTACACTTTGATCTTAGCCATAAGGCCGAGAAGCGATAACTTTCGAGGTACTATTTACTATTACTTGTGCATTATTTATACACACACTGAATGTGAATAAAATGATGATAAAATTAAAATTGTGTACATAATTTGTTTTTGTAAAAGAAGTATGATTATTTCTGGTTTGAAAATGGAAAGAGGGGTGAAAAAAAAACTGAAAATACAACATGATCGTTGAACGTTGGTTGAGTTGATAAGATGGATAGGTATACAAACGAAACAAAAACAATGTTAAATGAATCACATGTGGCAATGGATTTTGATGACGTGAAGGTATATATATCACTTAACCACCTATTATGATGGCAGATGATCGCATGTAAACAAAGCGATACTGTGACTGGCCAAATACAATGCAAAGTTTGGCGGAAGCAACGGTAAAGTATGTAGAAAGGTAAATACGTACCTATAGGTATGAAAATAGTAGGTATAGGTTATAGGGCAATGATAAGATGTAAATGTAGCTAGAAATGTAGGTATGGTGTAGGCTCTAGGTATCAGAAATAAACATTCAAAAATAGATAGATAGTCAGTTAAATGAAATGGAACCTTTGTTTACAAAATAATACGTAAGGGTGGCCATTAATACCACAAAAATGCACTTCTAATTTTGTATTGCATTTTAAAAGCTCATTTTGGTGGTCTTATGGCCACCCTAGTGTTGCCAGGTTGATGGTATATAATTTGTACGAACACTAAGTGTGAGTGAAAAAAACTTGAGCTGGTAAGTATTGAACAGTTTTAATTTTTGTTGCATTTTGGAAGTGCATTAAACTTTATTAGTCACGAAAACGAACTTTATCTGAACTAAATAATAATAAGTTGCATTAAAAAATAATTATACAGATAGGTAGTATACATTACAAACATACATATATAACAATCCTATACTTAATCCTTGTTCTCTTTGTGTATAAAATAAAATTTAATTTTTTGTCAAATGAGCACTAGGGCGTATACGTATTTTCTTATAGGTACCTGGGTTATGTTTCGCCCTAAAATTGCAATTATTCTGTTTATACAAAAACACAATTTATTGATAGGCATAAATACAATTTTTATCTTCATATCAGGCATTGACTTATAATAGTAGGTCAATGTTGGTAGAGGTATTGAAAAATTTCTTTTCATCACTTGGCTTTAGCAGTTCATTTCACCTTGTATTCTTTCGACCTGGCTAAACTATTTTCGCTTATAGGACGAATTGATGAAACTATGAGGGATAAAACCCCAGAAAATAAAACCCTTACAAATTCTTTGAGACTTAATTTTATTTTAATTTGGGGCATTATTTTTTCATTTCGCATTACTAACTTCCGCTTAAAGAGGGCCCTTTCAGAGGTATCAAAAAATCGCTATGATAAATGTATTACTCGGTAATGATTTCCAAAATGGCCTTCATTTCGAAAAGCATCAGTAGATATGTAAAAGAAAATTGCGTGATTATTGTCAGTTATTCTGTTGCTTGAGAGTTGTAAGTCACTAGGCCCTGGTTCTATATGAGCTGTTGTGCCACCAAATTTATTTAATTTTTTTTATTCTGTTACTTATGTACTGATGATTTTTATTAAAAGCGATATTATTTGATAGCTCTAGGACCTCTTACAGCTCAAACTAAGTTATGAAAATTGAAATATGGCCAAATTACTCTAATATTTATTAAGGCCCTAAAGCTATTGTTTGTGCATATTATCTGGGCTGGAGCTGGCCGGAGCTGCATCAAAACTGTGAATTCAGTGTATAATAGGTAAAACTAGTTTGACCTATCAGACTAGTTTGGTCTTGAACTTTGAACTGTGAACTATATGATGTAGTCTGTGTTTGTACGGGGTGTCCGTCGGGAAGGTATTATACTTTGTTTTACCATTTTGGTAAACATTAGTCTTGACAGTTCATATTTAGCAGTCGTGAAGTAGACTCGTGGCAAATTTATTATGGAAAAATATTCGTTAAACCAACGTGTTTTAATCGTTAAAACATTTTATCAAAATCAATCATAGAAGTTACGTGAAATTTTTGGGAGAAACAACGTGCCAACAAAACGCACTATTTATCGTGTAGTGAATGATTTCGAAGAAAGAGGGTCTGTAGGTGATAGGCCCAAGCATAGACCACAACGTTTACTGCAAGATCGGCTAAAAACATTACTGCTGCTCAAGGAAGTGTTCAAAACAATCCATCAACTTCAATTCGACACCGTGCTCAGGAGCTTGGTCTTCAAAGAACAACTTTGAAAACTACAAGCCACAATTGCATGCTGCTTGAGGCGGACATTTACCTGGTATTTTATTCCATACCTAATTGCCGACATTTAATAACACATTTATCAATATAAGATCCATTATCTTTCATTTAAGCAAAAATTATAAACAAACAAAGTAGTATATCTTCCCGACGGACGCCCTGTACGTACATTCGTACATTCGATTGTTCGTACACGCATACGTTCGTACGTTCATACGTTCCCTCGCTTTTTTTGGTTCACCATATCTCAAAAACTAATGAGGATATCGACTTAGGATATATTTTATTTTATAGATAAGAGTTTCAATACGTGCAGAATTGACTTTTAAGAAAATTCAATGAGCGATTTTTTTATTATAGAAACTTAAAAAAAAACGTCGTTAAATTTCTACAGTCTCGAATATCTCCCGAAAGAATGATGCTATCGTTTTCGGGTAGTTTTTATTTTACGCATATTGACCTAAGAAATTTATAAAAATATAAAAACATATAAATTTGCAGTTTTTTTTTTCAATAAAAAAATACTGATGAAAATTGTGGAAAAAAGTTTTCGGGTCCAATATCTTCAAAATAAAAAATTATATTGGCTTCAGGGTAATTTTATTCTATAAATGAGTTTATAATAAATAATTGAAAAACTAGTAAAAATATTGAATGAACAGTTTTTTTAAAAGACAAAAAAAAAACACCAAGAAGTTTTACAAAAATTTTCGAAATCTTTTTTGTTTCAAATATCTTGAGAACAAACAATGATGTTGGCCTTGGGCTAGTTTAATTGTACATTAGTTTATAATTAAAAATTCATAGGATTTGCAAAAAACTACAAGAAACTTTTTTACATTTTTTTTATCACAAATATCCTGAGATCACACAAAATGGCATTGGGCTTCGATTTAATAAAATTCTATACGCTAGCTCATAATTGATATTTGATTGGTTTTGTAAAATAAATCAACAAACATTGTCTTTTTAAGTGAAAAAAATGTACAAGAAACTTTACCAAAAATTGTAAAACAATTTTTTTTTCTCCTGAAATATCTTGAGGACAACCAATGATAATGGCTTTGGTTTATTTTTATTCTATTCACTGATATTCACTTGATTGCATATTGAACACCTGAAAACATTTTCAAAGATCTTGAATTGGCGATTTTTTAATAATAAAATAGCATCGGGCCTCTAGCTTCCAAAGGGCACCAATGGGAAGTTAACAGTGTGGGTTGCACCCAGCCTTTTTTTTTCTTCAAACTGTAAACTGATAACGAATAAAAAACTTTCGTTACTCCACAGACATTTTTTCTTTGACCAACACTTTTTTCTCAATGCCGAAGCTTATTTTTAGCAAAAATAAAAGCTTTGATTAAAAATACGTTAGTAAATTTTACTAAAACAAATTCACCACGCTTTACAGTATTGCCAGTTCATAAAAATGTTTGTGGTTCTAAATATCATATTTTCAAAGCTAAGATCTCTTAAAAAAGGTTTTATTTTTTATGGGATGGGCAACTACTGTGCCATTTTAGGTCAGGTTTCCCTTAATATATTTTTGTATTCTAATCTTAGACCCTTACATATAAGAGCAAGTTCTTGTGACCCAGTTATCCATTTTATTCTGTAAAGTGGCAGCTGATAAATGTGATTTGATTGCCCAAGTGTGGTGCTAAATTTTTGGTCACAATAATAGGTATTACCTATTTGCAAAAGAAGAATGTATAATTAATATTTTAAAATAATTAGGGAAACAATTCATTGAATTCTTTTTTTTGCTGAAATTTTGCTTTGTTGCATCTTAACCCTTTCTCCTTAAACAAAAATAAATTTATTTTCTGTTTCAATTAGCTTTCAAAAGTACTTTTTATTAACTTTGATAGGTGTACCTTTATTGTGTATATCGAATGGTAATTATCTTATCACAAAATGAAATTGTATTCATAAATAGGTAGGTTCATTAGTATTATGAATTTGAAAACTTCAAATATAATTGTATTGATTTGTATTGCCTCCCTTAAGGGTTAAATGGCCTCCTGTTTCCTTACACTGCCTCCTCTCCTTTCACTGACCTTATGTTTTCTCACCTGAAAACTTCAGTTACATATACCAAATGTGAATTCTTTTGAAAACAAAATTGATCGATTTCTTGATGCCTTTTATCAAACCATACAATTTTGTAGTTAATTAATTAACTTCAAACATCAATTCCCTCCTTTTTGCAATATTCCTTTATGCCCAAACGATTTAATTAAAACAATTAGTCCACTCTCACTATTATAAGAGCACTTTATAGTATTATCTTGTTTCCAATACAAAGGGGGAAAAATATAGTTCATCGATCAGGAAAAGTACTTATAATGTAGCATCAACTTTATCAGCCGGGTTGTGCTATAGTCTACACGAACTTCGAAAATCAGCCTCATCTATTCTCGACTTATAAGTGCGCTCCTTGTAGTGCTGAGCGCTTTTCTTCTCCAATTAAAATTCACAATTTGCATAAACATGAACGTATCTAGTCCTTTACAAGGACAAAACACTGAACAAAAATGACTGATAACAAAAGAGAGTGAGAGAGATAGAGTACTATAGACCGACTGAAACTATATTGATCCACTCATAGTGGAACAGATTAAAAGGAGTGTTGTAGCTAGCTTGCTGTAGCCACTTTAGATTCTTTTTGGAATTTCTTTTCGATTTTTCCTCATCTTTTTCGTTTTTTGCTTTGGAAGAACACAAGCAAACATATTCAGCGATCCCAGCAGAGCATTGTATAGCTGATACTTTGACTATATACGACCTCCATCTACGACCCCCCCACCATTGCACTTGCCGCACTGAAGTGGGCATTTCAAGGAGTCCATTTAAGTGCTTCGAGAACGTTAGTCAATCGGATAAATACTTAAAAGCTTTTTAATTGAAATAAATCTTCAATAAAGCCCCATCATCATAATTGATTGCAATGTGCACGTTGCAGCTCAGCTTCTGTTAATGGTGTCGCACTGTTATTTATGAAAAAGATTTTCCCTTAATGTGTTTTTATTCTCGTACCCTTTGTTTCAATCGTTTTCTTTTGTTTCTTATTTTATTTTTCGTTTATATAAGTACATACTCGTAGGTACATACATAATAGTTATTTATTGTTTAAAGATAATGATCTGATTTTTTGAAGTTCTTGATGTGATTTTATGGTTAGATAGGTATGGGGGAAGTTGAACTGCATTTAAATTACCTACTCAACAATGAGACAGAGAAGAACAGGTGTAAGGAATCAACCACCTTCAAATATAAGAAATTAGCCTTTTTATGAGTTTCACGTGAACAACATTCCATGTGGAAAAATTGAAATGTCACTTTTTACTTTTAGTGAGTTTCACCCGAAAATGAATATTTCCCTATTATATTTAGAAGATGAGCGAAAAAAAAACAGAGGTTATTGGTGCCCTCTGCCCAAGTTTTTTTTTATTTTAGGCCAAGATAAGTTCGAGTGAAACTTAATTCCGAGGGAACAAACATTTTTCGGCCAACAAAAAATGTCAACTGATTAGAATATATGACTTACATTAGGGTGGAAATTGGTAAAAAAAACGATGTTGGGGAGGGGGGGAAGGGCTGAGTTTTATACAACAACAACAATGCCTCTTCCTTCAGGCTTAGCTAAGACCAGTCAATTTTCGGGGCCTAATTCAACTGGAACGAATTTCATACGAACTTGTGATCGATTGTCTGGATTTTAAAAAATAAAGCCTTTTTTTCAAAATACCTACTTTTAATAGGTTCCTAAATGCAGTGCTAAAATTTTTTTGTGGATTAATACAACTTATCTTTAAATATTCGATCATTAAAACTGAAGTTAGGTTATATCCTCAAAAAACAGAAAATTAATTTAAAGAACTTTCCGAAAAGTCTCTTAGTATGTACAATAGGGTGGTCCTTTAGTTAGAAATTCTAATAGTACGCAAACAAATATTAGAGCATTTACTTAAAACCAAGACCAGAAAAAAAAGTTGACTCAAAACAGAAACAACTATTTTAAAAAAGGCGAAAACACTTACAATGCCAAGCTATACTTTTAGCTTTCTATAAAGCCACAAATGCTTTCTCTATAATGATTTTTAAATTAAGTTTTTATTTTATATAACGGGTGTTTTTTTAAGACGTGTGATTTTCATGAAGAAATAATATGCATGTAGTTTAATGTTATGGCCAAGGATTTACCATTTTTATAAAGATTAGAGTCTGCCATTATGTTTTAAAAATGATTTCGGGCAAATGGCTGCCGCAGCTGGCGCGAATAAATTCCAGCTGGGAGGTCAATTTTCCACCACTTTTTGCAGCAATTGTGGGGCCGTATTTCAGCAATAATGCACCAAATATTCTATTTCATGACGTCAATCGTCTCGGGCTTATCTGCGTAGACGAGTGACTTCACATAACCCCACAAAAAATAGTCCAGCGGGATAGTGCTTTCACCAAAAATTTCCTTCAAAAAATTAATTGTTTCGTTGGCTGTCGCGAACCGAACCATTATTTTGGTAATAGATTTGCATGATTTGCAAACGTCGTTTAGGAGTAAGTCTATACATTATGAAATTGCAAACCAAACTAAGCATAAATCAAGTGACAGCTGTCAAAACGATCAACTCCAAAAAAGTATTGCCAGATTGAAAACTACACGTCTAAAAAAACACCTTTTAGTTTTTTAAAAAATAATTTTCAACTTAAAAAATATTATCATTTTTGTTTTTAATTTTGAATTTGAATTTTTTTTCAGAATATATTTACAATTAAAGCCTAGTACTCAGTTCGAGTGAAAATGAAATTTCCATAAAAATATGCCGGTTAATTCAAACCGATGGAATTCACAACGAGAGGTGTGACTACCCAAATTCGAGAGTGAAATATGACCCAGTTCGATATATATTTCACAAAATGATTTTCATTTCCCAATGTACAACCACTATGAAAAAATAAGTTGATGGGGAAATGTCTGACATTTGTCAATTCATTTATTTTTGTTGCTACCGACAATACAAAAATAACACAAAACATGAAAATACAATAAAAATATATCAAGATTCAGTCAAATAAATTTTATAAAACTACATTTAATTTTTCCACTCAAAGTGAGTATTAAAAATTTTAAACTGAGTACCAAAAATTTACGTGAAAAAACTATGATATTTTCATATAATGATAATTCACGTGTATTTTGAACCGGTGTATAATTTTCATTTCACATGAAGCGAGTATTAAGCCTAGTACTCACCTAAAAATAAAATTTATTTTTATGAAATTTATTTGACTAAAGCCTAGTACTCACCGGTTAAAAATACAAGTGAATTATCATTATGAAAATATCATTGTTTTTTTGACGTGAATTTTCGATACTCCGTTTGGAAATTTTGATACTTTGAGTGAACAAAATTTGAGTCTTATCTATACGGCTTCATATTTGTTTGCATGTTATAAGAACTGCTTTAAGCATTCCATTGTTACGTGTGGGACATTTCTTCGATAAACTCATGACAAACAGTTAGCTGGATTGAAAACTGTTTCAACGGTCATACATTTTTTTTCTTAAAAAAAATACATCAAAATAATGTTAACGATATAGAATAATATTTTTTGAAATATTTGCAAGTATCTTGGCGCAAGCTCAATTTTGCTGAGCATTACGTGGGGGATATCAAAAGTATCCACGTTTTAAAATTTATGTTGTTAAGACAGAAGTTAAACAACTCTTGATGTTAAAAATGCACTTAAAAACTTGGATTATTTGCCTTAAGACTTCTCTAAGTTATGACCAAATTAAAAAATTAAGAAATTACAAGATAAATAATACAAATAAAATCAATAATGTATTCCGTTACGTGTGGGAAAATTTTGTTACGTGCGGTACACGAACGAAATTAATATTTGAAGACCTTTTGCTTAGAGTCGCATATTTGATAAAAATTTAAGTTAAAATATAAAGAAATTTGCAGGTTTTACATAAAAATTTTAATATAATGGATTTTTTTCAATAATTTAAGTGTTTTTTTCCTCAAACGACCCCTATGTTTATCGCTTGAAAAGGTATTTGAACGCTAAAAAATATGACGTTTTTGACGTTCTGAGTATAGAAATGTTAAAAGAAGTCTCTAATCTTTCCAAGAATATATTTATAATAAATGCTTACAAATATACCATCACTACTTGCCATTTGTAAAATAGTTTTATCACGAGTTTTTACCTTATTTTCAACAGAATACAAGATGAAAAACTGCATCTTTATTTTTACACCTTAATCAAAAGGTAGGTTTACTGAGATAATATTTAAGGTGAGCAATATTTAATCAAAAAATCACTGTTTACGAGTTTTTTTTAGCTTAAAACAATTGCGAAAAAGAAATGCAAGGCCTTTTTATGATTTAAATTTATCAAGCGTTACGTGTGGGACAACTTTTGTAGCTAGATTTCACAAAATCTATTTAATGTAATTTTAAATTTACTCCGGATTTTAATTACAATAGAAAAACCAGGTTTACAAATATATCTTATATTTCAGAACCTTATTTTAAATGGGAGTAAGTTAAGAAAATGTAATATTGGTGTCACGTGCGGGACAGACAAAATACCTTCATTGAAAATAAAGAAAATTTCACGAAAATTTTTATTTAAAATCAAAGTTTTGATTACCCTGAAACTTATGCTCCTTCCTATTTTATGATCTTCGAACAGCCTTAGCTTAATAAGGGCGTTCACAGGATGTTAAAGGGGATGGAAGGTTAACCCCTTTAAATAATAAGTGAGGTATCTGTAAATATGTTTATAAATCTCGCTTTGAATGGATTCAAAACATGTCAAATTTTAAAAATCTTTCTTCTATCTATTTCCATCTCATTGGTCAAAAAACAGTAACTTTTCAAATTTTTTCGGGAAAAAATTTTGTTTTCCTCTTTACTCCTCTCATTTCCCACAAAAAGAATTTAACAGAACATCAAATATCGTAAATTCGTGTAAGGATTATAAGGTTTGCGTGAGCTCCATTTGTACGTTTGAGTATACAGAAACAACTACAAAGCGGAAATACCCATTGAACCATAAGGTCGAATCTCAAATCCAGGATGAGCCTGATTAATCGGAATGTTCCTGACCCGTCGTTCATTGAAAGTAAACTATGAAATTAATTAGACGCATGTTATTCACTATTCACCCGTATATACCGCTATATTGAACACCAAGCCAAGATACCTACGAAATAGCACACCAAAACTTCTCCCAAATTACCAATCTACCATCACCGACCGCCTCGCTGAAGGATTCCACTAGATTGGGGGCTTTAAATGTAGTTGTTGTTGCTAATATTGCTCTATTGCTATCACAAACAAACGCTTAACTAACAGTTGACGGTTGCACCCTTTCATCATCATAGGGGTAGCAGTTGTGCTGCTGTGGTGGCGTGTGTGTAGCAATGTTTGTGTGTGTAGGTTGGGTATATGTATGTATATGTAGAGCTGCGTTGTATATTTCGCAAATTGAATGTAAGGCAGTTGATATGGAACACAATGGCTAATTAAAGCGAATGTTATACACAATTAATTAAGCTAATTAGTAGAGAACCCATAGTCTCACAAAATACAATGCTCCCCCTCATAGTATACATATATCGTATACATACTTATGTAGGTATGTATAAGTAGAGCTAACAACTATATATTTTCTTTTTGTGATTACGTATGAACCATATATATACATAGGTATAGACTATATATGGAGTGATGGTGTTTTAAGTGGTGTGTGTGATCTAACGTTTCTGCTGAAATATACCTACATGTAGGTGGATTGGATTGCATTAGAGGAAATATAGGAATTGCGTGCATGTTAAATGGCATTTCGTGCTAGAAGAGCTTATGTAGACTCTTGTTCGAACTAATTGAATGACGATGCTTAGGTTTGCGTTTTTTTTCTAATTCTGCAATTAAACTCTGCATGCATGCAAACAGTTTTGTATTGCAATATGCATAATGAAGAAAAATATAAGCAATAGAAACGTTTCAGCCAATCAACACTTTTTTTAATTTTAGGAATTAATTAGGAAAATATTATGCAATTTTGTGAATATATGTAAAATACTATTCGGAAATTGGGTTTAACTGTTGAATTTACAAGAAAAAGATCATGTTCTACGAAAATCCTATCATGGCTTATCTTATCTCTTTTATTAGGAACTTACTGTAAAAAAAATATAAGTTAAATGGACTTTTAGTTTTGGAACCGCATAAATTATACTCTTCAGCATTTGTAGGTTCAAATTTTAGTGTATACAACGGTAGTACAGGTCTCTCAACGGGTTGTTCATCAGCCCAAATGCAGAGATTGTGTTTATTGACTGACATAAACATTCAGCCAAAAATTTGCCTCAGGCTAAGCAACAGGGTAGACACGGTGCATTCAAGAGGACATCAGCGTTCACAAGCTTTTTTTCAAAGTGAACCTCTGTTTATCAACTGCTACTTTCACCTCCCAGTGGTGAACGTCGGATGCCTAGTACCTTAAACTGAAGATGGGGTTCCAATCCCTGTGGAGTACTCTCACTAAGGCACTTCTCCTTTATCCAGGTGGAAACGGAAGAATTCTCCAGATGGAATCAACGGTGGCATCCACAGTCCCTGTTAAATGGAAGTACTTAGTGAACACATTATATGGCTACAACGACATATTCGTAGCTTAGGCCTATAAGAAGCGGAGTTATATTAAGGGTCTGGTCCTCCAGGTCGGGAGTTGTGCGTCGGGGTAACTTCCCTACCACGGAAAAGAACAATATTTCCGAAACAACAACCAACCTTGGATATGGATGATCGTAATGTTGACGACCCCAGCAAACGAAACAAGGACAATTTCGTAACAGCCATCAAGAAAGTGTACGAAGTACGACGTCAAGATCATAATTGGCGACTTCAATGCAAAAATCGGAAATGAGGGAATATTTGGTTTGATAGTTAGAGGATACAGCCTGCACGATAACACTGCCGGTAACGGAGATACAAAGTATAAAGGTACCTGGAGGTCTCCAGATCAATGAACCATCAACTAGATTGATCCTGGATGTCCGAATGTTCCGAGGGGCCAACATTGACTCGGACCAAAACTTGGATGTAGCTCAAGTACATATGCGGATATCAATGTGGCGCCATTGCCACAACACTGAACGGATGCTGTGAAAAGATTTGATGTTTCGAAGTTAAAACTGCAAGAGATTGCCAGAACCTCTGCTGACCAAGTCTCTCTTAACCTTTTAGCAGCTCCGCCTTCAGCAGAAACTGTAGAGGACAGGAAGAAATATTGTTAACAAGCCATCAGAAGTGCCACCACTGATATGAGCTGGGTTTCACTAGGCGACAATAACAAAACCCCTGGTTGGATGAAAAAAAACTAGGCAGCTCAACGGGCAAAAACTCCAAGTTCTCAGGAGGAAAAAGAGAGAGAGAGACAGAGAGAGAGGAAGGGAGGATGTTCAAAAGTTCTCCAGAAGGGTGAAGCAATCTTTCCAAGGTCAAAAGGCCAGAACGGAAGCCTGTTGGGATGGGAGTGGGAATATGGTGGTAGACACACAGTCGGTGCTGAGGATCTGGGAAAAACATTTTTCTAGACTACTAAACGGCGATGAAAGCCAAAATTCAACTGTAACACAGAATAATCTATTTAACCTGGATGGTGATTGTCAAAATTTCCGTCCACCTGACCTAAATCAAGTGCGGTTAGCCTGTCAGCAAAGCTATTCAAAGTAGGGGCAGATGACTTGGCACGGAGTATTTATTCATTAGCTTATCTCCAAAATTAGGTCGGAAGAAAGTATGACCGATGAATGGGTCCTCTGTATAGTGTGCCCCATCCACAAGAAAGGAGATGCTCTGAATTGTTCCAACTACAGAGGTATAAGTCTCCTCAACATCGCATTCAAAATTCTGTCATCAGTATTGTGTGATCGCTTAAAACCGTTTGTCAACGTTTTTCAAAGTTAATAAAAATTCTCCAAAAAGTATGCAGTAAAATCGTTTCGCATAAATAGAGGCAACAGCGAAAATTGTGGAAGTTTAATATTTTAATTGTATTGATTCTTTGTTTTAGTAATTATTGTAAACAAAACTTAAGCAAATAATTAAGTAGTGGGTAAGACCACCGCACCGCTTTTTAAAATTAATTCAAAAATCCTATCTGAAACTGGAGTCATATAAAAATTTTATATCGTTATACAGGATGTCCGCCGAGAAGGTAGACTACTTTGTTTTGCCGCCATTTTGGTAAACATTTGTCTTGACAGTACATATTTGGCAGTCGTGAAGTAGACTCGTGACAAATTTGTTAGGGACAAATATTCCATAAATCAACGTGTTTTAATGGTTAAAACATTTTATCAAAATCAATCTGTGAAAATTTTTGGACAAATAACGTGCCAACATAAAGCACTATTTATCGTGTACTGAATGATTTCGAAGAAAGAGGGTCTGTAGGTGATAGGTCCAAGCATGAACCACAATGTACTGCAAGGTCGGATGAAAAAGAAAAAAAAGTTATTGTTGATTGCTCCGGACTTCTTTTTGTGGAGATATCTGAAAAGCAAGGATTATGCAAACGAACCAGAATCCCTTGAGTAACTAAAACAAAATATTCGTGATGAAATTAATGAAAGACCGCGTGAAATGTGTGAGAAAATGGATTACTTATCAATATCGATATTCAAGACTCTGTAATCAAAAATAATTAATTATTCGTTGGGTCAAGAAAACGTGGCTGCTCGTTATTTTTCCCATAGTGATTCTTATTATTGTTTTGGAGACAACTGGTAGCATATACACCTCCTAATAAAACTTCATATTTTCTGCTGGTAAAAGAATTAAAATGAAATTCAGTTTGCATTCCAGTGCAACTTTGGTAATTAAACAGCTCTTATTTATGTTCATATATATTTACATTTCATTCATTGCATATGCACCTACAATTAATGCAACCTAACCAAGTTTTGTAGAATTGAATTTTTGATTTTAATATTAATTTGTCAAGAAAACTTTTTGAAAGATTCCAAATATCCAGCCATAACTTGATCATAACATAAAAGCGATGTTGATGCAGGTGATAAGAAATTCATCAGATCAATATACATATTCGATAAAATTAATTCATGTCGACAAATTTCATTAGATCAACTATTCTTTTTATTATGTTTTATCTTGAAACAAGAAGAAAACCCCATTTTCAAGAGAAACCTTCTCTAACAAAGAAAATCAAAAGAAAGTTCTTCCATTGGGCTTCTGTTCCACCATAATTTCAGTGCAGGTACCTATAGCTCGCGCTTTATGAAGGAAATATTCTCGCCAAAGAAAAAAATAAAAAAAAAATATGCCACACAAGTGGGCGAGAGGAACGAGAGCAAACTCAACTAGACGGATTCATTGAAGTAGTCCAGTGAAGATCAACGCTGTACACTTCACTCGCACTGGTTAAGCTAGAAGCATAAAAGGGACGCAAATTTCGTTGGACCAGCGAATGGTGTGCACGGGGAGCATCACGGCGACAATTTCCCTCAATGACTCTTAGTCAACAGGAGAGACCATGTTTTAATTAATATCTTGTATCAAGTTTTAATTAACTCGCCTTCTGGTGTTTCGTGTGATGAGAGGCAAAAAACAAACTCCCTACACCAGTATTCCTATACATCACCGAAGCCACCCCCCAAAAAACCACCCCCATTGCCATCACCCACATTATAAGGCACAAGGTAATCCCTTTCACTTTGGCTGTATATACCATCAGTAGAGAGTCTCCTTGCGCCTTCTTCGTCGTCGTCGTCGCACTCGTCGCTCGTCACAAAAGTTGTTTCGCTGGATTTTGCTTTTGTTCCCATCGCGTTGTGTCACTAATTATATTACAAGGAGGTGCGCCGAAGTAGGGGTACAGGATGTTTTATTTGTGAGTCTGCATAATGCGCACCCCACCCAGAGTGACAAAGTCTCTGGGACGAAGAGAAATCGCTATATAACAAGGACTCAGTTTCAGGATATTTGAAAAGATACTATGTACTTGTATCTTGTACCCACTGCGTTTTAGCTTATGATACTTTTATTCGGCGTCACTGAATCCGCTTTTGTCACACAGACGGTGCTTTAAATAATTGGATATGTTGCTGGAATGCTGACATCGCCTTCACTTCTTTTCGAGGTTCGATGGAAGGGATGTGCTCGCGATGTGCCGCACAGATCGTGTACGTGGGTAGATATAATTATTTAGCGCACTCTTTTGGATAGATGGATATTTCTTTGGATGCTAATTGAAAGCTTTTAAAATTGTTATCATCTTTTTTTTTTGTGTGTGTGTTTTGTTTTGTTTGATGCAATTTGAATACAAATTAATGGAATTGGTTCAAAAAACTTATAAGTGTCTTTAACTAATATATAAATTTTCATCAATTATCATAAAATAAAATAAATTTGGTGGTACAACAGCTCGTGAAGAACCAAGGCCTAGTGACTTACAACTCTCAACCATTCCTGTGTGCGTATTTTTGGCAGGAATGGAGGGGACCTACAATTTTTTCCGAGTCCGAACGGCTAGACGAGAAGCACTTATTCATGACAAGTATACTCTTGGAGGATTTGTCAGTTCCTCGCAAGAGGCAGTACCTCGCGAAAAAAACATTTCTATTTCTATTTCGGCTGGGAATCGAACCCAGACCTTTGGCATGACAGTCCTACGCACTAACCATCATGCCATGAGGTACTACGATCAAATATCATGGTGACCAAAAAGTCATCGTTCTGTTGGTTGTCTGTACCTCCAGGTGTATAGATTGAGTTCCAGCGAAAACCTCAGCCTAGACCCTAGAGCCCAGACCTTTGAATGAATTCACTTCAAATTGTGTAAATTTTGAGCTCTGGCCAATGCGCTGCCTGAAAAGCCGAAGCTCGCAACACAAACCTCTTTGAATAGGCACTTCCTCTACAACAAGAGGGCTATGATTCATTATCAAGAATTCTTAATCGATATTCGTCTGCTTCCAGGAGACACTCAACGGGTAGAGATAGTTGCACCAGAGTAATAAAGTGCAAAAAAATAATCCTAGAAGCTACCAAACGGATCTTCTCGAAAATTAATTCGAGTTTCACATTAACTGTTTCATAAAATATTTTGCTGAAAATTTTGCTTTCAAAATGGAAGGTTTTAAGTAAATATAAAACCAACCAAAAAAGAAATCAGAAAATCAAAGATTCCCAAATTTGTTTACCTAACTGCGCCTGATTTTTTTCCGAGCACTGGTACCTATACATACCTACCTACATAGACTCAAGATATGATCATCAATTTAACCCAAACGAAAAAAAGTACAGGTTTAAGCTTCAATAAAGGAAAATTCTGAAAAGTTGTTTTTATTCAAAATTGACAGAAATGTGCCTACATTCCTACTAATAGCCTAGCAAAATTTGACAAAAAAAGGTATTACATGCAAACAAAACTGAGTCTTGGAGGAGAGCATCAATTTGACGTTTTAAGCACTTCCTATAGAGTATACCTTCCTTAAATTTGGGCCGGGGAAAATGACGGAGAATTTAAAGAAGTAGGTAAGATTTATGTTTTCTTTAATTTATCTAGAAATCACTTTCATAATTTTTGTTGTTTGTGTAAAAATGAGAAGGCAAAAATATTAAGAGACGAAGTTTAATTTTGCCATTTTCTGAAAATAGTTTTTCTCAGTTTTTGTTTGCCAAAATTACTCTTTTTTTCGAATCATTACAATGTAAGAAGGTACATAGGTAATAAACGGTGAATTTCACATTCGAAAAAAAAAAAATTATAACTCAAGATTTTGATCATTTCGAATACCTTAGTAGGCACCCTTCTATAGGTACACATAGGGTAACAATTTTGGAAAACGAAAATCCGAGGATTTTGACAAAGACTTTTCAGATGATAATTTTTGGGATGCAAAAAGGGGGCAGTCCCTGCAAAAAGTATATGGTAAACCTAGGGACCTATACATACAGTATAGATAGAATTCTTAAAAATGATCCAAGCCAATTTGTCTGTATTTTTAATGAATACTTAGTCCAGTAGGTAGTCCACAAAAGGTAATTCTATTTCCTTAATTGCAAGTCTATCAATAAATCAAACATAATTGTGTTTCTTTTACATGTGTGCACACAAGTGTGGTGTCTGTGGGCCCTTTAAAGAATGAATGTGCTCAGATGTGAAGAAAATTATTCTGCAGATTTAGTTTTTCTCTTTGTGTTTTTCGTTATTTCATAATGAAAGACACGATTTGATTGGTTTGAGAGAACGTCAACTTTCTTCACCGAATATTTTCAAATATTTAAAAATAATTCCACCCCCCTCCCTCTTCTGCAAGTTACTCCGCTTACCAAAACAAATCACCGAAAATGATTGAATTTCTTCACATTAAAATTAATTGAATATTTTTGTATGGATGATCAAACGATCAAAACTAATAATACAAAAAAGCATTACGTAAGTAGAGAATTCAGAAACATCATCATATTTCACTTCATCAGTATATAACGGGTGATTTTTTAAGAGGTTTAGAACTGAAAAAAAAAAACACAAAAATTCGAAAAAAATTAATGAAATATTTATTTGAATCGATAGTTTAAACCTTGCAATTTAATGTTTAAAGATAATTTCATGTAAATGTTGACCGCGGCTGCGTCTCAGGTAGCCCATCCGCTGAGTCCAATTTTGGCATACTCTTTCACACATATCGGCCGGTATCTCACGAATGAATGCATGGATGTTGGCTTCCAGTGCGTCAATCGAAGCGGGCTTGTCCCTATAGACATTAGCCTTGACATACCCCCACAAAAAATAATCTAATGGTGTCAAATCGCACGATCTAGGCGGCCAATTGACCGGCCCGAAACGTGAAATTAACTGTTCACCAAACTTGCCTCGCAATTGCGCCATTGTTTCGCGTGCTGTGTGGCATGTGGCACCTTCTTGTTGAAACCACATATCATGCAAGTCAAGAACTTCCATTTCGGGCAAAAAAAAGTTTGTTATCATCGCTCGGTAGCGTTCACCATTGACAGTAACGCTGCGATTCACATCATCTTTGAATAAATATGGCCCAATAATGCCGCCGGCCTATAAACCGCACCAAACAGTGGCTTTTTCGGGATGCATTGGTAGCTGTTGCAATGTTTCTGGCTGATCTTCACTCCAAATGCGGCAATTATGCTTATTTACGTACCCATTCAACCAAAAATGAGCCTCATCGCTGAACACAATTTTTCGATAAAAAAGCGGATCCTCGGCCAGCTTTCCAAGAGCCCATTCACCAAAAATTCGGCGTTGTGGTAGGTCGGCTGGCTTTAGTTCTTGCACCAGCTGTATCTTAAAAGGCTTTACGCCCAAATCCTTCCGCAAAATTTTCCACGTAGTGCTGTAACAAAGGCCTAACTGCTGGGAACGGCGCCGAATCGACATTTCGCGGTCTTCTGTCACACTAGCTGATACGGCCGCAATATTTTCTTCACTACGCACAGTACGTAAACGTGTTGGTGGTTTAATGTCCAACAAAGTAAATTTGGGGCGAAATTTGGTCACAATCTTCCGAATAGACTGCTCAGAAGGTCGAGAATGCCGACCATAAAATGGAAGCAGCGCGCGATGAACATTTCGAACCGAGCACGAATTTTGATAGTAAAATTCAATAATTTGCAAGCGTTGTTCATTTGTAAGACGATCCATGGTTAAATTGCAAACCAAACTGAAGCTGTTTGACAGTGACAAAAGGTACTAAACACACGTCAGCTGTCAAAACAAGTGTTGCCAAAACCAAACTAGCTAGAAAATCACCCGTTAGTTCACATCTAGTCTCTTTGTTGTTAAAACTCATGACAAGTACTAAAAATGATGGATCAATTTGAAATTATCAATTGATATCTCTTTAGATTTTCTCTTGATGGGACCTTTTGTGCTTTGGTGCATTGAGTGTCCCTAATGAAAGAGGTAGGTGTGCCCATTCTGGCTAGGAGTATTGGGTTTGTTGACAATAAGCAAAATAACCAATCGAATAAGTCAAAAAAGGGGATTAAAACTCGCATTTTTCATTTTTCGATGGACAAAATTTCTTATATTTAGCCCAGTCGGATTAAACAAGACAAAAAAATGAGTTGACATGCAAAAAACTAGATCGGGTTTTTTTTTATCTTAATCGTTAAATGGATTCATTGAGAGTCTAAAAAAAAGTTTGCGAATTCCTAGCTCCATTGCTTTAGCCGCCATCTTGAATTTAACGAACAATTTTTGTTAAGTTCATTTTCGCTCAAAAGTTTAAAATAGGCGAGTTATTTCACAAAAACCGATTTTCGTTAAATTCAAGATGCATTTAAAATGCTATCCCGACTGGGCTATATAGCTAGGAATCTGTTTGGGCACGCCTCTTCAGCTACTCACTATAAAAACGAGTTTTCTGGATTTTCGGCCTTAGGGGAAAAGGGCGCACTCGAAAAAGAGATTGATTTTGTTTTATTTTAAACAGTTTCGTATGAAAGCGATATATTACAAGAAACGTCGACCACCCTCGCAACTTGCAAAACTCATTTTTTTTTTTTTTAATTCATTTTTATTTTTCAATTTTCTTAAAACTATCTTAAAGCTAGACAAAAATTCATAAAAACTAGCCTACTTTTCATTATCTTACTTGCAAAACTCATACATAGGCGAACGTTGACCCCAGTGACGTTTATTCGAAGGTGCGCAGGTGTTCTCCCACACCCAACCAAAATCTAAATTTTCATGCATGCCAAAATTCCTTGATGTACTTTACTTATCTTTCGTTTTAATATATGACCTGTATGAATATCCCAAACAAAAATATACACACCAATTAAAACAAAATCATTCAAGCTACCTACCAGTACAAGTAAACAAAAAAAAATATCATGGGTGTTCTCAAAATTAAGCGCACCAAAAGCAATGAAAATTCACAAACAGAAGAATCTTAAACAAAAAGAACAAAAAGAAAGTTTGTTCGGCCCCTACCCTTGTTAATCTTCATCAACCGTACACTTTTTCTTCATTCGGCAACTCAAAGCTAATTCATTTCCTCTCAAAGAAACGAAAAATTCACCCATCAGGGTGTTCTACTTACTTAAGCGCACCGAGGTAAGGAAAATCCACATACAAAACATAACAACAAAGCGACACAAAGTTCATTCTTCTTCATAGAAATTTAGATAGCAAAGTTTTCTTCTTCACCGAGCGCACCACGTTCATCATTCGGCACTTCGCTACGTTGAGAATTCTGTATCTGTTCTGTTGTCTGTATCTGTTCCAGTGTTGATGGATGGTGATATTTAATGTGCAATGCTCGGGGATTGTGACAAAAATTCCTTTGCTTGGGAATTTTTACCGAAATAAAAAAATAAAGGAAGTCTTCTGATTTTGTGAAGTTTAAACATATAAAATTATTTTTTTTTTTTTTTTAGATATTTAAGATATCATATAGAATTATTTATTGGCCCAAAGTGCTTAGAATTATTAAAAAAAAAAAAATGAAACTGCCAAAAAAGATGATTAAAATAATTTTCAAACACTATTTTATTTGTACACAATACAATTTTTTTCGGCGATACGACGATCACGGTCACGACTTAACTGATGGCTTGTGACCACGACAGGTGTAACCCTGTCGAAACGTCGGGAAATTATTTTAATCGCTTGACTAAAACTAAAACAATCAAAACCAATCGTGGTAAGTCCGAAAAAAATGTTATTGTGTAAAATGTCTCAGAACAGCGATAATAGCCTAAAATCCAAAACTATTTGATTAAATGAAAAAAGTCTTTACAAGCTATTCCCATTAGGTTTGTGGCTGAGCTTTACTTTTGCTGACCTTGATAAAAACAAACTAATAGTGAGAGAGCTTCTTAGAAGTATTGGTGTTTGAAGTATCTGCTTGTTTTTTGCAACGACTAACTGGGTGAACAGAATAGAGATAGATCTGCTGCTGGAATAGCTGTCAAAATGTTTAATACACACAAATTAAAGGTTGTGAACACAACGCGATGCAGGTGCAGTCGAATGTACAGTTTGAAATTATTTGGCAGCTATTCCAGCTAAAGTTCCAGTTGCAGCACTCTATTCTTTTCGGGCAGTAAGTGTCTGAAAACAGGCTCTTTTTGGAACTTGCGTTGGTTCTGTGGGCAAAAGCTTAAAACAAATATGTTTTATTGAAAAACAAGTTAGCGCACACCTTACTGAAAACACCACGGCACGTCCCTGGTTGACCCATTATAAAAGAAAGACCGAACGCAACCCGATTCAAATGGATAGCAATCAACAAAGTTGTTCAACATAAAAATATAGTTATTGAGTATTGGAGTGTTTGTCTATATACACAATTCCAAACTGTCCACTTTATTTCATCGGTTACTGCATTTTTAAAGACTTTATACAAAACAACGTAAACAAATTATTACAATTTAAAAATATATAAACAGAAATGACAGCTAACCCAGAAATGACCCAGCTGAGACGTATGTTAATCAAAAATGTTGATCAGCATAGTGTGGACACTGCTTAACCCCTTCAACAGAATGAATGTAGCTGCACCTTGTAGCAAGAGTTGAATTTTTTTTAACTTCTGCTACGCTATATATTACTTGCTACATTTACAACTTCACGTTGTATACTGTTTGTATTTTTCTACTTTGACAGTGCTACGCGCTGCAACTACAGCTACACAATTCTGTTTGGCCAGTAAGGTTTCAGTTGCACAAAGAGTTGTTAAATAAAAATGAAACCAATCTCTTTTTCAAGATGGCAGCTCCTCCCTAGCCCGAAAATCCCGAAAGCACGTTTTATAGTGAGGAGGCGTCCCCAAACATATTCAATAAACAAATTTTGTCCATCGAAAAATGCGATTTAAGTTACTTTTTTGACTGGGCTACAAGTAGTAGTAGGAATTACAGAAAGAAATAGAAAATTATAAGAGAAGGCATTTAAATTGTCTTTAATGGTACATAACGGGTGATTTTTTAGCTGGTTTGGTTTTGGCAACACTGGTTTTGACAGCTGACGTGTGTTTAGTACCTTGTGTCACTGTCAAACAGCTTCAATTTGGTTTGCAATTTAACCATGGATCGTCTTACAAATGAACAACGCTTGCAAATTATTGAATTTTACTATCAAAATTCGTGTTTGGTTCGAAATGTTCATCGCGCGAAAAATTGTGTTCAGCGATGAGGCTCATTTTTGGTTGAATGGGTACGTAAATAAGCATAATTGCCGCATTTGGAGTGAAGATCAGCCAGAAGCATTGCAACAGCTACCAATGCATCCCGAAAAAGCCACTGTTTGGTGCGGTTTACGGGCCGGCGGCATTATTGGGCCATATTTCTTCAAAGATGATGCGAATCGCAGTGTTACTGTCAATGGTGAACGCTACCGAGCGATGATAACAAACTTTTTTTTGCCCGAAATGGAAGTTCTTGACTTGCATGATATGTGGTTTCAACAAGACGGTGCCACATGCCACACAGCACGCGAAACAATGGCGCAATTGCGAGGCGAGTTTGGTGAACAGTTAATTTCACGTTTCGGGCCGGTCAATTGGCCGCCTAGATCGTGCGATTTGACACCATTAGATTATTTTTTGTGGGGGTATGTCAAGGCTAATGTCTATAGGGACAAGCCCGCTTCGATTGACGCACTGGAAGCCAACATCCATGCATTCATTCGTGAGATACCGGCCGATATGTGTGAAAGAGTATGTCAAAATTGGACTCAGCGGATGGGCTACCTGAGACGCAGCCGCGGTCAACATTTGCATGAAATTATCTTTAAACATTAAATTGCAAGGTTCAAACTATCGATTCAAATAAATATTTCATTAATTTTTTCGAATTTTTTTTTTTTTTAAGTTCTAAACCTCTTAAAAAATCACCCGTTATAAGCAACTCGTTATACGACAAAGTTTTGAAAAATTGAATTTGGAAAAGCAGAATTTGGACAGATAGAACTGGAAAAAAACAAAATTTTGAAACGGTTTTTTTGTTTACTTCAGAATTTTGAAAAGTTGAATTTTAAAACTTGAATTTCGACACGCTTTCACAAATTTTTTATACATATGTATATAAGATTTTGTTAACATTTTCTAAAAAAAAAAATTGGGTCTCCAATTTTGAGTATTTATATACCTAGTTTCAAAAAAATTAATCAACCCATTTTCGAAATATATATATTTTTTTTTTAAATTTGTTATGTAGTTTTATTCGAATTCAAAAGGAGTTTTTGAATAAAAATTCTGATTGCAATCAGTTAAGCAGTTAATGAGAAAATCGAAAAACAAAAAAACCGTTATTTGGCATTTACCGAACGGTTTTCGGTAGAAAATATTTTTTTACCAGAAAATACACCATGCTTACAATAAAACACTGTTTTTTTTTTAAATCAAATTCACTGGAGTCGTTTTTGAGATGAATAAGATTTTCCTCAACAAGCACTAAAAAGGCTTCCGTTGTGCAAAATGTCATGATTCTATATATGATTTGGGGAAGTGCTCTAAAAATGTTGACGATCTATCAATGAGTAAGTAAGTCAGTTACGCCTTTTATGATTTTTGAAGTGCTTTTATCTCTGGAATCACTTATTTTGGAAAATTCGTGAGGAACCTTTGTTTGATCAGTGCAGCATTGGTACTGAAGTTAGAAGGGGTCGAAAATTGCCTGAGTTTGTTCCTGTATTAAGGATGTAGAGCCACAAACTTACCTGGGCACAACCATACACTTTTATGTCAAAATGCATGAAATTCATTCCTTAAATTGTTAAAACATCTCCATTAATAGTTTGAGTTGAAAAAAAGAATGCGATCAGACTGATTTTAATCTTAAATTTTAATTAAAATAAGGCACTCTTTTCTAGGACGTCCAATGGATAATCAACTGAAAACTCCTTTGGCCTTAGTTAGCTTAGACAAAAACCTTATGAAACCCTCTCCTCATCCAATTTCACTCTTTATTAATACAAAAAAAATACCTTCACAGACTGGTTTAATGAAAATAACAATAAGTCACATAATTAGTTTTAGTTCAAACAAATCTTCACCCTTTTTTTGTTCTTTGCCCACTTTAAGCTACCCTTTTTCTACTTTTTTCCTTTCCACTCATATCATTGTCAAAAAATATACAAAAACAACACTAACAACAACAACAACAGCGACACATCACTATCAAGATGCTGTGCAATTCGACGCGACGACAAAACGACCGACCGCGACAATGGGTGGTGGGGTGGTATGTACCAGCATAACCATCACCATCATGGGACAGGGACAGGGACGAATATACGACGTGCGACGTGCGACGACGAGAAACGATGATGATGAAGATGAAGAGAAGGAGGCTAATTAAAATTTAATTAAACAAATAAAGTGCTATCGCACAAAAAGCAGATAAATTAATGAAAATTTTAATTGCATTTTTGCTGCCGTAAGGGAAATCCATTTGTGCTCTCCAACTTTTGGCGAGAGCGGATAAGGGTATGGGTATTATGGGTGTGATGGGTAAATGTGTAGTACCTACGTACATGGTAAATACACACACAACTCGAAGGACTGCGATATTATAAGTTAGTCCTCGGGTTCGGTTGGTATCTATATATGAACAACATTCACATACATATATTTAGTTTATAGGTTCGCATGTGGGAGACGTAATGGCATCCGAAAAGTTGATGAGGATGTTTACAAAACCAGCGGCAATGTCAGCGGTAGCAATGCGGCATGTTCAGTTGTGATTATGTCCTTAAACTGATGGCAATAGCTGACGTCTAATTCAAAAAGCGTTCTTATTATGGTCAACGAGATGCAATTACAAGAGTATGCGTGATGCGGGCCAAGAGATCCAGGGGGGCCAAAGGAAGATCAAAAGAGGACCACTCCAGAGCCAAATTCAATTTACAAGGCGTCGCTTCGTCGTCATCGTCGTCGTCTTCGTCATCATCGTCGTCCACGGAAAGAGATGTTGGGCTGAAGTTGTATTGTTTTCCAGGACTATCAGGCTAAGTTTTTTGTTTCCATTGTTTTTTTTTTTTTCTCTTACACAATTTTTACTTTTTTCCTCCCGTTCATCTTCTTGATTGGGACGAGGACGGGGGTTTTAAAATGTTCTTTCATTACGCACCCCCTTGAGAAAAAAAGTCAGCCCCAACAGCACTAGGGGTAACAATATAAAGCAATAAATAACCCGCGAAATTTAATTAAAAAACCTTTTTCCATTATAAGTAAAGTTTGCATCGCATCATGTTGTACAAAACAACACGGATAGAGCTGTAGGAAGCGACCGACCAACGAGACGCAGCGTGCGGCCGGTTGGCGATGGTGCGGCCTGGCGCGTTATACGAGAAGGGAGCTGCGATGTGATGGACAGAGTGAGCCACATTCAAATGATAAGGGTAGCAGACAGTGATGATCAAGGATGGCGCCCGGCCTGACCATATACGACGCCAATATAATTTTCCATATATGCACTGAATTCGAGAAGAGAGGGAGTTTGAGGACATCAAAGTGGACAAACTAGGTGATGCATACATGAATCTCCCAGTTCCATCATTCGTCCGAAATGGGGGGAAAGAATCGGCCTGCGTTCAGCAGAAACTGAGTGAGGACCGCTGGGTATCATCTCTCGTGTCATTTGATTGATGTATGTCAGTTAAATAATTTAATTACATGGGAACCATATGTTGTTGGAGGCAGAGCAGCACCCATATCAATGCACGGCTGGGTTGGAAAATGTTGTCCAGTGATGTATATTTTTCAGACTTTCCATTCACTTTATTGCTTTAATTATTTAAGCGGTTAAAGATATGGGTAGGTGTGCTGCTTTTTCTTTGATTAAAATTAATTTAAAATCAAAAAGGTTTTTATAAATTGTAAAGATTGGCTGTGCCTACCAAGTACACGTTACATACCTATATAGCTTAAACAAATCAATAAAAGTGTTTCTCGAAAAAAAGTGACCATAATTGCCATAAGATCAACAACTTCATAGAAAGATATAAGTTGACTTATTTATTTACAAAATAAACTTAAATTATTCTTAGGTCAAAAAGAAGCACTTGGTGAACTTGAGAGTAGAAATATGGGTTGCGGTCAGAATCTCAAAAACCGAGATCCCAGAAACCCAAACTAACGAAATCCAGAAACCCAGAATCCCGAGAATCGAAATCCTGAAAATCCAGAACCCTGAAAACCCAGAATACCGAAAACCCAGAGTCCCGAAAACCAAGAATCTCGAAAGCACAGAATCCTAAAAACCCAAAATCCCGAAAAATTATATAAAATGAAAAATTTGCGCAAATTTTTTTGAGAATTGGAAAAAGTATATCTTGTATGCTTCTGACACTTCAAAAATATCTTATTTTTGTCTATTGAAGAAAAAAAAATAAATGAAGTTTTGAAAACCGTACAAAATAATAGGGTTTTTGCCGAGATATCATTAAAACTGTAAATTGAGTTACTTAGTTCTTGCAAACAGGAGACCATATGGGGCAATCCATGCCAAATCCTGAGTTTTTGGACCCGACCCTTTTCGATTTCGCCCATTTTTACTTGAAACACAAAGGAACTATATGGCAAGTTATGCATTCGTTAAAAAAAATTAACTTGAAATTTTGATTAGAGAAAAAAGTGGGTCTAATTCTCTCTGTCTGTCTGTCTGTCTGTTCGGCTACAGACTAAACTACTTGATAGATTTTCTTAAAACTTGGTACATTGTGGTTTTTGCTGATACTGCCTACACATTTTTTTCAATTTTTTAGAACAAAAAATAACGGTACCTGCCATAAAATTTTTTTCCCAATTTTACAAAATCTTATTTTTCTCAAAACCGTTTCAACAAGATTCAATTTCTTTTAATAAAGGCTATCTATGGGCGAAAAACCATTTAAATTTTTTTTTTTCAACATATGGTAAATAATGGTACCAAGGAACCTTTTTTCTACTTTCGATTTTTTCAGATTTAAATAGTTTTTTGTTTATACAGAAGCTTCGGAGTAATATAAAAAGTTTTTTTTTCAAAAATGTTCAAAAATATTTTTTTTTAAATCGAATATTTTGAAAACAATATGATTGATTCTTATAAACATCTGTATTTAAATTTTTTTTAACACTTTCTAAGGTATTTTAAGAAAAAAAATTTAGTTTTTTGAAAAAATAACGGTACCTTCCATACAAATTTTAAAAAACCGTTTAGAAAAATATTTTCTTTTTAAAAAAAGACTCCAACGATGTTTATAACACTTTTTATATGCTAAAATTGGTTTGATCCTCTACAGTAAAATATAAAAATTTACAAATAGCAACTATTGTAGTACCATTTTCATAAAACGTTTTTTTTTTTAATTTTGAATTTTCTGAATACCGGCTCAACTGATTTTGATTAATTTTTTTTTATATATACTAATATCTAATAGGACTAAAAAATATTGCAAGTCAAAATTTAAAGAAAAAGTATTTAATTTTCAAAAAAAGTTTAAATTTTCTTTTGAAAATTCTGTATTTTAAAAACAAGTTGACATTTTTTTTCAAATTTTATTTTTATATGCACATAAGTAAATGTTTAAGATTTGCATACCAACAGTTTTCTTTAAAAATATGTTAAGAGTTCGATATATATAAAATATTTTTTTTTAAAAAACCATTGAAACTTTTTAAATATTTTTTTAGCTAATTTAAATATCGTATTTCATGCTTTTAAATATTTTTTTTTTATAATTTCCACGTCTTTACATATAATTTTCTTAAACGCACAGTGCCTTGAACCTAAGAGCAAGTACGTGAGACCCAGTCGTGCATTTTATTTTGTATGTTGTGATATGTATTGGAAAAAAATTGACCACCTACTTTCAGCTCTTTATTCAAAACTGCAATTGAGTAATCGATTTTAATTAATTATATATCATTTTCTTTGTCCCTAAAAATTAAGTTTTAAGGAAAAAATTATTGAAAGCGAATATAATCCAGTTTTTAACGTTTGAAAATTTAATTCATCCTTTTCAAAAAGTGCAAACACTTCGATTTAATTTTTTTTAAATTCTACTCTTATTTACGCAACTTTTAAACCAAAAACCAGTTTGTGATCACAATATTTTCTATTTATTTAATAAACAAAATTTTTCATAAAAATATAATTCATTCTTATTTTTTTGAAAAATAAAAAAAGGATTCAAAGGCAGTTTTTCAAAAAATGACCCCCCCCCCCTCTGCCTCAAGAACAGATGTTTTTCTTAGAATATATTCAAGAATCATGCCCTAAAATATTATTGAAGAATTACCGTATTCAAGAAAATGAAATTAAACAACAGAATTTTCAAAAATAAACTTTTCATTTTTTTTTTCAAAAATACGCAAATTTTTTTTTGTTTTATTATTAGGAGTTTTTTTACAAGAAAATTTATCAAGATTCGAAATTCAAAATCAAAAATAAAGATCTAGCAGAGGTTGGTACGGTTAATAATTGCTAAGTGTAAAACTTTTTCATAAATTGTATGGTAAAACTTTTTTACCTTAGAGCATTGAAAAAGTTTTATCGAAATCGGAGGAGTCGCTTTTGAGAAAAATAAATTTTTTCAACGGTTCTTATGCCATGTTCCGTTCTTTTGCATAAAAGTTAAATGTTTTTATAAGATTTTCAAAAAGTATTAAAAGGACGCAATGTATCTACCGAGTTTAAAAAAATGGACTGTTTTGTTTTTGAATTATTGAGCTTTGAATTGATTGTTTTTTTTGTATTTAAATAAATTTTAATAAATGAAAAGTTTGACACAGCTAACTATTTTTTAGAGCTGTTTTCTTCACAACAAGTTGAACACAACTTAAGGATTTTTATTTTCATTTTGTATTTTTGGTTTTCTTCACTCAAAGATGACAGTTTTAACTTCTAATTTTCAACTCTAGAATTTATTAACTTTCGAGTTTTTTTAATTTCACGATTAAACAACCGCCAAATGAAGTTTGCTTTGTTTTTTTCCGCCATTTAATATTTTTTGAAATTTTTGACAGCAAAAGTAATTCCAAAACATTAGTTTCATATTGAGTAGACGTAATTAATTTTAATCTATCATATAGTTGACATATCTGTCACAAGTATCCCAGGGATATTTTGAAAAATTTAATTTTCAAATGCCATCCAACTATCGATTTGATATCAAAACTATAGTTAATAGTTTTTGGTAAGTTAACTAATAGTGAAGAAAACCGATCCTTAACTTTTTGACAGCTTCTGTATAAAAAAGTCAGCCATACCGTTTTCAAGAAAATCGAAACTCAGTAAACGGTTCTTTAACACGTGCCATCAATAACTATTGTTTTAAAATGCTTTCCCACGCAAACGTACTTGCTCTTTACTAAAAGTTATTTATGGAATTTGGTTTTTTAGGAAAAGCTTAGGAGCCATTTATGAAAATATTAAATTTTAAAAAATGTATGGCAGGTACCGTTATGGTAAAAATGTAAAAAAAAACATGTGGTAGCATCACCAAAAACCACTTTACACGTACTTAGAGATATTTGAGAGACGAATATTTTTTGTGAAGAAAATTGTTTTATAAAATATATTTAAAAGCCTTACCAATTCATAGTAATTGTTTTTATAGCAATTTTTTGCTTAAAAGTGCCCATCAAAAATTTCTACCAACCCTTCCAGTAGTTGGCTAGGTCATTCAGTGCAGAAAATAATTATCTCAGAGATATTCGCGACGTAAACCATTGCAAAATGGTTTTTAAAAAAAGTTTCGTATAATATTTTTACTTAAAAAAGTAGTTTTTAATTTTTTTTTAAATATCTCAATTATAAGCTATGGCATGGTGTGTAGAATAAAATTGACCAGATGTCAATATCTTTATTTTTCTCAAGATATTCAAGCCACACATCTTTTTTCATCAGTTTTTTTGTTTCAATCCAATCTTTTTTATCTTACTCTCAAATTTTTCACAAGGTACGTCATTGTCCTCGAGATATTCAAGATAAATGATATTTCATAATTTGGGTAGTTTTTGCAGTGAGAAAACCTACGAACTAACTCACAAACCCCGCTTTCTCTTATATAAATGGATTTGGATTGATTGGAGCTAGGAACGCGGAGATATGTCAAAATTCCCAACTAGACGAATCGAACCAATTACAAAAAATTCCCATTGGATGTAAAAAAAAGATTCATTCTTTACAAAGGATGGTTAGATCAACCCTTTAATTTTGCATTTAACATCACCTGTTGTGAAATAAATAACAGTTCAAAAAGTTGAATATCATAAAAAATATCTCAGCCTGCCACATTTTTGTCAGAGTAGCCATAAGTTATGCTTAAGGTAGGTACAAAACAAAAATGCTAGAGAAACAATTTATAAATATTGCATTGATTTGATTTTGCCCCATTTGACGTGTCACTTTTGAATTTTTGAGAGTAACATAGAGCTATTCTCAAAGATCAACGAGTCCGAACTCCTAATTACTTATAAAAGCTTTTAATATTAGTTTTGACAACAATACAACAAATTCCTTTTGTTTTCTACTGTCAGTGTCAACATCATCATCGTCATCATGATTGTATTCTCATATACCTGAAAGTGCAACCTAGAAACTTCTATTAGAACTCTATCCAACTGCAACTAATACTGTACCCTATTAGGGACTTCGTCAAATCTCCACCACAACCATTCTCCATCTCCATAATATACAAAGTATAACATTTTCATCCGCCCACATTCGGAAACTAACTAAATAACAAGATGTCATTCGGATGCTAAAACCGGATGTCACTCGGGAGAAGGACAACAGCCGAGCACTATAACCCGACGAGCTTCGAGCCCCCCTTAAATCATATAGAAACGCTAACATAAGGGTAGGTTAGATTCATGTCCTGTATATGTGTATACGTTCGAGAACGAGATGCCATCCTGAATATAGTGTAGGTGGCATAAGTGCGGGAATGAGGCACACAGCACAGCATCAGAGCACAGGATATATACAGTTAGCCAGTGCCAGACCAAAGCAAATGCAGAAAATAGCAAATTGACATGGACGAGAAGCTTGGGCTGAGCTTGTGGTCAATTAGGTGCAAAATGTGGCATGTCTAATAAAAATGGAAAAGTTATGCATTCATAAACTGCCATCTAATTGCTTGTTAGAGAGTTCTGATGGATCCGTTTTTCAACTAGAGAACTCTAGCAATTAAATTTGTTGCTACTGGTGGCTGCCTTTCCTATAATATGGCTTGGGAACTGGAAGTTTCAAAAACCTAAGGAAAGAGGGAGAAAGAGAGTGATGATGATATTGAGTGTGAGACAAAGAGGATTTCAACATAGTTTTCTATATTTATTTTATGAAATATAAAATAATACGAAGCCGACCTGAAAAATATTCGATGATCATTTAGTTTTCACTAATTTCGTTATATGGAAATAATAATTCCTACAGAGGACATGAATACACAAATTCACACACAGAAACACATTCATTGATGTAAGCCAAACATATAAGGAACTGTCATGCAAAATATTTTAATTGAATTCGAACAAATTTTGCAACAAAATAGCCCTAAAAATGGTACATGGGCAAAATAACGAACTTTCTAGATTTAGTTGGAAAATAAGTCGTTAAAAAATTGTGTTGTTGTGTGTTTTTGATTTGACAAAAAAAATAATAACACAAAATTGGAATGAGACGATGTCATATCTTTTGCGATATAAACACGAAAAATATTTTTTGTATTTTAATATAAATAATATGTAGGTATTTATAAATTTTGAATTTGAAGAAAATTGAAAAACAATTTTTATGTACATATATTCGTCTTATTTTGGTTCATTCATTTTAATAGAAATAATAAAGTGGCGGACAGCTATTGAACAACCAAAGCTGTTAGTTAGCAGGAATGGAGGTGACTTACAATTTTTAGGGGAGTCCTAATGGCACCGAGAGAAATGTCACTTTTAGTATAACTCGAAAACCAAGCCAACTTTGACAGTTTAATTTATAAAACTTTTTTAGACAGGAGAAGTTTACAAAAACTACAAATAAAATCGAAAAATTAAAGATTTCTTAATTTCCGACTTAATTGCTCACAACTATTTTCAAAATAAAGGCTTTTAACTTTAATATGATGAAATGGCAATACTAAAAATATTATATGCTTGAGGCTTTTAATGCTTTAATGCAATTTATTATCTGGCAACCTTTCCCTTAGTACTTAATGAGTTTAAAAATTGTATATCGGGATTCATCTTAAAGACAAATGGATAGGTAACATTTCCGGGCTATCTGTTAATTATTCCCCATACAATCGTAATACCGTGTCTTATAAAAAATCTTGTCAAATTTGCCTAGTAAGAATTAGGCGCCAGTTATAGCTATCATTGAAACTCATCCCTGAAAACTTTAATGATTGATTTTGAGATGTCTAGAAAGCAAAATCATTTAGTTTTTGGATGCACAAAACAAGTTTAGAACTTAATTAATATTTCTAGCCAAAAAAGAAATTACGCATATTCCTTACTTTCCACCTAACATGATTTTTAAAATTTCAATTATCATTGGTAAGGTAGTTCAATCCTTGAAATAATAAAAGTCATTTAATGTAGAAAGTTGAGCATATTTGAAAAAAATTTTCGGCTGGAAAAATTTATAAAGCTAAAGAAGCTTTATTTTCCATCAAAATAATAAACAATTTTTTTTTAAAATGCCTCAAAATTGAAAAACAAAAAAAACTTACGTGAGTTATACCGACTTTTGGCAACGTGAGTTACTATGTATTTTAGAAAATTTGTATAAAATATTTTCAGTATTTTAAAGAATCTGTATAGTTATAACTAGGTTGATATATGCTTGAAACTAGTTCAACAAACCAGTTAAGATTTATTTGTTTGTTTGGTTTCAAGAAAATGTTCAAAGTATTGCCAAAAAAAGGTTTTAGTATTTTTAATTAGGAAAATATTTAATTTTATATCTGTTGAATTTACATTTTAATAAGATTTAAAATTTTAATAAAAAAGCTCATAAAACTCTCCGAAATGTAACGTAAGTTACATACAATTTTTTTTTGCAATTTTGCAAAACCTTATTTTTCTCAAAAATGGCTCCAAAATGTTTTCATAGGAAGAACTCAATAAATTTCATTTTGAAAATGCTATCTTTAAGTGGAAAACTATTTTTCAAAAAATGGTTATTAATGGTGCCTTTTAAAACAACACATTTTTCATTTTCGAATTTCTTTAAAGACATCTTACTAGATTTGATCATTTATAAAAAGTTCAAATAAATTTTTAAAAAAATGTTTTGAAAATCTTAAAAGTACTTACCTATACATATATGTACATACACAAAAAGTATTTTTATTTTTAATCACTTTAACGATTTTTTTAAATTTATTCCGATAAATTTATATTTTTTCAAAGAATTTTCAGCTTGAATCATTAAAACAGTTGATTAAGCATTTTAAGCAATGAATCACATATTAAAAAAAAAAATCTCAGGGTTTTTATACACAATTTTAAAAATTCCAAGAGCATGTATTTGCGATGCAGTTGTTTATTTTATTTTAAAATTCATGTAAAAATAAGATTTTAAGACAATGTCAACCCGTTTTTGAAAACCATTTAAATTGTTTTTTGAAAATTTGTATACAGGGTGATTCATATTAGATGCATCAAAAAGCTAGAGCGTGGAGGTCGTATTAAGACAAGAAAAAATATTATAAAAGAGGGTCTATTTTGCTCCGTTTAAGATGAAGGTGAAATTTTCTTAAAAAAATTGACTTAAAACGGAAAAAAAATCTTTAAAAACTACATTTAATTTTATAATGCAATGCTATATTTGTTTGCAAAGTCAGAAATCTCTTCATTTATATTCATTTTAGCTGTGTCAATAAAAAGTTTTGGAAAAATTAATTTTCAAATTCGAAATTTGGAAAAAAATTTCAAATTAATTATTTTCTAAATTTTATGTAAGTAATTAAGAATAATTTTTGTTTAAAAATTCATTGCTTTTATTAATTTTCAATAAAAAACAGAAAACTAGACGCTAAAATGTGACTTAGTTTTTGAGAAATAAAAAAAAAAAAAACAAGAAGGACTTTTTTTCCATGAAAAACACTTTCTTTCTTTGTTTTATCTTTGTTTAAATATGTACCATTAATTTTATTTACAAGTAATAAAAAAATAACTTAACTAACAAGCAACATTTTTAATAGCTGTTATATATTAGCCCAATCTTATAAAATTAATAATATTATCCATCGATGGATATTTTTTCTGTCTTAAGCCAAATTTATAGAAAATTACCCCCTCCGTCTGAACGGGGGAAATAAAGACCCCATCCTCTGATACGATTTTTTTCTCGCATGAATCTTATCTTAACATAATTATTTTTTTGTATGTTATACTTACCTCATAATTAGGACCATAAAATGAAAAGAGGGTGGCGAAGGGGGTGAAATAAAAATCTGAAAATAACAGGGAAATTGTTTTTCAATATTTTGAAGCGAATGAGGGTTATCCAAGATTTTGTACAATTTAAGTACCACCCTAATACATACATATAAATTGTCTGACTGCCAACTAAGCTATACAAATTTAAATTTTGGAATTTTTGTCTTCGGAAATTATGCTGTTTTTAATAACTTTTTTGTTTTTAATTAGAGGGCCAGTTCATATCGTTACCTGAAAGCAAGATATATTATAAAAAATATTAAAAATTTTAAATTTTAATATTTTTCGAAATGATTTTTGTGAAATTTAAATTTTTCAAAAACTCAAATTCTACAAATTTTTTTTTTTTAAATACTAAAATTTCATTGATCCAAAAATGATTCCTCTTTTAAATTTCCTTATTGACTTTTGTGATAAACGAAATTTTAATATTTTTCGAAATGATTTTTGTGAAATTAAGTTTTTCAAAAATTCCAAATTTCACAAAAATTATTTCGAAAAATATTAAAATTTAAAATTTTTAATATTTTTTATAATATATCTTGCTATATCAAAATTTTCTCTGTCACAAGAATTCGATTCAAAAATTATTTCTCTTTAAAATGTTCTTATTGATTTTTGTGATTAATGAAAGTTTTATATTTTTCAAAATTATTTTTGTGAAATTAAAATTTTTGAAAAATTCAAATTTTCCAAAAATTTTTTCGGAAATTATAAAGAAATTGTTTATCAAATAACTTCAATTCACGCGAATTTTTTAAACCAACCTCACCGAACTTTTGCTTGCTTTTTCGAATTTTCAAAAACCCAAATCATAAAAATAATTTTGAAAAATCAAATTTGATATTTTTGAACTCTAATTTTTACTACAGGTTTATCTATTCCTCTTCTTGCTAATGAGCCATACATCCAAAAAAGCATATACTCACCCTTTTCAATATCGTCCCCTGATTGCAAGAACTAGGTAACTCAATTTTTAAAATTTTGGAGATAGCAAGGTTCACAGATACCAAACTACTAGAGAACGATTGAAATTTTAATTTTTATGTTTTCTACACTTGACTTATATCTTATATTTCTTAATGGTAGAAGAAAATTGCACGAAAAAGCTTGAACATTGCACAAAATAATACCGATTTGGGCGATATATTGTTAAAATTGAAAATTGAATTACCTAGTTCTTGCAATCAGGTGACGATATATTGAAGTCAATTTACTAAAATTTTGTCTACCTTCATTCATATGGATTTTGAGCAAGCATTAGGCAAGAGCTTGATGAATATGCACAAAAGTTTTTTTTGTAAATTTTGTTGACCTTATAATTCCCAAATTTTCTCTTTTTTTTTTTAATTGATATTCACTAATTGTTTTCTTCAAATATTTAAATAAATTGTTTGTTTGACTAAAGTATGGGCTTTTGACCCACTTTCTTAAAAAATGAACTTACGACCCACTTCCTCCTTGGGTTTTGGCCCACTTTGGTGTGTTATAATTTGTATGGACTTTTAACCCATTCAGGTGAGCCTGATTAATTGATTTTTAGCTTATGAATTTTGACCCTGTGCCTAAATATGTTGATGGAATCTATATAATTTAATCATTTTTATTATTAAGGCACTGACCCAGTCGTCCATTTACTTCCATCTTCATAGCCTTAAAAGTATTTATGAAGATAGGTTTTTGTTTGTTTTGTACATGTACAGTGTACATAATACTAAGAACGGTGGGTAATTATTTACTAATTTTTGTGCTACCTACCATAATATCTTGAGGTAGGTATTAATTCACTTTGGTATTTAAGAACTGTAAGTTATTGAATAACATAACGTAACTGACGGAAATACATTTTGATGAAATCTCTTACAAAATGATGTTTGCAAAGGGAAATAAAATAAGTATAAAAAAAACTCAAAGTTAAATAGTCTATCCGCAAATATATTTTATGTTAAAAAAAAAAATATCCCATAAAGATGCACACACCATACTTACCTAACCTACCCCTTCTTCGTTTATGAATTGCTTTCAAAAAATTTACCATCCAACAAGACGAAAGCCATTTGCTCCCCTTTTATGCTTATTTTTTGCTTTTAAATATTTTTTATCGTCGTGTAAAACTAAATAAAATTAAACATCTGCAAATGTTTCAGCATTCACTCACCTAACTCTTATTCGTTATTCTGTGTTTTGTTTTTCGTCCTGTGCCAGGTATAACATGAAGAGGATAACACAGATGTATGTATACACAACTTATCCTATATATGTATATACTTAGACATATACAACCATATGTATATATGCGCATTTGTGTTTAGTACACCATTTCAGTTTCCAGATATTATTATATGGAAGCATTCATTAGAGCTCACTAATTACTCCAAGCTTTAATGAATAAGCTCTAATGAACCACTTTCCGTTAATTAAAAGTAGAGTAAAGTGGTCTGAGAGCGTCTCCTCTCCACCAACAGCACCCTTTAGCTCAACCATAACCCCAGTATATACTCTTTCGCCCCTCACCCTCTTTATCTCTCTCTTACCCCTAAGGATCTGCAGTAGCATTAGCAGCAGTTGTTGCCAGCACAGCAACATTTGGTTTATGATGACTAGTGGTCCAAGTCAGGGGGATTCGAGACTGGAATGGGGATGGGAACAGCCAGTGATGGGGATGTGAATGGAGGAGACGTTGAGCTCAGAGTTGAGGTGGAAATGTAGATGGATGAATGGTGGCGGGATGTGAATAAGGATACTTAAGGATTTAGTTGGGTTTTCTTGGTTAATTGGCAAAAGCGGTACGACACGAGGGGTTGTGATATGCCTGGGCTATGTTGATGATGATTGCGTAGCTACCAACACTTATATACAACATGATGATTATGATGATGGTTGGTAGTAGTGGCAATAATGATGATGCTGCTGGTCGAGCGGCAATATCCTGTTTCATTTCATTTTGCAGGTGTTTAAGTAAGTGTGTAGTTAGTAGAGGTACCTACCTACCAGTATGCCTTATAAGAAGAAAACAAATGAGAAAAATATTACCAACAAATTGAATAGAAAACTTAATGAACGTTTGTAAGGTTTTCAAGATTATTCTTTAAATAGCCTGCTGAATGCTATAGGGTAGTGTATCTACACTTAACAGGCAAAACATTCTTCCGAAATTATATACAGGAAAGTGATGATGGCTTAAGATGTTCTTTAAATGGTTTTAGTATAGCGGTCTTTTGAGATGAGACGATCCAACACTGAAAAACATGTCAATGGTTTATCAGGTCATTGCGGAGAACATCTCAAGCGAACCACTACCAAGTGTGAAGTCATTTAGTGTGAGCGTTGTTGACCCTTTCCAAGATCTTGATATCCCCGAAACAAGAAAATACATTTGTATTATATTTTTTGCCCTACACCATAATAAAGGCTCTACGGCTCTGACCCTGACAACCTGTAGGTCCTAGGATGAACATTTCACCTTCAGCTGAAAGACCGGTAAAACAACAAATGATAGGCAGCTTTCACAATCAAGAAGCACAGAAGGAGTACCAACCGTAGTATTTCTGATGCGCAGATTGACCAGAAGCAAACCTTAGTGCTTGTCAAGTACTTTTCTCAAGCTAAAGTTCCAGAAAGTCTTCTTCATTTTTTGCAAAATTGCCAAGAATTAGAAAGCTGGAGCTGTTGGGATGTTTTTTTTTTTTGCTCAAATCAAGTATTAGACAATTCTTTAGGAAAGGAACAGTCGTCTTGCTACACATTAGGATGCAGTCATGTCATGGCAGTTGGGCTCGAGACGAGGCAATCAAGCTCAGAAGAGATGCAAAAATGACACCAGTCAGAAAATGATCATGTGATATTATCAGACATTTTGAGATGACCCCTAAATACCTATAGGTAAGTAATGAAGGAGCTTTCCATAAACAGCAAAAGTCTCCTGGCTGTGTGGAACTCTACTATCTCTACCTAATCGGCAAAGGAGGACCTATCCATTAGTTTTGACTCGGGCGAAACTAATAAATATGATAGCTATAGACTCAAGCAAATCCCAGCTAAGAATATAAATGTCGTTTGATTATCCCTCATGAGCACTAAGCCAAAAGGACAGAAACTAATCAGCGTTCTTCAGAGGCTATTAATATCCGTTGGTTCCGATGCAGGACTGAGCAGTCATCAGAGCTGAAGAACCACTTAAAAACAGTGCTTCTTATATTCACTTAATCAGCTTAATCTGCACTTAATCAAAAAGTTCAGTCAAATTGTTTGTTCCAAACTGTACATTAAATCGAATTTGAGCCCAGGCTCCTTTAAAGATCTAGAGTTAAAAGTGAAAAACCTTAAAGCATCTTTACATAAATATAAACTCACTTTTAAATCCTTTCGCCCAGCCTTATAAGCCAGCTATATTGAGGCATTTTTTTGTGAAATATGAAGGTACGAGTCTTATTCTACTTGATATAGAAAAGGCATTTGACTCAGTATGGCATGATGGGATCTTGCACAAAATGATAGTTCTTGGTTTTCCCATCTATTTAGTAAAAACCATTCAAAGTTTCCTCACCAATCGATATTTTAGTTTTTTTGTTAATAATAGTCCTTCAATTTATTATAAAATTGACGCATGTGTACCACAATGATCTGTCCTGGGTCCCTTTTTATACAACATATACACTTCTGACATTCCAAGGCTACCAGAATATCAAATTGCCATATTTGCTGATGATACAGGCATCTTTTCATCGCATGAATTAAGTCTCAATATTGAGATTAATTTACGTCATGCACTGGAACTGATAATCCAATATTATCAAAAATGGAAAATCAAGCTAAATACTGATAAATTACAAGCTATCTTTTTCAGTAGAAAAAGAAAGTCTTTCTATCTTCCCAGTAATCAGCTCAATATTAATAGCGTAAGCATTAAATGGGACCTAAGTGTAAAGTATCTTGGGGTTTACTTAGACCAAAAACTTACTTTTAAGGAACATATTGTTAAAACTTTACAAAAAGTAAGCATAGCAATCAATATGCTCTATCCATTTATCAATAGAAAGTCATGTCTGAGCAACTCTAATAAAATGATTATCCATAAAGTAATATTTCAGGCGATCCTTTTGTACGGATGCCAAGTGTGGGGAAATTGTGCAAAATGTCACCGCAACAAAGTACAAGTATCACAGAACAGGTTACTTAAAATGATGCTTAACCTCCCTCGATACCATTCCACTTCGGACTTACATGCAAGAGCAAATGTTGAAATGATTTCTGTAAGAATCAATAAACTCAACAACAACTTTCTACTTAATTGTGAAACCTCTGACAATCCGTTAATTAACCAACTCATTCCTTAACCATAACTCTGATGTAATTTCTGTTATTTAATGTAAATTAATTTATTCAATCATTTATGTATCTATGTTAACTTATTTATCTGTTTAATTTTTATGTATTTATTTGTTATTAATTTACTGAATTATTATTTATTTGTTTATTCTGCTTTAAAGTCATTAATTAATTTATTTATTTTTTTAATTATTCAATTATTTATTTATTTATTTATTTATTAATTAATTTATTAACTTATTTATTTATTTAATTATTTATTTATTTATCTATTCATTTATTTATGAATTTATTTATTTATTTATTTTTTATTTAATTATGTTATTAATTAATTTATTTATTTATTTATTTAATTGTTAATTAATTTATTTCTTTGTTACTAAGCTAACTATTTATTTATATTAACTAACGATATACTAACTTTGAAAATTAAAAATATTTATTTACTATAATTCACTAATTCTAATTTTACTAACCTACTTCATAACTCAAGTTTTGACGTTTTATTTTTAACTCTAGTCAAAATGTACCTGCCCCTACAATTTTCAAATTGAAGGTTTTTGTTTGTATTTTCCTTCAAAAATATCTATGTATATCCAAACCCATTCTAAACTTAATATAAATTAAAACACTTATTCAACTGAAAGATATTATATGTTCAATATATCAAATCTCTGTATGTAAACTGTGAGGTAGCTAACCAAATGTACATCTAAATACCGAAAATAAAAATCTATCTATCTATGAAGGTACGAAATCCTGCAAACCAAAATCTTAAAAAAATTATCTCTCATTTTCTTTAATTTGAAAAATATAAACCAATTTTGTTAAGAATTCTGCTTTTCATAATCTAGCAACCACAAAATTTTGCTTTTAACAATCTTGTATATCAATTTCAACCAAGATCTTGCTATTTATAAAATCTCACATATCAAAATTTCGCAAATCAAAATTTTGCAAATTCAAATTTCAAATCAGTACCATCACTCTAGGTTTCGCACTAAAAAATAACATTCCTGCATATTAAAAAAATTAAAACTATTGGAAGAACGGCTCGATTTTTTTTAAACTTGATACTTAGCTGTTGTAAACGCTTTTGAGAACATTTTTAAAATATTTTACATCGTCACTAAAAATTGTAAGCAAAATCTCACAATTATTACAAGACGATGATGGCGTAAAACATGTATTTTGCGAATTTTATTTTGCGAGTTCTTAGCTTGTGGAATTTTGTAACTGCAAGATTTCTAGAAGCGTTATTTTTTAATTGTGAGATTATTAAAAGCGATTTTTTTAATTGCGCGATTTTGTAATTGCAAGATTTTGTAATTACGAAATCTCGTAAAATAAATCTTGTTTTAATAACCTCACAGTTAAAAAATCTCACCTTTAATAAATTCTCAATTTACATTTCGCACTGGAAAATCTCGCAAATTTCAGCCAAAACCTAGCAAATTAAAATCTTTCAACTTAAAACCTCACAAATCAAAATAACAATTATAAGACATTGATGGTTTAAAAAATTATTTTTTCGAGATTTTAATTTGCGAGTTCCTAGTTTGAGGAATTTTGTAATGGCGAGATTTCTTAAAGCAGGATTTCAATTACCAAGTAACCATCAAAGGACGATGATGATGTATAGAAAATATATTTTGCGAGATTCAACATTGCGAGTTCTGACTTGTGAAGTTTTGTAATTGCGAAATTTCTTAAAGCGGGATTTTGTAATTGCAAGATTATGAAAAGCAAAATTATGTAATTGCGATCTTTTGTAGTTACATGATTTTGTAATTGCGAGATTTCGTAGGAGAGATTTCGAATGTGAGATTTTAAATTGTGAGATTTCGAACACAATATAAATATAAAGCTAGCGGTATGATATCCTGCAACATTAAATTTAGAATAACGAAATCTAGCAATTTTTTTGAAAATCTCCAATAACAAATCTCGTTGATTAAAAATCTTATTTTAACAGTAAAATAGTACACAATTGAATAAAATTTTATTCATTATGTTGTAAAACGCAAACAATTGTTGAGCAATAGTGGGGTCTATAAGAGTAGATAACACTATATGGATTTACATATTTTGTAGGATATCTTAAAATTTGTATTGCATTACAGCAAATATATTTTTAATTAAAATCTCGCAAATAAAAATCATGCACGAGATATTTTTGTTGTTCCAGCCATTCCATTCCATTAAGTGTTTTGTTGTAAAAAGTTGAAAATATGCTATTTTCACATAATTAATAATAATTTTTTTTTTTGAAAAACGGAAATGGCAGGGTTAAGCTTTATGCAATTTTAAACTGTTGAATTTTTACTAAAATTAAAAAAATTAAATATTATTTAATTTTCCATTTAAAAAAACTTCAATACGAATTAAATAACTTTATCCGAAATAGTAATTTCTGTAAAATTATTCATAGAACTCAAGGTTCAGTCACTTATACGACAATAAACAATCCAATAAGTTCATTATGTAACTCACTTATGAATATAAATATACAGTCTACAATACTTTATCAGTAAATACACTTCACGTTGCGTTTAATTTCACTAATTAAAGCCTATACTCATTAGCGAAATGGATGTTGGATTATATCCTCAAACTTATCAGTGTCAAGCGTCTGCCAACACCATCATCAAAAAACACCACGACTATACCAGTCAGACTTTCATTAACATATATATGCATACAAGACCGTTGTTGTGTTGCTGAGATACGATTTCATTGGGGAGGATAAAAGAGGATTTTTTTTTTTAAATTTCTTTTCAACATTAATAGAGAACTAGACACTAAATATAATCATTCCGAGTTTTTTTTATTAAAAACATTTTTGTTGGTTATAGGAATTTCTTGCTTTAACATTTTTATAAGGGTATCACATTTGAAAGGAGCTAAAGGAGTTTAATAAAAATCGATTGGGGTTTTGACACTTGAAACATTAAAAGCACATAATACGTAACGTAAATAAGGTATCATTAAAGTATGTACCTAAAACTTTTAAAGTAGCTCTATAAATTTTAATTTTTTAAAAAATAATTTTCCATATTAAGTAATTACATTTTCAATTTTAATATTAATTTAATTGAATAGAAAATATTATTTGTTGTTTATTATTGAAAAATATTTAAACTCATTTAATGTTTCCGGGGGCTTGAAACCTCTTAGCTACGGCCATGTTCATATAAAGATACCAAAAATTTTCATTCCAATGTAAAACAAACTTTTTTTTACGTTCTCACTCTAAAGCTAATTATGGTTTCCCAAATATAATTATATACCTCACGCAAAAAAGAAAAAAAAAATAATTAATAGCCAAAAAAAGAGCGATATGAACGGACGCGGAATTTCCTCTCGCTTCTCAGAAATTCATTTTCGTTTTCTTTATCAACAACTAAAGGTTTTCAATTTTCGTTTTATAGGATGTGAAAAATTCATCAATCATGTGAAGAAGTCTCGCCATCGCGTCGTCACCATCGTCATCGCAGTCATTGAGGACATAAGGTGTGAAGGATGCGGATGGGAAAATACTTTTTTTAAGTAGATTTTATTTTGTGTCTCTCTGATCTAGGAATAGAAAAAATACTAATAGCTTTTATAATGAAAATCGAGGTCCTTGTTTTTAAGTTTTTAATTTTATCTCAATGCAATTAATATAATATTTAAAAAAGAAAAATGTGTACTACGTTAAAAAAAACTATGAGAAACAATAAAAAAAAGTAATACATTTAAAAGCACGTATACGCCCCGTAGTATTAACTTTATTTTTAAAATTCTTGTTTCATGTCTAATTCCAAGAATCATAATTCTTGTTTAAATAAATTCATATATTTTAATTAATACAAATGGCTGTTAAGTGTGAATATAATTATTGTAAGAGAAAGAGAAACCTAATAGCTACCTCAAGCGAAACATAAGAAATAAAATGCACCGGATAATCGTAAGTACTTGCTCTTGTATTCAAGTTGCTTGGAACCTAAGAACTTTTAAGATATGCAAGTAATTATAAAAATAGGATGCACGACTGGACCGCACGCACTTGCGCTTATGTTCAAGACGATGAGAGTTTAATAAAATCATATGTAAGGACATTGAAATTATGAGAGAGAAATGTTTAAGGGTTTTTAAATTAGCTAAAACAACTTCTTTGAGAGTTTGAGAGGAAAAAAAGACCACCATCTTAATTCTTGATTGAATATGACTGTAGGAAAAAAAAATTTAAATCATTACAGTGGTTTTTTTAAAACGTAATTTATTAAATATCTAATTCTTAAAACATTTTTTAGGAAATCTTTTAGTATGCAAATTGTAAGTAGTGTAGAGTCGGCACCCTCCAACATTTTAAGAGAAGATATGCAAAAGTATTAAATTTTTTTTTTTTAATTTATAAATTCTTTTCCAAATTTATGATTTTTTCAACGCATTGGCGGAGTTTAAGATTTTTAAAATGTGTCTACTATTTTATAATTTTTAAGTTTTTTTTTTTAAAATGTAGAAGTATTGAATGTGTCCCAACAGGGGGCACCACCGACAAAGGCACGGATTAAAAACTGACAGCTCATATAATTGACGTGGGTTTTCATTGGAAAAGCCTACTTTGACCATTTTTTAAGGTCTTTTCACAAATAGCCAGGAGTGTGCTTCGCTGTTGAAGAGTGTCGTCTCCACCCTATTTACTTATGAGCATATAAAAATAAAAGTTTTAAAAAAAGTTTTTTTAACATTTGTATGGAAAGTACCGTTTTTTTTTCATAAAAGCAATTTTTTTTAAATACTTTATATAGTGTAAAAAACCCTTAAATACAAAGTTAAGATAGGGCTCTGTAGGAAAAAACACATTCGACAAATAGCCACTACGGCATTACTGAACGGGTTTCTGAATAAATAAATTATTCTCTCGTGTAGTGCTCCATTTTTAGTAGCCCTAAATTTTCAGCTTTCAAATTGTTTTTTTTTTTTTTTTTAAGTTGATACAAATATAACTTGCTTTCTTAAGATTATGCTACAGTCCGAGGTGGATCATGGCCTCAACCAACAAGCTTCTCTCGGTTTTTGGCTATCTGTCTCCAGTTTTGCATGCTTAGTTTGTTGAGGTCCTCTTCCGGTTGCGCGCGCCACCTGTTGCGCGGTCTTCCTCTACTGCACCGTCCCATCGGTTGTATTAAAAGACTTTCCGGGACGGAGCATTATTGTCCATTCGCTCTAGGTGGCCCAGCCATCTCAGTCGTTAATTTTGACTTAACTGGCTATGTCAGTGCCACTGTACAGCTCGTGTAGTTTGTAGTTGTATCTTGTTCTCCATTCCCCATCTATGCAGAAATCACCTGGAAAATTTTCCTCTCAAAACAGCTTAAAGCATTCTCACGTACCGCTAATAGTGTCCATGTCTCTGCATCATACGTCACTTCAGCACCGGGATGACAAGCGTCTTATACAGGGACACTTTAGTTGCTCGAGAGAGGGATTAACTTCACGATTGTCTTTTTAACCTAAAGAAACAGAGATTGGCAAGAGTAATTCTTCATTTGATCTCAGCACTGGTATTGTTCGCTGAGTTTATAGCGCAGCCTATGCAGACAAAGTTTCTGACCACTTCAATATTATAGCTGTACGTTTTGACCGAGACGTCGGTGTTGGGTGTCCTATCTTGTTGCAGACATTTGGCCTTGCCTTCATTCACCGTTAAACCCATCTTCTTAGCTTCCTCCTCAATACTCAGGGAAGCACCACTATCCGATTATGTCAATATCGTCGGCATAAGCAAGTAGTTGGGCGAAATTTTGAAAAATTGTGCCTCTAGTGTTGAGAGCTTTGCACAGTTCTTTCAAGAACGATGTTGAAGACATCGCATAACAGCTCGTTGCATTGTCTAATTTTTTTTTCTGACATCAAAGGTTTCGGTGAGGTCTTTGCCGACGATGGAATATTTGGTCGATGGTGAATTTCCCTGACCTTAAGCCAGACCAGGTTGAATGGTGCAATCTTCATGGCAGTGGAATTCGGTTTGTCAACGCCCGCCGTTGTACAATTTACATAAATAGTTTTTCCATATTCCCCTGATCATCCTTGCAGGCTTCGGATTGGCCCTTGTAGCCCTAGGAGGTTTTATCACCTTTTGGTTAAGCTGCCGGACTTCATTCCTGCAATGACATCCCTTTAATTTCTCAAATTTTGCATTAATTTTCCAACACCTTTTAATAAAAATTGAATACTTGACTAAATCTGCAATTGCAGATATCTTAGATGAAAATTGTTTCAAGTAAGTAAGTAAGTAAATTTTACAATTTTATCATAAAAACTGTTGTGTTGAAGACTTCCCAAGTTAATCAATAGATTTTCACTATACTGTGATGCTTACGATATTCTCTTTTCATTTCATTTAGCAATAGGTCTTAGAATTTCTTTGTTTGAAAAACAACCTTACACTATAGTAACCATTCATATTCAGTTGAATGAATCTCAAAAACCAAAAGCAAATTCCTCTTAAGCATACAATTGTTCTTCACTTTACAATACTTCGTACACAAAACAAAATGAAAATTGTCAGTGATGTTTGGCAAAATATACCTAAACAACATGATTGTAAAATCAAAATCCTCTTTTTGATTTAACATCCGGAAATTTACTTCTAATTTAGTCCTTCTTGTCATTTGCTTAGCTCGCAAAGAAGGAAGTGATGCTTAAGTACAAGTATTATAGGTCTTCTTCTTTGATATACGGTATAGGTACACTAGAAAACCGCATGTGACAAGCGACATTGTGACAAATAATGTTTACGTTACGAATTCGAATTTGAATGAGAAAATTAAGAGTATCACAAAGAGCTCATGTCCTTCGTGCAAACAAACATTATACCGGGAGGTACCGGGTTCTTGGTATACTGGCAATCTGTATATTAGACTTCAGGCTTGGAAGATTCTGGTGTGAGTATTGTAGTTTTCCTTTGTGACAAATTGTTTAACACTGTAAGGTATAGTTTTGGGTATTTGAAAATCTGGCTAGTGCCGGATCTAGACAACTAAATGCCTCATAAAATTTTTAACTTTTTTTTATCATTTCTAGTGAAGCAGTAATAAGTATTGTGACAAGTCGTAAGTGTGTCTATTCAATATTCAAAAAATTACCTTTTTTTAAATAAAATTCAAAAAATGCGTTCTTGGCTTATAAATAGGAAGACTTAAGAGTTTCATTAAATTTTTGTGATACATTTTCGAATTTTCGAAAATGTTGTAAAATTCAATGCCAAAATTTTACCATAACATTTTGTATGCCTTGCCTTTGATTTTCGTGCCCCCTTCAATATGATACCTTGGATAGCTTTCTCATTTTTAGTTATGTAAGTCCGGTACCCAATTAAGCAAAAGGTATCACAATCAGGAAACTGCGTGTATAAAAGGTTGTTCTTTGAACTAAAATGCAAATAAGAAGAGCCAAGGAATTGCTGTGTAAATAAAAGAATTTACCAAAATTAATTCTTATGAGAAGAACAAATGAATGGAGGTATAAGACAGGTAAATGCTTTGCAAAGGTATTTTACTTTGTGTTGGGTGGATTTGAATGAATGACTGTTTTCTGCACTTTAACATCCATAGATAAAAAATATCACCCATATTATTCACTTGTTTAATCCAGATTAGGTGACTTAGGTAGAAGCTCTGACAGTTGATCTTGTTACCGTCACACTTAGATCTATGTAGATCCGTTGTGATATCAAAGGAAGTTGTATTCCACTTAATGTGTTCTATTTCGTTCGTTTAAGTTGTTAGATCTAGATTAAAACTGAATTATCATATAATTCACTTTTTTGACAGTTCAAGTACAGTGATATCAACCACCAGTACACAAATAGATATTCCAGAGGTTGTCAACATTGGAACTGTCAAAAATAGAAAAATTCCTGTGAACGTCAGGAAAAAATACACGTTAGCACAACATTAAATATTCTTGTGATATTACCTTTAATATGTGTACTGTGATATCGAACCAACGAATTTTCAAGCAAGGCAAAAATTTGAGACAGTTCTTATGAGTTGTTTTTGCAAATCGAGTTCGCTCACTAGATTTGAAGCAAAAACCACAACGACTCATTATCTCGGTATCATCTCGCTGATCTCTCACCGTGATCTTTTAAAGACCACGATACCGTGGTCATTAAGCTCTTTTTGCTGCAATCTTGCCAATGTCCATTTACACGGGAATCTGTGTTGTGGTTTTCTCGCTATGGTCTCGCTTTGCTATCGTCGTGTCATTTACATGTGGTTTTTTGTCATTGAGAATGTTTGACCATCATCACGCTTTGGTCTCATCAAAGTTCTTATTTTCAAAATTAAAATTTTCAAAATGGTTAAATTAAGCTGAAACTGTTTTTAAAAAAGTCCCAAAGTGGTTTTCAGTGTCATGATCATTGCGTTTGTCTATTGTGGTCTTATCACGCTCATTCTCATGGCTATCTGTGTTGTGATTTTCCCATTATGGTCTCCCTTTGCCCTTTGGTCTCACCGTGAAATCTACACGTGGTTTTGATCATTGTCCACGTCTTATATCATCGTTTCGCATTGATCTAGGTAAAGTCTCCTAATTGTCTTGTCAACACCGTTTCAACATAAACTTGGTTTGGATTTGTATTCAATTTAAACTTGTTTTGAAATGTGTTCAAGACTCCTTTCCCGAAAAAAACGTTAATTTTACCAGTTTTACTCTACGGCCCCGAGTGCGCTGGACGATAAGTAAAAATGGGGAATTGATACTGGGCATTTGTGAGAGAAAAATTTTTCGGCGGATATTTGGTCCAATATTCGAGGAGGTTGAATGGAGGAGAAGATTCAATCGTGTACCAAGATGTGAATGTATAGTCCAAAGAGCCAAAACACTTCAACTACACTGGCTCGGTCACATCGAGCGAATGAACAAAAACGCTCTAGCCAAGAAAATCTTGGAATCCCCGCCTTCAGGTTCGAGACTACCAGGAAAACCGAACCTCTGCTACATGGACCAGCCAATTTCAGATGCAAGTACGCTTGGTCTCGATAGCTGAAGGAAGCGTGTGAGGAACCGCAACTGAAGGAAGCTCGCAGTATCTCAGGCAGAGACCCTCCATTGATCGGGCCCCAGATAAGTAAGTAAGTAAGTAAGTAAGATATTTTGGTCACTTCTTATTAATTGTAATTCACCACTTTTTGATGTTTTTAAAAATCTTTTTGATAATAAACCTATATTTGTTTTGAATCCATTCTTTATTGATATTTTGGTCACTTTCATCATTTAAGACCCTTTTCAATAATATATATTATTTGTTTTTTGCCATCATCTCGCTTCGGTCTCGCACAAATTCTTTTTTTTTCAAGGTAAAATTTTTAAAATTTTCTTAAAATAAGATAAAACTGTTGTTAAAAAGTCCAAATGTGGTTTTCAGTTTCGTGGTGATTGTGTTTGTCTTATGTAATCTCGCACCATTTACACGGCTACTGTGTTGCTGTTTCCTCGCTTTAGTCTCCCTTTGGTCTCTCTCGCGCTGACATCTACACGTTAATTTTTATAATTGTGCACGTCTCACCATCGTTTCGCTCTGATTTCGGTTTATTCTCGCTGTACTATCGTCAACATTGTTTCAACTTGCAACTCGGTTGAAATTTTAGTTCAGTTTGCCTACTTGAAACTGAACTGAAACTGAAGAGAAACTTGACATTTCGAAAATTTGACATTTGGATTTAAAAACATTTTACATCTGGATAAAAGGTATTTTAAGTCCATTAGATTTAAGGCATATTTATAGTCAATATATTATGAATATGGATTTAAATTTTTAGATAAAATAAAACAGGATTTAATAGTTGAGTTTTAAATTCATTTAAATTCAATTTAAATCCAGAGTGAATAATATGACTGTAAGACATGAGACATCGTTCGTTCACACTTGAGTACTAGTGTGGGCGGTTCCTTAAAAATCTAGCGCGAATGTCTTACGCCAAATTCTATTGCTATTGTAAATATTTTTACTGAACCTTTCACTTGTTTTCAAAGTTTTTAATTATTTTTCACCTGGAATACCTAGAAACTATCAACCTGGAAGCAAATTGGATACAAAACAAAAAAAACAACATCTCAATAGCATCCAAACTGAACAAATCCATTTTAGGTTAACTCTACTGATGTGTGTTCGTTCATGTCCTGGTATAATTCGTCAAGAATTTTGATTGCTTTCAGGGAACACAATCACCCACTATTCGGCTCCTCAAAATTGTTGAAATTCCTTGCACGTATCCGGTAATATTGTCCAATTGAAGTATTTCAATTGAATATGCGGGCTAGCGTCAACAATTCCACACTGTCACCATCAAAATCAAATCGTCCTTGCACAAACACACATGAACATATATCACCCATATACATTCATATAATGTACGTACATATATTCACAGTGATGGAGTTTAATTTGTGTTGGCCTACCCCTACACTGTGTGGATAAGTGAAACGTCTGTGCTCCCTTTGATTATACATTCTATAAACTAGCTTGGGCTTCATATCCTGGGATGATGCATTACAACACACATATACAAATAATGTTACAAAACCATGTAATTTTCAAAACAATCTTCTTTTAAATTGCGACTATACTTTTCAATTTTTTTTTTTTTTTTTGAATGAAGCTGTTTCCAAAATTCTGGGTTCAATGTGGAAAATTGCTTGTTCAATGAGTCTTCGAAAATTTTATTCTTTGCAGTGACGTTTTGGTCTACGGCGGTGGTGGATCTTCGAGTAATTGTGTAAAATTAAGCTTCCGTTGAAGCGTAACAATTCTTCAATCTCTGTTATTTGCTTTTGCCAATATTATTTATATTTTTATATTTACTTTATTCACTTGCAACCAGCCGAAAGGTGTGTGGGTTGAACGTGGCTGGAATTGAAAATATATCATTTTGAATACAAGGACTAATATATTTTTTTTTTTTAAATGAAATGTTAACAACGCGAAGATTTATCGGTGATGTTACGTGATTTGTGTTATTTGCATTTGGTAATTGGATTCAAATGAAGATGGGCAAAAGTCAAGCGAAGCAAGGGCTCTCGAAAATTTATTTTAAAACGGTTAGAAGTTGGAATGATTTTTTGTTTGATAAGAGTTCTAATAGCTGATACATAGGATTTTATTAAAATTATTTTTGATCCTTTTAGGACTAGTTTTTCAGCACGAGATCATCCTAGCCTCGGGGTTAAATCTGAGTTAGCTCCAGAAACATTTTTTCAGTCTATTTTGAAATCCTTTGTAAACACCGAGTAACTTCACCTACTTTAATGACTAATCTCACGAACCGAATTGAGTGCGTTTTCAGCCTTAGAGCCATCCTGATTTCGAAAGTGAAATTATTGTCAGTGCAATTCCGTAATTGCGCCATCTCTATTTCGATGCATGAATGGCGTAAAAGGGTGGTATCCATAGTGCCGCACATCAATGGCTTTAGATTTTTGACAACCGAAATATAAATTTAATCCTCAACTGAAAAACTGTTCCTAGTGAACTAAAGGTTAATTTATTTTCTGGACTAGCTAACTCTGTTTCAACTCCGAGTTAACCCTAGACTGTTAAACTGGCACGAAGAAATAAACAAATTTAGCTAAACTGTCAAAAATGTAGGGCATAACAATCAAATATGACATTAAGATGATAGAGAACACGGAAACAATGGGTGACACAATTCTGTCTGTTTGTCTTGCCGTATATTGACCTTTTTTGTAACTCTCCAGAGGGGAAATTGAATTTTTTAAGCACCACAAATAACGGTTCTTGCCCTCCAACCGTAAATGAAAAGCCTTTTTATTTCAAAAATGGCTCTAACGATTTTGATAAAAAAAAAAATCAGTGTACAATTGTAGGTATGGTGAATTTTTGACAAGAAAAAAAAATTACCGAAAACCGTTTTAAACGGTACCTGCCTTATAACGGCTTTCGAAATTTTCGATTTACTCAATAACGGCTCATAAACGATTTCAGTCAGAATTCTTATGCAAAAATGTTTTTAAAATGTTAATAATATTGCATATCAAAATTTTGAAAAAAAATAAATTTTGGATTTTTAAAAAACTATTAATTTTTTTGAAAATTCAATATTTCAAAAATGAGCTGATGTTTTTTTTTTTTGAAACAAGGCTTAAAAATATATTTTAATATACATATATTCAAAATTGACGTTCCAAAATTTTTTTTTTAAATGTCATTTAAATTTTATATATAAGATTATTTTCTTAGATAGCCGCTCCAATGATTCAAAATCGTTGGAGCGGTTTTTTTTTAAATACATTTTTATACGTCAAATTCTTCAAATATTTTAAAGGACAACTTTTGGTATGCAAATCTTAAATACTTATATATGTGCATATAAAAATAAAATTTGAAAAAAAATTTGTCAACTTGTTTTCTGAAATATCGAATTTTCAAAAAAAAATGTTGAAACTTTTTTTAAAAATTCAAAAACTTTTTTTTAGAACATTTTTATATGCAATATTATTTTATTTTATTTTCCCTTCTTTTTAACTTTTGTATGGAAGGTACCGTTATTTTTGATAACTCTTATACTAAAAATAATGTAGAAAAGTATTAAAAAACTCTTAAATATCGAGTTTTAAAAAATTGATTAGGTCGTTTTCGAAATATTTGATAAACAAAAATTTCTTGAAGTATTTTTTAAAAATCCAAAAATATGTTTTTTTTAGAGTTAAGTACCCAAAAATATTAATTGTTATTGGAAACCTCTGCATAAAAAATTATTGAAATCAGTTTAATCGTTTTAAAGAAAATCGAGAATTAAAAAATGGTTCTTTGACAATTTTTTTTTAATGGTTTTCTACCCAAAGGAAGCCATTTTGTAAAAGTAACTTGTTTAACTTTTTTTAAAGAAAAGTTGTCGAGCCGTTTTTGAGAAAAATACGGTTATGTAAAATTGCTAAAAAAGAATTGAACCGTTATTTTTGGTGCTTCAAAAAAAATGAAAAAAAAGTGTGGGTATAATCACCAAAAACTACTATGTACCAAGTTCGAAGAAAATCGATGCGGCCGTTTAAGCTGTAGCCGAAGAGGCAGACAGAATTGTGCCACCCACTTTTTTGGTTCTCTCTATCATCGTAATGTCATGTTTGGTTTTTGTCTCAACTTTTTTGTTTTGCACGAATCCAAAACTTGCCTTATCGTACCTACATATATCGCAAGTAAAAAAGAAAATTTCTTAAATTGAAATTTTTTTTTGAAAATTTTTAAATGCAATATTTTTAAATCTTATTTGAAAGTTCCTCTAATAACAAGTTTTATAAAAATCAACCATGTAGGTGCTTTTTAAAATATTTGATTTTCAAAAAGAACAGTTGAACAATTTTTAAAAATCCGAAAAAGGTTTTTTTTTTGAAAATTTAGCTAAAAAATACTTTTTATACTGTTTAGAAGCTCCTGTATAACCAAAAATTATTTAAATCAGATATGCTTTGAAGAAAATCGAAAAAAAAAAATGATTCTTTGGGAGGTACCATTACTAACCATTTTTTTGAAAAAATGGTTTCCCATCCAAAGGTATCCTTTACGGAAGGAAATTTATTGAGTTTTTTTTAAGTAAAGTTGTGGAGTTGAGGAAAATAAAATTTTGTAAAATTGGTAAGCAAAATTGTATGGCAGGAACCGTTAATTTTAGTTATAAACAAAATTAATACGCCTACGGCCAGATTCACAAAAAACCAATTTGTAACACGTTTCAGTGAAATCGATACAGTCGTTTAGGCTTTAGCTAAACGGACAGGCAGAATTGTGAGACTCACTTTTTTCGTGGGAATCACAGAAATATTATGGCTCTCTTCTTTTCATATTTTCACACCCAGCCATCTTTCATTATTTTTAATTTCACTATTTTACTTTGATAACTATTAAAAAAAAACAACAAAATAAAAAACTAATCAAAAAATAATCTGTCAGGAACTTCAAAAAGTGACCAGTCAAGTCATAAATACATATTCGATACATTTTATTTCAGATTTTAATTTCTTTTCATTTTTTCTTTTTGTTTAATTTCTTTTGATATTGTTTACCTCAATGGTTCCAAAGTTACCATTGAAAAATGTTGTTTCATTTACAGAATTAAAAAAACGTTGCCCAAAAGATCAGATTCAAGATTTAAATAAATTTTTTGCAAAGCGCCTGGAATATGAAAGGTTGTATTTTACAACACTATTTACATACATACATATGCATATGTATCTACATATACCTAATGTACTTATTAATTCTTCTCCTTTTCTAATAGACGTCTGGAGACTTTGAGAAAAAATCCTCCAATTATTGACTGGGATTACTATAAGCGGAATGTTCGATCAGAATTTGTTGCAATGGTGGAAGAATTCGAAAAGAAATATACAAGCTTTTCTGTTCCATATCCGGATGATAGTAATTATACCAAACAAATTGATAACCTCAAAGCTGATCTTGAGGTATGTATGTAGATAATTTCTGTGCTATTTATTCACAGTATGTATATGCAAGTGTTGTATAAAATCACAACAATATACCTCTGTTACATTGCATTAGATTGAAATAGCGGAATTTATTGAAAAATCCAATGAGCGCATTGCCAAGTATGAGGAGAAAATAGCTAAGACACGATCCATGTTGCCGTATGATCAAATGACTTGGGAAGATTATTGTATTTTATACCCAGACGAAGCACCAGATTTTTTGAATCGACCTACTTTTTGGCCTCATAATAAAGAAGAACAAATATGTAATGAAGAAAGCGAGGAAGAATGCCGAGATAAAGAAGAGAAAAATTCGATTAAAGGCAAACAGGAGTAAACAATTTATATTTGTTTTTTTTTTTTGTATGTGTGTATGAAATGTTTGAGTATTTTAGCTCAACTCGATTGATTCGAACCAAAGGTAATAAACTAGTAAATGCATTTTAGTTTTTGAGAAAATCACGAGTTGCATTGAGTTGAGTTGAGTTGAGTTGAGTTGAGTTGAGTTGAGTTGAGTTGAGTTGAGTTGAGTTGAGTTGAGTTGAGTTGAGTTGAGTTGAGTTGAGTTGAGTTGAGTTGAGTTGAGTTGAGTTGAGTTGAGTTGAGTTGAGTTGAGTTGAGTTGAGTTGAGTTGAGTTGAGTTGAGTTGAGTTGAGTTGAGTTGAGTTGAGTTGAGTTGAGTTGAGTTGAGTTGAGTTGAGTTGAGTTGAGTTGAGTTGAGTTGAGTTGAGTTGAGTTGAGTTGAGTTGAGTTGAGTTGAGTTGAGTTGAGTTGAGTTGAGTTGAGTTGAGTTGAGTTGAATTGAGTTGAGTTGAGTTGAGTTGAGTTGAGTTGAGTTGAGTTGAGTTGAGTTGAGTTGAGTTGAGTTGAGTTGAGTTGAGTTGAGTTGAGTTGAGTTGAGTTGAGTTGAGTTGAGTTGAGTTGAGTTGAGTTGAGTTGAGTTGAGTTGAGTTGAGTTGAGTTGAGTTGAGTTGAGTTGAGTTGAGTTGAGTTGAGTTGAGTTGAGTTGAGTTGAGTTGAGTTGAGTTGAGTTGAGTTGAGTTGAGTTGAGTTGAGTTGAGTTGAGTTGAGTTGAGTTGAGTTGAGTTGAGTTGAGTTGAGTTGAGTTGAGTTGAGTTGAGTTGAGTTGAGTTGAGTTGAGTTGAGTTGAGTTGAGTTGAGTTGAGTTGAGTTGAGTTGAGTTGAGTTGAGTTGAGTTGAGTTGAGTTGAGTTAAGTTGAGTTGAGTTGAGTTGAGTTGAGTTGAGTTGAGTTGAGTTGAGTTGAGTTGAGTTGAGTTGAGTTGAGTTGAGTTGAGTTGAGTTGAGTTGAGTTGAGTTGAGTTGAGTTGAGTTGAGTTGAGTTGAGTTGAGTTGAGTTGAGTTGAGTTGAGTTGAGTTGAGTTGAGTTGAGTTGAGTTGAGTTGAGTTGAGTTGAGTTGAGTTGAGTTGAGTTGAGTTGAGTTGAGTTGAGTTGAGTTGAGTTGAGTTGAGTTGAGTTGAGTTGAGTTGAGTTGAGTTGAGTTGAGTTGAGTTGAGTTGAGTTGAGTTGAGTTGAGTTGAGTTGAGTTGAGTTGAGTTGAGTTGAGTTGAGTTGAGTTGAGTTGAGTTGAGTTGAGTTGAGTTGAGTTGAGTTAAGTTGAGCTAAGTCGAATTTTTTACCAGCTCTCGGCCTATGAAAAACACCAGCGTTCACGAATCTGTAATCATATTTCATCATATCTTACAGGAGCTTTGTAAAAACTATTTTTTCTTCTGATCTTCTTTTCATATTCATTTCAATCTTTTACTTTGGTTTAAGTAGGTTTAACCTTCACTTAGAATGATGAAATCAATAACGCTCTTAACTGGCCAAAATACATTTAATCCCCAGAAGTCTCATAACTCTAAAAAAATAAGTCCATCTTCGAAGAAAATTATATATATAAATTTTTCATCAGAAATCTCAAATTTGTTTCATTAAATTAGCATACACCATCACGAAGACGAAAGGGTTGTATATTCCACATTTATAGGAAGGTAAGCCAAAACTTTCGAATGCAAAAAAAAAAATGTCAAGCTAAGAATTGGATGAATATGGATTCGATGGAATGATGGTGAAGCCAACATATACCTACCTATACGATATATTTTTGAAAGTTTCACTTATACTCTCATCGAAGTAACGCAAACCAATCCCCAGTGGCATTTTTCATCAATCAATTGGAAGACAGAAAAGTACCCACCGTACAAAAACAAAACTTAAAAAAAAATGAACAAAAATAAAAACAAAAAACTGTTACTATTTTTTTCGGCGACTTCAAATCGCGCCCGACTAGAACGAGGACAAGGACGAGGACGACCGACTCATCGAGTTCGACGATACTCATTTTACACTGACTGACTGACTGGTTTGGGACTTTCTCCCGCCCCCAAGTCTTGCAATAACTTCATATTATGGGGAAGCCACCATATCGGGCAAAAACGGAAGGATTTGTGTGTGGACCGCCTTTTTCTAGTTTCCTGGCTAAAAGTTATCCCTTACGTTTCGTTCGATCCATATACCCCAATTGGGATAATGCACCCTGCTGAAAGATATGCTCCACACGTTCATACAAACATACATACATGGTGGCATTCCATCATCCCCAAACTGCCAAAAAAACACAGGCTGAGTTAGATCAGAAATTGAATCATATGATGAAGTTGGCGAAGCGGTATCATCATCAACAATAACACACAGCACCACCAAAAAGCACGAAGAGTAACAGCAGAAAAAAAAAAATAAAAATCCTCGACAAATGGCAAGGATTCGAATACATATTTGTCGGATGCGAGAAGGATGGGAATTAGGAATTCTGCTATAAGGGGGTGTTATGCGAGAAATCACGATGGGCGAACTAAAATGTTTTAGGAAAATTGAAAAGACACACGAACTGTCACTGTGGCGCGGAAGAATGTTTGATTATTATTGTATCCAAAAAGTATCCCTAATAAATGTTAAATTGATGGTTATCCGTTTTTTTATTCTCGAAAAATAGCAGTTTAGCTCTCTTCGAGGAGATTTACCACAACCTCAACGATGATGATGATGATGATGATTTCTGTATTCTAAATGACGATGAAGCTGGGAGTTTACTCTTTTTTTTCATCATTTTTTTTTTTCCTATGTCGTTTTGGTGTGTTTGTTGTGTGTGTATCCTATGATTCCCGAGACACACAGCGAGGATCTAAACCCCATACCAACAAACAACACACTAAACCATATTATTTCACTGTTTTTTTTCTTGTTGTTTGAATTGAAATCAATTGAGGCGGTCATGAATGAGAATTTTTGTCGAAGCAAAATTTCACATCATCATCATCATCATCATCAGAACCAGAGCACTAGTGTATAGCATTAGAATCATGAGATGCTAGGGTTGATGCTATCGGGATATAGGACAGGATAGAGATGGTGGTTTTGAGTTCTGGGCGGCGCCAGTTTAAATCGAAACAGATAAAATCTACAAATGGAAGATTGAAAGTTAGAAAAAAAAATTAAATTAAATAAAATACCTCCACAAAATGTGTAGCCGTCTTTCTAAGTGAATTTTCTAAATTAAGTTGGTTTTTTTGGATAACATTTTTGTTGAATTAAAAATATGAATTTGATGAAATTGGTGAACTTCATGCAGACGAATTGTAATTTTCTGTGATTCATCTGGAATTATGTGAAGATTATTATGAGTTTATCAAACAGAATTGGTAATTACATATTTTAAAATATAACATATTTTTCTCTTGGGAAATGTCCTAACGCTGTAATAATTTAATTTTTGTATTTATTCTTTGAATTCTCTTAAAAATAAAATTTCACTTTGAATATGACGTGACTCGTGTGACATGTGCATATAAGATAGCCTTTCCTGCTATGATTGTAAATGACTAAATAATAAATTGCGTTGTTTTATCGAGCCAAACTAAGCACTGCGATGATGGGAAAGCCCAGCAAAAAGGGTTACATTATACTATTCACGTTGTGGTCTATGCGGGTGCTTAAACGTCTATGCGTCTATGCGTCTATTTCTCTGTGCGTTTGTACGTCTGTGTATTTACTGTAAATGCAGCTAGATTCTAAGCTAAGCAGGTGACATTATTTCATTAAAATTTGCAACAGAACAGGGCGATAAAACAGGAAAATCTTGTTTTTCAAGCGGCTGCGGCTTTGTGAATTATGTCACGGTCGTTTGGAGAAAATTAATTTACATACTTCTTACCTATCAGTTGTAAAAAATGTAAAAAAGTGTTCCATTTACCGAAACATTCAGAATTATTTTCAATAAAAAAACATATAGGTATCATAGGTGGAGCAAAAAACTTTAAAAAGTGAATACCGTCGAATAACTTTAAAATTAATAAATGGATTGGATAACGATGTTTTTTTTTTTTTTAATATTTTGTCTTTCCTATGTCATAGATAAGCAGTAGCGTTACATAAACAAAAATCCAAAATTAAATAGTAACATTTAGAGGGATTTTCTTTACAAAATAAATATTGACTATATAAAATATTTGTTAAGTATGCTAAAAAATAAATGTATGTATATTTTTATAAAAAAAAATTGATGTGTCAATTCTGAATTTTAATTAATATAAACTTAAAACCCCAGTTTCTAACAAATTCATTAAACAGTTTTTTTAAATATTGAGTTTTCAATTTTTTTAAAAATCTAAATCTTAGTAATATTTCTAACATTTTCAGGAAATTTGATATAAATCAGAGAAAAATTAAAATAAGTAGAAAACATTATACGACAGGTATACATATCTACCGTTAGTCAAAAAGTATACACTATCCCTTAAATAATTAACTCATTTTTATTTATCAAAATAGTTAAAGCCGTTTTTGAGATAAATATGTTTGCTTCAATTTTTGAATTTTCGTGACGCAACATGGAAAAAATGATGTTTTTTGGAATTTTTCACTAATGGCTCGAAAACTACCAATTATTCGAAAATCACCTCAAAAGACCATTGAAAGTGAAGACAATTTCAAATAAATCTCTGTTTTAAGTTTTTTTCTGCGATAATCTATTTGGATTCAAGCCCTAGTAACTATTTTATAAGAAATTTTTATTTTATTTCTTAAACCTGAACCCAAGATACACTTTTCTGATAGTTTTGGATGCGTTGAGTTCGAATTTGGTCTTGAAATTGTTGTAGCATATCACCTTTTTTGAGATATTTGAATCTGAAGATACGAGTACAGAATAAATGCATTTTTATGCAAATTTGAGATTTATTTTTTGTCGAGGAATTTTTTTTCGAAAAAATGTTTATAGTCATTCTAAAGTACAAAAAGTTTAATTCAAAATCCTTTTTGAGTTTTTCAAATACTTTTATTTATCTTTGAGAAATCATAACAGACTATGTAGTTTGAAAAATCCAGTCAATTTGGATTTTTGTAGAGCACTTGTTTGCAAAATTTGGCATGTTGCGTCACGAAATTTTAGTCTTGAACCTCAGATTCAGATTCAGCACCCAAGTAACCTTTATTCAGGGGGATAATAAAAACTACCCCATGATTTCCTCGCTATGTGCCCTTTTTAAGCACAAATTGATTAGATTTTTCGATTTACAGATTTTTAGCTTAAGACGAAGGCCAACGATTTCTCGTAGATGAGTGGTGGTATTTAAAAAACTCAATCTGAATTTTGAAGTAAAATGTTGATACTTCAGAAAGACCATAAGCAATAACTCGACAAAAAATATAACCCCGAATTTTCATACAAAAAAGTATTTCTTGTGTATCTTTAAATTCAAATATCTCTAAAACGTGACATGTTAGAGGAATTTTAAGACCTGATTCGAACTCAACATATCAAAAACCATCAGAAAAGTATATTTTAGTTCATGTTTAAGACAAAACATAGAAAATTTCACATAAGGAAGTTACTCGAAAGCAAGTGGATTTAAGAAAACAGTAAAAAATACGTCAATTTTCATCTAAGGCTTGAGTCCAAATGGATTTTCGCAGAAAAAACCCTAAACAGAATTGTGTACAATTTCAATGTTACTTTGATGTAATTTTCGAATAATTGGTAGTTTTCGAACCATTAGTGAAAAACTCCAAAAAATGCATTTTTACATAATTTCTTTTTGCTTTTTTTCAACTTGCGTCACGAAATTTTAGTGGCAAACCTCAGATTCTGATTCAGTACCCCGAACACATAAAAGATGGGCAAAATCAAAACTACCACACAATTTGCTAGCTAAGAGCCTTTTTGAACACAAATTGATTGAACTAATACTGCTCATAATCTCCTAATTACAATTTTCATACTTCTGACTTATAAAAGAAAACACTAAATCACTAACCGCATTTTGAATACAGAACGAATAAATTCCAAAAAAACATTTTTTTTAAGTTTTGTGTATGCTTTATTTTTTACAATTACTTAAAATTTAAAATTTAAAATTTAAAACTTGTAAGTATTTATAAAATAGCGTAGATATGGACTTTTGTTTTTCAAAAAATATGTTGAAAAGCCCTATGTTGCTATACGAATTTGCAAACTATTTGTATTAAAATTCTTTATTTTAAATAAACTTAAAATTTAAAACAAACATATACATATAGAAAGGTAAAAATACTTATTTCTGTAAAAATCTTTATTATTATTTATAAAACACAAATGACTCTGGATAATTTATAAAAAGTCACATTGGGCTTTTAAAATCAATGTAGTGGGTGTGCTTTCTGTATGCACTAGTTTGGTTAGTTAGAGCCTTTTAAAATTAAAGTGTATATGATTTGTAGATAGGGCTTTTAAAAATGGCCTATTTCTGTCTTATTTTGAAGATCTAGCCTCAAGAAATGTATACAAAGAAATCAAAGACAATTTCTTAGCTCAAAATTTGCAAAAAAAACTCAAATTCGGAAATTTTATAGATAGGCCCTTTGCGATATTATCGGCAGAATAGACAATAGGCATTTTTTTAATTCCTTATTTAAAGTAGTTATGACTGTTTTTATATTAACAAATACGAGAGTGGTACGATATCCCGCAAACCGAAATCTTGAATAATGAAATCTGGTATTTCTTTAAAAAATCTTAAACAATGAAATCTCGCAACTTAAAAATCTCGTTTTTCATAACATCGCAATTACAAAATCTCGATTTTTACAACTTCGCATTTCAATTTCAGCCAAAATTTTGCCAGTTTATACATCTTACAATTTTTCAAAGCTTTTGACATGGTAAACCATATTTAACTCCTTAAACTCAAAATCTGAGAATACTTTATGGATTGTGTTAGATTGAAGAAAACAACTCTTTCAAATCTAGAACAAAAAATTCAAATTAATTTATAATTCAGTTGGAGTTCTACAAGGATCAGTAGTAGGTCCCCTTTTATTTCCAATTTAAATAAATTTTCTGTTCAAATGTATGTCGATGAAATGCAGCTATATTTAACTAGTGAAGATGGAATGCGAGAAGCTACTGTACATGTACAGTAGGGGTGTTGGATTTTTTCTTATTCAAAATGGGTATTTTAGATCTTGTAAAGGATTTAGAGAGATGTAATTTTTGCTCTGGAACATTTAATAGGTAAAACACCACAATTCAAAAAGAGTGGTAAGAAATACCATTTGAATTTTCGTCGATATGTAGTCACAGTTGAATTCAAAGTGAAAACCTTTGGTATTAAATCAAACAAAAATCAATTGTTCAGTGGTTTATATGGAATTTCAATGGAAACCACGTTTAAGAATTGATAAGTTAAATTAATGCATACATCTATATATGTACTTATATTTATCATTGCCTACATTTATTACAGGCATAAATTAATTATGTATAATAACATCCCAAATACATACCAATCATTATGTAGATAATTTGACAATCTGGTACATTACACCATCAGTTGGTAATAATATTATTGGATCATGTACTTATCAGTCATTTCCATCTATGTATGTTCACAAAGCTTAATTATCAATTAATTAAAACCAAGTCGTCGCCAGAAACCTCAAAAGTTTGTAAGCCACCAACTAATAATCTGTCACTCAAAATTTGAAAGCAACACTTCAACTAGACACACATGAACATTAGTCAATTCCTTCCCCCCCCCCTTTAACACACATACCATTATATACTAATCCATCAAACATCATATGTATGAAAACTTAACATAATAAACTCATACTGAAACGCACTACCCCACACCACCCACCACCCTCATACCATTAAGAGAGACTTTCAAAATAGTGTTGCTCATTCATTACGTATGAACATGTTAGGTATAATGTACTCGACTCGTATATCTATCTACCCTCACTGAGTAATGTGTATTTATTCTTTCTCCTCAATATCGTAGGTGCCGTTCGAAGAATTAGTAACTGCACTATACTGCACCATCATTAGTGCCAGCATTATCCTCGTCCTTGCCATCATCGTCATCATCAACACAATCCTCATCAGCATCACCATCACCATCGTCGCCGTCGTCGTCGTCGTCCTTGCCATCAGCATGATGGGTCCTTATCATCTTAACATAGCGCCAGCTTCAGCTGTAGCTCCGCCGCGGCAGTGGTGGTGGCGACCAGCGATGACGATGACGACGACGCCGCCGGCAGCAATGCCACTACCGTCCCCCAGTATTAGCATCAGGAACAGTATTAGCAGGATCAACATGACAGCTGAAACGAACGAAATGTTTAATTACCTAACCTCAGATTGCACTCAACTCCATATGAAAAGTTGTTAACTCTTCCACTCGTCTAGATGAGTGAAGAGTGTTTTCTATGTTTTTTTTTTGTACTCTACATCCCTTTCATCGTCATCCCGGCAATGTTTTTTTTTTCAATTTTTTTATTTTCAATTTTACTGCTTCACCATCAATCCAACTAGCTACGTTTGCTAATAGCCCACATACAAGTATACAACAGCCGAGGTATAGCTTTCGAAAAAGAGAGCACTAAGTTGGCCCGTATATCGTATATGAGCCGCACCTCCATTATGTCAATCCCCCTGATACCTACTCACAACGATTGTACATATATATAGCCAGCAGGGTTACCTTACTTTTAATGTCCAATTTATGTCCTTCAATATCTTGGGCCTATTCAATAATAGGAGCATATTCAAATTATTTGCTCATTTTTGCGCTCCAAAAATATACCAACAAAATACTTACGACTAAGGGCCAGTTTTTCAGTTCAGGTTTAAATCTAAGTTAAATCAGATTAAGCTACCTAAAAATAAATTAACTCCGAGTTAACTCAGAAATAGCTTTTCAGTGGATGATTAAATTTATTTTCAGTTGTTAAAAATCTACGGCCATCGATGTGCGACACTATCAACCTTCTACGCCGTTCATGCATTAGAATAGAGATGGAGCTATAACGAAATTGCACTGACAATAACTTTCATAATCGAAATCGAGATTGTGACAAGACTGAAAACCCACTCTGGTCCCTGAGTTAACTCACCATAGCAGTTAAAATGGACGACTGTTCGTACTTGCTTTTATGTTAAAGTTGCTTGGAATTAAGAACTTTTTAGATATGAAAGTAATTATAGAAAAAAAATATAAAATATAAAAAAGGATTTGATTCTTTTAATTGTATGAGCAACTAACAAAATAGTTTAGAACTCCAAAACAAGTATGCAATTTGATAACTTGAAAAATATCAATATGTACATATATTCAAAAAAAAAAAAATTCAAATAGTTGGAGCGGTTTTCTTAAAAACTAATACTGTGTAATAAAATAAAATTTTGGCAAAATTATATATTAAACATATATATTAAAATATATTTAAAAACCTAGTATCAAAAATTCATCAACCCGTTTCGAAATATTAAATTTTCCAAAAAAAAAAAAATGAATAAGTCCAACAAAATATTTTATGCCTGTAATATTATTGACATTTTAAACGACCTTTTGCATACAAATTTACACTGACATCGGTTAAGCCATTAATGAGGAAATTTAAAAAAAAAACTGTTATATGGCGGGTACCCCTAATAACAGTTTAAAGTTATTTTTTTTACCAATCAATACTCTATACTTAGAGTAGTCCACTGATTTGTTGTATCAAAATTATTGGAGTCGTTTTTGAGATAGATTAACTTTTCCTTGATGGTTGTATGGTAAGTACCGTTATTTTTGGAGCGAAAAAAATTTAAATTTTCGCTTGGGAGAGTTTAAAAAAATTTTAAGTTCAAAGTTTGACTAAAATCGCTTCTTATGTGGTTTAGCTTGTAGATCAAGGAATAGACAGACAGATGGACAGAATTTTGCCATCAAATTTTTTGTTGTTCTCTATCATCGTTATGTCATGCTCGATTGTTATCTCGAAATTTTGTTTTTGCCCGAATCCAAAACTTGCCCTACATGGTACCTATATCACAACTAAAAATATATGTGAATGGTTTTGTTCAGTGTGATGAATACCACTAATTCTTTCGTTCTCTTATAACAATATTCTACATTATTTGTACCAAAATAATACAAAATTTGAATAACTGGTTCATATAAGAAAATAATTTTTGCAAAAGTTAAGAGTCAGAGATGAGAAAATTCAAAGAAAAAAAAAAGGTTTCATTTAAGAACGTGTTAATAGTTTTTTGTTGTAATTTTTAAATTTTAAAATCCTACCGTAACAGAAAATTTCTTTTTATCAAAATCGTAAGAGCTGTCTCCGAGAAAATCGGATTTTAATGAAAGGTTTTTATTATTTGTATGGAAAGTAGATGAAGGGAGGTGTAATATTAACTACTATTTTATGTTTGCCTTTGAAAACCACAAAATGTAAGTGTTACCATAATGCTATGTAACGGGTGATTTTTTAGCTGGTTTGGTTTTGGCAACACTGGTTTTGACAGCTGACGTGTGTTTAGTACCTTGTGTCACTGTCAAACAGCTTCAGTTTGGTTTGCAATTTAACCATGGATCGTCTTACAAATGAACAACGCTTGCAAATTATTGAATTTTACTATCAAAATTCGTGCTCGGTTCGAAATGTTCATCGCGCGCTGCTTCCATTTTATGGTCGGCATTCTCGACCTTCTGAGCAGTCTATTCGGAAGATTATGACCAAATTTCGCACCAAATTTACTTTGTTGGACATAAAACCACCAACACGTTTACGTACTGTGCGTAGTGAAGAAAATATTGCGGCCGAATCAGCTAGTGTGACAGAAGACCGCGAAATGTCGATTCGGCGCCGTTCCCAGCAGTTAGGCCTTTGTTACAGCACTACGTGGAAAATTTTGCGGAAGGATTTGGGCGTAAAGCCTTTTAAGATTCAGCTGGTGCAAGAACTAAAGTCAGCCGACCTACCACAACGCCGAATTTTTGGTGAATGGACTCTTGGAAAGCTGGCCGAGGATCCGCTTTTTTAACGAAAAATTGTGTTCAGCGATGAGGCTCATTTTTGGTTGAATGGGTACGCAAATAAGTATATTTGCCGCATTTGGAGTGAAGATCAGCCAGAAGCATTGCAACAGCTACCAATGCATCCCGAAAAAGCCACTGTTTGGTGCGGTTTATGGGCCGGCGGCATTATTGGGCCATATTTCTACAAAGATGATGCGAATCGCAGCGTTACTGTCAATGATGAACGCTACCGAGCGATGATAACAAACTTTTTTTTGCCCGAAATGGAAGTTCTTGACTTGTATGATATGTGGTTTCAACAAGACGGTGCCACATGCCACACAGCACGCGAAACAATGGCGCAATTGCGAGGCGAGTTTGGTGAACAGTTAATTTCACGTTTCGGGCCGGTCAATTGGCCGCCTAGATCGTGCGATTTGACACCATTAGATTATTTTTTGTGGGGGTATGTCAAGGCTAATGTCTATAGGGACAAGCCCGCTTCGATTGACGCACTGGAAGCCAACATCCATGCATTCATTCGTGAGATACCGGCCGATATGTGTGAAAGAGTATGCCAAAATTGGACTCAGCGGATGGGCTACCTGAGACGCAGCCGCGGTCAACATTTGCAAGAAATTATCTTTAAACATTAAATTGCAAGGTTCAAACTATCGATTCAAATAAATATTTCATTCATTTTTTTTGAATTTTTTGTGTTTTTTTTTTAAAGTTCTAAGCCTCTTAAAAAATCACCCGTTATTTTTAAAATAAAACGAGACATTTTCTCAATAACATCCTAGCAAATTTAAATTCTCTTAAATAAGGTGAAAGGTAAAGTGAAAAAAACTGTCATCTATATGAAAATTCTATAAGACAACATTTTTAAATTCATTATTACTCTTTTCATGTGAAATTGTTTCCACAAATATTTTAATTCGTCAGCCAATAATTGGAACATTCGAAAAAAAAAACGTTCCATGGAATGTCTTGTTAGTAGTTGATCTGCTAAGTGCACCATTTTGTAATATTTGGTAGTATATCACACCAGCTAATTTTAGCAGCTTGGGATACCGACACAATTTCATCAAAATCGCAGCAGTAATTTTTGGGAAAAATTAAATTTTTCCTCACGGTTATTTAATATTAAAATGGAAGGTACTTTCTATTATTATTTATAAAAGTAAATTATTTTCTAAAAAAATTTTCATGTTATTTTTGAAACATTAAGTTTATAAAAAAAAAATTGGAATATTTTATAAAAATCCAAAAAAATATTTTTATCATACAAATGATTTATATAGTTTTCAAGAAAATAGAAAATAAAAATATCAACGTTCTTTGATAGTAACCACTACATACACATTTTAAAAATGAATTTTCTCTGCACTAAAAATAAATTATTGACTTGTTGAAGAAAAGTTTTGAAGCCGTTTTTGCAAAATTTGCATTATGTAAAATTGCACAGCGAAATTATTTTGGTTCTAAGAAAACTGAAATAAAATATCGATTGGGTCTAAGAATCTCAAAAATTGTAGGTAAATACATATATAAATCCATATACGTAAATAAACGAAACCATGGATATTATGAGAGAAAAAATGTTCAAAAGCAAGAAATTTGTTCTTTAAATTCCTGAAACAACTTTTTTTTAAGGATAAGCTGAAGTTAAAGAATGCCATCTAAATTCATGAAAAAATATAAAAAAGTGGGAGAATTAGTTTGAAAAATTGATGTGGTTTAAAAAAATTGTTTTTTTTTTTAATACAAAATTGTCAAAACCCTTGAAAGGAAAAATTAGTATGCAAATTTTGAGCTTTTATTAATATGAATATACAAATTAAGTTTACAAAAAAGTTACCAACTGATTTTGAAATATCAAATTTTACAAAAAAGAAAATTGTTTACTCAAAACAATATTTTATTGAACATTTTTATATGCAATATTGTTTATAGGACTTTTTGCAAGTTTTTGTATATTTTTTTATAAAAATCCAATCTTGTTTCTTAAACGATAAAAAAATTAAATTCTTTTTTTAAATCCAAGGAATAATTTCTTGAATATTTTGGTTCGCAATACTACTTACATTTTTTGCGATCTTCTAATGTATAAACAAATTATTGAAATCAGTGGTTCGTTGGAAGAGGTACCATTACTAACCATTTTTTGAAAAATGGCTCCCTTCCCTAAGGTATCCGTAATTTTGCTACTAAAAGTAATATATTGATATTTTTTTTGAAGTAGTGTAGCTGATTTTGAGAAAACAAGATTTTCGTTCTAAGAAAAAAATGAAAAAAAAAAACAAATTATTAGATTATTGAACACCACCGTGGCTTGAAAGGAGGGGAAAGTGATATGAAATGCATTGAAAATAAAAAAGAGTATATGTAGTAAATTCCAACATAATTTTATGCTATCGCCGTGGATAATATGAACATTTTGAATTAGAATGGGAAAATGATGGTCCATAAAAAACATCAAGGTGTTCGGAAAGAAAACACTTTTTTCTCTAAAATTTTCAGAGTTTACTTTTATGAATGGGAAACAATATCCGCCCACTTTTTATTTTATTATTTCCGGTTTCCCGAAATGGATTCATTTGCCCTTTTCTCGAAAATGATTTTAAAGATTTGAATGGTATTTTCAGTTTTAATTTGAATAAAAAAAAAAAAAACAAATCGATAAATATTTTTAGTAAAATCCTCCTACTGGCACGCCCATTTTTACAATTTATTGGTTTCTAAGAAATAGCTCCAGCGATTTAGATGTAATTATCAAAATTTCTTTCTATAAACCAGTCAGAAAAATGATTTTATTAAAATAAGCCTCCTGACACGCCCACTTTTATATTTTTTTGATTTTTTGAAATGACTCTTAAGTTTTGGATGAATTTTTCAAAGTTTATTCATATGAAAGAGAAAATAATCTAATAATGATTTATTTTCCCAAAATACATATTTCCAATGCCACGCCCACTCCTACAATTTGTGTGTTTCTTGGAAATTGGCTCTAACTATTTGGATGAAATATTCATAACCTGTTTGCATGAAGATGAGATCCATTATTGATCTAAGTGTGACGGTAACTAGATCAACTGCCTGCTCACTCTTTTGCGATTATTTACTTTTTCGAGCAGGAGTTTTAAAAAGGCTTTCTAAAAATGAATTTGATCCAAATGCACATTTTGTTCAATTTAAATTTTTACATTTACTTAAGCGTCAAACTTAGCCTTCAAACAGGCTTAGAAAAAAAAATAAACAATTCCTCAGTGTTCTTATTTAATATTAAATTCTTGTGAGACATTTTTATACAAAATCCTTTTTATATAAAATTTTATCCACTTTTGTTGAAAGTTCACTATTTCGGGAATCACTTAATCGAGCGTGGGCTTATTTCTTGAAAAAAAGCTAAAACAATTTGTACGAAATTTTCAGACTACGAGTATCTACATATGCACCAAAATTTAATGGTTTAAGTGAAATCCACTCATACAAACATGTATTAAGTATAGAAAGGAATTCTAACAGAAAAGGCTCCAAAGTTCAAAGAATTTTATGAAATTTTGTTATTAGATCATTACGTACCAAGTAATTTAGGGTCTCATGGGGCCTTAACTATTTAATGAAATTTTTATTCAGACAATATTTAGCCACGTTAGCTGGATTAACAAATTAAGAAGAATAAGCTTAGTTAATTTAAATAAATGTCATTGAAGGTCATAGCAAGGGGGCAGAAACGGTCAGAAATTGATGATTAAAAATTATATATTTATGTTATAGTGGCTATGAATGAGTTCTGATATGATTGTGTTGATGATTTGTCCTGGTATCCAACACATATACTTGGCTGCAAACTCACAATAGTACTTTGACCCGCTTGGTGCTGGTTATTAAATAGATTGCAAACATTTAAAAGAGGTAACCCTGGTACCCAATACCTGGTGAACTTTTCCCAGTACTGCTGGTGAGAGACATATTAGCACGGCATCAACCACGACGACGACGATGACGATGACGACAAACCAAACTACGACGATGGATGATGACTATACGATGAGTCCTTCTGGCTCCGTCGCCATCCTTCCTTTCGTTGCTTCTCCATATTTCTATCTATGTGCCATCATCATCAACCCCCTAGCAGAATGGACGAACCGTTTGGAACGAGTGATTTTTCATTTCAACTAATGTCCAATTACACTAATGCATAAAAGCTTTTTCACATATCCCTCCAACTCGTCAATTTATACTAATGAACGTGAATTTTTAGCTATAAGCTTAGGAAAATTGGAAGCATGAGTAAGTAAGGCCAGACACCGATTCACCCATCTCCATGATGATGTTGAATGTTGATGTTGATGATGATGATGATGATGCGAGCAACGAATGTGCCCTGAGAGCATCCTCATAAAATCAAAATACAAAAAAATAAAAAAAAAGAAGAAAGAACTCAAAATAAAGTTCTCTTCGTTGTCATTGTGTGATGTTCTGGATGGCCAAAACGACAAACGATAAACTACTTCCACCGTCGCACTATACGACAGACGAAAAAAGATGAACAACAACAACAACTTAAACTCAGAAATGATTTCTGGTGGTTGCCATTGCACAGTGCACATCACTGTTATTTTTGGGAGTAAAGTTCAATTGTTGGCATAGAAGCTACCGATGATATCCTCTACATCTGGGAGTATTCTGATAGCTACACACGTATAGCCCCTCCAATGTGGAGAATAGGAAGATACTTATATACATTGCCAATAATTCAATATTTGAAGTTTGTATACTTCAGTTTTAATGTCAAACCATTAGAATGAACGAGTTGGATGAATCGATGCGATGATGGCTAAGTGATTTTGCCTTAACCCCATGCTTGACGAATATGTCGCACATGGAATTTCATTGAGAATTATTAATGCTTTGTGTACGTTTTTTAAACTTTTCCATTGGAAAAGTGTGGTAAGGAAAATTTATTTTTTTATGATTTTTTTTGTTTTAGATTTGATAAATTATTAACATGTTTGTTGATGAAAGTATAAGACAGAATTGTTAACTTGTCAATAGTCAACCAGTTTACTGGATGATGCATTTGATTCTTGAGAACTTTCTTATCTTGTGATAGTTTCATTACCTGATCGTTATTTTGTCTACGACAGACATTATGGCAAAAGACATGAATCTTGATAGCAATCTTTAAATTCACAGAAACAAAGGAAAACCAATTTTGTCATCAACGTCAAATGTTATATGACAGTTAAGTCAATAAAGAGTCATGTGATGAAATTGCACCCAAATGGAGATATTATTTTCAGTTTGTATTTAAGTTTTTTTTTGGGCTTGGGTTTCTGTACTTTTTCTGTTGAAGAAAGTGTACCATCTGTAGGTGTTTTTTGAATTAATTTTGATATGTTTTGGTGATACTTAATGATGTTCCAAGAGTATTGAACAAATTCATAGAAAACACCATTTTTTCAAGCGAACCTCTATCAATTCCTTGGTTTACCTCTCCAAGTTGAAAATTGCGCGGTTGTATCTAAACTGGAGATACAAATATTTCAAAGACACTGAAAGTTTGTAAGTGGCAGCAATTGTGAGAGGAAGACAAGTGTTTTCACCAAGGCACTTCTCCCTAAATCCAGGGGAAAGAAATTCTTCTATGGAATCAACCAAAACAGGTTGAAATTATTTAGTGAAAAAGTCAAATTGGAGGCAAAGTCTCTTTGAAGTGGTTTATTCGACTTTCCTTTCAAGCGGTAACATTTTAACAAAGGCAGTGACCCAGGTATAGTGTCAATACTGTTGTTGACGATTTTAACACCATGTAAGGCAGAAAAGTCATCGGAAAATATAGCCTGTAAGGCACTTGTACCTTATGTGAATTCTGACTGATCAACTTTGCTGATGTTTGGCAGAACATTGTGACTAAGCAATTCTTAATCTCAAAATTAACAAAACTGTCGCAGCTGTCCGCTCTTGTAATGAGTGACGCTAAAGGAGATACGTCTATGAGAAGAAGTCAAAAATAGTAGTGGAAGCGGCGAACAAAAAAAATCCACTTAAAACTATCTCCAAAAAGACTTGAGTTCCTAATCATCAAGCTGGATTTTTTGCCTGGGACCAGGTATAATTTCTATAAGAAGGCTTTTTTATGATACAAATTACTACTGAAATAAATCAGCCAAGTAGAAGACTTTGCATTAAGGATTGAACTTGTTGAATTATTAATCTAATTTTGTTGGATATAGATTACAGTAGACTTTTGTCAAAGAAATCTTGTAAGTTAAACTGAACATAATACAAATTACTTATGACAAAGGCCCTCACTATTTCACTGATGAGTCCAAGTGAGTAAATCATACGAAACTCCAATGTTTAGAACAAAGAGCCATAAAAAGCTATTTTGAGTCAGTAAGATTTGATGACAACTTACTCAATAGAAAGCTGGCAATGATGGACTCTACAGAAAAATGCAGAGATCATCATCGGAAATTTCAAGCCAATAAGTTAGATAATCTTCTAGAATTTTATTTTCATCATTTTTATAGAAATTTTGTATACTCTTCACTACTTTATACTTTTTTGTAAGACATAAACCTTGTTACTCCTAGATGAAGTAGGTTTTTGATGAGCTAAACAATGTGCTTTGACAAGGAATAGGCTTAAAAAAGCCAGCTCATCTTTCCATCACCTGCACCCAATGATGAACAAGACAAATCAAACAGTCAAGGATCATAGCCAACAAGCATCAGCTCCTGATTTCATTGTATGGCCGGCAAAAAAACCAGTCCAAATATCGGTTAATATCAACTTTCTTGCAAGTTAAATACCAACTTTTTTACTGATTCATTAAATTTTCACCTTTTGAAATCTCGACTCGACGAAAAAAATTCTCAATTTTTCCAATTTACATCAGTTCGCCTCGTATCGGCCTTTCACGGAACGTGTCATGCCATTTGCGATAATGTGATATGTCTTTAATGGCTATGGCAAGGCGCCTCGGGTAGTTGCGCATTTGTCCCACCCCTAGGCACGACTCTGCATGTCAAAAGTAAATTTCAAGCTATTGAAGTGCCCAAGATGGGCTTATCAATAAATAATGGCAAAACCAAGTGAAAAATTGACACCCTCAATGTCTGGCATATAACTGTTGACATCTTTAACTTTTGAGCTAGTTTGAGGCTTTACTTACCTGGATTTGCTTAGACAACTATGTCAGCACTTAAATCAAAGGAAGAATAACTCATTTAAATTACTTATTTTTTGAAGCTAAAAAGGCAGTGTTAGCAAAGCCTAATTCCGAGATATTAATAAAGCTCAAAAGAGGATTTACATACTAACATAAGACTCTAATAATCTTGTTCCTGATGTATGGTGTAGGGGCGTGGACCTTAATAAGAGGGTTTTCTTTAGGGGGTAATAGACCGCTGATGAGCTGAGGAATAGAAACAACAACATTGCTTTTAATGCTTCTTCATTGACTTTGCTCCGAAAAGCTTCATCGTCTTAGGCAACTAAAAGTTCAATGACTGGGTCGAGCAAAAAGACTCTCATCTTTAGGCTCGGAAGTTCTTGAGTTCAACAAAATTGTAGATCAGGTGACATTTGTAAATAGAAGAGGGCAACAACTATCTAGGTGTGTCAAACTGGTGAAAGCTATTAGGGGACAAAATTGACTGGAACGAGTTTTTTTTTTACTGAAGCACAGGTCCACATCTGACTTCAGAATTAGCTTAAGCACTATACGCTGGCGCTGCTGATGCGAAACAAAAAAAAGTATGTAAAAATCACACAGCCAAATATACAAAAAGTGTTTCTGCAGAACGCTGGATTCTGAATGAGAAAATTGATTAATTGAAACTGAAAAAGTCTCCAATCTTTTTTCCCACAAAATTAATTGCTGAAACCATTTGATTCATTGTAATTGATAAAACTCTCCAAAAATATTTTTTGGAAGAAACGTAAAATATTACGTTTTTTGTGCCTTCGTAAGTGTTAGGCTCTCCGAAAACAAAGCGAAACATTCGCCAATCCCATTTTTTTTTTTTTTTGGCAATGTGTATCGTATTTTCTATCGTTGCAAATGATGCGCTATGATTTAGCATTGGTTTGGGAGAACGTTTGAGTTGTTTTGTTGGAGTTGAATGAAAATTTTTATTTCGCATCAGCAGTTTACTATAGACTTTAGAGGAAGAATTAACTAACTACAAAAACGGCAGTGGTTTGAAATTCCGCAAACCACCAAAATTTCAAATAATGAAATTTCGCAATTCATTTTCAAGTTTCAAAAAATGAAATTTAGTAAGTTTATAATTCTGCATGTCATAATCTCGCAATTACAAAATCTCGCTTTAAATAAACTCGCATTTAATATCTCGCACCGGCAAATCTCGCAAATATCAAATAAAATCTTGCAAATTAAAGTCCCACAAATGAAAATCACGCATAATAAATTTTCAAAAATTCAAATAAATAAATTTTAGTTTTCAGTAGAATAATTTTTTGCAAATATGATTAATTTCGAGAAAAATTTTAATGTGAAAAATTTTAATTTAAGAAATGCCATACAATTTTGTGAAATAATAAAATTAGGGATTTCTTAATTACAAGTTGTTGTAATACAAGATTTCAACTGCGAGATTTTAATTTGCAAGGTTTTTTAATTGCGAGACTGTTAAAAATAGCATTTAGTGCTTGCGAAATTATGAATGAGTGATTTCGTAAATATAGAGTTTATATTGGGGGATTTTAGTCTGCGAGATTTGAGTTTGCAAAATTTAAATTTTGCGAGATTTTGTAATTGCGGCAGGTGTTGTTTTAAACGAGAATTTGACTATCAAATGAGGGATCTCGTAAATGGAGATATCATACTGCGAGATTTCGATTGCAGATCATTAATTTTGCGATATTACTACACATACCATGTATCTTAAGGCAGTCATATCGGTCTGGTTAGAAAGAATTGTTGATTCCTGTAATACTCCGTGAAACCAATTAATACAAAATACAGAACAAAAAAAAAAAAAACACTTAAAACAGGTTATTTTCCCGCCAGGTAATATTTTCCAATCAAATTAAAATAAACCAAATAAATAATAAATAAAATGCAATTACGTCATACATGTATGAACCTTCATATAGAGGTATGTGTATGAACGAGTATCCTGGTGTGTTAAAACGATTAAAGCCTTTTGATTTCAAAATTAAAAACTTAATGCAAATGTATAATGGTTGCAATATTTTTGTAGTGTAACCAATGTCAACCATTTTATTGTGTTGTTGTGTGGGTGGATACGGAGCGTTATGTTTAATCTCTCAAATAGATATTTAAAAACGTTTTATTTCACTAACAGGATTGTAATATTTTCACCATGAACTACTGAGACTTCAATATACAAAAGTAGACTATGATGAGTTATTGGATGGCTGGGGGCGGGTAGATGTTTGCGGTCAGTGTAAAAAGGGATATAAATCCATCTCCCAATTAAAAGCTTTGTGATAATTAATAATTAATTATGTGAAGTTTCAGCCGTAATTGAGTCTCTGTGGAGGATTTAAATCATTTTTCCCTCCAAACATCAATTGTGATTGGAATGAGTTTTTTTTTTTATTATTATTTCGAAGAACTCAATTTCACCCGGTTTTTTATTTCTGCCATTTATGTTGGTTCTATACTGTTGCTGAATTTCTGCCAGGTTCAGGTTCATTTCGTTCGTTTTATACCTACATATATGGCAATGGGAAATGAGTTGCTTTTGTCCATACCAAAAAAAAAAAAAACTCATATACATACTTATAGCTACACATTCTGAAGGGTACTTTTAATTAGTTTACTAAATAACTTCGGAATATATATGGTGAGCTAATTAAATTTTTAATTGCAATATGTATGGCTAGGGTATAATAATAATTAATGAAGGTTTTGATTAAAATTAAACTGGTAGAGATGCATTTGGCAGTGTACCTGAGGAAAACGATGGTGAGAACTACCTACTACTTAGTGAATTGGTGGATAGGTATATAATGTATGTAGATACAGAAAGTATTATGATATAAATTTTGGATGTTGTTAATAAATTTAGATTATCTTCAAGGTTGATGAATCACACTGTGTAGTTATAGTTAAAACGTACTTATATAAAATCAGATTCACTTTTGATTTGAAATTCAAATTTTGTAAAATTTGTTGAACTGGAAACAAGTATACAAAAATACCAGGTTGACTTTCAAACATGCATGTATTGAATAAAGGAAGAAAATAGAAATAGTCTGCATTGAGGCATCATTCAAAAAACTCAATAGACTTGAGATTAAAAATTCAACAAAAATTACTTTTTGAAGCTATATTCAGAAGAAATGATAATGACTATTTCCAGAAATAAATATTTTTAAATATTGGTCAGTTCTTACAGAAAATTTATATATATGTAATTGCCTTTTTTCTTGGTGGGTTCCTTAAAAAACCAACAAGATTCCAATTTGTACAAACACGCCAAATTACATTAATATATAAAAAAAACAACGCCAGCACCTGAAAGCCGTTCTTTTTTTTATAATGTTTCAAAAAATCCACTGTGCCAAATCTTGTAAAGGGTGGTTAAATTTTAAAGGCCGATGTTGAATGTGAACCACACCTTAACGTCAAGTTTTTTTCTTCATTTCATTTGACATTTCTCAATTTCAGATTAATTCACTTTGAACAATGGAACGATACGCAATCGACCAACGCGTTAAAGTTATTTAGACTTATTATGAAAATGGGCGTAAACTTTCGAAGAAAATCATCTTCAGTTATGAGGCACATTTTCACCTCAGTGGATTCGTAAATAAGCAGAATTGCCACATTTGGGTGATTGATAATCTAAAAGTGATTGTCGAAAAAAAATGCATCCACAAAGGTGCGGTTTATGAGCTTCGGGCCGTATTTTTTTCCAAAATGAGGCTGGTCAGGCAGTTACTGCGAATGGTGTGCGCTATCGTGAGATGATAACAAACTTTTTATGGCCCGAATTGGAAGATATGGATGTGGACAATATGTCGTTTCAACAAAACGGTGTCACTAGCTACACAGCTAATGAAACAATGGCTCTTATGCGCGACAAATTCAATGGCCGTATTATCTCACTTGGTGGCGATTTCAATTGGCACCAAGATCTTGTGGTTTCCTACTGTTGGACTTCTTTCTTTGGGGATATTTGAAAGAGAAGGTGTACGTCGATAAACTAGCAATAATTCAAGAGCTAAAGGATGAGATTATTCAGCACATCAACGGCATAGAACCTCAATTATGTCTCAGCGTCATCGAAAATTTGGACCGTCGGATGGAGGTGTGCCGTCGAGGTCGCGGCGGTCATTTGGCCGATATTTTGTTCCATACATAATTGAACCATACCAAGATTATTATAATAAAAACAAATGACAGTAATTTCCTAAATAATTTGTGTCTTATTCAAAATCAGCATCGGCCCTTAAAATTTAACCACCCTTTTTATATTGAAAGCAAATTAACGTTCCAAGAGAAAAAACACCTAAACACACTTGAGTCGATTTCGAAAAAAATGAAATTTCAAGTATTCATGAAGGTAACAAATTATTTTGTCTAGCTTAGACGATTTAATTATGTTAACAAACATAAATATTGATTTTAACCTTTTAATTTTTGTTCCATACCATAATTCCTCCAGTAAATCTGTGCTCATAAATGCTCTAAGAGAGCAAATTATGGGGTTGTTTTGATTTTGCCCCTCATTTATGTGTTCAGGGGTGCTAAATCCAAATCTGAGGTTTCCGACTAAAATTTCGTGACGCAACATGCAAAAAATGATGCAAAAATGCATTTTCTGGGAGTTTTTCAAAATTTTTTAATTTCTGTCTATGACATGAATATATTTTTCTGATGGTCTTTGATGTGCTGAGTTTGAATCTGGTCTTCAAATTGCTCTAGCATGTCACGTTTGAAAGATATTCGAATCTAAAGATATACCAAACATGCATTTTTGTATGCAAATTTGGGGTTATACTTTTTGTCGAGGTATTTTTTTTTCGAAAAAATGTTCATTATCATTCTAAAGCATATACATTTTATTTCATAAATCTTTTTTGAATTTTTCAAATATCATTATTACTCTTCGAGATATTCTTAGTCTTTGTTTTAGACTACGTTATTCAAAAAATTCAGTCCATTTGCATTTTTTTAGCAGTTTTTGCAAATTTTTGTATGTTGTGTCACGAAAACATAAAAGAGGGGAAAAATCAAAAACCCCACATTTTGCATAGTACAAATATATTAAGACTGGACTATGATTAAGATTATATAAATGTTTTCATGTCTTTATTCAAATTATAAAAATTATTGTTTGCTTATAATTAAAAATTACACACATAAATAATAATAAATAAATACATACATTCACTATGGCGTATACGTAACCTTTTTTGTTATAATATTTGTTCTTACTTTTCCATAGGGATGGCAACTTTTAAATGCATAAAATATCAAATTTTAAGGCTCGACATTATGATAAAAGAAGGCCATGGACAAGACTGTATTAGTCTTAGTTAAGGAAAATCCTTTCCGAAAACAGATTTACCGAATTTTTAAGTAATAAACACTTAGAAAAGACTGTGGTCTTACTATGGTAGACATGCCTTCACTTCGGTAAAACAATTCACTTGAAGTTGTTATCATTTGTAAAAACACATTAGTTTTGTTAATATTCAACTTTTTCATTAACAACTTAACTTATTTTGTTAAGATTATTAACACAAGAAATCCCGAAAATCAAAAACTCGAATGACAAAATCTCACATTTTTTTAATCTCGAAAAATTAAATTTCACAAAGTAAAAACTTTTATTCATAATCATGCAATTACAAAATCTCGCATTTACGTCGCACAACTAAACAATCTCACAAAATAAAATCTCGGAAATTCAAATTTCACAGCTGAAAAACTCCTGCATATGGAAAATAAAAACTCGAAAATGCCAAATCCTTTGTATTTCAAATTTTATTTTTAACAACTAAGAATTGTAACTTAAAAGATATTTTTTAATTTCTTATAAAAAATTATATTTTAACTTTGATAATTATTTTTAAATTTAGTACCTTACCTAACGCATAGGTCTTTTTATATTTATTTTTATTTTTTAAGACATTAAAAAAAACACACTTCCTTAGACAGTTTTACAAAAAGTCGTATGCTCAAATTATTTATTTGTTTGTATCTGTTATACATTTTTTCAAAATCTTAAAAAGGACTTTAAAAAAATGTTTTGCTTATTCGAAAAAAAAAACGTTTAGTGAACCGTCTTTTTAAAGATTTTGAATTTTCAAAAAAATTATAATAGACACCAGCAACAAATAAACAAATAATTTGTGCATATAACTTTTTATAAAATTAACTGAAGAAGGGTGTAACCACTCCCAAAACGTAAGAGTTTTTTTTCATTTCTTAAATCAAAATCTCTTCCGAGATTTATTGCAATACAATTAAATTTTTCCAGATTAAAATTTGCGAGATTTTATTTTGCGAAAATTTGTTTTGCGAGATTTCATTATTCGATATTTTGAATAAGAGATTTTAATTTGCGAGATTTCATACCTAACAATGATTTGTGTAAATGAGAATCTTTTTAGAGAGAATTTTAGTTTTCATAAGCAGAATTTGGGAAAATAGAATTTTGACCAGGCAGAATTTCGAAATAAGGAGTTTTGAATTTTAAAATACCGAATTTTGGCCAAACAGAATTTTGACTAAACAGAATTTGAAAATCATAATTCCGACCCGCTCCCTATCAATAATAAAAACCAACAGATGACCTTAACAATAGTTACCTTCCTTTATGAAATTCGAACCGAACATGTACCTACGTTAACGTATTTCCATTTGACGATTTTTTTGTAAGCAATATATAGAATTATTTAATTAATAGCATTTCAATTTGCTTTCTTTAAAGAAAATTTATTTTTTTATTTATTTACATTTAAAACGATAATATTGATGGACATATTTTTGTACTCAAAATCATAGAAACATTCATTTGAATTCAGTGTAAATAAGGTTTGACATTTAAAATTGACAATATTATTATTTTTGTTTTTATTTTATTTGTTGATAAAATAACAATGACAATAATGTTTACCATGCGTACTAGTGCGTTCTTATGAAAACAATCAGGGTGTTAACCATCATTTTACTTACTTACCCCTACCCGTCTCGTCGACCTCATAATACCCTCTTAGTATAAAATCGAGCCCTTTATTCTCCTATCCTATATATACATACCTTTAAACAAATGACAAATTAATGTATTACATTTCCATTTCATAATAATAATAATTATTTTCTGAACAACATATATTACAGTATATGTACATTCGTACACATTATTACATTAAACAATATTATTTATCGAGATATATGTATAATTCTTTACAAGATAGCCAAATCAAATATGTTATTATATGAACGGTATAACAGCCTGTGGCTTATATGGTTGAGTTTAAGGGTTACAAAAAAAAATTAAGTTGACATAATGAATTCGATTATGTGGTTTCCATTATGCTATTAATTGGCTGTTTTGTTTAACAAAGAACAAACTTAATTAGGGTTGATTTCAATGATTAGTTGCCTCAGGCATGCAGTTTATTTTCACAAAATATTTTAACTCATTTACCATTAATGTTAGTATGTTTGTGTGTATAGATAAACATTATTAAAAAAATATATATTAGTATCTAAAATCAACAAATGCTTGCTAATTTAAAGTTTATTATTGTTTCTAGTAAGTCAAAAACAAAAGTCATTTATTTGATTGAATTAAATAAATAATGTTTTTTTTTTGCATAAAAACTTTGTTTATTCTATTTTTATTACAGTTTTTAATTTTTACTTTCACAATAGACTTAAAACTGACAACAAATTTTGGGAGTCAATGAATATTACAAAAATCTAGCTAGGAAAATATATATAAGTAAGAGTCCCGATTCAATATTCTTCTTGGACAAATTGGCATTTCCGGCGATCTCACTTGGATTCATTAGTTACATGGTAAGAGCCTGGTCAGACTCCCTTAAAAAAAATATCACCTGAGTTCCTGATCAAGTAAAACTGCATGAAACCAATTTTTAAAAATCATTGGAGAGGTTTAAACAAAACAGTAATTTCATGCATAGATTTATAAAATTCTTTAAATATTCAAAACTAGGTCAAAAAAATTAATTTCTATAAAATCTTAAGAAAATCATGTACGAAACATGCTCAAATTTCCAAAACTTTCCTTAAATTTTGTATGACGTCATTTTTTTTCTACGATATTGGTAATCAAAGCCAAATGTTTTTTTTTTTGCACTAAAAGTCAGATTAACTATGCAAAAAAAATTGTACGACCAGTAAAAAAATCGATTTAAGATGAATTAACAGGTTATCTGATTTGATTAACTCAAAAAAAAAAAAAAAAAATATCCGTGAAAATTTAGACCTTCAAAAAAACACAAAAAACTAAAAAAATTGTTTGGTATTAGTTCTTACAATAACGCAATAACGGTACTGTAAAAAATCAATTGCAAACAAATATCGAGACGAAAAACATAAAGCTGTATAATGCTTTTTGTTTCAACAAAATACGACCACTCATCACAAAGATACAGCTTTTCAAAAAACACTAATAAAAATTGAAAAAATGTTGTTCCTTTAATTTCCGTGACTAGTGTACTTGTTAACTCATTTTTGAAATACTGAATTTTCAAACATTTTTAAAAAATCCAAAAATTTCATTTTGGAATATTTTGAAATATAATTTTAAGTTATTCAAAATTTATAAAAAAAAATAAATAAATTTATTTTTATATCTCTTCAGCGGGTATGGTAAATTTTTACTCTGTTTAGCCATTATCCTCCCCTGATTACAAGAGCTAGGTAACTCAATTTTAAAATTTTTGGAAAAAGCAACGTTCATAGATACCTAGCTACAAGAGAACGAGGGAAAGTTTAGTTTTTATGTTTCTTACAACTCAGAAATATACTATATTTGACTATAATAGAACAAAATTTGGACGAAAAATCTTAAAAACTGTACTATTATTCAGTTTTGGCCGAGATAATATAAAAATTGAGAATTGTGTTACCTAGTTCTTGCAATCAGGGGACGATATGAAAAATTTTGCTCATAATCAAATGACATTACGGTTATAGAGAACATAAAAAAGGAAGTGGCACAATTCTATCGGTCTGGTTGTACGTCAACCTACAGCCTAAGTTTTCAAACTTTGAGTTTAAGGTTTATTTTTCTAATCTTCCCAGAAGGAAAATTGAATAGTAAAATAGTGGTTCTTGCCATACTATTGGTAAGAAAAAGCTCATTTATCTAAACAAAAATAGCTGCAACGATTTTAATAAAAAAAAAACACTGGATTTTTGAAGGTATGTTGTACCTGTACTAATTTTACCTGCCATATAGAGGTTTTTTGTTTAACAATTTTCTCATTAACGACTCAATCGATTTCAATCAAAATTTTTACGCAAAAGCAATTTCAAAATATCAATTGAATAATTAAATTACACATAAAAGATATATAAATTTTGGATTTATATAAAATTATATATTTTTGTTTTTTTTTTTTTGGAAATTCAATATTTCAAAAACGGTTGGATGAATTTTTGTGCAGATAAGTTAGTTTCTGTATTCTTATGTATATTCAAAAGTGGAATAGGTACCAATTTTTTTTAATGCTAACAATATTTTATATTTGTATAAGAAATTAGATTTTAAGAAAACGATTTAAAACTTTCTTACTTGCGATATATGTATATGGCAAGTTATACATTCATAAACAAATTAAACTTGAGATTTTGATCAGCCTTGTCATTACGATGGTAGGGAAGACGAAAAAGTGAGTCTTACAATTTTGCCTGTTTTTTTTTGGGATTCTCCAAAAGCGAAATAGAAATATTTGTTAGCTTCAAAAATAGCGGTACTTGCCATACAACCATTTAGGAAAAGCTTTGGTTTTTGATTTTCTGTATTACAGTTCATCCAATTTCAATCAAAAATTTTATCAAAACTCTGACAAAAATAATTTGTGGATAAAAAAAAAAATATTAAGTTTTTTGATTTATAATATCTTTTTATGACTAGTACCCCGGGCAAGAAAATTTCCAGCTTAATGATAAGAATTCTAATTTTGTTGGATATAGCTTTTGTCAAAGAATTCATGTTAGATAAGCTGAACTTAATACAAGTTGTTCAAGAAAAAGGCCCTAACTATGTATGTCACTGTTGAGTCCAAGTGAGTAAGCCGGCCATGAGAAACGCCATAAAAAGCTATTTTCTATTTTCAACAGGTCCAATCCTTAATGCTAAGACTTCTTCTTAGCCGATTTATTTCAGTATAGTATATAGAATTTGTATTATAAAAAAAAACGTATTATTTTTTTTTTTTTGTGAAAATTCAATATTTTAAAAGCGGGCCTATGGCTTTTTTGTTTTAACTAGTTAAAAAATACTAAAAATTGACATACTAATAAAAAAAGGGGTTTAATTTTTATATACCTTAGTCAAAGATTTAAATAAAAACAATTTCGTTCAATGTTTGTTTGTGTTTTTGAAGAGCTGTATTTTTGTGATGAGTATGGTACTCTTGAGTTAAAAAAAGCATTAGGTAAACAGCTTAATTTTTTTTCAATATTTGCTTGCAAATAATTTTTTTTTTGCAGAACCGTAACTGCTTTATTGTAAGAACTGACAATTTCAAGTTTTTTTTTGTTTGACTCAATCAAATGTAATGTTGAGATTTTTCAGCTTCGATTCATTTTAATTTTTTAGTGTCGTACAGTTTTTTTGCATGGTTTATCTGACTTTTAATGAAAAAAGATACGTTTGGTTTAGTAACCCAGTATATCAGCAAATAACGAAGTCATACAAAATTCATAGACAGTTTTGGAAATTTGATTAAGACTTTGACATAATTTTGTTAAGATTTTGTAGTTTCACCAGGTATCTACAATTTCTGTAGAAATAATTTTGTTTGACTCTTCAACATTAAACATACAACGTTTTCATTAGGCCAATTCATGTAATATAATTCAAAATTTCCAAATCCAATACGAAATCATCTCATTTCCCATACAAATTCATATTTCCAAATGAGATAATTTCAACTAAATTTTCCACGAAATAAGGTTGGAAATTAAGCCAAAACATATTGAACACACCCTTTTGGCAACTGTTTGAAGAACTCTGAAAAGATTTTGTATGAAAATGTCAAAGCTCAATGCAAGTAGAAAGAAAGAAACTACAGCAAAAAGTTGAAATTCAAAAATAAAATGAGCTGTCAAACGAAATTACCAAATTACAAATGCAAACACTTATTCTGTGATTTGTGAAACTACCCCATTTCGGCTCTAATGAAAACGTAGTATTAGTTTTAAAAAAAAAAGTACTAAAAACAATTTTTTGTGGTCTTTCGAGAAATCTTTTGTTACTTTTCAAATTTTGATTGCATGACTTGCATTGGTATGTAAATGTATAAAATTTTATAGAACAAATATTTTTGTAAATTTTCAAACTGATTCACTAAACTGTTTTTCTTCGCCAAATTTCCAAAATCTTACAAAACAATTAAAGGGACAAATTGTGTTGTTGCGTGTTTGTCATTAAAATTAATCAAAAACAACAATTTTCGTCGACTATTTTTTTAAATTTCACATTAGTTACGAGTATGTACATATTTTTTTGACTTAAAATAAAATAAAAAATAAATTTTCGAATTAACGATTTTAAATTTTTTACAAGCTTAAGTTTTTTAAATGGGTTTAACAATGAATAAAATGATTTATTATAATTTTTCTATAATTAGGTATTTGCATATTTTAAAAGTTCTTAAGTTCAAAGCAACAAGGCAAGATCATAAGAACATGAACGTACTCTCCAGTTGTGCATATAATTTTAGAAGCTTCTGCACTAAAAAAATATTAAAATCAGTCATACAGTTTTCAAGAAAATAGAGAATTTAAAAAATGGTTAATTGTGAATTGGTACCAATATTAATATTTTTTTAAATCGGATTTTTAACCTTAAAGTATTAATTCTTTTTAAGAAGCGTTGCGGAGCTGTTTTTGAGCATTTGATTTGATTATGACTATGATTTGCGAAAAATATTCTGCTTTTGATAGGTACCCTTATTTTTGACTCTAAGCACAAATTGAAAAAAATATGTGGGAGAATGACCAAAAAACCCTCACGGAAAGAATTCTTAGATTAGATCACGAAAAACGAGCTGCAAATTACGAAAAATGAATCCCGATTTATACCTTGGCTCCAAATTTCGTAATTTACGATTTTTTGTTTGCAATTTTCAAAACTAAGCAAAATGAAGATATTGATAATCAAATATCGTAAATCAACCTTATTAAGTATCAAAAATTGCGAACAACAAATTGCAATTTAATTCAAATATGCCTCAATCGCACAATTTGTAAATTTGCAAAAAAGATTTGTGATCACCACTTTTATTTCATGATATTGCGAGACTCTGAAAGATCAATCTTAACTCTACCCTTCCCATTGCAGGTATACACATTTAATTTAATTCATTTGAAATAAATACTTTACGCTTGACTCCTACTTGGATTTGAACTCACCTCCGTCGAGTTGCGGAGCGAGCATGCAACCACAATGCCAGTTTGCATTAGATTAATCATTAGATACATACCATGTTTCGGTGCTTTATCTCTTCGTGAAAAAAATGCGATAAGAAAGTCGTGATTTAAGAATTTTTTGTTTGTAATTTGCAGTTATTCTCATGGAGCTGCAAATTGCGACCATAAAAAACGTAAATCTGTGATTGAGCAATGTAAATTACTTGATATTTATCGTAAATCAATATTTTTATATGCTGTTTGTGAAAATATTCTTTTGGAGAGTAAATTACGCCAAAAAAGTTGTATAAAAAGTCCGAGCTTGAATCATGAATCTTAACTGAAAATCACGAAAAAACTAATTTTGTAAATTGCTACGTTTTGAATGTTAAATTACCAGTTTTTGTATCAATTTGGGACCAAAATGCCTTGATTTACGGATAAAACTTGATTCGTAAATTACGACTGCAAATTTTTCATTTGATGATTTTTCAATTTTTTCCGTGCTATGTACCAAATTTTGGTTAAAATTGTTGGAGGCGTTTAGTCGGACAGACAGAATTGTGAGACCTATTTTGTTCGTCTTTTCTATCACCGTAAAACAAACTTAACGAGAATATACTAGTTTTGTGATGAAAAAGACATAACTCGAGTTATCTTCTTTCAATTGTGTTGTGATATCTTGTGATTTGTTGCATACCTTAGGCCTATCGTCTGCTGTTTACTTCGTTCTTAGTTGGTCGAATGAATCAATTATCTTCGTAGTACTCTAGAACTTTTGTCTTTTTGAAAATATTGTTTAATTGTTGAACGTAGCCATGTCATATAGATATAAGTGTTTTACATTTGTTTCAGATCTGAGATTTGAATTTTGTGTAGCTTTTAAAAGTTGGATATATCAACCTTACCCAAACAAGTATTCCATATCATAGCTTTGACTCTACCAGAGAATAATAGTTTTGTCTTAAAGCAAGTTCAGAACCTGTCTTAAAGCTACGTTAAGCTAATCTTGCATTTTTATTATAACCGTGTCAAGAGATCTTTGACGAACAAGGATAACAATGTCAGCAGCAAAAATGAGTTTTATGTTTTGTCTAGAAACTTGAAGCAACTTGTTCGTTAAGAAGATGAATAAAAGCTGACCTGAATAAGATTCCTGTGGGACTTCATATGTTTTTCTTTCAGTATTTTTCCTGAGGAATCTCGTTATTATAATGATTTTTGTATAAAAATTTTCTTTCGGTCAAAATAAGGGGGGTTAAACTAACATTTGAAATTTGTAACCCTAATACTGATGTGTTTGAAGGCTCCTCCATCTCATGGGTTATGATATGAAATTTTTCGATCAATACAATTAAGTTAACATGAACCAAGAGATATCTGAAAAAATTGAGGTATGAAATAGTCCACGAGAAAAAGCTGAAGGGGAAAATTTGAATTGAGATGAAAGTGTTTAAATAAAGAAAAATGGTCCTGCTTAGTTTGTAAGTAGGTTACAATTTTTGAAGAATGACAAAAAATCATAAAAAGCTTGTAAGGAACCATCAAGGCATGTTATTTATCAGGATTGATTGTATCTTTCATTTCCTTTAACTCTCTTCCTTAACTGAACCTACATAATATGAAGAATGACTTTTTAAAGCAAATGTCCTTTTTGTACACCAGTACCTATCTAGGTCTTATAGGCTACACCACAATGTTGTTCGGTTTTGTTTCACTTAAGTGAATAAGTCTTATACTTTTCATTGAAAAAATCTGATTCCAATATCGCGCTATTCCCAAATAATGTACCAGCTACGTATATCTTTTTCTTCAATGACTCTTCATCCACTTATGGCTCAACCAATATTTGCATACAACCAACTGAATCAATTCAGTGCCACTTCATCTTCAAAGAACACACCCCGGAAGCAGGGTCCTTGCTGCTTCTACACACCATCACCACCACCGCCACCAGACCACCCCCACCAAACCACTAGTGCACCGTTTCAATCGAACAACGGAGGCATGTTGATTCTGCAACTCATAGGCGATTTGTATCTCAATTTTCTGATATTGATTCGGCTTTCGAATTCTTCGTTTCGTTTGGGATCTTTTTTGTGACTTTTTTTTGTTTTGATTTTGTATTATATGTTTCAGCCTGCCCGGCGAGAACCCATACCGCACTCCCCCGTAGAATATATACAACCACGAAACATCCGCTGTACAGTGCTGGGCTGCAACAGAAAAGCACCAGAGCTGATTTGAGATACTCTTGAAATCGCCGGCCACGGTGTGGTTGCCGCTTTATTGTCGTCGTTTTTGCACCTAGGACGTGCATCGCAGGTGTAAATCAAACTAGCTTCATCGTGCAGCAGCACACAGAGAGATAGTCGTAGCCTTACCTCCAACTAGTAGTTAGTTGTTTCTGCAAATTGGATTTTAAATTAAAAATAAATGTTAGTCAGAGCCGCTACAAAGCAGTCAAAATTGCTTTCTTTGTTTCCAAGCTGGTGGTCCTTGTTGAGGAAGGTGGTGATTGGAAGGACTTGCGAGAGGGATGGGTAGTGGGGATGATGGAAATAGTTTGATATGTCTGTTTGCAAATTGAATTTTCCTCAAAAATGGACATGTGTGTGGATAGGAGACTGCACAGCAGTACATGTATAGCATAGAGTTTTCTGAGCAAAGAAGGGAGGGTTTTTCCGCGATTGATTTTTCCTTCATTTACGACATTCATTCAGCCAGCCAGTCTGCCAGCCAGCCAGCCAGCTCAGCACAGCCAGCAATATGCGATGTGAAAAAGTCATGCGAACCAAACTAAGCCAAGCCAAGCCAAGTCAAACCAAACCTAACCAAACCAAACCCAACACCAGCCATAGCCATCATCATATAGCCAAAGCCAGCCAACGAAGGAAGAACGTCTGGAGTATACCCCAACACAAAGGGATGAAAGTTAAATTAAATTGAATGAAGGAGATTGACTTTGGCGATAAAAGCAATAAACTGGATTGTTGCTTCGAGTTTTAAGATATTAAATTGGATTTGGCTGGGAGTTTTGTGTCCATTAACTGTGCAATTAATTAGCGAAACGTCTAAAGGGAAATTAACTTGAAATTATTAAAACCTAACACGCTTGAATGGTTATTAGCTCTATATAGAGATTTAATCAGGATTTTCCAATTTGCTAAACAAAAGTTTTTATGACACATGATATCGATATACCCAGCCGTCAATGCTATAGATGACACCAAACCTTTTTTGTCTGATGACAATTAGGGAAGACGAAGTTATGAAATACTTAAGTTTGTATACATTTTGAAAATTCAGCTTAATCCCTTGTCTGCATAGAAGTTAGCTGACCTTAAAGTATATACCCCTAGTGTGACTGAACAAGCAGACCACTAAGTCAAAACAATTCCTTGAAGTTTAAGAGGTGATGGGGGAGGGGGGTGTAGTTAATCAATGGGTGTGGCGGAAGGCGTACTTTATTTAAACAACTTTTTAAACCTTTTGCCCAAAAAAAAGGAACTAATATTGTCATGAAGGCAGCTGGAATCACCCGGATAGTCGAACAAAAGAACCAAATCGACCTCTTCATAATGCAACAATGTTGGAGAAAATCACTTTGTTATGTTCAGAATGTAGGGCTGATGCTGACAAACAGCACCCAGTATTAGCAGCACTGCAGAGCTCCAAAAAGTTGAGCACTGTATGAGACGTGACAAAAAGGTTTTATTGAACCATCTTGCAGATAATGCGGAAAATGTTGCAGTGAGGGGAGACACAAGAGAGCTGTACAGAATCACCAAGGAAATTATTGGCAACGTAACACCACAACTCGTTCTGTGCTGGACATAAACGGCAATCTTTTTAAGACAGTGGAAGACCAGCTCAGGAGATGGAAAATCTGATGGATTTCAAAACTTTGTCTCCGAGAATTTGTCTTGCGTAACTTTGGCTTCTGGAAGCTTTCTAGTTTTCTATTCCTCTCTTTTTTTAAGAATGTGCACGAGACAAGGAATCATATTTTATAGTTTACTGAATCTTGGCTATTTCCGCTTGTTTAGATTCTAAAAACTGGGAAGATGGCGTTATTGTAAAGATTCCAAAAAAGCCTAATTTAAAAATTGCAATAATTGCCATGGTATAACCGTTTTGTCCAGAATCTTAAAGGGAAAGAATAGAGTCATCACTCAAGGAGCCCCAAACTGTGTCGAACATATTAATATCTTGCGAATAACGCTTGGACAGTCACCTGAGTATCAGTCAAGTTCTTCGACTTTGAGAAAGCTTATGACAGGATTAGTCACAAACGTATCTGGCAATCACTTATTATGGGAGGAGAGAGCTATCCATGAGGAGGCAATTGCTGTTATTAAGGAGTCATACAACAATGCAAGGTGCTGCGTGCTGCACAATGGAGAGCTTTCCTATTTATTCGAGGTGTGCCAAGAAGTCAGACAAGGAGATGTGCTAGCACCAATTCTGTTTTTATTGGAAACTTTGACGATGTACAGAATGATTCAGTTGTGGTTCTAACGAGAGGAATGACATCTAATGGAATCCTTTTGAAGAGTTTTGGACTACACCGATGATATATGTTTCATGCCAAACTGTATGGGTAGTTTGGACCAAATGTGCTAATTGCTGTAAGTGAACGGGGAGCTAGCTTGCTTAATGATCAACACTAAAAAGAGAAAAATACTGCAGACCCGTCGCAGTTCTGGAATTTCAGCATTATAAAAGTATAAACCAAGTTGAAACTCTTCCAAGGCCAAAGTATGTAAAATCAGTCCTTCTGTTCCCTTAAGAGGCCTGAAAATGCTCCGCCAATATCTTGAGCAGAGTACAGATTTTTGATTTTTATCAATCGTTGACCACAAAGCATAAGTAATGTTGAGTCGTGAATTAAGACTTTAGAGATAAATTTGTCTTGAAATCAGGCAATAGATTGGCCGTACTTTGAGGAAATTAATTGACAGCATAGCGAAGGGTTCCTTTGTGTGGAATTCTCAGGGTATAAGGTAATTTGGAAGACAAAGAATTACTTGGATGTCAAAGCTCTTACTCTTATTTGGCTCCCAATCCATGAAGAGTTGGCGCCTTACATAAGACAGCCGTCAATCTTCTACGACGCCACGCATCATGCTGCTTTCAGTCGTCTAGACCAAGCTGTCTGGAATCGGCTTTAACTTGTTCTTCAAACCAGAGGTTCGGCCTTCTTCGTTCTCTCAAACTGGGGACTGGGACTCAAAAATGTTCATTACTGGAGCATTATTGTCCAATCCCTCGATAATGTAATCGACGAGATTTGATTTTCTGGACTACATCACATCTTAATACAGCTCTTGAAGTTCATGGTTGTATCATTTCCTCGGCCTCCTTGCGCAGAGGACCAAATATTTGTTGAACTATTTATGTTCCAGAGGAGCCCAGTATTAGCTCTCTCACGTTGCTTATCACCCAACACCCGCCACCTTAACGCAGGACTCAAAATATCAGGGTTTTGTTGACTGTGCTCTTCGTCTATCATGTGGTGTGAGGAGTTTGGAATCCGGTTTGCTAGGTCAATTCTTCATTAAATCTGCACTTAAATGTCGTTCGTTATTGAATTAATGTTTACAGCGACGTAGACGAACTTCTAAACTACTTCGAATTTGTTGCCATCAAATGTGACTTTTGTCCTAGCCCGTTGACAGATCTTTCATTATTTGTTAATAGCATGCATTTGGTCTTGTCCTCGTTAACGTTTACTACTTGAAGAACAACAAGTTTTGTCTGTTCTGAAATTGTCGCAAAAGCCTCTTTGACGGCCTCTTGGGAAACGCCCATGATCTGGATATCATTGGCATATCCTAGAAGTTGGACAGATCTTTTGAAAAAAGTGGCTTCAGTTTTGACGCTTTCGCTGCACACAGGTTGCTCCAGAACGAAGTTGAAGAAACCACGTGACAGCGCATCTCCTTGCCAAAAGCCTGTCCATGATTGAAATAGTTCAGAATATCTTTTCCCTTCTGGCCTGGCACTTTACATTGCGTATTTCCTTATGTCACGCAGCACAACTAGATCAGTTGTCCCGGGATCCAAAATTTGGCCCATCGCCATATATAGCTCCAGACAATGAATGTTATCATAAGCGGCTTTGAAGTCGACGAACAGGTAGATAGTCAGTCTTGGCTTGGAATTCGTTGATCTTTTCCAGAATTTTTCAGAGAGTTAATGTTTTATCTTTGTTCGATCTCCCTGGCCAGAAGGCACACTGGTTCTTTCTGATTATAGTGTAGCAAATGGCCTAAGACGCTTACACAGTTTATTGGATAAGATCTTATATGCGACGTTTATCAGTAATATGTGTCGATAGTTCTTGCAGGATTTGAAATCACCTTTTTTGTTGATGGGACATATAGAGCTGCTGGACCAGTCATCGGGAATACTTCCTTCCACTCAAACTTGATTGTTCCGTTGATGAATGTACTCTTTCAGAAAATTCCCTCAGTGCCTGAAGCGGCAGTTTTGTTGTTCTTGATCTTCTCTAGGCTGCCTCTTCCATACTGGGTGGTTGTTTTCATTGAATGAAGTTGGGTTGTTTCTTGGCCCACTTCTTCCTCCAACTGATGCCCATTTAGTAGCTGTAGAAAGTGCTACTTAAATAAATCTACTATCTCATGTGCTTCGATGACAAGTCTACCTTTGCTGTTTTGAAGAAGTTTTAAGGCCAGCAGCCAGTTACTTGGTATTTTTCTAAAACTTTCAGGTGTTGTTTTGACAGATGACATATGTTCTCTTCTTTCTACGCAGTGTTTTCTTCTCCTCTCTTCTTACAGTTCGATACTCCTCTTCTTCTCTCGATGTTCTTATTTTCTCTGTAGCATATTTGCATCTTCTGTTTCTTTTTACAGCTCCAAGCAGTTATCATCATATTCTTTTTCTGCAGTATTGAGATGAGATCGAAATTTTCTTGTCTCTTTCTAGTCCTTCAAAATATTTTCACTTCTTAATGTTAATTTCTGTGAACAAAAATGTTAAAAGCTTTTCGCGTCACCAAATTAATTTATTTCATTTAAGTCTTCTAAAACTGTCAAAGTTCAAGCATGGTTTCAAAATCTCACTTCGAAAAACTAATATCATAAAATTTCGCTACCAATATTAGCAGCACATGTCTACTAAGTAATTATATCCTCAAGGTGAATGAAGTACACACAATTTCGGGGTTACCTACAGCCTTCTCCATCCTCACATAACTACAAAAAGCAGGACTGGCCTTCCCTGCACGCTATACATACATACCTATGAAGTTTGAGTGATGATAGCGTGTATGCTGTATGTAGTTGTGTTCGTGTTTCATCATTTCATCAAACCCCCTGAGCAAAACTAAGACGAACAAAAAAAAAGGAAACAAAAAAAATAACAAAAATATAATAAAAATAACGAAGCTAAAATTTCTTATAATATTTTCTCTCCCCCCCCCCCCCCCACTCCTCCAGCCATGGCATCAATTTGCGAAGCTCTTTTTATCGCAATTAATTAACTAGCAAATTAGTTTGATTGATTATTTGAGAACTGTTTGTGAATACGGAATTTCATTAAATTTTAATAAGCTCGTTAGAGGCATTAACGAACAAGTTAGCTGGTATAGAGCTATATAGTATAGAGGCATAATATATTTACGTATGTATTTTGTTATAGTAGAACTCCCTGCCAACTTGCATCCTCTTGATATTTAGCTACGTATAAAGGGGTATAGGTATATAACATTGGAAACATTAATGTTTAAGGGTAAGAGGTTGAATTCCAGGCCATTTGTGTATATCCCGCGCGTAGGACGAGTATTTAATTATCGCGCAGATAGAGGTGCCTACACAATATAAATTCATAGTGTTTGAATTAGCTAATTAATTCACGTATTAATGTTCAAATTTGCTTGTATAACAGTCGTCCTTCTCAAATTAAATCAAAATGCCTCGAGTGTTGTATTATAGCTAAAACATACATAACCTCCCTCTCTATACATTTTGCTTGCATAAGGTAAGAAAAGTATATTAATATTGGTGGAAATGTATGTATTGATGTGAGAAAGGACTTCAAATATAGAAACATAAATGAATATTGAATTAGAATAAAAGATTTTGGGGGGACTGGTTACCCTACGAGGCATCGTGGGTAGAATTGATATTAATTATCGAAAATCTGTATGTACGCATCATTTACTCAATCATTGATTTCTAAATATGTAATGGTAAATGTGGTGACGGGAGATAATGAACACAATTGTATAATTAGAAAAGTCTCAATGTATGCTCAGTAATTATTGTAATATTCAATTATTGGTTATGTTTGTATAGCTTGTAGGGATTTGCTTAGCATAATGTAATGACATCGTAATTTATTTGATGCAACCAACACATTGTAGGTAGCATTATCATTTCATATATGCTAGCAAACATATTGTGACGTCACATTATGCCTTTCCAAAGGTGCGGTAGAGCTACCATGGGTGGGCACCCGCTGATGCGGCCTCATTGTGGTGCCACCCAAAGATTTTAATGCTCCAGAAAAATGTGATTTTAGTGCAGTTGGATGACATTTAGAACTTCTACATCAGTATATAGTTCACCCCATCTGTCAAATCATCAGCTGTCAAATGCCATAAAAGGATGGATCTAAGAAATCAGAAATTTTGAAGTCTTTTTTATTAACGATGATGAAAAGTAGTAGATAATGTTTGGGCAATTGGGTGACATTTGAATCGAAATACAAGGTTTGTTCGATGTTTCCTACCCCAGGTTGCACTGAGAAATGTCATTCAGATGTCAAAAAACTCGTGGCTGCTGGTTTTTGGATTTGACATCGAACACTTCAGTGACAAAAAGTTAAACTGCTTACTTACTTTTTTGTGTACCTTCAAAATCTTCATAAAAACACTATATTTCCATATTTTTTCCTAAGCAACAAGCAAACAAAAAGTTTAAGTTTATAAATTAACAAATACTAATGAAATCGTCTACAACACGCATTACATTTACCATTTATATCTTAAAAAAAAAAAATTTGCAAAACACACGCTTTTCCTTTGACATTCAACTCTTGCCAACTGCTGATTTCAATTTTGCAACTCTGAATTGTTTCCCTTAGAAAAAACCTGGGGTATGTCAGAGCGACTTCAGTGCACGCCGCGATCCCGAAAACAAATCGAGCGTAGTGTAATTAAACTGGGGTAAAAAAAGTGTCACATAAAACACCTGGGGTGGAATCAGCTAAGGTGATTGGTGATTGTCACATTTATGATAATCAAATGTGATCACATAAAATTTTTTATCTGTGAAATTTTATCACTAAAAATTATCAACAGATTGGCATCACTTTGAGAGACCAGCACTGAGAGCTGTCATTTTTTCAGCTTTCATGAAAAAGAAAAACATTGAAATTTAATAAATGTGTAGATATCCATTTTGAATTAACAACACAAAATGAATTAAAGTGAAATAAGGACAGTGATTTTTATTTTTAAAGTTTTTGCCGTCAAATTACTCTTCCCAACTACAAGGCTTCTGAAGGTTTTGCTGATTGCTTGTCATTAAAGAAATATGCTTCTACTTTTTTTCGCTCCATTCTTGTTGAGCTATTCTCTCTTGGCAGCGGTGATATCATTTGTGGTGTTAAAGGTCTTTTTGATGTCCTCAAGAATCTTGCTCTTGATTATATTGGCAACAGTTTTGCAAGTGACATCAAGCAATCCCTTGATATCCAAATTGTTAGCTGCCGGAATAAGTTCGAAAAGAGTGTTCGATTTTTAGGACGTCAGCAAGCATCCCACGACGAGATGTTATTGGTTTGCTTTACTTTGTTCTTGACGTCTCAAGTTAGAAACCTTACGAAGAACGGGCGAATTAACATTTGGCAGAGGCATGACAGCATCTTCTAGCATTGCTTTGATAGTTCCAGAGTATTATGCGAATTCATCATCGCTTGGAAGATTTTGCGACCGGACGAATGTTATTTTTTAGGCATTTCATTTATTGCTGTTTTTTTTGTTCGTTTTTGAAAAAAAGCAGTCGATCGATTAGGTATACTTCTGTAAGCAATAATTTTCCTTACCTTGAATATCAAATCAAAATTCACGTAGTATTTAAAATAATTTTTCCAATTTTTCTCATTTTCAGTCGGTAAAAATAATCCCGCTAATATATGTACATATATATGTACATTGATTTTTTACTTCAAAAAATCAAAATTCAAGTTAAATTTTATATGAAAAGGACAACAAAATAGATGTCACAAGAAAAAGTCACAAAAATATGACTATCACATGAGACAATCACCTTACGCAAAACGAACTCGTTTATTGGGACCTGTCAACTATCACAAATCACCTTAGCCGATTCCACCCCTGAGTGCGATTGCAGGGCGACCATGTGTAGTGCCAGTAGTGCCAACATCGAACAAACCTACACTTCTGTACCAGTCAAGCCATTGACAACTGTCAAATTCCATTGAAGAATGGATGTGAAGTTGTTTTGGCATTTGAAGTGTTCACTGACAGATGCATGGAAATATAATCTAATTTGCCAATTCAATTTAAAGAAACACAGAGAAAGTATTTATTGATTTAGCTTGCTTTACCTAAATTCCCACTCAGTTTAAATCGGTTTGGAAATTGTTTTTGGTTTTTGCAAGAAATAAAAGCAAGAAATGAAATGACAATGACATTTTGACGAGTAACATTTACGAACATTTCAGGGGAAAATCCGAATAATACTTAAGGCTTGACCGGAAAATTAAAACAAAACTATAATAGGGCAGTCCTCGACCGACCGAGAATTAGCCTCAGAGAGATGAGGTGTAAATCTGCTTTTTCCTATTAGAATAAAATATAGTAAGTAAGTAGGAAAGTACTAGATTCTACCAAACCAGATTTTAGAAAATAAAAATGATTTCTCGTCAGTAAAGGATAAATTAGACAGCTATTTTATTAAAACAAACATTGAATGTTGACCATTTTGAAGTGTTTTGTATGGTCTTGAATTTTGACATTTCTTTCACAAGAGTGGTCATGCCAAATAGATGTGAATTGTCATAAAAAATAAACCAGTAGCTAATAGGTGCTAGAAACATTAGAGGTTAAATTCTATAGAATTTTTCATTCGCAGATTTGTGGAATGCCAATGACCGTGTTCACATTGGATTGAAAAACTGGATTTTTTGTGACGTTTCAGTAATCACATCTCGCTCCCACTTCTTCAGTAAAGGAAGATGTAAATACTGAAACATCAACAAAAATACAGTTTTTCAGTCTAATGTAAACACCGTCAATTGACAATTCGCTGAAAATATCTCGTTGGTCACGTAGAAAATATAAAAATGCTAAATTTTAAAATTTAAATTAAATTAAGGCCGTGTTTTCTTTTAAAAATTGAAGACAATATTCTTTATTCAGTTTGTCGAAAAGTAAAAACAAGAATTTGTTGATATTTGAGCTTGGAATTGCGTAAACAAACTTAATCGCATTCGCTGTTGGCGGTTCATGCGAAACGCACTTTGTCAACCTAGCCATCATCGCATGGTCAATATTTTGCGTTTGCGATCACACGACAAGATAATTTTGGGACAAGGAGTCAAGACATTCACTATTTTCCTTGACCGTCCAATTCTTTTTGCTTTTTTAAATGTAATAGTTTGTAAATTAAGTTTGAAAAAAAACTACTAATCCGTTTTTGAGGTATCAATTTCAAAAAAAATATTTTAAAATTAAAAAAAAAAAAATGTTTAACAAAATTTTTATTTCAAAACTTAGTTCTTAAAATTTTGATATGAAGTATTTTTTTGTTGGAGGTTGTTGAATTGTAAAATAAATTTTATGTTGTTATTATACCAAAGCCAAAATAAAATAATAAAATGCAATAATACTTGCTTTTATGTTCAAGACGCTAAGGGTTTAGAAAATTTCACATTATGTATGTAAAGACATGGGAATTACGAGAGAAAAATGTTTAAGAAAAGCATAAAATAGGATATTTTAATTCACTGAAAAACTTTTTTATGAGTTTTAGATGAAAAAAAAAAGAATGCTATCTTAATTCTTGATTGAATGTAATTGAATGGAAACAAATAAAAATATTTATAGAGGTTCAAAAACTATACAAATTATGTGCATATGCAAATAAAAAGAGATTTATCTTCCTCTCCACAAATCAAATTCAAATCAACAAAACCTCACTATTGAAGGCAAGAGCAATAACTCAAAGTTTGTTAAAGATCAACATCTACCTCGGGGTAACGTATGAGGAGATCGTAAAGAGAAGAAGATAAGTAGTACATCCGCTAACTGTATGAAGGGCACCAAAATATGTTTAAAGTCCAAAAAGTTAAATTATATTGAAAGAAATGGCTCGATCACAACGAGTGAATGAACTGGGCAACCGTGCTCAAGCAAGAAAGCTTTCGGGTCAAAGCATCTATGTTGAAAGCGACAAGGAAAATCAAATATCAGAGACCAAGACATTGTGTGAATAACAGAGTGGTTGATCTGGATAGCTGTAGGCAGCGTTTTCGGGATTGTAGGGGATAGAGGGCCACCGTGTATCGGGCAGCGACAGCATGGATCGGGATGAGATAGATCAAAAAGTAAATTCACTCACTCACATCCGAGTATAATACTAAAATCACAATAGAATGGGAAGAACCGGTTCTATGATCCTGTCCAAATAAGAAATGAAATATCACAACAATGTGTTTAATTGCGAATTAAGAAACCAAAACCCGTGTAGCAGACTCACATAATCATCACCGTCAAAATGTTCCGTGGATGCAATCGTCTTAAAATTTAGTTTCCATTCATTCCTTGGTTGTCCTGTACAACTCTAAATACAACCTCACAGTGCCATGTGAACCTGTCACATATAATTACTCACCGTACACGCATACGAACGTACATTAAATAAAATACAATCTATTCCATCACCAGTGCGGTGCGTTGTTGTAATGGTGGCTTGGCTCGGTGGCGAAGGCAGGTTGTGTCAATCTGTTTCAACTTCCTTGTAATAGGTACATATATTGGGGGGTTGGTTGGTAGGATCTACATAGTTCTGTTGCCCACCCAACAAGCTTGAAGTAAGCAAACACAAATACAGTTTTACAATTCTATTGAATAATACGCTCATCGAGAGAACAATATTTTCCTAATTAACCACATTACATTTGTGCCAATACCCGGGTGTTTTTCATCCTACACGATTTTGCTATCACCTATCAACAAGGATTTGGTCCTTCTTTCGTTGTATGTATAGGAGTGAATATGGTTGCAAGAGCTCCATTTAATGCAGGGTTGTTTGGAAGTGCTTACAGAAAAAAAGGCCAGGCGTGTACTTTGAGTTCTTCCTAACAGTAAAAGGCAGCGTATAAGGAGCATCGACAGTGGCATAGCGTTGCGAAACATTGAGATGTTTAAGACGGAAAAAAACGGTCCAAAACGGAAAAAAGAAAAGTTTTATAGAAAAGCTTGGCTTGGTTTTGTAATCTATTTTTAAATGAGTAAAATTATCGATTAGGCTCCATTAACTATTAAATGCAACCCTGCAAACAACCATGACTGCCTAGCCTTCTATACCACACTTGAACAAAATGTCCCCTGGAACTTGGATTCATGAATCAGTTCCCAATGCTGCTGTTGATGATGATGACGATGATGATGATGGTGGGAAATATCATTTATATGAAGCGGAGAACAAACGTCTCATCATGAGGCTCTATATTATACGTGAAACGTTCGTAACGAGGTTTGAATCGGCAAATTACAGCTTCTGATTGTGCCAAAACGAAATGTTGTATACTTTTGTCTGCAGCGAACTACCACCATAACCGTCAACATAACTGCTATACATTCACAATCCCTAAATTGAATAGTATGGGAATACATTTTTGGCCCCTAGGCGTATGCACGTCAAAATTCAAGGCCTTAAGCTGGGAGGAGGGTTCAAGTGAGGCATACACAGTTTTTGAGGTAAACGAATACGTATACATAATAATGTTGCCGTTCCTCATCATCACATCAGCCACCACAACACCACCATCGGCTTTGAATGAATAGACGGTAAATTCGCTGAACTATAAATGTACAAACGTGAACATTTATTCTTGATTTTATAAAATTATTGTCCTATTCTGTAAAATTGTTGAAGACAGTGTTTTTTGGGAAACAATAGTTTGTTGTTTTGTTATGTCATAAAAATTGAATTAAATTGTTAGGCTTTCTTATCTAATAAACCAAGTCGTTTAGGTTTTATTCGAGATGGGCGGCATGAAAAGGAAACAAAATTTAAATATTTCTGACAGTGGTTTAATACATATTGAGAAATATTTAAAATGAGTTGCGAAAAAGTATTTTCAGTCAAAGAGAAAATATAAAAATATGTCATTAAGAATTGGCGTGAAAAAAATAAATTAAAAAAAAAAATTTCCTATATCTCAAATCTAAAACAATCAACTTAGAGGGTTTTGTAAATAACAGCCCCAAGCCCTTTGATTTTTTGTTGTTTTGACCAAATTTAAACTCTCGCTCTCTCACATCCTGTTAAGACCACAAGAAATAGACCCTAGGCTCAAAAATTAGATCATTAAATTTTGTTCTGGCAACTAAATTCCATGGGCTTTTTGGCGGGGACCTATTTTATGATTAAAATTAATTTCTATCACATTAAAGCCTTGTACGCTGCTAATGCGAAACGAAACAAAAGGGTAAAATTAAGCTTGGTGTAATATTGGTTATCCTGTCTCTGGGACACGTCATGTTGAAAATGGCGCCCAATCTGTATTAGTGAGTCAGGAAATCAAAATTCTGCGCTTTTCGTAGTGAGGACTTAGTTTTATAAACTTTATTTATTTTTTGAATGCTGCGGGTCAAATTTTGCTTGGTAGTTATTAAGGCAGTGCTGTCACCTAGACGTTATTTTCAAATATGGTATCCAGTCTTGGGAAAATGGTAAATTAACAAAAAAATTGCTAAATTACTATTTCCACGATCAAAATATGAAATTGATGCCCTAAAAAAATGGTAGCAGCATAAACACACTTTCGGATGAAATTCCAGTGTTACCATTTTACGGGAACATATATTTTACTTGCTATATAAAGGTACTACATAAATGGCAAGTTATGCATTCGTAAAAAAATTTAACTCAAGTTTTGATCAGTTTTGTCATTACGATGATAGGGAAGACGAAAAGAGCTGATAGCACAATTCTGTTTACCTGTTTTTCTGTTCGCCTACAGCCTAAGCGGCTGGATCGGTTTTTTAAAACTTGGTACATAGTGGCTTTTAGCGATTCTGCCCACATTTTTTTCATTTTAACTAAACATAACGGTACCTGCTCAACCATTTTGTTTATCAATTTTAACAAAACCTTTTGTTTCTTAAAAACGGCTCCGAAATGTTTCTTTTAAATAAATTCAATACATTTTCTCCTCAAAGGCTACTTTTAGATGGGAAATCATTTTTCAAAAGAATTTGGTTTCAATAATTTTGTATGTACAAGCTTCTAAACAATATAAATAGTTTTTAATTTAGGTAGGGTTTTGTTTCTTTTTAATGGAAAACTTTGTCTTCATCCATTTATGAAAAAGTTTTTTAATTAATAAGAGCATAACCAGACTTAAAACCACTAAAGAAGTCAGATGATCTAGGTAGCAATCGTGAAATAGCTCCAGCCTATATATCGGGTTTTTCAATAAGAGCGCTACGATGAAATTCTTTATTCCTGTGAAAGTACGTTCGATGCCATTATGTATGGAACTCGATTTCTTTTGCATGGCCACCACGGGCACGCTTGCAGAAGCCCAGGCGCTGAACCCAATTTTCGACGGTTTTCAAGCATAAATCGGCCGATACTGCTGCAATTTCATGTTCGATATTCGTACGAAGTCCATCAATCGTCGCTGGCTTGTTGGCATAGACCATAGACTTGACGTAGCCCCACAGGAAATAATCTAACGGTGTCAAATCGCACGACCGAGGCAGCCAAGCGACTGGACCATTTCGTGATAACACGTTCTCCAAACTTGGTTTCCAATAAATTGATTGTGACGTTCGCTGTGTGGCCTGTGGCGCCGTCCTGTTGGAACCACATGTCCTCCAAGCCCACATCATCCAATTGGGGCCAAAAATATTCGGTTATCATTGAACGGTAGCGATCCCCATTTGCGATAGGAAACCTTACTGAAGAGAAATGTCAAAAGACCGGCAAGAAATATGGCGTGGTGTGCTGCCCTGTCGCTCTACTTTTATAGCGTCCCTGTTGAAAAACCCTTTACTTAGTGGTATGAACAAAAGGTGTTGTTGTTCGTTCAAAAATTATTCTATATAGTTTTTCTTACAAAAATGTAAAAAAAAATTATTTCTAAAAAATTTTCGATTTTTTTTAATCCAATATTTTAAAAACTACAGGGTCGATTTTTGTAAAACTCGGTATTTACACGTTTGAAAATATTTAAAGCAATTTTACTATGGAAAAATAATTGTACCTTTTAAACAGATGTTAAAAAATCGTTAAGGAAAATATTTTTTTTGTTGAAAATGGCTCCCATGATTTTTATTAAACTTTTTCTGTATGGTCAAATCAGTGCGATTAAAAAAAGCAACAATCAATAGTATATTCTCATACAACGTGTTTTTAATTTTCAATTTTGTCGCTATTGTCTGAATAGATTTAGATATTTTTTTTAAACAAAAAAATATTGCATATCAAAATTTCCAAAAAAAGTTTTTGAATTTTTTGAAAAGAACGTTTTTTTTTTTTTTTTTTTGATAGATTATTTGATATTTCTAAAACAAGTTGAAAATTTGTTTTTTGAAATTTCATTTTGTATGAATACTAATTTTGTATAAATGCTAATTTTCCTTAAAAATATTTTAAGAATTTGATTTACAAAAAAAATAATTTTTCTGGGAAAACCGCTCCAACGAATTAAATTTTGTTTTTCCATAAAATCATTTTCAATGAAGAATTAAGATGGCGCTCTTTTTTTTTCATTTCAAGCTCTCAAAGAAGTTGTTTTAGCTAATTTAAATGTCGTATTTCATGCTTTAAAATATTTTTCGCTCTTAAGATAATAATGTTCTAAAAAACTCAGCTTCTCGAATATAAGAGCAAGTAGGTACGATCCAATCGTGCATTTTATTTTTTATGTCAACGGGTGGAACATTTTTTGAGCATGGACAAATTTGAGGAAACGTTGATATTTTGAAAGTTAAAATGTCAGTGTTGCCACTTTTCCAGAACATTGTTTCTTTGATGTATAAGGGTGGGATTACAAGCTAAATTTCATCATTAGCATGCATAAGGTCCCCCATTGAAAGCAAAGGGACTTCGTTTTCCTGCCGGGACTACAGATTGGATGCAATTTTTCAAAATGGCGTCCCAGTGACAGAATAACAAAAATGATTCCTAAGCTAATGTCGTTTTTGATTGGACATTCGGAGTACTCCTTTTCTACTCCATTTTTACTCCAACTACTCCGCAAGCCTTCGATTTGATGTTGAGTGTACTATTTTTGGAGTCTTTTTCTGTTCCCAATTTAAAGAAGGAGTAAATTTGGAACGCACGCATTCATTCTACAACTTTTCGTTGGATTACTTGTCAAAAATGATAAATGCTTGAAGAACCATAACCATATTTCAAAATGGCGCCATTTGGTAGAGTATGTGTAAATTTGACAACATGATGTTTTCATATTCCATTGGAATCAGAAAAGAGTGTAAAACTTAGGTTTTTCACAAGAAAATCGGGGGTTTTGATATATATTTGTTTAACGGTTTTAATTTCGGTTAATTGCCATTCATGTCGCCAGAGACTTATCCAATTTTACCATTCAATACTGTTTAAAAATATTCCTAAATATTTAATTAACAATAATTTTAAAAATTCTGTATATAAAGGGTGTTTTTTTTTAGGTGTGTAGTGGCAATACTTTTTCGGAGTTTTTCTTTTTCACAGTTGTCACTTGATTTATGCTCAGTTTGGATTTGCACGATTTGCAAACGTTGTTCAGGAGTAAGTCTATTCAGTATAAAATGGCAAACCAAACCTAGCATAAATCAAGTGACAGCTGTCAAAAAGACCAACTCTGAAAAAAGTATTGCCAGATTGAAAACCACACGTCTAAAAAATCACCCTATGTAAATATATTCAAACAGGCCTGTGCAGTCCAGTCATACACTCATTTTAATTTTATTTTTTATGAATACTATGTACGAGTAGGTTCATGTTTTTAAAATAACTTTTCTAGTTTTAAATTTAAATAAGACATATACGTATTTACCCTATGACGAAAAAGTAGTAGAGTTTATTTTTTCTTAATCAGTTTCTTTATTTTGTGAATCATGCAATTTGAAAGCTTAAGCTTAGCAGTGTTGTCTTTGAGTTGTTGTAAGTTCTGTTAGTAAGAAACATGAGACAAATACCTCAAATACACGTTAATAATGTCGTTTATGTAGGATAGGTATAACAATAAACAATAAACTAACAAAAATTGGAAACAAATTGATTGAATATACAAACCATTTTTACCACAATGCCTATACAAAACACAAAACAAATTCAATACTCCATTAATGGTCTTCTGCATGAACAAATCCCAATACAATATGAACTCGTCAGATGGGAGTGATTTTGACACCCATAAAGTGACACATTGTGAATAGAGGGTCGGTAACATAACAATCATGTAACCGATTTTAGTAATTAAGTGCAATTAGCGAATTGAAAGCCTCATCTGGTAAATTGAAGTCTTCTCTCTGACATGATGTCCTGATGGCTCACCCACTATGTGTAGGTAGTTAGCTAGGTATACCATTTACGCATAAAATCTAATGTAATGAATTAAATTAAAACAAAACAAAACAAAAACACTATACCCAACATTTTTTAGGTGGGTCTTTTCTCTATGTATTCTGTGAGCTGAGGCTAATGTAATAGGCCTGGAATGTGGCCCCACACAACACACATTGGCCATGAAATAGTTTTTGTTTATTAATTTGTTAATTGAATTACAGTTTATATATGTATGAACCTACAGCCTATATTATACAACAACACGACCATGGCAAGGGAAACACTCTTTTTTTTCGGTCTGTTTCGTCGTCATTAAGGAGATTGAATTGCTGCTGGCGTTTGTTTCTAGGATCTGATAGCTTTTTAATTTCTTTGTAAATGTCAGTGTTGAAGGTGTGATTGAAAGTAGCTTGTGTAATTAAAATGGATTGCAAGTTATCTTGATATGGGCGTTGGCGTTGGTTACTTGGTTGTATATATTCTCCTAATATAATTAAAGGGTGAACCTTAACGTTGTAATTTGTCATATGTATTAAATTAACTCGGGGGTTTCATTCATTGGTTGTGAATCTAATATTATTTAACGATTTGGATTGTATCGTGTTTTAGAATCAGGGTGTGAGCTGGATCAGGACTAATTAATGAGTAGGTACAGGTATACAGATGGATTCTTAGACTTTGAGTGATTACAATTTGGATTTCTTCATTTGAGAACTTTTCTACTATTTTTGTTGACTATTTGGTAGTTAACCTTAAGGATTAGGTGCATTTTTATGTGAGAGTAATTTCACTACAAAACTCTCGAGTGTCACTCTCGGATTGCTGTCCACTTTCGGATAGCTGTCTTCCCCTCTGTGAACTGATTTTAAGACTGTGTCCACCTGGAAGTTTTACTCCCGAGAGTAGCTTGAGAGCTGCTCGTTTTCTTTTTCTTCAGGGGGGCGTCTGTTTGAGAGTACTACAAGACTCTCGAGATTAACTCTAGGTAGCTATCTACTCGTTTGTAAGCAAATTTCAAGAGCTGTTTGAGTTTTTTTTTCGTTTTACTCTCAAATGGATACTCACCTTTATTTTTACTACAAAACTCTCGATAGTGATTCTCGAATGATTATCTCTCTCTTCTGCCATGAAGACTGTGGTCACTTCGGAGTTTTACTCCCAAACGTTGTTTGAGAGTTTCTCGCAGTCTTTTTACTCTCAAATGGATACGCACCTTAAAGGAAACTTCAGAAGTGAAATCTTAAGCATCAGGCATCAGGGTGAACGTGGTGTGTAAACTGGGTCAAGATTTCTCAACTTTGACAGTACTACGTATACTTCAGCTACAGCTGAATTAATTAATTTTAGCTTTCATGCAAAAACAACATTGCCATAGGTTTGTTTTGCCTAAAACAGATAGACATTGTTAAACTAATGCTGTACCAGGCAAGTGGTCATAATTTAGCATTGAACAAGATTATTTTAAAACTTTGATGTAGTCAAAAACACAGATGCTTGAATTTTGCTTAACCTTATTTCTTTAGTTCAAAAAAAAAATATCCTCGCTTATTTAATTAAAAATCATCTTCTTTCCATTCCCTTTCTAATCCAAAAACTGCACACTGCCAACACACGTTTATCCTGTGATGGCTTCGAAAACATACATAAGCACAAGGTATTACGATATAACTGATGTTATAGGTACATACACACATATATACATACATATACTATATACACGAAACGAATAGGTAGGATTGGCAATGTGATAAAGCATTCACAGTGGGGGTGGTATTATACATCCTTCATGCTATGCTCATTAATCTGCTCTAAGTGAATTAACGTCAAATACACTAATTACGTCTTTCACTCAGTTACCCTCATTTCAGGTTTCAATTGTGGGAACAAGATGAGGTTAAATTGAAATTGCCACGTCATAATAAGTGGAGACAGAGGGAGGTAAAGTAGGTGGTATAATGCGGATAAGTATTAGTTTGATACAGGGATGCGGGAGTAGGTATGTAGTAGGTATATTGTGCATATGTATATCAAGATGATGGGATATGTATACAGGTATTAAAATGATCTGCTGGCCATTTTACTCACGCTTCTAAGTGATTTTAAAAATGTTTACAATTATACACCAATGAAAAACATAAAGAAAATGATTTGAATAAAATGTCGATGGGCTTTCTCTTTTATAAAATATTGTACTAGATCTATTCCAAAGATGCTACATGTTGATACTACGAGATTCTCAAATCTACAATAGGTGATGGGAACACTTAATATGAGAAGCCAATTGTTAAATGATCACCCAATGTATTGTCACTTTTCAGTGATGCGAAACGAACCTAGACCAGTTTACAAAGGGAAAAATCTTAACAGTTCTAACAGCACCAAACCTATATTGGAAAAGTAGCGGTTAGTATATATTAAAAAGACTCACCATGGGGTAATATTTCACTGGTGCCACTTGCCACTTGTTGGTAGCATTTCTGTCTTGATTTCAATGTAAGGGATTTCTTTTTGTTTGGTAATTTTCAATATTTTGAACATGCCAAAAGCGGGTTGCAAAAATAATGCTTGACATCTTAGAAAATAGGTGTTAAGTAGAAGCACATACGGTTAAATGTCAGTGTTAACCCTTTTCAGGAACATTCTTTTCTTTAAGTTAGAGGGTAGGATTTTCATAAACAATAATTTCAAAAATAATTTTTTACACATAAGTATGTATACATTTTATTGGATTTTTTTGAAATTTTGAGATGGATAGGCATCAAATGGCTCTACATGAAAACAAAAATTTTCTTAATTTTTTTCAGAATTTTATTTCACCGCTTTGGTCACCCTATTTTCACTTTAAGGTACTAATTAGGGGGTCAGGGCGATTCTTACTTCTTTTTATTTTCTTTTAAATTCTTAAATATGAAATTTAACTTTGTTCATATAAAAATAAAATTTCAAAAAAATTGTCAACCCGTTTTTGAGATATCGAATTGAAAATAAATGAAATCTGTATAACAAAAAATTGATCTAAATCTGTTCAGCCAGTAATGAGAAAATTCAAAATTTAAATAGACGTTCAATGAGAGGTGCTATTAATAGTTGCTATTTGTAAATTTTTTATAATTTTTGGTAGTATATCGCACTAATTTTAACATACAAAAAAATTTATAAAAATAGTGGGAGCCATTTTTAAGAAAATAATATTTTCCTTCTTAAAAATTGTAAAAAAAACCTTAAATACTGAATTTCATAAAAATGAACCATGTAGTTTTCAAAATACATCATTTTCAAAAAAGAGTTCTAGACATTTTTTAAATACTCAATACATATTCTTTTTAAAATTTTGATAAGAAAAACTTTTTGTAATGCTAAGAAGCTTCCATACAAAAAAAATGAAATTAGAATATTCGTTTTGAAGGAATCTTAAGTAAAAAAATGGTTCCTTTGGAGGTAGGGGAGCGGGGGGCACCTTTGAACGTGGGGTAACTTTGAACATTGCTAATAAAATCGTATTAAATAAATGTTTCAGAGCATTAACCAAACATTAAAATTGGCAGTTCAGTCTTCTATTATCATCAACGGCTTTCAGTATTCCTCTAATAAGTCAATAAAAAGTATTCTGCTGTGAAGGTTGTAATGATTCATTTGTAACTTTTTTATTTTTTTTTTTCGTAAGAGTGTACAAATTTATTGGTGGGCTTTTCTATTTGTGGAAAATGCATTTTAAAGGTGCAGGTTCATTTTAAACCATTGAACGGATAGATTTGTGATCGTAATACTAATTTACCCAAAATTTTCTGTCACTCGGCATGTTGGGGCAAGATTAAACAAAACGGATGGGGCACCTTTGAACGGTAGAAATTTAGCTGTCACCACAAATCAACACCAGTTGGATTAGTGAAACAACTTTGCAATTTGTTTGCATAGATGTTATCTTTAAGTACTCTAAGACTTCATGGCCTTCTTAATATTTTGTTTTATTCTTTCGTGAGACATAAGGCATTTTGTCTCCCTTTGCTTAGGTAATAAAATAGAAATATTTTTATTGCATTAATTTTTTTTACTGGTAAAAATAATTACAAAAACGACTAATCAAAAGTGCTCCCAGCTTAGATCAAAGCTGTTTTACATAGCATTATAAAAAAGTTATAATTATTATAAACCTTTATATTAGTTTCTTAATTATTGGATGTAACCAAAGACTAATTCCATATCTTAAATAAAAATAATTTGCGGTTCAATAATTACAACACATACGTTTTTATGAGACCTGAAAGCAAAAAGTGCTCAAAGGTACCCCCCTCTCCCCTACCATTAATAACCAATTTTGGTTCCCCATTCATAGGTACCTTTAATAAAAGAAATTTATTGCATTTTTTTCAAGAAAAGTTGTTGAGCCGTTTCTGTGAAAGATGAGATTTTTAAAAATTGCTAAAAAACTGTTTATTTTTAGTTCTAATAAGAAAAATTAGATTTGTAGGCTAAATCACCAAAAATCACTATCTATTCAGTTTTGAGAAAATTGATCCAGGCGTTTAGGCTGCAGCCGAACGGAGTAATGGACCTAATGGCTAGTCTAATCAAAATCTTGAGTTCAATTTTTAACGAGTGCTTTACTTGCCAGTTTAGTACTTACATATATATCGCAAGTAAGAACCTTTTACAGAGATTTGTTGGGAATTATGTATACTTTAAATTGTTCCTTAAAGAAATTTGCGAATGATTGATTGTTTTCGAGGCATAAATATTCATTTTTGCAACATTTTTTGCACTTTTTCCATGTTGCATTAAAGAAATCTTGGTCGTAAACCTCAGGCTCAGATTCATCATCATAAGGCATGAAAAAAATGAAAACCACTCATTATTAGCTTGCTAAGGGCCGTTTTGAGCACAAATTGACTAGACTATGATGTTTGAAATAAAATTTAAATTTCAATATTCAATTTCAATTTCAATATTCAATATTTCAATATTTTTAAGAATTAAAAAAAAAACTAGATTTTCCCTTAATTTGTTTGTAAGATTTCGAAAATTTGGTGAAGAAAAATAGGTTCCGTTAATCAATTTTAAAATTAACAGGAATATTGATGCTATATAGAACTCTACAAATTTGCAAGCGAAGCAATCAAAATTTGCAAAGAAAAAAAAACATTTTTAGCACTTTTTTTTTTAAATTAACGGTGAAAGGTCAAACAAAAAGAAGTACGAGTATCTATAAAAAAAATCAAGTCTTGTAAAAAGCATAACTACAAAAATTTTAAAAATAAATTTATAATATATTAAATAAATAAATTTTGGATTCTTAAAAAATATTCTTTTTTTTTTTAAATTCAATATTTCAAAAATGGGTTGATGAATTGTTTTGAAACTAAGTGAGTAAATATTTATTAATAAATACTCAAAAATGGCATTACATTTTTGATTGTGATATAAGATATAATACTATAAGGCAAGTTGTGGATTCGTGCAAAAAAAAAAAATGAGATAACAATCAAAAATGACATTAAAGTGGGTGGCATAATTCTGTCTGTCTGTCTATTTTTCTAGCCTTAACGGCCTGATTGATTTTCTTCAAACTTGGTACATTGTGGTTTTTGGTGATTATGCCCACTCGCTTTTTCATTTTTTTTAGAACCAAAAATAACTGTACCCAATTTTTCATATTCGTATTTTTCTCAAAAACGGCTCGACAACTTTTCCTAAAAAAAAATCAATAAATTATTTCTAGTAAAGACTGCCCTTGGGTGGAAAATTATTTTCATAAAATGGTTATTAATGCTACCCCCCAAATGATCATTTTTTAGTTTTCGATTTTCTTCAAAACGGTATGACTGATTTCAATAATTTTTTTATACAGGGGCTTAAATGTTAATATTTTTGTGTACCTAATTAAATTAAAAAAAAAATGCTTTGGATTTTTATGAAATTTTAAGTATTTTTTTTGAAAATCAAATATTTTGGAAACTACATGATCGATTTTTATTAAACTCTCTATTTAAAAGTTTTTGTATACTTTATAAAGTATTTTAAGAAATAAATTCACTTTTATGAAAAAATAACGGTACCTTCAATACAAAAGTTAAAAAACCGTTGAAGAATTTTTTTTTTTTTAAACGGCTCCTACGATTTTTATAAAACTTTTTTGTAGGCTTAAATTAGTTTAATCTACTGCCATAAGATATTAAAATTTACAAATAGCAAATATAAATAGTACCTTTCATAGAACTCATTCAATTTTGAATTTTCTGAATATAAGGTAAACAGATTTTGACTAATTTTTTTTATATACAAATTTCTAATAAGATTAATTTGCATTGCACACCAACATTTTCAAAAAAAAATTGTTTGAATTTTTAAAAAAAAGTTTCAATTTTTTTTTTGAAAATTCGATATTTCATTTTGAAAATTCGATATTTCAGAAACGGTTTGACAATTTTTTTTTTCAAATTTTATATCTATAAGCACATAAATTAATACTTAAAATTTGCATACCAAAAGTTTTTCTTAAAAATGTTGTAAAAACTTTATAGATACAAAAATATTTTTTTAAAAAATCGATCGAAACGATCTAAAAAAATTTGTTGTCCATACAATAATATTCAATAATAAATTGAGGTTGCATTCTTTTTTTATATTATACTCTCAATGAAGTTTTTTTAAGCCAGTTTAAATATCGTATTTTATGCTTTTAAGAATGTTCTCTCATAATTTCCATGTTTTTTAATATGATTTTCTTAAACACTCAGCGCTATGAACATAAGGGCAAGTACGAGCGATCTCGTGCATTTTATTTTTTTCAGGAAATTTAATTCAATTTCTTAGAACCTTGTTTAGTAAACTCTGCATTAATTGAATACTTATCCTAGTGCGAACATTTTGAATTTGTCCAACAAATATTAACAAGACTCATAAAAATAAATAATGGCATGGGAGGTGTTTTGGGGAAAAAGGAAAATTTAAGTTTTTAAAATTGAAATTAAATATTGGTGTAATTGTTGGGGTAAATACTGCTGCAGCCCACTGATCAAGTTCAATGGTTCTTTACTTTTTATGCATTTTGATGTACCAATATTGTCCACATTTCATTTTAACAAAAGTCTAACAAAACTCCTACAAACACATAATTAAATAATTATTATCTTTATAATTCAATACATATCACTTTACGAAAATATATTACTACATAAAGAAAATGCTGTGAAAAAAAAAATACAAGTAGAAACAAAAATAAAATGTAATCTCTTAACTTCTTTTGTCATTTCGCAACCATCATCAACCTTGTCACAAACAGAAATTTTATTTTAATGAAATCTATACTGACTATGTATGTAGCTACAGCTAGATATGCCCAGAAATTTCATTCGACAATTGCATGAGTTATCTCTTATATATGTATGTAGCTATGAATTTCAGCAATAACTGTGATTAATTTTTAGCTAGTCCAGGAATTAGCAATCAACTAAATGGCATCCCCTCAGAGAGTCTTTCAAACAACCATGATATACCTACCTACGAACAAGGACATCGGCAATGACGAAGGGCGACCAGTCACACTCCTTCGTGTGATCGATGTGCTCCGTCGAAGCATTTTCCATATATCTATAACAAACAAAAACAACAACAACAACAACAACTTCCAACAAACTAAAACCCCTCTCTTATTTTATGTATATATGGGATTCGCACATTTCTCTGGATTTATTTCTACCAGCAATCTATCTAATAGCATTCTTTATACACAATCCTGAACTGAATATCACAACATGCCATCGAATGTTCTAAAACGTCAAAATCTTTAAATAACGACTTTGTGTGAAGGCTTTTAGATTATCATATTTCATATGGAGGTATTTATATAATTAGTGGTAATAGGGTGATGGTGTCTTTTAATAGGTTTGGGAAACTTTAAAAAATAAAAATTTTGTAAGGACATCTATAATTGAATTTACTCAAAAATACCATCGAAAGACCAACAGGACGAAAGCCCAATATAGAAAGTAAAGTTTGTAGAGATTCGAAAGTCGTAAGTTGGAAGATGATGGATAAACAAAAAAGTTGATTTTTGATCTAAAATTGGTTTTAATAATTTCTAACTTCTTATTGAGGTTTAAGAAAAAAAGAATCAATTCGATTTTATTCAGGATTCTCTACTTTAATTATTATTTAATTAAGTGGCGATTCCATTTTAAGTGAAAACAAACATAAATCTCAAAATATACTAACACTGATGTCTTATATTTAAGGCTTCAACAGGTTACTTAATATTTAAAATACGACTTGAACATTCAAAACAGAATCCAAATGCTATACCTACCTATTTTTAAATTAATATTATTATTATTGATTTGACTTGAATATGTTTATTTAAACCACTCCATCTGATGGTGTCAAAATGTCGAGCATCTACAACAGATTGAATTTTCATTCATTCCTTCATCGCGGTGCGTCTCGCTAAAAGTGCTATACACAGCAATATTTCCAAACGAAAATAAGTGTCTATCTATCTATAGGTTACTCTGTTATAAGTCTATAGGTATGTAACCTACTCTAATGTCATCCTGGATGATAGTAGTTGATCCCTTTTCCTTTCATCCAAAGCACTCATGGCAATGACAATGACGACATTTCTTTCTCCTGATGCCTCCACACTCGTCTTCTATACTATATTCTTGGTTGGTTGATGGTCCTTCTCTCTCTCTACAACCAGCCCAGCCAGCAGAAGCGCCTTCCAATCTTTCACCCAAAACCAATCCCAATCCCAATCCTAACCCTCCATTTTCTAATGCCACTGCGACTAGATTGGAGTTGGAATAATGGAAATGTATGCGATAATGTAATTGCTTTGTTTCATCCCTCGAGTAAAGACAGCGAAGTTGTTCTCTTAAAAAAAAAAAATGAAAAGAACAAAAAAAAAACAAACGAGAAAAAAAAAATTGAATTAGATTTAATGAATGAATTACAGTTTGGATGGATAAAAAGGATTGCTTATTGATTTTTATTCCACCAGGATAAAATATTACTCCATAAGTGATATGAATTGATTTGGAGTAAAAGGTTTCTATTTCATATCCTGAGGAATGAAAGTTTCAGCCTGCTGCCTTCGTTCTTTCGATGTTATAGTCGCATAGAGCGTGGACCAATGAATGAATATAAAACTTTCAATGTGAATTGAATGTTTTTGAAACATTTTTTTTTTTTTTATGACGAAATGTACTTACGGTCGGTTATTTTTTTGTAGGCTTTCACAAATAAATATTAAATTGAAAAATATTTCTCAGTGAAATTAAGAAGTACCTATCTAACCTTCCTTTACGTCACCACACATCGAGTCATCGACAATAACTGTGCAGAAAAGTTAAAACAAAAAAATAGTATAAAAATAAAAATTGATGGTTATTGACCCGGGAAAATTAGAGAAAAAATGGCAAAACTACGAAAAAATTCCGACAAAGCTGAATTTTGGTAGAGATCTTTGATTTGACGTCCTAAGCATTTGCTAAAAAAGTTCCGTTAGTTTTGGCCGGGGCTAAATTTTTAAGGGGGCGTTAAGGAGGATAAAATTCAGTTTTATCTTAATTTCTCGAAAACTTAAAGTTTTTTTGAAAAAAATGTCAAGAGATAAATTGTAGCTTACGTTATTCTGCACAAAAAAGATTAACATACTTTTTTCATAAAAGCAATAGATTTTAAGAAAATCATTCAGGAACTTCATGGTGGAGCAAATTTTGTCAAACAGTTTATTAAAATGTCATCAATCGATGGCCAAAATTTTTTTACAAATCTGTTGGTCCTACGAAAAAAAGTGTTACTTTGACACGCTATAACCTTAAGAGAAATAAATTTACAGATTTAAGGGATAATTTTTAGAAATTTTTTTTGTCTAAATATTATTTTTCAAGATTTTGTTGTAAAAACAAATTTCATCGAGTTATTGAATAAAAACCAAATGACTTTCTTTTTCAAGGTGGTGGTCTTTCCCTTACCCCAGGCACCACAAAAACATGGTTTCAAATCATACAAAAAATGTTGTCCAATTTTCACAAAATTTACTCTATAGTAAAGTTCTTGCATGAATTTCTCAGAATCTATTGCTTGTATGAAAAAAAGCCTTGACTCAAATTTATGGAACTTTTCAGGAAATGCTTAAGACAAAAAAATAAAGCTCTTCACCAAAATTCAACTTCGTCAGAATTTTTCAAAGTGAAAGTCTAACTTTCCTGGCCTATAGCAAATGGATATATAATAATTTTGAAATTAGAGAAAAATAAGGTTCCAGCTGATTTTGGTTTGTAGTATCATTGATAGCACTCTAGTGTACTATTTAAGGTGGATTTTTTTGGCCTCTCCCCTCATCGTAAGTCACAAAGTATTTGACAATTATATGTGGAGTCCCCTGCTAATAAATAGAGTACACTCCCGGTAAACTCAACCCTCGATAAACGTAATACCTCGGTTATACGAGTAGCAACACCCAAATATTTACAACTAGAACCTCACTAAATGCAACTTTTCAAAAAAGTGTAATTCAGTAATCGAATCTTTTTTTCTTATTATCTCCATTTCGTTTTGACCAATGTTTCCATTTTTTCTATGTTTACTTCAATTGTAACTGGCCAGGTTTTTTTTTTATAATTACTCTTCCGAATTTTGTACACTCGTAAAAAATGAGTATATTGAACTTTCGTTTTGATTTCCCATTGTTCAGCTAATTTGCTAGTTTGTGACTTAATTATTTAAACAAACTCAATTAACGGAACTGGCCGAATTTGTATTGGTTGCTTTTATCGAGAGCGTACTGTAACTCTCTTTCTCTTGGCTTAATCTCTACTTAGGTAGGTACTTACCTACTTATCGGGATTTATAGAAACAGAACAACAAACAGATCAAGCTGCTAGAAATATAAAGAACTCTACAATAAGTTTTATTTTATTTCTTTTATTTGCTAATAGTACTATGGGGCGTCTGAGTACTTTTTTTTAGCAAACAAAATAATTTCCATTTTGTCTGCTTAGTGTGAATAGCTTCTAATTCCACAGTTTTTGATCGTTGTAGACCATTTCAAGAACTGCTTAAATATACGAAAATCTATTAAATCTATTCAATTTCACTGAATTCAGCTAAAACGAGTCGAAAAACACATAACGTTATATTAGATTTATTCAAATAACATAACTAATACATATTTCAAAATATTTTTTTTTGTAAAAATGCATATTTCATTAGTTTCTACGGCTTTTCTTTGTTTTGTTTTCTCAAACAAAAGGAAACTTATTTCATTTTATTTATTTCAAAACCTCCTATATGAATCGATTTGGTCATTTTAGAAAAAATATAAATTGGATCTTCAAGGCTTAACCTAAAACTCGGGTAGTATTTGTATATAAAAGTTATTAGGACGTGCCCAAAATTTGATACTGAAGTGTTTCCGCCAGTTTAGTTTTTATTTTCAAAATGCAAAATTTAATAGAAATATAATTCAAGTCTGGGTTGCACAATCCTGCTAGCATAGGGTAAGTAAAAAACTTTGTATAAAAACATGGAAATTATAAGAGAAAAATACTTTAAAGCATGAAGTACTATATTTTAATAAGGTAAAACAACATTTTTGAACAACATAGTTTGAAATATATACAAATCTTTTGAATTGAGTTATGTTTATTTGACTTGCATACATAAATGACATTTAAATAAAAGTTTTTTTTTTTAATTCAGAAACTTCTTTGTTGAAAATTTGTAGAATTGTATTAAAAAGACCGGAAAAAGAGAAAAGGTATAAAAGAATAATTACGTGCAAGGGTTTAAAACCAAAATTCAAAACAGGATTTTCTATCGAAGTGGAGGATTTGAAAAATTCTATAAACAAATTTAAGCACAAAAAGTTAACAAAAACCAACAAAAGAAAAATCAAAGATTTTTATTTTTTTTCTAAATTGCTCATAACTGTTTAAGCAAAGATCGGATCAAAACATGCATAGACAAAATAAAGTAGAGACTAACGGCTTTAATAGGGTATGATCAGAAATTAATTATTTTTATTAAAAATTAGCAACGATATACCCATTCAAACTTTACCATTATAATTTAAAATTTTTGGCAGTTCTGACCCGAATGCCCTTATTTTTATTCGTTAAAATATTCGAACTCAAGATTTTGATAAAATATGACTTAACGATTATAAAGAATATTTCAAAAGTAGGTAATTTCACAATTTTGTTTTCTAGATCTTTTCAAATGCTTTTTAACCTGCAAACTTAACGGCTAGTCCAATTTATACAACACTTTAGTACTAGGTGCAAGGAATGTTAATTTTGTCATGTGATATCCAAAAATAGGCTTTTGGGCATAAAACTGTAAACAAATATTAGAAATGGTAAAGTTTGAATGGCTGTCACTCTGACAGTTTTCAATTTAGATGAATCTTTTGATATGTCAGGCCATAAGACTCTCTTTTTTTATCCAAGCTACTCCGAATAATGCGAATAATTAGTATTTTCATAACTTTTCCTGCTTAAATTTTCTCCATTTCTGTAGAAAAGTTTATTTTAAACAAAAAGTTTTAAATGTAAAATTGTCAAATTTAGCTTAGTTTTGGAATTATAACAAAACTATTGAAAAGTGGTCAGTATGACCAATCTCCAAGAAGCACATGGGTGAAATTAGTAGCTTTTTTGGTTTAAGGCATGCATTTGGGCCAAATAAAACATTTTCAATAGTAAGAACCCTTGCATGTAACAAAGGTTTAAAAAGGTCTATTCAATAGGCTATAAGCAATATTATTAAATTAATTTGATATTTGTATATATAAATAAAATGCACAACTGAATCGCACGTACTTGCTCTTATGTTCAAGTTGCTTGGAATTAAGAACTTTTAAGATATGAAAGTAATTATAAAAAAAATATAAAAATATAAAAAAGCATTTAAATCGTTCTTTAAATTGTATAAGCAATTAGTTAAGAAACTTAGAGCTCAAAATCAAGTACGCCATTTGATAACTTGAAAAAATATGAATATGTGCGAAAAAAAATTTAAAATCGTTGGAGCGGGTTTCTTAAAAATTAAATTTTTAAATATTAAATTTTAATAATATTTAAAAAAAAAGGTTTTGGTATGCCATAATTGATTATGTATTAAAATATATTTTTAAACCTAGTTACAAGAAAATTCATGAACTCATTCTTGAAATATTGAATTTTCAAAAAAAAATTGTTTGTATTTTTTTTTAAATTCAAAATTTTTCTTTTTTTTTAATTTTGATATGAAATATTATAAACATTTTAATACACATTTTGCATACAAATTTTGACTGAAATCAGTTAAGCTGTTAATTAGAAAATCGGAAATTTAAAAAAAACGTTATATAGCAGGTACCGGTTTTTGATAAATGAAGTAGATATGAATGTATGAGCAGGAGTATTTTTTTGTGCCTAAAGGTATATTTCAAAATTGATTGAATTTTGTATTTCATTTGAATTTAAAAAAAAAAACGAATTTTTAGAGATCAGCACTTTTTCAATATTTTTGGAAAGTGGTATTTGTCGTTAATTGGCTATTATCCCTTGATTAGACTGCATCGCAAGCATAATTATGTCATAACAGTGCTTATGTATCAGACTTAACTAGATGTCAGTAAATGATTTTGGTTCATTCTTTCTCGAAGCATTCTAAATATCAAGTCTTACAAAATATTATACTCGGTACAAAAACATACACACACACACACATTTATTCACAATCTCCTCCTGTATATTCCACAACAAGCAAGGAAGGATGTTTAATTTGTGTTGGAAAACATTTTCAGATCCCCGAATTAATTATCTCTCCTCCATTTACATGGAAACTTTTATTTGCTCAAAAGATAAAGCAAATTAATTAGAGAGCCAATTAAAATTTTAACTAAATAACAAGCGACGGGAAAGGCGAACATTCACTACAACAATAAACCATCAGAATTGGTGAGGACGGTTTTAGGGGTTTTTTGTAGGGTTGGGCAGAGGCAATAACAAGAATGGTTTTGGTATAGACTCTGCGCCATACAAGGACTGTATACTCTCTCTGTATAGTGGAAGTACCTTCCTTTGTACTATAGAATTTTTTGGGCATAGTAAGGATAGAGTCTTACTTGCACTCGGCCTCACTGATATGCTTGTGCTGCCAGGCGGTGGTGGTACTTGTGCCAGTCGATCACACTCACTCGAGTCAAATGGTAACGAAACGGGAGAGGGGGGGGGGTAGGTATAGAGTCACTATGGAAGCCCAAGTTGCTATCGCATGTACGTATGCATGTTTATGGTGGAAATAGAAACTAGAATGGATCCCCTTTAAGCACCCGTTGGGTCATATAAAGTAAGGGAATTTGTAACCCACCCACCCTATCTAGCGCTCCTCATTCCTGGCAAGTTTGTGCAAATCGTATTTCAAGCTTATTTTTTTTCCTTCCTCCTACTCTCTGTTGCTGTGTTGTTTTGCATTTAGTGTTTGACTGGGATTTAAAGGTTTTTCGTTGTTTGCTCCAACACTAGAAATGGCTTAGGGATGAAAGCAGTAAAAGGGGTTAAGACATGCACGAGTCAAAATGCAAGTTACTTAAAAGGGTGCAATGGTGGGTGTGAAAATTGCTTACTTTTTGGCGGGTTCATTGTTGTTTTGAGTAAATTGTTAAATTGGTTTTGTTGTGATGATGGACAATTAAACCAATTTTTACCAAAAAATCTTAAAATCATACACATCTTACTTATATATATCTATATTTGTACATTATGTGTAATAATTTTTGTATTTATAGAAATACACTGCAGATTTATCGAATTAAAAAAAATTAATAACGAAAAGAAAAGTAGGTCCCGCACAACAGTCTAGTCATTATAAGATGCCTAGAAAGATTAAATACGATTTTGTATTTTTACAAACCGTAACAGAAATGTGAGCCCTGACATATCAAGATTTTGTCATGACAAACCTTAACATTTTTAAAAAGTGACGTGAAAACGAAAAAAAGACCAAATCACAAATTTGGCCCGATTTCGCTTTGAAAATTGAAATAAGGTTAAATTGGCTTTTATCACACAATTATTTCAGAGCCTTAAAAAAAATCGCATTTTTGATTATTTTTAAGGTCTTGAATTTATAAATGAAAATACACTTGATAAAAGTCACTATGAAATAAAATTAGTATTGGATTGATATTGCAGAATGTGTACTTAATTCTCATAAAAAAGTGGACTTTACTCCCATCTTTCGTGGGAACTAAGTCTATAATTAGTTACTAGACCCTCACTGACAATTGCCAATGTGATCATTTTTTTTAGTCAACAGTACCAGCCTACAAAAATAAACCATGAAAATAAAACATAGCCAAATGGGCATTTTTCGTTTTCTAAAGCGAAACGTAAAAAGGGCAATTTGTGTATTTTTATCATTAGTTCTTAATGTTAATATAAGATGCCTGAAAGACCTCAGCAAAAGCTTGGGTTTCAATAATTGCTGTGTGACGTTTTTGAGTGCAGTAAACGAGGGACAAAAATGGAGTAGTTTTTTCCAATATGGGACTTTACCTAGTGTCTAGGCAAGTGTGGAAGGATTTCCTAGATGAAATCGACGGTGGTAGTGCAAATAGTTCCAGTTAGGCATTTCCGGATTCCTGTTCTTAGAATTATTATAAAGGAATATTTCTAAAGATTGGCCAATGATCGACCTTCTGTAAACATAAGCTTGTCTTGTCTAGGTGTAATCGCAAACTTCGTTCTTTGCGAAATTAAAGAAATAAGTTGTTGGAAATGTTCCTCCGTTCTCGTTCTCCTACCGACTATTCTAACCATCCTGGTTCTTATCTCCATTTTAACAAGCTATATAACTCTCCTTACCAACGCTATTTAATGGCCACGCAAATCAAGCTTATTAATGATCCTAAGTCATTTTTTCAATCTGTGAACTATAAACGAAAATCTGATGGCTATCCAAGCACTCTCTCTTTCAGTAACGAAACCTCAAATGATCCTAACACCATCGCCAGCCTATTTGCTAAATTTTTCAACAATCTTTTGCCGATGACTTCCTTGGTTCCGATGGTCTCCCTGCCATGCTTTTAAAAAAAAGCTCTTCCACACTTTCCCTTCCTCTCTCAAAAATGTTCAGCCTTTCCCTGAACCTTGGTGAATTTCCTCAGATATGGAAATCATCTTTCATGATCCCAACATAGAAAAAGGGGTTCGAAGTGTGATGTTAACAATTATCGTCCAATTGCCAAGATTTCTCACATACCCAAACTCTTTGGAAGTATTTTGTATAAAACATTAAGTTTTCACTGCAAATCCCTCATCTCCCCCAGAGAACATGGATTTCTCAAATGTAGATCTATATCCACTAGCCTTGTTGAATTTGTGTCTTCCACGCTATCAGCTATGGAGAAATGTTACGAAGTCAATGTTATCTCAATCGATTTCAGTAAGGCCTTTCACCAAATTTCCCATAAACTAATACTTTTCAAACTGTCCACTCTTGCCTTCGAAACTTCTTTGTTCAAATGGTTCTCTTACCTAGATAATAGATAAACGTTATAACAGCGTTCAGCGTTTTAGAACCGCCACCTCTTGCTTTTTCTTAGGTACTCCCGGTGTCCCCCAAGGCAGCCACCTAGGTCCACTTTTGTTTATTCTTGTTATTAACAATACTGAAAAGGTCATCAAACATTATTCTATTTCACTGTTCGCTGATGATACCAAATTTTTCAAGATCATTTCATCGACACATGACTCTTTCCTTATTCTTATTATAATCCTTGGAGTAAAACGTTGCCAAATGCAAATCAATCACTTTTACGCAAGTATTAAATCCTCATCTATACCTCCTTCATGATCTACCCATACCCACCGTTGATAGTATTCATGATATTGGCATAATATTTGACCCGGAACTTATAATTTTCTCACCCATATAGATGTTACTGTTTTCAAGACAAATTCAGCACTCGGCTTCATCAAAAGATAGTCGAAAGAATTCTCTAATTCCCCTATTCTTATGTGACTCGATCCCTACACATATCCTTTTTTCGTCCACTCGTTGAATACGCTTCTCAAGATTGGTCCCCTTATCAACTTATTCACATTTCCAGAATCGAGAGCGTCCACAGCGTTACTTTCTTCGCTTTGCTCTGCGAAGCCTTGAATGGAACAATCCTCTGATCCTGCCTCCTTATCAAGACCGCTTTCAACTATTCAACTTGATTTCTTTGGAAGAACGAAGAAAAATATCAGACTTTCTCTTCATTCATCGATTTTTTTCTTGTTCCGTTGACTGCATTTCACTCTACAAGCTCGAAATCCTCGTCTTTTTTATTTTCCCAGTCACAGGACCTCCTAGGGCTCAAACGAACTTATCTTTCGAATGCTGCGAAGTGTTAATTTGAACATGAACTCCTTTGACTTTACCCTCAGTACTCCTTCCTTAAAATTCTGTCTTCTGAATCACCCACCTCCACACTTACTTGAGCTTAAGTTCTTAGTTTTTAGGTTAGATTAAGAGTTAGCTTCTGCTAACCCAAATAAATGTGGGTTTCATCCCCACCAAATTGTTATAATTCGAACACTTTTTGAAGTCTCTGGAAACATATGGGATGAGTTGTTCCTTGCCTTCACTACATCATCCCCGAAAATAATGGGCTCTTGCTGATCGACTATATTTCAGGGTGAAACAGGGCTACATTGCAATGGAAAGCAATAGGAGATGAAGATATAACGGGTGATTTTTTAGCTGGTTTGGTTTTGGCAACACTGGTTTTGACAGCTGACGTGTGTTAAGTACCTTGTGTCACTGTCAAACAGCTTCAGTTTGGTTTGCAATTTAACCATGGATCGTCTAACAAATGAACAACGCTTGCAAATTATTGAATTTTACTATCAAAATTCGTGCTCGGTTCGAAATGTTCATCGCGCGCTGCTTCCATTTTATGGTCGGCATTCTCGACCTTCTGAGCAGTCTATTCGGAAGATTGTGACCAAATTTCGCACCAAATTTACTTTGTTGGACATTAAACCACCAACACGTTTACGTACTGTGCGTAGTGAAGAAAATATTGCGGCCGTATCAGCTAGTGTGACAGAAGACCGCGAAATGTCGATTCGGCGCCGTTCCCAGCAGTTAGGCCTTTGTTACAGCACTACGTGGAAAATTTTGCGGAAGGATTTGGGCGTAAAGCCTTTTAAGATACAGCTGGTGCAAGAACTAAAGCCAGCCGACCTACCACAACGCCGAATTTTTGGTGAATGGGCTCTTGGAAAGCTGGCCGAGGATCCTCTTTCTTATCGAAAAATTGTGTTCAGCGATGAGGATCATTTTTGGTTGAATGGGTACGTAAATAAGCATAATTGCCGCATTTGGAGTGAAGATCAGCCAGAAGCATTGCAACAGCTACCAATGCATCCCGAAAAAGCCACTGTTTGGTGCGGTTTATGGGCCGGCGGCATTATTGGGCCATATTTCTTCAAAGATGATGCGAATCGCAGCGTTACTGTCAATGGTGAACGCTACCGAGCGATGATAACAAACTTTTTTTTGCCCGAAATGGAAGTTCTTGACTTGCATGATATGTGGTTTCAACAAGACGGTGCCACATGCCACACAGCACGCGAAACAATGGCGCAATTGCGAGGCGAGTTTGGTGAACAGTTAATTTCACGTTTCGGGCCGGTCAATTGGCCGCCTAGATCGTGCGATTTGACACCATTAGATTATTTTTTGTGGGGGTATGTCAAGGTTAATGTCTATAGGGACAAGCCCGCTTCGATTGACGCACTCCAAGCCAACATCCATGCATTCATTCGTGAGATACCGGCCAATGTGTGTGAAAGAGTATGCCAAAATTGGACTCAGCGGATGGGCTACCTGAGACGCAGCCGCGGTCAACATTTGCATGAAATTATCTTTAAACATTAAATTGCAAGGTTCAAACTATCGATTTTGAAATAAATATTTCATTCATTTTTTCGAATTTTTGTGTTTTTTTTTTTTTAAGTTCTAAACCTCTTAAAAAATCACCCGTTATATGGAAAATTAATTTCTGGAAACTGTTTAACGATGGAAATGAATTTAGTTGTCATGTCTAGCAGATTGCATCATTCAACCAAGACATCAAAAACCAACAATGTCATCCTGAAAAGTGAAGATTGTAATATCTTAACATATCTAGGTCCAAAAAAGCTGCTGATGGAGCTGATAGCCTTGCTGCCGCTTAAACTTAAGGAGATTATGCATGATGGTGATTGAAACTTCTGTATTGTGTGCCCGATAATCATGGAAGGACGAAGGAGACCTTTTGAGCTGCGTTTGTAACAGAGGTAATTCCATAGTTGTTTTCAATTATAAATTAATGAAGGCTTGAAGCCATTGGTTTGGCCAACAAACTTGATAGGTTCATATCTGTGTGTCTTTAGGTCAGAAATGTCTACCAAACTTTTAAATTTCGATAACAAACAAAAAAAAAAACCACAAACACCTATACTTTATCGATTTTTAAAGTTCGAGAAGTTTTACTTTAATATCGACCGAAGTTTTGATATCTGTTACTACATTTATGTAGGTTGGTAGGAAATATCAAAGATAAACTGTTCAACATCTTCAACTAAGCCTATACTCCTAAGCATATACATATTTCAATTTATCATTTAGAACAAAAGAGTAAGTAATTCACTTTTTGTAGGAATACCGAAATATTTGATCAATCTCAAAACAAAAAGAAAACTTTATAAGCCTATTAAAAAAAGTATATTTCTTCCGAAATATTTACACTATGTCCCTAAGCAATCATCACACGAAACTTAACCAAACATAACCTATTGCACAAAAAAACACAGATTTTCAAACCTTAAAACAATCAAAATTGAATATCAACACACAAATATAATACACCTGAGCATTTAATAATAGGTATTCGCATTTGAACTCTATTTTGTGTTGGTAAAATGTATATAAAGTAGTCTTGTAGAAAATTTTGCAATCAAATTTTGAAAGGAAATGGCCCATAAAGCTTTGTTCGTTTATTGTTTGTGACAGCTCTCATATTGGCTTAGTTAACTTAAAAGCAAGCACCCTTAGGGTGTTTTGTCAGAATTTACGTGAGTAAATTCTGTACCGATACTCCAACATTGTACATACAATGCTCTAACATTCAGCTTATATGTAGAACAAAGTATATAGGTATATTTAGAGTCCAGCTGACACGTAAATATCTGGTACTGCGTGCTGCATCATACATGAACTCCAGTATACACTATACCTAGTCAGGTTAGGGATGGACAAGGATATTTAGAAATTATGAAATTTTCAAAACGGTAAGTCTCCCTGGTTGAGCCCGGTTATAGGGACTAGAGGGTTTGAAATATCAACAACAGCAACCAAACACATCCAAGCACCCAATTATTATTTCGGGCTAACAAAAACACCGTAAGGACACCGACACCAATTCCTAAGTTCAATCAGCCCTTTCCATTCAAAAATCCCAACACTCACAACCCATAGGTAAGGTGGTAATAGTAGATAGTGAGCCCATCCTCAAACTCTTGGCAAAACACATTCACTAGATATACAAAGCCTATTGATAAGCTGTTATTGCTTGTTTAAGGTAGGTATGAGGACGGCATCAGAGAAGGGAGGGGGGGGGGGAGGAGTAGAAAAAGCAACCCATAGAGCAAGGTGGTTGTGGCATCCCTTTGAGCGTTTATATGAGGCTGTTATCAATTACACAAGGTAATTAATTTTGAAACAAGCTCTTTTGAGCTATAATCATGTAATTTTGTGTGTAAAGTGCACGAGGCAGGGGAGCAGAGTGGGTGGTCTGGATATGATGGGCCAGATGCTATATGGGGTGGTGTAGTGTGGTTGTTTCACTTTGTGAATTTCATTTAAGATGAATTTAAATGAACGCGCGTGCCTGTGCTGATGAAGAAAGAGCCAATCAACCACCCACCACCACCAGCACTATAATAAAAACCATTTCCAACCCTCCAATATGCCGACATCACGCTATAGTATAAGGCATTCCGTGTGGCGCGTAGCACGGCGTGTACTTTATACACCACCATCAAGAGTGAATTCTCTTTCTCTGGAGTGAATTATACTGTCGAACAAATGTTAAAAAGTATTTTCGTTTGTGTGAAGTGGTATACCAACTCTGTCTGCATTTACTCCCACCCCTGGCAGGTAATTTAATTAAACTTTCCTTTGATTAATCATTTAGTTATGTGTTGGGCTACTTTATTTTATGTGCGGTTTAACATTACAAAAAAAAGTGGTAATAGGAAGAAGAAGCTAAATGTAACGGCTACAAAATAATGAATGTAATTGTAGGTATATTGTGCGCCTATACAAATACACATACACAAAATGAGTTATTTTAATTACTTCGCCTTAATTAAGTTTTTTTTTTGTTTTAAATCCAGTTATGTAGTTTTCTAATTTGGGGCTTGGTTGTGTTTTTTTTTTTCTTAAGCCATCCTAGAAATTTTCACCAAAATATAGAGCATGAATTAGGAGACACCCTGTATAAGAAAACCGAAACCGCTCTAACGATTTCCATTCCATTTTTTTTGCATTTGTTCATATTTCCTCTATGGTTGAAAGCTGTTGAAAGAACGAATTTTAGGGTGCGTTTCCATTTCAGAGTACCTTTAACTCGATAGTGAGGATCGGATAACTGTCAAACCCTCTTTGAGTTAATTTTATGACTGTTTCTACATGCGATTTTTACTCTCGGGAGCTGCTTGAGAGTTACTCACAGTCTTTTTACTCTCAAATGGATATGCACCTTTGTAGATACATTTTTATAAAACCTGTAAGTCTATTAAAAGTTGTTTTGTCCCAAGCAACTTCAACTGTTAGAGCAAATATCTAATTGGGCAATAGTAATAGTAATTTTAGCATACCGAAAATTTTGATCTAAATTGTAGGACCCGTTTTTTTAGAAAAATAAAGGTTTTATATAGCGGATTCTAACATTATTTTATGAGAAAGTAACCTATTATCTTGGCGTGTTCTTGGCCAAGAAGCATTAAAGAAAAAATGAAGAAAGCCATGTTTGCTTTCTATTCCTGAAACCAAGGTACCAAAAATGGCATATATTTTCTATCACTGGGGCAGTGAGGTCCAACCTCATAGCGGGTCTGGAAGCTATATTCAACTTTAACCCCCTAGATCTATTTATACAGGAATTGGTGACCAATCGCGCACTTTCGCTTAGCCAAACTGATAGCTGGAGGCAGAGCGCTACAGGCCACGAGCAGATTCTACAGAAATTCACGGGTAATATTGTGTGCACTGACTACTTTACACCCCGTTTAGACATCCCTAACCCATTCACGACTGCTTTCCTAGCAGGCAGGACTGGCAAACGAACGGGCCAACTTACGAATTGATGAAAGCTTTATACACCGACGTGACGCACAGTGGTCCGTTTGTTGAATTTTTGCAACAAAAATCATTTCCCACACCGGTTCTTAATAAATACAAATGAAGTTTGGTACACTTAGGGCCATTTGCTGATACGAAACTTTAATATTTAAGTAGACAGTTTACGCAGAGGAAAAAGTAGAACATAAGCTTTTAAGTAGAACATAAATCCTTAAGTTTCGTATCAGGAAACGGTTCTTAATCATTTGGGGATGCTGAATTCAGTGGTACTGCCAATTTTTTTTTTTATAATTCAAATGGGGGCTTCACAATTAAGGACAGAATATGGTCCCAAATTTCAAAATTTTAAATAAAGTAGAAGTCAGAACTTGAGTCAAGTTTATGTTTGAAGTGTCCTAAAATATGTGCCTGAATGTGTTCTTTCATAAAAAAAGACTTAAAAACTGATTTGTACAAAATTTAAAGAAGATTTTCTAAAATTTTGAGAAATGCTCCTAAGATATAAGAACTAGTTTCAGCGTTAGTTTTTAAAATTTGTTGTGCCCGAAATTATTTTTAGACCTAATTTGATTGAATCTGAAATAAATTTGACAGCTGAAAATAGCGAATAAAATTTTAGGTCGATTACCTACTCGAAAACTCAAAAAAATTAAAAATTGTCAAAATTGTCCAGTCAATTTGTGCTCAAAATGGCTCTTAGAGAGCAAATTACGGGGTAGTTTTGATTTTGGCCCTCTTTTATGTTTTCAGCGGTGCTAAATCCGAATCTGAGGTTTGCGTCTAAAATTTCGTAATGCAACATGCAAAAAATTATGCAAAAATGCATTTTCTAGGAGTTTTTCACTAATGGCTCGAAAACTACCAGTCATTCGAAAATCACATCAAAGTACCATTGAAATTGTATACAGTTTCGAATAAATCTCTGTTTAAAGTTTTTTCTGCGACTATCCATTTCGACTCAAGCGCTAGTTGAAAATTGACGTAATTTTACTGTTTTCGAAAATCCACTCAAAGGCACTAAGTAAATACTTTATGTGAACATTTTTAATTTCTGTCTATGATATGAACCAGGATATACTTTTCTGATGGTCTTTAATGCGCTGAGTTTGAATCTGGTCTTGAAATTGCTCTAGCTTGTCACGTTTTGTAGATATTTGAATCTAAAGATATACAAAACATGCATTTTTGTATGCAAATTTGAGGTTATATTTTTGAACGAGGTATTTTTTTTCGAAAAAATGTTTCTAGTCATGCATGAACATTTTATTTCAAAATTTATTTTTGAATTTTTCAAATACCCTTATTCCTCTTCGAAAAATTCTTAGTCTTTGTTTTAGACTACGTAATTAAAAAATTCAGTCAATTTGCATTTTTGTAGCAGTTTTTGCAAATTTCTGCGTGTTGCGTCACGAAATTTTAATCGCAAACCTCAAATTCAAAACCACCCCACAATTTGCTCGCTTTGTGCCCTTCTGATTACAACAAATTGACTGAATTTTTCGAATCGCGTATAGCTTAAAACAAAGACTAACGATTTCTCGATGGTGAATCGTGGTACTTAAAAAATTCAAAAAGAATTTTGAAGTAAAATGTTCATACTTTAGAATTACAATACAAATTTTTCGAAACAAAACTCGCCAAAAAAATATAATCCCAAATTTGCATACAAAAATACATGTTTTGTATTTCTTTAGATTCGAATATCTAAAAAACGTGACAAGCTAAAGCAATTTCAAGACCAGATTCAAACTAAGCGCATCAAAGACCATCAGAAAAGTATATCTTGGCTCATGTAATAGACATAAATGTAAAATATTTACATAAGGTATTTACTTAGTGCTTTTGAGTGGATATTCGAAAATAGTAAAAATACGTCAATTTTCAACTAGCGCTTGTGTCCAAATGGATTGTCGCAGAAAAAAACTTTAAACAGAGATTTATTGGAAATTGTGTACACTTTCAATAGTACCTTAATGATATTTTCGAATAAATGGTAGTTTTCGAGCCATTAGTGAAAAACTCTAGGAAAATGCATTTTTGCATTTTTTTCCAGGTTGCGTCACGAAATTTTAGTCGCAAGCCTCAGGTTCGGATTCCGCACCCCCAAAAACATAAAAGAGGGGCGAAATCAAAACTACCCCACAATTTGCATAATTAAAATACAATATGCCTGGACTATAAATTAATAGTTTTTATTGTATTGATATTTTTTCTGCTTTCATTAATTAAATCTGACATCAAGCTAAGAATTCTAGTAGTTGACAGTTGAAAAAATCGTTAAATTACAATTATTATTTCAGTATTCATGCGTAGAAACGGAACATAAGCTGGTGAAAATGTTATAGAATTTCTTCTAGAAAATGTTATTATAATTTATATAATAAGTCAAAATTATTTTCGACAACTTTCACAATTAGTTTAAGCAAACAGAGCAAAAAACCATTTGCTTCAGACACAGGAACAATTTTATATTAAGTATATTTTTTTAATTTCAAAACTCTTCCAATTTTTAAAACTTTTAGTAAAACAAAAAAAAATGTTTAAACTTAATTTAAACACCAAAAAGTAGGCAAACATAGGAAATAATACGTTTTTATAAATTTTAGCTTATTATGCAGATGAAAGACCTTAAATAAGACATAAGTGCACTTACTTATAGCAAGCTTGATTTATAAAAAAGGAATTGAAGAATTTTGAGTATCAAACGGCTCACCCAATTTGAACTTTTTAATAGACTTTTTAGAAAGTATTTAAGTTAATTTTCTTGAATTTTATATTAAAACAGTAACTGCAACGAACTTAAAACTATCACTGAATAAAACACAGCCTCAAAATTTCTCTTCAATTTGTAAAAGCCTCAATAAATCCCATAAATATATCCTTTATGGAAAGACGAATTGAAGAAACATTTTAAATTGTTTGATTCAACGAGATAAGCTTGGGGTTTGTTCGTATTATTTGCAAAAAAGACCGAATGATTGCATCTTCCTTTTATCCTATTCCGCAAAAATTTTGAAGAGCAAATGACTGTGCATAGCCTCAAACAAGAAGACCAAATATATGTACATTCGAAATGGTATAAGGATATGCTCGGGTAATGCGTTGCAGACGGTTATAGCTCCGAACCGAAGTCTTTATGTTATTGCCAATTTGTATATCTATATGTATTTAAAGTAATTCTCCAAACAAAGCCGTTATGTTAGTTTTGACCAAGTCCATATTTGCGCTCCACCACCTATACTCAACCATCAGAGAAAGAAATATCCTTAAATATCCTTTCCTTGACCAATATAGAGAGGTTCATATTATCCCACCACTCTGTGCACTGTGAGTCCTTATACTTCCTTCGATTGATGTGATTCCTTGTCTGAATAAGCTGGGAAGGCCCCGAGGTAAGGTTATATTCCCATGAAAGATTTTCATCTCTTCCATACGTATAGTACATAAGTGTGTTTGTGTGAGAATTTTCTCCTTTTGGCAAGGATTTTTCATGCCCTCCAATTGTTTGAAAGAAAAACAAATAAGATTTGGAATCGGTTTTTCAACACTAACCACGAATATTGCCAGCGGCGGCATCAGAGCAAATTCACCCAACCACCATATACCATACCATTTCAGAGAGCATAGCCCAAGCCCAATGCTATTATGTAGCCGTTTAGCTTTGGTTGGGTTAGCCAAATTCGAATGGGTTCTCTGTTCCAAGCAACTCACCCCTGATGCTCTGCCTGGGCAACAATCCATATCCACAGCCACAGACAATCCAACAATGCTCTGCTCATATTACATTATTATACTTCAAAATCAAGATTAGCTTAAGCCAATTACAACTGGATAAAGTTGAATTGTTATTTCGGGTAATTTCAAGAGGAAATCGAAATCGTTGAGAACATTCTCTGTTATTGGATTACAATTGCCAAGAGGAATACGAACGAACCAAGATGAATATAAACGCTAAACGAGTCAAAGGGGGAACGCAGGGGATAAGGCTCTTTTTGCAAAATATTTAAGTAGCTAATTGAGCGAATGACGTCGCATTAGATAGTTGTTATATTAATCGAAAAAATTGTCTGTCTGAATTAAGAACTTAAGGACTCTCTGATATTCTGATGTATCTCTTGTCGTGTCTCTAGTAACGCAGTGAAATTGACTGAGATTGGGTTACGGTTGGATTGTTTCCATTTTTTTTGGTTTAAATTTTTCTTTTTGCTTGGATAAAAAAAAAAAACAGACAAAAACGATGGCCTTTGCTACTTTGATGAGGACTCATTTGTCCTTTGAAAGATAAGATAAAAATAGAGATAGACAGATTTTTATATTATTTTGTAAATATAATTGTTTTCGAAACAAAGGTATCAACAATAGTATTAAAGAATCAAGAATGGATAATTCTTGGCTAATAGCTTTTCTTTAATTTATTCGATTGATACCTAATAGTAACCGTTTTTATTTTTTTTTATGAAGATCGGATTTGGAGAGGTACTTACCAATAATAACAATTTCTCGCAAAAAAAAATTTTTTGCTCAAAAGTATTAAGACTTATTTTGAACTAATTAAGTGGATTTTTGTTTTAATCTGTTTATGCCAGTTTTGAGAAAGGTACGGTATTTATCGTTAAATAGCATTCATATATGTAGTGGAGTGGAGTTTATTTTTAAATTTTGGAGTTTTTTTCACCCCTTCCCTCCTAAAAATTATCAGGGTAGTCAAAAAAAAAAATGTGTGCACAGTTTTTTTTTCCATATGAGACTCTAAAATCCTTGACACCCGCTGCCCTATCTATGGAACTGGATACCGAATTTTTTCTAAGTTCCTTCCACCTATAAGAAAAAAAGTCTTTAAAGGTCAAAATAATTGTTAAATCCGTCTCTGCGATATCAAGTAGGAAGTAGGCGGATTTTAATAGAATAATTATCCAATTTTTTTGCTCATAAAAAAAATCATAACAATTTAATCTAAATCGTTACAACCATTTTGAGAGAAATATAGAAACTAAAGTGGGCGTGGCCGTCGGTGAATTTACTAAAATCACTATCCAAATGTTTTACTTGCTCGTCTCTTTTTCAAAAATTGTGATATTTTCATAAGCAACTCCATAGCACCATGCGTGGAAAGTAAAGGAAAGAATAAAGTGGGCGTGGTTGGAGTTTTTGTCAGTTATAATAACAAATTTTGAAAATTTCATCCATGTCGATATAGCCCTTTCCGAGATCCAAAAAATATATATATATTATATATATGTACAAGTTTTGACGTCTGTGAAGTTAGTAGGGCAACTTTCGCCCACGCAAATGGGACCTTGACAGGAAATTGCAATTTTTTGTATAAGGAACCAAGCATGCTAGAAACTTGTAGTACGTTTCTAGTATGTTTGGTTACTGAAATACACGATGTGACCTACTTACTTTATATTGAAGGCAATTTTGGGAAATTTTTCAAACAAAAAGTTGAAGTACTTTTTTTTGAATTAAGTCTATCGTTAAAATGCAAAAGAAACTGCAAATTTGGATTCTGACAATTTCACCGAAATCATTATATCCGTTTTCCAGATTTAAAAAATAAGTGGATGTTTTTTTCATTTCCAATTTTTCATGGAGTAAAGGTTAAATTTTTGGGTGGGAAACCATTTTCAAAAAATGATTATCAATGATACCTCCAAAAACCCATTCTTTTATTTTCGATTTTCTTGAAAACGAAGTGGCTGATTCCAATAATTTTTTTTTAAGTAGGAGATCTCTTACAGTTTAAATAATTTATTGTTAACCAAAATTTTCAAAAATGCGCTTTCAGATTAAAGAAAAAATTTTTTTTTTTTTTTGAAAACCCCAATAAGTTAAAAAAGGTTTCGGTTCACTTCTTTTAAATTTAGAATATAACGATTTCTTAAAACTTTTCAAAATATATAAGAAATATTTTACTTATATACAAAAATAACAGTATCGGTTTAGCTAATTTATATAAAATATTATTTTCCAAATGGTCTGATATGTTTTTCTTCTTATAGTGAAATGCTCATTTTTGTGTTAGTCGAAATTTAATAAGTTACAGGGAGTCAAATTTTGAAAAACGAGTATTCTTGAAAAATTTCTGATTTATGGTTGTTTCATATGGTTAGCAACAAATTATTTTACATAATTTTAAGGGCTCAGGTAATAATCAATCTTTTTAACTAAGATTTGAGCCAAAATTGTACGATAAATGAAGGAGTTGCAAGTGAAAGAATGCAATTTCAATTTTTTTAAATAAAGTCATATAAATCTTTTATTTCCCAAAATCATTTAATATCAGAAACTAATTAAATCAAAATTGTATGTCCCAAAATAAAGTTTTTGACTGCCAAAAATTTTGTCTTAGTTGATAAATCGGTGCCTCTTGGGCCATTTTCTTTTCCATACCAAGAGAACTTGAAACACCAATCTCCAAGATCAATATTGATGAATGATGAGATATATATCGTTGGAAAGCCATTTGTACTAACTACAATAGTTACTACACATAGTAGGTTATTTCAAATCACTATGTGAAAAAAGTTATTCAGGTGATTGGTTTTGAAATAATAACAGATTTTCGAAAAACGAAGTTTCAAAAGGCAAAGTTTCGAAGAAAAAAGTTTCAAAAAACCGACTTTTCGAAATGATAAAGTTTTGAAAGACAAAGTTTCGAAAAACAAAGTTTCGAAAGGTGAAAGTTTCGAAGGACAATGTTTCGAAAAAAAAGTTACAAAATCCTCGGAACTTTGTTGTTCCTTAATCGATGAATTTGATGCAGGTTAAACCTGATACAAAATAAAAATGGAAAAAATATTTAAAAACAGGGTGTTCCAAAAATATGTCAACATATTGAAACTTTGTTGTTCCTGAGCGATTTCAACTAAATTGACACAGATAATAGCTGATGAGGAATTAAAAATGAAGAAAGTATTTCCACATTTTGTTCGAAAATTCGTCTTTCAAAGCTTCTCCTACAAAACTTTGATATTTCGAAACTTTCTCCTTTGAAACTTTGTTTTTCGAAACTTTGCCTTTCGAAACCTTATCTTTTCGAAACTTTGTCATTTCGAAATTTTAGTTTTTTGAAACTTTATCTTTCGAAACTTTTCCTTTCCAAACTCTGGTGGATTCCCAATTGGTTTTTATGAGTGTCAAGTTTTTTTATTTGTTTATATTTATATAAGGTATTTAAAGAGCTTCTTTTGTATTTAAATTTCAAGTGATTAATAAATAAATAATTTGTCTTTAGATAGCCATTGATTATACGTGACATCTTTTTAATTTAAGATTGTCATGCAATGTTTTCGATATTTTCTGTTTTATTTCCTTAATTCATATTAAGCAACATTCAGAAATGATTTAAAAATGATAATATTCAATTGTTTATTTCCTTATAAAGTTTTCTTTGGGTCGAAAGATGTAATTTCATTCAAAAGTACGTGGAAAATATCGCACGAAAAAATTCAATTCAATTTGCCATAACTAGCCAATGGCAAATATAATTAAGGAATAAAATTTTTAAGAAGTTTTTAACATTTTTCAAAGGAGGAAAACATAGAAAACAGAAAAGTTTAAGCTGTTTTCACCCTTTTTTGATGTAATTCTTTTCTAATTTGATGTCAAGTTAGCAATAAAGAACCTTAAAAAATGTAGAAAACGCTGCACAACAATTATAAAATTGTCATAGCTTAACTAGTTAATGACAAACTATTAAGCCATTAGCAGTTTTTACACCTTTTTAAGCTGGTGCTTTGCTTGCTTGATATCGATCTAGCAAAAGACCCCCAAAAAACATAGAAAACATTGCACTATTAAATTCTTTTTCTCATAACTTATTAAACACTAACTAATTCATAAGACATTAAGGATAAGAAGTGCTATGACTCAAAAAAACACAGAAAACGGTGAACGACAAAAAAATTCTAAATTGTCACTTCTAATTAACGGCTAATCAACCCACCAACCCACCTACTTGGTTATTATTTTTTCAAATTATTTATCTACCTATTTTTCTATTTGTCAAAGTAGCTCTTCTAACTTGACACTTGACACTCATAAAGAATTCTGATTTTCTTGATATAATTTAAGAGTCTGTTTCTGTGCCCGGTTTATTCTTAAGAAGTGTCCCAAATGCGTTCCAAATGTGGATTTCAGGTAAAATTCTCAAATCTCTTCTTAACTGATTTAAATAATACAAACCATTTAAATATTTGTTTAACTTTTAAATGATTTTTCCCAAAAAAAAGTTCATAAAATTAAATTCCCAAAATTGTGACAATCATTCTTTGCAATGTAGAAAGTATCCTTTTGGTAAATTCACATAAAATCAACCCCCCCCCCCCTCAAAAAAAAAATTGAAAATGTTATTTTTAAAACTTTTGGTTCTGTTCTTTTTTTTTGTATTTTGCAATCAATTTTCTCGTTCGTTTAAATTAAAATACAAAAATTAATGAACCTTTTTTTCACAAGCAGCCGTTCATATTGGAAAAGGTATAACTTAACCTGAAAGCGCCAATTACTTTTTAAACAACCACAATATTCGAACTTAATTGAATCGATGAACAAAGCACACACACCAGCCAGCCAGGCAGCCACCACCCTCTTTCACTCACTTTAACCATCATCGTGCTCCATTCAAATAATTAAAAAAAAAAAGTAAAAGGATAAAGGAAATTGATTAAAATTATTAAGAGCAGCTAATTGAAAGCAAACAACGTCATCATCGTCACAACTCATATGAAGGACCGGCAGCCTCCTACACATATCCCAACAAGCTTCTCCTTGCCTCAACGATATCTTTCTTCCAACACTCAAAGCTTACACACACACTATATGCACTCATCCCCCCCAATCCTGTGTCCCTATTCACATCACGTGCAAATCGTAAATCGGCAATAGAGAGCTCCTCGGTCCTTGGTCCATTCCGCGAAAGTATGTAAAACTTTATCCTCCCGGAAGTATAAGGCATCAGGCTGAGGTAGGTTATACGACGCACGCACGCCAGACGCTTGAATGCTATCACCCCACCATCACTAGCAACCCCCTCCCCAATACAACAGCCAAGAATTGTACTGCCGATTGCATCAAAAAACACTATCCTGCAACTAACTGTGTATATGATGTCAGAGGAGCAGCGCTTGGGACGGTCACCACTCTAGGCGTCGAGTGTTTGTGACCGGACCATACCATACCTCCCAATCCTAATTTACCAACCGACGAGCCTGACGTGTGTGGGCGGAATATGCGAAGTAGAAAGGGCGCCCGGTGGCAACTGATTGTGTTGTTCGTCGAAAATTGCCAGAGAATGCTTAAATCCTTGATTAACGAATCCAATTAGGGCGCTTGTTTCAACATGATGCAGCAAGAATGGATCCAGGATTTGGAATATCTCGTGCAATGTGCGAATGCAATTCCTAGGTAGTTAGCACGGCTCTAAGCTTAGAGTACCTCCGTGGCTGCATGCGCTGTTCCTTTTCAATCCCACTGGCAGCTAGTGCTGGGAATGGGCAAGTAAAGTCGAATTGGTGCTATACTGGCTGCTCTATATATAGCTAAAAAATACAGGGTAGATGACAGGGACGCATTTGTGTGCTTTGTGATTAAAATAGGGCCCCCAAACTAAGGGGCTTCTAAGTGGAGGTGTAGGGATATTGCGGAATGCGATTTAGCTTCTTTAAACAGCCAGTAGATGATAGAATATGTAAAACACACATGAGGGGGGTATCGGGTGTTTAAATAAGCTCAAATGTGTGGATTTGACGCACTTCTCTAGCATTTCAAGAAATGAAAACCATGAAACTATGCCAACAAGTATTTGACCGTCCTTCTCCTCCTAATTTGGTGCAATTGTATTTTTAAAAGACCTAGAGATCTTACAGGCATGTTTATATTTGTGATTTCTGCTGGAAGTACTAAGTAAGTGCGGCCATGTTATTTAACAACAACTGCATGGATGCATAGTTATCCACGAATAATTTCCGAATACGTAGACGTACATAGAGTTTTGAATCTCAAACGATGGCACCGTATATCTGTGGGAAGAAAACTGGTCCAATGGACCACCACACTCACCGTCCAATCATTTTCTAAACCAACATGTTCTTGTACTAGTAGTTTTTGGGGGTCTGGGGGGTTGATGCGGAGGCAGCCAACTTGATTATAATCTAACATCGCCTTCATACACAGAGACCAGGAGACAGGGATGATGATTGTGTATTGTTGTTAGGTAAGGGTTGGGATTTGGTGCTGGAGGATCCTTTTCGTTTTCGTTATGCATATAGCACACGTACTATGTATGTAGTTTAGGCGAATGCACTGATGGGTGGTTGGCGGGACTGATGCAGTGCTGCTTCTGCCGTGATGCAAGGAACCAGTAGTTTCGAATAATAGGGAATCATTGTACGAACATGCTAGCTGATAATTGAATACAGGCAAACGAGGACATAGACAGGCTGACATGATTTTTGTAAGAGAATCCCTTGAGGGGGTTGGGGGGGGGGCTTAGAAAAACGAAGAATAGAGAAGCCCGAAAATGCGTTTAGACGATGCAATTAAATTGATATTCTTATATTAAAAGTTTACGACTTACTATCACATGAAAAGGCTTTGAGTTCAATGAAAGTTTTTAAATATTCAAGTTTAATTCTTATCGCAGGATATTTGTTTATATTTTTGTTTTGCCTGACTGAGAACTCATTTCGATTGAATATGATGCTTAAATGTAAAAGTTACGGTAAGTTCATCAATAAGATGGAATTTGCAAACGAAAAGTGAGTATAATTTTCATCTTTTGGCGTAGAAGCAACTTTAGCTTATATACCCAACCATTGTTAAATGAAAAATTAAAATTTTGCATTCGCAAACAAGCCCTATGAAATCTCGCAATTCGAAAATCTCATTTTCCATAATTTCGCGCAATTTCAATTTCTCACTTTTTATAGTCTCGCAATTACAAAATCCTGCAAGGAAAAACTCGCAAATTCTAATCTCGTTAAATTTTATTTATTCATTAAAACTACGCACTAAATTTGAAGTTGTGAAATTTCGAACTGCATCATTTACTCAGTGTCCCGAAAAAGTGGTCTATGGGGTGGCGTTGATCGTCGTGTCAACATAAACTTGGGTGCATACAAAGCTGACAAAGTCAGAAGTTTTGGCAAGTGCGTTATTCGATTTTAGTTTGATTATGAGTGGATCCCACGTTGGGGATAGGATGAAGCTAGAATCCTTATTGAAATTCTTATGTTTTTTTTTTTAATTTCTATGGCTTCTCTTGATACATAAAATCTCTCTGTAGCAGTTGATTTGATTTGATCAAACCGAATAAAATGATCCTAGTTGCAAGCTAAATACTCACAGATTGCAGATTTTGTGACAGAATTATGTTGGATAGCTTTAATATGCCCATTTAATTTTGTTTGTATTTCTCTTTTTGTTTCTCCAATGTAAGCTAATTCACAGCTACAGGGGACAGAGTATACTCCATGATTTTGAAAAGAAATCGTACGTATCCTTGGGTGATCTTAAAGAGCTGGCGTACTTTGGTTGGGGGTTTAAAAACAGTTTTTATGCCGTGTTTGCCCAAAATTTTACCAATTCCGTCAGAAATTCTTTTAATATAGGGTAAAAAAGCGCGTTTAACAGTATTTTCAGGCCAAACTTTTAATTTTTTTTTTTAAATACAACAATTAATTTTTTGGTAAGAAAAGCTATTTATATTGTTCATAAGCTTTTGTATAAAAAAATAATGATATCAAAATAACCATTTTGAAGAAAATCGAAAATTAAAAAAAAGAATTTTAAGAAAAATTGTTGAGCTCTTTTTGAGAACAATAAGATTTTGTAAAATTGCTAAAAAAAATTTTTTGGAAGGTTCAGTTATTTTATTTTCAAAGAAAATTAAAAAAAAAGTATGGGAAGAATCACCGAAAATCACTATATATAATTTTGTAAGTTTTAGGAAAATGGATCAAGCCATGCAGGATGTAGCCGAACAGACAGAGAGTCAAACAGAATTTTGTCACTCACTTTTTGGTGTTCTCTACCATCGTAATGTCATGTTTGATCTTTGTCTCGAAATTTTTTTTGCAAGAATCCAAAACTTGCCTTATTACCACTATATCGTAAGAAAAAATGAGTTATTTCAATAATTTGAATCAAAAATAATTAACAAATTCAACAATAACAATATAAAGCTACCGTATTTAATTTTTTAAACATCAGTTTAAAATTAACACCAATTTTACAAATTGAAAAAGCCGACGGAGTGTAGTCAGGCAATATGAATTTTTATGTTTGTAATAAAAAAATTCTTGACTTATTACGTTTTAAGTTCATAGATATTCAATTGAATACAAAATTATGATGAAGGTTCACAGCCATTTTTTATTTCTTACAATTTCAATCTTGATTTGTTGTTGTTTTTACGGGTATTTAGATCCTCACGTTCACACTGTTCTCAGCCATTTTTTATTTCCAACAGTTTGAATAATAGTATAGATTTGTGTACTGTAGTTTTTTCCTCCCAATAATGAATTTTTCATAAGAGAAATGAATTTTTGGAATATCAGTTCATTCACCAGCCCTTATACAGAATTTTATGAATTCAAGTTTACGTTCTATTCGCGAACCAAAATAAGGGTCCATATTTGTTTCTAAGCAAAGACAAACTTTAACCCCCAAATTAATAAACGGTGGATAACAACGTGCTAGCGTTTATACATTTGTTAACTTGAAATTCTTATTAGCAAATAATGTGTAATAGTCTGTGACGAGTGCTAACGTATAGTAAAAAAATATTTTCTTAGATATCAAATTCCTAAAACAATTTAAGCAAAACTTTTGGTATGCAAATCTTAAGTATTTATTTGTGTGGATATAAAATTAAAATTTCCAAAAAAATGTCAACACATTTTTCAGATATCGAATTTTCAAAAAAAATTTAGACTTTTTTTTTTTAATTAAAAAAAAAATCAAAATGTTGATATGCAAATTTTTTTTTATTCTTATTGATAATTTTAATTTAAAAAAAAAAGTAATCTAAGGCTAGTCGCGAGCATGCAACTGCTACCGCAACAAAATAGTTTAGTCACAAGTTGACTACTGAGCGCGCACATGAGCAACTCCACAAGCAATCACAACAAACGTAACCAACACACCGACAATACTTATTCAGTTTTTCTATCTCATACATTCAAAGAGAAATACTATTGCCTGCGTCCTACTCTTTTGCTCAGCAAATAAAAGAAAAGATACATTTGTTTTCTTTCGCACAGAGAACAAAATTTAACGATGTGGTTAAATATCCGCAACTATTTGGTTGAATGTCCGCGCAGTTACATATTATTCCATATGACACAAACTGAAAAACTGATTTCGGGCAATCGTCCAATGTGTGCCAAAACACAAACTGAAAAGTTGCTCGAATCGACGACGGAATAGTTTCTGCATGTGCGCGGAGTCACATACGAGTCCATAGGACTCAATTTTGCAACCTAACAGTTTCAAAACTGAAAATTGCATGTGCGCGACTAGCCTAAATCTGTTCAGCCGATAGTGAGAATATTTAAAATAAAAAAAAGCATATAAAGCAGCTAATATTAATAGCAAAAAATTATGAAATTTTATAAATATTTAAATATATTTTTCAAAATATTCAATTTCTTATATATCGCATGCAAAAAGGGAGACCTTTGAAAGCTTTCGAGCTTCCAACAGGATTAGCTTTTTGAAATTTTATAGTAAAGTCTTTTTACTATTTGGTTTGGGTAAAAAAGCTTTTAGGTTTTTGGATAAGGTATCGTATATAAGGACGGTGCTCACATTGAACTAACTCCTCCAACTTTTTTAACGTCTCGGTATTTTTAACTCACTCTTAGATTCCCACTCCATTGTGAGAAAGGGGCAGACAATTCAGAAAGATTTTTTTTAATTCATATTTTGTATGTATTCTTTTATACCCACTGTTTTTCTTTCTCAAGTGAGTCTTGTGTTCACATTTACGTTTTGTCGAACAAAAGAAGTTGGAATTATGTAAAAAAAGCCTTTGGAAACAGTTCAATGTGAACACCGTCTTAAACTTAATTCTTTTTATGGGAAAGCTCGAAACCTTTCCTATAAAAAAATTTCTTTTAGCTTGTACACGAACCAAAAAATAAACTTTTATTAACATCTTTTTAAACCTTAAAATGGGTGTGCAAGGAAAACTACTACCTTTGTATATATAAATCATAAATATTTAATACATACAAATCTACTACTATTGGTTCATGAATAAGTAAGTTGCAAGAGTAAGGCTCCTGTCTCCTGTAGTGCGTTCATGTTTAAAGATTTATTTTATAAATATGTAAGTTAATTTGAATAATTTTTTGATGCTCTCAATAGAGATAAAGACATGAATACTTCTTAACTTGTAATTTCTACTACTGAACCGGAAACAGTTTGCCTCTTCACAATAAATGTGCCAAATTAATTTATAATCTTTATCTAACCACGAATCACTCGTTACTAAAAGCGGTGAAATAATGGTATGGAAAACCTTAAAAGGATTGTTTTGTTTTAATATTGTTTTAAAGTACTTGTACATATTTATCATAATTTCTACACAAATAATTCTTGATTCAACATCGTAGCTGGTAATAATGCTATACAATTGCAATAAAATGAATGCAAGGAAAAGAGTGGCTATTTTACTTATAAGCAAAACTTTTTTTATTCAAGCAAATATCAATATTGATATAGCATGTATGTAGAGCGAATTAAATTTAAAAAAAGTAAAATTATAAAATTTAAATTTATAAAAAACTAAATTTGAAAACAAAACAAAAATGTTAAAAATCTTATAAGCTAAATATTGTAACGATTTGTTAGGTTCGTTAATAAAACTTCTTTGATTGATTGAATTGAATTGATTGAAATGAATTGATAGTGAAGAGTTTCAACGTGTTTCTTTTGAAAAATAGGTAAACTTCTTTACTTTATTTGAAATTCCACTCATGTATTTATTTCGGAAATCAAACCACTTTACTTTTCTTACTTCAAGAACAATTTATTCTTTATCACTCAACTGTACTGAAATTTATTCACCAACTTTACTTTTCACTTTTTATTAAAACCAACTTTATTTATTCACGATTAAAAATAAACTTTGCCCACTGCCCGTCAAACATAGGCTTGTAATACTTGTTTCACAAGCTCTGGATTTTGCTGCAATAGCCGTTTTCCTTTGGAGGTGGCAAAGTACTTGTGAGTAGATGAAAACCCTAATCTAGTACTATCAACTGCACATGCTTTCATGGCGAGTAGATACATTTTACATGGGAAAGCAGTTTGATGTGTTCCATTGAAAAAAGCTGGCAGAGTACTTGCAAGTACTTCGCAACCTCCAAAGGAAAACGCCTTATGATAAAGTTTTTGTTTCTAGAGTTTCCGTAGGAAAAATTTCCCATAATTTCCCTTTCCAAAGCTTTCAATTTAGCATTTAGCACCAACGTTCTAAGACTCACAAAAGCTCTCCGTAGGTTGGTTTGTATGAGGTATCATCCGGATGATGGGGCTTCCTTAAGCAGGAGTCTTAATAGATCATGGGGCTGATTTTGGTTGTGTGAAAAAGTGAATCAAATAAATCATGTTCACATTAGGTTTGTTTTTTTCCTTGCCCGAATGGGCTTGGATGAAGAAAACGACGTCGGGGCTAAGCAATTTACATGTTAAAAGCAACAACAACCAAGCCCTTTCGGGCTTAGCTAATAAGTCCAGAGAATTTTCGGGGCTTAACTTTAGCCCAGATAAAACTGTGTTACCTGCACAAATTGCATTCTTGTTATCAATAGTTTTATGGAAACCCCATTTTTTTCTGTGATGGCGTCGCTAAGTCCCGACGCCGTTTTTTTGTTCCGATTCTTCTGGGCTTGTAAAAAAAACACACCTATTAGCTCCCAAGCATTGCTTTCGATTCATTTCGCAAAAATAAGCAATTTTGATTCTGTGAATGAAAACTATATTATCGACGCTAAAACTACCCTACCGATTCTCTTAAAAACTGGTTAATTCTATCCATTTTCATTTTAAGAGAACAGTGATATGATGAGATAGAAACACTATTTTCTTAATGGATTTGAAAGAAAAAGAGGTACCATTGAATTTGGCTTTGTTTGTTCGTATTCAGTTTTCACTCTCAAACGACGACTTGAAAGAAAATTATACATGAAAGTTTTTGATGTTTGATTTCACATTTTCATGTGAATGTCGTTTAAATATTGTTTTAAAAAATTAAACATTTATTTTTAATTCCGAGTGACTTTGAAAAAAATTCTGAATTTTTCAATTTTGCAAATGGGATATATAAGAAAATTCAATAATAAAACTCAAAACAATTACTATACATTGTTGAAAAATTTGGGCGGGTTCATCATTAAGACACAAAAATAAGCGAACTTTTTTTTTTTAACTTTTGTACTAGGCGAGGAAAATTAGACTTTTACTTCGAAAAAATTCCGATACAGCTGAGGTGAGGAGCTTTGTTTTCACGACTTAAGCAATTCCTGAAAAGTTCTATTAGTTTGGGGCGTGGCTTAATTTTTTAGGACGGCTTAAACGGGGTAAAATTCAGTCTTTTCTTAATTTCTATTTAAAAACTAAAAGTTTTTTTTGAAAAAATGGGAAGGAACAAACAAAAACGTCGGAATTTTTTCATAGTTTTGATTTTTTTTTTGTAAATTTTTCTTGGGCTATACCCCATAATTACAAATAAGTGCGTGGTTCTCCTTAACCTGACAAAATCTACTTTAAAACTGTTTAGCATGTGTGGGTTAGTATACGTATGCTTCATTCGTGTATGGTGTCTGAGTTATTCACGTGGCCCAACTAGCCCCGATCTATCCTAACAAATATAAAAAAAGAAAAATATGAGAGTTTTTGTAATTGTCAATATTTTATAATAAAAATAAAATAAAAGCGTGGTTTTAAAAATTTTACTTAAAATTTGTTAAAGCATTGAGAATTATAAAAACAAAAAAAAAACTAACTTGTTTAACTTTTACGTATAGTAAAGCTAGGAAAATTTAAATTACAAAAATAATATTGCTTTCGAAATTCCGAGTTTGAAAATTAATTGAAAAAAGAATTGTTCAAGACTTATAACCTTGAAAGCCAATAATTTAGGAATAAAATCCCACAATATCTTTTTTAATACTTTATTTTTTTATTTGAAGTATTTTTTAAATTAAGAATTACCTCTCCTGACTCCTGGAGAACATAAACGCCGTCACGAGGGGCCACCTCATAATATGTCTTGTTTTTTTTCGAACCAGCCTATTTCCTGTCTTGTCTCTAATATGTTTTTATATAAAAAATAAACAACAAAATTTCAAGGTGTTTGTTTTTTTTATTATATTCATTCAAAAATTATATTTTTAATGAATTTTTTCAATGACGGTAACAAAAAAAATTTATGTTTAAACGATATCGTTTTTTTTTTCAGAAAAACTCTACCTATGTATATGTATATGAAATTCCTTGCAAAGAAATTTTTATGAAACAAATGTAATATATTAATAATAATTATAAACAAACTATGAAATATATATTTAAGTTTTCTATTAACTGATGCAACATTTCATGTCCTTTATATAATTCATATACAGATTTGTTTTGTTTTCAAAAGAAAATTCTCTCAAAATCAATATGTTCACCTATATTTTATAATACATATTAAAAATATATCACTAGCAACTAAATTCAAATAATACAATAAGTTAAAAATATAATTGTTTTATTTAATAGATTTGTTTTCTTGTTTTATTGAATAATAGTTGTAATAATAATTATTAATTAAAATCTCTACAATAACAATTGTGTATTTGATTTTTAGATATATGTATGTGTATATGTGTTTGTGTTTGTAAGAGTGTGTGTATATAAATGTATGTGTGTGTGTGTGTGGGAGGGTTTGTTGTTCCGCAATTTATATAATTGTAGCAATTTAAAATGAATTATCACTAAACGTTACATTTATTGTTATAAGTTTACATATTTTTTTTTTAATATAAATAAGAAACTAATGTAGATCTTTAAAATCAATAAAAACTTACTCAAAATCATTGAGAAACACTATTTTTAATATTGTTTCACAACAAAATTACAATCACTTCGTGTTTCTCGGTATCAAACTCACTAGATTAAGTTAAATCATTCTCTTAAGTCTAAATTTTAATTTTAACTATTTACAAGCATTTTACAAGAAATAAATATTCAAAAATTAATATTTTAATTAAAGAACTCGTTTAAGGTCGTTTTATTTGTTTTGAAATTTATATAAAATACACATAAATAAATTTAAATTTATTTATGTATATATTGTTGATAAATCTTATTTTTTTTTTTCTGAATAAATCCGAAACCCTAAGGCAATGCCGCAGTCTTGCCGCTGCCAAACACATTATTACGACATCTATTTGTCAAATATCGTCGTTTTGTTGAAACAGCCATTGGTCTCGGAATGCCTTCTTCGTTGCAGGTCGCCAGGCATGAAAGGCAACTGTCCGTTCGGTTCGAAAATAATTCCATTTTGATTTTGCGAAAAAAAGAACTGCCGATCATTATTTCCGATTTTACCTACGATTTTTGGTATCTTATCACTCTCTATGTTGGTATGTTGGTGGGCAATGCCGCCTTCGGAACTGCCCAGTGCCGATGGCGTACTGTTGCTATTGTAGTAACTTGTACCGTTTTGGGATTTTTGCGACAGCAGTATCTGTTGGAGTTCGCTTTGTCCTTTGAGGCTTGCTGTTTTGCGGATATTGTTATTCCGCATGAGCTCACAGTTTTTGCAATTCTTAGACTTAACCGATTGTGAGGCACTATTGCGAAGCGTTCTGCTACGTGTAGCGGTCATTACCTTCACTGGGAAATGTGGAACTATTGCTTGGAGTGATGATGTATCATCGTGGTTCTCTTGATTTTCGGGAGGTGGTGTTGAGCCATTGCTTGTCGTGGAATTAAAGTCATTCGAGATGTTGTCGCTATCCTGACTTGCATCAGGCTCGGGATCAGCTTTTTCTCCGGCATCGTTATTGCCATTGGAGGAATTATCCGCTGAGCCTCGATTATTTGGTTTATTTTGTACTTGGTTGGCTAGTTCTACCCAATGGCGAGCATTTTCTCTTACTCCTTCGACTAGAGGCTCTAGTTTTTCGGATAATTGAGAGAAGGCCTGCAAAAAAAAAAAACAAAATAAAACACTTTAATTATAAAAAGGTATACTACACATTTTTTATATAATATGGAAATGGATACAAAATAAACGAAATGGCGTCCAATCTATGTATAATTCGGTCAGGAAACCGAAATCTCTGCAGTTTTTTTGTGGGGAGAGGGAAAATTATGTTTGTTTTTATATTTAAAATGCTAGGGATAAAATTAAGCGTGTTGTAATTCTGTCACTTGAACGCCATTTTCAGAAATGGCGGCCAATCTAGGACAAAAAATGGTAAAATAAAAAAATAAACTCGTAAATTACTTGGAAAAAGTCTACGGCTGAGAGAACGATTGATTTCTTAGAAAAGGGGTATTGAGTAGACCTTCGGGTAAAATTCCAGTGATGCCACTTTTCGGCTGCATACTTTTTTATATCAAAGGGTGGCACCTCCTAGGCTAATATAATGATTGATGTCTTAGCAGATAGGTGTTGAGTAGACCTTGGGGTAAAATGCCAGTATTGTCACTTTTCAGGAACATATAACTATTTTTCTATTAAGGGTGGCACCTCTATTTCTTCGATTTCTAATATTTTTAAAATGAACGAAATTCTGGAAACGCGTGTTGTTTATGTCTATGGGTAAAATAACGGTTGATGTCTTAAAAGATGGGTTTTGAGTAGACCTTCGGGTAAAATGTCAGTATTGCCTTTTTTCAGGAACATATTACTACTTTTATGTTAAAGAATGGCTCTATTTCCTTGATTTTTGATATTTTTAACATGAACAAAATTTTGGAAATGCCTCCAGATGGTCAACGCGTGTTGTCTATTTGTTAAATAAAGATTGATGTCTTACAAGATAGGTGTTGAGTAGACCTTTGGGTAAAATTCCAGTGCTGCCACTTTTCAGCAACATACTTTTTTATGTCAAAGAGGAGCAACTCCCAGGCTTGAATAACTATTAATGTCTTAGCTAGAAAGGTTTTTAGTAGAGGCACCTTCGGGCAAAATGCCAGTATTGCCACTTTTGAGAGTCAAAGGGTGGCACCTCCGGTTCTTAAATAAATTTTAATATTTTGAACATAAAAAAAATTCTGGAAACGCTTCTAGATGCCAACCTCATGTTGGGAAGTAACTGTTTATGTTAAAAAATAAGCTGTTAAGTAGACACACCTTTGGTTAAAATGTCAATGATTACACTTTCTGGTAACATACTTTTTTGGTAAGTTTTTAATATTTTGAACATGAAATAAATAAAGCAAAAGTATCCAAGACTAAAATGCGTGGTAAAAGGTTTATTTAAGGAAGCTTTTAGGGAGCGCATTATCTCGCTTCGAGGGATTATGTTAAGTTGCTTGTCTACACACATTGATTGATTGATTGATTGATACCTTGGCAGAGAATATTCGGCGCCTCACCAAAAGTTCCCTTCAGTTAATTGATTGTTTCACAATGCGTCGCGAGAATCGAACCACAATTTTAGTAATAAATTTGCAGGATTTGTAAACGTTTTTCAGGAGTAAGTAAAAAAGCATTGCCAGATTAAAACCCTCACGTCTAAACAAAAACACCCTTTATGTAACTACATAGTCTCATACTGAAATATCTTCAAAATGCGAAATGGGCTTTCAAAACAAATGGAAATTGTACATTTCTTACCTCATAAATTGGCAGGCAAATAGAATCAATAAAACCCACTTGCATCATCGGAAGTTCATCTTCTTTTTCCCGATTCATTAAATCCTTAAAAAAAATAAACATTTTTTTAAATTTATAAATAATTATTTAAAAATTTTAATAAACTTACAATAGGTGTTATATTTAATTCCTGCTTTTCCATGTCACCTTGTTCAAAAAATTCTGAACTCACTAAATCCGCAACACGCTTCTCAATCTCCCATGGCTTTGTAATAGCCGATAAATCACAGACTGTCATGCTCATAGCACGTAATAGTGCACGGGGCTCATCGGACACCCAGTAACTCATTGGTTTCTCCTCGACATATTTTAGGAATGGTCCGCGCTTCCTGTAAAAAAAAATTCCAACAAATTAACTATTTAATATTTAAAAAGATATTTCGATTTGTTTATATACCTAAAATAGACAGCTAAATCAGTCGAAAGGATTGCATCCTCAAGGACATTTAATACACGACTGTAGTCTTCTGATGATAAATTCGATAAAATTTGATTCCCAGGACTATTTAAGATCATAATGCATTGATCAAAATGATGATGCTCCATTGTGGATGTGGAATATAATTGCGCTAAGGGTGATGAGGCTCTGAAAAAGAAATTTAAAAAAAAAAAGTATGAAGACTGCAAAAGGTAGAGTTTTTTTTTTTAAATCTTACTTAATTTGAAATGAATTATTGGTCCCCCGGTGATCCAGGTCGTGACACAGGCAACCAATGATTAAGGCAAGGCATTCGATTTCTCCGAAAATATTCCACCACTGTGTGGCCTAGATAATATAAAAAAAAAAAATAATAAAGTCAACATTCTTGAATTCAATTTAAAAATCAATCATCACTTACTGTTAAAATTGCAAACATCATTTGAGCTACATTAAAGGCATGCCGCCAATTGTGATACGTTACGTTGCGGTAATTTTTCTTAACACTTAATAGCCATCGACAGAGAACTTCATAATCGATGTGGAAACGTTCCACAAAATCCAAATCAAGGAACATTCGCAAACAAGCCTACAAATAAATTTCAAATTAATACAAAAGATGCAAAGATTGTAAAAAGTAATAAGCACATACCTTTAACGTATCATCATCTTCAAACGTGATGTCATCGAACTTAAAGTCATGCAATTGAAAATGCGCCGCAGAAGGAACCCTTAGCGTCTAAAAAGAAAAAAAAAGAAGAAAATTAAATAACAATTTGGCGAAAAGTTTTAGTTTAAAAAAAAAATCAAGAAAAAAGCTCAAAGATTAAAGTAATTCTAAGTAAGTTCAAGTAACATTTACCGGTATAAAAACTGGATATACATAGGTGAGTTCATGGCAAAAAGAGACCGAGAGTAAATCATTTGACGCTTAGATTCTCCTTTTTAAACTTGTTTGCTGATACGAATTTTCAGGATTTATTTTATTTTTAAAATCTTAGGTTCTACTTTTTTTCAATGCTGTCATAGTTAAATATTTAAGTTTTGTATCGGTGAATGGGCCTATGATGTCTAAGATGTCATCCCTATACTAAAATTCAATGTCCGTAAAAACTACTAACGCATGTAAGGTTTACTAACACATACAAATTGCATTACTCTCACTTTTTTCTCTGCTGTCTTAGCTAAATATTTAAGTTTCGTATTGGTAAATGGGCCTAAGATGTCTAAAATGTCATCCTTATACTAAAATTCAATGTCAGTAAAAACTACTAACGCATGTAAAGTTTACTAACACATACAAATTGCATTATTCTCACTTTTTTCTCTGCTGTCTTAGCTAAATATTTAAGTTTCGTATTGGTAAATGGGCCTAAGATGTCTAAGATGTCATCCTTATACTAAAATTCAATGTCTGTAAAAACTACTTACGCATGTAAAGTTTACTAACACACACAAATTGCGTTATTCTCATGTATATCTTTCTATATCCTTACCCATCAATTCCAATTCAATAATCCAAAATAACAACAAGTTACTAAGAAGAAGAATGAACAATTTAACAATTTAATCTTAAAAGGAAAACGGATTACAAATGAGAATGAAGGTACTCTACCTCTTTTTCGCTTTTTTTTTGATGTAACGAACTTTTATTAAGTTTAACTTTTTCAATTTGTTGTTTCTTTTTCAAATCAACTGCAATATACTAAGGAATTTTGTTTTTGTGTAAAATTTTCTTTTTTACTTAACAAAATGTCAATTTCATCTTAATCGACTTCCCTACATCATTCTGCCTTAGAGCACAGAAAAAAATTTCTTTAACATGAAAAAAAAAAAGTTTATTTAAATCGACAAAGAGTTCAATTTTTTACTTCTAGCTATCTACGAGCATTCACAAAAGCCCAGGAGCAGATATATAGAGACACAGAGCTCTTCATTTTCAACTTTGTGAATAGAAAGTTGGTTTCTGAAAAGTACTCTTGCATTTGCACTTCTGGCCATAAACCTATGTAATGCCGATATACTTACATACACATGTATATACCAGAATGCAAATTTGAAAAAGCTCATCAAGAAAACTTGTTTGCATTTCATATAGAAACAACAGCATCACTGTGTTTTATAGATACTTGCAACAACAACTACTGTACGAGTATATTCTTAACGAAATTTCAAATCTCTCTCTATAATGTCCATCCTCAAGGCATACTTTCACGAGTCATCATGACAGAACAGATGTGCAAAATAGAGCCCATATTGAGTTTTTCAGTAGAGGTAGTGGTTTTGAAACTATTTTTTTTTTTTTTTTTTAGTTCATTCCTGATGGTTGAGTTTGTTTTAAGGACTTTCGCTAAAATGTTTGAGTTTCTTTCCTAACTATTGTTTAAAGAAGAAAATTAAACTTTGTTAAAATTTTTAGACAGTTTATGTAAGTTTGTTTGTAATTTAAACTTTTATGTTCATATAAAACAAACCGAATAAAAAAGTTTTTCTTTACATCTCCTTCAATATAGATCACGATTTGTTCTTGTTGATTTTGATTTAACATTAATCAAAAAAGATTACTTATGGTAAAGTGAGGAGATGATTTTAAAGGAGCCTTCAATATGGGGTATTGCAATCACGTTTTAATTTTTTAATGTATGATGTAAAAATGGGTAACAGTATTAAGGCTGGGAGTAAACAGTCTACATGTCTTTTATTTTTAATGCAATGTTGGGTATAGGGAATTATTTCCAAACAAACAAATTTGAGCATTTTTTAAAAATCCGAAATATATTTTTTTGAAAATTTTGATAACAAAAACTTTTTCTGTTGCTAAGAAATAAAAATAACTGTTTTGAAGAAAATCGAAAATAAAAAAAATTGTTCTTTGGTAGGTACAATTAACAACCATTTGGTAAAAAAAAATTATTTCCCTTCCAAAGGAAGCCTTTACTGAAAGAAATTTATTGAAAATTTTCGTGTTTTTTTCAAAAACGGCTCGACAACTTTTCTTAAAAAACATTCAATAAATTAGTTTTGGAAAAGGCTTCCTTTGGGTGGAAAACCATTTATCAAGAAATTGTTATTAATGGTAACTCCCAAAGAACCATTTTTTTTAATTTTCAATTTTTTTGAAATCGATGTTATTGGTTTCAATAATTTTTTTTGTACAGAGGCTTCTTAAAACTACCTATACATATTTTTGTGTTTTTAAATTAAAAAAAATATGTTTTGGATGTTTAAAAAATGTTTCAAACTTTTTTTGGAAAACAAATATTTCAAAAACGAATGATCAACTTTCGAAACTCGATAATTGAGAGATTTTAAGTACTCTTTAAAATATTGTTAGAAAAATTTGTACATAAATGAAACAATAACGGCACCTTCCAAACAAAAATAAAAAACCAGAAAAGGAAATATTTTTTTTTCTCAAAATCGACTCTTACGATTTTGATTAAACTTTTTCCAAATACTAAAATTAATACGACATACTACAAAAAATTATACAATTTTGCACTTAGCAACTATTAATAGTGCATGTCATAGAACGTGTTTTTTATTTAGAATTTTCTCACTATTGACTGAACGGATTAGACAATTTTTTTTTTATATATGTACATAAGGGTGGCCCTATCAATTTTTTATTTTCACTTTAAGGGTGATTTTTTAGCTGGTTTGGTTTTGGCAACACTGGTTTTGACAGCTGACGTGTGTTTAGTACCTTGTGTCACTGTCAAACAGCTTCAGTTTGGTTTGCAATTTAACCATGGATCGTCTTACAAATGAACAATGCTTGCAAATTATTGAATTTTACTATCAAAATTCGTGCTCTGTTCAAAATGTTGGAAATTGTGTTCAGCGATGAGGCTCATTTTTGGTTGAATGGGTACGTAAATAAGCATAATTGCCGCATTTGGAGTGAAGATCAGCCAGAAGCATTGCAACATCTACCAATGCATCCCGAAAAAGCCACTGTTTGGTGCGGTTTATGGGCCGGCGGCATTATTGGGCCATATTTCTTCAAAGATGATGCGAATCGCAGCGTTACTGTCAATGGTGAACGCTACCGAGCGATGATAACAAACTTTTTTTGCCCGAAATGGAAGTTCTTGACTTGCATGATATGTGGTTTCAACAAGACGGTGCCACATGCCACACAGCACGCGAAACAATGGCGCAATTGCGAGGCGAGTTTGGTGAACAGTTAATTTCACGTTTCGGGCCGGTCAATTGGCCGCCTAGATCGTGCGATTTGACACCATTAGATTATTTTTTGTGGGGATATGTCAAGGCTAATGTCTATAGGGACAAGCCCGCTTCGATTGACGCACTGGAAGCCAACATCCATGCATTCATTCGTGAGATACCGGCCGATATGTGTGAAAGAGTATGCCAAAATTGGACTCAGCGGATGGGCTACCTGAGACGCAGCCGCGGTCAACATTTGCATGAAATTATCTTTAAACATTAAATAGCAAGGTTTAAACTATCGATTCAAATAAATATTTCATTCATTTTTTCGAATTTTTTGTGTTTTTTTTTTAAAGTTCTAAGCCTCTTAAAAAATCACCCGTTACAAACTATGGGGTTAGGGTGATTCTTATAAAACGCGAAAAAATCGGAGGGTATAGACTAGATTTAGACGAAAAAAAAGAAGTATTTGAGGGGGGTCTATTTTTTTCCCGGTATAGGGGGGAGGGGTAATTTGCTCAAAATTTGAATCGAAACAACAAAAAATATTAAAAAAAAAAAACAGAAGCACTTATAATTCCACGCTTTAGCTTTCTTAAAGCCACGAGTACATTCTAAAGGGTTTTTCAAACGGAACGCTACAAAAATAGAGCGAAGGGACAGCAAATGACGCCATAATTCTTGCCGCTCTTTTGACATTTCTCTTCAGTAAGGTTTGCCATTTTATGATGGAAAGATATACGAGCCAACAACGAGTCGAAATTATTAAAATTTACTACCGAAATTCGGAGTCAGTGGCCTAAACGTTAAGAGCGTTACGTCCAATTTATGTTCGTCATAATCATCCTAGCAGATCAACAATTGAGCGTCTAGTGGAAAAATTTGAATCCACAGGCACAGTACAAAATGTTCCCGTGACAGTGAGACAAAGAAGTGCCCGTAGTGTCGAGAATATTGCTACCGCTGAGGCTTCAGTTGCAGAAAGCCCAAATGTGTCTCTCACACGTCGTTCTCAAGCGTTGGGCATCTCTGTGACGTCGTTGTGGCAAATTTTGCGAAAAGATCTTGGCCTACATCCTTACAAGATTAAATTGACGCAAGAACTGAAGCCGCTTGACCACCAGAAGCGTCGTATGTTCGTGAACTGGGCTGAGCAACAACTTGAAACTGATTTGGATTTTCATCGAAAAATCATCTTCAGCGAAGAGGCTCATTTCTGGCTGAATGGCTTCGTCAATAAACAAAATATGCGGTATTGGTCAGGCAGCAGTCCACACGTACTCCATAAGTCATCATTGTATCCCGAAAAAATTACGGTTTGGAGTGGTTTATGGGCCGGAGGCGTCATTGGGCAGTACTTCTTCCGTGATGATCAAGACCGGCACGTTACTGTGAGTGGGGATCGCTACCGTTCAATGATAACCGAATATTTTTGGCCCCAATTGGATGATATAGACTTGGAGGGTATGAGGCTCCAACAGGACGGCGCCACAAGGCACACTGCGAGTGTTACAATCAATTTATGGGAAACCAAGTTTCGAGAACGTGTTATCTCACGAAATGGTCCAGTCGCTTAGCCGCTTCGGTCGTGCGATTTGACGCCGTTAGACTATTTCCTGTGGGGCTACGTCAAGTCTATGGTCTATTCCAACAAGCAAGTGACGATTGATGAACTTCGTACGAATTTCGAACGTGAAATTGCAGCAGTATCGGCCGATTTATGCTTGAAAACCGTCGAAAATTGGGTTCAGCGTCTGGATTTCTGCAAGCGTGCCCGTGGTGGCCATGCAAAAGAAATCGAGTTTCATACATAATGGCATCGAACGTACTTTTACAGGAATAAAGAATTTCATTGATATCCAAAACCGTTTTTGTTTTATTAAAAAAAAAACTTATGAGCGCTCTTATTGAAAACCCCGATAAAAGATTGCATTCACAAAAGATTGCATTTACAACCCTTTGCAACTCTTTACAACCCTGATAGATAGAATAAAAGGCTTGACAACAACATTCCTTTCAAAGCAGAGGGAAATTAATAAATAATTTTCTAGTGAAAACTGGTTTTTCATTTTCCGTAATAAAAAGTAAAGGCTATAAAAAACATTTTTTAATAAAGTTTTAATTTGAAGATCATCTCAATTCCTTGAATTCAAAATTAGGAACTAAAACTCTTTCAGATAATACAAGAAAAGTATTTTCTTTTGTGGTTGTTATTTCTCTTCTATTAATACAAAATACAAAAACAATACAATATTGCAACAAAGAAAACTTGATTACATACATACAGACTTTATATTCACAAAACCTTTCAATAGCTCAGTAGGTTCTAGTTTCCTTTGTCTTTATATTTTGAATCAAAACCAAAAACAAAGTTCAAATAGGACTCGGAAGTGAAAGCTCAACCTAACCTGTGCTACATACATAGGTTATAAAACATCTGCAAGATGACAACTTTTTATAGAGAATATCTCATTCAAAAATAAATTTTACAATCGAATTTGAAGTGTGATGTGTGAGTGTGTTCCAAGTGTCATTTCCAACTTTGAACCATATCGGTTCTACAAAAGATACAAAAATCAGTAGAAGTAGTTGGGGAGAGGAAAGGGGGTTGGGTGTTTTATTGTGAATCAAGAACATTCGAAAACAGAACAGTCAGTCATTCTTTGTGTGTTGATGATGATGATAAGGCACATGGAACCACTTCATATCGACATAAAATCGATTTTTTAAACCCTCTTTCAGTTTTAAAAGGTTTTATGGTTTTTTTTTTCTTTTATTATTCGTTTTTCTATCAAAAGGGAGCTTCAACTTTTTTCTATTAAAATTTTCTTTCAACTACTTACACTTACCCTCAAGCGATGAGCATCATCCATCGATGCGGATGCATGATAGCTAAGGACCTCTAAGGTGACACTTTGCTTTGCCATTGCCACAATGGCCTTTTCATACATATGCGTATTATGAATGCCCATACCGCAAAAAATTGCAAATGCCTCAACAAAGTTCTCATCGTTTTTGGTAAAGATCTGAATTTAAAAAAAATTCTATTAATAAAATGAAAATACAAAAAAAAAAAACTTAGTTACTCACCATCTCATCGAACTTATTTATTAATTGAATTACACCTATAATTTGACCTAAGGAATTCTTTATAGCCATACAAAGGATAGATTTGTGTTTGAATGTTTGCCCTTCGTCGACACTCGGATCAAATCGATTATCTTCGTATGCATTTGGTATATTAACAGTCTACAAAAAGAAAAATAAATTGTAATATATGTTCCCTAAATATGTCATATTTTTAAGTTGATATTAACTTACCTCACCCGTTGTAGCAACATGACCTGTAATTCCTATATTTATTGGAAATCTCGACTCGAATGGGCTTTAAAAAAAGAAAAAAAAATAGAAACAATATAATGTCGGTCTATTTTTGTAATAATTGAATTAGCAAATGTTATAAAAAGCAAAATTTCCTTCCGGACACACACACTCACTCACTTACCTTGTTCTTGATATTGAATCCTCTTCACTTAAGTCATTTGCCTCAAAGTCAAAAACCCGTGAAAAACTACCCTTGGACGCTTCATGTACCAATAATATTTGAACTCTTTGGCATTGAATTAAACTTTGCATATGTGATAGGATTCGGAATACCATGTGCTCAATTGTGCTCTGCTCCTCGAATATCATTCGGGCCAAATCGAGCAAGACCTGATTTCGTTTGACTTCCAATTGAGATTTTTCATAAAGTTGCGCATTACGAAGGCCAATGCCACAAAATTGCAAATAGGAAGCAAATACCTATGGAAAAATAATAAAATGGAAAATCATAATCATTATTAGTTTTTTTTTTTCAATAAAAACAAACATAAAAATGTGTAGATAATGTGTAGAGGAATTTATTTGAAATTTTGTGGGGGAATTGGAATAGAAAAATAAAGTAAACCGACTGCTATAATATTATTTAATGAAAAGCTAATTTCGCAGTCTCTTTTTTAATCAATACCCACCTGGGAAAATAAAATGGTTCTTAGCGAGGCCCTAGAAAGTTTAGTTTTGATGCTAGCAAGGGTCTAGCAAGGGTAACTATCGATTTTTTCTAGGGCCTCGCCCGTTAGCTAACCTTTTGCCTAGAGAGACAACAAAAAAAACAATAAGTTGCCTCGATTGGGATTCAATCCTGCGATCTTCTGATTACCAGTCCAACATGCTAGCCACTGAGCTTTATCACAATACAGTTGTGTAATGTTGAAAGTGAAAAACTATTTGCCTACTTTGATTTTTCTAACTATCGTAGGATGGGTATGAAATATTTTTTTTTTTGTTATAGATATATGGCGTATTTCTGATGGAATAAAAAGACTCATCCAACAAGTTTTTTCAAGCAACTGTCTCGCTAGTATTCGACAAGTTTTCCTTGTCTAGATTTCCCCTACCGAAGCCTTTTCAGGACCTTGACTAAGCTTGACTAAAACTTGCCATTTTTCCAGGCTATTTATTTAATATTTGTTGACGTTTAGATTCCAGAATCTTGATTATAAACGAGAATGAAATTGGCTTTTCATTTCATACCGCACTAATTTGAGCATACAGAAAAAGTTTAATAAAAATTGGAGAGTCGTTTTTAGAAGAAAAAATACTTTCCTTAGCAGCTTTTCAACATTTTTATGGAAGGTAATGTTATTTTTCCAAAAAAGAAAAAATGTCTTTAAATATATAAAAAAAAAACCTTAAATACCGAGTTTCATATAAATGGACCACGTAGTATTCAAAATATTTTATTTTCTTAAAAAAAAAAAACTAAATAATTTTTTTTGAAAATATTGTTGCTTAAAAGCTTTTGTATAAAAAAAAATATTGAAATCATAAACGTTTTGAGGAAAATCAAAAATAAAAAAGTTATTCTTTGGGAGGTACCATTAATAAGCATTTTTTGGAAAACAGTTTTCCTTCCCAAGGTAGCCTTTACTGAAATAAATTTAATGAATATTTTTTGAGAAAAGTTGTGGAGCCGTTTTTGAAAAAAATAGGGTTTGGTAAAATTTAAGTTTCTTTAAAAAAAAAGCATGGCAGATACTATTATAAAAAAATAACTCAGAAATGTGTGGGCAGAATAACCAAAAACCATTAAGTTTAAGAAAAATTTATCAAGTCATAAAGACAGATAGTCAGACGGACAGACAGACAAACAGAATTGTGAGACCCAATTTTTTCGTCTGAAATTAGCTTTTCATAAAATAAAAACACAATTTCCATAAGAAATTTGTTGAAAAAATCCTTTCATGAGAAAGTTTTCTATCGCTAATATTCATATTTTTTGGAGTGAAAAACAAAAGGTGAGTTCACATGCTATACCCAAATCTGCCAATTTGTATAAATTTTTTTTTACTTCGAAAGATTGGACCGAAATTGGTAGTTTTTGACATCACAATTCACAATCAGCATTATTTTGAGATTCACCGTGAAAATATTTCACTTGGTAAATTTTTGTTAAGGAGGAATTTTAAAAATAATATTGAGTCTTCTTTCATTCGCTCCCAAAAAATGAATGAACATTTTATAATTTAATTACATATATGTACCTACCTATGAGTGCTCACAATAAGTAAGAGAAGTTTTCGAACATTAAATATTTTTCGGGTCAAATTCACAATTGGCGAAAAATGAAATGCCAATTTTTCCGGGTGAAATGTTGTTCGGGTGAAACTCACAACAATAATACTTTGTGAAAGTCTGGGCGTTTAATTTTACCACCTATTGTTTTTCGAAATTGAAATCATTCAAACAAAAACATGTGCAATTCTATCCTCGAGATTTTTCTCCCTTTTTTGCTTCCTTTACTTCTTCAATTAAATTATTTCATTTCATATTGACCGGAGGGAAAAATGTGTGACAAAAAAAAAAATATTTAGCTTCCAGTTTTGAACATTTGTTGTTAAAGCCTAGTTTACAATTCCCGTGCGCAAAAAAAAATCAATGCAAATATTTTCTCATGCCAAAAATTATGAAGGTAACATAAGAAATTATATTTTGCATGATTGCTTTACAGTTTTAAGCCTAGCTTAAAGTTCATGTTAGCAAAAAAAAATCTATGCAAATATTTTCGCATGTCAATAAATAATTGAGGTGAAAGGCAAAATTAAATATTTGTATGATTGGTTTACAGTTTCATGCAAAAAAAAAAAAACATTGCTGTCATGAAATGTCATACAAAAAAATGGGTCGGCAATTGTTTTGCATGCAAAAAAAGTGTGTTGAATAAAATATTTTTTTGTTTTTGGATGGTCGGCTTACACTTTGAAAAAAATATGTATTCACTTTGAAGACATTATTTGCAAGCAAATGATTTTTGTATTCAAAAATAGTTCATTTCCATTTTTAGACCTAGAGTTTAGTAATTGAAGGTAAATTAATGACTCAATGGGTAGTTTAGGCCAAGACAAATATTTTTTGTCTTGATTATTATACAATTTGGTGCACAGATTGTGTGGAATTTTTTTTGGGAAATTTTGAATTTTTTCGCATGGGAACTGTAAACTGTGCATAATACTTTCAAATTCACCTTTGACTGAATGAGAAATTAACTAATTGTAATTAGGCATAGGAAAAACTATGTGGATTAAAGGATGGTTATTCATATGATTCAATAAAATTCAAAAGAATTAAAAAAATGGAAATAATTAAAAAAAAGAATGAAAATTAATGCCAATAATGCAAAAGAATTCGAAAAAAATACAAATGAATACAAAAAAATGCGAGGAATTGAAGAAGAATTTAAAGAATGTTTGAGTTCCTGAAAGATTTTAGTAAAACGATTATTATATAATGTGAGTTTAAGAAAAATGATTGCAATCAATGTGAAAGGAATGGTTATTGCAGAATTTGTAGAAACAATCTCAAAGTGAAGTAAATGAATGCAATCTTTTTTGACTGAACTCAAATCATGATTTTTAATTATTAATGTATTCCTTTAAATTTCTGCTAAAGACCAAGCTATTTTAAAGACCAGAGTGCTAGGCCTAGGCCTGGATTGTTGCAAGCAACGTTCCTTGGATATTTCAGAATGAAAAGACGCTTGAGTATCCAAGCATATTTTTTTTAATTAAATTAAAAATTTAATTGACGAATTCAAATAAGAATTTCAAAAATTACTTCATTCATTTAGCTCCAAGTGCATGCATGATTCATTCATATTTTTTATTTTTATTTTTCTTTGTAAATAAAGAATTCAATAATAAATAACTTTGTTTTTTTTTTTGTTCGCTTCTTGGAATTTTATTTTCAATTAAAATGCTAGAAACATGCAATCAATTTAAAGTGAAAATTAAATTCTTGGTATGAACACATACACATACCAAAGAGAAATTTAATTGAATTTGTGATACCTCCTGTGGTGCAAATTCAAATATACAATATGTTTTTTGTTTAATGGGACTCCATACCACTTTAATCATAATTATGCAAATATGTATTTATAATTTTCAGGTGAAATGCTTTATTATGCAATGCAAGTGCAGTTCAATTTCAAAGGATTTATATTCACATTACTACTTTTGTGAAGTTGTCACATGTCAAATAAATAGAAGGAGTAACATTTTCAAAGCATTCAAACTTAAAAAAATATTCATAATATTAAATTAAAAAAGAAAAAGTTCAAGTTGGTTATTGACTAAAATAAAAAAAAAAAATATTAAAGTCTGAAAAAAAAAAATTGTCAACTCCCCAAAACTAACAATATCTACGTTCATCGAAGTTTAGTAATTTTTTGTTTAAAAATAAATTGAAAGAATTTTTTGGAAATTCATAGAAACTCGTTGTTTTTGAAGGTACGCACTTAGTGCCTACTTGATACATTTGTGTCTACTAGAAAAGAAGCTTAAAATAAAAAATTCCCATAAATTTCATTTAACGTTTAGTATCTAATCAAAATTTCGTCTAAAAAAATTGACGGTCCCAAGAATTAAGAATTTTTTGTGAATTCAAACGAAATTCAAATAATACCTTTACCATGACCAAAAAAAAAATAATATCAAAGACCAAAAACGTAATTAAGCCCCTTATAGCCAAAAGCAACAAATGAAGCCTTACATAATATTAAAATTCATGACTTAGAAGAAACATCAAAAACATTTCTTTTAATGAGCTATAGGTATAAATGGTCATCCTTTGGTGCCATAGAAATGTTTTGGGTTTTTTTTTTTAATGAATATTCATTCAATTTAGGTACAAGTATCCTTATTAATATAATTATGTTCATTTTCTTTTTTTGGAATTAGGTATATGACAGGTATTACACAAATAAAATAACAAAAAAGAAAAGAAAATTAAGAAAAAAAAAAACTAACAATTACCTAACCTACACATCATGTTAATGAAGGAACTTAAGAAATTAATTTTTATTTTTATTGTTATTGCTTGTTTACCTTTTCATCATTCTCAGTAAAACGTTCGCCACCTAATTTATTGATGACTTGTGCTACACCAATTACATCGCCTGATGAATCCTTAATTGGCATACATAATAAAGCTTTGGTCCGATAGCCTGTAATGCTGTCTATTTCACAATTGAATCGGTTATCCTGAAAAGAAAAATTATTACTTAAATTAATTTATTCTTATCGAATACAATTTTTTTATTGTTTATTCTTATTTTTTTATTAATAATTAGATTATCGGAAGGTACTTTAAGATTTATTTATTATTAGACGCATCCACAGCTGTCTATATTTTTGTATTTGAAATGTGGTACGCCTGAACAGCTGTCAGAGCACAAAAGTGAATTAAATGAAAGTTGTAAGTAGAAATAAACCAAAATTATTAAATAAAACTAACTTATTTTCAAGTAAAATGGGAAATATGAATACTGTAGGTATTTATATAATTTATGATTAAAATTGAATGTTTGTGTCTCTTTTTTCTTTGTTTGCCATTTTCAAACGCGGAAATTAGTTTGGCAGCTATAAAAGAATAAAAGGTGTACGGGTGCGTTGGTAGACTATGGTCACAGAAAAACAATCGTCGTTTAGTCTGCTGTTACACGAGGACTTTTTATCGAAATTAAATGAGTATGAAAGTAAAGTCAGATGCTTTTTTTATTTTGAAAAAAGTCAAAACTGAAAAGCCATCGTGTAATAGCAGACTTATTACACATTGATTTGATGACATCATGAATAATATTTTTTTGATGATTATTATAATAAATACATGATTGTGTTCACAAATTTCAATGTTCATAATATGGAGGACTCACAGCTGTACGAACCCAAGTCATAATCCGTTTTTTTCAGTTTTTTTGAATATTTTTAACGGAAGTTTTTTAATTTTTTAGTTGAAATAATTATTTCATTTAGAGAATAAACTTTAGACTTGTCCTTTTTACGAGTAAAATATTCATCAATTAATGGTAGTTTATTGACTAAACCTCTAACTATCATCGAATTTTCTTTTTCTGACTTGGTTCGGTTCACAAAAAAAATATATTGTTTTCAATTGGTAATTTTAACTCACAAATTTAAGTGGATAAACTGACGTTCAACGAAAGTTTAAGTATATGATAGTAGCCAAATATTCTTGAACTATCCTTGAACTTCAGTAAAGGTAAATTGTGCAATCGCGGTTCAAATATGAATTCGTGGTTCAGAAATTTGAAGTAATCCATTTTGGCATATTAAATAAGGTAACACTCTGGTTTAAGGTTAAAGTACCTATATTGTAATAACCAATAAAAATATTGAACCATCTTTAAACGTCAGTAAAACCACTGAAAGTGGTGAGTAAAAATCCTTGAATCACGGATTAAAATTTTAATCATTTTAACTACGTTTTTGCAACTGGCCCTTAATCTGCCAAATCAGTGAGCCAAAAAAGCTGACTATTGGGTAAAAATGTGTACCACGTTTGTAAAAACTGCGGTCCTTGTAGGCCAAGATTAGACATGTTTAAGTTTTACTTATTATCATATATGTAAAAATGCTTTTTATATGAGCTGCGAAAAGCAAACTGCGAATCACAAATCATCGTGAGTTTTTACATTCCATTCACATGAGTAATTTGTTTGGTTGCCGATATATGTGAAATGAGTGCCAAGAAATGTAAAGTTTAATTCAAACGAGGTTTTCATTATCTGCTTTGTGGAATCCAAATTAACGTTTGACAGTTAGCAGAATATATGTTCATTGTCGCCTATATAATATAAAATGCTAAATTTTTCAATTAAAACTAATTTAAGGCCATGTTTTTTTTTTAAGATAGAATGGGATCATTTTTTCACTTTGTCGAAAAGTTAAAACAAAATGTCAATGCACTTATGATAGAAAGACCCTGCTTACACTGTCATTGCTCACTACGCCTTGGCAATGAGCTTAAGTGCCTTTCACATGAGCCACGAACTGCGAATGCCAATAAATTCCAAGCTCAAATATCATCAAATTCTTGTTTTTACATTTTGACAAACTAAGTAAACGATCCTATCTACCGTTTTTAAAAGAAAACAGTAAAATACAGTTTTTAAAGAAAATTAGTATTTGCTGTTAAATTTAGCATTTTTATATTTTCTTCATGACCAACGAGATATTTTCTGCAAATTGTCAAACACTTATTCGCAATCTACAACATTAGGATGCATTCCACAAATCTGCGAATGTAAAATTCGCTAGAATTTAATCTCATTTTTTTTTGGAACCAAACTACTGGTTTATTTTGTATGATAATTTGCATCTGTTAGCAATCACTCATGTGAAAGAAATGTCAAAATTCGCAATTCACTATTCGCAGCTCATGTGAAAGGCACCTTATGGCTAAAAATTTCCCTTCACCGATTTCAACAACAAAACCAACGTCATGACGAAGTCAATAGTCAAAATCTAAATAGGGCTAAATTACTCAACAGAACTCTACTCTACGAACATAGCCATCGAGAATTAAAGATAGATAAAAGTATCAATCGTACCAATAACGAGACACCAAAATTCTATTCAATGGAGTTCCTTACTCAAATAAACGTCAGAAGTTTATCCGCAGTAGGATCCAACTTTACCATTATCGACAGTGATTCTGCTGCCGATAGTGTTTTTGTAATTCATATAAAATTCTACTGTACTACGGATAGCTTTCCCAAAAAAACACGCCTATTCTTTCTTTTTTTTTTTAGTAAAGGAAATCGACTTAAACGGGTCATGGGAACCAGGGCCTTGTGACTTATACTTTCAGCAATTCCCGGGACTGGTGTACGTGTTGTTGGTCAGCATGGATGCAGTCATGAAAAAAATATAGATTTTTGCTGGCCAAATCTAATCGGCTAAGATGTGAAGCACTTCATCATATGGGAGACATAAACTTGGGAGATTTTCCACTTTCTCGCAAGAGGCAGGACCTCAGCTGTGATAGTCAGTGCAGTGTAATAAGACCATTGGCAATTCATCCCGTGGATAAAACAACTAATGTTATACTTACACGTCTTTTGGAAATTGATATGTTCACAAAGAAGCATCCAACTACCCCCAACTTGGTTTGACCAAACTCAAGTATCCTTTGATTTGATTTCTATTTGATTCGCACGAGTTCAAGTTCGTATCTTTATTTTTCTTAAATCATCAAACCAAATCCCAAGAGTACCTAAATGTATATACCTACAACACTCCGGTCTATAACTAAATGGCCTTGCTTAAAGCATATTGTTTGTCTTTGGTCTTTTGCTCCATCAAGTATGAACACTTAAGATACATTTACCTATACTTGCTGTCGATATAATAATTTTCGGTGCTAGGTATCATCTGACATGTCATAAATCTTTATCTTTCCTTAGCTTCAAGATAAACATTAATGACATATGTAGAAGTGTGTGTGTGTTTTGGCCCTCATTTAGGATAGGATGAAGCAATCCTTTATAGACGAAAAAAAAGACACATGTTTTCTGCACATGTTAGGATTGATCGATGACAGCTTGTAATGAATAATGGTCTTTTATTATTATTCCAATGGCTATCTATAGATGAATATTAACAAAAATACGAAAGATACCCAGAATATAGTAGTCAAACAATTAAGTTTAAGTGGCCATTAGGAAAACTGTCATTTTAAATAAGTTTTATAGTAATTAGTATTCATACTCTCCTTCAATATTTGTTTCTTTTATTTACCTACACTACAATGCGAAACAATTCTTTATAAGCCACTTGTGGTTTACTTATATAAATCGTGACTTATTTTCCAAGTTTATATTATTTAAGACTTTATATTTCTTACCTTATAAGCATCTGGTATATTAACTGGTTCACCACTTTCAGCTACATGTCCTGCGATACCTGTGCCCCATGCGACTCGAACTTCTTCTTGTTGTTCCATTTCTTCAACCGTACTTCGGGGACAAACATCGAAAAGTTTCGACACAAGACACCTGAAATATTCACAAAAGTTAAATATTGTAATTTTGTTATTGTTTAGTTTATTAGAGGTATGGTATGTAGGTAAGAGAGAGGTTAAGGTTAAAAGTTGGTATATTCATTTTATTATCATGAATAGAGGGCTTCGAAAGTTTAAGAGTTGTTTTGAAAAGAACAACAAAATAAAAATGCATAAAGTTAGTGTATTCCCCAGTGATGCTAAAATATTATTTGGTTCAGCTATTCTAAGGACAACTTGAGGTAGTTAAAATTTTGTTGTACCAATTATGAAAGGTTTACCTACACAATTCGTGTGCATAGAAAACTAAAGAAATTTTTTATATAGATCTAGATATTTACAAGTGACGTGACCTGGCAAGAAACTGCAGTTTTTAAGATATGCGACGCGTAGGTATTTCTAAGATTTTTTCAAGGTGCAACTCCAGGGTTTTTTTTTTAAATTTTAATTAATTTTTCAAAATATCATATATTTAATACCTGAACATCAGTTCGGATTTAGGAACAAGCGTTTGACAGTTGATCAAGTACATATAATTACCGATGCAATTAAGAAAGCTCTTGAAGAAAAGAAAATATGTTCGACAGTCTTTTTGGATGTGTTGCAAGCATTTGACAAGGTATGGCACGACAGCCTCAAATTAAAATTCTGAAGGACTTTATATTATAACATTCTAAGCGGATATCTAGAAAACAGACTTTTTCGTGTAAGACACGGAAATGATTATTCCAATTTCAAAGAAATAATGGCTGGAGTACCACAAGGAAGTGTATTAGGTCCAGTTCTGTACCTTTAATTTACACGCGATGTATCTTCTTCAAACAGAAGACACAATCGTAGCCACGTTTGCTGATGATACTGTAATACTAGCTGTAGGCAATAGGCAGTATTTGATACTTAGGCAAAGTTTTTGGCGTGAAATTAAAATGAAAGCCACACGTAAAAAAGCAATGCGAAAATTTAAAAAGTAAATTAAGAAATATGAGCTGGCTACTTGGTAAATATTGAAAGCTTAGTATTGAGAATAGATTGATTTTATACAGGTAGGTACTTAAACCTGTTTGGACTTATGGTATACAACTCTAGGGTTGTGACTGCGATATAAACTTAAATAACAAACAAACGTTTGAAAATAAATTGCTCAGGTCATTTGTAAATGCTCCGTGGTACATAAGAAACGAAAATCTTCATAGGGATCTCGAGATTCCTACTGTTCGGGATGAAATAAAAAGTTTCACGCAAAAACATAGAACACGCTATTTCAACAATTTTTGACTATTCTTGATGGGTCGAATTTAGTACACCGTCTCCGTCTGCGAAGAAAAAAATCTTCCAACTTGGTGCGGTGAACAGAAAATCGCATTAAAATCGCGGAATAAGCAGCAACTTTCACCAAAAGAAACCTGCAATACGTTCCTTAACTTCTTTAAAAATAAATTGCTAGATAAGTTGCAGTCGGGAAATGTATTATTTAATAAAATGAAATACCAAATCAAACGATATCCTTGTAAGTATCGTCCTGGTTCCATAAAAATTGAAAAATAACAGTATTTCTCGTTATCGGTTTCGGTCTCAAATAAGTCAGTCTCGTCGCGGTTTTGTATAACAAAGTCTCATCTTGGTATTTGAATCAGTATCGGTATTGATTAAAAATTGAAAACATTAAAAATACGCTAATTATAAACCAACACTTGAATCCAAATGCGTTGTTGCAGAAAAAAATAACTTAAACACAAATTTTTTGGAAATTGTGTAGGAATATGTACTTTCAGATGCACAATTTGCTTGCTAAGGGCCCTTTTGAGCACAAATTGACTTCACTATGTTTTGTGCACCGACATTTAAAAAAAAAATATTTTTTATTTTTTAAAAAATGGTTTAAAACTTTTTGTTTAAATTCAATTATTTCAAAAACGGCACACTCTTAAAGTTTTCACTCAAAAATATAATAAGAAAAAGTACAGAAGCTAAAAATTCTTTAAAGTAAATATTTTCTATATCCCATCAGCCCCTACAATTTTGATAAAACAATGATTTTAACTTGTGATATAGATACTAAAGGGTGTTTTGTAGGAGTATAGAATTTTTAAATTGAACAAAACAATGATGATTTTTTTAAGTTGACAGGAAATCTACTTTATTCGAAAGATAATCTTGCAGTGCTATAATTAAAATATGATTTCTGGCATATGACCGCCATGGCTAGCTCGGACGTAGTCTAATCTGAAGGTCAAATTCTCGATGTCTTTTTTCAACATTTGTGGCCGTATTCAGCAAAAACGTGGTGAATGTTGTCCTTCAGGTAGTCAATCCAGCGACTTTACACATCCCCACAGAAAATAGTCAAGCGGCGTTAAGTCGCACGATCTTGGAGTCCAATTCACGGGTCCGTAACGTGAAACTATGAGGTTACTAAACGTTTCCTTCACTAAATTAACTGTGGCACAAGCTGTGTAACATGTTGCGCCGTCTTGTTGAAACCACAGCTCTTGGCTACACATGGTTGTTCAATTTATGAACGAAAAAGTCAGTAATCTTAGCTCTACAGTGGTCACCATTGACTGTAACGTTTTGGCAAGCATCGTTTTTAAAGAAGTACGGACCAGTGAATGTAACGGTTTCTCAACATACACTTGAGGATTATCATCACTCCAAATACAGCAGTTTTCTTTAATGACTTAACAAAATTCGCGCGATATGTATTTTTAACAAAACAATGATTTTCAAAATAAATTTGCACAGATTTGAAGCTTTATTCAGACGTCAGTCTATTCATGTAACAATGAGAAAACCAAACTAAAAATAAATCATTTGACAGCTGAAAAAATTACCGCCACTTAAAAAAGTGTTGCTAACTTGAAATTTTTTACCTCAAACAAAACACCCTTTAAAAGGAGTGACTTTTTATTTACTTGCCACTTTTAGCGTCGGTGAATGTTGCTTAGCTAACTTACCACATGTGTTGCATGTAGTGAATCGAAAAATCGTCTAAAAACCCTCCATTAAATACTGTTATAAGTTCTTACAGCATTGTTAAGACGCTTTCAATCAGTTCCAATCTACTAATGCATCTACTGTTTAAAACACTGACTCGTATGCTGAGATATGAAGCAGAATGATGATTTACCGAACCAATAAAACAAAAATCCTTTGCAGTTTTAATGACTCTAAATAGTTACACACATCTCGGAATTGGTCAAAATAAGCACGTGGTGTGGTACTATAGATAGTAATTATACGAATTGTTTCTTAAAGAATAATTTCAAGAATTATTGCAGCCAAACTCGTTCCTAATGAGTTTTCCTCTATTATTACTTTACTATATAACAGAGAAATGCTATTCTCTATACAATATTGCTTGTGGGCATATACGACCAAGGACCAGAATCAGGATCACGACAATTTTAGATATGTGACAGCTAGCGCCAGTAGTATGGTGTAGCATCTGCACACATTTATGTCTTTTATAAAAGATTTAATTGCAGAAAATGTTTCACCCCTAGGAGATACGAAATACGATAGAATCCGTTATGTGTGGTGTAGAGTCTCCAGAATGCCACCTTAATTAAGTATCCAAACGATGCTATTGCTCTACACTATAGTAGTAGTGCTTCTTTTGCAACTACTGCTGCTTTAGCTAATATAATTATTATTGTCTTCCACTTCTTGCGTTGTCTGTAGAATCAACAGAAAGAGATCATAGCTGAGGATTTTCTGTTTCTGTTGTGTGTATTTTTTGTGGTATTTCGCTTAATTTTACAGTCAATGAGCAATTATTGTGATACGCTTTACTTTAAGCAACAAACCATATACATACTCCATACTCGTAGTACAAATGTAATAAATGTATCTAGATGAATTTTGTATTTTATATATATTATATAAATTGTGAGAATATTAAATTGTATGTTGTGATATTGAAATATGTATATTGTTGTATAGTGTAGACGAAAAAAGTTTGTTTATTTTATCTAAATGTTTAATGTTGCATGAAATTATTCCAGACTGACTAAAGTCGTTAAATTGAAAAGATGATAGTCATATTAAGTCACAGGGTACTTTATTTGAGTTGTTTATATTCAACCGCATATACATAAGTTGGTTATTTCAGTGAAAAGTTAAGACAGAAGAAACAAACTGATTTAATAGCAGTCATTGTAATGTGGACACTACTTTTGTAAAAAAGAAAAAAGTTATTTGTTCAGAGTTAGTTAATTACTAATTAAATTAAATTTAATTTCTCGTTCGTTTGCGAAAAATAATAGTATTGCGATCTTCACAAAAACAAGTTCAAGGTCTTATCATATTTTGTAAGCACACCTGCCACTTTAAACAAATATTTAAAATATTCATAAAAAAAAATATTTAGCTGAATAATTACTAAATAGTTTGAAGGGAGAAACCAATAATGTTTGTATTTTTGAACATAACTACTTAGAGATAAATACTTACTTTTTTGATCCTTCTGAGCCATTGCATTTGCCTTGTACCAGAAATAAGGAGCCTCGATCAGCATTTAGGAGAATCGAAACGTTTTGCAGGATTTTATGACATAAAGATCGACTTTCTAGTTCGTTGCAGATATCTTTAACCTGAATATTAAGAATTAAAAATTAATTTATTAATAGTCACTTTATAATAGAATTTTTGTTTGAATAATAAAAACAAATTTATGTTTTTCTTTTGGACAAAAATTTAATAAAATAATAATTAAAAAAAAAAAAATTGCTGAAAATGTACCTATTGTCAAATATTTTAAGCATAAAAACAGCAAAAATCTAATGGAAACCAATTAAATATTCATTAGATTGGTTATAAGCTCATAGAGTCAGAAAACAAAAATTCATATTTTTGTTTTAGTTTAGTTCATTTCTAAATTAGAATAAATAGTGTATGGAATGTATAGGGAACAATAATTACGTTCAAGAGTTTTATTATTGAATTGCTATTTTTGAGCATGCTTAAAAACGGAATTGCTAAAACCGTAAATGCTACTAAGTTCAATCTTGCGTTTCTGAGAGAATTAAAAACCTTTTGTTTAAAACTTCATAAAAATAAAAAAAATGGAGTGTTTTAGAATTTAGTAAAAAAAAATTTGTAGAAAAACTTAAAAACCAACAAAAACTTTTTTTTTACATTAAAAAAAGGACAAATCATAAAAAACATAGAGAACCAAAGTCGGGTGGTAATTATTGCATTTTGTAATTGATTACGTCGATTACAATTACAAGTATTCAGTAATTGACTTTTTTCAATTTAAATTATTATGTACATGTAATTTGTAGTTGGGAATTTAAAAATTATAATTATATGTAATTGGAAAAAAGTAATTGAAGTAAAAAAGTAATTGAAAAAAACCTCTAAGGATTACTTTTTTTGTATTAACTACACACAAATTTAATTGGATTATTCACAATAGTTTTGGACTTATACAAAAAATCATATCAAGATAACAATAAATCCTGACACTACGATGATAGAGAACACTAAAAAAAGTAGGTGTCAAAATTCTGTCGGTCTGTTTGGATCTGGACTTGAGGCTTTTTGATGATTCGCCAGAGAGAAAATTGAAAAAAAAATGTCTCCAAAAACAACAGTACTTACTATACAATCGTTAGTGAAAATATGATTTATGTACTTATATCAAGAACGGCTCTAACGATTTTGGTAGCAAAAATAAGTGGATTATTGTAGGTACATAGTGAACTTTTTGGTAGATTTTTTTTTACGAAAAACTGTTACTAACGGTATCTGTCATTAAACAGTTTTCTTGATTTTCGATTTTCTCATTAATGGCTTAACCGATTTCAATCAAAATTTTATATCCATATTAAATTTTGAAAAAAAAATAATTTTGGATTTTTTTAAAGAATATAATTTTTTTTCGAAAATTCAATATTTCAAAAATGGGTCGATGAATATTTTTGAAACTAGATTTAAGCATACTGGCATACCAAATTTTTCTTTTTTAATTACGAGTATTACCAACATTTTATATATACAAAAATTATTTTTAAAACTGCTGCTCCAACGATTAAAATAATAATCCAATGGCATACTTGTTTTTGAGTTCTAAGTTATTTAAAGGGTAGCTTATACAATTTAAAGAACAATTTAAATGCTTTTTTTTTTTTATATTTACTTGTAACGGGTGATTTTTTAAGAGGTTTAGAACTTAAAAAAAAAAAAACACAAAAAATTCGAAAAAATGAATGAAATATTTATTTGAATCGATAGTTTGAACCTTGCAATTTAATGTTTAAAGATAATTTCATGCAAATGTTGACCGCGGCTGCGTCTCAGGTAGCCCATCCGCTGAGTCCAATTTTGGCATACTCTTTCACACATATCGGCCGGTATCTCACGAATGAATGCATGGATGTTGGCTTCCAGTGCGTCAATCGAAGCGGGCTTGTCCCTATAGACATTAGCCTTGACATACCCCCACAAAAAATAATCTAATGGTGTCAAATCGCACGATCTAGGCGGCCAATTGACCGGCCCGAAACGTGAAATTAACTGTTCACCAAACTCGCCTCGCAATTGCGCCATTGTTTCGCGTGCTGTGTGGCATGTGGCACCGTCTTGTTGAAACCACATATCATGCAAGTCAAGAACTTCCATTTCGGGCAAAAAAAGTTTGTTATCATCGCTCGGTAGCGTTCACCATTGACAGTAACGCTGCGATTCGCATCATCTTTGAAGAAATATGGCCCAATAATGCCGCCGGCCCATAAACCGCACCAAACAGTGGCTTTTTCGGGATGCATTGGTAGCTGTTGCAATGCTTCTGGCTGATCTTCACTCCAAATGCGGCAATTATGCTTATTTACGTACCCATTCAACCAAAAATGAGCCTCATCGCTGAACACAATTTTTCGCGCGATGAACATTTCGAACCGAGCACGAATTTTGATAGTAAAATTCAATAATTTGCAAGCGTTGTTCATTTGTAAGACGATCCATGGTTAAATTGCAAACCAAACTGAAGCTGTTTGACAGTGACACAAGGTACTAAACACACGTCAGCTGTCAAAACCAGTGTTGCCAAAACCAAACCAGCTAAAAAATCACCCTATATATTCGAAAAGTTTTTAAGTTCCAAGTAACTTGAACATAAGAGCAAGCACGTGCGATCTAGTCGTGCATTTTATTCGTAAGCCTACATCTTTGTCCCATCAGCAATATTCCTATTTTAATCCGCCCAAATAGCACTATAACTATGTAAAACGGTGATGGCCCTATTATGTCGAACTTTTAGCTTAAGCATAAGTCGAGTTCGTAAATGTAAATGTTCGGCAACACTACTAAAGTTCCATTTCTGCTGGCAACTACTGTCTGATCTACAGTTTTTCAATTTTATATGATGCGTTGGTGTTTGCTCTCAAAAGTGATGGCAAATTTTACGAAAAAAGTACATTAAAAGTAGAACTTTTTAATAAATGTTTTTGGCAGTGATGTAGTATGTTTAAGCATTTGCGAGCTCGAGTATAATTTACAGTTCCCATGAGAAAAAAATGTAAATTTTCAAAACAATTTCCACCCTCCTATCTCACGCACCAAATTGTTTAGTATTCAAGGCGAAAAATGTTTGCCTTGGACTAAGCCACCCATTGAGTCATTTGTTTACCCTTTACCCAGGTCTTAAAATGGGAAAACTATTATTTTTGGATGCAAAAACTATTTGCAAATAAATAAGGCCTTGTGATGAATATATATTTTTATTAAGTGACCATCGAAAAATATTTTTTGTTCACCACATTTCCTTTTGCATGCTAAAAAATTGCCGATCCATTATTTTGCATGACATTATTATGACATCAATGGCTTTTTTTGCATGAAGCTCTAAACCCATTATGCACAAAATATTTTCTTATATCACTTCAAAAATTTTTGACATGCGAAAATATTTGCAAAGATTTTTTTCGGGCAGGGAGGTATTGCCATCCAGCCGTTCAAATTGTTGTTCGTGCTGGTATTTTCACCATGGCAACCACTTAGATGTGAAACCGCTTGTTGTCTTGATGAAATATTTTTGGGAAATTTTACTGTTTTTTCGTTAGTTCTGCATTCAAATTGTTGTCAAGTTTAATCACTGATTTTTTTTTTCTTTTTTCGGCCAAATTTCTAGAAAATTACCCCTCCCGCATAAACGGGGGAAAATAGACCCCCCTCCTTCAATACAACTTTTTCTCGTCTAAATCTAATCTATACCCTCAGATTGTTTTTTTTCGCTTTTTTTAAGAACCACCCTAACCCTATAGTTAGTACCTCAAAGTGAAAATAAGGAGACCAGGGGGAAATAAAAATCTGAAAGAATTAGGAATTATTATTTGATGCCTATCCATCTCAGAATTAAAAAAAAAAAAACAATATAAGGACCATCCCAATGGTACATACTTATGTAGGTATGTATTTCAAAAAACGAGTTAAAATTTTTGTTTGAAATTTTATTTTAATGCACATTCATAATTAATAAAATTTTTCCTTAAAACTGATTTTAAAAATTTGATATATGGGAAGTACAATTTTTTTTTAAACCGCTCCAATGATTAAATTTTCTTTTTTCCTTACAATATAAGATTGAATAGGGAATTCAGGTGTCATTCTTTTTTTTCACCTCAAACTATTGATGGAGTTCTTTTATCTAATTTCAATACGTACTGTATTTTAAGCTTTAAAAATTTTTCTCATATAATTTTCATGTCTTTATAACCCTCCCTTGAACATAAGAGGAATTACGTGCGATCCAGTCGTGCATTTATTTTATATGAATGATAAAAGCTGCCAGTCTTTTTGATTCTTAACGTACCTTATCCTCTTTCGATTGAAGAGATATCGCCTCTCGACGCTTTTACTTAAAAGAGAGAAAGGTACATACCTAAGAAAAAAATGTGAATAGGTACTCTAGTTTCCGTCTAAAAAGGGATCTTTAAACCTTATTGATACGTATTTATGGCTAGATGAATATTTTTCTAATGAAACGCAGTGCAATCTCTTAACGACCAAGCAAAAGATTTTCTCTTGGTATAGAATCGCTAAATTCCCAATATGAAAGAAACGGTGATTTTCTCCATTCAGTCGAATCTTGAAGGAAGGACCTGTGACAAGAGACTGAACAGAATCCACCTGTTACGTGATTTCACTTATATGTCCGACTTTTTAACAAAGAAACAACTCAAAACTTTAAACCATTATAAAAGTTTATGCAATAAAAAATTATAACTTTTAATTGGTTGAAATTCTTTGAACAATGTCTTTTAGGTTTTAAAAATGTAAAAAAAACACACAAATATAATATGCTTTTCAAGTTGTTTTTTACAGTTATACTAATTTAAAGTTCTCCACTCATTTCACGTGGTCATTGAACTCCAAACTTGTTGAACAAATAGAGTCCGTAAGTGGTAAATTTTTTTTCACGAAGAAACAGAAAAACAAAAAACACATTTTATTATTCATATTAAATTAAAGTTTTGATGACACATTGTACCAACAAATTTAATCTAAAAGTGCGAATGGTGAACATCCCTCTTTTTTTTTTGTTTGATTCAGAGGAAAGTTTTGCTTTAATGTGTTTTGAAGAGGCTTTTAATAGCTGTTTATTATTGTCTACAATGCTAACTCTATACACAGGACGAACGACAAACAAAAAAAAAAAAACATGAATTAATTGGAGTTCGATGACTTTCCTTGAACTTATGGTGATTGGCCTTGATTCGTTTGGTTTTTATTTGTACCTAATGTTTTGAAAATATGTTCTCTCAGGATGATGGGTAAAAAAAAGATACAAAAAAAAAAAAACGAAACAAAAACAAAAACATTGACAATACCTTACCAATTCAAAAATCAATTCCTTCTCGTCTAGCTGCTTTAGTTCGTTCCTCGAAAGCCTTTGCGGTCGATGAAAGTATTGACCACCATTGTGATATCCATATCCACCTGGTTGGCCGCATGACGTGTTTGCCGAGCAATCATTTTGTGTGCTAACGCTTAAGAATGTCGGTGTGCCGTCGATTGTGTTCACAATTGGTTTAAGTAGACCACCACGTTCGAACTCATGAGCTGATATTTTTCTATATATATAAACAAAAACAACAATTAAATAGAAAAAAAAGATATATAGAGTTTATTATTATTAACAAAAAAAAACAAGAAAATACATAGAAAATAATAACAAAATAAAAACAAACAAAAATTTTACAGTGCGGTGTAATTAATTAGGGTTACTTTATAATTTAAAAGTTATTTTTTTTTATTGAATTAACTATAATAAATATATAATTTTTTTTACTGTAAAGAATAACATTATAGTTTATGTGCTTCAACACAAAATTAAGAGATTGGTCTACTTTTTTAAACAATCAATCGATTTACGGAGAAGGAACTTCATGGTGTACCAAATTTAATCAAAAAATTTATTAAAATTGAAATAAAGTGAAAGTCTCATTTTCCTGAGCTATTTGAGTATGGGAAAATACCTAAACACTGCCAAAAAATAGAAATGTTTATTTTTCATACTTGCTCTCAAAACTTATTAAGCTTATTCATAGGATACCAAAACGTTAAAGTTTGAGCTTTTTAAATTAATATTCAACGTCGCACATTCCACAGTTAGTGTTTTTGCCTTGATAAAAGGTCCTGGGGCTTGGCATAATAATTTAAAAACAAAACAACTTCTTTTAGAAACTGGTCAAAAATATATATTTTTAATAATTTTTTTAGGTTTTTTCGAGGTCACAGAAAAAAATGTTGGCACCTCATTAAGGAAATTTTGAGATCACAAATAATGACATTTAAGGAAGCCACTAAATGGTCATAAAAAAAGGGCCAGTTTCAGTAATAGTTTAGTCATATTTTTTTTGGGAATTGTTTGAAGCATATAAGGTAATTATGGACGTCTATGAAGTTAGCAGGGCAACTTTCACCCAAGCAAATGGGACCCTTGACAGGAATACACTATGTGACCTACTAACTTTACTGTGAAATGAGCAAGTCACTCGATTAGATACACCCTTATTTGGCGAACTGCAAAATCGAGAATAGAAATGCAAAAAAATGCACACAAAAAACTGCAAATTCCTTTTAAGGTCTTATTTGCGTGCGGGTGAAAGTTGCCCTGCTAACTTCACAAACGTTAATTATGGTCAGAATCTTGATGTGAAACGCGATTTTGAGCGAAGTCGTTAAGCTGGGTGAAAGAAAAGTAATTGAAACAAATTTATTTTGGGCAGTGATTATTAATAAGGAATTCATTTAGAACTGGTATGATTTGTTTTTTTTTAGATATTTAAATAATTTATAACTTAAGTGAATTGTTTAAGAGAGCATATTTTTAAAGCATTTTTTCACTTTAGTTAAGCTTTTAAGAAATTTGAGCAAAGTGTAAAAGAATTTTTTGTGTCATAACATTGTTTTATTATTTTACTTTGGAAAAATGCAAAGTTTTCTTGCTACTTTTTGTTAACCTTCAAAATGTACAATTTTTTGTAGAACAAGGTCAAATCTTTAAAAAAACAACAAATTTATAAAAAAAATGGATTTCTTTTGATGAAAAATCACGATTTGAAGATGTTTTATTATTTATTTTGAAAAAATTGAAGATAATTAAATGTCCCATGAAAATTAAAAATAATTTAAGGTCTAAAATTAGGTTTTTTTGACTCAAATCTTGAACGTCGATCAAAGCAATGTTGAAGGAATCACGCTCTCTTCAAGCAGCGCCATGAAACTTGGCTTAGAAATACTTTTACTCTTAGCCCTGGTTCACACAGCAATGAACCGCAAGTTTTTTTTCGTTATAAATCCAAATGACTGTCAAAGGCTCCATGTAAAATGTATACGCCACTGCCCATTCACAGGCCTTCATACTTCGGAAAAACGTGCGGTGCATTGCCGTGTGAAGCAGGGCTTACACTTCTTGGTAGCAATTCAATTTATCTGAAGAATGCACCTCTTTTTGATGAACCAGGAACTAATCGGAAAAGATCCCAAACACCATTTTTAAAAGCGACAAAAAGACAAAAACCGAATATTTGCTTATCTTTTCTAAAATCATGTATTTGTGAAGTATTTTGTAGGCATTTAAAGTGATTCGAAGGAGGCGTGGCAGGGGGCGAACTGCGTTTACAATAATTTGTGCTTTTCAACTCACTAGATAATTCAAGATTTCGAAATATTATTCAATTCTTGCAAGCTGATTATAAGAAATAAACAATATAAAAAGTCGGCAAAGAAGTGGGCGGGCAGGGTAAAATTTAAGTCAGAATATGGTTCCAAATTTCAAAATTTTAAATAAAGTACTGTCGAAGTCAGGATATAAGTCAAGTTTTTGTCAAAAATGACCTAAAATATGTGCCTGAATGTGTTTTTTCATAAAAAAAACAACTTCAATACTGATTTGATCAAAATTTAAAAAGAATGTCTAAAATGTTGAAAATAGTTTCCAAGGGATTAGTACAAATCTTAATGCTAGTTTTAAAATTTTTTTGGGCTGGAATTATTTTCAAGACAAAATCCGATCGATGTGAACGAAATTTGACACTTTTGATAGTTGAAAGTTGCCAACCAAATTTTGCATTATATGTTTTCGAATTATTTGGAAGTTGACCTCAAATCTGATTCGCTACTTTCAAGCCGTAAAATTTGTCAATTTTCTATGAAATTCGATCTCATAAGGTCCCCTTGGGGACATTTCAAAAAATTTTGGACCATCTTCTTCAAATTTTGTTTAAATCAGCATTGAAGTCATTTTTATATGAAAGCATACATTCAAACGCATAGCTAAGGACATTTTTAACATAAACTTAGCTCAGTTCTTGACTTCGATAAAATTTTATTTAAAATTTTTAAATTTGGAACCATGTTCTGACCTACACTGTGAATCCGCCTGTTGAAAGTAGACAAAAATAGGCAGTTTACCACTGGATTCAGCATTCCCCAATCATTACGTGAACCTAATTGTATTTAATTGTATTAAGAATTGGAGTAGGAAATGATTTTTTGGTCGCTGAAATTCAACAAACGGACCACTGTGTGGGGGTGCAAAATAATAACTGATTCTTGTAGAGAGACACAATACAAGTATTTTTATATCTAAAAGGGGTCTATCTACTCCTGTTTATTCATTGGCAATAGTTTTTACTTACAAGTTTTGACAATTTTTCGACATTAAATTTTTATTGGAAAAAGATGTAAAATTTTTGTCAAAAAAAGTTCTGTAAAACAGTTTTTTACCTACAAAGCCAAACAAAAAATATTTCTCTGGATGCAGTAGGAGAAGAGAAATTAGCATTTACGTTTTTTTAACGCTTTTCTTCGAAAATGGTGAACAACGCATCATTGTGCTTTCTTTTGTTTAAACCTTGTGGATTTAAACTTTTCAATAGGTACACTTAAAAAAAAAAAAACATTGAAAAATCAATGCAGATTTTTTTTTTTGTAGAATATTTCGACTTATTTTGTTTAATTTTTCTGGAAATTTGACTAAGTGAGGGACTTTCCGCGTTACATTCCAACTCCAACGCGCTTACCATTAAGGAATGAGCTAGGCCCTATACAAATAAATCACTTTCCCATTTACAAATCAAAACTTGACTAATTACCTAAACAAAATTTTACTGTTAGATCTATGCAGTGTGTGTTGATGTGTTTGCAATTAATTTTGGTGAGTTCAGCGGATACAAAATGCATTTCTCTCAAATACAATAAATAAGATTATGATATAGCGATTTCACGTTTTTAATTTATATATCATTTTAGATAACCTTTTATATTTTTTGATGTAAATAATATTTATAATATAAAATATGAATTTAATCAATCACGTTTGCACCATGAGTTTGAAATATTATTTATTTTATTGCACCTAACTGATAGAATCGTACTGTATAAAAAATAAAAATGTCAACAAAAAAACAATTGAGTATATCATTCTGCATTTTTCTGCACCTACCCGAAGACTTTTATTTTTGTTTTTATAAATATGTACAAAACATAAACATATGTGTTCTTTAATGTATACAAATTAATTAATTGAAAACAATATTTATAAAAGTTCAATGACCTTTGGTTTTTGAAAGATTAATTATTTTACTATACCCAATTAATTTTTTTCTAATATTACGCATTTGAATCTGAAGGCACATACTTGTACCTTTACTTATGTGAATTATGTGAACTAAATGAATGTGCTTCTTATCACATTTTTTTTTAGATTACCTTTGAAGTTATCGACCCGAAAAATCTTTATTGTTTCTAGGTACAAATAAAAAATATATAATCGACAAGTTCATGACTGTGTTTTGGAAAAACCGTGTTTAAAGTTCAAAAATCGATTAAAAAAAAAAACAAAAATGTTTGGGTGTGTAAGGGCCAGTTTTTCAGTGTGAGATCATGCTAGTCTCGGGCTTAAACCTGAGTCAACTCCAGAATCGTGTTTTTCAGTTTAAGTTAACTCCGTGTTAACTCACCTACTTTGGTGAGTTAACTCAGGCACTAAATTGAGTGCCTTTTCAGTTGTGGTGTCATCTCGATTTCGAGATTATAAAATCGATTAATTGTTTTTTTTTTTTAATAAAAAGATATTAAATTGTAAACACTAAAAGGAAAACATATAAGCCGCAAAAAAAATTGATTTTTTTTTAATATAACAAAATAATAATTAATTGTTTAAAAATTAACATAAACACAACATACCTTACTGGCGTGGTGGCACCAGAACCACCACGCGATGAGCAATTCTGTACATTTCCATGTGTTGGCGAACCATCATTACCAGCTGATGTAGCATGTGAAACCAACCATGCATCAACAACCTGGCGTGTTGCTTTCCTGTGGATGGCACAAAAAAAGTAATATAAACAAAGTGTTATTAATTTTAAATTTACAAGTACCTACAGGTATTCAATTTTTAGTTAATTTTTTTTAGTCATGTCTGTATGAATGTAATGTTACTGAATTGACTTCAGTTATGATATTTTCTTTTTCTAATTATCAGTATGAGTTTCTTGCTCTTGTGATAGCTACATTTGTATAAGCAATATACACAACAACAAATATTTTTACCACGATTGGATAAGAAAACTTATCTTACACTTTTTTAGGTCTACTTCACCCGTCAAACTATCTTTTCAAATCTTATACCGGACTTGTAATTGTTTGAAAACTAAAAGATAATATCGGAGTTCCTCAAGGTTCAATATATGCGCCTCGTTTCTTTTCTTTTTCTTTTGTGTTTGTTAATTAACTATTGCTTGCTTGATTGCAATTCGGTTTTAACCAAAAATATAGCCAGAACAAGGCCAAGTAAAGTTCAAGTTTATACATCAATTGTAAATTCTATCTTGTTATCTTTTTTTATTTGGTAAATTTACAAGGCTACATTCACATATTGAAAGTTCAAAAAATGTTAAATCACAACAAATTACACACATTAACTAACTTTGCAAAATTAATGTTTTTTCTTATCTAATTTAAGCTGATAGTATTTCATTTTTTTTTTTTTTTTGATGAATTTTTGATTTAATTCAAGATTGTTTTCTTCGTATTTGTTCATGAACATGAAAACTTCTGAGGAAATTCCTTTATTTTCAAATAGAAAATAAAAGCTCATTGATTGTGCTCAAGTTGCTTGAAGTAATTTTCCTCATAGCAACGTTTGGTTGTTATTTTCATTTAGTATTTACGTCGGATTCATCACCATCACCATCGCCGCCGCCGCTAGCCCTGTGTTGATTTGAGGTACATATATATGTATAATAGAGAAGCTTATTCCATAAATAGAACTTTCTGTTAAGAGAAAGGTATAATGTTTAGTTCGAGTGGTGTATATTTATATTTAAAGAGTAAAATATTTATTCCAAAAATAAATATTGAGCAATCGATTTAAGTAATAATAATAATAATTACATTTTTGTTTGACACATGACACTTGACACTTCGAGTAGCTGAGAAGTGTGAATTAAGCATACATACATACATAGTAGGTACATATGTATAGAATTTAAATAAAAATGAGGGGTTGCACATTATTTACACATAAATATTACAGTATTATTACTTTAAGCTCTTCTTTTGAAATCATTGAAAAAAAAAATTGTCATTAGTCATTCCTACCTTTTTTTGTCAAGTTAAGTCATGGCTCTGAAAAGGTTTCGGTAGGAACAATCTAGACAGAGAAAACTTGTCAAATACTAGTAACGGCCTCGCTAGGAAAAACTTGTTAGATAAGTCTTTTTATCCTATCACAAATATCCCATATATAGCAAAAACAAAAAAATAAATAAATATTTCATACCCATGATGCAATAGTTAGAAAAATCTGTGTGAATATAGTTTTTCATTTTCAACATTACACAACTGCATTGTTAAATAGTTCGGTAGTTAGCGTGTTGGACTGGTGATCGCAGGATCGAATCCCAGGAAATACAACTTTTTTATCTGCAGAGGCAACAAATTACTTAACGGGTAAGGCCCGAGAGTAAATCGAGAGTTGCCCTTGCTAGATCCTTGTTAGGGTCAATGTAAAACTCTCTAGGGCTCCGTTAAAAACTAGAATGTTTTTCCAGATTGGTTACTTTTAATCATAAGTCATGCATAATTGTATACGCCAATTAATGAGTCAGTCTTATGATTAATTGCATATGTTTATAATTTTTTGTCACTAAATATAATTTATTGATTTTTTTTGTAAGAAAAGTTCTAAAGCTTGTGAAAATAAGATTTTGTATAAGTGCTTAGAAACCGTATTGGAGAAACGATTTATTTAAGTCCTAAAAAAACTACCAAAAATTAATACGTACTAAGTTTGGAGAAAATTGATGTAGCTATTAAGGCTCTAGTTGAACAGAAAGATAGGCAGACATTTGTGTTGTCTCCCCTAAAAAATCAAAATCAAAATCAATGGTTAATTTTTTTTAAACAATTTTTGAATTATGTTACTGACCAGTAAGTCCGGGAAAATTAGATAAAAAATGGTAAAATTGCGAAAAAATTCCTACAAAACTGAATTTTTTGTGGAAAGCATTTCCCCAAAATTTCCCCAAATTTGAGCGAGGGGAAATTTGCTGCAAAGTTACCAGGACACATATAGTGTATCTCAGGAACAAAGCATACTAGGAACTTTTAGTTAGGCTCCAAAATTGCAGATTTTTTACATTTCAACGATGGGCTAGGTACAAAATTTTAAGAAAAAATGCTAACTTCACAGTGAAGTTAGTAGGTCAGTATACAATTTTTCATCGCTTATCTCAGGAATAAAGCATGGTATAGGAATTTGCAGACTTTTTGCGTTCCAAGGTCCAATTTTTGGAGTCTATATTTATTAAAAAAATGTACAAACCTACTATCTTCACAATGAGGTCCTAAATATGGGAAAAAAATTCATACTGACTGCAGCCTTCACTGTGAAGTTAGCAAGTCAGTATACGATTTTTTTAAATGTATTAAACCTAGCTTTTCATTAAAATGCAAGAAATATTGCAAATTTGGAGCCTCACTAAAAGTTCCTAGCATGCTACGTTCGTGAGATACTCGATGTGACCTGTTAACTTCATTGTGAAGTAAGCAGGTCACCCGATTGTACCCATATTTGACGAACTGCAAGATTGGGAAGAGAAATGCAAACAAATACAGAAAACTGCGAATTCCAGTCTAGGTCCCATTTGCGTGGGTGAAAGTTGTCCTGGGAAGCATTTGACAATGAACAAATTATAGATGCTTATTTTACAATCTTTTATAGACATGATAGAACCATTCAAACTGGCCGTCTTTGTTGGCAGAAATTGTGGAAGTCCATCGAGAAATAAATTACGAAGTCCTGATTCAAGGTATAAATCGGGATTCATTTTTCGTAACCTGGAGCTCATTTTTCGTGATAAGAATTCTTTCCGTAAGGACAAGGGCAGTGTTGGCCAAGAATATTGTTGGGAAAAGTCGGAAATGAATTATTATGAAATAAAAAACACCCCGGACTTTTACCGAAGGGTAAAGACTTAGATGGGAGACATTTTTATATTAAACTTAAAAGATAATCTAAAAAATGTATAGATCAGGCACTCACTCCTGGGTTTGTATTTCGATGACCACTGAACAGATTAACTACGCTGTGTCGAAAGTCTATAGCTTGGCGAGAAAATGTGGACTTCCGGTCAACCCGCACAAAATTGAACTAGTACTTTTTACTAACAATAAGAAAATACCAGAATTTGTCCTACCTTCAATAGAAGGAACCCGCACTTAGTCTATCAGATCATGACAAAAGGCCAAAGTGGAGTAAAAACATTAAAGAAAGAGCCACTATAGGTTTTTACTCCTGCAACAGGATCTTCGGTAAGAATTGGGGTCCAAACCCTAAAATCATAATGTGGGTGTAAACGGTCATTTTAAGACCGATCCTTACATATGAGAGCCTGGTTTGGTGGAGCGCGATGGATAAGGAATCTAATAATAAAACCTTAATAAAGTTCAAAGACTAGCACGCATAGGTATCACAGGGGCAATGAGGTCCACTTCTACTGCGGGATAGAAACTATACTCAATCTAAGACCCCTAGATCTGTTTGTACAAGAAACTGTAGCCTACAAAGACTAAGACGGATCGATACCGAAAAGAAACTCCGTAGGTCAATGCGCAAATGATCAAGAAATTTATGGAGGGGCTTGTATGCATAGACTACACAACACCCCGTACAAATTTTGAAAAAAACCTGCTTCCATCCCCACAAGAGGAGAATGGGATGCTGGTTTAACAGCAATCAGATAAACCGATGGTAGAAATATACACCGATGGATCGGGTGTAGGTGCGGGATTCTTCTCAAAGTCCCTCTATTTAGCGAACTTTTTCAGACTCCCTGATTACAGCAATGTCATCCAAGCGGAGGTTCTGGCAGTGAACAAAGCTGCTGAAGAGATTTCGACGATGGCGATACCACGGGCTTATATTACCTTTTACATTGACAGTCAAGCAGCGATCAAAGCTATCTCTACTAAAGAAATAAAATCCAAATTAGTTTCACGCTGTTGCCAAGAGCTAAGAGTTCTTGCCACGCAGCACAACATAAAACTCTGCTGGGTCCCCTAGACACTGTAGAAATTTGGGAAAGGAAAAAGCTGATAAACTGGCAAGGGCTGATTCAGCGTTAAATCTAAGCCCAACAGACTCAAGAGTTAAAATTCCAACTTGTGTCATTAAACAGACAATTGGTAAGAAATAAGCGGAACTTACAAATGACAGATGGAACTCACTCGTAGCCTGTACCACCACAAAGAATCTGTGGCCTAGCTAAAATAAGAAAAAATGGACAATATCCTAAACTTGAAAAAGAGAGCTCTGAATCTTTTGATAGGGATTATCACAGGTCATAACCTCTTAGGGTAACATAAAAAGAAAGTGAGACTTAATACTGTAAACCTGTGCAGAGGCTGTGGAGGTAAAGAAGTAGAGGAGAACAGCCTTCACTGCCTTCGACTGTTTTCCTGCATTAACTGCCCATCCCAGAGATTGCATTAAGAAGCTTCTGTATCAAAGAGCAGAATTATGTTTGATTTAATCATTAATACTATCGTTATGTTTTCTAGGAGCTCTCAGAGTTAATTTTTGTAATACTATCTATGAACAAAAATCAGAATATATTTTTTGTAAGTTATCTGAAGTAGATTTAATAATTTGTACCTATCAGTGTTGTCCTCAAAAAATAATTCCCTTCACCAAAAATAACCTTTTTAAAATGAGTTCATTTGTATTGCTTCTCAAAAAAAGGTATACAACCTATAACAACAATGTGAAGTATAGATATTCCTTTTGAAGCTAAATAAACTTCAATCCAATTTTAGCACAAAGAATATAATCAATGGTTTTTGTATGGCAGCAACAGCAGAAGCAGCAGGCAACAACCTTTTCTACAACAACGAAAACCAAAACAATGGCCATTCAGACGTATGTAGTTGCTCTACGTTACGTACGTATTTCTCACTTAACATTTCCTCGTCGTGTGTGTCGGTCATTCACTGATGGAGTTGAGCAATGAAAATTTATTATATCACGTTAACCTCTTTAGCACAATTAAGCCCAGGTAATGACCATTGGTGCAGGCTGCAGGAATTATTCATAAATTTATAAATAAAGCAAAGTTCATAAAGTTTACATATCTTTTTTAGCTTATAGTTGTGATGAGTGTTGGATGAAGTTGATTTTATAAATTAAAAAAAAGTATTAAAATTTTTGTTGTTGTTGTTGCTTACCTTATAAAATAATCTTGTACAAATTCTTGATTCTCATCCATCCATGCTTCCATACGCGCATATTCAGCATCATAGCATTGTTGATTTGAAGGAAGCATTTGCAATTGCAGGGGGACACCGGGACGAGATCCCAAATTATCGAGTCCCATTCCTGTGCCCCCCTGCTCAGACGGCATCCTGTTCGATGTTTGCTGAGGCTCTTCTATACTACGTAAATGCAATCCTGTAAATAAAATAAATAAAGTCATATTAAATAAATATGTTTTTACCAGAAATTTTCATATTTTTGTTGACTGAAAAATAATTTAACTATAGATGTTATGCATTTAGGAAGGGGTTTTTGGTAGGCTTGGAACATTGGGCTATTTATCGGAAATTTTGCTATCTTTTTTCCGAAATTGCCCACAGCGATTTCAGTATGACAGCCCAATCATAATTGGGCTACTAATAGCCCGAATCTAATCTTGGGCGATATTTTTTTTTGTATAAATCTACTTTTCATTTTGTATTAACTATAACACGATAATTCTATGCGTCTAAAATTCGAAAAGAGTCGGGCGCAAAGAATTGTCGCGTAATAGGGGACATATACCCATTGGTTTTGACAGTTCAAATTGACCGCAACAAACTTCACTTTAAAGTTTCTTTGTTGTTCCTAGAATTTCCATTTAAATTTTTCATTTGTTTATGAGCAAAGAATGTATTTTATTTTCTGTTGGTTTTTTAATAAATGGTTACTGAAGTTATGAAAATATTTTTTTATTGTTATTAGGCTATTATTTGAGCTACTTTTTCGACTAAGATTTTGGGCTACAAAAAATTCTAAATTGGGCTATTCAACTTGTTCAAGACATGGCATAGTATGATAACATGGGTTCTCCCAGCAGGCGGCATGAATTTTGGCATCATTATTAATACTGAAATATTAAATGAAAAAACAACCACCTAGTTGAGTTAGCCAACACTTTTTTAAGGGCATTTCGATTTTTGCAGCGATATTATGGTTATCAGTTATCAATTATTATTTGTTAACTAATAACTTCTAGCAATTTATTGACAGTTTGGTATTATGAGTATTGTATCTAGCATTCGACTAGTCTAAAAGATTTAAGTCGAAAAAGTTGGATTTTTTTTTAGAACTTTTTTAGCAGATCATGGTTCTTAAAATTTTGTCCCCAGATCTTCGTTAGGGAATTGTTTCAAAACTGAAGCATTTTATTGCATTTAAATGAGCATTTAATTAATAAAAATGATTTGAGTCAAAAAATAACAAAATATTTTATTTTTTTTCCAAATTATGATAGGTGCCTTTTTTATTTATAAAAATCAAATTTTTTTCAATTTTTTTTTATTCGAAAAGCATTTGATAGAGGTCAAAACCTAATATTCGTTCATAATGTCTTAACCATTTAAGGAAGTTGTTCTGCTAACTTTAAGTCAAGTTAGCAGAACTCTTTACCAAAAGTTTGAGTATTAAAGCGATTTTATGGTAGACCAATGGGACCATGGCAGGAATTAGCAGTTTGTTTTGCATTTTGTATGCATTACTATTCCGGACTTTGCAGTTTAGCCCAGGAAAATTAGACTTTCTCTTCGAAAAAATTCTGACAAAGCTGAATTTTGGTAAGGAGCTTTGTTTTGATGTCTTAAGAATTTCCTAAAAAGCTCAGAAAATTTGGGCCGGGGCTTAATTTTTTAGGGGGGTAAAATTAAGTTTTTCCTTAATTTCTCAAAAACTATAAGTTTTTTTGGAAAAATGTGAAAGTACATTGTAGCTTATGCAATTCTGCACGTTTTTCTTGAAATCTGTTGCTCCTATGCAAAAAAAGTGTTATAATCTTGTTAATATTTTTTAGATATTTTTAATGTCTAAATGTTAGGAGATTTTATCGAGTTGCTGCATAAAAACCAAATCACTTTCTTTTTCAAGATGTCGGTGTTCCCCTTACCCCGGGCACCCTAAAATCTTGGTTTTTATTAGAGATGTAGTCAAACTCAAATCGTACAAAAATTTGAAGCCATCGATTTATGGAATTTTTATAACTTTTTTGACAAAATTTACTCCACCGTGAATTTCTTGCATGACTTTCTCAGAATCGTTTGCTTGTATGAAAAAAAGTATGTTAATTTTTTTTGTGTAGAATAACATAAGCTACAATTTGTACTTTGACATTTTTCCAAAAAAAACTTAGTTTTTGAAAAATTAAGAAAAAAATTAATTTTACCCCCTTAAACCCCCCCTAAAAAATTAAGCCCTGGCCCAAATTTGCTGCACTTTTCAGGAAATGCTGAAGACGTCAAAACAAAATTCTCTACCAAAATGCAGCTTGTCGGAATTTTTTCGTAGTTGTGCAATTTTTTTGTCTAATTTTCCTGGGCTAGTTCACCAAAAAGTAAAAAAAAAAAATACTAGTTCCTGCCATGGCCCCACTGGTCGAGCTTAATATTGTTCTGTTAACTTTACAGACGTCGATCTGCCTACAAACCCAGCTTTATTTAGAGTTCTACTTTTTTTTGAAAAATATATTTTTTCCAACCAAAGTTCTTCTTCGTGGTTATTGTTGAAATTAATCCATTTAGGACAAAGTACTTCTCAAAATACCATAAGCAATTTCACTTAAAATGCCCTGTTTGTGCCATACGAATGATTAAATCATTGCCAGCTTTCAGTTGGTAGTTTCTTCGCGCAGAGAGTTTTTAAACTGTAGCTAATTTGAGTACAATTGGGATGGATTGCTGACTTTTAATAGGTTTTAGTCTATAGGCATATCGGTCAATACTTCTAGCAAGAATGTATTGAAAGTCGAAAGTTTTGTAGAACTAAGAATTCGAGCCACATTATGCAAGTACTTGAGTAAAAACTGCAAAGTTTATTACTTCAATACCTGCAAAGCAACTTTCTTCAAAATTCAGTGGGTTTGTAAATTCTCGTAATGTCCTGAGAATGTGTACTTGCTGAATTACACATTCTTCCTCATCATAATTGCTTTCAAAAAATCAATTCTACGTACGAAATTTGGCTAAGGGATCTGGACCTTTGCACCTCATATATGGAAAATTTGAAAAAAAAAAGAAAATGCCATCTAATTGGTCAGAAAATGTCAACTAGTCCTAGAAATTGGTCAGTCCCAGATGAATTGTAATCAAGAATTAGGGTATCTCAAGGTCACGCAGAACGCGATTTTTAGCACCTCATTTATGGGAAATTTTCAAAAAAATGTTTACCATCCGAAGGACCTATAGACCGTGATAAAAGGTCAACTATTTTAAGTAACTGGTCAGCATAGATTTTTGTCTATGAATTTTTAAATATCGTTTCAAGGGTCATAAACAAATCTTTGGCCCCTCATTTGGTTCACTTAAAAATATGGTGTATGCTATTTGAAAGGCCACTTCACGGTAATAAAAGGAAACCTACATGACCATGAAGTGGCCTTTCAAATGACACACTTCTTTTTTTGAAATGACCCAAATGAGGTACCAATAATTTTTTTTTTACTTCGAAACGAATTTTGAAAATTCTTAGAAAAAAAAAACTATGGATGATTAATTACTGAAAATAGTTGACCTTTATGATTTTGACCCTCACGATTTTGAGATCATTCGGATGGTATATACTTTTCTACCAAATTTCTCATAAATGAGTTGCCAAAAATCACGCGAGACCTTGGTTGACCTTGAATAACTTTAAAAGGCTTGATTACAAGTTATCTAGGGCTGTACAATTTCTAGGACTAGTTGACCCTTTCTAACCAATTAGATGGCCTTTTTTATTTTCAAACTGTCCATATATGTGTTATGCCAAATCTTTTACATCTCATAACTACGCAAGAAATAATAACAATGATTCACCACAAATCATTCCAAAAAAAAAATTCAAAACATTCATTCATTACTTCAAACTTTAGATTTGGATGGTAACACTCAATGTGATTGACGGCTATACTTTCAGGTTTTGGTGTGAATAGCAAAAAAAAAATTCAATCTTCAATGATTTCACTAATAGATTGGTTAGTAAAAATAAAAAAAAATATGTACAAAAGTACATAGGAAGAAACTCATGTAAAATATTATACAAAGTGAATGAACTCTGAGAAACCACCGCCTCTGACAATTGGCTGTTCTCGGAAATCAAAGCAGGTTATGAAAAGTTATTAACTAAAAGCGGATACTGTTGATTTTTTTTTTGCGGTTATTACTCAATGTCGTGGAATCTTTCAAAGCCATATAGATCACAAAATATGATTTAACATTAAGAGATGATTAATCAAGCAGAGATTTTTATTTGTTTCCTCAATTTATTTCTTTTATTGGTATTCATCATAATCGCAAACAATAATTTTGAATAAGCATATCTAACATATATCTACATACATCTGCGATGAAAGTGACAGTAGACAAATTGTGTTCACAACTTAAAAATAAAAATATCAGCTTCCGTTAATTTAATACTTATCAGCTTGGCAGGATGGTTTTATGCAAGTAAACCACTAAAACTCATAAAATTGTTTTATTTTAACATGCAGGAAGCCAAATATATCATGCATTTTGGTTGCATTTAAAGAAAGAAAACTGAACAATCCTTTTGTACAGATATAAAGTTTATCGTAGTAAGCTATACAGCCTGCACATTTCTCATGCTGTGGTACTTAAACTTCGTATCTTCAAAAATGTCTCCTTAAATTGAATCGATACAAAGCGTGCATACATCATATTCTCAATACTTTACTCTCTGAACAGGTATAGCTAAAGCTATATAGAAGGAAGAATATTTAAAATATACAAATTTATACAACAACAACAACTAAATGCAAAGCCCATCATGATGTGAAGATACAAAATACCAAAAAAACTTCTACTTCAGTTTGAATTTTTAAATAGAAGTTAATTTTATAGGATAGACACCATTTGAACTAGACGAGTAGGTTTATATCTCGAAGACTATAAAATAACTTTAGCAACAAATTCGATTCATCAAAATTCAAGTGCTTCCGATGCAAAGTGCCGATAGAGTCGATTCCTTCTAAAAATCACTTAGCAAACCACCCTGGCTAATGGAGAATCTTACACAAAAAAAAAAAAAAACGAAATAAAAAAAAAGTAAAGAAACAGGAAATTTCTTCTACATTTTCTCTTCAAACACTGCAGCACTAGAGAGAACACTGTGGGAAGTCTTTTTACTTTCGATGCAAAACGGGAAGTGATAAACGTTGTATCTTCTTCACTTTACAATCTTTGTCACAATTTTGTATAAATATATTTTTTTTATATTTCTATTGGGACTTTATCTACTTCGGCGACTTTTTTATGCTAAGGAAATGTTTAATTCATGGAATATGTTAGCTTTTCTAAATGGTTTTCTTTTTTACATCATCATCATCATCATAATTATGAATATCGTCCTTCAAAATTATTCTTAGATGCATGAAGATGCGTTTGTTTTATGGCATTTACAAAAAAAAAAAATAACCATGGGAGATGGGAGGATAACTTAAAGAAATTTTCAGTAAAAAAAAATATAAGAAAAAATTTATAATTTATCAAAAAATTACTTTAAAAATAAATTTCAAGTTGATGTCAATTTATTAACAAGTTTATGACAAATCAAATTTTTTTTTCGAAAGGATTTAATGTTTTTAGAAACATTTTGGAAAAAGTTTATAGTTTTAGTTTTAAAAATAAAATAAAGATAATAAAAAAGTTCAGAAAAATTGCTTTTGGTCACAGACATATATTTTCTATGTTTGGGGTCCGTGTCTGAGCTTTACTTCGACTATGTCATTTTACATTAAATTACATTAAATTTGGTACGGAGTATTTTTATGTGGATGCTGTTCTTGAAGACAATTTTTAAGGTTATTTAAAAGGATTATGTTTTCTTTTTTATAAGTTGTTTGATTAAGCTTCTCACATACATATAACGTCCAAAATATAAATACAGTCGACTACCTCTAAGTCGAACTCCCTCTAAGTCGAAGTTCCCTCTAACTCGAACTTTTCGGCCGTATTTTTGCAATCCCCTCAATTTTCCATACAAAAACTACCCTCTAAATCGAACTCCCTCTAAGTCGAAGTTCCCTCTAACTCGAACACATTCTCTTGATTATTGACCTATTTTCTTTCCCCCTAAGTCGATTTTTTTTTCTTTTGCCGAAAAAAAATCAAAAAAAATCTCTCAAATCACAACTTGTTATTGTTTCTAATTCTTATTGAAGACATCAAGCACACAATCGAACACTTTGATTCTGTATGTTGCATCGCCTGCGCCGTCATGTCAGTGTGCTGCGCAGTTATAAAGAATAAAAAAGCATTCGTTGGTTAGATTCCATTCCATTCCAACTTTCAAACATTTTGTGGTTTGTTTGATAGCAGTAAACCTATATCACTGAAGTTCTCTTAAATCATTGTGAGTCTGTATATTGGAAAAGAAAAGGGGAACGTGGCGGTGAGACTCCAATTGCAATATACATGTGCATATTTCAGGTTGTGCTGATTATGCTTATGAGTTTCATAGTTATTTTTTTTATTTGAAAGAATCTAAGTAAAAAAGGGATACAAAAAAAAAAATCTTTCTAACTCGAATTTTTCTAAAACTCCCTCTAACTCGAACTAGTTTTGATATCCCGTGAAAGTTCGACTTAAAGGGAGTCGACTGTATTTGAAATACGGGTCTGTCAAACTTTGTACAAATGTAAATTACTGAATCGGTTTTTGAAATTTAAAAAAAGTTGTGGAATTATTTCTTCAAAAACTGATTTCGATAAATATGGTCGGATAGCCAAAGTTGCGAAGGTGTACAGGATCACAATCTTACACGCTTTGGGTGCATTTTAATTTAGTAGATACCATTTAACACTGCCAGTCACTATATGCATATTTTTAGAGAAAGGTACATTTTAAGCTTTAAACAAATGGTGCAAAATTTTAAACATTCATTTTTTAATTCTAAATTTTTAGTAATTTTTTAGCTTTTCCAAAAATGTTTGAACTTTTTTATTCGTTTTACTAACTTGTATCATATTAACTCCATTATATAAGAAACAAACTAATCTTTTTTAATATTTACAAATGTCAAAGCTATGACCGTGCCTCACTAAAAGATTCTCTCAATAAATTGATTGTTTCGCGATGCTTCACGCGAACTGAACCATTCTTTTAGTAATAAAATTGCACGGTTTGCAAACATTGTTCAGAAGTAAGTCTATTCATTGTGAAATGGCAAAAAAAAACTGAGCATAAATCAAGTGACAGCTGCCCAAAAGACCAACTCCGAAAAAAGTATTGCCAGATTGAAAAACACACGTCTAAAAAAAAACACCCTTAATAAGGAAAATTATGCATTCGTAGTGAACTCTAGAACAATTCTGTCTGCCTGCATGCCTGTTTGTCCGTTCGGTTACAGCCTAAACGGCTGGATCGATTTTCTTAAAACTTAGTACATAGTGATATGTAGGTGATTCTATTGACTTATTTTTTTTTTTCATTTTCTTCATTTCTTATAACTAAAAATAACGGAACTTTCCAAACTATTTTATATACCTAGCAATTTTACAAAACTTATTTTTCTCAAAAACAGCTCCACAATTTTTCTCCAAAAAAATTAAATAAATTTCTTTCGATAAAAAGACTATCTTTGGACGGTTATTCTGATTTCAATAGTTTTTGGAAGCTTCTAAGTCATACAAATAGTTTTTCCTACCAACATTTTCAAACAAATATTTTTTGGATTTTTAAAAAATGTTCAAAATTTTTTTCAAATCAAATATTTTAAAAACTACATGGTCAATTTTTATGAAACTCGGTATTTAAGGGTTTATTACATTCTGTAAAGTATTTTAAGAAAAAAATATACTTTTATGAAAAAATAACGGTTCTTTTCATAAAAAAATAAATACTTAAGATTTGACAATCATATTCAATCAAGAAATATAAATTTCAATGATCAAATCTTCGGTTGCATGAATTGAAATACCGATTCGCGAAACCACCTTGCTGATTACCGAAGGTGCCTTGGTCCCTTAAAAAATTTGTCCGGTTTTGTCGTCAACAGAAAATTGTAATCAAAATTCATTTAAAATTTCTTAAGAACTTTGCAGTGAGAATACACAAAACATCTTTAAAATAAAAAGAATACACCGTATATTATTACTTTTACATACCTATAGGTTTGCGGCGATTAGTAAACATTCTTATTTGAATTTATGGAAAAAAAGAAACAAAAAATCACTGGAAAATATATATATAATAATAATATTTTCAAACATTTAAGGCTCTCCCAAACCAACGCGAATTCGGGGCGACGGCGAATTTTTATTGTTGCTTAGCGTTGTGTATGTTTCATACGAGTATTTTGTTTTATTGTGAATGATTCGCTGCGAATCGCTCCGCTTTCGCGTTGATTTAGGAGAGCCTTTATGGAAAAATATTGGTATGCAAATTTTAAGTTTTTATTAAAACACAAATAAAAATTAAACTTTCTAAAAAATATCAACCCGAAATATCAAACTTTTTTAAATTTTATTTTATAATTGTAATGCCTAATATTTTGTATACTTCAAAAATTTGAATTTACCTTAAAAGTCCAAAAAAAACTATTCCGAAAATTTCGGCTTAAGATACTTTTTGAACTTTTGATTAAAATCAGTCACACAGTTTTCAAGAAAATAGAAAATCATTGTTATTGAGCAGTTTTTTTGTAAGATGAATTTTCATAAAATTGCCTAAAAATAATTGTATGTCAGCGTCAATGTAACATTTGGCTAAAAAATGAACAAATATATGAGGGAAATGACCAAAAACCACTGTGAACCAAGTGTAAAGAAAATCCTTTCAGCCATTTAGGTTGTAGCCAAAGGGACAAAGACTTTTTCGTATTCTCCAGCCATCTAAGTCTCGAGTTCGACTATGAGAAATCATTTGAGATATTTTTTTTCATAAACACAATTTTCTTTCGGGTAAAATTTTTTTGGGAAAAAATGCATTAATTAATATTTACTGATACAAAATTCATTCGGAAAATAGAAGTGCTATCTTAATCCATATTTAAACCCAAGGGTGCTTGAAATAAAAAAATAGCTTTTCAAATTGCTTTTTCTGTTTTTTTAGCTGAAAGTTAAGACATATTCAAAAAAATTACATCTAAAAAAAAAAATTTGGTTAGAAGTTACAAAGCTGAACCTTTTTTTAGTACAATGGAATCATGCATACTCAATTTATTGAAAATTGAACATTTCATAAGCGCAATTTCTTATTCATCATATTGACAGGTTAATTTTTCATCTGGATGAACACTGACTACATCTTGGAGTTTTTTTCAAGTACAAGTTCAAGCAGAAGACACTATGGGTACTTGACTGCTTACGGGACTGATGCCGCAATCAAAATATTATTCATATTTTTTTTTTTTATTTATCTTATTTTGAATGCATTTGAAGTTAGACTTCTATACCAATACCTAGTTTTGAAGGAGTCTGACAAAGTCTTCCAGAAATAGAGGAGGATCTTTAAGGCCCGCAGTGTGCACCAATTTGATGCATGCATTTATCATCACGTTTGAGCTATACAAAATCACACATGCTCTCCTCTTTTAGATTTTTGAATGTAAGTCAAAATTTTTTACCATAATAATTTATCAATTGATTAATAAGGCCTCATCACTTGCAAAAATTTGGCACAGGAATATGTTCTAGGAATTTTTCTGAAGTCCATTCTCAAAATTGGAAAAAATTTGTATGCATGTTCCCATTGTACTATAAAAAGTACATCTAACTTTCACCCCCCCCCCCCCCCTTACCACAGAATATAAGTAAATTATTATTTTCAGATTTATTTATTCCTCAAATTTATCTTTATTTTTAATACATTTTGCAGAAAAAATAAAATACCACTTTGATTACATTTTTTTTGGTTCATTTACTTTTTTGGTGAAGCAAGATAAAAATGATTTAAAAAGTCCCTGCAAATTTGACAGACACCTGCTAGTGAAGTGAACAAAAAAAAAATATTTTGAAAATTTTGAAAATGCTTTATGAAGTCGAAACGTCATTTACGTAGTCAATTTTTGTTTTGAGCCAAGCTTGAATAACTTAATAAAGTCTAAGCATTTTACTGTACTTTAAAAAGTACAATGGTAGAGAATGGGTTAAGCTTTTTCGTAGAGAATCGTAAGATCTACAACTCTTTTAGGTAAGCTATTACACGTTGAGGCAAGCGTGGTGACTGAGTATGAAAAAAATGTAAATGAATAAATAATAAATTTAATTCTGTCAAAAAAGTTTGTTGATTTTTTGTTTTAATGTAGCTTGAAGGTTTTTTGGATTTGAATATTTACAAATTTTGATGGGTGGCAAACATTTCTCCACCCTGGGTGGCAGAAACTCACACTACGCCACTGCAAACATAATAAGAAGAAATTGTCAAAATTTGAATATTTGTAACTCTGTCGAAGTACCTATTTGAATTAAATTGGCTTTTTGAACCTCTCATATTAAAGCCTTTGCTCGAAAATATAATTTATAAACAGTTTAGTAAGGAAAATTAATAATCGTTGATTTTTTAATTGTTTTTTATTGGTTTTTCTTAACGTGTACACATTTTTTTATAAGTTTTTTTAAAATCATCGATTTCGATAGGAAATTTAATTTTGAATAAAAAATGTTTTATACAAAATTGTCAAATTTGCTTTAGCTTCCGAGTTACCAAAATATTGAAAAGTAGCCAGAGTGTGACCATTTTTTTTTTCAGAAACCCAAGAGTGAAATTAGTAGTATTTTCGATTTTAAGTGTAGGCCGTAAGGATGGCCCAGAAAGACATATTTGATATTAAAAACCCTTTAAAGATAATTGTTCATTTATTCCCCTAATTTTTTGGTATATAGAGTATAAGGTTACACAAAAATTAAGTACCTACTTTATTCAATGTCAAGGATAAAAAATTATCTACAAGGAAATCGATGATAAATTCATTTCATCCTTATGGAGGGATAAATATATAACGACTTATTTTTATTCCATCTTCTTTTTCGCTAAAAATAACTTCAAGGTTATGAAGCCAGTAATAGGTACCATTCAAATGATTATTCCAGCAATTTAACCATCAAACCAAATATGTTATTCCATATTTAATTCATAAAAGAACCTCAACTCAAGCTAAAGTCATCAAAAAAGTATAATAATCTAAAAATAGCTACTTTTTCGATTATAATGAAAAGTCTTCAGTTAGTATAGAAACCGTTATTGGCAATGAAATTTCCCTTATTTTTTCACTCACTTTACAAAACAATATTAACCATGATACCAATCATACTTTATATAAGTGGCCACTTAGAGTTAAAAACATTCTATTATTCTTCCATTAGAACATCTTTTGTTTTTTTTCAAAACCTCTTAAGGGAATATAAAGAAGAAAAAAGAAGAAACATATTTCATCAGCAGAACTATGAGTATACTAACTAAGCATATCTACTTGACAATTTAACAGAAAAAACAATTATGAGAAATTTTTCTAGGACAAAAACATTCAAACAATCTTGAGTGACGTATACTAGATGGTTTCAAAATCTTAACTCGTCATACATTTTTTAACTCGTATCTATTTATATACGAGTAGTTTTGCTTTGAATGCTTGTAAGGAAGGACACAGGGTGTTTTTTGTTTTACATGAAAATATAATGCATTTAGTGTTTTAAGGACTTATAGACTTGGTTCTCAAATTTTCAAAATTTTAACACAAACAAAAATTCCATAGATAAATGTTGTCCTTAAGTATCTTTAAAGAGACACAAAAGTTGATTAATCAAAAAACATTCATAATTACCCCAAACCAAAGCTCACATAAAAAATCAAATTCTTGCAAAACCAAAAGGTCACGAACATAGAAATAATAATTATTGGCATGTGTTTTTTGTTTTTTTTCTCTATTACTTAAATATACTTTACTTTATTGAAACACAAAACAAATCAATCTACTCAGTTCTATTTGATTTGTTTTTGTTTCGGAAAAATTGAAACGAATAAATGAAATCACGTCTTTCAGTATAGTAAACACTTTCAAGAAAAATCAGATTTCATATAGTTGTAGCTAACCATCTTGTATAAATCAAATGTATATTTAATTGAGTGGTGTATTTACAGTAAATCCGAAATGGATGTGACCATGGAAATATAATAAAAGCTACAATATAGTAGATATAGATACTCCCCGTGGCCTCACAAATAGCGCTACTTTAGTTGCTTTTATTATTAAACGTTTGATACGAGTAATAAATTTCGGTCAAAGTAGTATTCTGTGATAAAATATTAAAATAAAACTGATGAAGAATGGTCTTTAAGGGAAATAAGTTTTTGAATATCTGAAATGAGATTAAATGATTTCATTTAATTTTATATTATTATTTAGTTTCATAAGAAAATACTCTTTTTTCAATACCAAGAAATTAAATATATAAGCTAACTTATCTATTTTCTGCGAACTTAATTAATAGCTTGTAGTTGACTCACTTCTTTTTTTTTTTGAACAGCAATTAATCCATGTTCAAGGGTTTGGTCTATCTTTACGTTTGGGTAAAACTAATTTAAAAAACCTGTTATTAACGTTAATATCCAGGACCGGCCCGATGTAATTAAGCGCCATGTGCACGCTTCATAATTAGCGCCTTCAATAACGGTTATTGGTGGAAGAAGTCATTTCCCCATTACTTAAGAGGTCGATTTTGCAATGCATTTCCTTAACGATAAACACAAAATAAATGGGATTTTACTAAAACCTAGCACAGAAAGCAGCTAAAGATTATAAAAATGTGTAGTTGTAGACTAAACTCAAAAAACATTCGAGTATCACAAAAATATATGAACTGAAAAAAAAAATTAAGTAAAAAGTATCTAAAAAATAATCCAAAAACATAATAATAGTTGTGAGTTTCACTTGAGCATTATTCCACGCGGCGCCCATTGGATTCAGCGCCCTGCATATTTGCACCACTTGCACGTATAGCTAGTCCGGCCCTGTTAATATCTTTGGGAAAGTTTTTTTTTTCTACTTTCTTGATAAAGGTTCATTTAGGTACTGTTACGCATGATATCTAGGTACTTTGGTTAGGTTAGGTTTGAAGGGGTGATAATACGGCAAGCCCCATCATCTCACTCGGATCTCAGTGGATCCTTTGCGCTCCCAAGGGTGTAGGTAGGTGGGTTTGAGAATGGGTTTGGGGGAATTGGGGGGAAGGTTTAGGGTTGGGTGTGAGGGGCCTCCCTGAACCATCCTGAGTTCTGAATGAATTTTAGTATGTTCTTTAGTAGCAAGACAGTGATGTCGCCCAATTCGTCGAAAATGTATTCTCCTAGGGCTAGGCTAGGGCATTCACACAGGAAGTGAGATAAGCCCTCTTCCGTCTTCATCTCGACATACTCTACATAAGTCCGATGAGCTGATGCCCATTCTGCTCATGTGGGTTCACATTGAGTTGTGGCCCGTTTTGAAGCCAACTATGAGTGATAATTGAGGCCCGCTTAACTTGAGTAAGTAATCTGTTTTATTCTTCGAAATATTTGATTCCATGAAACCCGACAAGTGTCAATGGATAACCATCTGACATTTGCAGATTTCAGGAAACCCTGGTGTATTTTACTTTTTTCTTGCTCCAGTGGCGTGAATACCGAGGCTTCAATTTGGCTCGGTTCAAGAGATGACCCGTTTTTAACCAGTTCATCTGCAATTTCATTCTCGTGAATATCCCTACGTCTTGGGACCCATCTTAGGGTTACTGTGTTCATTGCACTGAGCACTTTTAACTAATTCCGGCAACGTTCGTTCAGTTTGGACTTTATGGTTATTGAGGAAATGGCTTTAATTGCCACCTGACTACAATTGAAGATGTCAATAATATCGTCGACTACTTCGCGTGAGGCGAGATGTTTCACGGCTTCACAAACTGCAAGCACTTCCGCTTGGAATACACTGCAAAAGTTTGGAAGCTTTTTGGATCTATTTATGGATGAGTTAGCTCCAACCACCACCAAGGTTTTGGAACCGTCAGTAAAGAACAAAACATGATTCTCATTTATGACCCTGTTCTAATTCCAGAGTTCCCTGGTTGGGATATCTGTTATTGTTACTTGGTTAAAATATCCTGTCTGAATGCATATGTCTGTAAAATTCATCATAGTTCTGTGACGGTAGAGGCCCCTTTTCCAATTTTTATATTGTTGAAGTCTTAAAGCACTTTTGGCCGCCAACTCTTTCGTAAACAAATCGAGTAGGGCAGGTGAAAGGAAAGTTTCTAGGGCGGGGTCTTTGAATTTTAATCATGGTTTTCAGATTGGTTTCCTTATCTAACTAACTGGCCACCAGACCATGCTTGCGAACGTTAGAACTGGCCTTATAATAGTTGTGTACATCCAATGAATGGTTTTAGGGCTGGGACCCCATCTTTTACCAAAAATTCCGCTGCAAGTGAAGAAAGCTATTGTGGCCTTTTGTCACTTTCTTAAATTTTTTCTTTCCAGTTTAGTTTACGGTCAAAAACAATGGCAAGATATTTGGCAGTACCCAAAATCCACAACGGAATTTCATTAATGGTTGGCGAGCTTATGGTTGGAATATTGCGTTTCCTTGTAAACAGCACCAGTTCTGTCTTCAGTGGGCTAACATTTAGTCCACAACTACTGACCTAATTTTTCAGCTTGTCCAGGGATGTTTGTAAGAGCTCGCACAGAGTGAAGACACATTTTCATGAGACCATTAACACAGTGTCATCGCCGTTTGCAACGACCTCAATACCACTCAGATTTAGTTTAACTTAGATCCGGTTGACGACAAGGACCCAAAGCAAAGGAGATAAGAATCTACCCTGTGTAGTACCCCTACTCATCCTAACTCTTAAATTGCTATCAACCATTTCTACATTTATGAGTCTCGTTTGAAGCATGAAATCAATTCAATTTATCAGTAATGGATCGTTCAGGGCTTGTCGAATTGCGCTGTTATCAAAATTGTTATAGGCCCCTTCTATGTCAAGAAATGCTGCTAGAGTGAATTCCTTCATAAACCACTTCATGAAGTGCTGTCTTCTCAACAGAATTTCAAACATTTTAGACCACTATCATTCAGTTTTAGGTGAATGTGGGTGTCAATTAATCTTTCTTATGTCTTCAGGAGAGAAGAGAATAAGCTTATGGACCTGAAATCCTTCGGTTCGATGTGGAATGCCAGCATTCGGAATGAAGATGACATTGACTTCTCTCCAACTGATGGGGATGTAGGTGATATTAAGACAACCCCTACAAATATCCACTAGAATTGGAACAATAATATTTTTAAAACTATGGAGCATCATTGATTAAATCACTTAGGCCCAATCAATTCAAAATCCATTTAATTTAAAGTTGCTAATAAAAATGGGAAATTTTTATGAAATTCCGATAATTTTCCATTTTTAATATCTAGTGACTTAAAATGCAATGGAAATTACAAAAAATGGTTTTAAGTATTTTTAAAAATTTAATGAATTTAAAAATAAAATTCAATCCAATCAAATCCAATCCAATTCAATTCAGTTCAACTCAATTCAAAACAATTAAATTAAATTCAAATCAATTCATTTCAATTCAATACGTTTCAATTCACTTCAATTCAACTCTATTAATTTGTGTTTTACAGTCATCTTTCACAGTAACATGCATAGATTTTGTCTTGTTTGCTGTATTTTAAAAAGAATTTTCTAAATACTTGAGCTCGAAGTGTAAATTTTTAAAAATACATTTATTCAATTAAAGTTTTTAATAAAATAGCCAAACTTATTAAAAACATCCACAAGATAAAAAATCGAAACACAACACGAAAAAAAAAAGAAAGAAAAAAAAAACTATAAACAAAACAAAAACACATGTTGTCGTACCTGATCTATTTTTGTTGGATTTATTCTTTTTGTAGCGACATCCACGAAATCGGCACATACTTGCAGCCTGGCCCATGGGGCCCGCCAGCAATGCAGCAATTGTTAAACCCTCCGTCTTAGTAAATTTTCACTTGCAACTCTTGATACAATTATTAAAAGTTTTGATTTAATTAAAATTTGAAAATTGTTCACTTTCATTTATAAATTACAAACAAATGTTACACGAATAAATATCTGTTTATCTTTTTTAACACTTGATTGTCTTGAACTTGATGATGTCTGCGAGTCAATTGCTTGTTTCGTTGGCTTATATTCTGTTTATATTTTATAAATGAAACTGTCATCACTTCTCGATAGATTTGATAGGTACTTGTTCGGTGGCATTCTCGTTTTAAATGAAAATTCAATTCACTAAGGAAGGAGAAAAAACTATTTATTTATTTTTTTTTTTCAAATGAAATTATTCATTGGGGTTTTTATGCACCATGCCGTGATATCTGCGTTTTTATTTATCTATTTATCTATTTATCTACATATTTTAAATTATGGCTTCTTGGATAGTTATTTAGTGTTTTTGTTTTGAATTTTTATGTTTTATAATTTTTTTTTTCAATTGATTTATTCGCGTGCTTGAATGAAAGTATCTTCTCTTGTTTATTTGACACTTTTTACAAAAAAAAAAAACGAAATTGTTGTCTGATTCATTGGTGGATTTAGATTTTTAAAAATAAAGAGGCCCTTAGGAGTGATAAGTCTAAGGAATTTCCCATTTAGTCTGAAGTTCTGTAATTTTTTTTTCTTCGGTGATTTTCAGATTATAATTAGTGTTACTGTAATTTAATGACGTCTACTAACTCAGACTGTTATTAAGAGACATCTGATAGCAGACTGTAATTAAATGACGTTTCCTATCTCACACCGTAATTTAGTGACGTCTACTATCTCGAACTGTAATTAATAGACTTCTGCTATTTTAGACTGTAATAAGGTGATGTATGCTTTGTTAGACTGTAATTTATTGGCGTCTGCTATCCCAGGCAGTAATTTGGTGGTGTCTGCTATTTTTTTATGACGTGTTGGTTGGTGATGTCTAATATCTCAGATTGTAATTTTGTGACGTTTACTATCTTGAACTATAATTCAGAGACGTATTCTATTTCAGACTGTAATTTGTGACGTTTACAACTTGGTTGAACTATAATTTAGAGACATCTGCTTTTTCAGACCGTAATTCTTGCTATTTCAGACTGTAATTCTTAGACTGTTTTTAATGACATTTACTATCACAGACTGTAATTTAAAGACTTTAGGATATCTCAGACTGTAATAAAGTGACGTCTGCTACCTCAAACTTAAATTTAGTGTCTTCTGCTTTTACAGACTGCAATGTTAATGCAGTGCACTAGCTGATACTGTAAATTAATAGACACACTGCTATGTCAGTTACATGTAATGCAATTATTAAATTAGAAGTAACTTAAAAAAAAAAAAACAAATACCTACAGGCCCCCTAAACAGGAAACCCACTTCAAACTATGAATAATCCACCACCGTCAGTGTTTATAAAGTTGGGAAACCAGCAAAGGGAGAAACCTTGGCCTAGGACGAATAATAATTTAGGCTTACATTCACCCATCCAAAAAAAATATTCCCACAGTAAGTTGTTGCAGTAAAGCAATAAAATGTATATCTCGTATATGACTGTGTGAATTGTGAATACTAAGTAAAATTTTAATGTGCGGGACATGACGACGAATGTGATTTTGCTCAAACATCGTAGAATTACGAAATGTGTCTTTTTAAATAATTGTTTTGACAAAATGTGACAAACGACAGGCTTTAAATGGGGTTCACCAAAAAAAATTGATAACAATAAAAAATAAATAAAAATAATATTATATGAATATTTTTTTTTTTTTTTTTGCAAAGTAATTATATTTACATTGCAATTAAATTAATTGAATTTTTTGATGAGTTTTTTGTATGGCTCTTCAATTAAGTGTTTCCATTGAATAAAGAAAGCCGAAACGTAAAATAAGTGGGGAAATAGTTAGTGAACATATGAAACATCACAAAAACACTACGCCGCGATTCAGTTGATATTTGTTTTTCTGTTTTTTTTTTTTTGGTTTATATTTTTTTTACTGAGGAAAAAGTTAAGCATATATGAAGCTAAGTTCGATTCTTCCAAACAAAAACACAGAAAAAAATCGGGTGAATAATGGTTCTCATAAAAAGTACATCCAATAGATACAAATATTTTAATTGTTTGTTTGTCAACAGATACTTTATCAGATAGTATATTTTTTTGTTCGCAAAAAACTAACTTACGACGAATTGCATAAGATGTTGGGCATAATAATAATATTTATATTAATTGATATTCAAGAGAAGTGGTTGGTATTTGTTTTGTTGTTTGCTTGAAAAGTTCACATATAACAAGTGAATCATATTTTTGTTTCTTTAAAGTGAAATGAGAAATATGAATTTATTAAGAGTTTTAGTTTAGTTTTGTTGCCAAGTGAAAGGGATCAATTTTGTTTGTATTTTATATTTTTTTTTTTGTTAAGAATAATAATTATGAAGATAAAGTTTATACGTGACCAGGCGCTTTAGAAACAAATTTGAGACATATCCAAGAGATTAGAAATTTAAAACAAGATGCACGTACTTGTGCTTGTAGCTAAAAGAAGTGACTACATAAATATACAAATAAGCTTTATAAATTGTAATGGATTAATTTATTAATATTCAATGACATGAACAACATTTGTGTATGTTTGTAAATAAAATGAGGAAAATGTGGAATATTTTAAAACATTTTTTGTATTATTTTTTTATTTAAGAAGACAATTTTGACATACAGAAAAATTGGATGTTTGAATCACAAATACATGTTTAATTTATAAATTTAAAATAACTGTATTTTTTTTAATAAACAAGGATAAGCTATTTGGCTAAAAAAAATTGCATTCACATAAATCAAACTTAATTTGAAGTACCTAATTTAATCTAATCTTCCAAAAAAATATATATCAACGACGCAAATCATGTTGGCGGCGAATATCTATAAGATTTTTACTTAATTAGACCGTCAATTTTACAGAACAATTACTTTGAACTTCAATATCATGCATCATTCTCAAAAATATTTTAATATGAAAATGTTGGAAATTTTGTGCTTTTAGGAAACGATAAAATGCCAAAAAGTATATGACCAAAAAAAAATAACAACATAACCTCGAAAATATTGCCTAGCTTAGTGTTTTAAATTGTTAATAAGCCAAAGAAAAGTTTACCATCTGAGAAATAGGCTCCTGGGGAGAAATAGGTTCCTAGAGAGACAATATTTCAGCGGATTGGAAGAACTCTCTGACATTTCAAGTAAAAATCTGTTGAAATTCTTAATGCTACCAAATGGCTTGAAACTTTTAAACTTATTAATTGTGGTCAAACTTGACCCGTGTCCCAATTAGCGACGCCCTGCGTTACTATTATAATAGAGTTGCTCGGTGATGGAAATTTTGTTGATACATATTTGGAAGTAGATCACACTTATTTTAGAAAACTGACAAATATTGCCCAAAATCGTTAAAGCTATTTTTGAGAAAAGAAGATTTTACTTTTTAACACTTTTAACACACTTATTTTTTTTATAAAAGTTAAATATTTTCTCTTAAAACCATTAAGCATTAAGTTTCAAGAAAAATGGACCATGTCATTCGAAACATTAAGTTTTAAAAAATAAAATTTGGAATACTTAAAAAAAAAAAAAAAATATTATACTTCTTAAAATTTTGGTACACAATGTTATTTTATATATATTCTTTAAGAATTTCTGCACAAAAAAATTTCAAAATCAGTCGTACCTACCGTTTTCAATTAAATCACAAATTGAAAAAAATGGTTCACGTAAAGGTGCCATTAATAACTGTTTAAGCAAAAATTATTTTTCTTTCAATGATAGCATTAGAAATTGGAATTAGTACCAAATTTTCTTTTTTAAGAAAAGTTGTAAGACCGTTTTTATGAATAAATTTGCTTTAAAACAATTATTGAAATTTTTTATTCAGAAAAAAACTTAAAAACTTGTAGGGGAATGATTAAAAACCGATCCAACCAGTAAGGCTTTCCTATCATAGTAATTTCAGGTTTGATCAAAATCTCAAGTTAGATTGTTTTAAAATGTATAATTTACTATATGATCGAGTAGGTAAAGTACATAAAACATACATACCTAGTAACTCTAACAACCTCTTTCATAAATTAAAAAAACAGGCGTTTTTTATTTTGCTCTAAAAAAAAGGTAGCGATTCAATATAAGGAAAACCAATATCTTGAATACTAAAATCTCGAAATTTTTTCTTTAAATATCGAATAACGAAATTTTGCATATTAAAAATGTTGTTTTCATAGTCTCGAAATTACAAAATCTTTTAACATTGGGTGATATGCATAAAACATAGTAAATGCTTTTACTAGAGAACTTTCAAGTATATACTTTTTTTGATATGCATAAAAATGCAGTAAATGCCGAAATTTAAGTGTTTACTTCAGGCCATAGTATAAACTTTTTTTGGATGAATTCTATCTATTAGTAAATACTTACTTCCTTATGCATACAAACTAGCATGTACTTTTTTTCTCTAGTAAGTACTTGATGAAAACTTTATAGTACATACTTTTGGTTTTATTCCGTAATTAAGTGGTGATTGGGTTTGTGTTAATAGTAACTGAAACGTTGAAATTTGTGCGAATCAACTCTCAAAGAGTCTGTAAAGGGGTAGAAGATCGTGTTCAGATCTTCCTCGTTCTATAGGGCCATATGTCATTTGGATTGAAATCGCATTCAATTTGATACAAAGTTTAATAAGAAATGTAACTTCCCTCGTTCTATTTACCTCTGTCATCTCTTTTTTTTCCTCTTCTTATGTTGATCTTGATCATAAGTTCAATTCCAGCTTCAAGTATTTATTAACTCATAAATAGTGTCAATAAGGCTTCTAGCTTAAGGTTGAATTAATAAGGCTCACTTTGGCTAATGTTTAATGTCAAATCCCAACGAAAACGACCTTTCCGTATCGTCAAAGGAAAGCTTAACATATTACCAATAGAACAGAAGTGAAAAGAATCTCCCATTACTTAGCTGTATTACTTTTTTACTAAAGCAAGTTTAGATCGGCAGCTTCACTTACTCCTACTGTAGTAAAAAGAACAAAATTAGCCGGAATGTAGCAATCAGCTATTTAACACGATAATTTTAATGAAAAACAAGTATTTACTATTAATTTCCGATGAATTTCAGTATTTACTTGGATGAATCTACTATCTTCTGAAAGTATTTGCCAGCTAGTATAAACTAATTTTCATGCATGCGATGTTCAGTAAATACCTCAAATTTGACCTACTACTTGAAGTTATAGTAATTACTTTACCCTTTTACTCCAAGAAAGTACTTTCGTTATATGCATATCACCCACTATCGCATTAACATCTCGCAACGTAAAATCTCTCAAATTTCAACCAATATCTCTCCAATTAGAATCTCGCAATTTTAAATAACGCGATTTAAAATCTCGCAAATTCAAATTTTACAGAGTGATATCCTCTGGGTTTTGCACTAAATAACAAAAATCCTTCAAATGGAAATAAAAAACTCGAAAACGCAAAACTTTTCTTATGTGGTAAATCAAATAAATTATATGTTTAAAACTAAGGCCAAAGGTAATTTTGTGGAAAACTTCCATATTTGGTACAAAATCATCTTTCCCATACAAATTCACATTTCGAAATGAGAGAATTTCTATCTAATTTGTACGAAATAAGGTTGGAAATTAAGTCAAAAACCTATTGAACACACCCAATTTGCTTCAATTTGAAGAGCTCCGAAAAGGTTTTGTATGAAAATGTCAAAGCTCAATGGAAGTAGAGAGAAAAAAACAACGACAAAAAGCGTTAAACAGCCATCAGTTGAATTCAAAAATGAAATGAGCTGTCATACGAAATTACCACATTAACTTTTTCTGTCAGTTGTGAAATTATCTCATTTCGACTCTAATGAAAACGTAGCATAAGCAAGTGAAATGCTTTTAACAAAGCTTTACCAGATATTCAATTTTTGATATTCGAAGTTTTTTGCTACTAATATTTTTCAAAAAAAATATTTATGGAACTTCAAATATTTTTTAAATCAAGGTGAAATGTAATTAATGCATTTATTTATACATGACACATTACCGCACTCTTGACTGCAGTTGAAAAACAAGCAGTAAAAATATAATATTATATAAGCGTGGTCTAATTTACGATGTTTTTATTAAAAAATGTATTTTTTGAAAAGGAATTAAATATTTTGAGATTCTAGCTTGCAGGATTTCATTATTGCGAGGTTGTGATAACCGGGATTTTGTTATTGCTATGTTTTACTATGCGAGGTTTTAGTTTGCGAGATTTCAAACTCAACCTCTACAAAAGAGTATATTTTTTTGTAACATAAATTATAGAAAAACAACAACTTCTTATTCTGATACAAATTTGTTTGCTGTGTATAAGGATTATTTTCTAGAATTTATATTTTTAACTCCAAGTTATTAACAAACGAATTATGTTCCATACCCGTAATTTCTTGAGTTTATAATTTAAAGGAAATATTATTTCTTCCTTGAATAGCTTTTAAACATTGAATCAATTTATTACACTATTAATGATTACAGTTAAAATCTAAAAGGAAGTTTGAAAAAACTTTACAAAATCGTTTTCCAACAATAAAAATGTTCCTCCATTCCCATGTAGAGAGAACAATTTTTTTTCCAATAATAATTGCCATTGTTCTGGATATTGATTGTCATTGTTACACCAACAGAATGAATGCAATGTGCAGAGCAAAACCAAGTTGTTGTATATTCCTTTCCTACTTCAGACGATTGAATCCTTGAAATAGTTTTTGTTTTTCTTTTTGCATTTATGTATGCATATATTTCAAAAATAAAATTCATACACACATACACACATTCACACACATATTGAAATAAATATTTTATTAGGATATACATTGTCTCCTGGTATGTAGGGGTCTAGGTCAAGATATTTCTGAAGTTTTACTGTCTACAATATTTTTATTTTGTTTTTTTAATTCTAAGAACTTACATAAAGATATATACTTGGGTAGAAGGTATACCTACAAGGTTTTCTCATCAAAATATTTAAAATAATAAATATTTTAAATGAAACGCATAAATTTAATATTTTGTTAACTCTGTAAGCTTACAGTAACAGTACAGAATCTGAGTATTAACTCGTACAATACAATTTTTTATTTATAAACTAATTCTTTCTGCAGGGCTCTAAGTTAATACTTGAAATGAATAGAGCTCTAATGTGGTTAAGATATTTGATTAGATTAATTGCAAAATTCCAAGTTCCATTTAATTTTTTACCTCCGTTGAAAAATGCAATTTGTAAAGTTGTATATCGGTTTTTCTTGCGAATCGCAGAACGATTAAGTATAAACTTCGGACATTGACTTGCTTTAAAATTAGTCATTCTTTCATATAATTTTGCATGGGATTTCTAGCTATTTCAATTTCTAATGATTTTTATAAGATGTGGTGAGTGGTTATCTTGGGGGTTTCCAATTTATATACTTAAAGCTATGTGTCAGTTCAGTCTTGCGATTGCGAGGGAGCACATAATCATGAATATTATTTACCGTGTAATTGAAGTGATGGGGTTTCCAAATTAGCTTAAGATTTTCAACTGGCGATAAACATAATAGTTTTGGATTCATTGAAAACATATAAACTTGAGATTCCAATTAACCATTAGGTACATAACGATAACATTCTCAACGGTAGAGAGATATGAAACAAATACATAAGTTATACGAGTAGAGGTATGTAGTTTTGACCGATTCATGTTTATGCTCGATTTCAATGCTTTAGGTTAGGGTTATCCGTTATTTGGCACCTCATGTATGGGAAATTTGAAAAAAGAAAATGAAAAATTGTTCAGTAATTGGTCGGAAAAGGTCAACTAGTTCTAGAAATTGGTCAGCCCTACATAACTTGCAATCAAGGCTTAAGGTTTTTCAAGGTCACGCAGTATTTTTGGCACCTTATTTATAGAAAATTTACAAGAAAAAAAAAGTAAGCCATCCGAAAGATTCCAAGATCTTAATAAAAGTTCAATTATTTTCAGTAATTGGTCAGCCATAGTTTTTTCTATAAATTTTCAAAATTTGTTACAAGGTCACAAAAAAAAACTCATTTGGGTCATTTCAAAAAAAAAAGTATGTCATTTAAAAGGCCCCTGAAGGTTATAAAAAGTCATCTATTCTCCGTAATTTGTCAGCAATAGATTTTTTTTGATGAATTTTTGAATTTGAATTTATTCAAGGTCAGTGCAATTTTTAGCACCTAATTTATAAGTAATTCCACCTGATAGGCCCTAAGATCTGCCTACATATATAAATGTTCAGCTAGTTTCAGTTATTGGTCAGCTATAGATTCTCTTTTACGATTTTCAAAAGTTTTTTTTTCAAGGTCACAGACGTTTTTTGACATAAGGATTCATTACAAAAAATCTATATGGCTGACCAATTACTGAAACTAATGTCGAATTCCTTACAACTGATTTTGTTTCTAAAGAAAATTGATTTTTTCTAAACAAGATCGATGTTATACTGTCAAAACAAATATTTCGTTTTCAACAAGATTTCACACATCACACTAGGAAGATTTGACATTTCTCTTAAGTTGAAAGAATTCTTCGGCGGGCTTAACAAATATTCTGAAGTGTTCGTCCTACATATTTTAAAAAAAATTTAAAGCAAATAAGTTTTAAAAACAAATTTCAGCTAATCAAAAAATAGTTAATAGTTTATAAAAAGTTCAAACGAACATAAATAATAAGAAAGAGGAAATTTAGGTTAGATTTTTTTTATTTTCTTAATTTAATTTTGTGTATCGGATGAATTTAGCTATAATTTTTAAATTTTCGATGCTTGTGTGGTGAATTATTGTTTTCCTTTCTCAGTAGTCCTAGTTATTTCATATTTGCTGCTCAAATTGAGATTTATTTCAATACATTTAAGGGACATTGATTCCAAGGGCCTTGAAAATACATTAAAAAAAGTATTGCAAATTTGTGCAAATAGCATTTAAATGGCATTAAAAAAAGAGTAGGATTAAACTTTACTAGAAATTTAAGGTTTATCACGTAGGGACACGTGGAGGATATAGTTTTTCAAATTAAAGGCCTCTGATTCTAAGCAAATCAGAAACAATATTTATAAATTCTTCTTTCAAATAAATAGCGGTTCAAAAAAATAAATCGGAGCTTAAAAAGTGTGACTATTATTTAACATAAATATTCTGTTTTCACCTATGGCGTTTTCCGTTTTTAATTCTGACCAGAGCTCTGAGCTGAGTCCGAGCTTATCGGAATGTTCTGAATCAAGCGTGCTCAGAGCACTCCGAATTATTCTTGAAACACCTCTGAACTCTAGCTGTGAAAATGCTTGTTATCAGCATTTAAGTCTGCCTGCTCAGTCATTATTCTCATAGAACGCGCTCTTAACTAACTCAGAAAACGCTCAGAACGAAAAAAGTAACACAAATTGTTAGCTCTGAATGCTTTGAACTAAAAAAGAAACACAATTTTATGTTTGACAGTTCAGGCTCTGCTCTGAACTAAAAAAGAAAAATGCCTCTGAATTTTCCCCTTTTTATACGAAGAAACAAGTTCCTGGAGATTTTTTTGAAGTTTTCTATTAATTTCTTTAAAAATCCTTCTGCCCTTCTTACTGAAAGTTGCTAGCAACTCATTTTTCTCGTGTGAAAGGGGACTTTCTCAACTCCGTTCGCTCTGCGACGTGATGAACCGAAGGCACTTTTTTGAATTTTTGTGATTAATGCTTGTTTGTTTACTTCTTGCCTCAAAGTTACAACTGTCAAATGGCACACACACAATTCCCCGCGAAAAATTTGAATTTTTGTGTTACTTGCAACCAGAAAAAATCGATTTGAAATGGTTGTATGAAATGGTTATTATGATGATCTAGTAACCTATCAGAGAGTATAATTTTTTTTATAAAATTACAAAAATGTGGTTCCAAACATCGTTCGTGATCTTGCAAAAAAGAAAACTTTAAAAAATCGTTAGAAAGAATCTAAAAGGTGTTTTTTTTAGGCGTGTGGTTTTCATTCTGGCAATAATTTTTTCTGAGTTGTGTTTTTTGATAGCTGTCACTTAAATTATGTTCAGTTTGGTTTGCCATTTCATAATGAATAGACTTAACTCCGGAACAACGTTTGCAAATCATGCAAATTTATTAACAAAATAATGGTTCGGTTCGCACGACGCATCGCGAAACAATCAATTTATTGAAGGAAATATTTTGGTGAACGCATTATCTCACGTTGCCGTCGTGGGCCTGTGTCGTGGCCTCCAAGATCGTGCGATTTAACACCGCTGGACTATTTTTTGGAGGGTTATTTGAAGTCGCTTGCATGCAGATAAACCCAAGACGACTGTCGAAGAGAATTTTTGGCGTGTTATTGCTGACATATGGCCCCAATTGCTGCAAAAAGTGGTTGAAAATTGGACCTCTCGGCTGAAATTTATTCGACGGCCACTTGCCTGAAATCATTTTTCATCTTTGTAATAAATCAAAATTCTTGGCCATAACATTAAATTATATGTGTTTTATTTCTTCTTGAAAACCACACAGTACCTCGTGGCATGATGGTTAGTGCGTAGGGCTGTCATGCCAAAGGTCTGGGTTCGATTCCCAGCCGCTGCCACCTAAAAACAGAAATGTTTTTTTCGCGAGGTACTGCCTCTTGCGAGGAACTGACAAATCCTCCAAGAGTATACTTGTCATGAATAAGTGCTTTCTCATCTAGCCGTTCGGACTCGGCAAAAAATTGTAGGTCCCCTCCATTCCTGCCAAAAATACGCACACAGGAATGGTTGAGAGTTGTAAGTCACTAGGCCTTGGCTTTTCATGAGCTGTTGTGCCACCAAATTTTTTTAAAACCACACGTCTAAAAAAATACCCATTATAACGGAATAATTACTAAAACTAGCTGACCATTGATGAAGATCTATGTGCCTTTCAGGTGGCATAAATTTTGTTTAAATTTCCCATAAATGAGGTGCCAAAAATCGCAATTACCTTAAACAAAAATTTGACATACGAGCTTGCTCTTGGATTCAAGACGCTAGGTTTTAAGAAAATTTTAAATATAAGAATTTGGAAACAACGAGAAAAAAATGCCCAAGATTTACCTAATTTTGTGTGTATCAACTTCTCAAAACATTTTTTAGGGAAAACTTTTGGTATGGAAATCGTTTGTATTTATTTATGTACATATAAAAATAAAATTTCTAAAAAAAAATTATTAAACCGTTTTTGAGATATTGAATTTAAAAAAAAATTTGTTTTCGAAAATTCAAAGTTTTTTTTGGTATGCAATATCTTATTTATAATTTTTATATGAAAAAAATTATTTAAATCTGTTCAGCCGATAGTGAGATAATTCAAAATTAAGAAACGCTATGAGAAATACTATTAATAAGTGCTTTATGAAATTTTTATAATATTTGGTAGTAACGGGTGATTTTTTAGCTGGTTTGGTTTTGGCAACACTGGTTTTGACAGTTGACGTGTGTTTAGTACCTTTTGTCACTGTCAAACAGCTTCAGTTTGGTTTGCAATTTAACCATGGATCGTCTTACAAATGAACAAAGCTTGCAAATTATTGAATTTTACTATCAAAATTCGTGCTCGGTTCGAAATGTTCATCGCGCGCTGCTTCCATTTTATGGTCGGCATTCTCGACCTTCTGAGCAGTCTATTCGGAAGATTGTGACCAAATTTCGCACCAAATTTACTTTGTTGGACATTAAACCACCAACACGTTTACGTACTGTGCGTAGTGAACAAAATATTGCGGCCGTATCAGCTAGTGTGACAAAAGACCGCGAAATGTCGATTCGGCGCCGTTCCCAGCAGTTAGGCCTTTGTTACAGCACTACGTGGAAAATTTTGCGGAAGGATTTGGGCATAAAGCCTTTTAAGATACAGCTGGTGCAAGAACTAAAGCCAGCCGACCTACCACAATGCCGAATTTTTGGTGAATGGGCTCTTGGAAAGCTGGCCGAGGATCCGCTTTTTTATCGAAAAATTGAGTTCAGCGATGAGGCTCATTTTTGGTTGAATGGGTACGTAAATAAGCATAATTGCCGCATTTGGAGTGAAGATCAGCCAGAAGCATTGCAACAGCTACCAATGCATCCCGAAAAAGCCACTGTTTGGTGCGGTTTATGGGCCGGCGGCATTATTGGGCCATATTTCTTCAAAGATGATGCGAATCGCAGCGTTACTGTCAATGGTGAACGCTACCGAGCGATGATAACAAACTTTTTTTTGCCCGAAATGGAAGTTCTTGACTTGCATGATATGTGGTTTCAACAAGACGGTGCCACATGCCACACAGCACGCGAAACAATGGCGCAATTGCGAGGCGAGTTTGGTGAACAGTTAATTTTACGTTTCGGGCCGGTCAATTGGCCGCCTAGATCGTGCGATTTGACACCATTAGATTATTTTTTGTGGGGGTATGTCAAAGCTAATGTCTATAGGGACAAGCCCGCTTCGATTGACGTACTGGAAGCCAACATCCATGCATTCATTCGTGAGATACCGGCCGATATGTGTGAAAGAGTATGCCAAAATTGGACTCAGCGGATGGGCTACCTGAGATGCAGCCGCGGTCAATATTTGCATGAAATTATCTTTAAACATTAAATTGCAAGGTTCAAACTATCGATTCAAATAAATATTTCATTCATTTTTTCGAATTTTTTGTGTTTTTTTTTTTTTTAAAGTTCTAAACCTCTTAAAAAATCACCCGTTATATTGCACTAATTTAACCATACAGAAAAGGTTTTATAAAAATCGTAGGAGCCATTTGTAAGAAAAAAATATTTTCCTTACCGTTTTTTTAACATTTGTATGGAAGATACTATTATTTTTTCTTAAAATACTTAATGAAGTATAAAGAAAACTCTTAAATACCGAGTTTTATTAAAATCTACCATGAAGCTTACAAAAAGAAAAGAGAATTTTTTAAAAATAAAAAAAAAATTGAAAATTTTGTTTAAAAATATCTACATATATAATTTAAAAGCTTTTGTACAAAGAACATTATTGAAATCAGGTAAACAAATTTGAATAAAGTCGAAAATACAAAAATGGTTTCCCGTCCAAAACTATCTTTTACCAAATGAAATTTATTGAATTCTTTTTAAGAAAAGTTGTGTAGCCATTTTCGACAAAAATAAGATTTCTTAAAATTGTTCCAAAAAAATTGAAGGCCAGGTAACGTAATTTTTAGTTCTTAAAAAAATAAAAAAAGCGTGTGTGGCAGAATCACCAAGATCATGTGATTTGTCAAAGTTGTAATTCGATTTGTAGGTCTTTGCTAAAAATCGTATTTGATGAATAAAAAAAAATTTGCTAGGTTATGTCTGACAGTCTGCGTATCTTTACCCAAATTGTGTACAAAAGTGAAATCAATAACTGTAATAAATACGGTATGAAGGAATTTTCAATCACATTAAATATTCCATTCATAATGGCAAGATTCAAGCAATACATTTAAACAAATACTAAATGTGTTTTATTTTAATTTATTTAAGGACCCACAAAATGGATGATTCTGTACATTTGTTGTTTAAATCGTCAAAATAATGCCGTGCCAATTTAAATACAATTTAATTAAAAAGAATTTATAGCACATACCTTATCCACTGGTGTTTATGAGCCAACTTGGTCAAGAATCATACATAAGTCAAATTATTTTTATTTAAATTGAGGTAATTCTTTTTATTGAAATAATTTAAATAGATTTTCAAAAAATAAAAATCTATTAATAAAAATTAAAAAAATTCCTATCAAATTGTAAAAGGTGCCTACGTCATTATGTGATGGCTAATATACAAAGGTACAATGACAGCCAACTTTTTGTATATAATTTTCTCTGGCTAGACTAGACATTTCGACACTTCTCTTCGCCTCAATCTTTTAATTACCTATAATATCATTAAAAAAAAAACACTTATTCATCTCACAAAAGCTTTATGATGCTGAGAGAATTTTTGTTAAGTTACTCACGACAACAACGATGTCGACGTGATGCGACAATTGCACGTGTGCACCACAACCGCAATCTCAAAGCACGAATTCCTTATGTAAAATGAATTACAACACCATGAATATCAAATGAATAAAACAAAAAAAAGAAAATTCAACAATTAGGGTGTACTTAAATGAATTTACTGTATTTTTAAAAGTCACGAGGCTTTTCAGCACGCTCAGCTAATTAAAACCATGTCAATGCTCATCTTCAAGGACATAAATAGCAGAAATTGTCTCTTTTTTTATTTTGTTTCTGTTTAAGTAACAATTGTTACAAGAACAACAAAAAAAATAATATCTTTATAGAATAAGTATATAGGTAGGTAGGTATATGTAATGCACACAAAAATTATATCTCAATCCCAAGCAATCGGATAAACTATATTTACATTTTGCTTTTGGCAAGTTCTGATTATTTTTTTTTTTTTTTTTATCTTTTCCAACAAACTCAACATAACCCAGAACAACAAAATGGGTGAACCGCCGCTGGCCGGGTGGTGAATGGCAAAATGGTGATTGGGGTGACATTTTAACATTATTTAGTTAAGTGGGTGGAAATCCGACCATGGCCCAGTTTGGTTCATTACTTTCAAAATGGATTTTGCTCGGCACACCACACATCAAATTCGATATAGAAGTTTTATATCTTAACGAGTTTTTGGCTTTGTTTAGGTAGAAACCTTCACTTAGCTGTGAAACTCAATGACAAAATGTTTGCTGCCAAAGTAAATGATGATGTTATGGAAAAAGGGGCCATTTTGGTCATAGAACCATTATGAACTTTACTGACTTGGACATTCATGCCAGAGTTAACAATAACGTTTACATTAAATCCATCAGTGGCCTTTAGAGATATCCCTGTTTAAGGACAATTAGGACGGAAAACCGGGTCATAAACGCAAATCATGCATCGGTTTTATGAGAAGATTCCGAGATGGGCTTTGGGGAAGGCTAAGGGATTTTTTAGGCAGCCCACACTCTGAATGAGAGAAAACGCTTCCCGATTTTTGCAGTGTCTTTCAAGCGGAAGTGTTTGCAGTTTGAGTGAGGCCGCAAAGAGCCTTACCACATGTGAACTAGTCAATGAACTAAAATATTGATATCTTTACTTGAAATGATTTCCTCAATTGTCACAAAGTCAAAACTGAAAAACCGTTCTAGCAACGAGTTGAGATTACTCAGTGCAACAAACGCAGTAAATCTTCGATGGAGCCAAATACACCGTGACATACGGAAATGAATTGGCAGATGACTTGGATAAAAACCGGTGATCACTTGATTCAAGACAAGTTAAATTCTCGTTACTTACTTATGCAATTTAAGCATGAAATAAGTAGAATTCAGGAGAGGTTCGTCTGAGCCAGATTTTTCTATGAAAAACAAACAGATGCCTTAGGGGATTTTATATTCGGAACATTCGAAAAAAAATTTCTTCGATGGATATTTAGTCCTTCATGTAAGGAAGGTAAGCGGTTGGTTGCAATTTGTAGAACAAAAAGTCAAAAGACTTCGCCTACAATACCTCGGCAACAATAAACAAAAAAACAACAATGCCCCTGCCAAGTGAGTCCTTGAATTCCAGACCACAGGCTTGAGGCAACTTTTTTTTATGTTCCCTAACAAAAAGTATATGCGGATGAGGGTTCTTTCAGATCAACTTACTGCGGTAGATACCAAATAATTAACTTTACAAAGTGCAGACTCAAATAAATCCACTTTAATCAAAAAGGACTTATCCTGGAAGCATAGACGTGATATTTTTTCTTGTATACGTAGGTACACAAAACATTTTTTTTTTGTTAATGCGAAAAGGAATAATAATTCGCAAAATACATAAGTAATGAAATCTTTCAAAATTAATTTTCCAATATAATTCAAAATACAAAGAAATTAAAGTAGGTTAACCTTAAAATAGGTATCTATATCCATAGGTATAGGCTATAGGTATAAAAGGTATAAACTGTTGCAAGAAAAACCATTCATAGAATATTAAATTGGAACCATTCCAAAAATGGTGGTTGAATAATGTTTCGTATATAGTTCCTATATCTAAGTATATTCCCAAGAACGTTGTTGTCGGTCGTTTAGGTTTTTTTTTTTTTCTTTTTATTTTGAAGGTATGTTGTGTTGTAATAAAAATCATTTTTATTTCATGAAATTCTGCAAGAGAAGTTAAAACAGGAAAGATACGTACAAATTTATGCATTTTCATAAATTTACTAAGAGATTTTTTTTTTCTGTTCTTTACTTTGAAGATTAAAAAATGTTCTTCATGGATGCAAATGAAATATGCATGAATGAATGTTGGAATTTTTCGTTAGAGGAGTTTTGGGAAGGTAGACCAAAGAGGCAATTTAAATGCATCAGGTATAGTAACTTAGTGCGAGTTTGAATAAAATTGGTCAGAATTTTCAACTTTTGCCTTAGGTATATATTTTGATTACGACGAGATCGGCTACAAATCAAACGGGTTACAAATTTCAAAATCCCGCATTCAAAATATTGCATTGCGAAATGTTGCAATTACAAAATCGTGCTTTTCATAATCTCTTAAATACAAAATTCAGCTTTTAACAATTTCGCAATTACAAAGTTCGACTAGAAGCTCATATATTAAAATTATGCAAAATTTAATTGCATTGTAACAAATACCTAAATTTTATTTTATCAAAAAGTCGCCAATTTAATTTAAGTTTTGCGAGACTTCCTTACTTTTGCAGAATACATTGAGTGCCTTTAAAACCATATTGTAATTGAAAATAGTTATTTTCTTATTTTTCAACTGTTGTCAAGACAAAAAAAAAACTATACAATCAAAGAAAAAGGTTTTCATTTTCGTATTTCTTTATTTGTTTAGCTGGATTTATATTTTTCAGTGCCAAAAATTGCAAACGATATTACTGTGAAATTTAAATTTCAGAAATTTCAATTTGACCAGGGGAATTCTGGTTTTCAAAATTCTGTTTGTTCAAAATTCTGCTTTTTTTTGTAAATTCTGTCTAGTCAAAATTTTGTTCGGCCAAAATTCTTTCTTTCCAAAAATCTAAAGTCTTGGAGTTCATTGCTAGGCTATTGAATATAGCCAAGAAAATAGGCTACTAAGGAACTAAGGGTTCAAGGGTTCTTATTGCAAAAATCATCTAAGGGGCCATTAAAGATGAGAAAACCTTATAGTGCTATTAAATTGGAAGGTGCAATTTTAAGAGGGGTGCAAAAGCACCGGTTTTCTTTTTTGCAAATAATCTTTTTTATAGAAAACAAAATTTACCATCGACATGCATCATTCAAAAAATTAAATAGTTGCAAAAGTTTTCTTACTTAAATAAAAAAAAAAGTTTTAAAAAAATGTGAGAAATTCCATTTTTTTATTTTTTTCCTTCAAAGCCTAGTACCCAGATCGAGCTAAAATTTCACTCCCACTTTTTTCTCCAAACACCAGCTAAGCTCCTAGCTTAATTTTGACATAAAAGTTTTGTGGAGATTACATTACAAGAAACAGCCGTTCTCTGAAAAGAAATTATTTTCAACAATTTCAAAGAATTTTTTTCAATGTTTTAAGTGACATTCACAAATAAAATAGATTTTTCACTTTGGCATTCATAAATCGTTTGTCTTTGAATATTTCTCGTTCTCAATTTTCATTTCCACAATGTAAAGCTCACATAAATCTTACAAACAAAAAATCTGCCACAATTAAGCTCAAGAATTAATGTACCGAACAATTATTTCACGCGCTAAATTTTGACAGATGGCGCCGCGCAGCAAGAAACGAAAATTTGATTTTTTAGCTGGAGCTGGGTACCTCTCGGCTTAAATGCTTGGCTGAATTTAAGCTCGGTTTACTTTTGGAGAGAATTTTGTATGGGAGCGAAATTTTAGCTCGATCTGCGTACTAGGCTTAACTCTTTTTGGAATAGAGATATGTATAAGCAATTTCGTATATAAAAGAAAGATAATTAAAATTTCCTTAAAAATAACTCATTCAAAAAAAGTTTTATCAAAAGTCGATCGAGGTACAGTCGCTCAAAACAAGCCAATTTTTTGGTTTTTATCGCGTTTTTTATCGACATTATTTTAATTCTTGTTTTTTTAAAACATAACTTACCTTTAATTAATGAAGTGAGAATTTCTTATTTTTAAGGCTTAATATAAGAGTTGTGAAAAATTCGTACTAGAACGCAGCTTTTTTATCTCTTGATTAGGTGCAGGTAAAATGGTACAGAAAGGAAATGCTTTGAAGGAAAAGCAAACAAAAACATTGGACCCATCATAAAACTTGGTAAAAACGTTTCATGTTCCATGAGAATGAAAAATCAAAATAGTCTTTAAAAACATTTCACATAGAAGGGTTTTTTTAGTGGAGAAGGGAGGAAGGGTAGGGCGGTGTATTAAACAGAAACAGAAAAATTAACCTAAGCAAAACCTAAGCATATGACACATGTTTTTAAAGTATCAAGTCGATACAACCTCCCCAAAAAAATTGATTGTCATTATTATGTAAGGGTGACTTTTTTTATACCCAACCCAACAACAAAATGGATATTGTAATAGATTTTTCTGATTATTATTGGTTAACATGAGAAATGAACCGCAGATGTCAATAAGTTTTTAGAAGTGACCCATTATTTTCAAGAGGTTTTCGGTAGATAATGTGTGTTTAGCTTTTAAATACTGAAAATAAAGTCACCCTTAAATAAAATTGATAACTATTTTTTCACGGCGGTCGTATCGACTTGATTTTGGTGTCATATAATTCAGCATTTAAAACAACCTTTAAAACAAGTGTCATATACTTCGGTTTTCCATAGGTTAATTTTTCTGTTTGATACACCCATATTCCCCCTACAAAAAACACCCTTTTATAAGAAATATTTTATTTTGAAAATTACATCATCGATTTTTATAAAACTCGGTATTAAAAGTTTTTTTACAACATTCAAATTATTTTAAAAACAAGTTTTACTTATGTGAAAAAGAAACGGTACCTTCCATACAAATTGTTAAAAACCGTTAAGGAAAATATTTTTGTTTTCTTAAATAAAGGGTTTTTCAACAGGGACGCTACGCGACAGGGACAGCAAACGACGCCATATTTCTTACCACTCTTTTGATATTTCTCTTCAGTAAGGTTTGCCATTTCATGATGGAAAGATATACGAGCCAACAACGAGTCGAAATTATAAAAATTTGCTACCGAAATTCGGAGTCAGTGGCCTCAACGTTAAGAGTCCAATTTATGGTCGTCATAATCGTCCCAACAGATCAACAATTGAGCGTCTAGTGGAAAAATTTGAATCCACAGGCACAGTACAAAATGATCCCGTGCCAGTGAGACAAAGAAGTTCCCGTAGTGTCGAGAATATTGCTGCCGCTGAGGCTTCAGTTGCAGAAAGCCCAAATGGGTCTCTCACATGTTGTTCTCAAGCGTTGGGCATCTCTGTGACGTCGTTGTGGCGAATTTTGCGAAAAGATCTTGGCCTACATCCTTGCAAGATTAAATTGACGCAAGAACTGAAGGCACTTGACCACCAGAAGCGTCGTATGTTCTTGAATTGGGCTGAGCAACAACTTGAAACTGATTCGGATTTTCATCGAAAAATCATCTTCAGCGATGAGGTTCATTTCTGGCTGAATGGCTTCGTCAATAAACAAAATATGCGGTATTGGTCAGGCAGCAATCCACACGTACTCCATGAGTCATCATTGTATCCCGAAAAAATTACGGTTTGATGTGGTTTATGGGCCGGCGGCGTCATTGGGCCGTACTTCTTCCGTGATGATCAAGACCGGCACGTTACTGTGAATGGGGATCGCTACCGTTCAATGAACCGAATATTTTTGGCCCTAATTGGATGATATGGACTTGGAGGATATGTGGTTCCAACAGGATGGCGCCACAAGCCACACAGCGAATGTCACAATCAATTTATTGGAAACCAAGTTTGGAGAATGTGTTATCTCACGAAATGGTCCAGTGGCTTGGCCGCCTAGGTCGTGCGATTTGACACCGTTAGACACTTTTCTGTGGGGCTACGTCAAGTCTATGCCAACAAGCCAGCGACGATTGATGAACTTCGTACGAATATCGAACGTGAAAGTGCAACAGTATCGGCCGATTTAGGCTTGAAAACCGTCGAAAATTGGGTTCAGCGTCTGGACTTCTGCAAGCGTGCCCGTGGTGGCCATGCAAAAGAAAGCGAGTTTCATACATAATGGCATCAAACGTACTTTCATAGGAATAAAGAATTTCATTGATATCCAAAACCGTTTTTGTTTTATTTAAAAAAAAAAACTTTTGTAGCATTCTTATTGAACGACCCGATATTTTATTCTCCTGCTCCGTCAAAAAATTGAGGAAAAGTACTGAGCGCTCAAGAAATATAAACTGGCCAAATCAAAATAAAAATAATTAGCTTTTATTTTCGTGTTTTTACAGCTGTCTTATAAGTTCGAAAGTAATAAACACGATCAGCATATGTCTCCCTATTGGTGTGTATGATATCGAGCCTTAAGTATGACATCAATTTGGCGCCAAAAAATAGTCACTAACAAGGTATTTGTTATTTCAAACACAATTTTTATACTTTTTTCATGAAATAAACCATTTTTGAATGGTGTTTGCCTAACTTATCTGAAATTTGTTCAGAAAATATTTTGACTGCTAGTTTTTTTTTTTGCAAAGTAGATCTAAGAAATAGAAATGTCACTCATGGCAAGCAAAGCCATACCAATACCATGGCATTTCATCATTTTTACATGTAAAATCTGGTGTAAAAAAAAAATTACACTTGTAGTGAAATCACTTTCAGTATTAACATTTGTTATTATAACAATTATTATGGCATCAAAAAAGATTAAGAAATCTATCATTTTTTTTGTAAATTTTGCACTCACAAAAGTATCAGTTTGCAGAAAATTGCCCATGTGCGAAATTTATTGATATATTCTACGAAAAGCTATAAGAAAATTACAAATAGCAAATAGGTACCTAGATGTTTTTTTTTTTTTTAATTTTGAGTTTTCTCTTTAAAATATTGCATACGAACATTTTGAAAAATAAAGCTTGTATTTGTAAGAAAAATTATTTTTTGGAGTAAAGGCCACAATTACGTTTTTAATTGAATTTTATTTATTTATGAAGCTGCACCAAAAAAAAAATATATTCTGGAATTATTATTAATAGTTTTTGCTAATAATAATTTTTTCTTTAAAATAATTCTTATTAATTGGTATATCTCCTTTTCCTACTACCAAAAGATTGCTAAAAAGATTATCAGACTTTCAAGTAACCAATCCGGAAAGTAACGTCGTAGGTAATTAAGTTATTGTTACTACACAAATCTCAGAAGTTCTTAGTTATTACACATACAAAAATTTTAATCGTTAAAGCTTCTATAACTAGCTAAAATATCTGCACATTAAAAAATTACGACTCGCAAAAGGAGTACAATAGTATAATAAAGCTGAAATTCCGAGGAAGTTTAAAGTTTTTCTTAAGAACTCTGAAAGTCTGAATATAAAAAAATTACTTCCGTTCAATAGCTACCTACAATATTATTCCATCCATTCAAATACTATAACATTTTTTTTATTGAGTAATCAGGTGTGAACATAAATATTACCAACAATATACACAACACACACATGAGGGCTTATTTCATTCCTATTTTTTCAAATGAACGAAATATTTATTTATATTAATCGGAAACGCCTGGCATACATACCGACTTACATTTGAAGTCTTGAACATTGACGTCAATACAAGACGTGGGACGATGAACGATAAAAAAAAAACTTACGTTACTCACCGTGTCGTCATTTACATTCCACCAACCGCTAATACGGAAAGAATTTTATGAAAACTAAACTAACAATTCTGAGAAATTTTTTTTATATTTTCAATTCAACTCAACTGATTTGAATGGCAGCGTAGCGTAGCTAAAGCCATGTGGCGCAAATAAAATGTGTAGTCGATGATGGTGGAAACTGAAAACTACATAGGTACTTACCTACTACACCTTTTGGAATAGCTTTAGCGTCACCCAACTCAGCTGAAGCAGACATTGAGGCAATATGGTGTAGGCACTACTAAGCCGAGCGTAGTATATAATAGAAACGTTTTTTTCTTTTTAAACTAAAACGGTTTCTCGTTTCTTATTCAACTTTTTTTGTTTGGAATTGATTATTAGCATTTCATGCCATTTTGATCAAAACTGAATAAATTCTGACACAAAAACACATATCAAATGGGGGTTGATTGCAAATAAAATGGAAATTCCTTACAGAAACTTTTTATTTCTCCATCGCATCGCATCGTAGCAAAGCAACGCAACAGCAACAGCAACAACATTCTGTCTGGCAAAGTAAATGTGTAGGAAGATAAATGGAGCACAAAGTCGTGGGAATTATTTCTATGTAGATTGGAAATTTTTAGTAGGCAAACGAGTTTCTTGTTAGTAAATTTATTGTCTTGAAACCTAAAGAGAGGTATTATCTTGCTTTTTATTGAATTGATATTATATTAGTTAATGGTTCAATAAATAATTCTATGTCTTTGTTCTGGGAAATTTACATTTCCGATAATCTATATTATAATGACTTCGGGGAAATTTTATAAAATGTTTTTTCTATTTAACATTTCCCGAGAATTTTTTCTGTAGACTTTTAAAATAGCTCATTTGCTTAAATACTCTTAGAGGCTATTGAATAGACCGAATAATTAGGGGTTTAAAAGAACAATTACGTGCAAGGGTTTTTTTTTATTGAATATGTTTGTTTAAACCAAGCATGCTTAAACCGAAAATGCTACTTAATTCTCCAATGCGTTTCTAAGACATCGGTCACAATGGATACTTTTCAATATTTTTGGTATAACTGGGAAACTAAGCCCTATTTGGCAATTTTACCCTTAAAACTTTTTGTTTAAAATTTAATTTTCTAACGAATTGGATAATTGAAAAAAAAAATATAAAAAAATTTCAGCAGGAAAAGTAAACAAAAACCAACCAAAAAAATCGAAAAATCAAAGATTTCAACATTTTTTTAAAAATTGCGCATAATGTTTTTTTCTTTGAAAAAAAGATGGGATCAAGACATGCCTAGCCAAAAGACTTGGGACTTTAGATTGGCAGAGATAGGCCCATTCAAACTTTACCATTTCTTATAATTTCTCGCAACTTTGGCCCGAAAGCTCTTTTTTCGGTACAATATGGCAAATTTCATATGCGTACGATTATTCGAACTCAAGATTTGGACGTAACGATTGTGAAGTATATTAAAAAAAATTATGGTCAAGCATGCTTAAAATTGAAAATGCTTCTAAATTCAGTCATGCGATTCTTAGAAAATTGTCACACTGTACACTTTTCAGTATATTAACTCAAAAATTAAGCAGAATTAGACATTTTTACATTTGAAACTTTTTGTAAAAAAATTTAATTTCGTTCGAAATTTATGGTTTAAAAAAATTTATAAGTAAAAGTTTCAGGAAAAGTTAAGAGTTACATAGACATCGCATCCTTAGTAAAAAATAAATTTGGTGGCGCAACAGCTCGTGAAGAACCAGAGCCTAGTGACTTATAACTCTCAACTATTCCTGTGTGCGTATTGTTGGCAGGGATGGAAGGGACCTACAATAGGGACCTATATTATTTCTTGTAGACAATTTGTCAGTTGCTCGCAAGATGCAGTTCCTCGGGAAAAACACTTATGCTTTTAGGTGGCAGCGGCTGGGAATCGAACCCAAACCTTCGGCATGATAGTCGAATGCACTAACCACCATGACACGAGGTGCTACATCGCATCCAGTACAAATGAAATTTACCATTTCTTTTTAAAATATTTTGTGCTTGCGAAATTGTAATTTTTTTTTTCTTTCTCAAAAATCGAGTCGGTTGGTGGAACTACAGATGACTTTTAGTTGTCGTTTCGTTTGTATGTATGTAAATCAGTAGCGTAGCTACACGTGCAGAGCCCCCAGAGCTGAAACCAAAAAGGGGCCTCTTAGCAGTATAAGAAAATTTAGTCGCATTTTTGATTGACAAAAACAAATGGTTTTGGAAAATTTTAGCATTCAATATTGAATGGAGATTTCATCCATAAAGTCGATTAACAGTTTTCTTTAAAAATAATACCTGAAAAGTTTTTGTTTATATTTTATTTTAAAAATTCTTATTTATCAACTTCACCTGGACACAATTATAACAACAACAAAATTCCAAGCGCATAACTTTAACCAAAATATAGTTCTCAGTGAGTTCTCTCACTGAGTCTTATATGCCAAAAATAATGCGTCTTAGATTGGGATTGGTGGCATCTAACTGATGAGCCTATCACCATCTTTGGGCGAAACACATACATTGAAGTAAATGCCGCAATTACATTATCATTCAACCTTTTTATTAGAATAATATTGGTCTCGGTGAAATAAAAAATTCTTCAAGATTAATATTTTTTGCTAGGCCAGTCCCCGATTTCAAATGTTTCAATGATCTTAAAACAAAATCAATTGAAACCACTTTTACTTTTTCAACCTTTTTTAACCTCTGGGCCTAGGGATGCGCGCCGTCCCAATTTTCCCCAAGGTAGCTACGCAACTGATGTAAATCTATCTAAGATAATATATAGTCTATAGCTCACGCAATATTGATAAAACTGGGACATAGCCTTAGGTCCCACGATAAAAAGTAGTAATTTTTCTTTTTTCTGCGTGCAATACGAGTATCTATGTAACTATAGTAAGGCAATTTTACATAACTTAATTTTTATAAAAATGGCTCCAAAGGTTTTCTTAAAAAAAAAAACAATAAATAACTTTCATAAAAGTCTACTTTTGGTTAGAAATACATTTTTCGAAAAAATGGTTATAAATATCTCTTCCCAAAAAATAATTGTTTTGCTTTTCGACTTTTTTCAGAACAATATGGTTGATTTAAATAAGTTTTTAAGATTAAATCTTTAAAAAAAAATAAATATTATTATCTAACAAAATGTTCAAATAAATATTTTTTTGGATTTTTAAAAAATACTCCATTTTTTTTTTTTTTGAAAAATAAATGCCTCGAAAACTATACATGGTCAAATTATTTTAGACTGTTTTTGAGACTCTCTTAAGAGTATTTTATTTAAATGAAAAAATATTTATTTTTAAGAAAAAGTAACGGTACTTTTTTATACAAATGTTAGAAAACCACTTTTACAATTTTAGTAATTTTTTTCAGTAGATATGCTAAAATTTTGGTTTCCACTACTAAATATTGAACAAAATTACACTAAGCAACTATTTATGGTAATTACGGGAGAAGGGGGCGGCAAAATAGACCTAGGTTTAAGAAAGTGCAAACCGATTTTAGTATTAGTTTTTAACTCAATCTTATTTTCAATGAGTAGAACTTATATAAAACCTACTTTGCAGACGCATCCCTTATAGGTTAGTCCAGTGTAAACTATAAAAAAGTAAAAGTACAGGGTGGCGCACGAATCGTGCTACAAAAATAAAACGTAATAACTTTTTTTCTGTGTGAGTAATCGGCTTATTTTTTTTTTTATTTTGTAGGTTACTATTTAGATTTATAAAAATGGATGCTTGGGATACGGAGAAAAGAATTTGGATAGTGCAACGGTACCATGCTTTGCAGTCCGTCATTTCCGTCCAAAGGGAATTTAGGCGGGAGTTTGGCGGTAATCCCCCGAGTAGATGGACCATTATGAGGTTTGTAAACATGTTTGCCGAATCTGGAAGCATCGCACGAAGGCCGTACCATCGAGATGCCAATGTTCGGGTTCAGGATACAATCGCAGCAGTAGCATCTGCAATACAGGCCAATCCGAGCGTTTCGACCCGAAACTAATCGGGGCAAATTGGAGTTAGTAGACGGTCATTACAACGGATACTTCATGACGATTTAAACTTGTTTCCGTACAAAGTCCAAATTACTAGCAAGTTAAACCCTCAGGATTTTCCTGTTCGCCTGGAATTTTGCCAAAAAATGATATCAATGGCCGAAGAAGACAACACATTGATCAATTGTTTGTTCATGTCTGATGAGGCCCATTTTGATCTTAACGGCAATGTAAACAAGCAAAATTGCCGTATATGGAATAAGTCTAATCCAGAAATGCTCCATGAGACGGAACTGCACCCAGAACGAGTCACTGTGTGGTGCGCAGTTTCATCAAGGTGTATTGTCGGGCCGTACTTCTTTGAAGAAAACGGTGTAACCGTTACTGTCAATGGGGACCGTTATTTAAAGATGTTGAAGGAGTTTTTTTACCCAGAACTGCGCCGAAGACGTATACCATTCAACAGCGTTTGGTTTCAGCAAGATGGAGCAACAGCACATATAGCCAGACCAGTTATGGCGGAGCTAAACAAAAAATTCGCAAACAAATTAATTTCTAGGAACTCCACTCTTCGCTGGCCCCCAAGGTCGCCTGACCTGACTGCACCAGACTTCTTTTTATGGGGTTATGTCAAGCAAGAGGTGTATAAAACGAAGCCCAGGAATTTAACTGAATTAAAGCAGTCCATAACGACAATAATTGAGGCGATCCCAACTTCAACTATTCAGGCCGCAATGAATAATTTTTTGATCAGGTGCCGCATATGCGTGGGAGAGCGTGGAGGTCATTTGCGGTCTATAATCTTTAAAAACAACTAACTATTTAAAATAAAATTTAATTTTCTAACCAATAAAAAAAAAAAAAAAATGAAATACATCGATTAAAAAAAAAGTTATTTGAATTTCTTATTGTAGCACAATTGGTGCGCCACCCTGTATTATAAAAATTACAGGCCAAGAAAGGTAAAAATCAAAAATAATTTCTTCTGTTGTTCAACTTACATCTTTATTCCGATTCCAATTAATAAGAAAAGCTTTTCTTCAGTGTGTGTAAATTTGGCAAAATAATGATTTCAATGGAAATCGAAATCAAGTGAAGTGAAACCAGTTTAAAAAAACCCATCAATCGAAAACGACATAAGTGCGATTCTTATTCAGAATTCAAAATGAGATTCCTGTTGAAAAGATAAGTGTTTTTGACAGTCAGGTTTAATAGTTAGGTGTAAAGCTTTTACACCCACAAGGCGTGATTTTAATTTCTGCTATAATCATAACCTAGCCCTCTTTGATCGTATAAAAGTGACAAATTGAAAAGTTCCCGCACTAGGGTAGTGATATAACAAGCAATCTACAATTCTTTTTATGGAAAATGAAGTATCACCGATTATTAAAATGGCGATAATTAAGCTTCGAAAGTAATTTGCACCTCATGTCCACTCTTCTACATAAAAAGTCCCCTCAAATACACCCATAAACTAGTAATATGACACTTATAATGCACATTTTCTTAAAGGACTCAAGACAAATGGCGAGCACCAAAGCTTGTTATTACAATGCACTTACTTTTCCATTACTTTGTCATCCCGTTTTTTTAATTACCTGTCATAGGAAATTACTTATATTACCAACGAGAGGGCTTGTCAATGCATTTAAAATTTGTTCTTTGAACTTTTCTATCTACAGAGATCTTACTAAACGCCACGACACAATCTTATAGCTTTACTTCGTTCTATAAAAAAAATTATAGCACAAACTCTTACGCGTGTGGATTTGTTAAACCTTTGGAGTATAATTAAAATAGAAGTTATTTTCTGCTTTTTTTCTCATTTTTAATTAAGATAAAAAGTTGCATTTAAAAATATAAATTAATAAAATGTCGCAGCACACGGGAAAGGACTTAAGATTAAAAGAGAAAAAAAGTCATAAATGGGTGAGAATAGATAGGATAAAGATGGAGTTCTTTCAAAACAATTAAAAAAGTACTCACTTCTCAGCAATAATGGTGTAATAATGAGGATGGCATTATGTTCCGGTAGGTAGTAAATCATGTTATATTGATTATCTTCCCCATTCCCATACACATACAACTTATCATGGTGACACATTAACGATGCATTAGGGAAGGATGTACCTATGACATATTGACCACCATTAGGTGGTAAGCTCCTAACCTTTTGTGTTTGCTTAGTTCGCAGTATTTTTCCTCTCATCGAATAAAACAGAAACGATTGCATCGTGCCACAGGTTTTTTTTTCTATTTTTTCAAATTAATTTTATTTTGTAAGTCAACCCTTATAGCCACAGGTAGACACGAACATCATCCTTATATCTATGTATGCAATCCACTTTTGCTATAGTTCTTCTTTTTTTTAATCCTTTTGGAATAGATGGTGTAGTTCTGGAGTATGTGTCCCTTGTGTATAGATAGGTATACTTGTAGAGCAAACGACACGATGTTCGAGGTGAATAAATCGATTTCAATAAATTTTCTTTGGTTCATGAATTCAAGGATATATAGTGATATTCTTTTTCTATAAGAAGAAATAGAAGAAAAGGGGTGTGATTCTACCATGATATTAACATCATTAAGTAGGTCGAGGACTATGACTTTTGTTTGACTTTTGAATAAAAACACAAAATAAGAACGAATGAACTTAGTCGCTTTATAAAAGGTGAAGTTTAAAAAAAAATGTATAACGCAATTTGCTAAAGTCATATGTTCGATAACATAATTAACGGTGCAAATATTGAAAAGCCAGAAAGAGTGTTCTTTAAAATCAAATGCATTTGCCAGAAAATTGACTGACTTAGCCAACAGGTTTTATAATGGCTTGACGATAGAAATATCAGAGCCAAACATTTACAATAGTTTGACGATTAAGTCAACGTTGATTTGACATTTTTGAAATCGAACTTTATTCAATACAGAAACTTATTTCCATCTGTTTTATTTGCCCCCTGAATTTGACCAGAAGGTCCTTGCTTTCTCCATTTGTGAAAGGTTCCCAATTCAAATCTATAAGTAAGCATACAAATATTTGTAAATTAAAATAAATTTATAAAGAACGGGACAAATAAATATCTGTCTTTTCAGATGTCATGTAGGTACCTTTTGTTTGTCTAAGGCTGAGGTAAGCTCACGATTTGTTAAGGGTACCTTTTAAAAAAATACAAAACTTTAGTTTTTAATCTTTCTTTATTAACTTAAAAATCCTACAAAGTGGTAAGACGCTTGGCGGGCTCAAGAAGAAATTGCAAACTGAAACTGGGTAGTAAAATCACGGCAGGTCCGGTATAAAACTCAGATGAATCCGGAAATAATCTCGGTAAAACTGGTTAACTGCTTGACCAAAATAGAGTGCTGTAACTGGAGCTAATAATGGTCAAATGGAGGCTAAAATTACTGTACGTCTTTTTTACTGATTAAAAAGAGTTTGAAACTGACTTCAACCCCCATGTAAGCACTTGGTTGCGCTCACAATGAAACTGGTAAGAATCACAGGGTTGGGGTCGAAATTCTGTAGGGTCATTATTCTCCTTTCAAAATTCTGCATGACCAAAATTCAGTTTTTCAATATTTTGTATTCCAAAATTCTGTTTTTCAAAATCCTGTATTTAAAAATTCTGTAAATATGTCGTAAAGAGAAATCTCTCGAATACTACTAAAATCCCAGAAAAAAACTGGTAAAAATCTCAGAACCACTGGTTAAAATCTTGAAAGCATCCAGTAATAATCTTAATTAATCAATAAAACTGGAACAAACCTCAGCAAAACTGGTAAAAATTGCAGAAGTGGTAGAAATATAGGACGAATACGGTAAAAATTTTAGTAAGACTGGTCAAAATTTCAGATTAAAAAAAAAAAATCAAGGATAAATCTGAACCAGTAAAAATCGCGGTATAACTGTTAATCAAAGTAAAACTGGTACAAATCTCGGACGAAAACGGTTGAATTTATAGTAAAATTGGTAAAATCACAATTAAATCTGCACTTGGTCTCCTTTTCCTTTCTAAGACATCTTACCGCTGGTAAGGGAAGTCTTTAATCTATCGGACTGGCTGTGCTATCGTTGATGGATGGTGTTTTTTTTGGAGGACGGGCAATGTAATAAGTACATATGAACATGGAGTAAATACAGACATTATTGACTCATTACATATCAATATGTTATTATATATTTCAATACATATATTTATGTAATTAGTCCATAGAATATATATATTAATGTGTTGAATACATACAATTTTTACTCACTACCATATGTACCAACTCATGACAGATAACAAATGAATTTAAGAAATAAGAAGATAGAACGAATACATATACCAATACGATTTTCTGAATTTAATATTTTTTATGTAATGAGTACAAGGATTTTTTTTTATCAAAACTGATACGTTTTGAAGAAATGCATAAATACATAGAATATTAGCATTTATAAAATGGGTGGGCATAACTCATAATTGATAAACATAGACATTATTTGTATATATTTATTAAATGATTGTACTCAGTACATAGTAGTTATATTCTCAGCACTCACAACCACCACACATATTATAGTTTACTGAATATTGGTATATTTGTATCTATGTAATTATAACAAGAAATATATATATATATATAACTAGAGCCTAGTTTACAGTTCCCGTGAGCAAAAAAAATGTATGCAAATATTCTCGCATGTCAAAAATAATTGAGGTGAAATGCAAAATTGTCATAAAATGTCATGCAAAACAATGTACCGGCAATTGTTTTGCACGAGAAAAAAAAGTGTGGTGAATAAAATATAATTTTTTTTTTGTTGATGGTTGGTTTACACTTTCAAAAAAATATGTATTCACCCCAAAGCATTATTTGCATGCAAATGGTTTTTGCATCCAAAAATAATTATTTTCCATTTTAAAGGTGTTAAGTTAATGGGTGGTTTAGACCATAAAACAAACTATTTCTGCTTTGAATATTATACAATTTGGTGCACAGAATTGGTTGAAAATTGTTTTGAATTTTTTTATTTTTTCGCATGGAAACTGTCAACTAGGCTTGAAGTAAAATAGTTGTAGGTACTCACTAAATAATAATAAACTCAGCCCCAATGCAAGATATGTATAGATATTCGTGAAACTACACTTGTGGTCATAAAAAGCGCACCACATAATAGCTTTTCAGAGAATGCCTGATTACACCAAGATGCAATGGTTTTTTTGCAAAATTTATAAAATGTATTTCGTACAGTACCATTCGGCAAACAATAATCAATATAAGTGAAATGGCGGGTAAATATCCACAACTTACTTATGACGAAAAAATAAAAATTTTACTTTGGGTGAAGCAGGTGCTTCTTTTCGACAGGCAGCGGTTAATATAGCATTTTTTCATTGCACGGCTTTCAAACAAAAAAGATTATTTTAATTCCCACTAGAGCCCATTAGACGGACATTCTTACTGTAAGAATTAGCTTTAAGGATCACTTTAAAGTGCTGTCCATATAGTTAAACTCAATAAACAGATAGAAATTAGATAGAAACGATTACTAACAAGTACTCCAAAAAAAAAATGGATATTCAATTATTTTAATAAGTGTGGTTCAGTTTTTTTCGACCGCAAGTGTAAACTATTTAAATACCAGCTTCATAAATCAGTGCTAATGGGCTAATGTAGTCGGTACAGATTGTATGATGTAATGAGTACAAAAAGTTATATGAGCAGAAACTCGTAGAATAAATGTAAGCACGCATATTTTATGTACTGAAGGCATACAAACTTTCTTCCTTCAGTGTATTGAAGCAGTCTAGATGATCACTTTAAAAAAATTAAAATCACTTCTTTTTTTTTAGGAAACCTCATTAAAATTAATCAGATTTATGCTAAAAAAGACAAATTTTATATAAAAATCGAAAAAGTAGTTTGGAATAATATTACAAAATAACATTCCTAGAATTCCAATCAAAAAACACTTAATTCTGCGCTCGATAGCATAAAATATTCCACTCTCGAATCGTAGCTACGAGTATATAACCTGTTAATTAAGTTGACAAAATACCCTCAGTGATGTACCTACATTAATGTGGTTCTTCGGCTTTATATCATTTATATATTATATTTGCTTATCAATGGAAAGTTTGGTTTTTATGAATCATAAAAAATAAAAAATTTAAAATCAAAATAGAGTCGTCGGAAGACTTTGAGTAAACAACCAAAAAGTGTGTCGTTTCCAATTAGCACGTCGGCGTCGGTTGTCGTTGTCGACTATACATTGCCAATAATAATAATGGAGATTATGATGTTTCTCATTTTTTTTTTGGCCTCTGCTTAATAAACTTGTCCTTAATTCACAAATTTAAATTTTGCCATACCTACTTGTTATCATTTTGAAGTTTGACAAGTCAAGTTTTCTATTATAAATGTTGATGTATGTCATTTTAATTAGGTTTGTTTGATTTGAAGATTTGGTCTAAGATATCTTTTTATGCTTTGATATTTGGCAAAGAAGAATGTTGACATTAGTTGAGTCCAGGTCTTATATATTTAATATAATTTTTGAGAATTTTTGTAATTTAACAAAAATTTAATCTAAAATTGTTTAGACTATAATATGTATTCGGTACGTATGAATGTATGTAGTACATACATTACTTGAGGCACTGATTTTAATGGTTGTTAAAAGTTAAATAAACAAATTAAAATGACAAAACTATTTTGTAAATAAATTAAATTCTGTTGTCTTTGTTTGTGATATGAATAATTATTTTAATTGCTCTGTGTGTGACAACGTGTCGGTCGCCGTCGTCGTTGTCGTTGTTAAAAGGACAAAACGTTTAAGCACACAATGGGACACAACAAACTTTCAAATGGAAAATGCTTTAAGTACACACCATCATCACCAAATGACAACAATAACTTCAAATATGCTAATTTTATTTTGGGACCATAACATTTAAGGAAAGTCATGCATATTCAGAGCATACTCGTTCTTAGGATGGTTTGTAATAGAACTATGGAAGAGTATACCTCTTCCTACGTAAATGTTTAAACTGAAAAAGAGATGCGACAAAGGAAAATATTTGCTTTTTACATGAACTTCTTGTTCTTTGTTAAAAGTTCCTATGTACGAGACATGCGTAGCTATTGTTTAAATAATGTTGTCTGCATGATAACGTGGGAATGCATTTAATTTTCAACATGTTTTTGGGTCTGAGTTAAAGTCCTGATGGAAGAACAAATACCGTAATATGAAATTCCGAAAATCATAATCCCGAGAAATCACACACTAGATAATGTATTGTTTTGACTTTCAAAAGTCTGTCGTTGGTCCTTATATTCTTGGAACAGAAAAGTGTAGGTTTATGTGATTGCTTTTAAAAAATGTCATTTTCGATTAGATTTTCACCTTTCAGACTGTTCCATACTCTTTAATGATTCCAATCGAGTATGAAAATTGTATCTTATGCCAAATTTTCTATTTACAAATACACCACTGAATGCTGCCATTCAACAATATGGCGTCCTCAGGCACTATTTCATTTGAGAAGAGAATCGGCCACTGAATAAATCCTTGTGAAATTCTAGCTAAAACGTTAAGAAAGATAACAAACTGGCCATTAGCCAAAAGCCACAATAATTTATTTCTTTTGGGCTGAGTAAGTGAAAGAAAGAACTAATAAACAGAGCTCTAAAGAAACCAAAAGTAATTTTCAATTACATTCGTAGAGATAAATGCATTAATAAAAAAATAAACTTAAGTTCTTAACAGTTATAAAAACTTTATTTTATATATTTGGGCCAATCAGCTTCAATTTAAGTTCACTTCTTTGTATCGATTGCCTTCTGTCCACGCCCATTCACTGCCATTCTCAAAAGAATGCAATCTTTTAATTGAATTCATTGAATGAATTTTAAAGATTCAGAAAAGATTGCGATCTTCTACTACCCTAGCGTAGAGCGTAGAATGCAATAAAATTTTTGTTAATTTTCGAATTTGAATAGCCTTCATTAAATGAAGGCAACATCTTGTCGTTAAATCATTGAAGCAGAGAGTACATACATACAAATTAATTGGAACTTCTCTCAAAAACGTCAAAACTCTTTTTCTAATGTTACGTGTGTTTCTAACAAAAAAAAAAAAAACAAAACAAATTGTGAACGTAAAAGGCTTAGTCAAAATCGTTTATACAGTTTTTAAGAAAATTTGAAGTGAAAAAAAATAAATTGTTGTATTTTTCTATATGAGTTAAAATAAAGGCATCCTCTGTACCTACCAAGCTTTAACCAAATCGAATTCATCTGTTTTGGCTCAAGATTGATTTTTTGAACTTTCCATCTTAGTAATATTAGATTTGATCAAAACCAGGCAGATTTTTTTTAACACCAGGCAAACACAGTGCATTCTGTCTGTAAGCATGAGTCCTTCATAAACGGAAAGCTATTTTAACTGGACAGAGATTATAAAAAACCGATTCAATACATAATACCGGACGCTGACATTAATTCTAAAAAAAAACTAAAGAGTTGGACTTCCCCTATAAGATCCATAAAATGTTCATTCCTGCAATTTTTTCAAAATAGTAACTTACTAATATTGAAATTTTTAATAGTAAGGATTAAGGCTCTGATGGGATCATGGCACCCCATGTATGGAATTTTCCTAAAAAAAATAATATGTAGTCCGTTTAGGAAACTGAATTGCGTGTGCTTTTTGGAAGGATTGGAATTAATTCATTACCTGCAAAGAATGAAATTTGGCTTAGGAGTTTTATTTTGAGAAAAATTACGCCCAATCTAGGCCAAATGGTAAAATAAAAAAAACTTGAAATTACTTGGAAAGTTCCATGGCTAAAAAACCATTTGCTGTCTTAAAAAATAGGTGTTGAAGGAACGTGCCTTCGGGTAAAATAACATTATTTTTACTTTTCGAGAACATCCCTTAAAATATTACCTTTTAGTATTTTTAATATTTTAAACATACAAAATGTTCCTTAAAAGTGTCATTTTTACCAAAGGTGTTACTACTCAAGATCTGTCTGTAAACGCGCCATTTTGTTATTTTAACGATACGCGTTTGGCATCTGGAGGTGTTTCCGCAACTTTCTTCATGTTCAATATATTTATTAAAAATTACCAAAAAAGTGTAGATCCCACCATTTGACATAAAAACAGATAAGTTCCCCAAAAATGGCAACACTCACATTTCACCTGAATGTGCATCTACTCAATTCCTATATTTTAAGATATCAATTTTTATTTAAACTATGGAATTTTTGTTCGTAATTTAGGATTATTTTTCATTAATCCATTTGGCCCAGATTGGGCGCCATTTAGAAAAGGCTTCTCTTTGGTATGTAAGAAATTGACTCCAACCATACAAAAATGTCCCTCCAAAAAGCACACGGGATATTTTTTCCTGACAGGGCTAACAATCTTAAAATTTTTTAAAGAAATTTATAAAAGAAATCTAGGTATGACTGAGCACCAATAACTGAAGCATGTTGATCTTCCAGATGGTATACTTTTTTTGTGAATATCCTACAAATGAGGTGCCAAAAAACCCTATGACTTTGAATAAACTTCAGAAAAAAAGGTGACTTTTTTTGACCAATTACTGACAAAATAAGTGGCTAAACTGTTTTTTCTTGGCTAATTGCCAGAGTTGGGCAGTAATTATTAGGGGTATTCATACAACAGCGTAAAGCATTGGTAAACGTAGTAAAGTTTCAAACTTCGCAATTCTGTCACAATTTATGTGGAAAATTTGACAGATCTACGAAGTTAACCTTTTAAGCCAAAAACTTTATAAGTTAGAAAAAATATTCGCAATTTAATCAAAAAGCTTAAGCATAAGAAGTTGATTGCATCAAGCGATTCCATCATAGAATATATATTACTGTCACTCGCAGAAATAGTAACCGTGGTGCAATCATAAAATCATGCAAACTTGAAAGTTTTTTTTTTTTTTTTTAAATTAAATCTACAAACCTTCATAGACGTAAAGTACGTACAAAGTCTGAGAAAAACGATGCTCCAGAGTGACATGTCAAACCGAATACCAGGAATTCCAAATGTGTTGCTCCTCAAGTCGGATGTAAGCATGTGGAAAACGAATTAAAAGTCCTTTTCAAGTACCTCTCAAGATGTCGGATGAGGTGCTCTTTATGAATTTCAATTTCATGCAGTATAAGTTCTTACCTGTGTGGAAAGAACTCATGCAAAAAAACAAAAATAAGCAGATATACGTATTTCTACAAAAGAGCATTTTTGTTTGAGTTTAAATGGAATTCTACTGAGATTGAAAGATATTCATTCCTCAAAAGGCGAGCGCGAAAAAGGGAATATAAGAAAAGAAGGTGCTTATAAATTTAATTCCGCCCGCCATCATTGCCATCGCCTCAAGTTCTCCGCAACAGACGAATAAAGTAAGTACCTCTATGTATACTCCCATTTGCCTACTTTGTATAAATAATGTTGCACAAGCAATGCGGAACTTGATTTGATGTTGATTTCGCAACTAAATGAATATTTTGCATACGATGTTGAAGTTGATGTTGATATTAGAAAACTTGACTCCACTCTCATATATCTCATGAGTCATAGAACAAGTGTGGGCTTCATGGTGCGTGAGGCATGATGGATGATTGAAATTCAGTTTGGCTTTTATTTATGTACTAATCCGTTTTAATATCAAATCTATGAGATGCGAAGTGGATTTGTGTCATCACGTTCGAAAAAATTCATATTTTTTTTTGCTTTGGAATCAATATATCTACTCTAGATATACTGTTATGAGATGCATAAGGAGAGTGAATAAGGACATCGTACATACATAAATAGAGATAGATTTATGCTGGGAATTATGGCTTTTATATTTGATTCTATGGATTTGGACAGAATCTGGATCTGGATAGAATTTTCAAGAGTTCCCGCCCTGCCTTTATCTACAGTAAAAGAAGACATAATGGCTTTGTATAGTTGTCATTTTTTTTTTCTATTTTTTTCGATGAAGAAATGAATATTTTCCATCACGTATTCCATTATCTTTTTAGCCTATAGATAAACATGTAAGATGAAATTAACAATGAAGAATGAATAAAATACGGTATAATGTTATGGTTCCTTCGATAATATAATTTTATGGAAATGTGATTTCTTGTTTGAGTGACAGAAGGAGGAGCATCCGCATGCCATTACAATATTATGTCAGTTATAACATGTTGCATACATATCCACTTCAAATAAATTATGGAAGTTTCAATAAAACAAAAATGGCTTGAGCGTGCTGAAAACCTCGTGATTTCGGAATGGAGTTATGGCTTTTACCCGAGTTATACATAGATGTTTCCTGCCAGCTTATGGGCTCACTAACATATATTAATTAGCTTTTTGGTAGTGTTTTCACTGGGTACCGATTTATAAGCGGCTTTCAACAGTTTTTAATTGTCTTATGAACGGTTTCAATTGGATTATCAATGGCTTTTACCCGGGTTAAATATCGTTTTCACTAGATACCAAAAATGTTAACCGGCTTATCAACGGGTTTCAGCCATCTATTTTTTTAAAATACAATTTTTTTTAAAGAACAACTTTTAACAAGTTTATCAACAGTAGTTTCCAATTTTAACGGACTTATCGAATGCTATTAATTCGCTTATCAACAGTGTTTCCATTGACTATCAACAAATCATAATTAGTTTGGCCTTAAATCAGATCAACAACTGATTTTCACCAGCTCTTAAATTTCATTTAACAGTGTTTTCACTGGCTAGAAGAAGCTTTTTGTTGTCTTATTAATGGAACTAAAGTATGGCTTATTAGTGGCTATTAATCTTGTTATTGACGGTTTTTAACTGTCTTATCAACGAAATTTAGCCAGTTTATAAATGGCTTTCAAACACCGGCTTATAAGAAGTGTTTTCAATGTGATTACCATTGGTTTAAACCGACTTATCAACAGCTTTAAACCAGCGTATCAATAGTATTTCTACTGGCTATCAATGGCTTTTTACTGGGTTATCGAATGCTTTTAACTCGCTTATCAACAGTGTTCCGCACTTCCTATTAACGAATCTTAATCAGTTCGGCTTCAAATCGGATTATCAACTGCTTTGAACGGCCTATCAACTTCATTAAACTGGTTAATCAACAGTGTTTTCACTGGATGTCAGTGGTTTTTAGCTGTCTTATCATCGGAACTTAACTAACCTATCAATGGCTTGTAACCGGCTTAAAAACATCGTTTTCACTAGATACCAACGGCCGTTAACAGTCTTATCTACAGGTTTCAACCAGCTAATCAACAACCTTTAACTGTTTCATCAACAGTATTTCAACTGGGTATCAATGGCTGGCTTTTAACTGACTTATGGAATGATTTTGACTCGCTTATTAACAGTGTTTCCACTGACTATCAACGAATCTTAATCTGTTTGGCTTTAAATCAGACTATCAACTGCTTTCAACCGACTTACCAAAATCATTTAACCGGTGTATCAACAGTGGTTCCAATGGCAATGACTTTTACGGACTTTTCAACAGTGTTTCCACTTCAACCATCAATGGCTATAAATAAGCATAAAGACCGCAGCTAACCGTCTTATCAATAGCTTTCAACCGGCTTATCATCGGCTTTAATTGGCTTATCAACGACTTTTAACTGGTTTGTCAATGGCTCCTAACCAGCTTATCAACAGTGCGGAAGAAAGCTTGTATGATAACAGGACTATGAGACCTATATGCTAAGAGTCCACAAAAGTCGATCTTATTTACAATATCTTGCAAGAACTATCCAGGCTGATCCTAGCTAAACGTCACGCCGTTTTGCAAGTCCTGAACCAGCCATTCTTTAGTACCCATACACAGTGTGGCTTGTGGCCAGATAGAAAGACTATAGGTAGGGGCACACTGAAGTGAATTCTGAAGAAGATCAGCGCATTTCAAACAATTCATCGACTTGATGTAGTATTTTGGAAAAACCCAGAATTTTTAAATCGATATCCATCACCATCTTCTCATCGATTTCAAGGCCACTTATGACAACATCTATAGAGGCAAGCTGTAAAGAGCAACTTCGTATTATGGAATCTTTCTCAAAACACACGTTTCTCCATAAAAGTCGGCAAAGGTCTCACCGATACCTTCGACGTTAAAATTAGGTTTGTGACTTCTTCGGCATTGTTCTTAAAAGAACAGTTCCAAACTTCTCGCGTCAACACCAGAGGCATAATCTTTCAATAGAAAATAATTACTTAATTACGCCACCCATGATATTGCCATAATTGGACGAACAAAGCCTGATATAGTGAAAAGGAAGCCAAGAAGAATGGAGGCAAGACCAAATCAACCAAGGATCCGCTATCAACTCAGTGAGTAACACACCAGCAATGAGATCAAAAGAAGAATTACTCGTGCCAATTTTGGTTTTGTCTGCTTAATTGGGAATGGAGAAGAAGATACGACAACGAACTGTACGGACTATACAGCAAGACTGACTCAGCTAGTCAGGTCACCAAGAGCAAATGGACAACAATGCTTCCAAAAGTCTTTGAATCCAACCCGATGGGACAGCACGTGGTGCAGCAGAGCAGGATAGCGTAGCAGGAATAGCACACACAAGTGGAAGAGGACCTTAACCAATTTGGCCTACAAAACTGGAAACAGAGCTAGCTTGAGATCAAGTTAGCTGGAAGAAGCTTGTTGGTGGAGGCCTTGGTCCACTTATTAACTTAGTTAAGCCGCATGTGATAGCATGCATCGTCAAAGCACAATAGGGCAACATGACGATGATGGGTGAGGTCAGAAATCAGGACCCTGGGAAAACTAGAACTCAGAAATCAGGATCCAGGGAAAACTCAGAAATTCAGGAATCAGGATCCCCGGGATTCTAATCAAGATATTTCACAACTCATTGAAAACCAAAGGTGCAATGGGTGGAGTGTGCAACAAGCACCAACTGCTGAATAGCTCTTCCAAACTATTACGAACATGCCAAGGATTTTGACAAAGAGATTCAATATCATGTGATTTCTTCAGTCTCGTTAGGGAGCAAATGTAGTGCATCCGTTAACAAGGAGGACACTTTATTCAACAAATATGTATGTCCAGCTATTAGGGGATGTGAATGAAATTGACAATAATCCAGAATAGAGGTCTCTAAAATGATTGCAGGACTGGCGAAACTTGTTTGTTTTAAAGGAAGGCACCTGCTACGCGTGGTGATCCGATTTGTGAAGGTTGAAAAAGAAAAATCATTCACCAAGGAACCATCTTCTTCCGATTAAATTTTCAAATCTTATTTCGATCTTTAAGGTATTATTTCCTACTAAGCCTTCTATCACTTCCGAGTATTTTTCCAATTAAAATGATTTCATTAACTTTATTGAACTTTCAGATTATATCTACAAAATGTGTCTTCTAATTTTTAACTCGACCTCTAAAGTTAACTTTTAATCATGTCATTTGTTGTACCTACTATGTATTTCCCGTTAATATAAAGAACTTTTTGGCTTAAAAAAAAACACTGAGAAAAAAGAAGAACATACTTCTTAATCTAGACGTGTGCATACTTTATTACTTGGTCACGATCAGCTTTTTTAGACAAACTGACCACATTTTCACGTATTTTATTTGTGATGAGTACCTACATCTGTAGATTATTATAAGCAATGCGATGATGAGAATACAACAACGTAATTGACGTTAATCACAAAACAAATAAAATTCACATCAACATTATTATACGGCGCACTCTCAAGCCTCGTTGGCATTATTATATGAAGTTAAGTCTCGAAGTCTAACAAAACATCAAACCCCTGGCTATACTGTATATATTTACTATCTAACTACTCTTCTTATCCATTCAATTTCTTTGATTGTGAATTATTGTTGTTTTTTTCTTCATCTGCTTTTGTGGTTTCTTTATAACAAAAAAAAAAATAAATAAATTTCTTCGGCGAATTGATTTTATTTAATTAAAACTCATCGCTTGATTCGCTTGGTTTTTTTTTTTTTGTTGTTGTTTGTTGTATACTATGTCTGTCTGTATAGGTATATTGTTGGCACAACAAATTCACAAACAAACTGAAGAAGCGCTCTTTGACCGAATCAATTTGTTTATAAACGAGTCGATGGGGGATTTTCATTGATATTTATTTTTTACTTGTTTTTTTTTTTTTATAGTATAGTAGGTAGGAGGACATTGTATTGGTTTCGTGTAAAAAAAGCAGAATATATAGTCATGATGATGATGAGAGTAAAGTTAAAAATATAAAAAATATTGGTCATCATCACAATTCTGTCCTTCATTGGCGACTGTTAATGGACGTATTAGGCATAAGTCTAAGAGTGAATTCTTTTCAAATTTCATGTGGCCAAAATATGGAATTGCTTTATTATTCTTTTAAGTGCTTTGAAGCCGAATATCTCGTGAACCCCACGGCTTAGAGCTCAACGGTTCTTTAACGAAATAATGTACTCTTTATAACCTTTTCAATAATGTATGACAAATTTGTGTTGAGTTATGGACCAGCTTTCACAAATTTTTGCTCATTCTCTCCTACATTGTATTTATATCTAAAATAAAAGGATTTCAATTAACTGAGGATTACTCAGAGACGAAATGAGATATCGGGAAGATTTGAACAGATTTTAAAAGAAGAAAATTAGTTACTTTAGAATCCATTACAATTTTTCTTGAAACAATTTACATCGTGTTACTATACAACTTTGAAAACAGCAAAATCACTTGTTAATTGATTTTATATGATTTTATAACGTGAATATCTCAAAATCGTAACCCGATGGAATTTTTTGACTTCAGATTCGAGTTCAACACACCAAAAACCAACATGAAAGTATTATTTGGTTTGTAACAAAAAACTTTTTGACCAGTGTTATACAGGAACATATTTAGGATTAAGTAAATTATACTCAAGGTCTGATTCAGGGGAGCAGGCGAGCCACGTTTTTTTTTTAAATAATTTATATTATTGCACGCAAAAATCAATTTAGTTTTTACTTGCAGAACGTTTTATGCAACAAAAAGTTGAATTCGCAAAAGTGGGAAAGTGCGCAGTGTCGAAGGAAATGCGAAATAAGTTGTGATTGCGATACAAAATGGACTACATACCACTAATCACTCCGATTTGACAGTTGCTTCATAATTTCAGCTATTGGGAGCAAGTAAAAGTTGATCGTAAATTAACTACCTAGAGAGTGTCAGGCTTTGTCATGGGATCTATGTAGCCCATTATGTGGGATAATTGCGAAATAATGTATACCCCCTGAAAGGCCAAGAGCATCTACATAGTACAAAATTTTGCAAACTTAAATCTGGAATAACGAAATTTCGCATTTTAAAAAAAAATATTATAAACGACATCTCGCAAATTTGTAATCCTCATGACTTTCATAATTTCGCAATTACGAAATCCTAATTTTGACAATATCGCAACTAAATCCCTTAAAATTATGAATATAAAAACTCGCAAATTCAAATTTTACAATAACATTTGCTTTTACAGTATTTTGTTGTTGAAAAAATACATTTAGATATTCCTTATTCTTATAATAATTTGGCTTTTTTTTGCAGAATGGAGGAAATCTCGCAAAGCTTAATTGCATTGCAACAAATTCATTATCTTAATCCAAATCTCGCAAATTTCAATCTCGTGCAAAACTTTAATTTGCAAGATTTTGATTCAAAAAAGTTTGCGAAATTAAAGATTTGCAATGTTTTGTTATTGCAGTATTTTTTACAGTGTTGCTGCAAGGTAAAAAAAATCGTTAGGGACCTACCTATTTTGTAATTTCATTTTGTTATATTTATTTAAATTGTGATAAAAAGTCAACTAATTTGAGTAATTGGTCATAAATTTGCTTTATTGAATTTCTTAAGTTTTTTTTTCAACGTCACAGCAGAAATAAATGTTTAAATTCAAACTGTGTATCTGAAAACTAAAATTTTAAGTTTTTAAGGAAATCTTTGCTTACTTAACCACCTTCTACTAACTAGCTGCCGTTTTATGATCATTGAGTGATCTTAAATTGCACAAATATAGGGTGCCAATATCCCAAAACCCCCAGGCCATACAGAGGTATCAAATGGATACCTTAGATTTTTGTGAATTCCTTTGAACTGTTTGGATCTACTTTCTTGAGTGAATGGAATTTCAATTCAATCAATTTCAATATAATTCAATTCAATTCAATGCAATGCAATTCAATTCTATTCAATTCGATTAGATTAAATTTAATCAATCTTGAAAAAATACTACACTACGTGCGCTAAACGGATTTTAGCGCCTTGTCATCGCCAACAGAAACTTATCCATCCCTGGACAAGAATTTCTCATTTGACAGATGAATCTGAACTAAATCACTGGTTTAAAGTATATTTTTATATCGAACCAATTTGTTTTTTTTTTTTGTAAGGCATTTTGGCTTAAATAATCAATTTAAAAGTAGTATTTCTATGATAAAAGCATATAACTACAAATTACTTTGTGTGGAAATATCAGATACAAATTATTTGTGGAATAAAATTTTTGTTTTTACAGGACTTAAAAGTCATATTTTTAGGTAACCCCCTGAATTCTGGATTGTGTCCGACTTTTAACGGATAGTTTAAATTTTGAAACTTCGATCTGTTTGTTTTTTTTTCATATCTTTAATATCTTCTGATATTTAAATCACACTGTGAGCTTCATTGAACAAAAACACACGACACAATCATACATAATGGATTTCCTTGTTTCTTTTGTATCCATTCGAATTTAATCTGTTCTTATGGTTCGATAGATTTAAGGATTTATAATCCTTTTTTATTTTGAAAATAAATTCAAATATTTTGTTGCATTTTAACGGAAAGTTCTTTTGTGGAAATGGTAAAATGCCAAAAGGAAAAGAGCCAAACATAATATATGAAAAAATTTATATAAAAAAAATAACGGACACAATGAATGGCTAACGGTGAATTATTTTTATTTACGTCTGCAAAAACAAACGGAAAGCACTTAAGAGGCTATAAATAATGCCCTCTGGGTTGATAGCATACACATTCCAATATATGTATCTACACAAAAACAAAAAGTATTGCGAATCCTGTCAGTGACAGATAGCAAGAGACTATCTATCCATGGGGAACTCTTTACGAAAAAACCATTTTCCCTGTTCTGGGATAGCTATGCATATCAAAATTCATGCACATACTATGTGTATATGAGTACCTAAAGATACATTATATATTTATCTATATTTACATACACACAATTTTATATAGGTATTTGTTGAATATTATGGAAAGCACTTAAAAGCTTTTATTCATTGATAATACCGAAATTCCCGCCCTAATCTATATTTCCGAAATCGTGACAAAAGTATGCCATAAGGCAGGACGGAGGCTAGATAATCACAATCAGAGAAAACAAAAACAAAAACAACATCGTATAATCTTTTCTATAGGGTATACAATTTTTGTTGTGAATGTGTTAACTAAACTGCGGTGATTACATGCAATCTGAGTTGATTTTTGTTTTTATTTGACACAATCATGACATTAAGTACCAACTGGTTTTTGTTTTTCTTTTTTTTGTTAAAGCACTTTATTTGTCATTATATTTTATATGTCAAAGGATGTGAATGGTAATTCTTAGTAAAATAGGAACGTCCATATTATACTTGAATAAAATATGTAACTGATACAAATAGCTGAATGACGTAGGTGTAGACAAAGGTTAACTATAGCTAGAACTGTAATATTCGGAGGGGCACTTCAGTGGTCGTAAGGAAACAAGCGAATACACGGAAAGCATATTTGACGTAGCTATAATTGCAGAGTGGAACGTTTCGTCAAGTTTCTTTCAACTTTGTTTTCTAAAGTAAGGTAAGGTATGCTGCCGAGCGCAAGCACATGCTATAGAAACATGCAGAATCCAAATTTGCAGTCTTTTTGCATTTCAACAAGAGGCTAATTAGTCCGCTCAGGAAACAGAATCCCGTGTGCTTTTAAGCGGAACCATTTTTGTATGCCCTAAATTCATTCCTTATACTTCGATTAGACGGTCAATGCGAATGGTCAACGCGTTGATTCTCTAACGTCAAAATCTGTCCCAAAGTTGTCTGTGTGTGGTCGTCAACGCAGAATACTATCAATGCGTTGATGGTTGCGTTAACACAAATTTAAGGGTCAATTCGATGACTTGTTTCATTGGCCGTATAATAACTCTGTCAACGAAATTAGGACACTGACAGACTATCAATCAACGCTTTGATTGTATTCTTACGTTTACAAAGCAGAATTTTCTGTCATGTCCAGTCCATGTCCATGCGTTGACTTTCATATCAATCCCGAAAGAATAGGTTTATTAAGGATTTTTAAAACATTGACAGTTAATAGAATGACAGATAGGGGGCGAGCTATATTTTGAAAGCGAAAGTATATTTCGATCAAAATGTCAAATTACTTATTTCGAAGCAGTAAAGAAACTTAAAAAATTCTAGTTTTTTAAAGAGTTTTTAATCCATTTGCGTCGTAGCCATCCTTCAATGATATTTTACCGTTGAAGGCTCTGCCGATAGAGAACGAACTATTTTTTGACAGTAATAGTGTATTTCGATTTAAATACCACTCAATTTATTTCCCAAACTCACCTTTTTTCGGAGCAGTAAAAACTTCAAAAATGTCTAATTTTTAGAGGTTTTTTTATTCTATTGCCATCCTTCAATGGAATTTGACAGTTAATGACTTAAAAGATGGCAGACCAACGGAAATGGCACCCAATTTCCCTTAAGTCACATTTTTTCCGTAGCAGTAACAAACATTTTTTTAAACCACCCACACTGTATCTATGGTTCGATAACACCGCAACCAATGTCGTGAGATCGTCAAGGAAAAAAAATTGTTCAGTTTTGCTCCTGTTAACTCCGGGTCAATGTTAATAGTGTTCCGACGTGGTCAAATAGTGTAATCGTTAACGTTTCACAAGTCAATACGTTGACACCAAAGGGTACCAGTCGCGTTGACACAGATAACACGTCAGTGCATTTTTGGACAATATTCCCTGAGTGGCGTCATTTGTTTGATCGTCAAAGTTTCATGTGTTGACACAGTCTACGTTGACATTAAGGAGTCAATGCGTGGACCATCTACATTGACCATCTTATCATAGCTTTACGCATTAAGATGAAATATAGCTCAGGAGTTGTTTTTGTAATCCTGCCACTTGGAAGCCATTTTCAAAAATGGCGCCCAATCTGCATTCAGTCATGAAACCAAAATCCCTGCGCTTTTTGCAGGAGAGAGACCATATTTTTACATTTGTAATTTATTTTGACGTGCGAAGGCTGTAATTGTGCTAGCGAGTCATTGTTGTAGTTTTATCACTTGGATGCCATTTGCAAAAATGGCGCCCAATTTGTGGATAAAAGTAAAATTAAAAAAAAAAACAAGTAAATTAATGGAAAATTTCCATCATCAAAATAATTTGGCGTGTTTTGTTGACTTCCTTAATCTGAAAATTAAGAAATATTTCACATTAAGAAAAATTTTCAAATGTAAATTCCAACAACAATAACAAGTTAACTTCACATTTGAGTTTCAGTAACTTTACGAGTATTATGGCTGAATATGAAACGTGTCTTAAGGTTAACATTAAGAAGGTCAACAAACGCGCAAATTGATGTCTTCCGAATGGTATTGAGTAGAGGCACCTTTGGGAAAAATTTCAATGTTGCCACTTTTTCTCCACCTCCACTTTTTTGATAATTTTTAATATTTTGAAGATGAAATAAGTGTTGGGAAAAAACGATTGATGTCTTAAAAAAAAGCTGTTAAATAGACGCATCTTTTCAATTCAAATTTTAGTGTTGTCACACTTCAGGAACATACTTTTTGCATGTCAAAATGTGGGACTTCCCCTTGTTTTGGTAGATTTTAACGTGAAAAAAGTTATGGAAATGCCACCGGACGACAAATTTGTTTTGAAAAAAATAACGGTTGATGTCTTAAAAGATAAAATACAGGTTAAAGGTAATTATTCAGTCTTACCACTTTTCGGGAGCATAATTTTTGTTTATCAAAGGGTGCGACTTACACTTTTTTTGGTAATTTTAAATATTTTTAACTTGAGAAAAAATGCGGAAATGCCACCAGACTCCATAAACGTGTATTGTAAAAATACAAATTTTAGTATTCCTTCCGATGCCGAACGCGTGTTGAAAAAATGTTCCAAGCTTCTTTTACGTTCAAAATAATTAAAATAACCAAACAATATATTTGAAAATTGGCCAGTGTGACCATCCTCTCAGAAAAACAAGACTGAATTTATTCGAATTTTCGATTTTAAGTATTCTTTTTAGGAACAAAGGTTTTAAAAATGATTTTCATTGAAAAAACATTTTTCAAAAATGCATATTTCTTCTGGGTTGGGGTCATAATTCTGTATATGTCAAAATTCGGATTACAAAATTCTATTTCTTCAAAATTCTTAAATGCCAAAATTCAGTTTCCAAAATTCTGTCATATAAAATTCTGAATTTCAAAATTCTACAAATGCCTAAATCCAGTTTTATGAATTTTGTATTTAAAAATTCTATGATTCAAAATTCTGGATTTCAAAACTTTGAGCTCTTGAATTCATTTACTGAATTTTGGAATTTAATTTGAATACAGAATAATGGAAAAGCAGAGTAATGGAATACAGAGTTATGTTCATACACAAGGTTTTGATCCATATACAGATTTTTGTCATTTTGAAATACAGAATAACGACCCTATAGTAATCTGCCATCTCTACGTATCTCCATGAAGCTTTTGAAAGAAGGAAAAATGTGGTTCACAAAGTGCCTAATAATTTAGAATTCAATAAACTCAATTCATATTCATCAATGATTATTATCTTAGCTTAGAGAGCCAATCCAATTCCATCATATATATAAAAATGTATGTTTAGGAACAATTTCGAACTAACAACAATGAAATTAAAATTAAATGAAAAGAATTCTCATCCATTCTATTCAATAGCAATAAAGACTGTATATTTGCATTTAAATGAGTCAAAAAAAAAAAAAAAACTTATTCAGAATATACCTATACCTATACCTATACACTCATGCTTATACGAGAAGACCAATAGCATTAGAATCAGAATAGCAAAGCACACATCTCATCCATATACACTGCACAGCACAGAGTCCATTGTATTACCTTTTTGTCTCAAAGATATTCATCTTATCTTTTAAATTTCTAATTCAATCTGTCAGTGAGGGTCTCTGTCAAGGCCAGAGTTTTATTCAAAGTGAAATTAGTTGTTGTTGTTGCACGAGAAAAGGAAAATTTTTGTAGAATGACATTCGAACCTTGGTTTTCCGGTCTCATCAAGCACACATACACACACACACACTATTACACAGAAAACAAAAACTTAAATAAATACAAAGAAAGTTTTATTTGAATAACTAAGTGATTGTATCTTTATCAACTGTATAGGTACCTCGAACCTCTAGGTATGAATATAGTGAACACCACAATCCTGACTGCATAAAGCTTTTATTTTCGTTCATTTATTAGGAAGCCAAATTAGATTGAACAGTTAGATGAAAAGTGAATGTTAAGTGTACCTCGAGAGAGCTTTGAATCTATCAAACAACACACACTCTCTTTTCATTCGAATTTCCTAGAATAAGACACATCACTCTTAAATTATACACCTTAATCCATTTAAGTCCGTTGTGGATCAGATTTAAGGAGATTTTCTCCGATGACGACGACATCGTGGGTAGATAATAATTTGAAAAGGAAAAATAAGATTTAGATTGCACCTGGATCCACTGTGCCAGGATTCCTCACAATTCTTGTCGTCGTCGTCTACCTTAATAAAGTCGACTCAACATCAATCCTTATACAGAGACTTCGGCTTCCCGTAGAGGTTAAAAGTCTTGTTCAGATGTTTATGGCTGTGTGGAAAATAGCAGGGGTGGACTTGAATGAGAGTCCAAAAACTGAAACCAAAATTTTAGTTCTTTGAAATAAATTTTTCCACAAGGGCCCTAAGTTTCGGAGATCTTTAAAGTGAATTGCACCATCGACCCAGAGTTTTGGGTTCAAATCCAGGTGATTCAACCTCCTAACTCTTGATAAATCTTGTCATGGTAAACTACCTCTCATCTTAGACGTTCGGATTCCACAGAAAGTTGTGAATCCACTACTATTCATTTCCATTTGATCATACAAATTATCCTTTAATTAACAACGTTTTACAATATTTTAGGGCCCTATTTTTACCTAATGAGTTTACTGTCAATTTCAGCCCTGAACTTTACATGTAATAAAGAAGATTATTAAATTTTGAAGCAAAAATGTTGGCTTGGTCTTAGCTATACAGAGGAGCTTGTAGATATTCATTATCTTCCAAAACACTGCACGTATTTCCTGAGATAATTTAAATGCTCATATATCCTTCCTTCTCTATAGGTTAGGTACACTCTCATATATGAGCATCTAACATTTTGCGGATGTAATACACATGAATGCTGTACAATATAATAAGATATACGACCAATGTCAACCATGCACCGCATCCAGTTTCAGTTTACACATTTACACTAACCGGTGGCGGTGTGTAGAGAAGATGATGATGCTGATGCCCATTGGAATATTATATATGACTCGCTCGCAATAGATACGAGTATATGCAACCGAGACAGGAAAAAGGATATTATATTTTCTCGGTGTCTCCCTTGGTAAATAATAATATCCTCAATATGGGACGAAGCTGTAAGGAAGGATTTATTTTGCAGAAAAATTAATGTGTGCTGCTGGTTGCTGCTGGTGTGGTGGCGCACCACACAATGCAAGGAAGGACATCACTAAAAAAAAAAAAACAGGTTGTCTTCTACTTGAACGCACGATGGTAAATTATTATTATTATTATTATTTTTGCTTACTCAGCAAAAAGAAGAAAGAAAGAACAAAAACATAAAATAATGAATAATTGTGTGGTGATGATAGAAAATAAGAAGACAATAGGAGGACAGTGACGGGGAAAAGGAATATAATCATGGTTTGGGAGTTGAAAGTTTTTTTTTAATTTCATTTTTGTTCAAAAATATAATTTAATTAATGAAAAATAATAATCATATTTTCCAGTTGGATGCAGTTTTGAAGTTTATTTAAGTTGGCAAATATCCATTGAAACTTAAATATTTAATTATTTTTCATTTCTTTTAGAAATATTCTTTAAGACTTATTTTATTTTTCCGAGATTATACTTTTTTTTTAAAATTTGTTTGCTAAACTTGAAGGTCTCAGACTTTATTGATTGGTTAAAGTTTTTTGGGATATTCTTATGCAGTTAGAGAAAACGAAATTTTCAATCGTCATTTTGGCTGTATTCGAGGTTCTGCATAACACTCTCAAATTAATTTGTTTTCCTTTGATTTGGGAACTGCCAAACTTCCTTTTAAAATGCATTTTGGAATTTTTATAGCTTTGTTGGTTTTTGTAAAAAACTACTACTAACAGACGTTTAGTTCTTTTGATCTTTTTTTGATTTAAAGATTCAAACTGAATTTAGAGCGAGGAGAGCTATAAATTGCATTGCACTATCAACTCAGAGCTCTGGGTTGAAATCCAGGTGATTCAACCTACTAAATCTTGATAAATCTTGTCATGGTTAAATGTCCTCATCTTAAACGTTCGGATTCCACAGAAAGTTGTGAATCTACTACTATTCCTTCCATTTGATGATAAAAACCAGCTTTTAATCAATATAATTTAGATGTCAAAAGGCACATTCTTTTTTTTTGTATTAAGTCGAAAAATATCGATAGGAGAGAAAAAATTATTTTGACAAAGTTGTAGATAATTAAATTTTGAATAACTTTTATTAAATGCATTTTTAATGAAAAGTTAAAAATAAGTGAGTTATTGAACAAAAACTAATATTTTTTTTAATCCAAGATGGTGGCCAACGTAATAGGGATAGAAGGTCGATAATAATTTTTTTTGACTCTTTATGAGCGCCCCTTACGAATTGGGTCAACCGCGATATCTAGAAAATATTAATCTAGAAAGCAAAAATCTCTTAAGTAAAATTCTCGAAAAATAAAATCTCGAAGTAATAAAATCTCGAAAACAAAAACTCGAAAGCAAAATCTCGAACTTTAAAAATCCAAAAATCTGAAATGCAAAAAATCTAGAATAAATATACATGTTTGAGACGTACTGTTTATTTGAGCTTGTTATTAAAGAATCTGGAATTGAAAAAAAACTTCGAATTTTACTTTTAAAAAAAATATCGAATTTTATTTTCAATTTTTGAAATTTTTCGAGATTTTTGTCATTCGTCATGATCCCTTACGAATTAAATCAATAAATACCTTTATCTATTTTTTTTTTATTTCAGCATTTTTTGTTTATACATTCCGACTGGCCTTACTATCTGTCTGACTGACTTTTCGACTATAAACTGCTGAATTGATTTTCTTAAAACTTAATATTAAACATTTTTTTTAAATCAAAAATTATTTTTTTTATATGCGATATTTGACATTTGAAAAAAGGTTTTGCATAAAATTTTTGACTGAAATCGTTTGAGCTGTTAATGAGAAAGCTAAAAATCATCTAATAACTGTTTTTGTTAATTTTTTTTTTAACAAAAAGTACATTATTTTTTTAACAAAAAGTACATTATTTTTTATCAACATCCATGGAGTAGTTTTTGAGATAAATGAGCTTTTTCTTAACGGTTGTACGGCAAGTACCGTTATTTTTAGATATTATAGAAAAATTTCAATTTCCCCTCAACGGAGTTACAAAAAAATGTTAAGTTCAAAATTTGAAGAAAATCGTTCCAGTAGTTTAGACTTTAGATCGAGGAACAGACAGACAGACGTACAGACAGAATTTTGCTACCAAGTTTTTTTTGGGTTCTCTATCATGGTAACTAGTCTAGCCAAAATTTTGATAAGACCGAAACTAGAATAAAACTTTTTTTGGCATAACAAATCAACTGCGAAAAGTTTCCGTCAATCCCACTTGAGCATTAAAAGTTACTCGGTCAAGTGTCGAAAAAGTTGGTTTTCGGCCCATAACTTTCAAAAGGTGAATGCTATCGAAAAATAATATGAAAACATTTTGTAGATCGTGCAATTTTCTACAAAAAGTTTTGAAACTTTTTTTTCTTAAGACCTTTGCTTCAGGAAATATAGCTATTTCAAAAAATGTAAATTGACGAAAATATCGGTTTTTTTTGGGAATAACTCGTTAATGTTTCAAGTTATTTCTTGTAGTTATTTTAACTTTTTATACAAAAACATAAAATATTTTGTTCTGAAATTCACCGTTAAGAAGATATAATTATTTTAAGAGTTGGGTCAAAAGCCAAAAATGACGATCTTCTGGTTTTTACTCGTAAATGACGAAGTTGTTAAAAAAAAAATGTGTCAATATTTCCTGCAGCAAAATGCATGATCTATAAAATGTACTCATATTATTTTTCGAAACTATTCACCGTTTGAAAGTCATGAACCAAACTTTTTTGACACTTGACCATGTATGCTTGACGGTGACTTTTCACAGTTGATTTGTTATGCCAAAAGGAAGATATACCATTTTTCAGCCTAATCAGTATTAAAGCCAGGTTTGCGTTTTTACGTCTATTTTGACTGGACTAAATGTCGTTTTTGATTGGTGACTCGATTTTTTTTTCACGAATCTTAAACTTGCCTTATAGTAAATATAAGGCAAGGCAACAATCATTTTTCAAAAAATGGATCTAATGGTTCCTCTCAAAAATTAATTTTGTTATTTTCGATTTTTCTAAAAAATGTAGTGCCTCGTCGTATAATGGTTAGTGAGTTGGACTGTCATGCCAAAGGTGAAGGCTCGATTCCCAGCCACTATCACCTAAAAACAGAAATGTTTTTCCTCGATTTTGTATCTTTTGAGGAACTGACATATCTTCCAAGAGTATAGGTACTTGTCATAAAAGTGTGTTTCTCATCTAGCCGCTCAGACTCAGCAAAAAATCCATTCCTGCCAACAACACGCATACAGGAATGATTGAGAGTTGTAATTATAAGCCCTATGGTTCTCCACATAAATTCAATTAACACATTTATAAAAACAAGAAAATTCTGATGTAAATACTTTTGTATATACAGAATCTTCTAAAACATACAAAAAGTGTTTTTTTTTAACCAAAATTGACAAAAAAAAATATTTTGAAAAATATGTAGGTGTATGGTGGATTTTTTTTTTTTTGAAACTCAGTACTTATTTAAATAAAAAAATTTACTTTTATAAAAAAAATAACTTCCATTAATATACAAATAATACAAATGTACACAAGCAACTATTATTAGTTTCTCTCATTAAAGGTTTTTTTATTTTGAAATTTCTCAATATTGGCTGATCTCAAAATCATTTTTTTTATTGAACATTTTGATATTCAATATTATTTCATCTTATTTGAAATTTGCTTACAGAGAAAAATAAGGGAGCGGGTAGAAATTCTGTTTTCAAAATTATGCTTTTCAAAATTCTGTTTTTTTTTTTCAAAAAATTCTATTTTTCAAAATTCTGTTTTTTTCCAGTTCTGTTTGTCAAAATTCGGCTTTTCAAAATTTTATCATACAACATTTTTAAAAATAAAATTCTGCCTATTCCGCTTTTTCTCAAATAACTTGTATTATTAAGGAAAATAAATGAAAAAAAGTACAACTTTTCCAGGATTTCATTAAGATTTCGTTGAAATCTGGAGTTTTCATTGAGATTTCGAAAAAAATTTTCATGAAATCTTTTCCATCAATTAAAAATATCAAAAATCGAATTTCTTTTTAGTGAGAACATTGCATAATATTACTTAATATGAAATTGAAGTAGGTCATATTTTTGAACAACTTAGATATTAAGAATTTACAATGGTTTCTTAGACGGGTTTTGACGAATTAATGTAAGTGAAACAAAGGAGAATCTTAAAAATTCACCTATATCACTTTTTCACCAAATGAAGAAAAGAAAAAGCACTCGCTTTTTAACATTTTCCATATCTTCTTTTTATTATTGACAGAATTTTATAAAACTGAATTTTGAAAAACAGAATTATGAAGTGCAGAACTTTGACAAACAGAATTTTGAAAGCAGAATTGCAAAATGAATTTTTACCCTGCCAGAATTTCGACCCCAACCCGAAAAATTAATTTAAATAATTTTTCTCTTTAAGCAAATTTCAAATAATATTGCATATTAAAGTCATATCAAAAAAAAAAATTATTTTGAGTAGATTTTCGATTGAAATAATCAAAACAAATAACATATTCTATTTGTTGGATGTCAACAAATATTTTACGCTTTTAATTTTATCAACAGTTTTTGCTGATTTCAAAGCAAACCAATCATGAATTATGATAATTTTTTTGATAAGGTCAATTGAAAAATGTATATAGCTATGTAATCATACTACCATTATCAATCCATCAAAAATATTACGCAGTGTGAAATGTTATTATTATTATTATTATTATTATTACAAATGATTAACCTGTCTATCTATCATAAATAAAATTATATACCTACACATTCATGCCTACATTATATGAACGATTGATTATTTTATCTTTTTTACATAAATGGCAATAAATGTACGATTCAAAATCAAAGGTATCTACGTATATATAAAAGTATCCACTTGTATTTGATGAATTGTTTGCACTCTTAAACTTAAAGTGCGACAACTATGTTCTTGGGTACCATACATTTTGTATATATGTACATACACAAATTATTTTAAGGATTTTAATCGTAATATTGTAATCACTTTAAACTTTTAAACAAATGCATAGATTTAAGTTTTTTTTGTTCGTCAAATTAAATTTGTTTCAGTTGTAATTTAAATTTTGTTTATTCAACACGCATCTATTTGTGTGGGTTCAATTGAAAGCCAATGAACTTATTTTTTTTTTCTCAATAAAAAAATATAAAAACGTTGAGAAACTGATCAACTTTATTTCCTTCATTCAGTATTCAGTTATTGGCAAAGAGTGTATCTTGTGAATGAAAAAAAAATTAAATATAGTAAATCAACCCATGTAATAAGAAACTCATCATAAGAGAATGATTCGAAACAAAACATCAACTTCATGAATTTCATATTTCAATGATAGTAATAGCTATTTGGGTCCCTCAAGACAGAAGCTTATAAGTTTATGAATTCATGAGATGGACTCAGCTTAGATTCTTTACTGCCGATTAATCTATATTATACTCATTTTTTTATGAAATAGCAATCTATAACACCCAAAGGCATTTGACTTTGAACTTTGCTATATTAGCTTTTTCTATATATCTTTAGGGCTCGATAAAAGAGTTCATTGCAAATGCAATTAAATAAAATGACTACATCGGCACGGCGACACGGCCAAAGATACATTTATTTTAACGTTGATTGCGCTCTTTTGGCGTATTACATTTTTTGTTTTCTTTTTCTTTCTTTTTTTTTTCTTCTATTCGTTTATCAAGGGAAATGAATTTACTACTGGCTATCTTTTTTTTCGATCAAAAAAAGATATAAAAAACATATAAATTTATTAAGTTAATAAATTGGGTTTTTAGTAATTTTCATTTAATCTGGCTACTGTAATATTACATAGTTGTTGCAGATGCATTTAAAATATTAAGATATTAATATCACATTTTAATTTAAAAAAAAAACATGCTTCATAAAATAAGTATTTTAAAAATATGCTTTGTAATTTAATTAGGTATGTAGGTATACTCATATGAAAAGTAAAACAAAACAAATTTAAAAAGTTTATTTAAAAGTTCTTAATTTATTTATTAATTAATTTTGCTACCTTAGCACATTCATTTTTATTTCCTCTCTATGCTTAAGTTCAAATATTGGTTTTGAGTAAAAAAACTTGAGGTGTTCATCATATCTAATAAAAATACTATAGTGAAAAAATCTAAAAAAAGGGTTTCACCCATGCGTTTGCGCGTCTATGCGATTAATCTGTACACTGTACCTATAAAACCTGTAATAGTCAACTGATGAGGAAAAAAGTCCTCCCATTGACATCTTCTTCTTCTTAAAAAAAAACATCTAAACATCAAAAATTGATGTAATTTGTACCTAATAATTTTTCAATACAAAATTTTTGCACGGCCACTTTTGGGAACGTTTTAAACTTAAAGTGTAATTGGGGAAGACTAAAAAACATTAAATTTTTCTTATTTAAATTTTTAAATTAAATTAAAAAAGGTCTACTTTTTAAAACTCGTAGTGAAATTTTGAGATACTGCCAAAAATCCCTTTTTTTGGAAACTAAAATGCACACAATTAAAAAAAAAAATAAAAATTTAAAAATCATATTATTTTTTTTAACTTATATATATATATAGGTATAGACATTATTCCACTTAAAAGAGAGATGGTAAATTTTCCTAAAATATGACATATTCTGAAAAAGTTTTGGATAAAAATCGACCGAGAAACGGTCGCTCAAACTAAACTGATTTTAAGATTTAATAATAAAATATACGGCATTTTTGGCTATTTTGAGAAACTTGCAGATGATACACTCAGACTGGACGAATGATTCATTCTTGATCATTTAATTTAAAAAAAATAGGTAAGATTTCAATTTTTTGTAGTTCAAGGGTTGCCATCTCTATTTTTTTTTTTTTTAAGTTCGAAATAAAAGCCAAAATCAATAACCTTATTTTTACAGAGGGATTCATCAGTGTCAAAATCTAAATCATGCTTCCCATAACTCAAAGAAAAACGTCAGGTAAATAATTAACATGGGCTTTTTAAAATTCACAAGGTGCACAATTCCAAATGAAGTTACTCATGGGATCGGGTTGGAATTCTGGTTTTTAAAATTCTGTTTGGTCAAAATTCTGCTTTTTTCTGTAAATTCTGTGTGTCAAAATTCTTTTCGGTCGAAATTCTGTATTTTAAAATGCTGTAAATGCAAAATTCTGATCATCAAAATTCCGTATGTGCAAAATTGTGTATTTCAAAATTCTTTCTGGTAAAAATTCTGCCTATGAAAACAATAATTCTGTCTAAAAAAATTCTCATAACAAAACATTTTTTTTATGATTCTATTACTACTCGAAGCCCACAGAAAGCTTTAGATGTCTGTGATAACCAAAAAGAAATATTGGCGGCAAAAACATGAGTAAAAGGTATTCCAATATCAAAGTCTTGGAATTCATTGCCGGTTATGGACTGCAAGACTTTGATTTTGGGAATAATTTCGACTGAAACTTATGAAACCTACCTATACTTTAGTTTTTGCTATCACTCACACAAAAATTGTGACATAAAGGGACGCTACAAAAGTAGAGCGACAGGGACAGCAAACGACGCCATATTTCTTGTCGCTTTTTTGACATTTCTCTTCAGTAAGGTTTGCCATTTCATGATGGAAAGATATTCGAGCCAACAATGAGTCGAAATTATTAAAATTTACTACCGAAATGCGGAGTCAGTGGCCTCAACGTTAAGAGCGCTACGTCCAATTTATGGCCGTCATAATCGTCCTATCAGATCAATAATTGAGCGTTTAGGGGAAATATTTGAATCCACAGGCACAATACAAAATATTCCCGTGCCAGTGAGACAAAGAAGTGCTCGTAGTGTCGAGAATATTGCTGCCGCTGAGGCTTCAGTTGCAGACAATTTGTGTCTATCACAAGTCGTTCTCAAGCGTTTGGGCATATCTGTGACGTCGTTGTGGAGAATTTTGCGAAAAGATCTTGGCCTACATCCGTACAAGATTAAATTGACGCAAGAACTGAAGCCGCTTGACCACCAGAAGCGTCGTATGTTCCTGAATTGGGCTGAGCAACAACTTGAAAATGATTCGGATTTTCATCGAAAAATCATCTTCAGGGATGAGGCTCATTTCTGGCTGAATGGTTTCGTCAATAAACAAATATGCGGTATTGGTCAGGCGGCAATCCACACGTACTCCATGAGTCATCATTGCATCCCGAAAAAATTACGGTTTGCACTGATTTATGTGCCGGTGGCGTCATAGGGCCGTACTTCTTCCGTGATGATCAAGACCGGCACGTTACTGTGAATGGGGATCGCTACCGTTCAATGATAACCAAATATTTTTAGCCCCAATTGGATGATATGGACTTGGAGGACATGTGGTTCCAACAGGACGGCCCGCGCCACAAGCCACACAGTGAATGTCACAATCAATTTATTGGAAACCAAGTTTGGAGAACGTGTTATCTCACGAAATGGTCCAGTCGCTTGGCCGCCTCGGTCGTGCGATTTGACGCCGTTAGACTATTTCCTGTGGGGCTACGTCAAGTCTATGGTCTATGCCAACAAGCCAGCGACGATTGATGAACTTCGTACGAACATCGAACGTGAAATTGCAGCAGTATTGGCCGATTTATGCTTGAAAACCGTCGAAAATTGGGTTCAGCGTCTGGACTTCTGCAAGCTTGCCCGTGGTGGCCATGCAAAAAAATCGATATCCATACATAATAGCATCGAACGTACTTTCTCAGGAATAAAGAATTTTATTGATATCCAAACTCGTTTTTATTTAATTTAAAAAAACTTTTGTAGCGCTCTTATTGAAAAACCCGATACTTGTTTCAATGCCTAGCTACGTTATAGCCTCGAATCACAAGAGAAGGCCACGTTTACTTCTATAAATCGTTGCAAGACCCTAGAAACCCCAAGAGATAAATAGTGAATGAGTCCACAAATATTTCGAAAAAATGCTTGTGGAGATGTTTTTTGGATTTGATTAGAAAACGAACTTAGTGCCATAAGCCAAGTTTGCTGTATTTATTTATAAAATTACAAAAATATATTTTTGGCAACACTTTAAAAAATACCAAAAAATTATTTGAATAACCATGAAATATATTTTTTATAATAATAATAATAAAAATACACAACACCAAATTTTTAAGAGGTCAATGTTATTGAAAAACAAAAAAAAAATAGCAACTCATTGCTTAAAAACTGAAAATATTATTTGTTGTTTCCGTGTGTACTGTACAATGTACAAACAGCCATAACCTTAATTGAAGAGTATAATATCAATTTATTTCGACATATGGAACATCATCATCATCATAACCGATTTGCCAATATTTTTGTTATGCACGAGTATAACAAATCGATTTAGAATAAATTTGAAAGCAATATTTAATTTCGATACATATCTGTTAATTGAAATAATCAAATCAAATTTTATCAAAATCAATATGCTAAAAACGTTTACACTACATTTATGTAGATTGGATTTCTGTGGCGTTAATTTTTATATTTTTTTTTTTTTTGATTTTATATTTACTATAAGCTTTTTACGTTTTACACTTTGAATGAAGTTCAAGCAATATTGCATGAGTAAAATAAAATTTTGCAATAAAATCAGTTCACAATAATAATAAAAAAAAAAAGATACAACAACTAAGCACAACTGTCTATGTCTACCAATCAACTAGGAACACGAATGGACAAATATATATATGAACCTATCTATTCTATATAGATACGTTTGCATTAAAAATTAAGTGCTTGCTCATTAATTGCACAAAGGCGTAGGTATATCTCTACACCGTTACACCCCTTTCACCCATCTACATTTTTGCCTTGCGTGTGGTTCAGTTCAACGGTTAAATTATCTTACCTATTGTATTTCACTTTTGGTTTTCTGTGCGGCAAAATGTAGCGACATATGTTGCAACACGTGATTACGCCAACATGGTGGATGGTTTTATTCACTTTTTGTTTCTGCAAAAAGTAATTCATTGAGGTTTTATTATCGTTAAACGTACAAATAATGTAAGTACAGAGATATCTGAACCTAGTATATACCTATACATGTGTAAATACATACATACGATAAAAACCGACCGGCAACAGTGAGCTTGTTCTCTATTTTTTTTGTAATTTTTTTTTATTTTTTATTTTTGTTTCCTTGTCAGGAACACCTGGATAACGATGACGAAGCTATCTCTTTATATATTTACAGCAACAACAACAAAAAATATGTAAAAACAAAAATAGAAAATAAAGTAAAAAAAAAAACAATACCTTTATGCTTGCATAAGCTTATATGGAGTTCAAGCTTCTACTATATACTTTGACAGTGGTTATAGTCTGTCTCAGATTCACATTCAATCTAACATGAGAAAAAGTTTCCTATCCATTCGAATATAGTTGGAGAAAGAGTAGGTGGTAGAAGAAGAAGGTGAAGGAGGTCGGTCGTGAATAGTTCAACACTATCGATAGTTGCACAAAAAAAAAGTGTAGGTATATCCTTGAGGTTTTTTATTCAAAATCGAACGATATATTGCTTTACAATTATTATGATTATGGATATATGTATAATAACAAATATTTTTTTTCTATATAAACTTCTACAGAGGTACATATAAGTATATTAGTAGACTGTAAATTTTAAGATTTATCATTTTATTTCTTTTGTCTATTTTTGTTGTTTTTTTTTTTCCTAAATAGACAACAACACTTAACAATATATTTGAAATAATCCTTTGCAATTAAAATGTCCCCATTTCGCAAACTCGCAATTACAAAAAACACCACAAACTAAAAACTCGCAAATTTAAATCTCGCAAAATAAATGCAATCTTATGCAACAAATTAATTTCTTAAATCAAAATCTCACAAAACTCGTATCTACTTATAGAAAATATTGATATTCAAAATTGATATTATTTATATTTCAATTATTGTAAATACAAAAAAAATTGTACAAGGAAACTGTATAAGTACCCAGTTGTGCTTTCAAGTAGTTATTTTTAATTGTTAAATTACATTCTGTGTAACAATAAACGTCAAAGAAAAAGAAAGCTTTTCGTTCCCGAGTTTCTTTTTTTGGTTTGCAAAATTTTAGTATTTCAGTGCGAAACTGAAAGCGATATGTACATAACTATGGGACTTTAATTTGCGAAATTTAAACTTGCAACGTTGAGATATCCGACATTTTAAATTGCAAGACCACTTTTTTAAAAATATCATTAAACTAACGAAAAATGACGAAAATGAAGGATGTGTTCCACAGAAGATTTTAAAATAACGTTATTTGAAATAATTCTTCTATATACAAAACTTTCAGTGCGAAACTGAGAGTGATATGTAACTATGGGACTATAAATTGCAAAATTTAAATTTGCATGATTTTAATATGCGACATTTTAATTTGCAAGACACGGACACTCTCACTTTTTGAAAAAAAGATCATCAAATTGTCGAAAGTTGATGTAGATGAGGGCTTTTAAAAACTTGATGATGTTATTTGAAATAATTCTTCCATATGCAAAACTTTTTTCCACGCCCATTTTAAGGGGCGCTTTTTTACAAAAATTTTGTTTTTGAACTAATTTCTTTGAAAACAGAACGAATTGCCTTTATAGCAAGCTGAGAAAAAAAAATTATGCTAAATGTTTCCCCCGTCCACTTTTGGGGAAGTTTTCGAAAAAAATCGTTTCCTAAAAAAACATGAAAAAGAATCCTAGAATAAAAAGTTCAGGAATTGGTAAATTACGTTTTAAAAAACAATAAAAGCTAAAGAAAAAGAAAGTTTTTCGTTTCTGAGTTTCTTTTATTAGTTTGCACAATTTTAGTACATATATATTAGTGATATGTAACTGATATGGTTTTTTAATTTGGGAAATTTAAATTTGCAAGATTTTAATATGTCACATTTTAAATTGCAAGATTTTAGTTTATATTTGCGAGGTTAAGAAAAACAGGATTATTTATTTGCCAAATTTTGTTTTTCGAGATTTTATATAAGTGAGATTTTGTCATTCGTATACCGCTGCGCTCCTATCAGTGCTGTCATTTTGGTAAAAAAAATATGGTGGAGGGCGTTCGCCTTCAAATCATATTTGCATTCTGCTTGGAAAAATATGTCGGGAACAAACTGGTAAAGAGAAAGCTGACTTGAATTAAAAAAAAAAAAATTGTCAAAATTTTCTATATACATATGTATATGAAAAATAGAATTGTTCTAAAATTCGTATAAATTCGTAGTTTTGTGAAGTAAACAAAGAGGTATTCTGTCTTGTTACTCGTAAAATGTTTCTATTGTTCATGCATATGCATATACATTCATACATAAAACAGTGTAGGTAACATTTTTGACAATAATTGTTTGACATTGATGCAGTTTATTACTTTGATCAACTTGGAGAACGTCTGCAAATACTAGATATGGAAGCAGGTCGACTGTAAAAAAAAAATCATAAAAACTCCAATTTATCAAAGAATTTTTTTGTATATAAAAAAAGGAACGAGCTAGCGATTCAGTGTGCAAAGACTACTGATCTTTAAGTTGGAAATGTCAAAGAAAGCAGATGACATTGAGGCATGATGATATAATACAAAGGGGGTCAACCACTGTATCTAGGAAACAATAATCTTGAAAGCTAAAATATCAAAAGTAAAAATCTAGAAAGAACAGAAATTTAGAAAGCATAATTTCGAAATACAAAAATCTAGAAATAAAAAGTCTCGAATGCAAAAAATCTAGAATAAATATTAATTTTTGAGATAATAGTTATAATTCACGCGCGCGAATCAAAACCATTGTCTCAAAAATAAATTTTTTTTCTAGACTTAGAACTTCTCTAGTTGCCCTTCTACACGAAGACTTTTGAATCAAGACTTTTTTTTGAAAGTCAATGAGTTATTGAGTGCGATAGAGAAAAAACATCTGATCTCACCTTCGCACTTATTAACTTTCAAAAAAAGTCGTCGTGAAATAGAATAGCTGTTAAACTAAAAGCCCAAGATAGCCGACCCTCTGTGACACTGTTTCACTGTTGGTATGTCTTTAGTCACTGCTTTTAGTTTATAATTAAATTTTTATAACTTGTTTTTTTTTTTAAGTTTTAGATATATTTTTCAGTTTGTGTTTAGGCTACGATTACAGCGAATTCGTATTATGAACAATAATTGATCTGAAATTTGTTTCATTATATTTTTTTAAATTTTATTTTTGTTTTGTTTTGCCCAAAAATGTCAATAATTTGATAAACTGAACATAAAGAGACTTAACTTTTAAAATAAGTTAAGAAAAATGTCGACTTTGTCTTTCGTGATTTTCGTATATTCTAGATTTGTGGGATTCTTACTTTTTATTTCCAAATTGTTTGCATTCGAGATCTTTGTCATTCATTGAACTAACTATCAACATCTTTTTAAAGATCTAAGGTCAACCAACCGTCAACGATTGCCTTTAAAAAAAAACAGCTTGAATGAACAAAAGGACCATTCTGCTTGAGCATTTAAAACTCTCTGCATCCATCATTTCAATATTAAGTAGAACAACGAATATGGATTTCCCATACCAAACCAAATTAGTTTTGCTGCTCAATGAATTACCTACGAAAGAAATAAAAAATAGAAATTTCTTATTGGTTTTGGTAGAGGAAAAATTTTGGTTTCGATCCTGAAATAAAATCCAGAATCGTTTTCTGTGCTTCTCCGGAGAAGAAGAAGAAATGTCATTCCGAATGCAAACAAAACACTTTCAGAAGGGTTATATTACTTTCGATTAAGCCATTTAAATCACCAAAGTCCAAAGTTTTATTTTTATTTTTTAATATGACACTAACTCGAATGACATCTGTCATATTTCTTCTCTGGAGTTGTCATTGATTTAGGCGTGTTCAACTTTAATTTATTAAAAATAGTCACATATAGTGACATTTACAATCAAGTGTTTATTATTCAGGAAAAGTTAGAGAACTGCATCAAACTTAAATAACTACTGTTAAATAGTTGAAAAAAGGTTGCCCATAGATTTTCGACAATGTCTCTAATAGTGTTCAATATATATTTCCAGTAATTTTTATACTCTGTTTCTAAAGGTTCGTTGTCATTCGAGAGTATTTTCACTACAAAACTCTTGATAGTGACTCAAGGATATCTGTTTACCCCTTCTGTAAGTTAATTTAATGAAAGTATTACTATTAAGAGCTGCTTGATTGCTTTTAGTCTTCTTACCCTCAAATGGACAAAGACCTTAAAGTTTTTTCCGTTGCCGATGTGAAACAAAATTTTATTTCTATGTTGTTATTTGTTTATTGAAAAATAAACAATGCACATATATACCACCATATTTTTTGTTAATTTTTAGAGTTTTATTTTTTGTCACTACTGATTACTTTAACGACCAATGTGCTTTTCACAATCTCAAATATCATTTTTAAATTGTTTATTCTCGTACGCAAATTTTATTAGCGGATGAATTTTTGAATAAAGGGAACAGTTCATCACCGATATTAGAAATTTTATGAAAATAAAGCAGTTTGGGCTTAAGTTCTTCTCTTATAAGTGAAGAATTTAAAAAAAAAAACATAACGCCGAGCTCTTAGGGGTAGACATTTTGGAACCAGTAAGTAAGAAAATTCAAAACAACCTTTTTTTTTCAACCATTTTCTTATGTCTCGTTTTTGCAATAGGATTTAAAAACTCATCAGATTAGTGTCGAAAATGGTCTTCTAAATTAATAAAAATATGAAAATTCTATAAATTTCAAATCTTGACTGAGAAATCTAAGCTAATATGCATCGTTCAAAAGGTCTATCTTAAATATTTAACAAAATTTGAAGAAAAAAATGAGTTTAAAATCGTTGACTGTGCGAAAAGACTCAAAAACGAAAAAAAAAAAATATTTTGGGGTTAAGGAAACACTACAGTACTGTCAAGTACTCGACCAGATTTATAAACTAATTTTTAGCAACAATAATTGTCATTTCATAACAATTTAAAAAAAACCATAAAGATTAGGTTAAGAAAAATGCAATGTGGTTAATGGATGGTTTTTTTTTTCAAGCGCGTGTGTTTGGTTTCTTATATCCATTTTCTACCGTTTGTACATTTATTAAAAAAAAATTCTAAGTTCTTTTGCGATTGTCACATTCTTTTGATGAAATTTGTCAAAGTCAAATAGAAACGTAAATAACATCTGTTCTTTTTTTTTCTTTTCGGATATTGATCATCAAAGAAAGTTATTATTTTCAAATAATCTAATTTTATTGTTAATGATCATCATTTTTGTATTTTGTATTTTTTTTTTTCATTTTTTCCAAGGCAAATAAGTTTCAAAAATTTTCCATTCGTAGATTGTTTACATGAAATAAAACAAAAATATAGCTTTTAATGATTAATTATATTTTGTATACAATAAACAGAATGAAGACCATGGATATCATGAAAACGATGAATCCTCCATCTGTCATGATTTTTTGTGTGATACACAATGCTTATAAGATTCCCATGGATTTCTAAGTGTATTTTTGTACTATGAATAGTTTATTGTGAGAACAAAAAGAAAATAGATGTTTTTTTATTGCTAAATATCAAACGACCTTGAGAACTAAAAGCTTATTTTTGTTAGGTACCTATAGTCTGCCCTTGGATTATTAAATCGTTCACTATCTCATTAAGTTCAATTAAACACCAGATAGACTTGACCTATAAACTTAAATTTAGTGAATTTTATTCATTATTAGGAGAGTAGAGTGTGTAAGGTAATATGGAACCAGTGGTTATATATATTAAGTGTTATAAGAAATATGAAATTTTATGATGATTGATTTTAAATTGGGTCATTTCGTTATTTTTAATGCAGAATGATAAATTGCATTTGTTTTGTTTTTTATGGCGTTTTTATACTTTGTTTTGGGTTGCTTTTTTTTGGTCTTAGATTTGAAAGAAAAGAAGACAGATGTGATGTTTTCAAAATAAATAAATGATGGGTGATATATTCATTCCATACAAATGCATCAAATAGATGCTTGTAAATCGATAGCATAAAATGTATTTTTTTTTTTACAGAATTTGATGTTGAATAGATGGTATGATGCGAGAAAATATTCGTTCTTTTCAGGACAAATTTTTCATACATATAATACCTATATGAACACATTTGTGATGAGCACAACCCAGATGCATACTGTTCTTATAAAGCTTTTTATATTTAATTGAATTTTTGTTTGCATAGATTAAAAAATATCACACGATTTTCTTCTTACTACCTAAAGTTTAAAATTGCTAGGCACCAAAGATATTAGGTATGAACAGTTCATATTAGTATTTTTTACTTTTTTTACATTGTTACTGGATAAAATATGAACTACAAAATTTATGTTTGTTAAATCTTAAGATAGAACTATAATGGTTGGAAGGGCTCTGAAATTAATGTCAAAAACCAACGAAAGTAGCTTTCCGTATCGTTAAAAAAGGAACACACCCATAATGCATTTATCTTCTATTTGTTTTTGGTTTCCCATTTCACCAAATGTCAGTTTTTTTAGGAGTGAGTTTGGTTCCTAAGACAAGACTGAACGAAACTTGACGAAACGTTCAACTCCGCAATTATAGCCATTAAATATGCTCGTTTTCTTCAGACCACTTGCCAGTCCCTCCGAGCATTAAGGCTAAATCAAAATCTCACGTTGGATTATTTGGGTTTGACGGGCTTTTTACTGACTTTACGACAATCTGTGTCATTAAGCGTGGCCCTATCCCTAATTAGCAAAACTGAATGTAGCTTCAAGCTTCGGCCGTTGAAAAATTAAGAATATGACAGAATAAAAGTTCTGTTTCCTCAAAATTAAATTATGAAAATTCTTCACAGAAAAGGGGGACAAAAAGTCTCTTCTATATTTATAAACAAAAAAGGAGTTAAAAGGCTTTCTCCTTGAAAGAATTTTCAAAATAAATTGCCCGAGTGGGTACTATGTACTTGCTTTTATGGCGATATATATATATTTGAATACACATTGAATAAGAAAAATGTTAAAAATATATTTTTTTGCATTAAAAGAACCATTTCAAAACGATTTTCATTTTGTTTGGAGGACACATTATGACACTAAATTTTTTCTTCATTTTAGTTCTCATCAAATCAGTTTTAATGTCAATAGAGTAAAATAGTGATCTTAGGAAAGGGATAGAATTTCTCTAAATTAGTTTTTCACTATTACAATGTGTCCAAAAAGTTAATATACATTTTAAACTAGTGCCATCTAGGTTTCAGTGTGTATTTGCTTTTGTGGGTGAAACTATTTATTTTGAAATTATTTTTAATTCATAATTCTGAAGTATCAATAAAAAGCTGCCAGAATCTGACAGATAAAAGCAAATTTAACCCACTAATTTCGGCTGATTAAATGCGAAGTTCAACGATGTTGAACAAGCATGTAAGCTTAATTACTTGGCTACTATCACATACTTGAACCTTGAACCATCATTGGACCTCAAATAATCTGCCGAAATCGGTGAGTTTAAATTGCTTAACCATGAATCAGAATTTGAACCACATTCGTGAGTGTCTAGTTCAGTTCAGTGAGAGTTCTTACAAAAACTAATCAAACACACCTTTTTTAACATTTGAAAACGTCAAAGTTTCACAATGGAGTTTTCGATACGAAAAAGATAAAAATCGGAAACAAATTCCCATTCCGAATTATGGGATTATATGACCCGATTATAGAATCCTTTTACACACTGACTCTTTGTCCTTAACACTTTCTGCAATTGAGTGCGAAGGAAACAAAAGATCTGATTTCACAATCAAACTTTTTGAATTTAGAAGGGGTAGAAGAAATCGTGCTATACGTTAGGGAGAACTATATTTTCCGTCTTCTTTGTGATCTTTTAATATTTCACTAAAATGAACGGAGCTCATTTATTTAAAAAAAAAGTTTAAGTTCCTTCATTTACTTTGGTATATATAATAGTTCTGTTTACCAGAGTGAAATTTCTCACAAATTTTCTCATTTCGCTTCTTCTTCCTATAATCTGAAGAGTTCTTGAGAGGGTATTACTTCTCCGCCTACAGCCAATAATAGAGCAAAAACGGCTTATACCTGAACATCATTCGACAATTAATCAAGTACACAGAATTACTGATATAATCGAGAAAGCTCTTGAAGATTAGAAAATTTGTTCGACTGACTGTTTTGATGTTTCGCAAGCATTCGACAAAATTTAAATTAAGACAAGTTCTGCCTGAAGGACTTTATAAAATTGTTAATCAATATTACGAAAACAGACTTTTTCGTGGAAGACACAGTAAAGAGTATTCAAATTTCAAAGAAATAGTGGCTGAGGTACCACAAGGAAGTGTATTAGAACCAGTTCTGTTCCTTTTATTCACACGCGATATATACCTCAAGGAGTAGACACATTCGTAGCAATGTTTGCTGATGATGCACAAGTTAATTTATAAAATATACTTAGTGATGTTAATGAGTAGACAAAAACGAAAACCCACTCATGTTCCATTAGCCAAAGAGGCAAAGTATCTGGGAATGACTCTAGACGTGAAATTAAAATGGAAGCCGCAAGTAAAAAGAAACGCGAATAAGAAAAAAAACTAAGTTAAGAGATATGAAGTGGGTACTCGGTAAATATTCAAAGCTTAGTATTGAAAATAAGTTGATTTTAAGTAAGCAGGTATTTATTTAGGTCATTTGTAAATTCCCTATGGTATATAAAAATAAAGATCTTTACACGGATCTCGGGATTCTTACGGTTCGAGGCGAAATAAAAAGTTTCGCGCGAAAACATAGAAATCAGCTATTAGAAGTAGAACACGTTAATTCAACGATTATTGACATTCTTGACAAGTTGAATGAAGTACGCCGTCTGCGCAGAATAAAACCATCCTACTTGGTGCGGTAAACAGAAAACCGCTTTAAAATCGCGGAATAAGCAGGAACTTTCACCGGAAATTAACGTGCAAGATGTTAACTTCGTTAAAAATAAATTGCAAGGTAGATTTCAACTTAGTTGCAATCGGGAACTGGAGGTGGTTTTGGTGTAGCAAGAATCTCGCACACCTATGAGCCCGCGTTTTTCGGTCCTCATAAAGCCTTAGCAGGTTTTGCACCTACCCACGGAAAAAACTTTTTTTTTAGATAAATATTTTACTTTTAACAATTAAAATATATAGGTACTTCTATAAGTCAAAGTTCCCCATCTTATAAATCCAAAATCCAAAGAGGCATTAATGCTGTAGACAAGTAGACAATAAAAGTGGATGCTTTTCCTCCATAATTTTTTATGCAGAAGATACAGAACAAAAAAGATTTAAGAACAAAAGCTCATAAAATATTCATCAGATACCAACTTCGTTAAAGGTTTGTATGTAATTTTATACAAAAATTTCAACTTTTTAAATTTTTATTTGGTGTGACAGCTGATAGCTAAGAGAAAAGTCGCAAAGATTATGAGGATACAAATTAACGGATTACAACCTCCAACATATAATTCACTTTAAAGATAAAAATAGTCTAAGGGTAGGTTGAGTCAAAACCACAAAATCATTTCATATAAGATAGGTTCTATAGATTCGGATGGTTCTTAACAAAAAACTACTAATAGAGTTGTTGAGTGAAGTTATAAGAATACTACTTCCTTCTTTTCTTTAACTTAATTCTCTAATTTTTTGTACTACTTTTTGTTTTTTTTTTCAATTTCTTTTATCTATTCACCTTTTTTCCTTTTGTCTTTTTTATGTTTTAGTCTCCACACACGGATACAATTTCCAATATCGGATTGTATTCGGTTGATGACAGTGTGTGGTTGATGTTGTTGTTGTTGTTGTTGTTGCTGTTGTTGTATTGTTGCTGTTTGTTGTTGTTCCTGTTGTATTAAGTGAGTTGTGTTTATTTCGTACTGAAATTGTTGTTGTTGTTGTTGTTGATGATGTTGGTTTGACGTTGTTGTTGTTATAATATTCGTATTGCTGATTTTGCTTTTGCTGTGTAGATTCATCCGTAACAAGATGATCGCGCATTATAACACACACAAACACTCAAAAATAAACACTCACGCAATCTGAGAATATAATTATATACTTTTTTTTTATATATAGATATAAAGAAGATTGCTCCAAAAAGAATTTAAAACAAAAACAAACGGTAAAGACATAAGTAGGTAATAACCAGTACTAAAAAAGAATATGAATATACACAAAAACTGAGAGAAGATACTTTTTTTTTAACTAAAACTTTAATATTGACCAGCGTTGAAGAAAATATTTATTTTTTTTTTTTGTATTTTGCTTATGCAGATAAATAGATAGATAAATAATTAATTAATTTTAAAATGCAACCGTTCACATTTAAAATTAAAATTTTTTGCACAAAATTAATTTCATATGAAACAAATAAATTTTAATGAAAACATTGAGATCGGATTTATAATAGAAGAAGCAAATAAAAAAAAAACCCGTCCCAGGAAATTTTCCATAAATTTTTAATGAAATCGCCGCGAACTTACACTCATACAAGTTTTAAACCCACACACTTCTGTGATTTTTTCTTTTTCATATAAACTTATTATCTGCACGCGGCGTAAGTGCCTAATTTGGCCCCTTAATTGTTTTTTTTTACTTTACTTTCTTTGTTTTACTTTTGACTTAATTTTCTTTAATTATTTTTCTTTTTATTTTTTGTTGAATTTTCTTTGAAGGTATTGGGTTGTTTCATTCACGTTAATAGATTTTTTTTTAACTTATTTAAATTATTACTTTTACATTAAAGAGGGCGCACACTCACGTTACTTATATAATTTGCTGCGTCGTCGTTGTTGTTTCGTTTATATTTATTTAATTTTTTTTTTTTTTGTATATAAATTGGAAAGGGGAATAAGTACGTTTTTATTATTTGTGTAAAGAACTGTGTAATCTTAAGAGCACATTATAAATGTCATAAATTGATATGTACAAGGGAAAACGTGATAATATAGTGAATAATCAATTTACAGCGAAACGAGATAACTAATTTAATTTTTTTTTTTTTTTTTCTGAGAACTTTAAGAACTTTCTTCTTTAATAGAAACCAAGAAAGCGTATATCATAAGAATCGAAGTTCAGTGAAAATTACACATGCAAATGCAATATCAATAGCAGATACTTGAACCGACAGACAATTTGGCCAATTCCATATATGCACAGGCAACACACAAGAGAGAAGTCGAAGGGACGGTGTTTCTTGTTTGCTAATGCTAAGCTACTTGTTGCTTTTATCTTTGGCTGTGATATTTTTAATTCGCCGCAAAATATATCTGCTGCATGCAACCCCTCGCATAGACTGGGGCACACAAACTCAAATAACAACAACAACAAAAAAAACACTCTAAAGATATTTTTTCCCGTTGAATTTTAATTTTACCTAATTCAATAAATCAAAACCGAGATACACAAATCACAGCGGCTACTAACTAACATTTGCATATGAATAATTTCTTTTAATTAAAGTCGTACTTTTTACTACAATTGCACTCTTCTACAAAAAAAAATGTTTGTTTTATCTTAATTTTTTTTTTTTTCGAAAAAATAATCTATAAATTTTGTATCACGCCGTAAGTCGACCGTCACTTGTCGAAAATCGCTCAGATACTGAGACAAACTCATCTGAAAAATTCAAAAACTTGAATTGGATTTTGGTTTGTGGATACTTTACATGCGCTACCAAGACGCGCGGCAAAGGAATTTCTATTTTGGTTGTGTTTGTGTTTATTTTATCGTTATATATATATGAAATAGTGTTTTATTTAGTTGTATGGGATATTGGCATGGCGATATGGTAGTAAAATATATAAAACAAAACAAAATAAAAAGAAGCAAACAAAAAAAATTATTATTGTTCGTTTTTGTTTATATCTCTCTCAGAAGCTATATAGTAGTACAATATTGTTACACAGAAACAGATACAAAAGTTCAACAGACAAAACCAACCATAGTCATCCAATGGATCCACATTGCTCATGCTCTTGTATTGAAATGGAGCTAGAAGGCATTATGGTTTTCAGATAGAAGTATGAAGAGGGGAATGGGAGACATGAGGTGAGGTGAGATATACAAACAAGTTTCATTCAATGCATCTCTCTTCTCTCTTTAAATGTTACCAGAAACCGTATATTTAACATTCGAAACAACCTCATCGATTTTGATTAAATTATTCAACTTACATATGTGTGTAGTTTTATGAGAGCTGCAGCCAAACTTTTTCTTAATATTGGATTTGTTTGTTGATAGTTATCAACAAAATTAAGCAATTTACGGTATTTAAACGATATGAAATGACATAGAAAAATAACAGTTTGGAGCTTTTCTGGCTCACTTACTTATCTTCAATTTACATTTTTTAAAAATAAAAAATAAAAATCAGTTGTTCTTTTGGCATGCATAGTGAATTTTTGAGATTTTGAGTGACTCAGAGCACTTTACTCTAACAAAACTCAAATATTTATGTTCTACTCAAACTCTTCTGAGCAATTTTTTCCATAATTTTAGATTTATCGAATAAATAAAAATGTATTTACAAGAAGAGTAAGTTCTGAGTTCTGAGTATAATAACCAAATAACCAATTATAAGCAAAAAATGGAGTTCACATTGTTTTTAGTCAAATATTTTTTTTCTTTTAGTATTACGTGAACATTTCTTTTAAAAGTTCTAGGAATCACTATATCCTACAGTTATGCTCTTAAAATTTATTGTTTATAAGCAATTATTACCAACTGTTTTGTTTGAAAGATATTCGCAAATCATTGTTATTAAGTGCTTGAGTCGTGAGTCGGGTTTTCAGTTTTTCTGAATATGGAAACGAGGAAGACATTTTTTAATTCATTGAAATACTATAAAGAAGCTTAAATCCAAATCTTCGACTATCAACCCTTAACAAGATTGCCGCTATCTTCAATTAAAGTGTGAACTTGTTCTCCACAAATAAAATCCATATTTGTTTAACTAAAAAATACAAATGCATTCCTGACAAGAAGAATAAGTTCTAAAATTTTGTTATTTGCTATAAGTAATTATAAACAAAAAATGGATCTTACATATTTTGTACTCAATTTTTGTTAAGTGCTACTAAAATCTTCAAAAATCGTGAGCTAATAGCTTCATATTAATATTTGTTTAATCCAAACAGTTGTTAACTTAGTTTAGCAGCTGAAAAGCGCGCGTTCCTTATTTTCTTGTTTTTAATCAATAGGTTGCTAGTAGCAAGAACAGAATTTACTCCTTCACCCAAGCACTCAAGATGCTGGAAGCTTGCAGAACAAGTAAAATCACGTGTCACATATGCACAATTAAATTTATATATTCGAAAACCCAAATTAACAAAATGATCGCACTTTACTCTTACACGATACTTTTAAAAAAAAATGTGACTTCTCTATCCTATGATCAAAAATAGAAATAGTCTATATCATTTGCAATGATTTTCGATTTTTATACCCATTCGTTAAAAATATAAAAATCAAATAGATACCTACTTGAAAAATTGATCCAGAAAAATTGCAGTTTTCAACAAAATTTGTTGCCGAAAACTAAGACATCAAACGAAAATTCCTCAAAATATGGATAAGATAATTTTTTTCTTTCCTTTCCCAAAACATCAAATTTTCCAACAACAAAGTATTATCTTGATTTATTGCAGATTATTTCTTAGTCATCTTCTTCCCCGTTTTTGACTTTTAAACGTTCTTATCTCCATGGTTTTATTTTTCCAAATTTTTCATTACACTTCCTTGTAATTTCATAATCCATTGAATACAGAAAAAACCTAATTCTACCTTCCTCCTTTAAGAAAATACCCAAAATCAAGATCATTATTTAAGCCAAGATTGCCTAAGTCCTGCAAAGGGTTGATAGGCGAAAACCTAGATTTGAGCTTCCTTATACTCGTAACTGCTCTAACGACAGCAAAAAAGTTGAGCTTTGACTAGATATACTGGACTATGGCACAAAAATGTCATTTCAGCAAATGGGCCTCAATATTTAAAATACATTTTTTAGAAATACTGGTACGTGTTCTTATGCAAAGATATTATAGAATTTTGAAAACGGAATTTTGGAGGAGGAATATCCTTGCTTTCGTGCTTAGTAATTCACAAATACAAACAGGGCATTCAGTTTCAACTAGTTCCTTACAACTGTTTCACAAATATGTGAAAAAAACAACAAAGAGCTTTATATAAAAACAACAAATTTTTCATAAATCTGTTTAACATCAAATCTTTTTTATAATTAATTTTAACCAATTCAAAGTTTGAGCATTTTAAGATTGCAATAAAAGACACATGACTTTCCATTCAATGTACAGATTATATACAAAGCATATTCGCAATTAAAATCAAGTCATAAGTTTAGAAGCCGTTTCCAGTAGTATAGACGTTTTTTGTATACATATAGGATGTAGAATTGTAGAATTATAAGTTGACTGTGTTTAGTAAAACTTAAAAAGAAAAAACTATTGGAAAGGAAAAAAGTTAGTGTTTATCCCTCTGAAGGACTTTTAAAACACGCTTTAGCTTGTAAATTCGACTTTTTATAAAACACAATATAACAAGCATTTTTTTCTACCTTAACTCCCCGCAAAACCCAAAAAGCCTTCAATTAGCATCCAACTTTGCTGTTTCAGTAGTTAAACCCATGGATTAAGCTTATGTAAAGGAAAGTTTATCCACTATTTTCTATACGTATTTTGAAAAGCTCACTACTTTTAGCAACCTATGCCTTAAAAAAAACAAACTATAAACGATGGAAGATAGCAGCAAGGCTTTGGTTTTGCATAAGACCGTCATCACAGCCCAGAAGGAGGCGTTATAGTTTGGGGAGCAGTACCTTATTATAGAAAAGTACTAAAAAGACTTTTAAAAATCTTTTTTAGAAAATCAACTATCGTTGAACCAACCTCCTAGTCTAATCGTCCACTTCCAGCCTTGGACATCATATTCACTACACTTAACATAAATGTATAATACAGCATCTATTGGGCTGGTTTAAACGGAACTTTGACGAAAGAGGAAAACACTACAATGCATGATAAGTAAGAGGTAATTCACGCCATTAAGTTTAGTCTTTTGTAAGTTGTTTTGAATGCCAGTGGCTGCACACATTACGGAGGTCTACAAATATAAGTTAAATTTTTTACACAAAAAACAAGAGTGGTTTCTAGGCATAAAAGCTTAAAAAGGTAAGGTATAACTTTTATGGTTTTCGCGGTTGTTAACAATAGACATTTTTAAACTTTTCGGATTAGCCGCGTTATAAATATTTAATATTTAGGTAGTTCAATTTTAAAAAGGTTAATTTAAATCATTCCTGTAGGTCAGTGAAATTAGGAATTTTAATCGCATTTTCGATGGACACTTGTTTTGAAAACAAGTTTTTGGAATTTTTGGGGTTATGGAAGAACCACCATCTTTAAAATTTGTTTTATTTTTCTCTTTCTCATTTCAATTTACAACGAAGTGGGATATACCCACTAACCCTTCATGACGATAAAATTATTCAAGAAGTAAGCTTTTAGCGACCTCTGTAAGTTGTTAAATCCGTAAGTAGTAGTGGGTCTAAGTTCACCTATGTGTCATGTGGTGAAAGTGGTAGGTCATTTGGTCATTTTAACTATCTCCAAATGGAATGATCTTAAATCAGTTATACGATATTTTACTGTATTCTACGGAATCAATTACATATGTAAATACATGTCTGTCTTCTCTGTTTTAATTTTTTTTTAATAAATTCTATGTTGGCAATGCTCTTAACTTTTACTTACTTTTCATACCTCGTTATCTACATTTTTCAATTGAAACTCCATTCTATATTACACACCTATACATGCACACCTAAAAAAAAAAACAATATTATTCTTATTTGCTTTGTTGCACTTCACCAACATTACTCTGACTTCCACCGGCTGCTTTTGAGTAAGTATATGTTTATAATTTGTATAAGAGGTAAGGGGGCTATTGCTCTATACATGCACAAAAATATGCGGCGAATTAAACCTACACAATAACACTATCTAATTTTACAAATCTACATATTTACTTGGATGTACTTTTTTCATACAAACCTATACCTATACTCTCCGAATGAGTGCAAGATACAAACAAAAAATAAAACCAGCTGTTCGCTTGCTATACGGTATATTTGGATGAGAATGCAGCTCCCCAATACAAGTTTAAAATAGCATTAGGTTATAAATTATTTGTAAAGATAAAAGCTTTCTCTTGAAACGACATTTCAGAGAAAAGCTTTTTGCACTTTGAAAATTTTATTCAATGATATTGGCAGCACTTGAGATTGTTTACATTTTTAAATAATAATGCCGCATATTATATTAAATGACTAACGGAAATCAGCTTATATTTTCTTGGATTTTTTATCTGATTTATAAGAAAATGGAATATTATAAGAATTTTTTAACTCTGCTTCAATATGTTTGATTATATTCAGGCATATATTTTGTGCAGTGAAAACGTATTTATTTATTTTTTCCTAAAGAGCTTTCATAAATGTTACAGGTTTTCTGTGTCTGATGATTCTCTTTAAACTGAAGCAATAATTATCAATTAAGAAAAGAGTTACATACTTTAATCAATCATCATCTTCATATGAATAGCATCTGAAGAAAAAACATCACATTACTCGTATCAAAGAAAAAATGTAAACATAAAAAAGTACTCATACGCAACAGTGTACTAATTTTTTTATTTTCAATTGCCTTTAGTGCAATTATTAGTTTCGTGCTTGAAAATATTTTGTGGTTTTAATGCCAGTTACGTTTGTCTTTTATAACCGTATAACTCGAATTCAAATTTGAATATTGGTTAAATTAGGCGATGGGACGCACAGTGGTTCAAATTGTATTTAGCGGTGGTCTAAAATTTTAAAATCTGAAGCATAAATCGATTTACATGAATTTTTTTATTTTTTTTTTAACTAATTAGTTAATATTAATTATCATAATACTCTCTACAAAAAAGATTATAACACCTTTTTTCGTAGGAGCAACAGATTTTGAGAAAAACGTGCACAAACGTTATTATAAGAGCTTTTCAGTGTAATGAATATTTTTTCTTAATTTTGCCTTGGTTAAATAAGTAATGAGCGTGTTTGTGCACGTTTTTTTAAAATTTGTTATTCCTACGAAAAAAAAGTGTCATGATATTTTTTGTCCAGAATCTTATGATAATTAATATTAACTTATTAGTTTTTTTGAAAAAAAAAACTACAAAGCAAAAGTGTTACTTTGACACGATATAACTTCAAGAATAATAATCCTACAGAGTTCGGTAATAGTTAATTTTTTTGATAATTGTACTGTCTAAAAATGCTGTTTTTCAAAATTTAGTGTAAAAATGAAATTTCATCGAGTTGTTGAACAAAAACCAAACCACTTTCTTTTTGAAGATGGTTGTCTTCCCCTTAAACCGGGCACCCCAAAAACTTGGTTTTATAAAGAGGAGATATAGCCAAACTTTAATCGTACGAAAAATTTTGCAAATCTATTTAAATAAAAATTAAAAAATTAAATTTTACAAAATTTACTCTACCGTGAAATTCTTGCATGATTTTCTCAGAACTTTTGCTTCTATGAAAAACGGTATGCTTATCTTTTTATAGAATAACATAAGCTACCATTTTTACCTTCACTTTAAAAAAAATTTATATTTTTCAAAAAATTAGAAAAACTGAATTTAACCCGCCTCTTAACCCCCCACTTAACCCCCCTTAACTCCTTTAACCCCCCCCCCCCCTAAAAAGTTTAGTCCCGGCGTAAATTTACTGATGTTTTCAGGAAATGCTGACCACGTCAAGACAAATCTCTCCTCCAAAATTCAGCTTTGTGAGAATTTTTTCGTAGTTTTGTCATTTTTTTGTCTAATTTTCCTGAAATACTAGTCAAACAAGCCATATCGTACGCCTGAAGAATAAAAGATCACAGATCAGACTTACACTCTTATTCGAAATAAATAATCAAATGCACAATCGTACATCTAATTTTTAAGAGTCTTAGAATCTCAAAAACTGCATTGAATGGAAATAATGAGAGAAAATAGTTTCAGATGACAAAATTAAACAATGCAATCTATATTCTTGATCAATTAGAATTGTATGAAAAAAATTTAAATCATTTTAGCAGTTAAGAAAAAAAATAATTTGGTGTGTATATAAAATTCTTAAACCAATTTTAAGTAAATATTTTGGTATGTGAATCTTAAATATACATTTAGGTTACCCATTTTTAAGACATCAAATTTTCAAAAAAAAAAAAAAAATTAAAAAAAAAAAAATGTGTACCTAAAAAAATGGTCTTAATCCATTTGGCTGATATTAAGAAAATTAAAAAAAAGTTCTACGATAGGTATGTACTATCAAAAATTGCTAAATGTGAATTGTTTTAATTTGTTTGTAATAGATCGCACTTATTTTAGCTTTCGGGAAAAATTTAATCAAATTCTTAGGAGACGTTTTGAAAAAAAAAAATTCCATAATGGTTTTAAACATTTCTATGGAAGAAACAGTGATTTTTAAATAATTGTAAATAATTTTCTTAAAATATTGAAAAATACAAGTACAGTTTTTAAAATATCGACAATTTCTTCAAAAATATTGAAATTTCAATAAACACTTGGTTTTATTTTTAAATCCAAACATTTTTTGTTTTTTTTTGAAAATATTGGCAGACAATAACATTAATATGTTTTCAGATGATTTTATTAAAATCAGTCATACCGTTTTGAAGAAAATCAAATATGTGAAAATGGTTCTTTTGGAATTACCATTTTTTTTTAAATTAGTTTGCCATTAAAAAATACCCATTACGGAAAGGAATACATTTAATAATTTCTATGAAAATTTGTGGAGAAGTTTTTGGCAAAAAATACGCTTTAGTAAAATTGCTAGAAAAAAATTTATGGCATCAGGTACCATTATTCTTGGTTCTTAAAATATGAAATAAATGTGTAGGGGAACCAAAAATCGCTATGTACCAAGTTTGAAGAAAATCAATCCAACCGTTTGGCTGCAGCCTAATTGTGATACGTAAGAAGTGCAACAAAAATTAATTTATATTTTTTCCGAATGCATAACTTGCCATTGTACCTACATACTCGTATGTACATATGTAAGAGGTGTCGGATTTTGTTTGTATTCAAAATGGGAATGAAATTTATAAAGAATTAAAAAAGAAGTACTTTTTGTTCTGGGACATTTTCCAAAAATTAATTTTGAGACCTCGTGGCCGAATTCAGGTAAAAACCAGAGTTGGAAAATGTGGTCAGAAAAACCATTTAAATTTTCGTCGATATGTGGTCATAGTTACTTTAAATGATGAAACCAAGTGTAAACAACCAGTTTTTTTTTTTCTCTGACAACAGTACAAGCCTGAGAATAAGACATGAATGCGAAACTAAGCAAAAGTCGTCTCATTTTGTTATCTAAAGCGAAATAAAGTCAAATTGAAAATTCGGTTTTATTTCCACATTAAAAACGAAATAAAGCCAAATTTTTGTATTTTTGGCTTTCTTTGTTGGGCCTTATTTTACGTCACCAATAAGAAATGGTAACGTTTTGATGGTCTTATCTCTGCCTGCTTTGAATAAAAACAAAATTTTGAACATGGTATATTCAAGCTATAATCCTGCATTTATTGCCTATATTCACTAAAAAAAATGCATTCAAAATTTAGTCTACAAATTAAAAATCTGTAATTTTTCAGTTTTTTTTTTCCTAACTTATTTTTTTTAAACCTTGTATTTCCGTAGAAAATCATTTATTTATTATTTTTACAAAAAATCTTTAAAAAAATTACTTGTAAAATTCGGCAAATATTCCAACTTTTTTTTGACTATCCTTAGGAATATCTTTTTTTTTATTTTCGAATACAAATTTTTTTTCCATGTTTTTCTTAGACTGTCGGATTTTTTAAATTTGAATATTGAAAAATTAACATTGTGAAAAACTCAACATTTCCAAATTTAATTTGAATTGCCAACTTTTGAAATTACTCTTACTTTTTTAAAATACATACATATTTTTTCAATTTTTTAAAAACAGAATTACCTATATAAAATTACCATTTTTCATTTCAATTTTCGAAAAATATGAATGGTTTTTGGTTTTAATTGATCGCTTGAAATAATCTCATTCATCAACAAAATGACGAAAAATAACTTTTGACCAATAAAAAAATTATCTAAGAAATTAGCTACTAGAATTTAGAAATTCTGTTTGTTTAATAAATTTGAAGGTATACAGCGTGTCAAATTTGGACATTTTATTTCGTTCAATTTTGTTTAAATGTTTAAGAAATTATTAATTTTTCTAAAAAATCTGTAAGCTACATTACATCCTAAAAAATTTTACACAAAAAAAGGGGGTCTTAGAGCACTTTTTTCATAGGAACAACAAATTCTTGAAAACAAACTCCACCGCTTTTGTATACCCAGACAAATTAAAAAAAAAGTGAAAATAGAGGCTTTTATAATTTGTGAATAAAAAAATAAATGAGTAGAGACTTTTATAATTTTAAAAAGTAAAACTTAAGTAAAAACTCGAAATGGCTGTAGTTTTTTTTATATTAAAATATAATGAGAAATAAATCTTGAAAAAATGCCTCAAATTTCAAAAAGCCTATCATAAATCAAATTAATATGCATAACAAAAACTGTCCCTTGAAAAGATCATATTTCAAGCCTAACAATTTAATTGTAAACTTATTAAATTCAATGAATTTTTTTTCATCATGAATCAAATATAAAGTTCAACACCTTATCCTTTATTTATGTACAGTCAGCGATGTAAAATTCTTAAGAGAGTAAAAAACAACAAAAATAAAAGTACTTCATTAATCATTCCGTCCAAGGGCGACAACTTGCAGTTCATTTTCCTTCTTTAATCCATCGTCCGGAAAATCGTCTAGTTGAACGATTACCTCTCAGAATTACTGAAGTCATTATTTTTCTCTCTAGTCTGCATCCCACAACAGTCACCCACAATCTGTCAACACAGAAGATGAACAAAAAAAATTGAAATAAAAAAAAATTACCAAGCGTAATGAAATTAATTATCTGAATATGACTGATGTGTACTTAATCTTTCAGTTATCATAATGGCAACTTCAGGCATTCAGGAAATACATTATATAAAAGCAGCATCCAAACTTGCTTCGCGAACAAAAACACTAAACAAAAAAGCGAAAACTCCGTCATCATGAAATTCAATATTTTTGTTATTTAGTGAGCGAGTTTAAATTCTCAAATATCATGGAAAATAATATGCACAAAAATAAAGAGAGTATATCCCTCTGCAGAATAATCCTTTCTTGGGAAGTTTTTTTTTTTTAGATTAAGATAGATTCAAATGACACGATTAATTTTTTGAAAATTTCTTCGAAGCAGCCAAGCCAAAATGAAGAAGGATTTGAAAAGTGATTCCTTTGAGAGAGAGGATGAATGAAAAATTAATGAATCCATTTTTATTAAGTATCATGCGACAAAGTTTCCTTGCGGCAAGATGTCGTCGAAAATGAATTATAATTTTCCCTTTTCTTTTTTTTTTTTGAATGGGCAAAAGATAGATTTAAGAAAAACAACGGAAAGAAAGGAAGACAAAATAAGTTTATTTTTTTTTTTGTTAAAACTTATTCCTTCGTTTTAAAAAGTTGCTAGCCTGGCCTTGAATTTCTTGGATATGTGCGGTATTAAATTTTAAATTGAGATTTATGATTCATTATTATAAAATATTTAAGGAAGATAAATGGGATTTAGATGCATTACTGTCTTTTTATCGTGTTATTGGAATATTTTTAGGAAATTGATCTTTGAGTTTATACTTACAGAATTGTTGGCAAAAGGAGTTTTTATTTTAGAATTAATCAATGTCTGATGCTTGGACTTTTTTGGTTGTTCAAAACCATAAAACATTTAGATAAATTTCGCAATATGACATTACCTTTAACTTACTTATAGGAAACTAATTATAAATAAATAGCCTTGGTTAGAAACGCCTCTGATACGAAACAACTGGCTTTGTCTTCGTATTGTCTGGGGTATAGCCTTTAACAAAACAATGCATAAATCCTTATTAATAAAACATTTCCTATCTTACTTTTACTAACACAGGCTTTTATATCCGAAAAGGAGAAATATCTTAAATTTTTCTGAGACAACAGTGGAACAGGAAGAAGTCCAAAATGGTCCAGTCCGTTCTACAGTGTTTCATACAGAACAAGCTATACCTATGGAAAAATTATCTTAGAGATTTTTATTGTAGTTTTTATGCAATTACGTAATTGTATAAACAAAAAATATTGGTGGCGCAACAGCTCATGCAGGTCATGGAGAACCAAGGCCTAGTGACTTACAACTCTCAACCATTCCTGTGTGCGTGTTGTTGGCAGGAATGGAGGCGACCTATACAATTTTTTGCCGAGTCCAAACGGTTATATGAGAGATATGCTCTTGGAGAATTTTTCAGTGCTTGGCAAGAGGCAGTATGCCTCGGTTTTTAGGTGGTAGCGGCTGGGAATCGAATGCAGACCTTCGGCATGATAGTTACCAACCATGTTCTTATTCATAATTGAAGCATCCAGGTCAAAAATCAGATAGCTCCTTTTTTTGACGGAATATGTTTTTCGATGCAGAAGTAACAAAATATCGCACACCGTTTAGTGTACTTAAAACTCAGCTGTTTTGAGTTTTAATTAGAAAAATGCAATTTTGTACTGAAGTCATCTTATTTTTGTACCGCACATGAAAAATTTGAAAAACACAAAACTTGTTAGAGGTACCAAACATTGGCAGATTTAACTCTTTGTGCTTCAGCTTATAAAATATTATGATTGAACAATGACAATTGGTGCAATGGTTTATAGGTGTATGGTGAAAAAACAAAGTCCCTATCACCAAAAAAACGGAGTAAATTCCAGCCAACTTCAAAAGCAAATTATTTATTTTTTTATGAAAAATGTCTTTTTTTTTATTTTTTTAAATTATTTAATGTGTTTTTATTGTCGATTGAAGAAAAAAAGAGGTTTTTAGAATATCTTGTTTTTTATTTTTAAAACAGTTTCTTGTTATTTTCTAAACATTCAAAATTATGGAGCTATCTGGTTTTACGCCGGTATATATGGTATTTGTATATGTGTTTTCATTGTTCTTGGGTACAAGAAAGAGAACGTAGAAATTGTAATATGTAATTGTTAAAACTACGTTTTGGAAAACATTAACGACCGCAGAAAAAGTTTTTCTACTCTGGGTTTCTTTATTTGAACTTATAAAATTTTGATTTTCGATTTTTGAAATGAGAGAATTTTAATTACTAGATTTGTGTTGATACCTGCGAGATTTTTGGGGTGAGATATAAATTCGATATTGTTAAAAGCGATATTTTGTACAATTATTAAAATTTTCTACATCTCCTCTTATATTCTAAGAACCGTTCAAGTATTTAATATGACTTTTTTATTACTGTTGACCTGATTGATATCTATGTAGGTAAGGTACATGCCAGTAAAATTTATTAAGAACTGATATATTTTCATTACTCAAAAAAATTTCAAACTGTCAAATTCTCAGTCCGCTCCCCATTTTTGAAAGCAAAATTCTTTCAATTCTCTTGTATTAGTTCCAAAACCAAAATGAACTTTTAATTATTCACGTTCGACTGAGACGGAAAATTTTTTAATTTCATTGCTCAATTTTCCTCAGTCCCCTGATGTGAAAAATAACAGGAAATATTTCTATGTAAGCATAGGCATATATGTTAAAGCATTTTAACATAGGCTAAGAAGCTACATCCTCAATGAAATATTTTGTTTCGTTAAATGTTTTGTTTTAATATGTTTTGGATTGGATCGAAATATGAAAATAATTGTGTGGGAAGGGTTGTATGTCACATTATTAATGGGCTGAGTAGACCGGAAAATAAGGGATATAAAGGAACGTGAAAGGGTTTTTATTATTGAATATATTTGTTTGGACCATAAGCATACTTAAAACTGAAAATGCTACTAAGTCAACCCATGCGTTTCTGAGAGAATACTCACTGGCCACTTTTCAATATTTTGGGAAAATGGTCAAAATTTCGGAAACAAATTCCAATTTTGACCATATTTCTATCGAAATGGATATTTTCAAAAATTAAAAAATTTTTGCAGTTTACAAAAACTAACCTAAATAATAAAAATTTCTATTTTTTTTATAAATTACGCTTATGTTTTTTTGAAGCAAATATAGGGTCAATTCTTGTACAGACAAAATATAGTAAAGACTAGAGGTCTAAAATGGAGTGTTCGATAAGTCACTTTTATTCAAAATTGGCAGAGATAAACCTATTCAAATGTTTCGCAGTTTTAGCCCTGCCCAAGTCTTTGTTTTTACTCAGTACGAGCTCTCATTCACCAAAAATATTAAAAACAAAAAAATTACACAATTTGCCGTTAAAGTTGCAAATATACTAATTTTTCTTAATCTCTGCAGCAAATGACAACACAAATAGGCCTTAAAACAGCACAACTTTCATTTTTAGAAAATTAAAAAAAAATCATTTCTAAAATTTGCAAATAGTGCTTTTAAGCCGATAGCAACACAAACGGCAAAACTTTCATATTTAAGAAATTTCAATCAAATTTCATTTGTTAAATTTTCAAATTAGCTATTTTTTCTAAAATAAGTACATATAAGCGAAACAAAGCGGTACAAGTACAAGCACTTTTTTTTAAACATCGATGCTAACTTTACTTTTCATAAAATTTGCTTTTTTCCATTAAGTTGCAATCACGTGAATATTTTCAAATTTTCGGCACATATTTCATTTTTAAGAGATTAAAAACAAAAAACTTTTTTAAAATGTATAAATTTGCATTTGCACATTTTTAATTTTTGAAAATTCAAAGTAGTTTTGCTAACTTTAACTAAAAGTTGAAATTACGGATTTTATTTATCTTTTCGTCTCTTAGTAGCATTATTTCTGCACGAAATATAAATTTTATTTTTAAGAAATGACAAATTTCAGAAAAATGTTCGTCAATCTGAAAAATTGATATTTTTGGTAAATATTCACAGCCGAAGGTAGCCCCAAGTTGAGCATAACTTTTTTTTTTAAAAATCCAATGGTATATGATTTTTCTTAAATTTTTTTTTTTTATTTTTATAGCTTTGTCTTTTCCCGTTTTCGAAAAAGAGTTATATTTATCTGTCAGTTATTTAACAAAAAAAAAAACTGAAAAATACAAAAACTCTTTTTTAATTAAATAAAATGTGTATTTTTTCCAAAAACTATTGACAAATACAACTTTTTTGAGGAGTATAATTATTAAAGAACATATTTCTAGCTTTCAAACAAGTTACTAAACACTGTCGTAAGATTTTCCGTTGTTTTTTAACAATTTTGTTTCATTTTAAGTACTTTTTTATAGAAGTGCCCCTCCTCCCTAAACGGTAGGACATTGGCTCCCCCTTCTGAAATAATACAACACTTGCCTGAGGTCCCTCTACAATAATCCTTTTAATTTGTTTGAGTTCGATTACGATATCGATTCGTAAGAACCCCTAAGGAATTATTTGCTGTAAGTTAGCTTCTTTGTTACCCTAGAAATTTGTTGTTTTATATAAAATCTAAATATGTATGCAAAAATGTAGGAAATCAGGTATTCTTTAAAAAAATATTTAATCATTTTTTCGTTTAGACGAACAAGATGTGAGATAAACGTTTAAAACCATTATTTAAAAACAGAATTTTACAGTTTTTCAACAACAGCTTTTCATTGGAAAGAGATGTAAAAATAATAATTGTGAGCAAGAATTTTAAAGAATATTTTAACCTACAAAATCAACAAAGTTTTTTCCGCTAAGTTCAGTAGGAGCCAAGAAAACTTCATTTATGTTTTTCAATACACTTTTTCAAAATGGCGGACAACGCAATATCTTCTCCAGCCAGACTACCCTTTCGCGACTTCTCGAAAGACTATAGATAATATTTTCAAAGTGTAAGGACCTTTAATAAAGCTCTATTCAACGTTAAGTAAATATACTTATTTCTAAAACATTTACCGACCCATTTCAGTTACAATGCCCTTGTGTCAAATAAAGAACAAACAAATGAAAATCTATTACTTTTAGATGTCATACTAAAAATGTAGCCACTATTTAACCTCTAGACACGTTTAGCTTAAGATCGCTCCAACATCCAACATCATGATTATAACATTTTGGAATAACATTTCCGCGATTAGAAGCATTACAACTTAAGGCTTAAAAATTTTAGTTGGATTAATTGTCAATAAGGATAAATGCCTAGAAAAGACATTTTGTTAAATGATGGCATTCAGTAGTGTGTGTGTGTATAAATTATACAAATTAACCGAAGTTTTTGTGTTCCATTGGAATAGAAATGGATATAGAAACAGTCAGAAAATCCAAATCAAAATGTTAAGAAAATAGCTTCAACGATACGACTAAGGTTCAAGGTTGAGATACACACATAGATATATGTAGATTGTCAGACAGTGGAATAACTTTCCAGCATTAAATATACAATTTTTTTTCGGTTTATCACATTAAAGTATGCAATTTTGTCCTTAATGTTCTGATACTTAATTAAGCTTAGTATTTCAAATTGAGTCTCCTACTGAACACAAAACAATTCCAAGAAATTCTTCCAAAAATAAACTTTTATTTGAAATCATAGACAAAATTTTCACAAATAGAATTTTTTTTTTTTTGTTTACAATTTTCTGAGAAATCAGAAAAGCTTTTTTTTTATCTACTTTTTAAATTATTTTCCAATTATACGAATAAAAAATTGGAAACAAAAAGAATGTTTACAAACACAATAATCTTATTTTTGTACATTTATAAGATTCGTAGAAAGACATCAATCAATTATTGGCTAAATTGGTCTCTCTACAGCTCAGACATCAATTGAAAATATTTTTACTTAAATTTATAAGATGACCTCTCTACTGATATTACAAAAATGAAATCCCTAAAAGCCTTTACCGTAAGACTGATAAAATCTTTTAATAGACAGATAACAGTTCTATGGAAAATAACAGTTGGGCAAATTTATTTTTACTTAATAAGCAGCATTTTTTAAATTTTTGTTTTCAATAAGGGAATTCAGCTTTACCTGTGATTTTGAATAAAATTTCCAAAGTTAAGGATTGGATGAAATTTCCTCATTTCGTCTGTAATATTTACAAAACATTTAACATCTATAACCACAAAGGTGGATTGTGGATGGGAAGACTTTTATTTTTCAAAATGCATATCGTACTTTTTCTAGCTTAGTTTCATGCCTTATATCCAGAAAAAAATCCCCACTTGAATATTTAAAGAAAATCTCTCTCAATTTCTATATTTAAATTTCATACACAGAGTCTAATCATATTGTATTCTTACCATACAAATTGTGGGGTTGTATTGATTTTCCATCTCAGTTATGTTTTTGGAGGTGCTGAATCCAAATCTGAAGTTTGCGACTAAAATTTCGTGACGCAACATGGGAAAAATGCAGAAACTGGAGCATAAATGCATTTTTGGGTAGTTTTTCACTAATGGCTCGAAAACTACCAATTATTTGAAAATTACATCCAAGTATTTGAAAGTATACACAATTCCCAATAAATATCTACTTAAGATTTTTTGCTGTGACAACCCATTTGGACTTGGTTGAAAATTAATGTATTTTTACTGTTTTTGAAAATCCACTCGAAAGCGCTAAATAACTAGTTTATGTGATTTTTTTTTTTGATTTTTTAATTAAAAAATGAACTAAGGTATACTTTTCTAATGGTTTTTGGAGCGCTGAGTTTGAATCTGTTCTTGAAATTTCTTTAGTGTTTGACGTTTTAGAGATATTCGAGTCTAAAGACATACAAAAAAATGCATTTTTTATGCAAAGGTTTTTTTTTCGATTTATTTTTTTTTTCGAAAAAAATGTGTATGGTTATTCCAAAGTATGAAAAATTCTATTTGAATTTTTCAAATACCTTTATTCATCTTTGAGAAATCGTTAGCCTTTTTCTTAGACTACTTAATTCGAAAAATCCAGTCCAATTTACATTTTTATAACAGTATTTGTAAATTTGTGCATCTTGGGTCACGAAAAACGAAATTTTAGTCGCAACCCTCAGATTTGGATTTAGAACTCTGGTAGACATTAAATAGAGGGAAAATCAAAACTTCCCCCCATTTTTCTCGCTTTGTGCCTTTTTGAGCACAAATTGACTGGATTTTTGAATTTTGTATAGCTTAAGACGAAGACCGACAATTTCTCGAACACGAGTAAAATGTTCATACTTTAGAATGATTACAAACGTTTTTCCGAAAAAAAAGCCTCGAAAAAAAAATAAAACCCTACATTTGCATAAAAAAATGCATTTTTTGTATATCTCTAAATTCAAATATCTCTAAAACGTCACATGCTAAAGCAAATTCAAGAACAGATTCGAACTCAACGCATCAAAGACCATTAGAAAAATATACCTTAGTTCATGTTTTAAACAAACAATCTAAAAAATCACATAAAGTAGTTACCTAGTGCTTTCGAGTGGTTTTTCGAAAAAGGTAACAATACGTAAATGTTCCACTACCGCTTGAATCCGAATGGGTTATCGCAGAAAAAAAACCTTGAACAGATATTTATTGGGAATTGTATAGTACTTTGATGTAATTTTCAAATAATTGGTAGTTTTCGAGCCATTAGTGAAAAACTTCCCAAAAATTTATATTTGCATCATATTTTGCACTTTTTCCATGTTGCGTCTTGAAATTTTAGTCACAAGCCTCAGATTCGGATTCAACACCCCCGAAAATATAAAAGAGGAGCAAAATCAAAAATACCCCACAATATATTCGCAAAGACTCTTTTTTTGGACAAATTGACTAGACTTCTACAAAAAAAAAAACAAACAATCAATAATGAGATATTACAAATGTATGCATACATATAGGTATCTATACATAGATCCTTTTTAAATATAGTTTATGAGCATATGAAAACTCATTCTTTGACATCACTGATATTTGCATTAGATTTCACATTTGGAACCAACAACCAATAACTATCCTGATTGTGAAATTTTATTTACGAACATAAAAGTTGAATTTCAAATTTGATTTGCAGCCATTGAAAAACGACTCACTAAAATATAAAGAGGAACATACTTTTTGGTGATTTATGTACTTACGTATATATATGTGTACTTACAAATATAACTTTGACAAAAATACGTGGGTATAAGATAAAGTTTGGATTTAATTTTCCTTTGAATGAAAATAGTTTAACTTTTTTTTAAGATAACATTCCTTGAATAAAAAATTTATTGAATGTGAATGGAGTTTGAGATAACTATTTTTAAATGAACACTGAATAGAATTTTATTTTTTTTTAATTAATAACTTACCAACTTTGCGACGCGCTCGCCAGAGAACGGGCGGTGTTGTGCTGTTTGATGAAGCCAGTGTGACAAATTTATAATCTGAAACAAAATTAATTATTAATTAATAATCGATCATAATTTTTATCATTATTAAGGTTTTTAATTAGTAAACAGTTAATAGCACAAATGGGTCGCACTAATTAGTGATAGTCTCAAGCCTGTTCGTGCCCCAAAAAAAAATTAGAAAATCAATTTTTTTTATTTTTCCTGCTTAATTTAATTTTAAATATTTTTTAAACCATCAATTTCAATGTTAAATTTAATTTTGAACAAAAAGTTTTAATAAAGTTAAATTGACAATTTCGGTTTATTTTCCGTGTTATACAAAAAATATTGAAAAGTCCCTTTTTTTTGTTGGCTATTCTTGAAGATTCCAAAAAGTAGATATTAGTTTTTTTCTAATAAAATTTAATTAAAATCTTTTCAATATTTTTGAGAAATACTAGCTAGATGTTATATTTCACCATTTTTCATTTGTGGCTATTTTTGTGGTGAGTTAACAACGCGAGGTAATTTTGTTTAAAAAATCAGTAAAGACATTTAAATTTTATTAATATTTTTCTATAAGACTCACTTCAAATATTTTCAATAACTTTGTTACTCTCCGAGAAATCCTTGTTCAGCTTTTAAAATTAAAAATAAATTTGGTGGCGCAACAGCTCGTGGGGAACTAGGGCCTAGTGACTTACAACTCTCAACCATTCATATGTGCGTGTTGTTCGCAGGAGTGGAGGAGACCTACAATTTTTTGATCATGGCTTGATGATGAGAAGCACTTTTTCAAGACAAGTATACTCTTGGAGGATTTGTCAGCACATTTGACACCTTTTAGTAAGGAACAAATACGTTCCAATGGGGTTTTAATTATCTGGTGGTTGGATATTGTAGAACCTGGGGACCTCGAGCTGTATCTCTTCGTACACATCAGGTGCTTACATTGCCTTCAAGTTGGTAGCCGCCAGATATTGGTTTTGGCTTTATGTCATGACTTGCTAAACTTGTAAGTGTGAATGTTTATCAATGAAAGAATTATAACATTACAGTCATGGCCCTACAGACTGGAGTTAGTGCGATGGGCTAACGCTAACCCACCACAATAAAAAAGCCCATTGTAACGGCAACCAGATCCGAAACAAAAGTGAACTGTGATCTACGAAAATGCACCTGGAATGTTAAGACACTCTTTATGCCAGATGCTACTCAAAAACTTGAATGTATCTTTTCGCGGTTCAAGGCAGACATTACCGCTATCCAGGAGATACGATAGATAGGATCCAAAATAACGAAAAGAAAAGATTGCGACATTCATTACAGCTGTCATCAAAGATTGCACATTCTAGGATGCGGATTGGTCGTGAAAAATCGACGCAGTTCAAAAGTCATCGATTTTAAGCTGATTCGTGATCGCCTGGCTGTGATCCGCATCAAAGCTACCTCTCAAAACATCAGTCTAGTATGTGCACACTACCCTAAGGATAAAGCTAAGGATTCTAACAAGGAGGAGTTTTACGACCTCCTGGGTAGAGCCTACAAAGCGTACGAGTCAAAGTCGTGCTCGAAGACTTCAATGTTTAAGCCGAAAAGAAAATAACTTATGCGGATTAGTTGGAAAGCACAGCCTCCACGAAATAACAACAGGCAACGCCTTCCAACAAATAGACTTTGATGCAGCTTATAAAACGGTTATAAGGTCAAACCGCCAACCAAATCAACCTTGTCCTTATTGGTGCAAGGCACCAAGTCGAACATCTTGGATGTGCGAAATTTCCGAAGTGCAATTGTGGACTCTGACCACTTTCTTCTTGTGAAAAATTTAAAGCCCAGCTGCTCAACGAATAGAAAACCCAAGACTGCACAAAGGGAGACATTAATCATTGCATGCCTTAACATATCTGAAAAAGTCAGAGACAAGCACCGTGATCAGTTGACCAGGAAACTCTCTGCCATCAGAGTCGCAGCCACAAGCGTCAACAACCAGTGGAACCAGTATCGCGACACCATTAAGAAGGCAGGCAAGACCACCACAGGCTATGGAAGCAGGAGACGAAAATGCACGAATGCAACAGAAGAGTAGTACCGTGAAAAGAGAAGGAAAGAGTAAACACCTGGGGCAGGACAACAAAGAAACATAAGACCAGTCAATGAAGATCCAGTCCCAGCGCCTAGTACTGAAGAGGTTAAGCAAGCCATCCACAAGCTTAAGAAGATCCGAGCCAGCTCGGATGGCTCACAGAAGGCGTATTAAAGGTAATATCTTCCGAGTTTTCGTTCAAGTTTGTGCTATTTCAAAGTCTCAAAGACCTATGTCATATACGTATTACAAGTTTTACATTAAGATTTTCAGATTTCTGAATTTTCCCCAACCTCTGATTGGCCAAAATTCAGAAATCTGAATATTCAGTACTGAAATTGAGGCATTGAATACACCCACTCTCAATTTTTTAAAGTCTTCGAGAGTCGAATTGTTTTTTTTTTTTTCATTCTTTAAAATGTGAAGTGTGCGGATGACCTACCTGCGGAAGTCTTCAAAAGCTCATCAACAAAGTGTGGAAGTAAGAAAATTTGCCCAATGCACGAATAACTCCATATGCCCAATCAACAAAAAAGGTATTCCCATGTCCTGCAAAAACTTCAGAGATATATCCCTGCTTAATGTCACCTACAAGATCCTATCCAACGTACTATGTGAGCATCTAAAACGTTTTTGCAACAATTTGATTGGCACGTACCAGTGTGATTTTTGAACAGATATATCAGCGATATACCAAATTTTCATATTTAGACAAATCCTGGAAAAGACCAACGAATTTCAAGTCGAGACCCACCATCTTTTCATCGACTTCAAAGCCACTATCATAAGTTGCCAGGAGCCTCTTTTGGCGATGATGGAACTCAAGTTTCTGAAAAAACTGATCCCGCTATGCCGCATGACGTGTAAATGAGTAACAGCTCATCCGAACTATTCCAGACGTTTACAGGGTACATACAAGGAATTTTTGTGATTTTCAGTCTGAGAGCAGATAGTGGTGCTAGAGTGGTGTTAACCTGGAAGGCACTATCCTCAAGAGATCTTCTCAGCTGCTTTGCCATGTAGGACGACATTGACATTATCGGCCGCTCTAAGCGAGCTGTACTTGAAGCATTCACAGCTATCGAAGAACAGGCGAAATACGTTGGTCTTGGAGTGAATGAGGACAAAACAACGTAGATATATACTATCAAAAAACAATGGCTCATCTGTTTATTGCCTAGAATAAAATATCATTGTTGACAGCAGAAAGTTCATGGTAGTCAAGGAGTTCACCCCAATTTCACAAATGACAACTTAGTGAAAATCCGAGGAAGAACTACTTAGTGTACAGCTGCTACTTCAGTTTGGCCAAACAAACGGGTTTAAAACTCCTTTCTCGAAAGACGCAAAGTGCACGCTTTGCAAAACGCTTTTTCCCAGTTCTAAAATACGGCACTGAGTGCTGGATGATTAGTTAAAAAGGAGAATTAATAGTGGAAGTGGACATTTTCGAGAGAAAAGTTCTTCGGTGGATATTTTATTTGTTCCTATATGCGATTTTGGTGAATGGAGGAGAAGATTTAATCGTGAATTGTTCAAGCTGTACCAAGATGTGAATGCAGTCAAGAGAGAAGAATGAGCCAAACACTTCAACTACATTGGCTCAGCAACATCGACTGAATGGACAACAACGTTCCAGCCAGAACATCTTCGAATCCCAGCCCCCAGGTTTAAGACGACCAGGGACCAGGTGATTACAGACACATGAGCGCTTGGTTTCAAGGACTTGAGGGATTGTGCGAGGTTAGGCAAACGATAGAACACCGTAATATCACAGGCATGTCCATGTTTTGAATATTCATATACACAATTTTTAAATTACTTTAACTTAAAACCAAGTTGGTGCGACTCAGTCAAACATTTAATTTGCCTATCATCCCTTCGCAAACTAGTTTATCGATTGTTTAAATTTTGGAATGAGGTTTAAAATCCCAATTAATTGCTTAATATGTACTTAGTTAAAATAAGCTTTTATGATTAAACAACGTTAAAAAGTTCCATTTACAATGAAACGGAAATTACACTAAATGATTTATGTACATATGTACATATTTCTAAAAGTAATTTTTATTGATTGAATATTAAAAGGTCAACGTTGGTCGACTTGAATAAATGTTTCTGAAACAAAATAATTTGTATATGTGTATATATTTTATGGAATCTACAATAAATAATATTTATGAAAATTTAATTGCAACAACTCAACACGCAAAAAGCCAATCAGCAATTTTAATTAATTTTATTTGATATTGCTTGTGATGTTTTGATATCATGCTTACTTGAAATTATTTTTGAATGCATTGAAAATTTATTATTTATTTATTGTGTCTCTGACATTTTGTGTATCGTAATTTATTTGAACAAAATCTACCAATCAGACATTAAAAATGCCTTTTCATCATGAATATTACTTCTTCACTTTCTCTTATCAGAAAAAAATGGATGATTTTATATTCACGTTTAATATTAATTCCCATAAACAACAGTTTAGTTGGTCTTTTTAATGTTTTTATACAAAAATGACATGTTACAAAAAGGATTTCTATACTTTTATTTTATTTGAAATTAAAATAAAATCCTTCACTCTTTAAAGAAATTCCTTACACAAAATATTTTTCTATTTTTTATCTAATAATTCAGCTCTGATCCATATAAATTGATTTGAAATGAGTGTCTTTTTGTTGTTGAATGAGTTGAAACAATGCAGCACAAATTGACTTACTCATGAGTGATTATATCCTATTAGTGACTGACCTCACTTATACCCACCGACCACAAGGATATTCAACTTACACACACTTCACCTTTTTCGTTTATATAGAATTGTATTTATATTGTTTTTAACGTTAAAACATTTTATTTTTAGAAAACAAGAACAAAAGAATCCAATCTGCAATCGAATAGAAACGGATTGGTATAAGTGTATCCTATAAATATCCTTTTGACTCCTCTGAATTGATTAACTTGATTGAGTGACGTCTCTTGTAAGAATTTATAGATAAAAAAATAACCTTATATTCATTGAGAAGTAAAAAAGGGAATACAAAATAGCATGATGTAATCATACACCAATAATATCCTTTACATTGTTCATAGGAAAAAAAAAGTGAAGAATCAAGGTTCAATGGTCACTGGCTAAAAGGCAATTTATATATGTAGTTTGGATTTTTTGTTTTGTCCCGTTGAACTTGTCCGCCCTTACTTGCTATTTTGTTTCATAGTTCAAGGAATTTATAAATTTTGTAAAATTAATTTGAAATGAAAACAAAATCAAATGCATGAATGAATAAGAATTCATCTTAAATTTGAAAGCCATACTTTTCCTATGGCATAGACGTGAGGCATTGATATTAGTTACTTGTAGTTCTTCAAAAAACACAAACAATTTTTTTTAAATTGTTCCCTTAATTTTTGTTTTACTAGAGAGTAGTATCTCATCTTTGTAAGTAAGAAAAGTTGTATTTTTCTAAGAAATCACAACGAAGCCTTAAGTTTAAAATTAAAAAAAAAAAAAAACAAATAACTTCAGTGTTCTTATAACTTCTGGACTCACTTTTTTCGTGTTTTCTTCGATTGTGTTATGTCAGATTTAAAAAAATTTTGAGGTTAATTTTCCAAAATCCGCAGAACTTGCCCTAGTAGCTCAGGAAACAAAAACAAGGCTACATACAAGCTTTAAAATGTTGGTAATTGGTTTCATATAAACATATATTATAGCGTATACTATATAACACAGCCTTACAGAAATATTAACAAATTTGGATGTTGAGGAAAAAAATACGGTAGGTAATTGTTTTTCCTTAAATAATAATATGTTATACAAGAGAACTCTTTTGTACACGAAAATAAAATTTGTTTGAAAATAATTCGTACTAGAATTTGGTTTAATTTGATTTTATCATTCCGCAGAACAACAGAAAATTTGGCTTTTCTGTCCGAAATCAAGAGCTGGAGTACGGCATACAAGTAGAATAGAAAGGATACAGATGGATTCATTGGCTGACCTGGAGGTCAATTCTCGATCTGTGAAACTGTGAAATGAAAACAAAGCTATCATTTCAGTTCTCATAGAGTTTTATCATTTTATCACTTCACTAACATGCTCAAGGCGATTCCCGAACTCGTTATGAAAAAAAAACTGCAAAAGAGAGAACTAAAAAGTACTAAAATGAGAAATGCCTCTCATCTTGACTTAGGTGTATCTAATGAGCATAAATTGTTTCTCTTTATCATTTATCTTTTCACGGGTTTTCAGAGAGTGAATTGATTGTGATAAAAAAATTATCATATGAAAACATTTTTTTTTTTAATTTTTCACACTTCGAAATTCACATTTGCAGTGAAGGCATTATCATATTTATCACTTCAAAGTTTCACAGGTCAAGAATTGACCCTTTGGAGGTCAATTCTCGATCTGTTGAACTGTGAAATGAAAACAAAGTTATTATTTTAGTTTTCAAAGAGTTTTATCATTTAATCACTTCACAAACACACGCAAGATGATTTCCGAACTCGTCATGAAAAATAGCTCTCAAAGTGAGTACTAAAAAGTGCTAAAATGAAAAATGCAGTCAATCCCTCTGATATTCAGTAGTGATGGGAACTATCGAATGATTTGAACTATCGATAGTTAGTAACTGAATGATTTCAACTATCGAACGAGTTCATTCATTCATTCGTTCAGTTGAAGTTAAGTTGAAGTTAAGTTGGGAAAATAGGATTTTTAATAGTAAAATACCACCGATTTTTTCTTGTAAGAATATTTCTTGTAAGAATATTTGGTTACTATTTAAAAAAAAATTGAAAACAATGAGTAAGTCACAAAGTATTGGGTAATTTTAAGCCATAAATTCTAACAATAAACAATCGAAAAAAATTGAGATTTTGTTTTGCTCACAATTTTAGAGGTTTCAGGTGACATTTCAAACAAAATACTCTGTGTACGTCAAAGATAAAGATATTTGTCAAATTTCACAAAAGGATGGCTGTGATGTCGGTGGATTAAAATACCTTAAAAAAATTCGAAAACATAGAGATTTTGTTTATTGCTCCGAAAAGAGGCAATTTGAGGGTTTTTAGGTGAAACCTGCAACTCTGTGCACATCATAGAAGAATTTTCCTTCAAAGCATAAACTGTCAGATTATACCAAAAGATGGCTTCAATGTCGATGGATTATAAAGACTAAAAAAAGGCCTAAAAACAAATTTTTGTTTGTATCCTCCCGAATGGACCAAATTTAAGGGCTTTTTGGTAATATTTGGAATAAAATACTCAATATACGTCAAATAAAAAATTTCCTTCTATTTGTCAAGCCATAAACTGTCAAACTCCACTCAAGGATGGCTCTGATTTTGACTGATAATAAAACCTCCAAAAGACATCCGAAACAATGTGATTTTATTTATTGTTCTGGAAAAGGACAATTTTAGGGCTTTTGGTAGAAACCTTGAACAAAATAGGTAGTCGTTCTACGTTGAAGTAGAGTTTGTTTTCTATTTATCAAACCATAAATTATCCAATTAAATCAAAATTGCATCACTGAATGAATGAATGACTAGGTACTATCGAATAAATGAATTTTTAGCTACTATCGAATAATTCGATAGTTTTTATTCTATAGTTCCCATCACTAATATTCAGAAACAAGTTGTGCTCATTAGATAGACCCGAGTGCCATCTTGGTCTTTTTATGAGCGAGTGATGGCATTTTTCATTTTAGTACTTTTTAGTGCTCAGTTTCACAGCTGTTTTTCATAATGAGATAAAACTCTCGTGACAGCTGAAATGAGTTTGGTTTTCATTTCACAGTTTCACCGATCGAAAATTGACCACCGTTTCTGTTGTCCAGGCATTAACTTCCAGTAAATACCAGGTCTACAGGAACGAGGGTCAATCTGCACACCTAAACTTTTTACCGGAGTAACCCACCTACTAAAATTTTTACCGACTTTAAGGCACTGTTACAAAAAATTCTTTTGTCTTTGGGCTTGGTTAAATTTTGGATCAATCATTTGACTATTTCGTATTTTTTTTTATTGCCTAGACAGGTTTCTTGTGTTTAGAATCCAATTATTTAAATGGTGGATGCCTGAAGGATCCTCCATCATTTCTAAAAGCATTAAACTTCGATCAAATTCAAAAAATTTTGGAGATGACTACGTCTCGTTATTTGTCCATAAATTTTTTTTTCATATAGTCATCTTCCATGTAGTTTTTACCAATATTTTTACAAAGTAAACCATCGTTATCTGGTCTTTTAATTGCACCGTTATTAGAAAAGGATCCGATTTGGTAGTTCCGATGTGTTTCCTATCTCCATTACAGGAATCATTTTGCTCCGCTCTTTTTTGGGGAAATCATAATTTTAACTTCCCATTGGAAGTTTGTGTAGTTGGTTCGATTTGTCAAATGGAACATTTTGACAAATCTTTAGGTTTTGAGCTTGAAATAAAAAAAAAACTGTTGAAAATTGTTGAAAAATTTTTGGGCTCGAATATTAAAAAAAAAAACAATTATATTGGCTTCAGCAAGACAAGACAACAAGAAATGTTCCCAAAAATTGTCGAAATATCTTAAATCTTAAATCAAATATCTTAAATATATTAGCAAAATTTAGAAGTCTGCATAAAATACCTACATATATTTATCATGATAAGAATGAATACTATACATAATACAAAAAGATGTTAAGCATTCAAAAAAATATTTCAAGAAATAATTTCAATCATCGCAGTTTACACTACACACGTTTTACTGCACGCTTTCTTATATAAAATCATCAATCAACTAATTGAACAATTAAGTAAGGCGCCTGTAATTTTGTTTTCATATAATCGATTGAATTCCTTATTGATGATTAAAAAACATTTTTTAACACGATTGGTAGAATAAATTGCAGCTGAAAATGCAACTTAGAAGCAGTTACAAGAAAAATGTAATAATAATTATATAAACAAATCGCTGCAGGGTTCTGTCTAGTGAAACTGGTGCCGCGTCGCGTCGCGTCGTCGCTCTATCGTCATCTTAAATAAAACATTGTTTTTTTTTCTTTTTAAATAAATTCCCGCGGCTTAAAGCAACTATGTACCTATGTACATAAAAAACCATACTATGAGACTTAAGGCAATTTAAATCTATCATCATCATAATATAATTGAACAGGGTAATTGAGCATTTTATACTTGTTAAACAGATTTATTACCCATGTTTATACAATACATAAATTAGATACATATACATATACATCACAGATTACTAAAGTGATACTTTGATAGTACTTAATTATAGATAACGGTATGTAATATTGATGTTTTGTAATTTTAAGCTTATAGAAAGTATTGCATTTTAATATTTATTAAGTTCTTAGTAAAGCATAAAATTGTGCTATAGAATGTATCTTTGTTCAAGCTAAGAATTCATCGTAATTTTAATAAAAATCAAGCCAAGAGCTTATGCAAATAATTAACACAAAAATGCTAAACAAACAGAATTATAAGATCTTAAATGGAAGTTTTATAAACTTAAAGTGAAGTGATTTTCTTCTGACTACTACACAAGGTCACGAGTCACGATTTTAACTTGCTTGTATCATTAGACTTTTCTAATTAAATATTTTTTTTTTTAATTAAACTTTGATGTAACCCTTACTCACCCTACTTATATCATTAATGTGAAAATATGTCCGTTTTTTTTTTGCTTGTCTTTTAATCACAATTCTATTGATGTTTGCCCTTATTAACGTGGGTGGAATATAGATAGTCAACCTTACCAATTTGGGAACCATGAATGACTAACAACATGCCCACAGGGAAAAATAATAAAAGTTGTAAGTCTGTCTGCCCTTATTTTCCACGAACTGTATTTATTGATTTCAATGACAATGAAATTAGTGTTTTATTAAATTTATTACTTACTTGATAAATATTTCATTTAATTAACTGTTATTTACCATTTTTAAATACGAATTGAAAAAATATCGATATAAAAATATAAATATGTAAAAACTTGTGTCAATTCAACTGGAAAGTACCTATGGCTAAGTAAAGCATCGATTTCCATTGCAACCCCACTCGATTTATATATAAATCACTGACAAGTGAATTTCAATATATTTTATCATCCTGTATACTATTCGATATGCAAATCATGCAACACAAAATACTCAGACTTAAAAATGCCTTTATTGAAATATTTTCGGAAATTAAATTTATCCGATAACCCTGCATCACTTCTTCAATAAAGTAAACAAAATGAGGCGCTTTAACACATTATTTATCAGGACCAGGAGTATATCCTTGTGATCCTTTTGATATTATATTTGTATATGTATAATTTCCATATCATCATTTTCTCCTCAATACACCAGGATTCGTTGATTTTGGTATCGGTTTCATTTTATACCCAGATGTCGACCCCATCAACATAGTCACCACTCACCACCGACCGACTGTCCTCTTTAAAAATTAATTCAACCAAAGAGCAATTTCGGAAATGGAAAATTCAGTTGTCGAATCTGGATGTGGACCATGCAATCGTATATACTCGTAGATACACATGGATGCAATTTTATATTCACATGAATTTCCATTTGGCTAACGGCAGTGTGTTCCTCGTGCTTAATGAAATGCAATGGTCGATAATCTGGATTGAAAAATCCTTTCGTGCAACCGGCAATATGGGTGGGTGGTGGTATACACTCTGATGATGTAAACGGGTGCTATCTATGGCAAAAACCCACACTTGCTTTGCATGCGAATTGAATTTCGTTCGACAACCTCAATTCGCAATGTATTTTGAGGAATCGAATAATCCCTATTCCAGATGCATGATGCAATAACAAGAGGTTGGTTGGTACGATAATTCTTTGGTTGCAATGCAATTGCATGAGGTTAACTTAAATAATATAATCTCTTAAGCAAGTGCTTTTCCGTCTGGAGTTGGGATATTGCGCATATAGTTGCAAAATACCCAGTAATATGATTCTTTTTTGTCTTCTTATTTCTTGCTGAGTGAATGAATATTTTCTTCTAACTTAATGTGGTTGAAGAGTTGATATGAAATTTAATCCAAGAATCAGTCAAGCTTAAGACCCACCGCAACTCTGTTAGTTTTTTTATGATATAAATATTGGATGTTGACGTTGGATGGAGTTGGTAAGCAGTGCAATGGGTTTAAATTAAACAGAAGACCTCATTCATTAACATTTTATTTGTTTGCGTGAACAAAATTTAAATTTTAGAAATGCTAAGCTCATAAGTGCAATTTTAAACCGACGCGTTGTCATTCAAATGTCATTCTTCTATCTCAGTCGAATGGCTTAAGAAAGTGGTTTATTTTTAATTGCTCGTGGCAGACTTAAATTTTCATATTAGATAGCGGAAATTTGTTGAATGTTGTTTTAAAAGTTTTCAACTAAGTATTTCATACGATGCAGTAAGCAGCTAATAGTTCAGTTGCAATCTGTAAGAAAAATAATAGAAATATTTGTTACTGGCTGGACTTTGGATTTTATTGTTCTTCAAATTCTTAAGTTCGTATACAACAATTGTCTTACTCCCCCTCCTGGTGCTTCCTCCAAATCGTCAATAGCTAGCAATAGCAGGGAAGCCCTGGGGAGGATAATAGACCTACTTCTGTGATATACAGGTTAATTCACCCAAGGCTTGACAAAAATATGGAGCCTGCTGAGGAGATCACTACCGAAGACTTAGCACCAGACTTTAGTTAATCATATTTAGTAGAGACATTAAACAAATTTTATAGAACGGAGGGTTAGTTCTCTGCCTCCTTGATTACGCGAGAGGAGCAATTTACAAAAAAATTACTTATGTAAGAAAATAAATGATTGAAAAATAACTGCAATACACTGTTTGAGTGAAATTTTTTAAAAATTAATTTTCAAACTTAAAACTTTGAAAAAAAAGAAAAAATACAAACACCTTTTTTTTTAATTTTAAGTAACGAAGTTTTTTTTTCAAAATTTAATGCTCTTTTCAATTTTAAAGTTAAACCCGGAAGAAGGTTTAAATGTTTTAATGTTAAAAATATTACAGAACAAAGAACCCAATTTCTTGGTACAAACAAGAAATAAAATGAACAACTGGTCGCGCGTACTTGCTCTTGTATTAAGGGCGCTGCGTGCTTAAGAAAATTATAGGTAATGAAATGGAAATTATGTTTGAAAGCATGAAACACGATATTTAAATTAGTCAAAGGGTGATTCCATTAAAAAACGACCCTTTACGAAAAAACACAAAGTATGACTTAGAATTGACAGTTTAAAAAATTTCAATGTTTCATTTCAAAAGTTAAATTATCAAACATTTATTTATCGTGACTTATTTCACAGTTAGAACCACTTATCAGAATAAGACTTATGAAGTTCTTTTTTGCTGGCAGAAATTGTAAGCAATTTTTTTTAATAATTAACCATTTCTTAATTTGAAAACTGGTGCCTATTTTCACTACTCATAACTCTGAGCATGCTTTTGTGACATTTGGTAAATTCCATAGTACTCGTAAATACAAACGCAGTTTTTTGGGCACTTGATTTATAAAATGGTTTGTGTTATGCCTGAAACTCAAACTGAAAATTTGGAAAAAAAAAAGAAGAATACATGTTATGATCTGCCGTCAAACGAAATTTTAAGCTTTTAAAATTAATGCTAAGCAGGTACTAAAAATATTTTTTTTTTTTAAAAAAACTTAACCCAAAACAGATTAGCATATCAAAACTTAATTTTTCTGTTTTGAACCATACTTGCCAAGGAGGGCAATTTACCGCAAATTTCAGTATGACAGCGCAATCATAGTTGGGCTATAAAAAGCCCAAATATAATCTTGGGCGATATTTTTTTTCATATAAAAACTACTTTTCTCCCCCTTAAAATGTCCTTAAAGTATTCCACACTTTAATTACTGAATTCACTCATTAGATTAGACATTTCAAACCAACATCAATTATCTTCACTTTGATAATATCATTCAGTTTATCTATTCTTCACAGCATTCCCATTTTTATTAAAAAAAAATGCACCACTGGATCGCATGTACATACTTGCTCTTATGTTCAAGTTGCTTGGAATTAAGAACTTTTAAAATATGAAAGTAATTATAAAAAACTATAAAAATACAGAAAAAGCATTGAAATCGTTCTTTTAATTGTATAAACAATTAGTTAAAAAGCTTAGAGCTCAAAAACAAGTATGCCATTCGATTACTTAAAAAAAATTTAATATGTGCAAAAAAATAATATAATATCGTTGCAGCGGTTTTCTTAAAAATTAATTTTTATGTATAAAATTAAAAAAAAAAGTTTTGGAATGCCAATTTTGATTATGTAATAAAATAAATTTTTAAACTAGTTTCAAAAAAAAACATTTGCTCAATTTTGAAATATTGAATTTTCAAAAAAAAAAATGTTTTTAAAAAATCTAAAATTTATTTTGTATTTAATTTGGATATGCAATATTATTAACATTTTAAAAAAGATTTCGCATACAAATTTTCACTGAAATCGTTTGAGCCGTTACTGAGAAAATCCGTTATATGGCAGGTACCGTTAATAACGGTTTTAAGTAATTTTTTTCCTATCAAAAATTACACCATGCTTACAATAAAACACTGATTTTTTTTATCAAAATCGGTAGAGCCGTTTTTGAGATAAATAAGTTTTTCATTTACGGTTGAAGGGCAAGTAGATACCGTTACTTTTGGTGCTAAATAAAAAAATCAATTGCCCGTCCTGACCCAACTAACAATTTAGCTTGTATAAGGTAAAATTTTTCGAATTTGGCAAGTAATAGCTTGTATAGAGCTTGTATAAGGCAATCTTGAGCTAGCCAAGAATTTTCCACCCGAAATTTAAACAAATAGTTGCTATAAGCCCTTAAAATATGAGTTACACAAGCTCTATACAATGCTTGTAAATATAAATTATAAATGGCTTGTATAAGGCCTTCCAAAGTTGTTTACTGAAAATGTTTTTGAAAAAATAGCTGCTATAAGGCTCTCCACGACAAGTTATTGCAAAAAACTTGCTTAACGCTTGTTTGTAAAGGCCTTATACAAATTAAAATAATCAGTGAAGATCAACAAGTGTGTCTTATAAAATATTGTGCTTATAAAAAAAAAATCAGATTAAAATAAATAAGAACGGTTAGTACCCAACAGAAAAGAAGTGCTTACCAGTAACATTGAACTTTTTAGCAAAACTTAAAAATGAATAACTCATGGCAAAAAATTTAAAAGATCTGGAAAGATCAGAATCAGCTTTGCTAATTGTTTTCTCTCGATTGATTGCTTATGCAAAATAAATTTAGGTAAGGCGTTATATAAACATCCAAGACAAGCTATAGCTTGTTCAGCCAAGCTAATAGCAGTTCATGAAAAGCTATTTGCTGCTATAAGAACCGTCAACAAAAGTTTGATGGCAGTTAATTAGCTTGCGTAAATGCGCCAAAATTACTTATATAAGGCCTTTTACTATTTCTATAGCAGTCTGAAAATAGCTTGTATAGAACCTTATACAAGTTAAATTGTTAGTTGAGGAGAGTTACAAGAAAACCATAAGTTCAAAATTTGAAGAAAATTGCTTCAGTGATTAAGGCTGTGGATCGATATATGTATGGAAAGACAGACAGACAGAATTATTAATTTAAAAAAAGTATTGGTGCTACCATTTTTGGCTATTTTTTCGGCAACGATTTTGGGCTACAAAATTTTTCAAATTGAACTATCGAACTTGTTCAGGACATAGCAACGCTATTTTTCTTAACTCATTTTCAATTTTGTTGCTTCTAGAAAATTCATGATTAAGGGATACAATTCTTAGTAAGTAAACTCTTTACTCTTCATAGGAATTTAAGCGGCTTTAAGCAAAAGTTTTCCCTACTTAAAAAGACAATGGAAAAAATCTTATTTAATTAAAAAAAAGCGTGAAAACTAACGAATGGGTATCTAACTGCCGGGTCAAATAGTTTTTATTTTTATCAGAGTTTTTTTGAAAACCTTATAAAAACCTTATAAAAATCTTATAAAAATCAAAAGCCTTGTTTTTCTACTATTTTTTGTGAAATACATTTTTAGAAAATTACGATTAAAGGGGCCCATGCAATTAGGCTTCTTACATGAAATCGAAACATTATGACAAAAATTATTTAGCACGAGTATGTACCTATTTATATACACAATTAATATTTTTCTCAAAATATACCTACATTCATTCTATAATTCTTTGTTTCATTAATTAATGAAAAGTAACGAAAGAATCTGGACTTGGAGACCCCCGGACACAGGAGGCATGGGATGTTGGAGTGCCTATACAATTCTCAAAGAAGTTGAAAATAGAAGAAAATGAAGTCAAAATTCGAATATTTCTGTCCTTTATAAAAAATATATAATGAAAGCTAGACAAATTGTATGAATCACACAAACATTTTAAGTTTGTGTTATTTTCTTAAATGAATAAAATAATTTATTCAGGTTCAGTGCAAGGTGTCTTCAAATTTTGGTGTAATTTTTCGAAATCGATTTACACTCTTAATTGTTGATTTATTATCATCGAAAGGCTAAATACATAATAAATTTAAATTTTTACTAACCAATGTATTTTCCGTTTTTTTTTTTAATTTATTGCTACGAGTACTTCATGTAACTTAAACATGATTTTAAATGCAGCTCACGAAAGGAGGCATACCAAACAAACATGTGCATCATTTTCCTATAGCCCCACCATATACCGGCAGAAGATTATTTATTCTGTATTCCACCTGAATGTCATTTATTATTTTTTAGTTTTACTTACAAGTTCAACACACTGTAAGACCTATTTAAGGACTTGAAAGTAAGATTATTTGTCAGTTAGTTGGTAACACTTTTCATTATCTTTGTATGCTTTTTCTCAATCTTTTTTTGTGACCAATTTGCTCTTTTCTCAAATTCATAAAAACAAAATGTCTGGGTTCATAAAATTAAAAAAAAGCTATTTTATGTGCATTAAACTTATGTAGCCCCATAATGTTTTTTTTAATATCAGGAACATCATTTATTTGACATTCATTTAAGTAAAAAAAAAATTCTTTCAAGCAGACATTACTCCAAAGAAATGGTCCCAAAAAATATTCTCAATATTCTTTTCTTATTCGTGGCAACGCTGGCGCTCCTACGACTGCCGGCATTCGCAACCTTTTATTTCAAACTTCACACTTGATTCTTAATTAGCATTCATCACAGTCGATTACTTCATAGATTTTTATTAACACATACAAATTTTCGATTGCTTTGGTGCTTTACTGCCATTTTTTATAATTAAGAAATTTATCAATGCTATTTCCGACATCTCTGTATACAATAAATAAACCAGCATCGAACATCAAATTTATTTATCAAAATGTTTTAATTTAACAACAACAAGCAGATCAATTTGTTTGTACACAAACAAAAAAAAAGGGTACATCTGAGTTGCATTTAATTGCTCTTTAAATAAAATGATGTCGACATAAATTAATTAATGTTAAATAATAAATTTTAATAAATTAATAAAAAAGAAAATATGCTTGTCATCCTAACAACTCCGTATTATACCTATACACCTTAATAATTATTATAATTAACTTTTTATATTCATATCCAAGCTATCGTGTTATCTTCTAATAAAAATTCACAACACTACTGAGGTAATACTCGTAGTTTGAAGAAAACAAAATTGATGAAGTCAAGTGCTAGTGTTTTAATTAAGGGCTAATGGCATAGTTAAGGGACGAGTGTGTTACAGTGAAAGTAGTCAAAAACAGAATTCTTGTTTGCAGTTTTTATAGAAAACAAAACATTCCTGGAAATTTATTTATTTTTGACTCTGCGGAAAATTAAAAAAAAATAATTTAACTCTTTACCAAGGTAAGATCAATTTAGGGCCGGTTTTTCAGAGCGAGATTATCCTAGTCTTTAGGTTAAGCCTAATTTAAATCCAGAAACGTATTCTAAAGTCAATTTAAAGCTGGATTTATACCTTCGTTCTTTATTTGGTGAACGTTGTTTCACAAACAATGAACGAGCAAAGTTCATCCAAAAATTCAAAACTGCTATGAATTTCTTCGTCGTTCGTGTTCGGTGTTATCATTTACACCTTTTTTGTTTCGCGTACGCATACAGACGAACAACGTTCACGGACGTTAACACCAAAGATCTAAATGCGGCTTAAATCCTAAGTTAACTCACTTAGGGCGCTATTCATCAAGCACTCATAAACGGCTGTTAAGTTTATGAGGCTCATAACTCAAATAATATTTGTGCTATTCACCGACCACTCATAGCTCTTTTTCAAAGTCCGAAAATGAGAACAACTCTCTCTTCACCAGGCATACCCAAACTGGGAAATCAAACTGTTTTCAGATTGGACCAACTTTGTTGGCACTTTTATGATCCTTACAAAATTGAGTGTTGAACGCACATTTACAGAAACTCTTTGTGACTAAAGTGATTTTATTTTATTTTCATTTATTTGTTTTTATTTTTGTTTTGTAAATCCTGCGGTGAATATCATTACATGTTTCAGTTTGTTTTATAAAGGGACATTTTCTTTAAATACTTTTTGGTTTCGCAAGGTGTGTCATTCATACGTTGTTTACTTCATTTGCGGACCCAAAACGAACTCCTTTGATTGAAGGGGAGTGAAGCTGAAGGATTTGTATTACTGACGTTTTTTTAAGTTTTCACGGACTAAAACCAGCAATGATCTTCACCGCGTAACCTACAAAATTAAACTTATAAAATAAGTGGGAAAGAAATAAAATCTCTGAAGACAAAAAGATTTATAGTATGTGTGCATGCGACACTCATTTTTGTAAGGATCCAAGAAGTAACGACAAAATGGATAAGTGAATTTGCTTGAAGGGTTACTTCGAAGGTTTTTGAATAAATTTTCGGAGAGAGCGCTCATAACCTTATGAGTGGTCAAGAACCACTCATAACTTTTATGAGCGCTCTTAATTATTCACTTTTATTGCTTGGTGAAAAGGTTTATGAAGCTCTCAAGTTATGAGCGATCGGTGAATACCGCCCTTAATTTGGTGAGTTAACTCAGCGACTTAAGGCTGTTTTATCTTGATTTCGATATTGAAGGCGTAAAAGTGTTATGTCCATTATATGTACATACATAGTGTCGCACATGCCTAGTACGCAGATCGAGCAAAGACAAATTTTATCTCTACTTTTTTTTTCTCAAGACAAATTCTGAAGGTGTAAAGAGAGATATGAGAACAGTAGCGTAGCCAGAAATTTTCAAAATTATTAAATTTCCTTGAATCCACATAAATTTGAAAAATGCTACATTCAGAAATCGGATTCTTTCAAAGCAGAGTAAGAACAATTGAGTACCTGTGCTTGATGGGGAAAAATGAAATGAAGATGGATGAATATACATTTAAGAGGTCTGAAATTTTCATTTGTTTACTTCTCTGGAAAAAGAGATTTAAGAATTGGTTGACATTTGGACCCAAATAAACTTTTCTCTAAAAATAAAGTTTGTCTTCCATCTTTCCAGCTATTAACTGTCAGATTCCATTGACAGAAGGGTACAATGTCGATGGATTAGAAAACCTCAAAAATTTAAAAAAATTTTTAAGTGTTTTTTACTTCCCTGCAAAAGTGTTTTCAGAGCAATTGGTTGACACTTGAATTAAAATTATCTTTTTCCATCAGAAAATAGTTTGTTCCCTATCTGACAATCCATAAAGTGTTAATTTCTATTGAAAGATGGCCACGAAGTTGTTGGTTTAAAAAACCTCTTAAAAATTCCGAAATTTTGGGAATTTTTTTACTTTATCGGAAAAAAGTGACTTAAAGACAATTGGTAGACAATTATTAAAATAAACTTTTTCCGTCGAATAACTTGTTCCCAATTTCATTCATTGAAGGATGGATGTGATGCCGATAAATACTCTGCAAATATCAGAAATGTTCAGAGTTTTCTACTGCTCCAGAAATCCAATTGAATTTCCCAAATCAGTTTGCTCATTCCAACTCGGTTTAATTCGGCTTGGAAATAAATTTAAATTTTGAATAGAAGAAAATATTTTCCGAATCGGAAAGCTACGCTGATTACAATGGAGATCCGAGTGGGGTGATGTGGGCAATCATATTATCACCCCTTCCAACCTTCTGTGTTTATTTATTCAATTCTCAATTCTTATGTCGTCATTTTCGTTACGCATTTTACATTTTATTTCAGTCATGCATCATCTAAACGTCTTAATAATGGGAAGAATAAAACAGGGAATTAATTTAAGTAAATGAAAAGCCAAATATACATAAAACGTCACAATTTGTCCTGAAAAATAATGCTTCGAGCGCAAAAGAAGTGTAGACTTTCTTTTGCCATTTCATGTACAGCGGTTACAAATGTCAAATTTTGCACTGGAGCTGCCTACTGCTTGGAAAAAATCCGAGATAAAATTTGTCCTGGGAAAAATTTTATGTGAGAGATAAATTTTGTCCCGATCTTCGTACTAGGCTTGAAGCAAAATTTCAACATAACATATTTTTTACAACTGATAGATAAATTAATCCTCAGCTGAAAAACTGTATCTGTGTTAACTTAGGGTAAATTTATTTCTAGGACAAGCTTACTATTTATAATTTAACTCAGAGTAAACTTTTTTAGAAATAATGTTGAATTGAATCAGATTTAGCGAGACTCTACTGTATTTTCTAAGCCAGAAGATAACAATTGATAAAAGAATTGAATATCATATTAATATAAAACAATAACCGTATTTAAGTGTGTATGTTTTTTTCTTAATGACGATGACGTGCAGTTACACGGCCATATCTGTTCTTTCTAAGTATGAATTAAGGTGGGTCTGCATATCGAAAGTTTTCATATTTGAACCTACACTAATGCTAATACTAAGTTTGTAGAAATATGAAAAAAAGTTATGTGTCATGTGAATATGTATGAATATCTACAAAACAACTACCATTTTTTCATTGGAGTATTATTTTAATTTATAATGTTTATTAACATTAAAGACATTTTTAATGCAATATTAATTTCATAACGAAGGTGAAATATACATGATTAAATAAATGTCACAATGTTTTATTTGAATTTCAAAATATACCACTTATGTAGATGTATATTGTATAACTAGGCTATTATCTTTCTTTTTTCTAGATTAATACAACAAGACTTAAAGAGCCGAGAATTATTTTATTAAATATTTTTAAATTCCCCATATATCACATTAAGTTTCACGTAATTTCACTGTGGAAACTTTGTTGAAAAAAAGTGATAAACTAAACAAAAAATAAACTAAACTAATTTGTTTGCAATATTGTTTTTATTTATTTTATGTCTGGAGTTCAGCAAGTTTGTTTGTTATTCAGTTTTTTTATTTTTACAATTGTAGTTAAAAGCTTAAGAGATAATTAACTTTAATAAGAGAAAATTAAAACTTGTCTTTTTCGACAATTTTTATTTTCAAATAATAAAGTAAACATGCCAGAAAAAAAAAACAACTACATATTGTGCTAATTTATTTTTTTTCAATTAGCATTTTATACCGAAACTGTCTTAACAAAACCTGGATATTATTCTTTTGCTGTTTCATTTGTTTATTATTTTTACAACTTACTTGTTTATACTTTTCTATTTTCCGTAAAGGTCATAAACTACACATTAACAGTGTTGTTATTATATTATTTTGTAATATACCAACGCACAGTGGTTCCGTTTGTATGGCGAGGCAGTCATAATTAAATAAAATCTAAACAACTCGACCGATTTTGATGAAACTTTTAGATATGATAAAAAGTTTCATAACACATCATCTCAAAAAATTTCCACCCACTAACACGCTCAATTCTTAAAAAAATTAAATATAATCCTAAAATTGGCATGAATATGAGTTTGTTCTAAGAATATTTGAAAGATAATTTTCTTTCAAATAATTCTCCTATACAAAGTTTTCTAGCCACGCCCGTATATTGAGTTGCCGTCCCTCCCATTAAATCTAAACGACTTACCCGAATTTGAAGAAATTTTCAGGCATGATCAAAATTGGGAATTAGGCATTTCAGAAAAAAAACTTACTCAAGCGTCATGGTGATACGAGGGTGGGTCAATAAGTCCGTGACTTTTTGAATTTCTGACCTCATTACTGAAACAGCAACACTGCTCCTGTCAACAGGCATCTGTCAGTTGACTTCTGTCAAAATTTAAACTTGCTGCGTCAGTTAGTTTGTGTTTGACAGCTATTTTTATCAGACTACTCACTAATTTGAGGAGAAAATGGAGAAAAGTGAATTTCGTGTGCTTATTAAGCATTATTTCTTGCGAAAAAAAACCATTACCGAGACCAAGGCTAGGCTTGATAAATACTATGGGGACTCTGCACCATCGATTTCAATGGTAAAAAAGTGGTTTACTGAATTTCGTTGTGGCCGTACAAGCACTGACGATGCCGAACGTCCTGGACGCCCAGTTGAGGTCTCTACACCCGAAACAATCGAAAAAATTCACGATATGGTGTTGGCCGACCGAAGATGGATCCATCACAACGCACCAGAGACCAAACAACAGTCAAAACAGTGGGTTTCTAAGGGTGAATCGGGTCCAAAGAAGGCCAAGGTGGGTTTGTCAGCCAATAAAGTTATGGCGACTGTTTTTTGGGATGCACGCGGGATAATCCACATTGACTACCTTCAAAAGGGAAGAACAATCAATGGGGAATATTATGCCAACTTATTGGACCGATTCAATGACGATTAGAAAAAAAAACCGACCTCATTTGGCTAAGAAAAAAGTTCTTTTCCACCAAGACAATGCAAGGGTGCACACATGTGCAGTTGCCATGGCAAAAATCCATGAATTGGGCTATGAATTGCTCCCTCATCCACAATATTCTCCAGATTTGGCTCCGAGCGACTACTTCTTGTTCCCAAACCTGAAGAAATGGCTTGGTGGAAAAAGATTTGACTCCAATGATGAAGTCATCTCGCAAACAAAGGCCTATTTTGAGGACCTCGACAAATCATTTTTTTTGGAAGGGATAAAAAAATTGGAGAAGCGTTGGACAAAGTGTATAGAGCTCAAGGGAGACTACGTTGAAAAATAAAATTATTTTTTTATCAAAAAATCTGTGTTTTATTCCAAAAGTCACGGACTTATTGACCTGCCCTCGTATTTTACATTGTAAAAAAGAAACAGATTTATAACACAAAATTTAGAAAATTGGAGGAAAATTGATCTTCTAATGAAGAAGTTTAGTCCTTAGATAAATCGATGGTATTTATGATGAAACAAGGGAGAAATATACCGCTGAAATGTTATGTGTGTCCTATTTTCTATTCATTTTGTTTTTGCTGTTTAAAATGAGACGTAGTGTTTCTAGGGTGTACCGCTTAAAAGTATGCTTTTCAGTTTTAAGAACTTGTACACCGTCAAAATTGGGAGAGTGGCCACTTTCGATTGCATGGCCAACAATCCAGCCAAAACTGCACTCGCTAGGCAATGCAATCGAAAGTAGCCACTCTCCCGATTTTGACGGTGTACAAGTTCTTTAAACTAAAAATCCATAAGTGATAAGCTCCAAAAAAATTTTGCATAATTTTTTGCATTTTTCCATGTTGAGTCACGAAATTTTAGTTCAAACCTCAGATCTAAATTCAGCACCCCGGAAACATAAAGCATAATTATGAACTTACCCGACAATTTGCATGGTAAAAACACAATTTGACTGGAATATTTAATTACAAATTTTATTTTGCATTAGTTTTAATGTTTTCCAAAAGATATGTTTATTCAAAAGTAGAGCCCAAACTTAAAAATCCACTCTGACAATTTTCAAGTAATTTTCATTATCTGTAAAATGGCATTAAAACTCTGAAATTTCTGAGCAGTTTTGAGAAAATTTCCCAAAGAGGTCATCGAAATATTAAAATAAAATATGGAAAAAAGTGGCTCAACGACGGCGACGTTATTTTAACTTAAATGCCATTCTTTCATAAAATAAAATTCCCCTGATGAATTTTTTAAACCATGTTTTTAGAAAGTTACATTAACCTTTAAACTTTGAACTTGAATTATCTTTCTATTAAATGCATGGACTGCTAGAGAGTTAAAGGTGTGTGAAAACCGAGATTAATGGGAACTTTTTTTAGTTAATTTTAAATTATTTATAAAATGGTTTAAAGCAATATTTCTTCATTAGAAGTATTTTAGTTGGATCATTTAACTGACAAATTAGACACCAAAGAATAAAGTTCGTGTTTTTAATGAACACTTTGCTAAATTTAATGAATCTCTAGACTAAACTGAATTTACTCGTTTAGCAAAAGATAAATTTATCACATCACTGCTCATGCAATTTCTCTCCTCGCGCTCTGCCATTAAAAATAGATAGATGTTTTCTACGGAATGTTTCCATTCTAGTGAATCTACGCAGATACATTTTAATTCAGTGAAATACATAAATGTAGATAAGACTCTGTTTTAGCAGCTAGATAGATTGACTGCTTTTTTTTTCTTTTTGATTCATTTTACTAATTTATTTTAAATGGATCTGTGCCATAAATTTTTGGATTTCTATACTGCCCAATGCTGATACCGATGCTGCCGCGCGCCGTTAGATCGATCATGATGGCCAGATCGTGTGTAAATATTTAAACAAATTGAATCAAATTGATAACAAATATGTTTATTATTGTGTATATTCTGTTTGTTTGATTTATTTCTATTTATCTTTTCCATGTGTATTTTTACTACAAGAAATGTATTAGGAAGAAAAATCAAAATAGTACATTGACATTTTCGGTACCAATTTACTAGCTCTCTGTTAATAATGGTGTTTGTAATTTTGCTGTTGTCACTTGCACAAAGATAAAATATTATCTTTTACTATCTGACATTTAATTATTTGCAATGCAAATTTATGAAAAGCAATTGAATGTTATGTGAAAGTTTAAATATCCGGTCGTGGATATATTAGCTAAAAATTGCCTTTTCCTTTCTTCACTAATCCAAAATCCACATTTCAAGAATTCATTGTCCTTCCAGATATCATAGAAAATATTTTTCTTACTACTTTTAAATCGTTTTTTGTTCTCCCTAAAGAATTTACCCAACCTTCAAAAATCTAAAGTAAGTCAAACGGAACAACTACTGACCTAGTATTCAATTTAAGTGAAGAACGTAAAGTAGTAAAATTAGGCCATTAACTATAGCATGTTCATGTACAATGTTATTATAACATACTCGTTCACAATGTAAACTCTTTGAAATATTTTTTTTTATCAATAAGATAACACTGCAAACATCATGACTCCATGATATTTTTCTTCGAAGTTCGCTTTAGTAAAACAAAAGTATCATATACAACCAATTTATTACAACACCCTATTAATAACAATTACACGCACCACAGATACATATTACTTTAAAAGTGAGTATGTACCGTTTATTCACACTTCATCGTTTTCATCGTATAGTCATTTAAATTGATGTGCGCTTGTTGATATAATCGAATGTACAGAACATAGGTTATGGATATAAACAGTGATGTATAAGCCATAGGGGCATTCGGGGCCATGGCTCAGGGCGGCAAATTTGGAAGATTTTCTTTTCCACATCGAACAAACAAAAAATCGAATGTCCACACAAATCGACGTTATTTTAAATATTATTAGGGTACTTTCATGTTCATTTTGGTGCACTGGTAAATGCACGACCCACGACGGAATAACTCGAGCACTTTCGGGCCTGAATTCATACGTAGTACAAGGGCAGAGCAACGTCAAAAAGAAGTCATATTAGTATTAGCCCAGTCAACGAAAGAAATATAAATGCAATAAATGCTCTCTGTGTTTTTATTTTATGTGGTAGGGGTGACCGCCAAGTAGTATAACATACTAAAAGTCCCTGACCCAGGGTTAGAGATACCCTTTTCTACCTTTTTTGTGAATACGAGTTAAGTGAGTATGAGTTTTTCGACAGTAACTTTTCATTGGAAAAAGATTTCAAAATTAATTGTGAACAAGAGGATATTTTAATCTACAAAATCAAACAAAAAAATTAGTTAGGGACCGAGAAAATTGCATTTATGTTTTTCAACGCACTTTTTCAAAATGGTGGACAATGCAACATCTCCTACCAACCAGGCTGACCTTTCGCAAATCTAAGGAGTTAGAGCAAACATAAATGCATAGAAAAGCCAGCCATACTTAAATGACTTCTCGAAAACTTTGCCACCTCTTAGACTATCCTGGAAAATTGCATTGAGGATAGTTTCCTGAGTTGTTCGATGTGAAATCAAAACTCGAGCAGCAACCAGTTTTTGACATTTGAACATCGAACAAACCTATTAAAGTGAAGTGTCGTGTCATATTCTTTGACTTTTCACTTTGTATTTGTTATTGTGTCACCCGTAGTAGTACCTCGTGGCATGATGGTTAGTGTGTAGGACTGTCATGCCAAAGGTCTGGGTTCGATTCCCAGCCGCTGTCACTTAAAAACAGAAATGTTTTTTTCGCGAGGTACTGCCTCTTGCGGGGAATTAACAAATCCTCCTAAGAGTATACTTGTCACGAATAAGTGCCGTTCGGACTCGACAAAAAATTGTAGGTTCCCTCCATTCCTGCCAAAAATACGCACACAGGGATGGTTGAGAGTTGTAAGCCACTAGGCCTTGGCTCTCCACGAGCTGTTTTGCCACCAAATTTATTTATTTATTTATTTTTATTGTGTCACCCGGCAAACAGGTTTTAATGCAAGCATTTTGTAGCTTTATTGAATCACCTTAAAGCTTCTTCTGTCTTGTAACAAACTTAAAGTTTTTAATTAAACAATCAGGAAAGAATTAATATTGATAGAAAATTGTTCGTTTGGAGTGAGTGTTCTTTGAAATTACCCCATACTTATCTTTTGATCATCCCCTAAATTGTTATTCAATTATAAAAAATTAAATTATGAATTTCATATTATTTGTAAAACAATTTTAAACAAAAACGAATGATCACCTTTTCAAAACAAAATTATTAACATATTTTATAGCGACGTAAGATTTTTTTGTAAATAAATATAATGCCGACATGCCTGATGGTTGAGTAACTTTTTAATGCGCAATTAAAAAAAAAGTATTTGAATTTTATTTCAGAAGCTATAATTTTGTTATCCCTCTCGATACCGTCGTTACATTATTTTTGTTGGTATATACAAATTTTGGAGACTTCCATTTTAGAATTTAAAGTCATTCATATTATTTCTCAATGCCTACACTTTCACTATACATGTTTTCTACGAAAACATATTTAATATTTTATTAAAAATAAAATACTATATCATTAAAATTTTGAATAAAACGATCACGCACCAAAGCAATTAAAAACCCATTATTATGAAATTTAATGAGTTGTTTTTTTTGAACACGAAATTGATGGTATGATGGTGGGATTGAAATTTTTCGGCATACAATTTTTAATTGTTTGCCATTTACAGAAGAGTATTTTTTGTGCAATTGCGAAATAATATATTGCTATTTGGGTTATTTGGTAAATTAAGTAAATTATTAAAGTATTTTGAAATAAAATTATTTACGAAAAGACTAAGAATTAGTAGTTAGTATAAAATGGATGTCCAATTAACATCTAGGAACCTGAACTGTAAGATTTATAAACTAACAGCTTTATTCATAAACGCATTCTAAAGATTGTACTAAATTTCAAAGCCTCAAAGCTTGTAAACATCATTCATTAAATTGCCGTTGAATAGATCCACGCATTGACAGGTGGAATAGAAAACGTAATAGATTAGTATTTTTTTTTTGACACAAGAGAATTGTAACTAAAATTGCTCGCAAAATGTTTTATAAATAAGAATTTACGCAACGTTAAGTAGCTAATACAATGCGTTAAGAGGTGTTTAAGCGAATTTTGAAACGAATACGTCTGTATCGGTCCAACAGAAGAACTAACAAAGTAATCACAACTGAAAGTTTTGAAAAAATAATACAAACGTGGGAAAATGGCAAAGTAAAAAAGTTTTGTAGACGATTTTTTTAAATCACAATTTAAAGCGAAACTAATTTAATTCAACCAACCCCTAACATTGTCCATAGCTACTACATTATGTGGCAAGTTATGCATTCGTACAAAAAATTGGACTCGATATTTTGATCAGACTTGTCATTACGATGATAATGAAGTCGAAAAAAGTGAGTCGCCTAAATGGCTGCATCAATTTTATTAAAACTTGGTACATAGATTCTGCCCAAACAAAAAAAATGGCTAAGGCAAACTTCTATGCAGAAAAATTATTTAAGAACTTAAATATAGAGAAAAAGAGTTGGATAGTCTTTTTTGTGTAGAACTAACTTCCTATGTATATAAGCTACAATTTGCACTCACACATTTTTCTCAAAGTTGGTATTCTTCGAGAAACAAATAATAAACCATAATTTGTACTTTTCACTTCTCAAAATAAAAAGTCTTGATCTAAACCTAAAAAAAACTTTAGTGAAGCAAATAAAGCGTTCTACCAAAATTTAGTTTTATTAGATTTTTTTCTGAAATTAACTTAAAACATTACCCGGCTTTATGTGATCTTTGGCTTTGGGTTGATCATAACGGGTGATTTTTTAGCTGGTTTGGTTTTGGCAACACTGGTTTTGACAGCTGACGTGTGTTTAGTACCTTGTGTCACTGTCAAACAGCTTCAGTTTGGTTTGCAATTTAACCGTGGATCGTCTTACAAATGAACAACGCTTGCAAATTATTGAATTTTACTATCAAAATTCGTGCTCGGTTCGAAATGTTCATCGCGCGCTGCTTCCATTTTATGGTCGGCATTCTCGACCTTCTGAGCAGTCTATTCGGAAGATTGTGACCAAATTTCGCACCAAATTTACTTTGTTGGACATTAAACCACCAACACGTTAACGTACTGTGCGTAGTGAAGAAAATATTGCGGCCGTATCAGCTAGTGTGACAGAAGACCGCGAAATGTCGATTCGGCGCCGTTCCCAGCAGTTAGGCCTTTGTTACAGCACTACGTGGAAAATTTTGCGGAAGGATTTGGGCGTAAAGCCTTTTAAGATACAGCTGGTGCAAGAACTAAAGCCAGCCGACCTACCACAACGCCGAATTTTTGGTGAATGGGCTCTTGGAAAGCTGGCCGAGGATCCGCTTTTTTATCGAAAAATTGTTGAATGGGTACGTAAATAAGCATAATTGCCGCATTTGGAGTGAAGATCAGCCAGAAGCATTGCAACAGCTACCAATGCATCCCGAAAAAGCCACTGTTTGGTGCGGTTTATGGGCCGGCGGCATTATTGGGCCATATTTCTTCAAAGATGATGCGAATCGCAGCGTTACTGTCAATGGTGAACGCTACCGAGCGATGATAACAAACTTTTTTTTGCCCGAAATGGAAGTTCTTGACTTGCATGATATGTGGTTTTAACAAGACGGTGCCACATGCCACACAGCACGCGAAACAATGGCGCAATTGGCGAGGCGAGTTTGGTGAACAGTTAATTTCACGTTTCGGGCCGGTCAATTGGCCGCCTAGATCGTGCGATTTGACCCCATTAGATTATTTTTTTTGGGGGTATGTCAAGGCTAATGTCTATAGGGACAAGCCCGCTTCGATTGACGCACTGGAAGCCAACATCCATGCATTCATTCGTGAGATACCGGCCGATATATGTGAAAGAGTATGCCAAAATTGGATTCAGCGGATGGGCTACCTGAAACGCAGCCGCGGTCAACATTAGCATGAAATTATCTTAAAACATTCAATTGCAAGGTTCAAACTATCGATTCAAATAAATATTTCTTTCATTTTTCGAATTTTTTGTGTTTTTTTTTTTAAGTTCTAAACCTCTTAAAAAATCACCCGTTATTATGATCTTGAGTCATCTTACAGGTAATTAAGGGCGCAACAATCCCTTGCATTTTTTTTTTTTTCATTAATTTTCGTTCAGAGTTTTTGCCATGGGAAATTATTTTTTTTAAATAAGATTCAAATTGACCACGCCAGACAGTAAGTCAAAAACTATCATTTTCTCAACTTTCTTCTTAACTATTATTAGTTTTATTTAAAACCTATAAAAAGTGAAATTCAATACTATGTCCCTTATCGTAAAGAACAAGTAAATTCCAACTAAAAACCCCAATGTATACAGTTTGCACTTTAAGTTGTCATTAGTATAGCAAAGCACTTAAGTAAATGAATAAAAGTAATCAATCAACTTAGCTACCATTCTAGCTCCACGGGGTTTTCCCGTAAGTCTAAGTAAATAATCTATTAATATTATCACGTCATCGGTATGTTGGTATAAAGTGTACTTTTATTTTGTGGAAGTTATTATTTACTTAGGGAGGTAAATTTCATGACAAATTTATTAACGCAAGCATTCAAAACTGCGTGCAATAATAATCCTGACCGTCGACAACCTATAAACTAAATTATTATCAAAACAAAACAAATAGCAAATATGTCTCTTTGTCCTTTGAAGATAAATAACTATATTACATTACATTTCATTATTATGCTATACAGTAATCTAAAGTTAATTATTTTAAACAAATATACAAATACACAATTAACAAGACATTTAGGAAAAATAATATCACCCCAGTCCGAAGCAACACATACACAAATTTTAAACAGTATAAATGTTGTTTAAATTATCTGAATCATTATCAGTATATAGCTTCGGAAGCCCTTATCGTACTACGCGATTTTCTTATCACTTTCCAACGCAATGACAAAGCTAACACGAGCCCCATATATCTCTACCCATACATTAATTATAGCGAAAAGTAGTAAATACGATATCTCTTTCAACAATGCTGCGTCGTTCCCGGCCGGTTGAAGTTATCTGTTGACAGAGGGCGCAATCTGATAAGTGATAAGTGTTGGTAAATGACTAGGAACAAAATTAAAAATAAATTGTTTTTGCAAGAATAAGAACATCCATTACTCAAATTCAAAGGATAACATCATTAAAGCCGTCTCATCTTTTTCAAATTTATGGGAAAATTACACAAACTTGAGACTTATGTAGATAATACGACTTTGAAACATATATTCATAACTCTCCAATTTATTGGCCAACATAATAGTCAACACCTCACGAAGGTAATCAATCTTAGTGTAAATTCAGCCAATTAAACATCATGCATATCAAAATCTCGCAAATACAAATTTTGCAAATTCAAATCTCACAGTAGCGTTGCTGCCAGTTTCGCACTGAAAAAAATAAATTCTACCAACAGAAAAAAAGAAACTTGAAAACGAAAAACTGTTTATATGGCTTTTATTGTTTTCTACCACGTATTTTTAACGATTAAAAAAATTTACCCAAAATTACAAAAACAAATATAGAATTCCCATATTCTCTTTCTTAATCTTCAAAACAATTGAAATACTAAGCGTATTCATGCAACCTCGTAAAACTCTAGATATCTTTTGGTTAATGAACTGTCAAATTTTGTATGGGAAATGATTTACACAATTTGGTTAAGCTTATCAAAGGATTTTGTTGCGTAAAATTAACCAAACTGGTTGAACTTATCCAAATGTCAGTGTGACTCTTACTCTGATTGAATTACGTAGAATTTTATCAAATGTTTGAAAAAGCTCGTTCATGCAAACTTTGCGTAAACTTATCATTTTACACAATTTGTAAACTTACGACCATTGACTTATTATAGTAGGTCAATGCTTACGACATTGCATGAATACCCCTACTAATACTAATAACAATTGTGAATACAAAAATATGTTCTAAAAAGCAAGGTTGGAAAGACAATAGATTTATTTAGCAAATATTAAAAAATCTCGCAATATTTGTTTGTTGCAACGCAATTAAATTTTGCATGATTTTGATTTGCAAGGTTTAAGTTTGTGAGGTTTCGTTATTGCGCAATTGTTAAAATCAGGATTTTATAATTATTGTGTGAGATTAAGAAAAGCAGGGTTTTGAAATTGCTAGATTTCGTTATGCAAGATTTTATATTCGCGATCTTGATTTGTGAAATTTGGTAACCAACCCAATGAAATTGACATTCCAAACTTCCACAAGTGGCCAGTGTGACCATTCTCTCAGAAACGCATCGGTGAATTTAGTAGCATTTAAAAAAAAAAAAAAATGAAGAATATTATTCCACTGTGACTACGAAAGCGGGTTGATGAACCAACCTCAGGAATGCAACAAAATTTCACCACTTTGCTTCAATAACAATGAAAAATATGGTGGTAACTGGAACTAGACTCCGGTGTGTTGTTCGAAGTGCAAAATATTTTAAAAGAATACAAAAATTCAAAATTAACCACTGGTCAATGACACTTCCAAAAAAATGCGCTTTCAATTCTATCGAAATAATTTGTAGTGAAAATATTTGTTTTCGGAATTAGAAAGGACATATGGGTATAATTTCTTCATTTTGGAAAGGAGTTATACTCACCTGCCTCCTCGGGGTCCGAAAACACTTATCTTAAAGTTGCGAATTATTTCGACAGAACGACTGAGTGGAATACTGTAAGTTTGAAGAAAATACACAATTTTTCAAGTACAAAAAAGTGATGAGCCCCAGCTGTCTTACTGTCTTACATAGGCGAAACGCATATAAGTGAAGAGCAAATTTATGTTAGATTTATGCCATCAGTATCTGAAAAATAGATAAGAACAACAAACTAACATTTCTGCTTCGTTTCGGCCTAACTGAATAGGCTTTCTTGTTTCTGTAAAGCATTTGCAAAATTTCCTTAAACATAAAAAAGAGAACTTTATAGAAATTCTAAAGTAAGTCCTTGACGGTTTATAAGAAGTTTAAACGAGCGCTATTTGAAATAATACTGAAGCTTAGGTTTTGACAGATAGCTTCAGAAAGGCTTCTATAAAGAAAAAAACACAAGTATAATAGAGTTATCAGTTTATATGGATAGGTTGTATAATATCTGCTAAAAGTTGATAATACAAATTTAACAGAGGTTAACAAAAAAAAATCTACTCTCAATTTCTTTTAAGTGGTTTTGTTGCATTTATCTTATCCATTTGTTACCTGAAACTGTGTTTCAAATACGATTATGTGTTAATTAATGTATTAATTAATTGGAAATAATTATATCAAACAAGAGTAATTTTCTAACCATTCTGGGGATTGAACTCAGAACTCCTATCTGACAGTCCAGCACTCAACCTATTTGGCCATCTTAAATATGATTTGGAGGATGCAAAAACTTTATTAGTTTTTTTCTTTTTTAGAACTTCAAAATATACTACTTTCGATACCCGTTCACATGGGGTTAGAAGCTGTAGATTAATTGACGACGTCTAAAGTTGGCTTATAAGCCTCTTTCATTTGAGGGAAAAAATAACGTTAAATATTTTTTAATCGTTTTTAAATAGCTTCTTTAAAATGACTTTTACAAGTTTGATCCTCTGTAACATAATTTTACATTTTTTTTTATGGTTTGTGTCTAAGATGTCATAAGTCAAAGTGAAGTTTTCGATAAAACTTATAAAAAATTGTTACTGAAACCTTGAGCCTGATCACATGATTCGTTTTTTCCGACGTTTCGTGTTTCGTCTTTTTGACACATTAGGTGAGGGATGAAGAGATGTAGGGAGAATGAAAAAACGAGTGCTCTTAAGAAAATTTTAAGATTTTTTTCTGGTTGAACTTTGACGTTAATGATTTTTGGGGGATGTTTAAACTTTTAATAATGAGCTTAAAATTATTTTTCGTGATTTAATAGATATGAGATTGAAAAAGAAGTGATTTAAAAATATTTTTAATTATTACTCCTGTCTATTTTCCAATAAATGAACCTCATATTTTTTTGAACGTCAGAAAAACGTATGGACTTTTTTGGTTGTGTGTTATCACCTGTCAAAAAGACGAAAAACGAAACCAACGAAAATACGAATCGTGTAATCAAGCTCCTTTTAAAGACTGACTGACAGCAACTTCAATAAAATAGCTTTATAGAATCTTTTGAGAGTCATAGCTTCATGTCCCTTCTATAAATTTGTTTACAGATGTTTTTCCGAGAACGGATGCTAGTCTCATTTATTTTCTTACATCTAGCTTTTAAACAATTTTAAAGAAGCAGCTAAAGAAGCATTGAAATTATGACTTCTATAAGATATTTATTTTTGATGAAAGCTGTATAGAAGCCTTATACATATCCAGACTTGCAGCATATCAGTAATTCAAAGCTAATAGAAACTGAAATGTTAGTTGGGCATAGTTTTTGAAATATTTTGAAAACGCTTCTTTGGAAAAATAAATAATTTTCGTGTTCAGAGACCTCACTAGACCCAACATTTTGTAAGCAGGTGGCTTTTTGAACACCCTGCGTATATACATATGTGTATCATAAGAATTTAACTTCTTTTTATAAAAAAAAAATGGTTTCTTGTCGTTTTCAAAATATGGGATACCCCCTCCCCCCCCCCTCCTTTACAATTCCTACGCTCAGGCCTGACTCTATTTTTGGAGAACCGAAATTGCCCTTCACATTTTGCTTAGCTACCTTCCCCGCTTAATAAATTTACTTCTTTTAATTAGGGCATTTAAATTGGTTCAGAAATTATGACTGTCGATTTTGTTGGTATTTATGTAAGCTATATTTATGAACTACATTCATATGTAGTTGCAATGCACTGCGATATTAATCCGGGTTTTACTTGTATATCTGAATTTTTAAGGTTACATTTTATACTAGGCAGGCGCCAACATCTACAAGTCTGACCGTGCTCTTATAAATCCCTCACCTTGTTTCCACATTTCAAAACACTAGTACCTACCTACATACATATCTCTTTTCTTTGTTTTTTTTCGGCATTCACTCAATTTTATCAAGTAAAATTCTTAATTGATGCAATGTGTTGTTTATGTATAAACAAAATCAATTGCACTACTTTTAATTTTTTTTTTTTTTTTTGTAAACTTGGAATACCTTCAGACAAATTTATTTTGAGTTATTCTGATTCATGTCAGTTGAGATTGCGATTCCAACAAAATCCTATAAGGCAGTTGCCCATCAGTGTCGATGAAAACACCTTAAAACGTATACAAAATGTGTTTTTGTTGGGGAATTTCAGAGAGAGAGAATTTATTGAATAACAAAAAAAAAATAAAATCATATTTAAAAATAAAACACCTTTTTTTAGGTTCGTTGGCTTTTGTTACCTTAAGATCAGGTTCTCCTGTTAAGTAAGCTGTCAGTCAAAAACGAATATAATGTGAGATATTTCTTTTTTATTGGTTCACACTTTGAAATGACGAAGATCTACACAAAAATTTACTTAATTTTCTCTTAAATCCACAAGATTTTATGTTTTTTTTCTAATTTTTTTTTTATTTATTTAATCTTTTTGGATAGAATTTGACAAAAAGAAAAACACTTTTTCAAACAGTATAATAATTAAAACACACAATAACACCTGAAGTTTCTATACCACTTTGTGTATCAGATTCAGATACGTAAATTGTGAAGTGAACTTTCGCGCGGATTAAACTACAACAACACGACGAGACGTTTCACTTTCCACCTTCTCGCACTGACAATCGGATATAAACTGGAGGCTCATTTCACTTATAAATACTTACTGAGTACTTTTGCTGAGGACAAGCACGACAATCACAATCGCAAGCATGAAAAAAAATATATTCATATAAAAAGAATGATAAAAAAAAATTGAATACAAATCAACAGAAAACCACCTGCTAGCATTTACGAGTTGTAGTTGTAGCTAAAGCCGGGAAGACAAATTTCAGGGGCAACTCTCGAACTCACAAAACGAATTTGTCACACATTTTCTTTATTGCGGTTTGGCGCGGCGCTACTTTTTATGGCTACATGGGGGGCTTAACAGCAGGCCTGGCTGAAGCTCTAGAGTGGGGAACAAAAAGACTGGCGTGTGGTACATTATATTTATGAGAGAACTTCGAGGGCTGAGGAGGAGGACTACTATAAAGAAAACAACAAAATGTAAGCAACAGGAACATATCGTCATCTCACCGACACCATATTGACATCTCACAAGAATATTTCGTAGCAGTTTTACATTTTGCCAGCCAAAGAACTATTGGAGCTATAAATGCTAAATAAAATATGATATTTTATTTTGATCGTGATGGTTGGGTATTGCGATTCAGATGATGAGTGCTAAGGGAGTGAATTTAGGTTTCAGTGTTGCCGTTGAAAGTGTTTTTGAATAGCATTTCAAAGCATTTATAAAAGCTTTATTTTTCCGAAGTGTATGTAATGTAGTGCTTAGCAATTGTTAATTCATGATTCCAATTTGAAAATTAACCTGAACTTTGCAGACAATTTGAGTATAGCATTTTCGACAGTCGATTTTTTTAAAAATGAAATGGCAACACTTTTTGGCACTTTTACTTTATTCATCATAATTCTTCTATTACTTTAGGAACAAAAATTAAAAAAATACGTATAGAAATTTTGTCATAAATCGATTGTCATACATTTTTTTATTGAACCTTTTTAACGGCACTGTCTAAATTTTTCAAATGTTTTTGACCGGTAATTCTCACTTTTTTCATCAAAACTCGTCTATTACGGTAAATAAAAAATAGTAAATTATGTATAGAGGTTTTTGTCACAATTTTTTGCTACAGTGGAATCATTTTTACTAAGCTGGCTGACAGCCCTAAAATTTTCAAGTGTTTTTTGTTTGGTATTTTTAACTTTTTTCATCAAAACTGTTCTATTATTGTTAATAAAAAATTATAAAAATTATATGTTTATCGATATTTTATCATGCAAGATTTAATGCAGTTAGATCTTTTAAGATCGAACCATTTTTACGGCTTTTATACATTTTTTTTTCTAACTTAAAGGGAGCACAATAAATCTTAAGGTCACAGTGCCCTTATCCCCTATTAAAATATTCATGACAGTTCATGGCAACTTATGACCTATAAAATTTTACATTCAAAGTTTTTGGGAAAAACCATACCAAAAAAGTATATTTTTTTTAAATAAATTCTTTAATTAACTTAGTCGCAATGCTCCTAAAAAATATCGAAACAATTAAGAGAAAACTTTATGTATATGAAGTTAGCGGGATACTTTTCAAAAGTATCCTCTCATTAGTTGCTACTTATTTGCGAATTAGCTAAGCAAAAAAAGATTTCCTTCTATGGTTAGCGAGGCTATAAATATCCAGCTAACTTTATTATTAACTTAGCAGGATAACTCTTAAAAACTAATATTAACGATTTGAACAAATTTGTTTGTTGTGAAATAGTTAATTGCTAATTAATTACGCAAAAAGTATTAAATGGTAACTTTGGTTTGCGAAAAAATGAGTGTATTGCTAACTTAACATGAACTTAGTAGAAAAACTTTCACAAAAATCCGAAAAAATTTATTTGTTGAAAATATACTTAGTTCTTAATAAACCACTTTTTTCTTATAGTTTTTCTGCATTTTTGAGAAAGTTGTTCTGCTAAGTTCGTATTAAGTTAGCAGGACACCCATTTTTTCGCAATACAAAAACGCAATTAGTTTAATTTTATAATCAACTAATTTGCAATGAATTAGCTCTCAACAACAATTATCGTTTGTCATAATTTTTGAGAAAGGTGACTTGCTAAGTTCATATGAAATTAGTAGAACACCTTTTTCCTCGCAAACTATAGAAGCAACTAATTTTGTTTGCGTAACTTATTCGCAATTTAGTAGCAAAACTAGTGACAAGATACTTTTTAATCGTAATTTCCAAAAGTGTCGTGCTAGCTTCATAAACATGAAAACTTTCTCATTTATCAAAAGTTTATCAAATCAAGTTTTTTTAATATTATCATCATCCATTGTCTTCAGTTATTCTAGAGCTGATTTTAATTATATTATGTACATATTTTTTGGTCATTACCATTACGTTAGGTACCTTCATACCTACCTTACCTTCGAATCCTTTAAAAACAATATAAATCCTTAATTCTTCTGTTCAAATCAAGCCAGTATTTCCGTCTGGCTATACAATTTTACAAGTCAAAGATAATCTCAAAATTAATTACAATCACATTTCTTCCTCTTCAGGGTGTCTTTTCGTCACTCTTGAATCTCTTAAATAAGTTACTTCTGTAATAATAATTTATTCAAAAGGTCCACTTTTATAGTACCTACATACATACTCTTCTTATTTAACAAAAGTGAACTCAACGAAAAAATAAAGAAACTTCTTCTCATTTCCAAGCCTTAAAGGCATTGGAAAACTTCATGCACCTTTAATTAACACCACTATATAAGCAATGCGAGTCTTCTATTACCTTAAGGGGGGTCTTAATGATGACGTTCGAACTTCGACAACACTCATTAGTTATGTAGGATAAGATATAGCCTTTGGTATAAGTCAAAAGGTGAAAGAAAATAGAGAGAGAGAGAGAGTGTAAGTGAAAAATTGCACGTTTTCTTCTTAAGGTGTAAATTAATGATTTTCTTCACTTAAAATTAACATAAATAAAACAATGAATGAATTAGAAAGGTTTGAACATTGAAAGATAAAGAGTCTTATTAATTATTAACTCATAGATCTTTAAAAAACAGTGAAACATTGGACTTTAGCAAATATTATTTTGCAACTGAAAATCCTAAGCATTTAGGATATTTTGTTCTAATGAGCTAAATTTCCAGCATTAATTTTAATATTATTATTATGGGTTTTAATCATTTTTATGGAAACATAATTTCTCTGGATTTTTGGCATAAATAGCTTGTTAGCATCCAGACGTGGATCCAGGATTTCGTTGAGAGGGGGGAATTTTGGTGTAACCTTGCCAGCTCTGATGAATCAAGCAACTGCGAAATCAATTCCAGAGCTTCCACATTCCTTATGAGTTCTACACCTTCATATCACTTAATACACCTGCGGTCACAAAGCGATTAGGAATGGCCACGGTACAAGTATGGTTTGGTATCGGTATCGAAAGCCCAAACGATGCCGAGACGGTATCGAACCAAAGGAGTTGGATATTAAATCTCTCAAACTAAGATCTCACATTACAAAATCTCGCATAACAAAATCTATCTCAATTACAAAATCTCGCTTTTTATAATCTCACAATAGAAAAATTCCGCAAACTAAAAACTCGCAAATTAAAATCTCGCATAGTTCAATTGCATTGCTCCAAATGATTTTTTTTTTTAAGTCTAGCAAATTCAAATTCCTCCCGAGATTTAAATTTGCCAGATTTTGATTACAAAAAATATTTATTTGTTGCAATGCAATTAAATTTTGCGAGGCTTCCTAACTACTGAAAAATAAATTGAGTTGCTTTTTTGGATCATATATTGTTATTCCTTTCAATTGTTCATATTTCAATTGTTGTTAAAGGAACTAAAAAGAGAACACAGAAATTGTATATCCAGTTGTAATTGTTATAAATATACGATTTGAAACGTATTAAATCCAAAAAAAATTTCGTTTTTTGGTTCGCAGGATTTTTGTGTTTCAGTGTAAATCGAAGAGTTCAAATCTCATAGATTTGAATTTTTCAAATTTTAATTTGCGTTATTTTTAATTGCGAGAGTTTGCTTAATATTTGCTTAATTTTTTGGGCGAAATTGTAAAAAGTACGATGTTTTATTTGCGAGCTTATGAAAAACAGAACTATTAATTTACAAGATTTCGTTTTTTGAGACTTTTAAATAAGTGCAGGATTTTGTTCTTCGAGATTTCGCTTCGCGGAATTTCGCACAGCTTGCTTGTCCAAGAAGTGCAACGCTGTATGTCGGCTTGATGTATTCATGTTTCTGTGTACAATATCTGTGTTGTAACGTGTTTTAATCCAACAAGAACAATAAAAATATTGAAACTGCCGAAAAAGGCTTCGAAGATAAACACACCTTCCATTTCTAATTTCTCCATAACGTAATGACAGGTGAATAACTTATTTCTGAAGCTGAAGAAAATGATGCTTAAAAGAAACCACAGGAGCTTCAAAATTACAAATTAGTGCCTCTAGAACGGTCTAACCCCAAATTCAACCCTATCCTTATTTATCGCATCTATTTGATATAAGTGCAAGCTGTCTAAAGTTTAAACAAAACTTTACCTAAACAACAATTTTAACTGTTGTAAGATGCACTGTGTTGTATACATTTACAAAGTGGCTGTGTTTTTTAGCTCTTAAATTTATATATTAAATATCAAGGATTCAAACCATCAGATAAGCTTACAAAAGCACAACATTTATTCACCACTTTAAGTTTTCATATAACAAAAGCTTACTTCTATGGCTGTTTTTAATTTGAATTAAATTGCATTTTTGTTTGCAATATCTTTTGTAGTCAACATCTTCTAGCTGAATGTCATTTTAGTATTTAGTAGCCACACGAAGCTGTCAAGAATATTTTAAATCAGTATTCACTGACTATCCTTTCCTTTTCGTATCCTCTTTAAATACTGAGAATGTTTTTTTAATATTGGGGATTGATGTTGTGGCTCTAAAGTGTTTTTACTGTCTTAAAAAATTTAGAAAGATTATTTTACAATGTTTAAGTAAAGTTTCGTTTCATAAATTCTGCGTCAAAATATCATAGCAAGAAAACAATATACTGTTACAAAATCATTGGAGTCATTTACGACAAACCAAGTTAAAGGTAAAAAAAATGAGAGGCAGTTGATGGATTTCATTAAAGTCACTTCCTCCAGCTAAAAAGACCCAAGGCTGAAAATGTCATCCAAATGATTGGTTTGAGAGAAACAAAGAGAAAGAAAAATGGGTGTACAAGTGGGTAGTTCTAATCATCATATAATAAAACGGCAAACACGAATTTTGTGGTACAATTTACGCAGTCTACAAAGGCCCAAACCATATAAATTACGAGTATATATCGTTGGGACGGTTTTTTTGCACAGAAGTGCAAAATGCAAAAATTTATTAAATAATTACACCACAGAAACTAAAAACAATAAAATGAAATTGCGTAGTAAGTGCGAGCAAGAGCGAGGCCGAGCAATTATTTGTTTTTATTTGTCGTAACCTAAAAGTGACGTTTCAATTTTTTCCACCCACCAACCAACCAATTTTCCAGCACTGACTGGAAAGATAACTGGAAGGTCTGATGGCTGCGTTCAGTGCTGCGGAAAATAATAATAAGTAGCTCATTATATTGTAGCTCATTCCACGTTTACATGAGCGGATCGAATTATCGGATCCAATCTGTAATCAATCAATCAATCAAGTAATCCGGATTCAATTCGATCCAGGTCTACCTGAACCTAAATCCTATTTCAATTCGGATTCAATTCTCCATGCTAACAAAGTTTCAGTTTTTCTCTACGCTAAAAACAGCTTTCATTGACAAATAATATTATTAGCTCTCGAGTTTTGAGGGCTGGACGTACTAGTATATATAATTGCTTAAACCATTTCGGTAGAAGAGAGAAAACCTGTGAAAATGAAATTCAAACCGTTGGAGCCATTTCCGAAGAACTAATTTAAACTTAAACTTATCTAGGGTTTTACGAAATTGCATGAATATCCTTAATATTTAAAAATTTATTTAAACGATACTACCAAGAGCATCGGTAAATTTCGGCCCCAAAAGTACGGTTTCCAATGCACAACTCTAATCTTCACATTGTTGTTTCAATACTGAGACAAAATATTTTACTGTAGTGAAAGCCTAATGAGACTGTATCAGTATCAGAACTATAGTGTGGATCAAGTTAAAACAGTCAGAAAACGAAATTGTAGACTTGTCTACTTTTTAAATATTTTCTTTAATCGGATAATGTCGTACCTATTTGATCACAATCATATGTTCAAATATTTTCACGAATGCAAAATTTTTAAATAGTCTTAGAAGAATCTACCTACTGCCACCTCCACATTTATCATTTCTAAGAAATGGCTCTGACGATTACGATAAAATTTTCAGTGTTTGTTTGTGTGATCAAGTTGAAAATTATTTTAAAAAGATTCGCCTTTAGCCACGCCTACTTTTCTCTTTTCTTTATTTCCCCTTTCGTAAGAAAGTTCTACAATTTTTGTTTTTATGATAAATCAAAACAATTTGAAAATGGTTTCAGTAAAACCCTCCTATTAACACGCCCTCTTTTATTATTTATCAGTTTCTCGGAAATGGGACAAATGATATGGATGAAATTCTTAGAGATTTTTTGTATGAGCAAGTAAAACATTTAGAAAGTGATTTTAGTTAATTCAACTACGCCTACACCCACACCCACTTCTCTAATTTTTAGATTTCTCTCGAAAAGGCTTTAACGATTTAGATTAATTTCTTAAAATATGTTTGTATGAGCAACAAAAAATTGGAAAGTTAGTTTACTAAAATCCTCCTACTTCCACGCCTAAAATTTACTACCGACATTCGGAGTTAGTGGCCTCAGCGTTAAGGGCACTACGTCCAATTTATGGTCGTCATAATCGTCCTAGCAGATCAACAATTGAGCGTCTAGTGGAAAAATTTGAATCCACAGGCTCAGTATAAAATGTTCCCGTGCCAGTGAGATAAAGAAGTGCCCGTAGTGTCGAGAATATTGCTGTCGCTGAGGCTTCAGTTGCAGAAAGCCCAAATGTGTCTCTCAAGCGTCGTTCTCAAGCGTTGGGCATCTCTGTGACGTCGTTGTGGCGAATTTTGCGAAAATATTTTGGCCTACATCCTAACAAGATTAAATTGACCCAAGAACTGAAGCCACTTGACCACCAGAAGCATCGTATGTTCGTAATTTGGACTGAGCAACAACTTGAAAATGATTCGGATTTTCATCGAAAAATCATCTTCAGCGATGAGGCTCATTTCTGGCCGAATGGCTTCGTCAATAAACAAAATATGCGGTATTGGTCAGGCAGCAATCCACACGTACTCCATGAGTCATCATTGCATCCCGAAAAAATTACGGTTTGGTGTGGTTTATGGGCCAGCGGCGTCATTGGGGCCTACTTCTTCCGTGATGATCAAGACCGGCACGTTACTGTGAATGGGTATCGCTACCGTTCAATGATAACAGAATATTTTTGGCCCCAATTGGATGATATAGACTTGGAGGACATGTGGTTCTAACGGACGGACGGCGCCACAAGGCACACAGCGAATGTCACAATCAATTTATTGAAAACCAAGTTGGGAGAACGTGTTATCTCACGAAATGGTCCAGTCGCTTGGCCTATTCCCTGTGAGGCTACGTCAAGTCTATGGTCTATGCCAACAAGCCAGCGACGATTGATGAACTTCGTACGAATATCGAACGTGAAATTGCAGCAGTATCGGCCGATTTATCCTTGAAAACCGTCGAAAATTGGGTTCAACCTCGGGACTTTTGCAGGCTTGCCCGTGGTGGCCATGCAAAAGAAATCGAGTTCCATACATAATGGCATCGAACTTTCTTTTACAGGAATAAAGAATTTCATTGATATCAAAAACCGTTTTTGTTTTATTTAAAAAAATTTTTGTAGCGCTCTTATTGAAAAACCCGATATAAGAAAATGATGGTTAAACCATTCAATTATCCTATATGGTAGTTTTGAATGGCCAATGAGTTGAGATACAAACATTGAGTTCGTTTTCGAAAACGTCTACTGCGTCGAAAATACAATATTGCAGAATGATGTTAAACGAAAAATGCAAAAGACTTCTGCTCGAAAACGCAAACACAAAATTTGACTGCATTAGCATTTTGTTCGATAGTGAAGTTTGTTAAAGTTACATATTCGAAATCATCATCAGCGGTGCAGCTTGTCAGTAAAAAAAAAAACTTGTATTGACGAACAAAATATTAAAAAGCCAAAAAGTGATAGCTATATACCTTTGTTAAATTTGCATGTATTTATTTTCAAAAGGATAAAATTACATATACACAATTGTAGAATGTAGGCACAGTATTTTTGCACTTTAAAATTTTCAAAAAAATTTGGAAATATGTTAATATTTGCAACCATTACTGGGCAGTTATTTAGCGTAGAGAACAACCATTAGAACGGAAACATTAAATACTGCCATGTCGATTGGAGATGTCAATTTATCCAGCGTCACCATATTTTAAATGATAAAACTAAAAATACTTTTGATAAATAACAAATTTACCCAAAAAAGGGAACAGATCTAAAGAAATAAATAAAAAGTTTCGCCAAATTTGTATATGTTGACAATTCTAACCTTCTGGAACATAAGAGCAAATAGGTGCTTCCGGGTCATGCATTTTATTTTCAATACCATCAATTCTATATATCCAAACTCTTGAGTAATTTATAAACTCTATTTTCTATAGAATATGTTCAAAGTTTCTGAATGATTTCAATTTTACTTAAATTTTATTTTTTTTTCTACAGCAGTTTACTATAAACCTTTTTACACAACCTTTTTTCATAATATTTCCTGACAAAGGAACTAAATTGTATTTGAAATAAATGTAAGTTATATAATCCAAGCATCTCAATTTAATATCACATTTACACCTCAAAAGGATCATCAGCCAAATAAGAAATTCCAAAGAAAAAAAAAACAAACCTTTCAAATAAACATGATTCCATTTTGTCGTCCTACGTAAAATTTTCTCTGCAAGATTTATCACACTTTTTTTTATTTTCCAAAATCTTACCCTTTTCTCTATAGCTTACGCCAAAAATAGACCCAAACTTGACTACTTGGGTTCGGGACATAAGACGAATGAATAAGTTTACCATTCATCACCAAAATAAAAAAAAAAAAAGCTCATGGCCGATGACAACAAAAATCCTTGAAAAGAAGATAAAATTTTGTTAAGATATTCATTCGTGCGTATTACAAGCCCAAAGAATATAAAGATATGTACAACATACATACATTTACATAAATATATGCATAAATGTAGAATGAGTGAGCACAGACGATAAAAAGTGAGTAAAATTAATTGGTTCACATTTACAAAGAATATAAGAAAAAAATCCAGAGGTAAATTTTTACAATTCAATGAAAATGCAAAACTATAAATAGAGTCACCGAGGAAATTACGAGCTGCAATCTTTCGTAACGAACATTAATTTTAATTTCAATATACTCGTAGAATCCTAGAATCCTTTTTCGAAATGGTCATCATTAAACTTTGACGTTTTGCGAATCGAGGTTAATGTGTTTTGTTCTTTGTTGCCATTTTGTATAAAGAAAAGGATTTGCTATGGGTCATTGAACCTACTACAAGTGTAAGTTTATACACACTAAATGATGGGCAAGGATTTAAGTCAGATTGTAGTCAAGTGTGGGTGGCAGTTGGCATATCCTCTTCCATTTGGAAAAGAACTCATGTGTGACCTTTTCGTTGACATTATATGACTGAGGAAATGTTTGGTTTTCTTTGCCTCGTTATTTTTATATCAGTTTTGCTATCATTTTGATTGTAATTTACGATGAGTTTTGTGTGGAAGTTCAAAGATACTTTTTTTATAGTACAGTCGACTCCTTCTAAATCGAATTTCCTTCTAACTCAAATTTTGTCGCCATATTTTTTGTACTCCCCTCAATATTCCATACTGTTTTAACTTCTCTCTAGCTCGAATTTTTGGCAAAACTCTCTGATTTTGATATTCCGTGAAAATTCAACTTAGAGTGAGCCGACTGTATTTTGGAATACTAATTTTTGATGTTGTTTGGAATAGAAAAGAGAAAGAGAAAACGAAATTACTTGAGGAAATTATTCTAACGACCAAATAAATCTTAAAGTTTATGGAACCATTTTTCGGAGGAAATTCATTTACAACAGTTAAGCTGATTGTTGCTAAGAGATAAATCATATAATTTTTGATAGCTGCTTATATGAAATTTAACAACAGGATGTTTCCGTAGTTAAAAAAAGGTTAGATAAGGTCAACAAGTGTTCGGCAAAGATAGAGCTGAAAGCTGAAGCCATATGTTTGTGATTTGGAAGTTTAAATTTTGGTATCCATAATTGATGGCTTTTTGTTTGGCGGCCGTAGTTTTTTTTTTTTAAGTTTAATGGATTAAATAATAATTTTTATTGTGACTATTTTATTTCACTTTTATGCATGAAATTTAAAAATTAAGTTCTGGATCCGGATGGATGGATGGAAGTTAACAAAACCCATATTTATTGGGTTATGATTGATTTTTGGCGTTTAAGTTTTTACTGGGGAGGGGAGGTGCATTTAGTTATAGTATACAATAGCGAGAAAAATCTGATACACACATGTTTAAAAAAAAAAAAATTTAAAGTAAAAGAAATGTATGTTTTTAATGAAAAAAATTTCACTGTTACAACTAGAAGGTTCGTTGTTCTTTTGTTTTTCTAATTTTTATTTTGTTACTCATTTGAAAAATACTACTTCTTACCCAAAAAAACTCCTACTGATGTGGAAAATGTTATTTTTTTTTTTAAACAGGACCTTTTCCCCTAAGAAACAAAATGCATGACTGGGTCGCATGTATTGCTCTTATGTGCAAAACGCTGACAGCCTTATTTACAAACTTGATTAAGCAACGATTAATACACGATTAAGGGTTTGTTTTCGTTTTTAATAACCAGAGTTTTAGATTTGTCGATTTTTGTACGTAAGGAGGGCGTTACCAAAACAGCACAGAATTTTTTTTTTTTAATATGGATTAGTTTGACGTGGCGTTAAGACGGAGTAAGTGCATCGACTCGGCTTGAGTATCACGAAGTTGAAACGAATATTAAGAAAACTAATAAAAACATGGAAATTATGAGAGAGAAAAATGTTCAAAAGCATGAAATACGATATTTACAAAAGCTAAAAAAAACTTCGTTGAGAGTTTGAGATGAAAAAAAAGAACGCCATCTGAACTCTTGATTGAATATAATTTTATGGGGAAAAAAATATTCAAAATCGTTGAGCGGTTTTCTTAAAAAATAATTTCTTATATATAACATTCTTAAAACACTTTTAAGGAAAATTTTTGATATGCAAATCGTAAGTATTTACTAATGTGATATAAAAATACAATTTTAAGACAAATTGTCAACTCGTTTTTGAGATATCGAATTTTCAAAAATAAAAATTGAGGCTTTTTTAAACATTTAAAAACTTTTACTTGAAATATTTGATATGCAATGTTTTTTAATCTTATCAGAAATTTGTATATAAAAAATAATCTTAATCTGTTAAGCCAATAATGAGATAATTCAAAATTAAAAAAAAAAACATTCTATGAGAAGTTTGTACTATTTACAGTTGCTTTTTGTAAATTTTAATAATTGTTGGTATTATATCGCACTAATTTTAGCATACAGAAATAGTTACATAAAGATCGTAGGAGCCGTTTTTAAGAAAAAAAATCTTTTCCTTGATGGTTTTTTTTTAACATTTGTATGGAGGGTACCGTTATTATTCATAAAAGTAATGTTTTTTCTTAAAATACTCTACAAAGTGTTAAAAACAACTTTAAAAACTTTAAATAGTTTTATAAAAATCGATAGTTGAATTTTCAAATAATATTTGTTTGAAAAAAAAACTTTAAACATTTTTTAAAAGTTCAAAAATTATGTTTCTTTTTCAAATTTTAAGTAAGAAAAACTATTAGCATTGCTAAGAAGCTTCTGTATAAACAAATGATTGAAATCAAATAAACCACGTTTAAAAGAAAATCGAAAATAAAAAAAGATTCTTTAGGAGGTACCATTATTGACGGTTTTTTGAAAAATGGTTTTCCATCCATTGGTAGCTTTTACCAAACGAAAGTTACTAAATTTTTTAGGAAAAGTGTGGAGCTGTTAAGAAATTGTGTGACAGGAGCCATTATTTTAAGTTCTAAAAAAAATAAAAAAAATCGTAGAGAGAATCACCAAAAGCACCAAGTTTTAAAAAAATTGATCCACCCGTTCAGGCTGTAGCCGAACAGATAAGCAGACAGAATTTGGCCACACACTTTTTTGGTGTTCTCTATCATCGTAATGTCATGTTTGATTGTTATCTCGATTATTTTTTTTGCACGAATCCAAAACTTGCCTGATAGTATTTACCTATATCGCAAGTAAAAATGCAAAAAGGGAACAACAGTTGAATACTTCCCAAAAACATACAAAAAGCTAAGTCGAAAATACGTCGAAAAGATTGGGGAGCATTATTAAAAATAAGGTATTTCGACTATGGAGGTAGTATATTAAGAAGCAGCTCTACCCTGGGCCCACGCGAGCGAGTAATCTCTAGCGAGTTACTAGTACACAGAAACTTTTCCAAATCGCTCCTCAACTAGCTTGTCTTTCTTAAAGTAACTTTCAAAGCGATTCATTTGGCAATTATTGTATGTACCCCACTCGGAAGCGAGTATACTCGTGTATCTAACCTCAGACATAAACAAAAAAATCTAAATGTTCTCCACAGATGAAAAAAACATTAATATTAAATTTCTTGAATTAGAATTGATAAGAGCATTGAATTTTGAAAACAAAAATAGCAGGCACTTAACTACGTAAAATAAAAAAAAAAACTATATAATTTGAAATTTAATTTATTTTTTTCTTCAAAATTTTAATTTTGCAAATGAGTTTTTTATAAACTGTTCACTAAACCAATTTTTTTTCAAAACAAAATATAGAACGAGTTTTTTTTTCTAGCTTTATAAAAAAAGGATAACATGTGGTTTTTTTTTGGGTTTACCGTTGTTTCAATATTTTTTTTTTAAGTCAATATTTTTAAGAAAATTGAAAATTGCCCCTACCACCTAATTGAAGGCAATATATCAACTCTCCTTTACGATTTCTTAGTTTGCTTAACCTAATCTACACGTTCTATCTTTACGTCCCACCTAAAGTGAATTACACTGTATAGATCCAACCCTAAGGTGATTCCCCCCCCCCCCCCCAAACTACTTTCAATTTGTTTTAGAACCAAAAATAACGGTACTTGTCATAAATCCTTTTTTAGAAATTTTACAAAATCTTATTTTTCTCGAAAACGGCTCCACAACTTTTCTAAGATAAATTAAGTAAACTTGTTTTAGTAAAGGCTAATTTTGGTTAGGAGACTATTTTTCAAAAAATAACTCTCAAAAGACCATTTTTTATACAGAAGATTCTTAAAAATACTCTTTTCCAAAAATTTCCAAAGAAGATTTGGATTTAAAAAAAAAAAAATCAAACTTTTTTTTGGAAATCAAATATTTTTAAAACAACGTAGTCGATTTTTTTAAAACTTAGATTTTTAAACAACGGCAACTTCCACACTTTTTTCCAATTAAAAAAAAACAGTTAAGGTAAATATTTTTTTGTTTTAATGGAGTTTTAAATTTTTAATTTTCTCATTACTGGCTGAATGGATCTAGATTATTTTTTTATATACAATTTCAAATAAGATTGAATAATATTGCATATAAAAACTTACAATTTTGTTTGTATTTTTAAAATAAGTTAAATTTTTTTTTTTGAAAAATGATATCTCAAAAACGGGTTGAAAATTTTATTTTTATTTTTATTTTTTTTTTTTTTTTTTTTTTGATTTACTGGACACATCCACATATTGATGCAGCTCATGGAGTCCGTGGTTGTATCTTCTCCTACATTCGCCCTTCTTAGACACAGCACACAAGACCAAATATGCATAGAAAAATTTTCTTTCAGTAGGGCCTAGTATCAGCTCTATCTCTTGCTTGCTTGCCGGATTTGCTTTAAGGATTTTAATTTTACGTCCAATTATTGACTAACTGGTGAAGCTGTATCAATCTAGAAGTAACCTTTGATAGGGTAAATTTTTTTGTTGAAAATAAGACACCAAAAATCATTCTTATCCTTGAAAAAAACATCAAAAAGTCATAAAAATATCTACATGGTATGGCTGACCAATAACCAATGAAATTAAGCTAACCTTTTGTAACGATTTGTTGGCCTTTCATTTTTTGTGAATATCCCAAAAATGAGGAGCCAAAAGTTGTGTGTGGCCCTTAAAAATTTTAACAATTGATTCAAAATGTTTAAACTGGCCAACATCTTAAACTAGTTGACAAGTTCTTGTCTTTTTATTTATATTGACGACTTAATATGTCAAAAATGTTTACTGAAAGAAATCTTCTGCTACAAAGTTGTGTATGTAGGTATCTAAACTCACTTTTATTAACATCACACGTCGATGTCATGCCTATCGTTAAAATACATTTCTTTTTATTTCTTTGGCGTGAGTCGTCAAGCAATGTTACGAGTTCACACATGGGATGTCATTTGAGTTAGGTAAACAAAATCGTTACTATTCATCGATGATGGTCTCTGGAGAAGCCTTAAATGACTTGTAGTTCTTGCGAGAACCATAATTCTTAAGACGTAGTTTGAACATTATGGTTAGAACTTAATGGCTTTTAAGTTCGTTACCTGGGTAAAAACGTGTGTGTCAGCAGCATTCTTCGACTATATTAGACACCTACCCTGAATAAAATTTGTATTGGTATAGCAATTTACTATCCGAATAGTTATTCTTATTTTTATGATATCTTCTTACTAGAAGGTAGGAATATATTCTTTAAATGTTTGATTCCCTTAAAAGATCCAACAAACATTTTTTAGTTTTTTTTTTGTCTTGTCACGTTTATGCAATAAATGATACATAATATTATTTCCAAACGGAAGGAAAACACATCGATGTGGAAGCATAAATTTTAAATTTGTCGATGGCTTTTTCAAACGAAGAAAGAAGAAAACGAAAACTTTATACTCTCTCACGCTTATACCAAAACTATGGCATTAAACATGAGATGAGATTTCGAAAAGAATTCGATAATTTTGAGAATAAAAAAAAATAAATAAAGTGGAATGAAAACAAAGTTTTTATGCGATGCAATGAAAAGTAGTTTGCATTTTTGTTTTGTTTTGAAAAGATGAACTTTTATTGAAATTTTAAAAGAAAGAAGCTACAAATGGAATAGTTTAAGCAATTACAGTTTCTTGGGTTTTATAAAACCACTTTAAACTTTTAACCAAAGTTACTGTTTTAAAGAAGTTTCATTACCAACAAAGTTATCAAACAAAGAACTTTTAAGTTTTTAATTTTCGAATATGACCGTTTGATAAAGTGTGGGATCACATTCTTTTGAAAATGCATATTCTATGTGGTAGATGTACAGGAAATTAATTTTCATTAAAGAAACCCAAAACCAAGGAAATAAAATGCATGACTGGGTCGTTCACTTGCTCTTTTGTTCAAAGGGTTTAAAACAAACATTGTACTCGTATATAAAGACACAGAAATTATGAGAGAGAAATGTTAAAGAACATGAAAAAAGATATTTTAATAACTAAAATAAAGTCCTGTGAAGTTAGCAAAACAATTATTTAAAATTGAATGAAAAATGAGAGTTCCCGGCCGGTAGCAAACAAAGAGTTCTAGAGTTCCTCATACTTTTTTTTCAATAGTTCTGAAGAATAAAGTGTTAAAACTAAAAAAAAAGTGTTCTGAGCATGTTTTTCAACTTCAAATCAAGAGTTCTAGAGTTCCTGATGGGTTTTAAAAACAGTTCTGCACAATTGGAGAAGTTAGGGAAAATTAAGGTACTTATTGACTTAGAACCACACATTTTCTAGATCCAAGGAATAAAAAAAAAGGAGTTCTGATTATAGTTCCCGATAAAACAAAGAGTACCGAACATTTTCCTAATAACTTTTTTTCTAAAACTAATTTTTCAAAAGTTATTCCCAAATTTAGGTACCCGTTGACTTAGAACCAAAAATTTTCAATTTCCAAAAAATGTTTAGAAAGTTTTAGAAAAAAAAAGTTATGAGCAAAATGTTCAGAACTCTTTGTTTGCTATCGGAAACTCTCATTTTTTATTCAATTTTAAATAATTGTTTTGCTAACTTTACAGGACTCTAAAATAACTCTTTAAGAGTTTATGGTGAACAAAGACATCAGAGCTTTATCATAACATAAAACTGTATGGAAACAAAATTAAAACCATGAGAGCGGTTTTGTAGAAAAATATTTTTATATCAAATTCTTCAAACATTTTTGACGAAAAGTTTTGTATGTAAATCACAAGTGAATTAAAAAAAAATGTTTCAAAAAAATCGGATTTCAGAAAATAGAAATTTTTTATAGGCAATATACGAGTAATTGAATTTTATTTGAAGTTTAAACATAAAAAAAAATAATCTAACTCCGTTCAGTCGAAAATTAGGAATTCAAAACAAAAAAAGTTCTATGAGATGTGCTATTAACTAGATCACATTAATTTTAGCATAAAGTAAAAGATTTATAACAATCGTAGGAGCTGTTTTTAAGAAAAGTACCTTTATTTTTTTCAAAAAATTAAAAATTTTCGTAAAATATTCTAGTGTTAAGAAAATCTTTTTAATACTTACTTACTAACTTAAGGTATAGCCCTACAGTCTGGGGTAGACCAGGACCTTGACCAACAAGCTTCTTCTAGCTGGCTCGGCTACTAGCTAACAACCCGACACACAGTGGGGTGAGAAGTGATTCTTGCGCATCTAAAGTCTCTTCAAAAATGGTCTCCGAAATTAATAACTTTTTCAGGGATTACTGCTGATACCTAAGCCGGAAATAGTAAATTGTCAGTTTTGGTAAAACTTTTTGTATTATTTTGTTATTCGTCGTTTCTTAGAGGCCTATGAACAATCCGAATTATGAAGTCAGATTATTGATTTTTCAAAATATCGATATTGCTCCCTTTAATGGATGAAAATCAGCTACAACACTTTTTTCATTTTCACCAATAGTGCTGATGGTCAAAAATGTAGTCAGTTTTATTTCGTGTAGTGAGTGTGTTCAGAGCAGTTTTTTTTTTGAAAAACCTCACGATAACTCCATCCCTCATTCCAACATTTCTGGTCGTCTAGGAACAAAAAAAATATATCAAAAATGCACTTAAATGCATTTTTCAAAATTATGTGTTTTGGAACACTCGGTATGATATCGCATGAAAACCAATATGGCGAACCTTCATCTCATTTACAACATACCTTGTATTTGTCTTGGCGGTCAGCCATCAGACGAATAGGGGGAATAACATGTAGCATACGAAAACATGCACGTGCCGTAACTATTCGGGACTGGTGGAAGTGTGATCATAGCCTCTTCGCGGCGGCCGCTAGAAACAAGCCTTTTAAAAAGACTTGGCTAATATGATCAGGCTGGTTCCTCAGGTTGGCGACAGGTTAATTCCCTGTCCCGTAAAACTAAGAATTATGAGACTGACAACAAGCCTCGGAAACGGACAGATCTCACGACGACAACCTTTGCCACGAAAACGGACACACGATTTACGAATTTTCTTATGGAACGTTCGCTCGCTCTATAGAGCTCGAGCTGTTCAGCAGCTAGCCGATGCCCTGTCGGAATATAAAGCTGACATAACAGCATTACAAGAAATCAGATGGACAGGGAATGGTGTTCTACAGAAGAAGGAATATGACGTATATTACAGCTGTCATACAAAACACCATGTGCTCGGGGTAGGCTTCCTAGTCAGCGAAAAAATGAAGTCTACCATCATCGGCTTTAACGCTATAAGTGAAAGGCTATGCACTCTCCGCGTGCGAGGCAAATTTACAAACATCAGCCTCATTAACGTTCACGGACCTACGGAGGAGTCCTCAGACGAAGAAAAAGAGACTTACTACGAACAAGTCGAGAGGGCCCTCAATGCCTGCCCAAGGTATGACGTCAAAATCATCCTTGGGGATTTGAACGCAAAAATAGGTCGGGAGCCGGTATTCAGGCATTACGCAGGCACCCATAGTTTGCATGAGAACACTAATGACAATGGACTTCGAGTCTTAGAATTGGCAGCATCGAAAAACATGGTCGTTGCGAGTACCAGGTTCCCGCGTAAAGATATCTACAAAGCCACCTGGGTATCACCTGATGGAGTCACTCGTAACCAAATAGACCACGTGTTGATAGACCGTCGCCACTACTCGAACCTGATGACGGTACGTACGTACCGAGGTGCCAATATCGACTCGGATCACTATCTTGTTGGTATGGTTTTCCGAGGGCGGATTGCCTTACGGAGACGCATTGCATCCGCCGATCAGGTTCGAATCAACACGGCTGCCCTACGCAATGAAAACACCAGTAACATCTTTGGTAATGCGTTAGGACTCGCCCTAGAATCACTCGATTTAGGGAGAGTAAGTCCTGGAGCCAGTATGCTGGGCGTAGATGAGAAGTGGACACGCCTTAAGAATACTGTCATTAGTACTGCCAACTCCATCTTAGGCAGCAGTCGTAGAAATCGGAACGACTGGTTTGATGATGAATGCAAGCTAGCGACTGAACGTAAGAATGTTGCGTACCGAGCAATGCAACAATCTCATAGAACGCGGGCACGCGAAGAGGAATATAAAGAGCTCAGAAGAACAGAAAAACGGCTTCACAGACAGAAAAAATCAGCCTGGGAGAAGAACCTAATCTGTGAAATAGAGAACAGCCGAGAGCGAGGTCCGCACCAGGCGCGGAAGTTCTACCAATCCGTCCGAAACATGACGCAGTACACACCACGCTGCACATACTGCAAGGACGGAGAGGGAAATCTGATCACCGATCCACAAAGCATACTGGAGCGATGGGAAGTGTACTTTAATGAATTGCTAAATGGTCAGCTCACAGCAGAAGTGGAGGCTCCACTACTTCAAGATGAACACCCTGTGCTACCGCCACCAAGCATAGAAGAGGTTGAGAAGGCTATAAAACGGCTCAAACAAAACAAAGCCCCGGGAGCCGATGGCATACCAGCCGAATTATTCCACCACGGCGGGCCAGCCTTACGTCAAGCAATTCATGATATCATAGTGCACGTATGGGAGCATGAAGAAATGCCAGAAGACTGGCGAAAAGGTATCATATGCCCCATACATAAGAAGGGAGATGTCACAACGTGCAGCAATTATAGAGGTATCACGTTGTTGAGTACCGCCTATAAGATACTCTCCTCTATCCTACAAGACCGGATAACCCCATACGCTAAAACAATCATAGGCCAATATCAGTGTGGTTTCATTCCAGGCAAATCAACAACTGATCAGATCTTTACCCTTAGGCAGGCGATGGAAAAATGTCTTGAATTCAACATTCCAACATACCATCTGTTTATAGACTTTAAGGCCGCCTATGATAGCATAGCCAGGGTAGAACTTTACAAAGCCATGAGAGAATTCGGCATCCCAAATAAATTGACACGACTATGTAGGTTGACCATGACCAACGTAACAAGCCAAGTAAAAATAGCCGGATTGCTATCCAGACCAATCAACATCTTTAATGGACTCCGACAAGGGGATGGTTTGGCCTGCCTCCTCTTCAACCTGGCGTTGGAGAAAGCAATCCGTGACTCTGGCACGGCAACAAGAGGGACCATCGTCAACAGGTCCAGCCAGATACTGGCTTACGCAGACGACATCGACATCATCGGAAGAACCGAACAAGCTGTACACGATTCCTTCATCCAGATCGAGCAGGCGGCACAAAATCTGGGGCTGCACATTAGTGAAGGTAAAACAAAGTACATGGTGGCGTCGAATGCGAGAAGAACAGTTGGTCAAACAATCAAGGTAGCGGAGCACGAATTTGAAGTGGTGCAATCCTTTAAATACCTTGGGTCAACAGTAGCAGCCGATAACAATATAGAAGAAGAAATACGCGGGCGGCTTCTCAAATCCAACAGAGCCTACTACAGTCTGTCAAAGCTTTTCAAATCTAGAAATCTAACCATAACTTCAAAACTGCTGCTGTACAGGACCATGGTCCTGCCAGTACTCATGTATGGATCCGAGACTTGGGTGCTTAGCAAAAGGCACTGTGACCTCTTAGCCGCGTTCGAGAGAAAAGTCTTACGGAGAATTGTTGGCCCCATATGTGAGGAAGGACGATTCCGGAGACGGTACAACCATGAGTTGTACGCAATCTACCTTGAAGCAGACATAGTGACAAAAATTAAGCTCGGTAGACTCCGGTGGGCAGGGCACCTAGCTCGAATGAGCGAAGAGGAACCTGCTCGGAAAGTCTTTTGTGGTACATTCTATGGTAGACGGCAGCGTGGTAGACCATGCTTGCGCTGGAGAGATGGCGTAGACCAGGACGCCCGAAGCCTTGGGGTGCGCAACTGGATGGCGTCGGCTCGAGACCGGGATAGGTGGAGAGACTTGTTGAAAGAGGCCAGGACCGGACCCCGGTTGTCGAGCCGATGATGATGATGATTGTATTTGTCTTGTAACCAAGAACTGGCGAAGTGCGAATATTTGGTCGATGCTGGACTTGCCTAGCCTAAAATCACACTGATTAATGGTTGCTAATGAGTGGCTTCAGGCGTTTACAAAGTATGGCAGAGGTTGTTAAGTACGCAATAATGTTAAGAAAAGTGATACCCCTGTGGTTAGGGCAGCCCAAAGGATCACCTTTTTTGAAACCTTTAATAGCTTGTTTCAAAATAATCGACCATCTAGTTTTCAAAATATTTAATTTTCAAAAAAACATTTAGTATTTTTTAATAAATCAAAAAAACAAAATGGAAAATGTTGGTACCAAAAATCTTTTATCTTTTTGAAAGCTTCTACATTAAAAAAAATTTAGAAATCAGAACTGCCGTTTTGAAGAAAATCGAAAATATAAAAATGAAAAATAAGATTTTGCAACAAATTTCTAAAAGAAGGTACATGGCTGGTACGGTTATTTTTGGCTCTACAAAAAACACGACAAAAAAAGTGTGGGGGAATCACCAAAAATGGAGTTTTAAGAAAATCAATGCAGCCCTTTTAGGGCTGGCCACGATACCAGAAAAGTCTCGGTATCGTTTGGTATCGGTATTCGGGAACCGAAATGATACCGAGACGATACCAGCTCCGAAACGATACCGAGACGATAACAAACGATACCGCATTTTTTGGACCGAAATCTACCGATACTCTCGGTAGTAACGTTTGGTATCGGCAAAAAATTTGTATACTAGTATTAATTTATTAAAAATAATAAATTTTTGTAATTGGTTTCTAGGAAAAGGATCTTATGATTTAGATGACATTTTCAAAACTGATTTCTTTTTTTCTTTAGCAGCGAGAAGGTTTAGGAAGTAATTTTAATTAAAACTGCTCACTGCCATGCCCATCTAACTTATGCTGAAGCCCACAATTTGGATGAAATTTTCTGACTTGGTTGTTGTCTTTAGTAGTGACCCCGCGTCAAAATGTTTGTGTCAAATTCCTAGTCAGGACTTTACTTAGACATTGTGAAACAAGAGTTTTTAAAATTGTTAAGTCAACATAATAAACTTCAGTTAGTAAAATTGTCTTTTATAATAATGATTTTGGTCTTAAGTCTTAGAAATACCAAGCGAGTTCAACTACTAGATCAAGAACATGTAACCAAGTTGTGCATTTTATTCTGGTTTGTGACTCAGACTAAACTGAAACTAGACGACATCGATACCGATACAGATACCAAAACTTTGTAATACGAGACCAAACGTGACTGAGTTATACGAGACCGAAACCGATACCGAGATGATACTGACATTTTTCGATTTTGACGATACTTACAAAAGTATCGTTTGGTTTGGTATCGTGGCCAGCCTTAGCCCTTTTGTGCTGTTGCCTATTAAACAAAAACAGAGACAAATAGACAGCGTTGTGAGAACGGCTTAATTCGTCGTCATCACTCTCATCATAATGAGAAGTTTGATGAAAATATCGAGTAAAATTTGTTTTACGAATGCATAACTTGCCATTGAACCTATAATCGGAAATAAAAAATTAGTCTCTCCTCCAATCGTCCGTACTTCCTTTTTCTCGATCAGTAGGAGCCTCTATGGCCTTTTATACTCTACAGAGAAGTGTTTTTAAAAATAATGACTAGGTTTTTATTTCCAGCGATATCGATAAGATGAAAATTTGTAAGACTATGAGGAGATTGTGTAGAAAAATGAAGTATTATGAAGATTAAAGCGAATTTTATATGCGGATTATTCCGTTTAAATATTGAAAATTCCTCTTATCAAGCAATCCTGCTTTTTCTTATCCGACTTAAACAAATAAGTTTTTTTTATAGATTCAATCGCAATTTCTTATACAGCGTTTCTTTTTAGAATCATTACGCCCGAAAACCATAAGCTCTTCTAATCGCCCTTTTTTAAGATAACAATAAATTAGCCATTCTATTTTTGGCTTCAAAAAATGGGTGTTTTTTTGTTGTATCCTTAATCCGATTAAAATTCCAAGAAGGTAAATTTAACCTATGCATAATTGGAAATTGATGTTCATTTAAAATATTTGTTCCTTAAATTTTTGTATATGTTCGACTGACTCTACGCACATAAACCTTATAAATTTATTTTCCAGGGAATACTTACTTTTAAATGTATGATCTCATAATTTGAGCTAATTTACTCATAATCTTGTTATTTATTTATATTTTATTCATTTCATTAATATTCAAATGAATGAACATTTCTACAAAAGGAGTCCAAAAAAAAATATGGACCATAATTTAAAAGCTGTAAACAAATTATCATATGATTCGTGACCAGACCTAAAAAAAGGGAGTTTTCTTTGCCTACTCCTAGGAGCAAGGCAACCCGACGCGTACGCATGAAATACATTTTCTTAAAAAGTATTCTAGGGTAGCATTTGGTTCGTGCTAAGAGTCAAATTTATTGTTAAGCGATAGGTACGTGAGGTAATCATGTTGTCACTAAAATTTTACCTTTAAAAATTATAAAATAATCAAAAATTATAAAGGGTCACTTCCACAAAATAAAACGCTTTTATTTATTATCTTCCAAAGTTCTTCAGCAATTTAAGCACTAACAAGAAAAATGATGTTAAAATACTAAGGGCCACTTTGTTCACATTTGGTTAAATCTGTTATGAGTTTTTCAAAGGCTCTGGTTAAATTGAGATAATTAATCAGTATTGTCTTATTAGTGGTTTCGATAATTAACAACTCAAACTATGAATTCATTCACTAAAATTGTGGTTAACAATCACATTAGAGGATTTACTAGTCACGAAAATCAATGACTTAAAATAATTATCTTTGAACAAATTGGCCCTAAGAGGAAAAACAATATTAAGACCGAACCTGTTTTAAAGACTGTCCCACTCTCCCCTATGAAAGTACGATTTTGTTGTTTTCAATATTTAAGTTGTGTGGAAAATACAAAGTGCCATCAAGGGAGGCAGCTTTTCCCATCACTTATATCTCAAGGATTCCCCAAAGATACCAAAACGTTTTCAATGTCATTAAAAGAAAGTGAGTGAATATTTTGTTGTCATTTTCGCATCCCTTCTTACTATACACATTGTATTACTTGCAGCATTGTCGTCTGATGGAGATGGTCTTGTTTAAGTTTAATTTTAAAGAATGACAAAGTCCTTTGTGCTTGAAGTCTCTTTCTTCATAGAAATTTGTATCTTTTTGGGTTGGTTCTTCTTGTTTATTCTGGACCAAGAGTCTCTATATTCTCTTGTTTGTATACTTAGTAAATTTATGTAAACAATTTCTGGTTGGAAATACTTTTTAAGAATCCTTTTCTCTAATGGAGAAATAATACTCGTATCCCACGTGATTTTGTGATATATCCCTTTTTTTTTTGGTTAGGTACGTGATAAGTTGCTAAAAGGATTCCGTTTATTTTATAGGAATAAATTGACCACAAAACCGTAGATGTAAAAATAACGTCATCAATCATCATTATCGATTATGTACATATTGTATTTAAGCTTTGATTAATTTCGATTTGATGACAAAGAATAAATTTATATTTACATAAAATGTAATTAACTTACTAAAGAACGAGAATTTACATTCGTTGGTTGTTGTGGGACATGTAATTTAATTCAACTACACAATTTCTTTGTCACATTCGAGCTTTCTATATTTGCATTCAACTGGCACTCCCTGCTGCACAGAAAAGTCACTTAATCTATTTAAATAATGTAATTTAATATGCAGGCAGAGAAAAAGACCCCAGCATGGCTTATCAAATGATTAATGATAATGCAATCGAGGAAATTCACACTTTGTGTCCTGTTTGGGTTGGTTGGAAGGGTTTTATAAAGTTATGGTAGATAAGTTGGAGATTTTAATAAAAAGAATAAAACAGCTTTTGTATAATATTTTTGAAGTGTTGAAAGTTACTTCCTGTGCCATTAAAAGTTTGGAGAGATATAATTTGAAAATTTTCAAAATTTTGTTGGCAGTAATTAATCATAAAAGTTGAACTTTAGTTTCGGAAATTGGTTTCCATAAAAAATTGTTAAGTAATGGTTAAAATTCGATCATTGTCATATAGAAAAAACTTAAATTGCGTTCAAATATTGGTTAAATTTGATCACATTGAATTAAATGGGGTTTTTTTAAAACATAAATTTCCCATTAGTTTTGTTGTTGCATTTTTGCAGTAATGACAGTACGCCAAACAAGCAATTCTATTTGCAAAATGAATGAAAATCTGAAAAAGTATTTTCAATTAATTTTATTGATTCTATTGTATTATCAAAAACAAACGGTGGTTGAAAAAAAAATCGAAATTTCATAAGGAGATCAGTCTAAGTGGCCGCAAGCATTAACGCTTGAAAATTGAACCACGAGACACTTTGCAAATAAAAATTATTGAATATTTTTCTATATTTTAATTTCTTGAGTTCATAGTTTCATTTATTATAATGCTTTTGCCTATCTTTTCGTTTTCTTTTAATATTTCGTGACTTCACAACAGCAAAATAAAGTATTTATCTAGATTCATCTCCCTCACTCGTTCATGAGCATAGACATGCCAAAAATTAAAAAAAAATCGAGAAATTTTATTGCAGGTTTCAAGCAAGTAGGTTATGTTTAGGAAAAGCTTATCTATCTCAAAAACGGCTTAATCGATTTTAATAAGAAAAAATGAGTGGATTACTGGATTAATAACAGTACCTGCCATACAACGGTTTTCTTGATTTTCGATTTTCTCATTAACGGCTCAAATTATTTCAGTGAAAATTTATATTCAAATACTGCTTTCAAACGTCAATAATATTGCATATTAAAATTTTGGATTTTTAAAAAAATATAATTTTTTTTAATTCAATATTTCAATTAGACTAAGAGCCGATAGCAGATCTTGGGTGTGAATGATAACAAAAAAAGAAGTATATAGGCATCGAAAAATTCCTTTAAAGCTATTTAAAAAATCGAAGTCTTGCAGTCCACAACTGGGGCCTTTTCGAATAAAAAGTTCATAAAAAAAAATGTGAACGCAACTTCGAAGGTAATCGTGTTAGCCAAACTTGCTTTTCACCCCTCCCTAAATAAGCTGGTTGGATCACATATCACGGAATATGAGACTATTTGAGTGTATAGTTTGCCCTGTCTGATTGTTTAAATAAACCGTTTTTCACTTTGAATTTTGAATTTTTTTAAACCGTCTAGCAGGGTGAGTTATGCACTGAAATAGTCTCGTATTTTCTGTGATATGTGATCCAACCAGCTTATTTAGGGAGGGGTGAAAAGCAAGTTTGGCTAACACGATTACCTTCGAAGTTGCGTTCATATTTTTTTTATGAACTTTTTATTCGAAAAGGCCCCAGTTGTGGACTGCAAGACTTCGATTTTTTAAAAAGCTTTGAATAAAACTTTCGACACTTATACTTCTTTTTTTTTAATATCATTCACACCCAAAATCTGCTGTGGGCTCTAAAGATTGTCTAAAAAAAATAGGCATGCCACAAAACTTTTGTTTTTAAATGTTACTAAAATTTAATATATAAATAATTAGTTTTTAGGAAAACCACTCCAACGATTTAACTTTTTTTGCATTTATTTATATTTTTGATGATTTGTTGCATGATTTGTTGCATTTTATTTTCCTTTCATTGACTCCACAGCAGCTTAATAACTAGTGCACTAGTGAGTGCTACCATATTATAAATTAATTAAAAATTGAGGCTTCTATGCAAAAATTTTCGATAGCAGTTTTGTGCATATCTACTCCAAAAATTTCACAAATTAATACTGATTGTAGCTGCAAGCACACCACCCCCCCCCCCTCATGCATTATGCATTATATTATTATTAACATTATAGAAAAAAATCGCAAGAATAAATCCATAATTTAAAAGCAGTCATAAGCGTGAAGAAAAACTGAGCTACTTGTTATAATTTTATGCAGCTCTGAATGCTGCCATCAGACATTCCATTTCCAGGTGGAAAAAATCAAAACGTCACATTTAGGTTACGACAAATGAATACTCGGTCTCACTCTCGCTCTCTCTCGCACCAACTACGCAATTTTCTCTTTATAATTTTTTTAGTTTTCGTGATGAAAGTATTTAATAAACTTTGTCATTCTACACTTCTATGTAAAAACCTTTCCAACGACATAATTGATATGCTTACTGCTTTTGTAAATTGTACTACAAAATTCGTGTTTGCCATTTTATTATACGATTATAATAAAGCTTTCTAGATTTCACTGTATTATCCGTAATCATCTTTATGTATTCATTTATTCATCCTTACCAAGCATCTCGGTTAAACGAGAGTCGACCTGCGTTTCCACTCCCAGATCAAAAAAATTGTAATAGATTTAAAGAAAAAAGGAAATAGATTAAGAAAAATTGAAGTAGATTTCAAAGTGAAGTTTTGTCTCCATTATTTTAAAACGAATTAATTAAATTAAGCAACAAAAAACTAAAATCAAAAAGTGATAAATACTTTCGGACTTCACAAAAACATAATTAATTTCTACATTGCATATTTTGTACACGTGGATTTAGAACAATTCTTGGACTTATTGAGTTTAGGGACCTAAGCTTTTTTAATAAAAAAGAGTAACAAATGATTATAATTAGATATAATTTACAAAAAATAAAGTTGAATACAAAAAAACTTAATTTAAATATACAGTGATATTATCGCGAATTATTAAATAACATTATTTTTAATATTCAGTTCTGTTAAGCAAAAATATCTCGGACTACATGTACAATAATTTTGTTTTCTTGTTTTTATGTAAATTCTGTATATACTTGAGTGAAATAAACAAAATAGGAGTAGATTTGACCTTTTTTTGTAAAATTTAAGTAAGTGTCAACAGAGATTTTTAAAATGGAGTAGATTTCCATAATTTGGTGATGGTGCGAAGTAGGAAGTTTACATTTTTTTTTTAAGAAGTAGATCTACTTCAATACAAATAGAGTGCTGGACTGGAGTTGACTGTAATTAAATTCGATTGCCCTTGGCATCTTTAGATGAATTTTACAAAAGTTTTATACTTCCAATAGATTGATATAGATTCATTAAATGCACTCCTTAATATAACTTTAATAGTTTTAGTTTTAAAATCAAAACTTTGATTACAACAGCTCGCGAGTTTTTTTTTTAAACCTTTTTTCTTGCAAAAACCATTATATCCAATTTAACTTTGTCTTTGTTGCAGTCCTTTTTATTGTATTTTCGTTCAGAGTAAAGTAATTGTCAATTTACTATATTTGAAGCTTTCAATTTTAACAACACAATCAGTTTCGAATCTTAATTTTAAGATGCTTTTCAAATCCATATTACACATTGTTGTGTTCTTGAGTATCAAATAATAAAATGTTTATCCAATGTGAGTTCGTGTAAGTATTAACAACATTGCACCATAGCACGATGTCATCATTGAAGCTTTTAGGATAATTGAAAAAGGACCGAAAATAAAGTCGTAAAGTTTATGAGCAAAGAAATTGCAAATTGCATTGTTAATGGAGTAATAGATGGTCATTTATTGTTAAATGATTGCATCACAATGATCTATGTGATTGACAAGCATTAAGTTTGAACATACAAAATACATTATTTGTGTACCATACTCGTAAAGAAATACATAAGGTCTGTGCGTTGTACCTCGTGGCATAAAAGTAAGTGCGTAGGACTGTCATGCCAAAGTTCTGAATTCGAGCCCCGGCAAAATATTTTAGGTCCCCTCCATTCCTGCCAACAACACGCACACAGGAATGGTTGAGAGTTGTTAGTTACTATAGGCCCTGGTTCTCCATGAGCTATTGCTCCACTAAATTTATTTATTTATTTACTTTAAAATATGCTTTGGAGGAAAATTCCAATAAACTAGTAGGTAAATATAAACATTTAATAAAAATCTCTATTCCTTTGCTCCTTACAACTGCCAATTTCTAACTCTTTTGTCCAAAGTTCTAAAAATAAAATTATTGAACTAAAAATAATCAGAGGAACTAACAGTTTTAGAAAGTAAACGAACAAACCAGTATATCTATGAATGAATAGTATTTAACGCCTCTATCAATTATCAATTTGATTGTTGATAAATTTTAAAATCGATGTTTAAAAATGCAACTAATAAAAGTTTTTATTACTAGAAATAACACAGACCGTTGCGAAACACAAGAAAGTTAAAGAAATTAAAGGAATAGTTGATTAGTTTTTTAGTAAATTAAGTTTAACAACCCAATTTTCAGAGTTTATCAACTATGAAGTTGATAATTGATAGTAGTAATAGGGGTATAAATCAGAGTTTTGTTCATATTCAATACAAAACTATGAATTTCTACGAATTTAAGTACTATTTAAATTTTTTATATAAACTCTTTGACTGAACTTTTGGTTGAATTTATAGAAATTCGAAGCTTTGTGATGTTTGTCATAAGAATTCTCTTTCTTATTCTTAGTAAAGTTTAATATGCATATGATTAAAAAAAAAAAAAAACAGAATATTTTCCTAATAAACCCTTTTACAAAACATTTTATTACATGTGGGGGAGTTTTGTTTCCAAGAAAATACATATATTTGCTCCTCCACCCATAACAAAATTATATGAACTCAAATACCCCCGCTTGGGTTAATATTATACTTAGTTGTTGTATAGCATTTATTTAGAATTCACAACTCGTCGTGGGTTAGTTGTAATATACTACTCTTTCTCTACGATGAAGATGAGACTAAAACATGTGACTTTTTCAAGTAGATACGCTTGTCTATCCTTCGTATTCTTCTTGAATCACAACGTGATTCATTTTAAGTTTTGTTGATAATAATCGTCAGCATTTTGTCTTTTTCATCAAGTACAAGAGGATACAATAGAAGTTTCTGATTTATATAAAGTGAAATTTCATTGAAATTTATAACAAAGCTTAACCCAAGGACCATCACAGATGACGTTCTAGAACGAGTAATATGAGTTTTATTTTATTTTGTTTTAATAATATGGTCGAGAGAAAACGATCTTATAAAATGTTTTTTTTTCTGTTTACTGGTATACAACTTTTAAATAAAATGAAACACATACATATGTTCAGCCATTTAAATGAAAAATAATAACCGCTCCTTAACACTCTTGCCAGCTGACATACGGATATAAAACTTTTGCGTTTACAATTTGTATTGCTTTAAAAATATCAAATTGAATATTCATAGAAGTTGTTTAAGGTGTTGCTAGTATCTGGAGTTTATCTTCTTGAAATTTCACCTGGTGAACTACAGTTTTGTCTAGCAACAGCTTAAGCAACATCTAGAAATCTGGCCCAATATGTCTGTTAGTGTACTTTCCAAAACACAAATTTCTAAGGATTTTATAAAATTTTTTTTTTTTTTAATATGAACTTTGACAGAATTTTAGGCTGAATTCGTAGAAATTCTTAGTTTAGCGAAATAAATGCGAAAAAACATAGCATTTCTTGTTAAGTCAGAAGTGCACACTATTCTTAGATAAAAAGTTTTTTGTTCTTCTATTGTGATTCTTAAAACTTAAATCTAAGAAACTAACCATTCGAATGTGCTGAATTCCAAATGCACAGTACATTTGTTATGAAGTGAAAAGTACTTTTTAGGCCCGTATTGTGTATGCGTATTATAAACAAAAACTGTCAATTGAAATGACATTTGTTTTGTATTATATAAAAAAGCTAATTGTGCACTGTGGCGTATGCGTACTATTATTCTAAGATATATGTATAAGAAAAGCTATGCAAACAAGCACCTATGCAATATTTTGTAATGATTAGATTTAGCTTCAAATCGATAAAAACATATTGCTTATTCTTATTTTAAGATAAATGAAATATGAAAAAGTAAAAAAGACTGCGTTGTGTGAAAAACAATGACATCTTTTTTTGAAATTGAAAAGAGATATCGATGCCTCATGAACTACAAATAAATGCATTACTGGATTGTACAGATTTGTCTTATGTTCGAGTATCTAAGACTTTTTTAAATTATACATACATATATAAAAATATGGATATTATGAGAAGAAAATATTTAAAAGTATGGAATTTTTTCTTTAAAATACTTAAAGGAACTCCCTTAATAGTATGGTGAGAGAAAGGTATTACTTCTGAATTTCTTCAATGAATATGAATTCGTGCGCAAAAAAATGGAAATTGTGATAGATAAAATGTTCAAAAAACTTTCAACAATTTTTTTATGAAAATTTCAAGTTTTTAATATAATTTAGACACAAGTAAAGTTTTCAAAAAAAATATCAGTCCGAACAAATATTTTTTTTTAACATATTATTTTGAAAAGTTGCAAAACGGTCCAATGTCAACGTTTTATTTTCAAACAATATGTACTTTGAAAATCGAGAGACATCTTAATAAAAAGAAAAACACTCTTTCCAATTATAATATCCAGAGATTCTCTCAGAAAAAATTTAAAATAAAACTGAGAACTTTCAACTTTGTGCTTGACAAAAAATTTGTTACTTTCATTAAAAAAAAAAATTATAACATCATTTTTCTCGGAGTTAAACCGTTTTTCCCCTGGACCCTTCATTTGTATGGAAGGTACCGTTAATTTTGCATAAAAGTAAAATATATATTTTAAATATCGCGGAAAGTAGTATAAAAACCGTTAAAAGCCATGTTTTAAAAGATCGACTGAGTCGTTTTGAGACTTCCTACTATTGAGTTTAAAAATAAAAACTAATAAAATTTAAATCAAAAAAACACTTTTTTGAAAAATGGTTAAGATCAGTCCCATCGCTTTCTAAAAAATTTGAAAATCAAAAAATTGTCCTCTGGGACCATTTATTTAAATGGTTTTCTATCCAGCCTTCTCTAAAATAATTTATTGAACTTTTTTTAAGAGTTATTGAGCCTTTGTTGTTTAAAAAAAAATTCTTAGGTATAGGAGGTACCTTTATTTTTGGTTCTAAAAAATCAATGAAAAAACATGCGAGGAAATGACCACAAGACATTTTGACTAAGTTTAGTCGTTGTACATTAGGGTGGTCATTGTATGGTTCCTTTTGTTTTTATACTTGGATGGGCATTTACCAGTTCCATATGAATAAAACAAAATTATTTAAGTTTTTCTGAATTTTATTTCCATCCCCTTAAGTCGATGTAGTGGGAAGTGGATAATTAAGTCTCCTAATTTTTGCACACTAGGTAATTCGCATTAAAAACCTAGTTTACAGATCCCGTCCGCAAAAAAAAATGTGCAAATATTTTCGCATATCGACAAAAATTGAGGTGAAATAAAAAATTACTTTTTGCATGATTGGTTTGCAGTTTCATGCAAAAAAAAAACCAATGATATCATGGAATGTCATCAGGGCCCGACTAGCTATATAAGCGAGCAGTGCAAATGCGTAGGGCGCTAAACCCAATGTGCACCTTGAGAAAGCATTAAAAAAGCCACGTTATCAAGGAGTTAATTATATATTTTTATATTGTTATGCTTTTGAATAAGTTTTTAAATACTTCTTACTTAAAAAAATCAAAGTTCCTATGTTTTTTTAACTTTAGTTAACAATAATTATTTGTATATTCTTTTGTAAGTGCCCTGTTACACTATGACTTTTTGGTCATGACTTTTCTTGACTTTAAAGTCATGAGTCAAAAGTCATTGTGTAATAGAGCACTTTCTATTATTATTGTGATATAATATTCAATTTCCATGGACTTACTAAAAATCCTATTTATATTAATATATCGTTGAAAAACGCATTGCAAAGTCTATCCCTTGGGTAGTGAGGAAAGGACTTCTTTCACCAATAACCGCATTTTGGGGGCACTAATGATGAAGCTTGCGTAGGGTGCTTATCTATCTCGGTCTGTCCCCGAATGTTATGCAAATCAAAGAACTGGCAATCGTACATTAAATATATTTACCTCAAGGCAATATTTGCATACAAATGTTTTTTGCATCCAAAAATAATTGTTTTCCATTTTTCGGCCTATAGGTCAATTATTAAGGAAGAATTAATGACTCAATGAGTGGCTCAAATCACGACAAACATTTATTGCTTTGAATACTATTCAATATGGTGCATAAAATAATTGGAAAATTGTTTTGAAAAAAATTGATTTTTTTCGCACGGGAAAATAAAATTCAGAGTATGCAGGTTCGACACAGGAAACAAAATTGACAGGAGGAGGGTAATATTTTCCCCTGCTTGGGTAGGAGGGGCAATTTTATACAAAAAAATTACATTAAGTAGAAAAAAAAATTTATTAAAAACAACGCCAGCACTACTCGTTGAGAAACAAAAATGAATGAAAAGTATGTTTTAGCTCTGAGGAACTTTGTTAGCTTAAAACGAAGTTGCAATACTTTTAGTTTATGTGTGATGGTTTTTACCGTTAAGACGTAATATAACTACATACATCTTATTATAATGTTTGACTGTGTTAAGAAATTTACCTATTTTCAACGAAACGGGAATTGTAAATTTGAGTGTGATATATTTGTAAGGGCGTTCAACCAAGCCACTTTAAAAGAAAGTTAAAATTAAATATTTAGCAATATTTCTTCCCTCGCAAGAAAGGGGCTCAAACAAATTTAAGAAATCGTCAATAATATATATGCAGCTTGATTCTCTGTGTCAACGTGTATCGAAGCTAAAGTTAGTTTAAGAAATATTTTGAAGTTCTAAAAAAATACATAATATGAAAGAAAATGTTTCTTTATCAAATATTGTGGTAAAGATACATTTTGTTTCATATTATGATATATCTTCCAAATTTCTAAAAATAAACCACTATAAGCTGATTAGCATAAGGTAGGTTCACTCCCTACCTTATCTGACAGGAATGATAGGTCAAACTACTCGTACTAATAATTACTTAAGATTTATGATCTTAATTTCTAAAACTCAAAACCTGACTCTAAATGCTTATTATTCTTTTGAAAAGTGACATCTTTATTAAATAATTTTCGTAAGATTACCTCCCTTTATTAAGTAAAAATCGTGCTAATTACCTATAAACAAACGCAGTTTTTCATCAAAAATAAAAACTATGCAAATAAATACTTTTCGTACCTAAATACATATCGTACCTACATAAATAATATGAAAATTAAATTAAGCTAATTAGGTAATATGAAAATTGCTTCTTTTCTTTTAAATGTTTCTCTTTAAACACATGCACACACGTGTGTTTCTTTTAATTAAAGAAATTGAAACTCCACCTAGGTCCTACATGATTATCATGTAGCACATTTTTATATTTTTATACCTACTTACACAGGTATATATGTAATATATGCCATTCTATCGAAAGCCTTACCCACCTGTTGCACACGCAACTCTGAATATCTACAAGTAGGATGGATACATTATTATTTAGAAAATAAATTTAAAGCTTACCTTATATCGTCTGGAAAGGATGTAATGTGTCTAAGGGGGTTCTTGTGAAATTAAATTAAGTATACGAGATTTTTCCGAAATTTAACGTGACAATATTTGCCACGCAATTAATTGTGCTTGAGGCAATAAAAACACAACACCCGCTACAATAAATTACGTTTCACTTTATTCTCGTGATACAATACAAAAACAATAATTGGTGGCGCGGAGCGATGCGCTGGCTGGCGACCGGGATGAGACAAACAAAAAGGGTTTATTTGGCTGGCCTTGGGGTAGGCACCTCTGGCCCTTTGAAAAAAATCACTTACTTTCAAGGAGTCTGCCCAATAAAATCAAAATTGAAGACTAAATTAATGGTTTGATAAAAGTCAAATTTAACATAAAATATTATAATTCAAGCAATTCGAAGTACGTAGAATTATTCCGACACGACCGTTAGATAAAAGACAACCCTATCTTTTCAAAGTTTATAAATAAACTGAACTGTGAGAAGGGATGAATTTATTATTTGAATCTGAATTGATGCTACTGGGGCTGACTTGCTGATGGCAAATTGAGAGCATTTTCACTTTTTCGTTTTATTTTCATCCCCCATCAATGAAAGTTTTCCCAACTAAGAAGCTTTTTGGTTGTGCTTTCTTTGGGCAAAAAAGCCGGCTGTAGATGAAAACAAGCTTCTATCACAGATAATCATATATATGATTTGCTTCTATGATAGACAAATCTCATCATGAACGTTTGTTGGCTTTTATTACCACCCGTTTTGTTGAAAAAAATTTAAATTCCTGATGTGTTGGGGAAACAGAATTAAACTAATATTAAGCTTATGAAAAGAAAACGAAACTTTCGTCTATCAAAATTAATTAACATATGGCGATAAATGTCAAAAAGTACAATGCATATTGTCACTTTTCATTTTCCTCCCAAATGCTTCGATTTGGTTTGGAAGGGCCTGAGTTAGGTATAGTAATTATTACAAAAAAGTTAATTACTATTACATGTTATTTGTAATTGAAAAAGTTTAATTACTGATTTCTTGTGAAAATTTCAATTACAAATTAAGATTAATTGAAAAAAAAAATAAATTACTTGATTTTATGTAATTGAAAAAAAATAATTGAACAAAAAAAAATAAATTGAAAAACTATAATGATTACTTCTTTTGCAATCATTACACACATAAAGTAATCATTATAGGTTTTTTAAATTTACTTTTTTCCAATTACAAGTAATAATTAATTGAAAATTTTCAGTTATTATAAATAACATATAATTATAATTGGAAAAAGTCAATAATTACATGTAATTGCAATCGACCCTGTAACCGTTTACAAAATGTAATAAATACTTCCCAACTATGCCCTGAGGCCACATGACCAAGTATACTCGCTAGCGAATTACTTACATTATTTGTCTTATCATCCGTTTCACAACCGACACCTAACTGCCTAACCAGAATAAAGTGCTGCAACTGGAATAGCTCTCAAAAAATACTGTACGTGATTTTTTTTACTCGCCCACAATGTGCTGTACAGCTTTCTGACAATTTTGACATTTAAAGTCAGCTATGCGAATTTAATTCAACGCAAAAATAAAATTTAAAGCAAAAATATGAATGGATAATGATGAAATGGAAGCTAAATTTAGTTTACGTCTTTATCAAAGATTAAAAAGTGTTTGAAACTCTCTTCAATCCCCTTGTAAATAGTTGGTTATGCTCACAATATTGAAACGTCAAAAATGCTGCATGCAAAAGTTAAAAGTTGGCCAACTTGTCCAGCTGCATCTGCAGCTCCGTATGGAGCTGCGTCGCGTTCTGTTCGTTTCATTCGATTTGTGTGTATTCAACATTTTGACAGCTATTCCAGTTGCAGCTCCAGTTGCAGCTCCGTCTCCATTCTGTTCAGGCAGTAGAGAGGTTAATTGAAAAGGAAAAGCTTAGTATGGCCACAGGGCTATTGAACTGAACTGTCCACCCAACTATGATTCGATCACATTCTTCCTCACACTATGTGCATTCAATGAATAGACTTCAAAAGGAATCTATAAAAATCTTTTGATTTTATCCTTTCTACAAATTACTGACGCTTTTGTTCATTTACTTCGGAAAATTGACAGTTTTTACCGATTTAAGTCCAAAATTCTATAAAAGTTCATGTACAAAGTAGAATTGCTCAAAAACTGATAGAAATCGGAAGAGAGCAGATGAACTTTTATTTTTTTAATAGTCTAAGAACTAGCAACGTATTCGAGAAGACATTTTACTATGGCTACTTTGTTGATATAAATTTTGTTTTTTTTTTTAGACGTGTGGTTTTCAATCTGACAATACTTTATTTGGAGTTGGTGTTTTTGACAGCTGTCACTTGATTTATACTCAGTTTGGCTTACCATTTCATAATAAATAGACTTACACCTGAACAACAATAGGCAATAGTTCATTTTTTTTTTTACCTACAGCCCATAAACTTACAACAAAGTACACCAAGTTATAAAGGTCATACAAACATACAAATATATATTTTTTGACATTTATCAAAAGCTTGGATTTTGCAACTGCAAAATGTCTGGCAGTCTAGATTTGGAGAGCTTAAAGGTTATAGAAAGCAGTGGTAAAAGTTTGCCACACTACAATGACTGCGAAAATAATAATTGTACCGTTATAAATACATAGCCTACCCAGAGGAAAACTCAACACCTCCGAACAGCCAGACTCTCGTGAATCTAAGGTATTAGAGAGAACATATATAAAAAAACTAGCCGTACTAAAATGACTTCTTTTTTGACGTTGCTAGCTCTCATACTATAATTACTTGTAAAAAATGTCCCAACACATAAGTTAAATTATCACAATTATTCTGACCTCGATAGCAGAATTCAAAATATGAGCTAGGGTAAGACTCAATTTTGACATTTCTTTCATAGTAAAAATGTCAGAATTTGGTCTGATTCCCTCCGCAACTCATTTTCTGATTTCCTTAATAGGGGTATCTGAACTTTCTACTTAAGTTTGAGTGTCTAGAACGAAGAAAATTTAATCTTGTGGACCAATTCCTCAAGCGTGAGTTGTGTACACAGAAAATCGTGCACCTACAGATCAATATTTCCGAGTATGAGCTTTATGTTTTTGACAGAAAACCCGCCCTATTATGAATTCCATCGTAGATAATTGGAAATTTTTACGAATCCCGAACAAATCTATCACCAAATCCGTAAGTTTGACATTTTTCACGACGATGGATTCTGTGACAATTTTAGTTTCAGGATTCGTAACAACCTTCCGAAACAATGATATCAGCCGTTCTCCTTTAAGCCCATTTTACGATTGCCACGCGAACGCCGCACGGGTATATGTCTCTTCGGGTTCTTCCCAAAACAACGAATTTCTACGAAATTAAGTACAATTTCATGTTTTTTTAAATATAAACTTTGACAGAACTTTCGGATGAATTCTTAAAATTTTGTAATTTTGGCTTTTTGGAAATTGTAAAAGTACACGAACGACATTGTATCTATATGTTAAAGAGTGAATACTATTTTCTGGGTTATCGAACTAAATGCTTGTTCCAGTAATTACCCGACCCAGATGCAGATCCAAATCGCATAGTCGCCTTTTACACGATGATTCTTTCCGTCTGACACTTCGAAAATTAAAGGGTGTGAAGGTGAAATCAGATGGTTTTTCTCCTTCGCACTCATTAAAATTCGAAAAGAGTCAGACGCATAAAGAATCATGGTGTAATAGGGGTCGTACAGAAAATTATTTTACAGAAGAAATTAGCCAGTTCATACTTCTAAGATCTCAGAGGGCTCAGAGGGCTCAGAAATACATATAAACAGGGATTCCTCTAAAAAATTTCTCACCTTTGCCGCTTAAAACTGAGACTGACATTTTTTGGATTCGCTTGTTCAATTTTTTTTTGTCGCAGTTAATTACGTAAGAAGTAAAGGATAAGGGAGTTGTTTTGACTTCTATGAGCCTGTCTACATTGTCTTCTTGTTAAAAACATCCTTTCAGTTCAATATACCCATCCTTATTTCCTGCAATCAAACTCCAAATATCTTTCACTCGCACACACAAGAATCCTTATGTTGAAGTCAAGAATAATTAATAAAAGTGACGCATCGGTGGATTTTGGTTGAAATCTCTTTTCTCTTTCTTTCGCACATAAAGTCTTCCTATATCACTGGATCTACCTTTCAGTAAAAAGACAATGTAGACACGCACTATGTTAAGAATCCGCTTTATATTTTATCATTCACCTCTGTCAAAGAACGGAGGAAAATTACTGAGTGCTCAAGAAATATAAACTGGCTAAATGTAACAAAAACAATAATTTAAAACAAAAACTGAAGAAAACATGCCTTATTTTGAAATTTCAAAATGAAATAGCATAAGTGTTCATCTACTACAACCCCAACATACAGAATTCCACACACATTTTAATCCAGTACAATTTCCCAATCGCTCATTTGACAGCTCAAAAAACATCAAATCGGAAAAAAAAACTTCAAATGGAAAAATAAATAAATATGGCGTTAAGTTCGTCGATATCTGTGCCGCAGACGCGTCTCTAAAAAAAGTAAATTTCTCTCAAAAAAAGTTCTTTTTGCATTTTCAAATATAAATAAACATTCAACTCAAACAGTAAACAAATCAAAAACAACAATGAAAATACACAAAAACCAATAATTTAGTTAGAATTTTGCCATCGAAAAGCGAAGGACGAACAAAGGTTGGCTAGTGGCTCGCCTGCCATTGAACTCAAACAAGTAGAGAAGAAAAAATTAATATTCGGGGAAAAAAAAGTATATATTCATAATTAAAAATCAATCTCGAATAAGAAATCAAGGAAGACGAATTTCTAGAAACATTATCTGAAAGTCCTTAGCGACTATCGCGAATGGTGTATGATATCATTGAGTGCATTACTAACGAAGTACACTCTTGGAATAATGAGCAATCTCAGCAATAATGGTGGTGGCCAGAATTCCGCAGCAGAAGGGAGCATGGAGCGCGGCAGGTGAGTTGTTGAAGTTGGAGTTATAGAAGTAACCTACAAGTGGGTGGTGGTTGTTTGTTTTTTGTTTGTCAATGTCCTAGAATGGGTTCAATGATCTCCCTAAGTATAAACACTATTCTAAGGGATACACAACTTTCGATTGGAAAAACAAAAAAAAAAAACAGAAATATAAAATTTTGCAACGTTATCTCTGCTGAACTATCGGCCATTCCGTTCCCAGACAAAATTGTTATTAGCAATAATAACAACTCAAACAAACAAACGCAGAAGCTATTTATAGAAACTAGAAAAGCTATAGAAGCGGTATCTTAAGATTGATTTAATGTCTAAACACGATTGTCTGACTGAACACCGTCTGGGTGTTGGTATTGTTTTATGCACATAATGTATGTAGGTACATAAGAACCTGCTGTAAGTGGTTCTGCTGACTGAAATATGGATTGCATGATGACTTGACCTTTATGTTGTCTGTGTTCATCTATGAACGAATAAAGAATTATTATTAATTGGCTAGCTACTATACATACGTTTCTTTAACTTGTTGCAAGATTATTTTTTAATGAGGTTAACAAAGTGAGGTCACTTTTTCACATGGTTCACCCGATTTCTGGTTTGGAAAATTTTCCAAGTGAATTTAGAAACAAAAGTATTTAGTTCACTTGTTGTAAACAAGTCAATCTTGTTTTGGTACACAAACAAAAATTAAAATTAAAACAATAAAACTCCCGATGGTGTCGCACGTACTTGTCCAATTTAAATTAAAAACTAAGAAAATAAGTGAAATGTTTTGAAATTTAGTTGTTTTCTAATTATTTGTAAGTCAATATAAATGGACAGTTTTCTGAAAATCGATTTCTTTTTCATCACTAAAATAATGGAACATTTTAAATTTAGCGACTTTTCGTTGATTTATATTTTATGTTTGGGTGATTCTCCACTAAAAGCTCCTTTTGGTAGCCCCGGGCAAAAATGGTTGAAAATATAATAAAATAAAAAATGTTTTAAAGCCAATAACACCGTTAGCAATGTTTCTTACTTGCCCATTTCCCAAGTTTAAATATTTGCAAACATTTAATCGAAAAAAATAAACATTAAGAGGTTTAACGTTTTCCATGACCTGACACTTTTTTACGGAAATGACTACATGTTGCGGTAATGGCTTCAGATGCGTTTTTTTTTCTTAAAAAGTCATGGCAAACCTTCCAATTATTGTACATACATTAAAAATCCTTTGAGGACAATGATCGGCCTTAAATACAAAACAATTGGTGTATCGAAAGTTAAACAAATTCGCATACATGGCTTTACTGTGCTTCAATGAGGAGTTTAATGATGATTTCCACTATGCAATCACGAAAATAAACTTCCGTAGAACCAATTTTTAAAAAACAGGATATTATCCTTGCTCTTAATTCTGCAGATATGGTCGTTGGTGTCCTTTGATACAAAGCTGTTAATATAGTGGAGGTCATTTTTAAGTGCTTAAGATTCAGTTGAAGTATTTTTTTCATCGGCTACCGTTTCCTGTCCTAAAGACGCGTTCAGTCGTCTTTCTTTGACTTCTTGTGTCACTCTAAAAAAAAAAAAAAAAAACACAGTTTCCAATAGGATAGTTGCGCCAAGTTTTGCTTGATCTTGGCCTTTGTTTTTGCAAGAAACTTTGAATGTTTTGTTTTTCTAATTTTCTAATAGACTCAATTCCTGCTCCTTTTTGCGTTATTCGTATTACTGGGACAGTCTGCTCTTCTTTATGGCTGATACGTTATTTAGATATTTTTCAAATTTAAAATTGTAAAAAAAAAATTGTTAACTTCAAGTCGACACATGCCCAAAAATTCTGTTATCAAACTTATTTAAATTTAAATAGTTTGTACCAATTGAAAACCATGACTTGAAAAAACCATACAGTTGCGATTATTTTATATAGAAACAGGATACTAAATTTGATGTTTAATTGTTTTTTGAAATCTACTTATTAATTTTTGCCCAGATAAAAATCCTTCATTTTATTTTAATTTTAGAAAATGTCATTTCGGTACTAGATCGTAATTTCCGTAACAGAGGCGTCATTTCCGTAGCAAGACAAAATCCTAAAAAACGCTCAAAAATAACTAGCCCGACTTTTAAATTAGGAGTTAAGCAGTAATTTATAACAAGCAACAACATTTTCACCCATTTGGCGATTCCGCTTTTTTAAACCTGACAACCCAGTCTCTTAAACGTACAATATCCCTGTTTTATATACAGGCGTGCACGTTATTAAAATCGATTGCATTTTTTTTTAAGATTTAAATCCATTCAGCCGGTAATGAAAATAGTTAAGATCATAAATTGCGTTCTAGAGTTCTAATTTAAACACACAAAAAATCTTTCTATCAAAATCGTAGGGGTCGTTATCGAGAAAAATGAGATTTTGTTTATTTTTCTATATAAAAGTAAAATGTATTTTTAAATATTGATATTGGAAAAACATGTATGATAAAAAGTGTTCAAACAACGTTAAATTTAAAAAAAAAAAAAAAATCAATTTTTCTTCTTAAATTCAAAAAACTTTTTTTTTTGAAAATTTTGGTAAACAATATCTACAGATACGCTTTTTGCTTAAAACAAAATATTTAAAATCAGTCATACTGGGGTCTATTTCATAAAACTACAAGACTAATAACTATTTATGAATTACAGTTCGAGAGACAACCTTAAGATTTCTTATCTCATTACGGCTTCTGAAAACCAGGATACCAGCTGAGAGCTTTATTCCAAACATTTACAAAACCGCTGGTCGGATAAGATTTCTTTGTTGCTAAGGTTAGAACATGCAGTTTTCGGGTTGCTTTTCCCCACTAAGTATACCTTTCCACTTCAATCACTTGGATTTCAAATGAATGCTAAGACTCCTCTATACTTAACTGATAGTTAGACAGACTTTTGAAGGTTTTTGCTTTGAGTTCGATCGCCTCCCAGACTATAATTCACAAATAATTATTAGTCTTGTAGTTTTATGAAATAAGCCCCTGTTTGCCAACCAAAAAATTAAAAAGTGGTTCTTGAGGTAAAATGGTTCTTTCTTAATAAACTTTTCTTCAATGGTAGCCGCAAATAAAAGTGATTTATTGAAATTATTTTAAGAAAAGTTGTTGAGTCGTTTTTGAGCAAAATAATAAACATTTGTATGGATGGTACTGTTATTTGTGAATAAAACAAAAACAGAGGTGGAATATCACAAAACCACTATGTATCGAGTTTGAAGAAAATCCACCAGACCTTTAAGGCTATAGCCGAACAGACAGTCAAACAGAATTGTGAGACCCAAATTTCTTTTATAGACAACGTCATGATGCCAAAGCGAGCAGAAGTCAAAAGCCATGCAAATCAGTTTGATTCCTTTGAAAGGACTGAAAAAGTACTCATTCAGGATTGTGTCCATTCGGCATTTTGGGTATTTGGGATTATGACATTCGGGAATCGGGATACTCTTCGCTATTCAACAGTTTTGCTTTCAGGATTTTGTACTTTTCTCTCCGCGGAGTCCTAGAATTTCTGGAAGTAATTAAAAAAAACTTCCAACTTACTTTTGGTGAAATTTCCTAATTTATTTTTTCTTAATTGAAACAAATTACGAAATTTAGAGCAGCCTTCGCATATTGCGTTTATATGCACTTCTTCTGTAAAGATTTTAAATTTCTTAAAAAAGTGTCCTCTGCAGTAAATCTATTCAGGAAATTGTGCAAAAATATTTTACCTAATTAAGTATCAATTTTTTCTATCTTACACTATAATCCGATAGCTATTCTGAGGAAAAACTTTATCTTAGCTTTTTGAACACTCTGATGAGCTGAAAGGTTTTCAACTGAAGAAAAATATATATGCACCTGCAAACCTTTTTTATGTATTGTATTATGTAATATATGGCTTGAGCAATGAATTATAAAATTAGCTAATCTTAAAAAAATATTTAGAAAATTCAACAAGATGCTGGGAAAATCAAGACTAGATTCATATCTGCGTCAAAAATGCATTTTCAGAATAATCTTTAACGTAAACTGCAAAGTTCAGAACCGAAAATTCAAATGTCTGTATTAGCACTGTGTTCAACAATGCAGTTTGCTTAAGACAAGACTGTAGTGTAAAAAAGTTGAGTTGACAAAAAATCATGTTGCCAGAGAGCATGTTCGTAAAAGTCAAATAATTTTGCAATTAAATTGACAGGCCGATTTGGTGAAAACGGGGCGATTGCTTATTTGAAGATCGCAGTATCTGCATCAAAAAATGACGATCAAATTGGCTTTAATTTGACGTTTTCGATAACGGTGTGTTGAATGGCAATTCAAATTATTTATTCTTTAAAACTGGCACAGAGCTCTAAAAAGTTTCGCCATCCCTGCTCTAGGCCATTTTTAGCTGAAGGCTGGATGGAATATTTTAAATAAGAAATTAACAGATTTTTTAAAGTTCCACAGCTCAAATTTAGGGAACCGCTTGTGTAGAATTAATGGACGTTGTTTTTTGAATATCCCATAACTAAAAATAAATGGAATAAGTTGTTTTTAATTCTAGGTGACACACTTATTTTGGACTAAAATTTACATAAATGTATGTAAATTGTACAGAAATTCACAGTAAAGGAGCAGACATGTCATATTATGCCAAGTCACAACGTTTTGTAATTTTTACTAACCCCTTATTCATATGGCAATTTTTTTTAATCAAACAACATTACAATGACGATGAATTTAAAATAAGTGGTTTTCGTCATACTGTCCATCAATCTCTGCATCCACTGTACAAAAAATTTAAAGAATTTTTAAGTAAGTCGCTAGAGGAAATATTTGAAGTTGTGTTTTAGCGCATCTAGAACACAAGTTTTTCTTTAACCAATATATAGCTCGTTTGATTTTATTCCAAAAAAAATATACATATATGTAAATAAATTCTTTCCGAAGCTCGTCACGAATTTGCCTAACTGCTCGTATTCTGGAGGTGCTATTCTCAATAATTCGGCTGTTGCGACAAGTACGACCATGTTTATAAAAAAGGTATTTTTTTTAACACTGGGTTTTACATTAGGGGAAACTGACATATAAAATAGCTAAGAAAGTTGCCTTTACCTTTTTTGATTTCATTTGAATCAAAGCATCACCAAAATCCCTATTCATAAAAGTTGTTGGACTCTTGGCAACAGCCAAAAAGTCTGCCCGTGTGTAGAAGACTCTTACCTATCATTTGGTACTCCATTTATAAAAGTTACTTATATCATACATATGATAATACACTTAGCTAAAAATGCAACCTGGAAAGTGAATTTTTCAACCATTGCCACCAAATTTTTGGACTAAAGCTATCGATTGGCATCCTCTTTTTGCGTGAACCCGATGAGAAAGTTAATATTACGATCGCCTTCCGGAATTAAACAGTAATTTACAAAAAAAAAAAAATTAGATCTAGGAGACCTCAGCAAATTTTGCTCTATTAAAAAGTGAACAAACGGATCCAATATCTTTTTTGTCTCATTAAATTGACAGCAAAACTGAGAAATCCTGTGCACGAAACTCCTACTGATATTGCTGAGCTGTAAACATGCAAAATGTCAAAAATCTTCCAATGGCTTTCTCAAAATTATGTAAAAATTCACGTTGATAAGGTCACACAGATGATGTCACGGTTTTCGTAAAGTTTAGAAACTGCCATTTTTCCATTGAAAATTTCTGAAAATATTAAATTAAATATAAATAACGAATTTGCTTTGATAAACGTGAGGTTTCTTTGGCTGTGCAATCGGTGCCTTGGAATTTTTCAAATCTGCTGCATTAAACGTAAGCATTGTTATTATTATTCTTCACAGACAATAAACTAATAGAAAATAATTGATGTATTCTGTTTTATAATTATTTTTTGACTAACTTATTCAAAGTAACAAAAGAAAATATTCTCATATGGCATCATTGTGAACTGGTTAATGCATACACATTTAAAAATTATAATTAGTAATTAGGTATGGATTCACATTCAATATTATTATAGAATGTGCTGTTTCAATTTGAATTTGTTATAAATAATTGCTTATTGGACTCGGTTCTAAACAACAAAAAGTAGATATTTACATTTTGTTAACTAATGTTGTTTAGCTGGTTTTAATCAACAACGATTACATCTTATCTTGTTATCTTGGGTGGTGGTAAAATCAAATTATAAATTCAAAAGTTAATGTCATAAATTTCATCTTGATTAAACAAAAAATAAAATAAAACAAAGACCAAACAAGACTAGTAAAAATAACAAAGTATTTGATATGCCTTTATTTTCTTCGGTAAATTAGAAAGTGACTAATTTGTGGAAACGAAGTAAAAATGTTTGATTACTATTCAAAAAGTTTTCTTTAATAAATATATACTATTGCTCTATCCAATCAAGGGGTTATAAGGATGGGATAGTAATGCTTCCATTGCTTCAAAAACCCAGTCTTTAGTAAGTCAGCCATTTCCTCTAATTGATGTGGGGTTGCAGAATGTCAAACCTTTCTAGAAATGCTACTTCCAAACGAACTTGTTATTTTCGCCTTTGTACTAACATATAGCTTTGACGAATGGAGGAATAACTTGGAGACAAAGAAAGCACTACAAGACCATACTGGTTCAGTAGCTTCTCGACCAATCACAGTGCAGATACTCAGTTTTGAAACTAACAAATTTTAATAATTTGTATTCTGTTTTTTTTTTTTTCAGTTGCCTTCTCAGATATGCCAGCCAAAACTCATTGGATGAGAGCTCTCAAAAACACATTCAGCGACCAAATGGCAAAGAGCGTACAGTTGGATCTTATCATAACGATATGCACACTCACCGTTCCTTCGAAGCAATGAATGAGATGAGAAAGTGAGTAATATTTCTGTTTTTCATCCCATCGTCTATTAGAATGGTTTCTATTTCACTTATTTTTCAGACAAAATCTCTTGTGTGATGTTACACTTGTTGCAGATGAAACTGAAATTCCAGCTCATAAAATGGTTCTAGCTTCATGTAGTCCATATTTCTATGCTATGTTCACCGGATTCGAAGAGTCACGGCAAGGTCGTATTACATTGCAAGGTGTTGACCATCGAGCATTGGAACTTCTCGTCGAATATGTGTACACTTCAACTGTCGAAGTCAACGAGGACAATGTACAGGTACTCTTGACAGCAGCAAACCTTCTCCAGCTTACAGATGTTCGCGAAGCATGTTGCGATTATCTACAGACACAACTAGATGCTAGTAATTGTTTAGGTATACGAGAATTTGCCGATATGCATGGATGCGTTGATTTAGTTAATTATGCAGACACATACATCGAACAGCATTTTAAGTGAGTTCAAATAATGTAAATATTGTTGAAAATCTGTGCTAATGAGTTGTTTTCGTTTACAGCGAAGTGATTCAGTATGATGAATTTTTGAATCTTCACCATGATCAAGTTATTAGTCTGATAAAAAACGATCGAATTTCGGTACCAAGTGAGGAGAAAGTCTATGAATGCGTTATCTCATGGATTCGCTACGATCCAACAATGCGCGATCGATTTACTGCAAATTTAATGGAGCACGTACGGTTGCCATTTCTCTCGAAGGAGTACATAACTCAGCGTGTAGACAAAGAAGCTTTGCTCGAAGGAAATTTAGTTTGCAAAAATCTTATAATTGAAGCTTTGACTTATCACTTGCTACCGAATGACACAAAAAGTACCAGGACAATTCCCAGAAAGCCAGTGGGATTGCCAAAGATTCTGTTGGTAATTGGTGGACAAGCTCCCAAGGCCATACGGTCAGTAGAATGTTATGATTTGCGCGAAGAGAAGTGGTATCAGGCTGCCGAAATGCCAAACAGGAGGTGTCGGTAAGTTCAATGAATTAGGAAGTATTTAGTTGCCAAGCTAAGTGCAAGATACAACCAAAGTTTTGTTAAATTCTCTTAATAATAAAAATGCTGTGTTTCAGGGCTGGACTTTCAGTACTTGGTGACAAAGTGTATGCAGTTGGTGGATTTAATGGCTCCTTGCGTGTGCGAACAGTTGAGGTTTACGATCCAGCTACTGATAACTGGTCGACTTGCAACAGTATGGAAGCCAGGCGATCTACTCTCGGTGTGGCAGTTTTGAATGGATGCATCTTCGCTGTTGGTGGCTTTGATGGTACTACAGGTCTTTGCAGCGCCGAAATGTTCAACCCGAAGACTCAAGAATGGCGTTTTATCTCTTCAATGTCCACTCGACGTAGTTCGGTTGGAGTTGGTGTTGTCAATGGGCTATTGTATGCCGTAGGAGGATATGATGGATTTTCTCGACAGTGTTTGTCAAGCGTTGAACGCTACAATCCCGAGACAGATACTTGGTCTGTGGTAGCTGATATGGGTGCCCGTCGAAGTGGAGCTGGAGTTGGAGTTTTGAATAACATTCTCTATGCAGTTGGCGGTCACGATGGACCACTGGTTAGAAAATCTGTAGAAGCCTATGATCCGGAATCGAATCAGTGGCATTCAGTAGCTGATATGTCATTTTGTCGTCGCAATGCTGGTGTAGTGGCTCACGATGGGCTTTTGTATGTTGTAGGAGGCGATGATGGAACTTCGAATTTAGGTTCTTTTGAGGTTAATTGAAATTTTTTTATTTTAAAGTTAAATATATTTAAGATTATTTATTCTGCTTTTAGGTCTACAGTCCAGATAGTGATAGCTGGAGAATTTTGCCAACTTCAATGGCTATTGGACGCAGTTACGCTGGTGTATGTATAATTGATAAGCCTATGTGAATGGAAGAGCAGGGTGCAATAGCACGGTAGGATTTAATTTTATATTAATTTCAATTATTTGTAATTTTTAATGAAAAAAATTATTCTTAATTTACTTTTGAAACAGTCAAGCAATAACAGCAAACGGTGATGATGAGAATAGCCAAGCCGAAGGGGCGGCTGAAGGTGCAGTTGGCTATGCACGTTCAATTGCAGAGGGCAACAACAACAACAACATCCATGCCCAACAGCAACAACAACAACAACTTAATCATCCTCACTACGAAAACATCTATGAGTCTATTGAGCAGTATGCAGCTGGTGATGCAGTTGCTGCTGTTGCTAATAATAATAATAATCAGCAACCAGCTATTAATAATAACGTTGGTGCTGTTGCTGCTGCTGCTGCTAATGTCGCTGGCATTGCTATTGTCCCTGCTGAAGCAAATCACATTGAAAACTTGGATGCCAATCAACAACCACAACAACAACAAATACCCCAACAACAACAACCAATACAGTTGAATCAGGTCCAACAAGGTGCACCGCCACCACAACAAGCTCAAGTCCAGATCCAACAAAATAATGCACAAGCAGCTCCTGCTGTCATAAATAATCTTAATTTGAGATCCAACAACAACAACAACAACAATGGTAACGCAAACAATGCCAATAATTTAAATATTGGCTATCGCAATGATCTCTACGATCGCACAAACAATTCCCCTGCTTATGATGTTCCACGGTCAGTTAGAAGTGGCCTGGGAATGCGTCGAAATTTGCAGCTTGATTTGCATGGTTTGAACCGCAATCGATGTGGCTTCGGAGGTCCATCGGGAACAAGCAGTTTGAAGTCAGGATCAGCTCCACCGTTCTATGCATGTCGACAGAGGAGTTTCGATGATACTGAATCTCATCATTATTACAACATGAATTACAATCCCAGCCTACGCTATGAGAACATTTACGAACAAATCAAAGATGAACCGATCTATCGGAATGTTAATGGTGGCTCCGCCCGTGTCTATGGACGACTCAATGTCATTGGGCATGGAATCGGTCGCATCGAGAGACACTTAAGCTCATCTTGTGGCAATATTGATCATTATAATCTGGGTGGACACTATGCTGTCTTGGGTCATTCACATTTCGGAACTGTAGGGCACATTCGTTTGAATACAACTTCTGGAGGAAATGGTGCTCCCACTGGTGCCGGGTTGGCGCAGCAGAAAGATAACAATGTCAAGAATAGCACATCATCATTTTTCAGTTGTTTAGGAGGGGAAAATTCACAGAGTATGAACAATATTTACAGAGCTACTGGCGGTTCAGGTGGACAAGCTGCCCCAAAAGAAAATGTGAATACTTTACAACATGGCCCAAGTACATCTAGTCGGCCTTCAACGTCTGCAGCGGCAGCCGCTGCTGCTGCTTCCTCTTCTGGAAGTGGAATCATATCCAGGCAAACAGGTAAGTGCTAAATTTAAGCCTATTTAAACATTTTAAAATATTGATATTGTTACAGGCGCAATTCCTAAAATGAAGCCAACATCGAAGCTTACTCCAACTTCAAATCCAACAACAGCAGCTCAAGCTGCTCCTGCACAACCACCTTCTCAAAATGCAACAAAAACTCCTTCAAGCCCCGAACATTCGAGTACATTAAATCGCATATCAAAATCGTCCCTGCAATGGCTGCTAGTGAATAAATGGTTACCCTTATGGATCGGTCAAGGCCCAGACTGCAAAGTTATCGACTTCAATTTTATGTTCTCACGAAACTGCGATGGTTGCGACTATACAGCGACAGATGGCAATGCAGTTCCAATACCGCAGCCTCTTCCACAGGACATTGTTCGCTTTAACGGACGGGCTGAAATGCACTCACGCCGAGATCCAAGCGGCCGACCACTTAAGAGTACCCTCTCAAGACTTAAAGAATCTGAATTGCCTGGTCGAAATCGCATCGAAGAGAATAACTATGAAAATGTCCATGTTCACTGGCAGAATGGTTTTGAATTCGGTCGATCAAGAGATAATCAAGGAATTCAAGCAGAACAATCACGAGCAACACTTACTCGCGCCCGTTCCGAAAGCCCAAATTTCAGCCAACGAATGCGAAAGCATCGCAAAGATGCTAAATACTCCGATCCATTCAAAAACTACGAGCTTAATACTGAGAATAATACTTTCAAACCTAGATCATCGACAGCTAGAGAGCGAAGTAATGGTTCATTTAGTTTGAGAGAAGATTCTTCCGCAGACGAATTCCAAGGAGCTGCATCTATGGAAAGTGTTTCTATTGAATCGGAAAGCATTGAAATTGCTGCTGCTGCTGTTTTGATAGATGCACCAATAGTGCTGGCCGCGGCCCCAGAAGAACCCATTGACCCCGATGGAATCGTAGTTGTTGAAGAAATCGATCTGCCGAGCGACCCGACTCAAGACTAATCGAAAAACCCATATGTATTCATACAATATGCCAATTTTTGTCTGTAGAAAAAGAAAAAAACACAAAATAAATTATAGTATTTTAACTTACCTACATTATAAATGTTAAGCGAAACTGAAAAAAAAAACAAAAATGATGATATTTTATGCATGCATTTATGCACTTTAAAAGACCCTTAATTTTGAATTGCAAAACAACTTTATAAATATTATATCAGTTTAATTTTAAGTAATATTATTATAATCTACCATTAGAATAGACAACTGCCTTTTGGTTATGTTTACACCTTAAAAGGTTGTGTTAAATTTTTTCCACATTCTTGCAAAGTTTTTGATATTTATTATTTATTTATGATACCTACTTGTATACGTTTTTTGTTTGTTCTTTTTTTTTTTTTGTTAAATTTTTTTATAAATATTTTATTCTAAAAATGTAACCGTATGATCAAAAATGTGAAATTCTGTTTTCTCTCTTAATAAATGATTAAATGTAGTCACATTCAAGAAAAATAATATGTGTTTGTGTATACCTACTTGAAAAGTGATAAAGATACTTAAAAAAAATGATTAGGACCCGGGCAAATTCAAATAAATAATAATACTGTTGTCAAACCTTTATATAAACTTAATGAAAAACCGAGTTCTTACTTATTTTTTCCCCAAGGGCGTCTCAAAATAAAACATAATAACTTCCAATAGGAATTTAAAAATGACAAGAGTACCATTAATAAAAAAAAAAATGTTTAAGAAAATTCCTAATAATACTCAAATATCGGATATCGGATTACGCTCATATTCCAATGTTTCTGAAAACTAGTGATTTTTCTGTAAATTTACCATATTGTGTGTTTCCACTTAATATCGCTTGGAGTTAAATTGAAAATCCCTTCTTTATAAAGTAATAGCTATAGTGATATACTCTCATTAAACTCACATCAATTCATAACAAATATTTCCTGAAGGGCCTTTTTTATTTGTATATTGAAAAAAAAAAACAAGAATTCAAACAACCACCCTAATAAATCAACCTACACAGTTTAAACAATTTGCTACTTAAACATTCCATCTCTAATCGACCGATAGATCCCCATGGAAAAGTCCTTCAAATATCATATTTTTCAAATATTGACATAAGTTAATTGATACAGACAAACCAAAAGGCTATGTTGTACCACCCACAATGTAGATACTAAATTACGGAGTTCTATAAGGACGAACAGAGTATCCGAGTGGATGGACATGGACACGGACAGCAAAGCAATATCGTTTTAGAAAGCTATTCATTTAACATTCAACACTTTTTGTGATGGTTAAACCTTCCAGCTAAATTTCCACCCCATGTATATAGATGCATATTTGTACCTACAAGTTTATTTTAAATTGCCTACATTCCACCCACAGGCCATTGAGCACCCTCACTCTCTTTATTTCTCTCTCTCTATATATAATCAGTCTTTATATGGCTATAATGGGCAAAAGCCATACCTTCAGAGAAGGTACATTTTATTCATAAGGTACGTAGTACGAGGATGTGTTTTGTTATGGAGAGTGTAAATTTAAATTGCAAAATGCTCTTTTTGCATGAAATGAGCTGTATGGACAACACAACATGGCGTCATTATAATGTTACCTATTATTATTTTATTGTTGCTGATATCGTTGGTAGCCAAGGTGAATTGAAAATAATTATGTACCTACGTACGTAGTTATGTGTACATACATATTTTTGATAGATTTTAAGATGTATGAATTATTTTGAGTGTGTACAATAGAATAATAGATGGACACAAGTGGTCTATTGATCACGGTATATAATATAAACTTTACTTTGATACGATAGATCAATCCTTATAATTTGAAACAAAAAGAGACTAAACAAAATACCTAGATTTCATGCCCCAATTATTGCCAAAACATTTTTTCCAAAGCTTCCTTCTTCCTAACAAAAGTGGAATTTTCGTTTGAAGTTTTTTAAATATCGGGGATTTTATGTTTATATTTTTTGGAACTTTTTCCATTTAAAAATAATCCCAGAAAGCTTATTTTCTTTCCGGGATTTTTTTAATGGACACATTTTCTTTTGACATTCCGATTAAATTTCGTATTCGAATTCCTTGTTTATTAAATTTCATGAAGAAGCTTTTCCTAAAATAGTTACTTACATATGTTAATATTTAGTTTGAGCATAGTTTACAATTCCCATGCGAAAAAAAATCATAATTCTCAAAACAATTTTCCAATTTTATGCAAAAGCCACCAATATAGTCATTAATTTTCCCTTATTTAACAAACAAAAGGCCTGAAAATGGAAAAAATTACATTATTTTTGGATGCAAAAACCATTTTCATGAAAGTAAGTTGAATATATAAATTTTTTAAGTGTAAACGGATCATACGAAAATATACCCTTTTTTTACAACTCACACGCAGAACAATATTTTTGCATAAAGCTAAGTTTACAGTTGTCGTGCGCAAACAAAATCCATATGTACAAATATTTTTGCATGTCAAAAATTATTGAGGTGAAATAAAAATAATTTTTGCATGATGGGCTTACAGTTTAGTATAGTCTATAGTTCCCGCGCGCAAAAAAATATCTATGCAAATATTTTTGCATGTCAAACATAATTGAGGTGAAATCCAAAATGAATTGATTGCGTGATTGGTTTACAGTTTCATGCAAAAAACTGGACCGGCAATTGGTTTGCAAGCGAAAAAAAGTGTGGTGAATACAAATTTTTTTAGGATGTTGGGTCTACACTCTAAAAAAAATATATTCACCTCAAGGCATTATTTGCTTGCAAAAATAATTATTTTCTATTCTTAGGCCAATAGTTTAATAATTTAATGTAATTTAATGACTTAATGCAGGTTTCGGCAATTGGCGGACAGCGGTCCAGATCCGGACCGCGAGCAATATAAATCGGGAGCTATGATTTGTTTTAAGTATGTTGGTACTCTTTGAAAAATTTGAAAAAATTTTGTGCATATCGTTTAAAATGTACCTATTAAATTTTTTTTCTCCATAAAATTAGGCAGCGATTTCTCACCTTACGCCATAATTTCAACTTTACATCTCAATCTTGTTTTTATTGGTAATTTTGACATAAAAATTAATCACAAAGTTTACAGCAAAAAAGAAAACATCTTTCTGAGTGGACCGAACGTTTATTACGCTATCTGAATGGACTAGAGCGGTTCCAGCAGTATAACATTAGCTACATAATCTTTAAAAGTGGCATTGAAGTGCCATTAGTTCTGGTCTAAAATCCGTTTCACAAAGAAGCACCATTACACCACTAAGTTCGTGAGTAAAATAAGAATGGTAGATTCCTTATCTCTTTTCTGCGTATGTGATATGGTAAAAAAGCTCCGAGCATGAGCCAATAGGAAATAATCTGCAGAAGTGTCCTTGTGTACAGAACACTTAACAAGCATCAAAAACTCGAAGATCGTTTAAAGTGAACAAGGTATTTTTTGAAGAGTTGGCCTGGAAGATATTTCTGCTGAAATTCAAAGCATTTCAGTAAATAAAGTCAACTTCCTTGAGCTTTTGTGTGATGCACCAAAAAAACGCCTTGCAGTCGACTTGCACGTCTGTGACATTTAAGGTGTGAAATATTTTTAGAATTGTTGCTATTGACTTTTTAAAGCATCAACATTTTGTTTTCTAACAATAAATACAAGAAATAATTTTTGAAAAATGTTTTCTAACGAAGTTCAAATTATTGCTCGCAAGCTTTTTTGTAACCTTTTCTGGACCCTCATCTGGACCGCATTTGGAATTAATTGCTGACCCGTGACTTAATGGGTAGTTTAGGTCAAAAAAAAATTTTTGCCTTAAATATTGTACAATTTGGTGCACAGAATATGTGGAAAATTGTTTTGAAAATTTTGATTTTTTTCGCATGGAAACTGTATACTTGACTGACAACATTGCTGTAATGAAATGTCATGCAAAAATAATGGACCGGAAACGGAAATTGTTTTGCATGCGAAAAAAAGCAGCTGCATTACTACTTATGCCACAAAAGACATGAATGATTGCAGCGGGTTGGGTTACCTTCCGCGATGATTTGGCCACCAAAGTATGAGATGTTCTGAAGTTATTTATGTATGCCCTAAAAATCAACATAATTTTCAAAAATGTTTCTGGAGGTACCTTCTAAAAAAAACATGTTAATGAAATTTTCGACAAAAATCCGAAAACAGGTCGATTAAATTCATGTAAAAATCACTAATTAGTTAATTTAATATAATCATTCGGTAAGTTATATATACGCATACGTCCACATGTAATACATTGCGTTTTCGCAACGTAAGACGAAAATAGGTTTTAAAGAAAAAAAAATAGTGAGTAAGATATAACATATGTGCCTACTTATAAATTTTTAGACAAATGCAAGCCATAGGTTTATTCGTTGAGCCCTAAAGTCACTTGAGGTTGTACCAAAGCCTATTTTCAAAACCCTGTACTCACCTAGCAAATTCTGTGTTTTTTGAAACCTTGTAGTCGCCCTCAACAAGTCTAGTTTTTTTGCTGGGTCAAGTAGAGGTAAACAATGAACTGTGAAAGTTGCATGAGTTCTGAAGCATTTTTTTGCCCTGCTGTAAGTAATTTTTAATTTTGGAATAGCTGCACAAAATTAATTTAATAATAGCAAATATAATGAAAAAAAAAAACTATTGAAACTCTGGTTGGTACTTAGTAATTCTAAAAAACTAATTTAAAATAAATTTAATTTCTTGCTAGAAAACCGAAAAACTCAGATTTTTTTTTATTTTTGGGGTTGTCAAGAAAACCTGAATCAATCCTGGGTAAAGTTCAAGGAACGAAGCTCAGAAATGAACAATATTTTTGGAGACATCTAGTTTTCGTTTGCTTCTTTTATTTTAACAGTAGAAAGTCGAGCTTTTGTATGGTTGAATTAAAAAATAAGGGTTTCTACTTCTAAACCTTTCCAGTTACCTTAGATTATAAGGCCTACAATGCAGCCTATTATGTGCGACAAGTACAAGAAATATTATTTTTCTAAGACAGAGCTTGTTTTAAAACTGCATATAGGTTTTCAACTTTTTAAACGTAATTCAATGTTCGGAAAATATGATATTTTCAAGCCATAATTCGTTTAAGCTTTTAAAATAAGGATCTTTAGCAAGGTCCCTATACAAATTTAAAGATACCTATACATGTGTGCAGCAAACGGCTTATGTTTCATTTTGGTGAAGGCCTTTGTGACATTTTGTTTGTTTTTATGAATTTTAGGTTATATATAATGCCATAGAACATTATATGGCCCTTAAAAATTTTCTATGAAACTTTATAAAGGTGTTTTGTAGCTGCAACTTTAAAGATTTATAACTTGGTCAACGATAACACGCTCTATAAAAATAATGGATTATATGCAGATGATATGTTTCAATGTACAGAAATTCAAACAGATAAACCCTTGAGATATTAAATTCTTAGTTTCTTTTCAAATTATAAAAAAAAATTAATAAGAAAACAAATGCGTCTCTTTACATTCTATGAATCTGCTTCGTACACAAAGCACAAGCTGAAACTCGAACGACCTCATGAAAACTTAATGCTTTTCTTTTTCACGTTTACCATTTCAACGATGAACAGCATGAAGTGCGCATAGCCACTCTATCACTGTGTACATAAATTTATAATTCCAGCCCTCCTCCTTTAAATATACTTATCGTCCTCTGGTTTCATGCACTGATGGGGGATTGTGCGGGTAGTTGTTTGAAAATAGCTCGTCCTCGTATACACCAACACAAATACCACCCACATAATAAGGGAGACTAGAACAAAATTCCAATCGAAGGCATTCTAAGGCATGAACTCGACCTCCGACTTGATACTCCACAAAAAGGGAAACTCTTCCATGTATATTCTGTGTTACAGTTATACTATAGCTTTGGTAGACAATCCTCTAGATAAAAAGATACGAACAAATCCATACATAGTTCCTCGGGCCCTCTGTTCCTGTCTTCTATTTCTGTGCCTACCTACGTATTAAACATCTAACAACATTCCATTGCTGTGAAACTATACAAATTCACATTTACATGATTCGAACATGGTAGTAAAGCGAATTTTCGTTCCCGGTTCCTGTGAAGGTCCTGCGTATAACATCCCCTGCACCAAATGGATATATACAATGGTGATGGATGGGCCGCATGTGATTGTGGGTGGTTGATAGGTGGTGGGTGGTTTAACATTGGGTGGGCCATGGGTTAAAACTCGAAACAAGAGGGGCTGATCAATATTTAGTTTATTACTGGATGTGTACATTTTCTCCAATAGGAAATGTGAGAGGGCGTGTCAGCGACTTCATTATGAATACCAATAAACCTGTTGTAGTGTTTGCATGTTAACGAGTTGCATCTTTATTTTTTTATTTTTTTTGTTTTTTAATTAATGGCTGTTTGGTGTATGTATATGTGAGTAGGATGAAGCAAATGTTTTCTTTTATTTAGTTTATGCGATCAAAAATTTTGTAATCGAACTATTTTGTAAACAGAAAACAAAAATACCTAAGTATAAGAGATACCTGCTTTTCTTAAGAGTCATAAAGAAAAGAATGTTTTTTGGTTAAACAACTATTTTGATTGCATAGCTTTAGAACTTTATTGAAAAATTACCAACAAAAAATATTATTAAACTGGTAACTTATGCACAGAATGATGGCTTATGATCAGAGGAGGGTAAGAAATTTAAATTTAAAAAAAAACTTATTCATAATAATTATTTAAAATTAGCCCAGTCAATTCAGAATTTTTTTTAATAAAAGATTGGGAAGGCAATTTTTGTCTTAATTTCGTTAAAGTTACCGCTTTATTAGTTTAAAGAGTGAATTCGCTTTTAATGAATAATATCCGTGATATTAGATTTATCGAAAAAATAAAAATGCATTCCTTACAAGAAGAGTAAGTTATACAAATTTGAATAGGCGCGTCTCACCAAATAAAATCTCTGAGCGCTCAGAGATTTTTTAAGTGGGACAAAAAATTTCACTTGAGCCACTGAGATTTTTTAAGTAGATTACTGAGAAGAAAATTTTTTTGGATTCATTTCTCAATGTTCTTTCTCTGCTTAAACAGCTGTTAATTTGACAACCAAATTGGAATTTCTTGCTTATGTACAAATACTAAAATCAATAAAAAATACAAAATAAAGGTGGAATGTTATTAAAAATGAAAATAAATTGAGTTTGCTATTATTTTTCATTCCTTTGATAAAGTTTTGTGCTTTTACATTTAAATATTTTAGGCAAAGTTATATTTTTGTTTCTAGAATTTTCGTAGGGCAATGGTTTTTTACAATTCAACGGAGAATCTTGTCCCACCAAAGCATTCTACCTCCGTCAACTTGACATTGAGCACTCAGTGAGATTTTAGTTGGTGAGACGCGCCTAATATGTCATATTTTTCAAAAATCTCATGTTTTTACCGAGTTAAAAGCAAACAAAATGGAGTTCACACTTTTTTAGTTAAATATTTCAGTTTTTCAGTATTACCCTTATGCATTTCATTCAAAAGTTCTTGTAATCAGTATATCCTACAGTTTTGGTCTTGACATTTTCTTTTAAAAGCCATTGTTTACCAACAGTATTGCCTGAACAGTTTCCCCATATTATCACAATGTAAAGTGTTTTAAATGTCAAGTGTGAGTGGGGTTTTTTCAATATGAAACCGGCAAGACACTTTTAAGTTTTGATATCGTTGAAGTGCCTACTAGCGTAAGAGCTGGCAACATATTTTTGGGTTGAACACATAACCAAATAATGAGTATGAGAGTCTGTAGGTGCATGCATCTCGACATCAAATTCAAAAGTCTGGCAGGATTATTTTGGCGCCAGAGTTAAGAAAGAGGGGTTAAAAACAGCGGTTTTCAGATTATTGTGTTAAGGCCCCATGCACTTCAATTGAGTGATTAAAAATGGGAAAAGATGCTCTGTCATTTTTTTTTTAAGTCTATACAGACTTCAATTTTATTAATTTGAAAAATAAAACTTAAGATATGAGCGTTTGAAGCGAAACCTATTGGCTTTATTGCAAGACCTTTTTTTGATGATTTTTGATTTTTTTAATTCTTCGAATATCTCTTGGTATGATGGTACACGTAAAAAGTTTAAATCTTGAGTTCTATTAATCGAATCATAAAAACTAGACTCTGTGGATTTAAAGAAAATGTTAAAGCACTATCCCCATTTTTTAATAATGAAGTGAAACGCATGTGGCCCTAACACAAATGTCTGAAAACCGCTTTTTTAAACCCTTCGTCCATACCACGGGCGCCAAAAAAAATCCTGCCAGACTTTTGAATTTTATGTCATAGACCCTAATACTCATTTTTTGATTATGTGTTCAGTACCTCGTGGCATGATGGTTAGTGCGTAGGACTGTCATGCCAAAGGTCTGGGTTCGATTCCCATGCCGCTGCCACCTAAAAAAACAGAAATGTTTTTTTTCGCGAGGTACTGCCTCTTGCGAGGAGCTGACAAATCCTCCAAGAGTATACTTGTCATGAATAAGTGCTTCTCATCTAGCCGTTCGGACTCGGCAAAAAATTTTTAAAATGGCGATATTTCCAAAACAAAGCCTTCAAAATTATTGCGGTTTTCAGTGCTGAGTAGAAAATTAACTCACCTTTCCAAAAACGTCAACAAATATTTCGAGGTCTATTTAGTAAAATATTAGCATCCAAAGTGACTTTCCCAGTTTTTAACGATTTTCTGCCTCCAACTACCTACCTTAATGTCTTTGGATGACGATATTTCCGAAACAAAGCCTTTTTTCTTATTTTTTACAAGTGCATTCCTGACTACCTAGAATAAGTTTTACAAATTTCAGGGAGCTATAACCAATTATGGAGCTTATTCGATTATTGTTCAGGGCTACCTAGAAGTTTTCTTCTAAAAGTTCTTTAAAAATCGTTGACTTACATCTTTTATCTTAATATTTTTTATGTGATGAATCAATTGATCAAAAATAGAGATTGCCGGTCCACATCATTTTAAATGATTTCTGATTTTTAAACCCATTTGTAAAAAAAAAATAAAATCAAATAGGTATATACATAGATACCTGAAAAATTTTTTTTCGAAAAATGATGATTTCAAGCAAATTTTGAGCCAAAATCTAACACATCAATCAAAAATTTCTTAAACATAGGTAAAATAATTTTCGCCTACCTTTCAAAATTTAATTTAATTTTTTATTTAAGTATCATCCTGATTTAATGCAAATTATTTCTTGGCTTACTCTACTTCCCCGTTTTTGACTTTAAAACCGGTGATATCTCCATTCCTTTATTTTTCCGATTTTTTCATTACACCTCTACGACTTTGTAATAGCGTAATCTACCGAATACATAAAAAAAAGCTTACTATCTTTCCCCATTTAAAAAATAGCCAAAGCCAAGTTCACTCTTCAAACCAAGATGCAAAGGGTTGATGGTCGAAAACTTGGATTTAGGCTTCCTAAAAAATACTCTAACTATAACAAGCAAAAATGTCTTCCCCAACGTTTTATTAAATTTCCATAGGAGCTATGACTTAATATACTACACTAAATTCCTTTGCTAAATTGTGACTGGTTTGGCCAAAATTCTATGTTTGAACCAAAAAACCAACAAATTACATCAGGCACAAAGCAAAATCTGATAAATTGATTTTATTCCATAACATTTCCTTATTCCATTCCGGATCATTAGAGTTTAATGGTATATTTGTGGGACATTTGCGAGAAATGTACCCCATTCGAAGGAACAGCCATATATTTTTTGGCATGTATTTCTAAATTTTACTGTGACCTTGAAACTTTTTTTTTAATAATTTTAATTAATAGCTGACAGAATTACCGAGGTTGGCTGACTTTTAATGGCGATCGAGTTGAGGCCTTTCTATAATATAAATTTTTTACAAATATCCCACAAATGAGGCGAAAAGAATCGTGCCTGATGCCTGACCTTGAGAAACTTTAATCCTTGATTACAAGTTTTCTAAGGCTGACCAATTTCTATGACTCGTTGGCCTTTTTTGACCTTTATTACTGATCCATTAGATTATATCCTTTTTTAAGAATTTCTCATAGGTTCATATATATGAGGTGCCAAGGATCACGAAGCTTTGTACCGTGAATAGGGAAATGTGCAAACAAATTATTTTCTGTAAAATAACCAACAAATCTAAAAGTTCAAAAATCGTCGTACTGTGTGAGTGCCCTTTAATCGGCAAGTAAAAATCTTGTCGCAAACTATTCTACATTCTATTTTGTCACTTTGTGTTCCATGAAGTTTTCCAAAATAGTTTAGTACAATATTTCTTGCTCCTACTTTCCATAGTAGTAGTAGACCAAAGTGTGCGAGAAATGTCAAAGCTGATTTGTTTATTTTGGATAGGTAATAATTGGTTAAAATTTATCATACAAGGAATTTTTTGGGTTTTTGAACCAAACATGAAGAAAAAGCACAAAAGAATACAAAAAGTGTGAATTGATATTAAATTAGAACTGGAATAATATACCAAATGCAAACGAATAAAGCATTTAAGAATTTTTAAATTTCACAGCTGACAGGCAACGGATAATCCCGTAAACACAAAGCCATGCACTTTTCTGTTCTTTCTGGTTCAAACAGTTTGAAAACACACTTGTGCTGTTCCGCTCTATTCTAACCTAATTTTTCTTCATTAAACACAACTATTATGAAGGGCATCAAAAATGTTTTAATGCTTGAATCCCTTACGCAAAACGAACTGTTAAAAAAACACAATCTCAAAATATAAATCTATAGCTGTACCAAAACTATTGAGATCTCAATTGAACAATTTTTTAAAAACAAGCTACGGTCATCGGACTCTTGTATTATAAGAATATTAAATAAGCTTTTCAATGACTCATGCATAGAGAGCCAATTTTAAATCATGTTAAGCAAACATTAGCCCTCGACTGAAATTTACGATGTCAGTTTTATAACTTTTAACCACAATGACTTCAGTAACTAATTTTTGCGAATTAAGAAATTCCTCTTCAATATTCTTTATCTGTCATCTATCCTAAAAATAAAAGAAACAAAAATATTTCCTAAACTAAAAAATATTTTTTATTCAAGGAAACAGCCTTTTAAACTCGAAAGTAATCAAATTAAGTTGCCCTCAATATCATGAAGTCTAAGCTAATCACTCAATAAAGTGCTGGTGAATTCCAGCAAAATAACTACCTTCCTTAATAGAAAAGCCACATAAAAACGACACACATTAACATACTATACTCCCATCAAGATAAAGTTTTGAAAACATTTTCAACATACGCTCAAGTGGTCACCTTCGACAAATTTAACAAGAACTTAATTTATTATATCTCTTAAGGCCCCCTTGCCGTAAAATGTTGTTATACACAACTTCCTTATCCTTACTTGAAGCAGACGTTCATTCAGTCTCTGTCTATACTGGCTGGTGCTGTGGCAGGCTTGAATTCAAACGCAAGTGATTTTGAATTAAAATTCCGACTTTTCATGTCATCGGCACATAAGGTTTCCAAAGTGCGAGCAATATAAAGGCATCTCAACTTTCGGCTGAACGCCTTCAACAATTTATTCTATAGACAATCACTTTGGCGATGAAGAAATGGTGTGGGGTGGAAAAGGATTTTATATTTTACTATACCAACCCACATCGTAGACTCTTTTAGTTAAATCCTGTCGTTAAAATGTTGACAATGATTGTTATTTCGTATAAGATTTATATAGAGGGGTGGCTGGCAAATTGATTCAATGACCGATAAACCCTTTTTTTAACTTTAAAGGTGGGTGATTTTTTTTATACGCAATGACATGGTATATAGGATTCATCTGTCACTCGCGGTAGAGAAGACAAATTAGAGAATATCACGACTTTTGTCCTTCCTTTGCGTGAGACTTTATTCACCTGTGAGTGGAATATAACAGGCTTGAATTTATGGGTGAATAAAGCTTTTGAATGTCAAGATTACTAACACCTACGATTTTTTTTTTTATTAAAGATCAGGTGTAGTCTTTTTTGTATGGTGAAATGTTAGAAGGTTAATTGGGCCACGTTGAAAAAATTTTGAGTTCACAATAAGGAGAACAATTTATGTTAATTAAACGTTAATAGTAGATATGTATCTACTTAATTAAATTGATTTTTTAAATCCTATTAACAGTCTCAAAATGTCACCTCTTAAATGACCTCTCTCTCCTAACAAACCTTTGAAGAAACTGGCAGAAACTAGAAAATGTTCAATAAACGTTTCTAGATAAAATTTTTATAGAAATTATTTTAGAAACAAAAAGTATCCTAACTGGGTTAAAATGTTGAAGCCATTTAATGGCAATTTATTCAAGAAATTGCTGCGCGAATTCCTTATTAAGTTATTAAGAAGGCTTCCAATCTGAGAAGGGCGTCAACCTGAGATATGTTTGTCTACCTTAATCTTTTGATGTTGCAAAGCTATAGCACTCGACGTGCTTTAATTTTCAAACTTTAAATGCACAATGCACATCTTTTTAACTCTTTTGGAGCAAGGGGTTTTAATAATTTTTCTTCATTCGCTCCTCACACATACAGGATAAAATATCAGTCGAAGAATTTTTTCTTTGGCAATAACCCAGTTTCAGCGTACCATATCTGCATATCGTCCAAGGTTTGGAGCCACACCTCGCCGCCGTAAAGTGGGCCTGGCTGTACGAAGTACAAATTCTCGTCATGCTAGGCACATATGTACGTAAATTCTTAGCGTATAGTGCAGTTTCTAAGAAAAAAAATGTTTAAAAAGTTTGTGTAACCAACTGATTAATATTCTTTGTATTGGACAACAAATTTTGTTTGCAATACCAATGTTCAAAAAACATCTAGTTTTTTTTTATAAAATCCCAGTTCAATTACTAATCGTTCATCTATAACATTTTTACATTTATAAGAAACGCTAAAGGCATGTTTTAAACAAAATAAAGCGAAGTCTTAAGGCCTTAACATGAGTTTTTTATGATAAAAAGCCATTTATATTGAAAATTGCCAGAGAGACAGCCATTCAAACCTCACCATTTCTTTTAATTTTTTGCAATTTTTGACAGAAAGCAAAATTTTTGGTACCACTCATGACAAATTCAAAATTTCGTAAGCCTAGTACCTAGTCTTATATTAATAGGACAGCAGCCGTTAAGTCTTTGGGTACGAAAGCATTAAAAAAGAGTCAGAAAAAAAAATGCGAAATTACCTACTGTTTAAAAAAAACTGTAAAATTATAAGAAATGGTTAAGTTTTAATTGGTATATCTCTGCAAATTTTGAAGGAAAATGATTTTTTGAACATGGCAATTTATTACAAATTTTAGAAATCTCCGATTTTATAATTTTTTTAGGTTAGGTTAGTTCCGCCCCAGGCTGTGAAATTTAACAACTAATAGGTTTTAATTGTAAAACTTTGCTGCCTTAACAAATGTATTCATGCGAATTACTGAATTTGAGATTCGGGCGGGATTTTAATTGATCAAAAAAGCTACGCATTCCATGACCGAATTCACTATTTTATGAATTAAAATACCAAAACGCGAAACCAATTTCCTGATTACCGAAAGTACCCTGCGTAGTTCTCATAGTTATGAAATTTTTGCGTCTTTAGGGCGATACTGAAACCAAAAGTTTTGTTCTCAACAGAAAATTACTATCAAAATTCATTTGAACATACATACGAGTATGTATATAGTAGTATACGAGTGGAAAGTAAAACAATATTGATTGAATATTCAAACAATTATGATGTTCTAAGCAGCAGTTACAGCGTAAAGATGTATACAAAACCACCTCTCAATAAAAAGAAAATACCTATTCCCATTAAAATGTTTTTAAAGAAAATGTAGGTGTTGTTGAAAAAAGTCTTGTAGATTTTTTTTGTACATATTTACTTAAAAAGTCATTTTGACCACAGTGAAAACAAGATTGCTGAGTACAAATTTTTTATTTTAAATAAAAATTGTATAAAGTTATTTTTTAATTTCCCAAACATTTTTTTTTTTGACTTATTCCCTTCTTCAAACTGTCGATTCAATTAAACATTCCAATAAATATCAACCCAATTTTGAAACATCGATTTTTCACAAAAAAAAATATTTAAATTTTTTTTATGACGAATTATTTTCTTGCAAATTTTAATACGTAATATTATTTATACTTAAAGAATTTCAAATTTTTTTTTTAAATCTGAAAAAATAATTTTTTGAAAACTTCTGTTCCAAATACTTCTTGGGAATTTCTGTATACAAAATTAAAATGATTAAAATCAGTCGAACAGTTTTCAGTATAAAAAAAAATCAATGTTTTTGAGAAGCAAGATTTGATAAAATTTCTAAACAAATTGTATGGCAGGTGGAAGGTACCGTTACTTTTGGTAAAAAAAAAGTGAAAAATAAATTATAGGAATGATCAAAAACCACCATATAACAAATATAAAGAAAATCCTTCAAGCCATTTCATATATTATTTGGGGCATTTTTTCATAAACAAAATCTGCCTTGGACCATAACTTTCTTGAAAAAAGTATCAATTAATTTTACTGATACAAAATTCATTCGGAAAATTAATGTTTTAGAACAAATTTCTTCTTAGGCTAGTCGCGCACATGCAACTGCTACCGCAATTAAAAAGTTTAGTTGACAAGTTGACATGCAACTCCACCAGCAATCGCAACGAACCTAACCAACACACAGACAATGTTTATTCAGTTTTTCTATCTCATACATTAAAAGACAAATATTATCGCCTTTGTCCTATTCTTTTGCTCAGCATAAATCGAAGAAAAGATACATTTGTTCTCTTTCGCACAGAGAACATAACACACTTTGGAAAGAACAAAATTCAACGATGTGGTTAAATATCCGCAACTACTTGGTTGAATGTCCGCGCAGTTACATATTATTCCATATGACACAAGCTGAAAAAATGATTTCGGGCAATCGTCCAGTTTGTGCCAAAACACAAACTGAAAAGTTGCTCAAATGGATGACGGAATAGTTTCTGCTTTTGCGCGGAGTCTCATACGAGCCCATAGGACTCAATTTTGCAACCAAACTGTTTCGAAACTGAAAATTGCATGTGCGCGACTAGCTTTTGTGTAGAGAATCGTAATAGTAGAAGATCCCGCCAAAGGACAACTTACCAGATAAGCTGTATACAGTTTTGTAGGTAGTGTCTAAAAAAACATTTTGTGAATGGGTTGCCTGTCGAAAAGTGATAAAAGGCTTAGGGTTGCCAAGCAATTAAGGTCAATTTTTCGGTTTCTTCAATTATCTGTCATATTGATATAATTCAATTATCTGTCATGTATATGTCATAATTCAATTCAATTCAATTCAATTCAATTTATTTTCAAAAGCGTTGTACAGGTAAGACTTAGTCTTTTATAGTACCTTAAAATATGGTTACATAGTTTTAAGAATATAATCGAGTGCTGAAATATATCATACCTTATAACAATATTTAAAAAAAAAATAATAATAATGATAATTAAGTATTTCTTTTATATCTTTAAGGCTTACAATCTAAGCTGGGCAGATAATTGAAAAAAAAACCGAAAAATTGACCTTAATTGCTAAGTGCCCTATTATACGACGACTTAAGAGTCATGACTTTTTTCGAAATTCAATGAGGGCGAACGAGAAAAAAACATCTGATCTCAACTTCACACTCATTTGATTTCGAAAAAAGTCATGACTCTAAAGTCGTCGTGTAATAGGGCACTAAGCAAACCTAAGCCTTGACTACATTTAGACACTAACTACAAAACTGTATACCGCTTATCCGCTTACCGCTTACAATACTGAGTGGTAACTGAGTTTTAAAGAAGTATATATAAATGAATAAATTATAAAATTTATCGTAGCCAACAAATTTTGAAGATTTTTTTGTTTATGCAGTTCGAATTTTTTTTGGATTTGAATATTTACAAATTTGAGTGGGGGTGGCAGCAAAATATTCTACCACCCTGGACCGTAGAAACTCACGTTACGTCACTGGTGATATGAGTCGAGAAAATCGAGTTCAGGCTTTTCAAAGCCTTTTTAAAAATGGCGGAAATGCATGGGTGTTTTTTGTTCCAACTTTGAGGATTTTACACTTTTTAAGAAACAAAAACAAATCGGCCCAGTTGTTTTTTTTAGATATTAAATGCTTATTTTATTGGACCATAAAAAATAAATATTTCTTAATAAAATAAAATAATTATTGGTTTCAAGTACAATTACCTTCTAGTGTCATTTTACTTTTAGTCAGTATTTTTTGACAAATCATTTTAGAAAGACTTACACCAAAAATCAGTTTGTAATATGAAAATCAATTTGAAAGAAATTCACTGTTTTCGATACAAATTCTATTTGGCGATGACAGCGAGACATATTCTTGGCTCAAAGCCGGTATGTCGATGAACAAAACTGCTGCATTTAGGCTGATGAGCAACCCGAAGAAAGCCTTAAAATACTATTGCGTCCAAGAACATGCACTGGCTCTGACTGGAGTGGTTTGGTTTATCGTCAATCCGCATTTCTTAAAAATGAGGCTGGACAGAACATGACCATCAATGGCGAGTGTTGCTACCATATGATAACGGACTCTTTCCTCATAACGGGGATGCATAAAGAATGAAGTTTATACTGGCTGTATCTTACGATCTTGTCTTACTCTAAATATGTATTATAAGAAACGATTTTCTTTATATTAAAAAGATGTTAAATTTGGGCTTTATTTCGAAGCTGCTTCATATGTTCCTTATTTTTTAAATCAAATGGCTGGAGATTAAAAACTTATATGGGCCAAATGATTGAAAGGAAATATGGAACAAGAAATGTTTAAATCAATCTCCTCGTCAAGTGAAGTTTTTAAAAAAGAAACAACTCCTAATTTTTAAGGGGAAGGGATAGTAACCTATGAATATTTTGTTCATTGATGGTTTTCTGAACGATTCCGAGTATTCATCAATAGATGTAAAAAAATAAGTAAGACAAATGATCGAATCATTAACTTAAAAAAAATTGAAAATCATATTTGTACAATGTACATACATTACGTATGTGTTTTTTTCAAAAAAACATTCTTCAAACGAGTACTTCATATTTGAATGGAAAGATCTGGAGTTTTTGCCATTCCTTTCAAATAAAAATGCATCTAGGAATAAAAATCAAAAGGGTCTTCTAAATGAATTCTTAATTGGAAAGGAATGGTCCTCGTTACATCTATTTTACATAAATATTTTAAGCTCTTAAATTTGCATGCATGCCTTCAAATAACTGCCACTAATCAATTGATATTCACCCAAGGATAATATTTACTTCGTACCACGATGATGAGGATGACAGCAATACTTCCTACTGGAATATGAAATTGCATCGCAAGACAAAAACAAAAATGTATTTATGAATAGCTGAACGAGAAAAAATCCAAAATTCAACTTGGTATCTATCTGTGAGATGTTGTTGCTTTTCACAAAAATTCTACTGCAAATTATTATTGAATGGATTCCTTTTTTTCTTTGTTTACCTGTGAAGTGTATAAAGAAAAGAGGATAACGATGCTGTAAGCCATGCGCCTCGAAAAATTTACGTCACACTTAGAAAGTTTTATCGCATTCAGGTGACAACACTCTCAAAATGTCCCTCGAAAGGATATGAAACCATCAACCATTATGGGTTTGGTTTGCAATATTGCAATCATCGTCCTCTTTCCAGAATGTTCTTACAAATATTCATAAATATACAACAACCATCATATTGGAAATGAAAACAAACCATAAGGAGATGGCGTCGTCGTTGTCGTCATCGTCGTGTTGTGCTGATGCTGTTTGCATTGAAAGTTACTCATGTTAACGTAACAGGGATCAATTATCATAGTTCAGCAATTTCGAAAAGCGTCAAATATTCGAGGCATGGCCTTTCTAATAAACGTATATTGCATCTTATTCACACCTGAGAACAATCGAAAGGAAATGTTTCTATGGAGACATCACTTTGGGGCAGCATCAGCATCAGCATCACAGTGTGTATAGCAATGAATGAAGAACTTATAGAGATTGAATGGGTCCGGGCCGGGGCAAGGACTTTTGCCTTTATAGATGAAGAAGGCTTTCTATCCTTGTGTTTTCTGCCCATATACTCGACACGTAAAATTCTACGCGAATAGAAATTCGAGGTATTAGAGTTAATCTCTTACGCATATGTGAATTTTGCCAGGATTTTAAGGATTTCCACTCCACGTCGATGATGTGTTGAATAGAAAATATGAGCAGGATACATTGTTCATTGTGTTGATACATAAAAGCACGCTTCGACTGTTAATATCCCAACCATTATGCCACCTTCACTATTCATGCAATATTGAGAGCAAAAAAAAGAACTGGTGCTAGAGTTCATCCATTAGAAAAAAAAGAGTATCTTTATCTCTATATGAAGCCTTCATGGTGAGATCCACGTATAAAAGATACAAATTCCAAGTAGATTTGAGTTCCTTTCGGGCCACATGATGGGGCAGAGCAAGTGAAAAGATTTTTCAAATTCTTTACATTTCGATTATAATTATATTTTTATAGAAGCCTCTCCTCTTGGTCCTTTTTCATACCTTTAGAAACATAGTTTGTGAACAAATTAAGTAGGATTAGCGCAAAAAAGCAAATAGTTGTGCTCATGTTTTTTAGAAACAGGTCATAGGGGATGTAAGTAACAATGAAAAGAGGATACTTATATCAGTAACATCCGGAACAGATAATCCCTATTCGTGGGCTTTCAATCGTTAAATTTCATTACTGGTTGAAAGGCATATATTGTTTAAAAAAAAGGATGGAATAGTTTTAAAAGCATGATGTGTACTTTCCGTAAATAAAAATAAAAAAAATATTAAATTATGTATTCGAAAAAATATTGATTTGAGCTATTGTTTAGGCAAGTTTGTGGATTTCTATGGGATTTTTACATAATATCTAAACTTAGAGGTATTTCACTTGTTATGTTATAGTGGCCATATTTAAGCAATTTCTGGGAAATTTTTTTTCAGTAAGTTTCTCAGGAGTGGATGGCAAAATACCATGCACGTTGAACAAAGTGGTGTGGAAGTCAGGGAACAACCTTAGGATTAAAAATGTTTTCCTACAAAATAAACTTTCATCAGCATATTAGTTAAGATTATTTTAAAAGTATAAAAGTATAATAGGCGTGTTTTATTGAAAAAGTTGTAGCTAGCACAGCAAAATCTTCCTTGGCAAACAACAACAAACCCAAAAGCTTCTATAAATAAGTCAGTAAAAAAATAGATATAAAAGTTGAGATAAAGTTTCGTTAAGCTTAAACTTTTGTGGTGCCAGACTTGGGTTGTATACAAAAGTGAGTATAGCGATTTAGTGGTGCTTGCATTGCTTCATTAGCTATAAATATCAGCAAAATGCACCTAATAACAAAGCTTACTATATTGAATGTTTTATACTGCAAAAGTATCAAAATACCGCTTTTTATAAATATCTCTAAAATCTTTAACTTTTTCCAAAAATTTAAGTCATATCTCATAAAATTTTGCACAAAAAAGATTGCTACACTTTTTCGTAAGAGCAAGAGATTTTGCCAAAAAAACGTACTAAAATGCCCAGTGTGCTCAGTGTTTAGATTTATCCCAGTGGTAGTGTGAATTTTTCTCTCAAAATCTTTTGCGCTAATGCAATTTTAGTACATTTTTTCGACTAAACTAGTAATGATGTTCTTGCGGGTTTTTCTCTAAATTATTTATTGATTTGCATTTTGCATGATAGAAAGTAATCTAGTTTGTCTGGTGCAGATTATCACAATCTACAATTTTTACTTACCCCCCCTCCTAAAAATACTAGCCCCAGTTCTTTTTCATTAAATTTCTTTTTTTATTAAATGATTCAGATGTCAAAATGAAGCTTCCATCAAAATGCAGTTATGTCAGAATTTTTGCCTATAGTTTTGTCATTCTGTCGTCTAATTTTCCTGGGCAACTGGTACTTATTTCAATTAGAAACGAAGTGGTCACAGGTGCTAAATCCGAATCTGAGGTGTGCGGCAAAAATTTCTAGACGGCTCCCTGAAATTACGCCAAAAACTAAAATTGAAAAAAAGCCCAAAAGTCTACATACGATGATATACCTTTTTTCCTAGGAAAAGGAACTCAAAAAGATCGGTTTAAATTCCGGATATTTCTTCCAAAAATTTGTTGGCCATTTTTCCTTGTAGAATTATGAAAAAAGGCCAAAATTTGCTGTATTGGAAAAACTCCAACAATTAGTTTTGGGTATTTTTTTTTCAAACTAAAAAGAAAAAAACAAGGACAACCAGCGTGCTCCGCACGCACGCATTTTTAAACTTTTTGGGCTTGGTTTCCAAATAAAAGAGAAAGCTCTGTTTATATTTTTGAGCATAATTTCCAAAAATTAGTTTCTAAGTTCGTCGGCTTTGAGTGTAAAACGGCTTATTCAATATCTTTTTTTAACATAATAGACCACTTCAAAAATTGATAAAAATACAAAAATCTATCAAATCTTTTCAATTTCACTGAATTTGGCAGTAACGAGTGTTGAAAAATATTTAATGTAATTTTGGTTTTATTCAAGTAATGCGAACACTTTGTTTAAAATAATTGCTTGTAAAAAATGCAAAATAGGAGTTAGCTGCTTTACACTCTAAGCCGACGAATTGTTTTAGGTGCAGTTTCCGATGCCACAATTTCGGGGAGACTTCGAGACGCAACATGGGAAAAATTAAGCAAAATTACTATTTTTGCAGGTCTTAAAATATGGCTCGAGAACTTCAATTATTCGTGAATTTCATCAAAGTACAATTGAAAATGTCGACATCCAATAAAAAAATCTCGGCTTAAGGTTTTTTCTGCAAGAACCCATTTAGATTCATGTTCTAGTTGAAAATTGGCGTATTTTTGCTGTTTCCGAAAATCCACTTGAAAATTTTCCTTCGAAATTCTTTTTGAATTTTTCAAAATCAATCAAGAAAAAAATCTAAGCTACCCTACAATGTGTTCCTTCCTTACGTTGGCGTTCCGCACCACACTCAGACTTTTTTTAGGGAACAATTAGTGTTGATATATCGTGTGAATTGGTATTGACCATAATACGAAATCCATTTAACCAGAAATGGCAACTGTCACATAAGATAAATTTTTGATTTTTGATATTGACAAAAAAAAAGGATGCCATCCTATTATTCAAAAAAGGTCAACTACAATTTTAGAAATTGGTCAACCCTAGAAAGCTTGTAGTCAAGACTTGAAGTTTTTCATTGTCACGAGCCATTTTCGGCATCTCATCTGTGGGATATTCGCAATAAATGTTTGTAGGTCATATGGATAATGATAAGGTCTAGTACATACGTTTACTTCCTCGTGAAGTGAACAATCACCAGTGGTGATTTTTTGATATGTTTTACTGGTATTGACTTGCGAATGTGTTGTGAACGTTCGACGTTTAAAACCACAAAGCCTCAAATGATAAGTCAAAAAAAAAGTAGGAATCCGTCGATATCAACGAAACCACTAGCTAAAGATTTTTTCTAATTTTTCGATGCAAAAGGGCGAGAAACAACGAATTCCAACAAACTTTTTTTTTTAATTGAAGTTTCAACGCGGTTTACCAAGAATTCTAGTACATTTTGACCGAAAATTGGTCGTGAACGAAAATCCTTCACTTTTTCTCCACAAAGCTTCAAGTGCACGTTCACGGGTGGCCCAAAAATTCAACTTTTGTATTGATTCACGATATGATTTAAAAGTTAAGCACTGTACATACTTGTGAACCATATCGTGAATCCATACAAAATTTACATTTTTACTCACCCGTGAACGTGCTCTTGAAGGTGTGTTGAAAGTTTTCGTTCAACAGCAACTCCCTTGCAAATTGTACGGAAACTCTTGGTGAACAGTTGACAGTTCGATTAGTAGTCATTTAAGGCACTGTGGTTTTAAACGTCAAACGTTCACAACACATTCGCAGGTCTATACCAGTGAGAAATGTGAAAAAATCAACTTCTCCACTGGCGACTGTTTACTTCTCAAAGAAATATGTAATAGGCTATAAAGCCTAGTACATACCTTGGCTATAAAGGCTATAAACCCTAGTACATATTTCCTCGGGAAGTGAACAATCGCCAGTGGAGAAAGTGATTTTTTGACATTTCTCACTGGTACAGACTTTCGAATGTATTGGGAACGTTTGACATTAGGTTTGTAATCGAACTATCAACTGTATACCGAGATTTACAAAAGTTTTTGCGTGGGAATTACTCGTTAACGAAAACTATCCACTTTTTTCTCCACAAAACTTCACAAGCATGTTCGCAAACGAAAATTTAAATTTTCTATTCACCATATGATTCACAAGAGTGCACTTGGTTGAAAAAGAACAGCTACATTTCTTCCAAATATCCAACAAATGAGGTGCCAAAAATCAAACATGACCTTGTGAAACTTTAGGCTTTGATTACAAATTTTCAAGGACTGGCCAATTTTCAAGACTACTTAATATTTTTTGATCAATTAAGTGACATTATGTTTTTTGCGAATATTCCATAAGTAAGTAAGACTACGTTTTTACTGATTTCAGTAAAGCGTTCGACAAGTTATGCTATAAAACACTTCTTATGAAAATCAGGAATCAGGGATTTAATGATATTTTTTTTAAAGGGATTTCGTCTTATTAAGAAATAAGATGTTATAGTGTGTCCTTTTGAAATGAGCAGTCTGCTGAATTCTACGTTAATTCAGGTGTTCCTCAAGGCAGCCATTTGGGTCCAATATTATTTGTTTTATTTATAATTGATTTGGTCTCGATCATTAAAAACTCGTCCGTCCTTATTTATGCAGTTGACATTAAACTTTATAGAGGGATAAATTCTTCCAGTGACGGTTCTCTTTTGCAAGAAGATCTTGTAAGGTTTAGAGAAGGGTATAATATAAATCGTCTATTTTTAAATATAAAAAAGTTAATATTAAGTATAGCTACATGTTTGATTCGTTTCCTTTAAATTAATTTTCAGTGTTTTCGGATCTAGGAATAATCCTGGATTCTAAATTGACCTTCAATGATCACTCAAATTGGAATATTAAAAGGCCAATAGGGTTAATAGACCTTTCTATACTCTCAAAACATTAGCAATATCTTCAATTCTGCTTTATTTCCGAAATATAAATTAAATACTATTTTTTGTTTCTTGTTAAGTATTCATATAAGTTTATTTTAAGTTATTAAATAAGGTTAGCATTTGACGGATTAGTGAATAATTAAAGGTAAGGTAAAAATAAGCTTTAAATGTTTGAAATGTCTAATTTTGTGTCTGAAATCTGTGACATGTCTGAAATGTCTAGACTAGAACAGATAAGCCCATGAGAAGAGAAGGGGTGCGGGCTTAGGAGTTCTACCTCCCCTCCCTCCTCATTGGGATAATGAGTACACTAAGGAAAAACTTTAAAGTAAAAAACCTGCTTGGGTATTTAAATATGAAATCTCAAAAATTAAAATTTCTCATAATGATATATCGCAATTGCAAAATCTGACTTTCCATAATAACACATTTACAAAATGTGGTTTTTTGAATTTTAACAAACAAAACAACAGCAAAAAAATAGCTCACAAATTGAAATCTTGCTAAATTTAATTGCATTGCAATTAATAAATTTTTGTAATCAAAATGTCGCAAAATTAAATTCTATGTGAATTGAATTTGCGAGATTTTGATTAAAAAAATTCAGTTAAATTCAAATCGAGTGCTTGATTACTCTAAGGCCATAATGTCATTCATAATGTTCATAATATTGCTTAAAACAAGAAACTATATCTCCAATGAGACATATACATTAACATAAATTAGAATTTGACTTTACTTAAATACATCTGAAATGTAAATCTAACACAAAGCTTATCTCTGCATATCTTTATTTTAAGATTTAAATTCGTAGGTACATAACTCAGAATACAAAACAAATTCATAATGTTTGAATAAATCTCATTTAATTAAGCTAATTGACACTCAGCCATTCAAAGATGAAATAATATAATCAACATAACAGCAAACCCATTAATGCAAATAAAATATATATATGCGTTCACGATTCACCACACTTCTATCACTCGAAATATAATATAATAATCAAGATCGGTCTTCGGCAAACATCAAACAAAATGAAATGACATACAAGTGGATACCATCGTCATTGTCGAAGAGCCTGTCAAATTAAATGTCCTTTTTCGCTTTCATTTTATTCCTCTGTGTATTTTTGTAGGTTGGTATACTTATCAGTGGAGAGTATAAAAGAAATCCAATGTAAAAGCGTCGCGTCGTCGTCGTCATCTATACATATACGCCCAATGATTCGATGATCAACTATACAATAGCCAAAGGACTTCAATCGCATAATCGAAAGGACAAACAACTAGGAATACAAGAAAACAGAAAAAAATGACAAATCGACATTCTAATGATGACGGCAACAGCGCCGCCAGAATATGAAGGGTGCTAACTGTAAAGTGCTTCTTGACTTCCTGGTTGGGTAAAGCCATCCATGCAGTGCATCTTGTTGTTTCTATCCCACCATCAGGCTTTCTTTTTCCTGGAGGACCATCTCGTTGGTATTCATTTGCCAAGATCCGCGTGACATCCTGTTGTTCCTTGTGGATATTTAATATAAAAATATATGTTTTTGTATATCCTTAAATGTCACGAATCCTTTAAAAAAACACAAGGGTGAAATACCAAGTTTTCGGCTGTCATACGGGGTTTTGACTTCTTATAAGTCTGCCGTTTAAGGTGGGGGTGTTTCATGGCTTTTCAGATTCGCAAGATACTATATGCATGCATCCATCTACAGACATTATTTTTAAGGACTTTTGAAATTGTTCCCTTTTAACGTTTACTTATAAAGAATTAGAATTATGCATTTTTGACATCAAAGTGATATGCAAATATCCGTGTCAAATTTGAGTGGTGATGTATTTTTAAAAAACATGCTTCAACGGAGACACAAGAAAAGTGTTGTAGATTTTTTTTTTTTATTATGAAGCAAGTATTCGAGTTATTCTTTGTAATTTGTAATTAATACGCTTTAGTTAATGAAGTGGGAATGGATGGAGAAGGTCATTGCATTATGCAGTTTTAATTATTTTAAATTCGTTGTTTTTCAAGATAAAACAGTTTATTGTTATGCATGGTTTATTATAATAAGAAGACTCTTAAAGTGAATGAAAACGTGAGGGGTTGGGATTGGGATTTTATTTCAATCATTTTATTTATAGAATGGAACCGTTTTGTTTATCATTTGTTGCATGTTTAATTTTTGCAACGAAAAAATATTGATAGCGTGCTTAAAAAATATTTGTTCTATGGTTCAAGGACATCTATCATTTATACTTGAATAAGTATTCATGTCCTGGTGCCATCCAAATCAAGCTCCATTGAAATTTTAAGACATCATTTAAAGTTTTTTTTAATTATTATACATAAGTAGGTATTCCGTATCAAGATCCATAAAGAAAACTATTCTATTTGAATTTGGAAAACTCTTCTAAATGCAGAGGAAACGGCAAAGACGGAGCATTTCGCAATATCTGCCTTGCATGACGAAATTCAGATTAGCAAAAAGCTCTTGTAAGAAAGTGTATATACATAATCAGGTCCGTGCGAATAAATTGTGCAAGGGGAGTTTTCCAATTTATGTTTGTGTTTAAAATGCATTAAAAACATATGTTTTATCTTTAACACCGCTTAGTGTTTTTTTTGGGAGCGTCACGGCGGAATCTCGCAAGCTAAAATCTCGCAATTTTGAGAAATATCGAAATTTGAAATCTCGCAAAATAATAATCCTGCTTCTCATAATCTTGCAATATCAACCGAAACCCCGCAATTTGAAATTTCGAATATCAAAATCTCGCAAATCGCCCAGTGAATGGTGGTGCAGGGAAACAATTCCACGGGCATCTGCTCCACATGGGAGTTTATTCCATCATAAGTGGGAACCTGTTCCTATTCTTACCAAGAAAGGGAATTTATTGCACTTGGAAAGTTGAGTTTTTGCTCACTTCGTATGAGAATCAACTTCACTTCTTTTTCTTTAATTCGTTCTTAGGAGGTATTTTTTTTAGTTTCCTTAAATCAAGATTCCTTTAATGCAAAAGAAACTTTGCATACACCCAATCTCGCACCCACCACAAACCCTATAATGAGCCCAAGGAGGGGGGTTGCAGAGGGGCAGCATGGCCCCCCCATACATCCCTCACTATTTTTTCGCCATAATACTGGCGTATTTCTGTAAATAAACAATTACGTTTTCTATATTTAGGAATCAATAATATCCCAAATTCCAAATTTTAGATGGAAAAAATTTCCACAAAATTTCGAGTGTAGTTGGTTCCCTCTAGTGGTGAGAATGAATTTCACTTTGAAAATTGGAATAGATCCCACTTTTGATGGATTGAACTCCCTTGTGGAGCAGATGCCCGTGGAATTATTTCCCTGCACCGTGATTGGTCAGCCATAGGTAGTTTTGTATGAAATTCTTAAAATTCATTATTTAACATCTTTTCCTAGGTTCCTGCCCATAAGGATAAAAATACGAATATACTCGCACTTAATCACACAAGGACTTAAGAATGAAAAGCGCAACTCTCCCGACGGAGAATATTTTTTTAAAGTAATTTCTTATAAGGGTTTCGTTTTGTAATCTGGAACAAATCTCCAAAACGGAACTCTCCATTACAGAATGCCAAATAAACGAGTTGCAAAAAATTTTTTTTATTGGTCTGAAGTTTAGGTTTCGTTGTATGTACATTTGTGCATTTGGGTGATGAATTGTTCAAACAGCCATATCTCTAAATATTGATATTTTTCAATAGCTAAAATAAAATGTCTCCACCTGGAGGCATAGGCATACGAAAGGGGGCAGTGCCCACGCCTACCTTAGAAAATGAATTGCCCACCGTAGACAAATCGACATTTAAGCTATTCTGGTTCTAACTATAACCAACCAAATAAACAAGATTGAACAACTATGATGGAAGTTTCAGATATCAAAATGTGTATTTTGCCTGCAGTTAAAAATGATTTTTTAGCTGGTTTGGTTTTGGCAACACTGGTTTTGACAGCTGACGTGTGTTTAGTACCTTGTGTCACTGTCAAACAGCTTCAGTTTGATTTGCAATTTAACCATGGATCGTCTTACAAATGAACAACGCTTGCAAATTATTGAATTTTACTATCAAAATTCGTGCTCGGTTCGAAATGTTCATCGCGCGCTGCTTCCATTTTATGGTCGGCATTCTCGACCTTCTGAGCAGTCTATTCGGAAGATTGTGACCAAATTTCGCACCAAATTTACTTTGTTGGACATTAAACCACCAACACGTTTACGTACTGTGCATAGTGAAGAAAATATTGCGGCCGTATCAGCTAGTGTGACAGAAGACCGCGAAATGTCGATTCGGCGCCGTTCCCAGCAGTTAGGCCTTTGTTACAGCACTACGTGGAAAATTTTGCGGAAGGATTTGGGCGTAAAGCCTTTTAAGATACAGCTGGTGCAAGAACTAAAGCCAGCCGACCTACCACAACGCCGAATTTTTGGTGAATGGGCTCTTGGAAAGCTGGCCGAGGATCCGCTTTTTTATCGAAAAATTGTGTTCAGCGATGAGGCTGATTTTTGGTTGAATGGGTACGTAAATAAGCATAATTGCCGCATTTGGAGTGAAGATCAGCCAGAAGCATTGCAACAGCTACCAATGCATCCCGAAAAAGCCACTGTTTGGTGCGGTTTATGGGCCGGCGGCATTATTGGGCCATATTTCTTCAAAGATGATGCGAATCGCAGCGTTACTGTCAATGGTGAACGCTACCGAGCGATGATAACAAACTTTTTTTTGCCCGAAATGGAAGTTCTTGACTTGCATGATATGTGGTTTCAACAAGACAGTGCCACATGCCACACAGCACGCGAAACAATGGCGCAATTGCGAGGCGAGTTTGGTGAACAGTTAATTTCACGTTTCGGGCCGGTCAATTGGCCGCCTAATACGTGCGATTTGACACCATTTAATTATTTTTTGTGGGGGTATGTCAAGGCTAATGTCTATAGGGACAAGCCCGCTTCGATTGACGCACTGGAAGCCAACATCCATGCATTCATTCGTGAGATACCGGCCGATATGTGTGAAAGAGTATGCCAAAATTGGACTCAGCGGATGGGCTACCTGAGACGCAGCCGCGGTCAACATTTGCAAGAAATTATCTTTAAACATTAAATTGCAAGGTTCAAACTATCGATTCAAATAAATATTTCATTAATTTTTTCGAATTTTTTGTGTTTTTTTTTTTTTAAGTTCTAAACTTCTTAAAAAATCACCCGTTATTAACACACTGCACTAGTATCCAGGGTTGTCAGGCTTAAAAAAGCGGAATCGGCAAACGTAAAATATAAATCGGCAAATTTTTATAATTTTTGACTTCATAAATGACAAAAATCAAAAATCATAAAAATGTAATAAAATTATTTTGTAAGAATGGGAAAGACTTTCAATTTTCACAGTCAGATTCAGTACTTCGATAGCTTAATTCAGCAAACATCAATAAATAAAATGCACGACTGGATCGCACGTACTTGCTCTTATGTTTAAGTAGCTTGGAATTAACAACTTTTAAAATATGAAAGAACCTATGTATTTACAAAAAATATAGAAATATAAAAAAAGCATTCAAATCGTTCTTGTAATTGAATAAACATCTAGTTAAAAAACTAAGAGCTCAAAAACAAGTATGCCATTTGATTACTTGAAAAAATATGAATAAGTGCAAGAAAAAAATTAAAGTCGTTTGAGCAGTTTTCTTAAAAATGATTTCCTTGTATATAAAATTTTTAGTAAAAAGTTTTGGTATGCCAATTTTGAGCATGTATTAAAATATATTTTTAAGCCAAGTTTCAAAAAAATTCATGAACTCATTTTTGAAATATTGAAAAATTTGAAATACATATTAAAAAAAAAAATTTTAATACTCTTTGAAAATCCAAAAATTTGATATGCTATGTTATTCACATGAAAAGAAAAATTGCACAAAAGCTTTGACTGAAATCGTTTAAGCCACTAATAAAAAAATCGAACATTAAAAAAATAATTGTATGGCAGCTACCGTTAATAACTGCTTTTGGTAATTTGTTGTCTTATCAAAAGTACACAATACCAACAATAATAAACTGGTTATTTATAATCAAAATCGTTAGAGCCGTTTTTGAGATACATAATAAGCTTTTCCTTTACGGTTGTAGGGCAAGTGCCGCTATTTTTGGTGCCAAATCAATTTCCCCTCTGGAGAGTTACAAAAAAACCTTAAGCTCAAAATTTGAAGAAAATTACTTCAGTGGTTTAAGCTGTTGGTAGCACGAATTCAAAACTTGCCCTATAGTTCCTATATCACAAGTAAAAAGAAGCAGAAAAATTGGTTGATAAAAAATAAAAGGTAAGTTATGTCAGTTGCGATCTCTGTGAGCAATAAATAAATTGCTTTGTAAGAACTTGTTTGAAATCCGAAAGTAAGCATACTAAAGGATAAAAGAATTTGCTGCAGTATTGTTGATTAAATTTAATAGTCTAGTTTTTCGGAAGCTATCACTGAATGCTTTATGTTTTTGGTGGCTCCTGTTACCAACAGCAATAGCTGAAGGAACCATTTCCAACTATCAACTTCAATTCCAATTAATAAATTTTTTATTTTGCCAAGAAAAGTTTTTAAGGTAAGGCTGTGTCCTTTCCAGGAAAAAGTGCTCACTGCACCACTGGTTTTAAGAACGTCGTTAGTCGTTTTCCTTCGGAGGTGGCAAAGTACTCGTGAACAGATGAAAACCCTAATCAAATACTGCAGTTTGATGTGGTTCCATTGAAAAAAGATAGCACACATCCTCGACTGAAATTTATCGAACAAGTTCTTATTGGAAAAAGTTAAAAGGTGCTGCTTACAAGATTTGCGATGCCATATTGTTTATCTTTAAAGGGTTTTCAAAGTGGAGTTTTTTAAACTGTTCAAAATGGCTGCATCTTTTGTAACTGTTATGTTTAGTTTAAAAAACTGAGCATGTACTTCTCATTTTTAATAGTGACCATTACATTCAAATTATAAATTTTTTCAGAATTTTATATCACAACCTCAAAATCATGGAAGACAAATTTTTATGCAAAATTAGAAAATTATTTTTCAATTTTAACATTAAAATGAGGGTCCACAAAAAATAGCTTTCATCACACCTTGTATACGCCAGTCTGTAGTGCATCCGCGTGTGCACATTGTACCTATTACATCGAACTATAGAGCTTAAGCTCAGATAGATCGATTTGCTTCAAATATCATTCTTAAAATCAACACTAAAGACAAGCCTGCTGAATCAATCCATCAATACTTGTGGATATCATTTGAGGAAATAGTTTAAGGGTTTTTCAACAGGGACGCTACAAAAGTAGAGCGACAGGGACAGCAAACGACGCCATATTTCTTGCTGCTCTTTTGATATTTCTCTTAAGTAAGATTTGCCATTTCATGATGGAAAGATATACGAGCCAACAACGAGTCGAAATTATTAAAATTTACTACCGAAATTCGGAGTCAGTGGCCTCAACGTTAAGAGCGCTACGTCCAATTTATGCTCGTCATAATCGTCCTAGCAGATCAACAATTGAGCGTCTAGTGGAAAATTTTGAATCCACAGGCACAGTACAAAATGTTCCCGTGCCAGTGAGATAAAGAAGTGCCCGTAGTGTCGAGAATATTGCTGCCGCTGAGGCTTCAGTTGCAGAAAGCCCAAATGTGTCTCTCACACGTCGTTCTCAAGCGTTGGGCATCTCTGTAACGTCGTTGTGGCGAATTTTGTGAAAAGCTCTTGGCCTACATCATTACAAGATAAAATTGATCCACGAACTAAAGCCGCTGGACCACCACAGAAGCGTCGTATGTTCGTGAATACTGAGCAACAACTTGAAAATGATTCGGATTTTCATGGAAAAATCATCTTCAGCGATGAGGCTCATTTCTGGCTGAATGGCTTCGTCAATAAACAAAATATGCGGTATTGGTCAGGCAGCAATCCACACGTACTTCATGAGTCATAAATGCATCCCGAAAAAATTACGGTTTGGTGTGGTTTATGGGCCGGCGGCGTCATTGGGCCGTACTTCTTCCTTGATGGTCAAGACCGGCACGTTACTGTGAATGGGGATCGCTACCGTTCAATGATAACCGAATATTTTTGGCCCCAATTGGATGATATGGACTTGGAGGAAATGTGGTTCTAACAGGACGGCGGCGCCACAAGCCACACAGCGAATGTCACAATCAATTTATTGGAAACCAAGTTTGGAGAACGTGTTATCTCACGAAATGGTCCAGTCGCTTGGCCGCCTCGGTCGTGCGATTTGACGCCGTTAGATTGTTTCCTGTGGGGCTAAGTCAAGTCTATGGTCTATGCCAACAAGCCAGCGACGATTGATGAACTTCGTACGAATATCAAACATGAAATTGCAGCAGTATCGGCCGATTTATGCTTGAAAACCGTCGAAAATTAAGTTCAGCGTCTGGACTTCTGCAAGCGTGCCCGCTGGTGGCCATGCAAAAGAAATCGAGTTCCATACATAATGGCATCGATTGTACATTCACAGGAATAAAGAATTTCATTGATACTTGTGTAGCGCTCTTATTGAAAAACCCGATATTTTAATTTTTCATCAAGTTTGGAATTCAAAATTTCAAGAATCGTAATTTTCTGCAATTGGTATCGTGTAGAGTTTTCTTACAGTTTTATATCTTATATTTTAGATATACACTTAGCCAAAAATTCTACCTGAAGTGAGTGCATTTTCTAACCATTGCCATCAGATAAAGCTTGTCTGACAAGTAGTTTTGTAAATTTCTGGACTAAAGCTATCGTTTGGCATCCTTTTTTGTTCTTGGACCCGATAAGGTAGGTAATCTTCCGGTCAGCTCCATTTATATCAAAATTTAAAAAAAAGAAAAACAATAATTATTTTTTATGAGAATAATATTTTTATTCACTGTACGCTTAACATCTAATCCATAGATACTCATATATATATATTATATAATATAACTATACATTTTTACCGTGTATACATATATAAATTCTTATTTATTTTTTGTTTTGTATTTCTAAATTCATTTCCTTCGTTCCAGTACACATTTTTTTTTATATAATATATTAACACACAATAATTACATCCTAATTTTATAATAATAATAATTCTTCGGCTATGAATTACAATTTATACATGTTGTTTTTTTTTTTTCTTTAACAAATAAATCTACATTATTTTAGCAAACGTATTTTCTGCATAATTTTTATAGATACTCCATCCCAACACGGTGCGGATGGTGAAAATATGTTTACTACCTACATTTAGTACACCAACGCAATTTATATAAATGCTTTTTTTTATCTATTTATATATAATTAAATTTTTCCGAAATGCTCTGTATATAAATCGAGAAAAAGTATGCAATGTTTTTTAGAACAATTTATTTTTTATTTCAATACATTTTGTGTGTGTTTCTTTTTCTTTTAATTTTCCATACATTTATTGCACAATATATAATTTGTTGTTTTATTTATTTTAGATCACATCATTTTTTAGAGATATATATAGAGAGAAAAAGAGGTGCAGTCACAGTTAGAACAAGGTAAAGGGACATTTTGATTGTGATAAGTTTTTGTGTTTCGGTGGATCACAAAAGTGCGCTGATCCCGTTTCAATCCCATCGCAAACAATCACACACAGGTGGTGTGGCAGGGGTAAGCCGATTTATCAAATTGATACAGTAGTTGCCTCTCTTATCATGGCTTGAGGCGGCTTATTGTGAACTGACCTCAATGCACTCTGCTTGCTGGTTGCTCGAAGTCAATCGATTAGAATGCTCTTTGTCGCCGACGCTAATGTATCCGCATAGTACCTGTGTCAAAAAACTTTCGCTATGAACGGCACTTGATCCATTCTCTGACCGTTGTTGCCAACATTTGGGCCACCATTGCCACTTGTGGCTAAATGGATAAACGAGCTTGAGTATTCCGCAGCACGGAGTGGGGATATGCCGTTGTGGTGATGAAGACTGGACACGGCTGTGGCATGCCACGCACTTGCTGCAGCTGCTGCGGCATTACTATGATCTCCTAGTGGCGGTGGGGTCGTTACGTTGATAGGTGGAGAGCCTGCATCAGATGATCGACTGACAGATGACGGAGAATGCATCTGATGGCTGTGGTGGGAGTGATTGTGATTGTGACTGTGACTGTGGTGATTTCGTCCAGAGGAGCCAGAACTAGTTCCAACTTCATGCAGCTTTCGCATGTGCTTCTTCAAATCAAAGTTTCGACAGAAGCCCTTGGCGCAAATTTTGCAAGTGTACGGCTTTTTGTCGTTGTGAGTGTGCATGTGGAATGTAAGATTGTAGACCTGGTGGAACGCCTTGTTGCAAATATTGCACTTGTATGCCTTTTCACCGCTGTGTGTCAACTTGTGGTTCTTATAGTTGCCCTTCTGATGGAATCCCTTGCCACAATACTCACAGACAAATGGCTTATAGCCCGCATGGATTCGGGTGTGAGTGTTCAGGGTGGATGACCGGTTGAAAGCCTTGCCACAAGTTTGACATTTGTGTGGCTTTTCAGCAGTGTGAATTATTTTATGCCGACACAGAGTTGACGCCTGTCGGAAGCCCTTGCCGCAGATTTTGCACACAAATGGGCGGGCTCCGGTGTGAACTGGCATGTGGCGGGTAAGGTTGTAATGAGCATTGAAGACCTTTCCACATTCCAGACAGGAAAATGTCTTCTGTTTGCTGGTCGAAGAAGAGCCACCTGGGCTGGTTGCCTCCATCGATGGCGAAATTGATCTTGTTGAAGAAGCTTTCGAATGTTCGCTGGGTGATTTAACTCCCGATGGTGGGCTTGAGTGAATGAGCTTCTCTTGGTGGTGCTGACTATGAACTGGATTATGGTGATGAGTGGAATGATGACTAGAACCTAAACTTCTCCTCAGATTCTGGCTATGCAAGCTGCTCAGTGACGCTGTGAAACTACTCAAATGCAATGTACTAGGAGCGCCACCTGTCGAAGCTAGAAGTGCCGTAGCACTATGTTGTTGCGTCAGGGCAGCATATTGAGCTGCTGCAGCAGCACACATCAATTGGCCTGGATAGTAGAGAAGTGGGTATTGATTGAGCAATTCCTGATGTCGACTACTGACGAACTGTTGCACTGCAGAACTTGCCGTCGGAACGTATTTCTTAAACGCCGAATCATAGTTAACAAATTCACCACCACCACCACCACCGTCTGTATCCGATGAGGAGTTGGTTCTTTCTTCCGGCTGATGAGCTGGCGGTGGCGGTGGCACTTGAGTATGAACTACTTCCGGCACTGGACTGTTACTTCTCTCGCAATGGGTTTTCTCATCGGGCTCCATTATTTTCGCAATGGAAAATTTCAACGGACACGAACGCTGATTAACTGGCCGAATTGACTCCATTAGAGTTTCAGAATTAATTGTTGCGGCTCTTTGACTGGCAGCTGATTCCATGGTTGGGCTTTTTGATGGTGGCATCATGGCTATAACACCGGATGGACTACACGGCTGCATTCCACGTGGACTCTGAAAATTAAAACAATATACAAATTTAAGTTAGAAATGTTTTGAAATTTAAAGTAAAGAAAGTTTAACTAAAGGAAGATCTTAGAAAGGTTTAGTCACGATTTAAGTTCTTGATATAATCCGGCCAAAAATTCAAACCCTCCCCATCTGAATATTATAAATTGAAAAATAAAAATAAAAAAGTTTTCAAAACACTCTCAATAGGTATCGCAATCCTTTGATACTTAACTAGATATCCTGCTGTAATATTTCCACAATTCCCCCATTCAAATTCCAAAAAAAGAAAAAAATCCACTCAAGTGTAATTAATTAACCACAGCGCAAAGCTCAGTGATCTTTTTGATCAGCATCCGTATCACAATGACATACACCCTGCCATGCGGTCAACGCCCATTTCAATCAAACAACATCATGTCAAACATCCTTCAATGAACATATTTCAATAAAAAAAAATATTCTCTGCATGTCATTATAGTATATTCCCCAAATAATGAAAACGATTCCTTTCTTATCCTCACGCTCGATTCTGTGATTCCGTGGTTTGTATTATAACCCGAATTCAAAAATGTGTTCTCTTCCAAATTATTGTTTTATGCAAAATCAAAGTTCTCTTCTCTTTTTTTACTTTTATGTTTGGCAATCATAATTCACACTTAATTCCGGGACTCCTCAGGACCCTTTTCATGTTGTGGATTCATTTTTAATTCGAGCAGATTGGTACGGCCCACTGCCTGACATGCAGCGAACGTGTTACGCATTTTTTTTTTTTGTTTTTTGTTTTGTTGTTGAATCCTTCAAGTAATAACAAAATAATAATTGGACGTTTTGATACCAGTTCGTTGAGTAATTACAATAAACATTAAAATTATCATAAAACAAAACATCAAATTCACATCACATCCATTTCTATACTACACACAATGACTATGCCCAAAGGACGATGAACACAAACACAAAAAAAATGAGGTCTTTAGAATATAAAAAAGATGGATTTCTCGATTTGATGGGGAAACTCGTGGTGTTTTCGTTTAACCACACATCGACATATGCAATGAATGACGGGTATCCTTTTGGAAAATTATAATAATTTTAAAACGGTCCTTAGGGATATTTTTTTATTTGTGTTAAATGTCTTACGATATACTTGCGCCAATAAGTAAACATTCGTTTTCTTTTACCTTTCAAGTTTAATGAAATGCAATATTTTTTCTTTCACTTCATTTGAATGAACGAATTGAGGTTTCAACGTATGGAAAATTATCGTATTCATTTAATTGAGTTAGAGTTTTCCATTTCAATGGATTTTGTGATTTCCAATATGGAAAAGATTAAAGACTTAAAAGGAATCGATTGTTTAATGTTTGATTGTAGATAATATGCCTTAAGGTACTTACTTATCTTACTTATGTATTCAGATCGTAGATAGTTTTAATTCTATAAACTATTTCAAAAAACTCGATGAATTTTCTAAAACAAATTATTTGATAGAAAACAAAATTTATAACTAGGAACAGGGACTTTAAGATTTTTAACAGTTTTTGTTTAACATAAATTAACATTTAGAACAATACTAATATGATATATATAAAAATTTACAAAAAAAAAAAAATTTACATATCTATTCCCAAACGAATTGCAATAATATGCCTGTGCAACTGAGCACTGTTTTAGGATATCTCTCATCGTTAAATGATGATTACTCGTCTGGTCCAGATGGAATTCCCCCAATAGTATTAAAAAGGTGCAGACATATATTACTTCAGCCCCTTCAGTCTTTATTTCAGCTTTCTTTAAAATCAGGGAAGTTTCCTTGCTTATGGAAAAAATCATTTTTAACTCCAGTTTTCAAAAAAGGGTGATAGGAACGATATTAAAAACCATAGGCCTACATCAAAACTGTCTTGTATACCGAAGCTTTTCGAAAAAGTTATTTGTGAAAGCTTGGCATTTCATAGTAAAAATTTAATATGCGAAAAACAGCATGGATTTATGCAAAGAAGATCTACGGTAACAAATCTCCTTACCTTCTTACACAAATGCTCCAATGCTTTAGAAATTGGTAGTGAAGTTGACTGCATTTACACTGACTTTTCTAAACATTTGATCAACTTAGTCACAACATTATTTTGTTCAAACTTAAAGCTTTCGGCTTTCCACCCTTCTTTATAGATTGGATAAAATCGCCCTTTTCTATTCATTCTCGCTATAAATGATGTTGTGTCATGTATACGTTCTAGTGAAATTCTTATATTTGCGGATGATATGAAGATTTTCAAGACATTAAGAGCTGATCATGACCACAGTCTGTTGCAGGATGATATTGACAGCTTTACTCTATGGTGTGATAAAAACGGTCTTACTTTACCGTGTCTTTAGCTTCAAGGATTTGGGTGTTCAGTTTAGTTCTAATTTAGAATTCACAGAACACATTAATTACATTGTAAAAAAAGCGAGCTCTATGCTTGGATTTATAAAACGTTGGGCAAAGGAATTTAACGACCCGTATATTAGCCTTTCTCTATACAACTGTTATGTAAGACCTCATCTTGAGTATGCCTCTCAAGTATGGTCACCCTTCTATGAAATTCATAAAAGTCGTATTGAATCAATGCAATATAAATTCATTCGCTTTGCTCTGAAAGGTCTCCCTTTCGCTGATCCTTATAACCTTCCACCATATGAACATCGGATCCAACTGCTGCAGGTCCAAACTTTATATCAAAGGCGGGTTAATAATGACTTAATATTTCTTCAGCAAATTTTAAATGGGGAAATTGATGCTCTTGACTTGTTAGCCTGTATTGGCATAAATTATCGCAGAGGATCTCACCACCTGCGAAGATTTGAACTTTTACATGTCGATTTTCATCGTACTAACTACGGAATTCATGAACCTTTAAGCCGAATGTGTAAGCTTTTCAATTTAAATGCTTCCTCCGTTGATTTTAATATAGGTAAAATGGGATTGAAAACATTGTTTCGAACCAGTGCTCCACAATCGTGACCGTCTTATAACTATATCTATTAGCATACTTTAAATGTTTTTTTTTTTTTGTATAATTTTGTATATTAGGTATTGATTTTTGTAATTTTGTAAACTAGTTGTTTTGTAATTATTTGTAAGCATGTGTTAGTTTGCATTATTTTACTAACCACTAACACTTGCACTAATGATGAGCCCTTGTTTGTAGGTTTCAGCTTGATCTAAGCTCTCTACAACACACAAATCTGAAGTATAATTTAGTTAATGTTTTAAATATAACACGTTTGCAAATGAATAAAAACAAAAATTCATACACTTTACCTAAAACAAAAACGTGGGGGCTTTATGTTACTCGTTATCCTTTTATTTTCTTCGAACTTCGTTTTAAATGCAGCAATCAGGGAAAATCATTTTCTGTTTTTAAACCCAATTTTAAATCGGGTTATATTAACCACTTATTTTTACTCAATTAATTTATTTTATGCTTTTTAATCTTCTATGTGAGATTTTGCAAATGCTTCGAAAGCCTATTTTTAGTGAATTAATAAAATTGAAACAAAAGTGTAATCATCGTCCAGTTCCTTACTTTTGCACATCCAGGTATATAGTAAAGAATTTTGAGTTTCTGTAGCTCATCAAAAATTTGTTTAAAATCAATAACAACATTTTCACCGATTAGATAATTAGACATGGCTTATTTTTTTTTTGCGGAGATAGTGACATTGAAGGTTTGTGGGAAACAAATATTTTTGTGTCAACTACATATGTATGTAGCTATTATGAATATAGTTTATTATTTTAATAAATTACGTTTTTATAATATTATCCGTCTTCAGAAGCACTGCAAGTTTTTGACTCTTAAAAAAAACGAGATTTTCGGGTAAATTAAGGAAAGGAGGATGTCACTTTTTCACAGTTTGAAGGAGGATTAAGCGTTTTTCAGGCTCAAATTGAATCAGGGATGAAAAAGCTTAAAAAACCCCAAACAAGTTCAAGATATTTCGTAAGCAACATGAGAGACATGCAATGATATTGTTTGCAAAATATTTAATGGTCAAGTTCGTAACTTGAAACATACTGCATCATTGCCAAAAACAATTGTTAAGAAATGGCACTCTTAGTGTACTTTTTTGGTTAAATTTACTATCACTGTTGAGAGCAAGCATCCACGCTTCATAAAAAGTAGAAAAACTGTTATTCAAATAGCAATTACCAACAGAAATGGAACATGAATTTTGTCGTGTTGCCGAGCATTTACATTTACGAACTCGACCTTATACAACTTTAACGAATTTTTAGAAAATGACAATATTTTAATACTAGCATCTGATGACAGGTCATTTCTCTTTTCACAATGAAATTTTCGATGGCATTTTGACAAAAATGTGGCTATTTCTCACCGATGATGCAGCGTTGAATCTCACAAAACTCAAGCCCTATATTTAAAACTGCGGGTACCAACGTGCTAGCATTTACACATTTGTTAACTTGTTATTCTTATTAACAAACTTGCTATAGTCTGTGATGTCTGACGTGTGTTAACATAGACGGTGTTCACATTGGAGTGAAAAACTGGATTTTTTTTGACGTTTCAGTATTCACATCTCGCTCCCACTTCTTCAGTAAAGGAAGATGTAAATACTGAAACGTCAAAAAAAATCCAGTTTTTCAGTCCAATGTGAACACCGTCATACGGATAACTTGAACTCACTAAATTCCTAAAATTCTTTACACATAAACGCACACGAGTGATAGGACCGTTTACCACTACCAGTTTATTCTTCGTAAGTCAGTGCATGCATGTGACACATATGTATATAAGAGATTCTGCCGATGAAGATAGACAAATCGAGACCTACACGGAGAAATTTATGCTTTTACTATGGGAAGTATTTCGTATGGGAGTGAAAAAAATGTTTGACCTTCAAACATAGTTTACAGTTACCATGCAGAAAAATCAAGATTTTCAAAAAAAATTTGTTCCTATTCTGTATAAAATGTTTTCTCTGGTCTAAGCCTTACCCTAAATTAATAAATTAAAGGCCAACAAATGGAAATCAGTAATTTTTGGATACAAAAAACATTTGCATGCAAATAATGCTGTCAGTTTTATATTATTTTTTTTTTTTCAAGTGTAAACCGACTATACAAACAAATATTTTTTATTCACGACACTATTCTTTCGAGGGAAAACAATTATTGCCCTTCCACACTATTCGATTGAGTATTAATACATGTCAAAAAAGTGTGAAGAAAATAATGTATCAGAGTGTGAAAACGATATATGAAATCACATCACACACAAGTTGACAGGGCATCCACCACGATTTAAAATGAGTATGAAATATTTAGGGTCGGTTCTTAAACCTATCCCACTTGGGGGTTTAAAATTATGTTGAAACTGATTTCTTTTGATGCAAGTTTGGAAGCAAAATATAAAAATCTTTTTCATCACACAAATTTGGCAGTTGTATGAAATTTCTTCCCACTTTATTCTGACGTAACTTTGTGGGGAAGTGTATAAAGGCACTTTAAGCTAGGCTTAACGATGATTTTTTTGTCAAACTTGGTAGTTGTGTATTTGCTTTTGCATAGTAAAATAAAGACGGATAAAAACTTTCTTTTACATTACTGACATGAATTTTTTTTCGAAACATTATATCCCTCCCCGAAATAATTGTTTGGTTACGGCCTTGTCTCCGAGGAAATTGTGACCTATTTTTTGCTGTAAAAATTCAGCACAGCATTTAGCCATTGGTAATTTGAAAGCCAGTGAACCGAAGAGTCTTCTAAAACTTCAATAATTCATTTACATGGCTAATGAGAACATATGGAAAGAACTGATATATTAAATTTTTAAGTCCGAACAAATTTTTCAGTAGTAGTGATTTTCTCCTTTTGGGTCATTCCGCATAAAATACGACCTTTTACGAAAATAGAAAAAAAAATACTTACATTGAAAGCAATACCGTTGGACGATTTAAAAAGCTTTTCTGTTTCATTTAAAAAAGTGAAATTATAAAAAATTCTATTTATTGTCACTCAATTCGCAGTTGGAACCACTTAGCAGAATAGCGCTCTAAAAGTCATATTTTTGTCGGCAAAAGTTCGAACTCATATTTTTTAATAATTATCTGTTTTTCAATGTGAAAATCGGTGGCTATTTTTCCTTAATTTAACTCAGAGGTCTGAGCACGTTTTTGTGTGATTTGAATATTTAATACTAAATGTAAATCTGAGTTTTTGGAAAGATGATTTATAAAGGAGTTTGTGTCACTTCCGTCACAAAAATAATTATTGTTCCATTACTATAAGAACAAACATTTTTATATAGCTGATAATTTAGGGAAAAGGAGAATATTTTGATCTACCGTTGGACAAAATTTGAAAAATTTAAAATTAGTGCTGTGCCCATGGTTGACATTTCAAAACTTATAAACTTTCTGTTTATATTACCGGAAATGGCGTGCACCTTAAAGTTTATATCTTGAGTTTTATTTTTCGGATCGTTAAAATTAAAGACTGTGGACTTAAAAAAAATTGACAGAGCATCATTTCCCATTTTTAAAAAATTACTTGGCCTTAACACAATAGTCTGAAAACTGCTATTTTAAATCCGTCGTCTCTACCACGGGCGCCAAAAAAATCCTGCCAGATATTTTATATTCGATGTCAAGATGCATGCGCCTATACAAAACCTCATTACTCATCTTTTGGTAATGTGTTCAACCCAAAAAAATGCTGCCAGTTCTTAGACAATATGGAATTCAAGGTGCAGGGATATAATTCTAAGAAAATCTACTTTAAATGATGATTTAATCGGCTTTAATTGAAAAGTCTTCTTTCCTTAAAAAATAAATTTGAAGAAAATCTTATGGAACTAGGAATTCTGTTACCTTTTTAGTGAGAAAAGCTCCTTTTTCTATAGGAGGTATTTCTTACTTCATGAGAGAAATGATTATACACGATTATTATATTTTTTTTTTTATGCATTAAAATGCATACCCCTAACGTTTTCAAATTACAATTTTGTATTGTTTTGCATAGTTTTGCTTCTCATTTCTTAACTGAAACTGATGATTTTAAGGAATTAAGGAAATATTTGCAAAAGAATGAGGCACATATCATGTTCATAATATTTTACACCACATGAATGTTAAATATATCCCAATCGCAAGTCAAAAATGTTAAAATGTCACACACCCGCAGGTCCGAATTAAATTTTTGTTGGGCCCTATTAAATGTTGCCCCCGTTTTTATATCCTTGGCCTTAAAGATAAATCAAATCCGAAAAATAAAAGAAAATGTTCATCTTGAGTCAACGACATGAAGAGTGTTCTGAACAGTTAAAAAATATCTTAAATCAAAATCGGGAAATCGACTTTTGAAAATATTTGAAAAGGCGTGATAACATTGTTATTAGCTTTAAAAATGGTTTGATTTTTTGAGATTAATATTTCTGTAAAATATTTAGAATGCATATTATGTTCATCCTATACAAAAATGTATTTCCGTTGTTGTTTTAAAAGTTGAATAAGTAGATATAATAGAAGTTTTTGATCAAAATGACAGAATGGCATATTTATGAATTGCATACATTTAGTGCGGGGGTCTTTACCATATTTTGTCTTTATTAAATATTCAGTGTTCTCTAAGAATTTTTTATTAAATTTTTTACTTAAGTTAACGTAAGACGAAATAAACGGCAATAGGCTTTCAAGTACCACAATTTGAAAGTCTGACAGACAATAAGTCTATTTTTTGTACTCACATAAAGCAGCCAAATTCTACCCTATTCTGCCAAATTTAGCCCAAGGCTATTCATCTTTATGAACGTAAAAAATTTGTAGTTTTTGGTAGAAGAAAAGAGATCAATGATAAAATGGGTATTGTTAACTATAAGTTTTTATTTTCTGTTTCTAAAAGTCATTTTTCTCTTGGGTATTGTCTTTTTGTCTGTTTTTACTAAATAATCTTCTTGAACTACACTTTAAAAAAGAGGAAAACGTGACTAAATTGTGTGTTTCTTATTTTTGTTTATTGGTTTTTTGTTGGTGCCCCTCTGTCTGGGTGAAAGAGCAAGAGGCACGTCAGCGAAGCAAGTAACACGATCAGATAAAAATTCTGAGCAAAAAAGTTCCTAAATTTTTTAGGAAGACGCTGGATAAGCTGGGATGCATTCATTCTACCCAGAAATTCTGGTCAAAAATATCAATCCTAGACTACAATAATGGTTAAAAATGAAAAACATTATTCAAATCATTTGCACTTTTAGTAAAGTCACATAAACAAAAAATACCTATTTTTAAAAAAAATTATAAAATTGTTCCACAGAAATAAAGAAAAACACTGCATTCGTATTAACACGAAATATGTAAGTATCTTGTTTATTTGGAAACATGAACCTCAAAAAGATAGGTAAGTATTTTATTTACTGTAGCAAAATATTAATTTTATTATTTTCTTAAAAGGAGCGTATTGACATCCCGCTTTTTAAAATCCCGTTTTTCAAAAATCCCGAAATAAAAGTTTTAAAATTCCATCTACTAAAGTACTGTTTTTCAGAATTCTGTCCTTGAAAATCCCGTTCATTCTAGATCCCGAACTAAAATAACCCCGATATAATCAAAACAAGTTGTTTCATTTTAAAAAATTGCGCCATTTTTTTAAAGTAAAACAACTTGTTTTGATTACAAAAGCGGTATAATAAGGAATGGGATTATAAAGAACAGCATTATAAGAATCGGGATTATAAATATCGGGGTTATAAAAAGGCGGGATTATAATAAACGTGATTATAAAAAGCGGGATTAAGAAGACGGGATTTTAAAAAACGAAAATTCAGTAGTGATTCAAATAAGTAATGGGAATTATTTAACACGTTTCAGAAGTCTATTTTAGATTTTTGTTTTAGTTTAATTATGGCCATTAATACACCATTAATCATTCAAATCTTGGAAGGAGGTGAACATTGCCGATCCACAACTGTTGAACAAGATTGAAATGGGTGTGTTATCAAAAAATGTAAGCAATTGTCAGCAGAAATTAACTCAGTGGGTACGTTCAGACGACCCAAGGGACTAGATATTAAAGCAAGTTTCTACTCTCTGATTGGTCAGATGTCAAAATATTTATTTCCAATTAAGGCAACTTTATTGGAAAGTTGGCTGGAAAGTAAGTCAAGAAAAATCTCCCCCTAATATCAAGACAAGTGCACTTCTGTCAGAATATCAGCTGATTTCATTTTGTCACTCAACAGAAAGCTGAACTTTATTTGTTTTGTGATTTATTTATTTTTTGCACGTTCGTTTTTATCATTTTGTGGAAAAGTTCCTTATCAAATACGAAATAGAAAATTAAAAACAGTATGATATGTAAAAAAAAAAAACAAGTTTTGTATGAGATTTGTTCATTTTGTATTTGGTTTCCTAATAGCAAAACCTAATAGTCTTGAAAAACTATTTTTCGAAAACCTAATTTATTAAAACTCGTAAAGAGTAGGTTATTTCAGACGTGAGATTTTTCTTAGGTAAAAATAATGTTAGTAATTTTTTCACAATCATCTGACAGTAAATGTTTGAAGTAAAGTTCCAAGTTTGATATTTCGAAGAAACCTAGTTACCTTGGTCGAATTTGCGTTAAATGAATGCAGTTGACTGAATATCTAGTCCCTTGCCCGAAGGAATTTGTTTGCCACGCTCTAGTTATACAAAATTTTATGTAGAAATTAGTAACAAAATAATGTCTGTTTTTATCTGTTTTTAAGACCAGATTTATAAAATTGCTTAATTTTCAACTTTCAATAATTGTTTCCTATTTAAGCAAATAATATTTTACTCTATTTTCTACAAGAAACTATCTATTTTAAGTTTTCTAAGGTTTGTGATGCTACGAAATTAAATTATTTGAGAAAACTTTTACCAACCTTATTTTTCCTTCTTATCAATTATTGTCAAAACCAAAATAAAATCAATTCACCCCTCTGCATTAGTACGTCAAAATTGAATTAGAAATCAAAAGTTAATTTATGTATAGCAGGCTTATAACAATATTAATTTTCTTAACTCACGTTTTACAAAACTACAATTTAAGATCAAATAGCTAGATCCAAATTATACAGCTTCTTTTTATATTTAAAATGTGTAATTTTTATACCAAAAATACAGTACAAATTGATATTGAGTTAGTTTTTCTAGAAATATAATCATGGACGACGTCTCGTTTTTTCGACGACATTCGTTTTCTCTGTTCAGTTCTTTTTCATTGTAATGTTTAACTTGTAAATTAACTAACAATAAATCTAATAAAATAAATTATTAAACAGGAGTATTAACTGTTTTGCGGAAGACCATTCTCTGTCGTGAACAAATTTTAGAACTAGAGATACCGTCGTTTCTTTTCGTCTTACAAAATGCATAGAATGAAAACGTTCAACGATGACGTTTGACGTTAAAAACCAACAGCAAAACAAATGACAAATAGATAAAAATTGTACCTTGTCATGACAAATCATAAGAATTAAAATAAGTCTGGAAAAAAAATTTACTACCACTTTATCTAAAAATTAATATCCGTCGGCGAAGGGACTAATCGCTTATCTTTCCTTAAAAAATAAATTTGAAGAAAATCTTATGGAACTAGGAATTCTGTTACCTTTTTAGTGAGAAAAGCTCCTTTTTCTATAGGAGGTATTTCTTACTTCATGAGAGAAATGATTATACACGATTATTATATTTTTTTTTTTATGCATTAAAATGCATACCCCTAACGTTTTCAAATTACAATTTTGTATTGTTTTGCATAGTTTTGCTTCTCATTTCTTAACTGAAACTGATGATTTTAAGGAATTAAGGAAATATTTGCAAAAGAATGAGGCACATATCATGTTCATAATATTTTACACCACATGAATGTTAAATATATCCCAATCGCAAGTCAAAAATGTTAAAATGTCACACACCCGCAGGTCCGAATTAAATTTTTGTTGGGCCCTATTAAATGTTGCCCCCGTTTTTATATCCTTGGCCTTAAAGATAAATCAAATCCGAAAAATAAAAGAAAATGTTCATCTTGAGTCAACGACATGAAGAGTGTTCTGAACAGTTAAAAAATATCTTAAATCAAAATCGGGAAATCGACTTTTGAAAATATTTGAAAAGGCGTGATAACATTGTTATTAGCTTTAAAAATGGTTTGATTTTTTGAGATTAATATTTCTGTAAAATATTTAGAATGCATATTATGTTCATCCTATACAAAAATGTATTTCCGTTGTTGTTTTAAAAGTTGAATAAGTAGATATAATAGAAGTTTTTGATCAAAATGACAGAATGGCATATTTATGAATTGCATACATTTAGTGCGGGGGTCTTTACCATATTTTGTCTTTATTAAATATTCAGTGTTCTCTAAGAATTTTTTATTAAATTTTTTACTTAAGTTAACGTAAGACGAAATAAACGGCAATAGGCTTTCAAGTACCACAATTTGAAAGTCTGACAGACAATAAGTCTATTTTTTGTACTCACATAAAGCAGCCAAATTCTACCCTATTCTGCCAAATTTAGCCCAAGGCTATTCATCTTTATGAACGTAAAAAATTTGTAGTTTTTGGTAGAAGAAAAGAGATCAATGATAAAATGGGTATTGTTAACTATAAGTTTTTATTTTCTGTTTCTAAAAGTCATTTTTCTCTTGGGTATTGTCTTTTTGTCTGTTTTTACTAAATAATCTTCTTGAACTACACTTTAAAAAAGAGGAAAACGTGACTAAATTGTGTGTTTCTTATTTTTGTTTATTGGTTTTTTGTTGGTGCCCCTCTGTCTGGGTGAAAGAGCAAGAGGCACGTCAGCGAAGCAAGTAACACGATCAGATAAAAATTCTGAGCAAAAAAGTTCCTAAATTTTTTAGGAAGACGCTGGATAAGCTGGGATGCATTCATTCTACCCAGAAATTCTGGTCAAAAATATCAATCCTAGACTACAATAATGGTTAAAAATGAAAAACATTATTCAAATCATTTGCACTTTTAGTAAAGTCACATAAACAAAAAATACCTATTTTTAAAAAAAATTATAAAATTGTTCCACAGAAATAAAGAAAAACACTGCATTCGTATTAACACGAAATATGTAAGTATCTTGTTTATTTGGAAACATGAACCTCAAAAAGATAGGTAAGTATTTTATTTACTGTAGCAAAATATTAATTTTATTATTTTCTTAAAAGGAGCGTATTGACATCCCGCTTTTTAAAATCCCGTTTTTCAAAAATCCCGAAATAAAAGTTTTAAAATTCCATCTACTAAAGTACTGTTTTTCAGAATTCTGTCCTTGAAAATCCCGTTCATTCTAGATCCCGAACTAAAATAACCCCGATATAATCAAAACAAGTTGTTTCATTTTAAAAAATTGCGCCATTTTTTTAAAGTAAAACAACTTGTTTTGATTACAAAAGCGGTATAATAAGGAATGGGATTATAAAGAACAGCATTATAAGAATCGGGATTATAAATATCGGGGTTATAAAAAGGCGGGATTATAATAAACGTGATTATAAAAAGCGGGATTAAGAAGACGGGATTTTAAAAAACGAAAATTCAGTAGTGATTCAAATAAGTAATGGGAATTATTTAACACGTTTCAGAAGTCTATTTTAGATTTTTGTTTTAGTTTAATTATGGCCATTAATACACCATTAATCATTCAAATCTTGGAAGGAGGTGAACATTGCCGATCCACAACTGTTGAACAAGATTGAAATGGGTGTGTTATCAAAAAATGTAAGCAATTGTCAGCAGAAATTAACTCAGTGGGTACGTTCAGACGACCCAAGGGACTAGATATTAAAGCAAGTTTCTACTCTCTGATTGGTCAGATGTCAAAATATTTATTTCCAATTAAGGCAACTTTATTGGAAAGTTGGCTGGAAAGTAAGTCAAGAAAAATCTCCCCCTAATATCAAGACAAGTGCACTTCTGTCAGAATATCAGCTGATTTCATTTTGTCACTCAACAGAAAGCTGAACTTTATTTGTTTTGTGATTTATTTATTTTTTGCACGTTCGTTTTTATCATTTTGTGGAAAAGTTCCTTATCAAATACGAAATAGAAAATTAAAAACAGTATGATATGTAAAAAAAAAAAACAAGTTTTGTATGAGATTTGTTCATTTTGTATTTGGTTTCCTAATAGCAAAACCTAATAGTCTTGAAAAACTATTTTTCGAAAACCTAATTTATTAAAACTCGTAAAGAGTAGGTTATTTCAGACGTGAGATTTTTCTTAGGTAAAAATAATGTTAGTAATTTTTTCACAATCATCTGACAGTAAATGTTTGAAGTAAAGTTCCAAGTTTGATATTTCGAAGAAACCTAGTTACCTTGGTCGAATTTGCGTTAAATGAATGCAGTTGACTGAATATCTAGTCCCTTGCCCGAAGGAATTTGTTTGCCACGCTCTAGTTATACAAAATTTTATGTAGAAATTAGTAACAAAATAATGTCTGTTTTTATCTGTTTTTAAGACCAGATTTATAAAATTGCTTAATTTTCAACTTTCAATAATTGTTTCCTATTTAAGCAAATAATATTTTACTCTATTTTCTACAAGAAACTATCTATTTTAAGTTTTCTAAGGTTTGTGATGCTACGAAATTAAATTATTTGAGAAAACTTTTACCAACCTTATTTTTCCTTCTTATCAATTATTGTCAAAACCAAAATAAAATCAATTCACCCCTCTGCATTAGTACGTCAAAATTGAATTAGAAATCAAAAGTTAATTTATGTATAGCAGGCTTATAACAATATTAATTTTCTTAACTCACGTTTTACAAAACTACAATTTAAGATCAAATAGCTAGATCCAAATTATACAGCTTCTTTTTATATTTAAAATGTGTAATTTTTATACCAAAAATACAGTACAAATTGATATTGAGTTAGTTTTTCTAGAAATATAATCATGGACGACGTCTCGTTTTTTCGACGACATTCGTTTTCTCTGTTCAGTTCTTTTTCATTGTAATGTTTAACTTGTAAATTAACTAACAATAAATCTAATAAAATAAATTATTAAACAGGAGTATTAACTGTTTTGCGGAAGACCATTCTCTGTCGTGAACAAATTTTAGAACTAGAGATACCGTCGTTTCTTTTCGTCTTACAAAATGCATAGAATGAAAACGTTCAACGATGACGTTTGACGTTAAAAACCAACAGCAAAACAAATGACAAATAGATAAAAATTGTACCTTGTCATGACAAATCATAAGAATTAAAATAAGTCTGGAAAAAAAATTTACTACCACTTTATCTAAAAATTAATATCCGTCGGCGAAGGGACTAATCGCTTATCGTCTTCCATAAATTGTTTCGATTTTCTAAATAAAATTATTTCTTTTAACAGAGCCGAATTACTGCGTCATTTAATGAGTGCCTTCAGCGAATGAATCAGTAACGACTTCAAATTTAGTGTACTAGATTGTTCGAAATGCGAACGGTAATGCCAAACTCACACAATTCAGTAACGTTTTGCTCGATAACTTATGCGGTTATTCGGCCAAGATTTCTAAAAGCTTATCCACTTTTTATAAATACGGAAATTTGCAATAATATAGTAATATTAAAATTAACTTTAATGGTAAAAGTCTTCCAACTGGAAACAAGATTTTTTCTATAACTTTCACTAGTTCCGTCGGACTTTTTCAAAAGAATGAGCAAAATGTTGATTGTCGATACGCATCCTCAAAAATATTCATACAACATAATTTGCCTGAACACGATAGTTGACATAGATTTACATAACATTTAAAATAAATAAATAAAATAATTAATTTGGTAGGTACGTACAAAGTAAACCATATTTCAAACTGCCGGACTTGTTTTAAATCCAATCCTTCTTCCGTACTTCTTGTTTGTTAACGAACGTCTTTTTTATTTTGATTTCCGTTTTGCAAATGTATCACACAAAAGTAACATTCAAAAAATATGTATTGTTAAATAAACAAAAATTTCACCAAAAACAACAGTTTTTATTTCAAATTCGTGTATAGGAAATTATTATCCTTTAAAAGAAAACAAACAAATCACACGACACAGATAAGAAAAAAACACAGAATCAACATGAACCGCTCCGCTCTCAGTCATTCGTTGTTGTTTACTCGAACAGATCCCGATGTGAAATGCTTTAAAATCGGTGATGTATCCTTACAAAATATAGAAAGAGCAAGAGGAACAACCACCATGATGATGACGTTTGCCGTAAAACATTATCGGGATTAAAAACAACCCTCAATCACAGCACTCTCTATTTGCCCAGGGGGCGCTTACTAGGGGTAGAATAAGAGAAGAGCACTACATTTGGGTTGTTGTTGTTTTTTTTTTTCGTTTTTTTTTTTACATTTGTGTATTTTTTCTTGCTAATGTCCTTTTTAAGGATTCATCGTGAAACGTCATTTCAAGGGAGCTCCACAAAAGCAACCTGAGCATTGAGCAATATATGGGTACACAAAATGTCGAATTTGTGTAGTTGTGAGTTTAGTACCCGCCCCTAATATTTATGTACACACTTTATTAAGGGTGCATAATGTGGTAGGTTTATTTTAAGGGATGAAACACCGCACTTAAAGGAATTTGCCTCTTCCTTTTTTGGCTTTTGCATTGCTACAAAATGGGAATGGGAGACAATTTTATATTCATGATTATAATGATGACGATGATGATGATGCTGTGGATCATGGATGTGATGATGATTTTCGGAGGATGATAGATAACGACAGTGACAGAGCAAGGATACCTACGCTAGAACACAAACCTACCTACAACGACGAACCTACAACGAAAAGACTGCTTGTGCTCGTGTACATTATGTGTTATGTACTTAGGCAATATAAAGGACCTGAACAAAGTTTTGTCCTTTTTTCGCTCTACTCTTCTTCTCGTTGGCGGTTTCAAGTGGTTTGGGTGAAAGAATTTCGGTGAGGGTGGGTTCTTCGGACATTCGTACATTATCCAATACGAAGTTTGTCCTTTTATAATAAACAAAAAAAAAAAAGGACTCTCATTAGTGATAGTAAAGCATGTTGTATTGTATATTTACTTGAATATATTTACGAAGGTATTTCTCTTCAGGGTTTTTCCTGAGTTTTTGGTGAAAGTGTCCAAGAATGGCGGATATTCGCCTTTTTCTCTGCCTTTTCGAGGGAGAGCGTTTTATTTATTCAGGCTGATATTTTATTTTGATTTTTTCTGGTTGGGTGAGCTAAGAACAAAAGAATGGCCTAATTTAATTAGAATTTTTGGTAAATGCTAAATAACTTGGTACATTTCATCCACAATCCTATTTGGGTATACTTATGCTATATACGCATAATTTAAAAATGAAATGTTCATAAATTCAAAGTAAAAACTTACACAACTATGTTATCTTATTTTAGAGCCAGATATCCACATATTTTCGCAAACATTTTTTTCGGGAAATTTTATTCTACAAAATAAAGGGATTTAGTAGAAAATACTAAACTTTTTCCAAAATGTTTTAAGGTTCAAAAATCTTGAGATCGAACAAATGATAGGTATATGGACTCCAGATAAATTTTATTCTGCCACGCAGTGCCAAAACTAAGAATTGATGTGGTTTGTTAAAAAGCATTCAATTATAAAACAATTGCCTCGAATATATCGAGAGCAAACAAAAGCAAACAAATTGGCTCTTCACATGATTGTATATTGAACATCTGAAAATATTTTAAAAGTTCTTGAATTGGTGAGTTTTTATTATTAAAATAAAATCGGGCCTCTAGCTCAGGCACGAAGGGGAAGTTGCATGCCTCTTTTTATTTTTAATTAAATTATCAGTTGAAAGAACTTTTGAATTTTCCGATTTACAAAAATTATGATTTAGGCCTAGATATTCCATGACGGATCAAATTTTTGGAGAAGGGAAATAAGTTATACCTACCTACACTTTTTTTGTTGATTTGGATTGGTGGAGAGACAAGAATGATTTAGGGTAGAAAATGGCTTAAGTCCACTTTTTGAAAAAAAAATATAAACTAAACGTCTTATAGACGTTTATGAGTACATTCTGCTCTAATGCAGTATAGCTCTCTTCACATAGGATTTTAAAAACACACTTTCTAAAAAAATGTATCCAAAAATTTTTATTTACTTTAAAAATTATACAATGCGATAAAAAAAAGATAAACTTGTGCCTTGACCTAGCAATATGTCGGATAAATAATTAAAAAGAAATCCTATTTTCTTAATATTAATTGAATTGCATAAACAGTCCAATGTCTCGCTAGTGAATATTATATTTAATTTTCAAACTATATTTTGGATTCATGTTGGTGTTTGTTTCCGACTTGTGTTGGTTTTCAATGAAAAAGATATTTAAATAATAACTAAAACTGTTTATTTACTTATTTATTCTTTTTTTATAACAAAAAAGTTACCGTTTGCACAACTTTATAAATTAATATAAATTTATGTGACGCATTTTGGAGAGTTCTTCATAATTAAACTTAACAGAGATATTCAGAGCAAACAAACTAGAACAAAACAAAATACTCAACGACAAATTAACTCTTAAAACGAATACATTCTATGGCCCTGCTTTGGACTACAAAAAGGGATGAAAAAAGAACAAACGTATTAGTTATATATAAAAACATAAGAATGACAAAGCATAAACAGGCCATATTTTTGGAAAGAACAACATATACCCTTCTAACTAAAAGAAACTCCCGATGATTGAGAACTCTCCAAAACGTTTGCATAAATTTATATTAATTTATTAATTTATAAAGTTATGTTAACGCTACCATTTTTGTTATAAAAATATAATAAATAAACTATTTTAGTTATTATTTAATTATATTTTCATTATATTTCGGAAATCTATAGAGTTATCTGAATAAAAAACCGTTTCCAACTATTCATTCGAAATTTTAGTTCAAATGTCAAAGGTCAGCGTTTCTGTCAAAAATATTCAAGGTGCTAAAATCAATATAAATAATTAAGTACTTGATACTTTCATTTATATTTCTTTTAATTAAGCATTATGGACCAAGAGTCCACAGCAGATTTTGGGTGTGAGTGAAAACAAAAAAAAATTTACATGCGTCGAAAGCTTCATTAAAAGCTATTAAAAAATCGAAGTCTTGCAGTCCACAACTGGGGCCTTAGTGATATAACAAGTTCTGAAAAATACTATAATCAGTCAAAAAAATGTTGGGGATCCTACAGAGGGATGATCAGCAACCATACAAGCTCGCACTCTGCATTCAAGATCCCACTGACTACTTCAGCTGGAGGTATCGAGTATGCAGAGACCCTAATCAGCACCTCTATTTTTGCAGACGGAGATTACTTTATATCGTCCCTCTTAGACCAGCATTCCCAACCACTTTTGAAGAAAAAATTGCTCACTTAAAAAAATGCCTTCTTCAATAAAAAGATGCATTTTTTTCAAAATATTCTTAAATTATCAAATAACAGAATAAAATTCTTAGCAGGAACAAAATGCATGTCATTTTAGTTTCAAAATTAGGTATAAAGTATTAAATACAAAGCAAACATAGTTTAAGTCCAACAGATCGTCTTGGTCTTTTGCAGATCATAGCAGTTTTTATTTTTAAAAGGCGACTTTGTGTGCATGATTCCGCTTTTTGCCCTAGATTTCTTAAAAATGTTTAAAATAAAAAAAAAATCCTTTTTGAAAAAAAAGAAGCCTTAAAGCCTCAGCTAGTGAAATAACGCCTAAGAGGCATGAAAAAGCCTTGGTTGGCATGGCTGGGGGGAACATTTGTATGTACGTATGTATAATAATGTTCTGTTTGTGTATTCACAGGAATCCCTCTCCGCAGCTGATGATAAACCAACTCCAAAGGTACTGTAACCCTTCGGAATTTATTGTAAATTCAGTAAAATTTAAAATTATCTATAATTTTTTTTTTTTAATATTAGTAAAAAAAATTGTTCGAATGATCATTTTACCATTATGTACATAAAAGGCCCCTATTAAGGTTCGCGAAAAAAATTCAGGGAATGAATCAATTTAGTTTGAAAATTGTCAGCTGGCGAACACTCGCCAGCTGACTCTATACTTGATTCGCCTGGAACGTTAAAACTAATAAAACATTATTTTCTTGGAATAACATATTATTTTTTGATTAAAAATGAGCTGTTTTAATATTTTAAATCAAAAATAGGTTATATAGAAAGACATTTACATTGAATGATTATTTACAACAGAGTTGTTTTTAAGAAAACATACAGAAAATTTATTCATAGTCAAATACTAAAAACGTTAAATCTATATACTCGTAGCTTCTAATGAGTTTGTAGTCCAACAAACTTACGTTTTGTCCGGCGTACTCACTTGGACTCATCAGTGACATTAGCACATTAGAATGAACTTCTGGCTTACAAAAAAAGCAAATAGTGACATTGCAAGTGTTGTCGTTGTTTTTGAATATTTTTTTTTAATTTAATCAATTTTTTAGTAAATTTTCCCTCCCACCTTAAAGGGGGAGAATAGACCCCCACTCCCTTATGATTTTTTCTTATACCTCCCCAACCTACAAAGTCTGGCATTTTGTTATAGACCTTGTGTTTTTGCAAAACACCCTGTATATATATTACATGTTCCTTAAATTCAAGATGGCGGCCAAAGATAAAAAGCTAGGCAGTCGAAAACTTGGATTTAGACTCCTTATACCCTAATCTTTCAACGAATTTGAAAAAAAAAATTATTTTTGTTGTGAACAGTTCAAAAACCCTCATTAATGATTTTACTGAAATACAGTCATGGAATCCCTTTTGCGGATTAAGTCGAAAAATATCTATCGTAGAGACCAAAGTAGTAGAAAATTAAACTTTTAACAACTTTTATTAAGTGCGCATTTTTTGATCAAAAGTTGAAAATAGCCGAGTTATTTAACAAAAACTCATTTTTCTAAAATTCAAGATGGCAGCCAACGCAATGGGGATTGGAGATTGAAAAATTTGTTTAGACTTTTTATAAGCCCCCCAACGAAAAAAAATTTAAAAAAAAACTATCTGATTTTTAAGCTATTTTGAATCAATAATTGAACAAGTCCAATCCTTAATGCTAAAGGTGCCGTCACAACGTGCAAGTAAAGTGCTTGCAGCAAGTAAAATGATTGCGGCAAGTAAAACTTGCCAGGTGTGACGACCCGAAAAAGTACTTGCAAGAAATTAATTGCTGATGCAAGTGATTTACTTTCTTGCAAGTACTTGCACAATAAACACTTGCTCGTGTGACTAGGACCTGCAAGTACTTGCAAGCAAGTAAATCACTTGAAATCACTTGCCGCAAGTACTTGCCAACTTGTTTTACTAAAATCTTCTTATAGATCCATACAATATTACTTAATTTTTGTGGAGTTTAATGAATGATCATGTCATCTTACTGATGAGCCCACCACCATATCTATGGGCGAAATGCATTCTGGAGTAAGTAATAAAAACAAGAAACACCAAATTAAATAATTGAAAAAGCTAACTGAGTACATAATTAGGGTGTCTTTTATTTCCCAAAATCAATGTTTAACAGTTTATTCCCTAAGACAATATTTGGCCGAAATTTGAAAGAAAGAATTCTGTTCGGTCATTTGCCGTGGCACCAATAAGTCACGTTTACGATACAAATTTGCATGGGATTTTCGGTCTTTTTACATTTTATTTTTTTTTTTGTTCTCTCGAATAATTACGGCTATTCAAATTTTAGTGATTTTCACTCTTTAATTATCCAATTGAAAGACCACACTAAAAAATTTATTTAAAAAAAAAAAAAACATTAAAATAATTTTTTGGCTCGAAATATTACCAGGGGGATTTCTCATATAAATAAACGTCATATTATTTAATATAAAACAATTTTGTATACATTTTTTGAATGAGGTCTTTTAAAGGCATGATTAAAAAATTAAAATCACTACAAAAATCTGGAACAGCCACAATAATTCGAGAGAAAAAATGAACGTGAAAAGAGCGAAAATCCCATACAAATTTGTAAACAATAAATTGTCGCAAAACAAACATAAAAATGAAGTTTTGTTATGACAACGATGAATTTTTTGGTGAATCTATTCATTTGCAACGGTTCCTAAAAAAAACTTGTTATTTTCTTTCAAATTCATTTAAAGACCTTTTCAAATAACGGGTGATTTTTTAAGAGGTTTAGAACTTTAAAAAAAAAACACATAAAATTCGAAAAAATGAATGAAATATTTATTTGAATCGATAGTTTGAACCTTGCAATTTAATGTTTAAAGATAATTTCATGCAAATGTTGACCGCGGCTGCGTCTAAGGTAGCCCATCCGCTGAGTCCAATTTTGGCATACTCTTTCACACATATCGGCCGGTATCTCACGAATGAATGCATGGATGTTGGCTTCCAGTGCGTCAATCGAAGCGGGCTTGTCCCTATAGACATTAGCCTTGACATACCCCCACAAAAAATAATCTAATGGTGGGTGTCAAATCGCACGATCTAGGCGGCCAATTGACCGGCCCGAAACGTGAAATTAACTGTTCACCAAACTCGCCTCGCAATTGCGCCATTGTTTCGCGTGCTGTGTGGCATGTGGCACCGTCTTGTTGAAACCACATATCATGCAAGTCAAGAACTTCCATTTCGGGCAAAAAAAAGTTTGTTATCATGGCTCTGTAGCGTTCACCATTGACAGTAACGCTGCGATTCGCATCATCTTTGAAGAAACATGGCCCAATAATGCCGCCGGCCCATAAACCGCACCAAACAGTGGCTTTTTCTTTTTCGGGATGCATTGGTAGCTGTTGCAATGCTTCTGGCTGATTTTCACTCCAAATGCGGCAATTATGCTTATTTACGTACCCATTCAACCAAAAATGAGCCTCATCGCTGAACACAATTTTTCGATAAAAAAGCGGATCCTCGGCCAGCTTTCCAAGAGCCCATTCACCAAAAATTCGGCGTTGTGGTAGGTCGGCTGGCTTTAGTTCTTGCACCAGCTATATCTTAAAAGGCTTTACGCCCAAATCCTTCCGCAAAATTTTCCCCGTAGTCTGTAACAAAGGCCTAACTGCTGGGAACGGCGCCGAATCGACATTTCGCGGTCTTCTGTCACACTAGCTGATACGGCCGCAATATTTTCTTCACTACGCACAGTACGTAAACGTGTTGGTGGTTTAATGTCCAACAAAGTAAATTTGGTGCGAAATTTGGTCACAATCTTCCGAATAGACTGCTCAGAAGGTCGAGAATGCCGACCATAAAATGGAAGCAGCGCGCGATGAACATTTCGAACCGAGCACGAATTTTGATAGTAAAATTCAATAATTTGCAAGCGTTGTTCATTTGTAAGACGATCCATGGTTAAATTGCAAACCAAACTGAAGCTGTTTGACAGTGACACAAGGTACTAAACACACGTCAGCTGTCAAAACCAGTGTTGCCAAAACCAAACCAGCTAAAAAATCACCCGTTATATTTTGTATTCTCTTAAAAACCCCATGTTCAAATGTATGTGCTTAAAACCCATTTTACCCAGTCTTAGATTACAACTGAATAAGGATTTCTTAAAGATTTAAACAGATATTTAAAAGACTTAAACTGAATTTCGAAGAATTTAAGGAGTAGTAATTTTTTTTAAAGAAATTTACAACATTTTCATTTAAAAAAAAATAGTGAAAAACCGTGCTTCTTAAATTTTATAACGGGAATATCTGAAAACCCAGAGCTGCGCTATGAAACTACCTTTAAAACTAGTCTTACTTGTCCGTGTCAAAATTGGTATAAGCCTGCGTTATCATCAAGGTTTTTATATATATGTCCAAATGAATGACTACCCAAGAAAGTTGCCATTAAAGCTATTAATTGATGAAACAGTTGGTATAGCTCTGGTAGTAGGAATATAATGAGTGTTTGTAGATAGCTTCAACTAAATTTTGCTAAGAAAATCTCAGAATCTCTTAGAATAAAAATGCATAATCTTTCTTTTTTTTTATTCTTTGGCTGACGAAGAATGAGATCGTAGATTGTATCACATTGAAGTGAAATGGAACTCCCAAGACTGTTTAAGTATTTCAAGGTCACGCGAAAGGCTAAACATCAGTTATGAAATAAAATCAGTATATCTAACTTAGTATTTATATGTATTCAAATTCTAAACACCATTCCCATTGGTCATAGTCCTAGATTCGCCCGCATTTAAATGTATGCAATACATGGAATATAAAATAATAAACCAATAATGAAATTAAATTCTTGTCACCTCTTGTTCATGAAATATCCTAAGGAGGTACATACCTACACCTAACCTAACCTACATATCGATCTAAAATCTGAAAATCCTATAAGCGGATTTCACCCACATCCCATCACAAATAGCATCTCTGCTCCGTTAAATAAATATCAGCATGCATGTGCAATTCTACATTGGATTCCATTCAAGCAGATTATCCTAATTATCCTAGTTACACAATTTTCGCAGACGAGATTACATCGCATTCGAATAATTTTAACTACATTTCTGTGGGTGTATCCACAACAATCAACTTCAGTGGTCAACCTATTTCCATCCATATACAAATGTTTAACTGTGTATCCTTTTTGCAAAATATACATCTGCGTGGTGGCTTTGTAAAATAGTGAAATATATAGATTTGTCAGTTTTTGGCGAATATCCGATTTGTGACCGGAACAATTGTAATATTTTTAATTTTTTTTTTTCTCTCTCTTTTATTATCTTCCCATGATTCCGACAATTTAATAGTATGTCTTTATAAAACGTAATCCTTAAATCAGGACATTAAACGATGATTATTGCTCTAAAGATGGGATGATGGACATTATGGACGTTCGAGATGAATGTTACAAATAAAGTTCATTCAAGAATAAACAACATGATTTTGCTTTGTTTGACCGCTCTACTATATATGGAACATCAAGAAACACAACAACACAATAAAAAAGGATAGAAAAGTTCAAAAGGTTTAGAGGATTACCGCTTACCGACACAGATTAAGAGATGTTCTATATAGGTTTTGGTCGATATTTCTTTTATCTCTATATACCTTCCCAGGGACATGTGTGTTATACTAAATATAATAGTAAAATACATGCGTAAGTAGATAATTTTCTTTTCTTATAAGGACTTTTCCAAGTTGAGATACTTTTTTTTTGTTTAGTTATTTTTTTTGTCCGATCTGCTTACCGAATATAAACAGATTAACCGCCTAGCGACTTACTCCCATGCTCGGGGCTATAATCCCTGCAAATTGTTTCATTAAAAGGTTAAGGCTAAATAACACTCAAGGAATATGTTTTTATCATTTTTTACTACTAAAATACCTCTCACAGCAGCATCAGGCTCTTTGTAAGGTGAATTTCACTATGTCAGTTGTAGTTCTGGCTCGTTTTTTATACTCATACTAATACCAAAACGAATAAGTGCTCTTCTAAGGAAATATGTATGTGCAAAAGAAAAATATTGTATTTCGCAAAAATTGCGAACAAAAAATTTCTTCGCAAATTCGCAAAGTATAATTATATACAAAATTATCTTAGACTTGCAGAATTCATAATGTTTGATGAAATTAATATCTATAAAAATGTATCGAAAACTTTGTTTGCCATTTTGCAAGGAACTTTAGCAAATTGATCAATCAAGTAGCAACATTTGCGAAGAATTGAAATGGTTTGATTTTCAATGAAAACACATCGACATCTGTAATTGCCAGATTATATTGTTTGAATTTTTGAAAAGATAGCTTTTGAAAATGATATATCTAATACGAGATTTTAATACTAAGCCAAGTGTTTCGCAAGAATTGTTCAATTCTTACATTTAAATGGTGCGCGATTGCAATAAATGCTAAAGATATAGAATGGTTAAAAGTAAAAGGATTACCCAAAACAGAATTGACTAATTTTGTCTTAAAATTATTAAATGTATTAAATTGAACTTGCTGAATTTTTCGAAAACGCAAATAAGTTGCTTTTGGCGTAAAAGGTGGTAATTTGCGAAACTCATTTCAAATTGAAAAGATAGAAAATAATTGCATTTGAAAAATTTTGCAAAGAAATCTTTTGCAGAAATTCATATCCTTTTCATCAATTTCGTCCTCAGGTAAGAAATCTTTGCGAGAGAATGTCATGTTGTTCAGTGAATGAACTGGGAATATAAATGTTTTGAAATACGGGAGCACTCGTAAAATAGCAAAACAATGCTATGCATTGAGTATCCTACTCCTACAAGTTGTATCGATCATAGCAAAAAGGATACATACATACATGTATGCATAGGAGAATGTGAATTTTTAAAGCGACTTTGGATCAGAGGCTAAAATAATTGAGGTATTGCCATAATTTGGTAAATAAGCTGGAAAATTACTGCCTGCCTTTCAACATCGCACATAGGAGCGCTTTACTCTACTTGTAGTTTATGTATCTCATTGTTCTCAATGTGTGTTCCGAAAACAAGTATAATTTTATGGGACAACCAAGAACTATATCATCAACTGTAGCATCGCCGGCCGGCATCTCTTTTTGGACATTATGCCGGCATGCAACTCTATTGAAAAAGTAAATGTTTTGATAAATTTGTTTTGTGTGGATTATAGTTTGGTCAGCTAATAGAGAAATTAGCAATTATTCACTTCAAAATTATAGAAATGAAAATCTCAGAGGGATGAATGTTACTTGGTTTGATTTGAAGTGAATAAGTATGTACCTTTACTTTCCGATTATAGATAGCACAGGGAATAGGCTTCGTTTTCTTTTGTTTTGTGGGAATTATTTCTAACATCTGCCTCTATGGAAGAAAGTATTTTGTTAAGCATTTAAGAATTGAGTGTATGGTCGGTGTATCTTCTATTAATTTGTGTTAATCCTGATGAAATCGTGACCGGAAAAAAACCCATGAGAACTCGGTTATCTTATGCAATTTTTTTTTTTTAATGAGTGTGGTTCTTACGGTTTGTTGATTTATGAAAATAGGATGCAATGCAAATTTGTTTTATCTTATGCCACACGCAAAATCTAGACTGCGGAATCTTATGATTTGTGAGGTTTTTTAGAATTGAGCGCATATTACATATAATATGTAGGTGTTTACACAAAAGGAGCGGATAAATTTCGTATTGGTAATCTTTTGATGAATTTTTTAATCTATAGCCTTTAATTGGCGGTTTTCTGCTTAATCTTTATACCAAATAATGTACCCTTTATGCCAGAAGCATGAATGTGCAAATTAAATTTTCTTAAGGTGGTTAGTTAGTTTTATAAATTTATCGCTATTCCATGAGCGTATATCGAAGAAAATATAATATTTGAAGATATTAGTTAAGCCATTATTTGATTTTAGACTCAGTTTTCATCTAGTAAAACTTTCAAAAATTATGTTGCAATATTTTTATTTTTGCACATTCATGTTTTTGGCATAAGGGGGACGATAAGAATTGAGGCTAATGTTTATTATTGTTTAGTAAAATTTAATGTAAACATCTTTTATTCGCTCTTATAATACTTTTCAATCGGCAATTATTGGCGCTTTTCTTACTTCATATTCATTGCAGTTATCAACAACTGCAGTTGCAGTTGGAAGAATCTAAATTTGTTTCTAAAAAAAAAATATTTTAGTTAATTAAACTATATCACGAGAGTATTTTTGTTGATTAGCACTTGCACTCAGTGGCATAACTACGGTGAAAAATTCCCAAAAAAAGCTTTTTTAACTTTTTACTATTAGAATCGTGCGAAAAAAAATTGAGATAACAATCAAACACCAATCTGTTGGACTACAACCTAAACGGCCCAATGGATTTTCATCAAACTTGGTACACAGTGGTTTTTGGTGATTATGCCCACACGTTTTTATTTTATTTTTTTTTTATAAACCAAAAATAATGGTACTTTCCATACAAGTTTGTTTAGCAATTTTACATAATCTTATTTTTCTCAAAAACGGATCGACAACTTTACTTAAACAAAATTCAATTGATTACTTTTAGTAAATGCTTTCTTTGGGTAGAAAACCATTTTTCAATAAATGGTTATTAATGGAACCTCCCAAAGAACCGTTTTTTAGTTTTCGATTTTCTTCAAAACGGTATGGCTTCAATAATTTTTTTTTATATAGAGGCTTCCAAAAGTTATAAATACTTTGCTGCACTTAAATTTAAAACAAAAAATTTTTTTGATTTAAAAAAAAACTCGATACTTTTTTGGATTTTTATCTTAGTATTCTCTAAATATTTGTATAAAAATTTTTCATATACGAAAAAATAACTTCCATACAAAAGCTTAAAACCGGAAAGGAAAATATATTTTTCTTTAAAACGACTACTACGATTTTGATTCAACTTTTTCCTTTTTCCGTAGACTAAAATTAATACGATCTACTACAAAAAATTATACAATTTTGCACTAAGCACTTTTAATAGCACCTGTCATAGATCATGTTTTTTATTTTGAATTTTCTTATTAACAACTGAACGGATTAAGATAAATGTTTTAAATGCAAATTTCAGATAAGACTAAATAGTATTGCATATCAAAATTTTCAAAAAAAGAGGTTTTGAATTTAAAAAACAAAATTCAAAAATTTTGTTTTGAAAATTCGATATTTCAAAAACGGGTTTACCCATTTTTTCAATAGATATTTTTTTTTAACTTTTTGGATTAACCGCGTTATAAGTATTTAATATTTAGCGAGTTCTATACACTACTCATCCGAAAAGTAAAAAAAAAAATGTCCATTGTAAACAACCGTGAAAACCTTAAAAGTTATAAATTTTTTTAAAGTTTATTTTTATATGCACATAAGTAAATACTTTTTCCTTAAAAATGTTTTTAGGACTTTATAAATCAGCGCCTTGGACATAAGAGCAAGTACGTGCGACCCAGTCATGTATTTAATTTCTATGTTGCATCACGAAATTTTGGTTACAAACCTGAGATTCAGAATCAGTACCACCAAAAACATAAAGCACGTAAAGAGCCAAAACAACCATACAATTTAGCTGCTAAAAAAATAATCTGCCTAGATACGTCACTGCTTGCAGTAAGAATTGTAGTTGCAGAATCATTTGCAGTCATATCTAAAGTTTGCATTTGAAGAAAAATCTGAATTTTTTTTAATGTAAAAATTATATTAAATTTAAATATAAAAAAAAGTAAAAAGTATTTTAAGCATTTGGTATTTTTTTCTAACAAGATACTAGAACTTCAAAAAAATTACTGTTGCAGGAACAAAAATTGCATTAAGTTCCTAAAATATATCTATTTGAAAAGAAAAAATCGTTATCAAAACGGAACTTAGGGCAAAGTAACAAAAGACACTCAGAAACATTAAGACTAAACAGCTACGAATTACTCGACTTTTGTGAAGTGTATATAAGAAGGAATAGCAAATTCTGCAAAAAAAACCTAAGATAGGCTAAGAAAAAAGGAGTAAACACTTAATGTTATTGCCTCTCAAAGTTTTTGATATTAATGGACTCATATTTTGTTGGATTTTTGTATAACCTTTTCATGAATTTGCTACTCGTTTAAGTTTACATAGACGCACACACACATTCAATCCTTAAGTTTCGCCAATATTTGCAGATTTTTCAAGTGTATCCTTATGCAGTTAAAATTTTAATTTCAGAACAAACACGAAAACGCTTTAGAAGACGACATTTTTAGCAAAAAAAAAGTTGTGCATGAATTTTAATTCAATTTATAAATCAAATAATAATGAATAGGATGCAAAATAGAAAAAAACTAATTCAATTAAAAAAGTGGTACACTTAGGCGTATACACACTTTTTTAAACCTTATACGATTATACAATAATTGCAAATCCTTAAAGATAATTTGGGTTTCTACACGTTTAGTTGGTCCATAACCATTAAAGTACTAATGGAAACCTCCTGTTTTCTTAGTTCAGATGTTACTTTTTTCTAATAACAATATTTCAAAAGAAAATTAATATGAGAAAAAGCTATGTTCAATAAGCACAGTTCACTTGGCATTTCTTTAATTTTTCTTCTTTCTACTTCGGAAAAAAGGTTGGTGCTAAAATAGAATAAAGTAAAATAAAGACAAACAAAATAAAACAAAATGGAATAAAATATAGTAAAATAAAATAAAATAAAATAAAATAAAATAAAATAAATTAACAAACTTTTAGAGAGATACTGACAGCTGATTTACTACATAGCTTCAGCTACATAGATAAACATTTATTTAGCTATGCTTTCTTATACATAAAAGAATTTTTTCACAATTTACATATAAAAATATTCAATAGTCGGAAAAAGTAGTGTGACAAAAAAAAATCTCATTTCTTAAGTCTTTCTTTTTATACTGATAGAAATCAATCCAACAACAAAATTATTTATAAAGGTTTCAAAATTAACTTTCTAAAAAACATACAAAAGATATATTCAATATTCCAGTTTTTAAACTAAAAATTATACAAAAGAAAAAAGTATTTTGACATTTTAAATAGGTTCACACTGGTTAACTTTTAAGTATAAGATAAGTAGTTGTTTTAAACATGCTTTTTAAATTCTATACTTAAATCCGTCATCTATTTTTCGCCATCAGTTCGTGTTATTCATGTTGGAAAATGACGAAAAAACCTTTTTCTGCTATATTTTAAAGATTATGTTACAACGTGTGTATTTTTTTTCAGATTTGTTATATCTATAAATAGCAAGTAAGAAAAAAATATGTGAAATTTTATTTTTGTAAACATACTTTTCGCATCAATATACATATTGAAACTGTTGATGTATGATACCAAAACATCACAAGGCACAAATTTTCATATTGTTTTCAAAAGCATTTGATATGGAGCTTGAAATCAAGTTGTTTTTTTTCAAAAATATTTGTATCTGGTATCGATAAAAAGTTTCTAAACTAGCTTAAATACAAGCTTTATAACCGATAACTTCAAGCTTAATTGAACGGTTTCAAGTGAGAAAAGCACAAAATATACTCTGTTGTGGCATGAGGATAGGGATCCGTTTGGTGTTAGACCTCTCTTCCCAATATTTATAAATGATCTTCCATCTGCAGCATTTAGTCCATTTAAATCTTCTTAAAACTATCGTTACTATCGTTAACTATCGCCTACCTACTTTCCCATGATAAAATAAAATTCAAAATAAATGTTTTTGGTCGGAGGGAAAAAGTATGCTTGCAATTTCAAAAAATTGTTTGTTTGATTGCGCACCTGTGCGATCAAAACGATTAAGGTGTCTTTGGACAGAAAACTTGTTCTCTAGGACACCATTGATACAAAATTTTTTTTTTTTGTGCTCCACTATTTGGAAAAAGCCTTGTAATTGCTTTTTTGATTGCTGTATGAAAAATTGAATATAGCTTACACTATAGATTTTTTTGCACACAAAAATAACATAAAATACCATATTTTTACACTACTAAAGGAAATTTTTAATTTTGTACCTAAGAAAAATTTTAATAATACAAAATAAAAATGCTTGTAAATTTTGAAAAATGCATCTTTGACAATCAATTTCTTATACCTGAAGCTATTTTTTTGACAATTTTGTTTAGTTGATATAAATTCAATTAATTATTCACGATTTTCATTAATTTTATAATCATAACTTCAACATTTTACATTGAAAGTTTTGATTCTTAAAAGCAACTATTTGACAGAAAATGTATGTATGTAAATTTGGAAGTAAAAATCAGTTACTTTTACTTTTACAAGTAGTAAAAAGTACAAAGTTTTATAAAACAAAGTATCTGATGAAAGTCTTATTTGTACATTCAAACAAAAAAGTAAGCAAATTACTGGATTTGTTCAGTCCGGAACACTCTTAAGCACTTGAAACAGAAAATGTAAGTTGAACAATTTTTACATACAGTGTATATGGGTACCCTTTTTTCTCTCCAATGAATAAATAGATATTGAAATAAATTTGTTTGAAAAATAGGGTGGAAAAAATGTAAAAATTCTGTGTTATTTTTAATACTTTGGAGGATAGTAATATAAAAAGTACAATCTTTTACTTTTTACTGTCACCTTTAGTCTAATTTGACTCTACTACAATTCTAGTGTGACATCATTACCATCTTTATCTTTTCTCATTTGTATCGACCGAATATGCTGTTAAGAGTAAAGTACTTAAGTTACATCCCAGTTCGAGCATTGCATTTAGAAAAATTTTTTGAAATCAGCTGGGAAATCGATCGAATTTTCGGAGGTTCTCATATCAATATTTAAGGCAAAAAGTTATTTTATGACATTTTAAGGACCAGTTTTACTTAAACCATTTTTTTAGCAACAAGTTACAAAAGCCAAAAAAGAAAAACATTTTAAGAAATTGTATGACCATATATAGCCGAAAATTTAAATGGTTTTCCTGACCACTTTTTTTATCCGAAGTTTTTGTTTTACCTACAAACTGTGTCAGGGTCTCAATTTTGGGGAATATCTCAGAACAAAAATTAATAACAAGGTCCACCATACCCATTTAGAAAATAAATAATTTCGACACCCCTAGGCATTATCTCTACCACCAGTGATCCAGTCAAAGACTTTTTTACTAAAACAATTTTTTCAGGCATTCAAATTCGGATTTTTTTAGATATCACCTCTAACCAAAACATCAGACTTAAAATAAATAATAACATCAAAACTACCTAATATAAATAAATCTATATTATTATAAAACTTCAAAGACAAAGACATTCCATGGTCACGCCAAACAAAGCATAACCAATCAATAAAGCAATAATAATTTTAACTACCATTTCTGCCACACCCAAAACAAATAAGTTTTCTCAAATAAATAACACGAATAGAATAATAACTTCCCATCTCCACGTTTGCAATATTTTCCATTAAATATATAACGAAAACATCACGAAAAGTTATTAACTTCTAATAATTGACTATATATAAGTTCATGTTTTCGTCCTTGTCACCATTCGACACCATCATAACGGAAATGAGAATATTATCCCATCAGAGGAAAAAACTCACAAAGTCGAAAAAAAAACAAAAATCGGATACTATAGTTAATTTATTACCGCCCCGAATAAACAACAAACATTTTTGTGACTCCTTGATGGCAATGCGATGGCGATCAGTATAAGTCGTGTGTCCTGAACGTCGTTCAATTTGTCGCAATTAATTACATATAGGTATCTCTGCTGATTGTTTCTAGTGAACGTTGGTCAATTTAACCTTGTGGCCAGGCTAAAACGACACACTGAGAGCGAGGACAAACTCTTTTCTGTATAATTACTCTGGAGCTCGGGAAATATTTATATGTTTTCCACACATCTGTTTGTCTCATAATTTCATGAGTTTTCCCCCTTCCCTCCATTCTCACCTAGAGGAAGGCAAACAACAACTTAACCTCGAGACCAAGTTAATAATTTTCTCATCATTCACAGCAAATGTATAATAAGTGTTCAGAGTTCATAAATAGGGGTGGGTGGCACGTTTAGGTATATCAACCCCTAACAATTAGCTGATATAGCTTATGTTAGTCGATTTCCTCCGGAAAAGATAAAATCATATAAAAAGTATGACAGCTCAACTCATAAGAAGCCAATTATGGGGAAAAATCCTATTCACTTGAGGAAACCATCAATTTAGCTATTTGCTTCATACCCACCCACTTTTCCCACTTTTCCGGGGGTGACCTTTTGTTTTGCCTTCATCCTATACTGCTGCTGCATACATATATGTTTAAGACTCCTGTGCGTGAAGTCTTAATCACAGTTCACACTCTTGGCGTAAGGATGCTTTGCTTGCTCTCTGTTACGCACCTTTTTTTAGAACATGGATGTATTTTCTGTTTAACAGGCCCTGATTTATTCAAAACTATTTTTCTTCGTTTAGTTTACGTCTTAGTTCTCATTTAAGTCTTTCTAAAATCATAACTTTTGTTTTTAGGGTTTTTCGAAAGCTTTTCAATTAAACGGAAGAAAAATACGTCACAACTGTCATCTCTTTTAAAACTAACCCAGGTATATTAGCAGGTAGTCTTTTAAGCAATCACTCAGCTAAGAGGATTCCCATTTTCCTTATTTTTGGTAAATGGCAGAGCCGATTTTTTTTAATTTCTTGAACAGATAAAATTTCTCGAATTTGTTAGACAAACTTTAACATCTCTGTAAAGTGTAAGCCTAGGGCCGAACTTGCCATTTCGATCGTGACTATTAAGTTGCCTGAAATAAAACACGAGAATTTAAATGAGCATGAACGCACATGCAATCAAGAAGTCACGACGATTTACTGCCTGAAAAAAATAGAGTGCTGCAACTGGAGCTACATCTGCAACTAGAAAAGCTGTCAAAAAATGCTGTAAGTGATTTCTTTTACTCGCCCACAATCTGTTGTTCTGCTTTCTGACCTTTTTGACATTTCAAATCGGCTGTGCGAACTTAATTCAGCACAAAAATAAAATTTTAAACAAAAATAAACATGGATAACGATAAAATGGAAGCGAAAATTACTTTACGTCTTTATCAGAGATTAAAAAGAATTTGAAACTCTCTTCAACTCCCATGTAAACACTTGGATGCGCTTACAATTTTGAGACGTCAAAAAAGCTGCAGTTAAAAGTTCTGTTCGTATCATTGGATTTGTGTGTATTCAACATTTTGACAGCCATTCCAGTTGCAGCTCCGTCTCTGTTCTGTTCAGGCAGTAAAAGTAGAAAATTTGTTCCATTTCTAGGCGCTGCGATTATTGAAAGATAAAATGAAACATACGCCGTTACATGCTTGTGCTCACACTTGTGGTTTAAAATAGTGCGACTAAGAAATCGTAGTCAAAAAAAAAATTAAATTTAGTGGCCTGCGCGTCATGGAGAACCAGGACCTAGTGACTAACAACTCTCAACCATTCCCTTGTGCGTTTTATGGGCAGGAATGGAGGGGACCTACAATTTTTTGCCAAGTCCAAACGGCTGGATGAGAAGCACTTATTCATGACTCTTGGAGGATTTGTCAGTAACTCGCATTTCTGTTTATAGGTGGCAGTGGCTGGTAATCGAACCGAGACCTTTGGAATGACAGTTCTACGCACTAACAACTATAAAAAATCATGCAATTTTCGAGAGTTGTTTTCAGTCGCAAAACTTAATAGATCGCATGTGCATTCATTCACATTTAAGAATCGCACGATAGATAATCACAAATGAGTGCGTGGTAAAATTTCTTGTGATACCGATTTTTCAATCGCAAGTGCGGTCCTAGCCTGAGTCTATTGTTGGCTTTTTTGAATAAATCCGACCCTGTCACATTTAACCCCCGCTGATATTGATGCCGCAGCACAGAACACCCCCACTAAATGACACTGACTGTTCGTTCAGGTTCATCCCCTCGTGGTTGACGTGGATGATCGTTTTGTTCGTTTGATTGAATTGAATCGCATATAGGCAGAGCAGAAGGCAGTCCTTATATAGTCTATATCGAAATTCAGATTTCCTGAATCCTGAATTTATCGCATTGAATTTTGTCAAATCGACCACAGGACGTACAAATGTCACAAACAAGCCGATTAAGAACAAGAGAACAATAAACTTCACCAACTTTTGCTCTTGGTATTGTTATGGAATGGTGTGGCGGGCGCACACAGTCTGATTCTATATTTGACAATTGTTTGGGTGGTGGGAATTGGGAATCCCACCAGTGGAATGGGTATGAGATGTTGGCAGCAGCAGTAGCATCACTACATAAAGCAGCTAAAATCTTGCCTGTCATAAGCGTTCAGGATTAAAATGATTGGGATTTGCCATCGTTGTCGTTGAGTGCGTAGAAGGCACTTGCAGGATTTTCAACTTGACTAGTTGTTTAGCTGGTCTGGTAGCGGTGGGTAAGGTATATTATTATATGCGAGTATATAATTTTGAAGAATCCTTTTCCCTCTGTGTTCACTTTAAAATATACCAACAAATGTAGGGCTTCTAACTCTTTAAATCTTGACTGAATCTGGCAGATTTTTGAAGTGATAATTATTATGATGATGTTTTAAACCCCTTTTTAGAGAGGGTGGCCCAGAAATAAATATTGGTCGGATTTATTTACCAAAAGACTTATGAGAATTTAAGAACGTATGTTTTGATTTCACTTTGAGTATGGATTTAATTAAATTAAGAAGCTTAAAAAAAGATTAGTTGATGAGAACTTTTTTTTTAGTAATGCCGTTTTCCTAATTATATTCCTTCAAAATACCTAACCTATTCATGTAAAATATTGAAAGAAATATTTACATAAACTCCTTATCTGCATAACTTTTAATTTTTTTTAAATAAAATTGAGTCTGATACAGCGCTAAAAATTCTTATAGTGAAACAAAAATTAGATTTTGGCTTGTATGAAAATTGAGATACAGTATGACAGTTATAAGATTAGATAATGAATTAAATGTTATTCTTCAAATTGTTTACATGATATATTTAAGAAAAAAATTATTCTATAAACAAGTAGCTGAGGTAATTTCCCATAAAAAACGTATATGAAGTTTGTTTCTTATACTAACCCTTAAGAAGTTAAACCACTTTAACTATAATAAAAACACGAACCTGGCACCTGATCTCTTAAATCAGACTAAAACTTAGAAATGCTACATACATTGACCTTTGAATCAAGAACCATATGTCGTGCGAACGCGAGAACTAAATATGCTTGAAACTAAATTTTATATTGTCAATCTTCTCGTCCTCATGGGATGGGAAACGTAAATTGTAAGCCCGGCAATAGTAAGAAAATATAAAAATTGGTGCCGACGCAGAATTCAACCATCTACATAATTTTTAGATTGCACTAGAATCGATTAAGAATAATACAAAAACAACAATGAAATCAATTGCCAAATATTTTTTTTTAGCGCTGCCCACAAGCTACACTGCCTAAATATTGAGTTGCAATTCTTAAATCCGAAAAACTACAAATTTAAAAAATTGAAAAATCAATTTAAAACTGTTAACGGTGCAAAACGAATTTTTGATTTTTTTGTTTGTCAAATTTGGATTTCAAAATTTGAACTCTGTTTTTTACTTGAAGCGCATAAAAAATTTCAAATTTGGGGCCTCATTGCATATTTTTAGCTAGCTCCATTGTTGAGAAAAGGACTGTTCAGTGAAGTTAACAGTGAAAAATTAATTTATTCGATTTTTTTTTAAATAAGGACTTTAAAATTTGGGCCTTAACTTTTTGAAATGCAAATTAAACTGCAAATTCAGAGCCTTATTTCTAAATCATGGCTAACCCGGTTTCTGAGAAGAGGACATGCACTCTGTTTACTTAACAGTGAAAGTTAGCAGTGCAGTGGCTTATACCCACTATTTGGTGAACTCCAAAATCCGGGATAGAAATGCATTACAAATTCAAAAAAACTACAAATTATTGGTATTTCTTACCACCCAGATCATTAAAAAACTTTTTATAAAATAAACAAATACCTAACCCCAAAAAGAAACCATTTGCCGTTTTTCTTTAACATTTCGACATTTTCTTCTTCTAAAATGAATTTAGTAGGTGGATAATTTGCCGTTAATTAGTTGTGACAGTTTCGAATTTTTCTTTCAATGATTTCTATGTTTTTTTTTTTTGGTGCTTTGCTAACTTGACAAATTTCAAAAAGCGGTATAAACCATTTATACATACTTAAAGTTTAATAATTTGCCGTTAATCAGTCTTTAATTTATTGTGAAAAATGGTATCTAATCACGTTAAGTTTTCTATGTTTTTTTGTGTCGTTTTATAGCTTGATATCAAGTAAGCAAAGTATCGCTTAAAAAAAGGAGTAAAAACTACTAATACCGAATGGTTCATTGCTTAATAATTTGTCGTTAACAAGTCTTGAATTAGTTGTGACAGTTTAAAATAGGTCGTGCAATGTTTTCTATGTTTTTTGCATTCTTTGTAAATTTTACATCAAGTTATATCATATCACTACCTCAAAAAGTGGAAAAACTGTTTAAACCAGTGGTTCCCAACCATTTTTGTGTTAGGCCCCACCAAATCTTTTTCAAAATTTGTATGTCCCCCAACAATATACATATTCACACAATTTTTCAAAAACTTGAATGATTACAAATTACGAAGAAATCACCAGAATCAGAAAGTTTTTTCTTTAAAATTATCCAGGTGATCAACAATTTCGTTTATAATGGGATAAGTCACAGTCACTTGACATGTTTGGAACCAAAAGGCGTTTTGTTTATAGCTCTGAGCATAGCACTGAGCTGTTAAAAAAGATCTGTGTTTCTTTTTAGCTCAGAGCGCTCAACTTGTGTTTCTTTTTTCAATCGGAGCTAGCTTGCAGTACACTCCATGAGCTCAGAATAAAAAAACCGAACGAGTGGAGTAAAAAGCAGAGCGCAGCTAACTTTGCTCTTTTTTCACTATGGGTGCTTTTAACACTTCAATTTTAGTTCACATTTTTTAATTTTTCAAGTTTTTGATTGGACAGCACCTATCAAAATGTGTGTTGTTAATATAATACTGATACTCGTATATCAATAAGGGTAGCGAAACAAAGTTTCTTCGTTTTTGCTCTGATAGCAGTTTCAGTTTTTCGAAAATATTAACAAAATAAATCACAAATACCTTCCTATCCAACATTAACAGACTTTCATGGCCGGTTTGTCTCTTAAGAGAACTAAAAATTTCCAAAAATCTTTTTAAAACAATTTCAAGGTAAAGTGTCCCTCTTTTGTTCGTTACAAAACAGCAAGAAAAAACGTAATCGAACGTTTGAAAAAGCCAATATGGAAACCGGACGTTTGTCGAAAATAAATTAGTCACTTTATATTTTATTAGCACTCAGTTACTTTCCTGTAGTAGAAAAATAAAATATAAACAAGATTCCTCACATCGAAGTCTCTCTCTGAAATGTGACACTTTTTGTGAGGAATTTAGCCAGTTTATATTTCTGAGATCTCAGAGGGCTCTGAGCGCTCAGAAATATAAACAGGATTCCTCTCAAAAATTCCTCACTTTTCCCCTTAAAAACTGAGACTGAAATTTTTTGGATTCGCTTGCTCAATTATTTTTTGTTGCTGTAAATTACATAAGAAGAAAAGAAAAAGAGAGTTGTTTTGACTTCTCTGTGAGGAATAGTGTTTATATTTTATTCTCCTGCTCTGTCAAAAAATGGAAGAAAAATACTGAGCGCTCAAGAAATATAAACTGGCCAATTGTGTTTATATTTTTGTGTCCTTTAAGCCCTCTGAGATCTCCAAAATACTGGCTGAATGAATGCGAAAGTGATATCTTTTTTCATGAAAAATGGAAATCACCCCCTTGTGGGGCGTGGCCCCACGTTGGGAAGCACTGGTTTAAACCGTATGGTTTATGGCTTAATAATTCATGGTTATTAAGTCGTTAATAAGTTTTGAAAATTTCGAATTTGTTCTTCTTTGTTTTCTATGATTTTTTCGAAAAGTGGTAAGAACTTTTATATTTTTGTTTAAGTTTCAATTCATATGAAGTAACATTCAAAAAGGCTTTAAAATTGATTACATTGAACTGTTTATTACTTTATTACGCTTTCACTGGATCAAGTGAGGCTTTGTTGAAAAGTACATAAAAAACATTGCACGAAAAAAATTATTTTTTACACGAGAGACTTAAGCCGAAAACCTTTTGTTCAAAAAATTTTTCTGGGTTGAAACCAGTTTAATGTTTTTGAAGCTTAAAAAACTAGTTGAAAAATAGTTTGGTGAAGCTTTACAGAGATGAATCTATCATGCAGCTGCGACAAAAAGAAAAGTTTTCATCAACAATTTTACAAAAATTGGCTCAAGTCTCCTGTTGGGTAGTAATCATTTCAAAAGTGGTCAATTACGATTACATGTAATTGAAAAAGTTCAATTACTGATTACTTGTGTTTGAAAACTTCAATTCAAAATTACATATTGACAAAAAAAAAAAAAAACAGTTACTTGATTTAATTACATGTAGTTGGAAAAAAGTAATCGAACAAAAAAGAGTTATTGAAAAACCTGTGCTGATTACTTTTTTGTAATTATCACACACACATGTAATTGATTTAAGAAAATACCGATTACATTTATATTGTAATATGTAATTGATATTTTTTGTATAATCAATTACATTTTTACACACAAAAGCTATATAAAAAAAATTATCATTACAGTTTTTTTTCAATTACTTACTTTATGTTCTTCAATTAATTTTGTTCCCATTTCATGCAGGTAATTATTGATTGAAAATTTCCAATTGCAAATTAAATGTAATTGAGATTGGAAAAAGCCAATTGCTGATTACATGTAACCGTAATCGACCATGTAATCAATAACAAAATGTTATAAAAACTACCCAACTCTGGCACTGGCACAAACTCTTTGCTTATTCATTTGGGAACAAACTGGGAGATATTTCTATGGTCAATCTAAATTTTAAACTAGTTTGAATTGAATTACCAAAGATGAAATTGCGATCAAGATTGAGGATGAGGATTGAGCAACTCACTACTGCCGTCCTTGAAAAGAAACCATCTCTGCTTTTGTGAAGACTACAATGGTTGATGGTCCACCTAGTAAAAAGCTCGACAGAGTGAATGCCATTGACCTTGCTTTGATGTATGTACATAAGTAATTGGATATCATGAAAAGTATTTCGTCTATAAAAGAAACTTAAACTCTTAACATTATTCAACATCTGTCTTAATTATAATTTTAGCACATTTTGTATGAGCTACGCCTTTCTATGCTTTGACAAAAATCTCATCATTGCCTATAAGTTACACCTTCAGCACGCTCTTCCTATAATCATAGTTTAACCATTGTGACCGCTAACATTCCTCTTCAAACATCACATTGCGATAGTATAAATATCCGGTTTATCTTTGAAGATACGATTTATACCTATGTAATTCCTTGCAACAGGAAGCAAATGTGCACTCATAGATTCGTCAATTACACAATAATAATTCCTAAGTCATCTCTCTGGCGCTGCAAAGTTTCAGCTGCTCTTGAAATCGCCGCCGAAGTGCACCACCTCCTTATATAATGTATACAAAGAAATTCCAGGGCAGTGCCCGAAGATACAATTTACGTGCGACAATTGAATCCTGATGTACTACAAGGACCGGTTCAAAACATAAAAATAATAAAACACAAATGGCATGTGCTGATCCTGACTGCTGCTGCTATATAAGATGTTTTCCCTCACAAGGACAAGTTTGAGGAGGACAATTTCATTATAGAGTAGCGCACACACTACCTACCACACATATCCTTATGGGCGTTTTGAGATTTGATCCTTTTTTTCGCTATATTTGCTCCTTGACAAGGAGGACGAGGGAAAATCTCTTCACATATGATGCACATTGCGCGAAACAAAGCGCGTTGAACGCAATGTGTTCCTTTTGGTTGCTCCTGCTGCTGCTGCTATTCCTCCTTGATACTTGCCAAGGACTCATCAGGCGTAATACAAGAAGGTGAGCTGAGAGCTGAGTTTGAGCTCTGACTGACATTTGAAGGTTTCAATTAACCGGAAGCATTGCCGTGGCGTGTATAATTATTTGTTCGTCTTTCTCTTTCTCAATTCGCACATCGCGCAACCTTTTTTTCCGTTTTTAGTGTCTAAGGTTTTGTATTGTCCTTGAAAATGGCATCTACTAGAAGAGAAGTGGATTTGTATGTGCTGGCGGCGCGTGTTCTATTTCCGGTTAATTATGATTTATAATTCAAACCGAGAGCGTACATAGGTCCTGGTTGTCGCGTCGGTCGTCTTAATATACACATTTTTTCTTGGTGTCTGGTGTGTATTACTTTACATCCGAAAAATTTTTGTTTTCATATGAAGAAAAAAAAAATTCTAAGGTACAAATATCAACTTTTTTTGAATTGAGTATCAGAACAATTGAATGGGTAGCTCCATGAACAATAGGAACAAAAGCAATCAATTGGAATGTTGGCTCGTGTCATTTTTCTTTGAGAATGCCGGCTGCACACACGACTAACAATTGGCGTTTATAAATTTTTTTTAAAACAACTTTAATATCAAATATCATGTAAATTTGAAAACAAAAAAAAAAACATAAGATAGATATCATTTACGAATAAGTGTTTTGTCATATTGTTTGTGTAAAAACAAACAAGTGTTTTTAAAAAAATGATTTGTAAGACACTCTATCTGGTCTACTCTGTGTGGTGTCTTCATCTTTTTCATTCTTCAGTACCTGCTATATGTAGGTATCATGTATGAAATAACCAAAACCTTGCTCTTATTGTTCTATCTCATCAACGATTTAAATGAATTATTTTTCAAATTGAAGACACAAATGTATTGTTGAAAATTTAATTCCAAAATTTTCAATTTTGCCTCCAAGATATCACGGGTATGAAGCAATTTTGACGAATCAAGAAATTAATTGGTGGATAATTTGCCATTAATTAGTTGTTGATTAGATGTGGCAATCTCGAATTTGTCATTCAATGTTTTCTGTGCTTTGCTAATAATAGTAATTTGCCGTTAATTAGTTGTGACAGTTTTGAATTTGTTGTTCTATGTTTTCTATGTTTTTTTAAGTGGTAAAAACTTCAAAAATCTAATATTTTCGGACTTACTTACTTACTTACTTGCCGTTAATTATGTTTGATGTTTTCTATGTGTTTTTGGATTATTTGTTTTCTATGAGTATTAATTTAGCAGGGCAACTCTCAAAAATGGGTAGATGGATAATTTGCCGTTACCTAATTACTCGTGAACTCTTTGTGACAATTCCGATTTTTTTCTATGTCTTCTATGTTTTGTTTGGTACTCTGCTAACTTTATATAAGGCAATAATTAAGAAATCACATAAAAGCTTAAAGTTCCAAGTTTAAGAAAAAATAAGTGGCTTAGGTCGAGCATCGAGGCAGTGGCATTCACAGGATTTTAATGAACAATTATAAATTTTACTAAAGCTACGAGCAGATGATTTGCGATAGTCGCAAATCTTTGCGAGCACTGACGTCACAGAAAAAACTCGCAAATACACCGCAAATGACTTACGTTTGACAGTGCTCGCAAGCCTGCTAAAATACGTGTTCAGACGATTTGCGAAGGTTGTCGCAAAGTTTTCAAATACATTTGCGATCAAGTTGCTCGCAAATGACATGCTCGCAAATAAGATAGCAAATTTTGAAGCATATTTGCGAGGTGCTCACGAGATTTGCAGCAACGTTTGCAGATATCATATTCTTACTCATTTGCAGATTTGCGACTCGCACATTTCTTTATTGACAAATTTGTTTATTATTGAGTTTTCTCATAGCTTTAGTCTCAAAATATTAAAAAGGTAAACATGTGTTCACAATAACACACATGGGTAGGTATCATATATGTATATTTTGGTGCTGTTTTATGGGCTGTAGGCCAGTTTAATTTTTTCACTGCGTAAAGCTTATTTTCATTTAAAAAAAAAAAACGAATAAAAAAACAAGCTTACACTTCAAAAAATAGTAATAAAGATAAAACTTCAAGTACAACAACAACATTCATCGCAAATGTCCGCATTTGCAGTGTTCCATTTTCGTGTTTTCGAAAATGGTTGTGACGGTCGCAAATACTCGGAAATTGTCACAAATTATTTCTGTGAGTGCTCACATGGTTTGCCAAAATGTCACAAATGCATTTGCGACTTGGGCCTCGCAAATCATAGATCAAAGACCGCAAATTGGGACTTAAAAATGACACCGTACTCGCAAATATCTGCGACTTTTGCAAAATTTCTGCTCGTAGCTTAAATTACTTTATACATTTTAAATGTGATTTTTTGGGAATAAGTGCAATAACTGTACCTTAAGAAAATGTCGACCCCTTAAAGTCCTATTTTTATATTTTTTAAACAAAAAACCAACTGATGAATTCTTCAAAAGTTTTATATTTTTTGATTTTCATAATTTCATAATGAAATTTGTCCTTTTTATCAGATCATGGTTAAGGGAATGATACCTTAGAAAGTTTTCATTTTCGAGCTCCAAAAATCCAGAACAAAAACAAACTATTACCATCTTGAATACCTTTCTTTCAAATTTTTGTTGTTCTAGGCCATCTAGGCTGTGTTACCAAGTTTATGAAATAATTTTCAAACAAAATTGAAAAAAAAACCCGAAATAAACCATCAAAAACATAACCTGCCAAAGGTCAACACCTGGACTGGACAAAAAATTGTGGTCTTATGCTCAATCCATTCAAAACAGAACTGATGGTTCTCTTCACTTACAGATGAAAAATACCAATCTTTAGAGTACCATCAATTGAAGGTACGATTCTTGAGAACAAACTGGACTGGAGCCTTGGAGACAGAGCAAAGAAAGCTATGGTTCCGTTCTATTCCTGCAAGAGGATTATTGCAAAATCCTAAGGACCCAACCAAAAAATGATCAGGTGATGGATGTATACGGCAATAGTAAGACCAATACTAACCTACGGTAATTTATTTTTTTTGGAACACGACTGAAAAAACAACAAACTTGAAAACCCTGACCAAAGTTCAAAGATAATAGCATACCCCCACAGCGGAACTGGAAGCGACACTCAACTTGAGACCCCAAGATCTATTTGTACAAGCTATTTGCGGCTAAGCCTAACTGCTGGAAACAAAGCCTAGCGGGCCATATTCAGAGAAATGTGGGAAATAATGTTTGCAGAGACTGCTAAGCTTCAACAGACCCTTCCCTACCTCTTCTCCTAATATAGAGAGGAGTGGAAAACAACCTACCTTTCAGTAATAAATCTATGATAACTGTCTTCACTGATGGTTCTAAGATGGACACTGGGGTTGTTAGAGGAATTTTCGCGGAAACTCTGGGACTAGCTACTCCTTCAGACTTCCAGGCTTAGGCAACGTCTTCTAAGCAGAGGTCTTGGCAGTGACAAACGCCACAGCTATGCAAATATCAATGATATGGCGATACCACGAGCTGACATAACCCTCCTTATTGATATAGCCAAGCTTCAATAAAAGCAATTTCGGCCACCAGAGATACATTCGAAGCTTGTAACTTGCTGTCGCGAAAAGCTTAGGGTTCTTGGCATGCAGCATAACATTACAGACTCTGCTAGGTTCCTGGTCACAGTAATGTGCAGGGAAACGAGAGATCTAATGAGCTGGTAAGAATGGGCTCGTTGCTTGATTCAAGTCAAGCCGAACGACATATTAAAGTACCAACCAGTAGCATCAAACAGGATATTAACATTGAGGTAACAAAATATTAGGAAAAACAATGAGAGAGGTGAAATGATGAAGAAGCACATGAGGAATTGAGGATATCCTACACCTCCTTTGCCAACGCCCAGCACTCTGTCATTTAAGAGAATAATTTCTGTGACGACTTAGAGGAACTTTCTAGAACTTCGGCTAATAGCCTTCTGAGCTTCATCAATGCCTTAAATGGCTTGCCTGTCAATAGAACACATAAGCCTTTACATTAAGTGGAATACAACTTCCTAGGACCTAGGATATCACAACTACATATATCTAATTTTGACGGGAACAAAATCAACTGTCAACACTTCTACCTAACCTATAGCCTTACGTGGCTTGACATTAAAGATATGTATGGGTAATGAGTACATTTCGGCTTTTTTAATCGTTGAAATTTGTTCGGAGCTGTAACGGTTTTTATTTCTGAGACTTTAAGATATCTAGACATCATCTGCAGTGACTAACCAAATCAAAACCTACCTAAGTAATAACCTTCTTTAATTTCACTACATATAACCATAATCTCCCGTATAAAACCCGTATTGGCATGCTCCCTCTATCTCATACCCATCATATACATTACCATGATAGCTTGACATAAGTGCTTGTGACAAATAACGTGTCAAAAACGATTTGCCGCTATTTAACTCCTCAAATATAAAATTACTCCACTTGTTGAAATTCATATCATAATTTTCGATATACTTAATCATGATGATGATGGTGGTTATGAATTTCACTCAACACACAATAAAATCATCGTCATCGTGTATAAGAAACCCCAGACAGAATGCATAAAATTATTCAAAAATAAAAAAAAAAAAACAAAGTTACAAGCTCCGATATAACTCGCAGAGTAGGTATAACGAATTTATCAGCCAAACCAACAAACACCCTCGGGTTAATGTTCGGCTTCCGTTGACGGCCGGGGCGCAGTTAATTTCCCGCGTTTTCGTACTGAAACTTCATGTTTTGATTAATGCAATAAGCAACTGGCAATAACACAAATTAGACTAATTGCAGTTGGTCACGTGATAGAGATACCTAAAGCATATCTATACGTAAAAAAAAAAGTAAGTTGTTACGTATTGTTATGTTTTTCTCACCCCAATGCAAGAGCGGAGTAACGTCATGTGAGGCCCTCTAAGAAAAAAGAACACGCCTGAAATGGGATGAAACCCAATTTTTTGTAAAATCGCAAAAAGCATAAGCTATATTAATTCCTTTGAACAAAATGTGAACACGTAAATTGAAGCTTGTCCAATTCTTCGCAAAAAAATATGCTGACACTTGTTTTCTTATGATTAACTAATTTTGAGAAAAAATTGCGTAAAAGCACTGGATACCTTACCAAGCTAGTGCAAAAGGGTCTTTGTTTGGATTTTGGAGCTTGTTCAAAATTAGAGCTTAAGTAGTTAGGGTTGTAATTTAACGGTTGTTTTAAAACATTCAGACGTCAGATTTTAATAAAGCCACCAGAAAAAAAAAAAACAATGGCACAAAATAGCGTGACACTATTGATTAACTTTAATACAGCTCACTAAACTTTAATCACTTGATAGTATCGTTACTGAAGACGATGCTCACATTGGACTGAAAAACTGTATTGTTTTACTTTTAAATATTCACATCTTGCTCCCACTGCTTCATTGAAATGAGACATGTCAAAAAATTCGGGATTTCGATCCAATGTGAACACTGTCTTAGAAATTTTCACTGAACACGCCTAAATCAATGACAGTTCGTGCCATTAAATATGATAGATGTCACACGATGATGTCATTTTCGATTTGTTGCAGACTGACAGTTCTTGTTTTAAAATGAAAAGACAAAATAAAAAATAAGGTATCTTTTTTACCTTTTTTTGCCTTTACATAATCCGGCACTGTACTTTTGGTATTGACAGGCACCCTTAGAGTAGCCTTTAGCCATATTGTATAGTCGTGTATTTTTATATAAATTGAACCTAACACGTCCACGAAATGGAAAGATCCTTCCAGATATACTACACAGTGCACAATGTGGCTATGGTGGCTTGTTACCACTTGAGTGCGAGAGCGCACATAAAGCAAAAAAGGAGCAGATAAAAGAATAACATGCACTTGCAACAAAAACGAGCAGAATGCCAACTAGCGCGAGGGTGGATTCACACTCAAAAATGACACTCTGGGCCACATCAGAGATCAGATAGCTAAGATTGTACCTAAAGCTACCCACTTAACATGATTCCGTATACCTACACCATCACACGAAAGCCAAAGCCCACCAAACTATGTTTGCATAATAGGACTTCGAAGCCCATCATCAGGCCAGGGGTTTGAGTTGAGATTGAAAACCATCATCATCAGGCAAGGCAAGCGGGGGTAGTTTTCTTAGTGCTTTATGGAAAGAAATTGATATGTCACGATTTGGCATTCGCTATCTGAAATTAAGATCTGTTTATTTTGCATGAACCAAACGATAGCACAAGGAATTAGTCTTCCTTATGATGAGAGGGGCTTTGGGTACAAAGAGGGTTGCTTTTTGAGTTGCTTCTTTACTCATTTGCTTAATGGCATTGCGGGCTAAAAAAGTGTTGCATTAAATCTTTGGTTTTATTGTTCTGGACACTATCGCACTTCAGTAGTAGCGCGCGCTTTCAATAGGCTTTTCAGGCTTTCTCCACACTGTAAGGGGATATTCAGCAGATTGCAAGAAAACGATAAGCGAAACATTTTTATTCTTTTCATTTTGTTCCTTTTTTTCACTTTGAAATATTCAACAAAAAAAAAAACTGACACAAAAAACCCCAACTGATGATGATGTTGATAATATGGATGTCGTTGTTATAAATCTACACACAAAAAAAATCGGAACCTTCCCAGGTCGATAGATTAAATGATTAATCTAAGCATGCGTCAGATTTGATGATGATGTAATAATGTTTTTAAAAGAGTGCCATCAAGTCCATTATCTAATTTTGAATTTAATTAAGTTGATGCGTGCTGTGCTTTGGAAATTTTCAAGTGCGAAAGATCAGAAAATGCTGGTGTCTATTGAAGCTGGCAATAATATAATATTCATCTACTTACCCACATTGTTGTTGCATGTAATTTATTCATACCACTTTCTATTAATCGGAAAAAAGTATCATGAGAGAATTTTACTCGCAACATCGAGTGTGCATGTGGTGTTCAATTTTTAACTAGTCCCTTTGGCGCAGAGGATAGCGCGTTGGACTTCTAATCCAAAGGTCGCGGGTTCGATCCCCGCAAGGGATGATAAAGTTTTTTTTTTTTATTTTTTTTCCTAGAATTATTTTTTTTGAAATATCAATGGATTATTGTCTGAAGTATTATTCAGATCAGCGAGTTAAACAAGATTCTTGGCGTCAGAAAAATAAAGATGATGATGATGGTTGGATTGTTTTATGAATATTGAAAATAAGTATTTTTATTTTGGAATTGTGGAGCAAACTAAATTATTTTAGATACAAATCTAGTCATAGCTCCAATGGGAATTTAATAATACGTTGAGGAAGACATTTTTTGTTTGTGTTACCGTTAGATTAATTGACAGGAAGATAAATCCAAGTTTTCGGCCATCAATCCTTGCAGGATTTCTGCCATCTTGGTTTAAAGAGTGAACTCGGTTTTGGCTATTTTTTAAATGGGGGAAAGAAGAAACATGTTCTTTTCTATGTTTTATAGATTATGCAAATATAAGAAAGTCGTAGGTGTAACAATGAATTCGGAGAAATTCAGAAATGGAAATATGGGTGTTTAAATGTCAAAAACAGAAATGTCAATAAGTCTCTAAAGCAACGAGCAGATGATTTGCAAATGCTCGCTAATAATTTGCGTATGATTTGCGACGCCCAAATCGCAAATGCATTCGTGACATTTTGGCAAATCATGTGAACACTCAAAAAATTATTTGTGACAATTTGCGAGTATTTGCGACCGTCACAACCGTTTGCGAAAACACGAAAATGGAACACTGCAAATGCGGACATTTGTGATAAATTTTGTTGTTGTACTTGAAGTAATTGGCTGTGGTTTTTAGTATGTAGGTACCTTCATTATTTGTATTATTATTGTTATGATTTAAATTTGTTTCTTTTTTCGTTTTTTTTTAAGAAAATAAGCTTTACGTAATTAAAAAAAAAAGAATTGAACTCACCTGCAGCCCATACAACATCACCAAAATATACATATAACATACATACCCATGTGTTTTTGTATGTACATAAGTTTACTTGTATAGCATTTTGAGACTATAGCTATGACAAAACTCAACAAATAAACAAATTTGTCAATAGTGAAATGTCAGGCTCAAAAATCTGCAAATAAATAAGAATGTGATAGATATCTACAAATGTTTGCTGCAAATCGTATGAACACCTCGCAAATATGCTACAAAATTTGCGATCTTATTTGCGAGTATGCCATTTGCGAGCACCTTGATCGCAGATGTATTTGAAAACTTTGGGACGCAACAGTCGCAAACACGTATATTTGCAAATTTGCGAGCACAGTCAAGCGTTTTTTCGTGACGTCAGTCCTCGCAAAGATTTGCGACTATAGCGAATCGTCTGCTCGTAGCTTAAGATATATTTTGCAATAAATCAAGATGACACTTGGGTGTATTAAATTTCATATTTTTGGAAAGGTAAGAAAAAAGTATTTTATCCATGTTTCAGGAACTTTCGTTTGGTGTGTTAATTTTTGACTCAATTTTTGTATGAAAATCGCAATTTTTCAGTAACAATATTTTCAATTAGGTATAATAATTTTAAACGGATGGGTTTGAAAATCTGAAATGTTTTGAAATGAGGTGAACTATCTATTTCGAGTTGTGATCAAGAGATTTATCACAACTGAGTGTAGAAAAGCCTTTTTTTGTGTACATAAAAGCAGCTTATACAAAAAATTCATTTTGGTTTTGAAATATAAAATGTAATTTGGTATATGAGATACGCGATTTTAATTGTTTTGCAAGTTTCCACCATCTTGTGAGGTATAGAGTGAATTTGGCCTTTGCGAATTACAACCCAGCCTTGGTTTTGATTCAAACCCAGAAAATTAGGTAAGTACAATTTTGCTTGCAATATTTCAAGAGAATTATCATAAAATATTATCAACAAAAATGGAGTTGATATTTTTTCTGGTAAACAAACTTTTTTTTAAATATTTTTGGAAGTTTTTCTTTTGCATTATTAATTAGATATACCTACATAGAAACATTAGGTACTTCCGTCTATTTAAAAAGCTTATTCTTTGAGCAATAAATTGTTTATTTACTGTATAATGTGAAAATTGATCACATAAACAAATCGTAATAATTGTCGAAACGAAATACCGTTGATTTGTACCTTTTGCCAGCTCACGCATGATATACAACTTAACAACGATTTAAACTGGATTAAAATTACCCACACTTACACCTTTTAAACACTTAAGTGTGATGCTGCGTTTGGAGGCCTTTCAGGTGCTACTGTATTCAAACAACTGATTGGACTAAATAAATATTAAGATAAAAACTTTTCCTGTGAGTGCGATATTTTTTGCTTAGTGTTAATAATTAGTTGTTGCTGTTTAAATACAGAGAACATGAAAAAATACCACATATACAAATTTGTAGAATTTATTCTTCTTGTCAGGAATGCATTTGTATTTTTTCGATAGAAATAAAAATACAAATTTTATTTTTAGTTTATGGTTGATGGCTTAATAATTTGCCGTTAATTAACCATTAATTAGTTGTGAAAAATTCAATTTGATCGTGCAATGTTTTCTATGTTTTTTTGGGTGCTTTGCTAGAGTTGCTTAGCGAGTTAGCAACAAGCAACTTTCACGGATCGAAAAAAAAGATAGGTGCATGATCTGTCGTTAATTAGTTGTGACAGTTTTAAATTTGTTGTTCTATGTTTTCTATGTTTTTTTTTTTAAGTGGTTCATATTTCAAAATTTTAATATTTTAGTACCTACCTAATAATTAGCCGTTAACTAGTCGTTATTTAGTTATGAAAAAATTTTGTCATGCGATGTTTTCTATGTGTTTTTGGGTTATTCGTTTTCTATGAGTGTCAAGTTAGCAATGCAACTTTGACAAATCGAAAAATGGGTAAGTTGGTAATTTCCATTAATTAATTATTATTTAGTTGTGATAATTTCGCTGTTTTCTGCGTTTTTTTGCGTCCTTTGCTAGCTTGATATTAAGTTAGCAAAGTAACACCTAAAAGGGGGATACAAACTGCAAATACCGAATGGTTTATAGTTTAATTATTTGTCGTTAACAGGTCTTGAATTAGTTGTGATAATTTGAAACTAGTTGTTCTATGTTTTCTATTTTTTTTTTTGTAATTTGAGCTATAATGATCAGTTGAATGGATGAATGGAATGGAATGGAATTAATCAAAATCTAATAAATCTCGGATTCCTCAGGGTTTTTTTTTATTTTCTAAGCCAATACAATGATTATATAATACAAGATATTTATATAAGCTTTATTTTTGAAAAAAAAAGAAATGATGTAACATGTTTACTCGTTCTCTCTTGAAGTTGTTTTTGGCATAATTTATTTTATTTAATATAAACAGAGATACTTTAAAAAATTTAGGCACAGGAAATGCCTTTTTCAAAAACTAGGACATACAAAGTTTAACCTCACCTACTTTTTAAAAGGGGATTTGGGGGAGGTACTACCTACTTAAACTTAAAAAATTGAAAGTTCTATTTCGTAAACGATAATATAAAAAACAATTCTTGAAAAAGATGATTGAAAATGGTACTGATGCAAAGATCTAAATACCTCAACAAATAACATACATTAGTTTTTCCATAATAAAGGGCAAGAATCCCTTAAAAAACCGTAATTCAAGAATTGTGTTTTCCCGGGGTTTTAAGCCATGAATCATCCCACGGGTATTAGAAGCTTATTTTGTTTGTATTCAATATATGAGTTCAGTGTTAAAAATAAACTTTGGAATTGCACCCAAATTTATAAATTTTGAGCTCATTAACCTAAAAAACCTTTATTTGTTTTAATAAATCTGAAATAAATTTTCAACCTCAATTAAACAAAAAATATAAACTATGCGTTTTTTCTAAAAGTCTTGCATTGAAAAACTCCTAAATTGAAATTTTTCCTTCCTCAGGCAAACTTATTGCTTCATATCTTTCGACCACGTTCACCAAATGGTATCAATTTTTCAAAATTTTATTTTTCAAATCTAATCATCAACATCATATAATAAAACGGCAATCACGAATTTTGTGGTACAATTTACGCGGTCTACAAAAGCCGAAGGCATATAAATTATATATCGTTGGAACGGTTATTTTGCAAAAAAATGCAGAATGCAAACATTTATTGAATAATAACACCACAAAAACTAAAAAAACAATAAAATAAAAATTGCGTAATAAGTGCGAGGAAGAGCGAGGGCGAGACTGAGAAATAATTTGTTTTTATTTGACGTAACCTAAATGTGACGTTTCGATTTTTTCCACCCACCAACCAACCAATTTTCCCGCACTTACTGGAAAGATAACTGGAATGTCTAATGGCTGCGTTCAGAGCTGCAGAAAATAATAATAAGTAGATCACACCACGTTTACATGAGCGGCTTGAAGGATCGGTTTCAATCCGGATTGAAATTTTGACCCATAGTATGACAACGCGCTGGATTGTATCGAGTAATCTGGATTCAATCCGATCCAGGTCTACGTAGACCTAAATCCTGATAAAATTCGGATTTAATTCTCCATATAAACAAGGTATCAGTTTTTTTCTACGCTAGAAACAGCTTTTATTGACAAATAATATTATTAGCTCTCGAGTTTCGGGGGCTGGAGGTACTAGTTTATTTAAATATACAAAACATAATCATACTTTGCACAAAAGCTTCACAATTTTAATATAGTAATAAACTTTTTCCAAAGTACTTAAATGCCAGAAAAAAAATCAAAAATTGGCTATTCAAAAGTTTCAACAGCTTACCATCCAAAAAGTTAGAAGATTGTTAAAAAGTCTATGCATTTTCTATGTATATTATAAATTTTTAAAGACATTGTTTTCTTATAATTATTTTAAATCTTTTTTAGTTTTACAAGCAAAAACATTCGAAGACCTTAAATAAATTATTCTTTTTTTGGGAAAAAGTCAAAATTCACCTATGTTTACCATTCAACAAAAGCTGAACTGATATCAACTCGTTTTCTTATAAAATTAAAAAAAAATCGATATACTCGTATGAATCTTAAAATGTAACTCTCCCCCACCAACTACTGCTACCTATTTCGTGTCGTTTTGAGTTGTCAAAAACAATAAAACACTGTCCAATAACGCAAAACACACGTTCCAGTTCAAAATCTCCCCCACATTTTTCATTGTTCTATTTACCCATCGCCTCAGGTATAACAACAAGAATTTAACCCTAGAGGGTCGATTTTGGTTAAAACTGTGCGGCTAAATGAGCCATTTCACATCACGTATTTTATATATTTTTCATGATTCCATTGCCATATCGCAGTATGAGAACAATCAAAAGAGAGTTAGGTATATAAAACCAATAAAAAAGTCAGCAAAATTAAACAAGCTCATTGAAGCGAAAATAAGCGTGCACGCGTAGGTAGATGTAGAAACACCGCTAGCAGAGCAATATGCACTTCTTGGTTTTATATAGTTTGACACGATTTAAAGAAGGTAAATTTAAAGGAGAATTTTATCAGAAAGGTTCTTTCCCAAGGTATAAAAAGTTTTGTTGTTATTTGGATAAAATTGGTGTTTCGAATATGCAAATTTTTCTTGTAGAAGTTACCGAGTTTTGGAAGTAGAACTTTGAAAGAGAATATTTGAAGCCAACTAAATTTATATTGATTCTTTTTGTCAATGACTGATACTCCATAATGACCACCACGGGAATTTCATCCACTTTTTAGAAGAAATACAATTTGATCGAGTTTTTTTTTAATTATGTATTATACTTCAGTTAATAGAAGCTTTCGCTGAATATTGGAAGCACTGCGGAAACTCACTGCTGAGATTCCAGAAAAATATCCAACAAGCTGGCGTAATTTTCCTGAGCCTCAAGCTGAGAAAAAGACTCATATTGAATATTGTCCTTCCACATTTATGCATATTTACCTAGGCATCATGCATCTTCTCTGCTTGATGTTGCCTTGCATTGCATATTAAATGCATTTTTCTTTTGTGGAATCCTTGCTGATGGCTTGCGCTTGTAATAATCATTATTCTCATCGTTTTTTTTTTTTTTTGCTGTCAACTCTTTCTGGTTTGTGGTTCGTGCCAACCCAGAAGGCATCAATCGTACAGAAATTAAAAAAAAAAAACACCAACGCAATACACAAACCGAAATGCAAAAATACAACAAAAAAAATGCAGATCCCCCGCAGCAATCGCAGAAGTATAGAAGACAAACAGAGCGGTGACACAATACACGGTTAAGTTAAGCCATCAGGACATTTTTCTAGGCATAGAGGCATCACACAGTCATTTTATTGCCTTAAGTGAGATACGAGGTAGCATGAATGAAAAGCTAAGTGTTTTTCTTTAATACCACCTACATATATTTGTATATGTATACCGCGCCTGTGTACAGTGTATCTGTATTGTATACTATATAGAATGAGCGTTTCATTCTTTTCTTAGTCTTTTTTAATATCTACGATTTTACGAGTAGTTCTCCCTTTTTTTGCCTTAAAAACATTTTTGTATTGTTTCTTATATATACTTGTTCCTTACCTATGAAGCTTCATTCCCCTCTGGTACACCACGACAAGGACTTATTTGAGTTGAAATAAAAACAAAATGTTTAAATAAAACACAGCTTTTCTTTTATTGTGTCACCCTAAGTGTTTGGGATTTTGTAGGACACTTAAAAATGTTTTTTTATTTGTTGTTTTTGTTGTTGTAGTATTTCTTATAAATCACACAATATATTTTGATTTGGATAATGTGATTTTGGTTTGATTTTTTTTAAGTTCTTTCTTCTGTTTAAAGGAGCTTTGAATGCCATTAGAAAAAAGTCGAGATGACAGGAAAAAACATTGGACATATTTATGTAGAATATTGATCTGTTCTGTTCCTAAACAATACAAGTATTATTTTTTAAGGCTACTAGGTGTTGGTCCTGACAATTCCATGATAATTGACTGTGTAAACCCAGCCGAATAGCCAAAGCTATTTAGAACTAAAATAATCAATTTGTGAAACATATTTATGATGCATGTATCTGTACCAAAACTATTTTATTTTTGAATGAGATTGCCCCCCCCCCCCCTTAATCTAAATCTTACGTACGCCCTTGCGTCAAGTATAGTCTGATAACGAAGCCGAATGGCATGCGCTATATCGGGAGACTTTTTTTATGATTGGAATTCAATTATCTCATACTAAAGGTGCAATTTAGCGTGGGAGTCATTTTTGTAACCTTGTCGCATGGCGCCCAATATGTAGCCCTGTTGGGAAACCGAAATCCCTGCTCTTATTTTTATACATATTTAGAATTAATTTTTGATATGCTAAGGATAAAATTAAGCCTAGAATTCATTGTTGTAATCCTGTCGCTTGGACGCCATTTTCAAAAATAGTGCCCAACCTTACCCAAATTTATGTCCGTGAAGTAGACCCCGACATATATTTACAATTTAAAAAAAAAAAAGGTTGTACTGTATTGTGCCCAACTTCCGCTGCAACCTTGTACCGTATTTTGAAAAAAATTATATCAAAGGTTTTTTTCTAGAGTGAAGTTACCACCGCCATCTTCGATTTTCGACAAAAATAGCTATGCTGTATTTGTGCTCAACGTGGGTTCCCTTGTGCAGTAAATAATAATAAAAGTTCTAACATTTGCAATTTTTTTGAAATTTCACATTTCTTAAAAAAGAAAATTGTGCTTATTTGTGCTCTGAAAATGCTATGAAAAACCAAAAAGATTTAAACAAAGTTGGAATTGTTTTAGGTAACTACTCTGGCCAAAACTAAACTTTGCGAAGGGCTTTAGCGTGAAGTTTTTGATTTTCAAAAAAAAAAACATTGTACTGTATTGTGCTCAATTTGTGCTGCCTTGTACCGTAAATTATAAGAAAAGATCGCAAAATTTAGGAATGAAATTTTTTTGAATTTCACAATTTTCTTGCTTATAGTTTGTGCTGTCACTCACCGAAGAGATACAACAAGAGATATATTTGCAACTTTTATGCCAAAAACTAATTAACGATTTTTTAGGCTCTAAATTTTTCTTAAAAACTAGATTGTGCTATTTTGTGCTCATTTTGTCCTGCCATATGTTCTAGTGAAAACATGAAAATTTTGCATTTATCTCTTCGGAATATGGCAGCACAAAATAAGCACAAGACAGCACAACTTTCATTTTTTACAAAATTGCAAGGTTTAAAAAATTTTCATCCGTAAAACTTGCAAATATGCGAATTAAAAAAAAAAAATATTTACAACACAAACTGAGCACAACAGAGCACAATTTTATTTTTTTGAAAATCGAAGATGGTTGTGCTAACTTCACGCTACCGCCCTTCGCAAAGTTTAGTGTTGCCCATAATAGTTGCAATTATCGCAATTTTATCGAATCTCTTTGGTTATTAGCAGCATTTTCAGAGCAAAGACTAGCACAACTTTTTTTTGAGAAATATAAAAATATCAACAAAATTGCATTAGTAAAATTTGCAAATATGCAATTTTTTTTGCAAGCATTTACGGCAGAAGTTAAGCACAATACAGAAGAGCTTTTTTTTCAAAAATTGAAAATGGTGGTACTAACTTCACGTTTAAAAAAAATTGTTTTCCTACCAAATCATACCCTTAGTACGATTTTTTTTAAATACGACACATGGCAGCATAAGTTGGGCACTTTATTGCACAACGGTTTTGAAAATTGAAAATGACAAATGCTAACTTCACGCACATTTCAAAAATGTTAAAACAAAAAAACAGACTCGTAAATTATCGACCAAATTTCCATTCTTAAAATAATGGTTGATATTTTTGAAGGTATAGTTTGAACACACACACCTTTGTGTAAAATCTCCGTGTTACCACTTTTCTTTAATGTCAAAGGGTGGCACCTCCAATTCTTTGGTAATTTTTATTATTTTGAGCATGACTAAAGTTGCGGAAACGCCTCGGGCCTATAACAAAATACATAAAGTGCTTGTTGAACAAGTGAAATTCAACAACTTTTCAAATTTTGTGTAACACGGAACAACAAGTCTTAGAGACATTAAACAATTGTTTTGGCTTCTTTCAACATGTGGGAAATTTCATAAATCTACTGTTTCTGTAACTGAAAACAACAAGACTTCAAAGAATTGAGAAAAAACTTTTGGAATAGTTTATAAATTTCAACTGACGATGATGGTTGCGGACTTGTTTAAAGCCAACAAGTTAGAAAAAATCGCTTGCCGTAATGTTTTTCAAGTGATGGAATCGGGAACATTGTCTAGAATCTATTAAGTGGCAAAGAATTTGGTTTATAAAGTGTTTTAGTTTTTATTCAGAATCTAACTGTGATGATGAGAATCAAAAATAGATAAATGTATTTTAAGAAAAATTTACTTTGAAATAAAGCCAATTAATCCTCATGTCATAGTAAATCATAAAAATAAAAATAAGGTTACCCCCACAAAAAGCACAGAGATTTCGGTTTCCTGACTGGACTTCAGATTGGGCGCCATTTTCATGAACTATTTTTATAAAACTACGAAAACATTCATCGAGATAAGCATGTCAATTCAGATTAAAGAAAAAGTGAACCCACTTTCATTGACACATTGCAACCGTCACATACTTTAAATGTAGCGTTCCATTGGGCAAAGGTTTCGTTTCATTAAGTTAATGAAATACTCGCTAGTAGCTGGATTGGGATCCTGCCTGGTGTTTCTAGTTTCTCTTTGACGCTGTTTTATGAATAGGAGAAAAACCGTTTTTTTTTTAACTTTTAGGTTTGAATACCTTGTTTTGAAAACCTAAACTAGTTGAGCAGTTCTGAGGTTTGATTGGAGTTTAAAACAACAAAAACGTTTCAAAAGTTACAAAGTGGTTTAAGCAACAAGAAAATTTGTTTAACAGTGTATTTAATTTACAAACAGCTGTGTCCTGCAAATGTGTATTTGTCAGCCATTTGTGGTTTGAGTGAAAGGTTAATAAGTACCTAAAAAAAACAGATCCAGGTTGAGCCAAACATTTCTTAGCTCGACTTGCACGTTGCACGTAAAAGTTTCTTTGACAGCAGCAACCACTGACTTATATTTTTAAGATTGTGTAGTGCAAAATTTATTATTCCAGTAGTTCTGATCCTTTACTTTAAATCTCTCTGATTTTATTCCAAATTGCTGTCCTATCAACAAACTTTGACAGAAGTTTCTACTATGAGAAATTCTCATAATTTCAAAGTAGAGAAAAGAAACGAACCAAGTGGTGGTTACTGCTGTCCAACAACTTTCGTGCAAAAAAAAAATGTTTGGTTATTATTTGCATGCGATTATTATTAGGGAAATGATTTGCAAAAATTGTATCCATTTTGGGATTAGAAACCAAAAATCTTTCAGTGTGCCTGACAAGAACCACTTTAATTCTTATTTCTAAATTAATCATCATCATCCTATTTTTTTTTTGTCAACCACATAGCCACGTTACGATACTTCTTGTGGATGTTTAGCTTAGACACTTTAAAATCCAAATAAATGTCCCTCTGTCTAAAGTACCATGACACTAAGCAAAGACAAGGTCCCTTTTTACTTTCGATGGCAAATAATATAAACGAATATTTCAATTCAGCCAAAGGCAAGTTTTTGTCTTGGATAAGGACATGGGCCTTCACATCATCTCCTCTGAATTCTTAAACTACACAAGGTTAGTGGGTATTGTATTTCAGTTGTTGTAGATTCAATCTAAATGTGTAAATATTGATTCTGATGTTCGTTTTGTCCTTATATTCTAAATACACATATAAAAACTGACAGTCTCGGGTATATCGGTTTTCGGTTCACCCTTAAGCTGTCATTTTCATTCAGTTTATCAGAGTAGCTAACATTTGAAAGTGAGCATATATGTAGAGAGGATAACACGGTTATCTACCGTTGCGGTGCGGCAGGATCTATCTGAATTCAGGATGAATGGGATAAACTAATCCAAAAACCGCGCCGCTCTGGCTCTCTGACGAGTGTTGAACTAGCTAAATGATTTGTTAACGCATTCATTGATGTGCGACGTGATGATGGTTTGATGATGATTATTGTCGACATGATGGCCTCTAGCTTATTTGTCGAGATAATGAGATACTCGCAAACACAAACAGAAGCAGCAAAGGTTCATAAATTCAAACGAGAGTGAGAGTTGAAGAATTACAACATTATACATAACGTTCGTCGGTCGGCGTTGAGTCGTCTAAAGCTGAATGAAGACCGCATCCAGCTTCAGCAGTGTACCGTTCGTATAGTTGCACTCCTGCGCGTTTTGGGGATTTAGTCTTTTTTTTTGTTATTTTATTTGACGCTCTGTTGGTTTTCGTGTTTGTTATCGGAATTTGTATTTATTTTATTATTTGGAGATGATGGTTGAGTTGAGATATTTTTTTGATATAAATCGTGTATTTTGCGCTCGATTTGTCACGGGGTATGTAGGTAATCTATGGGAATATGGTTTGTTGTTAGAATGGTTAGAGGGTGTTTTTGTTACTAAAATATTTAGAAAATCCAAATAGATTAATATGAAACAGCTGTGTTAGGACAAAATGTTATTTTGATAGAATAAGTCATCCTAAATATATGTTTAGTTTACCTTCTTATAAAGATGAGACGAAGTTTTGGAGTGGTAGTTTCTCTATTTGCGGAGGGAAGAAACTTTCAAATTTTATACCAATAAATCTAAGTAAATAGAAATCTTAATGAGATATTAAATGCTTTGAAAGTTTGACATCAAAATATTAAAAAAAATTCTAGGATTCTTCATGTTTACATATGTAATCGCTGGTCGTGGATTTGTAGTTAAAGGCAGACTCAAGCAAGAGGTCTGAAGTTTTAACTATATGAAAAAGTGCCTTTTGAAAGCTCGCATCAAGGCTGAACTTGCTAATATAAACTTAATATATGTGCGTTTGTCCCCTCAGAGAAGAAATGTGATGATAAAAAAGACATGTTCTATATTAGACAGCAAAGAATGTTATCTGAATACTTTATCAAATATGAAAAAAAGAAAAAAATTAAAAATCGATGATATGATTTTATAAAAAATGCATTTTTTTGTATATAAAATTCGTAAAACATTTTTTAGGAAATATTAAGTATTTATTAATATGCATGTGAAAATAGAATTTCCAAAAAAATATTGGCCCGTTTTTGAGATATGACCCTGAACTTGGCAGACAGTTTTAATATCATATTTTGTAAAACAGGTTCAATTTTGAAAAATGTAACGTCGATTGATATACATATGTTCAAAGTGCTATGACGGCATAATTATTACTTTTTTCATCATAACTTTTCTCAATTAAAATTTTGTATTGAGATTTCTTTTATTTGAATTGATTAATAATACATTTTTCAAAATCCAAAGATTTTTACGGGATCACAATCTTCAAAAAAAAAAATAATAAATTCGGAGGTATATTTAATAAGGTCAAAAAAGAGTTTTAAAAAATTTTGATATGCAATATTTTCAACTTATGTAATTTTAAATTTATTTTAATCCGTTCAGCCGATAATGCGAAAATTCTAAATTGAGAAATGTGTTAACAGTTGCTTAACGTAAATACATATCAATATTAAGTAAGTAGATCGCATTACTTTAGCACGATAAAAAAGTTGATCAAAATCGTCGGAGCTATTTTTAAAAAAAAAAAAAATGCTTAACGGGTTTTACATTTGTATTTTATTTGGTATTGTTATTTCTTATAAAAGTATGAAAAAAATTCTAAAAATTAATTGAAAACCCTTAGGTACCAATTTTCAAATATAAATTCTCTGAAAATTTTTGTAAAAATCCTACTACTATTTTATAAAAACATATACTATATATATTTTTTTAAAGTCATACCATCATCAATGGTTTCTTAAGAATCAACATTAATAACCTTTTCATAAAGAATGGTTTTCCATCTAAAGGTAGCGCCTACTGAAAGTAAATTATTAGGATTGAACTTTTTTTTTAAAGTACTGTTGTCATTTTTGAGGAAAATAAGATTTTTAAAATTGCTTAAAAACATTGTTTTTTTGGTAATAAATTTGTTAAAAAATAAATTGCACGACTTGGTCGCACATTTCAAGGCTTTAAGAAAATTATATGCAGAGACATGAAAATTATGAGAGAAAAATGTTTAAAAGCATATAAAATACGATATTTAAATTAGCTAAAAAAAACTTCGTTGAGAGTTTGATATGAGAAAAAGGAACGCTATCTTAACTCTTTATTGAATATGATTGACAAAAAAATTTAAATCGTTGAAGTGGTTCTTTTGAAAAAAATATTTTTTGTATATAAAATTCTTAAAACAGGAACATATTTGGTATGCAAATCTTAAATATTTATTTACATTCATATAAAAATAAAATTAAAAAAAAAAATTGTCTACCCGTTTTTGAAATATCGAATTTGCAAAAAACATAAAATTGAAGCATTTTTTAAAAATTCAAAAATCTTTTTTTTTAAATATTGCAATATTTTTTAATCTTACTAGAAAATTGTATACAAAAAAAATTAATCAAAATCTGTGTAGCCGATATTCAGAAAATTCAAAATTAAAGAAGCATAATATGCATAAGCATATTTTCTTAAAAGGTTTTTCAACATTTGTATGGAATGTACAGTTATTTTTTCATAAAAGTAAAATTTTTACTAAGAATACTTTCGAAAGTGCTAAAGTACTTTAAAATACAGAGTTTCAAGAAAACCGATCATGTAGTTTTCGAAATATTTGATTTTCGAAAAAATATTTTTGAACATTTTTTTAAAAATCCAAAAAAAATTTTTTTGAAAATGTTGGTAAAAAAACCCTTTTTTTTATTGCTTAGAATCTTCTGTTTAAAAAAAAAAACTATTGAAATCTGCAGTACCGTTTTGAAGAAAATCATAAATAAAAAAATGGTTACTTGGGGAGGTACCATTAATTACAATTTTGTGAAAAATGGTTTCCCGTCCAAATATAGCTTTTACCAAAAGAAATTTATTAAATTTTCTTTAAAAAAGTTGTGGAGCCGTTTTTTGAGAAAAATAAGATTTTTTTAAATTGCGGGAAAGTTAACGCTATTCTGGTTCTAAAAAAAAAAAATAAAAAACGTGTGGGCAGAATCACCAAAACCGCGAAGCACGAAACACGATTTTGGTGTCTCTGGACTGAAAAACTTGTTTTCTAAGAAATCATTCGAAAACAAAATTTAAGTTTGTGCTCTTTTAATTAGTAAAAGCCTTTAAGAAAGCGCGAATATGCGAATTTGGTTTTGTTCAGTTCGGGACATTCTTAAAATTTAATTTATAGAATATAACTCAATTCAACTCTGAAATACAATTACCAAGAATTTTTTTTGGGAGCAAAATGGCAGCTATCACTGATTTAGCACTGTACTAAAAATTAAAAGAGGCATATGATTTTAACTTTACGAAAATGTACGATGCTACATAGTTTACCCCGCATTATCTTCGATCAACCGCATTTTGTTGAAAATGTTAAAAAAAACACCCTGCCACAAAAAGTACTTATTAGCAATTAATTGTCAACTACAACTGACATTTGAACTCTACCGCCCATCCTTGTTATAATAAAATATTCTGAATTTTTAAAAAATGTCCACTTTGGCGTATGTGTACTACTTCCCAAAACTACAAGAACAGACAAATTGCTGCAAATGTAGTAAAATAGATGCAAGGGTTTTTATTATTGAACATCTTTGTTTCACCAAAATTCGACTAAATTCACCTAACTAAAATTGCTCTTGTCAAACAGCGTATCGTTTATGATTTCGTTGTGTCATTTTTTTTTCGCTTAAGCAGCGTACAAGGTTCAAGGCTTAAAGATGTTGTTTCTGGCCGCTTTCGATGACGTCAAGTCAACATCAGTTTGTTCGTCATTTTTTAACGTATATAAATATAGCAATCGTCTTATAAATGCAATCGTTCAGTTTGGACAACATCTTTTTGATCAACGTCATAATCAATTTTCCATTGTTACCGCATTTGACGTTTCTCAATATTTTTGTCGTAAACTTGAGTTATTTCGGCAGAATTACACTACGTGATGTTTTCGAACATAAATGTGACTCAAGCAAACTAAATTATTGAACACAATGCTAATGCAGTAAAACTTATATTTGTGTTTTTGAACAGAAGTCCTTTGCAGTTTGCGATTGAGAATATTCTGAAAATGAATTTTTGACGCAGATGACGTTTTCGATAATGGCCTCAAACTCGCAAGGCCAGTTTCCAAATTATTTTGTCCCAGTTAAAGAAGGGGCAAGAATTTTTACTCGAACTCGAATGTCATGTGTGGGAATAGGAACATACCGATTTCCAAAATTTGAGCATTCCAAAGTACCCGCTGTTCGTTACACTGTGGCAGTTATGAAAGATATAATTGCTTTCTTCAAATTTCAAATTCATTCACTCAAATCGCTTTGTGAGATCAGGGGCTTATTTCAACTACTATAACGGAGCTACATAAACTACATCAATTATATCGCACATCTAAATCCTGAAACTCCATCAGTTTTATTTGTCTGATTCAAACATATACAACTGGAGCTATGAAATAAAAGATAAAAATTTTATTAAAATATTTATGTAACTGGTATAATTGTTTGATGAAACACCTAGTCAAACAAATATCATAAGGAAGATGACTAAATAAATATTGAACTTTCGTTAAAAATTCCCGTTGCTTCTTAGGATCCTGATCCTATTGTGATATACATATCTGGAAAATCTCGGCTAGTATCCAGATTGACACCATTTTCTGACCATTCAAATCCAAGTTCATGTTCAAAGTTCACAAAATAAACGCTGGTGTACCCCAAGGCTCCATACTATCTCCAACACTTTTTATCTGCATAAAATTGATCTCTTGTCTGAATTTTCTAAAACACTTAACTGTTTCGCTAATGATGCTTGCACTGTGCTAAAACATTTCGAGAGTAGTCATAGCCCTTTGAGTGCGCGTCAATAGAAAAAGTGCATTGCAATTTTCAACAAACCATTATCATTCAATATTTCAATAAAAACTTTTTAAAAAAAATTAGAACTTTAAATAAATAAGAATAATAGAGACTTGAATAAGTATTGAGACTTGAAAGTTCTTGAACACCTGGCTTGGTGAAAACACACAAAATCTAACTAACTATATGTTTCTTTAACACTTTAACAACAACAAAAAATTGATTGACCTCACTGTGACAATTTCAATTTCACTAAACCATGATTGATGCTGTGTAAACATTGATGATTAAGTGCCACATGGGGCACACGGCATACCGCAAAATGCAAGGAAAATTCGATGTTTAAATATTAAGGGTATAAGGCATGGGTACTATTACTGTTTGCACACTGAAAAAAAAGACATTTCTACATACAGTTTTTTCAACCCGCTTAAAGATCAAGTGTATACGCTTCAGTTAATTTGTGCAAATACTAACCGAGGACACAATAGTTGTCAGAATAAAATATAAGGAAGGTAGGAAGGTATGTACTGTACCTACATATATGCAGGATTTAAAATTCAAAAGGAAATGCATAACGTTCTCGTGCTTCGGGGGAAGTGGCTGTGACTTTCCTTCCGAAGGGTAAAACCGCCCCGAATGTTTGTTTGAGTTTGTGTAATGAATTCGTTATAAAAGTATTATATTCCTTCAAATCGATTTATACTTCATCCCAATCCCATCATACCCACCACAAGCTCTGTTTTCGAGCTCTATAATATGAATGACTTGAATTCTGCTAAATGTTTGCCGCTTTTTTTTTTGTGTAATTGCTTTAAACACACAAGAAACCCAGCTGACATTTTAACTAGAGAATCCAAAGAGGCATGTAGAGATTTCAGAGCGCGCGCTTAGCTAGCGTAGATGTTGACACGGGCTCTTGAAATTCACTAACGACAACATAAAGGTACAACAACAACGAAGATGACGACGACGCGAAGACGATGGCGACGCCAAATAAAGGACAATAGCGCAAATGGTAAGGTGGTACCTTTTATAAATTTGGAGTCCTTTACATTTAGCTGTTGGTAGTTGGTGACTTGTTCTTTTCTTTGTTCACAATTTGGTACGTTCAGGGTAAATCAATATCATTACAAGTTAAGGCATTGAAAGGTAGGTACTACATGGTTGGCATTTCACTTAATTTTGTTGATGTTCCTTCATTCGAACATGCGAATAAGTCTGGAATTGTAAGATGAATGAATGCACTCACGCATTGTGCTTAAGAAGTGAAAGTATTTTTTTTTTTGTATTACCTATAATTTGATGTCTAAGTCATGTGGTGATTATAATTAATGAAATGTCAACTTGAAGGTACTTCAGTGAACATAAAGAAAGAAAAAATATTAATAATTTTTCAGAATAAGAGGTGGGTATGTAATCCTCGGAATTTATCGGAAATGATTATTTTGTACTAAACATAAAACCTGCGTGTGTCGATGTACTCTGAACTTTATAGTTTGTGGTTCTTTTTGGTTAAAATCTATAGACATATGCAGGAAAATGAGATCTCAGAGCCTTTAGCAATCTCAGTCTCCTCAACTGGATTCATCAGAAATTTTTTTGTCAAATTAAAGAGGAAAGAAAATTTTGGATTCACTTGCTCACTTTTTGACGGAAAAAATTTGCTGAGCCCTCATCTCGTGAACACCCCATATGCGTCGTTTACTGTATGTAATCGTAAATTTCGGGTTCGATAAGCTGTAATAATTTGGCGAGTTCAGGAAATTGAGATCTCGGAGGGCTCAGCTAATTTTATTCGTCAAAAATTGAGCAAGCAATTCCAATATTTTTTTTCCTCTCTGATTTGACAAAAATTTTTCTGAGAAATCCTGTTCTTGAAACTGAGATAGCTGAGGGCTCTGAGATCTCATTTTCCTGAACACAACTATTAATTATACTTCAAAGAAAAATTAAAATAAAATTCTCGGAAATCAAAACTTTGTTTTTTAATAAAATATTTTTTAGAATTTTCGGACTTCGGTATGAAAAGTTCATACTTCTATTTCTGTACAATGAATGTTAAGGACTTACATTATTTTTAACATACATAAATCGTATCGTATCGAGTTTTTGAATGATAGATTTGGGAACGCTCAGAGAATAAGAAATTTCGAAGTATCAGGGTTTTCAATAAGAGCGCTACAAAAGTTTTTTTTAAAATAAAATGGAATTCTTTATTCCTGTGAAAGTACGTTCGATGCCATTATGTATATGGAACTCGATTTCTTTTGCATGGCCACCACGAGCACGCTTGCAGAAGTCCAGACTCTGAACCCAATTTTTGACGGTTTTCGAGCATAAATTGGCCGATACTGCTCAATTTCACGTTCGATATTCGTACAAAGTTCATCAATCGTCGCTGGCTTGTTGACATAGACCATAGACTTGACGTAGCCCCACAGGAAATAGTCTAACGGCGTCAAATCGCACGACCGAGACGGCCAAGCGGCTGGTCCAATTTGTGAGATAACACGTTCTCCAAACTTTGTTTCCAATAAATTGATTGTGACATTCGCTGTGTGGCTTGTGGCACCGTCCTGTTGGAACCACATGTCCTCCAAGTCCATATCATCCAATTGGGCCAAAAATATTCGGTTATCACTGAACGGCAGCGATCCCCATTCCCAGTAACGTGTCGGTCTTGATCATCACGGAAGAAGTACGGCACAATGACGCCGCCGGCCCATAAACCTCACCAAACCGTAATTTTTTCGGGATGCAATGATGACTCATGAAGTACGTGTGGATTGCTGCCTGACCAATACCACATATTTTGTTTATTGACAAAGCCATTCAGCCAGAAATGAGCCTCATCGCTGAAGATGATTTTTCGATGAAAATCCGAATCATTTTCAAGTTGTTGCTCAGCCCAATTCACGAACATACGACGCTTCTGTGGTGGTCCAGCGGCTTCGGTTCGTGGGTCAATTTAATCTTGCAAGGATGTAGGCCAAGATCTTTTCACAAAATTCGCCACAACGACGTCACAGACATGCCCAACGCTTGAGAACGACGCCTCAGCGGCAGCAATATTCTCGACACTACGGCCTACGGGAACTTCTTTGTCTCACTGGCACGGGAACATTTTGTACTGTGCCTGTGGATTCAAATTTTTCCACTAGACGCTCAATTGTTGATCTGCTAGGACGATTATGACGACCATAAATTGGACGTAGCGCTCTTAACGTTGAGGCCACTGAAAGTAGTAAATTTTAATAATTTTGACTCGTTGTGGGCTTGTATATCTTTCCATCAAGAAATTGCAAACCTTGCTGAAGAGAAATATCAAAAGAGCGGCAAGAAATATGGCGCGTCGTTTGCTGTCCCTGTCGCTCTACTTTTGTAGCGTCCCGTTTGAAAAACCCTTTATTATACTTATCAGCAGTGGTATTAAGGTAATTAATATTTACTCTTTTTTCTGAAAATTTTTGCATGAATGGAATAAAAAATGATAATGAAAATTTAATCACGTTTGTTTTAACTTCCTTTTGTCGCATATTTTCTTATTTTGCTGCTCTGGCCATATATCGCGATATCGGAATAACAGCAGAGGAAAGTCATTGCCTGCATTTCGCCTGTTATCGGATAATTCATCTAATGGGGCGTTCCATTGGTAAAATAAATCCTTTTATTTTTGATTAAGATCTGTCAAAGAGCTGATTTTGACAACTTTTGTAATCAAACAAAAAAATTTTTTTTTTGATTTAAAATTAAATTTTCAAATCTAAATTTTTCTGCAGACTTACACCCTTTTGTACTTATACCAAAACAATTTTAAGTTGTCAGTTTGAAAATATCGTGTGAAACAGTTGCCTGAAGTACACAAAAATATGGATTTTTTTGACAACTTTAGAAATGCCTAGGTGACATTAGGTACTACTGTAGGTGTCTGGTGCTGGTGAAATACCCTGATATTTTGATGTCTGGTGATATAGTTGTCGAAAGTACATTAAACGTAAGCCTTAATACTAACTAGTTTGTCGTATACCATAAAATGTTAATTTATTGATTAATTGTAATTTTTTTAATTTTAAGTAATAATTTTAAAATTTTTTGTGTTTTTAATTCTGAAAAAATACTAAAGCAACTTTCTTTAACCTTCGATATCAAAACATCGGCTCCGATAAATAATGGAATTTCTTATCAATTGCAATTGCACTTTTAGAACTAAATCATCGCCCGAGAGTTATTTTGTCGTATATACGCCAATTTCACGATTTTGGGAAATCGCATTTAAAGGTTTGCGTAGCTATAAAAAAAACAAGCGTTGAAGTTTTTTCCTTTTTAAAAGAACATTCTGTAGAATATTTTCTTCTGATTAATGTACTCAAAATTGACCAGTCTGTTTTAGTTTTCAAATTATAAAGGTTTTAACCCAAAACTAGTTTGTCGTATAGCCCACGAAAACAAGCTTTTGTTTGAATCTTATACACGTACGACAAGGTTTATTCACTTACGACATTCCAATATTCAGGTGTATAGTATAATCTACATATGAATTGGTGAAGGAATCATTTCATGAAAAAGTCAGCTTTGAATGTTTACCCTATTTTATATGATGGGGTCGCTCTTTTGTTCAATTTTTTTGGCTTGGAGTTAATGCTTAGTGAATTCAATTTTCTTTAAATTTTAAGTTTTTATGATCTTTGAAATTCTACATAATTTTCTGTGAATTTTTTCTGAAAATAGTAAATTAATCTGACATGGGGTCCATTTGGACCCCGCTATTGAAGTTCTAACAAAAAACATATTTTTTATTACTTGGTAGTTTGTTTCAATAAGAACAATGGTATACTAATTAAGTTAGAAGTGATTTACACCATAAGCACCAGAGGGGGACAAGTGGATATGCCATAAACAGGCTCTGCAAAATCCCACACTACCAACATAATTTAATTTTTTACACTGAACAAATAAATGACAAATTCATTCTTGTATTTTTTCTATCGGAGATTTGGAGTCCACGATTTAACCCCAACCCCCCGTGAAGCTTTGAGCCCCCCCTTAATAAAATTCTATGGACTCTTATGGTTGGCAGTTCAGACATGCATTAAAGCGCCGTTTGGGTGAAGAAAGGAAACAATATTTACAACATCGAAAATCGCGCATGTGGTCTGACTTTTTGTCTTTTGTTGTAGATATTTGAGAATTTTTAGAGTTTAGCGCATAATAATAACTTAAAACGGTCTGCTGATTCTCTTCTCACAATAGGTAAAATATAAATCCTTATCGATAATGCATACATGTATAAATAATATATCATAAGATTTTCATAAAAAACGCTGTGGGGTCTAAATGAAATTCATGTTCGGTTTGTGTTTTATTTATGAGTTGAAATTCAGATACATTAAAAGCACCCTTTTCGTATTTAAAGGCAGTCTTGGCTTATAAAAAGAAACCTTTGACTATAAATAAACAACTAATAAAGTAAATCCATGAAATCAAAATAACATAATACCTAAGTTCTATAAGCAATGGGTGATATGCACAAAACATAGTAAATACTTTTACTAAAGAATTTTTAAGTAGATTCTATTTTTGATATGCATAAAAATATAGTAAATGCCGAAATTTAAGTGTTTACTACAGGCCATATAGTATTCACTTATTTTGGATGAATTCTTTTAGTAAATACTATATTCCTTATAACATTTTTGCCTCTAATAAAGTAATTGATTTTTTCAAAGTTTCAGAATAGCAACATGAAAATTTCATAGTTCATACTTTTTTGGTTTAAGCCCGCAATTAAGGAGTTGTAAAACCAAAAATTAACAGTTTGAGACTCATTTTCAGGAAAAAAAAGGTGTTTTTTTTAAATTGGACTTGTGTTAATAGTAACTGAACCAGCGAAATCTATGCTTATTAATTCTCAAATATTAACCCAATTGACACCTGACTCATAAGAAAAATAACCTCTGTCGTTTCTTTTGCTTTAAGTTCTTTTATCTTTAGTTTAATTCCAGTTTTAAGTTTTAACTAACTCATAAACAGTCTCAAAGCTTAAGGTTGAATCAATATTCGGAGGCTCAGACTCACTTTTCACTTTGGTTAATGTTTAATGTCATAACCCAATGAAAATAACCTTCCCGTATCGTCACAGAAAAGGGGCACACATTAGCCATAGTACTCAAGTGAAAAGAATCATCCATTACTTAGTTGTATTACTTTATTACTCACTTACTCGTTTTAACAACAAAATTAGCCGAAATGTTACAATGTAATAATCAGCTACTTCACATGACAGTTTTAATGGAATATAAGTATTTACTATTAATTTCCGATTAATTTAACTATTTACTTGGATGAATCTACTACATTCTGAAAGTATTTGCCAACTAGTATAAACTAAATTCTATGCATACGAAATGCAATAAATATTTCTAAACGCTAGCGGATTCAAAGTTCAAATTACCCATTCATTTATACTTGCCCTAGTTTGCATTGAGAGAAAATTTCAGCTATGATAAAATCACGAATGTCATCTGGCGGTTATGGAAAATGTTGAGAGTTTTGTCTAATTTATAGAAACTAAAGGAAGGATACATATCAGATAAACCGTGGATGAACACATTTGCTTTTGTGGAAGATAAGATACTTTTCTCAAAAGATATCAAACTTCATTTTTTCATTTTGCGTAATGATTTGGGCAAAAGCTTTAAAAGCACAGAAACAACAAAAACCTAAAATAAAATCCTAAAAGTCTTATGAGTGCAAATTTGAAAATCTCAAAATTGTTATAATGGAGCTTTACTGGTTCTACATCAAACTAAACAAAAATTTTAACTTTTACTTAAAGGAATATACATACGGTACCTTTATACAATACATATATATACCGAATTCGAAGTAATCCAATTCTAGGCTCTATAGTCTAGAGTCTAGATCGATCAAGCCTACCCTGAATTTTCTTTCTTTTGATACCTCCTTGCCAAATTCCATATTTGGCATTTACTATACTTTATACTGTCGATATTTATAATAACTTCCTGCATTTTTATATATCAAATCGAGGGCCTTAAAATCCATAGCCTTTTCATCTTTGGTTGATCAAAATAATTCGTTAGAACTCCCATGTCTTACCCTATGAGCTTCGAATAGCAGCAACAAATCCATGCATTTCTCAAAGCCCGTCATTACACGTTGTTTTTTAAGGCATACGAAACACTTTGAACGATTTTTTTTTTCAAAGCGCAATTGCATAGTGGCACCAAGGTCGGTTTCACACATATTTAAACCTTCTCGTCAATAATCATAAATGAAAATAAAAAAAATGTTCTCATGAAGAAATTCAAAACCTTTAATTAAATTTTTATTTTAAAATATTTTCGAATGTTAAATCAAAGTCTATAATTATTTTATACAAAGAATAACCCCCAAACTATACTTTTACTACATATTCAACTCGTAGTCCATTTAGCAAGTAAAAAAAAAAAAAAGTGAGCAGAAATTCTTACAAAGGTAATAAAATACAACACAATGTTTCCCATAGAAAACAATATGAATGCTGTGAAACATAGAACAATATACTGGGAAAATCTAAGTGGACCATTTTAACAGTCTGAGTCAGCTTTATTGCATTAAAAAGATTTCAACTAGCTACCCGACGCATCACGGGGTGAATCTCATCAAGCCCTTGACTACACCCGGATGGCTGCGAAAGTACATACTTCTTTATTCGTTTTAGACGCGTCGTCATATATAAAGCATAATATGAAAGAGGGAGGGTCAGACCTAGCAGTCTATACAATATCTAGGTCGGCCCTTGTTGTTTTTTTCGTTTAGTTTTTTTTTTTTTTTTAAATAAAATATAATGCACTGCGTTTTTCATTCTCGCACCCCTGACTGTTTTGAAACAGAGGAAACCCTGCCGACTGGCAACATTGTATATAATTTTTTTTTTTATTATTTCCATATAAATGTTATAAATGTTTATTATTACCAAACTTGAAGTTTGTAATACTTGAGAGCCATTTTTTTTTTGTTTCTGAAGTACCCGAACCGCACCAATATTTTCTACACTGGAAACTCATAAGAGGGGAGGAAAATTGCTGGTAATTGCAGTTTGAACTAAACAAATCACACATCTGCTGTGTGCTATATATGATTGCCAGAGTATCTCACTGGGTGTTTGAAGGTAATCTGGCCTTACAAGGCTTAAATACATTGAAACTTTCTAAGGGTTCTTTCGTTTTTTTTTTTTTGGTTGTTCTTATGAAGCGTATACACGCAACGGACCTCGTTCATTTTGCCCGTTCATGCCGAGCAAATTGGTGCTTAATGCTTGCTATGTACCTACTCGTTCTTGGATATGTGTTTTTAATGTCTGAACTATTTATTTGTGATCTGAACGTCGGATAAGTAAGTTAAAGCAGACGTCTGTAGCAGCAATGCAGTGATTATTAGATAGGGTTCGGGGTGCATCAGTTATGTAGAAGGCCCAAGTACAAATTGGAGGGGGCGTCTGTTTACTATAGGTAAGGATACTTTAAGGTCCAAACTGTCACCATTGCCTAAAATAATGATTGAATTTGACCAACAGTCTGATTCTTTATAAGGTCTATTTGTTAAGTGAGAGATCATTGAAATTTTCAATCCTTCCCCAGACTTTTGAAATTCCCAGGTCTAATTTAATATTTTGTTCTTCTTTTGATTTCCTTAGAAAAATCTTCAATAATTGTGCTGTATGCTGTCATCTCATAGCTTTATTCCATAAAAAAAAATCGTAAGGCGCTCAGAGCAGAGAATACTGTCAAAAAATTGTGTTTCTTTTTTAGCGCAGAGCGTTAAGAGCTAACATATTGCGTTTTTTTCGTTCTGAGCGTGTTCTGAGTTTGTTGAAATAACTGAGCAGATAGATTTTAATGCTGAACACAAGCATTTTGACTGCTAGTGTTCAGATCAGAGGTGTTTTAAAAATAATTCGGACTCTGTTCAGAGGTTCTATTCTGAATTAAAAAAGGAAAACGCATATAATAGCCGTGTTTTATTGAAAAGTTGCAATCTAGCCAGTAGTAATTTTACCCTCAGTGCAACAACAATTACCATTTACCAATAACTTTATCTTTTTTCTGTAGTCAAATGGGACTAGTGAAGTGGAGTGCTTTGGAACAGTTTGGAAATATTCTCAAACAAAAAGAGTTTTATAAACAAATTTGTTTCACAACGTTTTGTTAAAAAGCTTTTGCCTGACTGTGTATATTTTCCGACACACACAACTTTGAAGTTAAAAGTTTTTCAACAGGGACGCTACAAAAGTAGAGCGACAGGGACAGCAAACAACGCCATATTTCTTGCCGCTCTTTTGACATTTCTCTTCAGTAAAGTTTGCCATTTCATGATGGAAAGATATACGAGCCAACAACGAGTCGAAATTATTAAAATTTACTACCGAAACTCGGAGTCAGTGGCCTCAACGTTAAGATACGTCCAATTTATGGTCGTCATAATCGTCCTAGCAGATCAACAATTGAGCGTCTAGTGGAAAAATTTGAATCCACAGGCACAGTACAAAATGTTCCCGTGCCAGTGAGACAAAGAAGTGCCCGTAGTGTCGAGAATATTGCTGCCGCTGAGGCTTCAGTTACAGAAAGCCCAGATGTGTCTCTCACACGTCGTTCTCAAGCTTTGGGCATCTCTGTGACGTTGTTGTGGTGAATTTTGCGAAAAGATCTTGGCGAAAAATTACGGTTTGGTGTGGTTTATGGGCCGGCGGCGTCATTGGGCCGTACTTCTTCCGTGATGATCAAGATCGGCACGTTACTGTGAATGGGGATCGCTACCGTTCAATGATAACCGAATATTTTTGGCTCCAATTGGATGATATGGACTTGGAGGACATGTGGTTTCAGCAGGACGGCGCCACAAGCCACACAGCGAATGTCACAATCAATTTATTGGAAACCAAGTTTGGAGAACGTGTTATCTCACGAAATGGTCCAGTCGCTTGGCCGCCTCGGTCGTGCGATTTGACACCTTTAGACTATTTCCTGTGGGGCTACGTCAAGTATATGGTCTATGCCAATAAGCCAGTGACGATTGATGAACTTCGTAGCAATATCGAACGAGAAATTGCAGCAGCATCGGCTGACTTATGCTTGAAAACCGTCAAAAATTGGGTTCAGAGTCTGGACTTCTGCAAGCGTGCCCATGGTGGCCATGCAAAAGAAATCGAGGTCCATACATAATGGCATCGAACGTACTTTCACAGGAATAAAGAATTTCATTGTTATCCAAAACCGTTTTTGTTTTATTAAAAAAAACTTTTGTAGCGCTCTTATCGATAAAATATGAAGTGCTTAAAAAAAATAAATTTGGTTGCGCAACAGCTCGTGGAGAACCAGGGCCTAATGACTTTCAACTTTCAACCATTCCTATGTGCGTGTTGTTGGCAGGAATGGAAGGGCTTCAATTTTTTACCGAGTCCGAACAGCTAGATGAGAAGCACTTAATCATGACATGTATACTCTTGTAGGATTTGTCAGTTCCTCGCAAGAGGTAGTACCTCGGGAAAAACATTTCTGTTTTTAGGTGGTAGCGCCTGGGAATCAAACCCAGATCTTTTGACATGAAATGCTTAAGCATTAATGTAACTCTATTATATGTAAATAAAAAAGAGCCAATGTTTTTATTAAATTAATTAATTATTCATGTTATTTTTTGTCATAGATATCTAATAAATTTTTTTATTTAATAACACATTTTTTCTTTAGAAATCAGCATTGCAGAATTTTTCCATCATTATTCCAGATTTCTGAAAAACATATAATGGCAACATTGGGTTGATTTAAATCCTATTTTAACTCTGTACTAACTAAATAGATATTTCTGACAGATAGCTGTCATTTTGATTCCATTAGATTTTTGACAAATGAAAGCTAGGGTTAATCCTTCACTGAAAAGCTGCTCCTGACTTAGTTCGGGTAAATTTATTTTCATGATTAGCTAGTTCTGATTTAACTCAGTGTGAACTTAGTACTCACAAGCTAGCACTAACTGACGGTCTAACGTCATTAATTGAAATTAAGAAATCTACGAGTAGTAAGCCATTTGTTACTTATTTTAATTTTAAAGCTTCATCGAAATCGCTTACCAACCAATTTTTGTTGAAAAACACCATTAAATCCGAATGAATGAAATGAAAATTATAGAGATTTAACCAACTATTGAAAAAACTGTACCTTAGGCTATTTGCTATCAAATTCACCCCTTGTGAGGGTAGTTTTTTATCAGAATGGCTCACTTTTTCCTCCTATACGGGTACGGGTATGGTAACATGTATTTGCACGTCTTTTTTAAGGCGCGAATTAAAAAGGAACATACGTTTTTTTTTGTATATAATTTGGATTTGTTGAGTGATATCAGTTTATCTGAGATCTTGTGCATTTTTTTTTTGTTGTTTTGTTTTTTTGGTTCATAAAATAAGAAAACTTAATTTAAAGATGGTGCTGAACTGCGGCAGTGGCAGTGGTACTCGTATATATGAATATTTGTATGTTTTAATATTAAAAAAGGGGAATGACGGTTGGTTGGTGTTTCAATTTGTTTATGCTTGGATTAACTTATATGGCTTTTGTTATAGTTCACTATATTATGATTGGTAGGTACTTCGTTGATTTTTGTTTTTTGTTTCAAATATGCGGGTTTTTTTTTTTTTAAATAGTATGAAAAGATTTTTATTTAAATAAATTTGCATTTTAAAGTAGGGCTAGAATGCGCGTGCCTATGTATGTAAGTGATATGGTATTGCCACCCTTAAAGAGAACAAAGATTTATATATTTCTTAATAACTTTATTGCATAATTTGTTAGTTCTCCGCATCATCAGGCGTGGGTACTGGATGCAATGGGTGCAATTACCCCCCCCCCCCCTGAGCAAGAACAAACGAAGCATACCTACCAGTTAATAAAATGTTATGGAAAAATGTTGTTTAGTTCTACGTTTATAAATTTTTTTCTTGGAAGGACTACCTACCAACATCAATTTCACGAAATTATTTAAAAGTTTTTGATGAAACAACCGTTGTATCTAACCTCTCACCTTGAGGCTTTTTTAATGCAGTATGGAATTGAATATCACAGGTTCTTATCAGAGCAGACATTTCTGCTACATTTCTGTATAACATTTTTTGGCAATAGCCATGTGATTTCATCCTAGACAACAAATTGAATCCCACATCGATTTGATTTTCACCTTTCAGAATTCAAATATGTGAATGAAAAATTTCACTATTTTGGAAAATAATGTTTAAAAATTCTTTTGCCCTAACCCTCAGGCTTTTTATAGTTAAATAATGTAAGGGGAGAGGCAGCAAGGGCATTTATCTAAATTGTCCACCTTAAAATGGATTTTAATCTAAAAAATAACAAAATAATTACATTTTTGTATAAAATTTCATAAATAAATAAATAAATATTAAGAGTATACATGTGTTTCGAGTACGGCGCTGTACACATCTATTTTAGCCATAAGCCAAGGTGTAAAAATATAAGTATGTATCTTGTGGCATGATGGTTAGTACGTTGGGCTGTTGTGCCGAAGTTCTGGGTTCGATTCGCAGCCGTTACCACCTAAAAACAGCAATATTTTTCCCAAGGTACTCCCTCTTCCGAGGAACTAATAAATTCTTCAAGAGTATACTTGTCATCAGAGCATTGCTTAGAGGTGGGGCAGTGGGGCAACCGCCCCAGGCGCCATGCTGTAAAGGGCGCTGCGCGCGCCGTACCGCGAATGGCTTTCCATGAAAGGCGTCATCATGTCGTGAAGGTTAACAAGGTTAACACAAGGCGAGCTAACGTAGAAAAAATTGAGAAATTTGTATTGCTGTTATATTTACCAAAAACTGAAATAGATTTGGGTACGATATATTGATGAGGTCGATTTTTATAATCTCGGCAGCAAAAATTTCTAGTTTCTTAAAGACCGAATGAACAAAAAATAGACAGAATTTCACCTATATTTCGACTGTCATCGACATTTTATGAATCGAGATTTCGAAAGTCGATATTTTAAAGGTCAGGGGCGGTTTCTTATACGTTATCTATCTCAAAAATGTGTTTGCAGAATATTCTTTAAAGCTAACTGCAAGTCTTCTGTTCGAAAAGCAAAATCACCAGTACACATAAGGTAATATCATTAGAATTTTGACTTTTGGTCAGTCGTATTTTTCCCTCATGTTCACAGCCATTTTTTATTTCAGACAATTCCAAAATACAATTTTTACAACCTCCGGATTATAATACCTCTGTTCTTTATTTTTTTTTTTAAACCATTTCAAAACAGTCTCAGATCGCCAGATTTAGTGTGGGCCAGTACAATATTTCATTTGTGGAACGGCTTTGCAGTTTTGCACAAAATCTGGAAGTCTGAAACTTTTTGAAATTCGATGTGTAACACACCTAATATGCGTTGGCATTGTGTTCAATAATCAAGATTGCTAAAGTCACATATTTGAATTCATCATCTACGGTGCAACTGGGTAGTACAAAAAACGAGTTGACGAATATTGAAAAACTAGAGAGCATGTTTGTAAACGTCAAATGCATTTACAAGTCAACAGACTGGCGTTTATCAAACAAATTTTCTGCAAACAGGACGGTTACATAGTACTTGTCATGACGCAATATCTGCTTCAAAAAACGACGATCATTTGACGATCAAATTGACTTTGACTTACCATTTGCGAAAACGGCCGATATCGTGATCAGTTCATATAGTTTAAGGAATGATGTTCAAACGACAGAACGACAGAAAAAATTTTGAATTGTTAAAATGTTGATTTAATCGATTTTTTTGTATGTACTAAGTATTGGGAAAAAATATCGACATGTCGATAAGAGTCGATGCTTTTCTCAACTTTCTTTTAAGACAGCTTACTTTTTGTCTAAGCTCGATGGTATAAACATTTTATGAATAAGTAACCAAAAAAGTCGATATAAACCGACATTTCAACTGGTTAAATCACCCTTTTTTTGTCGGTCATTCGTAGGCAACCTTTACTTAAATATGTTGGTATTAGTTTTGATTCAGTACAAAGACGGTGGAAGTAATACGATTTAATATTCGATTTTTTTATTAATTCTGTATTATTTGTAGCGAAAAAGGCGGCTTGTCCCAGGTGTTCTAAGCGCTAGGAACAGCCTTGCTTGTCATAAATGTGTAATTTTCATCTATCCTTTCGGACTCGGCAACAAATTGAAGGTCTCCTCCTCCATTTATTCCCAACAAAACGACGCACAAAGGAATGATTGAGAGTTGTAAGTCACTGGAGCCTGATGGTTCTCAACGTGCTGTTGCGCCACCAAATTTATTTTATTTTAATTTATAAAATTAACTTATTTATATATTGCTTTACTTTGAACTTTTACAAAAAAAATATCTTCAAACATAAATAATTTATTTTTCACTTTTTGTTCCATCTCACAAACAATTAAGATCGTTCACTCGCAATGACGTCACAAATCAGTCTCCCTGAACTGTCAAGCATAACTTGTTATTTTTATACCATGGCCATAAGCTACGCGTATCTAATGGTAATATTCGTGAGGATTTATTATTGTTACTTTCATAGATGCGTTTTTGGAAATTTCGTAGAAGAAGAAGATTGGAGTGAAGCCAGGAAAGAACTAAGAGAATTAGCTTGGAAGTTCTATACCTAAGGATAGTTGTTGTTGACCTTTTTTCGAAAACGTCGAGAAATCGTGAATTCGATTTTCAAATGGTTGTCATTTTTTGACTCGAATATTGCTATCGTCAAATACATACCTAGTTACATATATATGCAATCCTTCTGTTTGCACAGAATCTTTTAGATAAAAGTCAGTCAATTTTCTTGCATACGCATTTGAATATTTCTGTCACAAACTCGATTTTCTTACAGCAGAATTGCACGGCAAATGATATCGTCGGCTTTCTGTCAAAACCCCGTTAAGCTGCTTTGAAAAATTTCTTAGAAGTCACAAAAAACCGATTTAAAAGGTAATTAAATAGAATTCTTAGATCGGTAAAGATTTTAAAACTAGTTAATAGAACCAAAAGGAACCATTACACTATTATGAAACATTGATATTTGAATTCTGTGATTTGTTTTGATCTGAAATACATTAAAATGACATTTTCAGACCCAGTTATATGTAGCTATCATTGAAACTTATCATTGAAACTTTTAATGATTTTGAGACATTTAGAAAGCAAGATCATTTATTATTTTGATTAAAAAATAAGGCTCAAGACTTATTAAATATTTCTAGTGCAAACAAAATTGACATAGGCCCAACTTTCCACAACTTGAAGAAAGAAAAGAAATTAAGGCTTCTCCAACCAGTCATGAGCTGATATATTTGTGGGAAAAAATTAAGAGATAAAGAAACAATCCGTCGGGCGACGGTGAACTAATATCGAGGAAAAAGAAAACTTACATACCTACGTATCCTGAAGAATTCTAGAAATCCATTATAGAACAGCGTTGAACGTTCATATAGCTAGGTTTATCTATTATAGATTATTAGCAGCAAGGACGTTCAATATTTGCACTTCTGTATGGCTGTGTATTATCATGTATCTCCTCCACTTTACATAATATATTCTAGATGATAGCACTAAACATTTTTCAGAAGAAACACTACTATTGATGGTGACTATACAAATAATTATTATCACTGATGTTATCTCCCTGTTTCATTGAACTGGCGATAGATTATAAATATAGGGGTACACAATCCACAATAAACATCATGTATTTCTAATTAATTAGGTAGGTGGATATCTGCGACACTTTGCCGAAAATTTCTAATTTCTAGCACGCGGCAAACATGGATTTCACGGATCCACAATAAAACATTAAATTATCCTGGGCAATATAACTCTTGCAATTGAATTGAAATTGTAACCATTCACTACTACCATCAAAGATGCTAAGTTTGTATAACAAATGTGGGTAGGTAGGTATAAGGTATACGGGTGGTAGGGTAGATAAATTAAAATCTCATATACATTCTCATATTGGGAATGAAAATAAATCTGTGCATGTGTGGTAGGTTTGAACCACCCTTAAGTTGCAAATTACTGTTTCCTCTCCATCTTAAATGTACCGTTGTGATCAACCCCTATCAAAATGCAACACTGATATAAAAGTGTTGGTGCACTTCAAAAAACGCCCGCTCTCATGGGTGTGTGTGTGTGTGTGTGTGTAGTTATCTATGCAAGATGTATTAGCTTTTAGCAGCCATATTGCTGGTATATATGTATCTAGCATTCTTATGTACACAAATAGCAGCAACAGTCTATTCATATCTAATTGGGAAAGGACACTACACTACCGGCTGATAGTCTTTTTTTTATTTTTATTATTTTGCGGGGGGATAAAGAAGGAGCATTCTATTTCTTGTGCATACAATGAACTTCAGTTGACCAGGGTCGTGTGCAGACTTTACGGCTTGTACATTGTACAAATGGCATACAACTGCACATTCAAATGTTGATATAGGTACCTTCGTCATGAATATTGAATTCGATTTCCTAATTTGCTGAGCAATTTGTTGCTGGTTGCTTTGCTTTTTGTTGTTGGTTGGTTGGCTGGTTTATTTGTCGCGTGGAGTTCTTTTTGTTTTTGATTTTGAAAAAAAATGAGCAAAGGCACGAGGAGAACGTAGTAGATATAGATGTTTTTTTAATACAGATGCTGGCACTCTACTTCTTTTGGTACTCAACTCATGCATTTATTCAACCATACTACCTACATAACCAGATATTTATATGGAAGGAATAATAGTTATAAATAATTTTAAAAATTTAAACGTAGGTACATATGAACCTACATACATATGTACCTGTCTTCATTTTTTTGGCGTAGCTAGTAAGTTCTCAAGAACAAAGTTTTATGGGACCATTCGTCTTCGTTTTTGAAAAAGAAATCCTGCTAAGCTCTTTATGAAGTTAGCAGGACAAAGTTTTTATTTTTGGGTGCGTTCGTGCGTATCTTAAGCTATCCGGATTTGTTTGTGTTGATATACTTATAACCTATTGGGAAAAACAGCTCATTTCAGCTGTTTTAAAACAACTCTATGTACCTAACTAAAAAAGCGAGGTTTTACTGCAGAATTTTTGATATACCATTGCCAGCGCCACCGTCTCCCACTCTGTTAAGTCTTAAGCAGGGTCCACACTATGCCTATCAACATTTTTTGTCTACCGTCGATCAACATGGTAGTGAATAAGTATCATTGCTGACGTGGGTACAGACTGTCATTTACGTTTGAATACCATATTATAAAACGGCAAACACGAATTTTGTGGTACAATTTTTCGCGGTCTAAGAAGGCCGAAGGAATATAAATTATATAACATTTGAGCGTTTTTTTTTCTGCACAGAAGTGCAGGATGCAAAAAGTTAATAAATAATTGTACCACAAAAACTTAAAAACAATAAATAAAAATTGCGTAATAAATGTGAGCAGGAGCGATAGCGAGACCAAGTAATTATTTGTTTTTATTTGTCATCATCTATGTGACGTTGTGACGTTTCGATTTTTGTCCACCCACCAACCAACCAATTTTCTAGAACTGACTGGATTATTGGAATGTCTGACGGCAGCGTTCACTGCTGAAGAAAATTATAAAAATAGCTTATATAATAATAAGTAGGCCAGTTTTTCTCTACGCTAAAGACAGCTTTTATTGACAAATAATGTTATTAGCTCACGAGTTTCGAGGGCTGGACGTACTAGTTTTCTTTATTGAACGATTTGTTTTTTTTTTTTTCATTAATTTCGCCTATCGTCTTTTTGACAAGTACGAACTTTCGTGATTACATACAACGAAAAAAAGTCCATTCATGTTTTGAACATCAAAAAATTTGAAGTTTCTTTTATGGTACTATTATACAAACTTATTTTTTCATATGAACCTTTACAAAACTTTGGGCTTAATTCATAGAAATTTGTAGTTTTGGGTAGTACGCGAACAGACATAATATTTAAAGTTTATTAGCATCCCCGCCCGCACTCCACTCGTTTGTCAAATCATAAAGGTAGAACTAGAATAGGTTGAAACCGTCGGAAGCTTATGTCAAAACCAACCGAAAAGTAGCTATCCGAAACGTCAATCTCCCAAGTCAGGCATTTTGCACTTAAGTGGTTGAAAGCGAAAATAATTGTAAATAATTTTTTGTTCAATGTTAATTTTCTTGTACTCATTCACAACACAGAGAGATTGGCTTAATTATTTACTTTGCGAAATCACCAAAATTCAATGTGTTTTAAATTAATTAAAAGAAAATATAAGGTTTTACTTCACACATTCATCAAATAGAAAAAAAAATTGAAAACTATGCGCCAAGTTCCGAATTCTTCTTTTACAATTTCTATTTTATCCTTCCACTTACGAAAGAGCTGTCAGTGAACACTCTAATGTTCGACGGGAGAAGTTAACAAAACTAAACGAAGAATACCACTTCGCAATTACGTGCGCATGTTTTCGCGCGGTTTCGTACGACCAAGTATGCTTCCGTTTATTCTTGTTCTACCTTAAACGTCAAAATTCAACCGGAAAAAGGTTTTAATATCTTCATACTTGCTTTCGTTACTTCTTTCCCGTTTCTCCCTACATTTATACACTCCTCAGCTCACACTGAATTTGTCAATAAGACGAAACACGAAACAACCGAAAAAACGAACCGTGTAATTAGACTCTAAGTATTTAATGAATCCGTTCTACAAAGAAAATTACAGAAAAGATCAAGCAAGCCTTTTCATACCGAACCCAGAAGCGGTTTTCGCGAAAATATCGGTTTTGGAGAAAAACCGCTAATCGAAAACACAAGTGAATGGTTTTCGAGTTTTTGAAAAGTTTTCGCCAAAAACCGGTTTTGGGGTCTGGTGTGAAAACCCTAAGGGATTTTATGTTCCATAAGCAAAAACTTTGCCCAAACTGTTCTTAATTCTGTCACTCTGTGTTCTATGTGTTCAGAACAAATTAATACTATATTCCTCAACGGTATGTGTAGGTACTTTTGAGGTCTAGTAAGTGAGTGAGAAATGTTAAAACTTCACTGTTAAGTTAAGTAAATTTTTATATTTTGAATATGAACAAAGTTACATAAACGCCTGGTCTATACGCAGGCTTACCCTGAGGCCACACGAGCCAGTATTGGCTAGCCAGTCGCAATACACTCACACTTTTGGGAAGCCAGTAGAGCAGCCAGTTACAGGGTTCGGCAGTACTTTTTCGGAGCAGATTTGGAAAAATTGGTCTTAAAATTAAAATTGACTCCCATATTATTTCACAAAATATTAATAAAATAAGAATCGGGGAGTCAAAGTTTTATAAATTTACTAATGCCCATTTTATTCACTCGTTTAATGCAATTGGATTTAAACTGCATTCCGGAGGTCAGTTGAAGTTATTAAATCCAGATAAATACTGAATTTCATATTATTCACTTTTCTTGACATTTTAATTTCAAAAAGTAATATAAAACCTAAAATTTTTCAACCAAGTTTAACCAAAATTTTGTTATAATTTTTATGCACTGTTTTGGAAAACGAATTTGCTTACTCAAGGCTCACATGTCTCGCCGTGGTCGTCGAAACGTAGTTCCCAGTATCATGGTCATTAAGCTCGTCTCATCCCATCCCATCCATCCCATTTACACGGGAATCTATGCCGTAGTTTTCTCGCTATGGTCTCGCTTTGGTCTCGCCATCACATTTACACGCTGTTCTTTGCATTGAGCATGTTTTGCCATCATCTCGCTTGGGTCTCGCCATAGTCTCACCAAAGTTTTTTTCAATTGAATTTTTCAATGTGGTTAAAATAAGCTATAGGTCTCGTGTGGTGTGTTTTTGGATTCATTCGAGGAGAGAACTAAAAAATTGGTGAATAAATTGATTAAGGGGTGAGAAGGCTTTCCCAAACCAAAGTGAATAAATATTCTAGTGAATTCCCATCGCGTCATTGTAGTTTCTCTCATTTAATACCATGTAAAGAAATTCTGACCAGTAAAATTTTAGTTTTCTTTCTGATGGTTTCGCTTTGGTTTGGGAGAAGCAAGTAAAGGCTCTCCAGAGCCAACGCAAAACATTCGTAACGTTCTGTTCATTTGCTAGTTTTGTCGGAAAGCATTAGTGTGTTTTTAGTTCATTTAATTTTGAAAGAATAAAATATCATAGTACTTCTATTTTTTTCCCTAAATTCGGAGTAGATTTATTCCATTTAGATTAACATCCGAACCCTGGCCAGTATAGAAGCCAGTACAGCATGCAGCCTACAGCCAATACACGAATAGGAACTTGACAGTCAATGTATGTAGCCAATTGGCTAGCCAGTACTGGCTCGTGTGGCTTCAGGGTTAAGCAGGTTAGCACAGGCTTACGTAAATTTACGAAGATTTACGCAGGCTAACCTATAGATCTACACAGGCTTTTTTCTGGTTGACGCAGGTATACTCAGGTAGACGCAGGTTTACACAGGTAGAAGCAGGTACACTCAGGTCAATGCAGGTCTCCGTAAGCTTACATCTTAGAAGCAAACTTTAAAAGAAATCCGCAAGTAGGTAAATAAACAAACTGCGTGTATTCGCGAGTGTTAACTTATTTGATCCAAGAAAAACCTTAAGTTCTATTACATTCATTACCCCTTAAAATTCCCCATGTTGGTGGCTTTCATCATCATTCATCACCAAACAGCATCACGAAAATATTTCCCTTTGAAGCTATACCTATAGGAAGGTAAGGTAATAAGTATATCTACAATTGAGTAGATACACAGTAGGTTTATTTCATCTCTTTTATGACCAGCCTCAGGATGGTTTTCTTTCACTTACAAGTATAGGTATCCCACTTCATCATACCTACCACAGATGATAAAAAAAAAAAACCTTCAAACAAAAAAAGTTCACCCGCGCGGTTTTATTGTGAGATGACTTACTGTGCGCTTTTTGAGCACCTGCCACAATTCGGTGTCAATATGACCCTCGTATTTCTCCTTAATCAAATGTTCATCTACCTACGTTTACCTATGATATACGTTATACAACCCATCCACGCTCACAAACGGGGAGTTTTCGACATCATTCTGAACTTTTCTTCAAGAGGTTGACAACTTAATGTGCTTCTCTCATCATACCATTCTATTTGTTCCATTCCGTTTCCCGGCCCTTCTATCTGAATCCATTTCCATAGCATAAAGAAATTTGAAAAGAACAAACATCCAGATTCAGATAGGAATACCTTTATCCTGTAAACCCAGTAGCAGTGAAAATGGGGTAGGTTGGCAGGGAGAGGGAATATTGCATCACCTTAAAAGGATAATAAATGTTTGCATTAAAGCATTGCCCAAATGAATATAAAATATCTGCCTACCTGAGCAGAGTAGCGATGTATGGGGTGGAACCACCTAAATTCAACGCCATATATGTAGGTAGGTATACTGTACGCATTAGGGGTGCTGTAAGAACAACAGTTGAAAATAAAAAGAAAAACAACAACTATACTGTAATGCAAGTTCATTGGCAACTTATAGGCGTGTCACAATAGGGGTAAAGATTGACAGTTATGTTGTGGGTGCAGTGCATGCGCCTTGATATTGATTCATAAAAATTATTATGGGGGCGTGGTTAATGTTGCCATATAAGGAATTAGGGGAAGATACACTCACACACCTTTAAAAGTAATCAAATCGTTCTGAAGTTGTAGGCGCGAAAGTAGGGTGTAGGTTGACATCTGCTTGTATGTCACTTTTGTACTCTGAATTTTCTCAGCCAAGCTTGATAACGATGAAAGCTGATTGTCGGGTTGTGAATTCGGGATAGGTAGAGTTGGATTCTCTCCGTTGTGGGTTGCATGGAAAAATGAATAACATGGTGTTCGTGTTGATGTGGTGTGGTGCGGTGGCATTTCGGCAACAGGGGTTACCGACAAAATGGCAACATTTCTGTTTGTTCGGTGAGCCCTTGTGAATTGTGATGAATTGTAAACATTACAGGGCTACAACTTCAAGGAGTAGATACAGTCAGTATGGGTAAGTACCTACCTTTAGGTAGGTATATGTATGTAGGTTGGTTGGATTTTGTTTTTCATCTTTTTGTAGGTAGATAGGTACCCTACCTACCTAGGTTAGTATTTTCTTGTTTGATGTTGCGGCGCGGAGGGCATTTGTGATTTTTTTCTCCTGGTAAAGAATAGGTTATCTCCACTAGGTAGGTAGGTATGTATGCAATGTAGGTAAGTAAGTATAGATAGCTATAGAGATAGGATACCTACATTTTTGTTTAAGAGTAAAGTTAATGTTAAACACAAAGACGGTCAAACCAGCTAACAGCATTCGGTTAAGGGCTAAGTCTCCTAAGGGGAGACTCAAGTCTTAAGGCACTCAAGTGGCTGTCATTTTTTGTTTGTTTTTTTTAAGTTGAATTTTCGTAAGATTTTACATGAAAAAAAAACATACTGAAAGCTGTCTTTGAGACTTTGATTTTTGTTTTACTTAGTTCACTTGATCATGTAAGATATATAAACTACATAACTAAATACAGTTAAAGAAGAATTAAGAACGTAGGTGCCCATACTTTACTTTTTCTTTATTTCGGTTACATATCTACTATATGTTTTGGTTAAAATCAAATGTTCTACAACTTACACATCTTACTTTTCTTAATAATTGATTCATCGGTGTTTTAGACCTTGGAACTACTTTCCTTCTGAATACCTCCTCTACTTTGAACACACGACAGTATCAACTTAGCAGCTTAGATTCAGAATTTTTTTTAAATACCTATTTCTTTTATCGTGTGACACTTCTAATTTAAAGTTCTTATTAATAGAGTTTTGATTTTTTAAATTTGGAAGCACTGTTTCGATAATGACAGTTAATTTGACAGCTGATAGATGATTTGGGTTCGATACATTATACCCCTATTCCTTATAGTTTCAAGCAGTTTCAAACTGCCAGATTTAGTAGTTTTTAATGCGGCCAGTATATAATAATCATTTGCCTTGCGAAATACTTATGAGTAGATGAAAACCCTAATCTAGTACTATCAACTGCACATGCTCTTATGTGCGAGTAGATACATTTTACATGGGAAAGCAGTTTGATGTGTTCCATTGAAAAAAGCCAAGAAAAACGCCTAATATTGCACTTGTGGAACGGGTTCGCACTTAATCTGGCAGTCTGAAACTCGGTAGGGAACACAGCTTATGTTGCCGGCAGGTAAGTACAAGATTTAAAATTTCTTGCTCGATCGCTCATAAGCAGCAGGGCCCAGAGTTTAAGTATATAGAGAGTATAAGTACTATCCAGTCTCCACTATTCCCATTCCCAATTAGTAGAAAGCTATTTCGCTAGCGAAGCGAAAAAACGTACCTAAAGTTGTTTCATATAACATTTAAAAAAAACTTATTATTTTTAAAACTAGTTTGGTTTTTAAACATTGTATAAATGAGTCACTTAAATTTCACACGAACACCACTATAAACTTTATTCAATAACGGAAGAATTCCTAATCATTAAGCTGGAAGTTTTTTTTGCCCGTTGCCAGGACAAATGCAGCTAAGGACTTAGATAATATTTTTATTCAAAAAAAAAAATTCCAAATAGGCCCAACTTTTCACATAAAGTCTTTTCTTATTTCAATGTTTAAACTACCTTACCAATGATCATTGAAATTTTAAAAATAATTTTATGGGGAATGTTGGGCCTATTTGAATTTTTTTTACTAGAAATATTAACCAAGTCCTGAGCTTTATTTGTTCATCAAAATAATAAATGAATATACTTTCTAAATGGCTCAAAATCAATGATTAAATTTTCAATGACAGCTGTGACTGGTGCCTAACTTGGTAAAGTGAAATAAGACCCAACGAAATAAGAATCTCAAATTTTTCCTACTTGCCAAAATTTCGTTTCACGTCACCATTTAAATTTAATTTTCCATGAAAAATTAGATCTTAGATGAAGCATAGCTTGATTTTTTTTTATGATTAAATAGTGAAATCATTTTTTCGCAATTTATTTAGTTCGGCCTTATTCTCCACTAAAATTTGGCTTTATTTCACTTTATAAAAGCGAAATAAGGCCAAATGCTAGAATGGATCTATTTCACTTAAGAAAAGTGAAATGAGGCCGAATTTCAAAAACCAGCTTTATTTTGCTGGGTGTTGTGACTTGTGAGGCAATTTATTGCTTCAAATATTGGCAATGAAGCTGGTGATGGGTAGGCATTTCGTTGTGTTGTTATGGTGACCACAGAAAAATTTCGTTTCGCTTATATATATATATCACTGGTGCGACCCGTTAAAGTGTGAAATTTCACTTCAATGAGCAAGTTTCCGTTAAAGTGTGAAATTTCACTTCAATGAGCGAGTTTCCGCACTTTAACTAGTTTATGTGCAAATCAACGTATACAACTCCTATTTTTCTTGGCTTAATTTCTTTGTGAACCCGTTAAAAGTACATAATGTTTCGTGTTTGATCTTATACTAACAAGGCACTTTCGTATGTTCCAAACAAATCATCTCTTTGGTGAAAAGTATACAACAAAATCACCCAAATAAAATGGATTGTAAAATTAAAAATTCCTGAAAATTTTTACTATCAACATCCTTTTCTTTTTTTTTTTGGTAAATTTGTCTTCCTTGCTCAAGAGCGCCATCTAAAGTAAGTAAGCTCAAGAGTATAACAACATAAAGTTACCCAAAGAAAAAGGATTGTGAAATTTTAAAAATTCGCGCGAATTTTTTTATTTCACAGTCCTCTCTTTCTTTGGAAACTCGTAAATATTTCATTGTTTTATTTTTCGTCAAGGGGATGATTTATGATGATGAAAGTGCCTCTATGTCTTGCTAAGAATAAACTCACACACATTACACAATGTTCTTTTAACGGATTTACAATGAAAAAAAAAGAAAATAAATCAAGAAAAATAGAAAATTGAACATTTGAACATTAACTAGTTAAAGTTAAATGCGAAAACTTGCTCATTGAAATAAAATTTCACGCTTTGACGGGTCGCATCAGTTAGTTCGCACATTAACTAGTTAGTTAATGTGCACGCTAACGTATTTTGCACTTCAACAGTAACATTTATACTATAGACGAAATTGCAGCTCAAATTGTTGGTTAACAAAATTTAACACTTAATTTAGGCAAGCAAAAACTTTGCTAGTTCTTCAAAAGCTCGGTTTTTTGGTTAAAATTTGTATCCCAGAAAATAAAGTGTAAAAGTAATTGATTCCATTTCATAACGTTTTTGACAAGAAAATTTGTTTTTGAAACAAAATAACATTTAGGGTCTGTTCGCGTACTTCCCATAACTACGAATTTCTACGAATTTTATTTTTTTTATATTAGCTTTGACAGAACTTTTGGCTAAATTTGAAGAAATTCGTAGTTTTAGGAGGTACGCGAACAGACATATAGTTTTACTTATGTGAAATTCAAACGGTAAAAGCTTACTGCCAAAAAAACGTATTTTTATTTTCATTTATAGAATTTGGGCCATGGACATGTAACGCTTGTATGCTTGTATGACTCCAGGTGTTTTGATAAAAATGTAGAAAGAGGGCAGGGACGAGTGATAGACTTCTAAACTTCTTCACTTAGAGATACGATTTGGGACAACGTAGAATGCTATATACATTAACGTACGTTTTTCAAGAAAAGCGGCATATATCCCGTCCAAAATCTCAAAAAAATTTACTATAATTTTATGGAACTAGGGTGGGCGATATAATTTTACACGAAATAGGTAAGCTCACCAATTTTCTTCAAACAATCAAAAGATTTAGAGAAAAATGTGTAAGAAATTCATGATTTAGCAAGTTTGTAGTCCAAAAATGTATCAAAATTGCATTATTCGATAGGCAACATTTTCTGTATGGTTTGTTTTTGGTTACCATCTTGAAAGGTGGAGGTTTTAGATTTTGTATACACAAAATAACGAAAGAGGTTTAATTTTGACAATAAAATTGAATATCTCTTAAACCATTAACTTTTCCAAAAAAAATCGTAGCTCAAGAAATTCTACACAAAAAATATTCTAAACTTTTTTCAAGCAACTGATTTTGTGAAAACCGTGTCCATACGTTATAATAACAAAAAACATTGTCAGTTCATGCAAAAAACTCGTCATATACCTATTTCAATATTTTGCTATACATTCTATCCGCCGGTTATCGGATAGGTTATCCAAGATAAGTGAGTATCCGATACTTTTGTGAATGACCAGAACCAGATAGGTTGCAACAAAATTTTAACTTTTTTAACGGAGTTTTATTCCATTTATATTTACATATTGCGTAGAGTCCAAGCTGTTGGAAATAACCATTTTCTAGCTGCATCTAACTAATTAATTTTCCTTTAAAAAAACCGGACACTGCAAAACTCAACATGAACAACTCACACTTCTTGTCAAATATCAGCTGTTTTTAAATTTCTCTTTGGATTGCTGAGTATCCTAGAATTTTTGGGATAACTTCGGATTTGTTTGTTGGTCACAGATGATTTGTCATCAGCTGCTTTTTAACAAGGGATTACAACAACACAAAGCTATTCGGATAATTGAGAACTAACATTATTTTAGATTTAAGCTTATTACACTGTTTCAAAACTTTGTGCCATTGTTTAAGAGATAAACACCAAAAATTCTAAGCATCGATCTTAACCCGTAACGAAATAATTGTTTATTATTTGAATTGTTAAGCCCCGGTCTATTTTTGTATCCATTTCTCTTTGAGTTTAGAAGAAACAACTAAAAAAAATAGATTTAGAAATACCTTAATCACAAAACAACCATATAGCTACAAGCATTAGGCATGACTACCATACAGTTTTGTTCATATACCTATCTTTGTTTGTATAAATCAAATAAAATGTTCTATTCTCTGGTAATGAAAACAAAATATTTTAATAACAGTTCCAACTCTAAGCTCTCAAGTGTTTCCCTTCCGGTTGAGAAAATTTCAATGAACATTTTTTGTTTAATATTTCGAATTGCGAATTTATAAAGAGAAAAAAAATAGTCCCCCTCAAAGTAAAGGTATAAGTATAAGTATGTACGTGCCTCGTAAATTTTTTATGAGTCCACAGAAATATAAACCAAATATATTTTGTTTTCTAAACTCTAAAAAACTCACCCTTATCATCTTTTAATCAATGTTGAATGTTATGAAAATCTTTTTATTAGTCTAGATTTGGGGATTGCTATACATTCTGATCTTTTTTTTAAATAAAGTCAATTATTTAGAAATTATTCGCACATGGTTGCATTATGTATTTAGGTACATATGTACCTACAAATATTTATGTGGGTATTCAACTTAGGTTCAAAGTATTAAATTCAAAATAGCTTTTGATGGCCTTTAGTCCTCCAAATTTGGCGTTGCGTCTGACTTACTCACCTGGACTTATCAATGACATAGTGAGGGCCTTTGTTAAATGTTTTATTGATATGATTTGATAAGTGTCCTTCTCAAAACTAAAAACTTTAAAAAATATGCATTTATTTTCATGGAAAATAGATTAAACTTCAGGGTTTAAATCTAATATGGCATTAAGATAATAATAATTATTAATTTAATTTTTATAATTTACTAATTTATTTATGTCTTAATATAAAAAATTTCAGATAAACTAAGTGGATGTTGCATTAGCTAATTTTTAACCTCTAAGTCCAAATAGAAAAATTGCAACGATTTTTTATTAAAAGATGTTTTCTTTTACGGACAATACTCCAAACTATGTATGTTGCGCTCATCGAAACTTGGCTACCTAAAGGTTTTCTGACATCATTGGAACCTTAACCTTAACTTGGAACCTTAAATCTTCCTAATGACACACTACCAAGAATTGTATCCGAAAAAAGATCTTCTGGGCTAAAGACCTTGGATCTTTTATATAAAATCTTGATAGATTTTTTTTTTTTGAAATTAACTTATTTAAATGGTATAGATTACTTACTTACTGGATTCTACTTTTGAAGCTCAATGAAAAACAGTGGACTGGATTTATCACCATCCCAATTTCATGATGAGAACTGCAATCTACTATACTCCGAAGTGTCAAACTATTTGTGTATTGTGCATATATAAAACTCGATCATTTGCTTAAAGTTTGGTTGCAAATATGTACATGTTATTATATTTTCAAACGAATTTCAAAATCTAACGTATGTTTTTAACCGGATGTGGAAATGAACCATACTTCTTCTAAGCACTTTTAAACATTATTTTTTTCAATACTAGATGTCGCTTATTAATTATTGTAGTAGAATGACTTTATAAAATGTACCAAAAAGACACGTAGTTTTCTGTCAACCAAATCTGTCAAATTTAATTTATTTTTTATTGTCCCTTAAATTATTTTGATTATTTCCCAAAGAACTTACCATAATCCATACGGTCACGATAAAAGAGGTTTCAAATATTAATTATTTGATCTCTTTGAGCTTCAAAAAACATTGGTGCATATTAAATAGCTGAACTTTACCCATTCCTAAAATGGCAGATATAGGTACGTGGTACAAAAACGTACCCCGGTTCACAAAAATCTGGCTATCGGCCACAGTTGGTATAAGTGTTCTAGCCCGTTTTGGAATTCTACCTCCGGAATTATTGATTCTAGATTGGAATCCGATCTATAAGAAATTTCAGGTAATTCATAACAAAATCATTTTCTTCAACCTTAATAATAATTTGGAATTTCTTCGTTGGAAAATAGATATGGAGATTCATAACTGCGTTGTTCTACTATCCGCTGTCGCCCAACACGGGCTTCCATTTCATGTTGAATTGTTATTTCCTCTATAACTATTCACTACGTCTGGAAACAGATCACTTCAAGACAAGTCCCGCTGACTATCTGTTCCTATTGATGTTCCAATGGATTTGTTGTGCCATAAGTGGAGTCATATTCAATTTGTACATTCTCATGGATCCGATGGTACTAGCTGTTTTGTATGTGTGGTGTCAATTGAATAAGGAAGCAATTGTAAATTTCTGGTTTGGAACGAGATTCAAGGCAATGTACTTGCCATGGGTACTACTGGGTGTTAATTTAATTCTATCCTCAGGGTAAGAATTTGGTTATGCCTTTAGTTTTCCTAATGATTGTTAATATGTACCTTTATCGTTTATTTTTCAGCGGATTTGACTCGCTTCTGGGCATACTCATTGGTCATTTGTATTTCTTTTTGAAATTCCAATACCCCCAGGAATTGGGAGGTCATTCATTCCTTGAAACACCTGGTATCTTGTAAGTATAAAGATTTATTGACTTTTTTTCCTTGTTTGAAAAAAAAAATAAGGTGCTTAACGATGACGTGGTATTTTAAGCAAAATATGTTGAAATAATTTTAGATAAAGAGTAACTTATTTTTACACTTATTTGGTGTTTGTGTAGGCGAGTCAGGTAGAATTGAGTTGTTTGGATTTAATGCTGCCTAGCATAAGTTGGTTAAAGTAATTAATTTTTTTTGGGATTTCATAAGCGAAGTGACCAAAGGCCGAAATTCTGGTTGCGGATTTGTTGATCAAAAACATGATTAACTTTATTGTGCTGGTATTTTGCGTGAATATTTTGTCCTCCATCATTCGAAAGGGAAATGATTGGATAAAATTCGATCAAAAAAAGTAAAATAAACAACGTTAGTGCTTCAAAGAGGAACATTCCAAATGTTGCCCCTTGGGTTAGGCAAGATTCGAAAGGTGATAATACGGAAAACCGCACCATTTTTTATTCGAATCTCAATGAATCCATAACGTATCCAAATATGTGGAAGGAAAAGTTTAAGTATGGGATGCCTACTTGAACCCTCCTGATTTCTGAATAATTTTCAGAATTTTCTTTTGCTGGTTGGTTTTGACTTAACTTAGGTATTCGAAAAAGCAGTGAGATAAGCTCTCGTTTGTCTCTTTATCTTGACACCCTCTACGCTAGTTTGATGAGCTTATTCTCCTCATGTTGGTTCCCATAATTGAACTATGGCCAGTCAGGATTCCAACTACAAGCAATAATTGAGGCCTGTTTATCTTAAGTAAATGTTCATCTTCAAGGAAATTCTAGTAGATTCCACTAGCTCCAGTGGCATAAGTTCCAAGGTTTTGGTTTGGCTCAGATAAATGAATTAAATTTTGAATATAAGTGCATTGTGACCTTTAAAATCTATTGTGCCCCCAATTGGAGCTAGATGAGTTTGCTCATCTTCCAAGTAAGTTTTTGTGAGAAACTTGAGTATTTGGAGTGTTTTGAGAGATTAGTCTGCACTCCTCTATCCCAGATGCCTATATATCTTTGGTGCTTTAGTACATCGCATTTGCCCAATATACTGACTAACTGCTGACTATTTCAATGTTAAGATTTCTTTTTAGTTTGTTCTCATTGCTCCGGTAATGCATAAGCATGCGAGCTTTTGTACTTTTTCTATAATTTCCTAGTTGTGATTAGTTCGGATCTTTTGCGCCATGCAACCGCCCCAAAGGTTATGATGGGTCTTACGACCATGGTATACATCCATCTGAGGATGTTCGGGTTACAGGCACATGATTTGCCTTGAAGTCTTTTGCATATCATTCATTTGGCCCTTTTTGACCTTCCCGATTATTAATCTGACATATTTGTTCCAAAGGGCCTTACTATCTAATGTGTGATTCTTAGATATTTGACCTTTCTTAGAGTTTCGATTATGTCGCCAACCAACCGGATAGGTTTCATGTGTGGTCTGAAACTAGTAAATGTTATTTTCATTGTCTTTGCTGGGTTTATGTTTAATCTCACTAATTTTTTTATATTCAGTCCGCTTTGAATTATATCGAAGAGTGTCTTCAAATTAAAACTTAGGAGATGACCTAGTTTTGGCCAGCTCATGTTCCCCTGTGGTGGTTGATTTGACAAAATAGTTTTAATTTATTTCCCATTTAATTTTAGTTTCCAATTTAATTTAATAAATCTTGATTTTCTTAAATTAATTTAAAAAAAAACTTAATTTTAGGAAATCCTACTTCCCAGACGTTTCTGGTGGTGTTCATGGTTTTGGCATTCCACCAGTAAATCAACGGCCAACTGAAAGAAATCCTCCTAGAGCAGGCAATCGATTATTTGGAAATACTTGGGGTGCAGGAAATCCTTTGGGACGAAATTAAATAAATAAAAAAAATGAAAAAAAAATAATCATTTTGATAATTTCTGAAGGAAGTAACATAAACTGTGTTCTCAGTTCATTCATCATTAGACTCATTTTATGGACTATCTTCTTACTATTTTCTATAATAAGTCGTATTTTTTAATAATGTCGGTGTGTAAATAATAACGAATAGTAATTAAAATAATAATTAACGTTAAAAAAAAAATTTGTAATAAACAAAAAAATACAGTAATTCTTTATAATTCATTTAATATCACAAAGAAGTGCAACTCCTCGAAGAATCCAATGTTCTGGTGGTTTCAATGAAGCAACCCATAATGGAGTTATATAATTTAAATCGGTTCGGTTCATCTTTTTATAAACGGGACACTATTATAAACAAAAGAGGGTTGTGAGGTTTTGAAAACTGAATCGAACTTTTATCCAACTCACGGTATATAATTTTGGATTTTTTGGAGCAACTGAATTTATGGCGTATATATGTACAACGGGCATTGCAACATACAAGACCTTATTGGTGGCTTCTATAAGTCTTGAAGTTTTTCGATCCCAACCGGCCCCATCGACAAAAAGTCCATGCACGAATACACCCTCTTTTGGTGGCTTCTTGCATTCGTCCATGGATAATCTTAAGACATCATTGTGCAAAGTTACCTGATCGAGTGCCCATCCATGGTGAGCTCTTGCAACTTCTTGTTTCATAGCTGTTAGGAAACCCTGAGGATTGAAGAAACCCGACATCCAGAATACTATCGGTCGACTCTGAAAATACAAAATTTAATGAAGATTTATATAATTATTTGAAAATGGGTCAAGGGATCAAGAAAAATTTTAGAAAACTCGAGCTACAAATGGAAAAGAAAATTGCCCAATTTGAAACTTTAAGTCACCAATGACTGCGCTACTGATGATGGAGATGATTAATTTATGAGATACTCACTGAAAGAGATGACAAAATCTGGATCAAGTCCATAGGACTCCCGTGGTATGTATGATCTATATACAAACTTGAACAAAAAAAACTGAACAAAAAATACATTCATATTTACATACATACTACTTAAATACACTTTACAGAACAAAATACCACTATTCTTTTATTTACTTACTCCAAAACACCAATTCTGGAACTGATTATTACGTTCTAATAACTCAGTAAACCAAAATCCCAAACTTGAAGAAAGCCAACTACCGCGTTTCCATACACTGGGAACTCTTGCATTGAATATATTATCTAAAGCATCTCGCAATTGTTCGCTCATAATGATTGTTCCTTCGATTGCTAATAGCAAATCCTTTAATGTAACTCGTACCAAAATAATTATCTAAAATTGATGAAACTGTTATTTTTACAAAGCGGGAAATAAAATTTCATGTTACCTTCTGCATTCTATCGATTTCTTGTCTCAGGAAAATGTTCATTGAGCTTGTAGCTCCCATAGCCTTGAGTCGTTCCTTCACCTCAAATAGATCATACGGCATAGGCATTTTGCTTAACATTTCCTTAGTTGCTGCTGCAACTTTGTCTTCACGGGTTTCTCCACTCCCAGTCGAAGACTCTAAAAACATACATAAAACATTGTATATGAAGCCTATGTGTTGCCCAACACTCATTACCTTTTGGCTGAATTGAAATAATCGTATCCAATATCGATTTGGTAGCATTTGTCTGAAAAGTAATATCGGCATTCGAATGAAAGCCATAAACCTGTGGAGGATCAACGGCCCTCATTGTATCTATTGCCTCTAAGTAGTCTTCTTTTGTTTTAAAGGTTAAAATTTTATAGCCTTTGAAGAACTGGAAAGCTTCCGAAAAAAGTTCATCGCTAAACCAAACTCTAGCAAAAGTATTCAGCAATCGTTTGTCATAATCGTCGGTAACTCGGCCTCCATATTGAACTTCACCCAACATGTAACGAACAGTGCTCCAACTGATTCCTCTTACCGGATCTAAATCATCAAGGTGATTCTGGATGAACAAGCAACTTGCATACCAGTCGGCAAAATTGAACTCATATGGAATATTCCACCCAAGTGGGCCGTATTTTCGACGTTCCTGCACCACTGAGTGCAGAAAAGATATTGAAAACACCAGTGGATGATAAAACACCGATTGACTATAGTCCAAGAAATCTTGCGATAAATTTCCGTAGGTCCGCTGAAGACCAGCTCGAATGCCAGCCGGTGGTTCATTGGTGAATTTAACGGCGATTTGTAGCAATGTTATTGAAAAGTCATTGTGGGGCTCTGTTGTGATCCAAACTCGGAAATTATCCTGGAAGCCAGTTCCATTCTTTTCAAGCTCCAACAAAAGGAGTGTCAATTCATTCATATACTCCAATCCCAAATGACAATTCTGTAGTAAAACCCAACCGCCTTCCTCAAGGCATGTGGCTATCAGTTTTCTTGCGTGAATTTCTTGTCCTTGACCCATCGATATCGAGAAACATTTCACTTCGTTCTTCTTGGCCAGTGCTTCGATATTTGGCGATGGATCAGATCCCATAGATAAAAAGCAAATAATCGGTGTAAGTGGTTTACTTTCTTCCAGAAGTTGATCGAAATTCAAGATAATTGGTTCGGCAAAGCGTTGTCCTAAGGAACTGCTTATATACTTCCGGCTTTGAGCAATTGTTCGATCCTGGCACCACGATCGCACTAGGAGCAATTTCCGAAACGGATCCAAATTATTGTAGCCATCAGGAATTGTTTCGTTCTCAGGGTTGTCCTTCTTGAACCAATTTTGCCAACCACGCTCATTGTTGGTGACTTTGTCCAAGATATTCGTGAATTGGGTGAGACGTGACAATTGGACTAAATTCAGCCAAGTCTCATCAGTAATCCAACGAAATGGATTTGGTGGACAGTCATTTAGATTCAACGCAGCTCCACCCTTGATGAAGTTCTGTAACTCGTCATAGGAAATATTTTCCAGTTGTCGATCGATGTTCAAGGCAATCAGGAGCACAAAAAGGTATTTATGGTCTTCGTATAATCCACGGGACTTATAACGATAAATCTCAAAAGTCAAGTACTTAATGATTCTCTGGATTCGCTGCTGAGTTATGTGGGTCTTTTTTGAATTCTCCATGGAGGCGTCGAATCGCTCCAAGAATTGCCCCAAAGAAGTCTGATACATATTATTCACCATGGCCATGGTACAGACCAAAAAGTAGAGCACGCTTCCCCGCGTCGCCACTGGACGATACTCCTCTCGAGCGATGTTGATCTTCGTCTCGGTTATCCTAGCTATTTCAAGCTTTTCTTTAACCTCGATCGCTGTGTTCTTTGATGTATTCAAAACTTCGATTACACTCACATCGTCTAGGAGGCTTCCCTCGATAGTGGAGAGCTTATGCAAAAGATTTGCTTCTAGTTCTTTCATCTTTTTCATATTCCCAGTGACCGTTTCAACTAAATTTGTACGTTCTTCCTCAAGTTCTTTGCGCTCGTAAAGTATGACACGGCCTAAAAGCTGATCTTCAAGACCCTTCATGGTCACAGTGAAATCAATTATTGAAGTCCTTGCTGCTACTTCTGGAGTGTAAGCTGGGTTAGGAAGCTTTGTGGTAATGTAAAGGCGGAATTGGGCATTGTAGTCGATTTCCTTATCGCCGAGCTTAATTTTAAAGGTTGTACCCACTTTTAAGAGATTTCTATCCAAAACATTATCCAAACACGGATCTAGTTCTTCACCAACATCCTCGATTATTATTGGCAATCCCATAGACACAGCGTCTTCAATATGATTTCGGAAATACTTATGATTCAAGGAGGTAACAATTAAGGAAAATTCCTTTTCCTTTTGTTTAATCCAAGCCTTGCCTTGAGACTGGGGATCAATGAGCAAAGGAAACCGAACAGCTTTAGTTGCTATGATACCATTTTGTATAGATAATTCATCTGATGGTAAACCTTTTAGATTCCATTCTCCAATCTGCGATCGATCCGTAAGACTGTCAATAATATTGATGTTTGCCGATAGAGGAATTGATCTTTCGTTAAGCTCCTTTAGCCAGCAGCTCTGCAAGTCAGTACGGAATTCCTGATTAAAAGGCCCTGTGTAGGACAAGAAAGCCGTCAAATAAATTATATCTCCGACCAATCGTTCTGTTTCACTCCTAAATTGTGATATTTGCTCGGTCCAACGAATTTTTTCACCCGCAAGTCCCCCAATTAATGCTGTTGCTGCGTCCATTTTGTCTTGGCATTTCTTAGCATCTGCCAATACGGAGTTCTTTTTGTTCTGGGCCTCGTTGAATTTCTTCTGTACCTCCATTAGTTCCTGTTCGGCATCTTGTAGCATGTCTTGTGCTTCCTGCAAGTCTGCAGAAGCCTTGCGATGTTTGGCTTCTTGAATTGCCAAGTTAGCTTTGAGAGGCAGAACTTCTTTATTGACTTCAAAGTACTTGGCCATGGCAATAGTCCAAGAAAGTAAGCCGGCTACATTGCCACAAGCCGCTTTAGCTGCGTCAAATGTGTATAAACTGCAACATAAGCATTAAATATTTAAAAGAGTTCTTAAATTTATACAAACGTAGTCCTTATACCTATATTCGAAGTATGGAATCAGCAGATCAACTATTTCAGCATTGATCATATCAGTAGGGTACTCGACAATCTTGCGAAGGAAACCAGTATCCGCCATAACTTTAAGGGATTCTTCCCAGGATGAGACCAAAAAACGCTTTTCGGGATCTGGACTTACAAGCTTCAGTCGTCTTCGGAACAAAAGACAAACTGCGTCCATGATTAAAGTAATGAGATATGGAGGTTTTCCCAACTTCCTTACGGTTGCAATATCAGCAGCTTTGATAGTCTTTAAAAAAAAGCTATAAGAACTAGAAAACTAAAATTTTAACAAATCTTACTTTAAGAGCTGCTTCAGCTTCCTCCAAAGCTGGTCTGGCTTTTTCTAACTTCACTTCCGCCACTTCTTTATCAGCTGAAATCAACGTCACCAACTCTTCGGCTTGAACTTTCTTTACAGCCACTTGAGCTTTTATAGTCTCTGCTGCTTCTGTTGACTTAGCAACAGTTTCCAGCACTACCTCAGCTTCTTCAGTAGCAATCACAATATCCTTGTTCATTTCAACTAAATCGACCTTTAGAATTTCTACGGAACTTCCAGCTTCATCAAGCTTCTCCAAACCCGACGACATTCGATCAGACATAACTATTATATTTTTTCGCTTATCGTTGTAGAGCTTTTTGTAGCTTTCTAAAAACGAAATGAGAGATTTTGGTGTGACAAAAGTTGATCTTCTGAATCTTTCAAAATATGTGATGCAAGCGTCAGAAACAGTTTCGTGTATTGTGCTCATAATTTGAATAACTTTTTCCTTTGCTTGATCAGAGCAAACAATTTCGAAGTCTTTAAGATAATGCCGAGAAACAGCAACTCGAGCATCTTCAGGCCATTTCTGAAACCAATCGATCACGCAACCAGATATTAAGCCTGGAAACTTGAGAGATCGTCCACGGAATTTTTCTCCAATCTATATGGAAGATGAAAAACAATCAGGTTGTTAAATAGTTTAAAAGTTTTAAATGAATAATTACCGGTGAAAAACACAGCGCTATATGTAGATTATATCTAGCTCGAGATATAAAGAAATCATAAAGATTATCTTGAGTTGGTGGTCTTCGGGGTTGAATTTTTTTCATAATTGGTATTATTTCGTTGTATATTTCATCTGTACAAAAAATTAATTAAATTAATTTATAAAATTTATAACAAATCACAGTCAAGATCAAAAAATATGGCCAGGCTAGGATTGTCGTCTTCTAAAAAGTAATTATATACATATTTTTTTAATATTTATTGTTAATTTAATATGTTAATAGTATCTGGGTTTTAGGACAAGGGTTCTTTTTAAAGAGCTTTTTTCATAAGAACAACTACCCGAATAATCAGGGTACGAAAAATATCACATATACGCCATAGTGTCCGAAAATTTATTTTAAACTATTCCTAGCTTACCCGCGCGATAATAACTTGTATGCTTTCCATTTAAATACAAATTTCATCTTCAAAAAAGTATTTAAGGTCCTACGGCCCCGCACTCAGTGACGCAAGGGGTTAGTTTCTTTTGTGATATTTGTTTTTAGTGAACACAACTTTGTCTTAACATCAGTCAAATGACAACCTCTTCAGTTGCTCTTTTGTGGTAATCTAACAGTATTTTGAATTATTACTTGCAAAACATCTGGCTTCAAATTGATGTTTTCTGCTTTATAGCGTTTCTACACAATCTCACTAAGTCACTAACACAAATGTCAAAAAGTGTGAAGAAAATTATGTGTTATGGTGAAACTGATTTGTTAAGATGCAAATGTGCAAGAAAAATATTTAATTTTCAGCACACTCATAAAATTCCTTCTAGAAGAAATTAGCGTTTGGAAGCATTCCGCATTCCAAATGCTTCATAAAATGTTCGTTTGGCACTAGATGACAGTTCTTCATATGAAAAGAAGAGAAAAACGATTCTGGATTTGAAGAAAGAATCAAAACCAGAAGTATGTACACATGCACCCAGTCAACACGTCAAAATTTTCAAATGTAATTTGGCACACTTTGCCATAAACTGATTTAAAAAAATTATATAATATTGACTAACCTAGTTCATCTTTGGCAAACAAATTGGCAATTTCTCCAGAACTCAAAATGTTATTGATGTATTCCAAAAAAGAATCATCTTTTATTTCATTATCCGTGAATATAAATGTAATTCCTTTCCCTTCGAGTCCAGCAGTTCTATAAAGATATTTCAAATCTTCCACCAAATTTGTAACATTATAGGCCCGTGTTAAAGTAATTTGAAAAAACTTATAGCCAGCTATAAAGGATGCAAGTCTTGTTAAACTTTGCTTGCCCGAACCTCCAACACCAACTAGAAGTGCATTTCCTCTAAAAAGTTAGACAATTGAATTATTATTTAATTTGAACTTAAATGGTTTTTATGGAAATCACAAACCTTGGAGTTCGGAGAATTCTTGAGACAATAATTAAATGTACTAGTGCATCATAAAAGAAGACCAAATCCATTGTAAAACCTCGTACTAATTCATTGAACTGACCCATATAGAAGAGTACCTTTGTTTTCGTGAAATCAAAGCTAGAAAAAGATGATTCTATAAAAAGAGTCAGGAAACACTTATAAGCTTTTTGGTAAGATACCTTGGAATTTCTTCATATATCTTGGGTGGTTCTAAGGAAATATCTTCATCGTCTTCACCACCCTCTGGAGGATCACGTAAGAAATCAACAAAAAATGTTTCTTTTTCAGGAAACTGTTCAAAATATGCTCCTAAGTTTTCCTTGGCATCTTTTCTTATTCGTTCATTAAACCAAAGTTTATCCTTTTCGGCAGTAAACCGGTCAGCAATTACACGGGTACATTCATGCTTCCAGAGCTCGAGTATCAAAAAATGTAATATTTTAATATTTATGTTATGTATATGTTATTTACTACAACAAAACTAACCTTCAAGACAGTCTCAACAGTGCTGCATTCGGCACCAGCAATCTTCAGAACACCTTCCCATATCCTTGACAAGTCACGCAAATTGAAGACATAATGAAAATTCGCAGGAGTTGGTAACATTTTGGCTTTGATATTTTGCCAAAAGATCCGTGTCAAAGGCACAAGAAGGGGGATAACCTTGACAACTTCATCATTGAATCTGGCAGAACAAAAGTATCCCTGACCGATATTATTGAAGATCTGATCCATGGAGTTGTTGCTCGGCAGTGTGCAATTAAATATGGTAAAGTTCCGCTTCAAACGATTCGGAATATCATTTCGACCACCACCTGGATGTATCATCGCTCCAAGAAGTTGAATGTCAAGAATTGTCGAAAAGTCACCTGTGGAGTTAAATAAGAATAGAAAAATGAATAGCAAAAAGAAAGAGCCAAAACTTAATAGCGAATAGGAATAGGAATTCGGAAACTACGAATACGAATACGAATATGAATACGAATACGAATACGAATAAAAACAAGAATAAGAATAAGAATATGAATAGCAATAGGGAAAGGGATGGAAATAGAAATAGGAATAGGCAAAATAACAAAAAAAAAATAATTTTGAATAATTTTCTAACCTGGTTTTTCGAGCGAGTAAAAACCCTTTTGTTCAATCATTTGACGAACTATCTCATTAGTTATCTGATCTCCCCACTCATTTATTACTGGCATATTAATATCATCGATAAATATTGTCATAGATCTCTGTCCAGGTGGGCCATAGCTCGACCCAACACGCTTCTCCACGTACGATTCTATGATTCTCTATATGGAAAAATTATAATCGATATCGATCATCACGAAATTTCTTCTTAAAATAAGTACCTGATACATATTTGGGGTTGTTGCTGAAGAAAAATTAAATGATTTCGACAAATGAACCTCCGGATCATAACCAGCCATATATCCCTTAACCATTACAGTCTTTGCCGTACCCTGCTCCCCAATAAGAAGAACTTGCTTCTTTTGCTTCGCAATATTGTGAATAAGAAAAGCTGTTCTCACATTATCAACATTTGGCACTAAAATTGATGAAAATTCTGGGATGCTATCCTCAGGATAGATGAACTCTTCTATTTTTGTACTCCAATGTTGCCAATTGCCACTTTCATCGACATAATATTCAAAAATGGTTTCATTTGGTTGTTTTTTCGGCCATCCTTTGAACAAAATATATAAATTAAATTATTTAAAGAACAGTATTAAAATGGCATATCTGTGCCTCTTACTTAATTTTGAACTATGCTTCAAAATAAATTCTTCCAACTTTTCTCTCTCAGCAATTTCAAGAACAGCACCGATAGTCCACATCAAAGCAAAGAGAAAAGTTCTTTCTAAATATCTCTCTGAACGATTAGCTTCATTTTCTAGCAGACCATCCATAATTTCCAGCATTTGTTTGATATAAATTGCCTCAAGAATTTTCATTTTTGTCACTAATTTCGTCTGCATAAATATTTGCACATCATCGTAGATGACTCCAAAACAACGTCTAAAAACGTCTGACTCTTGAACATTTCGTTTTCGAACCCAAGCTAATGATAGAAACTTTATATATATATCGACTCATGAAGTTAACATTTTGTACCTTCCATATACACAGTCCATTTTAATACTGAAGAACTCATAAATACCATTCCCATGCGACTTACAGTAGCAGGTGATGCATTATCTAGATTGTCTGGCTCAAAGGTTAACTTACAATTTTCAGCCATTTTAATACGATCACCATTAGCCAGAGTCAATGTTTTATTATCATCCAACACTGAGTTAAGATTCTCAATCCAAACAGCATCTACAGGACCATCGAGTACAATCCAACAGAACTCAGTCTTTTTTACTTTTAGTGCTCTCCGCCAGAGTGTTGAAAATATACCATCAGTCCAATCATTAGTGGCCACATCTAAACGACCAAACATTTGTGGTGCTGTTATTGCCTAAAACAAAACAAAAAACTTGAGTAAAAAGTTCAAACTTGTACTTGGCTCGTAGACGAAAGTACCTTTGGATTCATTCTCATTTCTTTATGAGGTAAGCCCATATCGGTGAAACATTTAAGCAAAGTCAAGGTACAACTAGTCTTGCCCGATCCCGTGGGTCCCATTATCATCAGACCATGACGTACTAATGAGGTCTCATAGAGTTGAACAACTTTTAAATTCCATTCAGGATTATTAACATAACCTAATTCTTCTGAGCATTTAGCAATAGATTTCTGGAGATCCTTGTACACCCCCTGAGTTAGTTTGATACCTGGAAACATGTCTTCAATGAGAGATAAGAAGAGTCCTTCATCTTCATCAATCAACTTAGACACATTCATATCTCTAAGAACTCTCATAACGATTGTCTCTTCGGTATCTAAGGGATTTGCTCTCTTCTGAGCTCCTAAGGTTCGTAAAACAGAGAGAATATTTCTCAAGCCAAAATCATAATGAACTTGTTTTGAGAGCTGTTCTTCACATAACTTGTATAGAGTGAAAAATTTTCGTGATAGGATAATATTATCTTTGAAACCACAACTAGCAAGCTTAACTCGAATAATAATTTGTCGATCGGGTACCATCATAGCAACTGTTCGAAACATTATTTTTAAATTTTCAGGTAGTTCTTGCCGTCCAGCATAGCCAGGATTCATTGTAATGAATAATCCAAATTCCGGGTTTAATGATACTAAATCACCATCGCTAAATATGAAACTGCTTCGTTTTTCTCTTCGGGCAGTTAGAACAATACTTAAATCAATAGCTGAAAATTGGTATTTGAATAATATGGTGAGTTTAAGAAATTACTATATCTGTTGTGCTGCGACTGATAAAACGGGCAGTTCGATTCTATTGAATTCATCAAAACAGCCCCAAGATCCCGATTGAGCTAGGCCTTTGTAGATTCTTCCTAAACCTCTGAAGTCCATTTGATCGGAACAGTTAAAAACAACTACCAATTTTCCCAATGCTCGACCCATATCTTTGGTAGTTTCTGTTTTTCCAGTTCCCGCTGGACCAGCAGGGGCGCCACCCATAGACATGCCTTAAAAAATAAAGCAAACAAATATGTATTTAAAAAAAAATAACGAATAACTGCAGTTTTCGATTATTTTTGCCGTTTTCGATTGGACCTTTGGAGTACTCCTTTCGTACTCCATTTTCACTCCTACTACTCCAAAAGCCTGTTGAGAGCAAAATATGTTTTTTTTTTCAGTTCTCGATTTCACGAAGCGGAATTGCTTGTCAAAAATGTTAAATGCTTGAAGAAGCCATTTTATAAATTTGACAAGAAGATGTTTTCATATTCAATTGAAATCAAAAAAGGAGTAGAACAGTCAGAAAATCCAATCAAAAATGACTTATTATGGTAGATAAAACTCACCGATTGCTTGAGCTAAAGTTATGTAACACCTATCTGTAAGGGGTGTAATTGCCAATCTTTCCGTTACACCCAAGTACTCATTTTGATAAATAAAATCAACATCTGTTATCGCCACAATGATATCATCATTTTCCTCATTGTAATAAAATCTTGCCTGTTTTTGCCATTCGAAATCCGAAGCAGTACGAATACGCATGGTGCATAGGTCATCAAAAATATCTCTACATATATACACAAGGAATACAATTTAGTTTGAAATTTTTCAACAAGGTGATTTGTGATAGATGAAAGTATCACAATATTGTGTTGTGACCGTCAACTATCCCGAATCACCTTAGCCTATTCCAACCCAGTTTTTCAGTGGAAAATCATCCTACTTCTCTTGACCTTAACTTCTGAAACATATTTTTCAGTAAACTTAGATCCGAAGTTTATTTCCAGTTAAGTCGTCAAATTTGGTGATTTTACTCTAGACTTACTTGACAGATGATTGTCAACAATCTATTAAAATTGAAGTCTAACATGGTTATTGTGTCACATTGAATTTTGACGTTTTCAAGTACATATCCTTGTTAATATCAAAAAGTAAAGTTGGGATTAAATTTAACGCGATTTTAGTACAATCACCATACGGCTAAAAAAAGGGATATTTGCATAGTGGCGCCATTTTGATTTCGATAATTAAAAGTGACGCTAAAGAATTTTCAATCGATTTTTGACAACTTAAATTTTAAGTTAATCGCTGAACTGAAAAACTGGCCACATTATATTGTTGATGCTCACCTTTGATGTACATGAATAGTGACCATGGTTTCAAATCGAATTCGATCAAGTTTCGTTAGGTCTTTAATTGTCAGATCGATGAAATGATTTAGCAAATTAAGAAATCTTGTATTGGTTTTCTTCATAATCATCTTATCTGTACGACATTTTCTCAATGCAAACTCGGCTTCTTTTGTCCAAAGCAACTGAACCCCCAACAATCCAGCTTGACCACAAAAACTAGGAAATTCTTCAGCAAAATTAAATTCTGGATCTCGTAAGCTAAGAGCCATTCCAGCTAAAATAGTTCGCATTGAATCTTGCATTTCTTTAAGTAGCTTTCCCAGCCATAATTCAACACCACCGGAGCATTGGACAGCATTTTCTAACATTACCTATAGCAAAAAACAAACTCAAATAACGAATTTGTACTAGATTTTATATAAAAAAAAACCTTTTCGCCATTGGATGAATTTAATGAAATTATGACGTCAGTTGTTTTTTCTTGGAAATCAACAAATGCAACAGCATCAAAAATGCTGAGTAAATGTTGCTGAATCGTTGTGGGGTCAGAGGCTTGACCAAGGATTTCCAGCAAAACAGGATCAGATACAAAGAAAAATCGTGGAAATAGGAGTCTTTTTGATTCGAGATATCCTGGAAGAAAAAGTTAACACTTAATGTAGCAAATTTAGAGGCACGGTAATAGAATTCCGAGCAAATCATATTTGATTTAGTATTCCATTTGTTCAACTATCACAAATAAATATTTCCAGTCGATTGTTCAACTTGCAGGGAAGGAAAAATTAAAAAAAACACAATTCGCTCTATTTTCCATTATCAGTTCCAAAAAACACGTACCTGTTAATGACTTTTGACAAGTTTCCAGTTGTTCCAATAGAAAATTCAACATTGTTGCCAGACTTTCATCACCCGTACAACATTCAACTGCATTGGGTATTTCGCGAACTCTATACATAATTTTAACATAATTTTTGTCAATATTAGTAAATCTCTTTGCCTCCAATGGCAATTGTTTAGATATATCTCCCCCAACAAATACCGCTTCCAGATATATCCAAAGATTTTGCACAATTAACCACTTTTCAAGAATCTCTCCAGTGTTGAATAATTTCGTTAACCACAAGGTAATGTCTTTCTTGAAAGGAGCATTATATCTGTTCGATGCAAGTGAATTCATAACCATCAAACTATCTTCCAGTGAAGCAATAATTTCTAGAGTTTCTCCACCCTTAAGGACTAATTCTCCTCGATTCTTGAATGAACCTAGTTGAATATTCACCGAAGACCAATCAGCTATGACTTGTTTCAATTTTGCTTCAATATCTAATTCCTTGCTAGCACCAACACATATGTCTTCGACATCTTCTTTGTGTCGAAGAATTGAAGCTTCTAAGAGTTTGCCCAGAGTAAACTTGGGACTTGAGACATCATAATCAGTATTAAAGAGTTTGTTAAGTCGAGCCCAATGGCGATCTTTCATGGCTTTGTTTGTCATTAGCTCGAGAAGGGGACAAGTTTCATTGAAATCATCGATTTTTGTTTTAAGATCAATAAAAGCTGGCCATGTTTGCATTCCTTTTGGTAACTTGCGACACCTTAAATAAAAAGTCATAGTTTTTACAAAAGTACATTTTTAAGTTCTTTTTTTGTTTTGATATTTTAAAAAAATCAACAGTCTTCGCTTTCATCAATAGAACAAAGCTCTTTTTTTGTTGCGTATACGCCCGAGTGAACCGACCCCTCAAGCTATTGAATATACTAGAAAATTAGGGTAGTGAAGGAACAATTACCTTCAAGGGTTTTTATTATAAATTTTTTTTTTGGGACATAAGCACTTTTAAGACCGAAAATGTTACTTAATTCACCCTTTCGTTCCTGAGATAATGGCACACTAGCCATTTATCAATTTTTTTTTGGTTTAACTTGGCAACTAAACTGAATCTGATAATTTTACATTTAAAATTTAGGGTGAATTATATGGTTTGAAGACGATCGTTTTGATGATTGCTATCCCTATCAAATCTGCAGCACGAATTGAGACAGCTTTCGTCAAAACGATTACGTTTGTTTTCTTTTAAGAAAATTCGGTCTCTGAACTGAAGTCTAATTGAAATTCAGGGTTTAAAAAATTAAATAATAACAGAGTTTCAAAAAAACAAGGTTTCGAAAGGCAATGGCTCGAAGGATAAAGTTTCGAAATCCTTAAAATTCGAAAACCTAGTTTTGGAAACATAACGTTTCGAAAAACAAAGTAATGAACGGAGTTTTGAAAGTCAAAGTCAAAGTTTCGTAAGACAAAGTATCGTAGAACAAAGTAGCGAAAGACAAAGCTTCGAAAAAAAAATTCCGAAATCCTCGAAACTTCGTTATATTTTATAACTTTTAAAAACAGTGTGGTCCAAAAATATGTCAACATATTGTAACTTTATTTTTCACTCAAGAATTTCGGGAATTTTTTTCGAAACTTTGTCTTTCGCTACTTTGTTCTACGATACTTTGTCTTACGAAACTTTGACTTTGTTAAGCTTTCTCCTTTCGTAATTTTGTTTTTTGAATGTTTGTCTTTCAGGTATTTATCTTTTAGAAACTTTACCTTTTTGAAACTTTGGTTTTTTTACAGTCTGATAAACATTTGACATAAATTTTACTAAAATCAGTAGAATATCGATTTAAAAAAATCTCTTTAAAGTACGTACGAGTAAATCACTTTTAAAATTCAAAAGGTTACTAACCTGACTTGGAAGTCCTGAAGTTCAATACTAATTTTTTCAATATCAACCTCACTCCAAGGCATTTCATAATAATCAGCAATTGTCTTCAAAACCACAATATATAGCGAATACAATCGATTCAAATAATTAAATTCTTTCTTTCGTTGATGCATCAGAGGATAATCAGTTATCGGAAGGCCAAATAATTTCTCACCACTGCCATACATCTCAAACTTTCGCCAAAGCTCATCGAATCTATTTTGAAAAATCAATACACGATCACTTGCTTCTTTAGCTGAAATTCCATCAATCATTGGTCCTTTAGCATCAAAGTCATCATTGAAATCATCGAACTCTTTGACAAACTGTCCAATGCCATCTTCAAGTTCCTTCATAAGTGGTTTCTCCATTGCAGCAATTCGTGCTGAAATTTTCTTCGACTAAATATAAAATTAATTACATTCATAAAACCAGTTAATTCGAATTGATTTATATTTTACTAACGTTGTCCATCATATTATTAAAGGCTAGCTGAAGACTGTCAACTTTGTCATAATCTTCCTGTGATATGGCAATATTGTAGGTTGAGAATAAGTTGTAGGTATCTGTTATTAAAGCCAAATCCATATCCATTCTAAAAAAAAAATTTAAAAAAAAAACAAGACAACATTAAAAAAGAACACTTTTTCGAAAAAGTTGAAAATATCATCACTGTATTGAATTATCACGGATTTTTTCTAAGCAATTCATAGCTACCCGAACGTCGTCTAGATCTTTGATTGGTTTACTTAGAATAAATTCCATTTCATTTATGAAATCAACCATTTCGTTTAATTGCTTTTTGTATTGAGCACTTAGAAGTTGCCCCAACGTGGTCTTCCACTTTTTTGATTCTTCGACAAGCTTTACTATAACACCATCTAAAACGACAACATTTTAATCTGAAACTAATTTTATTGATGAAGAGCCGCGCCATACGCATTCTTATCTCAATTGCGCCAACAACTGCTAAGGGATTCAAATTCTTCAAACTATTGGTAATGTTGTCGTATTCCACAAATTTGTCTCGTATGTCGACAGTCAATGGATTTGTTCGGACAAATGATTGGATGGTTTCATCCCGATCCTCAGCCCATAGGTATTTGTGTTTATCAAAGACTTTCTAAGAAAAACAAAGGTTGTTTCAAGGTACCTATGGTGTGTATGGATAATTTTTACAATAAGGAGTTCTTTAATATCCTGTTTGTATATGAACAATCCAGTTGCTAAATTTTGAACCGCTCGAATGATGTCCTTGTGTTCATTAATATATTTAAAAAATGTTCTTTCATGGCGATTTTCATCTAAAAAAAGTATAGAATCATGTTTTTGTATTTTGAACTAAAGCCAACTTTTTTTTTTAATATTCTACTTTAAACAAGTCTCCTTTTCCTTAAATCGTCTTACCTACTGTTACACGACGAAGTTTTCTTTCGTAAGTTTTTGCCTGACGTCCCCAATTGGTAACAAAGTAATTTATTTCCGTGCAAACTTGAATTGCAGCATGAAAATTTGTCTGCATAACTTCAATATTTGGTTCAATAAAACAATTTTTTTCAAAGTTTATGTCCATATTCGTATATAGTATAGGTTTGTGTTCACCAGTTCTCCAGTTTGATCTTTGAAAAAGAAACTAATTAAACCTCATTCTTTTCCCCATAAATAAATAAAAAAAGGTTAGACTCACTTGAGAATAGAATACTTAATAAAATCTAACGACCTTTTCGAACATTGCACCAACGCCATAATCATTTTCATGTTGTAGTAGGAAAACAAATCCATACAATCATTGCGCAAGTGGATCAGTTCATATCTTAAGTGTTCATAATTTCGAAACTGTAAGCTTTTCAAAACATCATCGGGTACAATATAAATGACTCGATATATCTTATTAAATTGTATCCAATCGTATTTATCAATTGGCATTGCACCTTCTGTGCGCCAGTTATTGTCATTGATTTTCTCTGGGGGTAATTGAAAGACTCTACGATTTTTCGAATCATGGGTTGGAAAGTCCAGAAGATCGACAAACATATTAATAATATCAATTACAGCTCTTTCCATACACACTGACTTACGTTCTAATGTTTTCTCTGGAAAGATTCATTAAGGTACGTTTTTCTTTCGTAATCAGTATATTGACTCTTTAAAAAAAAAGATCTTACCAAGCTCTTGGCGGAGTTTGTTGCTTTCTTCTAAATACTTATCTGCAGAAACTGGCTCAGTTGGTACATAAACGTATCTTATTTTCGAAAGACTTTCCATTTCTTTTGTAATTCGTATCTCTTCAATATTTATTATGGAATCATAGAACGTTTTAACTTCATCAATTTTCTGCAAAATTAAATAAAGATATTACTATTTTATGTTTGAAATCTCAAAGATATCCGTATTCTCGGAAAATAAAATAAAATATAATTTGCAAATAATACAAAAAAAAAATAATTTTAATAAAAATCTGCTTTTCAAAACTCAGCTGTTTGGGCAGTTAATTCTGTGCGAGAAAAGATTTGAGACTTGTCCAAATAATCTGCCATTTTTTGAAAATAAAATTTTTGTTTAAATTTGGGTGGGGTAAGCGTTTTGAACATTGACCCTGGTTAAGACAAGGGTACCCATTGGACTCTTTACATTGTTCAAGAGTCCTTATGTTACAACCATCAAATCTAAAAATTCTTGCTGTTTTTAAATTGAAATGAACACTAAACGCAAATTGAATGCAATTCCCACAGCGAATGGTAGTTAATTTTTAAAAACTAAATTACCACATGTATAGGCATGGAAGTGTGTAGTTAACTTTAGCTTTTCAAAAAAAAATAATTATTTTATAAAGAAAAACAACTTAAAAGTGTATTTATTGTAAAGCTTAATTATTTAACTTGTAAACTTATTTTATCTTAATTTTACCTTTTTACAGCGAAAAAATGGTAAAGCTTGAACATGTTTTGCTTTTAGTCGTCATAGGGTTGCCAACCGTACTCTTAAATAGAGGATTGCACATTTTATGGAAGCGTAATCTATGATTTATAATAATATAATAATATATATAATAGAGTACGCTTAAATACTCTATTTTTACTTTAAATAACTTTTTTCTCAATTATTTTCTTCTACACCATCGTAGGAACACACATATGATGTTACAATTTTGTTTGCCTTTCTCTTTTGTAAAGTAAAAACCGAATTATGTAAACCAATTTTTTTTGCTGCATTTAGGCCTTCGTTTATCATTCGGTAAAACGAACAAAGTTTATTCAAAAATTCAAAACGGCTTTAAATGTCTTCGTTATTTGTTTTCATTTTTATCGTTTACACCGTTTCTTCGTTATTCGTTTTCGTTTTTTTTGTTTTGTCATTTACACCTTTGTTGTTCTGGGGACGGGCAATAACTAACAGAACAACGTACACAGAGGATTAAACCGAAATTCTTAATGCACCTTAAAACTCAGGTGTTTCCGTAGGAACGCAATTGTCAAAAAATAATAAGTAAAATGTCAATGTGACATGTTGTTGAAGGCACAAAGTATCTTCTTGCTTATATTTCTTTATGTGATTCTTATGTTTTTTTGTCTAGAAAAATGTTGATTAAAATGGATGATAAAAATAATGGCACCGATAAAAAATGGATGTAAATAGTCAATACAAAAAGGACGATTTATATTCTGAAGTTATAGTTTTAGAAGGAATGTAATTAAAAAAATATACTTATTTACACACAAAATTATTACCTATTACTATCTTTTCCTGCCGCCACTTGAGCATACACTGAGAGAGTCTTTTGGGTCATGAAGATTTTGTCAGAACTGTGAGTCGGAATTATTTGTCACAGCGCTGCAGAAAAAATCAAACTGATTTGAACGATCGATCGTTCCCACGAACTCGCGCGGCTTTGGATGAACAAAAAAACTTGCACTGTAACCGGTTTCATATGATTATATAGTTTTGTTTGTTCTGACAAATACGTCGCGTCAGAACAATTTTTGTTCGTCAGACAAATATGTCAGAATGATTGCTACGCATCCACTGTAAGCACTTTCACTGTAACCGTAGCTTTATACTAAAATGTTTACTCATATAAATATTTTACAAACAACAACAAAAATTATACTCTTTTTTTATTGGAGTGTATAGGTACTCTTTATTTTAATCCTCTGTAAAATCAATTATACTCTATTTACTTATAAAAAAGTTGGCAACGCTAGTTGACACCACTTTACTTCATTTGAAGTAGATCTATTTCTTTTTTTTTTAAATTAAAATCTACTTCCTACTATTTAAAAAATGTCTGTTCCAACTTACTTCAATTTTTAAAAAAAAAAGGTCAAATCTACTTCTTTTTTCCCTATTTCACTCAAGTTAATGTAGTAGCCCCAGAATTTCCATAAAAACAAACAAAATTACCATCATTTTACTGTTCTTTTTGAATTAAAACTAAGAATTGTTATAGAACCAAGTTTATACTAAGAAAGATACATATGGAAATGAAGCTTTTTTAATTCAATAACCTAAATACGCAAACATGAATTCTAATAGAATCTCGGCCTTTTTTCAGTTTTTTTCGTTCAAATCAATTCAATTCTTTTTAAATATATGTACATATATATTATATAAAAAAGCTTATTTTGCAATCTACTTCCATTTTTCTCAATTTACTTCCTTTTTTTCTTCAAATCTACTTCCACTTTTTTCTGGAAGTGGTAAAGCTGGTTGACACGCCTTGGCAAAACCATTTAAAACTCAGCCAACACCGAATTTATAGCTTTTTTATGAATAAAACTGAATAAGAAAAAAACAGGGAAACAAAGTTTTCAATTATTTTTTCATTGGTTTGGAAGTGATGAATTTTAAAAATTTTTATTTTGATAAATTAAAAATGTTATTTTAGTAACTTAAAACACAAATTACTTATATATTTATTTGCTTATAAAATTACTTATATATTTATTTGCTTATAAAATTACTTATATATTTATTTGCTTATAAATAATTTGTGTTTTAAGTTACCATTAATTTATGAATTTTTTATCCACACAGATGTGTAGATATGACTGAAAAAGGGATCTAGATCTATACTTTCGATTTTGATTTTTTCACTGTTCAAAACTTTCAGGTATTTTTTGAATTTGTAAAAAATTAGGTAGGTTTGTACAAAATATTTGTTCCGTCCGTTCGTTGATGCACCATGTTTGCAAACCGGAAAACCACTTTTGAGTAGGCATCTTACAAATACCCACGTGCCTATGTACATTTTCCGAAGATGAGGATGTACACTTTTTCAACAATTTGCATTCCTCAAAATGTGAAATTAGGTATAATTTTGATTTCGGTTTTTTTGATTCAATTCTAAGATATGTAACTCTTTAAATGAAGTTTTGTTGGTTTAAAAATTATTGCAATTCAAATATAAAGCAGTAAAAACTAAAATTTAATTTTTTGGAATATTAAAACATCCATATTTACCCCTGTTCTTTTAAAAATAATAATTTGAGCTTCAGGTAAGTTTAATTTAAAAAAAATTCTAAACGCTGGCTTTATAAGGTACTTTAGCGGAAGAACATGGTTTTGCTAAGTAATATTTGAAAAAAATGTATACCAAAAAAACACATTTTTCTTACCTCCCAATATACCTAACGGTACTTGCGATACATCTGTTAGGGAAAAGTTTATTCATCCCAAAAACGGTTGTAACAATTTTATGAAAAAAATATTTACTGTAATCATATTGTACTTTTTGGTAAAAAAAATATGTAAAATTGTTTTTAATATTCGTTTCTCTCGAGACGACTCAACTGATTTTAATAAATTTTTTTTGGACCCTTCGCGGATTGAACCAAAAAAATTGGTGAATGAATCAATTTGATTTTACAATAGGCGAACATTGAACTGATGACTCGTTGGCGCTCAATTTCCAGTCTCTACCACCTAAAAACAAATACAGCCTTATTAATTAAATTTTTGAAATGGTTCACTAGTTAATAGTTAAGAAAGTTTTAAAAAAAAAATGTAATACTTGGAAATGTGCTTCAATCAATTAAATAAAATGCCAAGCTAGCAAGCGATGAACAAAGTTTTTTAATAACTTTGTGTGTAAAGTTAAACAAAAATTATAAAAACGACCGATAACGTTTATTTCCCAGGCATTGCCTCTGGCAATTAACTGACAAATTCTCCAAAACTATCAGTGTTTCTCATCAAGCACTTTGCACTTGGCGAAAAATTTTAGGTCCCCTCCATTCCTGCCAACCAACAATAACGGCTCTTTTCCAATAAAAAAAATTCAATATATAATTTTTAGTTAAAATTACATTTGGACAAAACCCTTTCTTCGAAAAATGCCCATTAACGGTACCTCACAACCGTAACCATTTTCTTGATTTTTGATTTTCTTTAAATGATTTAAATATTTTTTTTATTAACTCTACCTCATTATTAACTCTACCTCATACTTAACAACACAAACCTTTTCAACCGCTTCTGCAAAAGCTTCAAAGTTCTCAGAAAGCCATGTTGTCTTCGATAATCCTGGATTCAATTCTTTTAATATATCCTTCAATCTAAATCTCATAATGTTTATGTAAACCGCAGAGATCTCTCTTCGTAAATCATCAAATTTTCTCACTGAATTTTGTAGCACATCACATGGCTTAAATAACCGATCTTTGCAATATGTGACGACATTTGCAATATTTGGTACTTCTGTAAAAAATCATTTTGAAAAGAGCATTACGTCTACACAAATATTAGAAAGCTTTTCAATACAATATACCTAAATTAATTTTTTCCATAGCCTCGGTTTCCTTAACGAGTCTAAAAATGGATTCATGTAGATTTACACGATATTTTGCATTATTTGGTTGTCTTGTTAGAACTGGTGCATTCAAATGGCATCGAACTTCTTCGGCATATTCAAACCAGGCTTTGTGATGTGTCATCTCATAGTGAGAAATAATTCCTGCCATATAATTATAGTATTGGACAGTGCGCTGAGACTTTTTATGGCCAATGACACAGGGTTTTTCTTTGAGGATCTTTAAATATATATATTTGTTTTAATCTTAATAAAAAAATATAAATAAATGTTTTGTATGTGCCTTCATTGGTTCATCAATTTTCTTAAAAATAGCTCGAATCCATTTTATTCGACCAGAAAATGGTGGAGTATTTCTTGGAATCGGTGGATCTCCTCTTTCAAGATTATATCTATTAAATATTTAGAAAAAAATGAAGATATATTGGCAATATTGTGTGAACTACTTAAAAGCAACAGATAGATAGAAAAAAACTTACACGTCCTTAAGCTCAAGCATTTCTTTTCCCAACATTTCACATACTTCAAGATATCTTCGATCCAAGCACAAGCAATCCAAATTGAGTTTTTCAAATCGCTTTAAAATTAAAATCATAGATTCACACATGGGGCAATCAGCAACTTGTGCTTTAACAAATTGTTGCATCTGCACTTCAGCTGATTCGATTGTTTTGACGAAAACATCGTAATCTTTGTCAAATGCTTCAATTCGAAAATCTAAGGCATCGTAAGGTTTTTTACTGATCGTTTCTCTGGCGTTGCTTATTTGACCTGCAAACTTTTCCATTCCACTTATTTGAATTTTATCTAAAATCGCATATGTAAGTTCTGTATTAAAAACGACATTAATCTGCAAGTAGAAGAGTGAAATGTACAAAACATTCAAAATAATCATTTTCCAAAAGCAACAAAAAAAGAACCTTTTTCAAACGATCTAAGAACTTTTCCATATTCGTAAATATATACACTGATGAAATAACCCATGGCTTCTCGTTTGATTCCTTCATATTCTCAACGTTTTCGAGAAAAGTAATTTTGTAAAAGTTCATGACCCGCCGGCAATTTTCTATTCTACCAATAAGTGTTGGAGCTGGAATATTCCATAGCTTTGAGCGGTTGTTATCGGTTATAATTTTTTTACTTGTTATTGTTAATTGGTTTGTTATTTTAACAAAAAGACCAGTTATGTTACTGGGTGTGTTGAAGAAATGTGCTGTTTTGCATACATTTCTAATGGCAACCATTAAACCTGGAAGACTGCTTATTATGGCTTCAGGGCTGGATCTTTAAAAGACAACAAATTCAAAAAAATAATTAAATAGTCACGTATGTGGATGTTAGTGTGTGTGTATGTGTGTATGCATATCTGTATGGTATGTGTGTATAGTATCAGTGTTTGTGTGTATGTGCATTTACGTATGTATATTAGGATGGTGTTTTTTTTTTTTAATTCTGAGATGGATAGGCATCAAATGGTTCTACATAGACAAAAAAAAATTACAAATTTTCTCAGATTTTTATTTCACCCCCCTGGTCTCCCTATTTTCACTTTGAGGTACTAACTATGGGGTCTGAGGGTATAGATTAGATTTAGACGAGAAAAAATAGTACCAGAAGGGGGGTCTATTTTCCCCCGTTTAGGTAGAAAAATATGTAAAAAAAAAGGGGGAACTTACCGCGCCATGTCTTAGCTTTTTTTACAGCCACGATTCCATTCTATAATGTGCTACCTAAATAAAGTTTTTATTTCAAATAGTTTTTGAAAAAATAATTTTCAAACTTAAAAATTAAAAACAAATTTTTGTAGGATAAAAATTATTTTTTTAAAAAACTATTTAAAATAAAAACTTTATTTAGGTAGCAAATTATAGAATGAAATCGTGGCTTTAAAAAAAGCTAAAGCGTGCCATTGTAAGTGGTCCCGTTTTTTTAATAATTTTTTTCTGTATTTGGCCAAATTTCTAGAAAACTACCCCTACTGTCTGAACGGGGAGAACAGACCCCCTCTCCAATACATTTTTTTTCTCATCTATTCTAGACTTAGAGCTGGCAGCATATTTTTGGGTTGATTACATAACCAAAAAATGCGTATGAGGGTGTCTATAGGTGCATGCATCTTGACGTAAAATTCAAAAGCCTGGCTGGATTTTTTTGGCGCCAGTGGTAAGGACGAGGGATTGAAAATAGCGGTTTTCAGACACATTCACTTCACTTAATTTTTTTTTTTAATGGGAAATAGTGCTCCGATATTTTTTTTAAGTTCACAAATTTTAATTTCTTATGTCCGATTAATAGAAATTAAGTTATAAACTTTTTAGGTGCACCATATGGGAGATATTTGGAAAATTAAAAAAAAATCACAAAACAAAAAGTCTCCAAAACAAAGCCGATAAGGTTCGCTTCAAAAGCTCATATTTTGAGTTTTATTTTTTAAATCGTTAGAATTGAAGTCTGTGGACTCAAAGAAAATGACAGAGCATTTTTCCTATTTTTAATAAATTAATTGAAGTACATGTGGCCCCAACACAATAGTCTGAAAATCGCTATTTTCAACACCTCGCCCTTACCACGGGCGCCAATTTGATGTCAAGATACATGCACCTACAGACCCTCATACTCATTTTATGGTTATGTGTTCAACACAAAAATATGCTGCCAGCTCTTAGACTTTTCCACATACCTTGAAAATAGATTCTACCAGTTAAAATTTAGAAATTATCTTTAGCACTTATTCAAAGCTCACTTCGCCGCCAGTTAAAAATGGTCAGAATAGTGAAGAGCATTCAACACCAATATGTCATTTCTAGAGCCGTGTCGTTTTACTGACATTTTAGTAAAACGACTATCGTTATAAGGGTGAACGTTTCATGTATACGTTCAAGTCATATCTTTATATTCGCTGCTGATATGAAGATTTTTAAGACAGTAAGTCTAACCACGACCACATACTTTTGCAAGCCGATATTGACAGTTTCCCTGCCTGGTGTGATAAAAACGATCTCTCTCTTAACCTTACAAATTGCCAAATAATTATATGTGATGGATGTGTGATGGATATGTGTGATGGACATGTGTGGTGGACATGTGTGGTGGAAATGGCAATCATGAAAATATAATTTCGCATAAAAATCTCTTAAATTAAATTCTCAAATAAGACTTCAGAATGGTCACTTCAATTAAAGTGACCATTTTCAGAAAAGCCTGTGTGAAGTACAACACAATCACGCAATAGTTCCTTATTATTTAAAAACATATTCAAATATATTGAACCCCAATGGGCCCTACCAATAACCAAATTTAGAGACGACTTAAATATTTTAGTAAAATTAACCATAATGGTATGGGCTATTACATGTTATGTTTCATATTACCTTGTAATATTCATTATTAAGGGTCGACTTAAATATGTAAGTCATACTTTATTTATAGTTTATTAAACACTATGCTCCATCTATCTTAAATGTTTAATTCGTCTCTAAATTTAATTATTGGTAGATGTGCTTTGCAAAAACTGCAAAAATAGAAAATACTGCCAGATTACTCGTACTTACCTATATAAAGGATCCCAGAATTTTTGGAGCGATGATATATATCTTACATTGTCCTTAGCCTCGTTCAGTGCCAAAGTTACATGACCATCAATTTCGGTCCATTTCTACATATTCAATTGATTTTAAATAAAACAAAAAGTTGAGAAATTCTTTCAATTAACCAACTGACCTTAAGAAGCTTAGATGATCTGGATAATACCAAGCATGTCTTATGATTCAAAAATGCTCTCGACGATACAAATTCAATAATCGAAGTGTATCTTGTGAGCAATCGTCTCCAATTGACCAAAATTTGAAGAGGTCCAGCATCACTTGCGTCCCGTTGAATTTGTTTACCTTCAACTAAAATTCCTTGAATTTGTCTCAGCCATTGGGCAAAGTAACGCTCCACCAGATGAACTCTAGGAATGATCTTAGAACTGGCCTCTATTTGATGCTTTGCCAATAAGAGGCCTTTGAATAAACTGTGTGAAACTTCAAAAATCACTCGACTCTGTACAGTTTCGTCTGAAGAACTTATGAACTTGTTATACATCTCTAAGCCATGGAAAAACTTTGTCTTCTGATCTTCTTCGCATAATCCAAATTCTGTGACAGCTTCCAAAGAAGGCGTTAAAATGCAATGCATTAAATTTTTAACCACATTCAGCGACATGTCTTTTTTATCCGAAAATAATACAAACATTCCAATTTCATCCGATATGCTTCGAGTTTCTACATTTTTTTTGTTACTATTTCGAAATGCTACAACCCAGCGTCCATCCATTTGAACCTGATCACTTTGATAGCAAATCAAACGAATAATCTGTGCATATTTAAGCTTTTCAACATAGCGTCCTGAAGCAGCAGGATAACCATTCATCGGAGAATTCGAAAATAATGCGGCGAAATTTCCATTTTCTTTGAATAGTCCATTTAGCAAGTCCGTGTAGGCTTCATCATCAACTAGTCCTGTGATTACTTCATCAGTTGTTATTTGAAGAAAGTCAGCGACTATTTCAAGTACATAACGATGATTTGCTCCCAAATTGCTAATTCTTTGCTGTCGCTGATCCTTGAATGATTGAATTTTTTTCTTTTCGAGTTCTTCTTTTTCCTGATCGGCTGCACTTCCTCGTCGAGCAGAGAGTTTTTGTATTTTATGAGAAACTCCAAATAGTTTATGGAGTCTTTTTACATTCCTTTCCGGATCCATGTTTGGATATTTTTTTTTAAATTTTGAAGGAAATACTTTTCTCGGGTGACTTTTTTGTATTTTCTTTATTTAAAGATCAAAGTTTTTTAGTTTCTTGTTTTGCTTTAGAGGGAGCTAGAAGTTGGTTGCAAGAAAATAGGTCTAAAGCTGGCCATACACGACCGAGCCATCCGATCCATTTGGTTGGGTTGGATTTCAGATTGGTTCCATCGACTTTGAATCAGTACGGGTCCATTTGGCTCTGTCGTGTATGGCTAGCTTAAAGGAGCTACGTTTCTGCTGATATTTGTATGTGTCTTTCTATATATCTGCATATCGACCACATACATACAACGTTATCTTGCCATATGACCGTTAAAAAAGCTTATTTAACATCTTGGTAGAACCTTATTTTACCAAAAATCCTTATTAACCGTAATATGACAAACCATATGGTTCCGATTCTGAAATGAAATCCAGAAACACATCCCCTCTTTTCAGAAGAAGAGCTGTCATTTTGAGGGGGTTAAGAAGGCTTCTGGACGACCAACGGAAAAGCATTTTTTTATAAATTTAATTTTATTCGGAGGGAACTCTTAATTCTAGAAAAATTTCCAACAAGTAATTTTCTCTTCGTCTACGATAGCGGAACGATTCATGAGTTCAGTTTTAAATAATGTTCCCATAATTCTGAATTCTGTGTATCATCTGCAGTTAAAGGAATAGCGGATTAGTTTCCATGTTTTATTTTCTCATCATTGAATAATCACGCTTATTACGATAGTCGTTTTACTAAAACGACATGCCTCTAGAAACGATATTTGATGTTGAAATGAAAGTAAAGTAAAGCGTTGTCTGCGATCTTCACTGATCTCACCATTTTAAAGGGAGTCGTTTCACTGAAACGCCAAGTCTCTTTTAGAGCCTTGTCGTTTTACTGGTGTTTTAATGAAACGACTATCGTAGTAAGGGTGGTTCACCCTTTATTAAGGCGAGGCAATATGCATTTCGTTAAGCCAGATATCACGTCGCCAAGTTTCCATTAAACAATATATTAATATTAGAGCTTCGGAATAATTGAAAGGAATTAAGTAGATACGGACTACATATCAATCATATAATCTTTCAACATATATATATTTGCAAAACTTCTGAAAAAAAAACACAATTTTTTTATTTTATTTTTAAAATTTATTTTAAATTCAATGTACACGCATTTCAACAATAAATGTTTTTTTCCTACAACTTAAATACTAAAGAGTGTGTGTGTTATACAGTAAAATCTTACAATTACTTTTTTTTTATTCTTCACTGAATTAATGCTGAGTGATGTTCGATTGAATTTGAAAACAACGGAGTATACTCCAGCCACATTGATGAGAAAAAAACTGTACATTCCCAGCATTGCTGCAGATGAAATATCTCTACAAAAAAATAAAATGAACGATGATTTTTGTATTGTTCTTCGATAAGATAAAATGTAATCAAAAACTATTTTTTTAAATCGAAAACCTACCATAAATTTAAAGCATTTTTAAGGGGAAACAGAGCCTTATTGAGCAATTTTATGTAAATAAATTTATTTAATAAATTATTATTACCGCGATAATGAGTTATAAATGAATTAAAAATGGTCAGCAAAAATTTAAAAACAAATGAGCTTGTGAATTCATTTTTTTTTTTTTAGAATTCAAAAATATCCATTTTTATCTAAGTGCATTCTTAAAAATATTTTAACTCTTAAAACTGGTAAACGTGTTGCGAGCGACAAAATAATTTTTGTTTATTTTTTTCTTGTTTGTTTCATATTTGTAGCACCTCTCCGCTATTTTTATATAATATAATCTATTATACACTATAATCTCTCTCTGTAAGAATATACATACATTTATTATGTGAAATAAAATACGGAAAAAGATTGTACCGAAGGAATTGTCTTCTTTGCCACCAATCAATTTTTTTTTTTTTTTTTTTTGAAAAAAAAACTTTCCATTCAACTGAATTAAATTCATAAAAATTTACAACAACCATAATTTTTCAAGCAAGCCAATTTTTTGCGATTCTGCACAAATTGTTTTCGCCTTCAATGCTCACTTTTGGAGCTAGAAATATTTTGCTGTGTAGTAGAAGAAATCTCTTCTACGGAAACCATACTATCGTTTGTGGATAGTTGGGATTTATTTTCACTGCTTTCTGGTGTTTGATCAGCTGCGAGTGGGTTTGCAGATGGTTGTTGTTTGATGACAGTGTTGCTGTTGCTTTCTGTGGTGTTTTTTAGATCGCTAGATGTTGAGTCAATTTTTTCATCATATCCGTCTGGTTCATCATCTACATACTCGATTGTAATATTCTCATCCAGTTCATCGTTTGCAGATTCTGTTTTGAATTTAAAAAAATATATACAAATTCAAACTTTAATATTAGATAATGGAAGAATTTTAAAGAAAAGCAAATAAATTTTGAACTAAAATTTTAATTCAATTTTATATTCCTCTAAGTCTTAATTCTTAAAGTTAAAAACAAATTAGGCATATGATTATTCATCAAGAAATGTTTTCAAAAAATCATACATTTTCAAGTTCACAACACAATAGATCAGAAAAAGGCCTAACAATTATAACTATTAGACCTCAATAGACGACCTAATAGATCGTCTTTAAAACGGTAAAATGAAAAATAATTTATGATTTTAATTTTTACTTACCATATGATTCGTCGTACTGAATGACATCGCCTTCGCTCGTCTTCATTTGTTCATCGCCAACTTCAATTGTTTCCTCTTCATCGTCTTCGTATTGATGCTGTCGATGTGCTAGCTGCTCTTGTCTTTTCTTCTCAGTCATTTCTCTTTCTCTTTTGCTATCACGCCGATCTCGTTCAACTCCAACAGCAATTTCCATTTCTTCTTCTGTCTCTTCATGTTCTTCTATAACATCATCTTCAGCAAAATGTTCATCTGAGCTTCCATCGTCTTCTGCTCCGCTCCCAATCAACATACTCTCTACACTGTTTCGTCTACGAATCTTTTCTGCATTGATTGCTCGTGTTTTGTTTGCTTCCTGATCAAGTTCCATTTCCCAATCAGTTACACCAATTACCATTGAGTCCTGCTGCTGTTCCTGTACAACGGCCGCGCCTTCTATCTTTTCGCTCGAGTCATTGAATTTAGTCTCAGAACCTAGTCGTTTGGGTAATAATGCAACCGTGGTGGGTTTATTGGGCTGCGGAGAGTTTGATTGACTATCAGCCATTGTTGTTAGATCAATGGTTTCTGTGGGCTTTAGCGTTTGAGAGCCTATGCTGTCTACATCAACAATTATCGGAGTCGTTATAATGTCCACCGGAGTGTCTTCAGTTATCATGCTGTTCCTGCTGCTAAATCCATGTATTTCCTTTGGCAAAATTGTCTGTGGCATGCTTGGTACGGCACCAATAACAATGACATTGCTTTTCGGATTAGCAGCAGCGGTTTCTTGAACAGCCATTTGCCCCGGAAGCACTGTGGAAAACTTATTGCTCTTCACAATTGGCAATCCTTTCATGGCTTGTTGCCCTGTCATGGGCATAATTATCATGTTTGGCTTTGTAATCGCCATTGACTTGGGGATTGTAACATTGCCTAAAGCTGTACCCGAAGAGGACGCCATTGTTCCTGGCGCTGGTATTATATGAACTTTCTGTATCGCTATTCGGCCCGGAGGTGTACTGGTATTCACTAAACCTTTTTGTGCCGGCACAATTGTATTCACCTTAGCGATTGGCTTTCCTGAGCTATCAGCAGCTTGTATGAACATCTTGCCATTGGACGAAGAGAAAATTTTAACACTATTTCGATTGTGAATCGGTCCACCGCCCGGTACACCTTTCAAGTGTAAATGGGGTGACATTTTCAAACTGGCTACGGTGGGAGGACTGAGTATCTGCTGATTGGTTATATGAATTTTCTGTTTGATGGGTGGCATACCACTTTTTATGATGCTTGGTTTGCGAAAAACTGTCGCCGTTGTGGAAGGTGAGCTTTTCATCTGTCCAGTACTGCTATTGTTGGATTCAAGCTTGCTGCCTGATGATAACATCAAGGGTAGTAATTTTGTTTTCAAAACTTTACCGTGCTCTGGCTCGAACTTACTGCTGATGTTGATTATAGCCGGAGGAGTGTGTGGTATGTAAGGTGGACTGCTGGCATCGATAATATTAAATACCTGTGGTTGGCTGCTGACGGGCGTCGAGCACATTATACCACTTTTCATTGTTTTCATATTTGTTATCTTGGCTTTGGTCGATGTAGTAAGTGTGGAAGGCACAATAGCTGTCATAGGTTTGAATTTGGTGGTTATGACTTGTTGTTTTTCCAAGAACTGTGTTGGTACCTTCGGGGCGCGATTATCGACTATGTACTTTTGAACTGGTGTGGAGAGTTTCTCAGTCTTGCATTCGGGGAGCTTATCAGATTGCTGCAGCACAGGTTGACTTGGGATCAAATTCAATTTGGAAAGATTCTTTGATATGTCTTTCTTCGATGTGGCAATTTGTGGGATGATTGTGGTTGTTGTTGTAGTTGTTGTTGCTGGGGTTTGAAGTTCAACTGAAATTTCTGGTGTCGTTACCGATGAGGATGATGAAGATAATGATGATGGTGGTGGTAATGGTAATGGTGGTGGTGGTGGTGGGATTAGTTCAACACTTGTTGCAGTAGTAATTGTACTGCCCAAAGCTACCGACGCCAATGACGATTGAGATTGTAGTACCGCTGTGCTTACATTATTTGCTCTATTCGAGTCTACAGATTCTCCACTGATAAGACGTTTTTTAGCTGAAGCTGCTGTTGGACGTTTCATGGGTGAATTATTGGACTTTTTCGCAGCAGTATTTTTCTGTTTTGATTGTGTTTTACTGTGATTGTGGTAGAGTTTACGTATTTGTGTTGCAGGACTAAGGGGAGGTTCACCGGTAGTGGCACTGGGAGAAATTTCAGAAATAATTCGTTTTTTTGTCGAGGTTGTGGCTTCTGTTGGAAGATTTCTTTTAAGAGTTTTACGTATATCTGGTATTTCTGGTTGAAACTGAAAGAAGAAAAAAAAAAACAATATTAAAATATTTTATTATTTATTTTTTAGTTATTTATTTGAAACCAACAGCCGTTTCTCTGATCAGGTCGATGTTTTGATACATTTATTTACAAATTTAAAGAAAGGATACTTCGAAACAAAAAATAGGGAGATATTGGTATGTATGTTTTTTATTATAATAGCCACGATCCTAAAGTGTTTCTCATATTTTGATTCTTCCTTTTCAAATAATCATTGATGACAATAACAAATATTTGTTGTGATCTTTACGGTAAAATTTCGTTGTTCGTTTTAAAATTACGTTTTTTAAAAGAAAGACTTTAATGTCATTAATATTTGCACTTAAAGATTGGAACATACGGAAAATTTTGTATGATGGATCAATTTCGAGGTCGGTCAAGTGTATCCGACTATAATTTTTTGTTTTTTTTTAATTTTAAAGTTTGCAAATTATTTTTCAAAAACTATTTGAAATAAAAACTTTATTTAGGAAGCATATTATTTCCCCTCCAATACAATTTTTTTCTTGTCTATACATATGTATGTAATAAAGATAATGAAAAGTTTTACATGGATACAAAATTCTATTGCAGTCTTGAATATAAAATACGGTTAACACTAGAAGCAGATTTATTGAAATCAATTAAGTTATAAAATGTATTAAAGTCACTTCTCATAACATAAAGCGGTGCATTTAGACCATAATCGACCCTGGAGCTTAATATGTAGAAAAATTCTGAATTTTCAGTTGTTCTGAGACGTGTATTGATGTTTAGTTGGCTTATCTCATCTTATAAGATGAGTCAATTAACCCTCGGCAGTGAAACTGGATGTGTTTGCACATTTTAAACAGACTTATTTACGTCATTTGCAACCAATATCCAGTCCAACGTTTGTAAAAAATTCTTCTATTCTGACTGTATTTATTTTTTTAAAGTTAAATACAGTTTTATATGTGCTAACAGAAATTCGGTTAAGCTCACCATTGAGAGTAATATCAAGTTTAATAGCATAATGGTGTGGCACTGTAGGTAACATATATCACAAATATATGAGACTTCACATAATGAAATACAATCAGAAAAAAGGGGATCCAAAAACTTGCAATTCCATTGATTTTGCTCAATCCAGAAAGTAATATTGATTCAGCAACATTTTTTTCAAATTAAGGCCAGGTTTGAATACAGTGTATGTTAACTTGTCTTAATCAAGTTGATAATCAAGGCGTTTAAGTTAAATTCGCCGAAATGAAAAATCTTTGAATTTTTTGACTATTGGACAATTTCAATAATAGCCAAAATATATTTCTTATATACAGAGGATGAAGACACTGAAGGAATATATATTGCAACAAATATATACGCTCTAAATCTGTGTACAATAATTGTGGTAGTACTACCTTAGAACTAAGACGACAATTAACAGCAATCAGAACTCCTCTTCCTTGTTGATGTGTGCTGTTAAAAGGATTTCTGTCCAAACGATAAAGTATATACTATTTCGACATCAATTATAGAATAATTAAGGCAAGTTTCTGTTAGAATGCTAATGTCAAAAGTTCCTTCTCTGCTCATGTACAAAATGTTTAAACTTTTATTTCATTCCTCCTAAATTTTTATAATAAACTATCAGTTTTTTGATGGCATAACAGATAGATTTTCTGGAATGCTTGCAATTTTAATGTTTCTTGGGTTAATCTTAAACTAATGAGCAATTTTGGCCAAAACCCTGGAGTAAGCATCAAATCAAAGATTTGGCCAGGAGCAAAAATTTTGAAGGATGACATACGGTGTTCGCAAAAAATTTGTATTTAAAAATGACAAATTTGATGATTTACATAATTTTCAATTATATCAAAATCAAAGGATGTATCAGGAAGTAAACGTGAAAAAAAACACATTTCTGTGGAGGTTACCAGGACACAATCGTACACTATAATTTTATTGTCATTTGTTCAATAGTGTAAAATTCATATTTTTAAAAACAATTGTATAAAAGGGAAATGGGTAGAGCAAATGCTTCCAGTGCGATTGATAGTTTTCCTACCTAAGGACTAAAGGAAGATTTAATTTAAAAAAAAATAACAACAACAAAACGCGATATATTTCTGCATGTAGATTTTCTAAATCGAATGGGAAACAATACTTCAAAATATGGATAACGATTTTCAAGGTTATGTTTCGAAACAAACTAATTTCTATCCCCGGAACTGGTTATGAATTTTTTAAATAGCATATACCTACTTAAAAAAAATGGAAATTGTTCCAAACATTTAGTATAATCAAAGAAACCCTTACTTTAAATACATTTTTTACTAGATCTGGATTTTGGAATTAAGTAGAGCAGACGAAGACTTGTAATTTACAAGAGATACTTTGAGATGCGGTAATGAGTTTTTTTGCAGACAAATATTTGTTATGTAACATAAACAATGTACCGAAAAGAAACAAATATTTTATGTTCCGTGCAATTAAAATATCTCAAAAACCTATATCATTTGAGTAATTCTGAGATCGGATTCGAATGCGGGACATGAAAAACGCTCGGAAAATTATAATCTGGTAATTGTGTTTACTTGTGTAATTTGTTAAAAAAAACTTTTACTAATTGATTTGGTACGTAGCCATTTTTTTAATCATAAATACCTACTCCAATCTTAAAAAAATCTTCAAAGAATTCAAAATTTATTTTCACAAAGTATAAAGTAACCTACCATTATACCATTTTTTACCCCCTGCCGAATACATAGATTCCTGTTTATTGGTAGCTTAGCTTTATAATAGAAAAAATATACTTACGTAGACGTACTTACCTTAATCACGTTTATCTTTGTTTATTTCAGCAAATAAACCACAATAAACAGAGATTTCGTTGTTTAAGGAGATTTAGGTCAGCGACAAAATGGATAATTAATGTGGATCACATAATTCGAATTACACTCACCTTCATCTCAAATCCGAACAATGTTGCAATTTAAAAACTCAAGGTCAAAATAAGAAAAAAATATTTCCGTGTGTAGGTATTTTATGTACGAAACTGCACTGCCTTTTTCAACAATAAAATACCACTTTTCCACTACAATTTCGAAACACAACTCTCTGCACGCATTTTATCATCGTGATATATATGTAAAATAAATCTAATAGGTACTTACTGGATCTGATGTGACAACTGGTACAGAAGATTCGCTGGTGCGCTCGGAAAATTCTTGCTTCGGCTGTTGCAGATTTGCCGTTTCCGATGGATATGGCAATTGGGAATTTTCATTTGTTACTTCGGCTGCAACATGATTAGCAACGACACACAATGCTGTCTGCGGTGGGACACGCGGCAACAGTGGATACGGCCGACGTCCCTCTCTACTCCATTCTTGATAGGTATTTGGACCTGAAATGCTACAAAAAGCAAAACAAAATTTCGAGAACAAAAAAATGTTAGTAAAATTTTACGTAAGGGTGCCATAATTATTGTTCAAAGAAATAAAAACTACATAATTGCTTACGATTCAGCAATAGTGGATAGCTGTTCATCGTTGGCTACTCTGCGCGCTTCAGCTCGGTGTCTTTCTTGTGATATATGAAATACATTTCGCAGATCTTCGAGTAGTCTTGATTTGTTGTCGGTAAGACCACCTTGAGCTCGAAATACACTTATAACATTTGCATAAGATTCTAATTCTGTAAATGTAAAGAAAATTCCAAAATTGAAATTTATTTGTAGTGTTTGGAAGGAAGAAATAGAAGCAATGCTCGGGAAGCGCCAACTTTTCACGAATAGTTTTTACCTAATCTCCGCAATATGCCACGGCACTCGTCTCTTGTCAATTGTAATGCTGTTGGCCACATATTATCGAGAATTGTCTGATTTTCTTAATTGTTTTAACTTGCCCTCAATTAATTCGATTTTTAGTTGAATTATTTGAAAATAAAATTGCAAACGCAACACCGCACAAAAATCCTTAAGCAGCCATTAATGTTTATTTGTCAAAAAAAATTCACTTTGAAAATTTATCGTTCGTTCTTTCGTTCAGTTTGGAAAGAAGTGTTCATAGATTCTGTGGATAAAAACTACGCCATTTATTTGCTGAGTTGAAGCGAGCTTGAAATTTTTCTCGAGCCTCGTAAATGAGTTGACATGTTTGAGACTGTTTAAATTGGAGAAAATTGATGTTGAATTCTTTACAACCATTTCAAATCGATTTTTTTCTGGTTGCAAGGAACACACATAAAATTAAATTTGTGGCGATCGATTGTGTGTGTGCTATTTGACAGTGGCTTTGGTGCAAAAAAACTTACAAATATTCAAAAGTGCATCCAGTTTATCACTTCGTTTTTTTCAGATTAAAACATATATATTTCGGAGAAAAAATGCAGAAATAGACAGAAATAGTTGTGCGGCCATTAAAGTACAAAAAAAAACAACCAATATTCATTAAAAATACTCAACAATCGAGGAAAACACTGTCGAGAACGAGGTATTAGGCACTGGTGCTTAATTGAATATAAATTATAAAATGGCCTATTATAGACTGGCGTCACCATATTCACTAATACAAGCAATATAGAAACAAAGACTAACATAAAGATTGTATAATAATTTTACAGGATTACTATTGAAGCGAAAGTATCTTGGTTACTTCATAAGAGCATTGTAGAGAGATTAAAGAAACATTGGTACATCGCTTCTATCAAGCGGATATAATTTGCACCAGAAAATATTCAAGGATTCAGTAAAGCTCCAATAAGGCATTTACTTTCTGTCAGAGGGCTAAATGGAATGCTATAGAAACAAATAACACTTTAATGTCTGAAATGCGAAGCAATTTTGTTAGTTGGGTATTAAAGGTAATATCATTAGAGTTTTGACTTTTTCCAGTTATAAAAATTTTTGTCAAATTGCCACGATTTGCTGTTGTGCTTACGTGTATTTCTTCCTCACGTTCACAGCCAAAAATTTTTTATTTCTGACAATTTCAATTTTAATTTGTTGTTGTTCTTACGTGTATTTAAATCTTCATGTTCACAGCCACTTTTTATTTCCAACAGTTTCAATTTTGACAACCTGCGCAGTATAATACCTTAGATTTGTGTACTGTGATGTTAGTACAGCCCTATCAATAAAAATTGCTTCGATACCTTTTAATTCACAAATAAATAAAACGTCCATCAGGAGTTAGTTCACGAAATAAAATTTCATATCAATAAAAATTGAACTGCACATAAAAAGTCCTATTTGTAACTTGGACAACGGCATCGGTTATCTAAGATTTGTCTAACCTGACATTTTATATAATTAAATAAAGCATGTGTCCAACTATTAAGAACTTTTAAAAAACTGACTAACTAGTTAACGGCTTAAAAATCTAATAAATATGGCTGCAGCTTTCTTACAAAATGTGAACTTTTGCACTTACAATTGTAATGAGTATGTGTGTCACTAACGTCTGTTTCCATTTATCTCTCGTTTTTGGCAACAATGTCAGAAGTATTTTTAACTTAATTAGGGCCAGTTGTAAAAATATTTAATCCGTGATTCAGCAATTTTAACTCGCCGACTTTGGCGAATTTACTGAGGTTCAACGATGGTTCAGGCATTAAATTGGCTATTATAACATACGTGAACCTTGATCGTTGAACCTGTATTATTCCACTGACCCTGAGGCCACACGAGCCAGTACTGGCTAGCCAATTGGTTACATACATTGACTGTCAAGTTCCTATTCGTGTATTGGCTGTGACGTAGGCGGCATGCTGTACTGGCTTCTTTCCTGCCAGGGCTCGGATCTTAATCCAAATGGAATAAATCTACTCCGATTTCAGTGAAAAAAATAGAAGTACTATGATATTCCATTCTTTCAAAATTAAATGAACTAAAAACACACTAATGCTATGCGACAAAACTAGCAAAAGAACAGAACGTTACGAATGTTTTGCTTTGGCTCTGGAGAGCCTTTACATGTTTCTGTAAAAGCTCTCTCAAACCAACGCGAAACCATCAGAAAGAAAACTAAAATTTTACTTCTCAGAATTTCCTTACATGGCGTTAAATGAGAGCAACTACACTGACGCGATGGGAAAATTGATTCACTTTGGTTTGGGAAAGCCTTCTCACCGCTTAATCAATTTATTCACCAATTTTTTGGTTCTCTTCCCGAATGGTAAGAGGACCCAAAAACACACCACACGAGACCTATAGCTTATTTCAACCAGTTTGAAAAATTCAATTTAAAAAACTTTGGGGAGACTATGGTGAGACCCAAGCGAGATGATGGCAAAACATGGTCAATGCAAAGGACAGCGTATAAATGTGATGGCGAGACCATAGCGAGAAAACCATGACATAGATTCTTGTGTAAATGGGCATGGCGAGAACATAGCGAGACGAGCTTAATGACCATGATACTGGTAACCCTGAGGCCACACGAGCCAGTACTGGCTTGCCAGTCGCAATACACTCACACTTTTTTACCGACACATACAAACATGAGCAACTGGCTCGTCAACTGGCTTGCTTTTTTTGTAGCCAGTTGGGAAGCCAGTAGAGCAGCCAGTTACAGGGTTCGGCAGTACTTTTTCGGAGCAGATTTGGAAAAAAGGTCTAAAACTAAAATTGACTCACATTTTATTTCACAAAATTTTAATAAAATAATAATTGGGGAGTCCAGTCCAAAAGAACTCAAAGATTTATAAATTCGCTAACGCCCATATTATGCACTCGTCTAATCTTTTTAATCCAAATGAATTTAAACTGCAATCCGGAGGTCATTTTAAGTTGTTGATTCCAGATTGAGACTGAATTTATATTATTCACTTTTTCTTAACACTTCAATTTATATAAAACCAAAAGTTTTTCAACCGATTTCACCAAAAATTTGTTATAATTTTCATCCGTTGTTTTTGGAAATCGAGTTAAAGCGAAAATGACGACGACGACTCATGTCTCTCGCCATGGTCGTCCAAATGATATTTCCAGTATCGTGGTCACTAAGCTCGTCTCGCTGTGGTCCTGCCATGCCCATTTACACGGGAATCTATGTCGTGGTTGTCTCGCTATAATCTCGCTCTGGTCTCGCCGTGACATTTTCACGTGGTTTTTGGCATTGAGCATATTTTGCCATCATCTCACTTTGGTCTCGCCATAGCCTCACCAAAGTTATTTTTTCAAATTTGGAATTTTCGAGTTTCGAATTTTTCAAAGTGGTTAAAATAAGCTATAGGTTAAAAAGTTTAGTTTCGAGCATGAAAAAAGAGACAAATTTTACCTCTTTGTCACACTCATTATGTTTGATATTCTGCTTTACATCACCAATAATGGACGCGAAAAGAAATAACAAATACAACAATATAAACATTATGGAATCTTAATAATGGAGTATCTTTGATTTCAGTGATTGTGTTTGTCGTAATTAAAGTTTAATGTAGTTTTTCATCCTTGAGAGATTAAATTTTAACAGTGAATAAAGTGAATAGAATATAATTTTTTTTTAATTCACATATGATAATAAAAATAAAAAGTATCAATAAAAGGATGGTTGTTTTTATCTACATGTGTTTTTTCTTTTTTATTTCCTATACATGAATAATCATGAATAGGTGTGATAAAAGTTCTTGAGAAAAAGCACAAATACTTATTCAAAAGGGAAAATTTACTAACATATGTCTAACATGTCACTGGTGAAATATCCGACGACCACTCTGGCATTTTATTTCACTAGCCCATTTACTCATTTTTACTCCCTAAATCCATTTTCGGCGAAAAGTGACTCATCTCACTCACTACTTGCGGTTTCGAATAGCTAAATCTCCGCATAGAACCAACGCAAAACATTCGTAACGCTCTGTTCTTTTGTTTCTTTTGTCGCATAGCAATAGAGTGTTTTTAGTTCATTTAGTTTTGAAAGAGCGAAATATCGTAGCAGTTATATTTCTTTCCCTAAATTCGGAGTAGATTTATTCCATTTGGATTAAAATCCGAACCCTGGCCAGTATAGAAGCCAGTACAGCATGCCGCCTACGTCACAGCAAATACACGAATAGGAATTTGACAGTCAATGTATGTAGCCAACTGGCTAGCCAGTACTGGCTCGTGTGGCCTCAGGGTAAGTAGGCTTCGAAGACCACGGCGAGACATGTGAATCTTGAGTAAGCCAATTCGTTTTCCAAAACAATGCATGCAAATTATAACAAATTTTTGGTTAAACTCTGTTGAAAAATCTTAGGTTTGATATCACTTCTTGAAATAAAAATGTCAAGAAAAGTGAATAATATAAAATTAAGTATTTATCTGGATTTAATAACTTAAACTGACCTCCGGAAAGCAGTTTAAAGCAAATTAATAAAACTTTGACTCCCCGATTCTTATTTTATTAATATTTTGTGAAATAAAATGCGAGTCAATTTTAGTTTTAAGACCTTTTTTCCAAATCTGCTCCGAAAAAGTACTGCCGAACCCTGTAACTGGCTGCTCTACTGGCTTCCCAACTGGCTACAAAAAAAGCAAGCCAGTTGACGAGCCAGTTGCTCATGTTTGTATGTGTCGGTAAAAAAGTGTGAGTGTATTGCGACTGGCAAGCCAGTACTGGCTCGTGTGGCCTCAGGGTGAAATCAGGCAATACAAATTTTTAAACCACGGATCATAATTTAGATCACGTTTGTACAACCGGTCCTTACTCGTTTAATGAATCTTTTTTGGTGAGTTAGTTTATTTCGTTGAATTTTGATTTATTGATAAGAAACAAATGACAGATGCTTTAATAGATGGCCTTAGTTTATATGGCAAAAAAGCTTGCTTAGGCCAAATGGCAAGAGATGGTATTGGTAATAACTACTATTTTTTTTCACTCCAATAAGCAGTTAAGTCGCTCAAAAGATGCGAGCTCTACTTAATACAACTTTTGTATGAAAATGAAACTCGACTAGCAGTCCATATCTAGTATGAATATGATATATATATTTTGAAAACCATGCTACACAGGCTGACGACATGGTTTGTTTTACGATTAAATGACCTAACATCGGTGGTTGCCAACAATAGGCATTTTCCTTTGGAGGTGGCGAAGTACTTGCAAGTACTTTGCCACCTTTTTGTATCTACTCGCACATGAGAGCATGTGCAGTTGATAGTACTAAATTAGGGTTTTCATCTACCCACAAGTACTTTGCCACCTCCAAAGGAAAACGGTGATATGTTGTTCTATGTAAACCACCTAATTCAGGTGTTCTTTTAAGCTTACTGTCATATCGAATTGACAGCTGGATTGCCATCTTTATTTGATAATCTCTGGTTCGAATAGCAATGAACCGGCCCACTAGAAAAGTCATACAAAAACCTTCATGCAGCAAAAAACTCTAGAGTTGTTGTCAAAATAAAATGTTAAATAAAGTACTATTGATAATTAAAACCGGCTTTAACAAAATTAAAAAGTAAAATTATTTCTTATTTTTAAGAAAAAATGTTTCGTTCAGCCAAAAGTAAATTTGATTTGGGGGAATTAACACGAAAAATAAAACGAACAGTTGATGGCAGCATTTCGTATCGGAAATTATTCATTCTCCTCCTCTGTTTAGCAGTATTTTTTTATGTTGTGCCACCTGTCTTTAGATATCTTTTTAGTAGCAAACCCCAAGCAAAAGGTAAGTTTTTATAAATCCATAGCAAGAAGAATAAATATATCTGTAACTAAAGACCTTTTGTTTGACACTTAATTGCAGATCCCCTCGTCCGATGCATGGACGATCGATTGACACCGTTTTTTATCCAGAGTTTAGAATACAATGCAAATATTCGACATGTTCCGTTTCTTCCTGAGGAAAACAACTTTATTCCATATATTGGAAATGGTTACTTTGGAGTAGAAGTATCCAATGATGCGTCAGTTAGAATCAAATACGGGCGGTCGATGCAGTTACCTGTTCCTTTGCATCCTATTATCTCGTTATCACCAACGAATGGTTTATTTCGAGAGGCAACCGTAGTGGAATATCAAAGTGGAATCGTTCACAGGTTTGCATTTTGGTATTCAGAATTTAAAATTATGCCATCTAGTAATTTCGATTTGTTTAGATTTCAATGCTTCCAAGATTACTTCGGCTCTTACAAGTACTATGCACATAGAACTTTCCCTGAGATTTTAGTCCAAGAAATACAAATTACAAACACACGTAATCAAATATTCGACGTGGACTTGGTGCTACCTCGATCGAGTTTTCCATCGCCCCTGTCCAGAGTAGTCAGCATTAAGTAAGTAATTTTGTTTCATTTTTAATTTATAGGTATCCGAAAATAAAAATTCATTTAACAATTTTTATGAAATGAATTTTGTCCTTACATTTAATAACCTTAGGCCTTAGGGTAATGAGGTAACATGTGCATTTAATCAATATTTTCATAGCCATTAGAGAAAAACAAAATTCAGATACGCCGAGTCGAATGAAAAAGTCACCTTCTGTCCCGGAAATACCTTGTCAATATTCATTCTCACTTGCGATAATATAGGTCCTGTATCTGTATGGCAAGTCATGCATTCGTAAAAAAATCTAACTGGAGATTTTTTCATCCCAAACTATTAACAGGGTTGCTTTAGCAATTAAAAAAAAAAAAAAAAACAACAAGTTTGATGGAACATGATAACTCCATAAAATAATTTGCGTCTTTATGTTCAATTTACATCAAACTAGAGCTTAAATGGGTCAACCGATTCTCTTCAAATTTGAAACATAATTTTTCAAAGAACATGTTCATAAAACCTAAAATTGAAGAAAATCGGTCAACTCGTTTAGACTCTAGCTTGATGTAAAGTAGACGCAAATTATTTTATGAAAAATTCCTTCGTTTAAAAAAAGTCAAATACATGACGTATCTGCGTCCATGTGAGCCATATTTTGTTGAAAACTATACACAGCCGCGCTAAAGCTTTTCAACAATTTGGTTAATAAGAGTCTTTTTGTATAAGAATTCCATAGTTCCAAACTGTTCCAAAGCACTGTTCGCTGCTCACATTTGACTGCAGAAAAAAGTTAAGTTATTGGCAGCTGGTGATTGTTGTTGCACTGCATGTAAAATTTCAACTCGCTGGCTGGCAACTTCTAAACAGAACACGGCTAATATTTCATTTGCCTTGTAAATTTCTTAATCAATACACCTTTGTTTAAATATTATAAGAAATAAATTGAAAAAGACTCATCTTGCCCTAATTACCAGATCAGCCCGAGATTCTTCACCTACTGAATACAACGTTGTGAGTGCAGCAATTAATTTAAAGGACAAAAACAATAACATTATCGTTGTCTCGATAGTCCACAAGAATATATCTCCAAAGTTGACACTTAAAAAACGAGGAATCACGAAGTTAGACCTGCTTATGGCTATCCACTACACAAAACCAGTTGCTACTAATAAATTTGCTGAAGTGATAGATGAAAACGAAAAGCTAGCGATTGCTTCAATGACAATGGCCTCACAGAAAGTTGAATCGGGAGCCGATTCATTGGTTGCCTATAATGAGTTTCGTAAGCAACATATACGAGTATGGAATGATTTGTGGGCAACTGGTTTTTCAATTAGTACATCAAAAGCTGAAAATAGCATAAATGGCGATCGGATTAATGCAACCATATACGCCGTACTGTCGCAGGTGCGAAGCTATGAACTTGAAGAAATAGTGTCACAGCAAAGGAAGCAGGATATAGCCAAGGCTCTGTCATATGCTGAAGGATGCTATGATAGTTATCATACATTGCAAGTGAGTGGTTTTGCATAGTCCTCACAGTTTTGGATGATATTATTTTTTGTTTTGGTGGCATTTAAAAATTTACTCTTAGGCAGAAAATCTTTGGTTAAGCATGGATAGCATTGACAATCTTAATAGTTTGGTTTCCTCATGGATGCTTACTTTAGAAAAACAGGTAATGTTAATAATGCCCCGAATCATATTTTCAATTTTCTTCATTGTTTATTATTTCTCAAGGGCTGTCATAATCTCATCAGAGCTGGTGCTAGCGGTGTCATTCAAGCAATGGTGCTTAGTTTCGGAAGTCTACGTTTTAGCAATCAACATTTAGAATTTAACATCCATCCAAAATTCTTGCATCGTGATTTTAATTTCCGGCGGTTGAATTATGGCAATAAAACACACGTTAATGTGACCGTTACTGTGACCGAAGATAATAAAGCTGTCATAAATATTGCACTGGACAGATCGGATCGGAGTTATTATGCCTGTGATGCGGGCTGCTTAGATGAACCTGTATTATTGGGGTACATATTACCTATTTTCGATTTTAGCGTCACAATAAACAAAGTACTTTGGTTCCTTTTAGACAAAGCAGAAAGCAATTTCCAGTTAAACTGACCGAACCTATTACAGCAATTTTGTATATTACAGCCGATAAACAACATATGGAGGAACTACATAAAGCAATTCATGTCAAAGAAGTTGCAGAAGGTAAACAAATTATCAATTGATCTAAAACAAATCTTTAAAAAAATAAACTTATTTAAAGCTCCCGCCCACGAACATCATGTAATAGCACTGCATAAACACGGTCATCATTTAGGCGGCTTACCAACACTGTTTTGGGTATCAATATGTGCAATAATAGTCGTTTTCCATATATTCCTGTGTAAGCTTATTATCAAAGAATATTGTGAGCCATCGGATAAGCTTCGATATCGATACAATAAACCGTGATTCTAGTAGGTGAATAATAAATTAAAAAAGTACATATTATAATATTTGTAAATTTTCTTAGCCTTAAATTAAATAAATGTGCGTATTTTTGTTGTTAGGAAAATAAATAAAGACTTAGGAAAATGGGTTTCGTGAATTCCTAAACGAAAATGAAAAACAAAATCGATAGTGATTTATTATTTAAATAAATGAAAATTCAAAATATTGTTATTATTATGTATTGTAAATTACGATAAAATAATATAAATATTATTTGAAAATAAATACTTTTTGATTAAAAACTATTATATTTAAATTAACTTACGGACTATAAGAAATTGATAACCACGATCTATAGTAGTAAGTTTGCAAAAGAAATCTATAGTCAAATTTGACTATTTAAATATTTTTGATATATTAGTAATGGTTAGATCAGACAATTGCTTTCCTAGATATATGATATTAATTTTTCGGATTAGCCGTGTTATCAAAGTTTAAACAGTGCACTTTGCTGCTTACCCCGAACGTTTCGCATCAAATTACATTGAGCGTAGTCACCGGCAAAACTTTGCAAATGCGGCTAATCCTACAAAAGAACTGTCTACAATCGCGAAAGCCTAAAATTTAAATTGCTTTAATTTCTTTAGTCCAAACTCTTCGTTGTTATTTTCGTGTGTAATCAAAAATGAAAGTAAATTTTTGGCCTAGATTGTAATGAGATTGATTTTTTAGTATGCGGAGAACTCTGTAGGGAGAGAAGTTAAAAACTTAACATTTGATTATAAAAATTATTGGTAAGAATTTTGAAAAATAAATTAAAAGCGCCTCAAGAAATTATTTATTTTTTAAGAAGGTACCATAATAACGAAACAACTTTACTCCAAATAATGAGAGAAGGTAAGTGGATGCCGCGTGCCCTGAATCATTTCAAGCTTTCAATTTTTAACTTTTTTTTGCGGTTTTGAGTGAATTTATGAAAATGAAAACAAACATTTTTATAAAATAAATTTTCTTTATTTATTGAAAAGAAAATTTAATCTATCACATTAGTATTTTATTAAAGAATCAGTGACGCGTTTCGGATATCAGAATAAAAATTTGTATTTCCATTTTAACTTTATTTGTTTATATGAACTTTGGAATAAACTTGTAGAAAAGCGTTGTTTTGGGAAATATGCGAACGGACATAAACATTAAAAAAAATAAATTGAACTTGATATTAATTTTACACTTTCAATAAAGTTTCTACCTAAAATCTTTCGTTGAAAAATGGTCCTACAGATAATGCACCCTTTAAATACAAGCTTCTATAGAAAAAACAAACAGAGCTTGTAGCAAAACAGCTGTGAATGACAGTTCAGCTGTCAACTCCCATGTTACCGCACAAAGCCGCACAGACAACAAATTTCTTCCATGCGACTTCGATAATAATTCTTCAGATTTTTTGTTTTGTAAAAAGAAACGATTTCATAACTAAAAACAATAAATTAAAAATGAACTTTAATAAAATTCTAAGAAGTACTCGTCTATCACCTCATATCCATCAATTGTTCCTTAAATCAAACACACGAAATGTATGTAAAATTGCAATTACCATTGATCCAGATTTGAACGAAAAACTAGAAAAGGAAGAATTAAAACACCGTCACCATCCAGGTATTATAAAAAAAGGAAATCTAAATGTGCCTAAGAACATTACCCAAGCAATTCAACGAGCAGTTGGAGACTTTCCAATCAAAACACTCGTAAGAGATGGCAAAGTTCTTAATCAATATATAAATTCACGGCATCCACCGCCCGAGATAAAAGATATTCAAAAGAAAATTCAAGACATTTCGACAGAATTAGATGTTAAATATCCAATGCCCGATGAGGCTGAATTACGTGAAGAAGAATTGGAAAGGAAAAATCTCGCCCGCCAACAGAAACTCAAGAAAACTCTGAAAGAACGAACATTCGCTTGGAAACCAATAACTTATGGAGCGTATGAAGCTCTAGTTTATACTATTGGAAGAAGTGCTCAAGAATACGCTGTTATTTCAAGTATTTTTAAAGAAATACAAAATAGACAGCCGGATTTCAAGCCACGAAGTTTTATTGATTTTGGTTCTGGTGTTGGCACAGCGATGTGGGCGGCTAGTGATATATGGAAGGACTCAATATTTGAATATTTAAATGTGGATTCTTCGAGGGAAATGAATGATCTCTCAGATTTAATAATTAGAGATGGCAATGTGAACCAAAAACCCACACTTAAAAATGTATACTATAGACAGTTTCTGCCAAGCGCTGAAGTAAGTTATTGAAAAAAATGTTTACAAAAATATTACATATTCAAAAAGCGATTGCAGTTGGGGTCGTTTTCCGTGTTTGTTTGCGTGTCCAGATTTTAGCCTCGAATATATTTTACAGTTGATAGTCTTTTGCCTTCTTAAACATGTTTTTTTAAAACTACTGGGATGCATAGTACAGAAACAAAAACCTAAAATAGCGCTCACATTCTAGGATGGACCAAAAAGGTCCTCCAGCCAGCCGACTCCAGTCAAAGATTGTCCGATTTATGTTATTAAAACTAAACTGACTGCAAGAGATTTTAGTTTATTTAAAGCTGCGATTTCTTGACTTGCAGTATACAGTATTTATTGGCACTAGTCTCCTATCACGGCGGTGTCAAAAGAAACTCTTTTTTAATGTATCAACACTCAGGGATTTATTTGCTATTTGTTTTATTTTGCATTTAAAAATGAAAATTAGAAATCAGAAAAAACCAAGAAGAACTAGTCTTTACCAAAAAAAACATATTCAAAGTGTCATTCTATTAAAAAACCTACTTCGTGCAGAACCCGATACGAGCCATTCTCCTTTCTGCTAGTTTAATACAAAAATTTTAAATTAAAGAAAGGAAGCTTAAAGGAATTGCAAAAATCTTTTAAAAAGTCAAGGTTTTCTTGTAATATATTCCCAAAAAGCCAACATTTAAACATACGAATGTAGCATCCGAAGCGATGGAATTACCCCAAAATAATTATTTTATTTTATTCCAGAACAAATACGATCTCGTAGTGTCAGCATTTTCACTTTTCGAATTGCCTAGTGCTAAGGACCGAAAAGAGGTAATAATGAATTTATGGAAGAAATGCGATGGCTATATGATTGTTGTTGAAGAAGGTAGCAGAAAAGGATCAGAAATTGTTAATGAAGTTCGTTCAAATGTACTGACTACAAGAGATCATGAGCTGGCTGGTCATGTTTTCGCTCCAGTATGTTGATAAAGATTAAATATTTACATAAATTCCCTTAATAATATATAAAATAAATTTGATAGTGCCCTCATGATCTACGCTGTCCGCGACTAGCTTCTGAAGGTGACAACACTCCATGTAATTTTAATGTTCGCCATGAAACACTTGGTCTGGGTGAGAATATTTCAGGAACCATATCGAAACGCTACAGTTATGTGGTTTTGAAAAAAGGACCTAGACAAAATGCCAGTGAAAGTTGGCCACGACTCGTAAGACCAACTTTGGTTCGTTCGAAGCATTCGGTTTGTCGCATGTGCACATCAAAGGGTACACTTCTAGAAATTGTTTTTACAAAATCTAAACATGGAAGGTATTTGTATTTTAAGTCATATTAAGGGTGCCATTTGATACGGTCGCAAAGCTCAGAAATTCTCAATGACGTCCGACCTATAAGTCTATTTAGAATCTCTTAGAACTTTGTGAACGACTGCATCAACATGAATGGCACCCTTTACTAATTTTATTTTCTAATATTTTTAATATAAATGCTTGTTTTTGTATGAATTTAAGAAATGCGTTGAGGTTAGCAAGAGCTAGTGATTGGGGTGACAGGCTACCTTTAGAAATTGGTGAACAATGGCAGGATATTAAAAAGTCCAAACGCAAAGAAAGCAAAGAACCAGTTGAAGTTGAGCTACATGAAGAAGCGGAAATAATAAAAAGTGAAAAGTAGAACTAAGTAATTGTACATACCTTTTTGTAAATAAAGCTTTATTCAAAAAAAATACAGGTACAGTTTTTGTTATGAAAGAAAATGCTCAAATTGTATCTTTTGGTTTAGTTAGAGCTTTTATGTGGGTAATCCTTCGAAATGTAAGTTAATGATTATGTGAACTTGTAGCTTAAACTTTAGAGTGAATGTTTCAATATAATCGCTTCTTACATTGCAGAAACAAATTTCAATCAAAATCTTAAGCCATTTTTAATAAATCTATGGTATGGGAGCTACAGTTACCCCAAAGATGCAGAGTTAAATAAAAATGAACAACAAATTTAAAGCAAGTGGGTGTGTTTTTTAAAACACTACCTCGATATACACGTATATTGGCACAGCGAAAACTCCTTCATTTCTACATCATTTGTAAGCTTAAACTTTATTAAAATTAATTTAATTATATAATGTACATTTTAGTAGTGAAAGTACTGTTTTTTTATTACACTTCAGATTCTTCATTGTAGTGAGCTTAGAGCTGCAATTTACAAGCAGAGGCTCATCATAAGTGCATTTGTTAGTGGTTAGTAAAATAAGGCAACCTTACACATCCATGCTAATAAACTAATAAATTTTCAAAGTTAAACAAAAAATCAATAAACATAATCAAACAATTAACAAAACATTTAAAGTACGTATTACAAAAAAGTAACAACAATCACGTCCGTGTAGCACTGGTTCGAAATAATTTTTTTAATCCAATTTTACTAATGTTACGTTATGTTATGAATACCGTTGTTAGTTTTTTTTTGGAAATGAACGTGTAAAAGTTCAAAGTTTCTTGGGGTTTCACTGCGTAGAATACTTAAACGTCTATATATTTCCTGCTTTTTGGCTAAACGATCGGTTTTCTATCACAGAAGGTGCGGGATCGTTCCACCAAATGTTAAATATTTAAAAAGTTTAGTTACTTAAAGTGAATTTATTTAAAATTTCTATACTTGTTCATATACAGCATGGTATTGTCGTCTGTCAATTAGGTAGGTATTTTTATTAAAACCAATCAACGATGTTTTCCATGAATATGTATGCTGAATTTTACACTTGCAATTTACATTAAAAAAACGAGAAAATTATTAAAGGCTTGTTCAAAGCGAATCATACATATATTGGGTGCTATCGTGAAAAAGTTTTCGCTGGACCATTTCCACTGACAGCCAAATTTCCCTTATTCTTCAATTCAATTTAATTTATTAATTTTTCTTAGTACAAGCGTGCATTTAGATCCAATAAATTCAGACGGAAACTTTCAAACCATCATTCCCGTTATCAATTTTCGAATGAGTTAATATCATTCACGATAGCTCCCACTAAATTTGTAATCCAATCATGTACTTCCATTATGATCCTTATACTGTTTACCTTTTTAATTGGTACCCAACTCACTGGCCATCAAATAAATAGGTAAAAATTATAACGGAGAAAACTTTTTTTGTTGAACCTAAGGCTAAAAACTGTTTCAGCTACTGCAAGAAGTTCAGAATTGCTAAGTTTAATCTATGAAAAATCTCGTGTAAAAACTCGGTTATAAAGTTGTGTTCTTCATCTTCTCACATATTTGTAAAAAAAAAGAAATTAAATAAACTTTTTTTTTAATATTAGTTTTGGAAAAATATTTTTTATTTTACCTAAATAAATGCACTAAAGAAGATCTCTGTGATACATTAACTAAAAATTACGCTCGATATTAAAATGTTGGGTAATTGCATTACTCGCCAATCTTAAATTATGTTTTTAAAACAATTACTATTAACTTTCTTAATTCGCTATGGATTTGATTTTACAGTAAACTTTCATTATTAATAATTTACTTGGTAACTTCATGCATAGCATGAGCCAAATAATCAACATTTTTGCTAGTAACACCAGCCATCGAAATGCGACCATCTTTGGTCAAGTAAACGCTAAAGTCTTTTGTCAAACGCTCAGATTGTTCAGGTGTCATTCCGGAATAGCAGAACATACCGATTTGATTGGTAATATGATCCCATGAGCGAGTTGAACCCAACTTAATGAGATTATTCTTAAGCTTGGCACGAACATCAATAATACGATCAGCCATTCCCTTGACATCCTTCAGCCACACGGCCTTAAGATCTGCACTGTTGAGAATTTCAGCAGCAATACGAGCACCATGTAGAGGTGGATTCGAGTACATTGGACGGATGAGAATTTTTATTTGGGAAAGAACACGATCGGCTTCTTCAGCAGAAGAGCAGATGACAGAGAATGCACCAGCACGTTGGCCATACAGACCCATGTTCTTAGCAAAACTCTGAGCAAGGCAGAAGTCAAGACCTTCCTTTTCGAATAATCGTACAGCAGTGGCATCTTTGTCAACATCACCACTGGCAAAACCTTGATATGCCATATCGAGATATGGGAACAACTTCCTCTTCTTGATGACATTGCAAAATTCTAGCCATTGTTCGGGTGAGGCATCAACACCGGTTGGATTGTGAGCACATGCGTGCAAAAGAATTATCGAGTGTTCTGGGATTTTCTATGAAATAACCATCATTAAAAGTTTGATTGAAATAAAGTAACATTCTTACCATAATATCATCCATGCAGCCCTTGAAGTCAAGTCCACAGGTTTTAGGGTCGTAGTAACGATATTTATTGACCTTAAGTCCAGAGTGTTCAAAAATTGGGATATGATTTCCCCATGTTGGAGTGGGCATGTAAACTTCTCGATTACCTTTCCAGAATTTGCTCAAGAAAGCCGCACCAATACGAAGGGCACCAGTTCCACTAATTGCCTGAAATAATTGTTGATATACATATTGTATAGTGTTTTTAAATTTATGAATTATATTTCTTTATTCACCTGAACAGTTGCATTGTGCTTTTCCTTTAATCGTTGTGAATTCTCTCCAAGGGCAAGTTCGATAGCACGACCCCAAAATTCTGGCACACCAACAATCGGAGCATATTCATGATCCATATTTTTGGCTAAGATACGTTCTTCCGCCTATTAATTGTTATTAAGTTGTTAAATATTTGTGTTCATTTACTAAAATTATTTAGTTCTTTTTACCGTACGGACACTTGGCAACACGAATGGTTTGCCATTATCATCACGATAGGCACCTACACCAACGTTAATTTTCTTGGGATTTTGATCACGTTTAAATGCTTCAGTCACTCCCAAAATTGCATCGGGAGGACCCATTTTCACATCAGACCACCATGAGCTGCAAAAATGTTATTTTTCTCAGTGCATTTATATTTTATTTCTATGTATATTAGCAATATGTGTGTATCCAAAAAAAGATCTTAAGATATGTACTATAATATCATAATGAAGACAATAGCGTTATAAAAGATTAACAAACGAAATTAAGACCACACTTTAATTGAGTGACAATAATTTTGGATGGCCTTGGCGGAGAAATTTAAACAGTACGTTCATTAGAAAGGTAAGGCTAATTAAGTTGATAACGAAGTTGATGTGCAATCTACTTAAAGACATCAAAGAGTTCAGAGCGGTTTAAAAAAAGTTATAGAGTTGGAAGACACTGAGTACAGAACTTAAATAGCTGCTTCTATCTGCTATCTGAAAAGATCTGCGGTCGACATCACGTTTCCTTTCAGTCAAGACATGGCTTCTTTAATCGTCACAATTTAAGTCTATTTGGGTAAACACCATTACCAAGCCAGTAATGTCAGTTTAGTCAGTAATGAATTATAAGAGGTTGGATGCCCCATACAAAAAACTGCCGCTGTGGCCTTTTTGACTCTTTCCTGTATTTGGCTTCTAGCGTAACTTTTTATCAAAAATAAGACCCAAATACTAAGTACGTTGTTGCAGCTTTTTATTGCGTTATAAATTTATTGGAAATGTAATTTCTCTAAATGGAGTTTTTTTTTCTATTTACATTTTTTGCTTTAGGTAGGTAACAGAATAGCACCCACGAAAACCCGCATTTCTTAGAGAAAAGCCGAAATTAAATTGAGAGCCAACAAAACGTTATTAAATGAAATAATATTCACAATTCACATTATTTTGAAATATACTAATGAAAATGTGTTTATCTTTAATAAATGTTTGATAGAGATAGGCACATATAGATATAGTTCAAGATGGTGGAATTCTTGTTTATAAAAATAAACTAATAATTTTAATTACACTCAACGTATAAGATAGGTACATAAATTGTGTGAGATTATTTGTATTGATGAAATTCGAAGCTTATCACTCACTCAGCATGGGAACATTTTATTATCTTTGTTTTTAAAACTTGCCGCCTGCGTTCTCAACAACAACTACGTCAGCAAAATGTTTTTTTAGCTAAACCCAAACGTAATTATAATCGATCTCGTATTATCAGCGTTTTTGAAGATTCTATATTCTATTCTATTCTTTTATTTGACGTTAGTAGTTAATCCTTGAGAACCAAATGGAATTTTACAAATAAAATCTGCATACATATAGATATTTATAAATACTGTCGGCACGGAAGAAACCCGAACCAGCTCGTTAATAATATGTACATATGTATTTATTTTTCAAAAAATGGTTAAATAAAACTTGCAATTTCTATAATAAGCTTAAATATTAAATCGACATAGTTGCTCTTTATTCCAAATATTGAACAAGGTGCCTGTTTTGCCAGGTGGAGAATAGGTATATTTAGTTCTTTGCACCAAATTGCATAGTTAACCCTTAAAATATATTTTATTGACCAGTGGCGGCTTTCATGTCAGACGAACTTATTTATGTACCTACCTATATAAATGTATGTTTAAACACAGAGTGGTGGAATTTCGCAATAAAGGTGATGATTCTATCATAATCACCGGAAGGCAAGAATGGTTGGTTGTTTATGCATGACCTTGTAATGACTTTCCAGAGAATGATACGTATAAAAACCTAGGCCGAATGTTTTTTTTACTTACCTATTTCTCTGGGATGTGATGCTAACAGCATTGCCTAGGATTCTACTGGCTGGTGCAATGGTTGAATTAAGTTTAACGCAAATGTTTGCCATTTTGTTAGCTTTTTTAATAATTGCAACGTTAGAAAATCGTGACCCGACTACGCCGGAGAAAAATGTCCAATAACCAAAAAAGTTCCAAAGAAAAGGCCTACGAAAAAGCATTCGCAAAATGACAACTGGGAGAATTGAATGGATTTTGAATCAGCTGTTTTCAATCTTTTTCAATTCGTCATCTATTCGTTAAGTTTAAACACACAGAATGAATGGTACTGTCAGCATATCATTTATTTAGGTTCGTTCACGTATTAGGGTACTGGTCAAACAAGACGACGTCCAGCGTTCTTTGTAAAATTTTATAAACAAATTTTTTTCTATCCCTGTAAGGCCTAACTACATTAATTTCACTTTCGGACAAAAGTTCCAAAAGTGAAAAAATACAATTATATGTTAGTGACACCTTGCTCCGAAAAATATTATGAAATTTGGGTTGAGCTGAATGTATTCAAACACGGAAAAGGCTAGTTCAAACACAATTTTTTATGTCAGTGACATATATGCATCAGCTTTTTAACTGATTAATTGTGTTTTACTATCCTACACAACAGTAAAACCTTGGGACGCTATAACTTTTACTTTTGTTAAGCCTGAGATACAAGATAGGAATGAGTCAGAGTGCTCAGAAATATAAACAGGATTCCTCTCAAAAATTCCTCACTTTTCCCCTTAAAAACTGAGACTGAAATTTTTTGGATTCGCTTGCTCAATTATTTTTGTTTACACAAGAAGAAAAGAAAAACGGAGTTGTTTTGACTTCTATGTGAGGAATGTTGTTTATATTTCATTCTCCTGCTCTGACAAAAAATTGAGGAAAAATACTGAGCGCTCAAGAAATATAAATTGGCCAATTAATGATTTTCATTTTCAGACATTCTACGCAAAAAATCATTGCATAAAAACTCCATAGAGCAAAAAAAGTGACCTTTCGTTGCTCCTATTATACCTTTATGGAGTTAATTATGAGAGTATTAAAGGGGTTCACATAAAAAAATGGTAGGTCAAGAAATTGAACCCAGGTTCCTTTGAACTAATTGTCTTGTCAGCTAGCCACTCCTTGATATCACTTTTATCTTAAATTTTTTCTCCTATGGATAAAAAGCTTGCAATAATAAACAAATTTCACAAATTTCCATTTGTTAGCTCCAAGGTGTAGCAACGAGAGAGCAAGAAACTTTCCCTCCATGAAAAAGCTTGCAAATTTCTGCTATACAAATTTCTGAGTGCAGAAAGTAAACAACTGTCAAAACACCGTCTGTGTATTTTTTTTCTTGTGTGTGTGCTTAAGATTTGTCTTTTGTGTTTGATAGTGTGTCACGTTTGACGTTTTTTACACAAAAACTGGTTCAACGCGTTTGTTTACTTTGTAGCAAGTTTTCCCTTCTATGCAAGATTTTTCCCCTTACAATAATTTGACGTTTTTTGAACTCGTGCTTCAAAAGTATCCAAACACACCTACTATGATAAAATTGGCCTTAACAAACAGAGCTTTTGTATTTTCTTTTCTTAAGGTTGGTACTCCTTTTCATAACTGTTGTTGTCAAAAGTTAAAATACACAAAATTCAAATCAAAAGTGCCTTTAAAATATTTAACAAATATTTATGTTTCAATTTTAATAAGTTAAAAAATAAAGAATAAGAATAAAAGATGAATATAGTATCAACAGGTCGATCGACTATTTTATCTGAATTCCCTGATTTGCAAACTAAATTCATATATCAACATGCCAACAATGAAAAAACTGATTTTCTATTCAGCCAAAAACGCCTTCTCTTGGAAGTAAATGAAAAATCTGGTTTGGAATTTTTAAGAATAAAGGATTCGGCAAATCAAAGTATTGACTCTTAACTAAAAAAATATAATCGCGAATTATATAATGGCAATTTTATCTTTCAGAACCAGATATCACCAGAATTAAAAAGATAAAAGTCGACAATTTGGTGTGTATTGCTTGTCCAAAACAAGGCAATGAAGAAGTTGCACTTGGATTATCCAATGGTCAATTACATTTGCTTAACTATAAAGAAACTGAGTTTGTTCATAAATTCCCTGCAGGTAAATTAGTATATGTATTAAACTTAATTTAAAAAAGAATTCAAATGTGATTTGTTGGTATGAGAATTGTAGATTGGGGTATAGCATCGCATACAAACTAAAATCAGCTAGCAAACCAGGCGAATTTTTATAAATCGCATCCCAAAATCAGTTTTATTAGCGGGTTACAGACAGCTTTTGACATCTGATAGTCGCGTTTTAATGTCGTTTTTCAGAGGTTCGGTCCACCATCGTTTGTGGGACTGGAATTCAAGGGTTGCACTGGAGTATTTGTCAATTGGGTTAATAATGGCCGAGTTAACGTAGTTGTTTTGTTTTGACTTTCGGCAGTGTTCACCTAATAGCGTTCCTCTTTACAGGACCAAATATCCGTGGAAGAATTTGTTTGTTGATAGAATGTATACTTGGTATTGCCCTCTTATACTTCAAGGCCCACAAGTTGCCAGTTGTTCAATCACCATGAAGAACTCTATTAATTTTATTGGGATAGACCGATAAAGTCAAAATATTCCCTATAGTTGAACAGTAGAAGTGTTAAAGCCTGTGCTAGTTACTACCTCCTCCTTGAATAGGGTGGCTTCTACGCCTTCTTCTTTCAATTAAAAATCATTTTTTCTTCTCCTTGTCTTATACTTTTCTCTCGCTGCTCTTGTTTTACGCATCATATATTTTGCATTTGCAACTTCTGGTATCTTTTTCAGGGGTGTGCATGATCATAGCACGGGTTCTGCCTTTTTGCTGGATGGTACATGTGAACACCACAATTTATTTTTTATTATTTTGTCCAAACAAATACTCTAACTTACTCTTAAATATCTAAAACACACTTAAATTTCAATTTTAATGTATAGATAATTCACGCAATAGTGTCATTAGCTTGGATTACAATGCCTCTGATGAATATATATCGTCTGTCTATGAAAATGGCAAAATCAATGTTTATGGAACAAAAACAAAAACCAAACTACAAACTCTAAACTTAGATAACAAGTAAGTTTTTTCTTTGGTTATAAATTTATTTTTATTATATCTTAGAACAACGCCAATTCTAGTTCTACTCTGTGTCGTTTTCATCCAACCAAACGCTTTCACCTATCCATTGCATCTTACAAAGGGTCTGTTTATATATATGATATTCAATCCAAAAGAACGATTTTCACATCCCAAGAGTGCCATGAAGCTCCGTGTAAGGATCTTTGTATGTCGCCAGCACTGCCTGATGTTCTGCTAAGCGTTGGTTACGATTGTATTATAAACGTCTTTGATACCCGTAAAAAGACACAACCCCAACAGATTCGTTATTGCCATCCTTTGTCCACAGTTGCGCTCTCAGAATGTGGCAATTATTTTTGTGTGGGAAATCTTAAAGGTGAACTAATCACTTATGATATGCGTAACACAAAAAATTATATAGCAGCGAAGATGGTGCATGACTGCGCAGTAACCAGAATAGCATTTGTCCCAAACGAAGTTGAAAACAGTGCTAGTTTTACGATGGCAGGAAATCAGACTAACCTAGATGGTGTACATTATGATGCTCGAAAGTCCTTGGCTTCTTCAGAGCTAATGGGCAAAGGTCGTCGGGATTCGTTTTGTGATTTTCTTGATTTCCAAGCTTATCGCGGCAATGAAAAAGTGTCCAGTCGCTTTACACTGCGCCAACGTGACAGCTTTGACTGGGACGCTCTTAATAAAAAAACCCTTCATGAGGACTTTCGCTCAAGCATAGTTCCATCTATAAATCAACCGAATTGCACAAATTCATCAGGAAGTCCGAATCCCGGTAGCAGCTTTGAACACTCACCATCGCCTGGAAAGGAAAATCTTCCAAGTCCTTTCAGATCTGAGAGTCTTCAAGTGCCGAATTTGATTCATCGTCGAGATGATATCAGTGCTTTGCGGGACCGCAGCAACACCGATCAAAAACTTAATAAAATCCAAGAAGAAAATGAATACGATATTCCTTTGGGAAATAATGGCTCTGCCGAAAAAGATGGAGAAATAATGAATATATCTCAGAAGGACATCGACGGAGGTTGCTTCTCTAAGCTAAAAGATGATCAAAAAAGTACTCCAAATAACTTCAAAAGAGTATCTTCTGAAGGGTTTGTCAAGCTAATAAACACCATGCCACAAAACGTGGATGTGCTGCAGGAACTTAAAAATATTCGAACTGAAATGGAGGAACGCTTTAGCCAGCTTGAATCAGAATTAAAATTCAATGCTGAAACTAACAAATGGCATATCTTTACACAAAACTGCAACTTGTGGAACAAACAGATGAACTGTACGGAAGAGATAAAAACTTCATTGGGCATTTTACTTCAAACAGATCCATTTGTAAATGAATACTTGCGTATGAAGGAAGAAAATCAAATGTTGCGGAATAAATTACTAGAGTTGGGTCAGAAAATGTAATTTTTTTAAGAAAGGAGCTGAAATAAAAAAATCCTTATTTATTAAATGTATTAACAGTTTATTTGTATAAGAATTTGAAACCTTGTTTCGATCAAAAAATACGTTTAATTTCCTAATTTGCCTATATCTACTATTAACCGAAAAACTAATTGTGTTGAAAAAATAACAACTTTTCTCACCAAATGGAATCTTACAATTTTATAAACAAAGATACGAGTAAAAAAACTTTAATTCGGCAGAGGAAGACCCCGCAAAATAAATTCCTACATAGATGCATAGATTTAATTTTTTTATTGTTTTCATAAGTTAAAAAATATCGAAAATTATTAATATTTCAAAATATGTATATTAATTAGAAATAATTGTGTGTTAACAAAAATCTACGTTAAAGATACTATCTGTCCGAATATTTGTGAACAGAATCCAGGGAAACTTTGCAGTTACATTCTCGGAAAACAGAATTCATAGCAATACTAATATCTGAACAACCTAATAAATTAAGTTTGAGGTAAGTTAAAGAAATACTATTAATTTCACTCATTTTTACTCTGCGAATATGCAAAATGGTAGATACAAAGGGAATAAATTTATTGTATTGTATTATTAAATATAAAAATACGAATTCAAGGTACTAAGTACCAAAAACAAAAAACAAAACAAAACTAGTTTCCAGCATTCGATTTATAATTGATAGCGGCATTAAATATCAAACACAATAATGCACTAAATTACGCAAAATTACTGTAGTTTTGCTAAAACACAACCGTAATGGAGGTGAATTACCCTATTACGTGAAAAGCGGACGAGTGATTTTTTGAAATGGAGACTTTAAGTAGCCGCCTGATAGTTTAATTGGCTCTTAGACATTTACCCGAATTTTATTTTGCAAAAAAAAATGAAGAAAATTCGCCAACAAATTACAATTTTTCTAACAAAAAACAGAAGCTTCTGCCATAATTTGTGGAATTTCTGGGATTTATTCCTATACCTTTTCATGGTGTCCCCTAAACTGAAAAGTCAGGGAAAGTCAGGGATCGTCTGGGAACAGAGCTGGGTAGTAATTATTACACTTCACATGTAATCAAAAACAAAAATAATAAATTTTCTATTATTTACGTTTTTATTCTTCATATTACATGTAATCAGTAATTGACTTTACAATTACATGTAATCTGTAATTGAGAATTTCCAATTATTATACTAATACTTACTAATTATATTATAGTCTAAGACCTGCCAGCATATCTTTGGGTTGAACCACATAACCAAAAAATGAGTATGAGGTTCTGTAGGTGCATGCATCTTGATATCAAATTCAAAAGGATTTTTTTGGCGCCCATGGTAAAGACGAGGGGTTGAAAATAGAGGTTTTCAGACTATTGTGTTAGGGCCACATGCACATGCATAAAAGATGCTATATCATTTTCTTTAAGTTCACAGTTTTAAATTTTAACGATTTAAAAAATTAAACTCAAGATATATGTAAGCTTTTGAAACAAACCCTATCAGCTTTATTTTTGGAGGCTTTTTTGTTGTGATTTTTGTTTTTTTTTTTTTTAATTCTCCAAATATCTCTCGATATGGTGCACCTAAAAAGTTTATATCTTGAGTTCTTTTAATCTATTTTCAACCCCTCATCCTTACGACTGGCGCCAAAAAAAAATCCTGCCAGACTTGAATTTTATGTCAAAATGCATGCAACTACGGTCCCTCATACTCATTTTTTGATTATGTGTTCAACTCAAAAATATGCTGCCAGCTCTTAATTCTATTACATTTAATTGGAGAAAAGTAACTGAACAAAAAAGTAATTGATATTACACACAAATGTAATTGATTACACAAAACATCAATTACATTTAACAAGATGTAAAGGAAAAACCTTTTCGTACTATTTACTAAGTTCATGTTAGGTGGATGGGCATAGATATATTATAGATCGTAAAAAAAGGTTTAAATCCCAAGATGTGAACAAGCTATATACTTCACATCTTGTTAAATGTAATTGATATTTTGTGAAATCACTTAGATTTGTGTGTAATGTAATGTAATAAACAAAAAAAGTAATCACTACAATTTTTTTCAATTACTTTCTTTTGTTCATTTACTTTTTTACCAATTATATGTAATTAAATCAAATAATTGTTTTTTTCAATTCATGTAATTTGTAATTGAAATTTTCAATTACAATTACATGTAATCAGTAATCACAAACTACATGTAATATTAATTTATTTTTTTTGTAATGATTAATACCCAACTTTTTCAGGAACACAATTTTGGTTAGAGAAAGTCCGGGAAGCGGTCAGGGATTTTTTCTGTATCAAATTTAAAAAAAAATGGCTTTACTCCTTTTTAACTTTTTTCTGATCGAATATTTCGTGGAAATGAAATTATTAAAATTATTGTGATTTATTTGAAAAAAAAAATAATTATACTAAACATTTTTTTTAATTCGTGCAGTTATCATTTTTCACTTTCAAAACAATCAATATTATACAGGGTGTCCCACAGTCATCGCCGCAGAGAAAAACCATTTGTTCCTGAGGTAATTTTAAGTCGAAAAACTTAAGAGGTAATTTTCTCGTTTTCGCTTAATTTGACAGTTATAACGGTTTTTGTGATTTTTATACCCGGTTCTTTTAGTTCGCTATGTCTTTGCCAAACCCCAAACGATTTTTAAAATAAGTTGTTTATTCCACCAAAAATATATAACTGTTCAGACAGTTGTGATCTTTGAACACTTTTTATAACTTTCTATGTGTTAAAATGTTGTATTTTTCGAACTACCTTTTGTTTTTATTAATATTCTTAGAACTTTAAATATGTAAGCTTTAATATGAAAAAAATGTATTGTTTTAAAGAATATGAATTGAGCTTTCATAGAAAAAATTTACAGAATACCGTGTTTTTTTGAATAAACTGATAAGTTGGATAAAACAACAATTAAACAACAAAAACTAATTGACTTTGATAACAAATTGCGGGAAATCCGTTACTCGCACAAAAAAAAATTATAAACCAAGTTGTTTGTACAGTTAAATATTGTGGTTTGAATAAAAAAGAATTTTAAGAATCGGTTGGTGTTTGGCTAAGTAGAGCCAATAAAAGAACAGAGTACAAAAAATTTCAAAAGCGAAAAAATCCAGAAAAACTCCTTTGGAAAAAGGGCCTGAACAAAGTCTGGCCTTTTTTTTCATATAATTAAAATGAAAAGGTCCAGAAAAAATCTGGATTTTTTCCCATAATTCAATAAGGTAAAAGCCTCGAAAAAAAGAATCAGTCTTTTTTTCTGTCTCAATCGCTCAAGGATCAACGAAGTTACCATATAATAGTGACATATTTTTGGAACACCCTGTTTTGAAAATATTTTCTTCTTTTTAATTCTATCTCAGCTATCACCTGTGTCAGTTTGATTTAAATCTCTCAAAGAACAACGAAGTTTAAATTTTTTTTTGGAACACCCTATTGAAAATATTTTTGACGTTCATATAATTCAATTTCACCAAACCCATTTAGTATCAAAAAACTTCCTTAACTATTCAAGTTTACAGAATTCTACCTTACCTGCATCAAACAAAATTGTTCAATACAGAACCTGTAAGACAAATCCGCCCAATCCGACTTTCAATTTTCCCCATACCGGGAAGCTAAGATTTTTTTCTTACCGAGCGCTAAGATGTTTACACATCAAAAAAATTAAGATGTGTTAAAAAATTTGTATCTTAAATGGAATGGAGCTTTTTACGGTAAAAATTTCCATTTTAGCAGTTGAAATAGAGGCGGAAATTTTTTGTTCATTTCCGATGTAATTTACATTTTAGATCTTAGAAATAAAGCTAGAAATAGTTGTTATTTTCCGCTTAATTTCTGGAGTAATTTTCTTTATGTTTTTGGGAAATTATTCCGGAATTTTTCCGGCCTTGTTCCCATTTTATTTTTTTGGTCTTTTTTTACAAGCCGATCTGCTGAGATTTCCAACTTTCTGGCTCGACATCCTTCTCAAACACGGAAGCGATTCCCAAAATTTACTTCAAAATTTCTGGATTAAAAAAAAAATTCGGGGTAACTCCGAGAGCTTTTTCATTCAACACCTTTAAATTTGTTTTCTTTGGGATTAACTCTGTTCGGTTCTTAACAAAACTACCCATTTTAGTCCAATTCCCTGTCAATTTTATTTTTTGTATTTGAACTTTGACTAAAATTGGTAGAAATGAAATTTTTAGTTTCTGAACGCCAGTCACCTGTTGTTGACATTTCTCATGGGATATCTTATCCCTAACATTTTAGGGATAGCTTGGGACTTCAACTCGCTCCAGCAAAAAACCTCGTTCTACTTCAGAGTGAGTTCAGGGCGACCCCAGGTTTAAAAAAACACATAATTGGCTCTTCAGGGTTAGTTCAGATTTTCCAAAAAAACGCTTTGACCCTAGGGTGACTTCAGGGCTCAACGAACAAACCTACTTTTATCAAACGTCTAAATAAAGATAACTGTCATATTTTGACAACACATTTGTTTTTTCGGTTTCCCTTCTCACTTTTCACATTAAAACCGTGGTGATAGCAGACTACGACCATAGAAAAATAAATACAAATTGTGTTAATACTTTGTAATAGAAATATAAAAATATGGGTGGAGGAGATCTGGTAAGTAATTAATATCAATAATTTTGTTCCAAATATACTATTAACATTCGATACTCCAACAGAATTTAAAAAAATCATGGCACCCCCATACAATGAAAAATCAGGAAAAAGTATGGAAGGCAGAACAAGCCAAAAATGCAGAAGATCGGAAAATGAACGATTTAAGGAGGGAAATTATGGAGGAAAAAAATCGAGAAGATCTTGTAAAGATCGGCCAGTCCTCAGGAGTTTTGGCTAAAAATGATGACAAGAAACTAGAATGGATGTACAAAAGTTAGTGTTCTCGTGGGTTTCCCCTTAGTACTTTCGGGTTTAATGGTTTTCTTATTTTTCTTTTATTTTTAAGGCAGCTCGGAACTATTAAATCGAGAAGACTACCTTTTGGGAAGGCCAATTGATAAAGCATTTGAAATTATGGAGTCCGAAGAAAAGAACAAGGACATATCTGGAATGAAAGTACCCATAAATCACGTTGAACATGAATGCATACCTTTTTCAATAAGGTCATATCGCAATGCTGCTACATCAACAGAGCAGGTAGATCTTCAGAGAAAAATATTGGAGGATCCACTTATGATGATAAAGCAAAAAGAAATGGAATCGAGGCGTAAGATTCTAGAGAACCCGGTCAAATTGAAAGAGCTTCATAGGATACTTAAAATCGAAAAAATAAAAAAATCCAAAAGCAGTGAAGGTCACTCATCAAAAAAAACCAAAAAGAGTAAAAAATCAAAAAAGAAGAAACATCGTGGCTCAGACTCCGATGAAAGTTATGAAAGTGATAAAGACTTGGATGAAATGCTACAAAAACAGTATAAGAAACTTAAAGACAAAGACAGTAAGCAGTTGGGTGGGCTTGATCTAAGCAAGCTCCTGGATGCAAAGTATGAAACCATATCAAAGGAGCTTGACAAAGCTGCACAGTCTAAGAAGAAAAAGGGAAAATCAAAGAAGAACTCCAGAAACCGCAGTAGTAGTAGCATCAGCAGCAGCGGTGAAAGTGACAGTGATGGAAGTAACAAAAAAAATATGAAATCACTGCCAAGGCGCTCCAACAGAGGAAAAAGCCGATCTCCGGATGATCTAAAAGATCGAAATAGGCAATTTTCGGCTGACCGGAGAGATGGAAGAAGAAATCGAGAGAGATATTCTCCTGTAGAAAGACGCAACTGGAATGCTGGAGGCCGCAACAGAAATTATCACACAAATTACAATTCTGATAATCGCCATCAAAGAAGATCCCATTCTCGATCACCTCAGAGAAAAGATTCATCTAATCGTCGATCAAGATCACCTGCCAAATCGAAGCACTTCTCGCAACAATCTTCAACTGCACGAAATAATAGCGACGAATCCAAATCCAGAGTTCCAGCTCAAAAGCAACGCCTCACCGAAGAAGAAAAAGAGAAGCGCCTCAAAAATATGATGGATAATGCTGCCTGGCGTGATAAAGAACGAACTCGCTATGTGCAAAACTATCGTGAGGGATACCAAAAGGAGGAAGAACAGAATAAAGCTCGGGAGTTTGATAAGGAATTCATCAATACACAACTTCGAAAAGCCATATCAACTCAAAACTCTGTCGAGTCTAGAATTAAGTCAAATGTAAACAATATCCAGAGAACATCAGCGGCGATGAATGCAAATTTTGTAAAAAAATAAACAACAATGTCGAAATTTCTGAAAATCTTTTTTGTCTTTTTTAGCCATATTTTCGTGAGCTAACATATTTGGAAGATTCCCGATAACACTAAATCCGAAAAAAATTTGATATCCATTGTTAAAGTTCCCACACATTCTCATCCCGAGATTAGTCATTTTATACTGCCTGTTTGGTAACTTGAAACTTTTCACAAGTTTTGCGAAACGGGTTTTTACAGCAAATTGTGAAGTCTTTAAACTTTTAACACATCTTTAGTTTCAAATCTTACTACCGCTTTCTGATGTCTGTTTTTAAACTTTATTTTTTGCACCTATTTGTTTTCTTGGGAACAAATTTTGTAATCGAAAAGCCCGGGGCGCATGCAATAGAAAGAAGCAAGGAACGTAGAAAGAAGCATGCGTGCGTTCTACATTTTTTTTTTAAATGATAGAAATACCGAAATTATTTTCATTTAATGATAAATTTATTTCTTATAATATGAATGTATATTTGTTTTGTTTTAAACAACATCGAATTAAATGGTGTAGCACCATTCTTAACAATAAAGAACTTATATCATTTTAATGAATAAAATGTTAAAACCGAATCCGATTCACTTATGCATCAGACAAAGCAGCAACACCAGGCAATGTTTTGCCTTCTAGCAATTCCAAAGAAGCACCACCCCCAGTAGAAACGTGAGAAACCTGTGATTCGGTGCCCCACTTGGCACAACATGCAGCTGTATCTCCACCACCAATGATGGAAACACAGCCGGCTTTTGTGGCAGCCACAACAGCATCCATAACGGCTTTTGTGCCATTAGCAAAGTTTGGAAATTCAAATACACCACTAGGACTGGAAGCATTAAAAAAAGATTATTAGTTGATTTTCTAAAATGGAGAAAAAATATTCAAATGTACCCATTCCAAACAATGATCTTTGCGCGGCTAATGGGAGCAGCAAATGCCACCCGTGTTTTTGGACCAGCATCTAAGCCCATAATTCCGTCAGGAATGCCCGATTCAACAGTAGCTTCACTAACTGCAGCATCTTCGGCGAACTTGTCACCACAAACAAAGTCTACTGGCAAATGCAATTGAACATTGTTCTTCTTTGCCTTTTCAACAAGTTTTTCAACAATCTTAGCACCCTCTTCGTCGTAAAGCGAGTTTCCAATTTTCATGTTGTTGAGAACCTTCAGGAAAGTGAAAGCCATGCCACCACCGATGATCATCTCGTTAACTTTGTCGAGTAGGTTCTCGATCAATTGAATCTTATCGGCTACCTTGGCACCACCAAGAATGGCCAAGAAAGGACGAGGTGGATTGTCGAGAGCCTGAGAGAAATATTTTAGTTCTTTGTTCAGAAGTAAGCCGGCAGCACGTTGGCTGAATCCTTCGCCCATCATGGAACTGTGGGCACGGTGAGCAGTTCCGAAGGCATCGTTTATGTAGACATCAGCCAATTTCTGGAGACTTTCACGGAAAGTCTTCACCTTGGCTGGGTCGGCCTTGACCTTGGCTCCGCTGGCGTCAACGCCTTTACCTTCCTCCTCGACATAGAAACGGACATTCTCCAAAAGAATTACCGAGCCTGCTGGTGGATCCTTGCATTTCTCTTCAACTTCGGGACCGACACAATCGTTTAAGAAGGTGACATCCTTACCAAGGAGTTTCTTCAGCTCATCAGCTACAGGGGCCAGTGTGTATTTGAGGTTTTTGTTGCCATCTGGACGACCCAAGTGGGATGCGAGCACTACCGACTTAGCACCTTTGCCCAGAGCATACTTGACACTGTCCAAGGCAGCTACAATTCTTTGATTACTGGTGATTTTACCCTCCTTGATAGGGACGTTGAAATCGACCCTATATAATATTTATGTAAAATCGAAGGATATTAAAAGCTACACTCAGTATTAAATGTGGGCGAGTTTTTACCTCATAAACACACGCTTTCCAGCAAGATCCAGACTTTCAATGCTTAGTTTGTTTAGTGCCATTTTGAAAAAATTATTTATTGATTATTATTGGATGGTTTTTCGAAAAATAAATATTTCCAAAATGTAATATTTTAGAATCCGAATCCGCCGATTATGCCCTTAGTTTTTGCAAAGATGAATGTCAGTGGAAGGTCAGATTACTCAGATTTGAAACATCGACAGCGGCTCAGGGATGTTATGAAGCTGTCAAATCTAGGGAATATGTTCAAAGAACTTTACCAAAAGATGGTAGGTTTGTTCGATGTCGGAACTGGGTCGCCATAAAATCACACAGGTGTTTTATGTGACCCTTTTTTCATCTCAGTTTATTTGCACTGTGTTCAGGGCGTGTACTGAAGCCGCTCTGACGCACCCCCGGTTTTTCTAAGGGAGAGAATTCAGAGCTGAAAAATTTAAATCAGCTATTGCCATTTTCCAAGCGTTGAATGTTAAAGGAAGACTATGTACTTTACGAATTTTTATTACGATATAAATAGTAAATGTTATCAGCCGTATTTATTAACATGCCGGTCACTAGACATTAGCCATGCTCGGACTATGAACCTGTCGAGAAAAAAACCAATGGAGACAGAAAAATCCATGTCTTGTCGACGACATGTCAAAGAAAACCAACTTTTGAATAGCACATTGACGCTGTTCAAAGCTTGGCCATAAGATTTAAGATTTCACGTGCGTGTGAGTTTTTTGTCTGATTTTCGTGTAAATTTGGATGTAAATATTGCTGCAAAAGTTGTTATTTACTAACGTGACCTTTGTTTCTATAATTTAAGTTGAATATTGTTGTAGAAGATAGAAGAAGTGGTGAGAGAGAAATGAAACGACATGACATAATTTGCCCAGCGAGAAAAAATCTGCCGTCTGTTGATTGGATTATTGTTGTGATGTTGGGCATCTGTATGTCATGTGGAGTCGGGGTGTAAGAAAATTTAAAGGCTTCGAAACTTCAAAATCCCTCTAAATTGCTCTTAAATGTGAAATCGGTATAATCAATTTTCATTTCTAAGCAACGATACTTAAATGCATCTTAACTTAAACGCCATTCACCGCGTTTAAAGGTTACTTAAATTCATCTTAAACATATTTTGACATTCGAGACGAATAGTTTGTATTTGTTTTTTTTTTTTTTACAGAAATACGGGTACACTTATGTATGGACGTGGGTAGAGTTACCATATTTTTGCTGCACCTAATAAAAAGTTTAAGATTTGTGGTTTCCTTTAATAAACAGTGTAAAATAAACCGCTTAGCTGATTTATTAACAAATTTTTATATTAAAAGGCCAAGGTGTGAATTAAAATAAAAAAAATTAATTAAAAAATTAAAAAATGGAATTTCTCAAAACAAACATAATAGCATTACAACCAAAATGGAGTAATGTTTCATTTCTTTTGCATTTACTATGCCAAGATGCTACATCCAGTTTTCTCTTTTGAAACTTTTTTGTCATCCTAGTGTAGCAACTGACATATTAACCCTGTTCTCTAAATTTTTTCAAACAGTTTCAGACCGCCAGATTAAGTGCGGGCCAACACAAAATTTTACTTGTGGGACGGGTTTGCACTAAATCTGGCAGTTTCAAACTGTTTTAAACTCATTGTGGAACACACCTATTATATATAATTGGCCAGTTTATGTTTCTTGAGCGCTCAGTATTTTTCCTCAATTTTTTGCAGAGCAGGAGGATAAAATATAAACAATATTATTATATTAAAATATAAACAATATATTTTTTTATAAACTGTTATTTATGCGAGTTATTTACTTGATTGCCGAATTACATAAGCTGTAAAAAAAAATAAACCAGTAACTGCCTGAACAGAATGGAGACGGAGCTGCAACTGGAATAGCTGTCAAAATGTTGAATACACACAAATCCAATGATACGAACAGAACGCGACGCAGCTGCAGATGGAGCTGCAAACGCAGCTGGACAAGTTGGCCAACTTTTAACTTTTTTACGTTTCACAATTGTGAGCGCAACCAAGTGTTTACATGGGGGTTGAAGAGAGTTTCAAATTCTTTTTAATTTCTGATAAAGACGTTAAGTAATTTCAGCTTCCATTTCATCACTATCGATTTTTATTTTTGTTTTAATTTTTATTATTGTGTTGAACTAAGTTCGCACAGCTGACTTGAAACTCCAAAAATGTCAAAAATCTGTACAGCACATTGTGGGCGAGTAAAAAATCACGTACAACATTTTTTGACAGCTATTCCCGTTGCAGCTGCAGCTCCAGTTGCAGCACTCTATTATGGTCAGGCAGTAAATGGGTGTTAAAAAAAGTTAAATTCAAGCGAATTTTTCATTCCCTGCTTTGTGGAGTGCGTACTGATGTTGTGGATTGCTATTGATAGTTCACAGAAAATTATTTGTTGGTCGGGTGGAAAATATAAAATGCAAAATCTTACAATTTACATCGTTTATTCACTTCACCGAAAAAACAAGGATTAGTTGATATTTGCGTTTGGAATTGCTTAAACAAATTTGATCGCATTCACAGGTAGGTAATGTTTTATTATATATTTTCAATTATATATTTATTTATTTCTATCAATAAGAGGTCTTTTAAACCCAGACTACTGAAAATTAACATCAATATTAAAAAACAAAATAAATGACATAACAATAGGCATGTTTTATTGAAAAAGTTATAGCTACAACAGTTGGTAAGCAACAACAAACAAACAAACAAACCCAAAAGTGTCGATACATAAGTCAGTAAAAAAGTGGATGTAAAAGTTGAGATAAAGTTTAGTTCTTGTACGTTTTATTGGTACTTGCATTGCTGCGCTAACTATAAATACCAATAAAACGCAACTAATAATATAAGTACATGATTAAATAGGCTAATTCCAACAAAGAATAGTGAAGTGTAAAAAAAAGGCTTTAAGAGCAGTTCATTTTTAATCTCACAAACACTTAATGAGAACTCATATACATTTTTTATAATTGAGGAAAAATTAATGTTCGCACAAAAATCAAATTTCCAGAATAAATTTCGATTAATTAATGATTTTTAATTATCAGTTGATAGTTTGACAGTTTTTATGAAAGTGACGAGCGCAAACAGCTTAGCCATATTTGAAGAAAATAAAATGCACGACTGGATCGCACGTGCTTGCTCTTATGTTCAAGTTGCTTGGAATTAAAAACTCTTAAAATATGGAAGTAATTATAGAAATTTTTTTATATTGCTATATACTAACTAGGATTTAAATCTTGTATAAACAGCTAGTAAAATAGCTTGAAGCTCAAAAACAGGTATGCTATGTGATTACTTAAAAAAATATGAATATATGCAAACAATTTTTTATTGTTGGAGCGGTTTTCTTAAAAACTAATTTTTTATAAATAAAATTTTGATAACTTAAAAAAAAAGTTGGTCAAACAGTTTTGAGTTTTTTTTAAATATACATTTCTCAATGTTGGAAAAAAAATAAAAAACCCTCATATGGCTGGTACCGTTTAAACAGTTTTTGGTGAATTACTAGAATTAACACCATAATTACAATGATGCACTTAAATCGTTGACACTGCAAAAAGTCCTAAGTCACTATTTTATTTTTTATTTTTAAAGAGAACGAAAAACAGTTTTATTTTTAACTTGAACTTTGTTTATTTTTTTTTTATATCATAAAAAAATTAATAATGTAAAGGGATTCATCAACATAGCAAAATCATCGTAAATCGAAAAGTTTCAAAATAAAATTTTAAACCCCCTCATACCTTTTTTTTTAATAATTTTATGAGGCCAACCATAAGGAGTTATCTTCCAAGTTTTGCTAACTTCACAAATGTATTTAAAAATTTCAAATGCCGTTGTTATTGTCTTCAATGTACCCTTCATATCAAATTGAAAACACCCTTTTTTTATTTATTATTAAAATTACTTCTTAGTTTACTGATTTTATTGTTGACTTAGGCGATACCGTATCGGATTATTCAGTAATGAGTGTATCCATTACTTTGCTATTAAATCACTTTTCAACGGAACAAATAAACAGCATGTCGCAGCTTCGGGTATGAAGCTTATCAGTAGCAGTTTGAGTTGAGAAGTTTATGATCCATCACGAGATTGTCTGGTAATCCATTCAACTTGAAGATCTGTTCTGCCTATAATTTTCTTATCTTACATGACGTAAGATACTCGCATCCAGCGTTGAATATAATTCTTTTATTTTACTAGCACAGTTTTTATTAATATATCCAGTTGTAAGGATTTGATTTTAATTTAATATTTAAAAAAAACTACCTTTAATCACACGTTGAAATGCCCGACAATATAATGCCAAGAGAAAAGATGCGTAGATCTATTTCTATGCCAGTGAAACCACGTCACTGTGAACAAGATACTCTCAAGCGTTCTGAGGAAAAGGAAATTCTTTATGATGACGATGATGATGATGACAGTCAGGACTCAGATGAGTTCTTAGCTCCTTTCAATAGGCGTAAACCGTAAGTATTTAAATAAAAATAAAGCTTGAATTCTAACGATGCGACACATGCCAGGGTGACTGACCTTTAATGTTCGATTTACTTTTAACTTGGTATTCCATTGATGTAATTTAAATAAGTAAAATTTTACTAAAAACACTAAATACATACATGCACCTATAGATACTCATAAAAAGTGTAGCTTTGGTATGCCCCAACATCTCTCCACATTTGAAAAAGTTTCTAACAACTAAAATGTCTTCATTATACTCGACTTTTTACCGCAGAAGAACTTATTAAGAAGCTCTTTGGTGATAAAATAACGGTATCTGATTCTTTCATAAAGCTTTTAAGAAACATCTATTTTTCTGGAAAAAAAATATTACATCTTTACTTTTTCACAAAGTATTAACGTAACATGTCAGAAAGAAATGGGAATGAAGCCCAGCGTCGATTAAGATAAAACATATGGGTCGAAAAAGCATCCATTTTAAATAACAAATGACAATTACATTCTTTGGTAGTTATGTACGAGACTGTCTATGATGATATAAAAACAAATATTAATATATAATTAATAGTTTCCCATAGCAAATAAGTTTCTCCCGAATTAACTGTTACCGATGGCACAAAGAAATAAAATAATATTTTCGTAGTTATAACAAGTTTTTTTTAAATTAAAAAGTGATAGGTATATTGCGGAAAAGAGAGAGACGGATCTGTACTTTACGGTAAGTTGGTCATGAAGCGAATAGTAGCAAATAATCGTATGTTTTATTCAATTATATCCGCATATATCATAATTAGTGAAGATGGCGGAGCCAGAGATCCATTTACTTGTCAAATGTCAATGTTTACGTATTATTTGAGGAGTTCTCGAATGCTAATTTTAAATTAGAGATTAAATTAATTTTAAATGAGACTTTCAATTTTGACAACCTGCACAATTATTACCTTAGATTTGTGTACTGTGGCGAATACTTACTTTTTATAATGGATATCTATTCGGATTTGTACGGTTTTTTGTTGTCAATTAAGCAAGCACTGAGAGTTCTAATAAGTCGTGGCTATTGACAACAGTAAATTGAGTGAACAAAAATAATAAATTGACGTTTTAAAAGAGATTTTGAAATGTTTAGAAATACTTACATATTTTAACAAAATGCAATGAATGACTTTTAAATCGCAGCAGCCTTTATTAACGCATATCAACAACCCTATACGGGCAGTTCTTACTCAGAGGCGCTTTTTTGGAAATAATCAATAATAATATCATGGCCGACGCATGTTTTCTGGATTATATCTTAACTAATCATGTAACATATCTTTGTATTTTTGTATACAAAAATACCTACACTCATCCATAAATGTGCTCATGTATCATTTTCTGTACCCTAACCAACTTTGTTTTCCTTTTCATGAAAAAATACTTATAAATATTTAAGGAATCAAACAAATTATCATGTAGCCAGTCTCGTGAATAACTTTTTAAAAAAGTTATTTTATATTGATTGTTAACAATTAATGGCCTTTCAATCCACGTACATATATGTTTCATTTCAATCGACTCTGGGTTGTTTGCCCTTACATTTTGGGGCATTCTCTTCTGTGTGCTGAAATAATATTTACATTTTGCTTCCTTACTTGTATCCAAACAAATCAGATTCGTCATTACCTCAAAAACTCAAATTTATGTGTGATGGTTTTAGAGCCAATCCTAAAAATATTAATGTATTAACACCTGTCAAATTATGTGAGATGCATAGTCAATATATGTCTCCTATTATACGATAGTTCTTTGCGTCTGATTTTTATTTCAAAACTTAATTTCGCACGTGAAAAAAGGAAAAGAGTCATATCATCACTCATTAATAAGGGATTTTGTGTGAGATAAAATTTCAAACTCTTATGCGGGCTTTACACCAGACAATATTATTGCGAGAAAAGTGATCGCCCTTACTTGACGGAATATGATTGCTCATATCAAAGGCTTTTTGGCTTTCGTGTTTGTTAATAGCTGAAGAAAAATATTAAGGGTATTCATACAAAGGCGTGAATACATCAAAGCTGTAAGCTCCGTAAATCTGTCTAAATTTTCATACAAATTGTGACACATTTACCAATACAGCCCTTAAACAGTCAATATTACTGTGCTATATGTGATATTGAGCAATAATATTGCCTTGTATAAGGCCCGCATTCTACCCTGGTTTTCTTCACATATTACTAACATGTCAACACAAAAATAGAAAATAAAACAAAAATAAAAGTGGATAATGATGAAATAGAAGCTAAAATTACTTTACGTCTTTATCAGAGATAGAAAAGAGTTTGAAATTCTCTTCAAATCCCATGTAAAGACTTGGTAGCGCTTACAATTTTGAAACGTCAAAAAAGCTGCATGCAAAAGTCAAAAGCTGGCCAATTTGTCCAGCTGCGTATGCAGCTCCGTCTGCAGCTGCGTCGCGTTCTGTTCGTATCTAAGGATTTATGTGTATTCAACATTTTGACAGCTATTCCAGCTCCGTCTCCATTCTGTTCAGGTAGTAAATTGGGAAGGTTGAGACCGTTCTCATGGTAGTTTCTGGACAAGAGAGGTGAGGGGTAAGGGATGTCATGAGGCATGAACAAAATATAAACATCGACCTCATGAGACTCATTTCTTAGTGTTTCAAAGTGCAAAGCATTTAAGTTGTTGTTGTTTCTATGTGTTTTGAGGTGCCTCAAATGGTCAAATGTAGACACGATGAGACTCACGAGTCCGGACTCAAATTTCTTAATCTAAACACGCTCTTACTACCGTAAAACAATAACTCAGTTGCCATTTTTGTTTTTGATTTGAATATGTGGTGTGAAGAAGGAAGGAGGTAAATTTAAATGAAAATAAACAAAAACATTAAGGGTATTCATAAAACTTCGTAAAAAAATTGATAAGTTTACAAATGGGTTAAGTTTATCTTTTGGTTAATGAACCGTCAATTTGATTAAACTTATCCAAAGATTTTACTACGGAAAATTAACCAAACTGATTAAACTTGTTCAAACGTCATTTTGACTTATCCAAACGTCATTTTGACTCTTTCTCTGATTGAATTTCCTAGCATTTTATCAAATGCGCAAAGAAGATCGTTCACGCAAACTTTGCGTAAACTTATTTTCCACAATTTGTAAACTTACGACAGTGCATGCATACCTTTATTATTTTTATTATTTTTAGAATAAGTAAGTAAGTTAACTTTGCACATTATTTTCTCACCTAAAATTAATGATATAGAAGTCAAGGATGTTTACTTCTAGCAGGACGGAACCGCATTCCATAATATAGTGAAATACTGCCACAATTATGCAAAAACAAATTGTTGGCAAAGAGAAGCAGTCATTCGGTAGATATTGTATAAATATATGTATATTCTATTATAAAACACAGAAATTGTACTCAAAGTATAAATAAAAATATCACCAATTTTCTTTGAATGATTTTAAATGAAACTCCTTGTTGAAACACCCTACATACATACGAGTATCTATGGTGTTTGGAAGAAACATGATAACTGCATTTTCAAATTTGCTTCTTTACGCCCACTTTAAATCGAGCTAGAGCCTAAACGAGTTTACCGATTTTCTTCAAATTTGAGACACATATGAAAAAAGTCTTTAAAAAATTGTGTTCTAAATTTGAAGAAAATAGGTTCATCCGTTTAGGCTCTATCATGTTTCTACGAAATACCACAGATATGTATCTTTATAATTTATTTAAAATTTAGCAACCAGTGGATTGGAAGCACGATAGAACTAAATATTGACTTGAAAAAGAATGGTAAGACTTACAATTTTATTTATGTCCTCTCTGATAAAACTGAAACTCCTCATTCTTTTCAGATTTGGATTTTAATCAAAGTCGCAAACGAACTTTTCGTGTAATTGAACAAAATGGCAGCGAAAACGTTCAATTTATGAATGTTCCAGAAAAATCGTGGAGATATTGCAAGGATTTTGTAACCACTTTGGCAAGTCTTTTGTTATTATTTAATGATGATTTCTATATTTGGTTCATACGAATAGACCACAAATAATTTATATCTTAAAACTCAACTTAATTAACGCTGTCCATTAAGTCGATCACCTTATGTATGGACATGCCGAATACGTGCCACCAAGCAAAGCTGTGGCATACTTTCTGAATGATTCTATTTAAATTTAAATATCAAGTTTCATATTGAAATACCCTAGTTTGATTTTTAGTTTTCAAAACTTATCGTTCGACCTCACCAAGAAAATAACTTGCTTTTCGAGATAAAAATTTCACTATTGAGTTGATCTTTTTCTATTTACAGATTGAATTGGAATGGAAATACACAATTGGAATTTTTGTAGGAAGTTTTTTTACGAGCTGGTTTCTTTTTGGAGTTTTATGGTATTTAGTGGCCTATGCCAATGGAGACTTAACTTTTGATGAAGTTACTGGTGAATCTATGGGTAAAGGCCGAGAACCTTGTGTTCTTGGAGCAACGACTTTTGTGGGGATGCTTCTGCACAGTATTGAAACACAAACCACTGTTGGTTTTGGTGTAAGAACTCCCAGTGCAGATTGTCCTGAAAGCATGTTTGTTTTTATACTGCAAATTATTGCTTCTATTGGAATAGAAGGAGCAATGGTCAGCATTATTTATGCGAAAACAGCTCGACCAACAAAGCAATTGGCAAAGATGAGATTTAGCAACAGGGCTGTTGTAAGTAAACGAGGGGCTTATTTCAGCGCTACTACATCAACGAACAACTACAATGTAGCATCTTGACAGTTATGTAGTTATATGAGATACAATCGATTTTTAGTTGTAGTACAACAGTGTTGGTGCGGAGAAGTGACTGGAAAGTCGACGCTCTCAATGAAAAATTTTTAAAAAATTGAAAAACCAAATTTTTCATAAAAAAAAATACTATTAGTTTGTATTTTGTTTTAATTTTTTAAACATATAAAACACTAAAATGTTCAATAGTTATGTTTAGTATAAAAGTCCAAACCCGGCACAGTAAAACCAGCTTATAGCCACAAGGAGGTGACATGGTAAGAGCTTTCAGGCAGCAAGTGCTGTGATGATGTAGTTGTAAGATGTAGTTTTAGGTTGCAGTTGATGTGGCTGATGTAGTAGCGCTAAAATAGGCCCCAGGAGTGAAATCAGCTAAGGTGATTTGTGATAGTTGATAAACATATTCAAATAGAAAGTCTATTGTGTTGTGACTGTTAACAATCACAAAGCACCTTAGCTGATTCCACCATAGACTTACTTAACTATTTTGTTGGAGACTATGCGCAAATATAAGTTCTGTTCTATTAGGTATGCTGTCGAGATGGAAAACTTTGTCTGATGTTTAGAGTTTGCGATCCAAGGAAGCAACAGGTTATTGGGACGAAAATTCGAGCTTACGTTCTTATTAATCGAGTGTTAGTTTCTTAGATTAATTAAGCTCAATAGCTTTCATTTAACAAATAAATTATATAATAATTTCAGCACTACTGAAGGAGAATTACTCAAAACTCATGAAGAATTAAAGCTTGAGTGCAATGGAAATTCTTTGATTATGTGGCCGGAATGTATTTCTCACGTTATTGATGCAAATAGTCCGTTCTGCAATTTTCAAACTGCAAAGGACTTCAATAATGGTTCTTTTGAAATATTTGTGTCAATTGTTGGAAGTTCACCAGCTACTGGTCAGCTAACTGAAGAAAGAACTTCATACATATCGAAAGAAGTATTTTGGGGACAAAGATTTGTCAACGTCATTGTTTATGATCCCCAGAACGATAGATACATAATTGATTATGCTAACTTTAATACAACAATATCGGTATGTGTAAGGTGGAGTGTATAAATTCATGGATTAATTTTTTGCATTGTTTCAGGTTGATATGGATGACAGAACCATAGAGGAAGAAAAAGAAAGCTAAATGTATACTTATAAAAAATTTTTGGAGTATTTATTCTTAAATTATTGTTAATCTTTGTAAATTATCTACGCACATATGTAGCTGTTTTATATTTTAAGAAAATAATAGATCTTTTAAAATGTCAAGATTTTTGTTCCTAGTCAAAAAAATAAAATTTAATGCATTTTAGTAGGCACCCAGGGCGGGATTCAATTTTTTACTTAAGCGTATTGTACAAAGAGCGAGAAAAGACAAATTTGATCTCTACATTTTTTTACATAAATTTAAAATAATTTACACACAGAAATCAGATTCTTTCAATGTTTTTGCAGAGCAATTAAAATTAAAGATCGCGCAGTAATTTTCTTTGGTAGACAACAACAAATCCCAAAAAGTGTTGGTAAATAAGTTAGTAATAAAATGGCCTTATTGTTGTTTACCGAGGGAAATTTTACTGTGCTAACTATGGGTTTACCAATAAAACACACCTAATATAATGTGGATGGATGAAAATACCTCTAAAAATCCGAAGTTTTTAGTTTTTTACTTCTCCAGAAAAATTATATTAAATTTGTATTGAAAATATGTGTCGCTTTTGGACCCTTCTCCATTAGCTACGCCAATGACTGAATTTAAACAGCTGTTCTATTTATTAGACATGTTCCGAAAAATGAGATCTGAGAGCCCTCAGCAATCTTATGTCGTTTTTCATTGTTGAAAAGATTTGATTTTTTTGGAAAAGATTTGCACTTTTCACATTTTTTCATGTTGTGAGGGTGTTTTAGGTTTTCCAGCCGGGGTATGCTCACGGTGTCCAGGGTCAGTTAAATAAAACACCGAAATTTAACATCAAATAGGTCTTTGTCTTTATTTGGTATTTTCTTTTAATTTGTTTCACAATCTGGGGTTGAATTTATTTCATATGACTTGTTAGATTCTTCATGTATAATTACGGTCTTCGTAGTAGCTCTTCCCACCGAAATCTCGGCCTGCGTTATGGGTCCGGTGTAGCCTTCGCGATAAGTGTTGGCCAGCTGGTGGCGTGGGGCACGGTTGAACCACGTCTATTCCGTCGACCCGGTCGTAACTGGCGTAATCGCCGTGAAACAGGTAAATCGCCACTTGTCGTGGGTAAATCACAGCCGAAACTGATAAATCACAGCCGAAACTGGTAAAACACAGTCGAAACTGGTAAATCACCGTAAAACGGGTCAATCACCACTTATCGTGGGTAAAACACAGCCGAAACTGGTAAAACACAGTCGAAACTGGTAAATCACCGTGAAACGGGTCAATCACCACTTATCGTGGGTAAAACACAGCCGAAACTGGTAAAACACAGTCGAAACTGGTAAATCACAGTCGAAACTGGTAAATCACCGTAAAACGGGTCAATCACCACTTATCGTGGGTAAAACACAGCCGAAACTGGTAAAACACAGTCGAAACTGGTAAATCACAGTCGAAACTGGTAAATCAATGAAACTTGAATACTTCACAAGAAGCCCCTTACCACTGGTGGGGGGAAGCCTCTGTTAATATCCAAATTACTTACCACTGGTCCTTGCTTACCGACGATCGCAGTCCGACTGGCTCCTACTCCACGAGTTTAGGCGTAGTTATATGCGCGGTCCAGTTCTTACTTACTTTGCTTCACTTACCTCCTACTTTTCTTACTTTTCTTCCTTTTTCCCTCTTCACTGTTGGTCTTATTGGGTTCTACTAGGCAATCTTTTGGTAACAACCAAGTGTGAATTACATCCTCGCGAATGACGAAATAACCTTTGCAAATTAATGTCACCGAGTTTTGGCTATGTTGAACTGAGTGTGAACTCAATGCTCGGTGTTGTGCAAGAACGCATGTAATTTGTTCGTGTTTGTTGTGCAGCTTTGTAATGCGCCATTACAATTCCCCCCTTCTTTAGAAAACGAGGACTTCCTCGTCTTGTCCTTCTGCAACGTTGAATGACTTTTAAAGGTTTTTTTTTTTTAACCATTTTTTTTTTTTTTTATAGCAAACGACTTTTTTTTTTTGGTTTTTTTTTTTCTTTATTATTATTATTTTTTTTTCTTTTTTTTATATATATAATCCATTTTTTTTTTTTTTTTTTTTTTAATTTTTTTTTTTATATACAACTATAAAATGCTTTCATTAGCAAAAAAAACAGATACCAAAAAAAAAAAAAAAAAAAGGAGCAAACAAAACTTATTCGTAATTTTAACAACATAATTTTAAAACATAATTCAAAAAAAAAAATTAGCAAAAAGCAAAAAAAAACAACTTGTACTAAAATTTCACGGTTTTCTCCTGCCCCCCGTACGTGAGTTGGGCCACACCTGGCCTCTTTATTACCGCGGTTACCTGACCATAGTCTCGTTTGAAAATCAGGCGCTGACGACGATAATGGGCGTTGTATCGCCTATGACCCCGGATATTGATGCCGGCGAACGGGTCTATTGGGATATGAATTGGTGGTGCCTCTGTCTCGGTGGGTCCCTGCTGATCCGGCATCGGTCTTTGGGGTTGCGGATCGACATTCATAAGGTAAATGGCTTGTGCCGGTGGCCTAATTGGCTGGCACCATATCTGAGCTGACGATGTCGGCCTTGTTATTTGCGGAAAGGCTGGGGTAGCTACGTTGCCCCACTCCGTCATCTGTATTGAGTTACCTGTCCTGGTGTCCTCCTGCTCGATTATTTGGCGCCACCACTTTGAAGCCGGGGTAAGGTAGGGCACTATGCCTTTTGACGTTGAGGCTGCGGGTCCGTCTCCGCTTATTAGGTGCGGGATGCTTCTGCCAGGGGTTATGGGCAGCCCCTCTCCGTGTACCGCTGCCTCCGTTGCCGGGGACAACGTCAAGTCGACGAAAGCGCTCACCTCAGCTATAGGTGTTGACCCTGGGGGTGGCCTCGTAGTGAGTTTTTTTTGTGGAGGTGATGGTGTCCCCGCTTCCTTCCTGTCAGCGCTTGAATGGCTAGCCGATTCGCTAGGCTTCTCGGCCGGTAGTTTGTGCTGCGTTGGTCGTTGTGGCTTGTCGGGGCTGGTCACTCCTTCGACTTGGACGGGGTGTTGCTTAAACTGGGGTTCCGTCTTCTTGCCCTGGTCGGTTATCCCTTCACCTCTGCGATGCCTTCGGTGGAGTGGCGGCCTCCTCTTATTGCTGGCCTGGCTGGGTCCCGCTCTATCCTGGATAACACGGGCCTGGTGGTGATCTCGTCGGGGTGGCTGTTGCTGCCCTGTTCTCCTTGTCCCTCCTCGATTCCTTGGCGGAATGATGAGTACCGATTGGATAACCGGCCTATCCTTAGGACTGCTAACTGAACTTCCTTTTTTTTTACTGTCCATTGCTACTACTGTCCTGACTTCGAAGTGAATTTCTTGACTGTTGGCGATCGACTGAGAGTTTACGAGCCCATTCCCTTTTATAATAGTCTGAGTCACCGTTGTCTTTTGGATAAAAATAAAATAATCTATAGGCGCGCAATTTTTTTTCAAGTCGCCGTCTGCTGATGTTATTTTGCTTGATAGTGCTATTAACTGGCTGCCCTGCTCCTCGCTGTTCCTGCCCTTCAAGTCCCGTATATGGCATCTGATTGTGGTTTGGCGACGGCGGGTATTTTTTTTTTCTCCTTGTAACAACACGATGACTGGTGACACGAACTTCGTTACTTTGTACGGACCTTCATAACGTGGCGCCAACTTCTCGGTGAATTGTTTTTGTGCCGATGAAAGAACGCGTATTTTTCGGTAGACCAGGTCGCCGACTTTTGGTTTCCACGCCCTTTTCCTTAGGTTGTAGTGCTTGCTTTGATTTTCTGAGGCCCGTTGTAGGTTTTCCCCGACAAGTTGGTACAACGCCTTCAACCTTTCTTGTCGTTCGGAATAGTCCTCTTGTCTGTATCCCCCTCCTTCCACTGGTACTTCGGTTTGGTTTGGTGTCCTTATTTCCCGGCCGAAATTAAGGAACGCTGGCGTAAATCCGGTTGATTGGTGCTTGCTGGTGTTGATGGCAAATGTAAGTTCCGGCAAGTGTTCATCCCAAGTACGATGATTGTCCTGGACGAATTGAGCTATCATCGTCTTTAGCACTCGGTTTACTCGTTCCGTGGGGTTTTCCTGCGGGGTGTAGGGTGCTGTAAGCCTCTGCTGTATTCCTAAGTCCTCCAAAAACTCGCGAAATACTAGACTGGTGAATTGGGAACCGTTGTCGGATAGAAGCGTCCTTGGTACTCCGAACCTATATATAATCTTTTCTCTCAAACCCTTAATCAGCCCCGTGGCAGTGGCGGCCCTCATAGGTATGGCTTCCACCCATTTAGTAAATTTGTCTGTAAAGACGGCCAGCATTGTATTTCCCTTCATTGATTTTGGGAACGGCCCCATGAAGTCCACACAAACCAAATCCCATGGATTTTCAGTCTGGGTTGTATACATCATGCCGCCCGCTTTCTGTTGCGAAGGTTTGTACTCGTTACAAGTTGCACAATTCCCAACGTACTTGGCTATGTCCCGGTAAATACCCCTCCAATAGTGTAGCTGCACCACTCGGGCTATGGTTTTGGCCACTCCCATATGTCCTGCTGCGACGGCGTCGTGATGATTTCGGATTACTGCCTCCCTTTCGGTGATGGGTACACACCATTTCCATTGGGACGTCTTTTCGGACAGCGGGTGTGTTTTGAATTTTCGGTATAACTTTCCATCTATTACTTGGTATTCCAGGTATCTGGTAGGGTTTGCTTGCACCTCCCGAGTTTTCGTCTGGATCCAGTCCTCGGGCTTGTCGTAAACGGTATACAAGTCGCTCTCTTGTATTGGTAAGGGATCCCTTGATAAGGCGTCGGCTACCACATTCATGGTTCCTTTGCGGTAATGTATTTCGAAGTCGTATTGTTGTAATTCAATGGCCCACCTGGCCAATCTTCCGGATGGGTTCTCCAGCGAGTGCAGCCATTTCAGAGAGTGATGATCCGTCACCACGGTAAAATGGTATCCTTCCAAGTACGGCCTCATTTTCCGTATTCCCCACAGGATGGCTAAGCACTCCTTTTCCGTTACCGAGTACTTGATCTCTAGAGGGGTCAAAGTGCGGCTGGCGTACGCGATCACCCGTTCTTGTCCTTTAGTGTTTTGCGACAGTACCACCCCTAAGCCAAAGTGGCTGGCATCTGTCTGTAGCGTAAAGGGTAGCTCAAAATCTGGGCATTTCAGTACTGGAGCCTCTGTGAGCTTCTTTTTTAAATTTGCGAACGCCTCTTGTTGAGCTTCAGCCCATTCCCAGGCCTGGTTTTTCTTCAATAATTTTGTAAGGGGCGTTGCAATAATGGAAAAATCCTTTATAAAACGACGATACCATGATGCTATGCCTAACACCCGGCGCAGATCTTTCACATTTCTGGGATCCTTGAGTTCTTTGACAGCTGCTATCTTATCGGGATCGGTAGCGATTCCTTGGTCACTTACGACGTGACCCAGATATTTCAACTCCTTTTTGCAAAACGTACATTTTTCTCCGTTGATCCGCAAGTGAGCCTGTTGGAGCCTATGAAACACTTCTTGCAAATGTCGAAGGTGTTCCTGAAAGGACCCGCTAACTACTATAATATCGTCCAGGTATGCAAAAGCATAAGGTTCCATCTCGGGTCCTAAGACCGAATCCAACATTCTTTGAAACGTCGCTGCCGACGAGTTGAGCCCGCAAGGCAGAACTTTCCACTGGAACAAACCTCGTCCGGGTACTGTAAATGCGGTAGAGGCTCTAGACGTCTTGTCCAATGGTATTTGCCAATACCCTTGCTTTAAATCAATGGTCGATATGAACTTGGCTTGTTTTAGCTTGTCCAGTATCGCATTAATTTGGGGCAACGGGTACGCATCCATGATGGAGATCTGGTTTAATTGCCTGTAATCAACGCAGACTCTCCATGTGTCGTTCTTTTTTTTTACTAGTACGATTGGGGAGCTATACGGACTTTTGGAAGGCTCTATTTTGTCAGTACGTATCAGCTCGTCTATTTCCTCATCGATCACCTTCTGCATAGCCGGGTTTCTTGGGTAATATCTTTGCCGGATGGGCTCCTGCGTTTTAAGCTTGATACTGTGAACGGCTGCATTAGTTGTACTATTCAGCCTTGCAAATTTGGGCAATTCCTGATTAAGCAAGTTGTTCAGTTGCCCTTCCTGCTCTGGAGATAAAGGCGTCCCTCCTAATAAACACAGATGATCCCGCTGAGGCGCCGGTGGTCTACCATTGTTGACGAATATTTCCGTCTTCCCCAGGGTAATCGAAAGATCCAATTCTCTTAAGGTATCCATGCCGAGGATAACCTTTTCAGCCAAGTTTTTGAGGTACGTAATCTCCCCACGTATCTTCTGGTCACCTATCCTTAAGTCTACTTGGAAGTGTTCACGAGTGGCCATACTCGTACCATTGGCCAGGTGCACTCGATGCAACTCGTATTTAACTGGTGCCTTTATTCTCCTCAGCAAGGTAAGAACTTCTTCGTTTACGAATGATTTAGTGGCTCCCGTATCAAGTAAAGCCGTTGTTGGGTATCCACAGATAGTTATTTTGACAAACATTCGCGGGTCCGTTCTACTTTGGATGGCCAAACAAGCGTTGTCGTCCTTTGTTTCCTCGACCACCTTTACTGACCACGACGTTGGTATACTCTCTTGTTCTTTTTGTTCTGCAGACCTGTTTGTGTGGAGGGGCTCCTCCAGTTCACTTAGTCTACTGTCTGCTCCAACTTCGTTTGTGCAGTCGCATATTGCCGATGCTCTATGCGAGCGGCACTGGCAGTCCCGAGTCATTCGCCCGTCTTCTCCGCAGAAGGAACAAAACATACGGAAGGGCCGCCTGCAGTTAGCTTTGTTGTGCCCCCTTTGCTTACAGTTCCAGCAGTGGGTGTTTCGGTCATAAGCCTCGTTATTTGTTCTTACTTGCGGGCGGTCGGGTGGGTCCCGCATAGGTACAGGTGGGCTCCGGGGAACGGGTCTACTCGCTGTTGGCGCCATACTGCGGTTTTCGTGGTTAATATACTCGTACTCTTCTACCAGTTCCATTAGCTCTTCTAGTGTGCGGAAATCCTTTCTCCGAACATAGAGATGGTATTCCGGTCTGAGTCGGTCATAGATTTTGTCGGTGCTTTCTTCTACCTTCATGGCAGGGTGTTGGTGGATCAGGTACTGCATAGATCGGATGAAATCTTTGGCCTTTTCTCTTGGGCCTTGTCGTTTTCGCGCAATTTCATCTTCTAATTTATTAATGTATCGGATTGGTAAGAAATGTTCTAAGAAAGCTTTGTGAAAGTCGGCCCATGTCAAAAATTGCACTCGATTAATACGATACCACTCCAACGCCGTACCTCTTAGTATTTCGGGTAAGGTACGAACCATCTCCTGTGGTGGGATCCTATAGCACTCGATTAATTCCTCCAATCGTTTGATCAATTCGGATGCGTTGCCAGTGCCGTCGAACCTTACCCCCCATTTTCGGACGATATTCATCACTTCGGCTTCGCGACTCAGAACCATACGGCCTTCCATTGTAGGCTCATATTGTCTAGTCGGTATTAGTCGTTGTATCGGCTAGTCGGACAGGTACTGGGTACTGTGTGCTGCTGCTGGCGGCAAGGTATTCGCCTTGGCTCGGGTAGGCCAATTTGCGCTTTGGTTTGAATCGTACCTGCGCGGAGTTTATCCCGTGATGGCACGCAGAAAAAGTAATCTTTGACCCCTTCTTTGCGCGTGGTATTGTGAGTGGTTTGGTCTGGTTCCTCTCCGTCGTTGGATTGCTCTGCTGCTTGGCTAGAGTCGTCGTCTCGGAATTCTCGGTCTAGGGCCAGCTTTTCTACCTCTACTAGGAGGTTTTGCGTCGACTTCCGCAGTCTCGCCTCCTTAATGTAGGTGCTAAAACGGGCTCTGAGGGTTGGCAGGGTTCCCTCTGTATCCAGGTTTAATTGGGCCATTCGCTCCACGATCTCTTGCTTGTTCAATAGGTAAATTGCTCCTATACTAGCAAATACGTCGAATTCAGGTTCATCATCTGACATCATTTTAATATTAGCTTTTCCCAAACGAGGAAACGTTACCAATCAAAAAAAAAAATTATTTGCGTACGGTTTTACACTCTGTTGGTGTACAATTACGGTATTCGGTGCGGTTATAGCGTGTCTGGCTATCGGTGTATATATGATTCAGCTCGTATTATCGGGCAAACGGGAAAGTGCGGTACGGTGAACGGTAAAGTGCGGTGCGGTAAACGGTAAAGTGCGGTGCGGCAAACGGTAAAGTGCGGTGCGGTTAACGGTAAAGTGCGATGCGGTTGACGGTAAAGTGCGGTGCGGTGAACGGTATAGTGCGGTGCGGTTAACGGTAAAGTGCGGTGCGGTAAACGGTAAAGTGCGGTGCGGTGAACGGTATAGTGCGGTGCGGTTAACGGTAAAGTGCAGTGCGGTAAACGGTAAAGTGCGGTACGGTGAACGGTAAAGTGCAGTGCGGCGAACGGTAAAGTGCGGTGTGGTTGTTTTGTATTTCTTTTAAATACGGTCTGGATTCGGTCGGTAATTTGATAACGATGTTCAGGTCCCCTCTTACGGTGGGGTTTTAATTCGGTTCTTCGGTGGTGGACCTTTCAGTCCCTGCTCGGGCGCCAAAATGTGAGGGTGTTTTAGGTTTTCCAGCCGGGGTATGCTCACGGTGTCCAGGGTCAGTTAAATAAAACACCGAAATTTAACATCAAATAGGTCTTTGTCTTTATTTGGTATTTTCTTTTAATTTGTTTCACAATCTGGGGTTGAATTTATTTCATATGACTTGTTAGATTCTTCATGTATAATTACGGTCTTCGTAGTAGCTCTTCCCACCGAAATCTCGGCCTGCGTTATGGGTCCGGTGTAGCCTTCGCGATAAGTGTTGGCCAGCTGGTGGCGTGGGGCACGGTTGAACCACGTCTATTCCGTCGACCCGGTCGTAACTGGCGTAATCGCCGTGAAACAGGTAAATCGCCACTTGTCGTGGGTAAATCACAGCCGAAACTGATAAATCACAGCCGAAACTGGTAAAACACAGTCGAAACTGGTAAATCACCGTAAAACGGGTCAATCACCACTTATCGTGGGTAAAACACAGCCGAAACTGGTAAAACACAGTCGAAACTGGTAAATCACCGTGAAACGGGTCAATCACCACTTTTCGTGGGTAAAACACAGCCGAAACTGGTAAAACACAGTCGAAACTGGTAAATCACCGTAAAACGGGTCGATCACCACTTATCGTGGGTAAAACACAGCCGAAACTGGTAAAACACAGTCGAAACTGGTAAATCACAGTCGAAACTGGTAAATCACCGTAAAACGGGTCAATCACCACTTATCGTGGGTAAAACACAGCCGAAACTGGTAAAACACAGTCGAAACTGGTAAATCACAGTCGAAACTGGTAAATCAATGAAACTTGAATACTTCACAAGAAGCCCCTTACCACTGGTGGGGGGAAGCCTCTGTTAATATCCAAATTACTTACCACTGGTCCTTGCTTACCGACGATCGCAGTCCGACTGGCTCCTACTCCACGAGTTTAGGCGTAGTTATATGCGCGGTCCAGTTCTTACTTACTTTGCTTCACTTACCTCCTACTTTTCTTACTTTTCTTCCTTTTTCCCTCTTCACTGTTGGTCTTATTGGGTTCTACTAGGCAACCTTTTGGTAACAACCAAGTGTGAATTACATCCTCGCGAATGACGAAATAACCTTTGCAAATTAATGTCACCGAGTTTTGGCTATGTTGAACTGAGTGTGAACTCAATGCTCGGTGTTGTGCAAGAACGCATGTAATTTGTTCGTGTTTGTTGTGCAGCTTTGTAATGCGCCATTACAATGTTTTATTCTTAAAAAGATGAGATCTGAAGACGAAAGATGAGATCGTTATAGTTTGAGAGATTTGATCTGCATGTTGGGTACATGCAGATCAAATCTACATGCATGCAAACATTTTCTTGTCAAATGACAGATCGAAATAGGGAAATTTGCCATTAGGCATTTTTATGTGTATGAGTGTATGTATGCTATGTGTGTAAACTGAATCTACTTAAAACTATTCCCAGATGTTTCATTCAAGACAGTAAATTTAGATTTTAAAATCAAATCTTTCGGATTTCAAAAAAAAAACGACATTAGTCTCGTGAGCGAGATTCCTCAGCAAAAGTTGTCAGTTTTGCTATCGAATTACTGAGGAAAAGAAATATTGGATCTGCTTGCTTACTTTTGTGAACGTGAGGGTATAAAGTATAGACACACAACAACAAATTTAAATTGAAATTGTCAGAAATAAAAAATGGCTGTGAACATGAGGAAGTAAATACACGTAAACACCACAATAAATATTGGGATTTGACACTAGTTTTGATATATGTATGCGAAGAACTAAAAAAAGTCAAAACTCTAATGCTACGAGTACTTGGCTTGTAAAATTCCACATGTGCATGCGCAGTTACGTCATTTGTATGTCACATATGTATGCTGCCCAATTGCCGCATACCATGTAATCGGCATGTTTGTAGCAGCCGCATGACGTCAGTGCCACATTTGCATGCGGCTTTTAACATGCCGTGTACTCTTAGCTTAATGATATTACCTTTAATATAATGTGTACTACCTATTCTATTCTAATTCAAATTTCCTCCTCACAGTGACTTTTAATAAAGCAAAGATGGAACAGAAGGAGTTGATTTCAGTTGACAAAAACCGAAATATTCATAAAACGTCACAATTTGTCCGGCAAAATAATGCTTCGAGCATTGTTGCATTATTGCATATATTTTGAAGCGAATAAAATAGACATTTATTTAAATGTTTTAAATTAATAAATCCGGATCAAATGGTTCTATAGTTCACGTAAATGCAGAGTGAAGAATATGGCTGTTAGTTTTTTTGTTTTGTTTGTAATTAGCGAAAAATGTCTTATACAGTTGATGGCCTAAAAAGGCACTTTCTGTTGTTGGAAATGGCACTTTTAAAAATAAAATTCCGGAAACGCTAAATTCTGAATCTCTTTCAATGGTCCCAAAATTAATGTTCGACTTTGAATATGTAGCGAAGTAACGTACATACTGGTCTACTAGCTAGCCTAGTAGTGCATAATAAAACTACCAACAATGATTTTCGAGTTTTTAAAAAAGTGCACCCTGTTTAAGAGTATAATTACATAAACTCATCCCGTCTAACGAACAGTCTGTGGGTTTATTTCTTACGTACATATGTTCAGGTATTTGTATCTATTCTTCTACAATTAAATTATTTTGATTAGTGCGGCTCATGTTGCAGTTCCGCAGATGAGGCTTTATCAGTAGCAGTTTAGAAATTAAATACGATCTATGCATGTATGATCCATTCAACAGAAAGACTTTTTTTAAATTGTGTGACGTGACGTTTGTTAAGTCTGCCTCTGCTACGGTTATTTGACTGTTTTCAATTAGTGATGTAGTTGCGATAAGTTCGGGCCCAAGTGAGGAGGTTCAGTAGTTGAATGAAATTTTAAGCGATATTAATTAATAAGAATTATAAAAATGACCGACGATATTATTATACCAAAAGAAGAGCTGCGTAGATCAATTTCAATGCCAGTTAAACCTCGATATTGTGAACCAGGTATTCTTAAGCGATCCGACGAAAAAGAAATACTTTACGCCGATGATGATGATGATCACTATAATAGTCAGGACTCAGATACATATATGGAACGGGTGAATAAATTAAAGTTGTAAGTTAATCGACAGTTAATTAAATGAGAGGATTTTACAAAACTAGTTTTTTTTTTAAGTTTAAAAAAATAATTCCATGCAATTCTTAAATATTATTTACCTACATATGCATAAATTAAACATATTAAAAAATCCGATTTCTTTACAGAGTATTCAAATCGGTCTCTATCGTTTATTTATACAAATAAGTGTGAATTTACTCGATAAAACTTTAATGTGTCGATTTTGATCGGTTGACAACTTAACGATATTTAATCAATTAGTATGTTTCAATCGTGAAAGTTTCTGTCTTTGTGAGCTGTAAGATAATTAATAGAGATCTTTATTTTTCATCGTGCAACATACATCTATCAGTGTCAGTAATTAACCGATTTTCAACGAACGACATTCTTTTTAAAAGTTCCCCAGCAAAAAAAAAACTAGAAAAAACGCGTGCATTTCAATAAAAAAAAATCTTTTTTCCAAATTTTTTAGTGCAAAGTACTTTTGAGTAGATGAAAACCCTAACCTAGTACTATCAACTACAAATGCTCCCATGTACGAGTAAATACATTTTATATTAGGCCAGGAAAAATGGATCCAGAGGTTGAAATAAATAATTCATGAAATATTAAGATTGGTATCGATGCAGAATTTCCCCCTCTATAGCATATCCATCCGCATTGGCTTTTTGTGTAGATGCATTTGGAAAAATCACCACAAACTGAAATATTTATTTTCCTACAACCTTATCATATGATACAAGTCTTAAGGGTACCTTTTAACGCTGATTGTAATGAGACTGAGGCCAAAATCATATGACTACCCACAAAAAAGTTATAGTGTTTTTTGTATAATGATGATTTTTCATTGAGTACAACAGGTAGACTACTACCGAAAACTCTTTGAAAATAATGGAATGTCAATGGAACTTGGAATAAATGTAAATGGTAAAATTTCTCGAATGAGATTAGGCACAAGTTTCTTAGATGCAACCAGGGCAGCTTTATCCCGTCCTGTTGGGAGAAACGGTTAAATAATCAAGCAAATTGTTTTGGATGATCGTTGGGTCAAGGAAAAGGTGATGGCTAACATCGCGGCCATTTTAATTGAGAGCTTTATTCATTTTCTGCATGACCATTTGGAATTTATTTCATAAAAGTGTTTAGGTCTCTTCAACCTTAAATGAAGGAAATTTTCACAGCATTTTGTAACTGTTCGTTACTCCTGGATAATCAAATACACGCCAGAAATTAAAAAAACTATCGAAACACAGGCCTTCTTGAAACAAACGAGCTCGCAAAATAATGCGTATTTTTCAGAGTTGGAAAATGAATTTTGTTTCGAAGAAGTGAATTTTTTGCCTATGGCTAAAAGTTCATAATTTTGGAAAGCACGTGAAAAAACATATTATTTATCACGTTTTTCAAAAATATTTTTTAATTTGTTCTACTTTAGGAAATAATTTGTTTATTTCATTTCCTGAGCATTTTTGATGCTCAGCAATGTGCCGTTTTCAAATTTGGCTGTACAATTACATATTCAGCTCTACTGGTTTCATGTGAACAACATTTCACGCGGAAAATTGACTTTTCGCATGTTGTGAGTTTCACCCAAAAAACGAAAATTCCCCTTTATTGTGTAATCATTTCAAGCAAAATGTTTTGTAATTAAGAGCTTAAATTTTGACTTTTTTTATGGCAAACTAGAGAAAAACAGAGGGTACTGCTGCCCTTTGCGCAAGGAGCGGACAGTTTTCCGCAATGCATTTTTTGTCGGAGGTTCAAGATACATTCGAGGTATCTTCCATCGGGAAAGAATAATATACATATGCGATGGCGCTTTGTGTTTTTTTTCAATAACATTTGCTCTGAAAACACAGATCCAGTCGACAAGTACATAAAATTACTTTGGTAAATAGTTTTCTTTTCTGTATTGCTAAAATTATCTTATCATTACAACAATTTTAAATCAAATTCCACGAAGAAAAACTGTCGGAGGATATCGGAGAAAAACTTGGGTGAACCTGTCAAAAATAGAACACAAAAATGCACTTGATCGCACTGCAAGAAAATCGCTGATGTGCGTTAGATAATTTCGGAGAAATGTTACGAACAGCTGTTCGGAGGAATACCTCCAAAAGTTCTCCGATTCGTATGAAATCGGAGAAAATTCCTCTCCAACGGTTACCTCGCTAGGGCAGACAGAAACATCTATCCACGCACTACTTTACTTTCAGATTCTGTAACGGTTTTTTATTGAAAAACCCAAACGTTTCAAAAGCTGCTAAATCTACAATCAATATATAAGCTATACATTGAAAAAGCATTTTTAGTAAGATCCACTCTCTGCCACGCGTCTTTTTTGATGCGTGTGTAAAATTTTCAAAGGACTTAGTATGTCTATCATACAATTCATCAGTGTATATATAGGGGGATGGGAAATTAAATTGTATTCATTAAGCACTCGTTTCCAAACCACTCTGGAGGTAAAGTTCGCGGCATGTTTTTTTTTTAAAGTAGTGTCCCCTGTAGGCCTAATCCACATAATATTTTATTTATATTTTTATAAATTTGTTCGTTTTTGAGAAGGACCTGGTAGTTCATCCTCAGATACGACCTGGGACCCAGTTCCGCAAGTGTGAATGATTTCCCGTGTAAACATTCCGTTCACGCCCAAAACTAGTGTGAATAAATTTGACTGATTGTGCATACGATATTTGTCAAAAACCTAAAACTCACTCTTGCGGAATCGCAAAAATAGACGGGTACACGATTTTCTGTGTGCATATTAAAAACTCGTTTTTTCTCTTTCATAAAAACAAACTCTGAAAAATTCATGGAAATCGTTGGAGCCGTTTTCTAAAAATAAAAGAATTGGAAAAGTGGGCGTGGCAATAGGTGGATTTTACTTTAATTTACTTTACAACTCTGAAAATTTCATTGAAATCTTTAAAACCATTTCCTAAAAATTAAGGAATAAGAAAAGTGGGTGTGGCAGTGGGAAGATTTTACTAAAACCAATTTGCCAATTTTTCCTCGTCCATAAAAACAAATTCTGAAATTTGCATGGAAATCGTTTGAGCCATTTCCAAAAACCAAAGGAATAAGAAAAGTGGGCGTGACAGTGGGCGGATTTTACTTTTCCAATTTTTAAAAAAAATTTGTCTGGTCATTGTAGCAAATAATGAAATTTGTATTTATATCGGCGCAGCCGTTTCTCAATAAATCAAACTTGAAGAAAAGTGGGCGTAGCACCACCACTGCAGGGGGTAGGAGGTTACCAACTTGGATTTTAGTTGTATACCTACCCTCGAAACGACCTGCACAATTTCAGCCTGCCGCTATTTATTTCCATTTCCATTTACAATTCTAATTTTACTGTACTATATTGAATATCGTATGAAACATAAAGGAACTGGCACAGTATGCCATTCCATAATGCAATTATGCTGTAAATTTGCTTCAAAATATTATTCTGATACAATTTAATTTTTTTGCAATCAAAATAATTATACTTCAAATACCATGGAATTTAGAATAGTACAGTGCCCACATTCTGTAACTCTCGCATCGATAAAATCAGTCAAGAAACGTTGAAAAATGGAACAAATTTTTTTTATATTTTGTTTCAATTTTCATCGTTTCTTGGCCAATTTTTTCAATACGAGAGTGACAGAACGTGGAAGCAGCTATACCTTTAATTTACATAATATTTGTATCTTATTTTTAGTGATTGTTCGCTCGGGAGCACAATAGATCTTGACATCGATGTAAAGAGAAATGGTTAAAAATTAACTGTCATTAAAGTATGTTGATTGTTTTTAATAAAAATTGCTCATTTCAGATTTGGATTATATTAGACACAGCAAGCGTTCATGTAGAGTAGTAGAACAAAATGGAAATGAAAATGTACAATTTCTACGAATTCCCGAAAAATCTTGGCGTTACTGGAAGGATTTTGTTACAACATTGGTTAGTTCATAACATCGCTGAAGTTTTTTAATTAATGCATTAAATATTTTTCTTGAGATCGAATTGGAGTGGAAATATACGTTAAGCCTTTTCGTGGGAAGTTTTTTCACAAGTTGGTTCGTGTTTGCCGTTCTGTGGTATATGGTTGCATATGCTCATGGTGATCTGCTGTTCGATGAAATAACAGGAGAGCGTCTAGGAGAGGGTAAAGAGCCGTGCGTTATTGGTGCATCTACATTTGTGGGTATGTTGTTGCATAGTATTGAAACACAGACAACAGTTGGATTTGGAGAACGGTATCCTAGCGAAGAGTGTCCGGAAAGCATGTTTCTTTTTATCATGCAAATTATTGTATCTGTCGGGATAGAAGGGGCAATGGTCAGTATTATCTATGCAAAAACATCAAGACCCACAAAGCAGCTAGCTAAAATGAGATTTAGTAATAAGGCTGTTGTAAGATGACACGGATATACTTAAAATTGAATTACATACTTGAAAAATGATACTCTTAGGTTTGTTATCGAGATGGAAAGCTGTGTCTCATTTTTAGGATATGTGACCCCAGGAAACAGCAAAGCATTGCAACGAAAATTCGAGCCTATGTCCTAAGGGATAGAGTTTAAGTAAAATATTTATATGAACAAATCCATTACTTAAAAAACCAATGATTTCAGGACTTCCGAAGGTGAATTAATCAAAACCCATTCTGAGCTTATTATTGAGGGTAACGGAAATTCTATGATTATGTGGCCCGAAACAATTTGCCATGTCATTGACCAAAACAGTCCATTTTGCAATTTCAATACGGCGAGAGATTTTAACATGGGTTCTTTTGAAATATTTGTATCAATTGTTGGAAGTTCTCCAGCCACTGGTCAGATGACAGAAGAACGAACTTCGTATCTGTCAAAAGAAGTATTTTGGGGACAACGATTTGTCAACATTATAATTTATGATCCTCGAAACGATCGATATATTATTGATTATTCAAATTTCAATACAACTATATCGGTAAGAAGAATATTATGTGAAATTAAAAAAAAAAATTAAATTTTACATCCATTAGGTTGACATGCATTGCAAATCCCTTGAAAATGTAATCGATTCATTATGAGGAATTTACAGTATTTAAAATTTCATAGACACATGTTTTTTAGAGTTTATGTAACTGATGTAATTTAAGGTACTAATATATTAATATACCAATGTTCTTTTAGTTTTATAAAAAACTAATAATATTGTATTTGAAAGGTTGGTAATAATTTCTTCTTTTACTTGAGTAGGAATAAGTAATTACACCCGTTAAACAAAAATATATTTGCAGTCACTTGTTTTGACATATTGAAGAACAACTTATTGCTATTCTTTTGATCCAGTTTTGTTTCTAATGACATCCAAGCAAGTTAACACACGTTCCCATCACCACCGTATCAGAGTGAAATTTCAGTCCAAATCCTTATATTTTCCAATTTTTGTTTAATATAAGTGCACAAAGGACTTTGTTTGTTATTATAGGAGACAAAATCTTATGTCATTTTCGATTGGATTTAGGAATGGTTCCATTCCTATTGAAAATGGAAAATTTTGAGTAACTCTAAATTTTCCGCATTCAATAGGAATGGAACAGTTCCAAGATCCAATCAAAACGGCATTAGTTTTGACAGTGTGAATATCAGTTTGAAATCGCGAAAATTTCTTGCTGAAATATCAGATTTCGATTTATTACCCTGAGTCAATCACAATATACTAAATATTTTCTATAATTAATACAAACCTGAGCAACTGACTCGTCAACGGGCAGTTGTGGCAGTGAGGGATCTAGTAGTTTGATTGTTTATGTACGTGGCCAACTGGCTAGCCAGTATTGGCTCGTGTGCGACTACATCGTTTCTGTTCGCGTTAGCTTGGGGAGAGCTTCAGAGTTTTTGCCTTGAACATGGCTATATTCTTATGCAGTTTTCGATTGGTTTTGTGTTCTGTTCCATTCCTATGGCTTATGGAAAAACTTGAGTAGGAGTTGAGGAGTGAAAAAGGAGTACCTCAAACATCCTATCGAAAACGACATCACGTGCTAACGTTGCGTACCTACTACGTAACATCAACCCTGTTCCATACATTTTTTTCAAACAGTTTCAGACCGCCAGATTTAATGCGGGCCAATACAAAATTTCATTTATGGAACGGGTTTGCACTAAATCTGGCGGTTTCAAACAGCTTGAAGTCTGATTCACAATGCGACGAGGAAACCAGACGAGAGCGTGACGTGAAACGCTGTCATCTTTTTTTAGTTATAAAACAGTCCCCCAATTCACAATGCGGCGGGATTTGCGGAATTGAATTTCTGTAAAAAAAATATTAAAAAATATTCCAGACATATATCCCCCAAACCAACGCGAATGCGGAGCGACAACTAATTTTTGTTATTGTTTAACATTGTGTATTTGTCATATTTTTTACTATTGTGTGTTGCGAGGCAAGAGGTGAGGAAGATATCGGTAAAGTGGAAGGGTAGGAAAAGGAAGAGGTAGGAAAGAGAAAAAGGAATAATTCAGAAAGGGAAGGTGGAATGTCAAGTTCCGGGGACGCGGCCTGCTTGCATATGCACGGCGTCAGCTCGTCGGACGGGGGGGATCTTGCCCCCAGAAACTTAACCTCGCCTGCAAACAAAAACACATATCAGGCCTAAGGAAAACTAGGGAACCAAAAAAAAGTCGCACTAGAGGACTGTCGGACGGACTATCGTCACACCAAGGCACTGCGGATGTTGTTGCAGTGAGGCCATTACCCACCCTACCAATAGAATCCTTGGCCATTTTTGGATTCCCCAAATTTTGGTGGATGATCGGTTTCAGATTATACCATCTTCACCGAAACTCAGCTACCCTCAGCACCCCTGAAATAAGGTCTTCAATAAGACATGTTTCGATTACTCGAAACAATGAAACAAAACTTCGATTTCATTAAAATGGCCTGGGCTGAAGTTTTATTACGATTCCTCTAATTTTAATTTTATCAAAAAAAATTTATAATTATTGACTTTAAGCATTATTTTATCAAACAATGAAATCTGTAGATAAACACAAAATAAACAAATACAACAAAACAAAAAACCCAAATATGATTCTGAAATGTTTCAGCACCTGACTATCACTTCCAAAACTCCAAAATAGTACCACTTTCTTGGCACTTTTGTATTACTTCCTACAAAAAAACGGTTTTCCCTACCCTCAAGTGAGCTCAATGGAGGGGGACTTTTACTTCAACACTGACCGAAGAGAAAAAAAAAATAACCAAACAAGCGACAGTCGACGAAACAAAACCTTATCATTTACATAAAAGTTTAATAATTTAAATGGAAAATTTAACAACAAAACAATAATAAAAAAAACTTCAAACCCCGTTTTGCCGAACACTCGGGAACTTTTCAAGGTGTATAACACTTGAATATCTTTAAAAATAGTTTGGTGAAAAACACCATCGGCTACTTCACTATCTTCCTCACTTTCTTGACTTTTTTTTTTTTTCTTATAGGTAAAATACCTGGACTTCCATTTGTGGTGTATTCATGCACATCTAAAACTCACAAATAAGGCTGCTTCCCATTTACGATGGTAACGGCGGAAGTTCTTCTTTCATCTAACTGATGGCAGGCGTATTTGGGGATTTAATCTGGCTTCTAGCTGCATCCACGTGAACCTGCATTCGGAGAAGCAGACTTAAATAATGTTTTTGACCCCAGACGATCACCAAAAAGATCCACCAAAAGGTTGAAAGTTCCAAAAGGGATTTAATCATATGGGCATTCGTCCCAAAATTCAAAGGAAAAAAAACATGTGGCGGCCCGTATTGGAATGCGTATATGGGGCCGCCAAAAAGTTACCTAAGAGTTTATAACTTTTTATTCACTAATTAATAAAACCTTTTTTAATATTGAACTCACCACTTTGAACTGTTCTAAAGTTGAAGATTGATTGGATTTTGTTTTTTTTTTGTATATACAAAATTTTTTATTGGCACTACCTAGGCGGATTCTACAAAAAAAACACAATTAAACATTTATTTACTACTATACATGATTTTTAACTCGAGCAACACACCGTAGATTATTATTTATTAATTTTTAGGTATCTTTAATTTTATTCGATTTAGAAAATTTTATTTTTATTTTAACTTTTTGGCGATCGCACCAACCGTACGTATCGTCGTATGTCTATCCAAGTATGTGAATTCTTGCTGAACATACCAGGAGTCGAACACTTGTCCTGCCAAGGAGACGTGGAAACGATCACACACGAAAGAAAGAGATAGATCTTTACTGAGCAAAAAGAAGCAATGAGAAAAACAATTTATATCAAATAAAAACTAAGTCGGATGATTCTCCTCTAACTGGAAAAACATCATCCGATTCACATCTCCGTGTATAACACATACCTAAATATAACCAACCAAAAACAAAACATAGATGTGTTTACCCCGTTGGGTAATAGTATGGGTGAACAAACCAAAAATATGAGTCTTATAGTCTTCTCTTTTTTTTCCATTTTTTTCGAATTTCGACAAGGACATGTTCAACAATGATGGCACAGATACAAGTGGACATAACTATTTGTCGACAGGTGGTGTTGGAAATAAAGTTTCGTGAAACTTTTAGAAAATAGATGCTAACATAATTTATTTTATTTTCGTATCCGTGTAAAGTCCAGAATCAGCGAGAAATGTCAAAAATCACTTTCTCGAATATAAACGTTAACAACTACAATTACATTTTTTTCAACACTATTAAATTCGGTTGAAAATTAACGACAATCAAGAATATAATTGAAACGTAAATTGGCAAAAAGAAACGCCCACGAATATAAATAAAAACGTATAACGCAAGTAACAAAAACGAAAGTGTACGTGGTGACGAACGTGTAAACACGAAGTGAGGCCGATCGTGTAGACATATTTGGCAACTGCTTCATCCTTTCAGTGCTTCCAATGAGATTCTCGTCTCTATATTTATTATCTTTGGCTATCTGCCAATTCTCCATCACGACGAAAACAAAAAGACAAACACATTGAACATGGATGGTAAGCATTTGGTTATTATTTTGTTATATTTTTTTTTTTCTATTTATTTAGGTATTTTTTTTCCATTGAATTTTATGCAAATATCTTTTTTCTTTCACCCTAGGTGGAGTCCACATTGTACCAGCTGGATGATAAACCAGGCGCCCGCAACAAAATTTGTTGTTTATTGGGATATATTCCATATAAACAACAAAAAAAAGAAATTCGGTCGCCTGTGAAGTGCCCACATGCCGTCAACAAGAAAATAGGTTAATGGCATAACCTCAAAGACGCCGTGCCGGAAAAAGAGATAAAAGCATATGTTGGTAAATATTTTATAAATTATCTTTTTAATTTTTAACAATTTTGTTTTCAATAATTTCAGGTATAACTAGATGGACTATGACGACAAATGTGGGGAAAAACCCACGTTCAGCCGGGCAAAAGGAATGCTCCTGTCAATTCATTTTTTTTTCTGTCCACCATCCCCGAAGCCAACTCATAACAGCACAAGTAAGTACCGTTCATTTATATTCTTTTCTACTTGTCCTAACCATGTTCTTTTTCATTGGAATTTCAGAATACACTCAATGAGTGCGAGGTCAATGACCCCTCAAACTAATCGTGCAAAAAAACTAACGATCAGCTGTGGATACTAGGATAATTTCCTGCCACCCACCTACACCTACCAACTCAACTTAAATTTTTCTTTCATAAACGGGTGAGTGAGAATGATTTTATTTCATAGCTCTAATTAAATATTAAGAAATAGTTTATAAGTAGAAGTGTAAGGAAAATTAGTTAAATTCTATCAAATAAGCAAACATGCAAGTTAAATAACAAGTGGTATAAATAAATAAATAGTAAAAAAAAATCACAGTTAATATTAAAGCTAGTACCACAGTTTAAAAGTCAATTAAATAAAATTATAAATAAGTAAATATCACAGATCGTTAAGTGTTAGTAAAGTAATCAGTCTTAAAAGGAAATAAAGTTTAAATAAAATATCACAGCAAGCTAAGTGGTTAGTAACTTATATCTAGAAATCACAGATGCTTGTTTATAACAGTTAGTAAACTAATTTTAGTATCAATAAGTAAAAGAAATAAATAAAATAAATAACATTAAGTAACATTTAAGTAATAAAAGCATGCAATTAATAAAATATTTACTAAAACATAAAATTTCTTTGTTTTTATTCAAAGTTGTCAGGTACTTGGTGAACATAAAACCGGGTGTTTTGATTTTTTTTTAATCATTGATGAAATTTTTTTGTAGTTTATCCACGACTAGTAAATACTAGTTCGAAACATTTTTTTGATTTTTGGATAAAATCACAGTGTTTTGACAGCGGTCAGGTACTACGTGAAAATAAATTAACGTATAGTAATAGAATACGACAGTAATAAATAAATAAATAAATAACAGTTAACAAATAACAATTAGACAACGATTAAGCCTAGCGATACGAAATGAAGACAATGGTTTTTTTGACATATGTAATCAAAATTTTGTTGAATAAATAAAAGATTTTATCGATGAGCTCATTGTTTTAAATCTTTTGCGTGGTATATACCGATTCTTTTTCCATTCATATTTTCAAGTTCATACATTTGGTTGCCAACTTGTTTTATTATTCGACATTTGATAAATTTTGGTGAAAGCTTTGCGGATAAGTATTTTGTGGAATCACTCAGCACAAAATTCTTTCGGTACACTTCTTGTCCGGGTACATATCGAATATTTTTAGTACGGACATTATAAATTCTTGCGGATCTTTCGTTGGCTTTCAATATGTTTTCGCGTATTTGATTCCGAATGCAATGCAATCGACTCGCTCGGGGAAGAGTTAACAACTCGTTGTCATCTATCGCGTTCAACTTTCTAGCAAGTTCATAACTACTACCGTGCATCATCATATTAGTACCAAATAAGGCAAAATATGGTGATACTCCAGTAGAGCTATGAACTGCGCTCCTTAACGCACATGCTATTTCGCCAAGGTGCGTATCCCAGTTTCTTTGGTCATCCTTTAGGTATGATCGGATAGCGGCTAACAACGAGCGGTTAACCCTCTCCGACGCATTCGACTGAGGGGAATAATAAGCCGTTTTGAAATGCCTAACACCATACTTGGTTATAAAATTTTGAAATTCTTTTGCGACAAATTGTTGGCCGTTATCAGAATGAATTATGTTCGGAACTCCGAACATATCAAAAACATTCTCTTTCAAAAATTTAATTACGCTCGCCGTTGTCGCACTTCGTAAAGCTTTTAACAACACAAATTTGGACAAATGATCTAAAACAACGAAAACATATACATTTCCCAATTTGGACCTGGGATAAGGCCCTAAAAAGTCGATGTATATTTTTTCAAAAGGACGATTACTACAATAAGACGTTACAATAGGTGGACGAGTTACTTGATTAGATGCTTTACATTGCTTACACACACTACAATTAGAAACATATTCACGCACATGCACTGTCATATTAGGCCAATAAAAGTATTGTTTTATGCGATTAAGAGTTTTAGCTATTCCACCGTGAGCAGCTTTGGGGGGATCATGGGCCCTACTTACAATTTCTTCAGTGAGACCTGATGGCACCCAAAGAAGCCAAGAATGCTCTAACATTTCTTCTTCGCCTAACTTCTTAAACGCTTTTTTATAAACGTACCGGCCTTCAACTTTTAAATCAGGCAATTCATCTTTGTATTCGACTACCAGTTCAATCAAATCCAAATATTCTTCGGATAGGAATTCAGCTGACTCCAAGTCAATCAACGGGGCAACGTCCTCAAGATCCAGAGAATCTACATGTACCCGAGAAAGAGTATCCGGTACTACATGTTGGCTGCCTTTACGGTGCTGTATGTCGAAGGTGTAGGACTGCAACGACAAACTCCATCTTGCAAGTTTACCACTCAAGTCCTTCATGCTCATCAGCCACTGAAGGCTTGAATGGTCAGTAATGACAGTGAAGTCCATTCCCTCGACATACGGCCTGAATTTCTTCACAGCCATCACCGCGGCCATACACTCTTTTTCGGTGACGCTATAGTTCCTCTGGCTCTTATTAAATTTCTGTGAAAAATAAGCAATGGGAACTTCCTCCCCTTCCTCGTCCAATTGAGACAGTACGGCACCAATTCCCGCGTCCGAAGCATCACATTGGATATAAAATCTTTTTGTAAACTCCGGGCGCGAAAGAACAGGTGCCGAGATCAACGCATTCTTCAGATCTTCAAAGGCTCTCAGTGCCTCATCCGTCAATTTAAATTTTTCGCTCCTCTTCTTCAACAAGTCAGTCAAGGGTGCAGTCAGGGTTGAGAAATCTTTTATGAATTTCCGATACCACCCTGCCATGCCAAGTAACCTCCGAACCTGCCTTGGGGTTTTGGGAATCGGGAAATCCACGATTGCCTCCACCTTAGCAGGATCGGTTTTAAACTTCCCACCACCAACTATGAAGCCCAAATATTTTAGCTCCTTGAAGCAAAACTTTGATTTCTTCATGTTGATGGTGAGATTAGCTCTGCGTAAGCAGTCGGCTACTTCACTAAGCAGGGTGATATGCGTCTCGAAATCCGGTGCCATGATAAGCAAATCATCGAGGTACACAAAGACACGCTCCCTAAGTCGTGCAGGAATTACCTTGTCCATCAACTGGCTCAACCGCTGAGCTGCATTGCACAACCCAAACGGCATCACAGTGAATTGGTACAAGGGTCTCCCCGGTACCGCAAAGGCAGTCTTTTCCCTACTCGGTTTCTCCAGCGGTATTTGCCAAAATGCTTCCTTTAGATCGATACTACTCATGTAGATCGCATCCGGAAATCGGCTGGTGAGTCCCTCGATATGGGGGAGAGGGTTAGCGTTCTTCTTCGTCAGTGAATTCACCTTACGGGAATCCAAGCAAAGTCGATTTTTGCCTGGTTTCCGCAAGAGAACCACTGGCGAACACCACGGACTTTCACTCTCCTCAATAACGCCGAGACTCAACATCCGATCTAACTCTTCATACAAAATGGCTTGTATCGCTGGGGATACAGGATAGTGACGCTGTTTCACAGGAAGTGCATCCCCTGTATCAATGACGTGCTCCATTAACGCCGTCTTTCCAAGACCATCACGTTCAAAACATAAAAACCTCTCTCTGACCGCATCCAGCCTGGCCTGCTGATCAGAGTTCAACTGATGAGCATTTGAAGAATCTGATTGTTCATCAATCGAAATACTACTTATAATTCCCGGAGCTAACTGGAATACTTTCCAAAAATCAACCCCAAGATATATTTCCTGATCCAGATTGGGAACAAGGAAGAAAGTAAGCCCCTCAACTTTATCTTTATATTGGACTTTTATTTCAACTTTGCCCACGATCGATTGGCTCTTGCCGTCAGCTGTCCTAACTCCCGAATAAAAGGGAATGATTGGGCAGCCGAGTTGCTCAATCAATTGTTTGCAATTTTTGCCTAAAATGCTAACGCTGGCTCCACTGTCCAGCAAACCTAAAAATTCTTGCGAACCTATTTTTATTTTGGCATAAGGCCTAGGATCAGATTCCAAATTTAAGATTGTTGACGATATTTTCTTCTTCGTATCTTTCCTGGCCTTAAACCTGGCCCTAGCCTTTAAAATATTTTTCGAAGGTATACTAATTGCACTATTAAAAATTCTCTTTTTTGCTTCTTCATATTCTTGAAGACGAATATGTAAGGGCTTTATTGTAAATAACGGTTTAGTTTTAAATTTATCTTTGTTTTCTGAGTCTTCTGAACGTTTTAAGATTTTACGTACTGGCTCTTCCTCTTTTGGAAGAGTTTCTAAAATAATTTCTTTTTCTTTTAGTTTTTCCTCCTTACAAGTTATTGGGGGTTCTGTTTTGGGATGGTACGCGATTCCCCCTGAGCCTTCGCGTCCCTTGCTCGGTTTTCCGGGTGACATCGCGGACAACTTGGTGTTTTTACACCCTCTTGACCACACTTAAAACAAAACAAATTTCTCACATCTGATTCACAATCGAAGTATGTATGGCCTTGAACCTTACAGTTCCAACACACAAGAGTTGTAGTGTCGGCATATTTCCTAGGTGGATTTTTAGAACGTGCTCCACCAAACTGGTAAGCGGCCAGTTGTTCATCAGTATGCTGGTACTCTTCGTATTCCAGCTCATTCACACCATACTTATGTGGAGGCCTTCCAGCTGGTTTGGGTAGGTCTCTATCTCTCTTCGGAAGAGCTGCCTCCGCTTCCTTACATACATAACGAAGCTGATCAAGAGAAAAGATCGCCTGTGGAAACACTAAATTTCTAATTTTCTCATTTAAATTTCTCTTTATAATTTTGACCATGTCGGCCTCCGGAATCGGCATTTTCAATTGGAACCTCATTTTGTTTATGGCTGCAAAAAATTCTTCGCTACTTTCGTAGGAATACTGTTTCCGATCTAGGATATTTCGGACAATCTCTAGATCGGTCATGGGGTTTTGATACCGACTCAATAATGCCTCTTTTAAGGTTGGCCAATCGAATTCCCTATCTACCTGAAATTGCCAGAACCAATCATAGGCTGGACCAGAGAGTAATTGGTGGAAGTCTCTCAAAATATCGTTCCACGAACAGGCATAACGACTTTTTAACTTTTCTAACCTGAAGACGAAATCTTCGACCGTCAAATTGTTAGAAAGGCCATCAAACTTTAAGCCCCACTTGTCGACTTTGACTGGGGTTTTGTATCCAGAATGCATATACTGGTTAATAACTGGAGGTGGAAAAGGAAATGGTGTATATGGAGTTTGGTAGCCTCCAAAAGCTGGCTGATTGGCCTGAGATTGAAAAGGCCTTTCGCTAGCTACCGGAGTTGGATCACTTCTACGCTGATGTTGTCCTATCGGTACAAATGCACTCCTACCTTGATAAGCGGAAGAATTTGGTATCATTGGTGGTGGCCCTGCAAGAACTGGGTTATGAATTGGCATTGGAGGTGGCTTAAACGGAACAGTTTGCTGTCTAGGCTGATTATTCGCTGCTGGAGCTGTAGCTGGAAGAGCTAAACTCAGTTTCTCAAGGAAACCACTGAGTTGTCTCTCAACTTCAGCACTTACGCGCGCCGTCACGTCTATCTCCAACCCCTTCTTACAGGTAGACATACTCCTAGCTATCCCCATATTTATAAAATTTTGCAAATCTTCTGTTATAATTGTTTTTGGTTTAGTTTTAGGTAATGTCCGAGCAATACTTTCGAGAATTCCTCTCGAACCCTGGTTGGATGGCGTATTTGGAGATCTATCTTCATTCTCCCTCCCGGAATTTGGCATCACCGTGTCGTCGAGAGAACCAAACACTTCTCGTCGAGGCGGTAAACCTGCGGCTCCCGTATTACTGACCTCGCTGTAAGACGGAGTTGATATTGTGCTTGTATGAGCACTGGTACTTCGGACACCAGGTACGTCGGAACTATCTACATTGAGAGATGTGGATCGGACGTGCCTATCACTGATCAGAGGAGAATGTAATACTCGGTGCCTAGCACCTTCACCTAAATTTTGTGTAGCCGACCTAGTAATCCTTGCTTCCTCTATTTCAGCTTCCCTGATCATTTTACTGATGCGATCGTGTTCATCTTTATTCGTGTGTGCCATTATCAACTTTAACCCTACAACCAACTCAGCAAAACAACAAAAATTCAACAACAAAAAAAAAAGAACAACAAAAAAAAGAGGTGAGTTTTTGAATTAAAAAAGTCTTATACCTATCTTAGAAAACTAACTTTTCAAAAACTAACTCAAATAAAGTAAATCTTTCAAAAAAAAAACAAAATTGAATTTGTAACAAAAAAATAATAAATATGTAACAAAATGTAACGAAACCTTACAAAGAAAACTAAACGGAAACCAAAAAAAAATGTAAACTAAACGAAATTTGTTGAAAAAAAAACAAAAATGAAATAAATTAATCAAAATGAAATGTAATTGTTATAAGAAAAGACAAAAAAGAATATATGAACAAAATGTAAATAAATAATGAAAATAAACTAAAAACGAACGAAAATTAGATTGTAAATCAAAACTTTCAAAACAAAAAATGAAAAATTTTCAAAAATGTATTTGAACTCGAATAAAAAAAAATGAAATTGTAAACCAAAAATTAATAAATAACAAAAAAAAACTCAAATAACGAAAAAAGTAATTTCAAAAACGAAAAACAAGAAAAACGATATAACCAAATAAGTAAATTAAAAAAAAACGAAACCGATTAAAAAAACAAAACGAAATAAATTAATCACAAAAAAAATTTAACTTTTGTAACAAAAAAAATAAATAAATAACGAAAACTGGATTTATAAGAAAATGTAAATAAATAATGAAAATAAATTAAATATATTGTTATTATTGACGAAAATAGATTAAACAAAAAACGAGTAAATAACCGAAAAAAAAAATTGTAATCAATTACTTTTGAGAAGCAATGAAAAACTTGCAAAAATGTATTTAATTTCAAATAAAACTAAATTGTATACCGAAAATTAATAAATAACAAAAAAAAACTGAAATGTAATCGATAACAACAAGAAAAACAATCAATCAAAAATCAATAACGTTTGTGAAAAATTTACAGTATTTTTTCCTCAGAAAAGATACTAAATTTAACAAAAACTAGAAATATTTTTGAAAATATTCTCTAATTTCAGAATTCTATAGATAAAAACTGAATTAAAGAAAACAAAAAAAAACTAAACAAATTAATAAATAAATGTAAATTTCAAGAACAAAGTAAACACCTAACAAAAAAAATGTAAAAAACGAAGTTTTTCAAAAACAATGTTTTCAAACAAAGAGTTTTTCAAAAACAAAACTAAATAAACTTTATCCAAAAACTTACTTTCCTAGTTTCCTATATAAATTGGAAGATTCTTTTGTATTTTCAAAAAAAAGCTTAATTTACAAAGAAACGAAAACAAAAATAAATAAATCGATGGTAAATTTGTTAATTTTAAAGTTTTGAAACTCTTTACTAAAGAAAAAAGCTAAAACTTGTAAGATATATTTGAATGCTTAACGAAAAAAAATAACGAAAACAGATAAACAGTTAAACGGATTTTCAAAAATTTTGTTCTTAAGAACTTATGTTTTAAGATTTTGTTATTATTTCAAAGTATTTTTGTATATATATTAGAAACTATTATTTGCGTACGTAGTTACTAACCCAACTTTAAATAGTTATTTTAGATAAGTCAATTGTTTTGAAATTTCAATAAACTTGATTGATTTTTCAAAAGATAACAATTAATGTTTCAATTTTCAAGTATTGAAGGTATTTTTTTATATTTTGAGTTTGTATCATGAGCTTACGGGGTGCTTCAGGTAGCTTCTACTCGGTGGTTTCTTAGCGATATGGTATAACCCTACTTACGACATCGCTAAAGAACGGACATCAGACGGACGAAAACAAACTCCCCTGATGTGACGATAATAATTTAGGAAAACTACTAGAAACACTAACAAATTACATTACAAAGTTTTCCCTCACCGTTTCCGCAATCCTAGTCTGTCTCAAGGACCTTGCTAGAAGACATGAAACGGTGAAGTAAAACTAACAAAAATGTTGGAACGAAGAAGTCGGACTAAACGTCACACACTATCATCGCTTCCAAATAGATAACACAATACTAGAGGATAAGAAAATTGAAAATTAGAAAGAAAAGTAAAAAAAAGAAAGGATGGGAATAGGGAAAAACAATACTAAAATACTCTATCTGATATTACTCAAGCTTTCGCAAAGGAACGTCGCGATACAACTAGGTTCGTCTGTGACCTTCCTGCTGCAGACATACGCCCTATGCAAAAACTTCAGTGATAACAGACAAAAGCATAACATTTACTAACCTCAGTCACTGTGAATTTTCAAACACTCGTCGCGATTTATCTAGGTACGTCAGAGACCTTCCTGATAAAGACTTACGAGGTTTAAAAATCCACAGCAAGTTAAGTTGGGGACTATACAACATAAATGAACTAAAACAAAGACTACAAAAACTAAATTGTCATAAAAACGTTCCAACTAGGTTGGAAAAACGCTTTAACGACGTTGGGCGCCATTTTGTTGCGAAGGCATTCCAACTAGGTTAAAAAAAACGCTTTCAACACGTTGGGCGCCATTTTGTTGCGTAAACGTTCCAACTAGGTTGGAAAAACGCTTTAACAACGTTGGGCGCCATTTTGTTGCGAGGCAAGAGGTGAGGAAGATATCGGTAAAGTGGAAGGGTAGGAAAAGGAAGAGGTAGGAAAGAGAAAAAGGAATAATTCAGAAAGGGAAGGTGGAATGTCAAGTTCCGGGGACGCGGCCTGCTTGCATATGCACGGCGTCAGCTCGTCGGACGGGGGGGATCTTGCCCCCAGAAACTTAACCTCGCCTGCAAACAAAAACACATATCAGGCCTAAGGAAAACTAGGGAACCAAAAAAAAGTCGCACTAGAGGACTGTCGGACGGACTATCGTCACACCAAGGCACTGCGGATGTTGTTGCAGTGAGGCCATTACCCACCCTACCAATAGAATCCTTGGCCATTTTTGGATTCCCCAAATTTTGGTGGATGATCGGTTTCAGATTATACCATCTTCACCGAAACTCAGCTACCCTCAGCACCCCTGAAATAAGGTCTTCAATAAGACATGTTTCGATTACTCGAAACAATGAAACAAAACTTCGATTTCATTAAAATGGCCTGGGCTGAAGTTTTATTACGATTCCTCTAATTTTAATTTTATCAAAAAAAATTTATAATTATTGACTTTAAGCATTATTTTATCAAACAATGAAATCTGTAGATAAACACAAAATAAACAAATACAACAAAACAAAAAACCCAAATATGATTCTGAAATGTTTCAGCACCTGACTATCACTTCCAAAACTCCAAAATAGTACCACTTTCTTGGCACTTTTGTATTACTTCCTACAAAAAAACGGTTTTCCCTACCCTCAAGTGAGCTCAATGGAGGGGGACTTTTACTTCAACACTGACCGAAGAGAAAAAAAAAATAACCAAACAAGCGACAGTCGACGAAACAAAACCTTATCATTTACATAAAAGTTTAATAATTTAAATGGAAAATTTAACAACAAAACAATAATAAAAAAAACTTCAAACCCCGTTTTGCCGAACACTCGGGAACTTTTCAAGGTGTATAACACTTGAATATCTTTAAAAATAGTTTGGTGAAAAACACCATCGGCTACTTCACTATCTTCCTCACTTTCTTGACTTTTTTTTTTTTTCTTATAGGTAAAATACCTGGACTTCCATTTGTGGTGTATTCATGCACATCTAAAACTCACAAATAAGGCTGCTTCCCATTTACGATGGTAACGGCGGAAGTTCTTCTTTCATCTAACTGATGGCAGGCGTATTTGGGGATTTAATCTGGCTTCTAGCTGCATCCACGTGAACCTGCATTCGGAGAAGCAGACTTAAATAATGTTTTTGACCCCAGACGATCACCAAAAAGATCCACCAAAAGGTTGAAAGTTCCAAAAGGGATTTAATCATATGGGCATTCGTCCCAAAATTCAAAGGAAAAAAAACATGTGGCGGCCCGTATTGGAATGCGTATATGGGGCCGCCAAAAAGTTACCTAAGAGTTTATAACTTTTTATTCACTAATTAATAAAACCTTTTTTAATATTGAACTCACCACTTTGAACTGTTCTAAAGTTGAAGATTGATTGGATTTTGTTTTTTTTTGTATATACAAAATTTTTTATTGGCACTACCTAGGCGGATTCTACAAAAAAAACACAATTAAACATTTATTTACTACTATACATGATTTTTAACTCGAGCAACACACCGTAGATTATTATTTATTAATTTTTAGGTATCTTTAATTTTATTCGATTTAGAAAATTTTATTTTTATTTTAACTTTTTGGCGATCGCACCAACCGTACGTATCGTCGTATGTCTATCCAAGTATGTGAATTCTTGCTGAACATACCAGGAGTCGAACACTTGTCCTGCCAAGGAGACATGGAAACGATCACACACGAAAGAAAGAGATAGATCTTTACTGAGCAAAAAGAAGCAATGAGAAAAACAATTTATATCAAATAAAAACTAAGTCGGATGATTCTCCTCTAACTGGAAAAACATCATCCGATTCACATCTCCGTGTATAACACATACCTAAATATAACCAACCAAAAACAAAACATAGATGTGTTTACCCCGTTGGGTAATAGTATGGGTGAACAAACCAAAAATATGAGTCTTATAGTCTTCTCTTTTTTTTCCATTTTTTTCGAATTTCGACAAGGACATGTTCAACAATGATGGCACAGATACAAGTGGACATAACTATTTGTCGACAGGTGGTGTTGGAAATAAAGTTTCGTGAAACTTTTAGAAAATAGATGCTAACATAATTTATTTTATTTTCGTATCCGTGTAAAGTCCAGAATCAGCGAGAAATGTCAAAAATCACTTTCTCGAATATAAACGTTAACAACTACAATTACATTTTTTTCAACACTATTAAATTCGGTTGAAAATTAACGACAATCAAGAATATAATTGAAACGTAAATTGGCAAAAAGAAACGCCCACGAATATAAATAAAAACGTATAACACAAGTAACAAAAACGAAAGTGTACGTGGTGACGAACGTGTAAACACGAAGTGAGGCCGATCGTGTAGACATATTTGGCAACTGCTTCATCCTTTCAGTGCTTCCAATGAGATTCTCGTCTCTATATTTATTATCTTTGGCTATCTGCCAATTCTCCATCACGACGAAAACAAAAAGACAAACACATTGAACATGGATGGTAAGCATTTGGTTATTATTTTGTTATATTTTTTTTTTTCTATTTATTTAGGTATTTTTTTTCCATTGAATTTTATGCAAATATCTTTTTTCTTTCACCCTAGGTGGAGTCCACATTGTACCAGCTGGATGATAAACCAGGCGCCCGCAACATGTGAATGATTCGCTGCGAATCGCTCCGCATTTGCGTTGGTTTGCGAGTCTTATCGTATTTTTCTGTAAATTTTGTTTCCATTCTCTTGTCTTGTAGCGTCTTTTTTTTCAATTTTTCGGATACTTGGCATGTCGTGACGACGAGGAACGCTGCATTGTGTATACCCTCGTATGCTATCATTTTTTGAAAGTCTTTTAACATAAACGACCAGGAGCTCATCACGTTCACGTCTCGTTTCGTCGTCTCATAGTGAATCAGGCTTGAAACTCGTTGTGGAACACACCTATCATTTTCTACCACTGTAAATGTCAAAATAACACGAAACAAAACAAAAACAAATTTAAGAATGTACTGGCATCACTGTCTTACTTCATTCGGCCATGTTTTGTAAAGTCGTGAGGTGTCATCTTTTTTCGTGAACGTCAAAAAACAGACAAAAAATAAGAATAAGGACATAACTTTTTAATAAAAATTCAGATAAATAAATGCTTTTTTTCTTTAACGTTACTAAAAATTAAAACTATTCAAATCATAAACTTCACACAGTGAGCGAGAAAACAAAAACAAAATGAATCGTACCGATGGCCTAGTGCGAAGAGTGAAGGCTCGTGATACATCAGCAGAAGGTGGCAATGCAAATACATCCGACGATAATCAGGATTCGTTGGACAATAACAAGGACCAAGAGGACAGTATTGACGATGGCGACTCGAAAGAAACCCGTCTAACTCTTATGGAGGAAGTTCTATTGTTGGGTCTTAAAGATAAAGAGGTACACAACACAAGTCTTTTCCTTCTCCCCGGAAACACTAATTGAGAAAGATGTTTTTTTTATATTTTTCTTTCTTTCACTCTGCTATTGATGACGCTGAAAAAGTTAATATTTTTTTTCATCTTTTTACTCTTTCCGTTGAGACTAGCCAACAATTTATTGTATTAATTATTGTGATAAAGCTCCTCAAAATTATTATCTTCTTTTTTTTTAAATATTGTTATCGCACATTCAAGAAACATGGTTCTTCTATGTTGGGGTCTTAGGTACTTGTCCTACTTTCTATTCACAGTTCCAATATTGTTTCCTTTGAAACAAAAAAAAAATTGTTAAATATAATTTTTTGTATGGTTGAGCTAAAGACGTTTGGTATTTTGTTTAAATTGTAATGCTGATAACCTTTGTTTTTTTCTTGTTTTTTTTTATTGTATTGCAAAAATGCAAATTTACATATTAAACTATCGCCTTTAAAGCCTAGCAAAGTAAAACAAAAACGCCTAACGTGCGTAGGTAATTTATGTATCTTTCATCACTGTTTCTCTGGAATGTAGGTATGTATGATTGTTGTTGTAAAATAAATGCACTTGGCCATAATTTTATAATCTTTTAAAAGAAACAAGCGGATAGGAAAGAAGACAACAAAAGCTTTAACATCAATGTTTACTTTTGAGTTTCGTTTTTTAATGCCACAAATGGCATACATAAATTTCTTATAAACCAAAGATTGGTGTTGCTTTTATGATAGAACTGTGGTGCATTAGGGTTTTTATTGGCTTGTAGATGAAATGTTTACATTTTAAACAGTTGTTTTAGATAACTGTTTTTTTTTAAATTATTTTATTTTTAATAAACAAACCTTTGTAAAATGTTTTGTTATCAAGCTAGAATCTGTTTTTAAGAGGAAATAAAAATAGATTTAATAGATGCAGACGTTAATTACTATACCTATATATTGTGCGTTTTATTACGCAGTGAATTAATTAAAATGTAAGGAACAATCACAGCTAATCATCTTTAATCAATTATCATTGCAACTGCTAAATCATCGAATGTCGTCCTTAGCAAAAAAAAATCAATTAATGCATAGTTTTATTCGTTAATTTTCAACTGATTTAAATTGCGCCATTTAATAAATCACAGCATGTGAAAGGCATTTAATTGACTGTGAACAAACTGGCCGTAACTGAGATACATAATAATAGTAGAAGTATATAATTAAAAAAAAACCATCAATTTTCCAAACAAGAAAAGTCTATAAGGCATATTCCACCCAGCGAAATCTAAAATTTCAAATAAAAATTGACAAGTTTAAAGACTAAGAGCTAATATAAAAAACAATATGTTTGGAAATTTATGTGACCAATACACTTAAATATGTACAGAATGCATACTTAGGCCAGATCCACACTATTGTGCCAATACCGATACACTCTCGCTACAATAAATTATTTTTACATAAGAATCAATGAGAGGATCGAAATCGAATCGGGTATCGATGATGTAATATACTCATTGTTTCTTGTGTAAGAATATTATATTATATCGAGACTATCGATATAAGAACTATAATGTGAATCTGGCTTAATTCAAATGTTTAAAAAATAGTCCAGAATTACTTTGTACCGATAGCGCAAAATGAAAGAAGTAATTGTATCAAATTAAAGGTCTATTAACAGAGGCTTAGGAAGTAATTCATCAAGCTTCAATTTATTCAGTCTTCATTAAATTTAAATTCTCCATTTGAAATGGAAAATTTATAAAATTTCATCGAAAATATATAAATTTCCTATTTTAAAAGGTTCGCCTTTAATGAAGAAACATTATGTTAATCGTCGGATTGCAAATTCAAATTTGTATGGGAAAAGTATGGCCTCAGAGACACGAAATTGCAATCGTAATAGACTAGGAGTCGACATCAAATTTTGGGAGTTGATATTTAACAAAAATTGGAGTATGAGTGAACATGTATCGTGATATCGAATACAAAAGTCTGGCAGGCTTTTTTTCAGCCTTTGGCGGGGGTGGGTGATTAAAACTAGCTTGCCTTCCTATTTATATGTAAGGGTCATTAATACTTCAATTCACATTTAAAAAGTTGTAATCCGATCAATAGCACCCATGATTTAAACTTTTTAAACAAAACTTATCGCTGTTTTTGTGGAGACTTTATTTGTTGATTTTTATTTTGCTGAAAGTCTCAAAAAAGTGATGATAAGGTTCACGTATATATCTACTTCTATTAATCGGACAATCCAGATTGTGGTGTTCATGCTTAGAAAATATGACCGAGTATCATATCCAATTTTTTTAGAAATGAATTAAAGAACTTAATGTACATATTATATGTACATATACGTCGACTTAAAAATTCTTATCTCGTTTGCAAGATAAGTTATTAATACTTTCGCCACTCGTGTGATACTATCTCAATCGCCCTTTGCAGCTTTTCATTTATTTGTTAACCCCTCGATAAATTGTTGTAAGTTTCTGTTAGAAATGGCAGCCCAGAGCCAACTAGGACGAGGTCTAATTAGCACACTGAAATAAAGTTGGCCATACAGGAGTGAGTCACATGTTCCATTTGGGTCGGTTTGATTTCAGATTGAATCCACATAGATCAGCGTCCGATCCACCACACTCACGATGGATTTTGGATCGGCGTGGCACATTGGCTCTGCCGTGTATGGCTACAGCTTTAATGCTTTTGCAATATAAACTAATTGTGAGAATCATTTACTTTAAAATATTATTGCTATTTTAAATATGAAGACAACATACTAGTAATGTTGAATTATTTACTATTTACAAAAAAAAAATTATAATGATAACTTAAAAAAAAAAATATCTCAGGGTTACACATCATTTTGGAATGACTGCATATCAAGTGGCCTTCGTGGATGCATCTTAATTGAATTAGGACTCCGTGGTCGTGTTATGATGGAAAAAGCTGGCATGCGCCGTAGAGGATTGTGTTCACGGTAAAAACATATACATTCTTTTTTCAAAATATATAGAAAATAAATATATTTTTTTAGAAAACTTATACTCAAGTCGGATACACAAACAGGTCATGTTCTTCTTGATGAAGCTTTAAAGCACATCAAGGAGACAGATCCACCAGAGACTGTTCAAAGTTGGATTGAATATTTAAGTGGTAAAATATAATTTAAATCAACATTCGCAACAAAATTAATTTTATAATTTGATTCCAGGTGAAACATGGAACCCACTTAAACTTAGGTACCAACTGAAAAATGTCCGCGAAAGACTCGCTAAAAACTTAGTTGAAAAAGGTGTCCTTACTACAGAGAAACAAAATTTTCTCTTATTTGATATGACAACACATCCACTTAACGATAACGTTATTAAATGTCGATTAGTTAAAAAGGTAATTTTTTTAATGTTCTTAAATAGATATTTTGAGTTATCAATCGATATTGAAAAAACTATTAGATACAAGATGCTGTTCTTTCGAAATGGGTTAATGACCCGCAAAGAATGGACAAACGCATGTTGGCGCTGATATTTTTAGCCCATGCTAGTGATGTGCTAGAGAACGCTTTTGGTCCTCTCAACGACGACGATTATGAAGTGGCAATGAAACGAGTGAGAGAACTTCTTGATTTGGATTTTGAAGCTGAAGCGGCTAAACCAAATGCAAATGAAATTCTATGGGCTGTCTTTATGGCATTTACGAAATAATCGAAAATCTAAAAACGCCAGCTCTTTTTTTATATTCATAATTATGTTTTAATTATTTTTTAATAAATTAGATACTTTATTCTCTATTTTCCCATTACACAAACAAAAAAATAAATAAATAACGAAATTGCAAACAAAACAAATTGATAAATCATGATGATACAAAAATAAAATAAATTTAAGAATTATTGAAATCTTGGTTGGGATTTTTAAATAAAGACAAAACAATAATAAACAAATATTTGTATAGTTAAATATAAAATATGTAACTGCGAAATAATGAATACTAACATATATAAAAACAAAAGAGGAACTAAACCACATCAGAGCTTTCTTTTGTAAAAAAAAAATAATAGAGACATGATCTGTTTTCAATTAGTTAAACTCAAACAGCTGAGTATAATATTGGTATTATTATCCTTCTTAAAAATAAGAATCAATTTTTTGATTATTTGAAATTGAAAAAAAAAATATATATGAAAATATGTATACATTAAATTTAAGTTATGCAAAAATAAAAAAGAAATATCTTTATATAAAAAGTACATAACGTATTACATCATGATAAAATAAAAGAAAATTATTATTCATATAATACAAAAGCATTTTTTGTTTCAATGTTCTTTTATCCGAAACAAGAATTTTAGCCAGTTGAAATTACAACAAAAATAACCTGCTGCCAACTACTTTATCTTTTTGCTGCAATAAAGGTGTGACTAGCGAAAAATGCGTTAGGTGCGTTCAACCAACAGACTTTCTAAGGAAACTGCGTAGATTTTGTTTCGTCGTGTGAAAGGTGCAAGAGATTTTTAAGGAAATTAAAAGAAAACGTCAAAAAAATCTTCTTCTTCGTGTGAAAGAGGACATTGGAAGAGTTTGAAACTATGAAGTTCCCATTCAAAAAGAGCATCACACTGGTCTACAAAATTATATCCTTTTTTTTTTGTTGTGAGTCCAAATTGTGTTTATCCCAAGGTTGTTGGTGTCCTGAATACAACCCGATTCCAGAATTGGCTTATGTTTTATGATCCTGATTTTTGCAGATAATATGAGTAGGTATCATATTTTAGATAGTCACCAGTGCGGTAAAAATGGTTCGATTTCGAAAAATGAAATGGCAATGGATTCTACGTGAGAAAATCTCGATGCATCATTTTTTGTTTTTTTTTTTTTTATTTATCCTAATAAAATAAAAATAAAATAACAATGAAGTTTCGAGATTTTGTTATGACGATTCGATTGCCGTTTTTTTTTTTTAAATCGAATCATTTTGAAGGCGCTGGTGGGTCATTAAGTTTTTAAGCTGTTCGAATGTAAATGCTCATAAACACTGTTTTTCAATTTCATGTTACAAATCCAGAAAAAATGGCAGGGTCCTATATTTCGATTGACCCAAAGCCTTGTCTTTTCATTCATAATTAATTAGTTTTTATGACGACTGTTCAGCTTCGGAAAATGCTCCTGGATCGATAACAAACTCATTGAAATTGAGTGCATACCACCCCACCCCTAAATGAAAAACCTCAATTTTTTTTTTCTTTCCACAGATAAGGGGGTGGGACACCCACACCACCGCTAATGAAAATCATGGGTTGCTGAGGTCATTTAAAGTTGAAACACTTAAGGTAATTTTCTCGTATTCAGTGTGTTTTGGAGCTATAACGGTTTTTATGATTTCGGGTCCCGCCGTTTCAGTTAACAAGTTTACATTTTTAACTTTTCACAACCAAATATGATAATTTTATAACACAGGAATTCGTAAGTGCAGAAACAAAAAATCAAATTTAATTTTCTTAAAAATAAGAACAAATTATTTTATAAATTTGCAATAATTATTTATTTTTGTATTTTATTAGACATATTTTTAATTAATTCAAAATATTTTATATAAACAGAAAATATATACTTAGATTAATTACGTTATTTAAAAATAATTTAAGTTTTTGACTTTAAGTTCTTCTTTCAAAGATTACAAAAAATCGAATAGTTTAGTATTTACAATTATTTACAAAAATATTTTAGACTTAAACAAGAGTTTTTGATTTGAATTAAATGCGGCACAAAATAAATAAGTAAAAAAAGGAACCATAAGTAATAGTGATATGTAAATTCCTACGAATAAAGCTAAAGTTGTTTAAATAATTGCATCTACGTTTTTATTTGTTTTTTTTTTTTTTAAGAAGGTATACAACCTTTATTCATTTACTTGCCAAAACTTACCATTTCTACCAATTTTAATTAAAAATTCTGTCAAAGTTGATCAACCCTATCACCGTTGACGTTGTCTCTATTAGCAACAATAATGGCCAATGGCCATATTATTGATCTATTTAATTCAGATCAAAATTTTATCCAATTAAGCTATTACTCGTCTTTACTTTCATTATGTAAACCCATTTTTTTAAATCTAGTACCTTTTAATCTAAGTCCATTTAAGTTGCCATCCAGAGGTCAGTTAAATGGCCATATTATTCGCTCTAGATTTAAATTGGATTTCAGTGAATTTTAAATCCAACAATTTAAATAAAAAAATGAGTTCAACATAGAAAGAATTAAATAAAAATTTAAATAGCATTTGTTAAATGTAAACATTTGTAAATCTATAACAATATTATTTATTACAAATAAATATTGAGCCCACAATGGATTTATTATGTTGTTAACAAGTGTATTACTTATTTAAAATCTGGATTAAAGTTTTAATCTGGATTAAACTAGTCGATGACCATAAACTCAATTTTAATATTTTCCACTCCTTTGAAAGTTTTATGTTTTCTTTTCGCTCCCAGAAATAAATTAATTAAATAGTATTAAAAAAGTAAATACTCAAGTTTAAAAAAATCATTGGGTACAACCTAGGTACAACGCAAAGCTGTGCTCAAGCGGCTTAATTTTCTTTTGTTTGTTATAAGTTGTGATTCTCAAAAGTGAGGGCATGTTTGTACATATGTTCAGTCCAGACAAGAATTTGTTTTGGAGGGTGGGTTACTATTACCTCCTTTAAGCCGATATGGCACTACATTTAGTCTTCTTTTTTTTTATTAAATCAATTCAATGTGTCAGCAAGGTGAAACTGAGAAAAGAAACAAAAAAAGTATTCATGGAACTTCCTTAAAACTGTAGATAAGCTTTCAAATTGGTTAAGCTTATCTGTTAGTATAATGAACTGTCAAATTTTGTATAGGAAATTATTTACACAATTTGGTTAAACTTATCAAAGGATTTTTTGCGTAAAATTAACCAACTTGATGGTTAAACTTAGCCAAACGTCATTGTGACTCTAACTCTGATTGAATTACCTAGCATTTATCAAATGTATAAAAAAGATCATTCATGCAAAATTTGCGTAAACTTATCATTTCACACAATTTGTAAATTGTAAGAGTTTGGCAAAGATAGAGCCAATTAAAAGAAACGGGCTCTAAAATCATAATAGACATTATATAACTTCAACGAAGCAAAACCGAGAAAACTACCTCTTAAGTTTTTCGACTTAAAATGACCTCATGGAACCCATAGTTTTTCTCTGCGGTTTTGACTGTGGGACAGCCTGTATTTGCCTTGAAAGAAAATGTGGTGTCATTTTCTTTATAAGTAGATATTCAACCGATCTCTATAAATGTTATATTAACTTTACACACTGTGCGTATTTAAAATAATTAAATTTACAAACTAAACAAAAAAGCTACCTTTAATTTTCTGAATGGTGTCGAACACAGGTTGGGGACCGTAAACGAGGCCAGTTTAATTAAAACGATAATAAATTGATTTCAAAGGCCTGTTTTGTTTTTTAATAAACATTACATGCAAATTGCCATTTTTTTCAATTTTTACCTTTCTTGATTTCATCGTGTAAATGATATATTTGTGTATTCACAAAAATGTACCTTTATAGTATATTTGTAAAGGCGATGAGCTAATGACTGAAATAATGGTACTTTTTTAATATCCAAATTGAAGTTAAAATAAATGATGCGATTTGTGTTATCAAAAATTTCGACATATATCCACGAGGAATCTATCATATTTACTTTAGGCTAATTTTACTCTTCCTCTACAACTGTAGTTAAGAATTGATAAGGTTTATAAGAAGTTTTAACTGGTATTTTTACAAGCAAACAAAAATACAAAGTTATTGAAAATATTTTTCATATGCAGTATGATCGGCATAAAATGCACGAAAAAGCTAAAGCGAGTAGGTTGGGTTAAAACAAGAAAAAAAATTGTATTGGGGGGGATCTATTTCACCCCGTTTAGGCGGGAGGGACAATTTTCTAAAGAAATCGACATCAACATTTTTGGATTTTTTGGAATTTAATATATTTCAAAAATGAGTTAATGAATTTTTTTGAAACTAGGTTAAAAAATGTTTTTTAATACATACTCAAAATTGGTATACCAAAACTTTTTTTAAAAAATGTTATTTAAATCTTATATATAAAAAACTAATTTTTAAGAAAACCGCTCCACGATTTCCACGAGGGGTGGGTAAAAGCACCCTTTTTGGTTTTATGTAAATACATTACTTGAAAACGAAGTAAAATTTCTTGATAATGCTGAGATTAAGCCAAAATATCAAAGTTGGAAGGGTAATAAAGATTCAGTAATTTAACATAAAAAATCAGAATTGAAACAATGGCTTCGATTGCGGTTGTCGATTAGCAATCGAATCGAAATTTGTCGATTGGTTTCCACGTTTGGGATTGTGTAACGTAATCGAGTAAAGAATGCTTTATTATGAATAATCCACTATCCAATATCTTCAATTTGAAAGATCATTTGTATAAGCGTTTTTATTCCCAAATATAAATTGTTTTCCTAGGGCATCGATCAGAAATTTACCATCGACAAATTTCGATTGCAATGGACAATCACAATATGAACGTCGATCAATAATCGAAAAAAAGTCGTGCATCGATCAGCAAATGGACAATACCAATTGGAATCAATACCGATAAAAAGTTGAGATAGAAATCGAAAATGGGCTTACTTTGAGCGACCGTATCTCGGTCGATCTTTATCGAAAACATTTTCTTGTAATTTTGAAGGAAATCATATTATCTACATATGTATATCAAATGCTTCTTATATACTTACAGTATCGGACTTAATGTAAATAAAAATGTATAGTTTGAAATACCAGAATTAAATTTTAGTAATCTACATTGAAATGTATCAAGTAACTTCAAATCAACACGCCACAAAACAATTGCAACTGTCACGAAAAATACTGAAAAATACCAATATTTTTGGGTGACCTTTTATTTTCGATGACTTCCTTGCATTTTCATGGCAATGATTCAATTAGTATTTTACAAAATTAAATGGATATTCCATTCCAGGCCATCTCTTTTTCTTTTAAAAATCGTTCACAATCCGCAAAATTTCCCCATTAATTTTGCGCTTAGCGGTCTTCCCAATTTTTTTTTTTATTAGGTTAAAATCTAGTGAATACGTTTGCCAATTCAAAACCGAGACTTTGTGATCATTGAACCACGGATTTGACTAGCCTCGACGTGTGCTTTTGGTCGTTGTCCTGCTGAAAGACCCAACGCAAGGATACTTCCCATTCTTCATACGGCAAAATAACATCCTTTAAGATACTTTTGTAAACGTATCAGTCTACAACAAAAAAACAATTCTGGTGTGGTCGTTACACTTTTTAAGAAATAATAAAAGTATTCATGTGCAACTTTGTAAAACCGTAGATAAGTTAACAAATTGGTTAATTTTATATATTTTGGCAAATGAACTATCAAATTCTGTATGGAAAATGATTTACACAAGGACTTTTTTGCAAAAAATGTACCTGTATCTACTCATGGTATTGAATTTCGATTCAATACTTCTCTGGCCTCTTGAGTGATGAATCGAAATTCAATATCATGAGTAGCGATCTTACGTTAGAAGATCACTAGGCAATTGACTTCAATCAAGGGTCTCCCAAAAATATTGATACCTACACATATTAAGTGTTTTTTTTTAGGATTTGAATTGACAGTACTCGTAGTCCCAATTATTTTGTCGCGTGTTGATTTGAGGTTACTGAATAAATTTCAACGTAAGTTACTAAAATTTAATAATTATTGTAATTCAAATTATACATTTTTATTAATGTTAGTAAAGGTTGTATTGTTTTTGAATACAATTTTTAAGAATTTAAATTGATTGGTTCCACCTCTAGTTGCAAATATTTTGTCCGATACTGTATGTATCTTTAGTGGAAAAAAATTATAAGTAAAAAAAACGGTGCTTTAACCCCCTTATTATTGACCCTTTTAAAAGCACTCGGCAGTTTTCTCATCTTCAATGATCCATTGAATGATTTTCACATAGCAAAAACCCATGAACGTCTTAGATCCTTATTGATCCTGTTTTTTAGGACATAATCAATAGCCTTCATAAAAATATAAAAGTATTATATTATATTAACTTATTTTTAGATAAGAAAGACTATTTAAAAACAAGTTTGATGAGATATTTACGTATAAATAAATGTGTACTACGGCGTATGTGGAATATTTTTCCCCTTTCTAAATTGTTTTGTTTTTCTAAAACTTATATAGAATTGACATATTCTTTATCATGTATTAAACAAAGCTCTTTCTCGAATTATAGCCGCTATAAGTCAATGGCTACTGTTTTAGTAATTATATGTACTTGAATGGGAACCTTCTTAACACGTCAGTGTGGGAAGTTAGAATTATTGTGGGTCGCCCCTAGCCTGCTTTTATTTTTGATATTTTTTTTGTTGGTATATAAAAAAACTTTTGTTTTGTATTTAGTAGCACATCAGAGTACAGAACTAACTTTTCCAGTGATACATATTTAAAGTCCACGTTTGAAGTGATAAAAATGTGTTTTACAGCTTAGTCACCAAAACAGACTACCACATCCAATTTTAGTAAACATACCATTTTTTTTAAATTCTTTAAGCTTTGCCAAAAATATCTCTGGTACATCTTTGCATAGAAAAAAACGAAAACAAAATTATTGAAATTTCGTCTTTCCTCTAGGAGGAAAATAGGGTTTGTACTCATACAAATTTGATTAAAAAGAACGTATTGGTAAGATATCAAAAATATGAAAAGTTTTTCAATTTTAAAATACAAACTCATTTAAATCGAAATTGGCACAATCAGCTACTATAAGTAGACATTATTTTAAGCCGGTAAACGTTTCAACTTAGACGAAATTTATTGATATATTTTAAAAAGAGATTGGATATTTCCTAAGTCACACATTGAGTCAATAATTTACGCTTAATTAATAAACTGTAAGCCTAAAAATGGAAAACAATTATTTTTGCATCCAAAAATGTGTTTGCATCCAAAAATAATTGTTTTTCATTTTAGGCCTACGGTTATTAATTAAGGGTAAAATTACTGACCTAATGGATGGCTTAATGGTTGGGCTTAAAGAAACATTATTGGCTCACAACTGAATTTCCTATAACCGTTATAAATAAGGTAAAAGCGCTGATGACGGTGTTCTTTGTACAGTTGTATTTTAAGCGCAGAAGTTGGAACAATAACAAAAAAAATCCTAACATTGATATGTAAGCAAAAATGGCAATACTTACCTTTTCTATGTACGATCGTTCTTGTTTTGGGGTTAAGTTCCTGAAAATGTTTTCCAAATAATTTGCAACTGGAGTGACTGACAAGACATTTCTGACAGATGTTTGCCACTATATAAGAATTTTTACTAAGAATGTGTCTAATGAAGAAAAACTTGATCAGAACAGCACTGTCAAAACCAGATAGAACAGAAAAGTGCAACTTTGTGTGTAAGAAAAATTGACAGTTCATTTCAAATCCAATAATATACTTTCTTTCATAAAAATTTAAGGGTTTTTCACAAACAAACAAATATACTTCAAAAATAAGTGCAGATAATTTTGTACTTAACTGTTCCGTACAACTTTCGTAGAATACAAATTGGCAGAATATAGAACATTAGGAAGGAGCAACTTTTTGACTCACGATGGAAGACAAATAATCATATACTTTTCTGTTCTTTTTTGTGCAGAGTAGATTCTTTAAAGATTGTTGGCCAAAAATTGGCAGCCTCGCAAATTTTGATGAAATTCTCTCCGAGAGAAGCAAATTGCAGATGAAGTCAGTAACGGTTTAGTGGCAAATTTTTGTCAAAACAAATTTTTCCCACAATATTAATTAATATAAATTAATATTTTTTAATAAATTATTAAATTTCTTGGACAAAATTTGTCAGGGAGAGGAAATTCTTAAGTAATTGAATATGAAGAAAATTTCAAAAGAATATTTTTCTGTTTAAGTGAAGCGACTTAATTCATAATTCAAGTTAAAAGTTCAAATGAGCTCAAATACTTAAGTCCAAAACTATTAAATTGTTGAAGTGCGGAATAGGAATGGTAGAAAATTGGTGACAAATAGTATAAATTAGCAGTTTCGGTAAAAGTTCGAAACAAATCCATTATTTTCAATTAAAGGATCAAATTACCTCAATTTTAAACTGATTTCGCTCAGACACAAAAATGGGTTCATGAGTTTTTTAGAAAAAAAAAAAATAATTTGTAAAATTTTGAAATGCAATATTTTTGTACTTGTACGAAGTATCTGTGTACGAAGTATCTGTGAATATATTCAGCCCAATTCTAAATATTCCCGGGAAAAATTGTTCCCCGGGAGATGTGATCTACCGAGAGTAAAATTATCTCTCTTTTAACATTTATTTAAATTTTAAAGAAAAAGAGTTCAGTATCGAACTAAAAGTTATATGCGAGTACTAATAAAAAATTAGAAGTATAAATCGACAGCTAAAACTAAATATTTTAATCTTCCGCGATTACATCCTGTACAGTTTCACATAATTCTTTTTCAAAAGCTTCAGAGGCACTAGTTTTGTGTGCACTTGGACTTGATTTCGAACGATAAATAAGAGATTTGTGTTATATTTGGCCAAGTTCCTAAAGCAGAACGCGTAGAAATCAGATTTAAAATACACCCAAAACAAATGCAAGTGAATTGTGCAACATAATTTTAACATAAGCACAAATACCTTTGCATTTGCACAAGGAAAAAAGAATCTCGTGCATTTTGGGATACACTACAGGAATGGTTATGTTTGCATTTGGGATATGTTTGCAGTATTTCGCCCAATTGAAACTCTGTACACTGATGCGACATCAAAAAAAGTTGAATGTCTAACAGTGTACAGAGTTTCAATTTCGATTTAAATGAGCTGCGGACGCTTTCATCCCAGTTGGGATGAAAACCAGAAAAAAAAAATGTCTTCAATTATATCAATTTTCTCTCAACCCTATGTCGTGATACACTTGATATTTATTTTTGACGTCAAGAAATTTTAGCTGTGAAAAGGAAAATCTAATATTTTATTGATGAACTCTCCAGCGAATAAATATGTCGGGAAAAATCTTGGGCCGAATTAATTCATATTTTCCCTTTTCTGGCGTTTAGAATGTATACTTTTCCCCCAGTGAGTTTATTCCCCTATTCGAAGTTCATTTAGAATATGGGAGTAGGGAAGAGGGAACAAAATTCCTGAGAATTATTCATTTAGAAAAAGAGAAAAGAGTACAGGGAAATAGTTCTCCGGGAACTATCATTTAGAATTGGGCTGATTGAAATACCCGAAAAAAGCGAAAATATTTCTCAAAAACGTCAAATTTCTATATCCGTTATATGCAGTTTTTGACAAACCCCAGTTTTTCTAAAATCATTAGGGACTTTACAGGTAGATACGAAATTTAACAAAATCGTTAGAACCGTCGAAATTCGAAAAAAATAAAAACTTTTTATGGCGGATACCGTTCTAGATGAGCTTAAAATCGAATCGAATTTCTACAAGTCCTTCAGACTTCACGACGAATTGTTCTTTATAGATATTTGTATTATCTTTATGGTGGATAAACTTAAAATCTTGAAATTCCAAAGGAAATGGTCTTTCATAACTTATCATTAGGATATGATAGTTTCGAGGTATTTAAACCTTTTTAAAGATTCATAGAAAAATCGAGGCTTTCGTGTTCCATTGTGTATTAGAAATTTCAGTCATATAAGAAGTGGATTATCCAACTTCTTTTCCTTTGGAGTTATTTCAGAACTCAATGGTTCTTCATTTTCAAGGTGGTGTCGTCGGATAAAGTTTCCAACCACAAATTGAAAATGTACGATACTGATGGCTTCACTAATGACAATCAAAAAATACAATGGTAGGATGGTCGATAAAACAAAAAACTGCGTCATTCATACAACGGCGACTTGTCTTTTCCAGCGCTTATTTGGGAGTGGGTCTCTTTGTCTTCAGTTTCAATCATATGACCAATATCCCCCGATAATACGCATCAAGGCTTTATTTGCCAACACAAGCCTTATAAATATTGGTCGTATTCAGTCCCTACATAGGAGAACCCCACCTAAGACTAGGTGCCCTATTCATCGGAGACTTTTGGGTCGTGATTTTTTAAAATTAAATTAGTGTAAATGTTAGATCAGATGTTTTTTCTTGACACACTCATGGAATTTCGAAAAAAATCTTGACCTAAAAGTCGTCGTGTAATAGCACACATATTTTGTGAGTTTTTCCACTACCTGTTAGTTAACACATTTTGAGCTTTAACATTCAAAGTATCGGATTCATTTCAACACCAACCTACATAGAGAGGTCATATAATATGGTGGTACATTCGGAATGTCTGGTTGTACTCTCCAAATGTACCACCATATTATATAGAACCCATCTGCGTTAACGAATTCATGGCTTATAGATTTTGCTGAGATGCAAACATTAAGAGACGAAACACAACGAATCAGAATTAATAAACTTTAGTTTATCTAAAAGTGCCATATATTAATCCTCGTTTAGTTCATGTCCAAACTAAAATTGAAGCATAGTACTGACTCGTTTTTTAGATAGATAGATAGATTTAAAGATCTGAAATTCTATAAGATGACAGATACCAACAATCCATTTAATTGTTTTGAGGTAGAATTTGAATTCCAACAGCAAAATTTGTTAAGGGAATTTTGTTTCCATTGAAAATTTTTTAATGAACAATATTTGAATGTGCTACCACCAAGTTTATAGACTGGAGTTATTGGTTTTTCACGAATGCCCACTCGATCTTCAGACTCTTTAATAAGTGGTCAGGCTGTTAAGCTCATATTAATAGAACAACTATTTGCCTTAATCTGAGAGCGCATATTATGTTCATCCGTGGAAGCAAAAAGTTGTTTTTTTTCCAGAACCGTTAACAGTTTGTATTGGGTTAAAGGAAAAATAGAAACGGTAAAGGTCCACAAATTAAGCCTAGTTTAATAATTTTTAACAAGTAGTTGCTTCCGATGAATTACCAATACTGTAGAGAGAGCAACAACCGTGTATGACTTTATAAATATAATGGTTAGCTGGAGCGCTATTTTTGTTTTGTAATTGAATTTCAAACCAACTTACTATTGTTAGAAGAAAAATAGCTTTAGGCCCATTGATAAAAGTATTTATTTTATATTAAAACATATTATGGAAGCTCATGACATCAAGGACTCATTATAGTACTTCAATTCTAATCCAAAGCAAAACTAGTGCTTAGCAAAAAAGAGAGTCTTCAGTCTTCTAATAGTTGTGCGTTTATGTAATTTTCCAAAGTATAAATGGCCAATTTTAAATTTTGTTTGATATAAAACTAATTTTTAACAAATAGAAAAAAAATAGGTTTTAAGATAATAAAAGCATAAAAAAGAACTTGACCAACACCTTTTCGATCATGCGTGGTAACAGTAAAACACATTTTTAACACATACTGGAACTAATTTAATTGTTTCCTATTTTATCTCAATTCTCTCTACTTAGTCAACCTTGGTTTTTTTACTAGGGACTCTTTTTGAGAATTAAAGAATGTTGAAATTATTTATTTTATAGTTTGTTATTATAATATTGAAATAGGTATCTTAAATAGTATTTTTTTTTAATAAATTGAAAATTGCGTTATTTTCCTTGTAGCACTATCTTTATGTCCACCTTGTGAATTGGTAATCAGAGAGATAAAGAAAATTAGCCGTTAAAGCTTTTTTTAAATATTGGCAGACGAACATTCAAATTTGTAATACTACAAGGATATACTCAATGTTTTCTAAAAACAGTAAAATATTAAAACATTGTGTCATATGTGAAATTTAAAAAGAATACTTATAATACAACAAGTTCATAGTATTTTTTTGTTTTTGTAGGTATAACTTGATTTTGTTCTAAGAAGTTTCTGAAAACAAGCGTGTAATTATAGATTTTTTCTCTTCTGCTAATGATATTGCAAATAGCAAATAAAAAATTTGGAAAAAATATGGCCCTACCTTAGAAAAAAGAAACTTCGCAAAGTAACTCTACTGAAAACGAATAATTTGATCATGGTTTTTCCACAGTTATAGATATACAATATAGTTTATATTTTTTGTTTCAAAATGTTTGAATCTAAATTATTGTAATAATGAGGATAAATATTTATGATTTAAAAAAAAAAATTAATACGCGGTTTTTGCACATTTAGTTTGGTTTTATTTTACAACTAATAAATTATTTGAAAGCAAGTTTTGTTTTGTATTTCATTTAAGTGCTTAGATTGCATTTCTCTTCTGTAATTTTACATATTTTTTTTTCAAAGATATCTTATTGAAAGCAAAACAAATCTATATTTTTAACGCTACAAATACCATAACGTTAGCTACTTAAAACCGCAAATAAAGTTATTATTACTATATTTTTGTTTTTTTTTTTTGAAAAATAGATGATCAATGTGTTATAATATAAATTCTAGTTTTAAACAATTACAACATTTTGGGATCTCTTGTTTTTCGTCTGTTTAAGTTTAATGTTTTCTTTTTACGTGGAAAACTTAAAAACTAATTTTTTGCGGCGTAAACAAATAGTCTTATGTGAATTGAGAATCGTTTAATGCCAAGCATTTCCTCGAAATTTACCACGAAACATGTTACCGCGTCCAGCTGGCCCGCCACCTGGAGGGCCAACAATTCCGCCGCCACGGCCACGAGGTTTGAAAAATGGATTGCCACGAGGCGGCCTGGGTGAACCACGAAAATGATTTTGGGGCTGATGAGGACTAAAGTTCCGCGGCGATTGTTGAAAGGGACTACGTGGAAACCTCTGGATATGCTGCCGATGTTGAAAGTCTCCAGGCTGATGAAAGTCCCCAGGTTGATGAAAGCCCCCAACCGGATGTGGCATTTGTTGATGAAAGTCGTCTTGCTGCTGCTGCATATGAAAAGGCATTCGATGTTGCTGCTTCCAAGGATTTATTGGTGGTCGCATCATATTATGCATGCCGTTGTCTATGGCTGGTTGTTCTTCGAAAGATTGTGAGAAAGGATTCACATGTACCGGTGGCTGATTATCCCACATTTTATTGTTGCTAGGAGGTGTGTCTAATAATGGTGGCCTATTATTAGCAACGGGTATAAGATTATCTCGATAGGAAAACGGTTTCACGATCACTTCCGATACTTTATCGCTGTCTTCTGTTGGTTCATCGGGAAGGTAATCTTCATGATTTGATACTTCATCGTATTCTTCTGAACTTATTTGTTCTTGACTATTTTGTTCTTGGTCTAGTTCCTGTTCCTCTTCTTGTTCTTGTTCTTGCTCTCTTTGAGACTCTTGCATCTTTTCCTTTTCCTTTTGCTTTTCCTGTTCTTTTTCCTTTTCTTGCAGCGCTTTCAGCCTATCTTCCGATGCTACTTCTAATAAAATTAAAGTTAATTGGTTATAACGTAGTTAGTGTTACAATTTACGGAAAGACAACATAAGTTGGGAATTGAAAATTTTTAAAATTGAAACCGCTTTCGTGGGTTCGATTGTAAACCTAGCAGATAAGGAACTGTCTCGAAGACACTCGATAATGGACTTCCAACTACATTTTGTTGGAGATCCGCTGAGGAAAGCAAATAGCTGCAAAACAAGTCAACCTCTAGACGAAGTGCACGCTCTACAACAACTAAAAAAGTAGGCCTTCGAGAATACTTTTTGCATGAACTGGGTGACTCACGTTTGCCACTAACAAACATTCTGAAATTCATTCAGAATTCATGATGCTTCAGGGCGGCACCCTATACCCAAGACTTCAACTAACTCCTTCTTCTTAAACTTTTGTATACCTATGTATATTGCCCATATCCTTGAGAACACAATGGATCTTTGAGATTCGTGTGAGATGCTACGGCCTGCTGCATTATCACAGTTTTTTTACCTATCCTATCCTAACGCTCTACAAAATCCTTAGGAGCCAGTTATAGCTATCATTGAAACATTGGAAATTTTAATGATTGATTTTGAGACATTAAGGGAGCCAAAACATTTATTATTTTGATGAACAAATAAATCAAGACTTAAATAATATTTCTAGTAAAAAAAAAAAAAAAAAATAGGCCCAACTTTCCACATAAAATGACTTTTAAGATTTTAGTGATCATTGGTCAGGTAGTTCAATCATCTAGATTAGAAGTCTATTTATGTGGAAAGTTGGGCGGATTTGATTTTTTTTTACTACAGCTAAAAATAATAAATGTTTTGCTTTCTTAATGTCTCAAAATCAATCATTAAAATTTTCAATGACATTATTACTGGCGCCTTATACTGCCAGTCCAGCTTTAAGACTCGGCGACTTAGATTGGAAGATTGTTTTGAATAAGGCCATTTTTGACGGATATTTGGTCTAGTTTGCGAGGAGGGCCAGGAGAAGATACATCGTATTAGAAACGATGGGAGCATCGTGGATGGAGATCCAAGAGACTTAAAATCCTAGCCTCCATATTCGAGTCGACAAGGAATTCGAGACAACAAGCCATCGCAGAGGATCTAAATCCGCTGGAATATCGATCTTTTTGATCTTTTTGAATCCATTCATTTTCAAACCATCATGTGAAATCATACGTCAAACGGAAGTTATTCATCCAATATAAGGTCCTGAAGGCAATGTTTTTATGCTTCTGCTGATAAAGCGAATATAGGATATTGATATTGATATTGTCATGTACATGCAAATTATTTTGAAATCGTATGTACATATAAGATGCAAATACACGACTAACAATAAACACGACAACCGCTCCCTCTGTTTTCGCTGAAACCATATGATTTCTACTTGTTTGACTCTTTAAAGCTGGGGCAAAACTCTGTGTTCCGATGGTTATGTTTATTTATGGAACGACCCTTCCAGTATACTTATATAAATATGACAATCTTGCATAAATTGCCACAAAGATCAATATTACCCTACGTTAGAGATCCAACTGGCATCATTAGAGTTATTGCCCTTAAACAGTTAAGACAGTTTATACAATTCTTTACACCTATAAATTTGTTAGACGGTCTTACATGGACAAATGGGGAATAGAAATTTTTAAGGGCCTGTTGTAAAATTTTTGTTCAAATTTTGATCCGTGGTTCAGCAATTTTAAATCACCGATTTCGATGGGTTAACTGGGGTTGAACGATGTTCAAGGTTCAAGTATGTGATTGTATAACTATTTACATGCTTGAACCATCGCTGAGCCAAAATCGGTGACAATTGATGACCCACGGGTCAAAATTTAAACCACTATTATACAACTGGGCCCAAACAAAAATTGTAAAATCAATATTATTCTGTTCTTAATAAGTAGAATCTCTAATTTTGTGGCTAATAATATGAACATAATGGTCAAAATGGTTTGTGAGGGCAGTTCTAACTTTGTTGATAAGACGTACTCGAAGTGTACGAAGACTATTTTGTTCAAATAAATTTTGTTTCTAATACATTTTTTTTTTCTTAAAGAAGCAGTCTCATTTTTCAAATGCAACTAAAACAGACTGCAAGGCTACATTATCCTTAGCTAAAATTATAGCAACCAATAACTTATTGTTCACGTCATGAATATAATCTTTCACACTTTGAAAGGTAAAAATATACAAGAAGGCAAACTAGTCCCTCTGAAAACGGTAAAGTCTTAAGATAGTTGTCTTTTTTAAATGGAGAACTTAAAGGTAATAAATTAGGTAACTCTAACGATAATTTTGAAATCATTAAGGAGAAATTATTCATAATGGTGTTAAAAGAAATTATATCTTATAAAAAGATAAACGAGATCAAACCTCTTAAAATATCTTCAAGATCTTCATCAGACATATCCATATCGATGCTTTCAACCATATCACTGGGATCATAACCCGATTCTTCGGTTTTCCGTTCTGAAACTTAGATTTCAATTATAAATAAGATTTGTTAGAATTTTCAATTATAATATAATTCATTACCTGCACTTTCTTTTACCGGTTGAACTTTTTCTTCTTCCTCTTCGTCTTCATTTGCTCCAGTACCCGGTGCCTATAGTCAGCAGAGAATATTTATAATCTATTTATTTAAATATTTCCTAAAGTTATTTTACCATTAGATTTTGAGGAAAAGACAATAAGCCCGTTAGCATTGGAGGTGGTTTAAGAGGTGGGATCGGTGGTGCTGGAGCTGGGGCTGTTCTTTCACTCGTAGAGTGTGGATTAGGCAACGTTCGATAATCAGTATCTGCTACCGTTGGCTGTGGTTGTTGTTCTTGGGGTGGTTTTACAGGCGGGTTCACAGGCATTGGTGTCCGGAAGTCCTTTTATATATATATGTATTAAATATAAATAAATACAATATCTTAATGATTTACCTTGTCTTTGGGTGGTGCTACCCAAGTCTTATTTGTCCTATTATATTTATCTTCATTTTCCCTAGACCTCGGGGAACCTGTCAGTGATATAAGATTTCTGTGGTCAATATCCTGTGGACGTGTTTTATCTGTTTAGAAAAAAAAACAATCAATTATTTTTTTAAGATAGACAAAACTGTACACACTATTACTTGGGCCTAGAATTGGTAGTAGAGGTGGTGCAACCGGAAGCGGCAGATGCAATTGACGATGATCAACATCTTGCATGGGCATAATGTCATTTTCCAGCTCGTCATATTCTGCCACACTATCATCAAGAATACTTTCTTGGTCGAAATGTCCCGGTGAGATAGGCGTATCGATACAATGATTAAATTGATTCGAAGTATCAAGAGGTGTCCATGACATATCCAAGTCCCACGTCGAATTGAAATCATCACTTTGAGAACCATTACCACCAAGAGATGGTGGCATTGGCGGTGGCATCAATGGCATACTTGCATCATAACTATTACTTGATGAGTTTGAGATATAACTTGAATCACTGGCGTAATTAGGCACCATTGGGTTGTAGCGATTTGATGTATGCCCCCCGCCATAGGACAGTGATGGAGATGTATAACTGGACGTCGTTGGTCTTGCTAGAGAAGAATATTCTGGTTGACCTGTCGGCACGGGTAATGTTATTGTGCTGGCAGAGTATGGATTAATTGAGCTCATCGGATTAATTGGCTCAGGTTTATAAAACCCTGGACCACTGAAACTATCATTTAGGACATCAGAATCCGATCTACTTGCAATTACTTCTATTGGTTGACCTAAAAACAATTTTTAAAAGTATTACAAATAGTTGACTTTTAATTAATCATAATTTTAAGAATAAAATAAAAGTACGATCGTAAAACTTTTCTAAATGCAACGTGAGTTACTATAGAATGAAGCTTTTAAGTTTCCTTAAAATTTCGCTATTATTCAAATTTTATAAAAAGCTTACAAATCTAGTCGAAAAATAACAAAACAACTCACTTGCTGTTAAAGAACTGGTGCTCTTTGGACTATCACCTCGTTTAAAATCGTTTATGTCAAATGGTAGTTTGCCGTCCAAATAACTTGTATATCCATTGAATGCACTTTTGAAAATATTCTGTTAAAATATGAAATATTAATCTAAGTAATCAGCATCAATAAAAGAAAAATTATTATAAAAATATGACAAACCATTGACGGACTCTGTTCATCTGGCAAATTTATATCGGAATCTGGCTCCGGTGAAGGAGCATTAATATCGGGTGATGGAATCGGACTAGGTAAATTAGGTGTAATTTCATCCAGCTTCTTTTTTACCAATTTTATTCTACTTCCGAAGTTCTTATAAGCCTAAGAGCAGTTATTATTATAAATTAAAAAATATAATAAGGCATTATACCATGTGTATGAAGTTATAAGAAATAAAAAATACTTACACTGACTACAACTTTTACTTCTCCCCTTTGACTCGCATAGAATGTTATTGCTGTTTCCAAATTCGCCAACACTGCTTTCCGACTTTTAATTTCAGCTGCCAAATGTTTTTTTTGTTTCTCTATGCTCGATGCATATCTCTCAAGTTCTCTTTCAACATCATCCGAGTGGCTCCTATCTAAATTGAAATAAGGACATGTAGTTTCTAACATCCGAACTTAAAAACTTATTTCAAAAATGTTTTAGTTACCTTTCAGAACTGTTTTGATGTTTTCAATATCACAATTAGGTGCCTTGGGCAAGTTTTTAAAACTTTTGTCTGTTGCCGTTGACAATTCAACGCATTCTCTTATATTTGAGATCAATGCAGAGCTCTGATAAGAAATTTATAAATGATTGTGTAAAGTGTATAGTAGCAAAAATTATAGTGACCATACTTGAAATTCATCGGTGACAGCCTCTGCGCTATGCGTAGACTGAGATTTTTTCGAGATATTCATGCTCAGTAGGCCACTTAGGTCACTTAGATATTCCTCACTGTAAATGCCTCTTTGTTCCCATATTTTAAATATACGAAAGATTTTATTGCGAACTTTATCATCTCTGTGAAATAATTTTGTAAAAATAATACGACAAGTTATTTCGATGTGCTTAGAAAATGTATGCCTGTATGAAATTTTAAAAATATACAGGAAAGTCCTCGAAATTTTACAGAATGTTTGCAAAAGGCTAACCATCTCGTATTTTTGTCTTTTTTAGTTTCTTTACAACTTGTTGAATGTTGAAACTGTTCGATTGCTAGAGAAAATTGTTGAAGTGAGAAATGAACGCTTTTTCTCTTCTTTGTATATTATTCTTAGATAACTATCAATTTCTTTTGCAAGCTTCTCTGCAAAAATTAGTTTTGTTTTTAGCAAGATGAGATCTCGGAGACCTTAACTAATTTTGCCTCGATAAGTGAGCAAGCGGATCCATCATTTTTCCTCAGTAATTGACAGCAAAATTTAAAATATGAAAACTGAGAAATCTTGTTCCCGAAACTGAGATTTCTCAGGCCTCTGAGATCTCACTTTTCTGAACATGTCTAATACTTTATCTACGGTGAGAATTTGAGAAGTTGAAGTCATGCCAGAAGATTAAAGCTTAGTTTACAGTTCCCGAGTGAATAAATAAAATACTATGCCAACATTTCAAGCAACTGACAAACACAAAATGAGATTGTCGATTTCTGGAATTCCAAGGCCCATGCAAACATCGATTTTGACCGAATAACCGGGACATTTTCTTCCTTTCCGTACTTCCAATACTTAGACTTCATAAGAAAAACCAAAAGGTTCATAAATATTTCATTTTCTTACCTGACCATTGTTGTTGCTCTTTGCAAAGCTGTCGCCCAACTCTCAACAAATTCATAGCGTTTCCGTTTGCTGTACTGAATTACATCATTTGCCAGATAAAACAAAACTAGCCGATGTTCCACCCGAACTTTAAAATCAAAACAATCAATTTAAATCGTTCCAATACGGAAATCTCATGATTAGGACAAATAAAAATACCTTTCTTGAAAACATTCAACCAGCTCGCAACAACCTTTTTGTGATGGGCTCGTTGCTGAAGACACCACGAGGACATTTGTTGTATTCCATCTTGTGTGTCTTTGAGATGTTCCAGTCGAGACTCAAACTGATCCACATCAAAGTCTTGCTTCATATTGGACATGTTTTTTTTTACACAAGCCCTCCTAAGCGACACTTTTGAATCGAGTAGGTACGCGACTCTTCCGGCGATTCTTTTTGGTTCCCACTGATTAGATTTGGCTTGAGGAAGTTTTTTGAAACAAAGCAAAGTAGGGTCCCTTTTAAGTCAAAAATTTCTTATGTTAAAACTAATTAACGCTGCCAGGGATTTTATAATTTAACTTTTTGTTTAACGCGGCAAATGTAATGTTGACATTTTGAGATTGTTTATGGGAGAGAACTCCACACCACACGCGCTTTTGACAATTTTGTATGCAATATTCGAAGTTAAATGAACTCTATTTAACAAAACCAATAGCACATGTTATATTGGTTTATTAGTTATTCAGTATTTGGGTAATTTTTGTGTGTTTTTATGCAAAATTTGATACGGACTTCAGTTTTCATAAAATTAATTCAACGCCATGTTTTTTTATACTTCATTTTTTTTTAAAGTGCATAGAGCGCTAGCGGTTTTTTGAAGAAAGCACAAAGGAGGTAAATTTGACAGTCGGTTTATGCATCGCATAAATGTTTGAGCGCCAGTTTGTATAGCAGTGGCGGCTAGGGAAACTTGGAGAAATTAAATTCGGGTCAACTCGAATGAAGTGTTGTACAATCGCAGCCTTATTTATAAGATTATTTAGGTGGTTGACTAGTTAGACAGTTATTTAAATGTTCTTAATAGTTGGATAGATGCCTTATTTAATTATATAAAATGTCAAGTTAGACAAATCTTAGATAACCGATGCTGTTATCCAAAGTTAGACAACTTTAAGACAACAATAACAAAGTTTATCAATAACTTTTTGGAGTTGGACGGCTGTCTAAAGTTAGACAAAGTTTATAAATACGACTGTCGGAGTTTAGGACTTAACTCACGGCTGAACCAAGCAAATTTAACTCTCCGATTTTGTTGAGTTAAATATGCTTGAGCTGTGGCTCAAGTATTTGATTGGCTATTGTTTAACTCTTTTGATGAGAATTTTATTCTTGTATACATGCTTTCTCACTTTAATTGTAATTTTTTTGACAGCTAAAGTCAAAATAGACAAAAAATAAAAAAAATATGAGTGTCATCACGCTCCTCCCGACGTACAGTCATCAAACAAATATAAAAAAACAACAACATTTTCTAATCCTGTTTTATTTTATTTAAAAAAAAAGTCAATAAATACTGACAGCCGTATTTATAAAGAAAATTTAAATGCTTCGTAACTTTAAAATGCCTCTAAGTTGCTCTTAAGTGCGAAATCGGTATCTATAATCAATTTTCACTTTCAAGCAACGTTACTTAAATACATCTTAACTTAAACGCCATTCACCGCGATTAAAGGTTACTTAAAGCCATCTTAAACATATTTTGACATTCGAGACTAATGATTTTTTTATTTCAGAAATATAGGTATACCTATGTATGTTTGTGGGTAGAGTTTTCATATTTTTGCTGTGGGTACCTAATGAAAGTTTTAAGATTTGCGGTTTCCTTTAGTAAAATGAATTGTAAAATATAAAAGGCCAAGGTGTGAATCAAAGAATTGAATAATAGAGTTTCTGAACACAAACATCAAAGCATCAGAAACCAAAATGGAATCATGTTTCATTTCGTTTGCATTTAGTATAAAAGTTGCTTCTCTTTTTTTTCTTATAAATACATGTGCTCATCTTGCTTGCATTTGTTTGCAAGCTGTCAAAAACAGCTGAAAAGAACATGTATTAGTGAGTTTTCTCACGTTACGTTACATTTCAATCGTTTAGTTAAGTAGCAATGGAAAATTGATTATAGATGAGAATTTAAGTAACATTATTTAAAGGCAACTTAAATATTTAAGCAAACTTAACTAAATGACCTCTAAGAGGCATTTTTAGAAAATCTAATAAATTCGGCTGTGAATGTTTTGAGTTTCCCCACTATCTTAATGCAATAGTATCCATTGACCACAATATTAAAATGTCAACGAAGGCGATGACGAAGCGGAAGCAGACGATGACGACAACGATCTCAGCAGCTATGGCTGCACCCTCACTTTCAACCAGTGTTGCTACGATGCCAATGAATCCTTCGAGTTGGATCTCTATTCATTCAGAATATAATAATATTAAATATATTTCACTTTTATTTATATAAAAAAAAAACAAAAAGCACTAAACCTTGGCAAATAATTCATGATAATTTATGAAATATAATAATAAACTGGCAGCTGACAAGTATATAAGCTATCAATATACTCCAATTTCAAGTAAATAGACTTTCTACTCGAATTCAGCTAACTCGCTCTTGACTCGCAGTTGTACAACACACGCAAAGCAAACATATCTGAAAAAAATGTTACCCTTAATAAGCAATTTTATTTCCAAATTTATCTTTTTACCATTTTTTTATCCATTTTCATTTTAAATCCTTTTTAATTTATTGTATTTTATTTAATCTTTTAATTTTTTTTAATTCGCCAGCTTTTAGGTCAGCGATAAGTTTTGACGTTCAAAATGAAAAACTTATCGACTTTCAAAGATTCAGAGACCCATTTTATCGAATTTTTCCAGGATTTCTATTCCGATTGTTCCAGTCGATTAAAGTAACGACTGTCAAAGTTACAGAAACCCAGGATACACATATTGAAGGTAATATCATTAGCGTTTTCATTTTTGTTCAGTTCTGCGCATATCTCAAAATCAGTGGAAAATGGTGGATCCCGTGTTATTTGACTGAAAACTATTGTATGTTATGTGTGTATTCCTTTGTTACTTGATAAGAAAATAAATTTTTCGACATATTAAATGTTTATAATTATTATTTTATTACTTTGACAATAAGAAAATTGGGTTTTAGTGTTATTTAAATAATATCGTTTGTGTTTGTTGTTGTTGTAATACGGCAAAAATATCACGAGAATGGCCATCTTTAATTTCTTCTGACAGTTCTCATTTTAGACAACCTGCGCAATATAATACCTTCTATTTGTGTACTGTGACAGAAACCGGATGATGCGATAAAATTGGTCAGTTTATATTTCTTGAGCGCTCAGTATTTTTCCTCAATTTTTTGACAGAGCAGGAGAATAAAATATAAACAACATTCCTCACATAGAAGTCAAAACAACTCTCTTTTTCTTTTCTTCTTATGTAATTTACTGCGACAAAAAATCATTGAGCAAGCGAATCCAAAAAATTTCAGTCTCAATTTTCAAGGGGAAAAGTGAGGAATTTTTGAGAGGAATCCTGTTTATATTTCTGAGCGCTCTGAGTCCTCTGAGATCTCAGATATATAAACTGGCTAAATGAATTTTGTTTCAATTCTCAACATTTCTCAACGATTTTTATCGATTCGATAGTTACAGATAGTTACCGATCCCCTGAATGCATTCAAATTTACTGTCATCTTTCTGTCAAAATGTCAACTGTCACTGGAATGTCATTTTAACAAGCCGCACGTGTATTTTAACTTTATATTTTTTAATAAAAGTGCAACACTTTTTCCTTTTAATAAACTTTTAAACTATGGATTCGGATAGTGATTCCAGTTTTGAGGAAGAAAATCTAGAAGTGAAAAGTCCCCATGAAAGTGAAACTCAAAATGAATCAAAGAATGAAGAAACCGATGCGGAAGTAGGCAAAGACAATGAAGACGAAGACGATAACGACGATGATGAAGATGAGAATGAAGAAGACGAGGTGCGTATGCCCGTGTTGAATCCTTTGAGCTTGATTCGCAACAAGGAGAAAAGAAATGCTTTGTTTAAAAAGCAAAAACTTGAAAAGAGTAAGCGGAAAAAAGCGGAACGTAGAAGACGCAGAAAGGAAGGTGTTCCCGCCAATCCAGGACATACAATCGAAAGTCTACGAGAACCAGATCAAACAGCAGTGACCAACATCGAAGATTCAGATAATGAAGAGCTACGTAAGGAACTTGAGACCGATGATTTCAGCTCATACTTCGAAGGAACCTACGAACCGAAAATTCTCATCACATTCGCCGACAATCCTGTGACGCTCACTAGAAAGTTCGGCCTTGAATTATCGAGAATTTTTGTGAACGCTCTGGTAAAGATTCGTAATAAGTCATCGGTGAAGAAAATGGTACAGAGTGCCATTCGTGAGGAATTCACTGACATTGTTGTCATCAATGAAAACCGTCGCAAGCCCAATGGTCTGCTGGTAATTCATTTGCCCAATGGTCCAACTGCACATTTCAAGCTCAGCAACGTCAAAATCACAGAGCACATTCGTCGTGATCACAAAGAAATAACCAAACATCGACCCGAAGTGATAATGACTAATTTTACAACCCGATTGGGTCTAACTGTGGGTAGAATGCTAGGATCACTGTTTCATCATGATCCAGAGTTCAAAGGGCGCCGTGTTGCAACGTTTCATAATCAGCGTGATTTTATCTTTTTCCGACACCATCGATATGAATTCGCAAAACAAGGCAAAAAGGCTAAGCTAAGAGAATTGGGTCCACGGTTCACATTAAAATTGCGTTCTTTACAAGAAGGAACCTTCGATAGCAAAACTGGTGACTATGCTTGGATTATAACTAACAAACGGCATGCGATGGAGTCGAGAAGACGTTTCTTCTTGTAATATTTTCGTATGTATCGTTGTCTTTTTATTCCTTTAAATAAAATAAGATTTATTTTCTGAAAAAATGTTTTTTTTTACTGTAAGATTTTGCAAAGAGTTAAGTTATTAACGACAAATATAATAAAATTACTCCTGTTTAGTTGAGCGCTTGAATATAATTCAGAAGGAGGGGAAGACAGCATCTAAAACTAATAAGCCCACTGTCTTAACCCTCCCATACGTCATAAGTCCCATTTGTCCCCAGAGCATGGTTAAACTTAGTTGCTAGTAAGTTGTAAAATACAACCATCGGCCAGCGTTTAGTTTGACGTGTGCAACAATAAATGGAGACCATTTGGTCGAATACATAGACACCACAATGCTCACAATTATATTACATAGATAGCAAAACCACTTGATTGTTTGGTTTTGGGTCATAACTCACCAACACCATTTTTTTAGGAAATCCATAGATGAATGAGTGGACTGGGCGATACTGCTTTCTATTATTAACTTTTAAGGGCTCATTATGGTCACCAAGAAACTCCTTCACTACAAAAGGTTTTGGTACATCTCTCTCTTCTTTCTCCAGATGGTGGTGATTTGGTTTGGAATGGGTTTTCATTTAGTTTATGTAAAACCGGTTTGCCAACTTAAAAGGTGGTGTGAACGAAATTCCTATCGAAGGCAAATCATTCATACACTATTTACAAAAATTATAAACTGAATAATATATCATAGGTATCACTAACATTTTACAGAACACATTGTGGGGTCCAAATGGGCCCCATATCCCTTTGTAAAGATTTCGTTCGTGTTGTAAAGGGGGGTTATCGTGGTTAATTGAATAAGCCATTCTTCACAAGCGAAGTGTTTCGCTTTCAAAATATTGTAATTGGGAATGTAGGTCGAAATGGCGACCAAATAGCGTAAGAGGAACATGAACATGATCGTGGAAGTAGAGTCATATGATAACAGGCATGAGGTTAAGAAAATCTGCCAAAACGTGAAAAGAACCTCTTAAGGTTAAAGGGTCCGAACTGAAAAGCCTACAAGAAGATCAAGGGAACTTCGTAGTAGAATCGCATTCCGAAATGAGGATATGGAAAGGTCAAACAATATGAAGACCAGCCCTACTGTAGAATATGCGCAGAGTAAAGCATATCCGATGACTGTAATCTGAGCATTGTTTGTTCGTGATCAAAAAAGGAGACCCTCTTCACTGTCCACCAAAAATATGTAAACATCACCCAAATGATCTTTTCTTTCGTATTTGGGGGTATCTGAAAGTGTGTGTCAAGAGCCTCATAGGTCCATATCAGTGTGGCTCTATGCTAGAAAAGTTTACCATCGCACAGTGAACCGAGTAGAGCAAGTCAGGTGGACAAAATATAACCTTCGGAAACAGAATATTTGTTGTTAAATAAAAGTCACACATTAAAAGTGTCATCAGTTTTAAAATCTAATTTTTTTCTTTGAACCGCTATACTTGGCCAAAGTCAGCCAATTAGGTAGACAAATAACTCATTTGTGATTAGATTCTTATGATCTCTTGATTTATTATGAAGGACGAAGTGGAAAGCCTGGCTATTTATTTGAAAGAGGAATTTATAAATAATGTTTGCTAAGATTAAGAGGCCTTAAATTTGATACACAAAAAATGTAATTTTTTCTTTCAACGGAAAACTATATCCTCCCAGGGTCCCCACGTGATAAATCTTAGTTTTTTGAAAAGATACGACCCTACTCCCTTTTTGATGCCAATATCAATTTGCACAAATTTGCAATAATATTTTTAATGAATTTTCAAAGCCGTTGGAATCAATACCCCCGAATTTTACTATCTTTGGTGGATGTATTCAAATAAATCTCAATTTGAGCAGCAAATGTGAAATAACTAGGACCACTCAGAAAGGAAAACAATATTTGTCTACCTTACATCTATCGGTTTACTGTGCATCGGTTGAATATTCTCATAACGGCTGATTTTGGAATAATAAAAAAAAAAATACCTTGTAACTGCATATTGTGTAAAAAATATAAACGAATTTTTAGTTTAAATGATTCATTTTGGCTTGCTTTATTTATCAACCACCGTAGCTTTATAAAATCGATACTAAAATATTACACGTTTTTCGAACATAGAAAAACAAAAATTATATAACAATATAAAAAAAATAACATGCGCAGTTTTAAATATTTTTTTTATAAATACTATTACATCATTGGACATTGTGGGTTGGCTGCCGCAGTAGGATCTATTGCCGACATATCTGCCAATTCACCAACAATTTCCTCGGGTGGTTGACCGTATTCTTGAAGTTTGCGCATATCTTCCATCACCAGTTTGTAATTATCTCGTTTTTCTTTTGGTGTCTCATTGGGTTTTTCGGATTCTAAACGATTGCAAATCACTTTGTAGAGATCAAGTTGTTTTTCGTATCTGTATTATTAAAGTAAATAAGTGTTTAAGAATATAAATACTTTGGTGGTCTTTGTATATTTACCTTTCTTTATCGCTGGGACTTATTTTATCACCATTTTCTTCAAGATATTTGGGGTATTTTTCCAATAGATCCTTGATTCCGGGTAGTAAAATTTCAGCCGAGAGTAAACTTTGCATCATGCCTTCCATAAATGGTAGGAAAGGATTCTCATCAGGTTCAGCGCCCTATAAAGAAAGTAAAATATGTGTAAAAAGTATTAGAATAATCATCCTTACTATGACATTTCACTTTTCGCCTATTGTCAGTTTTACCCGAAAAACGAAAATTCCCTTTTTTGTGAGTACTCATTTAGGGCGAAATGTGTAAAAACAGAGGGTACTGGAGCCCTTTGCGCAAGTTTTTTGTTTATTTAAGTTCAAGAGAAGTTCAGGCGAAGCTCTCATAATAGCTTTAAAAATTCTGGGGAAACAAAAATTTTTTGGGCGAAATATTTTCCATGTGAAACTCATAATAATAAGGATGAATAATACAAACAAATACTTTTCTAGTTACTACTAGTCAATGAACCCACTATTTGGTCACTGAGCCTACCATTAAAGGGAGAACAAAAAAACATATTTTTACCAAATGGGTATTTTATTTGAATAATAACTTAGGTAAACTAATTTGGTTTGAAGTTGTTGGTTGTCCGTTTAGGCATTTCACTCGTAACACAGATACTAGAATTACATAGATATAGCATCCAGTACAAATAAAAATGACCATTTTTTTCAATATTTTGTGTTTGCAGTCTTTTTCTTCTTCCTTAAAAATCGAGTCGGTTGATCGAACTACTGATACTTGTAGTTGACATTTTGTAGTAATGTTTATGTTTGTATGAGTATAGCTACAAATACCAATAAAACGCATCTTTAAATAAATGAATCGAAGTGGTTGTAACTCTGCATGGTGTCCACTATTTTCCAAAATAAATCTTCCGAACCTTTCCTGACATTCCCTGACCAATTTCCTAATTTTCCCTGACCGAAATATTAAAAAATATATTATTTTTAATATTAAAAAAAATAGTGCTGAATTGGCCATAAAAGAACAGTTAGTTTCAGTATTTGGTCAGCCATAAAAATGTTTTAATGAATTTTTTCATGATCACTTTAATACTTTTTTTATAGGGCACAAACGATTTTTAACATCTCATTTGTGGGATATCTCAAAAAAGTATACCATCTGAAAAAATAGACATAAAAGGTCAGTTTCATTAATAATTCAGCCATAGATAATTTTTTATGAATTTTATTATGAACTTGAAAAAAAAACTTTAAAAGTTCATAAAAATTAAAATCTATGGCTGACCAATTAATGAAAATAGATATGACGATCTAGTGATCTTTGGGATGCCAAACATTTTTTGCGAACATCCCACAAATGAGGTGTTTGCGTGACCTATATAATATCTAACACGGACTAATTTTTAAATTGTGTTGACCTTTTTTTTATCAATTACATAGATAGCATAATTTTGCTATGAATATCCCATTGTATGAGATGCCAAGATTCCAGGGCCTTAATGTACATATTAGACCGAGAGCCCAGTAGATTCAGGGTGTGAGTGATAGCAAAAAAAAAGTATAGGCGTATAGGCGTATAGGCAAATGAACTTAACATTTTCCAAAGATCTATGTATCTAGTTGAAGCCTAAATTATTTTAACAAAAGCGACGACTATGCAGAGTAATTTATTATAATGACTTAATGAAATGCGTTTAAATCATAACTCTTGGTTATAAATAAATTTAATTTTTTTTTTTTAAATAATTCACAATAATTTGAAACATTTCATCTAAATGAAATGCTCGATCAGAAAAAAAATTGAAAAGCGAATTTTTAAAAATTTTAAACAGAAAAATTTCCTGACATTCGCTGACCAAAAGTGTGTTCCCTGACTATGCCTGACTTTCTCTTAACGGACACCATGCCTGACACAAACGGGTGCTAAAAAAATTATGTCAGAAGATGTTAAAATGTATGCCCCTACAGACCCTCATATTATATTGCGTTTCCGGTTCACCCCAAAAATTTGTAGCCAGCTCTTAGACTAAAAGTTCGCAAAATTTTGATTCGTAAAGAAATTTGCAAAGTAGGGTCTTTCACGTTCTAAATAAAATTTCGATCGTAACTTTTCGAAAATTTCTTGCTTCAGGATAAGACCTAATGAATAGACAAATTTGTACTTTTCGTTTATAGATTTAAATATCATTTTAAAAGACAAAAAATTGAAACCTCACGGAATGGCAACTTTCAAAACCTTTCGAAATTTTTCTTTTTATTCAAAAATTAAACAAAAACAAATTGCGTTAAGTCATGTATGTGAAATAAGTAATCCATATTTTGGGCCTAAAATAGAGAGTTTTAGGGTGAAAATAATTTATTGCATTTTAAATGATTGATGATTGCATGAAATGAATCTAAAGTCTATTAAATAAATTATTTTAGAATTTTTCATTAATTTCAAGATAGAAGCATTCATAATGTGCATTAAAAACCAAAATTATGATGTTTGAAGCCCGGAAATGCAAGAGGTTGTGGGATGAATGTTGGTTTTTGGATGAGGAATGCATAGAAGTGGTACAGGAATTCAAGTATCTGGGAGTGTTGATGTCCGACAATACAAGCTTTACAAAGCATGTTCAGGAAAAGAGCAAGGAAGCCAAAATTGCCCTTAACATAATGTGGCCCAATTTCTTTGGAAACCAAAATGTTGATATGGGATCGAAGTATCGTGTTTTTGAAGCCACAATAAAATCTAGTATGTGTTATGGTGTTCAAGCATTTGGTTATACGTTTTTTGATTGAATTTGAACTGATTCAAAGGTTTTTCTTCAAACGCGTATTTCGTTTACCTAACTCTACTCCAACTTCCGTTATCCACGTTGAGTCCGGTATTACCTCCATTTACATAAGAAACTTAAAAGTCAATTCTGATTTTCTGATTAGAACAATGAAAAAACCCGGTGTAAATTTTCACAAGCCTGTTATGACTAACTTCTGCGTTCACAATCTTCACCGTTCAAAGAATGGAATTCGCCTTCGAGATCTCATGGACTCCGATTGGATTTAACAGAATCTAATGTGGGTTCTTGGTATGAGTTGTTTGCGAATGTCATAGCCAAGACAGATGAACAAATCTATCTTCAACACCTGAATCGGGCGTCTGCATCGACAACAAGAATAACATACTATCTAATTCACCGCCTTGAATCTGATAACTACTTCAAAATCAAAATGCCTGTGAAAGCTATTAGCACTATATTCAGAGCAAGGGTAGAAATCCTTAGTTTAAATTACGTTCCGCATCGTTTAGACCTGCCAGTCTTATGCAACTTTTTAACAGGTACGAGCGTGATGATGTTTACCATTTTATTGCCATTTGTCCAATCTTGCAGGAGTTTCGAAGGCTTTACTTTCATCAACGTGTCCTCTCTAGACTTCAATTGATAGAAATTTTAAACGGATCGGCAGGGTGGATCAATCTCTACAAGTTTTGTGAAAATGCTCTTAACTATCGAAATAGTTTTTGAAACGCTCAAGCATACTTTAAATTCAACTTTTTAAGTAAATTTGCTAAAAAAAATGTATACTGCACTATCTAGGTAATATAGTAATTGTACTTCCTTAAATTTTATATCTACCAATTTTCTTTTTAATTTTATTTTATATGCACATAAAAAACCTCAATATCTGGCAGACGGCCACCCGCCATGTCCATAGATTCTTTGTAAACCTATAATTTGTAACGTTTTAGAAAGTAAAGAAAATTTAATAATAGTAATAATAATGTGCATTTCTGAATTACATCTTAAGAAGAAATTGTTTAGCTTTTTTCTGTTTACACAAATTTTCTGTTCTCTATAACAACCAGTGTAGATGATAATTTTGTTGCAAATCGTATCGATTAGCAACCGCACAAAATTATTTCTCATTTAAATTAAGTAACTCGTTAGTTACAAACATGCAATTTTTGTTTGTTTTGTTCTAGCCGCTGAATAATGGAAATAAATATTTGTACACAGGTGTTAATTCCAAGGCTATTATCGAATAGCGTTTCAGCACGTTTCTTTTATACCTACATAATTTGTCATAGAAGAATTTATTTTCAGAACAAATCACTTACCTCTTCCAAGCCGAGCCCTGAAAACAGTTTGGCTACGTCTGTTTCAGAAAGGCCGGCCTGTAGTGTACCCGAGGCTTCGTTCATTCCCTAATCAAAATAAAATCGACAATGACATATAATTTAAAATATCAAAATCAATTAATGATTACCTTAAGGGCTTCTGATATACTATCAGAGTATTTCTTGACTTCTTCATCGTTAGCTGTGCTTTCTCCCTGAATAGCAATAGCAGTTGCTTCGGCAATTTTTTTGAAACCGGCTAGCATTTGTTCGTTGAGCTGCTCTTCTCCTGCTTCAGGTTGACCAACAAGTGTACTCATTCGTTCGCTGAACAATCTAGCTTGTTCCCTAAAAAATCAAATACGCACAATAATAAGGTTAAGCATAATAGAATAAAAATTTCATTTTGCATCAGAGAGGAGATGAACAAACTAAATAAAGATATAAATATGACAAAGTAGGGTAAGATTACATGAAAAATGCATTTTGGTCATCATTTTCAGCGGTTGTACTATCTGCTTTTGATGATTTTGTTGTTGGTTCTGACTTTTCAAAGTCTTTTAATGCATCTACAATTATATATTTTGTTACATAATAATAAAAAAAAAAAGTTTTAAAAGAATTTCTACATATCGAAATTTGAAATGATCTTACCGTCCAAAAGTTCGTTGAGGTCACTGTCGTCTTTGGTCGGAGGAGTATTCTTATCGTTTGAAGACATACTAAATACAAAAATGTACAGAAAGATGGTGTGTTGTGATGGAAAAGAATAATCAATTAGGATCAAGAATTTTGTGGAAACTTGAGACAGTTTTTTCACAATTTGGTTATCAGATCACTTTAACATCCAGCCAGACAGCAGATCAAAGAGCAGACAGAACTGGCTAATACTACTCGGATGAAAAAAGTGACAAATCGAAATTTTCTTTTTGACACTTTGAAAATGAGTGCTTTTCTTGGCTGGGTTGAATTCTAGCAGTTTTTTGTAACATTCAGACCCAATAAAAGTAGTCATTAACTTTATAAATTAAAGCCAGCAGGTTGTATAAACGTGCTCTAAGGGCCAGTTGAACAAATATTTTTTCCGTGGTTCAGCAATTTTATCTCACCGACTTTGGCGAATTTACTGAGGTTCAACGATAGTTCAGGCATTAAATTGGCTACTATAACATACTTGAATCTAACCATCGTTGAACCTATATTATTCCACTGAAATCAGGCAATACTAATTTTTGAACCACGGATCAAAATTTGAACCACGTTTGTACAACCGGTCCTAAGTAATTCCGCCTAAATCAGTCAGTAATTTTTTTTTCAACCACAGCAAAATTTGAACCACGTTTGTGCAGTCATGGCTCAAATTTTGATCCGTGGTTAAGCAATTTTAGTTTAGCAGTTTTGATGAGTTAACTGAAGTTCAACAATAGTTCAAGCTTGTATTCACTATTATAACATATTTGTACCTTGAAACATCGTTAAACTTCAGTAGATCCACCAAAATTTATAAGTCAAAAATGCTGAAATACGGATCAAATTTTGCACCCACTTTTTACAACTGGCACTTAAAATTTTGGGGCGTTCCATTCGTGCCCTATTAGTTATGACTTTTTTAAAAATTCAATGAGTGCGAACGAGAAAAAACATCAAAATTCAATGAGTGCGAACGAGAAAAAACTGACCTTCGCACTCATTTAATTTCGAAAAAAGTCGTGACTCATAAGTCGTCGTGTAATAGGGCTTTAAGTTGAATTAAAAATAAATCATAATCAATCATTAAAGGCTGACCCAAACCAACGCGAACCACTCCGCATTCGCAGCGAATCATTCACAATAATACAAAATATGACAAATACACAACGCTAAACAACAACAAAAATTCGTCATCGCTCCGCATTCGCGTTGGTTTGGGAGAACCTTAAAAAAATACGAATTAAGGCCAATTACTGGACGAACACGGTATATCAATTTAATAGGTGATTATAAAAATATTTCGTGCTCAAAATAAAGAAAAAGCATCATTTAATGCATATTGTTACGTATAGCTTTCAAATCAAGTGCGGTATATCTGATTTGAATGCTTCACAGTGATCTCTTTTCATATTTTGCTGTTAGTATAGAAAATACAAGCAATGTTGAGATAGACGGAATTTAAAATGCAAGGCACATCTAAGGATCATTGGCCGTATGTGAGACATGAACAAACTTCCTTCACTTGCAATTTTGTCTTATTTTATCGTGGCCTCAATTTTATTAACAAACAAAATATTTAAACAAAAACAAGGGCTGAACGATTTTAAAAACGTCAAAATCTGCAATAATCCTTCGTTAAGTTCTAGCAGTTTTACGTGGCATAAAATGACAGATCATTTTTCGTTAAATCATCTACACCATCGACACTTTCGAACAAGGAAGGCAAATTGGGATTACAATTCATTGCAGCAAAAATATTGTTCTGACGTGGAATCTTTAACAATTAATAAGTTACTTCATTAAAAACCAATAAATCATCGGAAAAACGCTTTTCGAATTCATCAATTATCTTCACAAGCTTTGTAAGAAATCCTTGGATAAAGTATTTTTATTTTTTTTGCATACGTGAACGGAAATCAATCGTTTCAGTGGACAGGTCTGAAGTGACAACATCGATAGAAGACGTGTAGTTTTGGCCACCGTGTAAGGAAAAACTGGTGAAAGTGTTTAGTTTTCTGTGATTTTATGTTGTACATAAGACTACTGTGAGATCAAAGTATTGAAAAAAATGAATCCTTCAGCATATGGGCAGCAGTATCCGCCCCAAGGATGGCATCCACAGCAACAACCACCAGTTAGTGGGCCCCCATCATCAATGCCTCCACCTCAATCTCAAGCAATGCTCAATGGAAATTATCAACAGCAGGTATGATTCTTATTTAATTCTTTATTCAAGAAAACTCCTGTATGAGTTTTCTTTCTGTTGCAGTTGGTTAACTCAGTAAGTGGAATGTCAATGAACCCAATGAAGCCGTTTGGCAATGCTACTTCAGGTGGTGGTGCTAGCATGCCCCCACCACCAGTGGGAAATGGACCTAGTGGCAATGACATACCAGTTAGTGGGAACAACAATATGATGCCCAATAATAACTCAGTTGGCGTGATGGGCTATCCTAATGGACCAACTCCACCAATGCAGCACTCTATGGGAGGAGTACCACCTATGAAACAGGGATTACCACAAACTTCACAGGCTGGTCCACCACAACAAGGGAATATGCCTCCTTCATTGGGGCAGCATCAAGGAAATCAGCCGCAAATGCAACAGCCACTTGGAATGCCCCCGCATTCAGGTTTAAATAAACCTGCTCCACAAATGGATGCACCAAAACCAGCTGAGAACTTGTTTCTTCCAACAAGTCAACCCAGCCAGCAGGGACAAGCCCAGATGACTGTTAAAAGTGCTGATTTACAAGGAATGCCACATATGCCCCCACCAAAAACTGTGAGTTAACATGCTTTTGTATAGAATTTTGGATTTGACAATAGAATAGGTACTTGAAATATGTTGCATAATTAAAAAAAAAAAAAATATTCAGAGCAATTCGGATAGTGTGATGGTTAGTGCGTTACCGGAAGTCTGGGATCTGAGATGATAGATACACAAAAGGGTGTGACAGTTAGAACAATTTATTAGAGAAAAGAGCTGCTTAAGTTGTTACTTAAGTTAAACAAGAAATAATCAGTACTATCACGAACTCCATCGTAATCGGAAAATTATACGAACCCTAAAAAAGCTATCAACAAATCCGTTCGTAGTGGTAATTTGTATGAGATTTTTCTTTACGACGGATTTTGTAATAGTTTTTTCGGGATTCATAGAAAGTTTCCGATAGCGAAGGAATTCGTGATAGTGCTGAATGATGATATAAAAGCAAACAATCATCGTTCAATCATTATTTTCAAAGTATTTACATATACATAAGAATCTTCAGTCTTACCGGTTTGTTTGATTTTCGATTTAGATTGTTTTTAATTTAGTTTGTGTTTGGCAACTCTGCAGAAGGATTTTGATTTCAGATTTTATGTATCGATACCTTCCTGTAAGAATGCATTAAGCGACATTTCAAAAATTATATAGGCATCAAAAAACTTCTTGTTCAGTTACTTATGTATGTATTCAACGAAATACAAAGATTTGGAACAGAATTTTCAACTCAAAGTCCCTTAAAATACCTGTTTATTACCACAAAATACAAAAATAAAATGAGGCCTTTAAAAATTTGAATTTAAAATTTTAAAAATGTCGCTTAATACATTCTTACGGGAAGGTATCAATATTATGTATCTAGCATAAAATCGTTAAGAAAAACGTTTGCCGAAAATGGCTAATCAAATTTTAATAATAAATTTGTTTTATGTTTCAATTGGTACCTCCGTGTCAAAGGCATGAATGTCCAAATTGTTCTAATTAAACCTTCTATATTCTATTTCATCCCAATATTTTTATTTTGAGGAGATCAAAGAAAACATTCAAACAAGATATCTTGACATTTTTATTTCCTTGCACATTTATGCATCTGACATGAGAAAACCTATTTGATGATTATAACGCAAGGGCTGGCACAGCGTTGCAATACTTAATTTAGTTAACATTTATTAATCGCTTTCACATTTTCTGAGTAACTTCTTTATCCGACACAATGACAAATAAATGTATATTTTGTTTTAAATTATTTTAAAGCAATCACCATTTTTGCCACCACAACCACAACACACCGGTGAACCACCAAAACCGCAGGAAACTCAACAAACACCTCAAGCCGTTTCCTCACTCCCTCCCCAACCGCTAAAGTCACAAATGCAGCAAAAGTATCCAACTCCATCAATGACTCCAACATCGCAACCTGGTTCAATGTATCCAGCACAGCAAATTCAAATGCAACAACCACCACAACAGCAACAACAACAACAACAACAACAACCACCACAACAGCAACAACAACAACAACCACCACCACAACAACAACAACAACAACCACCACCACAACAGCAACAACAACAACAACAACCACCACCACAACAGCAACAACAACAGCAGCAGCCGATGCAATTTGGGCCTCCAAGGCCAGGACAACAAATGCCTCAGCAACCTGGACAAATGCAAATGCCAGCTCAACCACCAAGACCTGGCCAACAGCAAATGACACCACAACCTGGGCAGATGCAAATGCCACCACAACCTGGACAGATGCAAATGCCAGGTCCACCACCAAGACCTGGTCAACAGCAAATGCCCCCACAACCTGGACAAATGCAGATGCCTGGTCAGCCTCCAATGTTGGGTCAGTCGCCAATGTCTTCGCAACCTGGACAAATGCAGATGCCACCAAGGCCAGGCCAACAAATGCTCTTACAACCCGGGCAGATGCCGATTCCTCCACAGCCCGGATCTTTACCACCTCAACCTGGTCAAATGCAAATGCCTCCAATGCCGGGTCAAATGCAAACTCAACCTGGGCAGATGCGTATGCCTCCGATGCCTGGTCAAATGCCACCACAACCGGGTCAAATGCCTCCACAACCGGGTCAAATGCCTCCACAACCGGGTCAAATGCCTCCACAACCTGGACAAATGCCTCCTATGCCATTCCAACAAGGTGGTGGTCCAATGCAATATCAAACTGGTCCAATGCCTCCGCAGCCAGGGCAAATGCCAGGCTATCCCTCTCAGCCTGGCCAAATGCCCATGCAGCCTGGCCAACAAATGCCCGGAATGGGTTTTAATGTAAGATTCAATACACTTTTTTCTCTCTCAGTCACTGTTATTTTTCTCCATAGCAACCTCCCGGCGGCATGTACAACCAACAGTATCAACAACAGCAAGCTGCAGCTCAACGTCGTCTAGATCCCGATCAGATGCCAAATCCAATTCAAGTTATGATTGAAAATCAAAGAAATGCTGGTGGTCCATTTGTGACAAATCAAGCTGGTTTGCTGCCACCCTTGGTAACAACAAAGTTTGTTGTTCAGGATCAAGGCAATTCAAGTCCACGATTTGTTAGGTTTGTATTTATTCCGTCAAGTATTTTTGAAAGTGCTAATGTTCATTTATGTTCTTGTTTCTAGATCATCTTTGTATTGCGTTCCATCGACATCTGATTTGCTTAAAACTACTGCTTTGCCCTTCTCGTTGGTTGTTTCGCCATACGCTAAGACAGTAGAAGGTGAATATGATGCACCAGTTGTTGATTTCGGAGAATTAGGACCAATACGTTGCAATCGTTGCAAGGCATACATGTCACCAAATATGCAATTTATCGATGCTGGTCGCCGCTTCCAATGTTTGATGTGTAAAGTTTCAACAGAAGGTAAGTTGTACAAATGTTTTTGAAGTTAGAAAGTTTGTATTTATTGTTGTTGGTTATATGTTTCCAGTTCCTACGGAATACTTCCAACATCTTGATCACACTGGTCAGCGTGTGGATAAATACGAAAGACCTGAACTGGTACTAGGAACATACGAATTTGTAGCAACTAAGGATTATTGTCGGGTATAGTTATAGCTTGTTATTGAATTCTACCTAATTGCTGTTTTACCATTATCCTTATTCGTTTACAGAATAATGTTCCACCAGAAATCCCAGCTTATGTATTTATTATTGACGTTTCATACAATAACGTTAAATCCGGATTAGTTCATTTGCTCTGTCAAGAAATAAAAAGAATCATCAAAAACTTTCCTGTAGATCAGGGTCAAGAGAAATCAAAAATGCGCGTTGGTTTCATCACCTACAACAGCACTGTCCATTTCTATAACATCAAAAGCAGCTTAGCGCAACCACAAATGATGGTTGTTGGTGATATCAATGATATGTTCATGCCACTGCTAGATGGTTTCCTTGTTGATCCAGAAGAATCCGAACCTGTTATCGATGCTCTCATGGAACAAATTCCAAAAATGTTTGTCGATACAAAAGAAACCGAAACTATTCTTTTACCAGCTATTCAAGCTGGTCTGGAAGCACTTAAAGCATCAAATTGTGCTGGTAAACTGCTTGTATTTAATTCATCGCTGCCGATTTGTGAAGCTCCGGGAAAACTTCGTAATCGTGACGATCGTAAACTCTTGGGCACGGAGAAAGAGAAAACAATATTGACTCCTCAAACAACAGCATACAATTCATTGGGTCAGGATTGTGTTCAAGCTGGATGCTCAGTTGACTTGTTTATATTCAATAATTCATATGTGGATATTGCTACAATTGGACAGGTTTCAAGATTGACTGGAGGAGAAGTCTACAAATACACTTACTTCCAGGTTCGTTATTATAATATTAATTTTCTAGTTATTATCTATATTTGCATCTAAAATTAAAACATTTCTCGTAAGGAGATTTTGTATTGATACTTTGGCGAGGGAAATAAAAATTTCTTTTTCAGGCTGAACTTGATGGAAATCGTCTGGTCGAAGATATCATTAAAAACGTTTCACGACCAATTGCATTTGATGCAGTAATGCGAGTAAGAACGTCAGCTGGTATTCGTGCAACAGATTTCTATGGCCACTATTTCATGTCCAACACAACTGATGTTGAACTGGCTAGTATCGGTAAGAAAAATTATTCAAATAACTCGTCAAAAAATTAAAACTCATTTCTTTTAATTAGATTCTAATAAAGCTATTGCAATTGAAATTAAGCATGACGACAAACTAGCACCAGAGGAGAACGTTTACTTGCAGATTGCTTTACTATACACATCGAGTGGAGGGCAGCGACGTTTGCGAATTTTGAATTTAGCCCTTCGAGTAACAACAACGATAGCTGATGTCTTTAAGAGTTGTGACCTAGATGCAATCATGTTATTCTTCGCCAAACAATCCATGTTCAAACTAATGGAACTAACTCCTAAAGTTGTTAAGGACAACCTTATACATAGATCGGCACAAACTCTAGCTTGTTATCGCAAGCATTGTACGTCACCAACATCGGCGGGACAATTAATTCTGCCCGAGTGTCTTAAGCTCCTTCCACTATATGTATCGTGTTTAATTAAAAATGATGCCATTTCTGGAGGGTCGGACATGACAACCGACGATCGATCATATGTCATCCAATTCGTTCTGTCAATGGACTTACAAATGTCTGTTACATTCTTCTATCCTAGATTCATTCCAATTCATAATGTCGAACCGGATGAGAGTGATTTACCGTCACCAATACGTGTCACTCATGAAAAGATGTCTGAAGATGGAGCATATATCTTAGAGAATGGAGTGTATTTGTTCTTCTGGCTGGGTCAGGCCCTTCCACAATCATTCATTCAGCCACTATTCAATGTTCAATGCACACAGCAAGTGAATTCGGAACGTTTTGCAATTGTTGGCGATACTCCGTTGGCGAAACGAGTGCGTCAAATTATTGATACTATCATGCAGGAAAGAACACGATATATGAGGGTAAGAAAATCTACGATTAATCTTAATAAAGTTAATTTTTTAATGGATTTTCAATTTACTGTCCAACAGGTAACTTGCGTGCGACAAAATGATAAACTTGAAAGCGTATTCCGGCATTTTTTAATCGAAGATCGTGGCACGGATGGCTCTGCCAGCTATGTAGATTTCTTATGTCACATGCATAAAGAAATCAAAGACCTACTAAGTTAGCCTTGTTCGTCTAAAAATAGTTTAAGCCAGCGTCGTTTGAGTTCCCAAGTTGCAATGCCTGGAATGTGTCGAAGTTTTTCACAGAACAGGGCTAGGCAACAGCGTTATCGCAAAGGATATGGTAGATTGTTTTAGGTTGATATTCAAATTTATATTATAATAAAAATAAAATACAAAAATCAGTTAAAATATAAAAATAATAAATCGTTAAAGCGAAAAAATTACACCTGCGCCCGAACTTGTAAGTATCGATACGAATTAAAAAAAATTCTATATAATCATTTCATTCAAAGAAAAAAAATTATACATAAATAAATTTAATTATAACAATGAAATGAGTTTAATTTAAAAATTAATTGCTATTGCTATCAAGTCTTGTTCTGATTTTCCCTGGAATATAAATGATTTTTATTTCATTGTAAGGCGTTAAAGTTGTTTCGAAATTCAATTCGGTATAGACCCGGGTGGACTACCGATATTACTTCTCTACCCTTTCTGACAAAGGTTCATTTCTAACAAAATAATGGTTAATATTAAACTGCTTTCCTCCCGTCCAACTAAGAGGTCTAAAATTGACACTTATCGAGCATTCCTTCAGAATATCAATCAGACAAACCTAAACAAATCAACACAGGACTAGTTAAAATGCAAAGTATTTATAATACAGTCTAAATGTACATATGTATTTGTCTGATTTCTTTTTAAATAAAACTTTAAGGAGTTCAATCAACAACAAGGGAATATGAATGGTCCTCTACGACTGCCAGTCTACCGCTATTTTCACCTCCCATTGCATATTGCTCGAAGGAAATTGAGTAATCAGATTTGTCATTTGTTGATGAATGAAACGTTAAGAATTCATCCATTAGTTGTTTTTGGGTGGTAGTGGGACCAGTGTTATTTTCGCTTGCTGCTGGATTTTGATCAACAGAGGTAGGGTTTATACATGGGGTTGTATTGTTCTGTTGTCTATTAATCGTTCCAGATTCTTTAATTTCGTCCCGCGACATTTGAATCCAAGATTGGACTGTTTTCTGAGACGGAAATGGATAGTTTTGATTTTTTAACAATTTGAACGCTGCCGAGCTGGTTTTGTATAATTTGACTGTTTTAGCCATGTCTTCTGCAGACCAAATCACTCGTTTACCAGTTTTTATATGACGAATTTGATTGCTGGTAAATATTGTTTTCAGTTTCTTTTCGAAATGTTCTCTTTCATAATTGCTTTTAATAATTTTATTTTCCAGGTCTTTTATTGTCCTTTTATATGCCTCTTCGCTTTTCTTTAGTTTGTTAATTTCTCTTTTTAACGCTCTCCTAAAAAACAAAAATAGCTAGATAATATAGGTAGGTACTTGGGATTCAAAACTAACTATACACTTACAATTGCTCGAGGAAGTTTTCATTTGGGAGTTTTGCAGGATTATCGGGGTTAACATTAGCTACTTCGTCCCTAAACCTTTGTTCCAGAGAACCTTGAAGTGGCTTACCTTCTTCATCAACTGGATATAAGACAGCAAGAATTCCCTTAAAAGGAGTTTTGGATTGTTCAGCTTTTCCATTTAGCCTATTAACATTCGTTTTTTGCTGTCCGTTGTGATTTACTAGCGGATTGTTTAGGTTTTTCTTTTCTTCGTCGGCTGTAAGAGGATCCTTTTCAGGATCATTGTCCTCTTCTAAATCACACAATAATTGCTGGTTGTAATCTGAATCTTCTTCCCACATTACAGTTGGGAAACTATCCAATTTCTTCATTTCAGAATCAACAGTTTTGTCCGTCTTTTTGTAAATGCAGGGTACTGCACCTGGTTTCAATTTGGGACAATAAGCTTTCTCAAATCCTACGGGTTATATTTATATAAAAAGTTACAGCCTGTGCCAATATAATGGGGGCTATCGTGGATAAAATATCCCAAATTGCCCACAATTTTTTACTGTTCCTTGCAAGTTAAAATTTGGTCAGTCAAAGTCGCAGCCCAGTGGCCATGGAATATTTATTTTCGATGTCAATAAATTCTGAGAAAAACTGCGACCACAATTCACGTTCCCAGTTTTCGAGGATGGGAAAAATTCCGTGGGAAATTTTATTCACGATAGCCCCCAATATAAGCAAATAAAATAAAACTTGCCCATTTCATATTTGAAATTTCTTTCTTTATCTTTGGCACGAAAATGGTCACCACAAATTCTAGCATTTTTTATATAAAAACATTTAGGACGACGACAAAATTCCACCCATTTCTCACACAAATCAGGGTATTTTTTAGGAAATAAATAAAAATTTAATTGGGGAGATTCGTTGTTGATGTTTTTTGTATAATAGTTCTCGCATCCAAAAACAGCACAACGCATTTTTAAGATTTAATTTTAAATACAAATTGATTTTATGAACATAAATAAATTTGTAGTTTCTACTGATTTAAACTTCAAACTACGTCACCTCAATTTATCAAAGCAATGCAGCTGTCAAATGTCTAAAAGCGTTTATATGCGATACTACCAGGAATTTTATCATTTGACGACAGCGTTCATATGCGACGGAAACAGAGATGCTTATTTGTCATATTCTTTCAACGTTTTTTATTTTTAAATTTCAAAGTGATATTAAATTTTTGGTCAGTTAACTATACTTACAAAAGGCCGGTGGTTTTAAGCTGTGGGGCGCGACCCCCAAGTGGTTACCAAAAGTACTCGTGGGTTTCTAGTTGCAGGCCCGTTTGATTAAAAAACAAAAGACAAATAAAGTCCTGTACACTAACGCTTATGATTCAAAACTTTAAAACCATTTTTGCAGTAATAATTGCCGTCATAAAGACTATTTTTTTCTGCGTTTTGCCTTGCCTTCATCGCTTCCACTTATACCGGATGCGTAAGGCTGCGAAACTTATCCATTTATGCTCATTCGTAAGGATATAACTATTTCCCGATGTTTGCCTGTGATTGTATAGTATATCTGCAAACAAATTAGGGTGCATACAAATTCATAAGTTATTCGCGTCATTTTGTATGATTGAAAACAAATAAAGCCCCAAAAATGGCTGCAAAAAAAAAAAAAAAAACAAAGCAAAAATATAAAAAAAAACATTCCAAAGTCCATCAATAAACAAAGCAAAAGAGGAACACATGGGCGAACACGTGCGCTCCTTTCTTCACTCTCATCGACTTTGGACACTTGGAATCAAAGTTTATTGATATTTTGACCAATTCTTATTAATTATTCTACTGCTTTTTGATCAATTAAAAACTTTTTTAAACATTTTTTGGGTTTTAATCTACTCAAACGAGCGCCGAACACTTAAGAGTACTTATTAATCTCACGGCAAACTACTTTCACCTACAGAAAAATGTCAAATCTTCCTAGTTTGTGTGTAAAAATCCGTGTAAATATCGCTTCAAGGTCAAGGTTTTTTCCTAGAAAAATCTTTTTTTTTCTAAAAAGATCGATTTTTTTGGTTGAAAGGAATTCAAAATTAATTTTTTGATCAATAGTACACTATTAGGTATGTTTTATTGGTATTTTAAGCTAGCGCAGTAATGCAAGCACCAATAACTATGTATATACTTACTTTTATATTCAACCTAAGGCGAGAACTATAATGCTTGGAGAGGGGCACTTCAGTGGTCGGAAGAAAACAATTGAATACACATAAAGCACATGTCGTGGTTATAATTGCGGAGTGCAGCGATTCTTCAAGTTTTTTTTGTCACTTTTCCTAACGGAAGTGAAATGTACGCTCTAGAGCGCACCTCACTTAAGTAAAACTGACATTTGGTGAAATAGGAATGCAAAAAAAATATAGATGATGATCCATTTGATGATTTGGAAAACTACTTTTCGTTGGTTTTTGACATTTAGCTTCAGTGCCATTAAGTAGCATGTCTACCAACCTTGAGATATAAAACAGTTAATATAGAATTGAGTCAAAAGTTTCATTGGCGCTCGCATTGCTCTGCGCTAGCTATAAATACCAATAAAACGTACCTTATGATGCGCACGTAGGAATTACAAAATTGAAAATAGCTTCATCGGAAATAAGTGAAATTTCGTGTTTGATTGGATATGAAAAGAGTTCAATGTACATATGACGTTTTTTAACTGAAAAAGTATTGTAATGAATGTGGGGGTTGCCAGAACGTGCATTATTGAAAACCATGATCTAGAGTTTTAATATTATGAATATGATCATGAAAAGCATGAAATTCATTCTTTAAATTCCCAACAAAACTTAAATACATAGATTACTACCGCATTTACATGACTGGAAAACTGTCTGGAAAATGACAAAAAGAATGAATTTGTCTATTCTTTTGTCTGTATTTTTACAGAAACCTGCCAGAAGAAAGGGTATATTAATGGCTTCAGTATCATGCACAGAATAGGTGGACATAAGAGTGCATACAACTCACCACCTAGTACATATGTATATACATATATGTATACTTATATCTATCACAGACAAAAGACTGCTTATTTAGGTATGTATGTTGTAAACTGGGTGTCCTGTTAATAATTCGTTATATAGCAGTCCTTTATTAACATTCCAGAAATAAATATTAAAACAAATTTCCAGTGGTTACTATATATGTTGATGTTTTTTTAAATTGTAAACAAGTACTTCTTTCCTCAATTACGTGAACACTACGACCATGGATGAAAATTTTTTACTATTTTTCTTTATTTATTTAATATTCTAGAGTAAAGGTTCTAATAGATAAGTGGTAAAATTGAATGGTGGTGGTTGTATATAACCAAGAAAGTATGTCATTAATCTAATTAAATAGGTTTATGTCATTAATCTAATTAAATAGCTTTAAACGTTTCATCTATGGTCGTTGTGTTCACGTAATTGAGGAAAGGTCATAGGGCCTGCTTTACCTCTATAACCAATTGCAAAGTTATCCATTACTAACAGGACACCCTGCTTACAATGTATATCAAAAATTTAAAAAAATAAAACATCATTTTCTTTCTAAGTATGGTCCCATCATTTGAATAAAATTATAAATAAATATAAACATAGGCGCGGGTAGAGGTATATAGTAGGTACACACCTACCTTCATTTGTAATTATAAAATATTGAATTCGTTATTCTTATTACATGCTTATCAGGCTCAAACTAATTTTGCTATAATTCTGCGAGTCTGTTCAAACCAAATAAAAGATCACAATTCAATGTTAAGGTACAATAGAACATTCCATTAAATTGGATAGCACAAATCAAAGGGAATTTTAACAAGAAAAATATAACCAAAGGAAAAGCATGTTGGCCTTTTGTTGGGTGACATAACAATACACATTAATTCTTTAACCAATTAAGCGCCATCATCTATAGGTATAATCCCACATTATTTTGATCCATAACACAATAAGTTTTGTGTTCTTTTCTGTATAATACAATCTAACAAATAATTGCTCACCCAACAAAAGACTCCGAATAATGATCCTGTCATGAACTTTTCACACAAGGCACTAGCTTCCTCCTATATTTTTTTTATTCAAAAGTCATTCTACTAGTTTAACCTTTATCAGTGAGCATTTTTAGCTAGAGTATTTTCACACAAATTTCGAAATATTTAGATTCACTCGAGTCTTGTTTTTTTCTCAAAAGATACGAGTATCATGATGAGCTCTGTTCACTCTTTGTATTTATTTTGACAAGGAGTATTTTTCAAATTCAGCGTTTTGTTCAGGTATCGTTCACGACACGAATGTGCGGCTAATCTTTAACGCGGTTCCTTTTCAGATCGATATTTGACAGCATTATGGGTGTGACAGTGTTTAGGAAGCCTATAATTATTTTCTTTTCACATGTGTTTTTCATTGGAAAATTCTTTTGAGGTCTTTTTTGCGAGTTAAGCAAAAAAGAAATAGAACCACAAAAGATATAGTCGCGTGGCAATTGTTATATTATTCTTTACTTAACAAATGAAAATTTTAGCCGTGTGAAATGTGCTATCATTTGTATATTTTAGTCACGGGTGCTGGTTGCTTGGAAATGCGAGTTCTCTTGATCTTTTCGCATCAATGTTTAGATACGATTCTTTCTACTCTATGATGCTATATGGCAACTGATGCTTTGTGCTATAACTGGAGTGCTACACTGCTCATGGAGCCCTTTGCCCTGTATTTACATCGCTACTTACAAAAATAAATAAGTATAATAATACCACTAAGAGGATCTATAGTTCTAACTATTTGTACTTAAAAATGAAAACTAGAAAATAAATCAGGCTTTGCCAAAAAACTCATTGGCGCAAAGTTATAGACATCCTAGTTTAAAAGCATTGGCCTCTTCTTGCAAGCCAAAGCGAAACATTTTTGTGTTGTTATTTATAAATAATTGAATTAGCCTTAATTAATTTCAATTCATGAGAAAAAATGTGACAGTTTGTCATATGAGCTAGTGTAACACTAAACAATTAAAATCAGGCTTTGGTGATTTTAATTTTAATAGGTACTTACTTACTTATTTTCACTTAGTGGTACACTAAATGTCTGTTCGCATACCTCCTAGAACTACGAATTTCTACGAGTTTAGCCCAATTTCTGTCAAAACTCCAATAAAAAAATCAAATTTGTAGAAATTCGTAGTTTTCGGAAGTACGCGAACAGACATTAAAATTGTTTAAGTGTCAAAGTTAACTTTATTATAATTTTACGCCATATGAAATAAAAAGCACTATACAAAGCGTTAACACATAATAAATCATATTGAATTTTATACATGTCCCCAGTCACGCCGCCATAAACTAGGCTTTCGTCTAGATGAATTCATGAGGTCATTTAATGTTGATCAACTTGAAATCGAACTCCCTCGATTTCGCTTTGTTGGATTAGCAGGTTATTATGATTTAATTTTGAGTCCCATTTCTTTAAGTGATTTCTTTCCCAACAAAAACAAAAAGTATTGTAAAACATAATTAAACATGAATTTTTGCAAATAAAAAAAAAAATGAATTAAATTTTTACACATAAAATGACCTCAGGTACTCATGGTTTTTGTTCGCGGTCAAGATGGATGTATTTAGATAGTAGATGTAGTTCAAAACGTCAAAACACGTTATATATGTACATATGTACTAAACGCATAATATTTATTCGACGATTCAAATAATTGAAATGAAATCAATTCAATCCCCAGGAGTTATATTTGCGAGTTCCATCATTGGCATTAATATTAAAATTTGTACTCATTTAACATTTACAAAGGTTATAGTTATAGTTAGATGCTACACATCATTGGCAACTACTCTAATGCTCGCTCTTTTTTGTATTTAAATCGTAGGTGGAAGTAGCCCCTTAATCAAAATACAAACAAACTAACTGTAAGGCGTAGCTGGAGGGCGTGATTTCGGTAAAACAAAGCATCCCTCTTGAGGATCTTTAACAAAATATCCGGGAAACGAAAATTGATTTTAACATTAAGAGGAAAAATCTTATGAGAAAATGATCACGAATGATTTGAAGTAAAAATGTAAAATGCAGGTTTGTTTGCGAGTATTTAGCTAAATGGAAGATAAATTATACAGGAAGTCATCAGTATCCTAAGAGGAGGTGTTGCTATACCTTTTTTAATGCTTTGCTTTGAAGAGCAATTAATTTAAATTATTAAAGCAAAACAAACAAAAAATGGAAAAAATTATGAGGTTTTCGTGGTAAAAAAAAATTATTTGTTTCCAATTTAAATAGTAAAATCATTGATTTTGACATCTAAAGCCTTCCAAAGCGAAAAAAAAATCATTTTTACTTGCGATATATATACATAATGTACATATAGGCGTAAAAAACTTAACTCGAAATTTTGATGTGACTTATTGTCTTTGCGATGATAGGGAAGACGAAAAAGTGAGTCTCACAATTCTGCCTGTCTGTCTGTCAGTCTGTGCAGCTAAAGCCTAAACGACTAGATCGATTTACTTAAAACTTGGTTCATAGTGGTTTTCGGTAATTCTGCCTGCACATTTTTTTCGTTTTTTTTTTTCTAACTAAAAATAACGCTACCTGCCATACAATTTCCAAGCAATTTTACAAAATCTTATTTTTCTCAAATATGGCTTCACAACTTTTATTTTATTTTCGATTTTCTTTAAAACGGTAATTTTGATTTCAATATTTTTTTTATATAAAAGCTTCGAAATCTTGTTAGTTTCTTACCAAAATTTTCAAAAAATATTTTTTGGATTCTTAAAAAATATTCAAAACATTTTTTTGAAAATCAAATATTTTGAAAACTACTTGGTCGATTTTAATAAAATTCATATTTATATTTTTGTTTACATTATTTAAAGTATTTTAAGAAGAAATTTTACTTTTATGAAAAAATAACGGTGCCTTACATACGAAATGTTAAAAAACCGACAAGGCAATTATTTCTATCTTAAAAACGGCTCCTACGATTTTTATGAAACTTAGTGCGATATATACTACCAAAAATTATAAAATTTACAAATAGTAACAATTCATGGTACTTTTCTTAGAACGTGTTTTTTTAAATTCTAATATTCTCGCTATTGGCTGAACAGATTTAGATTATTTTTTATGTACAAATTTCCTCTTAGATTCAAAAATATTGCATATCAAAATTTAAAAAAAAGTGTTTGCATTTTTAAAAAAGTTTCAGTTTATTTTCATAAATAAATACTTATGATTTGCACACCAAAAGTTTTATTTAAAAAGAACTTGATACATAAAAAAATATTTTTTAAGAAAATCGACGATTTTATTATTCAATCAAGAATTAAGATGGCATTATTTTTTTTCAATTCAAGCTCTCAAAGTAGTTGTTTAGCTATAATTTAATTTTTAATAATTTCCATGTCAAAATAAATAAACTTGGTGCAGCACAGCTCGTGGAGAACCAGAGCCTAGTAACTTACAACTCTTAACCATTCCTGTGTGCGTGTTATTCGCAAGAATGGAGGGGACTTCCTTTTTTTGTCGAGTCCGAATGGCTAGATCAGAAGCACTTATTCATGACAAGTATACTCTTGGAGGATTTGTCAGTTTCTCGCGAAAAACATTTCAATTTGTAGGTGGCAGCAACTGGGAATCGAACCCAGACCTTCGGCATGACAGTCCAACGCACTAACCATCATGCCACGAGGTACTACTAATTTCCATGTATTTACATATAATTTTCTTAAGCCCTCAGCGTCTTCAACATAAGAGCAAGTAATGTGCAACCCAGTCGTGCATTTTATTTTTTATCGGAAACCAATCAATTGTTGTTGGCGTCCATAAAAATAGATTAAAGGCAGTGCATTGTAATTTTACGTTTTGCCTTGAAATGATTACTGCGTTCGAATCCTTATAATCGGATTAAGCTTCTTCGGATTCGAAGGCTTAGCTTCCGTTGGGGAGGTCACAACACTCGCAGTCTAGAACTTTCTCAACACCGTAATAACTATGAAAAATGGATTGCATCAATACATGAGCTTTTTACCCTCATGTGTAAACTTTTGAATAAGAATTCAAACCTTTTGATTTCAATATAAGCAAACAAAATCTCAAAGCTACATTTAAGACCAGTGTACCACGCTCTTATATGTTTGTAATTGTTAATCTTTTCACTGTCATTGTATTTGTTATTTTAATAATTATTATTTTTGATTTTATTATTTAGGTGTGTATCTTAAGTAGTTTGTTGCTTACTAACTACTTACACTACACTATGTGATGAGCCTGATGAGAACTTAATTTGTGTTGGCAATTCTTTGGTCGCTAGATGTTGCTTGTGGAGCACTCCGTTGTTACATTTTGGACATTCGTACGATAAACCCACGACAAACCGTAAAATGGATTTAAAACTGTTTAAACGATTTTAAATATTTTTTCTTAAAAAGATACATCAAAATAATATTAACGATGTAGAAAAATATTTTTTGAAATATTTGCAAGTATCTTGGTTCAATCTCGATTTTGCTGAGCATTACATTTGTGATATAAAAACAACCATTATTTTTAAGAAGTTGGAAATGCACTTAAGAACTTGGATTATTTACTTAAAGACTTCTCTAAATTATGACCAAATTAAAAAAATGAGAAAATACAGGATAAAGGTATAATAATAATGAATAATATTTAATCAACAATTATAATTTGCTTTTGACGAGTTTCAGCTAAAAATAACTTAAAAATAACTGAGTTTTTTTTTATGAAATCGTTACGTGTGCGACAACTTTTGAAGTTGGATTTCACAAAATCTATTCAATGTAAAAATTCAAATTTCCTTCGGCTTTTAATTCCAATAGAAATACCTACCTCTTGTTTTGAAAAAATTAACTTAAAATCAAAAATCATAAAAACCACATCGGAGCAACAAATTGAATTTTTCTCCATATTGAGAAAAAATCCGTTGCGAAAATGTATATGGAAATCAAGGGTTATTTTTCAAAAAAATCAACTTGTTTTAACATGAGAAACTACACATCTCCATACAAAACTATTCTCGGAAGCAACGTTTAAAATTTTATATCTGATTACCATTTTTCATGGAATGCTCCCTGTACTAAGCTCTCTTCGGCAAAGATCTGTTAGTGTAGTGTTTCACCAAATTTCATCTCTAAAAATTAGTATTTCTTGAAATATATGATTTCGAAAATCTCTAAAACCGTAACAGCGTAACTGACTGACTCACTGACAGATTATCAAAATTATGGAGCACTTCCCGACACCGTATAACCTTTAAACTTTGCACTACGGAAGTTCTTGTAGTGCATACAAAGGAAAAAGATCGCCCAGTACAATTTTTCACACGAAAAGCAATATGATTCGCGATTGCGTCTAAAGGTATCACCGGAATTCTTAAAATGAGAACTTCCTCGCCTTTGAACTTTTGTTGGTCTTTTGGAAGGTTGCGTGAAACTGTTGAAAATATTTGTTTTTGTGGTGAAAATAGGGAAGATCAACAGAGAAAACGGTAATAGAAAGAAAATAAATAGGATTTACCTTTAAATAACGAAAATTGTATAAATAAAGAGATCAGTGCGAGGCTTTTTTTGTCGCTGGGTGTAACTACCTATACATATTAGAACTTGGCTCTTTTTTAGCATTTAGGTATGAATAAAAGTCTGGAATTTGCCGCTGATATGATAATAGAAGGAAGAACCAGAAAATTACATTTAACGGAAGTCCTTCTTTGTGCCAGATGAATATGTCAATATGTTTTAAGAAAAGAAAAATGGGCTTTAGTTTATTTATTGCAGCACTTAACTACCCACATGCCACATGATCTGATCCGGATCAATTTTTAACACATAATTGCAAGAACCAGTTTTGTGAAACTTGTTTAACATTTTGAGCATGTAAAGTAAAATTTAATTGATTTTTCGCTTCTATTGGATTTTCAAGTTAATAAACCCCTTTCTTGTTCAAAGGCTCTGAATATGTATACTCACCTACATACCTCCATACAAATATCCATTTGGATTTTTTCTCCCTACACCATAAGCTTGAAAACCCTGGTCAAGAAAACAGTTCGATTGTAAAAAAATCAAACCTGACGCAAAAAAACTCATTTCGTGTGCCAAACTATTACGATACCGCTTATCGAAACTAAATTCTGTATACATATAAAAGTATTTAAAAGGACACTTATTTCACTAAATTCTTAAAAAAAAAAAGGAAAAAGAAGAACATATTTTCCAGTAGGCATTGCTGAATGGGTGCTCTACACTCGATAGCACGCTCGTGTCCAATTAAGGAGTGTTACCGTAGATAACGAAAAACTCATAAATGTCATCGATAATTACTTTTGTCACCCGTTTCTTACTGTATTTTATGAGATGTTTATTGATATTTACCTTAGGTCAGGTAAAAAAATAAATGTCAATCGAGGATCAAATCTAGGATTTTGTTTTAGAAGAAAATATTTTAACAATACTGAGAATACGGGAACAATCAAAACAAAGATACAAACAAAAAACATTGTTTGAAGTGGGGCAAACGGTAATAAATTTTGTTAATGGAGTAATTAGGTGAAGCGTGAAGTTCTTGTTGACCATTTAACTATTGTCAGTTACCGAATCCCGTAATTCTTCTGAAATCTACGAATCAAATGTCTTAATTCGACTCTTTCTTATCAATTTCAATGATTTGGTAATAAAGACTAAAGGACCATTCACATGAGAGCGACCAATAAACAACGAACAAACGAATGAAACGGGATTTAACACATTTATAAACCTAAATTCTTCAAAAAAAAAAAAAATATACAAAATGGTAGAAATTAAAATAATCGCTATGTTGAGTTACTTATTGAATTTGCATTTAAATCGACAATCTAAGAGAAATTTGAATAAATAAATTGGTCGTCACGAATTAAGTTTATTCGTGACGGCCAATTTGCTGACATTTTTTTGTCTCAAATATCGTGAGAACACGATATGGCATTGGCGATTGGCTGTGGGTTAAATAAGTTCTTTACACTAGTTCATAATTGATATTTGATAGGTTTTGTAAAATGATTCAACAAACAATGTTTTCTTAGTGCGAACAAAATACAAGAAACTTTACCAAAAATTAAGAAAACTTTTTCTTCCCAAATATCTTATATTCTACTCAACAATTAAACAATGTTTTGGTCTCTGTCTTTGGTCTTCACTTAAAGACGTTTTCGAAGATCTTGAATTGACAATTGTTTAATAATAAAATAGCTATTACCAGTGTGGGTCGCACCCAGCCTCTTTTACAATCTTAAAATCTATACTCACCCCTATATTGGGAAACAGTAATTATTTACATATAACGTATAAAAATGTAGATTAGATATTAATGACTTTTCTGGAGAGTTTAATAAATTCAACTCATCGGTGGTCGATCCAATCTTAATAGATACTTTTTTCAACTTCTTTTAAAATGTAATAATAATAAGGTAAAGAAAAATAAAAGTCTGTATCTACCGAGTTGCGTGATCAAAATTTTTGTTTGTCCATCAACAATGGACTTTGTAACAAATGTAAAAGACCATCAATACAAAAATTTATGATTAACAATGAAAAATTTTGCGTGTTCTTGCAACCTGTCAGCTGCAAAAAATGAAAGAATGAACTACAACTCATTGTTTAATATGGTATCTATAATTTTATTTAAAGGTCTCAATATTAAATTACATTTAAACCATGACATTCAAATTTTCACATGCAAAATGATTGTTGTGGGCGTTTTTAAAATATATACATATGTAAGTACAAAGTATGAAGATGAAAACAAGAAGTTATGTATCTGAGAGATCGGGAGTTAAATTATGTCTGCAGATAGTTTGATTCATAAACGAGTTCCCCCAAATTATAAAAAAAAATACTCACTTGTCTATCTGGAAGTTTCCTTTGTTACGGGAGTGAAAGTGAGACTCCATATTTTATTAATTATTCACATACTATTCCCAATTTATAAATTAAAACTTTATCTACAGGACACCTGAAGTCCATTAAAATAAAATGCATAACTGGATCGCGCGTACTTGTTCTTATGTTCAAGTTGCTTGGAACTTAAGAACTTTTACAATTATGCAAGTAATTACAAAAAAAAAAAAAATTAAATCGTCCTTTAAATGGTAGATATAAACAGCTCGTTCGTTAGATACTTAGAGCTCAAAAACAAGTATGCCATTTGATTACTAGAAAAAAATATAAATATATGCAAAAAAAATTTGAATCGTTCAAGCGTTTTGTTTTAAACTAATTTTTTTATTTATGTATAAAATTTGGGTAACATTTTTGTAAAAAAAAAATAATGGTATGCATACATCAACCAGTTTTAGAAATACATATTGATCTCAAAAAAAATTCTATTTTTTTTTTAAATCCAAATTTATTTTTTTTTTAAATCTGATATGCAATTTTTCTGACATTTAAAACGAAATTTAGCACACAAAATTTTATTGCAGTCGGTTGAGCCGTTGATGAAAAAAACTAAAATAAAAAACCCGTTATATGACATATACCGCATTAATAACTGTTTTTGGTAAAAAGAAATTACCAAAAAGCTTACCATACAAACAGGAATACACTAGTTTCATAAATCAAAATCGATGGAGCCGTTAAAGAGATAAATAAGATTTTCCTTAACATATGGCAAGCACCGTTATTTTTGAGCAAACACTTTTTTTCAATTTCCCCTCCGGAGCGTCACCAAAAAGTCTTAAGTTCAAAACTGTAGATCCAGTTACAAACATACCAATAGAAAATATTGCATGAAAAGTGTTAATCATTCCTTGCAAATGTCTACCCCGGTAGTTGATCTTCAGTTTCAGTTAAGAAATGAGAAGCAAACTAATGAAAAACAATACAAAAATTTAATTTGAAAACTTTACGAATGTGACCGAGTATGATTTTTATGCATGAAAACAAATATAAACAATATTTTATTGGGAAATTGTTGTCATAGATGTTTAATCCCTTCTTACATGATGTGAGAAATACTTTTTTTTTTTAATTAAGTTTTCCTCACTTAAAATTGAATATAAATTTTTTCACTTCAATGAGATTTTATTCATTTTCTTTTAAAGTAGGGAAAACTTTCACTTAAAGCCAATTTGACTCACTTTTAAAGCAGATTCTTTTAGAATTATATCCATACGTCATGAATTCCATATCTAGAAGCAACTAAACTAACAATGTTACGGGTGTGACACATGGCGTTTTTCTTTGTTGGCTCTGAGCTATCTGAGCAGAGGCTGACAAATAACCTACTGAAAATAGTTGAACTTTTAACACGATCTAGTGATCTTTCGGATGGAATACATTTTTTGTAAATTTTTTAATTTAAGGCCTTGATTATTAAAAGTTATTTGATCTATGGTTGAACATTTTTTAGGACAAGATGGCAATTTCTTTTTTCAAATTTCCAATATATGAGGTGCGCCATAAATTTCCAGAGCGTTAATATTTTTTTATTTTATTGTGTTCTGTATGATAAAAGTAGAGTCCACTTTTATTCATTAAAAAAAAAACTGCATAAGCATAAACACCTCAATCTTTACAGATGAGATTTAAAATGAAACAAAAATCAACAAAATAGAGTCTCCAAAAAAAACCTTATATGGTTTGCCTAAAAAGTTAAAATCATGGCTCCTATTGATCCGATCATCAAGTTAAATGTCTTTCATTTTCTATTTTTTTAAAATGAATTGAAGTGTTAGTGATCCTTACAAATAGATAGGAAACCAACCTCCCAAAGGCTGAAAAAAATCCTGCCGGGCTTTGGTACTCGATATCTCGATACATGTACCCGTAAATCCTCACATTCTGATTTGGGTTATACATCCATTATGTTTCAATTAAAATATAATGTACACAGATTTTCAATGTTTGCTTTTCAAAATGCAGAAAAAAAACACAATTTGGGGAATAATTTAATTTTTGGTTAAGGTAATTATTTTATTGGGCATTTATTTCACGGAGCTTTTAGAAATTGTACCTTGACATGGAAATTATAACAGAAATATATCCAGGAGCATGAAATTCTTATAAAAAAAGTTAAAAAGTGTAAGACCGGTTTTAAAAAAAATATTTTAAATATATGTCCATTAGGGTGGTCCTTAAGTTGGACATAGTCTTGGATAGTCCTCATTTGATTCAAAACATTGAAAAACAAATTCCCTAATTTTTTTCAGATTTTTATTTCACTTTTCTGATCTCCCTATTTTTACTTTAAGGTACTACTTTTGGGGTAAGGATTATTCTTATAATACACGAAAAAAATCAGAATGTATAGATTAGGTTCAGACGAGAACAAAATTGTATTGGAGGGGGGTATATTTTCCCCCGTTGAAGGGGGAGGGGTAATTTTCTAGAAATTTGGCTCAAAACGGAAATAATTACTTTAAAAAGAACAATTTAAAAAAATATTATAAGAAAACGTTTAATGATGAGAGGCAGTTGAAAAAAAAACAAAGTGAATGGTTTAAAAAAGAACCTGCATATTATATGACATTTAAGATTTGTTCAACCCTTTTTTTTTATTTTATCTATAAAAATGATTTGCACAGCTTTTTAGAAAAAAAGACGTAGCATGTTTATTAATTTAATTTATAGGAACTGTTAGAGTAACCATTTAGTAATTTTCAGGTTCCCATGGGTTGCATTGGAGACAAAAAATGACGAAATAACTTCCTTACATATTTCATTATTATAAAGAACGAAAATACAACGTGATTTAGGCGCCAGTTATAGCTTTCATTGAAACTCATCATTAAAAGTTTTGTTCAATTTTAAGACACTTTGAAAGGGAAATCTTTTATTATTTTGATGGACAGATAAAGCTTAAGACTTCAACAAAAAAATAAATTTCAAATATGCCCCACTTTCCACATAAAATGGCTTTTATTATTTCACGGATTGAACTACCTTACTAATAATTATTGAAATATTAAAAGTCATTTTATGTGGAAAATTGGGCCTATCTGGAATTTTTTTTTTACTAGAAATATTAATTAAGTCTTAAGTCTATCAAAATAATAAATGATTTTGCTTTCAAAACGTCTCAAAATCAATCTTAAAAATTTTCAATGATGAGTTTCAATGATAGCTACATATAACTGATGGAGCCTTACCCATAATTTTAAGATATTGTTAAAGAAATGTTTTCTTATTTAAAACATTTATATGTTTTAGGCTAGGAACGCTTTTGCGATTTTCTGCCACGCGATTATTCAGTAGAACATATGAGGTTAAAAATACTTATGAATCATGTCGTGAATCCATACAAAGCTTGCATTTTTATTCACCCATGAACGTGATCGTGAAGCTGTGTGGTGAGTTTTCGTTCATGAGCAATTCCCGTGCAAAATGTACGGGAACTCTTGGTGAACAGTTGACAGTTTGATTATTAGTCATTCGCAAGTCTGTACCAGGGAGAAATGTCAAAAAATCACTTTCTCCACTAGGCTTGAGAATAAACGCACATGATACCAAGAAATCATTCCGGGTTGCGATAAAATTTTTTATTCGCAACGACAGAAAATCACTAGTGCGGTGGTCCTAATCTTACTTTTTTAAGCAATATTCCTTGGCAGTTGAAAAACTAAATAACTTAAAAAAAAAATAGTTAATGAATGAATTAATGAAAAATAAAAAGAGTTTTTTTTAAAAAAGAACATTTTAATTCTTTTGTAGAAAAAAATATTTTAAATGCATTCAGCTAATAATAAGGCAGTTCAAAATTAAAAACAAAAACCTTCTAAAGCAGGTATCTACTATTTATCAAATGCATAGCATAGTGTAAAATGTTCCAATATTTGCCAAAATGTATTCAACTAATCATACAAAAATAGAAACTAGCAAACATTCAACATAAACAAATTTTTGTAACACAGTGTAAGTAATTCTGCCTGTACTAAATAGTTATCAGCTCAACGTTAGAAGTCAAAATTTGTGTATATATGTACATATGTTGTGCCTTCTATGTACATAGATCCACATCATCCACCTCCTCAAAAAGAAAATTTTACTTCTAATATAAGAAGGAATTTGCTAACAAAAACGGCTTTCACAAAACTACTCCCAACAAAAATCCTCATCGCGATTTCTTAGATGTCACATCATATTAAAAATTCTCATCGCACGATTCTTTTTTATTCTATGAAATCAAGGGCAGTAATAAAGCCAGAAGGAATTATTGTTGTTTTAAAATAACTTATTCAACAATTAGATTCTATTAAGCCTAAATAAAATTAATAAATTGGAAAAAAATAGTTAAACCTTGAACTGAGTTCAATTGTTGTGCTGAACTAAAGTTTAAACCAAAAGTGGTGTTTACACTTCCACTGTGAAACTGGGAGTTAGTATATTTTTAACTGTAAAGATTAAACTCGTTCTACATAAGAAAGCGAAAGTCTTTTTTAAACAAAATTTTTAAAACCACAATCACCTCAACTCTGAAACAATAAAAAAAGAACACAAAACAATCAAAATATAGAAAAGAGCGTAACAAAGGTAACGAGATAAGGAAAAAAAATTGAAACAAATTAAATGGTTCGACCACAAGTCATTTAAGATGATCTCTTGTAGGGAAAATACATACATACCTACTTACAAGCCATCCTTTTACCTTGATTCGGAGTGAAAAAAAAAACAAAGTACAGGTCAAAAATGTTGAATCCTGGATTTGGAAAACCAAATAAATAGGACCAAAGGAATTGGGAAGATTGTTAGTTAACGTCGATTGATTGAAGAGATCACATACATTTGCCATCATAGCTTATACAATGATGTCGGGATATAGTGAACAATATTACGTAAATCCACTTCAACGTTGTGGAGATTTAGAAATGTATCATATCGATTATAGTGATAGTTTATCGGATACAAACATGTCCGATTTGTATTTTGAAGTTAGTCCCGATTATCATAATTACGACGCGCTAGATGTCTACGCAACACCACCATCATCGAGTTCAGTGCAGCAGATTCAAAAAAATCTTCATATTAAATCAAAAATACAAAAATATAAGGATTTGCACAATAACTCAAATCCTAGTTGCAGTGTGGAAGTTTTGAAGAAACGTAGGTTGGCAGCCAACGCTAGAGAACGTCGCCGAATGAATAGTCTAAACGATGCCTTCGATAAGCTGCGAGATGTGGTTCCCTCGTTGGGAAACGATCGTAAGTTATCGAAATTCGAAACACTTCAAATGGCACAAACTTATATTGGAGATTTGATGACACTGCTTCGGAGGGATTTTTAATCCAAGCTAATTGGAAAATATTATTTATTGTAAATAAATTTAGCAAATATTATTTAATTAAAATAAGTGTACAAAAAAATTCTGTTATACTATTATGATTACATTTTGGTTGTTAGTCAAATTAATTTAATTTAAAGGACGAATACTCGTACCAACAAATAAATTTGTTTTAATATATTAAGAACGAAATCTATTTTAAAGTGTTTTTATTGTCTCACTTTATTCTGCATTGTTTGTTTGGTATAAATTTATAACAACCGATATTAGGCTATACTATTTTCGAGTTCAAGGAAGAAGGTTTCAATGAGAGCAACAAAAACGTATATTTGTCAGTCATATTAAGAATTATTTTTATTGACACTAAACGAAGGCTTTGAATTTAGAACATATCTAATGTGAAGGACGAATTAGATGCACTGAAACGATAGTTTGTTAATTTCAGGCTCGAATTCGTTTGCATTATTTTGTATACGCCTGCGTTCGTCTCCAACGCAAACTTCGCATCTGAACTTACTTCAAATAACGGACCGCCATTTACTTAAAGTCAAGTTTTTTCCGGTTTTTGGGTCCACTAAAGTGGCTATTTCTTCCGTTTAATTGTCAAAATTGGTTTTTCTTTTTCCTGATTTACAAACCGCAGTGAAGTTCATAGTTTTAAATTTTGTAAAACTTTTAAGACAAAAATTATTAAATTTGAGTCCCATTTCTTTCAATGCATTGCATGCATGCAAATGATAATACAACACCACGCACCATGGTTCACATGAAACTATTGCATACTTGCATAAAACCAGTGGTTAATCAAAATGTTTCATAATGTCTAACCAAGACCCTATTTAAATAGTACTAGACCAACTATTTTTCATTCAAAAGCTATTAGACCAACTGTTTTGCACATATCTTTGACTGAGATAAAAGAAAATTGCTTGCCGTGTACTTTCTAAAAAATATTTTTATTTGGACTTATATACTGAGTTAAATTACCTTACTCATTGACATCAAATTTTTTAAATAATCACTGCTTACAACCAGTAAATTTCGGTATGAAAAAAAGATTAATGTGTTAAATGATGAATAGACCAACTATTATGCATTTTGGTGGTACTGAATCGGAAAGCAAATAAATGTTTCTTTGAAAGCTATCATATAACCATTTTTCGAGAAATGGTCTATCTTCCAAATGTATTGTTTACTGAAAGTAATTTATTGAATTTATTTTAGAAAAATCTGTAGCGCCATTTTTGAGAAAAATACAATTTTGTTAAGTGGGATTCTGCGTTTAAATTTAAGTCCACGCAAGTACAGTACATGCTGAGAAGAAAACATCAATATTAAATAATTTTCGGATGATCAACAACAACCTGAGTATGTGCCCACCAAGTTTGTTAGATTTACAAAAAAAAAATGTATTGCAAGTACCGTTAGTTTTGGATCTAAAAAGTAAATACAAAATTATGCCGGGAAGAAAGAAAAGAAGTATGAAAATTGATTTAAACGTCTGAGCTGAACAAACAAACAGATTACTGCCTGAACAGAATGGGAGACGGAGCTAGAATAAATGTCAAAAATGCTGCAGCCGCAGCTACAAGAGTAATTTTGTAATTTTGCCTAAGCATATACGCCTAAATCATGACGGTCCGATAAATAGAACTCAAAATACATATAACAATTTTCTTCGAAAATTATCACGATACACGTACCTATAAAATTTCATAATCTTATTTTCGTTATACATCCGCTGACTCGATAGATAGATGTTTTTATTAGTATAGATAATACTTTATAAAAAATACAATATTTTATTTACAAATTATTTGTATCTCTGTCTTACAATTTGCCCACGTTTCCTTTTAAAAAAAAAAATAAATCTTTTTTCACATGAGTCGCTAAACTATTGACGAGCTGACATCCTTTAAATAAAAGTGAATTCTGGGTTCCTGCTCTGTTGTATAGTGGTAGTCAAAAGTTGATATCAGCATTGCGGAGATTGAAGGTTTGAATATATCTACCACTGTATATAAAAATTCGTCCAAGTAATCTGGAAAATCGGACTCTCTGATTTTGAAGATAAAGAGAAGAACGTTCGCTCTATCTTTTGTCTGCAATCCAACCATAGAAGTATATCTAACATTATTTGTATTGGTGTAAGCCTGTTTCATTTAAGGATTACCCTCATTGCCTTATTTTGTGGTAGTTGAAGTCTATTCAAAGAAACATTAGTACACTAAGAAAGACAGCTTTGTTACACACTTTCTTCGTCTTCATAATCATCGTTATGAACAAGTTTGATCAAAATCTCGAGATTGATTTTTTACGAATGCAAAACTTGCAACCTAGTACCTACATATCGCAAATAAAAAATTATGAAAGTACAAAACCGAATGTTTCTTACAACAAAATAGTATATTTTATTGGTTTTTTCTCTTCGCCATATATGTAAATTTTTTGTGTACTTAACCTAGGCAAATATTTTTTCCTCCCTTCGCTTCTTGGTCACAACAGTGCCTGGCTTGTGCTGTGCATCTGGATGATTTATCAATTCCGGTGGACACGTCGAGACAGGACTTGCCATTACGCATTGTTTCAAATCATAGAACAACTGACTGTCGTCTTTGGTGACAAAACTAATAGCCATACCAGTTTTACCCGCACGACCGGTACGACCAATACGATGGGTATAGTCCTCAATAGACTTAGCCATGTCGTAGTTAATGACCAAAGATACATCCTTAATATCAATACCACGACCAGCAACATCTGTTGCAACCAACATGTCTTTAGCACCGCTCTTGAGGGCTGCCAATGCGTATTCTCTCTGTTCTTGACCTTTACCACCATGCAATGTACAAGAATTGTAACCGAGTTTCTCGAGTCCTTTGGCCAATACGTCGGCACCTTTCTTTTGGTTGACAAAAATAATAACTGGTGGTTCGATGCCTCTCGAAAGAATCTCCATTAATTTCTTACGTTTGTCGTTCTCGCCCATCATGTACACAATTTGTTCGGTACGCTCTGTAGGTTTGCCAACCGAACCAATGTACACAGTTGCAGGTCTTCGTAAATAAGAACGTGCCAAGCGTTCAACAGCTGGAGGCATTGTCGCCGTAAACATCACAGTTTGACGATATTTCTTCTTCGAGTAGAAATTCTCCATGAGTTTGCTGGCATCTTCGGCTTCCTCGCTATCTGGCTTTAAATTAGTCACTGGCATGTATTCCAGAATCTTTTGAACGTCCGGTTCGAAACCCATATCTATCATTCTGTCAGCTTCATCAAGTACAATGTATGTACACTGATTGAGCACAAGATATCTATTTTCTAAGACATCTATAAGACGACCTGGTGTCGCAATAACGATTTCACATCCCAAACGTAGGCGGAAACCTTGTTCCTCTCTCGACAAACCACCCACCACTACAACCGTGCGAATACCTAAGGGTTGACCAAACTTAATTGTTTCTTCTTCAATTTGTTGTGCCAATTCACGCGTCGGGGCCATAATGATAGCGTATGGTCCTTGATCTACATCTTCAAGACGTTCAATTTTGGGAAGCGATTGAATCCAAGACAGCAATGGTATAAGGAAAGCCAATGTCTTACCAGAACCAGTCTCAGCCACACCAATGATATCACGATTTTGTAGACCAATTGGAATAGCCTGCCGCTGAATGGGTGTAGGTTCTTTGTAACCAACATTATCGATGATATCAATGATTTCTTTTGGAAATCCGGATTCCTTCCAATTTCGAATAGGATTAGGTATTTTACCACCCTTGATCGTAATGCTGTAATCCTCGCGGAAAATACGCCAATCACGTTCCGTCATTTCATCGTGATCCTTCTCAGACCAATGGCGATCGTCCCATTTTTGTTTGTCTTCCTTCCGTTTAACTTTCTTCAATCGAACTTTTTCTTGTTCTTTTTCGGCTTCAGTTCGTCTTTTTTCGAGCAGATCGCCATAAAATTTACTTTGAGTTCGCTTTTGTTCCTTGATGTCAATGCCTAAAGAACATAAAATATTGCTTAAATTAAAAATACTTAAGAAAGTAAAAATATAATTATGCAGTGATTCAATTTTTGTGCATGGCTTATAAAAGCCACTAATTTAAAGCCCAAGAAACAAAGAATAAGTAAACCTTATCGGCACACTACTTGAAGAGACTTCAACATCAATATAAAAATATAACGTAAATATGGGGCAACTTTCCATTATGGTAGCAAGACTAGAGTGTTGATTCTTTTTCACAGTGAGCTGAGTCTCAATAGAATAAATATAAAATATTACGGTTAGGAAAACCTTTTAAAATTTGATAAAACAAAATGTTTGCGATTTTTAGCAAATTTTTGCGAATTACAAGGTTTTTTTTTTTTGTAAAGGTAATTGATTAAGAGTACCTTGCCTGGGATTTTAGCTCGCTTTTTGGATCCTCTGTCTTACTCACACGACTCCGTCGCTCTACTTAGGATATGGTCAGTCGTCTATGTCAACAGTTTTCTTTGACAAATATATATTTTGAATGAAAAATAAAAAATTCGTGCTACCGTAATGGAAAGTTGAGCCGTACCCCGTACATACAAATAAAATGGTAGTCTCACCTGCAACATTTCCACGCCCAAAGAACTGAACATGATGTCGTTCCTTGTACAAGTTATTATAATCAATAGATGTGTCCTCTCCAGCATCCCAATCGAATACAAATTTCCTATCGTTTAATCTTCGAACTCTTCGCTTCTTTTTTATTATTCCCAAATATCTTTCACGAATTGCTTCAAGTTCCTTCTCCTTGTCCTTTTGGCTGAGATCGTCAACACGTTTGATTTCTTTATCCCTGTCATCCTTGTGCCGGTCTCGATCTCGGCCTCTGTCATAGTCTCGTTCACGGACGTCACGTCTATCGTCGCGTCCTCGATCTCTTTCATTGTCAGGTTTCATTGGGAAATTATTCTCAGATGCAGCAGCTGATCGACTGGCTGCTTGGTTGGCTCGCATTGCAGCAACTTCTTCTTGGCGACGTTTTAATGCTTCTGCAGCTCTTTGCTCTTTTGTCAAGAATACAGGCTTACTTCGCGCTTCTTCTTCTTTCTTTTTTTTCTCCAGAATTTCTTCCAACGAAAGTGGCTCCGGTTTTCTGGCTTTAATTATCTCTTCTTCTTCCATTTGAACTTTCAAGTCCATTTTTGTAAGTTTCTTCTCTTCGGTATTTTCTTTTTTTGATAGTTCATTTTTCATTCTATCTCTGGGTTTCTCTAGAGCATCCATCACATTACGATTCCTTTCACGAGACTTTGATCTGGAACGTATCGAACGCATTGTATTTCTCTCTGCAGATCTATCCCGACCATGTCTGTCCTTCGAACGTGATCTTGATCGACGACGGCGATCCTTATCCCTTTCGCGACCACGATCTCGACCTCTTTCACGTTCTCTATCTTTTTCGTATCTGTCCCGAGATCGGGAACGTCGTTTTTTATCACCAGCCATGGTTAATGCTAGCAACAGTAGTTTATTGTGATAATTTTTACAAGATTATGTGTATTTTTAATTAAATATATTGCGAAAAATTAAAATAAACACACACCCGAGCTTCTTGAAAATCAAAACGATTAAATGTACGTCATAAAAGTCTTTCGAAGAAGAGAATTCGAAACTTCAATAGATGGTTTGTTCGCTTACTTTATTCCCCGCTATCACCAATTGAAGAATTGGAGTGTCCCAACGAAACAAAAATCTCTGAGACTTATTGAAATGAAAATTTGTTCGTAGTACTGGGGCCCAATGCCACAATCGTGATTGATTTTCTGTGTACACTTTTTTGTCACAAATTTTAAACTCACTCTTGCGGAATCACAAAAATCGATGTGTACCCAGAAAAAACTCACTCTTAAAGAATCTAATGGGCATGGGCGATGCCAAATATCACAACCATAATCCAATCAACAATGATTTGCATGGACATGGATTTTTGTGCCTCCATTGTGTTTTTTTTTGTTCTTGACAAAGACATGATTATAATCCGAGCATCAATCATGCCTAGTTAGGTGTCTTTTGCATGAGTTGTGACCTGAGAATGCGAATAAATTGTTTTAGGGCAACTTGTACAAACATTTAATTCATGATTCAGCAATTTTCACTTACCGACTTCGGTGAACTTATTGATGTTCAACGATGGTTCAGGTAGTAAATTGGCTTGAACCTTAAACCATCGTTGAGTCTAAGTAATTCCACCAAAATCAGCTAGTAAAACATTTGGAACCATAGATCAAAAATTGAATAAACGATCCTATCTAAAATCTTAAAAAGAAAATACATCCTTAAATTTGTTTAAATTGAAACATTTAGCATTTTTATATTTTCTACGTGACCAAGAAGATATTTCGGCAAACTGTCAAACGTCAGTTGTACAAACGTGGTTAAAATTTTGATCCGTGGTTCACTACCATGTACAAGTATTTAACTTGTGGCTCAGCAATTTTAACTCACCAACTTTGGCAAACTTACTAAAGTTCAAAGATGGTTCAGGCATTAAATTGGCTGTTATAACATATATTTGAACCTTGAACCATCGATGAAACTATATATAATTCCGCTGAAATCAGCCAATACAACATTTTGAGCCACAAATCAAGATTTGAACCACGTTTGTACAACTTGTCCTAAATCACCGATTGCGGTGAGTCAAATGAGGTTTAAGTTTTAAGCATCTTATAATAGCTAATTACTAGTTTGAAGCACCGTTCAAACTCCCCGAAATCGGAGATTTAAAATTGCTGAACAGTGGATACAAATTTTAACCACGTTTGTACGATGCGGGTCTTATAAGTAATCCACAGGGCACATTCAACAAAGCAGTGCATGAAAGATTTGCTCGAATTTAACCTCAAATTTAGTTAACACCCATTTTACTGGTTTATTTTTTACGACAGTTTGTGTCTGTTAGGTTTCAGCTTGCAAACAAATTACTTATAGGGAATAAATGTCAAAATCCGAGATTATGTTCGCTATTTGCAGCTCACATAATACGCGTCGCTTAATTGAGGCCACTATTTTCGTAAACTCGAAAAATATAATGAGAAATATTTTTCCTGCTTCAGAGCTCCTGCCACTTTGACAGTTTATGCTTTACCTCAACTCGGCCCAGCAAAACACTCCCGGTTTCGAAAAACAGAATTCTCTCGTCAGGGTGAGTTAATGTTTTTCAAAAAACGTTTAAGGGTGACTAAGGTGACTTCAGGGGTAACTTGGAAAATCCATAGGAATTTCACAAGTTATATAAATGAACTGCAAAAAAATGGTTTAAAAAATTGCCTCACTTCATTGAGGCTACACTTAAAGAGTATCTCCAATAGTTAACAAAAATACTCAAATGTTAACCTAATTTTTTTCAATATTATTTGGAATATTTGGCGATGGTAAAAATGATATTTTCTCTTAACAAATAATTTTATTAAGCACTATCGCAAAATTAGTAAATTTTTATTGGTAGTAAATGTGTAAAATATGAATAAATATCTTATGAACTATTTTAGAGCTGACTTTCTTGACAAAAATGATTTTCAATCAAATGAAAAATTTCGTTTTTCGTATAAAACGAACTTTACTTTACTTCGAGAAAGCTGCAACACTACGAGGATTGGTGGTCAAAATAAAAATAATAATGGGATTTTGAACCTTTGTATTGTTTTATAAAAATCTAGATTTTGATTTTATGTGAAGAGCTTCATTGCCTTAGCGAATACAAAATAATTATTTAACTTTCTTTAATAGGTAGGTATTTCTTTACGGCATTTTTTGCATTTTTTTCAAGCCAACAAGCATAATTTCCTTTTTCGAGTCTTCCAAGAACACCTACAGAGAGTACTCTACGTCCAAGTGGAAACCCAACCAAATTCATTTCAAGTCGTGAGCTCCCCTTTTGCTCAGGATCCGATAACCTTGAGATTGAGAACATACCAGAAACAAACAAAAAATGTTAAGATTTGTTCGAGAAATATAATGAGGAAATCAATACAAATGTAGATTTAAGCAAGTAATAGAAAAGTTTATTAATTTAAAATACGTGATAGGGATAATTTACTGTTTTTGATAACTTTTAGCAGATATATTTTCAATGAAACCACAGCAAGTCTCAGGATCAAACATAAATACATTGCAAAGTGGTGCTTCCTTCTTCGATATAACTTTGATTACTTCCTGAGCAAGAACACCCCCAACCACAGCAGCAGTTGGTGAAACTTGGCTGAAAATATTTGTAAAGTAACACGAAGCAACTATATTTTCATCGCTTAATTCATCGCGAATTTTAGTCAATTCAATTATATCGTTTTCACGAGTTTGATATGAGGGATCTCTTTTAAAAAGTTCCCTAAAGCGTTGTAGTATACGCAAAACTAAAAAGGCAGGTCCCTTCCGCTTCAAGGTTCTTTGGAATTCTGAAGAACTATAATCGAAATCAAAAACTTCTTTCAACGGAGGAAACTCCAATTCTCTTTGTATTGTTGTGGTAACAAGTTCTGTCTTGGTTTTTTCGTTTGGTTCCGAGATAACTTTATGTTTCACAGTATCCCTAAAAGCAAGCCGGATAAGTTAAATGACAAATAATATTAAAATAAATACTCACTCTAAAAACGAATGTTTCTGCAAGTCGGCACAGCAGTATCCGAACATACCCCAAACATCTCCACAGAAGAATTTTATATTCTTTTTTCGGCAAATGTCGTCAACACGAATTAACTCAGCTTCTAGACAACCAATAATCACAACCACATCGAATTGAGTAAAGAACGTTTCGTTCTTCTTTTCCAATGGTTCTGTATCGATTGAAATTTCAACCATTGGGTTAAGATGCCTAGCACGTTCCACAGACGCGGTAGCTCTATTAATACCAAGTGACTCTCTGGACGCAAGAAATTGGGAACAAAAATCTTCCTCCGAAACCACTTTGTCATCGTGTAGCTTAACAGAGTTAACCCCGGAAAGAATTATATTCTTTGTGACTTCAGCTCCAATTCCATTAAGTCCAGAAATCAGAACTTTAGCCGTTCGAAGGCTTAAAGGTAGGTTTTTAAATTTTGGGAATAAAATAATACACAAAGTTTCCTTACCGCTTCTGAGATTCTAACCCCCAAAGACGGATTTGACGATCGTATAGTTCATTTTCAGCTTCAGTAAGTTCAACATTGTTAGCGTCTCCAATCTTTTCAATTTCAACACCCATTTTAATAATGTATTACTAAGAGATTATTAAGAGCAAAAGCAAGATCGAGTAAGAAATTTAATTTAACAAAACGAGCCGGCAATGAGCAAATAATTATCGTGTTTTGTGTATCGAATATGTGTTGTGTAGTCTTCTAATTGAGCAGCGTTGAATCGTTGATTCTGGAAAGTGCAAACATTTTGTTCAGCTTTCCAAAAGTGTTCACTTTTCCAGGAATGAAATGAACGAATGGGCATGTTCAAATTATTGTTGTCGTTGACATATTAGGTCTGTTTGGTTACTGAAGAATCGTACGATGTCGTACTACATTTCACAAATTCCTGTTTGTTAAGGCCCCTTTCACACGAGGAAACTGAATTGCAAGCAACTTTCAGTTCCTTGGGAAGAAGGGCAGGAGGAAAGAGGGGCGAACAAAACTTCTCCGGTAGAGGATTTGAAGAGATTTTTTTGATATATCCTTTCAAATTAAAGGATAAGGTGCGTTCAACCAATAGAATTGCAGGAAATTCCAAAATTGCCGAGATGTTTCCTAAAGTGAAAGATACAAAAGATTTTTAAGGAAATTAAAAGAAAACGTCAAAAAAATCTCCAACAACTTGTTTCTCCGAGGGAAAGGAGACTAACTCCAAAGTGTAGCAACAGAACAGAATGAGAGAGAAAGAAACTTTCCCTCCATGAAAAAGCTTGCAAATTTCTGAGTGCAGGAAGTAAACAATTATTAGAACAGGTCTGTTTTTTTTTCTTATATGTGTTTTAAGATTTGTTGTGTATGATAGTGTGTCACGTTTGACATTTTTTACACAAAATTTCTAAAAAAAAAACTCAACGCGTTTGTTTACTTTGTAGCAAGTTTTCTCCTCTATGAAAAATTTTTTCCCTTCTTTCAATAATTCGACAGTTTTTGAATTTATAAGCTGCGTTTTATTAGGTTTGCGAAATCTACTAGATTACGAAATCTTAAAGTATGGAACATCTCGTTGACTCTGATGAGATTTTGGGCTTTTGGCTTTGGGAAATCTAGATTTTCATTTGATGTGAAAAGGCTTTAAGATTGAATAAATTGCAGTTAAATAAATTGTATTATAATAAACCCGACATTTCTTAATGTCTACTAAGATTATCTTAAAATTTTGCAAGTGAATGCGAAGGTGAGATCAAATGTTTTTTCTCGTTCACACTCATTGAATTGCGAAAAAAGTCATGACTCAAAAGTCGTCGTGTAATAGGGCACCAAGTGATTAGCTTGCTAGCTTGGTACGCGAACGGATCTCTATTTTATTTGTCTACACATACACAACTGGAGAACTGTCAGTATGACGAAATTAAAATAAACATACGGCATTATTTTGTTTTGTATTTTTATTTTGTTGTTTGTTCAAAGTTTTTGATCAAGACATTCAAGATTGAAGAATTCAAGTTCGACTATGGGCGGCAAAAGCTATTGGTGCGATTATTGCGAGTGTTTTATGAAAAATGATATAAACGTTCGCAATAATCACAATATAGGAACGGCTCACAACATTGCCAAGGCTAATTACTTACAAAATTTTAAAGGTAAAAAAATAAGACTGGTAACTAGGTCTGTATATAAAATAAATACCAAATCTAAACGTATATTTTATGTTAAAGATCCTCAACAAATAATAATAGAAGAAAAGATAAAAATCCCATGCAAAAGAATTTCAAACAATTTAGAATGCTCATTTGGTTTTTTCTGTCGCTTTAGTCACTATAGTTCTGAAGATTTGAGCTATTTGCAATCAATTGGTAAGTATGTTCTTAACTTTCAAACAACAATAAAAAAAAAACATTAAAATATTTTCAAAGTTGATAAAAATGAATGTAAGAGAAAAAAAAATACAAGCAAAATCGTTCCTTTGCCATGGAACACTACAAAAAGTCGCCAACTACTACCGCAACCAACACCACCATCGCTACAGCCAATTGATTTTGGAAGAATTACTGATTCATGCTTCGATAGTCAATGGGGTTAACCAAATCTGAAACAGTTGCCTGTAAAATAGATAACTATCTTTTAATTTAGTATAGCTACATTAAATTTATTTAACTTATAAACTATTTTCATTTTTGTAAAATTGTTGATAGTTTTTCCAGAACACCAGCTATACTAGCATTTTTTCCAAACTCTGCATAGTATGTTTTCGCATCTGATCCAGCTAGGGTTTTAGTTGTTGGATTGCACATATGAGCCAGCAGTAAGTAAATTAAATGTTCTGAAATGAGAATGTAAATAAAGAATAGCTAACTATACCTTCTTTAATTCAATTAAATATTAATACAAATAATTAAAAGCCGTTTTCGAAAGCGTCATCTGCGTCAAAAATGCATTTGCAGAATGTTCCTTAAAGCCTAAAGTCACATGTTTGAAAAAATTATCTGCGGAACTGTGCAGTAAAAAATCGAGTTGACGAGAAAAAAATTGTGAAACCAGAGAGCGCTTTCATTAAAATCAAATGCGTTTGTGAGTAAAGTGAATATCGTTTATCAAACCTATAATTTTCAACAAAACACGGCTAAGGTCAGACAAGTGTATGAAGAACTTTTCTCGTTTTTGAGAAAATCGCATTAGCACCCCTGAAATAAACGCCTAATTTTTTTTAAGTAAGTATTTACTAGACCATCCCAAATACGCGTTTAACATATCTAATTAATCACTTAATTTTTAAAAATTGTGTTGATCTCATTTATTTATTTCACTTACCATGTCCCAATTCCATTGCAAAATACAACACCGAACATCCGCGTTTCATGTCAGTTGCGTTTAGTATATCTTGTTTAAAATCGTTTGTATCACGTCCTTTGAAACTATCACACTGCCTGCAGTAATAGCGCAAAAATGTTGTAACATCAGCACACGGATCGTCTAAGCCCCCTATACTTTTTAAATTTAATCTTTCATCTACTACACTAAGAATCTTTTCTACCATAAGATATTCGTTTCTTTTTACAGCTACATGCAATGGGGTAAGCCCATCGTCATTTTTTTGTATAAGTAGTTTCAAATCGATTTTCCGCAGTAGTGATTCAAGTGTTTGGATTATTTGCTTCTGTTGTTTCATATCATCATCATTGGAGAGATGTGATACGGCCAAATGGATGATATTGTTGTAATCATCATCGACGTCATCGAGATTAAGGTCTTCCTTTAACAGTTCATCGATTATGCTTTTTATGCAATTTTCCTTGACAGCCAACTGAATAAGGTTCTGTTAAAATATAAAATCATCAATTTAAATAGTTGGACATTATACAAAATGGTAAACTTTTAAAAGCACACCTTTTACGAAAAACGGTACTAAGTACATATCTAGTAAATATTAAGTATGTGAGGAGGAACACCCCCCAACAATCGCCAATATCAACACTTATCTTTCCAAATTTCTTCTTTTCTTTAACGGGATTTTCCCCCTTTTTTAATTACTTTTTTTAATTACTTTAATGATAAGAAGTAGAACAGTTTTTCGCAAAAGCTGGTTTTAAATACACTAGTAACGGAAATAAGGAACAACATTTGTTTCAATTTTTATTAGTGTTTTTTGAAAAGCTGTATATTTGTGATGAGTGGTCGTATTGTGTTAAAACAAAAAGAATTACAGTTTTTTTTCTTGCCTGTACCTGTTTATCCTGTTTATATTTCTGAGCGTTCTGAATCTAATTAAAATTGATTGATTTGTTTTCAAACTTTATTGATTTATTTTTGTTTCTTATAATTAGCTAGATTATATTTCTGAGATCTCCGAAAAAATTTCTCACTTTCCCCTTAAAAACTGAGACTGAAACTTTTTGGATTTGCTTGCTCAATTATTTTTGTCGCAGTAAATTGCATAAGAAGAAAATAGAAAGAGAGTTGTTTTGACTTCTATGTGAGGAATACTGTTTATATTTCACTGTCCTGCTGTCAAAAAATTGAGGAAAAATACTGAGCGCTCAAGAAATAAAAACCAATTAAATAAAGTTGTTTTGGTACCGAAATATTTTTGTTTTTTTTTTGTTTCATATGTTAAAAAAAAGGTATCCTATTACCGTTTCTGGAGTTCCATCTATCTCTTTAACAAAATTCATCACAATTGATTCAGCGGTTTAGGCGTGAAAGCGTTACAAACAAACACACTTTTACATTTATAATATTAGTTAGGAAGTTAGGATTATGTGAGCTATAGACTATAATGATTTAAAAAAAGATAGACTTTCATACATAGACATAAGTTCAAAACGTCAACTAAAAGACATCAGTATTTCTATCAACTTAATTTTTGAGAAAGAAAATATAAAGGGTATGATAGTCATCTAACTGATAAGCCCAACTATCATACCTGGGCGAAACGCAATGGAGTGGAGCTCATTTGAACTTTTAACTTGAATTATAAATTCGGTCACTCCACTTAAACAGAAGAATTTTCTTTTTAAATTTTCTTCATATTCAATTATGAAAATATAAAGAGCTTGCAACACACAAAATGTTGAAAAGTGGTTATTTTCATTTGTACTGGATGTAACTAGTATCTGTGCTGTAAAGTTATAACTGATGATTGCAGCAAGTTTAATTTTCAATGATTAGCATTTTTAGCAATTAAAAACACAATTTTTGATTTCACAAAAATTATCGAATTGGATATTGGCCCTTTGGTACGAATAAGATCTTTTAATAGGGATGATTATAAAGCAAAAACCAATAATGTACATACCTACATAATAACTAATAAGTTCACTACCTAGAAGTTCCAACAATTTTACTTACATCATTATCTTCTGTAGTAAGGCTCATCAAATTGCGTTTACGAAACTTCCACACGTATATTTGTCTTTTAAGTTTAGGCAGCTCATTTTGAAAAATTGCTTCGTGAATGGGTCTGTTAAAAAAAAAAAAAAAAAATAGAACATTATAAGACCAACCACTTCTAAGAGATGGATATGAACTAACAAAAACCCAGCATGATTATATTTATCGCATGTCTCCCATTCAATTGCCATCTGGTTCTTTATCGTTTCAAGAGAATTTTGACTGTGCAAACTATGTTCTTCGAGGTCAATATTAAGAACATTTGAGTCGCAGTCGAAAAACAACGAAACGGCATCATCATTTGAATCAATTCGCATTAACTTTCGAGGTTGTTGCTCAGTATTGGCCGTATTCTATCCACATGAAATTAAGGAAATATTCAAAATTTTATGCTAAATTCTTCAATCATACCTTGAATGATTTAAGTGGATCCTGCTTCAAGACCGGAACATTACTTGAATGTTGGGCAGTCTTAACAACTTTTGGATAATTTCTTTTCCTCTTTCGACGACGTCTTTCAGTATCTTCTGTTTTAATTATAGTCTCTTGTTCTGTATGTGCATTATTAATTGTTTGCCATAAGCTATCATCTGTTTGAGTTCCCACGTCCATCCTCTCAAGACACTCCTGCTTGGTTTTACAATTTGGACACCTTTGAATACCGTTTATAGCATCAGTAACACGATCGCGTACATCTTCGTCTGGGATTTTCAAAAGTACAGCGAATAACTCACGGTATTCGGGTAAAAATCGTTTGCGACGAGAGTATATTGGATTTGAAATGCCTTTCATTTTTATACAAAAATTAAATTTTTATTTGAACAAGGTATTATCAGTACCTCAGCTTAAAATAAAGAGATAGTGAAGTTTTGTTATTGAATTATTTGGGGAAATCCCTATTTTCCAATACGAATAAACCGAATAAATTTGGCAAATAGAATGGATGAATAAAATGAAGTAAATTCATTTTGGAAATAATGTTTGAGGTCTGACTGCATCGTCTCGAAAATTATAGTTCACTTATATCCCTTCCACACTATCCCACTGAGTGTTAACACAATAGCCGCATTTTGATCCACATAATTATTGATTTAGATCAATTTTTAACACGTTATTGCTAAAACAACATATGGGATCTTGCTTTTTAATTGGATCTATTTCAATGATCCACAAATAATTTTTGTTCTGGTGGGTACGAGGCTATTTACTGCGAATTATCTCAGTAGTGCAATGAAAATGGGCAACTAGTGATGGGCATAATCGAATGATTTTAATAATCGAGATATGAAATTACTAACAAACCAAAACCTAAAAACGGTGTTCAAGATTCGACACTCGAGTGATATATTTTTCATTCATATGAAAGAGAATAGAAAACACATTCTCTATGTGGCGGAGAGAAATGAGAATTGAGAACTGAGATATGTATGAAGTATGAGAAATGAGATATGCACATGAGGCATGAGTGATCTGATGATTACTGTTTTCATTCGAATGAAAACATTGGCATATTTGCCTGGCACCGAGAACGAGAACCGAAAACTGGATGAGAGAGAATACATACAGTAGAAGAAACACTTATGAGTTTTTCGTTCGAATGAAAACTGAAAAATAAAAACTGGAGATTAGATATGAGACAAAACATTGGATTAGATATGAGACAAAACATCCGTGAAAAAAGGTTTGTCCTTTGGTATTTGTTTGTTCCCTCTTTATTATTGTATGTATGTATGTTCTTTTACGTGAAGAGATTAAGAAATGACATCAGTAAAAGAGCTTTTTGTGTGTTAATTGCCTAATTGTTTTTCATTTATGGTGCTTTGGTGTAAGATAAGAAGAGATGATCCACCTCTTTTGAAAGATAAATTAGTGGTTGAATATAAGTATCCATATACATAAAACAACACAACACAATACAAACAATCAACGTCTGGCGTTTTCAAATGTGTATTTCGTTTACAGTTCTCAACTCTTAAGTTCTCACTGCGCTTACAGAAGCAAATAATAGGAAGGATACCAAAAATTATTTGAATGATTCAATTTAAGAATCGAGATATCTCGAGATGTTGCCTGAATCGATTATAATGGATTAAATCATTCGAATGTGCCCATCACTACGGGTAACAGAGAAAAGACACATGCAAAATAAACAAACGTAAGCCAAAAAGGGAGTTATATAACACTCCTATCACAAAGATGATATTTGTTTTATTTACCATGTGGCTAATGACAAAGAAGTGTAAAGAGAAGCATAATGTACAAAAGTGTGGAAACAATATGAAATAACATTTCACATAACATGCAAGTGTAAAACCGTAATATGAAAATAATTTTCAGCAAACAAATTTCAGACTTATTTTCATACATCCAAATTAATGTGTTTGCCATCAAAGGCAGGCGATCAATTTTTATTGCTCTTCAAATGCTTTCAAAGAATCTGATTTCTGTATTTAAAACTTACAAATTTTTGTGCATTTTAAATTTTCTAGCTACGCTACCGTTCTCATTTGTCTTTTGTTTTATCTCTACACCTTCAGAATTTGTCTTGAGAACAAAAAATGTAGACATAAAATTTGTCTGCTCGATCTGCGTACTAGGTTGAGTCCTGTTCACGACACTGAGACTGCTGAGGGCTCTGAGATCTCATTTTCCTGAACATGCCTAATCTAAACAAGTGCCAACAACCTCACTGAACAAAGCTACCATGTGCCTATCAATTTTGGCATTTCCCTCCCCGTGGTAGTGTGCTTTTGTGATTTTTTTGTTTTCAAACAATTTTTTTAATTTTAAAAAAGAAATCGTAAATAAAATTAAAATAAATCAAATAATGGAGTCAGATTCTCCAAAAACTTGCTCCTACTGCTTAGCAGTAATTGAAAGTGATGACTTCCTTGATTGCACAGTATGCAATTCAAGTGTCCACATTAAATGTCTGAAACGCCCAGGTACTCCTGGGGATATTCTCGGTGATGTTTTCTTCATATTTACCTGTTCTAATTGCTCAATACTTGAAGGAAAACAAGAACAATTCGTGCGGCAAAAGTTGCCGTGGTAAGTATAATATTTAACAAAATTTTTAAGTCCAGAAATATTGAAGTCCCATTTTCAGGTTAATGGTTATAACAATGGCAATCTACAATCTATCTATTAAGTCCAATGGCCTCAGTCATCATGGGCACTTTCATTGGAGAACTCATATAGTGAGTTTCATTGACAAGCACTGGGAACATTTGTTTGAACCAAACACGTAAGTTAAAAACTTCGTTTTTGTATCTATTGCCAATTTAAATTGTTCATATCTCCATTTAAAACAAAAGCAAACGTCGTAAAAAGTGGATTGGTTCAGTGTCTGGAGCTCTATCGCATAACAGTCCGGAATTCTTTCAATCTGGTCAAGAATTATTTCAAGAATCTGGATGGTGGAAACTGACTTATAACCAAACACCAAAATTTTATATGAAACTATGTAAGTTCTCTACGAAAAAAAAACAATTTTTCTTCAAAAACAATTCTATTTCCCAGATGAACAATATTCCCAGAAAAGACAACAACTAAGAAACGATAAACGAAGTGCCGAAGAGATCAACTACTCAAGTGATCTTTCAAATTCAGCGACTGACGATGCTAAACGATATCGCCCTGATTCCGACGATGAAGACAATTGCAGCAGAACTTTGTAACTAATGAACATACATTTTTATATTTGCTAATTTATACATATTTTGTTTTAACTTCCAGACCATACATGGGTAGAAAACCAAAAACTAAACCAGCAAAGCAAATAAAAGTGGAAACTGTGGAACAGGAAGAAGAAGAGGATAAGCATTTGAACTCAGTGCAATCCAGTTTAATGGATTTTTTAGCTGAGAATCTCTCTTCAGATGGATTGATTTTTAATGATATTCAATCAGATGAATTAGCAAAGAATGAATTACTTCCTTTGATAGGAACAACCGATAATTCAAATTTTTTTGATATTAGTCCAACAAAGAATAATGAAGTAAAGTTGGGTAGTTTTTCGGAAAATTTTGATCAAGATGATGTTCCACAACCAAGGTAATTCTAGATTCATTTTGACAACTTGTAGATAAGAGATTTAATTTTGCAAAGTAAGCTTCTTTAAAAACTAGACTAAAGATATTTTGTTTCTCGTGGTTCTTTTGAGTAATTCATTTGATCTTAGCTATGTTACTAGTTGAACCTGTAAAAAGAGCTTCTTTTCAGTCCTTCGATGCCAGAAAACACAGATGATGTACTATACCAGCCCCGAATTCTCCAAGTAACAAACTATCAACAAATGGATGTAGGCGATTCAAATTCAGAAGATACCACAGTCAAACAGGAGCCTGCGAGTGAATCTGAAAACGATTCTTACGAAGCTGAGGAGGACGATGATGCACCAGTTGAAGTTTGTGCCAAGAGCTTATTTACAAAACAACCAAAACGAGAATATCCTTGGTTGAGAGAGAACCAAGACGACGAAGAGTATCTTGAAAATGAATCTCTTTTCATGCAAGGAAGGTGAGTTTTTTTTTTATATTCATAGAAATTAATACTAGGTATGCTGTTTATATTTTTGGTAGGTTGGTCCCAATGAGTGAATATGAAGAAAAAGAATTATATAATAAGCTGCGTAACATATTGAATTTGGAGCAGCAGTGTAAGTTAGAAGTTCCAACTTACGTAAGGCGATTTTATCGTAAATTAGTTGTAAGAGAAATGAGAAGAGCTTACTCAAAGCCCCTGTTTAATGTAGACGCTTGTATGCAAAGCAAAAATGAACTTGAAGCTGCATCAAAAGCTCACATATTGGATCGTTACCAAGTATGTGTTTTTTTTTTTTTTAATAACTATTTAAAACAATCACTTACAACTTTTGTATGTTTTATCAATTCCTTAAGATTATTTCGTCGTCAAATCAAACACCAATGACTTCTTTCCATGCTAAAATAGCGGGATCCTTTCACTATGAAGTTTTTGAATCGCCCTACACTTCTCGCATTCTACATCCGTTTATCTATCGCAATACGAAATGTTTCCCTCCATGGATGAAACTTATGTGTGAGCTGGAACATAGTGTCACTGGAAAAACTCCGAAACGATCGACTGTGGATTTTTGCTATGTTCGTCCCAATCATATTGCTGCTGTAAATGCTTTGTTGCAATTTTACTTCTGGCCTGGAATTGACAGTAAGATGACTTTCATGATATTCAATTACCTAGTTGATATTTAACGTTGTATTTTTAACAGTGTCCGAGTGTCTAAGTTATCCAGACTTTAGTGTCGTCGCTTTGTATAAAAAACTAGTTGTAGGATGCGCGTTCTTAGTACCAGATGTTGGCTTCAACGAAGCCTACATATCTTTTATGGCTGTTCGTCCTGGTTGGCAGCGATGTGGAATTGCCAGTTTTATGCTTTATCATTTAATTCAGACGTGTATGAGCAAAGATATAACTTTACATGTATCTGCAACTAATCCAGCTGTATGTCTATATCAAAAGTTCGGTTTTAAGATTGAAGAAGTGATTTTGGGTTTCTATGAAAAGTATCTGCCAATTGATTCAAAACATAGTCGGCATGCATTCTTTTTACGCTTAATGCGATAGCAAAAAAGTGGACTTATTTGTTTTACTGCACTGAATATTGTAAATATAATTAAACAAATTTACTGATCCAAAATAAAATAAATGAAATAAAAAGAAAGCAAAATCTCAAATTAGGATGTAGCGACAGTTAATCATTGTGAACAAAGATGCTGTCTAAAAGTTTCCAAAATTTCAGAAAGTACCAGATAGGAAAAAACATTGTGTCATATTAATTTTGTGAATATACTAGGCCTATTGAAATCCACCTTTTGCAAAAAAAAACTAAAAACAAAGGGGTAAGTCTTACGATTGCTAGCCATATGCATTAAATATTTAAAAATTGTTTTGCTCAAATGTTTCAAACCAAATTTATTTTTGATTTTATTCGGTTGAAACTCGCAATAGCTTTCAAAATTTCGGGCCGAGTAATAATTGTGGCTTTGATCAAAAACCTCCCCTCATCAGAAATGAGACTAAAAGCAAAATTAAATGCTTTCTTGAGACCAAGATTTTGTTTTAAGTTTAACACAATATTTTAGTTTAATATCCATTATATTTCTATTCAAATTGTGTTTGCGATAGATTAAACTAAATCCATATAAGCTTTCAAAAATAAATATTTAATCGAAAAGAGGAACAAACCCAACGACAATATGAAAATTTACAAAAAAATCACAATTTTGGTGTGTACACGGAATGATAGTTAGTTTATTTGCAAAAAAAAATATTCTCTGTTTAGTATGTATAATTTTCTAAAAAAAAGGATAAATTTCGTTTGGTACGAATAATACAAAAGTAATTTTGTCATGTTAATGATACAAGTAAATATTATTAGAACATAAGAAACCAATTTGTAAGTGTAGTTTTCTAAGGCTATGTTTGAATCAAAATTAGTAGGTATAAAGAATTAGTATAACAATAGTTTGGAAAAATGTACATCTAAATACTGTTTTTGATCAAATCACATGAGTTTTGTTTAATAACTTTTGAGTATGTATTCGCCAAAAAGTGCATAAAACATTAATATTTAACTAAGTAACCCAAAATAATATTAATTTCAATACAAATGTAAATGTTTTCATTACACTTGTATTGGCTTTTTCTTATACATGTATAGATTTTACTAATTAAATAAACGTGCATGTCAAAATAAAATAACAAGCTTATAGCTTTTGTGTTATAATGTGTTGATAAGGTCCTTATAAGTCTATGGATATTTTCTTATGAATAATTATATAGTTATTTTTAGAGAGTTGTTGATGTTACAGTGCTTATGCCATGTACTAAGATCGTTGGGGGAAGTTCTGCAGTTAGTTCGGAAAGTAATTCCATATAACGCTCACTACGTTCTTCCCAGTGAGGTGCATTTGTATTGGGCGGTGCAGCGAGATAGATAAAAGACACAGCTGTCTGGTCCGATCTTTCCCGAATAATTTGATTAACTCTGCAATTGGAAATAAAAAAATATTGAAACCAAACAAGTTTTATTGTTACTTATTACCTTTGCATGTACAGCTTCGAACGATTTAGATTCTCTTCAGTTATTGGTTCGCTATCATATTCGCCACAATTTGTAAACTGTTTGAGAATCGATGCGTGACGAACAAAATCAGTATTTTTGCTCCATTCTCCTATCTGTAACACAACAAAACAATTTCTGGTTTCAAGGTTGTTTCTGTAATTTTCATCACAAGAAAAAAAATCCCCTTCTCTCTTTTAAAAGAAAATAATAGAATAGCTGTCCAACAATTTTTCATTTACTTAAAATAAAGAGTCCATTATCTATTATTAAAATTGAGATGTGAGCACACAATTAAAAACATTTATTTCATTTTCAATATCATATTTAGGTATTTATGGCAAGTGCAAATATTGGCGAAGAGAGCTAATGGCTCTTGATTTGAGAATTCGCCAGTCAAGAAAAGCAGTGAAAGGGTCTTTATTTTTCCATTGAGGAACATCCTAGAATCAATTCAGACTTTAGATGGTTGACGGAGGATACTTGTAACTAATGTTCTACGTACTATGCTTCTGTTTACTCCCCCCGTTATACCTATCTCTCTTACGTAATGGATTTATTAGGGACCCAGTGAGACCACGCGACTTGCCGTTTATGACCCTTCTAACCTAACCTAAAGAAAGACGCTTTGACAAAACTTTGAAGAAAGTCTTTCTTTTTTCTTACCACTTCTTCAGCAGTACCTAGCCCTATACCACTAGTCATTTTTTCCTTAATCAAAAAAAAAAAATGCACCAGTGGTTACCTTATGAGAGCTTTCATTATTTTTTTTATCAACATCGAAATTTGTACATACCTCAAATATATCAGCAACAATTCGTAAATTTTTCAACGATTGTTGTAGTTTCATTTTAGGAAACACATCCGTTTGTGGAATTTGAGTATCAAATGAGCTAGAAAAAAATGTTTTTCAAAATCTTTTAAAAATTTGTATAAAATTGTAAAACTAAACCTTATGTTGGATGAACTTCCATTAGCCTCACAAAGAAAAACACGTAGTGTTAGTCTTTTCCATTTCGGCAACATATTAATGATACACGCTAGTTGCATCATAAACAGCGATACAACATCAAATGGATTCGCGCTCTTTGGATCGAAGACATTAATTGGCCAGACGTCGATGTATTTTATATGATTGCTCCTATAGTTTAATTGAAAGTTAACACAAAAAATCAAACACAAAGCAATGATTACATACTTTGAAATGAAATTCTTATCCAATTGATGGAAGTGTCTGCACAAACAAATATTCTTTTTCATTTTCAATGTATCACAGATAATTGCAACATAATCCTGAGTGCTCATGGGTTTCTCTTCGCGGCAATTTCGAATAGGAAAAGCTTCTAATTCACCTTTGTTAAAGTCTTTAGTTTTGTACGATGAATTTTCACTTTAAATAAAAAAAAAAAAATAAATATTAAAAAAAAAAAAACAAAAATGTAATATTAATATTTAATTACACTGTGAAGAAATCCCTAGGAATTTGTGAATCATAGAATCCCATTATAATTGTATTTGGTTTCATAGCTCCAATACCAGATAAACGTATCAAGTGTTGAACTCCTTCTCTGATTGAATTGGCGAGAGTCACTTCAGCGAAGGCTTTAACCTGTCCGAAACGAATATATATATATACACAGCTTCTTCTTCAAAATAGAAAAATACTTTACCTTCATATGATCTAACAGTGAAAGCCACATTTGATTTTCTTCAATTGTTGGATCCGTAATAGCAGTGTGATCGCCAACCTTAACATGTCCGATAACATACAAACCACCTTTTTTCATGTCATTGACAAAATCAATAAGTGGACAACAAGAACGCGGACTAGATACCAAGAGTAACATTTGCGGTCGCCAAAATTTCACATGTTCCTTGCGTGGATCCAACATAAGTAGATACTTTCTCACTTGATGGAACATTAAAGCTTGCGATATAGATCCCCATTGCGTGCCTTGTGATGCTGGCGAGAAGATATGCAGGGCAATTACAAGAATCAAACACAAAATGATACTGGACGATGCATATATTGGATTAATGACGAACATCATTACCAATGTTCCCAGCAAACCAATCAAGCACGTATGCCAAGTGAAATATTTGAAAAGTGGTCGGAAATTAGGTGCACCTGTGAGTTCAATTCCTAAGCAAGCTAAATTCGTCGCTAAGTATGACAGCATAAACAGCACCGAGTTGATTTGAGCAATGCTATTCATTGATCCTATGAGAAGAATTGCTTCCACTAATATCCAGCTAGTGAGTACAGCTGCAACTGGATTGCCCTTCCACGTGCCACGAATAACAAAATTAAGAACAGAGCCAAATACTTGATCTTTTGCCAGAGCTTCGAGAATACGACTCGATCCAATTTGATTACTTAAGCCAGTTGAAAAAGTAGCTGTCAGAATTCCTATGGTTATGAATGGAGGCCAAAAATTTACCGGCATTAAATATAAGTAATTGTTGCATAGTAATTTGTGAGGTGTAGTAAGGGCCATTAATAGAGATAAAACAATATAACAAACGAAGGTAAAAGTAACAGCAGATAATGTTCCAACGGGTATGCTTCGTGAAGGGCTTTTTAATTCACCAGACATATTAGCTCCTGCCATAATACCCGTTACACCGGCGAATAAAACACCAAAGGTTACAGCAAAGTTAACAGTTTTTCCACCAGAAGTGTAATCTGGTCCATAGTGTTCGTATAAATTTCCCTTCAAAGTTTCCATAGATAAGCCAGTGTAGTTAAAAGCATGGGATATATTTGGCAAAGTGTTATCTTCAGGAATATTAACCTAAAAAAAAAAATTTATTTGAGAGCTCAGTTTATAGCCTACTAACAAAGTCTATAGGTACATAAATGCGTTTTCATGCATTTAAAAGTTTGACAGTTTTTTCTACGCTTTACGCTACGCTACGCTTTTGTTAAGGTCGCGTGTGGTTAAAAATAGCATTTTCCATTTTTGGGTTCATGGTTATAATCGCTTCAATTCAACTAATAAAAACCAGGAAATATGCTCTCATTTTCACCAAAGTGCAAAAGAATCAGATTAATAGAACTCAAGATATAAACTTTTCAATTGAATCTCATCGAATTTCATTGGAGATTTTTGTTGCTGATTTTATAAGATCTCCAAAAATAGTCGATATGGTTCGCCAAAAAAGCTTATATAATTCCTGGCTTTCATTGATAAGAATGTTGAAATTGTAGTATGATGATTCTGAGAAAATGCGTGAGCATTATGTTGTTTTTTTTTTTAAATTATCAATTGTAGTGATTATACCTCTGACACAAAAATTTGAAAAACCACTCTCATGAATCTGAAAACATGGTTATCAAACCAGATTTTTTTTTATTTTTTAATTTAAATTCAAGCTTAACAAAGAAACAGACACACAAATATAATGAGGTCATAATAAAATTATTATGTAACAATTTCTTATCAAATTTGCTTCACGCAACCATGCCCGTTATCTACCTTTAAAATATTTGTTTTAATAATATTTCAAAGAATTAACAGTGATTCAAACAACCAATCATTTAAAATTAAAAAAAAAGCTGTATTACTCACCTGCATTATACCTTTGGTGAGAAAACTTATGTAAGTTGAAAATAAGCATATCGTAACAATTCCCAAAATCATAAGTGAAGTCTTGGCAAACATTGCAGCTCCAATTAAACATACAATTAACATAGCCGTATTGATAATGGTGCAATAGAAAAATCGCCACCATTGTCCGTCAGGCAATCCTTGACTACCCTTGGTAAAATAACCACCAGGACCGAAGTTTTCCACAATACCTTCGGTGCAACCAGCTATAGCCATCGCACAGCCAACAACATTGGCCAGGAAGAAAAGTGTACCGATAGAACCCCCGAATTCCAATCCGAGAGTTCGACTTATCATAACTGAAAAAAAGATATTTTTAAGGTGCATTTTGATTTGGAACTATTGTGTACTTACAGTATACACCTCCACCTTCCACTGCTCCATTTGTGGAAATTGCACATACAGATGCAACAGTAAATAGCAAAATTAGATACGCGATAACAAACTGAAGAAGGGTCACATAGAGTCCTGCATTGCCAACAATGAAACCTGAAAGACATTTGTTAAGCTTAGTCTGACTGTACTTACAGTACTTAAAATTTCTTCTTTCCATTAGACTTGGGAATATGAAATTTTTCAACCCAATCTCATCGAATTACTTTTTGAGACGATGAAAAATCAAAAAGTCTCCATAAAAAGACTTGCTTGAGCTTAGTTTATTGCTTATATTGAAGGATTGTTTAATTTGAGAAAATAACATCATTTCTGTTTTAATAAATACAATAACTGGTGAAATAAACACACAAATTGGAAAACTGTTATTATGAATAAAGAAGTTTGTGCCAACAGACCTTCATACTAAAATGTTGGCTAAGCATATACACACCCAAAATTTAATGTCGGCTTTAAGACTTTACCTATGGCTTAAGTCCCAAATAAAATACATACATATTTCCGATTTATATTGAATTCTTTGAATTATATTGTATCAATCTTCCATGAGGAAAACTGTCATGATCTGTAGCATATTTCCTCATTTTGTAAAGTGAACATGAATTCACCCAAACACTAGTATCTAGTATCATTTTTTTTGGCAACCCTTAATGTAGCCTTATTTATTAAAAGACCCTTATTTGACAGTTATAAGATTTGCAAAAGCACCTTATCGATATCATAAGCAGATATTGCATAAATTAGGCTTTCTTAAGTGTTGTCGTTGGCAAACAACCAACTAATCAGGTAATCGCTTTCGGCTTTTCAAGCGCTTTATTTTCGTCTCGTATGGGTTTGATGTTTATTCATCATCTCAGAGGATTACAGTACCACTTTCGAGCAAAATAATATTAAGGTACGAAGCAATACCGTTATGTTATTTTCAGGCCTTAAAATTCTAACACTTATACCTATAATGACCCAAAGCCGCTAGATGCAAAGTTATATAGACTCAGATGATTATGTTTTAGCAGGACAGTGAGAAGACAGCCAGAATTGTAAGATCAACATTTGTTTTTTTTCTATTGACGTAATGTTTGACCAAAAGCTCAAGTTTTTAAACTTGCCATTATAGTAGGTATGCAAGTACCTACCTATACAAAATTAGTATTTAATTGTTTCTAGTTAATAATTTTAAAATTGTATTTAAATTATAAATCTTGAAAGTTCTTTATATTTAGACTTACCAACCCGAATGAACACTAAAGCACTGAACATAGAAAGAGCCACAGGTGAGAATACACCTGCGAATGTTCCCAGTGTTCGTCCGTTTCTTTCTGGATCTGTCATACCGAATTCCACATACCCATCTGCAGATTGTGGTGTTGCTGGTCGACGCATAGGAGCATTACCTCCACTACCAAATAGAGATCCAAATGTTTGAAACATACTTGACCGAGCTGAAGCTATGGGTGACGTCTCATTGTCGCCCATAACGTCGCTATTTATGCTACGCCCATCCATCTGTGAATAATTGATATTTATAACCAGTTAGCTACTCAAAACAGAACAACATAGACTTGATAAATTTATTTAAAAGACGATATTTATTAGTTTTTTTTAACGCCCACAAGAAAAGAAACAAAAAGATTAGTGAAAGCTAACAAAAAAAATCCCTTGTTCTATGATTCACCGATTTGGAAAATTATTTAGATGGACATTTCAACTTACAATATAATACAAAGCACTTTGGATGAGCCTGTTTTTATTTGTTTTATCAAAAATAAAAACACTGTCTTTTTCTCAATGCAAATTCTTTTTTCTTTTGCGGAAATGAATAACGATAACGTCGAAAAATAAATACCACCAGCTGTCATCGGTCAACAAATGAAACAATTCAGAGGGGAAGAAATGTTTAGTCGAGTTTAGCTTTAGGTTAGCTTGAACTACGTTACGACTCTCACACATTAGCCGTTTTCCTTTGGAGGTGGCAAGGTACTTGTGAGTAGATGAAAACCCTAATCTAGTACTATCAACTGCAAATGCTCTCATGTGCGAGTAGATAAATTTAACATGGGAAATCAGTTTGATATGTTCAATTGAAAGAAGCTGGTAAAGTACTTGCAAGTACTTCGCCACCTCCAAAGGAAAAAGCCTATCGTCACTCTCATGAGACAAGAAAAATTAACTTAAAGCAAATTTATCAAGTCAAGGACTGCTCCTTTCTATGTTCAAGCAAGAGACGCTCTAACTTTTAATTATGTAAAACTTAAGATAAAAGATAGGATTGAGTAGTTAATAAAAAAAATAAAATATTTTATCATTTTTGAACAAAAGTCCAATTAATGGAGTAATCTTCGTGATTTGAAGAAAATTTGTGGTTAATCTTATTTAATCTTAGATTAGTGTTACGTGGAAATTTTACTCAACTTGTCAAAATTCAATGGTTGAGAAAATAAAATTATTTCTTTTCTTTCCACACTCATGAAAATTCGCATAGAGTCCGAAGCAAAGAGTCATAGTGTAATAGGGGACTAATAGTAATAGTTTTCTGACGTGCCTAGAACACTCTGAACGCACTCATTTTTTATGTCAATTTCTTTTCCTCCATTTTTCAAATCTTTGCCGATGAGGAAAAATTTCGGTCGCGTTGATTTTTGTGAAAAATTCTATTGATTTTCTTTCTCATAAAAATATTTAATTAATTTTAAATAAAAATTAACAAACTTTTGCATTTATTTGAGATAGATCTTATTGCAGTAATTTATTAAATTTAAAAGTGTTGGAAAACAGCCTTAAACTGCACTCCAATTTTAACAAGTTTATTGAAATGGATCGAAGTACGTTCGCCATCTTTGTTGTGAAAAAAAAGAAATGGATTAGATGAAATAATTGGATTATAAAATTATGATAAATTTTGTTCAAACAATAAATAATTAATAATTATAACAGGATCGAGGAGTATTGACTCGCCCCGCAGACACAGAGGCCGAAGGGACCATAGGCGCTATAGTCGATCTCGTTCGAGGTCAAGGTATGTACATAAGATTTTTTCATCATTTTTCATTGATTAATTAAAGTCAACCTGACTTAAAGTGTACAAATTATAAAGACGGATGTACATACATATAAATAAAAAATCCTTAATTTTCTTCAAATAATAAAAAAATTAAATACAGAAACCGCAGCAGAGAGCATGAGCGCAGGCGTAGAACTAGGTCACCACCTCCAATGCCACGTTCTCGTAGTCGTGAACGTTATTGTCGTCGAAGTCCCGAACATGATCTTTATCGAGAACTTATCTACGATGACTATCATCCTCAGGACGAACGAATGTTGCATCATGTAGGAGGCATGGGTCGCATCGAACGCATCGATGAAAACGATGCTCGCTACATGGAAGAGAGATTTGAAGAGGAGCGATATGAGGAATTCAGGGAAAAAGAATTCCGTGCACATAGAAATGGTGGCGGTCCTGGTTTTGTTGATGAAATGGATAGACATTTTGATGAAAGACACAAGTCACGTGAATATGAACGAGAACGAGAACGTGAAAGGGGTGACCGAGAAAGGCGGTAATAAAAATCATACAAATACAATTCCACTAAGTTGAAAAATTAATGTTGACTTTTTTCTAGGGAACATAGACATCGTCACCCGAAGCGCTATCCTTCGGCTGAAAGGGATGATAATAGTGATGGCTATGATGGCATAGGTATGAGTCACGAATTTGACTACCGACATCAGTCTCCAAACAATACTATCATAGTACGGGGACTTGCACAACACATTACCGAGGCAGATGTAAGTTTTGTATCGAAAGTTTTTTTTTTATTTCCAAACTATATGTCTGTCCACGTACCTCCCAAAACTGCGAATTGCGACGAATGTAGCCAAAAGATCTGTCAAAACTCATAAAGAAATAGAATTCATAGTTTTCGGAAGTAAACGAACAGACATTATGTATACTTACATAAGTAGGTACTCGTATTTTCAATTATTAAGGAACTATTTTTATTGGAAAATTATATTTTTCTGTCTCCTCCATTACAGATAACCAGCGACTTAATAGAGTGCGGCTTATGGGCGATGTCGATTCGTTTAATTCGCAAGAAAAAAACAGGTAGGCATGGTCGCAATAAATATTAAATTAAAAGAAATATATATAATACCAATCAAATATCCCATCCTCCTCATAGTCCTTGAAAATGAAAAAATATCATTTGAAACAAACTCAAATTTAATTGAAAGTACGTAAGTATACCGGTTTGTTATATGTTAAACAATTCGTCTGGGTGTGTAAACTTTATGCAAATGCAATCAAAATTAATTTTATTTTTAAAATCATAAATAAGTTTTTGACAAAAACTCAATGCAATTGCAAACTGTTTATTAACGCATTCCGATTGCAATCAAAGTATTGCAACAGGCAATAAATACGCCATGTCTGCTACTGTCTTCTCTGTTTCTCTTTTAAATACAATAATTATTGTGACAAGTGCTTTATTAACTGGCCATCACAAATCAAATAAAATAAAAACCAACACAACAACCAAAATTTCAACCGTTTTTGTTTTAAATAAAATTTACAAGAATTTTGTGTTTGCTTCTATCTAAAATTTAGGTGCATCTCGAGGTTTTGCTTTCGTCGAGTTTAGAACCGTTGAAGAAGCCGTACGCTGGATGGATTTGAAGCAGGTATCACTTGAATCTGGTGCAGTTGTAAAACAATATTATTTTCCATATTTGTTCAACTATACTTTTTTGTTGCTTATTTGATATAATCGTATTAAAAAATTTTAATATTTAAAATTAAAACAAAGTAAGATCTAAAATCAAAGATAAGTTGAAAATTAAAAAAAAAAAAAATAATAGTTTTGCAAAATTTGTATTAATGTTTAAAAAATGTTGAAATGTTTTTTTTTATAAAAAAAGAAAAAGAAAAAAAAAAAACACAACTGCTAAGCCAGATTATTAAAAAAAAAAAAAAATAGAAAATAATATGCTGTATATTTTATGAAAATATCAACAATGCTTGTTGAACGAGCTGCTTAAAAAGCCAATATTTGGAAAGATACAATGAGACTAGAATCAATATTTAACGGCGGTGACTGTGTAGTCAGGAAATTTTTCTCAGATCAATTACTGATATTTTTTTTATTCCATATTTTTCTAGGGTATATTGATGCTGCAAAATCATCACCGGGCCGTTATTCACTACAGCTATTCGAAGGAGCCACTTAAAAATATATCGGACTGGTATTGTGCAAAGGTGAGTTGTTTGTTTGGAATATAAACGCATATAAGTAGTTTCGAGCCATCTAGTGATCCCTATAATGTTTTAATTTAATCCCCAAATACAGGGTGCGACAATTAAACTCATTTTTCGATTTTTTTTAATAACTTAAGATAGTTTAAATAAATTGAATCTTAGCTTTCTCTTCCAATTCTTGGTTTAACGCAGTTCTATGAAGTGTAGTAGTAAAATCTTTCATTTGACTTTTGTTTTTTTTCCTTCACAGTGTGGCGTTTTCAATTTCAAGAGACGTGACAAATGCTTTAAATGTCGCGCATCCCGTGAAGAAAGCGAAAAGGGTGGCGAAGGCAGCGATGAAGTTAGCAACATCCTAACTAAAAGTATAAAAAAAACGCTAGTAACATTTAGCATCTCTCTATACAATTTTCAAACAAAAAATAAAAATATAAATATTAAACAAATTTTTTCTACCTGTGGACAATTCATAAATTGTTATTGAATTGTTGTCATCTCACAACATGATCATCTTGCTGCAAATAAAATGAAGAAATAATGTTACGGAATTTGGATGTGCTAACCAATGAGGAAGGAGTTCTGACCGTAATGCAAGAAGTTGTTCCCAATCTGGTGTCGAAAATCTCAAAAATACTTATTTGCCGTGATCCACTCACCCAGACATCCCGTGGAATTTGCTATCTGAATTTTGATAATTTGGTGGATTCAATGAATACACATAATGCACTCAATGCATTGGAACCACCTTTACAAATCGATAGCCGAGAGGGTAATATTCGCATGTTGATAGATTTTGTTTGTTAACTAATTCGTTTTTTTTTGCAGTTTTAATATCGTATTGCGTGGACTCGGAAAATCGTCAAATATCTCGAGGTCCGAACAGCACTAAAGTATCTCAAGATGCCATGGTGAGTGTTGCCAACGTCAACCCCAATACGTATCAGTATACAGTTTCCGATGTACCTCGGTTGGCTGAATACAGTGCCTCGTTGTATGCCTCGACTCCAGCTGAACATGAACACTACCTTAAATATTACACGCAATATTACATGACGGAAATATCAAAAGGTCAATTTGGGAATCTGCCATCGGTTAATCAGTTGGGTGAGTCTGCAAATTCAGGTGCAGCTGTAGCATTGTCAGCCATGCAAAGAAAACAGAATAAGATGAAGAGTATTGAAACGACTGCAACACAAGCTGCTGCAGCAGCGGCAGCAGCAGCTGCTGCAACAAAAGCTGCCATAGCAGCTGCAACTATTGTTCCACCAAAAGGCAACGATGATAAACAATATCGTAAGTTTAATATTATGATTTCTTATCATTTTCTTGAGATTTATGTAATTTGTTTCAGCCACACCTGACATATCCCAGTATCAGTATGACGAAACATCAGGGTATTACTATGATCCCTCAACAGGTCTTTATTATGATGCACATTCGCAGTACTATTACAACAATGAAACCGGGACATACCTCTATTGGGATCAGCGAAAGAGTACTTATGTGTTGGCAACAGCAGCAGCAGCGCAAGCAGCTGTTAAAAATACGTTAGAAGAAACAGTTCCACCTGCACCGAAGCCCCCCGAGTTCGATGAGCCTAAAAAGGAGAGTAAACGAGACAAACCCGACAAAGTTAAGGTGGCAAAGAAAATTGTTAAAGACATGGAAAAATGGGCTAAACAACTTAACCAGAAAAAGGACATGGTTTATGTGGCAACTCCACAGCCTATTTTACCTCAAAAATCTGATGAACCAACAGTTAAACCACTAGGAAGTGGTTATGCAGATGTTGGTTTCTCCATTCTGGAGAAGAAGGATCGGCCAAAACTTACGGAATATGCTAGTCCAAGCATAAGTAAATTGGTGCCCTCATATGCGTCTGATTCGGACGAGCATGAAGATAATTTGCAACATCATCACCAACAGCAGCAACAGCAGCAGCAACACCAACCACAAATGGAAAGCGAAAAAGATTATGTTGATTTCCAGAAACTCACTTGTTTACTGTGCAAAAGAGCCTTCCAATCACTAGATATTCTAACTAAGCATTTAAAAATGTCCAATCTTCATAAAGAAAATCTTCAGAAGTACAATATGTCAAGGGGAATAACGGATTCTGATGAGCAAAATGCACTATCGTAAGTAGTTTTTTTTTTTCATGATCATGACGATAAATTCATCTCTCTGATTTGCAGGTATCGTGATCGAGCCAAAGAAAGACGTTTGAAATACGGTGAAAGTGACCCACCTCCACCAAATCGTAGTAAAGAACGTTTCGAGAACGAACTAAAACATATGACCAAATCTAGTAAGCCACGACAGCAACAAACACCTGCCTTGCCTATTGGCGAGAATAATGTTGGTAATCGCCTGTTGCAGAAAATGGGATGGTCTGAAGGCCAAGGACTCGGTCGAAAAAATCAAGGACGAACGAATATTATCGAGGTGAGTTTTAAACGAAAAATTTTTGATCGAAAAATGCCACTTTATTTTTTTTATTTTATATTCAGGCTGATTCACGTCCATCTACGGCAGGTTTAGGAACTAAATCTGCAGCATTTGCACCTGGAGATGATTATAAATCATATATAAAACGTATGATGAAGTCAAGATATGAACAGGCAGAAATTAAGTAAATTTACCAAAACGATTGAATGGTTTTTTTTTAACCTTGTGCTGTTATGATGATTTAGTTTTCCAACGTTATATTGTAAGACTTGTAAATACGTTAAATTTCTAGCTTAACTGTTTTTTTTTTTAAATAAATTCTTTGAATATGTATAAGATTTTAAAATGTATTTTTTTTATTAACAAGTTAATGACACCCATTAAAAACGTAGTTTTTCCGATTGCATATTTTGCATCTATAATCTCTAGATGTTCAATAAATAAATAATACCTCAATTTTTACACCAACCCTACGTGCTACACAAGTGTAAATGGTGCACAATCTTTTCTAATGCCTCAAATCACTTTTTGTGCAACATTTTTATTATTGAAAATTTGCATTATTTAATCTGTAAATTGAAAATGTTTGACTGGCCCATAAGAATGCTTAAAAATTCAACCAGATATTTCTGAGGGAATACTCACACTGGCCATATTTTGATGAAATATGACATTAAGATTATAACAGAATATTTAAAAAGTAGGTAATTTCGAAGTTTTGATTTTCGGCACTTTTTAAATGGTTTCAAACCCACAGACTGAACGTCTGGTCCGATAAATTTAAAACTTGGTACTAGGTGCAATGAATATTTTCATGTTGTAGCAAAAAAATAGGATTTCGGCCAAAATTTGCGAAAAATGATAAGCAATTCTAAAGTTTGAATGTGTATATCTCTGCCAGTTCTAAATTAGCATCTTTATATTTCTTGAGTGCTCAGTTTTTTTCCTCGGTTTTTTGACAGAGCAGGAGAATAAAATATAAACAGTATTCTTCACATAGAAGTCAAAATAGTTGTTTTGACTTCTATGTGAGTGAGGGATATTGTTTATATTTTATTTTTCTGCTCTGTCACAGAACGGAGGAAAATTACTAATTACTGAGCGATCAAGAAATAAAAACTAAACACATTTTTTTACTATTCCCTGACAGTTGTTGAACTAAGCTAATAGAGTTTTTCGTCTAAAGATTGACTTAGTGTGATTTTATATTTGATTAAACAAAGCATACTATTTACAACTAAAAAGACATTACTCAGTCGTCAGTAGTTAATCTTAGAAATACACAGTCGTATTTATTTGATTTTCTTAGAAAAAGCTTAGGCAGTTGCCCAACTAGTCAATGCCTAGATAGTTTAGCCATCTCGGTATTTATAATCGCATTTCAACAGTTGCCCAAATACAACCTAATTTATTCACTGACATACCTGTTTTCGTTACTTTTCAATGAATTAATGAATTTCAGTAGGCTTGGGCACGTTCAATTAGCTTTTCATCATTTTAAAACTTAGAAATCTAGAAATATTTGCCTTCCTTGTTTGTTGAACGAGTCTACTTTAAAAAAGATTTGGACAGCAAATTTCAGTGGCTAAGTTAGCCTCGAGGTGCAAAATGTTTATAAATAACATTTCGGAGTTAAACAAGTGACACTGCTTGGAATGGGTTTATTAAAACCACTGATAGCGTACATATACGCATACACATAAAAATGTCATATGGCGTCGGCACAAATCTTACAAAACAAACAAATTGCTCTATTTTGCTTTTCGTTTCACAAGAGAATGTTTGCATGCATGGGTGAATGTAGATCAAATCTCTCAAACAAGAAAGATCCCATCTTTCGTCTTCAGATCTCATCTTTTTTTAATAAAACATGAAAAAATGCAGAGACAGTGCAAATCTTTTCCCAAAAAAATACAATCTTTTCAGCAATGAAAAACGACATTAAGATCTAATGTTGATATTGCGGATCTCTATTAGAATAGAATTTTTTCTATGTACTCAGTTCAAGTGAAAATAAAATTTCCATACAAAAATGCCGGTTAATTCCCAGCGATGGAATTCGCAAAGATAGGTGAGTACCCGAATTCGAGAATGAAATATGAACCGGTTCAATATATTTTTCACGAAATGATTTTCATTTCCCAATGTACAACCACTAGGAAAAAATAACGAGATGTGGAAAAGTCTGACATGTGTTAATTAATTTATTTTAATTGCTACCCGCAATACAAAAATAACACAAGACATGAAATAAAAATAAATATTTGTCAAAAAATATTTCAATATTCAGTCAAATAAATTTCATAAAAATCAATTTATTTTTTCCACTCAAAGTGAGTATTAAAAATTCTAAACTGAGTATCAAAAATTCACGTGAAAAAACAATGACATTTTCATAATGATAACTCACGTCTCACGTGTAATTTGAAGCGGTTTAAAATTTTCATTTCGCAAGAGGTGAGTACTAAACTTAATAGAATATTTTTTTCTATCGAGAATTTGTAATCGACTTTCCTCTTAAGCCTAGTACTCACCTCTTGTGAAATGAAAATTTTAAACCGGTTCCACTTAAGTGGAAAAAATAAATTGATTTTTATGAAATTTTTTGAAAGAATCTTGAAATATTTTTTGAACAATATTTATTTTTATATCGTAATTTGTTGTATTTCTGTGTCTTGTGTTATTTTTGTACTTTCGGTAGCAATAAATATAAATTATTTGACAAATGTCAGACTTTTCCACATCTCCATATTTTTTCCTAGTGGTTGCTGTACATTGGAAAATGAAAATCATTTCGTGAAAAATATATTGAACCGGTTCATATTTCATCCTCGAATTTGGGTACTCACCTCTCGTTGCGAATTCCATCGCTGTGAAGTAAATGGCATTTTTGTATAGAAATTTCATTTTCACTCGAACTGAGTACTTGGCTTAGTAGAATAAAAAAAAGGCGAATAGACTTCTTTCTAGTAGACTCGCAATAAGGCCCAACATCTTTTGTCAGTTTCCTGTACTGGTAACCCCACTTCTCTCTTCTCAGGGAAGTTAATGTTACTTATTTATTAAATGAAGGTTTTTCTAGTATCTGTTCCTTCTACACAATCTTTAACCTGTGATATTGCTTAAATACATCTGTTTAAATTGTGAAATCTATAAATTTAAAATTTGGTGGCACAACAGCTCTTGGAGAACCAGGGCCTAGTGACTTACAACTCTCAACCAATCCTGTGTGCGTGTTGTTGGCAGAAATCGTGGGGACCATTTTGTACCGAGTCCGAACGGCTAAATGAAAAGCACTTATTCATGACAAGTTTACTCTTGGAGGATTTGTCAGTTCCTCGCATGAGGCAGTACCTCGGGAAAAACATTTCTGTTTTTAAGTGGCAGCAGCTGGAAATCGAACCCAGACTTTCGGCATGACAGCCCAACGCACTAACCATCATGCCAAGAGGTACTTAATTGTGCAATCTAGTTTAAAGTGAAAAATTGTTCTACAAATCTGGCTACAGTAAATCTAGACCTTAATGTATTTGCATTGACAGATATATGGAAACAACCCAAAAAGAAGATAATTTTTTTTTTTTCAAATCTCCAAACCGCTACCTCACTTGTTCGATATTTTTTAGCTAAAATACATTTATAGATGTAATCAAAATTCTTACCTATTTTTGCGAAGATTAAAAAACAAAAAACGAAATCGCGAAATCTACCCGTTCTAGATGGACTTAAACAAAAATTAGAATTGTACTTCCAGGAAATTAAATAAAAATGGTCTGTTCTGTACCAAGTTTGAAGCAAATCTACCCATCCAGTTTTGTTTTAGCTCTAAAATTTGGATACACATATGTACGCTCAGACGCACAGCCACAGGGACATAGAGAATAGCAGACCGTCAGGGCGGACGAGACGACAAAAATTACTTTATTTGATCTCATCATCGTAATAGCTGTTTTCCTTCGGAGGTGGTAAAGTACTTATGAGTAGATGAAAACTCTAATCTAGTACTATGAACTGAACATGCTCTCAGGATGTGTGAGTATAGATACATTTTACATAGGAAAGCAGTTTGATGTGTTCCATTGAAAAAAGCGGGCAAAGTACTTGCAAGTACTTTGTCACCTCCAAAGGAAAACGCCTAGTGTTAGATTTGATAAAAAAATGTTTGACACACAAAAAGTTCCACATACGCCCCGTAGACCGCTTTAATATTAAAATTATCCTATGTATGTACGAATATTTTGAGTGGTAAACACGAATACATAGATTATAAGATACTTTTTAAAATGCAAACGGGTTGCAGTGTGGGAGGGAGGGGGGGTTGGGTTGTCGACAGGTAACAGCTATTCAATACTTATTAATTGACTACATTTGTTTAAGACCAATTTTTCGATAGTCAGTTAAATATTAAAATAGTTCTTAAGGAAAGGCAAAAAAAGAAAAGACAATTTTATTTATCCATCTGACAGTTAATTTTAAATTGATAATTGAAAAATTGGCTCAAAGCTTGTCCATCATGAGAATCATGAAATCTGTAATTTTCGACTAAAGTTGTCTATGATCTATTCAAAGACAGAAGTAGCTCTTCAACAAATTCTATCAAAGTGTCAACTCTATGAAATAAATAAGCTTCAGTGCCATACAAATCTTCTATACAACTTGTGTCTGTTCCGTGTATACAAAAGTTTAACAAGTACACACAACCATAAAAAAGTGCGTAATCTTTCCAAGTATCGGCGCAATGTGAATTCATTTTTATTATATTTTTATTGTTGTTGCTGTTGGTGTTGTTGATGGTGTATTTGTATCTTTATTTTTAAATGAACCTCAAAAATTAAATTCCCATCGTTCAGTTCAAGTAGTTCAACTTCAGCAGCTGTAGAGTTGATATCGCGTTGCGCAAATAAAAACGCCCAACCTCTCGTCCGTCAAATCGTCTCGATCGTTACGGCGCCGTTTTGCTGAGGGGTAATGGCTAAATAAATTATAATTAATTAACAAAATAATTTTCTGTATGAAAAAAATGCTTTTTACAATTTTATGATAATATTTTCTTTACCATTTCAAATACCACTCGGTGATTAATTTTTCAATGATTCTAAGCTAAACCTTCTTAAAAAGATACAAATATAACTTTTTTCTTTCATATTTTTTTTTGAGTGGGCAGCAAACAAGTGGACTTTTGATATAATATTATTATATTACATATTTTTAATTATTAGTTTTGTTTTTTGTTGTTGTTTAAATATTCTTTGCCATATCTACCTTCGGTGTGTTTATATAGAAAGTAGAATAAAAGCAGAGAAACACCTAAGATAATTTTTATTTTATTTTTGTTCTTGTGCTTTTGTTGTATTTTTAAATTATGACACATGTATTTGGTTGTTGTAGTGGCAGTGGTGGCGGTGGTAACTAAACCGATACCAATATTGTGTTGGTGTGTATCTCGGTCGATTTTGTTGATGGTTGTTATGTTAATGCGGAAAATTTCGTTTGCTTTGCTCTTTCATTAAAAATTCGGAAATAAAATTAATTCGATTTTGTCGTAGTGATCGTTTGTTTGGTCGACGATCGATCGGTGATGAAGAGACTGTCATAAAATTTATTGTTTACTCCTTTACCAATGATGGATTGACACTTATTGAAAAAATAATAAAAATAAAAATATAAACCGTCAATCCCCCAAGATCACTGTTTATTTTTACTTACCAAAGTGAGGTCGTCTTTGTGCATAAAATATTTATTTTTTTTTTATTCTGGACTATACAACACTTCAATTGGAGACCCTGAATCTTATATATTCCTCCTCCAGCCTTGACTTTATTTTTGAACGCGGTATGTGCGGACATAAAGGATTCTCCCGTAGTGATCGCAGACTGTTTTAGTGTTGTTTACTCTCAAAGTGTTTTTTTTATTTTTTCTTGATAGTAATATTAATTATAACAATAAATAAATAAATAAATAAAATTAAATTTATAGTGAATCCGTCTTGACATCATAATCGGCCTTGCGTATATATTTGATTGCGTATACATCTCATTGTGCGCTGTGTGGCTGTTCTCTGTCTTTCCAATTTTAATATTTCAATCGCACAGATTTGGATTTACTGTGGGATAAGAGAAAAGTGTGAAAGAAAGAAAAACTCATCTAAAAGAAAATTCTCTACAAAAAGAAACAAGGAAAAATTAAAGCTTAAGGTTTGTGAAGAAGATCATTTTTATTTTTATTATTAAAACAAAATTTTGAATTAAAATTAAGTAAACTGTATTTTATTTTTTATTGTGTCGATGTGTGAGTGTTGCGAGTGATACATAATTTTTTGTTCTCAATTCTATTGATTTTTATGAGATTAGAAATTGTTGGGGGGAAAAAAAATAAAAATACAGAAGCAATAATACACCGGGTGGTTTTTTGATTTGATGCATTTTAATATTGACTGATTCACATCAAGTCATTTGGTTTGAATAAATGAATTTTACCTTCATAATTTAGAGGTCAGTGAACCCTTTGTCTTTTATTCATGAACGTAGACATTAATTCCTGGTTTTTGAACTTTTCTTTTGTTAAATGTGTGAATGTTGAGTAAGGTTTTGAAATTATTTCATTAACTAAACTCGGGTAAATCTCGATGCAAAAATAACTTTCATTTGGTGATTTCTCATCTCTGTTTAGTGTAAGAACTTGTATTAACTAATTCTTTTGAAAATTGACTTAGTCATAATTTAATTGGTTTTTTTAAATTACGCACTGTATTTCGTCATTGGTTATAAATTTATTTTAATACCTTTATTTAATAGTATTAATTTCCTAGTTAAACTTTTATTTTTTATTAATGGAATTCAAATGAAATTAGTATTTAAATTCTTTTGATGTTAACCTACCAACATCGTTTATTGTTAAGAAAGAATGTTGTTTTTTTGTTTTTATTTCAAATAAAAAGTTTTCAATACCTGTAGGTAATAAAAGTCCAGGCTTCGTTTTGTGAATTTAAAAAGGGATTTTTGATGTAGGTACGTAAAGACATTCACCTTGATTACGAAATCCAATTAATGAGCTGCGGAGGGAACCAGACTTATTTTTGACATTTTTATTATGATCGATATCTCAAAATAGAGCCTGACTTTCCCTTCAGTTCATTCATCGAATTCTGAAATTGGGTTGCATATTGATTTGAGGATAGATTTTCCGAAGACTTGCAGGATCAGAGATCAAGTAAAACGCTGTTTAGATTGGGAAGATTGAGACCAGTCTCACGGTTGTTTCTGGACAAGAGAAGTGGGGGTTCAGGGATATCGTTCGACTCATGAGACTCATTTGTTGTTGTTTCCATGTGCAAATTTGTTGTTGTTTCTATGTGTTTTGAGGCGCCTTAATTTTTCGAATGTAGACACGATGAGACTCACGAGTTCCGACTCAATTTTGTGTGTGTTTGTGTGTTTTTTTTTATTTTACCATTCTTTCATGTCATTTTCTTTTGGATGTTCGAAGTTAACTGCTTCATCTCAAAATTTTTCATGTTCGAAAAGAACGGAACAATTCCAAAATCCGACATTAACGACATTAATATGAGGATCGTTCGATAAGTTAATGAACAAACATGACTTTATACGCAGTTAAAAAATATAAGTAATAATTATTGGACAATGAATGTTTTTAGTTAGTAAATGTGTATGCTTTAGTTACAGTGGATATGTATTTGTCAGATCAAACAAAACTAAATAATCTTACTCACATGAAACCGGTTACAATACAAGCATTTTGTGTGTCCGATAAAAAGGGTGTTCAAAGATTTTAAATTTAATTATGAATTAAAGTTAAAGCATGCCTGATTGACTATTAGTTTTTTCTGGTCGTTTCCTGTTTCGTCTTTTTGACATATTGGCTGAGGGATGTGAAAATATATAAGAAATGAAGTAACGAAAGCACGTATGAAAATTTTTATTTTTTTTTCTGATTGAACTTGAACTTGAAATTGAACTGATTTGAAAATCAAGTAGAGTCGAGGACGCTAAATAATGAGCTTTAACAAAAATTTTAACAAGAATAGAATACTAAGTAAAATGGAAAAATTTAATTATTATTGCTGTCTGTTTTCCATTAAATGAACCTCAAATTTTCTGAATGTCAAAAACACGAAAGGATTTTTTTTATTTTGTGTAATCTAGAGGGTACATACGTACATATCTGTCAAAAAGATGAAGGACGAAAGGAACGAAAAAACGAATCGTTTAATCAGGCTCTTACTATAAAGGCTGTTAAACTCAATTGTAATTTTCCAAGTCTTAAACGATGACTTGATGGCTTATTACCATACTATAATGCCTTTTACATAGTCCGCAATCAATTAAAATGTAGCCTCAAAGTATTTTTAATATAATTTAAAAAAAAAACTAATTGCGAACAAATTGAAGTAAAATTATTATTTGTAAGTTTGGGCGTGGTGCGTTGACCTGATTATGGTTTTGTAGTACCTGTCCGTTGAGCTACAGCCTGACAGCTTGATGGATTTTCCTTAAACTTGGTACATAACGTGTTTTGGTAATTTCTCCTACAAGTTAAAATAAATATAAAAAGCAACCCATACATTTTTTATCAATTTAACATAATCGTATTTTTATCAAAAACGGCTCTAGAACTAAAAAAAATCAATAAATTATTTTAGGTAGGCTACCACTGGGTGGGAGACTATTTTTCAAAAAAATAGTTATTAAAGATAGAACCATATTTTTACTTTCGATTTTCTTCACAACGGTTTAATTGACTTCAATATTTTTTTTTAAATAGAAGCTTCTGAAAAAATAAATATTATTTTAAACAAAAATTAAAGGAAATATTTTCTGGATTTTTCAAACAAATGCTTTTTTTTGAAAATGAAATACAGTCGACTCCCTTTAAGTTGAATTTCCCTCTAACAAAAACTTTTTCACCATACTTTTTTACTCCTCTCAAGTTTTCATGCTAAATTTATTTCTCACTCAATCGATTTTTTTTTATAAAATCTCTCCTACTCGAATTAATTTTGAAATAATCGTAAACATTTTGAGGGGGGGGGGGGGGTGGTTACGTTTTTGGAAATTCAATGAAGTATTGCACTCAAACATTTTTTTATTGCAAATACATATATGTATGAGTAGTTTTTGCCCTTTAAACCATTACTCTTTATCACAATATGATCGCATTTATTATACAAGATCTATTTTTCTCTTTTGTCATACAACATGAAGCAACTTTCGTTACTAACCACTTTTATGTAAAGACTCCTCTTTTAGGAAACTTCAACCTATACAAAAAAAAGTTGTATTTCTAAAAGTTTTAGCCAAGTTACCGCTTGAACAGAGTGCAAAACGGAACTGGAATAGATGTCAAAAATGCTGCAGCCGGAGCAGCATGAGTTGAACAATTTTTAACTTTTACTGCAGCATTTTTGACATCTATTCCAGTTCCGTTTTGCATTCTATTCGCGCAGTTAGTGGGAGAGTGTAAGGAATTACAGCCTCAAAAATGGAATCATAACACCGTCTTGAGGTCTTGAACGGTCCTAAGATCTTGTACGGCCTTGAGGTCTTGAACGGAATTGAAGTCCTTAACGGTACTGAGATCTTGAATGTTCGTGAGGTCTTGAACGGTCTTGAGTGGTATTGAAACTCTGAACGGTCCTGAGATCTTAAATAGTCTTGAGGTCTTGAGCGGTATTGAGCTATCTTGAATGGCCTGAGATCTTGAGCGGTCTTAAGATCCTGAACTGTCTTCATAAAAACTTACAAATTGACCCTATAGCTTCACCATATCATTGTGGAACTACTGACCAAATAAGATGGCATATATTTCTTGCAAATATCCCACATTTGTGGTGCTAGTAACCCAATAAAATGTCTTTGAAAAAAAGTAAAATCCATTTCAAATCATTACTTTATCGGTATTATTAAAATCTTCGTACATAACTTTATTGTTTGGAATTAATCCACCATTGTTCGATGTTTTTTGAAATTACTGAACTAATTATGTAAGACGAAGTGTAAAGCGGCTGGTGATGAATTGATTATTTATCAGTATGCACCAGTTCATCTGCAAAATATGGTCGGATGAAAGTATGTCCGATGAATGGGCATTGTTTTTCCGATCCTCAAGAAAGGCACTCCTCTTCAAATACTCGCAAATTTTTAATAAAAATTAAAAAAGAATTTTAGAAGGCGTTGAATATTGGCATAAGAAAGAGCCAGTTTTAATAGGGCTCATAATCATTAGATTTATTATAAGTTCAAAACAAAGCAAAACAGAAACAAAATGCACAACTAGATCGCACGTACTTGCTCTTATGTTCAAATTGCTTGGAACGTAAGAATTTTTTGAAATGGTATGCAAGTATAATTATAGAAAGAGTATACAAATGTTCAAGTGCGGTTTTTCTCATTTTCAAGTTGTTTTTTCAAACTTTTATATATTTTCTAGTCATGCATATTTTTTTTCGACACAATGTCATGAAAAAACGCGTTTTTTGCATCAATTAAAACAAACTACAACTGTTTAAAATATCAAAACAAATATGTATCTGCTTAACTAACACATTGATTTCTTGGCAAATTTGTAGCAAAAAAATGATTCTACAAACGATGGAATTTTCGATGGCTCCGCTGATATTTTAATAGCCGTTCAAGTAATCAACCTATTTTTTTTAACTGTAAATATAATTGGTGTCTTCATGGCGTGACAAAATTATAAAATTATAATTTAATTTCATTACTGAAAAAAATTCTCCAAAGTGTCTAATTCTCGGTCCCCCGACGACGTGGCTTGAAAATCAAGTGGCTTGAAAATTTAAAGACAAGCTAACAGAGTGTTTTGCCATTGAATTGCCTATAAGCGCTAGAGGGCACAGGTTGGATCAAAACAAGAAATAATTAGCCGGAAGGGGGTGTATGTCTTCCCACTAAGTCGAGGGTTACATTGGCTAAATTTTTTTTTGTTAAAATGTTAAGTTCCCTGCAACACCTGATTTTTGAGTGGCAATTTTCAATTATCTGAAAGGTCGTTCTAAATTTCATATGTATGTAGTTAGTTCTAACGACTATTCGTTTCCAAAAATGTTGTGCCAAAACTATGACCAAAAAAAAACTATAGTGCAAAAAAATTCGAGATGACAATAATTAAACATGACATTACGATATTAGAATACACTAGAAAAGTAGGTTGAAAAATTCTGTCAGTCTGTATGTTTGTATCTGGATCTACAGCCTAAGCCAATGATGTGATCCTTGATCTTTAATTTTTAAACTTAAGGCTATTTGGATATTCTCTAGAGGGGAAATTGAATTTTTGCTGCACCAAAACTAAGCAAACAGCATACAACCGTTAAGGAAAAGCTTATTTATCTCGAAAACGACTCCAACGATTTTGATAAAAAAAATCTGTTATTTATTGTAAATTAGGTAGTGTACTTTTTGGTGAAACAAAAACTACCAAAAACTTCTATTAACGGTACCTGCCATATAACGGTTTTATTAATTTTCGATTTTCTCATTAACGACTCAACCGATTTCAATCTCTGCTTTCAAATTAAAAATAAAATTGTATATACAAATTTTGAAAAAAATAAATTTAGCATTCTTAAATAAAAAAATCCTTTTTTGACAATTCAATATTTCGAAAATAGTTTGATGAATATTTTTGAAACTAGGTTTATAAATTATATAAATAATATTAATAAATACTAAAATTTGGCATACTAATTTTTTTGTTATGTGTCCAAAATTTTATACATAAAAAATTAGTTTTTAAAGAAACCGCTCCAATGATTTTTTGTTTTTTTTTTACATGTGTATATTAATATTTTCCAAGTAATGAAATTTCATATTTGTTTTTGAGCTCTAAGTTATTTAACGGGTTGTTTATACAGTTAAAAGAACGATTTAAATTTTACCACACTTAGAAACAAGCCTTTTTAAAAGACTAATATGATCAGGCTGGTTCCTCAGGTTGGCGACAGGTTAATTCCCTGTCCCGTAAAACTAAGAATTATGAGACTGACAACAAGCCTCGGAAACGGACAGATCTCACGACGACAACCTTTGCTACGAAAACGGACACACGATTTACGAATTTTCTTATGGAACGTTCGCTCGCTCTATAGAGCTCGAGCTGTTCAGCAGCTAGCCGATGCCCTGTCAGAATATAAAGCTGACATAACAGCATTACAAGAAATCAGATGGACAGGGAATGGTGTTCTACAGAAGAAGGAATATGACGTATATTACAGCTGTCATACAAAACACCATGTGCTCGGGGTAGGCTTCCTAGTCAGCGAAAAAATGAAGTCTACCATCATCGGCTTTAACGCTATAAGCGAAAGGCTATGCACTCTCCGCGGTGCGAGGCAAATTTACAAACATCAGCCTCATTAACGTTCACGGACCTACGGAGGAGTCCTCAGACGAAGAAAAAGAGACTTACTACGAACAAGTCGAGAGGGCCCTCAATGCCTGCCCAAGGTATGACGTCAAAATCATCCTTGGGGATTTGAACGCAAAAATAGGTCGGGAGCCGGTATTCAGGCATTACGCAGGCACCCATAGTTTGCATGAGAACACTAATGACAATGGACTTCGAGTCTTAGAATTGGCAGCATCGAAAAACATGGTTGTTGCGAGTACCAGGTTCCCGCGTAAAGATATCTATAAAGCCACCTGGGTATCACCTGATGGAGTCACTCGTAACCAAATAGACCACGTGTTGATAGACCGTCGCCACTACTCGAACCTGATGACGGTACGTACGTACCGAGGTGCCAATATCGACTCGGATCACTATCTTGTTGGTATGGTTTTCCAAGGGCGGATTGCCTTGCGGAGACGCATTGCATCCGCCGATCAGGTTCGAATCAACACGGCTGCCCTACGCAATGAAAACACCAGTAACATCTTTGGTAATGCGTTAGGACTCGCCCTAGAATCACTCGATTTAGGGAGAGTAAGTCCTGGAGCCAGTATGCTGGGCGTAGATGAGAAGTGGACACGCCTTAAGAATATTGTCATTAGTACTGCCAACTCCATCTTAGGCAGCAGTCGTAGAAATCGAAACGACTGGTTTGATGATGAATGCAAGCTAGCGACTGAACGTAAGAATGTTGCGTACCGAGCAATGCAACAATCTCATAGAACGCGGGCACGCGAAGAGGAATATAAAGAGCTCAGAAGAACAGAAAAACGGCTTCACAGACAGAAAAAATCAGCCTGAGAGAAGAACCTAATCTGTGAAATAGAGAACAGCCGAGAGCGAGGTCCGCACCAGGTGCGGAAGTTCTACCAATCCGTCCGAAACATGACGCAGTACACACCACGCTGTACATACTGCAAAGACGGAGAGGGAAATCTGATCACCGATCTACAAAGCATACTGGAGCGATGGGAAGTGTACTTTAATGAATTGCTTAATGGTCAGCTCACAGCAGAAGTGGAGGCTCCACTACTTCAAGATGAACACCCTATGCCACCAAGCATAGAAGAGGTTGAGAAGGCTATAAAACGGCTCAAACGAAACAAAGCCCCGGGAGCCGATGGCATACCAGCCGAATTATTCCACCACGGCGGGTCAGCCTTACGTCAAGCAATTCATGATATCATAGTGCACGTATGGGAGCATGAAGAAATGCCAGAAGACTGGCGAAAAGGTATCATATGCCCCATACATAAGAAGGGAGATGTCACAACGTGCAGCAATTATAGAGGTATCACGTTGTTGAGTACCGCCTATAAGATACTCTCCTCTATCCTACAAGACCGGATAACCCCATACGCTAAAACAATCATCGGCCAATATCAGTGTGGTTTCATTCCAGGCAAATCAACAACTGATCAGATCTTTACCCTTAGGCAGGCGATGGAAAAATGTCTTGAATTCAACATTCCAACATACCATATACTGTTTATAGACTTTAAGGCCGCTTATGATAGCATAGCCAGGGTAGAACTTTACAAAGCCATGAGAGAATTTGGCATCCCAAATAAATTGACACGACTATGTAGGTTGACCATGGCCAACGTAACAAGCCAAGTAAAAATAGCCGGATTGCTCTCCAGACCAATCAACATCTTTAATGGACTCCGACAAGGGGATGGTTTGGCCTGCCTCCTCTTCAACCTGGCGTTGGAGAAAGCAATCCGTGACTCTGGCACGGCAACAAGAGGGACCATCGTCAACAGGTCCAGCCAGATACTGGCTTACGCAGACGACATCGACATCATCGGAAGAACCTAACAAGCTGTACACGATTCCTTCATCCAGATCGAGCAGGCGGCACAAAATCTGGGGCTGCACATTAGTGAAGGTAAAACAAAGTACATGGTGGCGTCGAATGCGAGAAGAACAGTTGGTCAAACAATCAAGGTAGCGGATCACGAATTTGAAGTGGTGCAATCCTTTAAATACCTTGGGTCAACAGTAGCAGCCGATAACAATATAGAAGAAGAAATACGCGGACGGCTTCTCAAATCCAACAGAGCCTACTACAGTCTGTCAAAGCTATTCAAATCTAGAAATCTAACCATAACTTCAAAACTGCTGCTGTACAGGACCATGGTCCTGCCAGTACTCATGTATGGATCCGAGACTTGGGTGCTTAGCAAAAGGCACTGTGACCTCTTAGCCGCGTTCGAGAGAAAAGTCTTACGGAGAATTGTTGGCCCCATATGTGAGGAAGGACGATTCCGGAGACGGTACAACCATGAGTTGTACGCAATCTACCTTGAAGCAGACATAGTGACAAAAATTAAGCTCGGTAGACTCCGGTGGGCAGGGCACCTAGCTCGAATGAGCGAAGAGGAACCTGCTCGGAAATTCTTTTGTGGTACATTCTATGGTAGACGGCAGCGTGGTAGACCATGCTTGCGCTGGAGAGATGGCGTAGACCAGGACGCCCGAAGCCTTGGGGTGCGCAACTGGATGGCGTCGGCTCGAGACCGGGATAGGTGGAGAGACTTGTTGAAAGAGGCCAGGACCGGACCCCGGTTGTCGAGCCGATGATGATGATGATGATGAAAATTGATTGCGGGAAACCTGTAATCCGCAAAATAAAAAGTCAAAGACCAAGTTTTACTGGTGGAAAATTTTTGTTTGAATGCAAAAATTAAAATAAAAATCGGTTAAGGTTTGGCAAAGACAGGGCCAATTAGAAGAAACGGGGACTAAAGAGTATTTGTTGTCAAAAAATAATTTTGTTTTAATAACTTAGAACACACAAGTTTTTAAATTGATTTAAAATATTATGAGTTATTTTTGAGAAAATGAAAAATAATATACAAAAATTGTCGTATGGCACTAAGGCTTGAACCAAAATTTAAACGTATAGACGAACAGTCAAAATTAATATTTAGGTATACCATTTTTTTTATTAAATAAAATCACATTTTCTCATCAAAAACTATGCTACTTTTTGGTATTATTTAAAATGATCCAAGGGTAACCCGAATTTGGTTGGCAGGGGCCAAATATAACAAAAAAAAATTCTCTGTAGGCGGAAAGCAAACAATTTGTTTTATGAATGTAATTAAATTTTACAACCACGTAACATCTCCATATAAGTCACGAAGTAATTCAAATTTTTTTTTTGTTGACAATAGAATTGAAAATGTTTTACACACTTGCCAATTCTTATTATGTACCTACCTAAAAAAGATTTAAACATAATAAATACAAAAAAAAAAAAAACGAAAGACAGGTATAGACATTCCCCGCAAGGGGGTGGCAAAACCAGAACACTTATTTTTTTTTTTCATAAATTAATTGCTGATTCTCAAGACGATAATAAAACAATTCTTGTGATCTTTGATGACGACAATTTACAAAAATAAACTATAAAAATATGTATGTATGTACTTTACATATATTGAATACAGGTTTTCGCATCAGCACATTGCTATTCATGTACAAACATAGATATCTTTGTTTTACTTCCGACCGTGGATGGCATATTACTCATGCAACACCTTTTTCGCTTGTGGAAATATTTGAGATTGCTAGTTTTATTTGTTTTTTTTTTACCAAGGTGATTTTAAACATATTCTGACTATCTGAGAACGAAGAATAAAATACAAAAACTGAACTTTTTAAACGTCTACGTTGAGATATCTACATATATTTATAGATAGGTTTAATGAATAAGCACTATTGTTAAACCGCAGAGCTACCCACAAAATTACCTCGTATTTGGAAAGAAATGCTTTAGATTAAATTGAAAGCGAAACATAGAGCAAGTAGGGATTCAAAAAGAAACAAAAAATTTCAGTAGAGATCACGATTATGTTTATTTTTCGGCATTTGTTTACATTCAAAAGAGAGTATTACAAAAGTATAATAAAAAAAATAAAGAGTGTTTTAAATAGGAGCAATTTCTTTTTTAACCATAGATATACATAAAGATGCATATTTGGTAATATATTTTATGAAGTTATGCATTCGGTAAAAAAAAAATCAAAATCAGAAATGTTGATCAAACTTTTGATATTCGAATGATTAATAAAATACGTCTACCTTTTTGTTTGGATGCAGCCAATATGGGTTGAGAAATTTGTTTTGATAATTTGCACTTAGTATGTTAAAAGGACAATCTGCATGCACTTTTTTAAGTTTAAAGAACCTATAAGAAAATTTATTACTCGAAAATGATTCCGACTCTTTTCATCAATAAAATTCCTTGCCTCTTATTGCAGGTGGCTTAAGTGTAAACTCAATTTATTTTTAAAATAAATTTTTCGAAAATCATAATATCCGTATTTAAACTTGTCGAAACATTTTCGATGGAAAAATCCAATAAAGTGGGTTCCATCTACTGTAATTGTTCTTTCTACTGTAATCGAGCTGAAGCCTATACTTCAATCTTGGAACAGGGGGTGAAAACGTGAACTGGAAAAATATCATTTCAGTTTTCACAGAGTTTTATCATTTTATCACTTCACAAACACGAGCAAGGCGATTCCTGAACTCGTTATGAAAAACAAAATTACTAAAATGAGAAATGCATCTCATCCCTCTCAATCTCTCATAGTAAAAGATGGTTGTTGTGTCATAGAGAGACCAAGATGGCGGCTTGGGTGTACCTAATGATAATGACTTTAACGACTCTAACGGTTAAACTTCTTACTTTTTGTGCTAGAAGCCCAGGAAAATAATAAAAAATAAAAATAAATTTTGTGGTGCAACAGCTTGTAGAGAACCAGGGCCTAGTGACTTACAACTCTCAACCATTCCTGTGTGCGTGTTGTTGGCAGGAATGGAGTGGATCTAGAATTTTTGGCGAGTCCGAACGGCTAGATGAGAAGCACTTGTTCATGACAAGTATACTCTTGGAGGATTTGTCAGTTCCTCGCAAACGGTAGTACCTCGGGAAAAACATTTCTGTTCTAAGGTGGCTGTGGCTGAAAATCGACCCTAGAGCTTCGGGATGACAGTCCAACGCACTAACCATTATTCCGCGAGGTATACTACTCCCAGGGAATAATATTAAAAAACTCAAACTATGAAGTAATTCTGATAAGGCTGATGAATTTTGTGTGTTGGCTTTGACCTTAATTTGAGCCAGAGCGACAAATTTAAGAAGTGGGGGGAGGAGGTGAAAAGTTTTTAAATTATGTTTTTTCCTAATTTCTTGAAAAAGAATAGGAACACAAAAAAATTGCTACAGTTTTTTCTGATACAATAGATTTAGAGAAATACGGTCATGGTGTAGCATAAGTTTAGTCAAGGAATGAATTAAAATTGCATTAATAGATGGACGATTTGTATTTGGCTTTATCTTCTCAAAGTTAAGCCAAGTTTTTGGGCCACCTAAGGTTTGAAAAAAAAGGTGATATGGTTCTCATTCAATTTCCATTCACCTCCTTTAAATATTGGGTAATTTTTTAGAAATTCTGAAGATATTAAGCAGCTTTGTGAGTTCCACAATAGTGCAGCCAAGTTTTGATTTTTTTTTTTAATTTAAGACAACAATTTTGAACCACCCATTTCTTTCGAAAAAAATCAATTTTTAAATAAATGTCCCAAAAATGGATTTTTCAAATTTGATTATTGCTTTCAGTTAATCTACCTATAAACAGTTTTGGCCAACATTCAAAAATTATTTTTGATAATTAAAGGTGCCGTCACACAATGCATATAAAGTAGGTACTTGCAGCAAGTAAGATTATTGCTGCTAAACTTTCCTTGTTAACGACCCAAAAAGTACTTGCTACAAGTGATTTACTTACTTCCAAGTAATTGCGGCAAGTAAGACTTGCCTGATATGTCGACCCAAAAAAATATTTGCAAGCAATTACTTGCTACAAGTGATTTACTTGCTTGCAAGTACTTGCGCAGTAAATAAACACTTTCTAGGCGTGACTAGTACCTGAAAGTACTTACACGCAAGTAAATCACTAGAAATCTCTTGCCGTAAGTATACTTGCCACTTGCTGGATTTGTTTTTTTAAATGCTGGGTCGCACGTAACTACCGTTATAGTTCAACTTTTTTTAACTTCAGATCTTTCAAAAATTTTGAAAGTAATTGAAAAAAAATTTAAAGAAGTATGAAATTCTTTTTTTAGTTGTTAGAACAACTCTCAACATACTGATTTTCAGCCCGACGTTCCCAAAACAGTCTTACCCAAATTCTTGTAGCAGCCACATTTTACTGTGTCCAATTTTGAAGAACACAAATTAGTGTTTCGACCAGAATCAATAGCCTCGATTTCAACAAATTTTTCAAGTTCAAAGGCCATTTCTTCCTAAAAAAAAAATCTTCTTCTAAATCTTGATTATTTATTTTGGATCTGTCGCTGATAAAACAATAAACGAAACTGAACTGAAAATGGCAAAAACCACACCAAGTACTTGCAGGAATTACTTTCAGCAATTAATTTCAGCAAGTAATGTCAGCAATTAATTACTTGTACGGTTTGACGAACTTAGTAGTACTTGCAACAATTTTACTTGCGAGCAAGTTAAAAGTCATCTCAGCAACAAATTTACTTACCTGGTTTAACATGCTGTCTGGAAGCACTTGCACGAATATTTCAAAATCTAAATTTTTGAAAGATTGCTGCAAGTACTTCATTTCCACGGTGTGACAAGTATTTTAGAAGTAGTTTAAAATTGGTAGTTGAGTTCTTCATTCCCCTTTTTGATAGGATAGTCTTTTTAATACATACAAGAACACCATTGATGTGTTTTTACTCAACCTTCCTCAAAATATCTCCTTTTTCTCCTAAGGACTACTATGACCACTATTTTTCTACTACGAAAAAAATGTCGAGTACTTTTTTCATTAATTTAACATCAAGTAGGCAACTATGCGTACAAGTAATCTGGTTCAGGAAAATTATATTTTACAAATTTTGTTCCTGTTCAAATTCCTGATGTTACTGAAATCTAATTTTTCTGATTATGCCTTATCTGCTTAATAATTTTCGGAATTATTTAAAATCTCTCATCTATCAAGACTTTCTGAAAAGTTTTGATTCTTTTCACACCAAATCGAAATTTTCATTTAAAGCAACAAAGTAATAAAATCTACTTGAATCAGTAAATTCAAACGACACATAGTCAAAGTAGACTTTATTTCATATTTCAAAAGAATTTAAGTGCTCATAGTGGCCATAAGAGTTACTGAACAGTTCATAAGAAATGTGACATTTGTATTAAACTTAAAGAATTGATTGATATCGTTTTCTTTCGAACGATTCCCTCCAGACTTTGAAAAAAACACACCTTAAATCTCTTGTACCACTCAAATGAATAAATAAAATCTTCAAACATTTGTTTTAGTAATCTTGTCATATCTTGGCTGAACACAAAATACGCGTTTCTGTGAGATAAAATGTCAAAAACAAATTTCTTTGTGTGAAATGCGCCCAACAAATTTCGAGTGTACCTATTGAAAGACCCTTTATGTGCAGAAAATACACACACAAATCTTGAATGTCTGGTCACCTGCATATATAGAACAAAATAAATAAATATTTAAAATTGTTTTTTAAAAAATTAATAAATGTATCTCAAAATCAATTTTGCCAAAAATATTACGTTTTTCGTCTGCCAATAATAGGTACCTACATATATACCAACAAATATCTTGTGTTTCTTAAAATAACATTATTTCCAAAAAAAATTGCTTCACCAAATAAAATTTCTTTATGCTAAACAAAAATAATATTGTGTTTAGTTATTATTTTTTTTTGTGTGAAAAACAGACGTCAAAGCCGTTGAACGAAGTGCAACCTTGACGTTGCAAAAGATTGATATAGAACTTTTACGTTCCTTATGTTAATTATCAATGATCTAGTCTTTTTGTATTTAAAAACCCATTGATAGAATTTTATTTAATACACTAAGTTATTTAATTTTTACTTAAAAATTAAAAGTGGAGAACCAATTTAAATGTCTATTTTAAAAGGTACAAAGTAAAAATAAAAACTGTCGTTTTAGGGAAAAATATTTTTGGTGGCAGTAGTTTCTAGCTCTTCGAATAATTATTTCCTATATTAATTGCTGCCAATTTTGTTTTAACAATTTTATTTTTGTTATGGTGTCTAAATGTTTATCTTCTAAGAATTATTTTCGTTTTAATTGCAATTTTTTTTAAATAAAGCGATACGCTTGTGTGTGTTTAGTTTTTTTCTCTACAAAAATGCTGATCCCTGCAAGTCTTCCGGTTTGAATTACTACAAATTACCTCATTTTTATGGAGGATCGAGTTTAGTCAAGGCTATGGAAAGTTTTCGGTAAATACAATCGAATAGAGGAAAACTTGTCGAAAACTAGTGAGGCCCTTTCTAGTGATAGAAAGAAAAACTTGTTGGGTTAGTTTTGATATAACATACAAGAAAATCCCTTTATAACAAAAAAAAGTCATACCCATCATACAATTGTATACAGTGCTTAAGTGCTGTTTATTTAATGTAATTAAAGTGACACAACTGTAATGCGTAATTGTAATGTAATTAGGAGAGTAGTTAGCATCATATAGGACAATTTGATTGCTTGTATTACTTTTTGAAGAAAAAAATTACATAACTGGCAAGGCCCCATAGAATTTCAATAGTTCCCCTTGCTCAGCCCTTCTAAGCATTAATGTAAAACTTTCTAGAACCTCATTAAAAAACTATGTTGTTTTTCCAGGCAGGCAGTGACTCTATTTTGATGATAGGTATTAATATTATGTGCATTATAACAGGCCCCTTACAGACGGCAAATAAAAACCGTGTTCCCTTCGAAACGGAAGTTTGCTACCAACTAAACACAGAATACTATCGAAAGCTTTTCACGATCTTCATTGCATTTGCTTACAAGTTTTTCAAGTTGAAATATTCACGTGTTTGTCTAAAACTATTAAATACACAAGTATGACATATTATTTAAGTACATAAATATATTATTTATCTTAGATGTTAGACTTGGCTAGTAAAGAATTTGGTATCTGCTCCTTATAGCTAATTAAACATTTTATCCAATCCAAATGCTCACACACCACATTCAAAGAGTTCCAAATAAATAATGATCATTGCTCAATTTTATCTCAGGAGCATTTTTAAGAAAGCCAAAGAAACACCATTTTCGATAAATAAAATATTTTTTTTTTGTATATACCTACCTAAGCATGTATAAAGTATCCATCGCAGTTGTGACGAGAGTGTGTGAAGTCAATTTGCACTTAATTACTTGTCTATGCCTATATATAACCATATATATTTATTTACCTGCTTATACCTGCTATGCGAAATTAAAGTTTCGTTAAGTAATTTATAGTCTTAAGAGAATCATTAAATTTGAAAAAAAAAATAATTGAAACTGAAATTAAAAGAGTTGAAATTGGAAACAGTGTTGCCATGGAACATTTTTGAGTGCAATAATTGATTATTTTAAATACCGTTGAACTCTATGTAAGGGCAGGAATTATGTCTATAAGGTTTTGAGAAAATTGAATCAGTATAAACACGTTTGAACTCACTCACAAAATACTGAAATCGATTGATTGATTGCTGATTGTTCTATCACGTTAAGGTTTCAAAGTATTCAAATCTTAAAGTGCAAAAACACTTTTTTTTCACCTTTTAAGCTCGAAAGGCTGTCAGTTTTTAAATTTTAGGTACATATGTAATTTAGAAATAAACCAATAGATGCTCCGTAATTTTTCAAACTGAGCAAAACAAATTCACTATTTTTGTCAATACCATTTTCAAAAAAGGACGTCATACCTACCTACTAAATTATTTGAACATATACATAAAAACAAAATTTATGAAAACAATGTATTAGTTGAACACATGGCAGCACTGTTTGAAAGCTTTTTCTCTGCGAGTGCGTTGCGTGTTGCCAATTCCATTGGGATTAATGACATTCACTTTTTTATTTTATCTTATTTTATTTATTTTTTTGTATTTGGTTCGCGCCGGATAATTATGGTAAATATTTATGGTTAGAGCAGACACAGCCTATTTTTATTATTTATTTTGTTTTTGTGTATTTTGCTGTGTTTTTTTTTGTTGTTTATAAATACAACAATAATATGATTTGTGTATACAATTCCTACAGATTTAAATCGGCAAACCACATGTGTGTTGATTGTTGCATACATTACACGGCAGGTTTGAATACAAAAATAGAAATAGAAAAAACATTTATAATTAAATTTCACTCAAAAATTTATAAAGAAAAACATTTTTGTTTATTTTGAAACATTGTATCTAAAAACAAAAAAATGCTATGGAATGAGTTTAAATTTGTTGCTGTAAATCAAGTTGGAGGATGGAAATTTTCTTTTATTTTAAACCGATCGATGTATAAATATCCATGATTTAGAAAAGAATCATAATATGTAGGGTTAATCAATGAGTGGAAGTATTACACAAATAAACCAAGGATCTAAGCAATGCTTTATCAGTAGGGCTTGGATTTACATTTGCAAACAATTTATCTAAGAGGCTATGAGATGCTCTAAAAAGTTTATGAAAAAAACATAGAAAAAAGACAATTTTTATAAAAAAAGAGATCAGTTTATTGATTGTATTAATAATAGTTTATTTCATTACAATTTGCTGTTGAGTTTATTTCGGACACCTAAAAAATAGTGTACGAGACTTCTTTGCTATGATTTGGTTCTGCTTTTTCGAAAATGGCGAACTTGGCAAAATTTTTCTCTTCAAAATTTTTTATTTTTTTATTCCCGATTTCAAAATCTCCAAGCGGATGAAAAAACTCACAATCTGCAATCAATAAGAAACAACTGCACTAAATTTATAATCCCTTTAAAATATCTATCAAATAAGCAATCTTAATTCGCATTAAACTTCCATTATTTATATTACTATTCTAAAAAATAGGATAGTAAATTATTCCCGCGAATTCCTGCTTGAGGTTCCTATGCACATTGCTTAGTTTCATGCACAAATACTGAAAACTTTTTACCAACAACAAAATAAAACAGTTTCAGCCCTACAAACAAAAGTTGCTTTAATATCTTTTAAATCACAAATTAACTAAAAGGTCCATCAGGAGTTAGATCACGAAAAAAAATTTCATATCAATAAAAATATAAACTGCTAATCCACGTTTAGTTTAAAATCTTAACGAAAATCTACTACAATCAACAAAAACTCTGCTATTACCAAAGACTATTTTTTGAACTGGACATATACTTTCTTATAAACTATGAACTTTTGCACGTACACTCTCTCATTTGAAGTTGTAAGAAGCATGTGTGTCACTAGCGTATGTTTCCTTTTGTCTCTAGTTTTTGGCATTTAATGTACCTATTTTGGTGAATTAGTTTATCACCTTGAATTTAAGTTTATTGATAACTCACTGACTTACGATAATTCGTGTTTATTTGCGTTTAGACTAGGCCCAAACTCTTGATTTCAGTCGCACGGCTGTTTAGTCGCCATAAATAGAACACGTGAATTAAAATGGGAATGAACACACATGCTACCGAGAAACCGCGACAGTTAAAAGTCGAAAATTTGTTCTATTTTTCAGGCGACGCGATTGTCGAAAGTTAGGGCCACACTTGCGATTTCAATCGTGCGACTGTTTAGTCGCCATAAATAAAACATATGAATTAAGATGAGAATGAACGAACACGCTACCGCGAAATCGCGATGATTAAAAGTCGAACATTTATTCCATTTTTCCGTCGACGCAACTGCCGAAAGTTAAAATGGAACAGAGGTGATTTGAAGGGTATTCATGCAATAGCGTAAAGTTGTCGAAAGCGTAGTTAAGTTGTAAACTGCGTAGATCTGTCAAATTTTCCGTACAAATTATGACAGAATTACGAAATTTTAAACTTTACTACGTTTACAACGGCCTTAAGCCATTGGCATTGTATGAATACCCTAAGTGTATTTTGGTAACCAATTTGGCTTTATTTCATTTTCATGTTTTATTTCCGGACTTGTACTGTTGACTAAGAAAAAATTTACCATTATAGCCTCCAAAGAAAATGTTTTTTCCAGATCTTAATTACACTTGCCATGTCCTACATCATAAATACAGTGCTATAGCGCGGTAGGCGCGAGGTTGGGTTTTTATGCAAAGTCTTGAAAGTATTAATATGAAACCATTTGGTTTTAATTCTAAACGAAAATTGGCCTTATTTCGGTTTTGAAATGGAAATTTGGAATTAGCTGTCAGAACCCATATGTGAAAAACCCCCCTTTGCGAAACTTTTACGTTACCAAACACAGCTATAATTAAGAACTTCCTAGTTTTTGCCTATCAAAAAATAAAATGACGATGACGGTTCAATGTTGACATTTCAAAAATGATGTGACATTTAAATTCACACTAAAATGAATGACCCCATATTTTTTTAAGCTATTGGTGTAAATTCGCCTTCTGATTGCAAGAACTAATGGCCTTTTTGATTGGAAATCCAAAGAGCCGATTCGATACATGTGAACTTATTGTTACAAATCCAGAAGCATTTTCTTTTCTTTTCAGGAACAAAACTGTCATTACGGCCCCAATCGAAAAGGCCACAAGTAACTGCATTTTCTATTTTTTTTTTTTTTAAGTTATGACAAAAAGGTTTAATTATGGGAAGTTAACTAAACTTGTTTGTTGATTTTTTTGTAGCTCCCAAAAATAACAATATCCACTTGCCATACCATAATTTTAAGATAAATGCTTATTTATTTAACGATTTTGTAACGGAACAAAAGTGAATTATTGTAGGCTTGGTGCACTTTTCAGTAAAAATAAATTTTACTTAAATATTTTAATAAGGATTTTTTTTGATTTTTAAACTGATGGCTCTACCAATTCCAATCAAAATTCTTTCAAAAAATTAAAGAAAAAATCATTATCAAAAGCGGATCGAGGATCGATGATTGTTTATAAGCCCTGAGGCCACACGGGCAAGTACTGGCAAGAAAGTTAGCTACATAAAGTGCCTGTAATTTGAATTCCTCTTCGTTGTCTTGTCTTTTAACTTGCTTTTCTACTGGCTTCGAAAATTCCATGCCAGTTAATGAGCAAGTTGCTTGGGTTAGTATGTGTTAGTGAATAAATTTGTATGTATTGCAGCTTGCTTGCCAGTACTTGCCCGTGTAGTCTCTGGGCTGGTAAATAGTTACTCAAAATAAGCATCCCTAATAATATTTTGTTCATGCTTAAATTGTAGGTCTGTTCCTTTACTTTGATTTTTTGTGAATGTCTGTACATTTCTACGCATTTTATTCCAAAGTTCTATCAAAGTTCATATTAAAAAAAATTGACAAAAGTTTGGACTAAAAATCACAGATAATCAAAGTAAACACACTTAATATTTTTTGAAGAAAAGTGTCACAAATAAAAAAGTGTCAAAATGACATAAACAGTCTTGTCAGATGGGGCTTTTTATCGGAAGTTGGTTGTCTTTTCTCAAAATTTGCCGACAGCTATTTTAGTATGACAGCCCAAGAACAAATTGGGTTATAAGTGGCCCAAGTCTTGAATTGGTCGATTTTTTTCGAATAAATAAGTTACATGTATAAAAAACTAGTTTCTTCCCTCTAAACATATCCTTAACGCATTCGATACTTTGGAATCGGTTTTTACTCACTTAATTTACTTATTGGTTTTGATATTTCAAATCAACCGCAACAAATTTCATTTTGATATTAAAATTTCATATGGACATTGGCGAAAAAACGACATCTGGACATTTCAACATTTGCCTTGATCTGCCATTTTGTATTGAATAATTTTACCAACAAACAATTTGACATTTCTATACAAATTATAGATAACGCAACGACAATAGTAATCTGGCAATACCGTTTTTATCGGGACAAAAGTTAAATCCACTTAATTATCTGAACAAAGCTAACTCTATATGGACATAGTTGTTGAATTTGACCTGTTAATTGCTTTGTTTTGCTGTCGTTTTTTTCAGACAGAATTTACTAGAGTTAAACAAAAAAAAACATAGCTTATATCTTTCAGTTTATCCGTTGTTCCCAGAATTCCCATTTAAAAAAAAAACGTATTGGTATTTGGCTATTTTTTTCGGCTCTGATTTTGGGCAACACTTTTTTTTAATTTGGCTGCTGAACTAGTTCAAGACATGGCAGCTCTGGACATAAACTGGATATGACTTTTTTCTAATTAATAGTTCAGGGATGTTATCTTACATGCAAAACGATACTTTTTTCAAAATTTAATCTTTATAGGGGTTTGACAGAAAAATAGCATTTGTTTGTCTCCTCTCTGTATCATCATCATCATCATCAAGTCCTGAAACCCCGATTGGGGCATAGGGCGCCTCTCTGTATAGTTCACTCAAAATAAGCCACACTGCTTCTAAGGGGACGATTTATTCATATTTTGCAAGCAATCAAGTGGCATTTCTTGATTTTAAGCTCTAAGTTATTTTTAGAGTTATACAGTTGAAAGAATGAGTTTTAAGAAAGAAAAGTGTTTAAGTTCCCATCAATTTCAATCATTACAGGAAATAAGTGCGACGGGCCACGTCATGAATATTATTTATAGTATTGCCGTTATTCTTTTTTTGGCTCAGAGCAAAGCTCTGACCAGAGGCTGAGTGATCAGAACAGAGCAGATTATGATCAGAGACCTTAGATTTAATAACAGGCGTTTATCTTTTTTAGTTCAGAGTAGAGCCCGAACTGTCAAACAAAAAATAGTGTTTCTTTTTTAGCTCTGAGCTTTCAGAGCTAAAAATTCGTGTTTCTTTTTTGTTTTGAGTGTGTTCTGAGTGTGTTCTGAGTTTGTTCGGAGCGCGCTCTATGAGCTCAGAATAAAATGACTGAGCAGACAGTTAGCGCTGAATGCATTTCGCTCGATTTGCTCGGTCATTTATTCTGAGCTAATTGAGCAAGATTTGAGTTAACTAAAATGGAAAAAGAAATACACTTTTAATGCTCTGATATGTCTGAGCTAAGAAAAAACATTGAATTTTTTTGACAGTTCCGTGATCTGCTCTGAGTTAAAAAAAAAGGAAAACGCCATATGAAGGTACACTCCTCGTCAACTGAATACGCACAAACATTTTTTAATATACTTTATCCATTTTTTCCAAACAGTGATGGTTATTATGCCATCTGTTGATGCTAACTATTCCCTTAAGATGTTAAGCAGATAATTCCGAAAGAATTATCCAAAAACAACCGTTAGTTTTTCTTCAACCACTTGCAAAATGTTTTATATGCAAAGTAGGAGTTTTTTTTCTAGTCAACTGAATAGGTACAACGCCATTTTCTTCGTTGTTTATAAGTTTTTTGGAGTGCTTGACAGTTTAAATTAACGATTTTAGTGTTTTCAGTAAAATTTAATTCTTGATTTCAAATTTTAAGAAAAATGGGTAGATCTACGTGTCTTAACAGTGTTGAAAAAGCTAAAATCGATTTACTTAGAGACCAAGGCCTAACTGGACGTGCAATAGCTGATAAAGTTGGCCGAAGTTTTAATGTAGTTTATTCTTACTTGAAAAATAAAGATGCATACGGCAAAAACATGAAGGGAGGTAAGAAAACAGCAACAACAGCAGCTGAGAGACGAAGAATTTTAAGATATGCATCAAATTCTTCTGATTCTGTGGCAAAAATAAAACAAAAAGTCGGCGTAAACGCAAGTTGCTCAACAGTGTTAAGAGTAATCAACAACTCAAGCCATCTTAAACGAATGAAACTTAAGAAAAAACCACCACTTGACGAGAGACGGAAAATGTTGCGATTAGATTTTTCAAGACTTCAGATGAGTTGGAAAAAAGAATGGTATCACGTGGTTTTTTCAGATGAAAAAAAGTTTAATTTCGATGGCCCTGATGGGTTCAACTTCTATTTTCACGACTTAAGAAAAGAAAAAAGATTTTTAAAGCGCCATCATAGTCGTGATATGGGGAGCAGTCAGTTATTATGGAACAGTTGAGCTCGAGGTTGTAACATCAAGAATGACAGCAGCTGGGTATAAAGTAATTTTGGAAAGAAATTTTCCTAAATTTTCTAACATCTTTGGACCCATAAAATGGACCTACCAACATGATAATGCGCCTATTCACTCAGCGCGCATAATAAAAACATGGATAGAGGAGCAACAAGTGCAGTTGCTTCAATGGCCGCCGTACTCACCTAATCTAAACATCATAGAAAATGTCTGGGGATGGTTAGTACGCAAAGTTTATGAGGGTGGTTGTCAGTTCGAAGACAAAGAAACCTTAATTTCTGCAATCAAATTAGCGTGGAGCGAAATTTTGTTAAATTACATTAAAAAGCTATACGATTCCATGCCGGATCGAATTTACGAAGTAATTAAAAATAAAGGTGGAAGTACCCACTACTAAACTTAAACAAAAACTTGTTTCATTCCATTCCAATACCAATTTTAATTTTTGTACCTATTCAGTTGACTCAAAAAAAAACTTCTACTTTGTATAAGTTACACTTTGGAAGTGGTTGAAGGAAAAACTCACGGTTGTTTTTGGATAAAACTTTGAAATTCTGTTATTTATATGTTACGAACATTTTTACCATCAACAGATGGCATAATAACCATCACTGTTTGGAAAAAATGGATAAAATATATTCAAAAATGTTTGTGCGTATTCAGTTGACGAGGAGTGTATTTCTACTGTGGATTCAGATCCAAAAATAACCTGGATCTGAGTTCTGTTTTACATATATTGGCAAACCCAACAGTCAAAATTTTGTTGGCTTTGCTATTTATCAGCATTTTCTCTGAAAACGAACTCAATCATTGATAACATGTGAATCATGCGATTTTAACACCTATATAAGATTATTTCAAGAATCTATGATATCGTTAATATCACAAAGATGGCGCCAAGTTTTTTTTTATCAAAGTCTTGCACCAGATATATTTTAACGCTGATATAATAGCTGTCAATAAATAGGTTTGTTTATTTAGTTACCTAATGGGTGTCTGTTCTTTGACGTACTCCATTGTCTCATAATCAAACCGGATAGAGACCACATTTTATTATAACTTAACTGCTGCACATTTTCGACGAATGTTGCAGTAGTTATGAGTTAGAATATTCCATAATTGTTTTGTTTGAAAAAAAACACACAGAAAATTGTTTGTTATAATTTTATCAACAATGATAATAATGATAACAACAATATCAGTTCATACTGATACTGATGATTTCAATAAAACGATTCTTCTGGGTTATAAATTCTAAATAATAATGCTCCATTCCAAGTCAAGTGCACAATAACCATGAAATATAAAAATTTCTCAGACATATAAATGTGTCCACATATTTACATTCAAGCATTTTAAGCTATTTTCGCAAAGACATTGACTGTCAATTTAAAAGTCATTCTCTGCGTTAAGTTGAAGGAAAATGCTTTAGACAAAATGTCATGCTTTTGATATTACAAACAGATGTGCATTTTACACGACTCTTTGCTTTTCCAAACATTATTTCTTAATGACCTCATGAGTCAGTATAATATAACTAAAACTATACATAAACATAGTATTTATAGTAGTGGTTAAGAACTCATTCATTAATGCCTTAAAAGCACATGAAAATTCAATAAAACTGTTGTGCCATGAGGTCACAATTTTCTGGCCTAAATAAGACAAAAATCCTCAAACGTTTGCCAAATTACTTGAATATTGCTGCAACACCTAATCATTTGATCTAGTTTTTGTATTTTTTGTTTTACTTTTATTTAAATTGAAAGCGAAAATCAAAATTTAAATAAAAAAAAAAAAAATAAAGAGAATAATAAAATCTCGCAAAATTTCAAACCGAAAGATAAATTTCATTGAGCATGGTATCTCGTGAAATCTAATTTTGAACTCGTGCGTGGGGGTTATATTCATAGATATTTTTGATGAGAATCACTCTAAAAATATGCCACAGCTTCCAAATTGAATATTATTTTGCATGTATGAGTGTTGGTGTGCAAAAAAAAAAAAAAAAAAAAAATATAAAACTTCAGATATTGGTCCATTTGAATGGTTTTCCTTGAATTTGCGTGTGCAAATGGAGAATTATTTGTTTATTATAATTTAAAACAACTTAATCTTTTCTACTAATTCTTCTTCCTATATGGCATCCCTATATTTGGTTTTACTAAAAGCCTTTGTTTTGTTTCTTTTGTAATTTTTAGGTTGGATTCATTTTGCTCAAATATAAAGATGCCATCTTTTTATTGGATTAGCTAAGCTAGAGCCTTGCATCTTTAAGAAAATAGTAAGTAGTGAGAAACGAAGATAACAAAGTAACAAAAAGAAGCTTTAAATATTACTGTCATACATCTAATAATCAGTCACACAGGGAGAGAATAGAAACATAAAAAAGGACTGCACATCACAATGGCAAAGGACTATTATAAGGTTTTGGGCATTCCCAAGACAGCCACCGAAGATGAAATCAAAAAGGCCTACAGGAAATTAGCATTACGCTATCATCCTGACAAAAATAAAGCCGCAAATGCCGAGGAGAAATTTAAAGAAGTTGCAGAAGCATATGAGGTGCTATCGGATAAAAGTAAACGCGAAATGTATGATAAATATGGCGAAGATGGATTGAAGAATGGTGGTAAGTATTTCAAAAACTTCCATGGAAAGTTTCATGAAATTATATTCTTTTCTTCTTGTATCAATAAAGGCACACGAAACGGTGGAACAAGTAATCCAGGATTTACATATAAATTCCATAGTGATCCGCGTGCTACATTTGCTCAATTCTTCGGCACAAGTAATCCTTTTGGATCGTTCTTTGATATGGGTGATAATTTGTTCGATAAGAATGTCTTTGACTTGGATACAGATCACGACTTTTTAGGATCGCCGTTCGGAGGACTTGGATCAAGGCATGGTCTTGGTGGAGCTTTTAGGTAAGCTAAATTTAGGACTTATAGTTATATATCTATGGATGCTAATATATCAACGTTTATCGTTCGTCAGTAGACAAATGGCAATAGGTCTGATCCTTTACTTTGAATTTCAGTTATTATTATTTCAGAATTCTATCACCATTTTTTCTTATATAAACTTTGACAGAACTTTGGACTAAAATGCGCAGAAAATCACAAACATTCAAAATAAAGAAACAGATCTTATATATCATTATCTCGCTCAAATGTCAAAATCAGCATTAGGCGTTTTTCTTTTTTAGTTCAGAGTAGAACCCGAACTGTCAAACAAAAAATTGTGTTTCTTTTTTAGCTCGGAGTGTCCAGAGCTAAAAATTCGTGTTACTATTTCGTTCTGAGTGTGTTCTGAGTTTGTTCAGAGCGCGCTCTATGAGCTCAGAATAAAATGACTGAGCAGACAGATTTAATGCTGAACACAAGCATTTGACAGCTACTGTTCTGTTCAAGTATGTTTGCCAAATAATTTGGAGCGCTCAGATCACGCTTGGTTCAGACCAGAGGATGTTCAGAACATGCTCGACATGCTCGGACTCTGTTCAGAGCTCTATTCTGAATTAAAAAAAAAACGCCTATTGTGGAAAATTGTATCGAGATTTACTGTGGAATCGTTTTTTTGCTTTTCTCTTTGGAATTTGACACTTCCCCCACTCTTGAATTTGACAGATTCGTAAATATGTCTAAGAAACCTTGAGAGTTTGACATTTATCAACTGAATTGCCTCTTTCGAAGCCAGTTTAGAAGCGAGTGAGGAGAGTTGAAAGTGATTTGACAGTTAGTTAACATAATGTATACCCAACTTGTTTGCAAGTACCTACTATCTCAATACGGAAGATAACACACATTGGAAATTTTGACATTTGTGAAAGGACAAAAGGGTGATGTGCATGTATGGGTGAAGAAATGGAGGGGAAATGAAGTAACGATAGTACCTAAATTTGAAGACTTTATCTGATTGAACTTGGACGTTTATGATTTGACAAAGGGTTAGAGGCTATGGATGCTTATAAGCTTTAAATTATGTACCTATTTTAAAATTGTTTTTTATGATTAGAAAGGATTTGGTCACAACTAAGAGGCTTATTTGGGTTTTAATCAATGTTTGGAACAAAGCTTTTGCTCTTTTCTAAAGATTTCTATGGTTTAAATTTGTTGGTATTTGCAAGACGGGTTTTGATGAATTTTTTGAAACAGCACTTCAAGTTTTGTTATAGAGTAACTTGAGTGCCTCTATTAAGTTATAGTGGCACTCAAACTACTGCAAACCTTTTATGTACATATATTTAAATGGATATATTTCTAAGTTCCAGCTAATTCTATTTTAAAAATTTGATAGAGTATTGCTAACATTCTTCAATGAAACGCATAAAACTGCTTTCCCCCATGTAAAATGTATCAACTCAAGCACGAGAGCATTTGTAGTTAATAGTACTAGATTAGGATTAGGTCATTGTTTTTCTGTCATACATATCTGCAAAAAATTTGTAGATAAAGACTAATTTATAGCGTAAATATTAAAATATTGGAGATGGCAAAGTACTTGTGAACAGATGAAAACCCTAATCTAGTACTATCAACTGCTCATACTCTCATATGCGAGTAAATACAATTTTGTATGGGAAAGCAGGTTTAATTGTTCCATTTAAAAAAGCTGGCAAAGTATTTGCAGGTACTTTCCAAATGAAAACTCCTAATAATAACATATATACAGGGTGTCCGCCGGGAAGGTATACTACTTTGTTTGTCTCGCAGTAATTCCATTGTAATCATGGCTGTGTGCGATGTGGCATCGTCTTGGTGATACCACATGTTAATCAAGCCCCAAGCATGCAGTTGTGGCGTTAAAAAGTTTTCAATCACATCACGATAACGCTTCCCATTCGCAGTTACCTGAGCACGGCGTCGAATTGAGGTTGATGAATTGTTTTGAACACTTCCTTGAGCAGCAGTAATGCTTTCAGCTGATCTTGCAGTACGTTGTGGATTGTGGTGCATGCTTGGGCCTACCACCTACAGACCGCTCTTTCTTGGAAATCATTCACTATGCGATAAATAGTGTGTTTTGTTGGCACGTTGTTCCTCCCAAGTATTTCACGTAACTTTCTCATCGTTACAGTAATCGATGATTGATTTTGATAAAATTATCGAATTATTGAATATTTTTCCATAATAAATTTGCCACGAGTCTATTGCACGACGGCCAAATATGAACTGTCAAGACTAATGTTTACCAAAATGGTGGAAAAACAAAGTAATATACCTTCCCGGTGGTCACCCTGTATATACTGTAGTAGATTCTTACTACACTACTTAAAATTGCGTTTTCCTACCGCACTGCAGCTCGGTAGAAAAATGGAATGTCCCTTTTCATGAACTTCTCTTTTAAGTTTTAGATTAAGACTAACAAAAATTGTAGTAGATTTTTAATACTAGTCCTACAAAGTACACATTAATGCAATGACCCGTTTTTGAAAAATTATTTTAGTCTTCATTGTTTTATGAGCTGTTTTCTCGGGTACTAGATACACACCTTGTAATAGATTCTTACTATTTAAAAAGTTTCTTTCGCACTCTAGACTTCACTGGAACAAATCCAGAACACCACTTCGGTATAATGACCCCTTTCCTTATCGTTTCATGATCTTTGTTCTGAGGTACTAGATTTCGACCAATACATTAGGTGCGTTTTATTGGTATTTATATCTAGCTCAGCAATGCAAGCACTAAAAAAACGCTATACTCACTTTTATATTCAATTGTTTTCAATAAATCTTTAAAATTATTGAATCTCTTATTTTTTATTTGTAAAGTATGTTTCGAAAGAACTTAATTTAAGTCTGCATGCATACATACTTACATATTTTATTCTGTTTAAATTTTTTGTTATCTACGATAAAACTATTCTTCAATTCTTATGATTTCTTTTAATTTCAGATCACACTCATTTAATGTGCATACACCGTTTAAAAAAGAAAAACAACAAGATCCACCTGTTGAACATGACCTCTATGTAACATTGGAAGAAATCTACCATGGCTGTGTTAAAAAAATGAAAATCTCTAGACGAGTAGTTCAACCAGATGGTGTGTCAAAAAAAGAAGATAAATATGTTAGTATATCGATTAAGCCCGGATGGAAATCCGGAACGAAGGTCACATTTCAAAAGGAAGGCGATCAAGCTCATGGTAAAATTCCAGCCGATATTGTATTCATTATCAGGGATAAACCGCATGCGTTATTTAAAAGAGAAGGAAGTGATTTAAGATACACTGCCCGATTGACGCTCAAACAAGTAAGTAAGCAATTTTGTATTATAACGTTACACATTTTTTGTTTTCTTTTCGTATCACATAAGGCTTTTGAAAAATATTCAAGAGGAAGCATTCACATAAGATTATTACCAGATTACCAGATTTACTTATTTAACTCTGAGTTAGCTCAGCACTGAAAAACTGGAACTGGAGTGTACTATCATGACTATCGAATACGCTTTATCTGACTATTCCCAAATTTCCAAATACTTTAAGTCGAATTTATAAGCTTTGCCTAACTATAGTCAGCCGTCTAACTCAAATAGACTATCAACAAATATTTTTCCCTATTGCCTAAGAGCTGTTTAACTTAGAGAATTAAATTGGTTGTCTAAACCCGGGCTAAATTGACATTTTTTATAAATGTACAACTACAACTAATGCACTGTCTAACTAGCCGACTGTCTAAGACAATGAAATTGTTTGAGTTTGAATTACGTCAGTTGTGTTTTGACAAGAGATTACAGACCCTGTTCAGATTGGATTTTCACTATGCCATCGACATTGCGATAGTTTTGTTGATGAGATCGTTCAAGAGTTCACCAATTTCACCAATGATTAGTTTTTGTCATGACTTAGTAAAGAGTCAATGATACTTCAAGTTTTTGGCAACAAGTAAAGATGAGTTGGTTAACTGTTAACTGTTTTCTACGTCAAGCTTATGTTTTAATTTTGACTCATCAATGATAATGCTGATGCACCAAGTCCATTCTGAAATTTTATTTTAAGGTTCGCTGGTCTTTTTTTGTAATGGCCTGTCAAAATAAATCAGATATTGGAAATATAGTCGTTTTCATCCAATAAATTAAACGGATAAGGCTGATACTTTAACTGGAAGGCAATAAACCCATTCATAATTTTCTTGTTTTTTGCATAATGTAAATTTAATTTTTAATTTTTATTTTTAAATTTGGTATTGTCATGCAATGCATACGTTGATATCTAATTATAAAATACTTTAATTATAAACACACCCAAATAAACCTACGCTTTAATATACTCCTTGTTAATCTTCAATATGTAAAAAAAAATTAAACCTTCAAATCTCAAACTATGCCGGCATTTTTATTTATGTACAAAGAACTATTTATTCAATGCCAATATTTGTCATTAATAATAATGTATTTATTTATGGACATCAAAATTGATCAAGTTTCTGTTTGTCCGTATAAATAATAACTATATTAAAAATTAATAAAAAGATAAATACCGAGCAATTCAAATTGATTTTATTTGAACGTCAGCAATAAATCTCATTCCAAATCAAATGCCATTAATTTTGTATTGATGTTGTTGTAATTTCAAATCTCAAATTGAAAAGATTTAACCACATTTTAGTATTACATTAAATTCCACATCCCACTGTTGAGTACTTACTCTCATATATTCAACTTTTATTTATTTTTTTCGTTTCCATAGGCATAGACATGTGTATGTTTTAAAATTGTGCCGTTTTACCATTTTTGGTCAGACATATTAAGTCATCATGCCATATGATCAAAACCTTCATTTGTGGTCTCTGATGTTATGATGGCAAACATGCAGTGCTGGATTAACTGCAAATCTTTGTGGTTTTTTTATGTTGTATGTATGTTAAGCACCCGTTAAAAATCGAACTTAACATTTTTATTAAACATGATGAGCTCCTGCTGCTTTGTATTAACTAGATAGATATACACATATGAATTATTATCTTTCATCGGCTTTATTTGGCACAATATTTTAAATTAAGAACACCGACGTGGCAAGTCTGTCATCTGCCGGATATGACGTTTTATAAAAAAAAGTAAACATGATTATAGGAAAAAACAGTAATTTTTATAAACCTTGTCTAACTTTAGACAGCTGTTCAACTCTGAAAAGCTACATCCCCTTTGCTTAAAGTCATATTTATAAACCAATTAAAATGTAAAAGAAAGTAGGTCTGTTCGTGTACTTCCCATAACTACGAATTTCTACGAATTTTATTTTTTTTATATGAGCTTTGACAGAACTTTAGGCTGAATTCGTAGAAATTCGTAGATTTGGGAGGTACGCGAACAGACATAGTGTCTCTAACTTAGACAATAATTTCCCAAAAACCTAATAAATAACATTTTTTGTCAAATGTCCAAATAGGACACCAAGCGCTGTTTCCATTTTTTCTTAAGTGGAAACGTTTAATGAAAAAGTTACACCAGTTTCTAGTCCCAAATTGGGCACGTTCCAATATTTATCCTCAGCTTTATTTTGCTGTCCTAGCCCCTTTATAAAAATAGCTGATAACAGCTGATATAAACAAAACAACTCAAACAGTTTTTGAGATAACTAAAGAAACGAATTATTCTGACCTCTTAACACACGCATGGACTAGTTGTCTTGAAATTAATGAAGTTTTAATTTTCACTGAACACGGCTATTAATTTGACAGGGGGCTTCGGTTACGAATGGTTAGGTTGAAGCGATTGACAGTCGTGAAGACTGACACATTTAGACTATGAGTTAGTCCACTGTGACACCACATGATCTCGAAACCCCTTTTCCTTACTCGATAAACGATTTGAAGCTCCTATGACGCGTTAGAGACTGCCTATGTCCAAGTTTATTAGATCACTATGATCATTAAAATAAAAATCACCAAGGTGAAGCCTTCGTCTATGAAATAAAGCAGGGCACGTGCATATAAGGTGAGGGGTCTCTTCCTCATCCAAATACCTTTTATAAAAATCTGTAGAGAAAACGCATTGCGTGCCTGCCTATAAGAAAAAGCAATAACATCTTGTTAAACATAATATGACAAACATCGATGTTTGATCAATTAATTCTATATTTCCACCAAAAGTTTATCTTTGTGCAGATGTATGTCGTTTTCGTTTGAACGTTCGGCGTACTCCATGTTCACTCCTTTTTGACCCTACTACTCTCCAAAAGTCTTCGATTGGCTTTTCCGAGTAATATTTTCAGAGTCTTTTTCTGTTTCCGATATCAAGAAGGAGTGGATTTGGAACACACGCATACATATACAGTTTTTCGTCAGCCTACTTGTCAAAATTGATAAATGCTTTTGATAAATTCATTTTGTAACATGGCATCATTGAATAAAGTGTGTGTAAATTTGACAACATGATGTTTTCATATTCGATTGGATTCGAAAAGAAGAAGAACATTCCGAAAATTCAATCGAAAACGGCGTTAGTAAATCTATTTCGGCCAGAACACTGTGTTTTTAGGAGAGGGAAGAGATGTTTGGGGCAAAAGGGAATAAAAACTTTACCATGTTTGGAGTGGATCAACGAAGTAGAAAACGAAAACACACACAAGTCTCATATTTTGACATACTACCACAGAAAAAATGGGTACATGTATACATTTTTTCTACAAGAATAATTCATCCCGTGTGCGCTTGTAGTTTTATAAAACCGGGTTTCCACCCGGAATAAATCATCTCGTGTGCGCTGGCCCATTGTGTGTCCATTCCGAAATGTTCAACATTAATCCCCAATTGCACGAAAAAGCACTTAAAGCGGCGTTTGTTGGAATTTGATTTTTTTTGTGAACTTCACAAAACAGGCCATTTTTGTCCAATAAGTTCTGTCAATTTTATTTTCTTATATGAACTTTGACAAAACTTTGGACTAAAATGGGTACGAATTGTCAGTTTTTGGAAGTACACAAACAGACTTTTTGTCTTCCACACATTTTTTCAGCTAAAATGCAGTTTTTACTCATCCCTGGATTTTATTATCTACATTTAAAACTGAACGAAAATATTTAAAAAGTGCAAGTGAGATAGTAATAGGGGATATGTCAATCACAACAAGATTTATTCTCTAGATGCAGCCTTGCTGTTTTTGTGATGTGAAACTATTGCACACTTACTTTTCAAGTTTTTACACAAACTTCCATATTATTCACTCTTGATTTCAAATTCTATTTTATTAATTTAAAATCTAGCAATTATTTTAAATGTTGGATTTAAGTGTTGATTAAACGAGTGAATAGATGGAATTTAATTTAATTTTTTGGATACAAATTACTTTAAATCTGGATTTAAGTTTTTATCTGGATTAAACGAATATTATGGCTTCTACATGGATTTAGATTTATTTTGACTGCACCTTAATAAATGCAAATGGTGTTTCATTTCTTTTTAAGAAGTAAAAAAGAGATAGAATGTTTCATGTGTGAAGGGCTAAATTCAGCCATGAATGAATCCTTCAGCTGCTTTTAAGAATAGGTTAGTTTGATTTGTTACAGTATTTGTCCTAGAAATATTTAACAAGATTAATTTCTAATCTTCAAGATTTACGAAATAAATTTGTATGGTAAATCTTCGAGATTTGAAGAAAATTTGAGGTAAATCTTATTAAATCTCAGATTAGTGTTAGGTGGAAATGTAGTATAAACTTGAGGATATCACAATAATCTCATAGTTTTGAATTGAGTCGACAAATATATCAAGCGTTTGTAAAAATTTTACACGACTTCACTTGTTGTAGAAAACAACTTGTTCAACTATTTTTCGGCAGTCATTTCAGTCTTGTGATTGTTGAAAATGACCAAGTTATTTAGTTAAAAATTTTTTTGCCTCCAATTCAAAATGGCGCCCATTGCAAATGGTCTATTTATAGTTCCGGCACTGACCCAAATAAGAGTTCGTATCACAACGAAACAAAACTCCATCCCAGGGCCAATTTAATTGCTGCCGTGTTAACATAAAGTCTTTCCCCAACAAAATACAAACAAAAAGTAAATTATATAAAAAAAACTATACAAATTATTGATTTTTGTCCGGAATTGGTATAAAAAAATAAACATTTTGCGCGTATCTACCTCCATAAACAATTGTAACCATAAGTTCCATACCCATTTATCTACCTAGACATGGTCCATGGAGCTCCAGCTTGTTTTTGTTTTTAGATATTTTTTTTGTATTTAATTTTTTTTTTTTTGATTTGTTAATAATTTTACTGCCGTTGCCATATTGCTTGTTAATATGCGATAAAAACGCGAAACATATTAAAATTCATTTTTGGTGCGAATGTTGGTTGACTAGTTGTTGTTTAAACTGACTGAGTTATAGCCGTGGACACTTGGTTTGAATCTTAGGTGAGAAAAGATTTGAAATATGTTTGGAGCACTGCTTCGAATTACGTGCGTCGTTGCGTCGTCCGTTGATGTTCATAATGCATCGTGAGAAAATGCATTCTTTTAGGTTTTCACATTTTAAATCCAATCGTATCTATTGCTTACGTGTTCAATTAAGGAGGCGTAGATAGTTGCAGATATATACAAAAAAATACAACTACCCAACAACAACAACAATGACGTTTCGAACTCACGCACTTAGTTAGACGAATTAAATGTGTCATATATCACACCTGGTGTGAAAAGTAGGAACCTGATTGTTCATATAGAAAAATCAAATTGTGCGTATTGTTTTTGGAGAATTTAATTGGAAGTGTCAGTAGTAGTTAGTTGTGGTGAAGATTAGTTAGCTCAGCAAGAAGCTATATTTGTGGAATTGAAAAACATTGCATGGTTGTTGTGTTTTTCCAAATTTGGAAAATATGAATTATTTTTTCATTAATTTTTTTTTTTATTTTTCTGTTGATACTTGAGATTGTGGAGTTTCTGTTTTGGATTAATGTGATTGGTATATATATGGAAAAAGTGATTTTAAAGTTATTTATCAAGAGTGAAATGACAAGTGGCATTAAGTTATGGAGTGAATTGACATTTTGAGATACTTTCAAAGTGAATTGCAATTAGATGGTTGAAGGGGTTTTGGTATGTGTGTGGTTTCTTGAGAGTACCTATGTACCTATTTATTTAGCTGGCGCCAATTTGGTCTGGGAAAAAGAATAGTTAAATGACGATAGAATAGAGTGGAGTGGAGTTTTTAAGGTGACCTAATTAAACACTAGTCTTTTTTTTTCAATTTTAGAATTTAATTTTTGAAAATAGTTTTCTTCTTTTGAGGTTGTTTCTCTAATGCGAGAAAGTCAAAAGTGAATGGTGTGCTTTGGTCGCATTGGATTGATAGATGCTCTTATGTCTATATAGAATTTTTCTTACTACTCTCAATATTCAATTAAACTGATATCCTATTTTATTACTTTATTTTTAGGCTCTCTGTGGTGTGGTATTTCAAGTTCCTACGATGTCTGGTGACAAGTTGCGAATCAGTACTATGCAAGAAATCATCAAACCTAATACGGTAAAGAGAATCCAAGGCTACGGTTTACCATTTCCCAAGGATACCTCTCGCAAAGGTGATTTGCTCGTTGCATTCGATATTCAATTCCCCGAAAAATTGACTGCAGCACAAAAGGAACTCTTGCGAGACATGTTATGAAGATGAGAACCAAAACAAAAAATGTTCAATTCAGATTATTTTTATGGAAAGTCATAGTCGTCATCATCTTATCATTTCGGTCGTCCTTCATTGTCTTAGCAGACAACCTGTACTCAATCATCACGGTAAATGTTACCAATTAATATAAATAAACATTTTTGTTTTTGTCTTCTCCTCTCAATACCTAAGCTCAACTCAAACAACGTTCTCTTTAATTCTCAAAGATAGGAAAGAAAAAACAAAATCAATATGTTTTTCTCTTTTTATTTTTTCTCTTTCATCATTAATTTTTAAGCATCTCGATTAGTATAAATAAAAAAATTAAATGTTTATTTTATGTTTTTAAATAAAATTGGTATAAATTAAATAATTTTTATAATTTTTACAAATGTTTTTATTTAATATTTTTTTTTTTATTTTTTCTTTTATTTTTTATTTGTATAAACTAATAATTTCACAAGAACAAACATTAAATTATTATTTGTATTTTTAATTTTATTAATCAATAATTGTGAAGAAAAATCGTAGTTCATTTATTTTATTAAATTAAAATAAAATGTAAAAATAAAATTATTGTTCAACACTAATATTGTTGGTACTTAAAAAAAGATAAAAAAAAAAACAAAACAATTTGCATTCGCGTTTAGATGTTCGTTATAATATTTAAATTGTAAACATTATTTTTCATACATATTTAAAAAATTTGCGACTGAAAAATGAAAAAAAAAAAACAAAAACAAAACAACAACAACAAACCAGTAAACCGATTGTGTTTTTTTTTTTAAATAATATTTTTTTATGGGCATGAAAGCTTATAATGACCTAGGCCTGTATGAGATTATCTATGTTAATAAATAATGTAGTAGAAATTAAATTAAAAAAGTATTTAATTATGAAGTGATTTTGTTATAATTTTAATTAAGATTTAATTAAGTTATTATTGGTTCTCCATGCGTTTTTTGAATACAGTAGACGCTGGATTAAGTGAATCTGGAAACAGTGAACTATCCACAGTAGTGAACTTATAAAAATGGATTTCTTATAAAATCGTCTCGCAAGCATTTAACATTGCTTGACAACACTGGGGAATTGTTTCTCTTTTCTTTTAACTTGATCGCAAGCTTTGTTTAATGCTTAAGTAAATATACAAATATTCACATCGAACAAAATGTGCATTTTGGGTCAAATTCCATCTTAAGAAAGCCTTTTAAAACTCCGGCTCGAAAGAAAGAACAATCTCAAAAGGGCCTGGTTTTTAAAACTTCACTATATCAAGCATCTACTGTAATCAACAGTCAATACCTTTATTGTTTAAATATTTGGTTCAAAACATAACATCATCAATCTCTGGTACCTGTTTCACAAGCTGCAACTGCCATTTTTTTATCGAAATCTCCGAGAATTTATTTCTTGTTTGAATGAAAAATTTGGGCATGTTTTTGGGTGTTATATGTGAAAAGGCAGTTTATACACATAGCTGTCAGCTATAAATCTTTTCGATTTCTAGATCGGATGAGAAAGATAACGAAAAATACAAATAATTTTAAATTAATAGAGAGATTCACAAATCTGTCAAGGGTAACGTCAAAAGTGACAGCCACCACTTAGGGGAGACTAACGAATGCAAAATTGCAAATTGAAAAGAAAAAATAATGTCTATTCCTTTAAGAATTTTGATTTCAGTTTTAATACATATATATCAAATGTTTAGTTTCGATAACAATAATCTTTGCTAGTTATTTTAATACATATAAATATTACTCACCATGTCAGATTTGTTGTGTGCTTCAATAATAAATAGTTAAATGTTAGTTTGCTCAAAGCGACGACTGTGAAGTTCAATAAATACTTTTTAGCAATAGAAGAGTGTGTGTAGATTGTAGTAGATTTTCGTTCAGATTTAGAACTTGTCTAGTTTATATTTATGAGAGCCAGTCACAGAGTCGTAGTTGTTACTTGAAAATAAGATTCTTGTCTAAAATACAAAATAAAAATGACATATCGTATTTAAAAATGGCTAAAATAATTGAATTGGTGAGTGGAAAAAAGGTACAAGCGCCAAATTAAAAAGTTGAGAATAACATCTATATCTCTTACTGGTCATATTTTTCTATCTGATAATGTAAAAAGGTTTGGTTATGATTGAAAAGCTTAATTTTTTTTTAATACATTTATTTTAGCAAATAAACAAGTTAATTTAAATCTTCTACATGGGTGCTTGTATTGTTCTTCCATTCACCGATTTAATTTAGTTTGAAATCAGGTTTTGTAAACGCAATAGGTGTTTTTATTGACGTGAAGTTTCTTGATCATTCTCAAAATTTCTGAAAGAAAAGTGTGCAAATTTGCATGAAATTTCACGTTAGCAAACACACCTACATATAATTTGTTCCAGTCATCTGTCAATTGTTTGCCAAATGAAGGAAATGAATGCATTCAGAGTGATTGGGCATATTGTGCTATATATTTCCACAAGAAATTTATCTCAGTTCAGATTTAGTTAATCTGTTTGTTGTTTTCACCGCACAAAAAGATTTAAAACGGATTTATTTTGACAGCACTTTTAAAAATGCAAATGGAGTTTCATTTTTTCTTATGAAGTGGAAGTGAGATAGAATGCTTCTTTTGTGAAGAACTGAATGCAGGCGCGAATGAATCCTTCAGTGCCATATAAGAATAGGTTAGTTCGATCTGTAAAAGTATTTCCCTTAGGAAAATTTAATTTCTAATCTTTAAGATTTACGTCATGAAATTGTATGGTAAATCTTCGAAATTTGAAGATTTGAGGTAAAACCTATTAAATCTAAAATTAGTGTAAGGTGGAAATGTAGTATAATGCAGTTTATAACCCTGCTTAGATTAATTGGTTTCACTACAAAGTAAAAAAGTAAAAAGTAAAAAGTCAAGTCGTGTATAAACACTTGTAGTCAAGTCGTGTATAAACACTTGTAGTTTGCACACAAGTGTAAGTCAGCTGCTAAAGGATAATATGCTAATTACAACGTTCGATCTTGGACAGCGTATAAGCCTTTCTGCTTCGATCTCGTCTAGCTACATCTTAAGATTAAGCCTTTCTGTGAAAATTACAAATGTATGCATGACACTACTTTTCACTATGGAGTGAAACCAATCAATCTAATCAGAGTCTAATGCATTGCTTTCAGTTAAACACGTTTACATTAGATGATAAGAAATCCTCTTTCGGTGTGCATCTAATTTTTCAATGACATATATTCTCTCCTTTACAAATCAATTTTCAATTTATGTATCAATCTGGGCCAATATGCTTCCGGAAAATTATTATCATTAAAATACTAGATTAATTTCACCAACGAAAAATGTGTTGAAAATTTCCAAGTATAGATAACAAATCCTTAACAAATTATAGCTCTTTATTATTTTAATCATCGGGATAGCAAACACTTCTAGAGAGGACAAACCCCTCCATTAGCCTCTGCCATCTACCTTTCTCTCTTACCTAAGTCAACTCAGTCATTTTGCCATCACCCTGTCAGCATTACATCACTAAAAAGAAATTAGAAACTGATTCCGATACCAGCCCCAAAATAATGCCAAATAAGATTAATACAAAACAAAAATGAAGAAAAAAAAGCGAGAAACTCATCCATGACATTATGCTAATTGAAAGACATTCACAAGAACCCAGAGACCTTCAGAAACCCAAACCATCATCATCATCATCATTCCATTGCCATTGGACAGATGAAAAGAGAATTTCCTCCATAATGATGTTTATCGGCGACACAAAGAGATCTTACAACCTTTGCTTCTGCTGCCGTTCTATATAGATTTTCCAATGTCTGTTCCTGGGGCCCATTTGACAAATTATTTTCCAAGAGGTCAACTCCTCCTCCATCGCCCACCCCTAAATCCTTCAGCAAAACTTTGACGACAACGACGACAACTTAATCCAATCACCTAAAGAAGAGTTCACCAAACAACACAGAAAGCCAACAAGGCACAAACACGACAAAAAACAGGACTGTAGACAAGGCTCGAGCCCGACAACAAGGACGAAGACGAGAAAATCCAGCCAAGATGAAAGCTGCAAAAATGATTTTCCAATCTATGCCAGATAAATGGATAAGTGTATGGCTCTGTTGATCCCTTACATCTTCCAGGGTATCACACCGCACTCCTTCAGGACCAACAACAACTATACCTTCATACAAATGATAGAAGAAACAAGTACCTACACAAAAAATAAAAAAAAAATTGCAAACTGAAATGTGAATTGAATTTTCAACTTGTTGGTCGTAAATTCTTCGATTTCGATATACAAACCTTGTTGGTAATACTGTTTTCATTTTGGGGTTAGCAATGAATGATATGAAGGTAGCAAGAAGCAGGACGTGTAAGGACGACTTATTTAAATTAACATCACGTACCATATGTTTGTCCCATTAGGATAGGAAGACGCTGATAGCACTCGATAAGGTGTTCCACCTTAAAATTGTTGGCAATCCTATATATACGAAATGTATCGCCTGAAAGAATTCTATAGAAGAACGTAAGCAATTCCTTACACACCATACAGCATACCCCACCGACCGACCGTGTACCGTAATGCCGACTTTGATTGAAGTCGGATTGGAACCCTTGTTTAGATTTTAAACTGATTGCAACAAATATGGTGAAGAGTATAATCTAAAGATTTGCGTTTCTCTACAGGGCTGGATTTGTTGTTTGTTTTTTCGACGCATTCCTACAAAAAGGAGTTCAAAGGAGACTGATAAATTTAGTTAGTAAAATTTGTTTGGGTGGAAGTCTTAAAGACACAAAAAGGCAGTTGCTCAGTCTGATATACATATTTACTGGCAATTTGCATGTCTCTTAAAAACATATTAAAGTTTGGTGCATCGAATGTATATTTTGGAAATAAAACTCCACGGCTTGTAAAAGATTTATGTAGAAATCTTTGAATATGGAAAGATAGTTGCTCATTCTGACAGCGGGTTTCACAGTTATACGTGGAAGTTTTTTTCTTTAAAATAAAATTACAAATATTTGTTGCTCTTTAAGCTTGGCGTGCATAGAACGTGTAGATACTTACTTTGGAAATAAAGTTTTAAGTTTTGTAAAAGTTATTAAAGTGGAGGTCAATGAATATAGAAGGGCATTTGCTCAGTCTGACAGCTGGTTTGACAGATTTCATAAGGTATAATAGATTTCATGCTTCTCAAAATTATCTGTTACTCTGTAAGCTTGGTTAATTTTGGAAATAAAGTTCAAAGCTCTGTTAAAAGTATTTAATCTGAAGCCTGTGAAAAAGGAAAGGCAGTTGCTTAGTCTGACAGCTGGTTTGACAGACTTACGTATTGGAAGTTTTCTCTTAAAAATATCAGTTGCTCTTTAAGATTGGCGTGCATTGAACGTGTAGATACCTACTTTGGAAATAAAGTTTTAAGATTTGTAAAAGTTGTTAAAGTGGAGGTCAATGAATATAGAAAGGCATTTGCTCAGTCTGACAGCTAGTTTAACATACATCTTTACTGGCAATTTGCATGTCTCTTAAAAAAATATTAAAGTTTGGCGCATCGAATGTATATTTTGGAAATAAAACTCCACGGTTTGTGTAAAAGATTTAGGTAGAAGTCTTTGAATATAGAAAGGCATTTGCTCAGTCTGACAGCTGGTTTGACAGATATCATAAAGTAAAATAGATTTCATGCCTCTTAAATTATCTGCTGCTATGTAAGCTTAGTGCACAGAATGTTCATTTTGGAAATAAAGTTCAAAGCTTTGTAAAAATATTTAAACTGAGGTCTGTGACAAAAGAAAGGCAGTTGCTTAGTCTGACAGCTGGTTTGACAGATATCCTTTAAATTGTCATGCCTCTTAAAAGTATCCATTGCTTTTGTTAGTTTGACTCACAAATATGCATTTCAGATGCAAAGTCTTTTTAAATGGAAAGATAGTTGCCAAATCTAACAACTGGTTTGACAGATATCCTAATTGGAAGTTTTCATGTTTCTTAATAAGACTCGTTGCTTTATTAGCTTGGCTCATAAAATATGCACTTCGGAAATGAAATTCAATGACTTGTTAAAGTTGTTTAGGTAAAAGTCTTAAGAAATAGTTGCTAAGTCTGACAGATGGTTTGACAGATATATTCTTTTTGTAAGATTTTAAAAATCATAAAAGCATCTATTTGTATTAAAACCAGTGTTCCTTGAAGACCAACATTATCGATTAACTATCGATCTATAAAGATTGACTATCGAAGTTTGTCGATTGATCATTGACAAGTTTTCGGTATAAAAATAATCGATCACCTTTAATGTGGTCTAAGTGTTTTAAGGTCTCAAAATTTGATTCCTTCTTTTAATATTGTTAATTTTGGCCTTAAAACAAACAAAGGAAAACAACATCCATCCCTGGGCTTCCAATCAAAGGAATCACAGCCATCTCCATCAATTCTTATTCGTTTTTTTTTTTCAAGCAACTTTAGAAATCTTTGGCCAAATAACAGGGGTGAAAATGGGAGAACGTCGAATCCTTGCTAGAAAATCATGTCGACGACGATGACGGTACGTAAAGATAAATCGTTCAGCATATTTGAATAACAATAGGCAAAGGAAAAGGCAAAGGCATTGGCAAAATAAGACCAGTTTGAAACGTATACAGAGCGATTGGAGCGATATCGATGCTGGGGCAGAAGCTTTTTGACACGTGTTTAATTTTATTAATGGGATACATTCACCTTTTTGCTGTTGTTGTTGTTGCTGTTGTAAAATAGGTGGCGTGGAAGAGTGCATAGCAATCTCGACTATAACCCCCACAAATCAATATCCTTTCTCTGAACATTGTCAATTCCTGACGTTGTTGTTGTTGTTGTTGCTGTGTTTTGTGTTTTTGTTGCGTGCTCCTGTGATTTTGTTGCGGAAGGATTGTTGCTTTTATATACCCTCTCTGAGTTTGGCTTTTGTGGACTTAGGTAAAATAGGTTGTTTGGTTGGATATAGGGATGAGGTTATACAGAGGGATGGCTTTTCAAGGAGGATTACGATTATTGTAGGCAGGCACTAGAAATCATTGACTTGGTTAAGACTAATGGAGTGAACGGGATACGGGATCCAAAAAAAAAAAAAAAATCAAAAAAGGGGTTAATGCCAAACGATTTGATAGAAAGTATCATTTGAGAAATTACCCAATTTAGCTTAAGATTAAATGTCCTTAAGGATTAGAATGATTCCTTATTCGGGGTGTCATGTTCTTAAAGAAGGAAAAATATGTCCAAGTTGATTATAACACAAAACAGAGAGATGCTTTTTTGTTTAATTTCATTTGAGTTATGTTATAGCAATTTGTCACAGAAGATGATATATGTTTTTCTTAATCAAACAGCTTTAACATGTTTTGGCCTTGAAGTCGAAGGCCTTCTGTTGGCTATGATGAATTATAGACGAAGATCTGACAGGGCAACTTTGTGAGTGGAGATTAAACTAAAATGTGATTAGTGTAAGTTTGTTTTGTTTTGGGACGTGATATATTGAATTAAAGTTTGATGGGGCTCGTTTCATCAGATAATGCATCCACTATTATCCACTGTAACCGAAGCCTTAAATGAAGTGTACGCTGTGTCTCAGATGAGGACCCATAACGGATTGGGAGCCTGTTAAATAAATATGCTTCTTTCAGAATCGAACAGTTGTCAGACTTTAAATAGTTCTAGAAACATAAAAATCCAATTATTCGGGTAGCATTTAGTCCGATTATTCTTTTATCCTAAAGGAACCACTGTTAAGGTGTGGATTAGACGGTGAACGCAAAAACTCAACGCATCGACTTCTTGATGTCACCAAAAACATTCTCAACGTAGACTGTGTCAACGTTGACGATCACACAAGTGACGCCACTCGGACTCAGCCAAATTTGTCCCAAAATGCTCTGACCTGTTATCTGTGTCATCGCTGGTTGTATCTTTTAGTACTACTAGACCGCATAAGAACACTACGAACGTTAATGCGAAGTTGACAGGACCAAAAACGGATTTTTAACGCTGCGCAGACAGCACGACATTGGCTGCACTAATCAATGTTGATTAATTTAAGAACCTCTACTTTATCTGAAATTTGTACAGTTTTTGGGCAGCTAGGTGACATTTAGATAAATTTTTTTCGTCAAAGCATAATTTGTCTTTCATCTGTCAAGCCATCAACTGTCAAATTCTATTGAAAGATGGCTACGATGGATTTTTTTTACTGCTACTGCTCCACCAATATATTATTTTAGGGCAAATTTGAATAGAAATACACTTTTGCCATAAAAATATAGTTTGCCTCCCATTTGTCAAGCCATAAACTATTAAATTCCAGTAAAGTTTGGCTGCAATGTCGATGGATTAAATATCCTCAAAAAAAATTATTTTTGGATGCAAAAACTATTTGCATGCAAATCATGCTGTGATGTAAATATTTTGTATTCATTACTCTGTTTTCCGAACGCAAAACTATTTTGCATGGAATTTTCAAGCATCAATGGGGATTTTTTTGCAGAAAACCAGTAAACCAATAATACGGAAACAAATATTTTTTGTATTTCACCTCAATGATTTTTGATATGCGAAAATTTTGGTATATATTTTCTTTTCGAAGGCAAATCTTACAATATTATTATGGTTATCAAAAACGTTGATCCAAAGAATTATCCAACTCCTTATGTGGCCATTTTGACATCTTCAGATATTCACATCTCCAAAATTAAGAACATAAGCACTAGGTACTTGTTCAAGTTGTGAAAAATAAACGAAAGCTAGAGCTTTCAAGTAACTTTATTTTTTTTGATAAAAAGTCAGAATTTTAAAGAATTTTGAATCCCAAACTGAATTGAGCTAAATTCAGCTAAACCATGAAAAAGCTTTTATAATCCTTCAACTTGTAAGAACTTCCGCAATAAATAAAACCAAAAACAATAAATAACTATTAACTGAGATATGCGTGAACTAAAAGCCTTGGATGTGGCATTAAAAAACTGCAAATACTTACTAAAATCACTAAACTTTTCAATAGCATTGGTTCGGCGACTAAATATCCGTTACAATACGGACTGGCTTACAAAGAATTACAAAACTTATTTGGATGGAATATTTGCGCAGTATCATTGCCGAGCTTCAGATGATTCATTCGAAGGCAAAATCAATGAAAGAAATACAGAAACTGGCGGAAGAAGTTCCCAAGAACTTTGTGCAAATATTCGAAAAGTAAATTATAAACTTTTAAAAATTAAACGGGATATGGAAGGTATCTTGTATCAGGTTCAGAGAATTGTTGAAATTAGTAAGCGCCAATTGAATTTTTCGCATCAAGTGACATTATTTGGAGCTGAGAAGACGAGAGTTTGTTGTCATTAGTAAAACTACAATTTTAAATAAATATTTTATTTTTTTTTTATTTTATATCCTTTTTCGTGATCTTTTTTTACTATAAATTAAATACTTACCCTGGGATTTAGATTTTAAGCTAAAGAAAAACTAAGACCGTGTGTCAATGGATAAATTTTATCCCTATAGCGGGCCATTCACGTTGCGACAAATGCAAAGACTGTCGATTGAACTGTCAAAACGACGCGACGGTCCAAAGAACGCACACACGTTGCGACCTGGTTGAACGGATGGTGAGCCGAAAAACTCCTCCCATTTGTTTTTATTTAGTTTGTCTCCTAGAAACAATACAAAAACGTGCATATTATTTGACGATTATTTGTAGACTGAGCAGTGCGGTCGCACGGACTGTCTCAAAAACTGCCATTCACCCTACGACCATTTTGGTCATGTCGTAAGGTTCGTTGAAATTTTCAACGGACTTTTGAGCTGCCGTATACGACTCAAGTCCGTCAGACAGTCCTTACAACAATTTTAACGTGAATGAAATAAAGGTACTGCCAAAGTTAATCAACTTATTTTATTAATATTTTTGTGGACTTATGTGTCTTAGACCTCGAGTCAAAGACGAAGTCATTTGCGTAGCGTTGTTTTGATTGGGTAAATTGAGTCTGATCTCGTGAGTCTCATCGTGTCAACATTCGAACATTTGAGGCCACTAAAAACACATAGAAACAACAACAACTTCAATGTTTTGCACACTAAAACAACAACAAATAAGTCTCATGTGGTCGGTGCTTACATTTTGTTCATACCTCACGAAATCCCTGACCATCTATTTCTCTTGTCCAGAAACTACCGTGAGAACGGTCTCAATCTTCCAAACTTAGAAGTTTCTAGGTCAATGAATAGCCTCGGAGGTGTAGAACCAATTACCGTTTATCTGCCTTACTAAAAATGTGTCGAATAGGTGTAAAATTTCGCGTAAAATTTACATCGATTTATTGCAATGCCTATAATTAGTCGGAGTTTAGACTCTCTGTAGTTTGTTTCTAATACTACGTTTCAACCGAACACTTAACCGAGATTTAATAAGATTTACCTCAAATCTCATTAGAATCTCAAAAGCTTACATTACAAATTTATTTTATAAAACTAGAAAATTAGAAATTTTTCTTGTTAAATCTTCTTAGAACAAATAGTTTAACAAATCGAACTAACCTATTGTTTTGTGTTGCTGAAGAATTCATTTATGGCTGCATTCAGTTCTTTATTGTTTGATACAAATGAAACTTTAAGCCAGTTTATATTTCTGAGATCTCAGAGGGCTCAGAGGAATATAAACAGGATTCCTCACATTTCCCCTTCAAAACTGAGGCTGAAATTTTTATTTTTATTCTCCTGTACTGTCAAAAAACGGAGGAAAATTTTAATCTCAAAAAAAAATGATTTGCATTTTTAAAGGTGCTTCAGCTGTGTCAACTGAGAAACAATGAAGAACTGAATTCAGACTACTCTACATCATCTTATAAAACTTGTTCACTTTTGCTATCATAAAATATAAATAATATACAATATATAACAGTCCACACAATTGTGCCGATACCGATACACTCTCGCTACGATAAAATATTTTTATATTAGAAGCAATGAGATGATCGAAATCGAATCAGGAATCGATGATGTGAACATACTCATGTGCATAGACCTATTATATAGTATGTCAATGCTCATGTGGATCTGGCTTAAGAAATTCGTGTTTTATTTACTTATTCCGTTTTCGATTGGATGTTTGGAGTACTCCTTTTCTACTCCTTTTTCACTCCAACTACTCCAATTTTTTCATATGCCATAGGAATGGAAAAAAACACAAAACTAATCGAAAATGACATTATTGTTCGCTGGCCAGTCACATTTTCCATTCGGTTATATCATTTTCGATTGGATTTTCTGACTGTTCCACTCCTTTTTGATTCCAATCGAATATGAAAACATCAACTTATGTCGTTATCGATTGGACATTTGGTGTACTCCTTTTCCACTCCTTTTTGACTCCCACAACTCCAAAAGCCTTCGATTGGCTGTTCCGAGTAATGTTTTCGGAGTCTTTTTATCTTCCCGATTTCAAAAAGGATTAGATTTCGAACATATAAAGTTTTTCTTCGGACTACTTGTCAAAAGTGATAAATGCCTGAAGACGTCATTTTGTAGAATGGCGGCATTCAGTAGTGTGTGTGTAAATTTGACAACACGATGTTTTCATATTCGATTGGATTGTGTAGAACAGTCCGAAAATCCAATCGAAAACGGCATTACACACACACATCCATTTTACAAAATGGTTTCTTCAAGCATTTATCACTTTTGAAATGAAAGGTTGTACATGTATGCGTTTGTTCTAAATCTACTCCTTCTTGAAATCGGGAACAGAAACAGACTCCGAAAACAGCAATCCGAATAGCCAGTCGAAGGCTTTTGGAGTAGTTGGAGTGAAAATGGAATAGAAAAGGAGTACTCCGAATGTCTAATCAAAAACGACATAAGTTTTGAATTTGTGACGTGAGTCATCTGACGAATGTTCTACTATTGTAATATCAAATTAGTTCGATTCACGGATTGTATAAGAGCTCTAAATCTCAGATAAGTGTTTGGTGGAAATGTTGTTTTCAACCATTTATAAGGAAATTTGAAAAAGGTTAAGTGACTGCTACCCGCTCTAGATGAACTCTTAAAGTGCGTATCCATTTGAGAGTGAAAAGACTGTGAGCAACTCTCAAACAGCTCCTAAGACTAAAACTCGCAAGTGGACATATCTATGAAATAAGCTCACAGAAAAGTAGACAGCTATTTGAGAACCGAGATTCACTATTTAGAGTTTTGATGTGAAAGTATTCTCAAATGGAAATGCCCCAAAATTCCAATTGTAATGTCATATTTTGAATTGCCATTTAAATAAAATAAAAACAAAATTGGCCTCTGTTTTCACGGATTACTTACATATTTGAACTAATGATATCGAGCAAATGACCACCTCTCCATATCATCCTCTTGTCGCACACCCTGTTGCACTACGAAAGTATCGGATAGCTGCCAATTCTATTAACCAAAATACCTGCCGTTGTTGTAGGATACTCTTATAATGGCCACAATTTTTGGGAGAATTTCTCTACCAAGCAAAGATCCGTATACATTCTCGTTTAACTCGATCAAAGGCCTTCTCAAAGTCCATGAACATGAGGTTAAACAGTGATTCAAATCCCATAGACTGCTCGAGGAAGATACGCAGGGTGCTGATATGCTCTAGATATCTACATGTATTTATTTTTCAATCTTCCATCCTTTCTAGGGATATGGGCTTAAAAATCTTCAAGGCAGAAATTAACTTATCTCGAAATACTAAATTGATTTGTGGGTACTTCAAGCTAAGGTGTTAGGAAACGGTTTCGAGCTTCCGATTAACTAAACAATTCAAAAACCTTCACCCTCTTTATAAGCCCCACAGATATACACAAAAACAAAGGAAAGCATCATGCATACTGACTTTATTCAATCCAGAAAGAAATTTAATTAATATCCAACACTTTTCGATTAAAATCATTTAATTTGGTAAATTTTTTGCTGTAGCAGGTCCAATGCAAAGTAGTAGGATGCGATGGAAAAAACCTCACCTCGAAAGAGATCAACTTTTCTGCTTAAACTTCAAGCGGGAAACAAAACTGCATACAAATAAAATGCCAACAAGGACAATATAAATGAAAAAAAAAAACAGCTTTACAGCTCACAGGAAAAAAACCCTTCAGGAGTAAAAAATTATCTAAAAGAAAAACTGTTGTAAACAGATCGCAAGTTGGGCGAGTTTCTAAATGAAAATCCGCGAGATACTTCTTGAAACTAATTCCCGCCCTCCTATGTGTATAATTAGTACAAGAGGTTAATTAGTTTTTCTTTTCAGTACTAGCGGTGATGGCGGCAGGCGGGCGTAACTCTTGTTGTTGCTCTCCCTAACTACTCAACTACTGATGGCTCTGTTTTCATGTAATTTTTTTGTTTTTTTTTTAATTTTCATTTATTGTTCAACTTCAGCAATCGTCCCTTTTCATTAAGGACAAATCGAAACAACTTACTTAGAACGAAAATGCTTTCAAATGGAAAATGATAATAATGCCCTGCTATCACAGGAGCATATAGAATTGGTAGCAGCAGGAGCTGATCACCCCTTTTATGCGTTTTCTAAGGCTGTGTTGTGTTGTTAGTGGTGTAGTGGTGATGGTTTTAATGGACGTCCTGTGCAGTGTTGGTGTAGGTGGAAATGGAGGCGGTTGATGGGTGGCGGAAGGGTAGTGTGGCGGACGGTTTAAATGGTGGGAACATGTTTTTACGTTAGAACGATTAAAATGGTAAAAGAGAAGCACCAAAGATGGGTTTGGGTGTTGCGGTACGGATAGATTGTCCTGAATTTGCATAATATAAATAAATTAAGGATTCCAGACATGCGGTGTTTCCATTTTATTGCCGACAAGGGCAAGCGAGCATTTAGTATAGGTATAGGTAGTATAGTGGTTTATGGGCGGTCTGATGAGATTATGTTGGGGCTGTGTATATATATGTTAAAGTATACAGCAAAGTATGAAGGTATAACGACGTAGATGAAAAACTGCGTTCTATTACCAACCATGATGGCCAGCGGCTATATGATGAAGAGTACCTTCTTACTACCTGCACATTGTCTGCATTAATTTTATTGTTATTTTTCTTGTTTTATTTTAATTTTAAACTTTTTTTTCTTCTTGATGTACCTTACCTACCCACTTTAAGTGAATTTGCATATTTTGCTGATGTACTTGAAGGTACACTTTGAAACAGAAGATTCTGTAATTGAAAAGAGAAAACATTTTTTTTTCCCTCTGGACGTATACGTATATTCCTACATATACATGTAGCATGTAGCATGTACCTAGTACTTACTTACTTAGGTATATATTCTTTTCTTTGTTGGAGTGTTTTTATCGTTTTTTTTTTTTTTAAACAATTTTACCAAAGTTTTCAGAAGCTTTTTTAATCAGCAATTGTTATTGAAGCCAAAATACATCTGTGGCAATAAGTTAGAAGATCTTATGTCGACTTAAGTGAAAAAGATTGATTGAATAATTTTGAATGAACGAGTGAAAACCGATTTTATTTGTTTAGTATTCTCACCTTTCTTTACCCTTATTTTTTTAAAAGTTGGTCACGAAATCTCTTAAATTAAAATCTCTCAATTGAAATCTCACAAACACAGTTTAGTTGAATTTCTTTCCAACTGGTGAGTAAAGTAATTACTACATCAATTTCAATTACAAACTACATGTAATTTAGTTGCAATTTCTCGCAATTGCATGAAAGTAGTTATATATTAAAATTGAATATTAATAATTGGAATGTAAGCAAAACATAGTAATTAATTACTTAATTAAATAAACAAAAACTTTCTGTGATATAATGCTAAATTGACTGAACTACATATGTTAATTTTAATTAAGTAATTAATTACAAAGTTTTAGTTACATTTCAAGCACCTACTATTTAATTACATTTTTGAATTACAATTTATAACTACTTTAGTGTAACTGCGGCCAACTGTGATTAAAGTATGCACAGTTAATGTGTAGTTGTAGTTGAATTTTTAATTATAACTAGTTCGCCCAGCCATCGAAACTCGAGAGCTAATAATATTATTTGTCAATAAAAGCTGTCTTTAGCGCAAAGAAAAACTTATAACTTGTTTATATTGAGAATTAAATCCGAATTTTATCAGGATTTAAGTTCATGTAGACCTGGATTGGATTGAATCCGGATTACTCGATCCCATCCAGCTCGTTGTTATAAACCTGGGTCAAAATTTCGATCCGGATTGAATACTATCCATCGATCCACTCATGTAAACGTTTTATGAGGTACTTATAATTATTTTCTTCAGCACTGAACGCAGCCATCAGACATTCCAGTCAGTGCTGGAAAATTGGTTGGTTGGTGAGTGGATAAAATCAAAACGTCACAATTAGGTTACAAATAAAAACAAATAATTACTCGGTCTCGCTCTTGCTCGCACTTATTACGCAATTTTATTTTATTGTTTTTTAGTTTTTGTGGTGTTATAATATAATAAATGTTTGCATTCTGCACTTCTGTGCAAAAAAACCGTTCCAACGATAGACTTTGGGTTTTGTAGACCGCGTAAATTGTAAATTGTATTGTTTTATTATATGATTATGCAGTCATTTTTAGAGTAATTAAATTTTATTTCAATCACACTTGTGATATAATTGAACTGTTATTATTTACCAATTGATTACAATTGTTTAGTAAAATCCCAAACACGAATTTTGTGCTACAATTCACGCGGTCTACAAAAGCCAAAGGCTTATAAATTATTTATCGTTTTCGTTGGAAAGGTTTTTCTAGCATAGAAGTGCAGAATGCAAACATTAATTAAATAACTGCACCACCTAGAACTAAAAAAAACAATAAAAGGAAATTGTGCAATAAGCACGAGCTAAAGTGAAAGCGAGACCGAAAATATATTATTTGTTCTTATTTGTCTTAACCCAAATTTTCCAGCACAGACTGGAAAGATTATTGGAATGTCCGATGGCAGTGTTCAGTGTTGCAGAAAACAATAATAAGTAGCTCATATAATAATAAGTAGCTCAGTTCTTCTCCACGCTTAAGACTGCTTTAAAACGATGGATTTGTTCTTGCAATGTTTTGCTTAATGGCGGAGTTTTGCGCTTGCACCTGGGAGTCAGTATTAGTTATTTAAATTGTTTGATGATAGATGCGCAATCAATAGCACAAAACTGTGAACTTTATCAGTGCGAATAACTTGCTGGCGATAATTGTATGGGAACCTCAATGTTTAATTATTTTATAACATGGTTATTCCAATGTCATAATGAAAATAAAGTTTTCTTAATTTTTATATTTTCTTGAAGTGTGTCAACTAAACAATAATGTTATTAGCACTCAGTTTCGAGGGCAGGACGTACATAGTTTTAATTATTACAACCCAACTCTGATAGCAGGTACCTAACTCTTGTTTGATCTTAAGACATTTGTTTAAAAAAAACATTTACGTATACTAGGGTGTCCGTTTCTTTCCAAAATCATTTTTTTTTGTAAAGCTCACCCCATAAATGGAAAGTTTATGTCGTAAGAAAAAAGCTTTTATTATTAGAGAATCATATAAGCTCCCAGATGAGTGTTGTATCTTACAAGCTGGGATTTACATCTTTAAATACCTACTCTGAAACCTTCTAACAAATCGCCTCCGTTATTTTGGGAACCGGCTTGGTGGAGAATCACACGATCTATCAAAAGTCTCATTGACAAAAATGGGGAAATTCATAGAGAGCTCAGGCGGACTCGCAAATGAAGTAGTATATTTGAATCATTAGTGAAGGAGCATCTCTGCATTTTTTTTGTATTGGACCAATAGCAACAGCTTCTGCACTTTAAGAACAAATTATTGGCCAACAAATTTGACCAAACAAATTTGTATGGGAATTCCACATTTATTTTTTTTTTCTGTCGCACTATAACAGTTATTTATAATTTTTATTGATTCCAATTGATTACTGTAACACATTAAAAAACCTTTTTATTTTTTTTTTGGACAAATACAATTTATACTTAATTTGATTTTTAAGGTTAATAAATACAATAACATCTTACCTTTTTTATTTATTATTATTATTATTTTATTCCTTTCCTGTTTTCTTACTGATTATTTTTAAATAAATTTTTTTTCAAACCACATCAAAATAATGTATGAAAACAAATTATAATTTATTTCAATTATACAAATTTTATGATATTTTAATTGTTTTAAACTTTTTTACTTCTTATCATTTTAAACAGTATTTTTTGTATTTTGATAAATGACTATTGTTAAACAATATCTTCTTTAAAATTAAATTAATACAAACAAATTATAAGAAATTTATTTCAAATTTTTTTTTTAGTTTTTACCCATTTTTGACATTTCATTTATATTAAGTATATTTTATATATTATATAATTATAAAAATTTAAGGAAAACCAAAAACAATTAACAGACACTAAATAAAAAAATGTCACCACGTTTGATTTAAACATAACCTCAAACACCAAAAACATAATTTTTTAGCAATTTATTTTAATATGTTTAATAAGTGTCAAAAAAGGGTCAAAACTAGAATTATTTATTAAAATTGAAATAAATTATTTATAACTATTTTTATTAATTAATTTATTTTTTAAAAAAAAGATATTGTTTCCCAAAAATCATTATATATTATATAAAAAAAAAACAGTTTTTAATCAGAAAAAATTACAAAAGTAAAAAAAATTTAGAAACTTAAAATATTTAGTTATTTTCAAATATTGAAATAAATTTTCTTTGGCAGCTCAACTTTCCTTTACGACATCCCGAATTTTGATACACGGATAGTCTCATTTGATATTTATTCACTAAAAAACACCAAATATCACAATTTTAGGGTGAAGAAACATTTATAAGTATTTTTAATTAATTTTTAAACTTTCACTTTTTCCATACAAAATGCATGGAAAATAAATAAAGACTCAATTGTCATTGCATGCTAAGTGCTGCCAGATGTACACTTTCGTTTTAGGATGTTTTCTTTTAATCCATGTATTTTAAATGCAAAAGAAACTTTGCATACATCAGACCTTGCCCCACCCCAAATCCTATAATGAGCCCCCCATACATACCTGTCTAATTATACGCAGTAATGCTGGTTGCTAGCACTGTATTTATATTTATAAACAAGTTTTAAATTTCCCGCAAAATTTCCCAAGATAAAAACACAAGGGAAACAAATACGTGTTTGGCAATACTTAACAGACCATTTGACATTTCTTTAATTTGTAATTAAAATGGAGTATTTTTCACATCCATTTTTTTGTTTGCAAAAGAAAAAGTTCTAAAATTAATTAAAAATACTTATAAATGTTGCCTCTCCTTAAAATTGTGATAATTAGTGTTTTCTAGTGATAATCAATCCAATAAAGATATCCGCGTTTCCAAATTCCTGGTGTAAAAAGTGCAATTCGACATTTTTTAGTTGCATTTAGGGGGGTTTCCTCACCTTAAGATTTGGAAAATTTTCTATTGAGGTACCAACCTACCCCTCAAAAAAAAAAATCAACTTTGAAATCGGGATGTCGTAAAGGAAAGTCGCCCCTTTTTGGCCTTTTTTCTATTAATTTTATAATATGTTTCCTTAAAAAAGATATTGTTTAACAAAAATCCCAAAAAAGTAACGAAAATAAAAACTAATGCAAAAGTAAAAAATAAAATATTGAAATATTTAATAATTTGAAAAATCGAATAAAATTATATTTATTTTTTTTTTAAAAATAATATAACTTATTAAAAATCAACTTCAAAACAACAAAAGCTGCTGAACACCGAGAGAAAAAATATATAAAATATTACAATATTTTATAACTGTAAAAATCGAGATAAACTATAAATTTTTTTTTTTTTTAATTTTAAATGAAGTTTTTGAAAAAAAAACAAATAATCAATCAGAATAAACAAAAAACATTATAAATAACGGTTTAATCACCTGGGATCAAATTTTTTATTGGTTAATAATTTTTTCTTACGACATGAACTTTTGATGTACATATGGGATATGCCTTGCAAAAAAATGAGTTTGGGAAATACAAGCATAAAATAATAAAACGCGTGTATTTGAGTGTAAATTATTTATCAAAACATATCAAATACAAAACATATATATAAAAAAATGTTACACATTATGTAATATTCTCTTAATGTTAAATTGTTAGAAAATTGTAAAAACAATATAGTTTTGTTTTTGAATTTTAATCTAAGCTTTTTCCGTCATTACTTCTGGCTGTGGTGCAACTGTCGTCATTTCTTCAGGGCCATGTTCTGATGGCTCTGGTTCGTCCTCTTGATCATCACAGTCAGTTTGTTTGGTTTTCATAAGGAATGCCTTATTCAATTTATTTGCGTCAATAACAGCTTCAGCCTTTTCAATAACAGATGCTGGAGGATTCTGCTCACGTGTCAGCACCCAAAGCAACTCTATATATAAAATAGAACAAAACAAATAAATGAATATTCTTATTATTATCTAATGTAAACAGTAAACCAAAAAAAAAAACTAAAACTATAACAATATTTTGTTTGGTGCAAACTAAACAGATTCATGTGTGTACAATTTTGGATAGCAGAAAAATACGTGCACCAAATATTTTAATAGCTTGTAATTCCTTTTTTAGAACTCAAACTTACTCGCATGTGCCATATTCAATACGCTGCTGCATGAATAAACAACTGCAAAGGTTTCGTAATCAGTTCCTAAGACCTCATAGTTGACTTTTGTAGAATTTGCTTTAATAAAGAAAGAACGAAGAGATTAGACAAGAGTATCAACTTAATTAAATAATTGAATTTACCAGATCTTGACTTTGGAAATGAAACTGAGAGTTGTCCCGAAGCAATGACCTTTGCTGATCCAGTTGTATTCGATGGTTTGCCGGTTCTTTAATTGGTTGTTATTTTTTATTTTTCCTTTTTTTTTTTGTTTTGTTATTTATATTTCTTTGTTTACTTACATTCTATTGATTGCAGTATTAACAACAGATATTGTATCATCGCTGGTTTTGTTGTATATCGCATACATACATTTCTTGCCAACTTCAAAAACAAATGGATATTTCTCATATTCATACCACACTCCCATGTACTTAAAAAAATTGTAAATTTATTTAAAAATTCGAAGATTTTAGATTATTTCAGAACTTACATCGGCAAGTTGGAAGTCTTGTTGGACTTTCACCTCAGGGCAATTGCCGGGAAATGGAACTTGTCCATTTACAACTTGTAATGCACAAATCACGAAGAATATTCCAAAGCTATGAACAACAAATTTTATTATATCAACAATAAAATATAACAACAAAACAAAATTTGTTTGTCTCACCACATTTGTTTCATTTTTATAAAAATTTAACTAACAACCCAGGAAACAAATTTAACTTAACCACTTACACACTAGTTCAAGTTACTATGTTAGCTCAAGTCTATCTTCAACGAACAACTGATTGTTTTTTTTCGGAGAGTCTTTAATTTATATGTGAAATTTTTCGATCGGCAACTTGGCCTTAAATAATAAAGAAGATCAATAGAGCATTTTATTAGGGTGACCATGTTATGGTTTTTCTATGAAAAAAAAAAATTGGAATAAACTAATGAGCTCTATATTCAATTTTCTCTTGCATTTGGTAAAAACTATAAAATTTATTGAGTTTAATTGTTATTCTTCGGAATTTTTGTGCAGCCTTGACATTTGTGCTGGGTTTAAGCAACTGCGGAAGTTTTTCAAGACTTTCCACTGTCTTGATGAGGTCTACCGCAAATTTAATTTTACCTCCGCTCTACCTGTGTTCATTCAAAAAATATGGGTGGATGAGTTTGAAGCAAGCAATTACTTCTTTCATATAAGAGCCACAAGTGTCTCGAACAGTGGGTACTTGGAAACTTCGTGAAATGAAGTTATAGGTTTTGTGGCTGTAGCATGGTGTCTTGACAGCGTTTTTGCATTCCCTTTGAATCTTCGTAACGCCATCTCGAGCTTTCACGCATGACATTCGACTTCAAGTGAGAATTTCAGCCTCTTCTTTAGCACGGACAAGTTAAAGGCCGTTTTTCGAAAACGTCATCTTAGTCAAAAATGCATTTGCAGAATGTTCTCAAAAGCAAATTGCAAAAGTCTTCTGTTTGAAAACGCAAGTTTTACTGCATTAGCATTGTGTTCGATAAAGTAGTTTGCTAAAGTCCCATTTTTGACATTATCATCTGCGGTGCAGTTCTACAATCAAAAAATAAAGTTAACGATCAAAATATTGAGAAGACAGAGAACGTGTTTGTAAACGTCAAATTTGTTTGTAAGAAAATTGACAGATTATCCTTAAGATTTTGTGCAAACAGAATAATTGAGAATTGACTTTTATTTGACGATAACAATATTCGCGTCAAAATTCCTATCCTGAAGGCCCCTACCCATAAAATCCATGCGTCCGTTGCGGCTATGGATTTGTTGACGCTTGCTGGATGCGACGGATTGAGCTAACCCAATGAATGCGTTGACATTCACTTGAAATTAGAACATACTCAAAAAAGTTGTTGTCAACGCATTTGCCGGAGTGGAAAAGTAAGAAGTTCGCCTACTTTGTCCCTTGCGTTTGACGCATGCCACGCTTATGGGCCAGTTCCCCTAAGAATAAGACCATCAGGCACGTATTTTGAGGTAAGACTCAGCTGGGAGAGGTTAGGCACTTCAGTGTTTCATCAAAAAGTACACAATAAATAATTCCGTGAAATAAATTATCAGGAAAATAGAAATGTTTAGTCCTCTTTTGGCAACATTTTTTGACTAAATTCATATTTATGCTTGGTTTGTTCCTCTCCCAGGGGTTGTTAGCAGGGTTGTCATGTCTTGAACAAGTTCTGTAGCCCAATTTAGAATTTGTTGTAGCCCAAAACCGAAGCCAAAAAAGTAGCCCAAACAGTAGCCCAATAACAATTAAAAAAATGTTCTCAAAATGTATTTTTATTTTAAAAAAACAACGGATAGTAAAATAAATTTTTTGCTCATAAAAACAAGAAGAATTTAAACGGAATTTCTGGAAACAACAGAGAAACTGAATGATTTTAAAGTGAAGTTTGTTGCGGTTGATTTGAAATTTCAAATTTTCGAATTTTTATTTTTGGGTCGAATTGCCGCTTTAGTTGTTCGAATGAAAAGTAAATTTTGGTATACTTGACTGTTTGAAACGTGAGCGGTAATTTCAAAGTAACATAATATTCAGTGATGTACTACCCGATAACTGATGCGGTAATGCGGCCCCTGTTTCATCTTCGCACCCGGTTGAAAGACCTAGACTCAAAGAATCATCGTGTACTATTCACTGAATAAAAAGTGGTGCTAAAGTGTGGAATGCTTGAAGAGTATGTTTAGGGGGAGAAAAATGTTTTATTTATCATTTACTTTTACGAAAAAAATATCACCCAATATTAGATTTGGGCTATTAGTAGCCCAATTAGTCATAATGAAATTGTTGTCGACAATCTTGGAAAAAGATAGCCAAATTTCAAATAAATAGCCCAATCTGGCAAGCCTGGTTGTCAGTTGCACCCATTTCTCTACTTGTATCCGCACCCGTATTTGGTCCCTTGCTTCAAGTAAAGCACTGTTTTTTTTAAACTTTTGAAAACTTATCTTCAAAACGGGATTCGAGTTCGAAATATCAAAAACCTTTGGTAAAGTTTTATATTGCTTTGGCAACCAAACAAATTTTATCAGTTGATGGTCAAGAACTATCGATTTCGATATATTTCTAGGGGTAATATCAGTTATCTAGAAAAATTACAAAAGCACCGTGACTTAAATTGTGCCTTTCGGTGGTTTTGAAGCCATTTAAACGTCTACCACGTAAATATTCGTACTCAGGGACGTCTGTCAGTGGCTTTTGGGCCTCTTAAACGTCTGTTGTGACCATATTTGTAATCAGTGAGTCTAGGGCTTCAGGGTATATTACGTTTGAAGTGGTTTCATTAATTAAATTTTGGAAAAAGTTGTAGGTACTTTTGGTGCTCTTTTCCTCTTAAACGGGACCACTACGTGCTGGCAGACGAAAGAATTCGTTATCTATCACCTTCACTGGGACTTTCTAGTATTAATATTATCTGGTTTCCTTAAACGCCAAAAATATGTTGAGAGCTTTTGGACGATTTCGTTTAAATTTCCCTTAGTCCAGTCAAATAAAATAAAATAATTTGAAACATAAAAACTGCGTTGATTTTTTTATGTTTCGTAAAGAGCAACTCTTGGAGAGTCTTAAAAATCCACAAAGTTAGAAAAAAAAACGTTTCCTGTTGGACGTGGAGCAATATTTTTTATTTGACATTGTAGATAAAAATATCTTATAGCTGTTATGCTTACAACAATTTTTTGACATCCCTTTCCAATGAAAAGGTATTGTTTAAAGACTGTCGAAGTTTTTGAGTAAAAACTGATTTTTGACGTTTATCTAACTCTTGTTCGTCTTAACGAACAAAATATAGTTGTTAGTATTCCCGATGTTCTTAAACATTTTTATTTTCGTTTTGAATATCCTTTATTTTAAGAAATCACACTCGCCCCCTAAATGGGAAAATAATATACAAAAACTTTTCATAAAACAACTTCATTTAAAACACAAATAAAAGAATGGAATATAGGATTTTAAAAACTATAATATTTTTGCTGTACGAGATTTTTGATAAAACATGTTTTCCAAGATGGCGGTTAACGCTAGCGCCCCCCACCGGCGTGCCAATACGGATTTACATTGGATTACACTCCATCAAGAAAATCAGTTTTGTAATAAATCCCATTATGAATCTACTTTTTTTCTTCTGGCTATTGGACTACAATAATTTTTGTACATAAACATAAAATACGAAAAACAGAGTTTTGATTTCGTTAATTAATATGGCGTAGTAAAATTTGTAACACTATCACACTAGCTCAAACAGAATAGACAGTGTGTGATTCATTTGAAAATAAATTATCAACATCACAAATATTGTCTGTGTTCGATTGGGTGTAAGAGATGTTGCAATCAGCTGTCAGTTATGATGATATGACATTTGAGATATTTGTAGGTATGTTCATGCATCGAATACTATTGTGACACATTAGGAAAAGATTTTTGAGTTTATAAAGATAAAAATAGTGTGAGACATAAATCATAACAAATATAACACTTCTTGAGAAAGATGTGTACTTTATGATTTAATTGAACATTTATAGATAAGACAAAAAATGATTCTAAAACAAAGTAAAAACATAAACAAACAAATAAATAGACGGACTGAAGAAAATATGGCAAAAATATTGATTATAGTAACTACCTAGAATTTTGTGAAGTCCTATAACAGTGCAAGTAATTAATTAAAATGCATATTATTTGTTGAATCATCGAAACAGCAGCGCCGAGTTAAACTTTTAATAACAAAATTTCGTAAGCCAAATTAACATATTTCATTCAATGAACTAGTATTTTTTCTTTCTTTTTTTTAACTAAGATTTAATTTTGTTTATTCTAAGTGGGTAAAGTAGGATGATTTTTATGACGGAAACTTCATTTAATACTGAATGAATGTTTATGAATATGGAACGTTTTACATAGTAGACTTTTTTGGGAGCACATTTTATTGATGCATTAAATTTATTTGCATACAATTTGAATACAGTATGGCCATATACTGTTTATTAAATGAAGTTCATGTGAAGTTACTTAGAGTATACTGAATGCTGGAATCAAAACTAGAACATGAATTAATAGCCGTTTTTCTTTGGTTGTGGAGCTAAATACTGCATTTGCTTTTTCAATGGAACGTACAAAACGGTTTTCCCATGTAAAATGCATCTACTCGCAGATGAGAGCATGTGTAGCTGATAGTACTAGATTAGGGTTAAATTAAAAGCTTCCGAAAAACAAAAATCTACTACCCAGTTGATGTTTAAACCTTTTACAAAAAATTCACCGTGTTGCCAATTTTAGGAAACATACTTTAAACACACATACTCAACACAAACCTAATTTAAATCGCTTGTGTAATTTGCTTAAAACGGTGCAATGACATAAGGCGAAGTGATATAATGCCAAATTTTTAAAGTTTGGCCTTATGTCACTTTCTAAAAACAACGTAAGGCCAAATTTTAAGAGTTGACCTTATGTCGATTAACAAAGCGACATTAGGCCAAATTTGTTTGTGACTTAAGGCTAAACGCAAAATGTTTTATTAAGAATGTTAATATTGTTTTTTCTGAAATTGATTAATTTTATTTTATAGGCTATGTTTTTTTGTCTTGCTTAAGTACACATAACGGCGTATAAACAGTGAGGTATGTATAGGGGGCATGCTAAGGTGACATAAGGTCAAATGTTTAAATTTGGCCTTATGTCACTTGGCCTTATGGCATGGCACTGCTTAAAACAAGAATATCAGTTTTCAAAAACCGTGAAGTTGAAAAATACCTCAAAAATCTGACTGCAGAAAAAAGTTCTAACTACTCACTTTGGAAGGCTATTAAAGTAACAAAAAAACCTAAGTTTCCAGCACTTCAAATTAGGAAAGGCCAAAATTAATGGGCTAAAAGTGACAAGGAAAAAACGATGGTTTTTACTTGGACGAAACATTTTAGCCATTCGATGGGCAAGAACTCAATGAAAATATTAAAATGAGTTTAACCTCAAATGAAAGCTATACATACCATGAAATGCTATACTTCCGAATTAAAAAGAAAAATAAAGAAGCCTAAGTCCAATAGAGATCCAGAATATGAGTTAATCATGGCAGAAATTTTAAAAATGCTCCCTCGTAAAGGATTTACTAACCTCCTTTACATAATAAATGCCGCATGAAGGTTAGAATATGTTTCGAGCTAATGGAAATTTGCGGAAGTTAAAATGGTTATGAAAACTGGCAAACCATCTCCATTCTTCCTATAATATCCTGCGCCTGCAACCGATAATAGAAGAGAAACAATTAATACCTAAACATCAGTTGGGATTTAGAAGCAATCATTCGACAATTGATCAAGTGCATTGAATTACTACCGTAATTGAGAGAGCTCTTGAAGAAAAGAAAATCTGCTCGACAGTCTTTTTGGATGTGTCGCAAGCGTTTGACAAGGTGTGGCACGAAGGCTTCAAATTGAAATTAAGAAAAGTTCTGCCTGAAGGACTTTATAACATTCTAAACGGATATCTAGATAACAGACTTTTTCATGTAAGACACGGAAATGACTATTCTAATTTCAAAGAAATAGTCGCTGGGATACCACAAGGAAGTGTATTAAGTCCAGTTCTGTACCTTTTATTTACACGCGATATACCTCAAACAGAAGACACTATCGTAGCCACGTTTGCTGATGATATTGCAATACTAGCAGTAGGCAAAACGATTAGCGAAGCTACAATTAAATTACAAAATGCTCTTAATAATGTTAATGAGTGGACAAAAACATGGCGAATAGCGCTCAATGAACAACAGTCAGTCCACGTGGACTTTACGTTTAAAAATCTTAATAGCGCTTGTCTTCCACTTGAAAATGAGGCAAAGTATCTGGGAATGACTCAAAACGCGATAAATGCTCCGTGGTATATAAGAGATAAAGATCTTCACAGGGATCTCGGGATTCCTACGGTTCGGGACGAAATAAAAAGTTTCGGTGCGATGAATAGAAAACCGCTTTAAAACGAAACAAGCAGGAACTTTCACCGAAAAGTAACCTGCAGCACGTTTTTTAGCTTGGTTAAAAATAAGTTGCTTAACAAGTTTCAATTTAGTTGCAATCGGGAAGTGGAGGAGGCTTTAGAGTAGTAAGAATTTCAAACCCCTATGGGCACCCGATTTCGGTCCTCATAGAGCCTTATGCAGGTTTTTGCAGGTGTTGCAAAAAAAAAATACTTTCTTTTTCATGTTAACGGGAGAGATTTCTACATTTTTGCTCATTTTTAATATTTTGAACAGAACAGATGCCAAACGCGTATTGTGAAAAAAGTTGCAATATATTACATATTCAAAATATTAAATTTACCAAAAAGTTAAAATCCCATTCTTTGTCATTGTTCAAAAGTATATTCTCGAGAAGTGGCAACATTGATTCTTCAACCGAAGGTGCGTCTACTTCACTTTTATATTTTAGGACAATAACCGTTATTTTTTCAAAATAAATTTGACGTCTGGAGGCGGTTGCTCAATTTTTTTCACGTTAAAAACCACCAAAAAATGGGGATGCACCACATTTTGACATACAAAATTATGTGGCTGAAAAGTGGCAACATTGAATTTAAAAGTACATGTGCTTCTACTGAGCTTTTTTTTTTTTTAAAGATATCATAAGTTTGGCATCGTTTCGTTGGCGTTTCCGCTACTTTTTTCATGATCAATATTAAAAATTATCAATATTATCAATATATAATATCAAATATTAAAAATTTCCAAAAAAGTATGTTCGCGAAAAGTGACAACACTGAAATCTGACGCGAAGGTGCGCCTACTCAATACCGTTTTTTAAGACATCAATCGTTGTTTTGATCATGGAAGTTTTCAAAGTAATTTGCGAGTTTTTTTTTATCGTTTTCCACAGATTGGGCGCCATTTTTAAAAATGGCGTCCAAGTAACAAGATTACAACAATAGATCCCAAAAAAAATCCTTAGTAAGTCAAAAATAAGTATCATATATAAAAATAAGGCCATATCCCACAAAAAGTGAATTGATTTCGGTTACCTAACTGCACTACAGGGGTGGAATCGGCTAAGGTTGGATTTGCGATAGTTGACAGTCACAACGCCATAGCATTTCTATTGTGTTGTGACAGTCAACTATCACAAATCACCTAAGCCGATTCCTACCCAGATTGGGCACCATTTTTCAAAATGGCGCCCAAGTGACAGGATTACAGAAATGAATCCGAAATTAAATTTCATCTTCAGTTTGTAAGAAACGCATTATTCCAATCATAAAAAAGATTCCCCCCAAAATGCGCACGGGATTTGGTTTCTTGGCCAGACTATAAAGAGAAAGAACCCAAAAACCAAACACAAACTTAAAAATATAAAAATAAAAACAATGAACATACAAAGCTCGTTGGCTCACGTGATACAAATAAAACTATGAGTATCTGAAAGGAATGATTCTGTTCCTTCTTGGATTAAAACATTGACATAAATAGGTTCATTAAATCTGTGGTCATAAGTCAAATGTCGATCCCAGACTTAGGTGAATTCTGAATTGAGAGAATTTAGTATTTTACAAAATTCTTCCTTTTAACGTATTTCGAACATTTTAATGATCTTAATCTTGCTGTGGAATAATTTAATTTACCTTAAACCTATGAACATAACTTGAACACGCATTGGATTTGCATTAATATACTTACCACAGAACCACAGAAATATCATAGCAACGAAAAATTCCCCAAAAAAAGATTTCGATTCGAATCCATTAAATACACGAGGAAGCCTCATCTGCCTATTACTTAAGTTATAACTTGCGGCCAAGGAATTATCGGTTGAAATGTCAAACACGTACCACTAATTAAGGTTAATCATGTACAGTGCAGGGTTTTAACCTAATTTAGTTTCACCGCACTTAATGAGGGACCGTATATATATCGATTGGCATTCAATTAACGCAGGAAGCTACCGATATATTATCCTCTCTGCTTAAATATGCGTGTGTTTATACAAAGAGTGTGTGTGAGTGCAAATGGGAGTGTATATATTTATAAGGACATCCTTTGCCATTCATTCGACATGTTTTACTGTTTTCGGTAAGCTACGTAATTTTTCATTAAGCAATATTTTTAATGAGCTGTGGAATTTTTCTTCTTTTCTGCGATCGGCTGCTGCTCCTCCTGCTGTGCTATGTGTGTGCATGTCACCATGGTATTAAAATTGTAATTTTTTTTTTTTAATATTCCAACGCAACGTATACAAGCCATTATGATGGAATATTCCATATTGTATTTTGTATAGCAACCATAATCAGTAGAGAACGTTCCTCGCTCCTGCGGTTACATCACGAAGGATTTTCTTCTGCCTACGGGTGGATGATGGTAAAAAAAAGGATGAAAAAATCAGGTCATGGTGGCATGGCGGGCGGGTGAAATTCATTATTACCTCTCTGACACAGGTGTATATATGCGGATGGTGGAAAAGTTGAAATATTTAACATGAATATACGATGCCGTGGGGACTTTTGTTGCATGGAAAATATTTTTGCTGAATTTATACTCTTAGCTTATTACTTTATAGGTATGATGGTTTTGAATAGGAATTTTTATTGATGATGGAATTATCAGGGAAATTATTGAGGATAATATTATTTGCTATAGAAATAAAAATTTTGCATCGACCTTGCATGGAATAACTATATTAACAAATGAAAGCTCTTAGTAAAAAAAAAAACAGTCTAAAGGTGCAACCTTCATTGATTTCAATTGTTTTTTGTAACAAATGAAAGCTTTCGTGAGTTAACTAGGGTTAAAATTAAATATATGTGCCTTGGTGCACCTGGGCCTTACTTATGTACTCAATCGATCTCTAGACTGTTATCTTCAATTTTGGACTCCTAGCAGTTGGAGGTCTCCCTCCACCTGGTCGATCTATCGAAGATGAGTTCTACATTGACTTTTGACTCCCGCAAGAACTTTACGAGCTGGATCGTTGATATCCATTCGATTTTCATGGCTCATTCATTTTAATCGAAGAATACGATTTTTTTGACTCAAGTTATCATCTAATTGACAAATTCCTAGAAAAAATATTGTGGTTCACGGAATCAGACCGCAAACGTTTTTAAAGCACGGTTCAAAATTTGAGCAACGTTTGTACAAAGAGTCCCTAGGGCCTGTTGTACAGTCGTGGTTCAAATTTTAATCCGTGGTTCAGCAGTTTTAAATCACAGATTTCAACGAGTTAAATAAAGTTCAACAATGGTATAAGATTCAAGAGTGTTAGTGCCTTTTGTACAAACGTGGTTCAAATTTTGATCCAAGGCTTAGCAATTTTAAGTCATCATTCACCATTGTGAACCTAATTTCAACCACCGAAATTGTTGATTTGAACTTGTTGAACAATGGATCAAATTTTAACCATTTTTGTACAACTGGTCCTTATTGTAGCCACTAACTACTAACTTGAACCATCGTTGAAAATCTGTAAGTTCTCTGAAATCAATGATTTAAAATTGCTGAACATTGGATTAAAATTTGAACCACGACTGTACAACTGGTCCTAAGAGTTTTACTTGTCAATATGTTGGCAGCTCGTAGTAAAAGTGACGTTTGCATAAAATTGTGGTTAAGCTGAGCCAAGAAAATTGGCATTTGCAAACGATTTATCGATAATAAAGTCATGTTTGCAGGTACTGGACAACCTCTTCAGGCTAAGTTGAACAAAGAGAGTTATCGGGGCCCAACTTGAATGTGGAGAAAAACTTCGTTACCGACGTGAATACACAATAAATCTTAAAGCTGTCAGTTCGTTGACAACTTAAAGCAAAAACTGAAGCTTGCATACAATTTTTTCTATAACAAAAGTATTCGCGCAGGTAGCACAACTCCTTAAGACAAAGCTAAGGCAAGAGAATTTTCAGCACTTCACTTAAGTAAGGTACACATTATGCATGTTTTTTTGATAGCATTGATATATTACCGATCCTGTCACAGAAAAATATGGAGTTTCCATACAAACTATTGATAATACGTAGGAAATTCATGCCAGTAACACAGTTTTTCTCCGTGCTTAAGTAAAGCTCAGCAAAACTCCAATGGGCTTACTTGTTGCATTTAGCACATAAACTTAAGCACGGCCATTGTTTCTTTAATGCAATTCCCTTCTGACTTGCAAAAAAACAGGGCTTTTATCTATCACGTATGACATTCCGGTGACTAAAAATCAGCCTGGCAGATCATCAAGCTGCAATTATCACTACCTTACCACAAAAACTATAAAGGGTGTTTTTTTTAGCCCAGAAAGGCAACAAAACTACATAACAGAAAAAAAAATGGAGTTTCCATACAAACTATCGATAACAAGTATGAAATTCGTGCCGGTAACACAGTTTCTATCTGGGCTAAAGTTAGGCCCCGAAAATTATCTGGGCTAAGCTAAGCCCAAAAGGGCCTAGCTGTTGTTGCATTTAACATGTGAATTGCTTAGCCCCGACGTCGTTTTTTTCGTCCAAGCCCATTGGGGCGAAGAAAAAAACACATCTATTCACACCCTAGAGTAAGAACTAATATTTGGATTTTTAAACTATTTTTGCATAACGTGTTTAATAATATGGTCCTGAACCAGATCCGTAGAAAATAATACGCAACGATTAATCTTGAGCGTGGAAAGAAACTGAGCTACTTATTATATTCTTTGGCTCCATTGGCAATGGCAATTGGAATGAGAATGGCAATTTTTTGAGTTGGTGGGCATTTTGATTGCCAGGCAATTTCAGTTATTTAAGTAATTTTAATTCCCCATATTTTTTCATGTGCGTTCTCATATTCTACCCTTTAATTCCAAAAATTGAGAAAAGGTAAATAAAATTAACGGGGAACTCGAGTTTTCTTCAATTTATTTGCATTATCCAAGGCAATGGCAATGACAATGGTAATGGCAATGAATGAGGCAATTTACTCACTTAAATATTGCCAATGTAGTCGGTAATACTTTTCTCCGACTATATTTTGAGATTAGTTGGTGCATGCTCCTGACCAGGTCATTCCCAGTGTGTTTAGAAAGATCTGGTTTTAGCCCATCGGCTCCAGCTGCTTTGTTCATTTTGAATCTGGTGATGGCTACTTCAATCTCATCTTGGCTGCGTGGTTGCAACTCTTAGTTATCTTCTCTAAATTGACTGATACAGCTTTTTTCATGGGACCCTGGCTGTCATCACCGTTCAATAACTGGTTTGAGTAGTCTCTCCAGATAGCTTACATTGAATGCGGCTCTTCTACAGTCCTTCCATATGTATCTTCGCAGGGCCCAGGACGTGAAGCCTGATGTTGATTGTTTCAATTTTCTATAGAATTATTGCGCCTCTTTCTTGCTAGGGCATCTCTAAATCTCCTCAACTTCACTTCAGGTTGTTGGTGCTCTTTTTACTTTTCCTTAGCAAACGTTTTTCATCCTTCCATAGTTAAACGTAGAGATTTTTTGACACTGTGTAGTTTTTTTTCTGGAGCCACGATCTGTATACCTCCGTTTTGGCTTTGTTTACCTGAGCACATTTGAAGTCAAACCAGGGGTTTCTCGGAGGTTGTTGTTAGAAACCAAGCACTTCTGATCATAGCTGCCGCAGGTCTTCTGGGCTCATATTAATGGTTGTGGGATTTCTCACAAGTTCAAGGGGTATGCGATTGGCATAGTCATAGGCATAGAAGACCGCTCCAGGCTCCTTCGATTAATGTTGTCCAAAATTGAATTCCCTCTTTATGGTTGTTGAACGCCCAAGATCTTCTCAGGATATCCGCACTCTAAATTTGGCACCAACTAGATAGTGATCCGAGTCAATGTTGACCCCCAAGAATGGACCGGACATAGGAATGTCTTCCGTCAACCGTGGGGTGGTCAATATGTTTGCAGGTTCGGCCATCTGGTGACTAACCTTATGGATGTCACGGCGTGGGAATTATATGCTGCTCAGGACAATATGCTTTCTCGCTACAAAATCAATGAGTCTGAGACCGTTTCTAGAATTGGTGGTGTGTAGGCTATGCATCCCGATTGTCTTACTAAAGATTCTTCCAAATTCCCTATAGTGGATTTTAATGTCTTGTTTGGGGCACTGATCGTACGTTTTGGCTCGTAGAAACTCTCTGTGGTAACATTATATATTTCTATTTTGCGGGATAATATGGGCACTTATCAGGCTTGGATGGTAGAATTTACCCTTGATACGGATAGTCATCATTCTTTTGCTGACCTCGCGAAAGCTTTAGATTCTTTGACTTAGTCTTCCTCTGACAGCAAAACCGCATTGGAAGCACTAATTCGCATCGAGATCATCAACGTTGTTGGTTTGTTTATTTTCTAGGGCATATATTTTCATTACAATATTTATCCTTCTCATGACCAGCTTATGAGGCTTGTGCATGACCTGCGTAGATTGTTGAGGTTGGATCTATTCTTCTGCTTCTAGATCCCGCGAAGGTGACGATGCGATTTCGCTCACTACAATATGATTCCTTTGTAAGACTCCAAATATAAGAAAAACACCTTGCTACTTACAAATTTATTCAATGATCCTAGGCATTCCATCACTTCCAATATTTCTTAAGTCCCCTCGGCCATTAGCCACACTTACACTATATACGGACCCTATTACCAATATGTGATACAAATAATTTTAGTAATGCAGTTAACCATACAGAAAATGAATATCCTAAAGAATTTTTGATTCTTATCCCGGGGCTTTGTTGATTTTTCTCGCTTTAAAAATATTATATTTATTTTGTCTTTCTTTCTTTTTTTTTTAAATATGTACATTGTTCAATGTGGTGTTGTGGTTTAAAAATATATACGCCTTAGGCTGCATTTCATCATCTCATCATTGAATTTCCTCACAATTCTTCTTCACAATAAAATCCATCTGCCTTGGAGCGCGTTTACACAACTGTCTAAATACCAACTCCGCTTTCCAATGTATATCAATATTGTTGACAGCTTTACTCGTAAATTCGAGTTCGCAGAGACAAAAATATGTACAAAGTATATTTTTGTTTTCTGCGCAACACTGTCTAGGGCCACAAAACCCTCAAGGACGTTTTTTTTTTCTTCTATTTTTCACACTTCTATTGCTGCGCCAAACACCACACAATTCACAATTGTTGCGGAATGTCCTTCAGATTGTTTAACAAGACAGCTGCTGTCCTTACCCTCTAGGCGCAAAAAAATTATAAAATGTAAGAACGACAACGATGAATGTTGTGCGAGAACATACACAAACCCACATCTTTTAAATTAAGAAAATCAACATGGAAAGACATGAGAAATATCAGAACAGGATATGCTATTTATATCTACAACTATACGACCAAAAAGACAAAAGTCCTGAGAAAAATAAGTGTGAGGAGGGCTTATGTATCGCCTCCCACAACAACTGAACTGCCTGAGTCGACCGGAACAACAAGCAAAAAAAAAAAAAAAAAAAAAAATACAAAAGGAAATTTTTACAATCAACTGATGTCCTTTTCGGTCTTACTTTTATTTCCTTTTTTAAATAAGCTTACGCTTATTTTGTTATTTGCTTTTGTTTGTCTTTTTTTTGCATATTGAGCCTGTCAGAAGAAGGACAATCCTTGTACATATTTTATACATGCAAGTGTGTATAATATAAACGACAATGCACAATTCATAAAACGGATCTGTATCCGGTTGTCGTTTGTTTATTTGCCTTCATTTCCTCTCATCCTTTAATGATTTTTGCCATTTTATTCTCTGCCAGGAGCAAACACTTACACCCACTCTTTCGGCATTGAATTAAACGTGGATTGTCCCACAGAGCATTGGAACAAAAAAAAAAAAGGAATCTTTCAAGCTGAATAGCTTCTGTTCCAGCTTAATGTGCGTTTTATGTGGGAAATAAGGAAGTTGGGTTGAATTTCAATCAACCCTGAAATAAAACTCAAGATGCTCGTAATTTTCCGGTACACATTTCTTGTTACTCGGTACTGTTAACTGCATGAAGGTGAATTTTTTCAGGAGTTTTTGTTGCTGAATCATAATTTAAAATTTAGGGTTCGGATTGAGAAGAACTAAATTATGGAGTACCTATGTTGCTCAAGTAACTACATACAAGCTATGTACAAACACTGATGCAAAATATTTATAACTTCCAAAACTATGGATGGATTTAGGAATTTAGCGATAAAAAAACTACATATTATGCAAGAAATACATCATGCGAGGAAACTAACGTGCTATAAGAAAATCCTGCGAAGAATATCACGTGGAAAAGATATCACGAGGAAAACCATTTATGGGAGAAGACTATCATTAGAAAAACTAAGGAAAGTTTCATGCGATAAGGCTACACAGCATGCGCGGAAGCTACCATGTGAGAAATCTGTCATACGAGAAATATATCTTGCGGAGAAAATCCTGCGAAAAATATCACGTGAAAAAGATATCATGAGGAAAGCCTATAATGGGCGAAGACTACCATGCGTAAAACAACTTATCATACGACAAATATATCATGCAAGAAAACCATCGTGCGAAAAGAATAACATGCGAAACTATCATGCGTAAAATATATCATGAGAAAACCTACATGTTCTTATATATTCGGGTCAAGGAACACAATCCCGGATGCTTTTCTTACAAACTAAGGACGTAATTTAACTTGAGAGTCATTTTTGTAATCCTGTTGCTTGGTATCCATTTTAAAAAATGGCCCCCAATCTGTAATGCGGGGTGACCTCATTTCATATTTTTAATTTATTTTTAAATTGCTAAGGATGCAATTTAGAATGGGAGTTGTTGTTGTAACTCTTTCGTGATCCCTATTTTCAAAAATGGCGCCCAATCTAGGTCCAATGGTAAAATTAAAGAAACACATAAATTATTTTGTACTTTGTTAAAATATTGGTTGATGTCTTAAAAGAATAGTGAAGACGACGCACCTTCGGGTAAAATTTCAGTGTTGCCACTTTTCGTAAGAGTTCTTCAACGTAATGTCAAATGGTGGTAACCTCAGTTTTAGCTACTTTTCAATTTCGAAATATTAAAAATTACAAAAAAAGTGCGATAAATATATCATGTGAGAAATATATCATGTAAGAAAATAATCTTGCGAGGGAGCTAACTATTTTGCAAGAAAGCTTTCATGCGAGAAATATATGATGTAAGAAAACTATTATGCTAAAAAAATAACATGGGAGAAATATATCATGCAAAAAAAAAAAAACTATCATGTGAGAAATATACCATTTATTATTCCACCATTAAAGCTATCTGGAATCACAGTTTTCTCGCATGATATATGTCTCCTGTGATATATAGTTTTCATACACGTAAATTTGTTCGCATGAAATATTTTTTGCATAATAGTTTTTTGCATAATAGTTTTCCCATGTGATAGCTTTCTCGCATGATATGCTGTTTCCACGCATGATAATTATTTTCGCATTGTGTTTTAATGTAGTTTTCTTGCTCGATGGTTGTTCTTTCGCATGATATCATCAAGTGAAAAATAAACTATCATGCGAGAAACAACATATCATGCGGGAAAGCTATCACGCAAAGAAAGTTATTATGTGAGAAATCTATCATGGAAGCGAGAAATGTATATATTATGCGTGAAAAAGCAAAAGTTGCTTATTTTCACATTCCAATGCGTGATAGTCATTGATAACAGGGACCTAATTTTGATCAAGAAAACCCAGCTTCACATTTTATTCAGAACTCACTTCGGAAGATTTTTGATGGTGAGAGAAAACAACATTGTAAATAAATACATAAAATCTGACAAACAATTTTTTTGGTAGAATTCACTTTCAATCAATATGTGTGTTATTTTTTTTTTGCAGAGACAGGGAATATAAATAGTTATGGCGTATGTAAAATGTTTAAAGGAAAGTAGCAGATGATAAAAAATAAACAATAACAAGGATATCAGCAAAAAAAAAAAAACAACAACAGACGCGAAGAGGCTCAGCCCATTGACTACAACCAAGCACTGTCCCGAAGGATTCCTAATAAAAGAAAACATTTTCACAAGTCCGCTTCCTTGCATGCATAACTTTAGACCAACAATAATGTAATAACTAGCTATATAGGAACGCTTACGTATACGTGTATACCATCATCGAGGATACGCACACGGTACAATGGACACCCTTGTTACGTTTAAGATTCAACGTGGACTGGGGAACCGAAATTTATGCATGTTTCTTAGTGAAATTATTGCGTTTACTAGCGGGGATACAAAATAAACTGCTGTTTTATCAGGATATTTCGTGGCCACTTTTCTCGTTACATTATTTTGGCATATTCCAATCGAAGCAAAAGCTTTGCTAAATTCAAGAAAACGAACACACCATCATCCCTTAAGGGTATTTCTTAGGAGTTTTGATTTTACTTTATTTATTTTTTTTTCTTTCTTCATCTTCTTCTTCTTGGCTTCGAATAAATCATCGATAGGGAATAAATTTTATGCGTATGGTCGTCCTTTTTCTCTGCTGTTCTATGTTCTATCAACCATCAGCATGGCAGCATGTTTGCATGGTTGTTTAAGGTTCAAAAGAAATGTACTTAGGGAAATGTAATTTCTTACCACAAATTGAATTTTGGAAAAACTTATTTGCAAAATAACTTTTCTGTTACTTTTTTATGTTGGCAAGGCATGCAACACCAGAGGCTAAGTGAACAGGATGCCATAGATACATATATAAACATTTATAAGTTGTATAAGTTAAAAAAAAAACTGTGTGGTTGTTCAGAAATTTCTTATTGTTTTTTGAAAGTTTATACTTTTCATGTATATATGTACATAAAGCTAGGTTTAGGTATCTTTTCATCGATATCTTGAAATAGATAAACCTACAAATACCAAAGAAGGTATACAAAATATTTGAGTTATGAATCTTTAGAAGTATCCTCCCAGTAAGTACCTAATTGGTACATAACCTCAAATTGAAATTACAATAAAAAAAATAATAAAACCAAAGTAGAAACAAAATCTATTTGGGTATTAAAAACTTTTTTATTATGATTGAAAACATTTTTTTTTTTTTTAATTAATTTTTAAAGTTTTAGGTACCTACTTACGTTGTGTATCTATTCATGTTTTTGGACAATACTTTGGAACTGGTAGCACAATCTGATGTTCTGGCAATGGTGTTCACTATAATTAGTACTTACTAGTACTTCCAGCCCCTGAAACACGAGTGCTAATAACATTATTGTCGAATTTACAAACTGTAACAAGAAACTGTAGAAAACTTTATTTTTCGATATAATATTAGAAAAACCATGTTATAAATTAATTAAGCACTGAGGTTTCCTTACAAATTATAGATAGCAAGTTATTCGCGCCGGCTACACAGTTTTGTGCATACGCCCTTGATTGCGTATTTACTCATTAAAAATTAAGAAATTAATACTGATTGCAAGTGCAAGCGCACAAATGTAGTCCAAAATTAAGAAAAAAAAAAATAGCTACAATAAACAACAGTCCTTTGAGTGGAGAAAAACTGAGCTACTTTTGTACTATATGAGCAATTTATTGAGCCTAATTACACAATTGTTTTTTCGTTCGTTTTGTCTTTTTTGACAGGTAAATACATTTGTGAATACACATAGCAAAAAAGTCTATTATTTTTTTCAAAAAATGTGAGGTTCATTTATTGAAAAAAAAGGCAATAATAATAATTGAAAATATTTTAAATCACTTCTTGTTCAAATATATGCCTATTAAATCATGAACAATAATTTTGAAGTTCATAACTTAAAGTTTAAAAGCATCCATCCCCCGTCTTTACTCATTTACTAAATCATATACGTCAAAGTCCAACCGGAAAATTTTTTTAAATTTTCATACGTGCTTTTGTTACTTCCTTCCCTTTACATTTCAACACCCCTCACCAAATGTGTCAAAAAGACGAAACAGGAAACGACCGACAAAATGAATCGTGTAATTAGGCTCATTATTATTTTCTACATCGCTGAACGCTACCATCGGACATTCCAATAATCTTTCCAGTCAGTGCTGGAAAATTATTAAATACATTTTTAAATTCTGCAACTTCTGTGCAAAAAAAGCTTTATATCGATAAATAATTTATATGGCATCGGGTTTTCTAGGCTATGTAAATTGTATCACAAACTTCGTGTTAGCCGTTTTAATATATAAGACGATGTCTAAAGCTGACCATACACGGCCGAGCCATCCAATCCATTTGGCTCGGTTGGATTTTAGATTGGCTGAAATCCAAATGGATCGGCACATGGCCATTTGGCTCTTTGGCTCTGTCGTGTATGGCCAGTTTAATGCTCGAATAAAATTCATGTCTGATTTGAAAGCAGACTCTCTTGCTACCTATAAGTTTTAATTGTTTCAAATCAAGTTATTTTAATCAATATTTTTTGTAAGACATCATTGGTGATATGTAAAAACTTATTAAATACTTGCACCACAAAAACTGAGATACAATTTATGAATAAGTGTAAGCGAGAGCCAGAGCGAGACCGAGTATTTACTTGTTTTTACTTGTTTTTCACCACAAACCAAACGATTTTCCAGTCGTGACTATAAATATTATTGGAATGTCCGATGGCAGCGTTCAGTGATGCAGAAAATAATAAATAGCTCATAATAGTAATAAGTAGCTCAGTTTTTCTCCACGCTAAAGGCTGCATGTAAGCAATGGGTTTATTCTAATGATTTCTTACATAATGTTGGAGTTAATAGGGCGGAAGGGGGTGGATAATAATGTTATTAGCAGTCGAGTTTCGAGAGCTGGAGGTATTAGTTAGATTTAAAAACGTATGATGATGGAAATTACCGTGAAATCTTGCTAGCAGGAAAGAAATCCAAAGCTATTCACTTTCGAAAATAACGAACTAAGCAAAGTCTTCACGATCTTCTGATTACGAACAATTTTTGCGAAAATTTGAAAACTAAAATGCTGTTCTGCGTGATTTCATTTATGTAAATACTTGTAGCGGTTTCTCCTTTTCAATATTTAGCATGTCTTTGCGAAATAGAAATAGTTGCAAAGCCCTCTATTAATCGTTCTTGTGTCATGGTTGCGTGAAGATATTTTGTGTGCCGTTATTAAATTTAGATACAGTTCAGTGAGAAATCTGTAGCTAGCTAGATAGTGTTAAGGATTGACGATCGATACAGGTTTAAGATAAATAAAAGCAATTAAACTCCACTTTTTTTTGAAATATCACAACAATTTATTTGAGAAATTGATACTGAGCAAATCACTAATGGAGATCATATAAAGTCACATCAATAAACGAAAAGAATGAAATCAGTTCCAAGTTTTAATATTGGAGCCATTTTTCAATTTCTTAAGCACAGTGGTCCATTGACATAAATCATTTCCCCACGCCAATTCTTAATACAATGATTTGGGGATGCCAAATTCAAGGGTACTGTATATTTTGTCTACTTCAAAAAGCAGGGGCTTCACAATTGAGATCAAAGCATGCCCTCAATTCTTTTTGTTTTGTTGAAGTCAGGATCTGAGTCAAGTTTATGTTTGAAATATCCTTAGATATATGCCTGAATGTATACTCGTACTTTAATATAAAAATGACTCCAATACTGATTTGCAAAAAATTTAAAGAAGATGGTCCAAAATGTTCCCAAGAGATAAGAACTAATTAAGTGCTGGTTTTAAAATTGTTTTTGTATTGGAAAATGGTTTAAAAATACCATCTGGTGGAATCTGATAGAAATTTGACATATGTAAGTATTTGAAAAAATCAAAAATAATCTTTAGTAATAGTTTTATTCATTTTGATATTTTTTTTGTTGCTTGCATTACTTAATTCTAACATCAAGCTAAGAATTCTAGTTCTGGCTTTGTTATATTGTTAAGGGTTCGACAACATCGCTTGGTGGAAATGGAAAAAGTGTTTAAAGTCTTTTAAATAACATACGACATTGGTTGTCAAGCGGTTGTTTCTTCAGTTAAAATGATCGAGCTACGACCATGTTGGCCCATGCAATACTTTTTTATACTTATTTTCGTTTGCTTTTACTTGATTTACTGTGAGTAAAATTAATGGAACGTGCTGCATTGCCGCGCGCCGGCAGCCAACATTGATATATCAAATGACAAAAGTCAGATTATAGGGACCTGTTATTTTTTAAACCAGTGACCAGTGCTGTCAAGTTAAGTTCTTCCAAGTTGGAACAACTTTCTTAAACTTAAACAATCGTATTATTAGATTTTTTCAGAACACGCTTAGAGCCTGTTTAAATTGCGAAAATTGAGTCCAGACTCGTGAGTCTCGTGGTGTCTTCATTCGAATATTTGTCTCCCGATATCCCTGACCCCTATCTCTCTTGTCCAGAAACTACCGGTCTCAATCTTCACAATCTAAACAGCGTCTTAGGCAGTTGCTAGTCAATGTCTAAATAGCCATCTCTGTATTTATAAACGCATTCCAACAGTTATCCAAATACAACCTCATTTATTCATTGACATAGGTATGTACCTATTTTCGCTCATGTTTGAATAAATTATTGAATTTCAGTGGGCTTTTGGACACGTTCAATTAGCTTTTCATCAATTTTAAAACTGGAAAATTAGAAAACTAGAAATATTTATCTTCCCTGTTTGTGGAACGAGTCTACTTTAAGAAAAGATTTGGAAAGATTTTGGATTTTGGAAAGACAGAAAATGGACAAGTGTCTAAAGTGAGACATTGCTTAGAATGGGTTTAAAAATGCCGCTGAAAATAATTAACCAAAATGTTCATTGTGTTTAGTTTGTAAGCTGCATTTTTTTAAGGTCAATTAAGAAAGTAATTCAACTAAGTGGTGTTCAATTAACCATATACAATGCTGTTCTTTTTATATAACAAATTTACGAACGGAAGTTTTTCTTCCAACAAAGCGGGAGAGTCATTTAAACGAGGTGCAATTAAAGGGGGAATACTGTACATGCCATTTTTACATATAAAATAAGAATTATTAAAAAAAAACACTTCAAAAATTGTAATTCTTTCATATTTTTCATATTTTTTCAGCTTAAACTATTAAAGGATTTGTTTTAGCAATTTAAAGAAAGATATGTATTTGTCTCTAATTATGTGGACATTGATTTATAATTTTTTTTTATTAATTCTTACTAATTTTGTACATAACAGCAAGTAAATGTGACCCAGTCCTGCAGTACATATAGCAACTATACATACATACCACACGTCTAAATATAAATTTTGAACTTGATTTCTAAAACCTTAAAACTGGTTAACTTTATCTCCAATTTCAATTTAATAGTAGACACCAAATCTACCTAAATCTTTAATTTTTTCCCACAAGTATTTGACATAGCAAAAACCACCTATTTATGTTACACATAAAAAGTAAGTGGAATGCTTAAAATGCCAAACTAAGTTCAATTCCCCAATTCTGATATTATTTACCCTAACATAGCTTGTCAGAGCAAAGAATTATGAGCTTGGGATAAATGAAATTCTTCATCTCATTTACAAAATTCCTCCCCAATATAATTAATATAAGAGAGATAGTATATCCTCCTATGGAGAGGTGGGAAGCTCATCTGCCTCTTGCAAACATCATTTCAAAAATAACACAAACTAAATACAGGGTGGTTTACATGAAATGTGATATTTACGAGTATTTTTTTTTTTTTTTTTATATAATTCATTTTTATTTTTCAATTTTCTTAAAACTATCTTAAAGCTAGACAAAAATTCATAAAAACTAGCCTACTTATCAATATCTTAAAACTAACTTACTGGCCTCAGTCGGGCGCTCTAAGTTAAACTATAATAACTTAATGCTAATGCCTTTCGGCCTAAGAACTACCTTAATACTAAATCCAGGTCGGTTTTATTTTTTACCGAGAAGAATTTACAAAAAAACTCGGATCATTGTCTTTATTTTTTTTGGTTTTATATAAAACTTACAAACTACATAAAACTAAATTAAAGCTAATTAAAACTAATTAAAACTACTTAAAGCTACTTAAAACTATTTACAACCTACTTATAAGCTACTTACAAACTAGAACAGCCACAGCAAGCATTTTCCGGTTTTATAATTTTTTTTGTATTTTTGTGGATTTTATAATTTTTTTTTTTTTTTTTTTTTGGCGCCACCCTGACTGTCCCTACTTAAAACTAACTACCTAAACCTATGTAAGTCGGCCATACATAAGAAAATAGCAAGGTCAACTATTAAATGTCTGAAGGAACTTCATCTTCGTTTTTCAACCACCAGAACTGGTTCTCCTGCTTTACCCTATCTCTTCGGTCCCGTTCGGACACAGTCCTACTGAACCGAAGGTGCTCAGCTCCGTCTTGTGCGAGGACGTCCCGACTGTACAGGAGCCGCCGATCTACAGTTCTCCGGCAGACGTGGTAGATTAGCGGAACCGCCGCTCTATCCTGGATCAACCCTCGACTGTCTAGATGGAGGAATGCATCGGGCGGAATGAAGCCGCTTAGACGCACACTCTCGTAGTATTCGTTGTTGGGGTAGTAAGCCCCGAAAATTAAGCTGTTAGACGAGGACATCGCTCTTGCAATGTGACCTCGAATAAGCTTCAGCAAGAAATTATCTATCCTGTTTATGTTGGCCCCGTTGTATAGAGCCAGGTTGGAATAGTAGTGTTTGTACTCCGACTCTGGTGTTCTGTGCAATCCAAGGCAGCGTCGAAGACACTGCCTCTCAAACACCCGAATCTTTTCCATTTGAGATGGGGCAACGTTGAACCAAACCGGGCACCCATAGGCAATCATCGGCCGGATAAGGGCCATGTAGCAAATCACCTTCACCCTGCTGTCAAGCCGGCTGCTATAAAACAACCGTTTCGTCAGGGCGAAAGCTCCCCTAGCCCTGGCCAGAGCAGCATTTATATGTCTGTCAAAATACAAATACTGATCCATCCAGATGCCAAGGTACTTTACTACACTTTTACTCGCCAGTGGATGTCCATTTGGCCCTACGATCACCAGCTTGCGCCAGTTCTTTCTCGTATCCCTTGTGGCTCCACGCAACGGAGTCCTAAACAAGATAGTTTCTGATTTCTGAAAGTTGATTTTCAACTTCCAGTCATCACAATATCGTTGAATCTCATCGAAGTCACTCTGCAAAAGAATCCTGATGTCCTCGACTTTTGCAGCTGTTCTGTACGCAATTAGATCGTCGGCATACGCTATTGCCTGAGTTAGACTACCTATCAGCTGGTGTAAATGCTGAATAGAATCGGCGAGTTGACCGCTCCCTGCTGAAGACCATTTTTAATATTAAAGGTTGTGGCAGAAGTTACATTGCCACTTTTGACAACAAACTTTCTGCCATTGAGCATATCATAAAGCATATATAACAGTGGTTTACTAATGCCAAGTCTGGTCAGCTTTAGATAAAGACCCTCTAACCATACGGTATCGAAGGCCTTCTCCAAATCAACCAGACAGGCACCCGTACACTGCTTCTTAGATTTGTTCCATTGGACATCAGAAACGAGTTTCGACGCGGCATGAATAGTGTCATGTCCCGCCTTAAAACCGAACTGATTGTCCGGTATGATATTATTGTCCTCTGCCCACTTAGACAGAGCTCTATTGATAACTTTTTCGAATACCTTGCTGATACTCGGAAGAAGACTTATCGACCGGAGATTCGCCGGATTGGAGTTGTCCTTTCCCTTTTTCGGGAGAGGATGCACCACAGCTGTCTTCCACCGCACTGGATAATATGCATTATTCAGAGCGTTGTTAAACAGAGTGGTATAAATGACTACTGCTTCTTGAGGTAAATGTCGAAGTACAACGTTGGATATGCCATCGACTCCTGCTGACTTCTTCTTCTTTAATGAATCGAAGATGAGCTGGAGCTCCACGTTCGTAATTAACAGGGAACTGGGCCCATTTCGCTCGGCGATTATGGCGTTTGCCAAATGATCTTCATTGAACCCGGTGAAACCAAGGTTCTCTGATCGCCATTGCGTGATGTCATTCCGAAGGTAGAAGTGATGGAGCAAGGCTCTGTTTTCCAGGTCGTGATTCGGGCGAATGCACGCATTCACCTTGTACACTTGCTGGAAAGCAGCCCCCACAGCCTCCACTTTCTCCTGCGGATCTTCGACAATAAAGAGGTCATCGTCCAAGACGGCGTCCTCTGGATTAATTCCTGCTGTCAGAAGTACGTCTCTGTTGTCTGTCGTTCTCTGAAGCTTGAGACACGGAAGATCGTTCTGATCATTCCTTCTGAATATCTTGTTAATTTGGGGAAACATGCTCGGGTCATATTTACGAGTATTCATATAGCTATGTATTTGTAGATATGCAAAAAAAGGCAAAAGGCGGAAGATTTGGAATAAAAGAATCAAAATTAATGGAAAATTGGGATCTGAGCTCTTAAAAAAAGTATTAGGTCCGGGTTCGATTCCCAGCCACTACCACCTAAAAACTGAAATGTTTTCCCGAGGTAATGCCTCTTGCGAGGAACTGACAAATTCTCGAAGAGTATGCTTGTCATGAATGAGTGCTTCTCATACAGCCGTTCGGATTCGGTAAAAAAATTGTAGGTCCCTTTCATTCCTGGCAACAACATGCACACGGGAATGGTTGAGAGTTATAAGTCACTAGGCCCTGGTTCTCCACGAGCTTTTGCACCATCAAATTTATTTTATACTAATATTTGGTAAAAAAAGTGCAACTTGCTTTAGAAATAGGTCAGTAAATTATTTTTTGAGGTTTTTCTCAAAGTCAAAGAAAAAATTTTTGGATTTTAAAAATGTCAAGGTACTCCAATTGAAAAGTCAATTGGTCAGTCGATTAACTCCATGAATTTTAAATTTTTTTCAAGCTCACAAACGACTTTTTGCAATTTATTCGTTTTTTTTTTCAACAAAATAGAAACGAGTTTATTTTTGTTTGTTTTTTTTTTTTAAACACTCTGTAAACATAATATATGAACCTCCACAAAACTTACACCAAAAATATTGAGCAAAAAACTTCTCAGGCGCATACTAATACTCGTACGTATAGGGATAAATTAAATTAAAACTCAATCTTGTGTGTAATTATTACTTTGGGGAGAGATTTATTTTCCTGTTTTTGTATAGCACGCAAGAAACAAACAACCTTCACCTAACTGAACAGCCCAGCTGCCTACCGACCGCCCATTGCTCCCTAAAAACGAACTAAACCAACTGACACATGCAATCGCATCCCCACATTCTTCAAGCCCGTTACTGGCGTGTTTTGGGATTTCGACAGAGCTCTTGGGTCCCATATGGCATCCCAGGATGTAATGATAGCCATCCGTATGGGTTTATTAAACAAAGGGAAGCTCGGGGTACATATCCATGGGATGTTGTTGTTGATGATGATGATGATGATGATGTCGTTGTAGTTGTATTTACTGACATCCTTCAAACAATGTTGTTGGTTTCAGGCTAGAGCAAAAAAAAAAAATCGATCAGATAAAATAACAGAAGTATCTCTCCCAACTACACGAACACGAGTGTAGCCCCACAACACACCATACTCTCCAAAAAATATAATAATACAAAAAAAAAACTAATATAAATCCAAGAGAAGGCCAACAAAACACATACATATGAGGACAAGCACATAACATTATAAGTAAACAGGACCTGCTTTTCGGTTCATCCAAATATATAGCTTCTATTAATGGACACAGAACAAGACATATACAATAGTCTCCTCCATGACCAGACGGAATTATATTTGCAGATACTTGACATGAAGAGCAAAAAGAATCAAATCGAACAGACACAACATGAACAGAAAAAAAAATGATTAATGATCAGCTCTCAGATGGTTTGAGACGAAATGACAACAGTCTCGAGATTATTGTTAAGAGGCCTCCACCCATAATTTCAAGAAAAACAAGAAATTGAGCAAATCGTAACAACGGTTGTGAAGTCCATACAATACGTATTGCAAAAAACTTAAGTGCTAATGAAAGAATGACATTTAAACTAGAAAATCGTCGAGCCACTTTTTTATTTTTTTCACTTTTTTCTTACTTTATTTTAATATTTTGGTAACCTCTTTCGGAAAAATTCTCAAAACTGCTTAGCTTTAACAACGGTTCTGAGAAATTGAAGTGGAAAACACATATTATATTTACGTAATTTTAAAGCTAATGAACAGGGCTAGAAAATCGTCGGAGTGAATTTTTAAGTTTGGGCTCTATTTTTGAATAATTATCTCTTGAAAAACATCAAAATTGGTCATTTTCTAATGCATTTTTGAATGTGTAATTATATAAAAACAACAACAAAACTTTTCCCAAATGACAAATATGTTTTCTAAAATTGTTTTAATACAAAATAAATGCCAAAAAGTAACCAATTATTGCAAAATAGCACATTTTAAAAAAGTCTTTATTTTCAATCAAAAGTCGTTACTTTATTAAATTGGCAGTTATTAGTTAACATATTTGACACAAGATGGCTTTTTTCGAAGATACCTTTTTTATCTTGGAAAATAAACAAAAAAAAAGAAATGAGAGTTGGTATTTGTCTGTATGACTTAGGCAGATGGGTGTAGAAGGAGAAGAAATAAAATGCGAGTGGTTGTTTGCTTATGCTTGATGGTATTTGCACCGTAAAGGCAATTGTGCCTGGTTTTGATATTGGTTTTTGGTATTTGGGTATGAATTTGTTTTTTTTTTGCTGGGAATGAATTTTATGAATGGTGGTGGGTTTTTTGTCTTAATTTTTGCTCTACCGCGCGGTTGTGTAGGTACACTTTCAGGTTGCAAGTAAATATTTACAATTTTGTCGATCGTCTCGATCCTTGGAAAGATTTTCTTTTTTCTGTTCTTATTTCTTTTGAGAGTTTTTGTAGGTCATCAATATAAATATGTATGTATGTACATAGGTATATGATGGAAGGTTTCAAGGAAAGTTTTTTCTTTGAAGGATTTCTCTGTTTTCACGTATGAGGATCGAGAATATATTTCTTTGTTATGATTGCAATGCTAGACTTGGTGTCGGTTGTTTCTTGTTGTCATTTTTTGCTGAGCGTGCAAAGTGCAAAGAAACATATTTTTACGTTGCTAATAACCTATGTACGGATTTTAATTCTTTAATAATGTTAATAATAAATAAATTTCAGAAATGTTTTTATGTACTTAATTAGGTAACTATTTGTCTAGATTTATTTATATATTTGTAGTTGGGAGAAAGCCAGATTTAGTTGATTTGTTTTTAGATAAGAATTTGCTTTTTGGAGGAAGGTTCCTATAGGTATACCTATTTTAGGACAGTAAATTAATGGTACCTACCTACTCACATTTAAACTCGAAGAATTTACTTGTGCTTTTTGAGTAAAAGTTTATTGATCTGTATAGGTATAATTATATATTTAAAGTGAAACTAGGTAACCCGGCAAACGTTGTTCTGCATAAAAATTCGCAACTTAATTTGACATTCAACAGCCAACATCTAATTTCAATTTAGCAGCTTTGTGCCTAAGTTCTGTAACTGTTGCAGCAATAAAATAGGCAGAGTATCAATGAAATTTGAAACAACATATCTACATGATTTTTGTTTAATTTTTCAACGTTTCTCAACTAATTTTCTAGACAGTTACAGAACATAGACACAGTTTTTTTTCCCCCGAGCACACATCAAATACAGTCAAAATAAACTGGGGTAAAAAATGTGTGTCATATAAATCAATTATAAAAATAGGATAAGTAAAGGAAGGAAGACGAAAAATACCATAAGCTTCTATTTGGAAATCGAAATTGGAACTGTAAAATGGTTTTAATTTTGGTTCATACCCATATTTTTTTTTAAATCCAATTTTTTTTCAAATTTTCGTCTGTAGTACTATTGAAATTCTAAAGGAGCTTTTGTATAAAAGTTTTGATTGAAATCAGCTGAGCTGTTAATGAGAATATTGAAAGTCAAAAAACCATTATATGGCATGTACGGTCAATAAAAGTAACCATTTTTCTATCCAGAAAGTAGCCCATACAAATATAATGATAGGTACACTGATTTTTTTGTCAAAATCGTTGGAGTGGGTTTTGAGAGACTTGAAATTTTCCTTATGGGATGTTTGGCAGGCAGGTAGCGTTATTTTTGGAGATAATAAAATTTCAATTTCCCCTCTAGGGAATAATAAAAAAAAACTTTTAGTTCAAAATTTGAATAAAATCGATTGGTTTAGGCTGTAGGTCGAGGAACAGACAGACAGAACTGTGCCACCCACTTTTTTCGTGTTCTCTATCATCGGTATGTCATGTTTAACTATTTTTATCTCAAATTTTTGTATGCACGAGTCCAACACTGGAAATAATACCAACATATACACACATGTAGTAAAAAAAATCAACACTCAGTTTTCAATAATTTTTCTTAATAAATGTGAATGTGCACAAGAAAATCTGAACAAAAAATTTTATGGTAAATCCTACACATGTATGGAGATCTTTTTTGTTTGTCCTATTGCTTCTTCTTATATAAAGGGGTTATTATATCGGAAAATTGTTGAAGCAAAAGTTTGCTTTCACTAGTTTACTTGAACTTTTCAATTTTCATTAATTTTTTTTCTCGATATAAAGAGACATGATAAAAGTGCGAAGCAAGGTTGTGGGGGGATTTAAAAAAATCACCTACCTAGTTAGGTATATGTATACCTAGTCACGTATTTTATATGACAGCAAAATAATCAAAACATAAAAGAAACTAGGTAAGTATGTATTTAATACCTATGGTATTTTACTATACCAAATTAGTCGAATTGCGCTACGAACTGCTGCCCCATCCACCGTGCTATCCAGATTTGGCCCCGTGGCCCGTACGACTTCTCACTCACAGGGCAGAGATTTCAGTCAAATGAGGAGGTCATCGCCGCCACGGAGGCCTACATTACAAACCTCAAGAAAGCGTATTTTTCAGACGTGCTAAAGAAGTTGGAGCATCGCTGGGTCAATATTGAAAAATAAATCGCCACGACTAAGTAGGTACTTATACGACCACCCTCATATATAAATACTTGGTACCTAGGCATATGCTTACATATACCTATCATATTCCTACATAAATTGGCAGAGCGCAGCCGACCGACGACGATAGTCCCGAAGTGACCTCGTACCACAAAATTGCAGTGAATTAAATTGGATTTAAAACTAAATTTAAAAAAGTTTTTATTTTTTCCTTCCGATAAGTTTTCTTTAGTTTGTCAAAATGTTGAGTAGGTACCTACCTAACAAAAACAAAAGTACAATATGTTGCCAACTAACTAACTTTGAAATTTCAGTAAAAACAGTAAAGCATAATGCATCTACCTGCTACAACAATATCTCTAGATAAATACGATTCAATGTCAACATCACCAATTTTCCATTTATGTATAGAAAATATATTTTTCGTTTTTCAAATGTTCCACGATCTCGCTAGGAATGAAAAAAAGCAACCCAATATTTCATACACAAAACACAATGTAAACGGAGAACGTACACGCCAATAAGTAAACACATTTCACATACAGATACAGAAGGCAATGCAAACTAAAAAAACAAGCAAGCAAAAAAAAGAAGCTTGTGTGTGTATATTTCCTACTCTTATAACTCTGTGTATCATTTGCCTTTTTCCTTCTCTCATGCAGAGTGGCTTTTTTGCTTTTATTTTTATTCGAAGTTCCGATCTTCGAATCTGAGTTCGACATTTTGGGCAGAGGCCTCTTAATCTCATCGTGTTCCTCTGTATGTTCGAACAACACTATTTCTTACTCGATATAGCTTCCTTGTTTCCGGTGTCTTAATAGTTTCAAAATGTAATCAATACTCTTCGTTTTGGGGTAACCAAAGGTTTTGGTTTGGTCTTGTGGGTTTTTGATATCCGCCCCCTTTGCATTGTCGCCTTAGTACGGGAATAAGGTCGTTAGTAAATCGTGCAGCACGATAAATATTGTCAGATTTCGTTTGTCATCGTGGATTATGTGTTGAACTTATATGGATATACATGGAAGAGGAGTTTCAAGTCTCGAAACGAATGAGAAGATATCTTTAATTGGAATAAAGGAATTACACTTCAATTATTTTATGTGTGTGTCTTGACGAAAAATGCGATGAAAAGAATTGTAGAATTTTATCTTAACGCTTTCTTGCAAAAAAAAGGAACTGAAGTTTGGGGTTCTTTATTCTCCGTAGAGGGAGAATTTGTTATTTATGCTTCTCATTTCAGATTTTATCTATTAAGATACACCCATTGTTTGCATGCGTGAAACAATTAATAACTGCCACAGTCTCCCCACATATATGTATAATAGAAGAATAATGAATGAAGATGGAGAATCAATCAAAAATGTTTGTTCTTATCTCATCAATTTTAGCCATCCCTTTTATTGTAAAAATTAAGCTTTTTCATGGATAAATATTTATTATAAAGGGTTTTTCAACAGGGACGCTACAAAAGTAGAGCGACAGGGACAGCAAACGACGCCATATTTCTTGCCGCTCTTTTGACATTTCTCTTCAGTAAGGTTTTCCATTTCATCATGGAAAGATATACGAGCCAACAATGAGTCGAAATTATTAAAATTAACTACCGAAATTCGGAGTCAGTGGCCTCAACGTTAAGAGGGCTACGTCCAATTTATGGTCGTCATAATCGTCCTAGTAGACCAACAATTGAGCGTGTAGTGGAAAAATTTGAATCCACAGGTACAGTACAAAATGTTCTCGTGCCAGTGAGACAAAGAAGTGCTCGTAGTGTCGAGAATATTGCTGCTGCTGAGTCTTCAGTTGCAGAAAGCCCAAATGTGTCTCTCACACGTCGTTCTCAAGCGTTGGGCATCTCTGTGACGTCGTTGTGGCGAATTTTGCGAAAAGATCTTGGCCTACATCCTTAAAAATTAAAATTTGGTGGCACAACAGCTCGTGAAGAACCAGGGCCTAGTGACTTACAACACTCAACCATTCCTGTGTGCGTATTTTTGGCAGGAATGGAGGGGATCTACAATTTTTTGCCGAGTCCGAACGGCTAGATGAGAAGCACTTAATCATGACAAGTATACTCTTGGAGGATTTGTCAGTTCCTCGCAAGAGGCAGTACCTCGCGAAAAAAACATTTCTGTTTTAAGGTGGCAGCGATTGGGAATCGAACCCAGGCCTACATCCTTACAAGATTAAATTGACGCAAGAACTGAAGCCACTTGACCACCAGAAGTGTCGTATGTTCGTGAATTGGGCTGAGCAACAACTTGAAAATGATTCGGATTTTCATCGAAAAATCATCTTCAGCGATTTAGCTCATTTCTGGCTGAATGGCTTCGTCAATAAACAAAATATGTGGTATTGGTCAGGCAGCAATCCACACGCACTCCATGAGTCATCATTGCATCCCGAAACAAATGTGGTTTGGTGTGGTTTATGGGCCGGCAGTGTCATTGGGCCGAACTTCTTCCGTAATGATCAAGATCGGCATGTTACTGTGAATGGGGATCGCTACCGTTCAATGATAACCGAATATTTTTGGCCCCAATTGGATGATAAGGACTTGGAGGAAATGTGGTTCCAACAGGACGGCGCCACAAGCCACACAGCGAATGTCACAATCAATTTATTGGAGACCAAGTTTGGAGAACGTGTTATCTCACGAAATGGTCCAGTCGCTTGGCCCCCTCGGTTGTACGATGTGACGCCGTTAGACTATTTCCTGTGAGGCTATGTCAAGTCTTTAGTCTACGCCAACAAGCCAGCGACGATTGATGAACTTCGTATCGAACGTGAAATTGCAGCAGTATCGGCCGATTTATGCTTGAAAACCGTCGAAAATTGGGTTTAGCGTCTGGACTTCTGCAAGCGTGCCCGTGGTGGCTATGCAAAAGAAATGGAGTTTCATACATAATGGCATTCAACTTACTTTCACAGGAGTAAAGAATTTCATTGATATCCAAAACCGTTTTTGTTTTATTTTAAAAAAACTTTTGTAGCGCTCTTATTGAAAAAACCCGATATAAATAAACAAAAACAATTTTTTTTGTAAAGATATTTTTATTTTAGTGCGAACATTATTATTGATAAAACAAAAAGCAAAACTGTTAAATAAAAGACTATCCACTATTTGGTCAAGATAAAGTTATTTATTCGCTTACAGAAATATTTTAAACTAAACTTTACATAAGGTTAGGTAAACCCGGACTCAACGATCCAAAACCTTAACCTAATTATCGAAAAATATTTAAAAAAAACTTTTGGTATTTACGAGAAACACCGTTTGCCTGCGGACTTTTTAAATGTAGTAAACATTGTGTATTGTAATAAAACATACAAATAACTTAAATATTGGGGACCTATTTCATAATTCTTATGGCTAATTTTATAAACAAATACTTAAATTGCTTATATCTAAACTCCTTCTAAATTTAATCAACCATTTAAAATTTTTCATTTCACCAATGTAGAAAAGGGATATTTTAGGGATATTTTAATTAGACTGAGTTTGCCTCACATCCCTGGATATTAAAGATGAGGTTTGTTTCACTCGCACATGCAAAGTGTATAAGAAAAAGTGAACAAGCATTATGGATGAGAGGACAATAATTCTGACAGATATCAGCAGGCATGGCTGAACAAAAAAGATTTTTAAAATTGAATGAGACAAAAACAAGCTTTTAGTGTAGAAGGGCATTTAAATTAAAAAGTATTTGGTGAAACCAAAAAACATCATTTAAAGGCTAAATGGCTTTTAAAATAATTAAAGACCTTTCTTGAAATTGGGCGTTAGGGTATTAATTTCATCATTGATTTTCAGTTATTTATTTTACAGCTAGGATTTATTATAGTTTCTGTTTGGAGTGTAATTTGAATTTGAAAGAAAGTGACAAACCCTTCAAGAGTGTGTTTTATTATGATGTAGTGCCTGTCAGTTTAACAACATGAATGTAGTAGAAGAAAATTGTAGGCAACTATTTATTTTTGTCTCTTAACAAAAAACACACATGAATGGCTTAAAATTTAAGTAAATTAGACCTCGGTTTCCCCAAGCTGTTGCCCTACTTCCTGATTGAAAATATTAATGTCCAAGACGGTTCAACCGCTAAGCCACCGAAAGTTAACAACTATTACATAGATTCAAATAAGTTAGGCTTGATGAAGGAAATCAAGAGTCTTGGTAGAGAAAGCAGGGGATAGCAACAACGTCTACGGAGCTAAAATAGCCACGACCGCCAATTTGTTATTAAAATTGTGAACTAAAATTAGATTGAAAACAAAAATATTTCAAAAACTTTGTAGTTCAAGATTCATCTCTCAACAAGCGTGCAACATGCAGCTTTTGTTTTAATAGCCATTGGAATTGGGTTAACTAAGTTTTATTTAATGAAACATTTACAACTTCTTTCTTAATATTCGCTCTTAAAAATTCAATAGCAGGTATACAGGTAAACCATGGCATGCTTAGCAGGATAGTTGTTTCCCCATCATCATAACCTTAAGCACCTATACAAAACGTACATAAGTACCAAGGTATTGAAGTAAAAAAAAATTGTAAGTAGGAATTTTCCACTTTCCTTCTTTCAGATCTTTTGTAACACTTTCTCTTAATCTTTGGCCACGTTATACCATTACTGACACTGTCACCCGTGATTAAAAAAAAGAAAATTTTAATTATGCCCGAGATTTGTAAGTGACACCCAGGGAAAAAAAAATCTACTCATACAACCAACCTGTTGTAGCTAGGTTGTAAGGTAGCCAAGGTGTTGGGCTTTGGGTTGGTGTATATGAAATAATTACACACACATACGTACATGTATAGGAAGGACATAATACAAAGTCAAAGGAATGTATGTCGTGAGCTCTTTCACATAAAGAACCGAACGGGTTTCTTAATTAAGGCGCTCGCTACATGTTCATCTCTTCGTACATATATAGGACTTTATGTCCTTTACACATTGTTTGTTCCCAGAAGGAGGTGAACACAACAATTTCGCTTTCAACACAAACTGAAAAAACAAAAGGATACGAAAATAAAAAGGGGTCGAACAGAAAACCAACAAAAAAACAAAAAAAACAACAACAATGAGCTTGTGCATGCAAGAATCCTCGAGCTTCATCAACGACGACGAGTACCTACGAGCTATGACTATACGTACAACCTAGCAACCTACATTCTTCATTCTGGCCACGTTTTTAGCCAAAAGTATAAATATCACGCTACGGGGCTACAACTACGGCTATGATGATGGCTAAGGATTCCCAAGACCTGGGCTATACAATGGCATTCCGGATGCTATAGTCCTTGAGTAATTTAAATTCTCTTTGTTGTCCGGGCGAGGATTTGCTCCAGTCTGCGTCTCTCTTTGACACTCAAAACCTTTTCCAGTTGCTCCAGCGTGAGGTTTATCTCCCTCTTGGAGTGTAGTGGCAGCCAAAGGGTTGTGATGGCGAAACTTCTATAAGTTAATTGAAGGTGGTGGTAGAAGTGGTTATTCTAATGCAATGAGAATGTTAATGAATAGCTTGCTACCCAACGACGACCGACACGACGACGACACAGCGGCGAAGGCATAGCACGGAAATATCAGAGGAGGAGGCTCTATATTACCGGCACCAAGTTCACCAAGTCGAGTCGAGTCGAGAGTCGAGTCGAGGCAAAAGTGAGAGTCCTTACCTGTGCAATCGCATAGCGTCGATGGCCCTTGGCTGCATGGCTTCCAGTTTTTCGATTTCATTATTGAATTGTTGGTTATAAATGCGAAAGGCGTTCTTGTATCTGTGGTAGCAGACGCTTTGACTATTCGACAAAAGAAAACCGACAACAACAACAACAACAAATTAATGGAACTGTTTGTGCTACAGAGTGGGTGAATGTCAAAATCGGATACGAGTATCGGAAACAAGAGGCACTCAATCGGTATAGCTGATGGCGGTGGTGTGGTGCCTGTACCGGTGTGGTGGCCTCTGTATACTTACTAAGATTGGTCTTTGTTGCGGGATTTAAGTTGTTGGGCTGCAGCACCGACTTTACGTGCAATCAGGACTCGATACCATTGCTTTTGTAAAGCATTCATTTGCCGTTTAAATGGGTTAATTTCAGCCATTGTAAGATTGGTTTTAATGCTTATTATCACACAATAGAAAATAGAGATAGGCTGGATGAAGGTTTACTTCCACCACAGACGACGATTGAATTGAACTGAACCGTAGAAGGATACGTTTTTTGAATGAGAATAATTTCGAGGGGGATATTGAACAAACACATTACCATAGAGACAGCTTTTATTTTTTCGATAAAGAATAGGAGTTAGAATCCTTTCTTTTGTTATACTTTCGTTTTTCAATGGAAAATTTTATTAAGATTTTTGTTGCTATAGAAAAAATTATAACTAAGCTGTTGGTTTTTGCAAGCTTATTTTAATGTCAAATTATAAAGTTTTGTTAAGAAATATGTAAAGGTAATTTAAGGTCAATTATACATTGAGGATAGGGACGTGTTTGTGATAAATATCAGGAGGAAACAAATATACATTTATATTTCACAGAAACAGGGTTGGTCCTAAGTCACTTCATTGTGGTACACCGGTTTCCGTTTTTCCAAAATAGGTTGAGAGTTGTTTTTGTGAAATTAAACAATTTGTGATTTTTTAAGGGGTGTTTTTTTAGACGTATAGTTTTCAAGAAGCACTAAAACGCATTTAATTAAATGTTATGGCCAAGAATTTAGCTTTACTATACAAATAATGGATTGCCGTTAAGTTTTGAAGATGATTCCGGGCAAGTTGCCGCCACGGATGGCTCGAATAAATTCCAGCCGAGAGGCTCAATTTTCGAACACTTTAAGCAGCAATTGAGGCCGTACATCAGCAATAACGCACTGAATATTCTCTTCCAAGGCGTAAACAAGCGACTTTACAAAGCCCCACAAAAAATAATTCAGCGGTGTTTAATCGCACCATCTTGGAGGCCACACCACAGACCCACGACGTGAGATAGTGTACTCACCAAAACTTTCCTTCAATAAATTATGTCTGTTCGTGTACTTCCGAAAACTACGAATTTCTTCGACTATTATTATTTGTATATGAGTTTTGACAGAATTTGGGGATAAATTTGTAGAAATTCGTAGTTTTGGGAGGTACGCGAACAGACATATTGATTGTTTCGTGATGCGTCACGCGAACGGAACCATTATTTTGGTAATAAATTTGCACGATTTACAAACGTAGTATAGAAGTAAGTCTGTTACTGTAAAATTTACCGCAACAATGACCAGTCTTTGACTACTTTCTTTTCCTTCTTTTTGTTTCCATTGTGGCTGCAAAATAATGGCGAGGTTGAGGACAACCATGGTATCTTCAACCATTGGTGTACTAAGCCAGGATCTTGCAAAAGCAACAACAGATGTTCGAGCGATTTATAAATCGAATGGAACAAGTGGTTCCAAAATCCATGAGCTTATTTAGTATGCAGACAGGTGGTCTTATGCAACGACAAAAATGCCAACGGAAGAGCTGAAGAGGTAACGAGTCATACAACATCCCAACTTAAGCTTAATTCAACTTTAAAGTTGTATGAAAAATGCGTCACTAACGCGTTTTAGTTTCTTAAATCTTAAATTGTTCAGTTCTAAAGAATTAAGGTTAGTTTTCTCGTTCTTTAAACATACCTTTTTCCTCTCATCTCTAAAAATTAGTTTTGGAATAATTATTCGGTAGTACCTCGTGGCATGATGGTTAGTGGGTAGGACTGTCATGCCAAAGGTCTGGGTTCGATTCCCAGTCGCTGCTACCTAAAAACAGAAATGTTTTTTTTCGCGAGGTACTGCCTCTTGCGAGGAACTGACAAATCCTCCAAGAGTATACTTGTCATGATTAAGTGCTTCTCATTTAGCCGTTCGGACTCGGCAAAAAATTGTAGGTCCCCTCCATTCCTGCCAAAAATACGCACACAGGAATGGTTGAGAGTTGTAAGTCACTAGGCCTTGGTTCTTCACGAGCTGTTGTGCCACCAAATTTATTTATTTATTTTTTATAATTATTCGTACTTGGAATCACTCGCGAGTATTTTGGGGTAACTTGGAGAATGCCTAGCGAAGGCTTCTTCTCGATTTTAATTCTTCTTAATTTTTCTCGAAAATGTAGTTTGAAATAGGTCTGAACTTTGCTATTGAGATTCAGCAAGTTTTGAAAAGGCATCCAACAACTTATCAAGTTTGTGTTTGTGAGAGTGATTCAACAAGTTTTGGGAAGACACCCAACAACTTGTTGAATTCGTGTGTGTGAGAGTGAGAGTAAAGTTTTGTTGAGATTCAAAAACCGTGGTTTTCTGGGAAACGGAAAAGCCTTCCAGGAAGCCGATATACCGTGACCGATGATCACGAAAACGAATGGCTGAATGTGTGAGTATGTAAGTGAATGGAATGGTCGAGGGAGGAATTGGTTGAAGTTTGGAAAATCACTCTTTAGAGAGCTTCACAAGTAATAGGTTGTGAACATAAAGTTTCGAGGAACATTTTAAAAGGAGACAAAAATCGAAAAGGGGTATTGTGGAAATTTTGAATCGAGGAAATAAAATAAAGGAGTGAAAAATAAAGTTGATTTGAGCAACGAAATAGTTTGCGAGGGAATCAAAAATAGAATCAAGGTGCTAGAGGAGGGAAAGGAGAAAAAAAAGAAAAATAAGTGTATAGTGGACATTTTTTCCAAGTGTCTTAAATTGCTTCCCAATAGTTTTGTCAAGTTTTGATTCCGATAATCTTTTCGTTTATCGAAAAGTTTTGCAAAAATGTTGATAGAATCCCAATTCATTGAGGAACGCGGTACTTTCATTATTCTGTTCGTTAATGGCTTTGTGTTATTTCGTTTGCCATAACGGTTCCCTGAAAGTCTTTAAAAATTCTTCCATTGTTCTTCTAAATAATTGACAAAAATTTTGGATTTTTATCCTGGTGAATTCAAGGTTTCCCAAAAAAAATAATAAAAAAAGAAGCCCCATCTAGGCATATAAACATTGTGTTTTATTTCTGTAGTTATTTTTCTATATTTATTATTGATTTTTATTCATTTAAAATTATTTTTGAAATTTTCCTAGTTTTTTGAACAAAAATTCCTGGCGTCCACATTTTATTGCACGTCACTGTACTGGCAATAAAACACTTCATGATTTTTGACTGACAAGATCAAAACAATTTTTTTTTACTGTTTTCAAATTCTTCCGCTGAACTCAGCCCAGCTGAGCAGCCGTGGTGGCAGCTTCTTTTTAACTTCTTTTTATACACTTTTTGTGTTTCCTCCTTCGTTGTTTTGCTTACCAACTAGTTATCAGCACATCAGTGATTGAGCACAAGTGCGCATTCATTTTGTTTATTGAAAAAATCCAAAAAATTAGCGGTGTTTGAATTCGTTTAATTTGTTTGTATAATAAGAAAAAAATTTAACATAAAAAGTTCTCCAACCCCACTGAGAAAAAGTGCAACAAGTCTATTCATTATGAAATGGCAAACCAAACTGAGCATAAATCAAGTGACAGCTGTCAAAAAGACACCAACTCCAAAAAAAGTATTGCCAGATTGAAAACCACATGTCTAAAACAAAACAGCCTTTACTAAATAGTATCAAAATTTGGATTCTGAATTTTTGCCATTTGGGATTTTATCATCTGCTACTTTGCCCATTCGGGATATTAGACAATCGGGATTATGGCTTTCGTTATTTTGGCATGCGGGATTTTGAACCTGTTTTTCGTCTTTTTATAGTGAAATTTTGAAACTCTTTGCCTTACATTACTAATCATTGTAGTTTTTGAAAATTCTAGGCCATCATTATAACTAAAAGAGAATTTTAAAACTTAATTTTACTAAACACTTTGTATAAACTTTATTCTACGTTTATATAAAAGAAGGGCATTAATATTATTGAAGTCATGATAAAATCAGAAACCCTTTAAGGGAAATATAGCTTTTTAACATTTTATATTTTGCACTTCATAAACTAAAAGTTTCCTGTCAAACAATGAGACATCGATGAACTATATAATATTAAGTAACATGGTAAGAGATGGCTTATATTCTATAGCCTCTTTGTATAAAGAGAGAAAGTTTGGGGAAAATCGCACATGAAGGGTATAATACTGGTATAGTAGGATGCCCGCTTGTAAAGTCCTCCTTTCTTGTTGCTTGTCAGAGTGATGCTATTGATTTGATATTATCGTCCATAATGGCTTCGGGTAAAAGGGTCTTTATATATAGAGACTGGAAGTAAAGCTGGAATATTAATTTTCAAAGAAGAATGAAGCTTATTGTTTTAATGACGATCCATCCTAGTATATAGAAGAGGGAACCATGTTAAGTAAAAGGGGATACTTATTGACACTCTGTTGTCGGTGGCTTTTCATTAGTTTTTAATTAAGCTTTTTAATAGTTTTGACATAATCCCATTGAACTGTAATCACTTTAAGTTTTAAGGTAACTTAAATAATAAGTACAGTGTACAGATTTGGTTTAATTTCCTTTTATTACCTTTTATGTATGTTAGTTAGTCCCTTTTGTTAAGTATGCACTTGGAGAGATTTTAGCACTTGAGGCTATTGTTAAGTCATGCATGAGATTTATGGTGTTTCAGATTAGAATTTATATGTATCTAGATTCAATAGACATGTAGGTATTTTATGTAATTTGGCTACAGATTATTTAAGTAAAAAATCAATTTTAGTTGTTAGGAAATTTATTCGTATAAAGTTAAATAGTTTGAAATATGGTTCCAATTCATGAAGTAAGAAGAAAATGTCAGGCTTCGTGTTGGCAAACAATAATTCAACGAGTTTCTTCCCTTTGCTGACCGACTGACAGATAAATAATATGGCAATATGGCTTCAACAGTATCGTAAATGATGTAAAAGTACTTAATACAGAGTTGAAACTGAAATACTGATGGGACATCTGCCAAAAAAATTCCTAAGTAAATTTTTGAAACTGTAAAAAGAATTGGAATTTCAACTTCTAATTTGCGAGTTTAAATTTTTCCAAGGAAACAAAGTTATTTAAAATTCTAAGATTTAGATTTGCAAATGACACTTGCATTTTCTAGATGTCCTCTTAAACTAGCAATAAGTAAGAATCCAAAATCAGTACTATTCGGACATAATAAGAATAACCAACAATAACTAACTCTATTTCTTAAATCCAGAGCACCCCTTACCTTTGTCAGTTTGATATTCATATTGTTCCCAAATGGCAGGTCGTGGTCCAGGAAAATATTTTACTCTAAAGTGCAGATGTTTTTGAAATAAAAACGAATTTAGACCAAAGGATCTTTGGATTGTGGATGTCATTTAGAACCTTATTGAAATACGGTGAATCGTGACCAAAAGTGGAGTCACCAAATGAAAGATCGGGGCTACTTAAGAGTGACTCTCACCATTCCAAGCTTGGTGATTTGGGGTTGCTTGAGCATCATCGAATCTGTAAGCAGTCCATTATCGTCATAGGTCTTTGGTGAAGGGACTCAAATACATCATATCATTGAACAATTTATTGTGCGACGTGTAGGAAGCCCTCTCATAGTAATTTGCATCGCTCTCGCCCAACAAAGTAGAAAGCTCTGCAAAAGCAATCCAACATAGAAGATTGACTTGATGCTCCTGCAAAGCCTCAGTTTTTTTCGGATTGAGTTCTCACTCGCTTAAGGCATTCCGACCTCACCATTGGTATGGTTCTCATTATTTAACCCTTCTGAACCTTGCGAACCACGCTTGATGTCAAGGATACAACAAAAATCCTCTCCAAAGTTGTAAGCGTCCGGCAGCTCCTTCCTGTGCTGGCTGAGAATTTTCTTCAAAGTGAGAAGGAATTTTGATGGATTTGCATTTGTGTTCCTCTGGATAACAAATTCGGCAGGAACCTTTTAGTAAGCTCTTTGATTCCGAGGATCTGCATCCATCTTTCGACGAGGAATACAAATCCCAGGGAGAAATCAGAATCCATAAAATCCTTCATCCCATATAGAAGGAAGACTTTCGACGGAAAAGCAGCCTAAAGGTGCTTTCCAGCATGGCACCGGTTTCCTGGTGTAAGCACTCTGCATTTTAAATAACCCCTTGAAGTATCGAGTGGGAAGGGTGCAAGACTGAATGCCAAAATCCCGAAAAGCAAGATGAATCCTGAATACCATAATCCTAAATGCCAAAAATTAGCAAATGCCAAAATCCCGAATGAACAAAATCCCAAACAGAAAAAAACCTCGAAAGCCAAAAATCCCAAATACATTCGAGGCCATATCCCGAATTAGAAATTTTTTTTTTAGTAAATATCAGAAGCTACTTTTAAATGCAACCGAACAAATATGTTTGACATGACCTACCTATGTTCATTTTCGGATCTCATGTGATAAGATAATTGAATGCAGAAATTCCAAACGATCTATAGAATGTACAAAATCTCATGAATTGTAAGTACCAACAAAAAGTAAATATCAAAGTGTACTGCTTTGTCGCACGCTCGATTTTTTATACCAAAAACAGTTTAAAGTCATTCGGGATTCTGGCATTTGGGATTCTTTCATTCGGGATTCTGGCACTCGGGATTGTAGCCATTCAGAATTTTGTCCATTTGTGATTTTTTTTCCATTTTGGCATTTTGGCATTCGGGATATTGAACCCAAACCGTATCCAATGCCTCCAATCATACTATGTCTGTTCGTGTACTTCTGAAAACTACGAATTCCTACGAATTTTATTTATCTTAAATGAGTTTTGACAGAACTTTGGCTAAATTCGAAGAAATTCGTAGTTTTAAGAGGTACGCCAATGGTAATTTTTCTGCTTATTGCATATATGGCGAACTTCATACCTCTTCAGCAGAGTATAGCTTCTCGGGTAAGTGAAACTTTTCTTTGAATTTTTCGTTGAAAGCTTCGAAATTTTTCTCGAGAGTTTTGGTGTATGCTCTGCTGACTAATGGCTTGGGAATTTCTTCGCCAACTGAATAGCCCGAAGTGGATTGTTATGTGAGGTCTATGGCTTACTATGGTCTAACTCACCTTGCAGTTGAACTGCAATAAAATGTGGATCTGCCACCTGACTCATCAATAAGATCATTTCTTCAGGCAACGGAAGGAATATTCTTCCAGTTTTTTGTGTTTACTTCTCTGAAATGGGTGATGATAATTTCTTTAGGGTTCTTAATCGAATACGCGGATGAGCTCAAATGCCAATTATTTAGGAGTTTACCCTTAATTGACCTTATTATTACTTAGAACTCTTCACGGAAGGAGTGTCTGCAAAGATTCCCAGTTTGGATGATTTTTCGTCAAAGACATACTTGAAATAACCGTCGCGTTGGTTCAAAACAGATAAGGGAGACCTGACTGTTCCAGACATTTTTGTAAATCTACATGCTACATGCATTGCAAGTCCAATCTCGACCGAAGTGCTTGTCATTGTACTTGACGAACGAAGTTTACAACTCAAAAGGAAGATCGTGAATTACTTGCCTACCAATGTCCTGCCATCGTGATACGTCCAGCCATAAAAGTCAAGGCAATCATCAATTTCACACCAGTTCCGAATGCCCTTGGTTTCTCGGACAAGATTCTGAGAAGAATACCACAAGAGTCCGAAGTAGTTACCAGGTTGATATGAGCCATTATATCGATTGTGGTCACCCAAACCAGCCTGTTAGACCATTTTCTCACTGAAATAAGAAGTATTGATTCTGGCCTCTAGATATCCCAGCAAACCAAAGTACCATGCGATTGCTAGACAAAGTCTTGTCACTAAAGTCACTGAAAGTCTTGCACTTCCTCAAAATAAAGAGACCAGAATCAGTGGTCCTCCTTCATCGGGGCTTTGTGTGTACTGGTTAAGGTCAGGGTGTTTGTCGAATATCGAATTTCCGATAACTATCGGTTGGGGTACCATTTCTATTCACGTCAGAAGGCTAAAAATGGTTTTCTAAATAAAATTATAGCAATTTTAGTTAGTGTTTTTTGATATTTATCAATAGCAATGTCACGATGGCACTTCACTTATTCCTTTAGCCATTTTTTTATATACAAACAATTAGGACAATCTAGACTTGGAGGCCAACTTTTGATCTACTGGCAAGTTAAACAATAGTCTACCTCAAAATCTTTAATTTTCTTCCTTATTTCATTTTGACAGCAAATAAAGTTAACTTATATCTAAGAACAAAAAGCTAAAATAAAGTCAAAAACACATTAAACAAAAGGTGAAGTTAGAATTAAGTTTCTTCGCATCGAATTCTTAGTCTTTTGCTTTTAGCTAGATTCTTCAAGTTCCATTGTGTCGAGTGCTATACTCAAAACATCCATTAGTCTTCTTAAAATAACTGCTTTATTTTTTTGTTTAGTAGGTACAATGGGTACTTTTCCTTTGATGCAATTTTGTTTAAACTTTTTCTCTTGAATATAAAATCACTTAAGGGCAGAGAAATATAATTAAAACAACTCCACTCAACCCACTCTCTTTTCCAACACAACACTGATGGAACCCACCCTTTTGTCCAGTTCCATTGCCAAGCCATCACATAAAGAAATCCATTTTATTACACTAAGACCAAGCCCATAGTTGATGCTGTTGTTGTTGTTGTAAGTATACAGTCTTTCTGTTCTACTTTGGCTCTCCACAGCACATGAAAATAAGTTTTACCATTTTCTTGATCCTAATTACTCACACAAAATAAACAACATTATTTAATTAGCAGAAGTCCTGTAGCATTACACCAACAACTATATATGTAGGTACTAGCCTTAACCCAACCATCATCAGCCCAAAACTTCCAATTGCCTTTTTCATCTTTGGCTGATTCCTCCAAGTCACATAACTTCAAATGGAGCTGCATCTGTAATTGAAAAGTTTTTCACTTCTGGGACTTCTTTTTTTGTTTTGTATTATTTTTTTTTAACTTTCATCTAACTGGCCGGATATAAAAATGGAAGGAGTAGGTATCTATCTATGTACCTACTCGTAGTAGAATAGTAAAGTTTTTTTTTTTTTGGAAATTCCAGTCCCTTCGGAAAATTAAATGCCAAACGTCAACTTACTGACGAGAGCGCGGCAGCCGCACCAATATAACTTCACATCCTTCTGCCTGAAATGACGCAGAACTCATCACCATTAAATTTGTCCCGAAAAGCGATGAAGAAAAAAAAAATCGTTTTGGCCAGCAACATCATAGTGAATAGGGTTTGGTATCAAAGAAAAAAAAAAAATGGTGAAGAAAGACCGTTTTCCTATATTTTTAATATGTTTTTCCTTTTCGTTTCGGTTCTTTTTTAAAATGTTCTCCCATAGCTATATCTTTTTGGGAGACTGACTCAATTGCTGTTTATAGATGGAGTAGCAAAGGCGGCAGGCATCGGAAGGAGGAAAGACAAACAGCTTTTTGCCTGAGCAGTAGCAGCAAAAATGGCACAGTCCCGACGGAATTATGTGAACTCCAAACGAAGAGGATTTTCCGACCGCGACGTTTCATACTCCCAGCGCAATAATTTCGTCCCAAAGCATAAAGAGATGAAAACTTTCAAGTGAACAATTTTTCCCCAGTGACATATTGCAGCAGAGCACCGCATCACCACTACCTCCGCCCGCGCCATGTCGTGTAAACGGAAAAGCACTCAACCTATACTCTTTGTGTGTACTTACCGGGGCCCGGGCTTACCAATTGCACTTCCGGTGAAAGAGGAGGTAGATTTTACAATCCTGTACTCACTTAGTTGTATGTCGACGTAGATTTGGCAAGATATTGAAATTTATGGACAGGGCCAAACATTCGAGCTTGACGACGGCACCGACGACGACACGATGCGATGTGGGGGAGTATGGGGTGTTGGGTATATTGGGTGTGGGAGTTATATGATTCTACTCCTCGACTCGACTAGGAAAGGATAAATTCCATGGAAACAAAGTATCTTTTAGCTTAACATCCCGTTTGGTTCATTAAATTACACGTGTGGGCTATGCCATATATCCCGTTGCCTTTGGCTAGAATTTCCTCCTAAAGTTCGGGTTTTTATATTTATTCCAAGCCATTTCGAGATTTACGGATTTGAAACTACCAGTGATCTAACAATCGCTGTTAGCACAAACCTTTTTAAAAAACACAGAAAGGGTGTGGTATACGGTGTGTGGGTGTGGGATCAAGAATTTGGTTATCGATAGAAATGTGACACAACGCGGCAGTGGTATTATCTAAATATAGCTAAGCGAAGGCTTCATCGTCATCATCATCATCATCATAATCATCATCCGGCAGTGGTAGCGGTGACGGCGACAGGGCACATCGCGAATGCTTGTCGACGTAAAGTCCTTTTTCGTGTCACAAAATCGGCTGTTATTTCTCATTTTGAATCGTTTCTGTCATCGAGCTTGTGCTGAAATTGTTCCATTTGTCAAAGCTATAGATGGTACAAGCGCGGTGTATATGGGTTGTTATAAGCAAATTTGGGGGGAAAACGATAAACCTTTGCGATTGTGTCGTCATGTCGTTATTTGGGAGTTATAGTTTTAGAATGGAGAAAGTCACAATCACAATCACACACAAGCCAGTGTCAAATTGTGTACTCTAAATGGGATAGAATTTGAATTCTTGTTCATTTTTTTTTTTTTTTTTTGGCAGGGAATATGTTACAACTGAGTGATTTACGGTTTTTGAATAGCGTGCTCTGGGTATGGCTTTTGGATTTCACGGGGTGGTAAAATGAATCGCTTGCATTAGGTATACAATATCCGCTATAGTTGTCTGATGGAATAAAATATTTTTGGTTGATGGCCGAAGCTTAAGGGATGTTTTAGGTTGTTACTATTTTTTGTTGTTGCAATTGAAAATAGACCGAGAAAAATAAATTAAATCAATGCAAATGCAAATGTTAAATCGAATATTTTGGGATTGATGAACCGGATAGAGATTTCGGAAGTTAAGGATTTTAATATTCATTTATTGAAACCTAAATACAGTAACTAACAAATAATTCTGCAAAATGTTATTTTAAGGGGAAATTTAAATTTATTAAGTTATTTTTCTATGCATTTTAACCTTTATAAAAAGATTGCTTAATTAAGTTACAGCTGAAGATTGCTCTGCTCAGGGCTCATTGAGCATTTGCTAAACACATACAGGATTCTGCTTTGTTCTCGATTCTAACTCTTATCTTTCACAATATCCAAACTGCCAGCCCGATAGAAAATGCCAATACGAATACCACTTGAGAACGCAAGTAATTTCTCGAGATCTCAAGATCTCTTAAAGAAAATGCATGCATTTGGAATCAATGAATATCTTCTTCGTTCGAATAGAAACTAATTTTTGGGTCGTTGAACATAAGTCCTATTAGTTGATAAGTTCTTTGAATTCTAGTCTCGTCAGCCTTGTATTCGATGGGAAATCCAAAACTATGTACAAATATAGTAACTTAAGGACTTGGGACTTCAGCAAAAATTGCACAGGGACTTCCCAGGCAGTACCTACTACGAAATAATCCAAAGTTCCAAACCAATTTTAAAGTGTATGATACGAAAAATATTGCTCGGAGTTACAAAAAAAAAAAACAAAGCGAGTGTACCACAAGGAAGTGTCTTAGGACCAACCCTGTATCTGTTATAGACTAAGGATATTCCAGTAGACGTCAACGCTATCATGACAATCTTTGCTGATGATATTGCAATATTAGTGCCAGTTAAATCCGTTAAGAAGGCTACACAAAAATTGGAAAATGTATTTGATAAAGTTCATGATTAGTTATAAGAAGGTTTTTTTTTATAATAAAAATTCTATTTACAACTGAAATAAATCAGCCAAGTAGAAGACTTAGCATAAATGATTTGACTTGTTGAATTATTGCTTCAAAACAGCTTTTTATGGCCTTTTGTACTACATATTGGCTTTCGTTCAGCTGAATGATTAGATGTAAGAATAGCGCATCTATTAGAAGGAAAGAAAATTGGACTTTACAAATAAAAAACTTAGCAATTTTTCGATTTTTTATAATAATAACTATGACAGTACCTTTCACAACCAATACTGCCAAATAATAAATGCCTCTTGGTACAAAAAAGTAGCGATCGAAGATCACGATATTCAAATAGAAATGGCAACAGAATTGGGTAGTAAAACAGTGTTCGTAAAACGATAAAATTTCGTTTTCTGTGGAATTTTTTTATTTTTCCTCTAAAATAAGATTCGTTTTCAGATCTGCTAAGGACATGTAAAAAATGCTTCGTTTCCGAATTTATCCTGCAAAACAATTGAAGATCCATTCACGAACCGTTTAAAAAGAAAGCAAAATCTAATGTGTCATTATTTACGGCTTCAAAATTTTCTTGAAAATAGTGTGTTTTCAAATCAACCCAACCGCCCTAAAATCACTCTTTTTCGGAGCAGTGAAATAACTGACAATCTCAGATTTTTACAAGTTTTTTAATCAATCAACATCGTAGCTATCCTTATATTGAATCTGACAGTAGTTGATGACTTGACAGATAGAGGACAAACTAGGTTTGTTCGATGAAGTTTAACCAGGGTTGACCCAGGTTTTCTTGACAACTCGAAGAATTGTCAAAAAACATGGCTTTTCGATTCTCAAAAAACAACAAACGCCTCATAATTGTGTTGTTGGGATAAGCAAGAAACTAAGTTTGATTTAAAAATGAACAAAAAGAAACCATACATTCCATTTCTATTTGTTGTTATTTAGGTAAATTAGTGTACCTATTCCTTGAATTTACTATTTCGAAAACAAAAGAATTACCTGCAGCATGTGAATCCACAACAAAAAAATGCATCAGAGCAAACCTACTACATTTTAACGAAAAAAGTATATTTCGATCCAAATTTCAACGGATTGCCCTAAAATTATCTTTCTCCGGAGTAGAAGTAAAAACTGTGAACATACATATTTAATATCAACGAGGGTTTTTAATCCATCGACATTGTAGCAATTTCTTCCATAAAATTTGACAGTGAATCAGAGAAAAGTGGTCTGTGCGAATTTTTAAAAGACAAACAAATTTCAACTTTGGATTTTGGCATCAGAAATGGATTTTAAATAAAGGAAAATAGGACTTTCATATTCCGGAAAGAGTTCTTGAAAAAAAAAAAATATCCTCAAACATGGCGAAAAAACGTTTTTTAATGTTTATTTAGATATGGATATTTCGAAAAGGCTTCTTTTGGAAAAAAATTAAGTGTCATTTTCTTTTTTAGGGAAATAAAATTAGCCAAAAAAATTTTTTGTTTGGTACTTTAGATAAATCAAAATTGATTTAAAAAAATTATTTATATTTGTCACACTTAAGAAATTGTATAAAAATGCAGTTTTCAGAGGTTTTGATTTTTAATTCAAATTTATAAAGATTGCCTTAAATTTGTTTTAATTAAATTGACTGTATACTTTATGTACAATTATATTAATTAGTTAAATCAGCTCAGATAAATTCTAAGAAAAAGATGGAAGAAGTACTAAAAACGCAGTTTTAGAAAATTTATTTAGTTGTTTAGTGAGCCATTTTTAAATTAGAATACTAAACATAAAAAATATTATTAGAGATTATGACGAAAATATCGAGTTTTTCAATAAGAGCGCTACAAAAGTTTTTTTTTAAATAAAACAAAAAGGGTTTTGGATATCAATGAAATTCTTTATTCCTGTGAAAGTACGTTCGATGCCATTATGTATGGAACTCGATTTCTTTTGCATGGTCACCACGGGGACGCTTGCAGAAGTCCAGACGCTGATCCCAATTTTCGACCGTTTTCAAGCAATAATCGGCCGATACTGCTGCAATTTCACGTTCCATATTCGTACGAAGTTCATCAATCGTCGCTGGCTTGTTGGCATAGACCATAGACTTGACGTAGCCCCACAGGAAATAGTCTAACGGCGCCACATCGTACGACCGAGGGGGCCAAGCGACTGGACCATTTCGTGAGATAACACGTTCTCCAAACTTGGTTTCCAATAAATTGATTGTGACATTCGCTGTGTGGCTTGTGGCGCTGTCCTGTTGGAACCACATGTCCTCCAAGTCCTTATCATCCAATTCGGGCCAAAAATATTCGGTTATCACTGAACAGTAGCGATCCCCATTCCCAGTAACGTGCCGGTCTTGATCATCATGGAAGAAGTACGGCCCAATGACGCTGCCGGCCTATAAACCACACCAAACCGTAATTTTTTTCGGGATGCAATGATGATTCATGGAGTACGTGTGGATTGCTGTCTGACCAATACCACATATTTTGTTTATTGACGAAGCCATTCAGCCAGAAATGAGCTACATCGCTGAAGATGATTTTTCGATGAAAATCCGAATCATTTTCAAGTTGTTGCACAGCCCAATTTACGAACATACGACGCTTGTGGTGGTCAAGCGGCTTCAGTTCTTGCGTCAATTTAATTTTGTAAGGATGTGGGCCAAGATCTTTTCGCAAAATTCGCCACAACGACGTCACAGAGATGCCCAATGCTTGAGAACGACGTGTGAGAGACACATTTGGGCTTTCTGCCACTGAAGCCTCAGCGGCAGCAATATTCTCGACAATACGGGCACTTTTTTGTCTCACTGGCACGGGAACATTTTGTACTATGCCTGTGGATTCAAATTTTTCCACTAGACGCTCAATTGTTGATCTGCTAGGACGTAGCGCTCTTAACGTTGAGGCCACTGACTCCGAATTTCGGTAATAAATTTTAATAATTTCTACTCGTTGTTGGCTGAAGAGAAGAGAGTAAGAAATATGGCGTCGTTTGCTGTCCCTGTCGCTCTACTTTTGTAGCGTCCTTGTTGAAAAACCCTTTATAAGCAAGATTTTTTGAGTAAATGTTGAATCAAAAATTGAAAGACACTTGAATTTTTCTTGTTGTTTTAAGTGCGACATTTCTTTGTTGTCAAAGTGAAGTTGCCACCCAAAAGCTTAATACCAAAGCTCAGATGATAATAAAAAGGTTTAACCAAGGAAAAATTGATATCACTGGTCATGCAATTACCTTTCCGTTACTATCGTTACAATTACAACTTAACATTATCCTTTTATACAGATGATAATGAAAACAACAATTTAACATCTAGTCAATTATTGTTTTCGCATTTATTTTTGTCTATAAATACTTCCTCTTCAAAACTTATCTCGATCAAGTCTGCTTCCCGTCTAATTGATGGGTATTAATACAAAACACAAGCAGGTACTTAATCACCGTTGCGCTGTCGATGACGTGGAGGTTTTAGAAAAGTTTGTCTGCCAAAGTTGTATCTCTTAAGTGAATGTAGAGAAGGGAGCCATCTTATTTGTCTGAATATACCTACTGACTCCATCTTCTAAAAATTCCATGCACTTACCTTACTGTTTTTTTTTTTTGGATGTGCTGTGTCTTCTTCATCAGGTATCTGTATAGAGGAAAGGCACTTGGAAAAACATCCTTTTTGCGCACAACAATCACTGAAGCCATTGACATAAATCAGAAGGTCGCAATTGTCGTTGTTCAAAGCCAAACGCAAGCAAAAAAGGCCCACCGGATGAGGGAGGACTATTTGATGCGCTATTTATAGCGTCTACTTTATTCCATACACAATATTCTGCGGTATGTGTTGCTCTTAAGTTTTTTCACAATACCATTTATCCCCAGTCCCAACAGCTCTCTCTCCAGCCCTCTTTTGTAGAGATTGTAACTCTTGCGATGGGGATGTTTTCTGGTTTTTTGAAATTTCCGTCGGTGAACGCCTATTTCGAGTCATCCCAAATTAGTTCCGCCCTTCGGTTTATTTTCCTATTTACGGTTAATGTATCTCAACGATGCATTTATACAGGAAGTGTACGTAAAATGAATACCTCTTATTCTCTGTAGGCAATGTAGCCTTTACGAATATTTCACATCAAGGCCAACGAGGGGTTGTATATGTCGCTTGTCATGGAATTTCACAACCTGCTGGCTGTACTGCTGAAGAAAAACTTGCAAATTGGTAAAATATTTCTTACAATATAAGTAGGTAAGGCAATATGAATCTAGCCCACTCCTACCCTTCATCATACCTACTTGAAAAGAGTACTCTTCGAAATATTTCGTTTTTCTGCACGTTTAGCTTTCTGTCAAAGTTAAATGGATGTGTGGTGTATAAAAACCCTTCTGATCAGTTTTGTTCCATCGAGCATCGACGACGACGACGACGATTGTCATCTTCCTTCGTTTGTGTTATAGTTGCAAGTGCACACAGCATTATATTGGTGGGGGAGTGCTTCAGGATTCTTCCTTTAAAGGGGTTACGTGGTTGGTAATGGAAATCAATGTCTGTGGCATTTTAGGTATGTACAAGATACTTGCATCTAATTTAAGGGTTGCCAGAGAAGAGATTTAAATTGAATTTTTGAAAATTTCTTACTCCTTAAGAGGCCGGCTTGCAATCCATGAAGGGTCGGTACATGAGACACTGAATCTTTTCTACATTCCGGGTTTTATTTGAGTGCCTTTTAGTTGATTGAGAAAAGTTGCAGACTTGTTGATTTATTTTCAGAAAGAAATAGAATTAAAAAAAAAAAATTAGATTTAAAAAAAATCTTTTTTTTGCAAATAACCTGGTCCATGTAGCCAAGTTTTGGTCATATTCCAGTAGTTAAAGACAAAGAATCGATTTAAAATGGATTTCAGTTAAAAGTGTCCAAAAACTCAGATGGCAACTCTGCTTAGAATAACCATTGGAGTAGCAAAATCGACTGGCAAACAGGATTTACACCAATGAACCACAAACGCAGACAAATATAAAGCAGAACATCAGAGCATTGTTCGAGGCTTTTGCTATACACTCTCTGCTGGCTTTGTGTTGGTGTTTGGATAAATTCCAAAAACCCCCCAAAACCGAATTATTTACATCGTTCTTCGTCGCAGTCACTTTCGTCGTAGGTCTATCTATGTGTTTTCTGAGTCTGCTTCATGTTCTGTTGTCAATTTTATGCACATCGAATTCCAAAACCAACTCCCGCACCAGCACCCGCATGTCAATCGCCAACCACCCCCAACATTGGCATTCATCCTGCCTATTTTGCTCCCCTATACCTACCCTCACCCCATGTGTGTGCATGTTAAACATTATTCGATTTTCGAATTCGAGATTTTATCTTTTCAATAACAAACAAACATGTTTTTTAAATCTCAACATTGATGTATAATTTGTTGGGATACGAATCAGAATGAAAAAAAAGAAAGAAACAAAATCCTCCGAGCCTGGCGGTGGTGGTGGTGGTGGTAGCTGGTATAGTTTAAAATGGAATACACCATCACACACATTTTACATTTTATTGTGTCACTATGTAACTGATCAGATCAGCTCCACCACACCGCTCCGACAAACGGGGAGCTTGTAAGTAATGTGGAAGCAGGGGCTAGAAGTCAATCAGTCGGAAGCCGAATGACAGTTACAGAGTCAATTTACCAAAAGAATTGTTATTGTTTTTAATTTCGGTGCAAATTGGATTTTTATGGTCCTGTGAGCGACTGTTTAATTTGATTTTTTTCACATTTTTTTTATTTTTATTTTAATTTTTTATCACTGTCGATGTCGTGTACAATACACTCGCATTCGCATTATTTTCGTTGGCAATATGATGTTGCGTTGCTTGAATGTGATCGACTTTTGATGTGGAAAGTGTAAATTGTTTCGCCGACTGTAAAAAAAGGAAAACACAACAAAAATGTCATTAACATAAGTTGCTTGTTTCAATTCGCATAAAAATTAAGGAAATTGTTAAAAAAATAAACATGCCCAAGTGATTGAAAATAATAATAATATGCAGAATAATTGTTTATTCATTTATATTTTCTGATAAATGACGTGAGAGGTCAAAAGTTTAAAAAAAAAAGGAAGAAAAAACATCAAACAGGAAGAACTGTTAAAAGGCAGTAAATCTTTAAATGCCGATTTGTAGGTAGGAACCAACAACCAAGCTAATAAATACCCTTGAGGATACCTGACGTAACATCATCTCTTAACAATTCATTAAATTAATTGTTTACTGTGGTGACGGGAATATCTTTTTCAACAAATCATTGGATAAATGATCAAAAATTCATACCAAATAAAAGGTTTACTACCTCGGTTCCGTAAAACAGAAGTGTTCAGGAATCATAACTTCTATAGATAATCAATTGATGACTTTTAGGAAACGATTCGTTGAAATTCATTCGAATAAGTTAAAACATTTTCAATTGTCCCAAAATCGTTTTTATTGGGAAATTCCATTCGGGATTGAAAAAAAATACACCTTATGTCAGTTTGTGAAAAAGAATACGATAAAATCTTAGCGATATAGAGAAGAGATTGCGTTGGATCGGAAGAAAATCATCGAAATCATGTCATAAGTAAATCGTCTATTTAATTTTTTTTAATATATTAATGACATTTAATAATTAATGACAAGGTGTCATTGTTTGGAAAAGGACTTAGCTACTTTGATGTAAAAAGTAACTTGGCATCACTTTCACATTCGGAATTCTACTCATGAACTGTCAACTATTAAATATTGGAAGAATATTTTGCCATATCATAGATTCCAGAAACATCAGGAAACTGTCAACAGCATAGTTTTAGTAATGAACGTCGATGACGGGATAATTTTGCACTCTTCTTATAACGGGTGATTTTTTAGCTGGTTTGGTTTTGGCAACACTGGTTTTGACAGCTGACGTATGTTTAGTACCTTGTGTCACTGTCAAACAGCTTCAGTTTGGTTTGCAATTTAACCATGGATCGTCTAACAAATGAACAACGCTTGCAAATTATTGAATTTTACTATCAAAATTCGTGCTCCGTTCGAAATGTTCATCGCGCGCTGCTTCCATTTTATGGTCGGCATTCTCGACCTTCTGAGCAGTCTATTCGGAAGATTGTGACCAAATTTCGCACCAAATTTACTTTGTTGGACATTAAACCACCAACACGTTTACGTACTGTGCGTAGTGAAGAAAATATTGCGGCCGTATCAGCTAGTGTGACAGAAGACCGCGAAATGTCGATTCGGCGCCGTTCCCAGCAGTTAGGCCTTTGTTACAGCACTACGTGGAAAATTTTGCGGAAGGATTTGGGCGTAAAGCCTTTTAAGATACAGCTGGTGCAAGAACTAAAGCCAGCCGACCTACCACAACGCCGAATTTTTGGTGAATGGGCTCTTGGAAAGCTGGCCGAGGATCCGCTTTTTTATCATAAAATTGTGTTCAGCGATGAGGCTCATTTTTGGTTGAATGGGTACGTAAATAAGCAAAATTGCCGCATTTGGAGTGAAGATCAGCCAGAAGCATTGCAACAGCTACCAATGCATCCCGAAAAAGCCACTGTTTGGTGCGGTTTATGGGCCGGCGGCATTATTGGGCCATATTTCTTCAAAGAATATGCGAATCGCAGCGTTACTATCAATGGTGAACGCTACCGAGCGATGATAACAAACTTTTTTTTGCTCAAAATGGAAGTTCTTGACTTGCATGATATGTGGTTTCAACGAGACGGTGCCACATGCCACACAGCACGCGAAACAATGGCGCAATTGCGAGGCGAGTTTGGTGAACAGTTAATTTCACGTTTCGGGCCGGTTAATTGGCCGCCTAGATCGTGCGATTTGACACCATTAGATTATTTTTTGTGGGGGTATGTCAAGGCTAATGTCTATAGGGACAAGCCCGCTTCGATTGACGCACTGGAAGCCAACATCCATGCATTCATTCGTGAGATACCGGCCGATATGTGTGAAAGAGTATGCCAAAATTGGACTCAGCGGATGGGCTACCTGAGACGCAGCCGCGGTCAACATTTGCATGAAATTATCTTTAAACATTAAATTGCAAGGTTCAAACTATCGATTCAAATAAATATTTCATTCATTTTTTCGAATTTTTTGTGTTTTTTTTTTTTTTAAGTTCTAAGCCTCTTAAAAAATCACCCGTTACTTACATATTTCAAGAATTTTTAGTCTTTATATAGTTTTACGTTATAGAGTTCTGTAGAAATATTTGTTCTTAAGTTAGCTCTAGGTCATAAGTTGATTTAAAAAAATAGTAGCATCATGAAACTTAGTGAAAACATTTTATGCACCACGAGAATAAAGAACCAAAGGAGTCTTTAAAATTTTTCACATGGAAGGGTGTTTTTCTAGGGGGTTGAAGGGAAGAAGTTATGGTGTATGAAACTGAAAAATTAACCTTGTTACAACCTAAGCGTATGGCACATGTTTTAAACGTAGTTTTTAATGCTGAATCAAATGATACCAAAACCAAGTCAATACGACCTCCGAGAAAAATGTTTTGTCATTTTTATGTCAGAATGATTGTATTTTCAGTAAATATTACCGAAAACCAATTGAAAATAATGGATTAAACTTGACATCAAGGGTTCGTTTGTCGTAAAAAACAATAATCAAAACAATCAATTAAAATATCTGAGGAGTAAAGGTGTTTTTTTGGGGGAGTGGGGTTATAGTGGGATTATTACCATAAAACCTTTAAGAAACTTGGAAAAATGTGTTTTGAACTATCAAAGGAGTATTTAAAAATATTTATAGTAAAACGACGTTCTTATGGGTGCAGGATAGTTTAATGCTAATTTCATAAACAAATATCATTTTCAAAAACACCCAATCACCCTTGATATTTTTTTAAATTTCTTTTAATGTTCATTCTCGTAGTAAATGAAACATTTTTTAGCGCGTTTCTTGAGGCTGCCATTCTTTTCAAAGAATTTTGAAAAATAAAACCACAGTTCACAATTTCTTCAAAAACACACCCTTCCATGCGAAATATTTTCATAGACTCTTTTGATTCTTCATTCTCATGGTACATGAAATGTTTTCACCAAGTTTCATGGTGGAACCAATTTTTGTTTGATTTGAAGGCCTTTTTGTACTATCTTACCTGATGTATACTAGTTACACACTTTTCAGATATGATTTGTGCAAAATCCCTAAATTTTTCTTGCAGTTCTCTGAAATGATATTTCTCTATTTTGTTGACCATAAGCCTTTACTTGTCCTTCTATTTCCATACTTGCGTTCGAAATACAAAATAAAATTTCCAATAAAAAATTTCATAATTTGGTTTGAATAAAAGATTTGATGAATGAATTTGAAAATTTACAGGAACTTTATGGGTATATTGATCTACAAAACCTCATCCTCACATTGCTCTTACAATCAAAATTTTCACACCATTTTAAAGAAACACCTAAAAAGTCGTGTCTCTATTCGTGTGGATGGTGGATAGTAAAAAAGAATAATCAAAACAAAATCCGAAAGTCTTGTTGAAAACTTATTCTAGTTTTCCAACTGTCCTTTAATTTTTGTATTTCATCATTATTTACTGAGATATTTATGATCAAAGATAAAAGTATCTTTTTTGTTGGGTCGCTTAGCGTCAAATTTCGAGATGATTAGTTTTTGCCGGACAAAAACTTAAAATTTTGTTTAGGTACCACTTTGGTCCTTGGATTGCAATTTAGGGTAGGACCGATCTTGGCGCTTGGTCTACTATTGGATTTTACACTCACCATTTTTAAATTAAGGGGGGGATATGGAGGTTTAACAAACTAAAATATTTATCTTGCTCTTAATCTTAGCATATGATACATGCTTTAAGGGCATTTTTTAGTGTCCAATCTTATTAAATCAAAATGAACCCGATGCAACCACCTTAAAAAAGTTATAATCCTTATCATAAATGATGATTGAATTATGGTGAAACAAGTTAAATATTAACAAATAGTCATTAACTTGGTCCACACATTTTATTTGTCATCAGCGACAAAAATCAAAAGAGTACACAAAAATATTTAAGGGTGTTTCTTAGTTTATGAAAGGGAAACACTTTGATCTACTACCATGAAACTTCTACCAATATTGGTACGTTGATAAAAGTTGATGAAAACGTTTGATTATTCATCAAAACCAAGAATAAAAATGATTATTTAAATATCTATACCATTTTTCACAGAGAAGCAGCTCATTAAAAAATACTACAAACACTGAAAAATCTTGTTCCCTTATTTTTTTCACTAGTGTATAAATAAAGTAAAAATAATAGTTTTCTATTCTACGACTTAAAGCTCCTCATGTGAACTATTCTTGAAAATTCAAGATTTGGGAAGTATGAGAAGTCGGTGTTCTTCTTTCATTTTCTGCTTATAAAATTCATGAATAGTTCTCCTTCCATGCTGTCAATATGTTTTGTAGCTCTGCGTTCTTGTTGGCACTCATCTTTAAACCATAGGTTTCATACCTTGGCTTCGATGAGGTCATCCGCTACTGTACCTTGGCTACAACGTGGTAATAGTCCAAATTAATGCAGGCCTTTTGGTTGATCAATAAAGAGATTTAGATGTCCTCTACTGAATATTGAGAACTGTGTAGTATGCTATTGAATAGACATTTTAAATAGGAATAAAATGACTTTTTAAACATGCCATAATAAAAACCTTTAGTCTCTACTTTATTTTATCTATTCAGGTCTTGACCCCATTTTATTGCTTCAAAAAAATTTCAAATTTGAAAAAAATCTATGAATGTTTTTAGGTCGTTTCTTGTTAACTTTCCGTGCTCAAATTTTTTAAAAACATTTTTTAAAGCACCTATTTCGATAGAAAATTAATTTTGAAAAAAAATTTCTACGCGTAAAATTGTCAAATTCGGCTTAGTTTCCGAGTTATTACAAAAACATTGAAAGGTGGTCAGTGTGACCATTCTTTCATAAATGCATAAGTGAAATTAGTAGCATTTTCGGTTATAAGCATGCTTATGGGCCAAACAAACAAATTAAATAATAAAAACAAGTAATTGTTCCTTTATGCACCTTATTTCCGGCCTATTCAATAGCCTATATTAGAAACTACAATACTACAATATTTAAGGTGATTGATTAAATTTCGTAATTGAATTATTAGCACAAGAGCAAACACAGGATTTTGGTCAGGGGGGGGGGGGGTAATCTTGCTTTAAAATGCTTTTAAAAGAAGATAAATTGCCTAATGTATAAAATATACTGTGATTAGGGGAGGCAAGTGCCCCTACATGCCCGCTTGTGTACGCCAAGTGAATAGGAATTTCCCCTCCTTATTAATCTTATAGTTTTGCAGAGTACATCTTAAAAAGGGCCAGTGGTTTTTCAACCAAGTTTTGATGGAGAAAAGCAAGCCCGATAATAATTGGTCTATCAGTTCCATATATCCTATTTTGAAAAGGTTCTAGGTATGTTCTGCTGCTGCTAGCCTAGTATATATTTCCTGATGAAGTGAACATATTGGCAGTGAAGAAGTTTTTTGACATTTTTGGTACAGAATTGCGAATAAGTTGTGAACGTTTGATTTTACGCTTGAAATTGAACTGTGAGTGTCACAAAGAGTTCCCGCACATTTTGCATGGGAATAGTATTCATCTTCAGGTGTTACATAATCGTGGTGAAATTGGTATCCCGAGAAAACTGATCCACATGTTTCTCATGATATTGGAAAATACGCGATAAAATGTGCAACTAGAGAAAAGCTTCTTCAAGCGCTTCACCCAAAGGATGCGTGATTTCTTAAATCTCGTTGTGGAACAAATGGTGCAAAAGGCAGACGTTAGCACAGAAAGTACTATTTGCAACAGATCTGCCCAGGGCTAACCATTGATAAAGACAACATCGGCCATTGAAGAACAGGTAAATCTTGTTGGTCTAAAAATAAACGAGAACAAGACCAAATTCATACTTTCAACAAACAATCAAATATCTGTCAACCAATCGGGCTGTAAGTAGAAATTGAGAACTTCTACTTGGCTTTTTCGAAGAAAAATATTTGGTTTTGTAAGTGAGGACGGCGAATAAAAGAGAATATACAACCGCGAATCATGAGCTGTATCAAGATGTGGATGTTGTCCAGAAACTCAAAATACGCTGACTATATTATATGCTCTGCCACATTGAGTAAATAGACTATAATACTCCAGCTAAGATAGCCTTTGAATTCAAGCCCCTCCGCCCAAATTCAAGATAACAAAGAAGATCGAAACTTAGAGACCAAACTATTGCGGATGCCAGAAAGCTTGGTCAAGCTAGATGACTTGAAGAAGTATACTTAAGATTGTAGAAGGCTGTTTTCTCAAATTATGACCCTTCATTGATTGGGAGCTGGATAAGAAAGTGGTGTTTTTGGAGTCATACTGGTTTATTGTTTTTTTTTCCATATTGGTATCGGCTATTACCGCTTTTCGAAAAATTTCTACTGAAAGTCAAATCCATGATCCATTACTCTAATTCTTTCACCAACTTTATTTTCCGCAAATGATTCATATATTTGTTGTCTTTCCTATACAGAGGCTTTGCCCGAGTTTTTGTGCCAACCCTTTGATTGGTTAATGATGGATGCATGTTTGAGCTAGTATCTGGCTATCGAGCAATTCCTCTTGTTTATTTTAAACTTAGGTACATGCTAGATTCGGGAATATCTTCCTAGGTATAACTGGAAGCATTCCATACCACCTTCTTTCAGGTATCCCGAATACATTAAAGATGTTGTTTGGTTTGATCTGAATATTAATCTGGCAATTTGTACTTGGCCTTATTGCGTTAGTCACTGTGGGGCTACGAAATACTACCTCAAATCTTCGGACGCCAAAATATCTCTTGCTTAAAAAATGCTTAACCCTGGATATAAAACGTTAGTAGTTTAATATTTTAAAATTGTTGATTTATTGACTGTGTGAGCCCCAAGATATGAAATAATTTAAAATTTGGAAACCCTTGTAAAAAATTCATTGGGAAATCATGGTTTTCTTTTGTAGCCTTTTATGCATCAGAGACCCTGCTTTTATTATTTTTATAGTTAGAATTTTTTTTTTTGTAACTTATTTTCCGGGTGTTAATTTTAAATATAATGTGGACACATGTGTCCGTAAAAGTCCTTTATTTTTTTTGTAAACCAAAACATTAAGCGAAATGAACCTTTTTATCGATCCGTTTACACATGTGCAAGGCTTATGAACACAAAAGACTCATTCATATTTAAATAGCATAATTTTGTAATGAAAGTTCAAGAACAAGCGTTAACAAGAGTATAATACTTGTCCGGATATACAACAACACGCAATAAATAATTCAAATTGATTATGTGTCAGAAATTGTATAGGCACATTTCATTTTCGACACTGGCTGGCATTCTGGTGGAATAATGGCATCAAGGCGTTTGCTTTGTCACCGTTCAGTTCATCGTTGGACCTATGCGTGTTGAAATAATTATTCCAATCGCCCAACAAACCCATGGCCTGCATGCTGCCACTAGCTGTCCCTCTGTCGTTGTTGTTCCCCTTCCCATCTACAGTAAGGCTGCCCTTCATCAATCGGACACGAAACAAACCAATTGCCTATCATGTCGAACATGATAATGATAGTAATCTATTTTTTTTAATTTTTTTTTTTATTTTCTACTCTTTAATTAGTTACGATAAACACTTAAACAGGGTTTCTATATTGATGTTCGTTTGGGCCAACCTCCCACTTTTGCATGTCAACAAATGCATCATCCGGCATTTACCCACCTAAAAAACCTCAACCCTTTGTGCCCCAAAGTCATGGAATTAATTGATTTCAAATATTTAACCCCAGCCAAAGCTGCTTCATAAATTCAAATATTAATCCTGACATTAATTTAACTCATTTGCCTGGCATTTTTGTGTGGTTGAGAGAGTTGGGGATAGATGTTATGTATGCAGGTATGTGTGTTCGTTATCAGCTTCAACAGATATAATATAGGGAGGGACGGGGGTTCGTCCATCTTTTGGATGATGCTGGTATTTGGTAGAGGGGAGGAATTGAATAATTCGTTCCCATCATACCCTTATCAAAGTTGAAATGAAATCTCCCTCTCCCAAGTAGTGGTGGGGGAGTGTTAAGTGTGTGCACTTTCAAATCTCCAAGGATATTCAGGCACTGAGAGAGAAAGGTTCTTAGAGAAGAAAAACTTCCAACCTCTTCAAGTTTAATCCGTGTCAATGGTATAACGGGTGATTTTAGAATGGCAATGATGGTTGCTTCTAACCAGCAAAAAGCCGTCATCATCCATCGATTTCAACGCGCGCCGCCGACAGTTATGTTATATGCTTTTAGCTTGGTGAAGGAAAAAAAAAACACGTTGTTTTTATTTTTTAAGCTTAATTTTTTCCCCAAAGGATGCGTTCGTTGGGTGGAAGAATGTTATTTATGATAGGATTTATTTAGATCGCACAAAATTACTGGAGCGTTAAAGATTGATGTGTTTTAAGTGGTACTGACGTGTTCCGCTTAAGTGCGTGACATAGATTATTTATATTAAAATAAGAAGCGCACATATGATAGGAGTTCTCGCGTTTTAGTTGATTCTTTCAGTTGATGATACTTATTAAAAATGACATCGTTAATGGGGATATGCCTATTTTAAACAAACATTAAAATAATTTTGAAACTTTGATGGAATCTTGAAGTATTAGTTTAAGCTGCAATTTTATTATAGAAACAGTTTTTTCTGCTTACTTAGACCTCCCTACATACCAACATTATGTTTTTCTTAGAACGAGTGTGAGATCATCCTAGTCTCGGGTTTAAACTTGAGCTAACTCCACAAACGTCTTTTTGAGTCAATTTAAATCCTAAGTTAACTCAGGTACTAAATGGAACGCAATTTCCATTCTGGTGTCATCTTAAATTAGCTAAGGAGTCATTGTTTTGGTCCTGCCACTTGGATCCCATTTTCAAAAATGGCTCCAACCAGTAAAAATTCAGTAAAAATTTCAGTTTTGCCAATTTTCGGAACAATTTTATTTTCTAAGTCAAGCGGTGGAATCTCCACTTTTTTGATAATTTTTTAATAAACTAAAAGTTGCGGAAACACCTATAAATGCCAAACCCGTGTTTGGAAATAAAAATAATAATTTTTAAAAATAATTGTTGAGTAGACACACCTTTGGTTTAAATTTCAATGATGCCACTTTTCAGGGACATACTTTTTCTTTTGTCAAGATGTGGAAGTTCCTCCTTTTTTGGTAGTTTTTAACGTGAAAAAGTTGCGGAAACACCTCCAGACGTCAAACGCGTGTGTCGGAAAACTAACGATTCATATTTTAAAATAAAAGTTTTGAGTGGACACTCTTTTGATTAAAATGTGAGTGTTGCCACTTTTTGGGAACATACTTTTTTTTGGATTTTTAATATTTTTTTAATATTTCTTAATTTCTTAGGTGAAAAGAAATTCGGAAACGCCTTTAGACTCTAAATCTAGCTTGAAAAAATAAGGTTTGATATTTTAAAGGATAACTGTTGAGTAGAAGCGCCTTTGGTTAAAATTTCAATGTTGCCACTTTTCGGGAACCTATACATTTTTTGATGTCAAAGTTTAGGATTTTCACTTTTTTGGTCATTTTTAATATATATAACATGAATAAAGTTGCAGAAATTTCTTCAGATACCAAACTCATATTGGGAAAAAACTGGCAAATTTTTGAATTTTCAAAATATTAAAAAAAATTATCAACAAAGTGGAAATTGGCATTAAAAAAGTATGTTCCCGAAAAATGTCATCACTGATATTTTAACTGAATGTGCTTCAACACTCAACGCGTCTCATTATTTTTCCAAAATGTTGTCTCTCTTAATTTTGTGTCAGTTTCCACCTGTGACGCTCAACTTTGTCATTCGAAACTTTATCTTGCGCAACTTTGGCTTTTTGAAACTTTAGTGTTAGCCCTTGGGTGACATTTTTACTAAAATACACTATTAACGCTATTTAACAATAAAAAAAATGAAGTCATGCGTTTATTAATAATCATCCAGGATAAAAAATTAAAATATTTTTTTTCATTTCATCAGTTAGTGCGTTGGACTGTCATGCTGAAGGTTTGGGTTCAATTCCCAGCCGTTGCCATCTAAAATTGAAATTTTTTTTCTGAGGCACTGCCTCTAGCGAGGAACTGACAAATCCTCCAAAAGTATACTTATCTGGAAAAAGTGCTGTTTTAGCTGTTCGGAATCGGCAAAAAATTGTAGGTCCCCTCTATCCCTGCCAACACTATGCACACAGGCATGGTTGAGAGTTGTAAGCCACTAGGCCCTAGTTCTCCACAAGCTGTTATGTCACCAAATTTAACTATATATTTAATTCTTACATGATAAGTTCGGGAACGAATTATATTTATAGATCTTAGCTAATTTTATTCGATCTTGAAAACGAATTTCATTAAAGGAACATTAAAGGAAAAAAAATTATATTCGTGATCGAATTAAAAATATAATTCCCTAGTTAATTTTTCTAAGAATTCAAGATCTTGAAAAAAGTTCAAAACTTGTCTTTGAGGTATAAGAGATAAAAACATTGTTTAATAATAATTGTTTGAAGCCTTTTTCTTACAAATTTAAGATCAACAAACTTTGGATCTTCACGTGTGGAATAAGTCCCTGAATAAACCTCGTGCAGCCGCACCGTAAGAAGGGGCTCTAGACTGCTGAAAAGTAGATATCATACTTATCTATACAAGCAATACTGTAAAATGGGCCGGGAAACATAAAACTAAGAGGAACTATGATTTAACTGTGCTACTGGAACGAAACCAATGTCTTTTTTAATGAGCATTAGTCTTCAATTTAATTTTGGTGGGGGCAAAAACCCCCATTTATTCGGCTTAATACAAGCTAATTCTTAATCTAACATAAAAACTAAGAACTTAAGCTAACGTTAGTGAGGGGGAGGGCGTTTCAGAAGCCGGAGTTATAAGGAAGGAGTACTGACTGACTGATAAGCCTCAGGCTGTATCTAAAATTTCAATAAAGTTCAATTGAGTTCTTGGAGCTGTGGAATCTAAAACATGAAAACTCTATTTGAGAAATTGGCATTGAACGGCTGTTCGATTAAACGCGATCACCGGGTTATTTATCAATCGAATATTGACAGAATCCAGAACATTTTCTGCAAACTAGTGCCCATCTCTTAAAATTATGAAGCTATTCAACTATCGATCAACCTTACCTAACATAATCTTCTTAATATAGAGCCATATAGAAAACTGTGTCAATTTCAGATGGCTGGAAATGGAAAGACTTCATAGGGTCATCGAAAAAAGAAACTTGCTGAGCAACGAAATTAACGCAGTTATAGGTGGTTTGAACAGCTGGTATCCGATAAGGCACTGAACAACACAAATCAGTCTGGAACGTCAAAAGATAGTACAAGCACCTTCCCAAATACGTGCAAAATCTGTATGCACACAGACAACGGCTGAAGAAGCGTCTCCAATGAATCCATCGAAGAGATTTCAACACGACCAACAACAACTACCGAACAGTTTGAAACGAACAGCAGTTTGTCAATATAATGTTCCAGAATTCCATTAAATATCACAACAACATTCAGTTCCATAAGCAACACCAAGTGATTATGTCAGGAACCGATACTTTCCAAAACATCTAAAGGATTATTGGAAAAAAGCCATCAATTCTTGAAACTATTATTCACAACAACAATGAAACAACACCAACATGAGAAAAAGTGGAAGCATTTGTCAATTACTTCGAAGGAAACTTTATACCGAACCAAATGTGCTGACCCAGCAGTTTTCAAAGAAGTTGAGGTATCCCTTCAGCAGGCTCAACAATCTTATCTTGAAAAAGTCATATTCAATGACACCAAACTAGCAAGTAACCCAATCGACAGCCCACATCTTTGCAATCATGTAAGAGGTAGCAGAGATTATTGGCAATTTGAGGCAAACAAGTAAGCTCGACTGGTAGGAGTCACCAATTACTTCCTTTAAAAGCTTTCACATCCAGTAATAGTTCTCCTCCACAATCATCTAAAACAATTGCATTACTAACTATTACTTTGAAAATAGCGAAGATTGTGGCGATCACGAAGAAAAGAATTTTTAACTTGGTGTCAAAAACTACAGACATTATATGAGTCTTCAACAACATCAGCAAAATACTGGAAGCAGTAATTCTCCTGAGGCTCTAGATTGAAAACGCGATCATCCCTGGACATGCAATTTGGCTTTCGGGAAAAACACACGTCACTGCAACGGCTGCAATAGTCACCGTGTTACCGCCTGATGCTTCCTAGATATCGATATCCTGAATATTTTTCGTTCAACCGGATTCGGAGTCACCCAAGGTCCAAACTTGACCCCTTTCTCTATACAACTTGATGACATCTCACGAACCTGTCCCAACTGGATGCGATTTAACATCGACTCGAGAACGGGAAAGGGTAAGTCATGTTAAACATTCATTATGGTGCTGAATTTTATTATAGCTTAAACTAGCTACAGAAACACTAACTATTAATGGTCCAGAAAACAACCATGCATAAACTCTAAGAAAAAGGACTTTAAAACCTACTATACTTAACACTAAGATTACTCTAAGCTTAATAAGACATAACCATACAAAAATATGGGGAACAAACTACAAAAGGACTGAAAGTATGCCGCTCCATTAATCTTTGTTACTTTTCATTACAATCGTTCTTTCTATAATCGGGAATATTCTGGCAAGCTTATAATTATCAAAAACCATAACAGCTTTGTGCTACACACGTACCGTATATACCGTATTCTACATCCCTCTCAATTTATATATCCTCGGCGCTAAGCCTGAGAAACAAGCATTTAATTTCACACACCATAATGTGAGAGTTTTTTTTTTCGCTCCTTATATTCCTAGATTCCGCTAAATTGTATAGACTTTCTCACTACGACCCGCTCCTCCGTTCCCAGAATAGCTACACAGTGACGACACTTCCTCTCTTCTCCTCAAATCCTGGTTGTGTAACATTTTCCCATAAACACATTACGTTTGGAGAATTGTAATAATGAAAGTCCCAACTGGATGTGAATTTGAAAATACTCTTCCCATCCGGCTAGCCCACCCAGAAGCATTGAACCGCTATATTTTCGTATATGGTACCACGCGCACTGCCATGAAACGAGCCGCAGTTTAAATTGAGTGGGCCGGGATTATTGTACCCATTTGGCTCCCATTCCATTTTTGGCATTATCCTTCGCAAAAAGGTCCTTATTCCCATCTAAGAATGATGCGCCCTGAATCCCTTCCACAAGAAAGGTGGCGCAACGAAGACGACTACGATAGGACGACGACGAGTGACGATGGGTGCTTATTTACGCAATGCGATGACATTGGGTGCTGGAGCCATAGAGCTTATGCTTAAGCCATCTGCTTCTTAACACCGTTACAATGATGGCGGGTGGTTGGCAGTGCTATCCGGGATATAACATCGATATATTATAATGTTCTGCGTGTCTTGTGTGTAAATGCGTTTTAAGTACCCAATTTCATCCTCATGCCTTGATCCTTTTGCCTTGAAGTGATTGCTAAAACGAGAAGAAAAAAAAAACATAGCACCATTTTTCTTTATTCCACTGGATGGATACTGGGGTCCGGGCTCTGGGCTCCGGGCCGGGTGAGACTTAATTTAGTTTTCCCTTTGTCCTTCATCCTGTATAAATTGTTATCTAATCGAATATCTTAAAAATGATTGCTGGTATATACATAGAGGACCAAACAGAGGACTAGAAGCAGAATGGCTACGACACGATGTCGAAGACGACGACCAAGACGTGTAAGAACTCCGACCCAGGCAATCGAATGAATTTATGTTCCTTTATAGGTGGCTTGGTCCCGAATCTAATGATAATCGACCTTATAAAATATCTGGATTTTTTCTCTTGTATTTCCTATAAACTCAACCTTTTTTGTTGTCTCTCTTCCTTTGCTTCTAATTCAAGGACCCCTCTGTGTCATCAATATTACAACGTACAGCATGTCTGCGCCTATATTTAATGGCTCCAAAAACGGTCGGTGGTCTTATTTTTATTTAGGTTTTATGCCTCTTTTGTTTGGATGGAAAAGCAAATATTATTTTATGGAAATTTATTGTTTTGAAATATTCTGGTTCTGCAAGATGTCGCAGAGCTTTAAAGTCAATAAAAATAAATAAATTGCCGGAACGCAAGTGTCATTTGAGGAGGACTGTTTTACCCTTTATTTTTTTTTCGTTGTCGTTGTTGTTGTTATTATTCTGTGCCGTTTACATACGTAAGTGTGTATTTATTTTTGTATTCCATTTTTCCAAATGTAAAATTCACTTTTGAAAAAATGCCATAAATTATCATGTTTACTGATTACTAAATCATTTAGGAGGAAAAATAAAATTTTTCGTGAATCGTGATGAAGAACAAAAAAAAAAAAGATGGGAGGATCTGAATATCTGAATATAGGGAGGGATACTCAATTAAGATTGATTGATGATGGTTATGTAGAATGCAGAGAGAGTGCTTCAATAGAATTAATAAATTTGATAGAAATGGCTGTTTGACACGATAACGGTTCCTATGTGATTTTAATTCTATAGCTTCCTGGTGGAAAACATCAATGAATTAAATACCATTTGTTCTAGAGTTTCACCAAAACTGGAGAAATAGCACGTGGTGTGCAAGCTTTACCCAACAGAATTATGTGGCTAGGTTCAAAGGCTTTGAAAAAATGATTATTAGTATTTTTAAGATATATAGACTGTGGATTTGAGTCGAAAGCCTAAAACAGTAGAATATTCATTTATCTACTTAACAGGGTCCTGAACCGTGAAAGGTATCTGTTTTTGACACATAGATGTCCATCTTCAATGACTCGATGCATGGTGCTTCCAATAAAGCAGACCAAGAGCCCTGGTAATTCGTAAAATCTTGTCCTTTAAATGGAAGCTTTCGGTTTGCCTTGTCACCTCAAACGGTTGATGGGATCTGACGACTTTATTGGCTGGAACACTGTTCGATGTGGCGGCTTTTTGTTTTTGTAGTTCATCCTCAAATTGATATGGTAGGTGCAGATAACAGAGCTCACAGTTGCAGGTACTCCTCCACTTGATTTCCTCGTACAGAGGAAATATTCGAGACATCGAAGAATTCCTTCGAAAGACCCTAATCTATCTGCCTACTAAAAGTCAGAACTGTTAAGCAATATAAAAGTTCTGTAGAGCATTCATTTCGTCTATAATGGGTAATATAGGGTAGTTTTCAAACTGCGCGGTACAGTGCTGTCGTTTTATAAGCAATCAGGGCAATACATTCAAAAAAATTTTGCATTATTTTGCGACAAAAGCAATACGCCATATTTTCGTTTTCTTTGTTTTAGTTTTTGACTACCTGATGCACTGTATGTCCAAAATAGCTGTTTTTGTTGCAAATAACATAATAGCTGATCGCATACAGATAACACTTCAATTTTGTTTTTAGCTTGAGGTCTTGAAGTAAATTTCTAAAACTATTAAAACGTTAATTTCAAAGAAAATTGTCGTATAGGATTTTTCGGAGTCCTTGGCTGATATAAAATTTACTTAGAAAGAAAACATACTGAAAAGTTGTTGAAGTACAACTTTAAAAACAGTCAAATTGTATGGTAAGACCACATTAACACTGATACACCGGTTGCCGTTTGCTTAATACTTAGTTGATAATACACAATAACATCATTTTCTTAAACCTTAGAGCCAGTAAGGGATAGAGTTTTTTTTGGCAATTTCAACATACAGTAACGTGAACAGTACGGCAGTATGCACTAGGTGAATGCAAAACAAGTATTCCAATTGTAGTACGTTCGACAGCACTGGTTAATGTTTGCTTCAATGGGCTCTGGAATATTTCGTCTAGAAAGCAATTAAGACGGTCAAGGGTTCTTAATGCAAAAATCACATAATGGGTCATTGAAAATGAAAAAAAAAACACTGAGTGTTATCAAATTAGAGGGTGCAATTTCGAGAAGAGGGGACATAAGCACTCTTTTAGGTTTCTGGCATGTCTATATCTCAAAAACGAAGCAAAATTTTGAGATAGTGCTGCAAATCCTTTTTGTGGAGAATAAAATTAACTATCCAAATGTATTTTTTAAAAAATTTAAAAGAAACTTTTCAAATTTATTAAAAAAAAATTTAAAAAAGTGAAAATCACATTAAAATCGCAGTAAATCACAGGAAGATAGAGTATTTCTCCGAAACGCTTCGCATTATATAAAAATTAAGTTGTGAAAATGGTTATTTTTTTAATTTCCAAACCAAAAGAGAAATTAAGGAACAAACCGTTTGACACCAAAAATTTTATTCTCTATCGACTCGATACCCCTCTGATGTATTTGAAGACCTCCGCTAATGAGCCGTTGAGCACTTGTTGTTCTTAAGCGTTATTTTTTAGGACAGTCTAGTATATTTTCATGATGCCTTTGATGTTGTTAAGTTTCGGTAGACTGGCGTTGACTACCTTCATAGTACTATTTGACAGCTGCGTTAAGTAGTGCGTGAAAGCAACTTATATTCCCCATGTTCCTTCGGTGACTTATTTGCCTTCGTTTATATTTGAAAGATCCTGCATTCTGGTATTAAACCAGCAACTAGTTACTTGAGTCAGTATAACTGGTAAAAATCTCAGTACAACAGGTCAAAATTGTAGATGAATCCAGTTGAATAAAATGAATCCGGTTAAAATCACAACAAAACTGAAAAAATCACAGTATCTACAAATGGTAAAAAATCTCGGATGAATCCGATAAAAACCACAGTACAACTGGTAAAAATTTCAGACAAATTAAGTAAAATTCACCGCAAAACTGGTAAAAATCTGAGATGAATCCGGTAAAAAGTAAAGTTAGCAAAAATAAAAGATTTGACAAACACTAAAGACTATGTAATTGGGGAGATAGTGACGTGGCATATATTTATATTTATATTTATATTTATATTTATATTTATATTTATATTTATATTTATATTTATATTTATATTTATATTTATATTTATATTTATATTTATATTTATATTTATATTTATATTTATATTTATATTTATATTTATATTTATATTTATATTTATATTTATATTTATATTTATATTTATATTTATATTTATATTTATATTTATATTTATATTTATATTTATATTTATATTTATATTTATATTTATATTTATATTTATATTTATATTTATATTTATATTTATATTTATATTTATATTTATATTTATATTTATATTTATATTTATATTTATATTTATATTTATATTTATATTTATATTTATATTTATATTTATATTTATATTTATATTTATATTTATATTTATATTTATATTTATATTTATATTTATATTTATATTTATATTTATATTTATATTTATATTTATATTTATATTTATATTTATATTTATATTTATATTTATATTTATATTTATATTTATATTTATATTTATATTTATATTTATATTTATATTTATATTTATATTTATATTTATATTTATATTTATATTTATATTTATATTTATATTTATATTTATATTTATATTTATATTTATATTTATATTTATATTTATATTTATATTTATATTTATATTTATATTTATATTTATATTTATATTTATATTTATATTTATGTTTATTTTTGTATTTTTCATCCTTTTTAAAAAAATCACTAACCCAGTTTAGAGAAAGGTATTACAAATTTTGTATCTTAATAGTCAACTTTGTGTAAACTTAAAAAATAAGTTCATTAAATATATACAAAGGTCCTTTAAGCTTTAATTTCAGGAATTGAGTTTGTCACACAGTTTTGTTGCATTTACTTTCGGATGAAGTTATCAATCATCTTCAATACACAATTTGTATGTGTGAAGTATGTTGTGTGCTTACCAAGTCAAAACGTTTAAAAAAATTCAAAATTAAGTTCATCCAGAATCCTTTTAGCTGGTTGATGAGATACATTATTTATTAAACCATTAAAACACCATCCATATATTAGTGATGGCATGCATTTGTAGGTACAACACAAGCAACAACTCCGATGACAGACTAACTTCATTCTGATGATATCCTCTCTCTGGCAAAATAACAAACCTTTCGCTGGCTCTGCTCAAACAAACTCAAACCATATCGTCGTCATCAGGATGGCAAGGACCGCCCCACCGACCGCCACCGCCACCGCAGCATGCTGAATTTCAAATAATGCATTCTCGTCTATCTGTGATGCCACGCTTTAAAATGACAGCTTTTAGTTCTGCTCTATATAAAAGGACATTTCTGGTCTACCAATTCCTTCGCAGAGTGCGTTCTTTCAGGCGTTTGAAAATGCTCTACATTGCAAGTTGGACATATTACCGCCTCATTCCGTCTCTTCAAGCTGCAAGCTGCAAACCGCACCATCACAATCGTTGTGGCGGCCGGGTGTGCGTCGTCCTTGTCGTCTGTCGCAACCTCCCCTAAGCCCATTAGACAAAAAGTGCTTTAAAGTGGAAGTGTGTACGAGTCCATAGAAGTGTCACAGTGATTTGAATTGTGGATTGGTTCTGCTTCGATTGAAATGCGTTTTCAAGTTTCGGTTTCAACTCGGCATTAATTAGATGAAAATCCATCAGGTGAATCGGTTAAAGTTATATCCTAGAGAAAACACTCACAAATCTCTTTCCATATCATTTTCGGGCTTGATCTATTTTACCACAAACACAAACACAATAAATTTCTTATAATGAATGTGGGCAAGTTTAAGTTTGCAAGATTTATCTTATGTTGCGGTCGTTCTTAAACTTTTTCCAACTTTTTTTTTTTTTGTTTCCAATCTGGATGGAGACAGTTAAATGTGTCTTTTTACTTCTCGCATGGATTCTTCTTTGCGTAGGTATTAGAAGACCGTCTGACCCACGTTTCTCAAGAGGTCACCCTCAAGGTTTTGAGATATGTGTGACCAAATACATTTTCTAGATTAAAATGTGGTCCAAGGAAACCAGGAGTATGGGCAACGACATGAAGAAAAAAAAAGAAGAAAGTTCCCCGAAAGTTTGTGTATTGTGTGGTGGTGCGGGCAAAATATGCAGAAAACAAAAGAAACTATAACAAAAGATCGGAAATCATATAAAATCAGTTAGACAATGGGATTACATCCGTATTCTGTATATGCCACTAAAACGATGAGATTGTGGTTTGGTTTGGTTATTTTGTCAAACACATCAAGCGGATGGCGGATTTGTTTTTCTATAAGCACTAATAGAGGGCTCCAGTTGTGGGGCTCAGGGATAGGTTGGGTATGAGAACGCAAATGCCAAAATACCAAATATGTAAGAAATCCGGAATGACAAAATCCCGAATGGACTATAAAGTTAGATTAAAAGTTTTTTGTCCTTTACTCCAGTCCCGAATCTATCTTGAATGGCTAAAATCCCACGGCATTCTATCCTGAATTTATTCGAGATTTTTAGTCATTCGGGATTTTAGTTTTTGTGATTTATGCTATTCGGTATTTTATCCATTTGGGATTTTGGCATTCAGAATTTTGTACTCTTCTTTTCTGGAATCTTAGAACTTCTTTTATGGGACATTCGCCAAAAAAAGCCATTTAATTGTTAAGTAATTGGTCAAGAGAGTTTAGTTAGTCTTAGAAATTGGTCTTGCGTAGAAAATTTTCAATCAACCCTCAACATTTTACAAAGTCATTTGCGATTTATAACAATTGTGGGATATTCGCAATAAAAGGTATACCATCTGACAGGTCACTAGATCGTGGTAAAAAGTGAATTTAGAGTTTTAGTATTTGGTCAGCGATAGTTTGTTTTTTGGATAAAGGATACATTTTTTTGCATTTTTTGGCTAGTCATTTTTGGATATTCAAAAAACCTCAGATTGTACACAGTTTTGTGAATATCCCATTAATGAGGAGTCAATTAATGACCTTGACAAAACTTAAAAATGTTTTCGCTGACTAATTACTGAAACCAAGTTGACGATTTATACATTAACACTGTACACATTTCTTGTGAATATCCCATAAGTTAAGTGACTCCTGACCTTGAAAAACTTTCACCATTAATTGAAAACTTTCTATGGCTGACCATTTTTAAAACTTGTAAACCTTTTTTTTTTGCCAATTACTGACCAATTGAATGGCTTGCTTACATATTTTACGAATATCCCACATATATGTTGAGTTCCAGGACTCCCGATCCCTACTTGTGAGCCTTAGGTGTGTACAAGTAGATCTCGTGCAAACACTTTTTTCATTGCTTCAATTATATCTAGCTTTACTATGATGGAGCTATTCAAAAAGTGATGAAGTCATGCCATTCGGTACGTAGTCTATGCGTTCAGGTAGTAAATTGGGCTAGATTCATAACAGGCGGATGGTTTTTTTTTTCAATTTAGTGCTAAGTAATTTTATCTTATTGCCTAATAATTCCTTTTTTCCCACTTGGAACGGGTATCAGCAAAAATTTCCCATTTTATAATCTTTTTTTCAAAAAAGAATTTTATGATTTTTGTTAAATTTCTGATTTCATTTGTCTTTTGTGAAAAAAAAAAACAATTATAGTCCAGTCAGGAAACCTAATCCCAGGCCTTTTTTTTTTGGAGGGGGAGGCCATTTTTATTATTTGACTTTATTCTAACCCATTAAGGATGCCATTACGTTTGAGAGCCACCATTGCTATCCTGTTGCTAGGTCGTAGCTTTGAAAAATTCCGATATTGCATCTTTTTTATATTCAATTATATATTCTCACCGTTTGAAATACAAACAAATATATTCCCGAAAAGTGGCAGCACTGATATTTACAACCGAAGATGCTTCTACTGAACAGCTATCTCTTAAGATATCAATCATTATTTTCCCAATACACTGGAGGTGATTTCTGCAACTTTGTTCTTGTTAAAAAAATTAAAAACATCCAAACAGCAGTCCGAAGTTTTGACATAAGAAAAAGTATGTTCCCGAAAAATTACATCATTGAAATTTTAACGATTGGTGTTTCTCGCTACTCCTATTATTTAAGATACCAATTATTATTTCCCAACGTACGCTTTTGGTATCAGGAGGCGTTAATATTTTCAAAACAATAAGAATCATTAAAACAAAAAGGAGGTTCCATAAAAAATTTACAGATTTCACTCCCTGAGTAACAATGGGGACATTGAAAATGACTTATTTACGCTAGATAAATCTTTAAACTTTATAATTTATAATCTTTCTTTTATTTTGATTGTTATCTTTACCATTTTCCAAACACATTTATACATACCTGCACATCAATTTTAATCATTATTTTTACTAGGACCAATCTAATAATTATATTGAACTGAAAAAAACTTAAAAAATTGTTTACTTAACATAATTTGCATACTTGCACTCGCATAAGGATATACTGTTGCATAACTTTCGTTTACTTTTTTTTTTAAATTCGGTTAAGTATTTCATATTCCCTTTGTTCTATCTTCAACAAATTTGGCTGTAGACAAAATGACGTTAGCATGTACTGATATTTTTTGTTTTGTAACGTTTAACACTACTTGTCTTTAAATTTCATATTTTTCATTTTCCTTGTGTGATAACTTACTTTTTTTCTTATGCTTTGTTGTAACACCAACCTTTTAACATTTTATTGACCTTTATTTTTTGCGGTGACTTTATAATTCTTTTGGATTTAGCTTTGTGGTAACACCAACCAAAAATTCAATATTTCTGCTCATCGTAGTTTTTTCTAGTATTTGAGTATATTTAATGTTATGTGGTAGGCAACGCTAACTAATAAATCGATTTTTCACCAAATACAAATATTTAATGCTGGTGAGTGCAACGTCTCTGCAAAATTATTTTTCCCCTTATTCTTTTTTTTCTTAATTTTGGGGCTTCTTGCGAGCTAATTCCTAAAGATTCGAATGGACAAAAGTCGATCAGAAATTCTTGATAGACATGAAATTTCTATCAAACAGGAAAATATCGGTTTATGCATAATAATCAAGTATAAAAGTATTCACTAATTGAAATTCGTAGTAACGATAATTCGACTTTTAGTCTATTCAACAAGTCTAATCAGAAAAGACATACATATATTTTAGTTTTAAGATTTAATTGACCCATGTTTTATTCTCGCTTGTTTTCTTTTTCCATATCTTTATTTTCTTCGTTAATCCGTCTTATCAAAGTTAAAAAAGAGGCTGGGTGCGGCCCACACTGGTAACTTCCCATTGGTGCCCCTCGGAAGCTTGAGGCCCGATGTTGTTTTATTTTTAAAAATCGCCAATTGAAGATTTTCGAAAAAATGTATATATTCAATATACGATCAAGTGCAGATTAGTGAGTAGAATAAAACTAACCCAAGAGCAATATCATTGGTTGTTATCAAGATATTTGAGAAGAAAAAATTTGTTTAACAATTTTTGGTAGTTTCTTCAAAAAAAAATTTCAACGATTTTGGTATAGTTTCTTATCGTTTTTTTTTTTGGTTTAAAAAAAAATTTCATATCAAATTGCAAATCCTATCAATTATTAATTATAATCTACATATTTTGTAAAATTTAATTAACCCAAGGCCACCATCATTGCTTACTTTCATGAAATTTGAGACGCAAACAAAATTTCAACAATATTTGGTATAGTTTTCTTTAGTTTTTTCGCTTTTAAAATACTCAATTTTTTTTAATTCTCTTATAAACCCTATAAATATCAATTATTAACTAATGTGTGCAACTAAATTAACCGGAAGCCAATATCATTGTCTGTTCTTAAGATATTTGAGACGAAAAACAATTTTCAACAATTATTTCTAAAGTTGCTTGTAGTTTTTTTCGTTTAAAGAAAAAAACTATTTATTGAATTTTTTAACTAACTCTATCAAATATCAAGTATCAATTATAAACTAATATGTAGGATTAGTTTAACCGGGAGCCAATATCGTTGTCTGTTCTCAAGAAATTTGAGGTCCAAGAAATATTTTCAACAATTATTGGTAAAATTTCTCGCAGTTTTTTTCTTAAAAAAAAAAAACGGTTGATTCAATATATTTAAAAAATGTGTCAATTTTCATTAATAAACTAGTGCATAAAATAAAATTACCTCGAAACCAATATCATTGTTCGTTCTCAATATATTCGAAAAAAACCACTTTTTCAAACATTTTCAGTAACTTTTGTTATTTAAAAAAAAAATTGTACGTTAGTACCTATTTATATTTTTACCAATTGCTTATCATGTTCTTGAGATATTCGAATCTAAAGAAACTTGACTTTTTTTAAATTGCTTTAGTAAAAAAAACCCTCATTGAATTTGTTTGAAAGTCGTTTCTGCATGTATTGAAGCTTCTATCTATAAAATAAAATTTATTCGAAGTCAATATCTTCATTCGTTCTTGAGATATGGTGAGCGAAAAAAAAAGGGAGTGAAGGTATGAACGTACGGACAGACACAAAAATCTCTCTAAAAATGATGGATCAAAACGAGAAAATATGTCAAAATTTTTGATTCAACAAATCGGACCTATTACAATAACTTCCAATGGGAAGTAAATAAAACTAAAAAAAAAATAATTAACAAAATAAAAAATATCCCAACGAATCTCACAAGCATCTTATCCTACTACCTACTAAATTAATAACTAAATATGAAAAAATAAGTCTGCCGAGCAGTAGAGCGTACCTCTCCCTACCGAAGCATCCTTATGACTGAATTGAATATGAATAAATAAACAGTGAACAAGCAACACGAACATTGAACGAGTGAACATGAATACTGAACTTGAATGAAAAGTCTTTTTCTTCAGTAATTCACTCACAGAGAGACAAACAAATTAAAGACCATAATGAACAGAGATAGGAAGACATTTTGAATGAACTATGGCACTATGGGAAATATTTGTGTTCTTCTTCTTTGGGATGATTCTCCGCACACAAACTTGCAAATCGACGACGACGATGAACTATAGGAACATTGATTGAAGATTAGTACCGCTTTTTAATCAAATTGTATTTTAGATTTGTGAAGCTTATGAAGAACGTACAGTCACGTATGATATACCAAATTAAATGTCAATTATTGAAGCTTGCGAACAAAAAAAAACTAATTGTATAGGTGTACAGATTAAAGTGTTATTAGGTGGCATGTTAATGAACAGTTATATGTAATTATGTCGTCTCAAGTGCTTTTAAATAATTCAAATTTTACATATTATATGTAAATTCGTGTAATCTATCACCTGTATGAGTCTGAGATTTTTAAATTCAATCGTGAAAAAGATAAAAAAATATAACTGCCAAAAATCGATCAACAAAAATTAGTATATTTAAAAAAAAATAATACAAAATTAAAAAAATACCATCAAATTTCCTGAAGCGAAAAGCAATTAGTTTCTTACTATCTTTCTAGAATTATAAGACTTATTACAATCAGACTTAGCCCTAATGTGTGGTAAATAATAATTTTTGAACCACCTATTTTTGAATTTTGAAGTTACAACCTTTAATATCTCATTTCTTAGATTTTTTGGAATTTTAATATATATGAACGAAACTGTAATACTAAACGTAACTATCGATAAAAAAAAATTGTCACTCTAGCACATCCCATTTGGATTTTTGGTTTTTCGACGATTTCATATAAAAACCCTATCTTTAGCTACTTATAGTTCAAATTAAAAAAAACCGTCACTTTGCACCCCTACATACATTTTCTTATCAAACAGTTTTTTTTTTTCAAAAAACTGCCAACACTTTTAGTTAAGCTGCGCAATAAACTGCTGCATTGACTCTCGCATTTATAATTATAAAAAAATATAGTTAAAATTCATTTTATTCAATTTAGTAACACCAAAAATTCAATCGTACCCTCCATATACGCCAACGTTCATCTGTTCACTTTATTCATTCTGGTAACACCAACCAAAAATTCGATCGTACCCCCCGTATACGCTAGCGTTCATCTCATATACACATTTATTCACTTTATTCATTTTAGTAACACCATAATTTATCCAAAACGACCCTATAAACATTTTCAATGTTAAAAGTATGTTCTCAAAAAGTGGTAACACTGAAATTTTACTTAAAAGTTTATATACTCATACATTTTTTTTTAAACATTATATTAGCCGTCGTTCTGATCATGAAAATTAAGCTACATTTCAGTTCTTTTTTAATTCAACCATTTTACACCGATTCCATTTTCCAAAATGGCGCCCTAGCAAAAGCATTACAACAAGGATTTCCAAGCTAAAGTACATCCCTAGAATGTCAAAAATATACTTCAAATATAAAAAAGGTCTCCCTTGACAAAAAGCGCAAGTTATTTCATTTCCTGGCTGTACTACTAATTAGACGCCATTTTTGAAAATGGTGCCCAAGCGAAAGGATAACAAAATGACTCCTGAGCAGGCTTGTCATGTGTCGATAGCTCAATTTAGAAATTTTTGTAGCCCTAAATTGTAACCGAAAAAGTAACCCAAATAGTAGCACATTAAGAATAAAATTAATATTGTCATATAACTCAATCACAATTTATTTTTCTTTATTTAAAAAAGCAAGGGAAAATAAAATAAATTAAGAATTTAAAGGAATTCTGAGGACAACAGAGAAAGTACCTCTTTTTCTTAGTTTTTCTTCAAAATGTTTCAAACTGTTTCAGACCGCCAGATTTAGTGCGAGCCAGTAAAAATATTCACTTGTGGAACGGGTTTGCACTAAATCTAGCAGTCTGAAACTGTTTGAAACTCGGTGTGGAAGTGGAACACAACAAGAATGATTTTAAGGTGAAGTTTGTTGCGGTTGATTTGAAATGTCAAAAACAATGAGTATTATATCCCCCAGTATCCTATTACACGATGATTCCTTGCGTCTGACTCTTTTCGAACATAATGAGTGCAAAAGAGAAAAAAGATGAGATGGAAGACCAGTTGCCCTGTGCGTCGTGGGCCAAGTTTTCCGTTTCTTTTAGCACTTTCCGTATTTTCGTGTTTTTCCTATACAAACCACTTAAGCAGTAAAGAGAACTGTGAATTTTGCATCAAGCATCGAGAAGCTCCATGTAATAGCGCGTGACTCACAGGATGATTTTCAAAGAGACATTCGAAAAAAAGAGTCAGACGCAAAGAATCATCGTGTAATAGAGGACCTATTAAACGAGGATTCTTTGCGTCGGACTCTTTTCGAATATGTGATTTCACCTTCGCACCCATTGAAAAGAGAAAGATGCAAAAAACCATCATGTGATAAGGAGCTATTTAGTGAATGAAAAGTGGTGCCAAATTGTGGAATGCTTTAAGAGTTTAAGAGTGATTAGGGGGAGAAAAGTGTTTTATATATGATTTATTTATACGAAAAAAAAAATATCGCCCAAAACTAGATTTGGGCTATTCGTAGTCCATTTATGATTGGGCTGTCATACTGAAATTGCTGTCGGCAATTTCGAAAAAGACTGCCCAATTTCCGATAAAAACCCCAATTTGACTAGCTGGCCAAATTACATCCTTTTTCTTAGTGTGTAGGGAATGAATTTCAATCATAAAAAATGCCTTCCCAAGAAACCATACGGTTTTCCGGCATGACTGTTCATTTAACTTTTAATTTGTTTTATTGATACGATTTTGGGCTTACCACACTGCCATAATATAATTCATATTTAATTTTTTTTTATTAAATTATTTCTTATTTGTTTTTAATATTTTTGCTTGTTTATTTTCTTAAAACAATAAAGTCCACTCCTGTACACAAGTAAATGGGAATAAGAAAAAAGAACTTTAATTATCCTTAACTTTTGGTATCCCAAAACAGCAGCAGGAGCGACCAGATTGTGATATCATTCGCCTGATGCTCTACAACGACCGCACACACACACACGTATCGCACATACCTATATCCAAGGACATTAAACGAAAAACCTATTATACATATAAATACGTTACTGAACCGAAAAAGGGATTCTTGCTCTTATGTTTGAATGATAAATTGCTGGCAATAAAACTTATGACTTTATGTCCACGTATATAGCTTTGCCCACCTTGAGGTTTCTTTTGGTTCCTCCGTCGACTCATCCTTGACTATACCGCAGGTTTCTTCTCAAAGACTTATCAAAGAAGATTGTTTTCTTCTTTTGCTCTATATAAAGCGTAGAGATATATAAACACACGTACATATTGTATAATCATGTTGTTAAAGTTTATATATGTAAGTATGTGTGTTAGAACTATACTATTATAACTGAATGCATGCAGGGCAAAAGTAAGAAGTTTCTTATACGGTAAAAGAAAGGGTGAGAAAGGGCGTGCTATATGGTAGAGGGTAGTGGGATGGAATTAAATGTCATGATGTAGGAAGAATGGCTGATGCTGGAAACGCAACTATTGTCCGAACTTTTCAGGACGATAAAGCTAACTTCAACTTCTGCTTTTTGGTTTTTAGCTGATATGAGAGTTTTGGGGTTCTTTTTCATTTAGACCAGCTACCAGCAGCTTGTTTGAGAGTAAAATTTGTGTCGGCGAAAACTCATTTAATTTTTAGTAAAAAAAAAAAAAAAATAAGAAATGAAAAAAAAAAAAAAACACCAATGGAAAGAAATAAAACTTTAAGGATAAACTAAGGGTAAAAGGAAGCAAAGTTGTTCTTCCATAAGTTCTTAGCTTCTTATGGTTAAGAATATGAAGCTTTTTAGCACCGAAGACATGACTTCAATTTAACGAAACGGAGTTTTCCTTTTACTCATTCTGTTTTTTGTTTTTGTCTAAAATACTTACTCGTCGTCATGATAAACTCTGAATCAGGAATAAAGAAAAAAGTTTAAATTTTTCTAACCGCTCGTTATGGTGAGTTTAATCAGATTTTGGTCAAGGATATTTGAATTTGAATATTCAAGAAAATCTTATGGTTTATGTTGATGCTGATGTCTTATTCTGGTTAGGTACAGGCACATAAGTTTTGTGAGTAAGTAAATTTTAAATGTGCTCCAAGATGCTGATAAAGCAGTATTTTTACGAACAGATTATTTGAATTTATATTGTTTAAAAAAGTACAAGGAATTTATTGTTTTGAATGGTACAAAAGTACAGATGCCTAATTTAGTTTGGAACAAAAGTGGCAATGAGCTTAGATAGAGGTGCCTAGTTTAAGAATGGTCAGAAATTCTTATTAATTAAAACAAATATTTTTAGTTGTTTCACATTTTGTAAATGTTTTAAGAATTGTATGTTTATTTATTTTTGTCCCCTGTAACAGGGGACTGGGTGAAAACCCTAACATTCCCCTTGCTACGGCCTTGAACCAATTTGGTATAAGATTGTTTGTTACCAAAAAACAATTAGCTGGAATACTGTTATTTAAACCAATACAATTATTTGTGTATTTGTATAATCACCTTTAGCCGATGATGATGTTGCAGAGAGAACAGCAACAGTTATTTGCATTCACACATGAAATAGTTCACACTCTGTGTTTACAGAAATACAGATGGATGCAGAGTTGTAAAGTATTTAAGTATATTTGTACTTAGGAATATTGTAAGTACCCAGTACTTTGTACTTATAAAGGGTTTTTCAACAAGGACGCTACAAAAGTAGAGTGACAGGGACAGCAAACGGCGCCATATTTCTTGCCGCTCTTTTGACATTTCTCTTCAATAAAGTTTCCCATTTCATGGTGAAAAGATATACGAGCCAACAACGAGTCGAAATTATTAAAATTTACTACCGAAATTCGGAGCCAGTGGCCTCAACGTTAAGAGCGCTACGTCCAATTTATGGTCGTCATAATCGTCCTAGCAGATCAACAATTGAGCGTCTAGTGGAAAAATTTGAATCCACAAGCACAATACAAAATGTTCCCGTGCCAGTGAGTTAAAGAAGTGCCCGTAGTGTCTAGAATATTGCTGCCGCTGAGGCATCAGTTTCAAAAAGCCCAAATGTGTCTCCCACACGTCGTTCTCAAGCGTTGGGCATCTCTGTGACGTCGGTTCCACAAGCCACACAGCGAATGTCACAATCAATTTATTGGAAACCAAGTTTGGAAAACGTGTTATCTCACGAAATGGTCCAGTCGCTTGGCCGCCTCGGTCGTGTGATTTGACGCCGTTAGACTATTTTCTGTGGGGATGGTCTATGCCAACAGGCCAGCGACGACTGATGAACGAATATCGAACGTGAAAATTGCAGCAGTATCGGCCGATTTATGCTTGCCAGCCGTCGAAAATTGGGTTCAGCGTCTGGACTTTTGCAAGCGTGCCCGTGGTGGCCATGCAAAAGAAATCGAGTTCCATACATAATGGCATCGAACGAACTTTCACAGGAATAAAGAATTTCAATGATATCCAAAACAGTTTTTGTTTTATTAGCAAAAACCCGATACTTGAATAAAAATACCATGTACTTCATTTTGACTTTGTTACAAGTACATGTACTTAGTAATTTAATACTGCCCAGTACATTTTCAAGAACGAGTCTATTTCTAGTACTTTTCAAGTACAATTCATTGCGTAGTCTGTTTAAAAAAAAATAAATTTTGCGGCGCAACAGCTCATGGAGAACCAGGGCCTAGTGACTAACAACTCTCAACCATTCCTGTGTGCGTGTTGTTGGCAGGAATGGAGGGGACCTACAATTTTTTGCCGAGTCCGAACGGCTAGATGAGAAGCACTTATTCATGACAAGTATACTCTTGGAGGATTTGTCAGTCCCTCGCAAGAGGCAGTACCTCGGAAAAAAACATTTGTTTTTAGGTGGCAGTGGCCGGGAATCGAACCCAGACCTTTGGCATGACAGTCCTACGCACTAACCGTTATGCCACGAGGTACTACTGTTTGCGTAGTCTGTTTGAGCTATCGAATAATAACGACTATTGTGAGATTTTACCGAGATGACGACGCCAAGACCACAGAAGACATCAGCCGCCGTTATATGTGCTTTTGACGAAAAATAGTCATTATTCGATAGCTTAACCACACTACTAAACGAATTGTACTTGAAAAGTACTTAAAATAGACTTGTACTTGAAAAGTATCTACTTGAAATGGAATTGTGCTGGAAAAGTACTTGAAAATGTAATGGGCAGTATTAAGTTACCAGGCTCATATACTTGGAACAAAGTACTTGTACTTTTCAAGTTCCTGTTTTACTTCGAATACAAGTACATGTAAAGGGTGTTTTTTTTTTTAGATATAGAACTTTGAAATGAATTAAAACCAAGATGATTTTTTGGATTGACAAGAAATTTACTTTATTCGAAAGATAATCTTCTGGCATTATAATTTTAATATGATTTCTGGTATATGACCGCCACTGCTGGCTCGGGCGCAGTCTAATCTGGAGGTCCAATTTTAGATGACTTTTTTTCTACATTTGTAGCCGTATATCGACAATAACGTGGCGAATGTTGTCCTCCAAGTGGTCAATCGTTTTTGGATTATTGGCGTAGATTGGTGATTTCACATATCTCCAAAGAATATAATCAAGTAGCGTTAAATCGCACGATTTTGGAGGCCAATTCCGTAACGTGATATTATGCGGCTACCAAACACTTCCTTCAATAAATCAATTGTGGCATGAGCTGTGTGACGTTTGGTGCCATTTTGTTGAAACCACAGCTTCTGCAATTGTTTAATTGATGAACGAAAAAGTCAGTAATCATCAATTATTCCACCAACCCATACATAAAGCACATCAAACAGTCAGATTTTGTGGATGTAACGGTGTCTCAACATACAACGTTTATTTACCTATCCATTCAACCAAAAGTGAGCTTCTTCGCTAAACAAAATTTGCGCGATACGTATTTTGAACAGAACCATGATTTTTAAAATACATTTGCACAATTTCGGGGCATTGTTCAGTCTATTCATGTAAAAATGTCTAACCCTGAGGCCACACGAGCCAGTACTGGCTAGCCAGTCGCAATACACTCACACTTTTTTACCGACACATTCAAGCATGAGCAACTGGCTCGTCAACTGGCTTGCTTTTTTCGTAGCCAGTTGGGAAGCCAGTAGAGCAGCCAGTTACAGGGTTCGGCAGTACTTTTTCGGAGCAGATTTGGAAAAAAGGTCTTAAAACTAAAATTGACTCGCATTTTATTTCACAAAATATTAAAGAACCGGGGAGTCAAAGTTTTATAAATTTGCTAATGCCCATTTTATTCACTCGTTTAATGCAATTAGATTTAAACTGCATTCTGGAGGTCAGTTTAAGTTATTAAATCCAGATAAATACCGAATTTTATATTATTCACTTTTCTTGACATTTTAATTTCAAGAAGTGATATCAAACCTAAGATTTTTCAACAGAGTTTAACCAAAAATTTGTTATAATTTGTATGCAATGTTTTGGAAAACGAATTGGCTTACTCAAGATTCACATGTCTCGCCGTGGTCGTCGAAACGTAGTTCCCAGTATCATGGTCATTAAGCTGGTCTCGCTATGTTCTCGCCATGCCCATTTACACGGGAATCTATGTCAGGTTTTCTCGCTTTGGTCTCGCCATCACATTTACACGCATTGAGCATGTTTTGCCATCATCTCGCTTGGGTCTCGCCATAGTATCCCCAAAGTTTTTTAAATTGAATTTTTCAAAGTGGTTAAAATAAGCTATAGGTCTCGTGTGGTGTGTTTTTGGGTTCTCTTACCATTCGAGAAGAGAACCAAAAAGTTGGTGAATAAATTGATTGAGTGGTGAGAAGGCTTTCCCAAACCAAAGTGAATAAATTTTCTAGTGAATTCCCATCGCGTCAGTGTAGTTGCTCTCATTTAATGCCATGTAAGGAAATTCTGAGAAGTAAAATTTTAGTTTTCTTTCTGATGGTTTCGCGTTGGTTTGGGAGAGCCTTTACAGAAACAAGTAAAGGCTCTCCAGAACCAACGCAAACCATTCGTAACGTTCTGTTCTTTTGCTAGTTTTGTCGCATAGCATTAGTGTGTTTTTAGTTCATTTAATTTTGAAAGAATGGAATATCATAGTACTTCTATTTTTTTCACTGAAATCGGAGTAGATTTATTCCATTTGGATTAACCTCCGAACCCTGGCCAGTAGAGAAGCCAGTACAGAATGCCGCCTACGTCACAGCCAATATACGAATAGGAACTTGACAGTCAATGTATGTACCCAATTGGCTAGCCAGTACTGGCTCGTGAGGCCTCAGGGTAACCAAACTAAAAATAAATCACTTGACAGCTGACAAAATGGTCGCCAGTTAAAATAGTGTTGCCGACTTAAAGTTCTCTACCTCTTAAAAAAATCAACTTTTACAAGTACAAGATACTGGGTATTTGACTGGTACTTGAACTTCAAAGGTTACAGATCTCTGATGGATGAAGGTCTTATGCTACTGTAGACCCAACTCTGTTTTACCTCCCATTTTAATGTCAAAATAAGACAAAAGTAGTCAGTAAGTATATTTCCTTAATGCCCGCACTGTATCAAAGCATTTTTGGGGTAGTCCATGTCAAATATAAGCAAAAATCCAAAAAAAGAGTGCTGTAGGGTGCTTGCTTTCTGTTTAAAAAAGCATTGGACAGCATCTGGATACGGGGGCTCCTACATAAGCCAAACATGTTTAAGAGCACTTTTGAAACCAATTTTCAGTTTTCTCAATTACAGGTCATTCTTCATCTAAATTTAAAACAGGCGGTAATCAACCAAAGGTATCAGAGCCGGAGTTATTCAAAGAACAAAGCTTATCATCTCTACAACATCTTTATTTCATGAATTTGCTCTAGGAAAATGATTCGCTTACACGGATCCCGAAGAGTTTTTAGAAGATGGTTGTTGCAGGAGTCTTACTGAAAAGATGACAACTGAAAATCAAACCATCACGTTGCGTTGGTGAAAGATCTTGTTAGCCAAAAGTTCCGAAAATCCCAAAGTATCGAAAACCCAAAAATACGGAAAAATCGAAAGTATCGAAAAACTCAAAGTACCGAAAACCCAAAGTACCGAAAAGACTAAAATACCAACTTCCAAAGTACCAGAAAGCCGAAAGCTAGACGCAACGTATTTAAAAACCCAAAGTACTTAAAAACCCAAAGTACTGAAAAACCCAAAGTACCAAAACCCAAAATATGGAAAAATCTAAAACACCTCAAAACCCAAAGTACTGAAAAAACCCAAAGTACTGAAAAATCCAAAGAACCTAAAAATCAAAAGTACAAAAAAAAACGCAAAGTACCAAAAAACCTAAAGTACTGAAAAACCCAGAGTACCAAAAAACTCAAAACACCGAAAACCTTACAGTACTGAAAAATACAAAGTACCAAAAATCTCAAAGTATTGAAAGGCCCAAAGTACCGGAAAATAAAAAGTACCGAAAAACCAAGAGAACCAAAAACCCAAAGTATCGAAAAACTTTGAGTACCAACAAAATCCTAAGTACCAATAAATCCAATGTACTGAAAAATCCAAAGTACCAACAAATTCTAAGTACCGAAAAACCCAGAGTACTAAAAAGCTCAAAGTGTTAAAAAACCCAATGTAATGAAAAAGCCAAAGTATTGACTGAAAAACTCTAGGTAAGAAAACATAACAGTTTTTGAAATCAAGTTTAATGAAGCTTTCTGATATTATTTCTTGAATTGAAAAAAAAGAGAAAGATTTTATAAAATCAAGAAATTCTCTTCAACACCTTATTTCTTTTTAAATACATCAGTAGTGATTAACTTCAAAACAACTAATGATTTCTTAATAAACTCATTGAATTTGATTTTATACCTGAATGCCCCGTATTTATAGCAGGAATTCTGAACATTATGCCACTTACTTGGCCCAACCATAAGGCAGAGAAATCAAATAAATATAAGTCCACTTTAGTCATACACAGAAATCCAATATTCTCATTTGAAAATCTCTTAAGGTTTCTATAAAATTCCCTTATTACACCAAACATTGCCAATCAGAACTTAAATGCATCCTTAAAACACACTATGAAATGCTCCGGAAAATATAAGGATAAAATGTCATCAACACAAATATACATAATATTGCCACCCTTTTATCTAAATACTTCAATATTAGAAGCCAAGGACAAACAGCCGGCCGGTATGTCTGCGGAACGACAACCAACGCACATCTAAAAACCTGCTCCGGACACATCTACGCATTAATCAATTGTAATAATATAGAAAGCCAAGAGAGCTTGGGTTTATAAACAAAACCCCCGATTGGAATGTCCTTGCGGGTGAAATGATTTGTAGGCTTGACCCAACTTATCATTGATTAAATTACAATGGAGATAAACAAGATGTCCTGCTTTGTTTGCTCTATCATTTACAAAGTTCTTCACCATAACATACAGTTGTTGTAGTAGGTATATAACATCACAGAGTTCAGCTACCCGCCTTAAGGCACCACCGACCATTCCAGTCCAGCCCCCCCCCCTTGTTCCATTCCACTTCGACCAGCCTCCGGAAATCTCGTAAAAGTCACTGAGAATTGAATTAAAATTTAAAACTTAAATGAATGAAAGGACTCGGCATCCATGAAGGACATGAATAAGACGACCAACTGACGACGACGATGACGACAAAGAACCAAAATAAAACACACCTACATAAATATACATGTGTACATAGTCTAAATGTGTATATATATAAAATACATACTTATATTTATTCACGCTTTGTGTTTATTGCTTTTCTGTACATTTCGAAGATGGAAACTTGGGACTGTGTTAGCGGATGATGAGGCATCCCAAAAGAATAAACGAATACACAAACGGGACGAAACAGTCCTACTTTTTGCTGTATGAATTCCTTAAATGAATCTCTTTCCAAGCTTTGCCAGTTGGCACTGATCTGTTATGTTGGGGATGTGGGATGTGCTTGTGCTCAACGGCCAACGGGTCACTCAAAAGACTTCTACTGCTGCTGCTGCTGCTGCTGCTTGTGTTCCTATTCTTCTTTTATTACTTCAATAAGGAGATGGCCTGTTGAAAATTTCATTTCGCTAAAATAAGGACAACACCAGGGGAGATGGGCAATGGATGTAGTGTGGGTATGGTGTGGTATGGTATAACGCTGCGAGGGTATATTCGGTTTGGTCTAGCATGGATTCAAGGGTCGATGAACAAGTGTCTATTTAACAGTGTGTTTCGAAAGAAAATATTAGTTTATTATTCCGCTTTTAGTTTTATTCAAAAAAATTTATCTCGAAGGCTGATTCTAGAAATCCAAAGCTAAAAGATACCTTTCATCTTCATAATAACTTATTCAGAAAAAAAATATAAATGAAAAAACGTGCAGTGTACAATTTCTGGGAAACCAGGTGAATGTGCTCAAAAAGTTTTTGACATTTATTCCTGAAGGGATTGAGATATTCCCGAAATTCTAAGAGAATTTTTCAATTTAGGATTTTAAACATTTCTTAACCTAAAAACGTGTGTAGACTTGATGTGAAGACTAATTCTCTTAAGCTCACTGTTTGTGATAGAAATAATTCTTTCCCAACAGACTGTTAATTTTTTTTGTATTGATGAAATTTTTTTCTTCTATCTGTGTTCAATATATCTACCTACCTACTCTAATTGGATATTTTATGTGTGAATTCCAACAATAGCTGCAAGCAGCAGATGATTGCCTCTTGATGAACGGGAAACAACAAGGATAAAATTCCTTTACATGCGTCGTCTTCGTTTCATGCCAGCTGGGGCCCCACCTCTTCAAAATCTCAAGCAGAAGCTAAAGGAATGTGTGGAGATATTAAGGGAAGAAGAGTCAGAACCATTCCTACTTGAGGTTGTTTTGTTCCCTAAATCGCAATTACCGTTAAAATTTAGTATTTCTTGGTAGTCTAATTTCTTGGATTACTTTGGAAGAATAAAAGAAAGAAGAAGAGAATCCGTCCGATACACAAACCCTTGTCGACATATATTTAAGCAGGACAACAAAAAACAGATTTTCCACAAAAGTTTTCAAATTTTTCTGTAGACGAAGGAGGGTTGCTCTTTTCTGCAGATTATACACGTAAAATTTCCCCCATCACCCCTGCACGCTGCTGCCATAATGTATAGAGCTGTACCGTGTACCCCCATCAGAAACCACTCAGACAATGCGTACGACTTGGGCAGACATTCGCCGCCCCCATTTAGTCGAAGGGTTGCGGGACTTGTTGGGATTGTTCTGTTCAAGTACCGTTCGTTTCGTTGAAGTATCTACCTTCGTTTCGGTTGGAGTTGGACTTAATGGTGATAGGCACCCCCCTCCCCTCCCTTCGAACCCGGTTTCTTGCGTATTCTTTGACGTCGAAGTTCAAGTGAGCACCACCGACCGGAGCAGGCAGAGGGTTATTTATTATCGAAGAGAGGGGTTGAATCTTGAATTTATTGATAAATCTCTCAAAACAAAGATTGGAACCAGCTGCTTTCTAATGATAAGATGACTGCCTTAGATGTTATTTGGTCCGCATTTGGGAATTCCATTACATAATAGCTTTTTGCATGAATAAATTTTAAATTCGATTCAAATCGAAGTTTTTTTTTTCTTCCCTCATCCTCATCCTTACCGTCATTCTCTTCCTTTTGCTTCCTTGATGCTTTTGTGTTATTTCTTTGTACTTTGACAATCTTATAGAATGCAGGTCATTATGTTATTTTGTTGTTGTTGGGTTTTTCATTATAATATCATCGAGTTCGAAAGGTGGATAGCGGGTGATAGATAAGGGGGACAAGAAGCAGGTCTCTTTGGCACGGAAAAACAAATGAAAAACCGATAAACGTTGAGCAGATGATATTGTATGGCAGAAGGAAATATTGAATTTATTCCTTCTGTGTTTCTAGGGAAACGCGGCAGGGACACACTTTTGTTTCATAAAAAATGAATATCTGATGAAGTGGGTTGTATATTTTTTTTTTGTAGTTAGAAAGGAAACGATAACAATGTCACATTGACGAACCAGAAATGGGTCGTTCTCTGTTTTGAATAAACAGACGGGTTTAGCTTTGGCGGAAATAAATATTAAGCTCGCTCTGCTATGATTAAATTTATGCCAGAAACAGAATTTATTGTTACTGAAATTGATTAAGAGATTGAATAGGAGTTTTCTTTTTTTTTGGAAAAAATTATTGAATTTTATTTATTGTCAAAGTTGATCTCTTGTTGTTCAACCATAAACCTCTAATAATGAAAGTTTTGCTACAAAGTTTTTTCGATTGATGTTGTAAGAAATGTAATAAAAAATAATAAAAGGTTAAAAGTAGTAGACATATTTTAATTTTGGTTATTTTTACTGTTACAGCTGAAACATGCTCTACAAAACGTACATATCGTAGTCTTTCTGGCAAAACCTCCTAAGTCTTAAAATGTCATTTTAATGTATTTCAGATAAAAACAAATCACTGAACTGAAATATTTAGTAATGTCTCGTTATGGTTTCTTTTGGTTCTATCAACCAGTTTTAAAACCTTTTTTTTTTTTTTTTTTTTTATCCGATGGAAATCTTCAAAAGACACTCGGTAAGAATCGGTACCAAGTAGTGTGGGACTCTTACCGCACTAAAACCACCGGTGAATCAGGACCAATCTATGAAAGATCGACAAATGATTTTTCTTTCTTAATTTATCAGTCGCATTGTGGGAAGTTTAAGTTATAACACTTTCCATAGCTTTTAGACCATCAGCTCATGAGGCTTGGTTCTTGTGTCTCGTACATTTAAGACGGTCTCCATTTCGGAGTTGGTATGACTTTGCAGTCGCTGATTGTGTGATACAGCGTGTTTTATAACCACTTCTGTAACCATTTCAATTTGAAGGTCACGATGTAGATCGCTATTTCTTATATACCAAGGGGCATTTATTATTCCGCGAAGGACCTTGCTTTGGAATTTTTGGATGGGTTCAGCATTTGTTTTCTTTGTACAGCCCCATAGTTGGATGCCATATGTCCAAACGGGTTTCAGTACTTGCTCATATAACATTAGTTTGTTCTGGATAGATAGGTCAGAGTTCTTTCCTAGTAACCAGTACATTTTTCTGTACTTCAAGTTAAGTTCGTCTTTTTTTCTTTTTGATGTGCTCTTTCCATTTAAGCTTTGCATCCAAAGTCATTCCAAGGTATTTGGCAGTATTGGAGTAAGGTACTGTTGTACTGTTTATAAGAATTGGAACATTGTTTATTTTTTTGTTTGTAAAGTTTATATGCGTCGATTTTGTTTCATTTAGTTTGATTCGCCATTTTTGCGTCCAATCACTAACTTTATCGACTGCATTTTGCAGTTTTTGTGTAGCCTTCGTAACGGATTTATCTGGCACCAATATTGCAGTATCATCAGCAAAGGTGGCCATGATAGCGTTGATGTCCACTGGAATATCCCTTGTATATAACAGATACAGGGTTGGTCCTAGGACACTTCCTTGTGGTACACCGGCTTCAATTTTCTTTAGTTCCGAGTAATTTTGGTCGTACCGTACTCTAAAGAGTCGGTTCGTAACGTAGGATTTCAGTATTTCGTAGTACTGCCTGGGAAGATCCCTTTGCAGTTTGTACTCAAGTCCCAAGTGCCAAACCTTGTCAAAGGCTTGAGCAACATCTAAGAATATAGCCGAGCATACTTGTTTTTCTTCAAGTGCCTTTTCCACAACATCCGTAATCCGATGCACTTGGTCTATCGTGGAATGTTTATTTCTAAATCCAAACTGATGGCTCGGAATTAGTCTTCTTTCTTCTATTATTTTGCTTAGTCTTTTCAGAAGCAGTTTTTCGAAAACTTTTGCCATGATTGGTATAAGCGAAATAGGTCTGTAAGATGTTACTTCTGTTGGTGGCTTACCTTGTTTAGGTATAACAATGACTTCTGCAATTATCCAATGATGTGGCACATATCTTTGTTTAAGGCATGCATTTATTATAAATTGGAGTTTTTTGAAGGCTAAAGAAGGCATTTCTTTCAAAACCTGAGCAGTTATTAAATCGTAACCTGGTGATTTTTTGTTAGACAACTTATGTTGACACATACTTCTTATTCTTTGAGCGTGACAAAAGGAATTTCACATTCGTCGTTTCTATCAACAAACTGTAATGGATCTGTAGCTGTGCTTGCTGGAAATGGCTTAAATACATTCGCGAGATGTTCAGCGAAGAGATTAGCCTTTTGTTTTGGGTTTCCGATCCATTTACCATCTTGAGATTTTACTGGCGGGTATTTTATTTCTTTTTCTCTTGAGTTCGAAATTGTTGGAGTACTTTCTTCTGCAGCCTGTTGCACATCAGCAATAAATTGTTCTACTTCATGATCAATCTGTTCAATTGTTTGCATAGGGGATCTTAGGTTTATAAAACTTTCAAGTTTATCTCTGAATTCGTTCCAGTTTGTTCTTTTGTTCACGAGCTTAGGATTACTTTTCTCTATTATTTCTGCTTCGCTCAGTGATAATATTACTGGAGTATGCTGGAGTATGATCTGACGATAAATCACAATTACCTTCGACACTTATATGGTTTCGTTTAATACCTTTTACTACGAAAAAGTCTATAAGGTCTGGTATTTTGTTAGAATCAGATGGCCAGTATGTTGGCGAGCCAGAAGAATAAAATTCGCAGTTGTATTTGCGGCCTGCTTGATATAGCCGTTTGCCTTTCGTTGTTATGAGCCTAGATCCCCATTGGGTGTGTTAAGCATTGAAGTCGCCACCAACAAGGAAGTTATGTCCTAACAAATTTAGGAGTTCTGCATAGTCTTCTTCAGTTGGTGAGCGCCTCGGAGGGCAGTATATAGACGCTATCTTAAACTCTTTCTTTTTTATACCAATACTAATTGTGGTTACTTGCATGTTTTCATTAGTAAACTTCGGCTCTTCATAGTGTGTTAAGCACTTTTTTATTAGTATTGCCGATCCTCCCCTAGCTTTGTCAGCTGGGTGCGGAGCGTGATAACACGTATAGTTAGGTAATTTATTATCAAGATTTTGTTCTATAGCGAGGTGAGTTTCGGACACCAAACAAATGTCTATATGCTCAATGTCTAAAAAGATGTTTAGTTCTGATACATGGTGTAAAAGACCGTTTGCATTCCATGTTGCGATTTTGAGTGTTCTGTCCATCATTGTTTCTTAAGAGCGACTTCTTCGCTTAGCTGTTTTATGTTTAAATCTTGTTTGTCAATCCTTTTCAGGATAAGTTCAAACATTTCTTTAATAGATGTTTCTTCGTTCTTCCGCACATTTTTAACAATCTGGGAATAGGATTTATTTTCATCACTTTTGCTTTAAGATCTAAGAATTTCATTTTGTTACCTTTTAAATCGGTTTTGGTATTTTCTCAGCAATTTTTTTCAAAACAGGCTTACGAGTTTTTGACAGAAAGCAAGACAATAAGGGCTGGCCACGATACTAGAAAAGTATCGGTATCGTTTGATATCGGTATCGGAAACCGAAACGATACCGAAACGATACCAGCTCCAAAACGACACCAAGACGATACCAAACGATACCGATATGAAATTTACCGATACTCTCAGTAGTATCATTTGGTATCGGTAGAAAATTTGAATATTATTATTAATTTATTGCAAACAATCAACTTTTATAATTTGTTTCTCGGAAAAGGCTCTTATGATTTTTATGAAATTTTCAGAGCTTTTTTCCTTAGCAGGGAGAAGGTTTAGGCAATAATTTTAATTAAAACTGCTCACTGCCACGCCCATCTAAGTTATGCTGAAGCACACAATTTGGATGAAATATTTCAGACCTGGTTCTCTTTAGTGATGACCCCACTTCAAAATTTTTGTATCGAATTCCTAATCGAAACTTAACTTAGACATTGTGAAACAAGCGTTTCCAAGCGAGTTCAACTACTAGATCAAGAAGATGTAACCAAGTCGTGCATTTTATCCTGGTATGAGATTCAGACTAGACTGAAACCAGACGAGACAGATACCGAGACTTTGTTATACGAGACCAAACGAGACTAAGTTATACGAGATCGAGACCGATACCGAGACGACACTCGATACTGAAATTTTTCGATTTTGACGATAGCGAGACTTAAGTACTGACAAAAGTATCGTTTGGTTTCGTATCATGGCCAGTCCTTAAGACGATATGTAGTTTTTTAAATAAATTAGTGTACTATTTTTTCAGAAAATTTACATAATGAATGTACTTGTATTTACTTATGTATATGTAAATTTGTACCTTTACACATAGAGGACCTCTCATTCTTTTTTCTAAATTTCTCAAAAACGTAGGTAGATTTTTAGTTTTTTTTTCAGTATTTGATTAAAAATTTATAAGGACATTTAATATCACACACAAAAACCGCAATTAATAAAGCAAAATTCTTATGAATATAAGTTTGAAAAAAAAAATTCATGAATTTTGGGGAAAAATTTGGTTTTTGAAATTTCTTAACTGAAAAACTATTTACTTAAGCAAATTGATTTGAAAAAGCAAATAAAAGAATGGCGTATTAACTTTTGAAAAAGCCTTGGTTCATTTACTGTATAGGATGGATTTCGTTGATTTTGTATACTTATTTTGCATTTTAAGTCAATTTTTATAAATTGCCACTCCTCCTTCAGGAGGGCAGGGAATAGAACTTTCACCCATACAATTTTTCTCTAACAATATATTGCAAAACAATCATGCACTGAAATATTACTGACAAATTGAGGGGCACCCTGTATACTCAGCCGTGTTAAGAAAAAAAAAGAGTAATTAACATTTTGGCTCTTTTAAGTTAGTGTCCTTGATACGGCTCTGTACCATTGGCACCCTTATATAGGGGAAATTTTTAAAAAAGAAAATGCCATCTAATTGATCAGAAAAGTTCAACAAGTCCTAGAAATTGGTAAATCCTAGATATCTTGTAATCAAGGCTTAAAGTTTTCAAGGTCACCCAAGGTCATCGCAATTTTCGGCACCTTAATTATCGGAAATTTATAAAAAAAGTATATCACCCGAAAGATCTCAATTATTTTAAGTAATTGGTTAGCCATATGTAGTTTTTTTTTGGCACCTCATTTGGGTGATTTCAAAAATAGAAGTATGCCATTTGAAAGACCACTTCATGGTCATAAAAGATCAGCTATTTTCAGTAACTGCTTAGCCATATGTACATATTTTTTTTTAATGAATTTTGAATGAATTAAATAAATTTAGGTCAAAGCGATTTTTTGCACCTCATGCATGGGAAATTTAAAAAAATTTCAAAAATTTCAAAACCATCTGAAGGATCTCTAGATCTATGTAAAAGGTCAGCTAGTTTCAGTAATTGGTTAGACCTAGATTTTTTAAAACTAATTTTTAATTTTTTGTTCAAGGTCATTGCGTTCTTTGGCACCTCAGTTATAGAATTTTCTTAGAAAAAAATAATTCCATCTGAAAAGCCCTAAGATTTATGTAAATGGTCAGCTAGTTTCAGTAAAATAGATTCTTTTTTAATGTTTTTGTTTTTCAAAGTTACGAACAATTTTGAGATGCCAAAGGTCCAGGGCTCCTTGATACGGCTATTATTTTATTGATAAGTAATAAAATCACTATTTTTCATTTTTACTTACTTACTTATCCGGCTCCCGATCCATGGAGAGTCGCTGCCTGAGATATTGCGGTCTTCCATCGGTTGCGGTCCCTCACATGCTCCCTCCAGTCATCGAGACCAAGCGTTCTTGCGTCGAAAATCGCCTGATCCCTGTAACGGAGGTTCGGTCTTCCTGGTCGTCTCGAAGCTGGGGGCTGGGATTCGAAGATTTTTTTGGCTGGAGCATTGTTGCCCATTCGCTCGATGTGGCCAGTGTAGTCGGCGTGTTTTGGCTCCTTGGACTACATCCACATCTTGGTACAGCTCGTATAATTCATGGTTAAATCTTCTCCTCCATTCGCCCTCCTGGCATATTGGACCAAATATCTAGTATTTTTCATTTTTAGTGGTCAAAACTGCTTACGAAATATGACGTATGTATAAAGACCATTCTTTTTTAAGATAAATTGACAAATCTGCATTTTTCATTAGAAAATAAAAAAACTATGTGAAATATAAAAAATATTCATACATCTGGAAAGGAAAACTTCTTTTAGATACGGAAAACAGTCTTAACATGAAAGTTTTTAATTAACTCACTCCAACTAATACTCCAACTCCAACTCCACCACACTAGAGTCGAGTCAAGTCGAGTCAAGTTTGTGGGCGAAGTTGGAGTTGGAATTGGAGTTAGAGTTCAGTTTTGGAAAGCTCTTGTAAATTTCTCTATCGGTTTTTGTGATTTTAACCTTTTTCAAGACTTGATTTTCGAAATATCGCCATCCAAAGACATTAAGGTAGGTAGTTGGGGGCTGAGTTAAATAACTTTTGATGAGAATATTCCCTGAATCAGACCATGAATGATTTATTTCATTAACTTTGAAAAAAGCCTTAACAAAACAAATGACAAGGGGGAAGTCCATAACTTTTTCGAATGTCATGATTAATTTTTGTTATGAAATTTATACATTTTTGGATTGGTTTTCTAATTTCCTGTTCAAAACTTAAAACAAAAAAAAAAAATCAAAATATAATAAAATAAGTTTGGCAAATAGCTAATGATATATGAAATTAATATTAATATTTTAATACCGTTTGTTTAAAGCCACAAATTTGTTTATTCTTACATTAAGTATTACATTTTTCATTAAGACATCAATTAGCTATATTGACATCTTCGTGTTTTGTTTTCAGGGAGCTCTAAATGCTATTAATTGAGGAATATTTTTTCATAAAATCAAAAAAAAGGAGCCTTTTGAGTAAAAAAGAAGTCAAAGCTATTTTTGAAAGCTATTACTAGTAGCTTAGACTGGATAGTTCTAGCTAAGGGCTTGCTTTAAATTCTAGAAAATTCCAGCTCAAGCTTAATATTTTTAGTTCTTGTTTGTTTTTTAACATGTGTTGGCTTATAACCTTTAGCAAAAGCTGTTATTTTTGGTACCAAAAAGCAAAACAAGTAGATTCGGGTTTTTGATTTACCAAAACTGTTTACGTGCTCCTTATAGGAAAGTATTGTTTTTATGTAAAAAGAACATTTCGATATTTAAATCAAAGCGAATATTGCGATGCAGATGTATAAGTCAAAAAAAAAAATGTGTATAGTTCCTACCGTCCGTCAGTCTGTTCGTCTGTACGTCTACTGTACATGGATTTAGAGCCTTAACGGATAGATAGATTTTTTTTTCAAATTCGTTTCATTTTTATGTAAATTCCTAGAGGAAAAAGTTTGAACTTGTGTGTTATCCATCTAGGACAGGTTGCTTCAATACAACAGTTTTGATATTCTCAAATGTTTTAAAAACTGTCGCTTAGAATTTTTATAAAACTTTGTACCTATAGATTATTGGTATTAAGTTTTTTGAGAATATTTCGATAATGTTGATCCATTTTTGGCACAAACAATTTTTGTTTTTATAAGAAAACAATATTTTTTTAACAGTTTTGAAACTGTACACTCTAATCAATTAACATTTTAATTGTATTCACGCCAAATATCTTCGATTTCTAGCCATATTACGGCCTTCAACGAACTACAATTGAAGAGAATTCTAAAAAATAAGAGTCAGTAAAAGTTTTCTAGTTAGGGGTCCAAGAATCTTGATATTTTTGTAGCTTTAACTATAATATACTAGCTTAAGCAATTTGTAATCACACAAATTTGAGCTTAAGCTGAAAAAACAAGCTTAAGCTACATGAATTTAGCTTTGGCTATTTTGAAATAGCTATTACTAGAACACATCTTTTATTTGCTAGTTTAAGCTTGTTTTTATGCACACAAAACCTAGCTTTTACTTAAAAATGCAAGTTTTATCTTAACATTTTTTTTAATTACAATACCCAAGGTATTTGAGCAATAAAAAAAGTGACCTTTTTGACATTCTGAGTATGAAAATACTAAAAGAGGTGTGTAATGTTTCCATAAATACATTAATATTCAATCTAAACTATCACTACTTGCTAAATAGATTATCACGAATTTTTACCCTAATTTGTAAAAAAAAACAAGGTTCAAAACTGCATCTTCATATTTACAGCCTAAGTGTAAGGTTGGTTAACTTAGATATAATTTAAGGTGAACAATATTTAATCAACAAATATAATAAGCTGTTCACGAGTTTTTTTTTAGCTAGAAATAACCTTGAAAATAACCGAGAAAATGAAATCAAGCGTTACGTGTGGGACAACTTTTTAAGTTGGATTTTACAAAATCTATTTAATATAAATTTAAATTTCCTTAAGATTTTAATTACGGTAGATAAGTTCTGTTTACCAATAAATCTAATGTTTCTGAAACTTTTTTGTGAAGAAAATGTTATCTTAGTGTTACGTGTGGGACAGGTATAATACCTACATTTCAACCATAAAATTATGAATGAAGATTGTTCTGGTATGAAAGTTTTTATTTTCCAAAGGAATTTTAAAATACCTGTTGTTTTGATAAAATCAACTTTTAAACTCATTTTTTTTAAATCAACGTGTTTTATTAGGGAAGCATGAACAGCTTCATATTTCCATTGAAAATTAGTGTGGGAATCAGCTTTTTAAATTTCACAACTGATTACCATTTTTCGCGGAATGCTCTTTCAGATGCATATATTTCAAGAACAAAATATCATGTAAGGTTCTGGTTTTCAGTTTTGGAAAGCTCTTTCTTCTATTAGGCTTAATTGTGGAAATATCATCATTCAAAGACATTTAGTCAAGTAAACTTTTAAAGGCATAATGCTATGGTGATACGAGGTTCATTTATTTTGCGGACCACTTTGGAAAAATTAAAACCCCCACAAAAAATATCAAATACGTTTTGAAATAAATCCACTTACCTCCAGTTTTACAGTCTTGTTTAAACCTAAAACTGAGTTCAATTGTTCAGCTGAACTACAGCTTAAACTTAAGTAAAGCTGAGGGTAAGAGTTTAAAAATTTAATCAAAAATTGAGCAAATGCACATACTTATGAGATGAAAATTGAAACACGGAGATTTAATATTCATTAAATAAATACAGGTGAACCTTATGTCCCTCTAAAGGGGGACATTTACCCCTGACTCTGGGAAATGTCACGCTGCCAATTTTTTTGTTATTTTTTTAATATTGACTTTTGACTTCGACTTGCCATTGATTGACGTTGTCCATGACTTATCGCCCCTCTGGGAGGTGAAACAATATGCCACAAGCTTAAACAAAATCGATACAGACGTTTAAATTAAATCCAAACAGGCAGTTTTTTTAAATTTAAGAAAATAGCATCATATATACAAATATTATGTTTTAATTAAATCAAATAATGCATGTGAAACTCACTTAGCCAAATTTAACAAATACACTTTAAAAAACGTGAACCCATTATACTCTCTGAATCATTTTCTACCTAAAAATGAAAAAATGTGTCTTCTTCTGAAGGTACGTGTACGTGACTTAAACTTTACTTTCACTTTTTTAAAGGAACCTTTTCATTTCTACTCAACCACTTACTTTCAAGGGAATTCAAAAACTTGATGGCCAGTTGCCAACCTATATAGAATTAAAAATATTTAAAAAAAAAATCAAACTGAAGAAATTTTTCAAGGAAGAAAACACTTGCAGCAAAAAATAAATATTTTCTCGCTTTCTATAATGAATGAAAATGAATTAAATTTTTTCATCGGCCATAGCTATGGCCGGTGGCGGGTGAAGGAGGCCTTTTCATTTCTAAAAATCCATTTTATCTGCATTTTTATCCTTTTAAGGATTCAGTAATAAAAACTAAATATTTTTTTTAGCACACAGCTCAAAGGAGTAGATAGGTACAGTTGTATATAAAGGTGTACTTGTGTGTGTGTGTTAGGTTAGCTACGATGAACGGGAAAAATTAAATTCCACGAGAAATGAAAGACTTCAAAGAATACAAAAAAAATTAAAATAAAAGTAAAACCAGGATCAACTAATAAAAAAAAAAAAAATAAATAAAACTCAAAAAGGAATAAGGCTACATCTTTTTATATAGTTAAAATAAAAAAAAAGAAAAATATTTTCCACACGGGTGATTTTAATGAAATAGGATTACAATGTCTGGAATTACAAACATCCCATTTCAATCTAATGTAATAACTATAAATTCCCCTTTCAATTCGCGAGCAAAAAGGATGAAATATTTTCATATAGAAATAAAATCAATGCCTCTAAGAGAGCCTTATATTGGAAAGTTTGTGGAGTTTGAATATCCTCGTTCTATTTTTTTAAGTTCTTTTTATACTTTCTCCCTCTTTTCTTAGACGAAAAAGAAAATAAGTAAACGAACAGCTCCAATCAACTTGACATTGAAAGTATATCCTTATGCTGAGTTCTTAATCCTGTGCGATACGCAAACGAATGAATTTTAATTATTATGAGTATTAACTCAAACCTGATGCGATAAACCGTTTATATATCGAAATAAGATATTAAGGACCTTTTTTGCTAAAAGACGTTAAACTCCAATTTGGTTTCTATAAAGACCTTTGAGGGGGTTTAAGGATAGGGGGGTCGAATTTCAATTATAAATACTGTTATTGAGTTATTATTATTATTATTATCACATGATTCTTGAACTTTGCCTTATGCTTATGCTTTCATCTTGGGGCAATCTTTGAAATAATTGAATTAAACTTTTCATTTTGTGGGTGTCATCCGACAAAGGAAGATAAAATGTTTTAAATAACTTCCCATGAATGGGGATTAAGAATTTAATTAGTTTGCAACGATTTGATATCCCAATTTGTAAAAGTTGACATTTAATTAATATTATTGTATCCATCCATCCCTGAGGGAATAAATGAATGAATGGATGTTGAACCGTTGGCATTTTTGACAAAGGATAATAATAATTCAATAAATTGTCACAGCCTCATAACTAAAATGGTCTTAATTTTTGTTTCAATTTCAGATCGTTATTAACTGAATTTTTTGAAATGGAGTCGAAAATAATAGAAAGTGAAATGAAATTCTATAAATCGAGGTTCTAGAGGGACTTATGTATTTAAAGCATGTTTTGCAATAAGTTCAAATATTTGTGTGTGTCTTCAGAAAGTTTTTCTTTTAGTCATACAGTTCACAGTCAGTGATACACGAAATGAAAATGAGTATTCCCCAGAAGAAGTATATGTACTTAGTTTAGACCAACTCGTTGATTTTGAGGAAAAAGTTTCACTTTGAAAAAGTCTTAAAAGAGCCAGCAAATCATATCCTTTCAAATTCCTCAACACCTTCAACATTCAATGGTGATGCTGGCTGAAATGATAAAAGTTGTTTTTTTTTTCCATTAGGCAAACACAAAACATCTTCGTGCGCATCACCACTCTTGTTGCCATCTTCCATGTCTTAATTGCATAAACTACCACCAAATACGTGACTGCCGCTAGATTCGGACTTTTATTTCATAAATAGTTTGTGAAGAACTTTTCTCGTTTGCATAGTAATCTCGGTCTGAGTGGATGTAGTTATGAGGTTATTCTATTTTGGAAATAAAGGTGTGACCAGATGAGGTTTTTTTTTGATGAAACGTATATTATATGTTTTACAATTTTATAATTATTTAAAATATTTATTCACAAATGTAATACAAATAGAAAAAATATAGCAATTCTAAAATTCATACTTTTACAAAGAGTTTGACAAATATTGAAACACTGGGTTTCCAAAATAGTAATTTCGGAAGTGCAATTGGTGAGTTGGCCTTGACTTTAGGAGTTATTGATTCACATGTGAATGGAGCAATTTTTAGACACATGTACATTAGGGGTGTCGGAATTATTTTTAATTTTTTTTTATTCAAAATGGGTATCGTCGATCTTGTCTTGCCTTAGAAAGAAATAATTGTTGTTCTGGGACATTTTCCAAAACTGAATTTGTTAGACCCCGCGGCCGTTTAAAGGTAAAAGAACTACAATTCGAACAAGTGGTCAGAAAAAGCATTTGAATTTGCGTCGATATGTGGTCAAAATTATTATGTTTTATTTTTGATTTCCTTACTCATTTGTATGGACTGTATATTAATTAAAGACCGCTGTATAATGCTGGCGGGCCATTTCAAGCATTCCAATAAGAAAAATTAATCGAAAACGGTTAGAAAATCGATGGATTTTTTGGGGGCTTTAGGAACAGTTTTTTACTCTATTTTCTTAGCAGCAGCTCACAAAAGCAAAAAAAAAATTATTTTGAGTAACCGTGACGACATATCAATGCAAATTTAAATGCTTTTTTCTGACCACTTTTTAGAATTGTAATTTTTTACCTAAAACCGGCCGCGGGGTCTCAAAATTCAATTTTTGAAAAAGTCCCACAACAAAAATTACTTCTTTCTAAATCCCCCTAATGTACATTTGTATTTCAATACCCAACAGATACGGATACTTTAACATTTTTAGTACAATTTTTATTCCAAATATTTTTATACTTAAGCCCGTATGATACTACACTTTGGTCAGCAGACCCAAAAAGTGATAAAAAGTGTTTTCAAGTAAGAGATAGCCTTTTCTAAAGTTAGTTTTCACAATAAAAATGTGTCCCAAAAGTGAATATTTATCATAAACTAGTGTTCTCTAGGGTCCACTGTATGTTTTCTTTTGCAACTGATTGTTCCTTGAAATTATTTTTCATTTTTAATTTTTAAAACATATCTGCCAGATCCTGACAAATATATCGGGTTGTTTAATAAGAGCATAATACATTTTTTTTTAAATAAAACAAAAACTGTTTTGGATATCGATCAAATTCTTTATTATTGTGAAAGTACGTGCGATGCCATTATTTATGGAACTCGATTTCTTTTGCATGGCAACCACGGGCACGTTTGCAGAAGTCCAGTTCACGTTCGATATTCGTACGAAGTTCATCAATCGTCGTAACGATTAATAAATCGTCGTAACGATTGATGAACTACGACTTAACGTAGCCCTACAAGAAATAGTCTAACGGCGTCAAATCGCACGACCAAGCGACTGGACCATTTCGTGAGATAACACGTTCTCCAAACTTGGTTTCCAATAAATTGATTGTGACATTCGCTGTGTGGCTTGTGGCGCCGTCCTGTTGGAACCACATGCCCTTCAAGTCCATATCATCCAATTGGGGTAAAAAATATTCGGTTATCATTGAACGGTAGCGATCCCCATTCACAGTAACGTGCCGGTCTTAATCATCACGGAAGAAGTACGGCCCAATGACGCCGCCGGCCCATAAACCACACCAAACCGTCATTTTTTCGGGATGCAATGATGATTTATGGAGTATGTGTGGATTGCTGCCTGACCAATACCGCATATTTTGTTTATTGACGAAGCCATTAAGCCAGAAATGAGCCTCATCGCTGAAGATGATTTTTCGATGAAAATTCGAATCATTTTCAAGTTGTTGCTCAGCCCAATTCACGAACAGACGACGCTTCTGGTGGTCAAGCGGCTTCAGTCCTTGCATCAATTTAATCTTGTAAGGATGAAGGCCAAGATCTTTTGGCAAAATTCGCCACAACGACTTCACAGAGATGCCCAACGCTTGAGAACGACGTGTGAAAGACATATTTGGGCTTTCTGCAACTGAAGCCTCAGCGGCAGCAATATTCTCGACACTACGGGCATTTCTTTGTCTCACTGGCACGGGAACATTTTGTACTGTGCCTGTGGATTCAAATTTTTCCACTAGACGCTCAATTGTTGATCTGCTAGGACGTAGCGCTCTTAACGTTGGGGCCACTGACTCCGAGTTTCGGTAGTAAATTTTAATAATTTCAACTCGTTGTTGGCTCGTATATCTTTCCATTATGAAATGGCAATCCTTACTGATGAGAAATGTCAAAAGAGCGGCAAGAAATATGGCGTTGTTTGCTGTCCCTGTCGCTCTACTTTTGTAGCGTCCCGTTTGAAAAACCCTTGAATTTGAAATCACATTTTTGTAAATTTTTATATATGATTTTTTGTATGACATGTTTACATTTATGGATTGTAGTGCGTATCCACTCACACTATTGAATGTTTGGATAAGCAATTGTAAGTTCTGCTTTAGATTCATTTTCAGTTTATTAAAAATGAGAGAAAAATGTAGTGTTATACCACAGTACACAAGTCTAAGGTACTGTGGTGTCAAACGGGCTTTACGGAAACAAAAAAAGAAATATGACACAGTTACGCCATTGACATCAGAAAAAATGACAAATGAAGTGAAGTTTAACTGTCAAAGTCAAAGTTAAAGCGAATCAAAAATTCTAAATTCTGCACATCTGCCCTTTAAGTCATAAGTCATTTTTTTACTCAAAAGTCATGTCTGCATATTTTGTTTGCTACATACATTTTTGTTCACATAGAAAACTATCATGATAGAAAACTATTATGTGAGTAAACTATTATAATAAGAAACTACTATGCAAAAATACCATCATGATAGAAAACTTTCATGATGGAAAACTATTATGCTGCAATACTATCATTAAAGATAATTGTCACGCGAGGACAATATCATGATAAAAAACAATCAGATGAGGAAACTATCATAATATACTATCATCATAGACAACTATCATGAAAGAAAACTATCATGCAAGGACACTATCATGATACAAAACTTTCTTGAAGAAAACAATCATGATAGAAAAATATCATGAAAGAAAAAATCATGATAGAAAACTATTATGGTAGAAAAATAACATCATGAAAAACTATCACAAGAGAAAACTATCTTGATAGAAATATATCTTGATAGTAAGCTATTATGCGAGAAAAATATCATGATTGAAAAATATCACGAAAGAAAATTATCATGATATAAAACTATATATACTACTATCATGATATAAACTGTAATGTTAGTAAACTATCATTATACTTTTCTAGAAAACTATAGTTTTTTATCATAATAGTTTTTCCTCGAATGATAGATTTTTACTATGATAGTTATTTAGTATGAAAGGTTTCTGTCATAATAATTTCCTGTTATGATATTTTTCTCACAGGGTAGTTTTTATTATGATGGTTTTCTTTCATGATAATTTTCTATCATGATATTTTTATATCATAAGAAAAATTGCTAATTCGCATCATTATTACCATTTCTTACAACTGGGTTCCTGAGATATTTACATGACGGCACCTGCTTACTTTACTGTGAAGGAAGCAGGTTACTCGATTGCAAACTTATTTTATAAACAACAAAATCGGGAAATTAAATACAAAAATAGTCGAGTTAATTTAAAGTTTTTTTTAAATAAAAGATTGGGGAAGTCATTTTTTTCGTTAAAGTGCCATACATAAAGGTCAAGTTTAAATTTTCGACCACCAGACTTATGCAGGGTTGCCACTATATTAATTTAAAGAGTAAATTAGTTTTTAAGGAATAATATCCGTGATTTTAAGATTAACCGACAAAATAAAAATGCATTCCTAATAAGAAGAGTAAGTTCTAAAAATTTTAAGTAATAACAAAAACTATGACCATGAGCTATGACTAAATATACTGGACTATAAACAAAATTGAAAGAACTTCAAATTGCTGTCAAGGTCCAATTTGTCTAGGTAGAAGTTGTCTTGCTTACCTAACAAACGTTCTCCTATTAGCTAAAAAAAACAACTTTGAAAATGTCATATCAATCGATAGACTGTTTCCATAAGACCATAATATGAAAAAATCTTTTAAAAATATAAAAAATAAATGTTTGGTTTTTTTAAAAAAATAGCCTTAGCACGACATTGCTTAATGCTGCTGGGTTTGAATATTTTTTTGTTGGTTTTATTTTTTCTTTTTTAGAAAATTTCAAACCCAACCTCCACGCTTTAGCCTTTTGTCGCATCTTAAGTAAAACACCCAGTACCAATATGATACAGATGAAGTCTATAAGCTTGACCAAAAAAATTTGGGTTACTTGGACGTATACGTACCATTTTAATATGGGTTGCTGCAGGCAAAATATGTGTAACTTTCAACATCCCACAATTTTTTAGTACACCGTAGGTGCTCAAACTATGGCTTTTTTTGAAAATCTTTTCAATAAATTCAAAGCAAATGGTCACCCTAAGTCAAATGCACTTTGTATATAATATTCATAGTTTAACCAAAACTATTACCAACGAAAACGTATAAATGTTCCGTCTTCCCAAAAATATTTGTTGATTTTCAAAGTCATGCCGAAGAGAGAAAGTTTTCCTGGATGATTTTTGTAGTTGTTGTTGTGATTGAGAGAGTTAAAGTTTTGAATATTCTTTGTTAACGAGGTCGAAAGCATTTTGAAATCATTTTTTTGTCCTTTTTTTGTGAATTAAGTAGGTATTCAATTATTATTATTTTTTACTTGCAATCGGCAGTATAATGCAATTCCCCAGTTAACTTGTTTACAAGCACTCTGATGGGGCTGCCCGTCGCTCCTCTGGATCTGTCTCTCTGGTAGTTCATATACCACCATCATTTATTACATGAAGATCAGATGTGCTTCTGGCAACCATGATGGTAGACCATCTTTATGTTCATCTAGGGATGGGAAACCTCATGTGTCAACATAGCTGTTAATACCACTTGAGAAATAAATTACTAAAAATAATCGCACGCATTTATTTCATTTTATGAGGTTTAAGGTTTAACGGCATTTTCTCTTCGTTTTTTTTGTGTGTTTCATGCCCCACGTAGGACATGCCGCACCTGTGTCCAACTGTGGCAAAGTCGTTGTAGACCAAAAGGTACGTATAAGGAGGTATAGGACCCTGCCTTTGGTTCTGTTAGTTGGGGATGAAAGTTCTTAAAGGTTGATTTCGAAACACATTGTGTGTGTATGTCTGTATCTGTGTGTATAGGTTTATGAATTTTCATTTCCTCGGGTATTTATTTCTAAGTAGATCCCATCTTCGTAAATTGGGTACAGGATTACAGCGAGGAAATTTGTGGAAATTAGTTATTTTTTTTTGTGTGATGCTCGCAAGGATCCAGGATCAAAGCAGAGGTTACAGGTTCGTTTGGCTGCTTGGAGGCATGTGGCCAAAGTTACAGACAATGAACGTAATGCTTACACCACACTGAACAACTTAAGCTAACATATATATAAGAATATCCTTTCCATAAAGATTTTCTCTAGCCAAAGTGGGTATCTGTATGCTGAGAAGCATGGATGGGATGGTTAAAATATAAAATTTAAGTTTAAATAAAAAAAAAATACAAAAAGGACAAATAAAAATAGAAAAAAAAAAATATATCGTGGATGAATGAATGAGGAGGAAAAGTTTGCCAAAGATATTATGGACTCTTAAGTATAACGAGGGAAGTCAGCAGCAACTTATCACTTGGGGTTGCTTCCAAAAAAGTTGTGCGGGAGGGCGTGAGGTGGTTGGTTGATAGCTGACTTTTCAATGAAAATATTTGCGGATCCTTAGTAATGGGGGTCTTGAAATTTTCACAGATTAATGTCGAACTGCTGTGGCATGAAGAATGGAAATGACAACAATTGGAGAAAATTAAACAGCTGAGATTCAATGTTGATTTTTGGAAATTTTAAGTATAAGAAAAGCCCTTTCGAAGGGAATAAAGTATATATCAGAGTGTTATTGGATTAACGTTTGATTGATAAGATTAAGAATTATGTTTTTTTTTTTTTTTTATTGCAACTTTAAGTCAGAAAAACAAATAAAAATAGTATTGAGGGTGGAGTTGTAGGTCGGTGCTGTAGGCATGGTTTTTGGTAGAAGTATAAAAATTTGAAGAAAAAAAAACAGCATTGTTCTGAATTAAATTTTATATCTTAGAGAGTTGATTTTTATATTCTATAAACTATGAACTATAAAAAACGGTATCAAAATATGGACAACTTGGTACCTTCAGAAAAATTATACTTGACATTACACTGTGAGAATAAATCTATATTAATCAAGTGGTAGTCTTGGTTTATATGTTTGAAATGCTTGTTTGTCTGCGCGAGCTAACCTCAAAAACTACTTATCCAATTACAAGTAGTTTTTGTACCCAAACAAAAATTGGTTTATTTTATGTTAAGGGTGAAGTCGCTTCTTGACAACGGAAGTGAAGTTCATCATTGTCCAGATCAATCCAAATTAAAGAAAGAATTAATGCGGTATAAGATGGAAATCTTAGGGTTTACTGAAATAAAATGGCTGGGCTTTGGGAAGTTAAAGTCCCTAACTGCCTGAAAAGAATGGAAACGGAGCTGAAACTTGAGCTGAAACAGGAATAGCTGTCAAAATGTTGAATACACTTAAATCCAATGATACGAACAGAACTGATGTAGTTGGAACTGCAGACGTAGCTGGACAAGTTGGCCAACTTTTAACTTTTGCATGTCACTTTTTTGACGTTTTAAAATTTTGAGCTCAACCAAGTGCTTATATGGAGAGAGTTTCCAACTGTTTTGAATTAAATTCAAACAGCCGACTTCAAATATCAAATATCGTACGAGATTTTTTGACAGCTATTCCCATTCCAGATGCAGCTCCAGTTGTAGCTTTCTATTCTGGTCAAACAGTAACTCGTAACACTACATCTCTATTTCGGAAAGGTACCTGGAAGCTATCGTTAGTCTGGCGTCAATTGCTGCTTCCGAAACAGCAAAAGTTTAATTTCGTGAGAGACTTTAGATAACAGGATATTGAAAGCAAGGTATGTTGCGTATACATCATACAGTTTTATGCCCCAAGTGAGCTGTCAAGGAGAAGGAGGCCTTTTCTTACACCACGTGGATACATCAATATAACGATAAAGTTAAGGATCCTGCAGTCTGCCAACAACAAGGAGATCACTGTTCACAAGAATTGAGAACAATCAGTAGCATGGAACTATTCCAAAGAGACTTGAGCTTGGATTAAAGAAAGGAAACAGCTTAAGGTTCACATTGCAGCTACCACAGGAGCAGGGGGAAACTTAAGACATGATAATCGTAACTATTTTAACCCAATGGCTGGAGATTGATATTCATCAACTGAAAAATATGAGTTTTAGAAGGGTATAACAACATCAAACTGATGAGCCCAATTGTTGTACCCGGAAAGAACGCATATGGACTGAAAATCACAAAAACTTTAAAATCAAAGATTTAAAAACCACATTTAAAGGACACAAAAGGAACTCCGCTAGTTTTGGAAGAGAACCAGCTTAAAAGTTGGAAGAAGCACTCTTCTGCGGCTTTATGCCAAGTTTTTGTTAGTAAAATGAATCAAATGCCCAATGGCTCGTCTGTATAAATGAATTCCCAACTACGCACTGAATCTCTCATCAATAAAGAAGAAATCTTAATCGCATTCAAAGCGCTGAAGAACAACAAAGTGGTTGCACTTGACGGTATTCTCGCAGAGCTCTTTTGAGTAGTGCCAACAATTTCGATAGTGAGCTCCTGCACATATTCATTGAGAGAGTTTTCCTTAAAAGTGAAAAAAAGGAATGATTTGTCGAGTCGGACAACTAAAAAGGAATTTGAGTGCTGCCTTCTGTAGCCAAGTCAATAGCAAAAATTGTCCTAGAATGAATTAAAGACCACCTGGAGACCAAAGGAGATCTAAAGCAGTTTGACAACTTAAGAGGAATTTGCGTGCTGCTTGCTATAAAAATGGCAATAGCAAAAATTGTCCTGGAATAAATAAATGACCACCAGAATTCTACACTGGTTCTTCCTGGGTAGACCACATTAACATCTTGCAGATGACCATCGAACAAAGCGTTAAGTATCGATCACCAATCTACCTACCTGTTCATCGACTTTCAAAAGGCGTTCGACAGTGTCAGAAGAGAATTTATCTGGCTTGCTTTACACAGGAGGGATTTTCCGGATAAAAGGATTGCTATTATTAAAGGCTACATAATATTAGATCCAAATGTCACGTTCTGTCTAAAAGAAGAGTATCAGAGGAGTTTAAAATCCAAAATGGGGTTAGACAAGGTTGTATATTATCACCAGTACTATTCCTGTACAATCAATTATTCCTGTACAGTCAATTAAAAAATGAGGGATTTAATGGGAACTGCAATCACACCTCAAAAATCCAGACTACGTGGATGAAATTTGCTTACTGCCCGTCAAATGACAACAAGGGAGGAGAGGGAAGCTGAAATCGTTGGGCTACTAAAGATTAATACGGAAAAAATAAAAAGAATCAGCTTTGGAAATACCAACTTGATATTTTTGGACAGCCGGTAGAGATGGTAGAGAATTTTCAAAAGCTTCGGATTGTTGTGTTTACTAATGTTGGAACCAAACCATGAGTTTTTCAATAGGGATGCTACAAAAGTAGAACGACAGGGACAGCAAACGACGCTATATTTCTTGCCGCTCTTTTGACATTTCTCTTCAGTAAATTTTGCCATTGGAAAGATATACGAGCCAACTACGAGTCGAAAATTTTAAGATTTACTACCGAAATTCAGAGTCAGTGGCAGCAACGTTGAGAGCGCTACGTCAAATTTATGGTCGTCATAATCGTCCTAGCAGATCAACAATTGAGCGTCTAGTGGAAAAATTTGAATCCACAGGCACAGTAAAAAATGTTGCCGTGCCAGTGAGACAAAGAAGTGCCCGTAGTGTCGAGAATATTGCTGCCGCTAAGGCTTCAGTTCAAGAAAGCCCAAATGTGTCTCTCGCACGTCGTTCTCAAGCGTTGGGCATCTCTGTGACGTCGTTGTGGTGAATTTTGCCATCAAATCTTGGCCTACATTCTTACGAGATTAAACTGCCGCAAGAACTGAAGCCGCTTGACTACCAGAAGCGTCGTATGTTCGTGAATTGGGTTGAGCAACAACTAGAAAATGATTCTGATTTTCATCGAAAAATCATCTTCAGCGATGAGGCTCATTTTTGGCTGAATGGCTTCGTCAGTAAACAAAATATGCGGTATTGGTCAGGCAGCAATCCACACGTACTCTATGGCCGCCTTGGTCGTGCGATTTGACGCCATTAGACTATTTCCTGTGGAGCTACGTCAATTCTATGGTCTATGCCAATAAGCCAGCGATGATTGATGAACTTCACACGAATATCGAACGTGAAATTGCAGCAGTATCGGCCGATCTATGCTTGAAAACCGTCGAAAATTGGGTTCAGCGTCTGGACTTCTGCAAGCGTGCTCGTGGTGGCCATGTAAAAGAAATCAAGTTCCATACAAAATGGCATCGAACGTACTTTTACAGGAATACAGAATTTCATTGATATCCAAAACCGTTTTTGTTTTATTTAAAAAAGCTTTTGTAGCACTCTTATTGAAAAACCCGATATAGAAATCAGCCGAATCGGGAAAGCAAAGACGGCACTTGAAATGTCTTGCAAAATATAGAGAAACAACTCCATGACTCCAAAGACCAAGCCCAACAGTTCCAATATTGAAACCGAGCTTCTTTACGGGTGCAGCACTCGGTAAAAAAAACACCCGCTATCACAAGAAAGCTGTTAACGGTCATGAATAGATGCCTGTGAAATATCTTGAGGATTTAAGGGCCTAGAAACCCATCGAATCTATTATACCAAAACGTGAGTGGCAGTGGATAGGACATATGCTTTGAAAAGTTCACGATTGTATTTTGAGTCAAGCGATGCAATGAATCCTTATTACGCCGTGAGGCAGATGAAAAGGCACACCTAGAAGAACTTGGGGAAGAGCTCGAGAGAACCGTACACAATGGCGCCTAGAAGAAGTGGAGGGCCTATGCCCTAGGCCTTGTAAAATGAGGGCCTGACAGAAGAAACAGGTCCAAAGTTCTAATTATGTAAGTAATGGTGATAAATATGACCGTTCATAAACTAAGTCGACATAAGATCAGTATTCAATTAAAATGGAGTTTTTTTTTGTATTTTAAACGAAAAAGTTTGCTAAAAAAAACCCACCTTTGACTTCTAATGGCCCATTTGTATACTTACCAGTCTCGTTTGAGTATGAAAATCAATCCAATTTGTCATTTGTCCGCATTCAATGAAGAGAGTCAATATTTCTGAATGCCCCTTCTATGTCTTAAAATACTTCTTATATATATATTTTGATATCTCAGTCATTTCAGCTACCTGATAAAGTGGCATCTTAGCTGATTTGTCCTTCAAATTAGTGCTTTAAAGCATCTGGATTTTTGGATATCTGAAATAGGAACCAGATCCACAACCAAAATATCTATCTATATTTATAAAGTTACACAAAACATAATAGTGCTTCATCCAATCAATGGAAAACATCTGTTTTGTTTTGGGAGATTCATAAACGTTTCACTTGCTTCGGCAATTACATTTTATCAGATTGGATTTTTATATTATAAAATCAACCCAAAACCTTAATTTTAAAGTAATTACACAATGCTATGCTAAACGTTATTTCATTAAAGGCACATCCTTAAGGTTATAGAGCATCCTTCCATTGAAAATTGCTAGACACATTTGAGTCTTTCAACGAAAAGCAAAGCACTTCCCAACTAACAGAATCTGCTTTTAAAGAAGCAATTTAAACAATTGGAAGAATCAAAAAGGTATATTCCAACAAAACCACCCTTAGCCACAAAAACATCAAAAAATAATGTTTGTACAAAATAACTAAACATTAAGGTACACAGAAAAGAAATCGTCCAACATTAAACTGTCATAATTATTATGCAACTTAAGCCAAGCCAAGCCAAGCCAACAACCACACTGATGACGGCAATGAAATATGCCCACCCTCACCAGAAAACACGTGTAATTAAGATTTATGAATACACTTTGCTTAACATCTTGTTGCCTGCAAAGAACTGAGCGAGCACACAGATGGCCGAACATACCTCAAACTCTTGAGAACTCACTCGTTTTGCATGTTCGAGAAACTTATGGGAGTCTCTTGGAGCAGCCAGAGCAGCCAAAGCAGGAACATCTCTACTCGTTGGCATGATGACAAGTCGGCCATGGAATGAGGCCCAAGTACTTCTCGCGACAGAAGCTTTTCACATTAAGTTCATGTAATCTTCTTCACTCCTTCCATGATGTAAAATTAAAAAAAAAAGGAAAAAACCCCGGCTCGAGAAAAGAAAGGTGGAAATCCTTACGATTGCCCCCATCTTACTCGAAGCCTAAGCCTGCCACTATCCCCATTCCGATTTTCAACCCCAATGCACAGGCCCACAAATAATTTTTTGTCGTTCTGGTTAAGGCGCTCGCTTGTTCTCGGTGGATGGTGGCATCGGCGGCGGCGGTGGCGTTACCTAGCTCTTTCGCCAGATGGCACCATCAACTCCTCTACAAGAGGTATATTGTACTTTTTATGGTTGGTTATTTATAGTAAACTGTGAACAGCATTACGAGCCCTCATTGAGTCCAAGTACCTCTGGAGCATATATGATGAATGATGCTTGGCGTCAGGCATAAGTGTGTTACTCGTGTGCACTCCATCTAGCTCGGCACATAGTGAAACCCACTTCTCATAGCCCACATCGATTTAAGATTTAGAAGATGCGATGATGATAATGGTCCTTTGGGTTTCTCCTTCGCCTTTGCCGTTGCTCTCTCCATCCCCCTTGAGGCAAGCTAACTCTTAAGAAAGAAAAATGTTTAATGGAAATAACAGCTGTCAAATTATTGATAGCCCCCCTTTAAGGAGGCTTGTGCGAAAAACGATTTTGTCTTGCTTTCGAATTTAAGGATATATACAGACTTCTAGTGTATATCTTCCACCCAATTTGGCTGGGCGCCTTCGTTATGTATACATCTTCCAAAAAAGAGAGGAAGAGAGAAAACTGATGATGGTAATGTTAGCCCCCCCCCGTTATCATCGTTAATCATTCAGGGCTTATTAATTTCTTAGTGGATTCTTCAGGCCATTTGTATTGCCAGATGTTTTCTGTCTTCCCATGGATGATGGCCTTTTGGAGAACTGTGTTGTCACATTGCTAGATGGTGGAACTTTTAAGTGATGACTATGTGAGAGAGCCCTTTGCTATAAGTTGAGCGTTTGCTGTTTGCGTTATTTGCCAAAAATGAGGCCATCCTTCCATCCATTAGAAATGAGAGATTTTTTTTTTTTGTAAAAATTATTTCACGAAATAACACCGAAAATTGTTTTTGATGGAACAAAAGTTTTTTTTTTCAAACATTGTTTAGCTCGACGGTGGTATGAGAGGCACGTTGTGTAATTTTATTAATGGAACTAACGACTATTTAAGTTGAAAAAAAAAAAAAATAAATAAAAACACTTGAGCATAATAATGATGCTCATCAAACTGTTCTGTAGGAAAGTTTTTTGTTTTTCAAAAAGAGACAGCGTTAAGCTGTATAAAGGCATTATTATTGAGTATAATTCTGTTACTCCAAAGATGCGGGGTTGAACACAGAAGGGTATAATTTGTTTCTATGTTGGATGCGAATTTTAGTAATTTGAACAAGTAAACCAACAAACTTTTAAGAGCTCCAGTGCTAATTTCGCTAGTGTTACTTCATTTTTGATCAGATCAAGTCAATGTGTTTGGTATTTTATATTTAGTCAAACGGGCTAAAGAGTTACAGTATGGTGATAGCTGCTTAAAATTCTAAAATTAATAGGAGGGTTTTGTTTAACTCTTTAATGTTAACTTAGTGGAATTTTATACATTATAGGTGAACTTTGTAGATACAATTGCCACCAACATTAAATTAAAAGTAAATTGATTCTCCTGTCTAACGAAATCTAATCGAACAATTAACTTGCATAAATTGATGAACAAACAGGTTTTTCTCACTTCTAAACATCCACGACTCACGCCCTTCGTAGTATTGAAGGACGTACTACATCAGTGATGCATGTAAGTGGGAAATACTTCAGCTCAGCTACTGGGCCTGTATTTCCCCCAGCTCTACAATACGGCTCTGGACCTTTGGTACCTCATAAATGGGAAATTTGATATTTTAGAATGTCATCAAATTGGTCAGTAATTGGTCAGCCCTTGATAACTAGTTATAAAGGCTTAAAGTTTCTCAAGGTCACGCGCGATTTTTGGCACCTCATTTAGGGAAATTTGCAAAAAAAATATATGCCATCTGATAGATCTCTAGATCTATGTAAAAGTTCAGCTATTTTCAATAATTGGTCAGCGATAGACTTTTTTTTAATATTTTTTTTTTAAATTTCAAGGTCACGCGCGATTTTTGGCACCTCTTTTATGGGAAATTTTGGAAAATTGCATGCTATCTGGTAACTCGATCATCATAAAAGGTCAACTAGTTTCAGTAATTGGTCAGCCATAGATATTTTTAAATTAATTTTTGAAGTTTTTATCAAGATCACAAAAAAATTTTTGGCACCTCATTTGGGTCGTTTCAAAAAAAAAAAAAAAAACATATCAATGGGAAGGCCATTTAGCGGCCATAAAAGGTCAGCTTATTTCAGTAATTGGTCAGTTATGGATGTTTTTGTATGAGAAGTATGTTAGTAGCTAATTTTGAACATGAAAGCAATGCCCAGTCATACGCTAATTACATATGCATTTGTAAAAACAATCTAGTTGTTTAAAAACCCTAGAAAAAATTACTTTGACGCTAATAAGAGCTTGGCAATGGTAATAATCGAAGGTTTCGCCTTGCCCGCAATTTCTAGTATTAAGACGCAAAACAAAAAAGTTTGGTTTGTCTGTAGCCCAGGAAAATTAGACTTTCACTTCGAAAAAATTCCGACAAAGCTGAATTTTGGTGGAGAGCTTTGTGTTGACATCTTACCCATTTCCTAAAAAGTTCCGTAAATTTGGACCGGGGCTTAAATTTTTTGGGGGTGTTAAAGGGGGTAAAATTCAGTTTTTCCTTAATTTCTCGAAAATTATAAGTTTTTTTTGAAAAAATGTGAAGGTACAAAGTGTAGCTTATGTCATTCTACACAAAAAAGATTAACATACTTTTTTTATACAAGCAATAGATTCTGAGAAAACAATGGTGGTTTAAATTTTGTTAAAAAATTTCATTAATCGATGGGTTAAAGTTTTTGTGCGATTTTAGTTTGGCAACATCTCCTCTTTATAAAACCAAGTTTTTTGGGTGCCCGGGGTTTTTTGTCCATTTACAGTTCAAAATAAAAAGTGTTACTTTGATACGCTATAACTTCAAGGTTAATAAACTTACAGGGTTCGTTAATAGCTCATTTTTTAGATATTTTATTGTCTAAATGTTATTCTTTTTTTCTTTCTTTCTTTTGTAAAAGGAAATTTCATCGAGTTGTTGAACAAAAACCAAACACTTTCTTTTTCAAGACGGCGGTCATTCCCTTACCCCGGGCACTTCAAAAACTTGGTTTTATATAGAAGAGATGTAGCCAAACACAAATCGTACCCATCGATTATGGAAATTTTAATACATTTTTTGACAAAATTTAATCCACCATTATGACATTCTAAAATATCAAATTTCCCATATATGAGGTGCCAAAGGTCCAGAGCCCTATAATACCTTAATTCTTTCTTAACTTCATTCAAATTCAGATATTTTTTTTCAAACTGAATACATAAATAATGATCAGTGGAGTCGTTTTAAAAACGACCAGAGCAAAACATTCAGACATGTGTTGTAGGTATAATTTTAGGCCAAATGCCATACGCATACGCATACTGACACAAACTTATTATTTTTTGGGTTTTTATGAGTTTTTTTTTATATTTGGATGGCCCTAAATCAGCTTAAAATGAACAAAATAAATTTCCTTATTTTTAAAATTTTTATTTTTGATATCTCGTGAAAATTGATTTAGTGGGAGTCGACTGTATTTGATTCCACCAAAAGTGGCCATCAAAATAAGGGAAGTATTGGAAATTGAAATAATAAACTCTGGAAGAAATTTGTGATTCAGAAATATTATTTATTTTTCTTATTCTTCTATGTTTCATACCAAATTTTCTTGAAATAACTGTCAAATTTTGAGTGGGAATAATTCTCACTCGAAATATACCCATATTATCTTCCGGTCCTGATTGCGGGACTTAGGTAATGTTTAAGTATGTTAACTATAATCGTAGTGTAGTTTTATATTTCGCCTATATCTTGAGTTCGAAAATTTTGACGAATCTTTAATTTGCCATGTAGTAGTAGAAAAAAGAGGCTTTCGGCCAAGAACAAAAAAATGATAAGATATGCTAAAGATGGGCATGGAGAAAATGACTTTTTAAAAATGTCATATTCATGCTTTTACTTTATGTTGTGAAAACCTAAAATCCAGGAAATTCAGAATTTCAAAAACCCAGAATCCAGAAAACCTTCAATCCCGAAAACCCAAAAACCCTGAACCCCGAAAACCCAAAATCCTGAAAAACCAAAATCCCGAACACTTAAAATCCCGAAAACCCAAAATCCCGAAAAATTATATAAAATGAAAAATTTTCCCAAATTTTATGCTTTCATGTAGGGTTAATATTTTAGAAAATGGAAAAGGGAAATTTTGTGTACTTTTTGGAGGGACAAAGACTATTAAGTAGAGACAGAAACCTCAATGATATTTCGGAACTTAAAGCTGCCCACTGAATAATTACAAAGTTGTTCGTTTTTATTTATTTGCTTAGCTATTTCTCATGCTAAGTGTCATAAAAATAAAAAGGTTCAATACAAATAATCACGATCAATAAAAAATGGAAAATAAATTACGAAGTGATAGAAAAACAATTTTAGCAAAAATGTTTATAGCATAACATAGAGGATTAATCCAAACCACTTACGTCCAAAAAGTGAAAACATTTTTCAGCCAAAAATGAAATAAAATGTTGATTTGCTACGTTTGAAAAGGGGGACATTTGGACCCTCCATCCATATTTTTTTTTTGGTTTTGGGGGACAAAATCGTTTCCAAGATGAAAAAGAGGGACTATCCCTCCAAATGGGGGACGTATGGTAACCCTACTTTCATACTGCCTTTTATCTTACAATACTTTATTATATCAAGATTTTATGATAGGAAAACTTTGATGTGAATTTGGTCTTAAAGTTCGTCAGAGAAAATGCAGTAACTTTTTTTTTTTCAAATATAGTATATTTTAATAATGTACTCGTTTTTCAATAAAATTTCGGGATTTTGGCTTTTCTGAATTTTGGGCTTTCGGGATTTCGGGCTTTCAGAATTTTAGGTCTTCGGGATTCTGGGTTTTCAGGATTCAGGGCTTTTGGGATTCTGGGTTTTGGGGATTCAGAGTTTTCGGGTTACTGGGTTTTCGGGATTTTGGGTTTTCGGGATTCTTGACTTTTGGGATTCTGGATTTTCGGGACTATGGGCTTTCGGAATTCAGAATTTCGGGATTGTGTCCGTCTCCCTGTTTGAGGATGTCTTGAACCTATCTTTGCTCGGGAGTTAGATATAAATTAGCAAGGTTATACAAAATTTTGAAATCTATGATTTTGAATCTTTTGATTTTTGTGGGTTGTCGTTAACTAAGTATTCTTGTTAAAATTATTTTTTTTTTCCAAATAATTAATTTTTATGTGTACCTTATTTAATTTTCTACAAAAATATTTAACCTTTTAACTGCCACATTTTGGCTTAGGTGCAGAGTTTTACCAAACATTTTGAAAAAGGACCAGTGTGAATATTCTCTCAGAAATGCAAGGATGAATTTAGCGGCATTTTCTGAATTTGACATGCTTATGCCAAAACCCAAAAAGATAGTGTGAGAGTCTGAAGGGGCATGCATCTTGACATCGAAAACAAAATTCTGCTTAGCCAAACTGAGTAATTGACTGAACATAATTATTATTTTAGTTTTTGGTAAACTATAAAAATTATACAAACAGATTTTTTAGAATTAGTTATTATTTTCAAATAACTATTCAATTCTTGAAAAATTAGAAGAATTATCTTAACTCTATTTATTTAAAAAAAAAAAAACTAATAACTCTCGATTTTTGCTTCAGTTAGTAAAAAATTTCAGCTGCATATTTCTGCTGTCAATTTAATTCCTAAGGTCAGTTGTACAAATATTTAAGTTTTTCATGGCGAGATCATCCTTGTCTCTGGGTTAAGCCTGAGTTAATTCCTGAAAAGTGTTTTCAGTCAATTGGAATCCTAAGTTAACTTCAAGTTAACACACTTAATTTGATATGTTAACTCAAGGACCAAACTGATGGTTTTTGTACTTGTGGTGCCATCTCGATTTCGGTAGTGAAAGAAATTAACGGTGAATTCCTTGTGGCTCCATCTTTTATTTGATTTTAAAGGTGAAGAAAGGTAATACATATATCCATAGTGTCGCACATTGATGATAACAGACGTTGGAAAATTGAAAGAAAAGTTAATCCTCAACTGGAAAAATGCTCCAGAGTTAACTTAGGGATAATTTATTTTCAGGATTAGCTGGCTCTGATTTAACTCAGAGTCAACAAGTCTCCAAAAATTGGGTCATTATTTTCCGATAATTTCACTAAGAATCATCAGTTGATTAATGAGGACTGGGTGAAAATTTGTGGATAAAAAGGTCATTAAGGGCCAGTTTTTCAGTTCGTGGTTAAGTCTGAGATAAATTGGAGTTAGCTAATCCTAAAAATAAATTAACTCCTAGTAAACTCAGTTGAGTATTAACTTTATCTTTCAGTTGTAAAAAATCTTTTGTCATCCACCGTTCAACGCTTTTCACGCATGCAATTAGAAATAGCACCACCACGGAATTGCACTATTTATAAATTTCACTATGGATATTGAGATGGCGCCACAGCCGAAAAATTTTGCTCCTGAGGTAACTCACCAAATTAAGTGAGTAAACTCGGAGTCAACTTAGGATATCAATTGACTGAAAAACAATTTTCTGGAGTTAACTCAGGTTTAACCCCAAGAATAGAATGATCTCGCACTGAAAAACTGGCCCAAATAGATATGTATATTTCGAATCAATAATGATTCACTAAATACAATAAGATAGTGTTGAAACTTGGCTGATTTATTTTAGTCAGGGACTCCCAACTGATGTATGTCTATCAATGTATTTAAAAAGCATCTTTAAATGTGACGGTGGCATGGAAAGCAGTTAATGAAGTTTTATTTTACAGTAGTTAAATAGTACAATGACTTACTTACGCAGCAAAAATTAACATTTATTGATTAAATGATCGCTGGTTGAATCTCATAAAATTCCATAAATGACATCTGTTAATAATCATTTTCTCCACTAAATTAATCACAAGCACAATACGAGAATTTTATCTTTTGATGATTTATTCTAAAACAAACAAAAGCCTTTTACATCCCTAATTTTAAATACTAGGTCTGTTCTAATATAACCAAATTTAATTGCAAATCAAATAAAAGCACAAAAGGCACAAACAAATGCCAACAGCAGCAACAACAACTACAAAACTTATGTAAATTAATTCTCTTCCTGGACAACGACAACGACAACGACGACTTAATCGAATTCAAATGCAAATCCGCCTGCCGACATTTTTTCACCCTTGTCGTCGTCCGGTCTATCGTCGTATTTCCTCATTTTCTTCAGTTGTAGGAATAGTTGTAAAAACGGCAAAACCCAAACATCGTCCGACAACAGTCAAACAATTTAAATCCTTACGTACACATTCCCTAAAGGTCAATTAATGCATTCCACATTCCACAAAACAGAAGGAAAAAAAAAACACCCCCTTCTTCAATCTTATGAGCAAAAAAAAAAGAAACACTACCCAAAAGGGGAGAGCAAACATGGAAATAAACAAAAACAAAAACACAGAGAAAACACAAAAAGTAACAAGAAATAAATGGAAACAGAACAAGAAAAAAAAAGAGACTTTCCAAATTGTTTTTAATGTAAACGCACATCTCCCGCTGGGGGCGCTGCCAACCCTTAATCTTAATCAGGATCCCAAAACGAAGTGCACACAAATAAAAAGTTTGAATTTGAATTGAAAAAAAGAACAAAAGTCAGTTACAGAAAAAAAAAGACCGACAGAGACAAAAAGGACGATATCCAGCAGGCAGACTGACACAATCCACAATTTAAGGCTTACAGCTCCTCGCCCATTTTAACCATATAAATAAAACCAAATACAGTTAGAAAATATTTATGTTAACATATTCTGCCAAATTTACCAAGGCAAAATAAAAATTAAACTCACAAAAGACTATACGCATCTCACCCAGCTGGCCTCCAGCCCCTGGGCATTACCCTGATAATACTCAAAAGGTATGGCTTTGCTGTTACAGTTTCGTTCAATAATAATTTCAACCCCTCGTAAAGTATAAGATACATATTCGTCATGGAGGTATAGAAGTGGGATCTGGGGTTATTGGTGGTGGTGGCGATAGGCTGATGGTAATTTTATGAGTAAATAGCCCTTAAGACAAAAACTTTGCAATCGAAACCAAAGACGAGCACAAGCAACACAAAGACAAAGTGCGGGAAATAGATATAGACGTATAGCATTGTATCCTTAAGAATCTGAGGCACTTTCTTGTTCTTTTTTTCATTGTGCATAATGCATGAAGGAAATATGATAGCACAATAGAATAAGAGGATCGTAATAGAAGTGACTGAGGGAGAGAGTTGGAGGTAATAACTCTGTGTTTGCGAAGAGTGCCAAAGCCATCTCATTTGGCTAAAGGGGATGTTTGAGTTGAGGTTTGAAGGGAATTAGTTTGAGATTTGCTCCACGTGTGAGCAATGGACAAACGCCCTTTAGCTGTTATTTTTATTTTAGGTATAGGCTTGCCAAGGCATGTTGAAATATGTTAGTTTGCTCTATAAGCTGTAAAGAAAGTAAAGGTTTCGTGTGCAAAAAAAAAAAAATCAATCTTAAGATTGGGATGACGCCACGAATATTTTTAAGAGATTTTTTCAGCTCATCTAGAATGGGTATAGTTGCAGTACAACAATTTTGATTTCTTTCAATTTTACCAGAAAAGACTGAAACTATTTTCAGTAGGCTTCATAGTTTTTTTTGTTTACTTTTGCATTGTTACTGTTGCATTTTTTTACTATTTCAATTTTAACAAAATTATAGTTTTGATTCTTACCAAAAATGTTTAAAAGGGTAATAGAAACTCAACAAAACACGATTGTAGAGGAACATCTCAGGGTGGTGTTCTGTCACCTCTTTTTTTGACTTTTCTCTTAAACAAAATATTCGTTGAGTTGGAAAGATGTAGTGCGAAGGTGGTCGCGTTTGTGGATGATTTGGTTATGTTGGTGTCAGGAAAGTTCACGCCCATGATAACCAAAATCATACAGAGATAGCTTTGAGGAAGTTTAACAACTGGGCTACGAATTGTGGTCTAGAGGTAAGTGGAAGGGCTCACAGTTGTCAGCCGTCACACTTTAATCAATAAGGATCCGTTGTGATACTCTAGGAAATTGAATTCCAATTAATGTAAAAATCTTTGTGTTCTGTTAGTAGTCAAGCCATTAAGAGACGTTGCTGAAGTTCAGAATCAAAATAGCCAAAGTTCTAGAAAGTTCCTCTAAGTCGTCATAGAAATTATTTCCTTGGTGTTTCTTTCTTAAGTGACAGAGTGTTGGGTAGTTGCAAAGAAAGTATAAGGTATCCTCATGTGCAAAGATTGTCAGTACTAAGCCTCATTTTCTTTTTGTGGTATCTCAGTAGGTTGTGTCCAGTGACTATGGTGATAAGGGAACGGAGATGTTTCCTTAGGTTTGCCTATTACCAATATCCTGTTTGATGCTACAGGTTGGTACTTTGATATTCTGTTCGGTTTGACTTGAATCTATTGACGAGCCCGTTCTCGCTAGCTCATCAGCTTACTCGTTTGCCTGTACATTATTGTGACCAGGAACCCAGCAGAGTTTAATGTTGTGCTGCATTCCAAGAACCCTAAGACCTTCCGCGATAGCAAGTTACAAGCATCGAATGTACCTCGGTGACAGAAATTGCTTTAATTGCTGCTTGGCTATCAATAAAGTGGGTGATATCAGCTCGTAGTATCGCCATCATTATTATTTGCGTAGCTGCTTTTGTCACTGCCAAGACATCGGCTTGGAAGACGCTGCAAAAGTCCGGAAGTTTGATCAAGCTAGCTAGTCCCAGAGTTTCCGAGAAAAGTCCTGCACCAACTCCAGTGTCCATCTTAGAAACATCAGTGAAGACAGTTATCGTAGATTCATTACTGAAAGGTTGGTTGTTTTCCCACTTCTGTCTTCTAGGAAAAGAGGTAGTGAAGGGTTTGTTGAAGTTTAAATGGGGTCATATGTAGCCTGTGCAAACATTATTTCCCACATATCTCTGAAGAATCTAAGTATGAGATGTTGTGTTTTGTTTCCAGCATTTAGTCTGGCAATTTAGTATATGCGGCAGATTGTACAAATAGATTTAGGGGTCTCAAATTGAGTATCACTTCCTGTCCTGCTGTGAAAATGGATTTCAACGCCCTCGTAATACCTATGCATGCTAACCTTTGAACTTTTGTCAAGGTTTTCAGATTTGTTGCTTTCTCAGTCACGTTCATCCAAACTAAATTAACATAGGTGAGTATTGGTCAAAATATTGCCATCAACATCCACCTGATAATTTTTGGATTTTGATAGAACGCAACTTTAGCCTTCTTTGCTCTTTCTTTAATGCTGAGACTCCAGTTCAGTTTCTTATCAAGGATCACACCCAGGTATTTGGCCTGATCCGAGATTTTGAGTGGAGTCCCTTCGATTGGTGGTAGTCCAACCATTGGCATTTTGAAGAGAACCAATTCTGTTTTCAATGGAATGATCATGAGACCCCAATTCTCTGTCTAGGTTTTGACCTTTCTTGACAGGGCATACTCTATTTGTTCACTAATAGTGGATGGGATTTTACCTGTCACAAGTAGTGCTAGGTCATCTGCATAAGCTACTACTACTCTGACCCCACTCTATTTTAAATCTACCAGAATTTCGTTCATAACTAGTATCTAAAGAAGCGGAGAAAGCACCCCACCTTGGGGTGTTCCTCTGGATGTGCATACTATTAGACGTGATTCTCCTAATTCTGTATTAATATGTCTGCTTTTCAACATGGCTTAAAATTGAGTTTTCAATATTCAGCTCTACAACCGCATCGTTTTCCACATTATTGAATGCTCCTTCAATATCTTGAAAAATGTACAGAATAGCTATAGCGTTGGTACCACAGGGGCTTTTTGATTTTACCCAACGGTTAGGTTAGGTTAGGTAGAAGTGGCTGTCGGTATATTAATACTGACACACTTAGACCAAAGTCCATCCATTGTGATACCACATGAATCATGAAGACTCCTTCCTTAGGCGTTAAACCTCTTAGAGCTCTTGATGAAGCGTACGAGACTATTTATGTCAATGTTTGCCAGATCACTAGGATTGTTAAAGAAGTAGTCTCCAAAGTGAAGCCTACGTTTGTTGGAAAGTGCTGGGCATGTACAGAGCTAAGATCTGATCTCTTGCGGATCTTACCATGAAAAATTATTTATATTATTTTTATAATTAAGAGTAGTGGCCCAATGTGACTACCTTGAGTTATAATAGACTCTGCAAGTCTTCTTTTCTTGTTTTCTCTTGAAAAAATGAGCTTATAGAAAAAGTGGCTTCTTTGATTAAACTTGAAGGTTTTCCAACGGATCTTGATCCGGATCAGTTTTTGTTAAAAATATTCAATTCACTGTAACTTTATTAAACTATGGTTCGGCCCTGTAATTCTTTTCTTAAATCAACTCTAAGCAATTCAAATTATACAACTGATTTGGTAACCTTCCAGCTTCACTATACCTAATTCATTCTCAAGACTTAACAGGGTTGTTCGACTAAAATATGAACAGTATTTACTATCCTCCACACAGGGGCTGGCTGTCTCGACCACTTGCTGAGTGGGGTTAACACGAATGATACAGCGATGGAAGAAGAATTCTCTTTCGTGGAAGTTTTGTTTGTTTGTTGTTGTAAAAACCAACCAATATGGATACCACCTGCAACGATGATGACTTTCACGTGAGCGACATATCTCTTATAACTGTAGCGTAGATTACAACACAATAACTTAGTACTTTACTTTCTTTATTCATTGATATCCTTTTTCAGAAGCTTTTGTAAAACAAAGACGAGGAACTATAATAAAAATTGCGAATTCTTGACACCTTCAACAAGGTAAGAAAACATCACTGTGCCACTAACATAACAGTGTAGCAATAACTCAAATGAGATTTCAACAAAATCACACAGCAAGAGCCATGCAATGAGAACGAACTGCTGTGTTCCTTAGAACAAAAACCGAAAACTGTTCGTTTTCATTTTTCTCCTTAATTTTTTTTCGGAGAATATACAGCAGAAACTCCCAACCCAACAGTAACAATATGTGAGACGGAAGAGCAAGTGAAGAAAAGAATAAGAAAACAACAACAACAAAAAAAACTTTAAGTGGCTATAAATCCGGGATTTACGTTACGATGAGTCTTCTGGATTTCACTATGTGTACTTGGTACCTGAGCCATCTTTTTTCTCATTCCACCATCGAAATTATAAGCGCATAGAGGGAGGGAGCGCTATTTCCTTGGAGCTCATAGTCACCGTGACACATAACACAACTCAACCTCCCCATTAGCATAGATTACCTTTTGCCCGTATATAGTCGTATTGTCAGGGCTTTTCCGCTAGATCTCCCCTCTTTGGAAACAGAAAAGATTACCCAAAAAAAAACTTGCATCTTTTGGAGTGGGAGCCGGAATAGCAGCAGCATTCCACAATCCATATGTGGTGTGAACAACATACCTACAAGCTTTCAACTCGTAGAACAATCTGCCGTAATTCTGGGCTATTGCTTATGGATTATATTGGAATATCGTAAATAATGTTTACGTGATTTGACTTCGGAATGTGAAAACTTCGACTAGCGGCGATGGGGGAGGCTTGTTTGATGCTCTGAAGCTCCTATGGTTGGTTGGGATTTTAGCCCCTCTTCTTTTTATTCTTATTTGTCTCCCCACCATATTGTGTGTGTTGTGTCGAAAAGGCAAATTTGATTAATGTGCGGACTGTCTAATGACGGCAACGCAATGCCGACCAAATAATTCCGAAATGTGTTCACGTTTTTCGTTTCGATCCGATTCGAACCTTTTTTTATACTCTGGAGGGGGGGGGGGGGGTGTATAATATGGATATGCTGCTGTAGCTGTATACAAAGGGCTAAGGTGTGAGGGGTAAAAAGTGCGTGATGTCGTAGATTTAAGTGGTATAATTTACAAAGGATTAAAAATGTGCAATCCATCACCATCACTGGCGGGGATAGCATTTCAATTTGGGATGTTTTTTTTTGTTATTCACTTCGAATGGCTGTATCGAAGCTGAAGGATGGTAAAATAGTTGTGGTTAACTCTGCTGTAAATTTACGTGAAAGAATTTTAACTTACTTCCGTATTTCCAGATGGGAAGGTTATATGCAACGAAAAAGACTTCAAAGAGTTGAATTTGAATATTTCTTTGACAAAGGTAAGCTCTGTAGCCGCACACTTTTATAAATGAGCAAAAAAGGGATAAACTTTAAATTTTTTCATTAATTTGCGGGTATTGGGTGCCTTAGGTGGATTTTTAGATTAAATTGAATTTCATCTTGTTTGGGAAGAGCATCAATTTAAATACATATACATACATTAATCCTATTTGCAAAAGATGAAGCACCTCCTAGAATGTATAGTTCAAAACAAATTGATTAAATTTATTTGCCCTTAATAAAGTAAGAGTGAGATATTCACATTCAATATATTTTGTTTCTGGATTACTGGATTGATGCGATTTTATTTAAGAAGAGATCCGATTTCTAAGTTTTACCGTATTGTTCAAAAATACAACACACGTTTATAAAGGGTTTTTTAATCGGACCAGGTAGATTTTGACAGTTCATGGCGGCCATGTTGTTGCATCTGTTGCTAATTTACAGCCACTGATAATATGGTAACAGCCACCAAAGGCAATATTGTGACGAGGTTCCCTAGGAGGTGGAAGCAAATCCTGATTTCACCCACTGATCTCTATAGTACACTGGATAGCGTATCGACATAAAAAAGTTGCTTCCATTTCAAGAATTGTTATATTGTGAAGCTGACCACTTTTTTGTATAAAAATATAACTGTATAACAAGTTATACAAAATAATCCACTATGAAGACGTCAAATCTCCGTTCGTTGCTCCTCCCAAATCTGTTTGCTAGCAGTGTTGTGTTTGTAATTTTAATTCATTCATAAATGGTTGAATGAAACGGAACTGCAAAGGTAAAGAGTGTGATAAGGAGGTAAAATCATAAAAAAACACAGACTATGTAATCATCTACATATTTATTACCTATTTAAACACCTTTCTACTGTTATAATTCGAGCGCTATTGAAAAATAATGGCGCAAAAAAAATGTACACAGTGAATAACTTAATGATAAAAAATAATAAATCAAACTTCCACAAAGTTTTTTCCTTTCATATCATTGGCCTGTTTCTCTTTCTTCAAATTGACATCTTGGAAACACGTAGTTTTGTGTAAATTAGACGTCAAATTATGAAGCCGACCACCTAATTGTCATCTTCAAATGGAAGCAAAAAAAACTGTTATACATTATAAGGAATACTTTATCCAGTGTATATAGAGATCAGTGATTCCACCTAAGAAATTATCTTTTATGTCAATTTTGATTGAATTTTCTGATGGCTTTTTTTATTCCAATCGCATATGAAAACATCATGTTGTCAATTTTACACACACAATACCTAATGACGCCATATTACAAAATGGCTTCTTCAAGCATTTATCACTTTTGACAAATAGCCCGACGAAAAAGTGTATGTATGAGTGTGTTTCAAATTTACTTCTATTTGAAATCGGGAACAGAAAATGACTCCGGAAACAGAACTTCGAACAGCCAATCTTTTGGAGTAGTTGGAGTCAAAATGGAATAGAAAAGGTGTACTCCGTATGTCAAATCGAAAACAACATTAGTAATAGACAATAGTAAATTGAGTGAGAAATAATATAGCCGGAAGGTATCGGGAGCCTATGTTTCAAAACAGACCAAATGCTAACTTTCCTAAATACCAATTTCACAAATCATACATGAACCATAATGCAACTGAGTGGTTTCATTGAAAAAAATAAAAAATAAAAAAAAAATAGTTTGTTCAAAGTTCATTTTCTAATACTTATCCACAGAGTGATAGGTTTTAATTTTTATTTACTTTGCAAAGCCACTAAAATGAGATGTGATTTATAAATTTTAATTTGACTAATTAATAGAAAATTAAGAATTTGCTTTACTCATCAAACAGTTTAGTTTGCTTCCACCATATTGATTTTTGTAGCAAACTGACAGTTCACTAAATTATGAGTAGTTGATGAGCACTTTTCAATGAAAAAGTAAATGAAGACTAGACGAAGAGTACCAAACGGTAATTTTGAGCACGTCATATAAATGCGTTTACATAATTAGCTCGTTTTCCTACGACCACTTGCGTGGTCTTTCTACTCTTATAGTTCTACCTTAAGATTTGTGCATTCATTTTCATCATTAGAGTGTGAAATATTTAGTTCGAAGTTATTTGGTTTGATATTTGACGTTTGTACGTCATTTATTTTAGGGATGGTAAAGAAATCGAAAGGGATTCTTAGACGGTGTTCACATTGGACAACTGGATTTTTTTTTGACGTTTCAGTATTTACATCTTCCTTTACTGAAGAAGTTGGAGCTAGATGTGAATACTGAAACGTCAAAAAAAAAATCCAGTTTTTCAGTCCAATGTGAACACCGTCTTAAGAAACAACAATATTGTCTGGCTTATTCTTAAACTTCAAACTTAACACTTTGGCTCTTTTGACATTTAAGTTACACCATTTGTTTTTTATTTTGGAGTAAGGTAGTTTTTCCATTATTTTTAAGCATTGTGTATTGTCCGAGAATATTAACAATACAAACTATATAAAAATTGTTTTACTTCCTCCCATTAACTTTTATTTCCATCAGTTCAATTATTTGCGCTTATTTAGCTTATTTTTGAGAGTTTTTTTTTAATAGCAGTGCTTTTTGAATTAAACTTTCTATTTTCATTTCCATTAGTGGACAATGATAAGAAAAAATGTACAATGTATATTTGAATTTGTTCCCTTAATCAGTTGAAGCGGAGTGTAAATAATTGAAATTAATTTTGCTTCGCAATTTTAACTGTCAGAAATAAGCCAAATTATTAGCTAAAACTAGGTGTGTTCCAGAACGAGTTTCAAAGTTCCTTTTCACGGGAGTTGATATCAACTTTTTGTTCCTAGATAAAAGGGTAGGAGGAAATGGGGGTGAACAAAATCTCCACGGTCGAGGATTTGAAGAGATTTTTTTTGACATTTCCTTTCACATCAAGGTTAAGGTGCGTTCAACCAATAGAATTGCAGGAAATGTCAAAATTGCCTAGAGTTTGTTTCCCCGTGTGAAAGGTACAAGAGATTTTTAAGGAGATTAAGAGAAAACGTTAAAAAATCTCTAGCAACTTGTTTCTCCGTGTGAATGGGGAAAAACAGTTTGAAACCACCGGATTTAGTAATATTTAGTGCGAAGTCGGTTCATAAGTGAAAGTTTGTACTTTTTTGGACCAAATAGAGCGCTCTTGAGAGAAGAAAAAATGTCCCCTCCTTGCCAGATTTAGCCCGAGAAATTTCTGGTGGCCATTTCATACTGGTTATCAAATAAAAAATTGAAGTTTAATGATTTAATATGAACTTAAAGAATATTTATTTGTTTCTTCTTAACATTCAATTTCTGGTAGTGATTTTATAAAAAAAAAAATTGATTGGCTTATGATTGCACTACGTTAGCTCTAGTCAAATATTTATAATAGTGCAAATTAGTGCCCAGACCGTTCCCGACATTTTGGCGGTTATTCTTTTCTCTGAGAGGATTTCATCTTCAAACGTCACGGACAGTGCGAAGAATTTAAGGAACACACCCAGAGCCTGATTACACGCGATTCGTTTTTTCGGAAGTTTCGTGTTTCGTCTTTTTGACACATTGGGTGAGAAGTGTAGAAATGTAGGGCGAGTGAAAAAACGAAAGCACGTACGAAAATTTTAAGATTTTTTTTGGTAAAACTTTGATGTCTATGATTTGACAAACGAGTATAGAGGCGGGGGATGCTTATAAATCTTAAATAATGAGCTTTAGAATTATTTTTCGTGATTAAATAGATATAAATTTAAACAAGAAGTATTTAAAAATATTTTTAATTATTATTACTGTTTGTTTTTCAATAAATTAACCTCATATTTTTTGAACGTCAGAAAAACGAATGGACTTTTTTGGTTGTGTGTAAACACAAAGGCAGGTACCTAACAAAATGATGATAAACGAAACGAACAGAGACACGAATCGTGTAATCAAGTTCCTATTGTGACCCTAACAATTTTTTTGGCATCCCTTTTGTTAATTTGGGGTTCGGTCAGATAGAGTCTTTCGATGGCTTCATTCAGCGCCAAACTGATGCAATGAAAAAGATGTAATGCTATATTTTCACCAAAAGTTTATCACAGTTCAGTTCTAATTACATAATCTATTTGGTGCTTTTACCACACAAAAGATTTTAAAAAGATTTACTTTGACAGTTGCAAATTGAAAATAGTATTTTATTTTTTCTTATGAAGTTGAAGCTAGATAGATGGTTTCATTTGTATCAAACAATAATGAACTGAAATCAGAAATGACACTATTTTTGCGCACTTTTTTTTCGATTACATTAATATCAGTTGGCAATAATGAAATGCAATTTTAACTAAACCGCAAATCATCATGTCGTGTAATGGTTCTAAAAAATTCACAATGGTTCTAATTAGCAAAGCTTAACATATTTTAAATTCTTATTGACCCTTCGGGCTTTTGGTTCAGTTATAATTTATCTAAATTACCAGAAATCATCTGTGAAGATATAAAAAAATATGCCAACGGCTTTTAAATGATACATTTACTCCTTTATTAATCTACTACTATTTCTTTCTTTCTTAAATTCTCTAATTATTTTATTTTTCTCTGCGCTATTGCCGTCCATTTTATCTAGCCTAATTAATCTGTTAACTGTTTTTTTTTTTTTTGTTTTGTCTCCAAACCACAATTACCTCAGTAAAAGGCTTATAGTATCAGTATGAAGGTACGTTTCTAGAAGAAGAATAAGTCTAAAAATGTTTCGTCCCAAAGAAATTAAATGGACAAAATGTCGATTTAACTTCTTTCACTTGGAATATACCTGGCAATTTTACTTATTACGGGGTAAAAAAAAGCAAAAGAAAAAAAAAAATCGAAGAAATGAACTTTTGCGATGTTATCAGAAGACTCAGCTCCCCTTTTCTTTATGGCAAGAGGTAGAGGAGACTCTATATGCAATTCTTCTTCTTGGTATCTTTTAGTCTCTTGGAATTTGCTACTATCCAAAGTAATGAGATACTTTGGGATAATTTTCCACCACACACCAGCAATCTTGCAGAGTAACTTTCGATCTAGATAAGGCCAATGTGGAAGCATAAGAAGACGAAGAGCAAAAAGGTTTTCTTTACCCTCCGCCTATTTATAAAGAAACCAAAGCCAGGGTTATTTTCTTCATAGAACAAAAAAAAAAAGAAAAAAAAAACCCAAAGAGTCAAATGGAAAAATAACCTTAAGGTTAAGATTCCAAGGTAATTTGATTCAATTCCATTGATACCAAGAAAATTCAAACTTGTCTTATCTGTGAAGTATAAATTCACTTCAGTTGGCATTTTACGTTGTTGGTTTGGTTTGGTTTGGTTAGGTCTTGCGGGATTTGGTTAAGATACTTTTTTATTTTTATTTTTATTTTTATTTTTATTTTCTTGCTCGCGATTATATAGAGTCCTTGTGACTTTACCTTTTTGTTTATTTTTCTTGCATTGAAAGTCTATTAAAAATGTTTTTCCGATTTAAGATTAAAAGCTAATAAACAGAAAGTTTAACCTACCCTCTTGACTCTTGAGTAGTAGTATTTGGAATGACTTGTGGCGTCGGTGGCGTGGGGAATGAAAATGGCTATTAATGTTTATTCTCCCATCATCGCGCGCCGGTAAATGTAAAAAAATTAAGTACGGCTTAGAGCGTGGATTAACAAATTTATTTGACATTAGGTTGAATGCCTTGAAATAATAGGAGCTTAGAACATTGCTTAATGTATATCCAAAATATTAAGAGGGGTGGTTTTGGTTTCATTTTAAAAAAGCTATAGAAAAAGAATTGATCAATATTCTTCAACAAAAGTTGCTTCTTTATAATTTTTTCCACTTTTTCTTAAATATTATTTTATTTAAATAATTGCCTAAGCTCGCTTGGCAGTTGGCCATCCTATTGACCTAATTTTTTATTGTATTTTCAATGTTTGGCCCCTTTTCCAAGAATTGCCCGAGCTATATTGTATATGCGGATACCACGCAGATACCATAAGGATATTCGGATATGCATATACCATGCAGAAACGGATACCAAACAGATACTGTGCAGATACCATGCGGATACCATGCGGATACCATGCGGATACCACGCGAATACTATGCAGATACCAAACGGATATTATACGGATACTATTTGGATACCATTTCGATAATGTGCATACACTGCTGATACAATGCTGTTACTATTCGGACACCATTCGGATAATATGCATATACCATGCGTATACTTTGCGGATACCATGCGTTTACTGTTCACATACCATGCGGAAACTTTGCGGGTACCATGTGGACACAATGCGTATACCGGATACCATTTGGATAATATGCATATACCATGTGGATAACATACGGAAATCATGCGGAAACTTTGCGGACCACCATATGGATACTGTACGGATACAATACGGACATTTTGCGGATACTGTGCGTATTCCATGCGGATACTGTGCGGATAAAATGCTGATACTATTCGGACACCATTCGGATAATATGCCTATACCATGTGGATACCATACGGAAATCATGCGGAAACTTTGCGGACCACCATATGGATACTGTACGGATACAATACGGACATTTTGCGGATACTGTGCGTATACCATGCGGATACCAAGCGGACACCATGCGTATACCATGGCAACATTATGTGGATAAATGCAGATATCATGTGGATAAAGAGATAGATGTGGATAAAGTGCAGATATACCAAGTGGATATCATCACACTCTTTTGAAATATTTAAATTTAATTTTTGTTCTTCTATTTATTCACAAAAAGTTATTGTTTTTACTAATTTACATTCGCCTCTTGCAGATGTATTCTGTATGCTAAGAATGATGTCCATATCATACTAAAAAAAGACACAAACACTACTTGATTGCGTAGCGGAATAAATGTAAAGTTCACCACTTGTATGAGAGGCCAGGCCATAAGTCCAACTTTGTATGTTTCAAAAAACTTTTGCTTAACCTAAAAATAAATACAAAGAGAAAATTATGACATTATTTTGATTGTTGGAAGAGTTAATTGATGGTGTTCAGACAAGTTTCAAGGCTGATTCACAAGGCGAAGAGGATCTTTTTGTAGTTGTTTTCTCTTAACAACGAATTTCAAATGAGAAAATAATCTAAAACAAAGAATTTTTCGTCATCTTGTGTCAGTCGTATTTTCAAAAAATTGAAAAAAGGTGCGACGTGATAACGAAATGCTTAACTATGCATTATTTCCTTATTTTAAGTTTGTTTTTTAAGAGAGAACAATTGCGAAGAAATCTCGTCAAGTCGATGTCTCGTTTCTTTGTCGCATTGTGAATTTGGCTTTACGTCACGTGTGAGGCAAATCATTTAGGCATCTCTTATTTTTATCGCACTTTCATCTCTTGTTAAGGAAGGGATGAGACCAAGTGAAGCAGAGATTTTTATTTATTTTGTTTTTGAAAATTTTTGCCTCACCATCTCTTTCTTTACAAAAAAAGGGAGTGAGATAATAAAGAGAGACGTCGAAATGAGTAGATTCACGGGAAACTGGTCTGAACACTGTTCACAAAAATGAGTTCACTCAAAAATGTTGTTCCGTCAAAAAGTGAACAGCAAAATTTGCTGAGGAAAAAAATTGGATCTGCGTGCTCACTTTTTGACAGAGCCCAATCTTGTCAACGTGCCTATTACTTAAGCATTTGACAGTCCATCCCAACATAGCCTTAGAACATCGTAAGATTTGACAAACCTCATTCTTGGCCTCATCATATGTTTTTCCTTCCATCAAAGACATTGTAAACAAAAAAGTTGAAATCGACATGGGATCGTATGAAATTGACTCTGTACAAATTTTACAAAGAGTTGATTTTATATTTCGCTTTGGCCACATTATATTTGCTAATCGAAACCAAACGTATAAAGTTGGGCCCATAAAGAAAGCACCAAAAAGACCGAACCTATAGAATTAATAGTTTCTTATGTCAACATGTACACGAACAAAAAAATATCTTTTATTAGGGTACCTACCTGAGGCACTTCATCCAATCGTAGTTTCTAAATGACCGCTTTTCAACTAATGTCTGTTCAACGAGACTTGCACAAGGCCAAATAGTTCCATATGACATCATTCCCCTTACTATCTCATATTTTCTTGAAGCAATCCAAATCTGTCTTAACATTTTTTATGAGGTGAATTGTTTTTTTTTTCGAATGTAACTTACTTAAAAAAACAAACGATTTGTCAATTTTGACTCTAAAGTGAGGAATACATGACACAGACATTTTCAGAGTTTGTTATTAGGTGTGTTTAATGAATCTGTTCCGAACAGAAAATTACAGAAAAATACAGGATTGTGTGTTTCATGAGGAAAAACCTTGCCCCAATCTGTTCTTCATTCTGTCACTTTGTGTTCCATGACGTTTTTCAGAACAGTTAAGGAAAATATTTTCTGCACCTACTTTTGAGGTGGAGCAAGTGAGTGGGAAATGTCAAAGTAAGAGCTGATTTCTTTGTTTGGGATAAAAATAGGCTAACATTTATCACAGAAGTACTTTTCTTGATATTTTTGAACTGAACATGAAAAAAAAAACGTAATACAATGTGAAAGTAGTAAATTGATACTAAATTGGAATTGAACATTAATGAAAAAATATTACTTCAACCATTTTTAGATTTCAATATTTCACAGTTGATAGGCAACGGTCAATCCCGTCAACACAAAGCTGCACTTTTCTGTTCTTTCTTGTTCTGACAGCTTTCACATACCTGTGCTGTTCTGATTTAGTTTTTCTTGATTAAACACATCTATTTTTGCAGTTTATAGGTCTGTTCCTTTATTTTCAATTTCTGTTCAAAGCTCTGTCAAAATTCATATAAAAAACAATTTTTGATACTCGTACCTACATATAAGTTTGGACTAAAAATCGCAAAAATTGAAAGTAAAGGAACACACATATTATTATTTTTTCGCTGCTAAGGAAAGAATTTTGGATCCGTCTGCTCAGGTTAACTCTCTGAAATATAAACAGAACGATAAAAAAAAATTATTTTGCAAAATTCGCCCACTACCACGCCCAATTTTTTATAAAGGTTTGGTTTCTCGAAAATGGTTCTTTTCACTCTTATTTTTGTTAACGATGTGGAAGATATTTTCAGTGTTTATGTTTGTAAATAAGAAAGAAACAAAATATTTGTTTTTAAAACCACCCACTGCCCCCACTTTTATTATTTCTTGATTTTTCGGAAACGGCTCAAACAATTTGAATGAAATTTTCAGATTGAACTCATATCAAGGAGAAAATAATTTAAAAATGTATTTTTGGTAAATATGTCCAATATTGCGCACACTTTTATTATTTATTAGTTTCTTGGAAATAGCTCTAACGATTTTGATAACATTTTAAAGGTAACTTTTTATGAGCAAGCCCACTTTTCTTACTTCGTGATCTCTAAGCCAAGGGTTTTCGGAGTTTTTTTTTGAGATAAAACACAATTTCGTGGTTTTAAAATTCAGTTTGGTAAAATTCTGCTTTTTTTTGTAAAATTTGTCCGGTCGAAATTCTGAATTTTTTAAAATGCAAAATTCTGTATATCAAAATTCTGTATGTGCAAAATTCTGTATTTTAAAATTCTGTCTAATAAAATTTCTATTTTCCCAAATTCAGCTTATAAAAACTTAAATTCTATCTAATTATTTATGATCTAAGGGATTTTCATTTACACAAAACATATTTTTTATGATTCTATAGACCCAGAGCCCACAGCAAATTTTGGATGCAAGTGATGTCAAGAAGAGAAGTATAGATGTCAAAAACATGAGTAAAAGCTATTCCAAAAATCAATGTCTTGGAGTCCATTGCCGTCGTTTTTTTATGACTCGCGCTATTTGCTTATTTTTTAGAAAACTTTTTTAAACATCGACAATGTCTTATGTTCTTAGAAAAATTTCCGTATTTTGCTTTTCATGATCAAAGAGACCAAAACTCTGCCTTAAGATAGTAACTAGATAGTTAATTTAAAATCAATTAAATTATGTATGTATGTTCTAACTACGTTTAATTTAATTTTATTACAAGAAATCCGTTTTCCAAAATTCTGTGTTTAAAAGTTCTGTAAAAATGTTGTAGAAGAGAAATCGTCAATTTTGAAATAGAGGATCTTGAAAAACAGAATTTTGGTCATTTCTTACGACCATTTTGAAAAACAGAATTTTAACATGCAGAATTTTAAAAGCAGAATCACGACCCCAACCCATCATGATACCATCGTGTCGGAATTCATAACTTCCTACTATTATTATAGGCAACAACCATTAGTTTATCCTTTTTGATCGTTCTAGAGCCACATTTTGAAGCTCGGCCCGTAATAAGGCGCGTTTGTTCCGAGATGGAACGTTAATTAAATCAGCAAAGTACGTTCTTCGGCTGTGATCAAAGAAGGAATAATTTCTATTCTTAGAAGAATGAAAACTAAAACTTATACTGTTTGCTTGTGACACTTCAATGTCCCCAAAAAGTGACCCCAATGATGTGCAAATAATGTAATTGAGCTTAAAAGGAGATACATACCTACAACTGCAAATTCACTAAGTGGTGGGAAAACACGCTAAGGCTGAGTAAAAAGAGAGGATGATCCGGTGCACTTCAAAACATCCAGGGCGATCTTTGAGGACTGGAATATAGAATTGTTGCCTTGTTGAACCCCGAATTAGTTTTAGCCCAAACGACGATAGAAAATACCTTCGGTGAGTACAAAAACTTGGACCCTATGGAATATTAGTGCTTCTAGAAATTGTTCGCATGGAGATGCTGGAAGTTACTTTCATCGCTGAGTATGCAAATGTTATTGCCACGGTGTTAACTTCAAAATACACCAAAAGCGTAGAAAGAGAAGCTTAATTTCTGGATGAACTCGGTTGGTCATAAAAAAATCATAAATTTAAAAAAATTGGACCCCAATCTCCAACTTTAATTGACTTTCAAATTGATTTCAAAATCATCATAAGAAGTAAGGATGCCGTGAAGCGTAAAGCAACTGAGGCTAAACTCAATACCAAGTTGTTTACCTTCTGGCAGCAGTAGCAGTAACGGAACGTGCCTCGAAACTTTCCCTAATTGACTGATGGCAAATTTAAGTTGTTGACTTCGCATACGGATGTAAAATTTGCTGCACTTCATGAAGAGAAGAAACGGAAGCAGAAGTGCAGATAATCGAATTCCTATACGCAAATCAAACTATTTACCAAACGGTACCGGGTATCGCACCCAACCGCCACGTGAATGTAATTTCAGGATGGCCTCCATTGAAGTCTTATCAGCAGTCGGGAAGCAAATACGTCCACGATTAAAATGTGGAAAGTGGAGTAGAAGCAGGAACCGATAAGGCAAAACATACCGGATACAGATACTTCGAGACTTCAATGTCAGTAACATAACTTCAGACATCAAAGTCGAAAAGATGAAAAATAAAAACAACTGGAATCAAATCTGCCCTTATGTCCAACATATTATCAGATGATAATATGTTGGACTCTAGGCTTGAAGGAGTGGGCTTGAGTGGTGAATATATTTTCAGCCCTTTGAAGTATAATGAAAAGAGTCTCGAGGCTTACGTCAGAAACTGAAGGGTCAAAGGAGCCCCGTAAATGCCTTGTTAAAAGATGACTCGGACACATGAGGACGGTCAAAGCCAAAAAGACCTTTTTTTTAAAGCATTTATCTCCGTCCCAAAGAAAAATAAATTAAATTAAAAAAAGTTAAATTAAAATAAACAGTAGGTATGACCCGACCATTATAATCAAAAAGTTTCAAAAAAATATTGCGAATTAATCTACCTTCTAGTATGTATGTATTTCCATAAAAATCTAATTTTCCACATTTCATTCCAAGTTATAAATTATATTTCTCAAATAACTTTGCATACTCCCTGGAGTGCTTTTAAAAGCAAACAAGGCAAAACAAGGCAATAATCAAGAGCCACAAACATTTCACGCGTATAATATGTTAGGTATCCTCTTATTTCACCGACGACGTCATGAATCCAATTGAAATAAATAAATTAGAAACATTTGAAACTTTCCCAAAAACCCAAACACTTTCCTTGTTTTTGAAAACAAATATTGTGGTTGAGAGTATGGAAGTATAAGCATTTCGTATCCATCAAGTTTTGTAGACCCTCTTCTACCACACCTTCATACCAAAAAGTCTTATTTCGAACAACAAAACCTCCGCATATATTTAAATTTATTGAGAAAGTTTCCATAATACCTTTCTTTCAAGTATATAGTGACTTCTCTCTGTCTACATGCAAATGTGTTTCCTTAATTTCATAAACATAACTGCCCTTCTTCTCAATTTTGAGTCTTTTTCGTGGAAGAATATAAAACAATTTGAAATGAAAATTTTCCATCAACTTTTCCCTAAGAATTCTTTGAGAAAAATAAAAAAAAAAATCCAAGCAAAAATCAGTTTTCTTGAATATTAATTTCGCACAAACCGTCGTCGCCGTCACCAAGCCGCAGAGCCATCTTTACCACCAATCCATGTCCGGAAACTATCAGGAGAACAATCGACTGCACAACTATATAGAAATGTAACGAATGCTAATTTTTTCAAGTGTGTAAGGCAGAAGATTACCTTTCATAAATTCCTTGGAATGTCTAGTTCAATTCAAGAACAAGAAGGACCAAGAAAGTCGTACTCGTTGAGTAGTCTGTGCAGTGCTAGAAGAGAAGCATTGAATGTTATAGAGAGAACCAATAGTGCTACACCAGTGGACACATTTAATTCCAAGTGGCATGGCAAAATGCCACTTTAGTTACCCGGACCACAAATTAGAGCAATAAAACGTTTCATAAAATTTCAAATCCCTTCTGCTTGTATTTCCGGTTTTTCTTTTTGCTGGTTTTGCTTGCTGGTTCTTTTGATTGTTGTTGTCTAATAGTACGAGGAGAGAATATCCTAGAATACACACACACACACACACACACAGAAACAGACAGCTTTATATTTTAACGACAAGTTGACTTTCATCGTTCGACCCCATCATCACCATCGCTATTCGCGTAGTCCCCAGCAAGGGTCAACCATAAACAAAAGTGTCAGAAATATAATAAGACACCGACAACAACGGCCACGTCAGAGTCGACGATGCAAAATTAATACAGGGCCGCTATTCGGGTCAAACTTTACTTGGAGAAAATACTTTTTTGAAGTTTTGCGAGTTCGTCAGAGTTCTAACCATCTAAGCTTGAAGAAAGGTACTTATCACAGCTACTAATTTATTGATCACGCTCCCAATCCATCAAGCGTAACAGTCTGAGACAAGGCAGCCTTCCACCTTCTATGATCTCGAGTACGCTGATTCCAATCATCTAGACCAAGCTTTCAGGTATCCACGATGGCTTGGTCTTTTAATCGAAGGGAAGTTCGGTCTTCTTCGTTCTCTTGAACCTGGGGTATTCAAAGATTCTCTTAACTCGATGAAGCTATACCAACGTTTTCAACGTGTTTTGACTTTCTGAACAACATCCACACATTAATGCAGGTGTATTTTCTCCTCGATTCATCCATGCAGGACCAATTATAAGTCGAAGAATTTGTCTTTCAAAGGAATCCAGTATTAGCTGTCACTTTCACCTTATCATCCACCTCTCAGCATCAGAAAACAGGACTGGCAATTTCAAAGTTTTCAGCAGCGTGCACTACGTCTTCCTAGTGAGAAGTTTTTAGACTGAAGTACTATCTGTGTACTACAGAAAATTTTCGCCAGATCTCCTTCTAGATGTCATTCCTGGGATAAATGTTTACTCCGAAGTAGATGAACTCTTCGAAGTTGTTGCTATCAACAGTGACGTTGTGTTCTAGTCGGTTGACAGATCTTTCATTTTTAGTTGATAGCATGTATTTGGTCTTGTCCTCGTTAACATCAAGACTAAGAACTTTCACCTATTCTTCAATTGCAGTGAAAAACTCTTCAAATGGCCTGTTGGGAGCAGCTTATAATATTAATATCATCTAAAAAATAGTTCCATCAGCGTTGACGCCTGCCTTGTGCACTTTTTTGCTTCAGAACAAGATTGAAGAAATCAAATGATAGCCCATCTCCTTACAGAAACCCTGTGCACGTTTGAAATAATTCAGAAGAACTTTTCCCTGTTGGCACAATGCTTATTTAACAATATTATGTGACAAAACTGAATCAGTTTTCCTGGGATCCCAAGTTCAGCCATCATCATACAGAGCTCCTGACGATAAAGGATTTCATATACGGCCTTGAAGTTGATGAATAGATGATAGTCGTGACTTTAAATTCTTTCTGTTTTTCTAGGATTTTGGGAGTGAATACTTGGTCTATGATTGATCTATCTGACTAGAAACCACACTGGTTATTGGCCGATTATAGTGTTGCAGAACTGTTTAAGACCCTCAAGCAGAACGTTGGATCTTGTATGCCCTCTCATCAAGGATATGGCTCGATGGTTCTTGCAGGACATAGGATCACCTTTTTAGTTGATGGCAGACATGAAACTCATAGATCAGCTATCGGGCACACCTCCTTCTACCCAGACTTGATTGATGAGTTGATGGATGCACCTTTTTAACATATCCCCTTCGTGCTTGAAGAGTTCCCTGGTAAACCAACAGATCTCGTGCCGAGGCCTTGTCATTCTGGAACTTTTTATAGCTTAGTCAACCTCTTCTATACTGGGTGGTGGTACTGGGTCTTGTATTTGGGTTTGCTTCTTGTACTATGTCTCGTTTTAGCTAGTGACCATTTATCAGCTGCTAGAAATGCTGCTTGAATACAACTACTATACCCTGTGTGTACTTTGCGGTTTTATGCAGTGCCCAGTTAAAAAAAAAATAAAATTAGTGGCACAACAGCTCATGGAGAACCAGGCCCTAGTGACTAACAACTCTCAACCATTCTTGTGTGCGTGTTGTTGGCAAGAATGGAGGGGACCTAAATTTTTTTGCCGAGTCCGAACGGCTAGGTGAGCAGCACTTATTCTTTGACAAATTTACTCTTGGAGGATTTGTTAGCCCCTCGCAAGAGGCAGTCCCTCGAAAAAAAATTTCTGTTTTTAGGTGGCAGTGGCGGGGAATCGAACCCATACCTTTTGGCATGACAGTCCTACGTACTAACCATTATGCCACGAGGTACCACATGCAGTGACCAGTTGCTTGATTTAAAAAAAACCCTGTTGTTATTTTAATTGTGACAGACTCTTCGATCTCCTTGAGCTGGGCCTGGGAAGCTACGTACGCCCTCTTCTCTTTACGCAGGATGATATTCACCTCTCTTCTCCTAACTCCACATTTCTCTCTTTTTCCTCTTGTTTTCCGCTGCAGTATATTTGGCTGTGCATCTTCTGTCACCTTTTTCAGCTGTTCCACATTCATCATAATACCATGGGCTCTTTTTTGGGGGTGGTTGGTAGCTTTAAGTGTTTCCGACTACCCCTTTGAGGGGTTAGTGATACTGGGAAACTCTGATTGTTGACGTGTTTGGTAGGTGAATGTAGAGCGGAGAGCTTCTCGCTCAGTTGATCTATATTTATTCTGGGTAAGTTTAGGTATTTCGACAAACGTCAAATTTCTTTTCCTGGGTGATTCACAGATCATTTTTCTTATTCCACAGTAAAGCTAAGACTTTTTCCACAGCAAGGAAATTGTCAGTCGGAGTTTTTCGCTCGAAATGAACGAATTTCCTTATAGATGCTTTGCTTCGATGAACAAAGTGTCAATTTGTTTGATAGTGTGATTTTCTGGGATGCTAAGACAGCCTTGCAGACAAGCTTCTACAATCGATTCGGGTAGGCCGTTCTAAGCAATTAATCCGCTAAAGTCGTCGGCTTTGGATTTGAAGTCTCCGAGCTCAAATTTGAGATCGTACATACTCCCGGCCATCTCTACATAAGCTCTGTCGAGGGAGCCATAAGACTCCTCTTTGAAAGGTTCTTCAGTTTTATTGATTGGAGAGAGTTCAATACTCACATTAGGTTAATGTTTTGGATGTTGGTCAGAGATCTATGATTTCTATAAAGCCGATTTAGATTCTCAACATTTGAAACTCTTATCACAGCTAAGCAAAATCTTGCAATTTTCTTTCTATTTCTACTTTACTAAATGCGACCCTGGTTCAAGGGCCTCACACCACACTCACACTGGACTTAAAAAAAAATAAAAAAAAAAAAATATGGGGTTGAATTTTAATTCCCACATGTCTCCTTCTACACCTCTCGCCTCTCTTTCATTTTATATCCTGCCTGGCTCAGTGAATCTCTAAATTTTGCGACTAAATACTTTAACTTTGTTAAGCAGGAGATGACACAATCTGTTTGCTTCGGAGAGACCGTTTTCCCGTTGATTTTCATACTCCCCTGTCAAGCTGTGCATTTAACTTAGTCGCTCTCGCACTCTACAAAGTGTCCTTTCAGTTTTGACTCCTGCCTGAAGGAAGAATGGACGTTCTCAGTGGACATGGTAGAGGCATAGCACAGTACAGTCAACATGACTACTACGACGACAACGACGGCAACGACGATGAGTGACATTAAGTGGAAGTGGCATATTTGAGAAATCATTTAAAAGACTCAAATACAGAGAGGAAGAGGAATAAGAGGGTTCAATTTTCCCGCAGAGACATAACAGAATTTTATGTTAATGTGATACACTTATCCCTTTACCCTTCGGTAATTTATTTTGCCGCTTCTTAGAGAGATGTTAAATGAGTTGGTCTTGGTTATTGCGTATTAGAAAAAGGGGGGAGCTTCGGTGGGGTGTATGAATTTTAAGTTTTAACCAAAGGTCGGTAAATATGTTTCTTTAGTTTCTTTTGGGTGCAGGATGGGAAAGTACCTAATGTATGTATATGAAACTACTTTGTTTTGGTTAGTTTCGATGTTTGCTTAATTGGACACCATCGTTTTATATAATTTATGATGGAAAAAGGGTGTGTGGTGCGGTTGATAGATGTCAGAGTCGATTAAAATGTTTACCCCACGCTATTTTGTCCCTTTTCTATGGTTAGATGAAATAATTTTGTTGTGGTTTTTAAGACTTGACATTTGACTTGTCGTAAACATATCAAATTGATATGTATACATATGTCAGCTATAATTAAGATTGTTTACACAGGATATGAAAGATTTTATAAGGAACGTGAACGTATGGTTTTTGGTGAAAATTAAAATTACTTATCCTTTGATAGTACTTGTAGTTTAAATTTTAATTTCTCGGGTTTTTCTTAACATATTATGTTATTTTATATTTTTTTCGTAATTTAAAAGATCAAGAGCTGTTAGGTCATTATTTGAATTTCAACAAGAATCTGAATTTTTCCACGTCTGTATTTTTTTGTAGTTCAGGTTACACCATTTCATCAATTTATTGACACAATCATTCTTTTTGTCTGGATGTAATGTTTAAAATATGAAATTTATCCTGTATCCATTGTCCTGCTTAAAAAAAATCGACAGTGATCCAAAAATATCCTCAAACTGCCGCTAAGATTTTTCCAATGTGATCCAAATTTTCCAATAGGATCTTAGAAATAAAGTTCGTTATCACGATAAATCTACTGAAGATTGACTCAGGATCCTTTCAGGTGAAAAAAGAAAAGTATTTTTTACGAAAGGAGAAAGTTTCGAAAAGCCATTATTTCGCAAGTCAAAGAACCTACCACAAGACCAAGCTTCTAAATCCTCGAGAACCTCTTTATTTTTTAATGTGATTCAATTAAATAGACACTGGTGATAATTTGATACCAAATAAAAAAAAGAATAAAATATTTTCAAAAGAAGGTGTTTCAAAAATAGGTATGTCAATATTTTGCCAGTTTGTTGTTCCCTGAACGATTTCAATGGAGTTGACACAGGTGAAAGCTTACACAGAATTAAAAAAGAAAAAAAGTTCCTGCCGTAAACAGTATGTTTTAAAAACTACGTAAATATTTTGAAATACAGTTGATAGCTGCAACAGGATTAAAAAAAAAATATTTTCAAAACAGGGTGTTTTTCAGAAAATGTCAATATCACCATTTTAAGGAGCAGTAAGAAAAACTGTGAAAATTTCTGATTTCAGATGGGTACGAACTTTATTTTGACGTTTTACCTGCTTCTTAATCATAAAAGAATTATTTAGCTTACTCAAATAACTTTACTTTCCTTATTTCAGCAACTAGTCCAGTCATATTGTATTTTTACTATGCAAATTATGGGGTAGTTTTGATTTTGCCCCTCTTCTATGTTTTTGGGGATGCGGAATCCGAATCTGAGGTTTGCGATCAAAATTTCGTGACGCAACATGGAAAAACATTCAAAAATACAATTTCTGGGAGTTTTTCACTGTTAGCTCGAAAACTACGAGTTATTCCAAAATTAAATTAAAATACCATTGAAAGTGTATACAATTTCCAATAAATCTCTGTTTAAGGTTTTTTTTTGCGACAACCCGTTTGGACTCAAGCGCTAGTTGAAAATGGACGTATTTTTACTGTTTTCGAAAATCCACTCCAAAGCACTAAGTAGTTACTTTATGTGAAACTTTTTAATTTCTGTCCATGACCAGAACCAAGATATACTTTTCTGATGGTCTTTGGTGTGTTGAGTTGGAATCTGGTCTTGAAATTGCTCTAGCATGTCACGTTTTATAGATATTTGAATCTAAAGATGTACAAAACATACATTTTGTATACAAATTTGGGGATATGTTTTTTGTAGAGGTATTTTTTTTTTCGAAAAAATTAATGTATACTTGATGATGAATAATTCGTTTTAAAAATCTTTTCAAATCTTTTTCGAGACAGAACCAAGCCGGAAAAATTGTTGTGGTTTTCAGTGCTGATGAAAGGAAATCGACACACCTTTACAAAAATGAAAAAATTCGTCACAAAAATATTTTATGGATTTCGAAAAAGACTAACCCCTTGCCGCTTAAGAAAAAAACAAACGTTTTTTTTTTTTTAATTAAGGAAATAAACCGTGACATACCTTAATGCAAAGGTCTATTCAATCCCTATCGATAAGCCAATGTTGTCCATGGTCTGATTCAGGAAATATTAAAATACCATCTAAATTTTAAAAATTTCTTAACTGTAATTTTTCGAAGGTTTTACCCAGAAGACTCTTTTTTTGCTAAAACCTGACAAATTAAACATTCCTTGCACTTAGTACCAAGTCTAACTTTGATCGGCCTAGTTGTTCAGTCCGTAGGTATCTGGAAGCATTTGAAAACATCCGGAAAACCATATTGCGGGCTTACCTATTTTTCAAATATTCTCTATAATTGCAATGTCATATGTAATAGTTAATTTTTAAACATTCGTATTAAAACCAACTTTATTTCGTTTAAGGATTTCAATTTTGAGCCTGTATCTGCTTCGGAAATAAATATTTTTTAAAAATTAAGAAATATTTAATTTTTAATTTACTTGTGTTGGGTTCTATTATCTTTTCTTGCTTATATTTTTAACAACATTTTTTAAACCATTAATTTTGATAGCAAATTTAGTTTTGGAAAAAATGTTTCATATATAAAATTGTCTAATTTGGCTTTGTTTTCGAGTTATGCTAAATAATTAATAAATAAAATAGTGGCCAGTGTGACTATGGAAAAAAGTCAGGTGAGACTTTTCTAATGCAACAACAAAAAATTTAAATTTTGGTGACTGCAAACCATACATAAGCTTATAGAAAACTTTATCAGATTTTAAAAATCAGTTAAAACTTAACTTACACTGTCAGGAAGTCGGACTTCTCATTTTTTGACTCAATACACAATTCCGTATCCATTCATTAAAGAAGTGCCAAAAACATTTTGTTTTAATACATTATATAAAATACTACGAGTGAGGCTATACATATGTAAAAGATTTCATCTCTGGCAGTATTTATAAGTGAGCTATGAAGGCTGGCAATGAAGTCGATGCTAATGCGACAGACCATAAGAAATCCTATTTCACAATCTCATAAAATTTAAGGACTTGGTGTCCAACGCCCTACCATCCATTATAGGCTTTTGAGTACACCGCATGAATTTTTATTATTGAAATGTTTGTTTGGCTTATAAGTATGCTTAAAACCGAAAATGCTACTAAATTCACCCATGCGTTTCTGGGAGAATGGTCACACTACTTTTTAATATATTGTTTGGTATAAAACTTTTTTTCCAAAATTAAATTTTTATCAAAGTGGATGGCATACAAAATTTTATAAAAAAAATTAAGCAGGAAATGTTGCCAAGAACTAACCATACAAAAAATAAAAATCAAAAATTCCTAAATTATTTAATCAATTGCGCAAATAAGAAATTTATGTTTCCAAAAAAAATGCTAAGGAAAAGCTTATTTATTTATCTCAAAAACGGCTCAAACGATTTTGATAAAAAAGTGAATGTACTTCTTGAAAAAAAAAAATAACCAAAACTGTTACTAACACTACCTGTCATAAATAAGTTTGTTGATTTTCTCATTAACAGCTGAACCGATTTCAGTCAGAACTTAAAAATATAAATAAATTTTGGATTTAAGAAAAATATTACTTTTTTTTTGAATATTCAATATTTCAAAAACGGGTTAATAAATTCTTAATTGATTTTATGTAAAGGGTGTTTTTTTTTAGACGTGTGATTTTCAATAAGACAAAACTATTTTCGGAGTTGGTCTTTTTGACAGCTGTCACTTGATTTATGCTTAGTTTGGTTCGCCATTTCATCATGAATACACTAGCTCCTGAACAACGTTTGCAAATTATGCAAATTTATTACGGTTTGGGCGACGCATCGCATCTCTTCTAAGGCATCAATCGTCTAGGGCTTATCTGCGTAGACAAGTGACTTCACATAACCCCACACAAAAAATAACGCCATGACGCAAGATAATACTGTAACCAAAAGTATCCTTCAATAAATTGATTGTTGCGCGATGAGTCACGCAAACCGTACCATTATTTTGGTAATAAATTTGCTTGATTTGCAAACTATGTTCAGGAGTTAGTCTATTCATTATGAAATGGCGAACCAAACTGAGCACAAATCGATTGACAGCTGTCAAAAAACCATTTGGTAGACAAGCTAGTAACTCAATTTATTTTGCAAAATAATTTATTTCTTGTAATGCAATTAAATTTTGGGGGAGATTTTTGTATAAGCAGAATTATTAAAAGCTAGATTTTATAAACGAAATTTTTTAATGTGATATTTCAAATGCTAGAACCTTGTATATTATTTCAGATTATTGTTATAAATCGTTTTTTTTTTTATAATTGGTACGCACTCAAGGATTTATGAATTTCCTTAAAATGTTTTCACCGTTTAGTAAATAGAGGAAAAATTGAGTAGAAAATAACGATGTACACTTGTTTCAAATGTCTGGATATTGAAATGATAAGGCAAAACAGAATTGGTAAAGAATTTTACATTCGTGTTGTACGGCTAAAGAAAAAATCTCTCTACTTGACGGTACGTCCCAAGTTATGCTCAAGGGTATACTGATGAGAACTCCTAGCAGAGCGGGTATTGCGTTGTGTTAGTGTAAGGGGAGGAATTCAGCTAGCTATTTCAACCGAGCACCGCTTGAAAAAGTAGCGATAAGACAGTGATAAGCAAGAAACATTTCGACGATGTTCCAACGAAACAAATGTTGTTTTTGGAACCACCTGACCAGTTGTGGGAGTTATATACTCTAGCTTTGGGCGTATGTATGCTTAAAATATTGAGGCCAGAACAGAGGGGGGAAAATAAATCTCTCATCGTTTGTGTTCCGCATGGAAGCCATATCGGACCCCTGTTATTAATTAAAATAGTTGATAAAGTTGATTGCATTATCAAAGGCTGCATATTTTTCGGTAGGTATATGCCAACAATAACAAAAATTTAAAGATGCATTTCCTCAGTAACTAATTCCTAATGTAGAACTTATGTTCAATAAGTTGTTGAATGTGACACGTCATATGGTATTATTTCTACGGTTGATTTTGTTTTGAGCGATGGTCAAAAGAATTTTCCGACAAAATCTCTTTTCCTCATATAGGTCCTTACAAACTTTTCTCGAATATGGTTTGGTCATGGTTAACTTTTAATTATCCCCATTTAATTTAGATTAAAGTCGTTCAACGTGTAGATTCTTTCGATTTGCACTTCATTCACAGAGAACCTTGGAAAAAATTGTAAAACATTAATAATTGTTTTCGTTTTCGATTTTTACACTTCGTCACAGGTCCTTCTACCCCAGATTTAGCTTGCAAGTAAAAAGTAGTCCTGATTGAAGGTTTATCTGTCATCAAATATACCATTTTTCTAAACAAACAATTAAAGACTTTTTTTTTTTATTTAAGTTCATAATTTTCTCTGTTTATTTTAAATTAAAATAATAATTTACAAAAATGTGTACAAAGTTTTATTTGAAGTTCGTATAGTAGATAAATTATCTTTTTTTGTTTATTATAATTGTTAATAGTTGCGTGTTGTTTTTTTATTTTTTATTTTTAAATAAATAAATAAAGTTACGATGTTTTCTTTTGTATAGGATAGATAAATAAAATAATAAATTTTAATACTTTATTTTTATAATTTATTTCTTTTGTTATTATCTATTTTTTTTTAAAGTGTAGCGCTGATAATTTATAACTTATTTTTCTAATCTAGGTATTAAGTCTATATTACAACATTGTGTTTTTTATTTTTAATTTTACACATCACAATTTCATCAGTTTAGTGATTTTTTAATTTTTTTTAATTTGTTTGTTTTCATATCTTGTGATGACATAAAAGATATTAGATATACTTTCCTAGCTTAGTGTCTAAGTAATTGCTTTGTCTCTCTTTAGTGCCTCTCGCTCTACAGAAAGAGAAAGATGATGTTTATTTCCATAAATTTTCCTCTTTGCAGAGGCTACCATGTTTTAATATCTTTTCGTCTTTTATTTAGCATTTTTCTTTTGTACAAATAAAATAAAATTAAAATTTATGATGGAATTTCGTTATAAACAGCGTCCAATCAGAAAATCTTAAATCGCCATAATGTCAATAAATCATGAACCAATGAATAAATTTCCTTGTACGTCGTCGTGGCTACATACATTATTCTCTTTCTTGCCTGCCTCAATTTTGAAAGAAAACAAAAAAGTAATACAAATCAGAAGGATTGGTAAGATTACAAAAGGATTATGGGATATTGGGAAGGATCACAAAATTATACAGATGAATGTTTTTTTCCTTTTTTTTTGTGTTGTTGTTGTTTTTGGGGTATCATAAAACTGGCAAAGTCCAAGGAAAAATGTCCTTTGCTTATGTCTATGTGTTTACTTATTTTTAATATGTATTTTGCTCAAGTAGCTTTTTTGAAAATTTGCAATGTGAACCTCATATAGGGTTAAAGGATGTTTATTATAAACACGAGGAAGCACTTAAAGGAAAGGTCATAAAACAGGATTTTTTATGATCATTCAGGAAAAGTGTACAAACCATCATACTCGTATCATGGAGAATCAGTATGCTCGCTGTATGCTTGAATTGACCCCTTGTACGAGTAGAATAAGGGTTGTACACAGATTGTATAGTATAGTGCTGACTCACATCCCGATGTCCTTGCACAGAGCCAACTAACTCCTGGAATTCTGAGCCAATGACAAGACAGAAGAAACAGGATGCTTTCCATGATAAGAGAATACAAAAGAATGTGCCTTCTATCTTATATTATACAAGGAAAATCAGATAACTGTGCTGATTCAGACAAATTCTGTTCAGTTTGAGGATTTAGAAAATCTACCCTATATTTTCGAAAAAAAAGAAGAAAATACAAAGGAGAGCATAATTCAGTACCTGAATGCTAACGTGTTTTCTAAGTTAACGGCTTGCGTGCGCTTAAAGTGTTTGTATTCCGACCTTCATATCTTATATGTTTTTTGTGGACCAGGGACCAGACAGTGGGGTACTTTACTTTTGGATTTATATTTTATATATTGTTGCGATCGAAATAAGGAGAGCAGGGAAAATGATGTTCCAGCAATTTAGCACTAATCGAATTAAATTGATTCTTTTATTACCCACTTAAAGGGGAATGGGAAAAGCATGACAGTATTATATTTTGATTTTCTTTTATCTCTTCCGCTGCTTGTCTGCTTTTTATATGAGGATTTGTTCTTTAAAGAATGCGTTCGTATATTGTATTAAAGAGTACAATGTAAGAACATATTTTTTGATAATGAAAGACAATTTATTACTTAAGTATTAGGTTAAAAAAATTCATGTAAATTCAGAATGCAATAGAAGAGTCAAGAAAAAGGTCATACGCGACTTCAAATCGTCCTGGTTTTCAAAAATAATTTTGAAATTAATATTTTAACCAAGAAGCTAGGCCAAAAAATTGTCCAGTTTTTGATTATTTCTACGTTATGACCACTTTTGAACATCCATCAGCTTTTATTGACCCACCCAAATATTCGGAAAAAATAATTATGAAAAATAGAGTCCAAAAAGACGTTGCTTTTGAAAATGATAAATTTTTAGTTTAGTTAGTACTTCCGATAGAATTCTCTTTGATTTTTTTTTTCTATCAACGCAAAATCCACACTTTTTAGACAATTTCTTCGGTAATTTTTCCAATAAAACCAGTGATTTTAGAATTTTGTTTCATGAAGTTAAACTTGAAATTAAAAGAGACATTTTCTAATATGTCGTTCTATGTTTTTTTGTTCAATGTTTGTTGTTCTATGTTTTTTTTTTTTTCTAAAACTTAATATTTTGTTGATTAATTGATCGTTAATTAGTAATGACAATTTCGAAATTGTTGTTCAATGTTTTCTATGTTTTTTTTGGGTTCCTGGCTAGTTTGATATCAAGTTTGCAAAGCATCACCTCAAAAAATAAGAAACTTCTTGTATCGAGTGATTTATTGCTCAATAATTTACCATTAATTGGTCTTTATTTAATAGTGACAATTTCAATTTTTTTCGTCTAGTGCTTTCTATGTTTTTATTTGATTATATTAAATTCTTACGAATTTATTAAAAGAACTCTCAAAAAATTGTTAAGACCTATAATATTGACATCTTCAATGGTTAATAATTAACCAGTAATAATCAGTTGTTAATTAGTTGTGACAGTTTCAATTTTGTTGTGAAATGATTTCAATGTTTTTTGTTTTATTTTCTTAAATGCATATGAAGTAACATATAAAAAGGTTTAAAATTATTAATTACATTTTCATTAAGTCAAATGATGTAATTTCGCTAGAAAATACCCAGAAAACATCGCACGCAAAAGTTGAATTTATCAGAACTCATAAACGGCAAAACATTGAGCAATGAAATATTTAGTTGTTGAATGTAGAAGCTTACCACTTTCGTAAAAACATAGAATGACAAATTCCAAATTGTTTACTGTTTACTTATTAACAACTAACAAACTATGAATTGTCCATCTCAAAACCATTCGGTTTAAGCAGTTTTAAGCTCATTTTTAGGTGTTGCTTTGCTAAACTTGATATTAAACTAGCCAATGACCCAAAAAACATAGAAAATGTTGCCTGATCAAATTCAATAATTTACAGCTAAGTAATGATGAAGTAGTGGCAAATTATTAAGCCATAAGACATTATGTATGGGAAGTTCTTAACAATTTTTCGAGTTATGTCAAGTTAGTAAAGCTCCTAAAAAACATAGAAAGCATTGAATGACGAAATTGAAGTTATCACAACTAATTAACTACTAATTAAAGGCAAAGTGTCCTATCCATCTTTCGTTTCACTAAAATTGCTTTGCTCAGTTAACCCTCATAGAAACAAATCACCCAAAACACATAAAAAACATCGCATAACAAAATTTAATTTGTTGCAACAAATGAATGGAAAATTATTAAGCACATAAATGTTAAATTTCAGAAGGTTTTGCCACTTAAAAAAAAAAACATAGAAAGGATAGAACAACAAATTTGAAAGTGTCAAAGCTAATTAATGACAAATAATGTACCTAATCATTTTTCGATCCGTAAGGGTTGTTAGCAAAGTACCGAGACGAGACTTTCAGAACTTTTTTTCGAAACCTTGTCCTTCGATACTTTGTATTGCTGTATGTATTGAAAGAGTCTGGAAAAGAAGATTAGACGATGAGCTCTACGTGCTATATCTGACCTAGTCAAAAAACTAAAAATACACAGTGGCTGTAATGGCTAGAACACGTGGAGCATATGGATAGCAACGTATCAGTCCGACCAATCTCCGAATTCAACACTGATGGTCTAAGAAGCAGGGGAAGACCCCTCCAACAGGTGGCACATACAAGTGAAAAACGACCAAAATCAAGTTGCTGTGTGTAACTGGTGACGGCTAGCTTGGGACGGAGCTAAGTTATTGTGAAGGAGTAAAAGTTATTGTGAAGCATGTCCTTAAAATTTCAAAAATGTTTATGAATTTTCTAAGTTTAAAGATACATTTTTCTGAGAATGACTAAGCATTGTTTGTTACTTATAGACAAGGCCGTACCAAAAATGGGACAGGGAGGGGCACTTGCTCCCCTTTATCAAAATATTTTTCATACAATTTATCTTCCTTTTAATACTTTTTTTTAATTAGTCTGCCCCCCTCCCTCACTGCCTGATATCCTGCATACGCCCCTGCTTAAAGACATTTTAAAATAAATAATATAAATGAATTTAAATTCAATTTGTTATTGGGTGATATGTTAAATTTTGTCAAGTTCCACGGTCTTCTTTTATCGTGTTATTGGTCCTGTCTTAAAAAAAAAGGAAGAAATATTCGCATTGGTTCATAATTTACTGCAAAGCCTTTTCATAACATGTCTATACTTTCTATACATCCTCTAACTTACAGTCTCACTATTTTTTTGAACAAAGCGATTTTTGCGCGTGCGTCTGCATTATTTCGAGCAGAAATATCTCCAAGAATAATCTTTAATTAGTATTTGCATGTACCATTCATCGTTTTTATTTTATTTTTTTTTTTTTAAATATTTATAAACATTTTTTTTTTTTAATTAAATTTTATTTACACAATATCACTCTTGCCAAAACTAGTTAGATACTTTTGCGATCCGGCACTACAATTAATACTATTTATATTGGATTTACTACTACTTACTAAACGGCAACTCTCATCATCGGCACCGTTGCTTGTGTCTGTTGCATTGGAATTGCTTTCACTGCAGTTCGTTGTACTGCCGCCATTGCTGCTGCTGCTGCCTCCTGATGTCGTCTTATATTGATATGCATCGCTACTCACTGCCGACCATGTTCCGTCCTTGGCCTTTACATACAAGTGCTGCTTGGCAGGCAGCTTACTGCCAAATTGATCAGCATAGTCATTTAGGAGCAGATGATTACTGCTCGAGCAATAACTGTCCTCGTTATTGTGCACTGCAGTTGTTGTTGTTGTTGTCGGTGGCAAGGGGGTCCTGCCTCCTAGAAGGGGGGAATAGCAGTTCTTGTAGCCGTTGGTATTATTACTACTACTACTACCGTTACACGCAGTATTTATGTTATTATCACTCTTGAAAAGTTTGGGATTACGATTGCGTTTCATTGTTCCACACCCGGGCGCCACTTGGGAATGGTGATTTTCGCTGTTGCTGGGGGAGAACGTATTGACCATTTGATGCTGCTGATGCTGTTGGTGGTGGATGCCAGCCTTAAAGCCATTCAGCAACGAATGGTGTTGTTGTTGTTGTTGTTGGTGTTTGGAGGGGGACGCAAAGGACGAGGGCGACGACGACGTTGAAGTTGAGTTGAGGAAATTCGGGACGAATACGTTGGTTGTTGTTGTCGTTGTGGCTGGTGCTCCAGCTGCTGCTACGGAGGACACTCCAAGTACTCCAATTGTATACGATGGGGGAGATGATGAGGTCGTTGAAGAGGACGTTGACGGCGATGCCGTTGATGATGATGACGTAAGATTTAGGTTATTTATGAGATCCATTTTATTTTCCGTTATGTTCATTTTTGGTGCTCGGGAAATTAGGTTTGATACTCCCACCGACAACGATGACGACGACGATGTCGACTGATGCTGCTTGTTATAATACTGGCCTAGCTTACCAGGCTTGGCCATTGATTGTTGAGGGGATGATTTGGCAGTTGCTGATGCTGATGATGACGATGGTGGTGGTGGTGGTGCTAGTGATGCAGCTTTAACATTGCTATCCTGGCTCATGGTGGTATAATTTGTTTCATTGAAGCAGCTAGAATCCAAGCCATAGTGGGCGCTAGGTGGTGCCGAATACATCCCTGTGGCTCGATAGTCACCGAGGATGTTATCCGTCGAACGGGCAATTGCTGTTGTGTTAGCTTTTGTTGCTGTCGCATAACGGTTCTGATACAATTTGGCATTTGCAACTAAATTCGTTGTTGCGTACGCACCACAGCTATCGTAGAGGGCGGCTGTGATGGCAGCATGATTGTTGTTGCTGGCCGAGAAGGTTGAGTTGGGATTTTTAAATGTTGAACATGCAACTTCAGCGTAATCGGGCATATTAAGTGGAGTTAGCCTGTAATTTATTAGACAAGAGAAAAGAAGAGATGAGATGAGTATTAAAGTTGAAAACAAAAAATTGGTATAGGAATTTATATATGCATGTGTGTCTGTATATTGTGTGTAGGTATTACAGTATTGTTTGGGTCCATACATAAATGAACGGATGTGAATACTTAAATTTACAATGGATGTCTATTATAAAAACACATTTTTCGGATGTGTCAATTTTTTGTAATCGTATGTTTTTGTGTTTTTGACAATTTATGGGTGTTTCATAATATTTTTTTTTTTTTTTGTTAATTTCTAAATGCATATGGGGTCTAGGAAATGTTATAATAACACATTTGATAGAAGGGTTATATTCAAAAGGAAAGTATGTAGATTGATTTTAAAGGGCGTTGTTTTGTATTTATAATAGCAAGGCAGTATTTCGCTGCAGACTATAGAGCACTCTGAATTTACAGCATCAATTTCAAATTTAATTGAAGCAATGGTAAGATAAGTGTCAAGTGTCATGCAGTCCAGACTATACTCTGCGGTAGCATACTTAAGTTGTTTTCGCTACTTAAATTTCAAACTTAAAATCAAAAACTTGAAATTCTGTATTTATCTAATTGACTGTGATAAAGTTTTGCTCTGTTGAGTGTTTGAGTGCTTTGATATGTTTTTACTATTGATAGCTATACTGGGTTGACAAGACAATCGAAATGTAAATTTTTCTGCCATATTTTAACAAACAAATCCTTTTAAAGTGTTTAAACGGATTTTTTTTATAGTAATATTAAGTATCTACCCTACCATACAAAAAATTTATATATATTAAAAGTTTTGTATACGGTAGGGATTGGCTGGATGGGACATGGTGCAAGCTGGACCTCGCGAACAACTCAGAAGCCACCAGAGCTAAATGATCGCGATGACATAAGACTGAAGCATGCGTACTAACCCACACGTTCCAAACTAATTTCAGTTGGTTTTTTTCTGTCAAAAGAGATACATGCACTAATGTGTATTTTTTTTTTGGGTACAATAGTAAAAAAAAAACTAGTTTGTTTCTTCATTTGTTATTGTGTTAAAAGCTTTTGAATTCTACAACAAAAAATACTTAGTCTTTTTTTGCGTCCCGTTAGTAAATTTTGATAGATTTTAGTGTGAAATTGAACAGCTTTGAATGTTTTTTTTCGAAATTTTGAAATATGTTCATTAAGTTAGGCATTGGGCATGTTGGACCATTGGTGGGAGAACTCATGGTTGTTAAAGAATGCAATCTTTTGTGAGTGCAATCATATATAATCATTTACTGAATTCAATTGAAAGGATTGCATTCATTATGCATTCATTGACAGCAGTCTGAGACTGCAACTTTAAATTAAATGATTGCAATAATTTTGTTTCCTTTATTTATTTTACAGCAATCAATTGAATGCAGTCATTTATGAGAATGCAGACATTCTTTGCTTTCTTTTGCATTCTTTTGCATTCATTTTCATTCTTTGCGACAATTTTACAATCTTTGAATTCCTTCCATTCATTTGTTTTATTTGTATAAATTCTAATGCAAATGAATGCAAATACATGTAAAGAATTCAAAGAGTGTAAAAATGAATGCAAGAGAATGAAAATGAATGTAAGGAATGCACGCATTCTCAAATAATTGCATTCGATTGATTGTTGTTGAATAAAATGAGAAAGAAAAGATTGCAATCTTTTTAAGTCAAATGAATGGTGATTGTAGAATTAAAAATCGCAGTCCTGTTCAATTTCGTGGCATGAGAATACAAAATGATAAAAAAAAATTATATTATCACCGGATTTTCTGCAGATTCTTCTCGGTAAGAAAGAATACCGGCATGAATTTAAATCTTTGTATAGTCTTTATGTCGAAGGGCTTTGGCATTAAATTTGTAATAGTTTAACTTAGAGCTCTTGAACGGGGCCAGTAAGTTAGTAACATGATATTGATAAGAAAGCTAGTTTTTATGGATTTTTGCCTAACTTAAGGTTAGTAAGATGTTCAATTGAAAATAAAAATTAATTAACTAAATACATAATATTTAAATTTAGATTTAGAATATCTACAATACTGATGTTTTTAACATTCCATTGAAAGTTATTGTAATTGGTCCGATATGTCGAATCAGATATTTTGGTATATGTCCTAGGATCAGAATCGATACTTTTTACAAAGATATCAGTGTGTGAAAGTACGTTCATAACCTCCCCTACTTCTTTAATTTACCATATCTCAAGATCAAATGAAGATATCGAAGTTTCAATACGTGCAGAAGGATTTTCAAAAAATTCAATGAGCGGTTTTCTTACTATAGAAATAAAAAAAAAAACATTTTTAAATTTCTTTCATCTCGAATATCTCGATAACAAATAGTGCTATCGACTTCAGGTTAATTTTTCTCTAGGCATCTTGACGTGATAAAGAATTACCAAAAATATGAAAAATTATCAACTCCCAGTTTCTTAAAAAAAAATTAGAGTTTGAGGAAAATTTGAATAGAAAAATATTCTGTTTAATTGGAGCTCAATTTAATTGTGTTTTGCCCAGGTATGATAGTTGGGCTCATCAGTTAGAAGACTATCATACTATCAACTTTAAACATGAATTATAAATTCAGTGGCTCCACTAAAACAAAAGAATTTTCTTTTCAAATTTTCTTCATATTAAATTATTATAAAAAGCCTGGGCACGGAAATTTGAAATTTTAACGGCTAGTTTCTCAGTGCAAGATCATCCTTGTCTGAGTTTACAACAGAAATGAGTTTTCCAGTCAGATAAAATCCTACGTTAGCTCGGAGTTAACTAAATTACTTTGGTGAGTTAAATCAGAGACCAAATTGAGTTCCTTTTTAGTCTCGATAGTGAAAGTTATTGTCAGTGCAATTCTGTTGTGGTGCTTTCTCTATTCTGATGTAGTAAAGGTATAGAAGGGTGTTATCCATAGTGTCACACATCGATGGAATAATATTTTTGATTACTGAAAGATAAAATTAATCCTCAACTGAAAAACTGTTTCTGCCTTAGCTCAGAGTTAATATATTTTCTGGATTAGCTAACTCTGATTAAACTCAGAGTTAACCCTGGAACTGAAAAACTGGCCCTAAGTGTCTGAATTTGAACAAATTCCCTTAGGGTCAGTTTTTCAGCTCAGATTTAACTCTGAGTTGAACCAGAGTAACCTAATCCTGAAAATAAATTAATCCCGAGTTAACTGAGAAACAGTTTTTCAGTTGAGGATTTACTTAATCTTTCAGCCGTCAAAAATCTAGGGCTATATATGTGCGGCACTATGGATTTTATCCTTCTACGCCATTCACGCATGAGAATTGGTATGGCACTACAACGAAATTGCACTGACAATAACTTTTATTATCGGTATCCAGATGGCACCAAAAATGAAAAAGCACTCAATTTGGTCCCTAAATTAATTCACCAAAGTAGGTGAGTTAGCTCGGAGTTACCCCGAAACAAGGTAGAAAAAAAAAAAAAATATTAGGTAGAATGGCAAAGAAAAAAACAAAAAAACGGGCATGTAGGTTGAAAGTAGCTAGGAAAAAAATCCAGCGGTATTTTTCACCCGCTTGGACAGAAAGGCCAGTTTTATAAAAAAAAACTTGATGGAAAAACCTAAAAAAAAAAATACTAACAACTGTACTGTTATGTAGCTTTTCGAAAATCAGGGGTCCATTTCTTAAGGTTAGTTTCCAAAAAAATTTAAATTGAAAAATCTGATAGGAGGTGCATTTTTTAATTTTTATAAAGTTTTCACTTTTTCACAATTTCGCATAACCTTTATGTGATGCTATCAATGCTGTACCATATGATAGCTTTTAACCAAAAGAACATGTCAGTCCGATTCAGTCATGTTAATTTGTTTAATTAACAACATCAAACCGGATTACACACATTGACAACCAAATTTGAGCATTTATCAGTGTGTTTTGTTTTTTATTCTAAGAAAACATTTATTGGTTAACTTCAAATGAATCTTTAAAGTTACATAAATTTTAATCAAATACAGATATTGTTTACAATTAGATTTTCTTTTAAGTCTTAAAATGTTTTTCAGCAATTTAATCTTAAATGGTAGATATTAACTACAGACCCCATTTAGATAAGCATCTAAAATTTTAACAGTTTTTTCTTCTTAAAAAAGTTACTACAACAAAATATTAGTTTGTATTTACATGGACCTTTACCATTCAGAATCAAATTAAAAACAATAAAACAAGAAGAACGTGACTATGGAGGTGCTAAAATTTTGGCTGAGTACACAAACAGTTTTGAAGTTGACAATGTCCAAGCAAAGTATTCCCAGCTGATGCCAACTCATAATGTCAGTTCCCATTATGTATATCATCAACCTATCAAAGGTATACTATAGTAATTGTAACAAGAGACCTCAATGTTACAACTAAACGAATTAATTTAATTCGCTGTTGTTTGATGCCTATATAGAACTTCCTGCCCCCTAGCCCCATTATAGTTAGTCATCATTAATTAAAAACGAAATGACTCCAAAATCACAATTCCTCTCAAATCGGCACCAAAACACACCACAGAGGGAATAAAATTATCATTAGGCGCATTTGTTGTTAGATGTGTGTACACACCACTCATTAAATCCATCCGTTGTCAAAGTGCCTCCACTCTATTCCTATTCAGTCTACCCTGCCACCCTTTTTTGTAGGTACGAGTAGATCCTTGCGCGCTATCAACCCCCATCCACATGGAGAACTGAGATAAAAAAAAAAAACATTCTCACGTTTTGTCTAGTTGTTGCCTCTTTCCAAGCCATAAGCCCCAAATGAAACTCATAAATATTGCTGTTGTTTTCAGGTAGGTACAGGTTTTCTGTCAAAATTTTCAATTAAAATGCGAACTCAGGTAGAACGACCTCGAGAACGAGTACGAGAACAACGACAACAAGGATGACAGCAAGGGGTGTGGCAGTGGCGGCGGGGTGGTGTGACGGCCGGCGTCTGTTTTGTGGCTTAAAACGACAGCTAGCAGCTAGAGCGCAGCGCCAGCGGTGTATTAACAATACTGTGACACAGTAATAAAGTGGAATAATGAGGATGTGCTTAAGTGGGAGAAAGCGAGTACAGCTACTCTTACTCCCACTTAAGCTCCATCCCCTCTATCTTTTCAATGGTAATGTTTTAAAATTATATACATATATATCTAAGGATTCATTTTGAGTAAAATGCGTAGGTAAGCTTTATACTCTTGTTCTTTCAGGATACTTGACTTTGTGTGGCTGCGATTAGTGGCAGATGGTACGCAACACAGGCTCTTTATACTCGAAAAGCTGTTTTGTTTTTGGTAAGTTTTATGGCTTTCGTCGTCGTGGTAAAATTAAAGTCATAAAAATGTTCTGGCAACATCACATTAAAGCCTAGGTATACAGATAGATAGAGGGATGGAAAAGGAGGAAAGGATGATCAAGTGTTTCACACTGTTGAAGATAATAATCTAATAATGTAATTAAGTTTTCAAATTTGCAAAACATAAATAAATTTATTTACGGGTAGGGAAAGTTGCCCATATATATTTAGGCAAAAATGACAAAAAAAAAACACTTTAGATTGTTTAATCATGTTTAATATTTGTATAATTATAATATATGTATGTAAGAAACTTCTTTTAGAAAACTACCACATTGGGGATAGTATACCGCAGATTAATATCCCAGACGTTGTACATTTATTTTTTACTTGCGATATTGTATATACTATATGGCAAGTTACGAATTTTTCAAAAAAAAAAAAAAAAACTGAACCTGAGATTTTGATCGCACTTAACGATGATAGGGAAGACGAAAAAACTTGATACATAGTGGTTTTTAGTGATTCTGCCAACACTTTACTTATTTTTTTTTTAGAACTAAAAATAACGTTTTTTTCCCAAAAATGGCTCCACAGCTTTTCCTTAAAAAAAATTAAATAAATTTATTTTAAGTAAGGCTAGGGCCGCACTTGCGATTTTCTGTCATTGCGACTAATTCTTGGTATCGTTTAGACTTCCATTCTCGTTTAATGTCATGTGTTTTATTTTTTGCCACTGAATAATCATGCGACACCACTGTTATTAATGGTACCTCCCAGAAAACCATTTTTTTTAATTTTGAATTTCTTCAAATCGATATTTCTGATTGCTGATAATTTTTTTTAGGCAGAAGCTTCTAAGCAATGGAAATAGTTTTTCTTAGCAAAATATTCTTTTTTTCGATTTTTAAAAAATGTTCAGTTTTTTTTTTGTTGAAATTCAAATATTTTGAAAATCAATTTTCTTAAAAGTCAGCATTCAAGGGTTTTTTTTTAACTTTTTAGGAAAAAAATTGACTATTATGAAAAAGTAACTGTATTTTCAATACAAAAGTTAAAAAAACCGTTGAGGAAAATATTTAAAAAAAAATGCTCCAACGATTTTTTTTTAATTTTTTCTGTACGCTTAACCTTAGTCTACGTGTTAGGGTTCGCGTGAGCCCCAGTGTATATTTGAATACTTATAACATAACTTTTTTTCAAATCACATTTTCAACTTGAGATGAAAAGTCAGTGAACGAAATTTATTTTTCTTAACATTCTCTTGTCCTTTTTCCATCATAGGGACTTCAGATAATTTTGTAGAATTTTTTTCTGATAAAAGTCACGAACAAAACTTGGGTTTGGTGCAAACTCCAAGGCTCAATATGGTATACAAAATTATTTAAACCGAACTCGTATTTTTCATATTTGAACATGAATTTCAATTGAGCTAAGCAAATTTTATTCTGGAATCGGTGGCAATTTCAGGAGGAATTTGACGGAGACGCTGTTTTAGGTGGAAAAAAGGATTTTACCTCAGTTTTTTCTGTCCTCTGCTCCATGAGAAATATTGTAAATTTTATTATTTACTAATTTCAACAATTTTATTAAATTTTGGCAAAAACAATCACGTGTCTTTATTATAAGTTATTTAAACTTCCAACTAGATGAATAGCAATATATACTTTTAGTGTATAAGAAACAATTAGATGTACATAAAACATTGGCATTCGCACGAACTCCAAGTTTGGTTATTCCTTAATTTAGCGTGCGGTAAGCTAGGGTTAAATTAGTGCGATACACTACAATAAATAATAACAATTTACATAAAGAAAACTATTAATAGTACCTCTCGTAGAACGTTTTTTTTCTTAAATTTTATCATTATCGGCTGAACAGATTTAGATTTATGTTTAATAGATATATTTACTACCCTCAGCGCTTTGAACATAAGAGCTTTGAAAATAAAATAAAATAAAATAAAATAAAATAAAATAAAATAAAATAAAATAAAATAAAATAAAATAAAATAAAATAAAATAAAATAAAATAAAATAAAATAAAATAAAATAAAATAAAACAAAATAAAATAAAATAAAATAAAATAAAATAAAATAAAATATAATAAAATAAAATAGAAAATTAAACTTTCAGAAAAAGCAAGATAAAATAATAGTTAATAACATATGAGTTTGTTTGCCATTTTTACAATAATTTCCACGAAAAATTATTCAATAGTTATTTTTTTGTGAAGTTGACGTAGAACTTAACGGAACATTCACATAGAAATAAAAAAAAATATATTAGTAAGTGCTTGGAAAAAAATTAGTTAAATTATTAAGTTGAGTTTTTTTTATTGAAATACCTATCAATTTTCTTCAGTTGTCATCAACTTAATGAAGTATTTTGTTATTTTGCAATATTTTATCTTATGGTGTATAAACATTTGAAAGTTAAGAAATAAAAAAAAAAATAAAAAAATATCAGTGAAACACTTTAAGCCTCTACCACCTTAAACAGAAATGCCTTTTCTGAAGTATGCTTTTTCTGAAGTAGTTTTTCTGAAAAATACTCCAAGAATATGTACTTGTTATGTTCTTTTAATCAAGCAGTTCGGACTCGGCAAAAAATTGTAGGTCCCATTCGGAATGGTTAAGAGTTGCAAGTCACTAGGCCCTGCTTTTTTACGAGCTGTTCTCCACTAAATTTATCAATTTATGTTAAGTTAAACACTTACAGCCCTATCAATTAAAATTACTTAGATATCTTTTAATTCACAATTTAACTAAAACTTCTTATATACAAATTATATATACATATTTTGGTGAGTTAGTTTATTACCTTGAATTTTGATTTATTCATAAGATTTGACACTAAACTCACTGACTAAAGATAATTCGTGTTTTATTTGCGTTTATGAATACCGGTGTTATTTTTTGTTAAAACTAATCTTTTTCCAGCAGTTTGCAAAAATTTTACAATGTGTATTTTATTTTAAGCTTATAACATGGGGTTCTATTTTTGCACAACAAAGTTGTATACAAGACACAAGGCAGCATATTTCATACATTTTTCTTAACATATTAACAAAAATTATAGTTGTTGTACCAACGCACTGTGGATGGACGGTTTTTATTTTTAATTTTGGTGAGAAAAATCATTGCCAACAAAAATTTTGATGAATATCAACTAATGAAATTTGGTACAATTAATGATTTGGGAACCCTGAATTCTCAGGTACTGCTAATTTTAGTTCCTCTTTCAAGCCTTACAATTTAGGTTAGAACTAGGTTCCAGATTTAAAAATTAAAAAAAAGCCTTGTCGAAGTAAAGAACTCAGTCAAATTTATGTTTAAAATTTCTTAGAAAACGTGTTTGAATGTAAACTTTCATATACAGTAATTCCAATACAAATTTGTACCAAATTTAGAAAAGTTAGTCCAAAATATTGAGCTATTTTCCTAAAGGATTTTAACTTATTTTACTATTATACTTTTAAAATTTTATATTGAAAATTATTTTTACACCTAATTTGATCAAACCTGAAAAGTTTTGACTATTGCAAGATGAAATTTTTACAATTACTGTTTCCAACTGTCAACTATCAAAGTTTTAGATTGACGTCAGATTTAAGAAATGCAATCAGAAAAAATATCAACATTATTTTAACTATGCAATCTAAATAAGTATAATTTTTGATTATTTCGAGTCTTTGAGAATTTGTCAAATGTTTTTCACATTTAATCATTTTAATTCTAATTTTCTGTAAGAAAATTTCAAATTTTTGGGCCAAGTTTTGACCCAAGTTGTAAAGATATCACCAAAAGGAGGAAGAAATAAACCAATGAATTCAGCATCTCCAAATCATGAAATGTGTCATATTTCATTGATATTTATCAAAAAATGCCGTCGAAAATATGGGCCCCTGAGCAATGGTTTTACAACTTTTTTGTTGAAACAAATTAATGAATTACTTCTAGTGAAGGATGTCTAGTTTTGGTGGAAGAAATTTTTCAAAAAAGAAAAGGCACTCTCTAGAGAACCGATTTCATTATTTTCGATTTTTTTGAAAAAGCTAGCTAGGACTAGTTTTCATAAATTTTTTATGGAAAATTTTTCTAAAAAGTATAAACAATATTGTGTATTAAGATTTTCAAAAAATATTTTTTAATTTTTAAACATTTCCCACTATTCTTTTTTTTTTTAACTTAATCACCCTGATTACAGAATCCGACGAATGAGCAGCGGCGAGGGAATCAGACTCATATTTGTCATTTACTATGAGTCAAATGTCAAAATTGAGTCAGATTCCCTCCGCAGCTTATCCATCAGATTCTCTAATCGGGGTGCTCCATATTTCGAATACGACTGGGTTGATTTGTTTGAAATTTGGTATCTTACAGTTTTTAACACACTTTGGAATATTACAAAAATATTATATTATTTTTATAAAATTAACGGTACCTTCCGTAAAAATGTTTAAAAAAACGTCAAGATAAGTCTTATTTTTTCTCAAATTTTTCCCTAGTACGATAGTTCAAACAAATATTAAAAAAATTACTCTTGGCAACACTCAACAGTATCGGTATTCCATCTAGATTTATATATCTTTATTAGAGTGGTCCTAAAATTGGACGTCATCTTGGATAGCCCTCATTCGATTCACAAACATTGAAAAAAAAATGTGCCTAATTTTTTCAGATTTTTATTTCACCCCCTGGTCACCCTATTTTCACTTTAAGGTACTAATTATGGATAAAGGATTATTTTTATAAAACGCAAAAATAAATCAGAATGTATAGATTAGATTCAGACGAGAAAACAATTTTATTGGGGGAGTGGTCTATTTCGCCCTGTTCAGGCGGGAGTGGTAATCTTCTACAAATTTGGCCAAAAACAGAAAAAAATTATTTAAAAAATAACGGGACCCCTTACAATGCCACGCATTAGCTTTTTTTTAAAGTCACGACTCCATTCTATAACATACTTTTTAAATAAAGCTTTTATTTTAATTAGTTTTTGGAAAAATAATATTTACCACAAAAAATTATAGTTTTTTGTTTTTTTAATTTTTAAGTTTAAAAATTATTTTTTCAAAAACTATTTTAAATAAAAACTTTATTTAAAAAGAATGTTATAGAATGGAATCGTGGCTTTAAAAGAAGCTTAGGCATCGCATTGTAAGTGTTCCCATTTTTTTTTTTAATAATAATTTTTTTCTGTTTTGATCCTAAGTTACAGAAAATTACCCCTCCCGCTTAAACTGGGGAAAATAGACCCCCCTCCAACACTATTTTTTTCTAGCCTTAATCTAATCTATACCCTCTGATTGTTTTTTTTGCGTTTTATAAAAATCACCCTAGTCCCATAGTTAGTACCTTAAAGTGAAAATAGGTTGACCAGGGGGGTGAAATAAAAATCTGAAAAAAAAATTAGGAAAATTTTGTTTTCAAATTCAAAAAAAAACCAATATAAGGACCACCCTAATCTTTATATAGTACTAGCTGACTCGCTCCGGCTTCACTCGGGTAAATAAAAGTTTTTTTTTAAATATAAAAGTTTCAAGTTAACTTGAGTTAAGCCCAGAAATTTTTTTTCGGTAACTACAACTTAGTTTACCTAATGTGTTGAACTAATACAGGAATCACACAATGGGCTTTTTCCGCTGAGGTAGCCATCTACATTTGAATAGTCATTTGGATAGTGCAGTTACATCCATCAGATTCAATTTAAGGATTTAAATTACTGAAAACACATTTGAGGGCTTAATTCAGGTTTAACCCCAAAACAACGATGATCTCACTTGAAAAACTGGCCTTAAGCCTCTTGTACACATCGTGAATTTTATTCTTTGAAGGATAATATAAAAAAGGAGGGAAGTTTGAGTGCAAAAAACTCTAAACTATGCCCATTAATAGAACTATCACCAATTGACACTTTTTCAATCATCATTTTCTTAGTCAAATATTTTTTTAAACAAATACTTTTCTCCCATTTCTAATTTTATTATCATACAAGTTATAACTGACTTGTTTATTCCAATTAATAAAATTATAAGGTCACATTACCAACACTGAAAAGCAAACATACTACGTACTATTAGACTGATATCATAAATTAATAAAAATATTCCTGCCAAATGATTATTGAAGGCGATAAAAATAGGATATGGTCGTCCTTGTCATGTTATAATTAAAACATTCCAAAGTGTCCCATACCTCTCTAGTTGTAATGTAGGTAGTTTGCGTGAAATAAAACAAACGATATGAAATCTTAATAGGTATCTACTCAAACTCATCGACCTTAACCACTCCAACTTATATTATGCTTCAGTATACGTGTGTGTGTCCTTAAAGAATGAAATATTAATGTCGCACTAAACAAAAGACCTTTTTCAGGACAATATTTCCAAAAAAATGTATCCATAAAGAATATATGTATCACTGTAGCTGGGATATCGATTAAAACGTAAAAGCGTGCCCATGTGCCATACGATACGATAAAACTTGTTAACCATAGAAATATTTATATAAAAGTTTGAACTTTAGTAGGTGAGGCTGAAGCTCAGCAACAAAACTATGTTAACACGAATAAAAAAAAAACAATAACAACAACAACAACATACCTTTCATAGTCAGGAAGGGGCAGCGTCGGATGCAGGTGTTGTGGTGCGTAATCCGAAATCGGATCTTTTGTTGTAGTAACAGACGTTGCCTGTCGCCAAACTCCTCCAGTTGGATCAATCCAAACTCCATTCGCATTAAGTGGCAAAGTTGGAAATTTTCGTACCGTTCCGATTGCGTGATTTCCTGAAATTCAATTTTCTCAATGTTATAAAATTGTTGTTGTTTTTTTTTTGTGGATTAATAGAAGAAAAGAAAAAATACACCGATAAAAGGATAACAAACTAAGCAATAAAATAAATGAGAAAGAGTTATAGCAGGATAGAAAACATAACACATATGTAGGTATGTGTGTATCTTATCAAGCAATAACGCACCATGTAAGCTACCCAAGGAAGTCTGCTTGATGTACTGATACCGTTTGAACAGAATCATGGCACCGAACAGGAACACAATAATGGCTATAATCGATCCAAGGAGCACGATGAACCACGTCTGTGTAAGGAAGTCGTCGGCAATATCCCTGTTGATAGGATACCTGCAAGCCGATATACCATCAAACTCTTAGCTTAGCTTTTCAAATGTATGGAATCATTTAAAACTGCCTTACCTGGCGGTATATCCGGTGTCCAGGGATTGTGTCCTCGGATCCATTCGCAACACCGATGGCTGCGAGAAAGGACCAACGCCCATTTTGGTTGCAGCAGCCACACTAATATAGTACGTAACACCAGATGTTAAATTGGCCAAAAGCAGCGATGGGGTTGCGGCATCGATTGTCATATTCTTGAATATCCTTGTGGTGTTGTGCAAGTCCAGACCCTGAACGATGATATTGTAGGCGATGAGGATTCCTATATAAGTGAGATGAGAGCGCATATTTAGAAATGTGTCAATTAAAAGAAAAACACAAGAGTTTAGGTGGATTTGCTTACGCACCATTTGCCGTCCGATTGGATGGTGGCTGCCATTTTAGGAACACCGAAGTCCTATTGAATGAGATTGCTTCCATGTCCACGGGCGGTGATTCAGGAACTGATGTTGTATAGTTTGCAAAAGGGGGAAATTCAATTTTGAGAATTATTCGATTGTGAAATACAATGCAGATGGGTTCGTTTTCGGTTTCGGTTCTATTCTTGTGCTCAGTGTTAGGCTGAGCATAACAAGATTTCCGAAAAAGAGATATGGTTGGATATTCTGTATGTTGGGATTTAATTGGGTGCTGGATTGGAAAACATGGTAGAAACGCATATAAAGAAAGCCAAATTTTTCGGGTGGGATAGTATGGAGAGTAAATTTTTTTGGGTAGGTGTATGAGCTCCAGCTTTGAAGACTTTGAATTGAATTTAACACTTAAATCTAGAAGGGTGAAGTTTGGGAAACTTGAAAGGCTTTTTGAGAGTAAAATCTATAAGAGAGTTGTAAATGGGGTATTCTTTATGCAAAATGAAGAAATATTGACAGAATATCAATCAAAGTCATTTGTCAAATTAAAAACTAGTGATGAAGAATATTTGTTCCTCGTCATCGAAAAGGATCCATCACCTGATGATGACAGATGGTGTGTCAAATAGATGGTAAATTGAAAACATTGGGATGTGGATATTTTTGGTGCTTTAATAGTTTTGATAGTTTAAAAACCAAACAAATAAACAAAGGAATTCCTTTAAAAGTCAATGCTTGGTTTCCGGATTTTAGGGCGATTTGGTAACATTTGGATCGAAATACTCTTTCTCCGTCAATTTATAGTTTGTTCTTGATTTGTCAAGCTGTCAACTGTCAACTGTCAAATGCCATTGAAGGATGGTTTCAGTTTTTTGTAAAAAAAGCTTATATTATATTAAGGCATGACTGTCAAGTTAGCAAAACAATTTTGACGAATCAAAAAATGAATGGGTAGATAATTTGTTGTAAATTAGTCGTTAATTACCTATGATAATTTCGAATTTGTTGTTCTATGTTTACGTAGTTTTCAAAAATTGGTAAAAACTTTATATACCTGATGGCTTATGAATTAATAATTTGCTGTTAATTAGTCGTTAATTAGTTGGGACAAGTTCCATTTTTGCATGGATTATTTTCTATGTATTTTTCAACGAAATTACCTCATTTGACCCAGTGAAAACGTGTTTAAATGTTTCTCCATGAGTGAAAACAGAAAACATAGAAAATATTGCACTATAATGTCAAAATTGGCATAAAATTGCTAGTTAAAGACAAATTGCAATGAATTAAAATGTCAATATAATAGGTTCTAAGAAGTTTTCTGAAACTGTTTTTAGATTTCATATCAATTTAAGAAAATAAAACAAAAAACGTAGAAAACTTCACGCATAAAATTTGAATTTATCAGAACTAATTCGCGACTAATTAACGACAAATCGTTAGGTAAGGTAGTAAAATGTTTAAATTTTTGAAGTTTTTACCACTTTTTTCAAAACATAGAAAACATAGAATGACAAATTAAAAATTGTCAAAGCTTATTAAGGACGAATTGTGAATTATTAAGCCATAAACCTTTGGGTTTTAGCATTTACCCATTTTTGAGGTGGTGCTGTGCTACCTTGATATCAAGAAGCTTGAAAAACATAAGAAAAACATGGAAAACATTGTACAATTGAATTCGCAATTCACAAACCAAGGGCAAATTATTAAGCCATAAGACATCGAGTGTAAGAAGTTTTTTTTACCGCTTTTCGATTATATCAAGTTAGAAAAGCACTTAAAAAAACAAAGAAAACATTGAAAGACAAATTCAAGATTGCCATAACTATCCACCTTTCCATTTTTCAATTCGTCAAAGCTGTGTTATTAACTTCACACTCATAGAAAACAAATAACTGAAAATTACATAGAAAACATCGCACAACAATATTGATTTTTCACAACTAACGACTAACTATTGGCAGATTGATAATATTAAATTTTAGAAGTTCCAACTAGCTCTGGACCTTTGACACGTCATATATGGAAAATTTGATATTTGAGAATGCCATCTAATAGGTCAGAAATGGTCAACTTGTCCTAGAAATTAGTCAGCCCTAGAAAAATTTTAATAAAGGCTTAAAGTTTCTCAAGGTCACACAAGGTCACGATCGATTTCTGGCACCGCATTTAAGGGAAATTTACAAAAGTTGCTTGTCATCTGAAAGATGTCAAGATCTATGTAAAAGGTCAGCTGGTTTTTGTAATTGGTTAGCCATAGATTTTTTTTAATGAATTTTTAAATTTCTGTTCAAGGTCATTGCAATTTTTGGCTCCTCATTTATGGGAAATTCGCAAAAACTTAATACCACCTGAAGGGCCTTAAGTTCTTTATAAAAGGTCAGCTAGTTTCAGTAATTGGTCAACTATAGATACTTTTTTACGAGTTTTACATTTTTTTTTAAGGTCCCTAACTTTTGTTGGCATAATGATAAAAATTCATAGCAATAATCTATGGCTGACCAATTACTGAAACTAACTGACCTTTTATAAGTAATTTATGGCTTTTCAGGTGGCATTAATTTTTTGCGAATTTCCCATAAATGAGGTGCCAAATATGCGATATTTAACTTTGAACGGAAACTTAAGAATTCATTTGAGAAAAATGTATGGCTGACCAATTACTAAGACCAGCTGACCTTTTCTATAGATCTAAAGATCCTTCAGATGGCATTCAATTTTTGCAAAATTTCCCATAAATGAGATGCCAAAAAATCTATGACCTTCAACAGAAATTTAAAAAGTCATTAAAAAGAAATCTATGGCTGACCATTGAATTACTTAAACTAGCTGACCTTTTATAAAGATCTAGATATCTTTCAGGTGGCAAACAATTTTTGCAAAATTCCTATAAATGAGATACCAAAAATCGCTATGACCTTGATTTTTTTTAATTCGTTAAAAAATCATTACAAAATATGTATGGTTGACCAATTACTGAAAAAAGCTGACTTTTTATGATTATGAAGTAGCCTTTCAATTGGCATACTAATTTTTTTGGAATTACCCAAATGAGGTACCAAAATCTTTTTTGTGACCTTCAAACGAATTTTGAAAATTCATAGAAAAAAAACTATGGCTGAACATTTACTATAAATAGTTGACCTTTTATCACGATCTGTCGGATAGTATAATTTTTTTGTAAATTTCCCTTTAATGACGTGCCAGAAATCTCGCGTGATCTTGAGTGACCTTGAGAAACCTTAAGCCTTTATTAAAAATAATGCAGGGCTGACCAATTTCGGGGACTAGTTGACCTTTTCTGATCAATTACTGATCAATTACTGACCAATTAAATGGCATTATCAAATATCAAATTTTCCATATATGAGGTGCCAAAGGTCAAGAGCAGTTCTTACTACTTTTGAAAAAAAGCAATGAAAACAAGAGTGAACAATTCTAAACTGTCATAACTAATTAACTATTAATTATGCCTATCCACGTTTCGATTCGTGAGAGTGTTTTTGCTGAGTAGATATCAAATTAGTAAGGCATGATTAAATTGAATTTGCAACACCTAATTAACGATTAATTAATGGCAAATTATTAACCCATAAGCCATCACATATAAGAAATTTTTACCGATTTTCAACAAAGTGCTTTGCTAACTTGAGATCAAGTATCCAAAAAATCATAGAAATGTATTTTCCAAGTATTCTCCAAAAGATTGAACTTTTTAGAGGTCGAGTACCAGAGTGCCTTTTATTTAGAGTCGTGTTTAATGAAAAAATTCCTCACCTACTTGTTTTATTTTTTTTCCAAAACTTACCGTTTTTGAAATATATGTCAAGAATCAATTGTTGTGACATTTGACCCCTTATATTGGACCTTGAGGCTAATGAACTTTTTCAGAATATAATTAACCTCAATACCACCGTGTAGGTACTTATTCCAAAAATCAGCCTGTTACAAATTTTTTACTTCAAGAAGTGTATTCTTCAGCTATCGCGTTTCTCCCAGATTTGAATGGTATAATCCAAAAGAACACTCCTTTTGCATACTTTCTTCCTAAGTAAGTGGTAGTTTCATGAAATAATTAAGTAAACCCAAATGCTGCAGCTTTGTGCCCATATTTTCAGAAAAGCTACAATTAACTATAAATTGAAATATACCTATTCAAAAGATATCCAAACTAATTTTCATTAAGTCATAGGTAACATAGATACCCTCAATGGTTCTTTCCAAAAACTGCTATATAAGACTTATCATTGATTTATAAAATCAATCAAAAGTATTATCAATCAAAGTTTTTATTAAAAAAAAAAATTAACAATTTAAGTGGTTATTAAATTTAATTAATTTTTTCTATTCCATTTTTCATTTGTTTTCAATTTTAAATTTAATTTAATTTCTAGCAAAATCAAGATAAATAAAATTTAATGTTTATTGACTTTGATCATTGTCACACACATGAAACAATATAAAGTGCTTTCCCACCAATCAAAAGATATCTATCTATCTGTCTATCATTAATTAAAATCAACTGTGGGTGGAGGGTGTTTGTTCGTTCGTTCCTTTGTGGAGATATAGATATAAATAGCAAATGCAATTTCTCTTCATTAACTATGCACAGAGCACAACTTTGAAACCTCATTGACATATCACACGCAATTGCTTTCACTTGGACTACATTTTTCCTCATGAAGGACATTATAAGTTTCATTTTAATTGATTTTAAGTGTGATTTAATATAAAAAAAAATATTCAAAATTGATTTAGATAGAAGTTAATACAATAAAAAAATAAAAAAGTTAATTGAATTTAGAATATTATTTCAAGTTCGAATTTATATGAGCCTGCCTTGTCGGCTACAGCATAAACGGCTGGATCGATTTTCTTAAAACTTAGTACATGGTGGTTTTTGGCGATTCTATCCATAGGTTTTTTTAGATTTTTTAAAATTAAAATAACGGTACCTGCCATACATTTTTTTAAAAACTTAACAAATTCTTATTTTTCTCAAAAACGGCTCCAAAGCTTTTCTAAAAAAAATTAATTTCTTTTTGTATAGGCTATTTTTGGATAGGAAACCGTTTATCGAAAAATGGTTATTAATGGTACATCCCATAGAACCATTTTTATTTTCAATTTTTCCTCAAAACGGTATTTTTATTTTCAATAATTTTTATGTAGAAACTTTTAAAAAAATTAACAGTTTTTTTTACCAAAAATTAAAAAATATATATTGTGTATTTAAAAAAAATAAAAAATTTTGAAACATCCTAAAATTAGTGCAATTTACCATTAAAATTATAAAAATTTATAATCAGCAACTATTAACTCTAGCTACGTTTTTTTAAATTTAGAATTTTTTCATTACTGGCCAAACGGATAAATTTGTGGGTATAATTTTTTTTTTGAAAATTCGATACCTTTCTCAAGAATGGGTTGATAATTTTTTTTTTGGAAATTTTCTTTTTATATGCATCTAAATAAATATTTAAAATTTGCATACCAAAATTTTTACTTAAAAATGTATTAAAATCTTAATATTATTTTTAAAAACACACTTCGGTCCAGAATTCAGAAATCTTTCTCTTTTTTTTACTTCAAAAGAGTTGTTTTAGCTAATTTAAATATCGTATTTCATGCTTTTAATACTTTTTCTCTCATAATTTTAATGTTTTCATATAAAATTTTCTTAAGCCCAAAAGATCATGAACATAAGAGCAGGCACGTGCAACCCAGTTGTGCACTTTATTTTAAATTTGTAACTTCAAAATATAAGGCCAATAAATTTTATAAAAATAATTTTTTCAGGAGATTAAGCTTTGGCTTGATTAACAGAGTAGACGATCAGACGCACAGACGCTTAGACGTACAGACACACAGTCATTTGGGCGAGCAAAGAAAGATTGACTGTCAGACGTTAAGATAAATATCCACCAAGCAATAAATGTACCAACATTTTTCTTAAGCTTTGGCGCTATTTGAAATTCATGGTCAGAAGCACAGACACATAGTAACGGGCCCACGACTGTCAAGATAAATATCCAATAAACTTAATAAATTTGGAAAAATCTGCTTTGTCATTTAACAGGACAAAATGGGAGACGGACTTTCAATAGATGTCGAAAATGCTGCAGTGAAAATTAAAATTTGTTCAACTCTTGCAGTTGCAGTTGCTGAAATTTTGACATCTATACCAGCTCTGCCTCTCATTCAGTTCGGGTAGTAAGCTTTGACTCGAATTTAAGTTGACTGTCAGACGCACAGACGTACAGACGCTTGACTAGTAGACGTCAAGACAAAACCCACTTTCTTCACCATCTCCATCGTTTTAATGTTTGATTTTATTAAATTCTTCATTTATTTTTGCTGACACGTAGGCAAGTCAAAGTTCTTTAAGGTTATATCGAGTTTAAAATCAATAAAAAAAAGTTTTCCTAACTTTAAATTCAGAATATCCAACCATGTTTAAAAAAAAATACAAATAACAAAAAAAACACATCCACACCACTCACCGTCTTCTAAAGTGGTTGCATATTTTGCATTCGAGGGCCTGCCTTCGATCGACTTGTAAAACGGAACAATGAAAAATTCATACTTTGTGGCCTTTTGAAGGGCACTAATGGTACACGCTGACGCTCCACCACCATTCAGCACGGTTAACATTTTATAACTTCCTCCATTCGTCGTTGTGGTCGTTGTTGTTCCCAATGAAGACACATCATGGGCATAAATGTAGAAACCCTCAATAAACTTTCCACTGTCGATGTCCCACACCAAACGAACACCCGTCGAATCAGTAGCATTTGCTTCTAGCAACTCAACTGCACTATTTGCCGTCAAAAGTGCCTCGGCTTCGCTTAAAATTATATCCTTCTCCTCTCGCATCACTTGGCCAGCTGTAAAACTTTCTGAAATCGCACTGGGATGTGAGAAACCTAACAAATTCTCTGCCCGCACTATGAACATGTAAACAGCACCCGCATCCAGACCAGTAGCCGTGTAAATACTTTGCATCAATCTGTTGGCCAGAGGTATCCATGTTCGACTCTTGTTTGTGGAAAACATTTCAACGGCATAGCCCAGCAATGGGGAGGCACCAAACTTTTCACTCGGCATCCATGCCACTGTCACCGAGTCGTTTGTTGAGCTTACAACTTTTGGCTTTCCGGGTGCACTTGGGCATTTTGATGGTTCCGGAGCACGAAAGAATTTTATATTCGGATTTGTGGGAAATTCTATGCGTAAATAGCCGCTCCATGTTGATTTACCACTCTGACTGCTAACCACACAAGTGTACAGACCTTGATCCTCGTTGCGGTCCAAGTCGGAGATAACGAGATCTCCCGACGCAGTGATGTTTATTTTATTCGAATTAATTACGGGTATGCCGTCCCGGTACCAGGAAACAGTCGGTTGGGGCTGTCCAATTGACTTGCAATTGAGCACGGCCAGGGATTTGACGGGTAGGGTTTGATTGACAGGGCCAGCAATGATAATGGGCGGTGGATGGTCGTCTTGGGAATTGATGCTGAGTTGTGCTCTGGCACTAACTGCTCCGGCTTCGTTGATGGCATTGCATATCACAACAAGGCTGGAGTCGGAACGTTGGAATTTGGTCACAGTTAAGGTGGTGCGGCCGTTGGCATCTATTGAAGAGGCATCGAAACGGTTGAACTTGTTGCCGGGAAAGATGAGTGAACGATTTCCTCGAAGTGACCAGAAGATGGTAGGAGAGGGACTTCCTGTCGCCTGGCAGTCAATTGAAACATCTGAGTCAACTTCCACTGACTTTGAAGATGGTCGAACGGAAAACTTTGGAGGAGCTATAGGGGCACAAGAATAGACACAAAAATCCCTTAATTCTAATAAATCTATAATTAAATTACTTAAAAGAAGAATTTAATTAAATTTTGTTGACTTACAGTGAACTGTCAAGGTGCCAACAGCTGAGATGGATCCCACAACATTGTCAGCCTCACAGCTATACTCTCCTTCATCCTCCAATGTGACACGCTCCAAGCGTAGGGACCGGTCCTCCAAAACATGCACTCGATCTGAATTTTCACAAAGACAAAAAAAAAAAGAACTTTAATCATTTTCTTCCTGGAATAAAGAGAATGACATTCAAATCTTTACCCAATGGCATATTTCCCCCAGAGGCTGTACGTAGCCAAAGGACATCTGGCATGGGGTCGCCTCCTACGCGACAAGAAAATGTCACCGAAGAACCTTCCAACACAACTTGATTATGTGGCCCACGGATAATAAATGGTTTTACTGTTCGGACATGTAAGAGATAAACAAAATATGCATGTTAACCTTACTCACTCTCTTTCTCTCTTTGAGCTGCTTTTGCCTGTCAAGAAACAAAAAAAAAAAAAACTAAGAAAAATAAAACTTACCGTGAACTTTAAGGATGGCAGCAACCGACTCTCGAACTCCTACTGCATTCTTAGCTACACACTGATATTGACCCTCGTCACTCTGACGGGCCTCTTGAATTGCCAAATTGCCACCATCAACAATTCGTATACGTTTGTTACCATCCAAGTCAAGTTTTTGGCCACCTTTTTTCCAGGTAACTATAGGTTCGGGTATTCCGCGAGGTGCCGCACATTCCAACAGAGCTGTTTCTCCTTGGGCAATTCGGGTGTTTTGAGGTTCCAAACGAAATTCATCTCGTAAGACTGTAAAAACAAAAGAGGACGCAAAATGTTGACATGATTTATATTTATTTGGGTGGAAAAAAAGTTAAAAAGTAGGGTTTTAAGGTAAGGGACTTATACAATCATGGATTAGTGTTTTATGTTAGGGTTACCAGACTATGGAATTGAGAAGGAAGTCAACAGCAAAGAGGGTTTAACAAATTAAGGCTTACGCAAGTTTATCACAATTGGATTTGTGATTGGGCTATAAAGCTTTCAGAAATGCTAAAGCTGTGGTCGAAAAAATGCATGCGTCATGAATTTATCTATTATCAAACTGCTCAAAACTCTCATATATGTTTTATAGCCCAGTTGGGAAGTATATTTTGAATGACTTGACTTGCATAAGGGCTATTATTTGCCCAGTATTTAACTAAATCAAAAGGGGTCGAAATATATATTTGTGTTGGGCGCCATTTTGATGTTAGGCAAAAGAGTTTTTATTAAATAACTTTCCCGTTTTAGATTTTAGACAAAAAATTTCTATAAACAAGTTATTAGAAATATAATTTTCTACAATTATAGTATTGATAAGTATTTGCATAAAATTGATACTTGTCAACTTAATTCAAAAAATAAGAGAAAATGTCCTAATCTTATTTCAAAATATTTATTAAAACAACTTCGAATTAAGTTTAAAATAATTTGGCTGCTGCAAGTACTACAAACTGATTTTCTGGTTAATACTGGCTATAGAGTGTTGCACTCACGCTGGTCATTCTGATTTCAAGTCCTGTTTCGGGAAATTGGCATCTTTAGAATGGATTCAGGATGTTTGAAGGTAATATACACTAAACAGCAGGTACAACGCCCCTGGTGGCAGTAATCAGCAGGAACTACGCCCCTGGCAGGATTATTTGGTAAGTTCAACATTCTTTGGTGTCACTATTCAGTATTTACAACTTCCTTGGCAGCAATAGACAGCAAGGTAATAAACAATAATCAGAAAGTACAACGCCTCGGTGGCACAAATGAGAAGAAACTACGGTCCTGGTGACACTATTAGGCAAGCTCAAAGCCCTTGATGGCACTATTCAGCAGGAACTATACACCTCTGGTGATACTAACCAGCAGTTTTTTGCTCCAGTAGATCAGTAGATACCAAAGCCACTGGTGGTAATTTATCAGCATGTACTATAGCAACCTGGTAGCACTCAGTCAGCAGGTATTCGGCCCTTGGTTGCTCTTAAAATGGCTGGCTTTCACTCTGGTAGGTCAGCACAGGTACCGAAGCCCCTGGATGTTTATAATCAACGAAAGACCCACACCGTTGGTGGGAGGAAGCCATAGTTAGAATTAGCTTGACAATCTCTCCTGCTTAAATTGGGTCCCTCGAACGAAACTCCTTACCACTGGTGAGAAGAAGCTCCGGGAAAACCAAAATCTAAATGACCGAAACGACTTGACTCGTCTGCACACTGAGTTAAAGTTTAACTGATCAGGTAAACTAAAATGCCTAATGAACGTTAAACGTTAACTGGCGATGATAAATTTGTAAATTTGCCATTTTTAGATGTAGGTAGTGGGCAGCTGGGTGGTAAATATTATAATAGTAATATTATGTACCTTTTACTGTGAAAGGAAAAAAAATAATAACGTAACGTGGGACACTTCGTTACAGTAACACTTCAGTAAAACAGTAACATTTTTCCCACCCACTATTACGCCCACTTTTCATATATGATTTTTTTTTAAATTGACATAAAACTTAGGCACAGAGTTGTTGCTTTTTCATCAAAAGAGTGGGTGTATAAGTGAGTGTTTAAATATTGGAAGAACTTTACTTCCATGTAAATTATGTGCTAAAAAGAGCTAAATTTCAAATTGTAAGGCTTCTAAAGGCTTTTATTGAGGATAAAACATAAAATTAAGAAAAGTGGGCGTGGTAATAAGATGGTTTTACTTTTTTGGAACTTGTTTCTGCTCATAAAAGAAAAGAAAATTTTACTGGGCCGATAGCCGACTTCATATGAGCTTTTTTTCACTATCGAAGATATTACGATGAACTATCTCTTTTTATAAATAAACCATAAATTATCGATCGTATGTAAGAAATTTGTTTTAATCAAAGTTGCAGAAAATATTATTTTGAACAACTTTTGTTGAACCAAGTCTTTGTTGTCATATATAAGTCTTTTTAGTCTCGAATTGCAAATGGCCAAGTTATTGAATATAATTGAAATATGAAACTGCCTAAGATTTCAGATGGCGCCCAACGCTAATTAAAAAAAACTTTATTTTTAATTTTTTTTTTAGCCTGATAATTTTCTGCATTAGTTTCAATAATTCTTTTTGCTTTAACTTTGAATTACTTAAGTATTTAACCCAACCCAACCTACAATCAGAATGATATTATAGCTTAAGAATTATGTATTTTCAACTTCTCTCTTCTGATTCAGTCGATTAATTTATTAAAATGGTGAAACTAACAAACCATTTTTGATGTAAATCACAAAAAATCATTTTCTTTTGAAATAAAATATCTACAAGGAGGAGTAAGGTGAAGCATCAGCTAGCAGCAATTCCCTTAGAAAAAAGAATTGAATGCATGACTGAACTTCAATCATTAATTAATTACAGACTTGTCATAGCTTAAGGCGTAAACCACTGATTAAAATTTTCAAAAAAAAAAATTGCTCAAAAAAAAAAAAAAAAAACACAGAAAAGCAAAATCAATTCTAATATGCAATGAATGGGAGAACTGCTGTGCACTGTGTAGTCTCGTCTCCTTCCGAGTTTAGTCCAGCTTTTGCAACAGGAGCAGCAATGTACAGCAGCAGTAAAGTCCAATCAAATTCCGTTTTTAATTCAAGTCCTTGTTCCAATTCAACACTCCCCGCACGTTAGTTCGGAGCAACTCCATCGAGAAGCTTTTGTTTTAACCATCAACCAAGCTTTCATCCCTATATACATTTTTTTTTAATGTTCGTCCATCGTTCTCATCCTTTTTGAAAATTTCATCCAAGCTTACACAAGAGTGTCCTTCGGTAGTTCCTATGTTGGTTGGTGAATGCGAGTGTGATGATGATGGCTACCGACGACGATGAGAAAGAATAAAAAAAAAGAAAACTATTAATTTTCCTGTTCTTTTGTTACTAGCGGTTTTTGGACTGTGTGTTCAAGTCGGTTTTTACCGGCTCCATGATTTATGAATTCATTCCATTGGTTAAGTTAGTCATAGTTCGTGGGATAGGAATTCACAAACTATGCGAATTCCTGAAAATTCCACAATTTGCCTCGAGCGAGGAAGAGAAGTTAAAAAAAAAAAACAAAAAAAAAAAAACTGCAAAAACGTCCATCTCTGACAGACAGATATAAATCAAGTCCCTAAATGAAGGAAAGGTGTGGAGCTTTTATACCACGATGGGGTGATTATATAGGATGGCCAGTTATGTGGAACTTAAAAAAAAATAATAACACAAATCGTCTAGCATGGTGATAGTTTTAACATTTCTGTAGGTGTCTTAAGCTTGTGCGATGGCTGCCTTTAAGGGATTTTTTTAACATTTAGTTTTTATTACTCTCAGTTAAAATATTTCCAGATTAAATGTGAATTATGATTATGAGTTTTATGGGCGAAATATGGTTAAGAGTAAGATTAAGTAGCTTCAAGTAAAGTCCGTGGCTAATGCCCTACCCATATTATTTGAATCAAAGAACTTTATATATTTGATTTTAAAATTAATGGTAAAAGGAACTCTATCAACGGGGAAGAAGATTCTGGAGAACTGGATCTCTTGATTCATTGTGGTCTTCAAAACGGAGCAGGTTTTACTAAAACGAATCCCAAAAGTAATGATGCAAATCTATGGAACATTTTAGGGTTTGAAAATTTAGAATCCTGAGATCGATTCTAAATTTTCCAACCCTAAAATTGTACCTTGTCCCTTTTTTGAGTTATACGAATACATAATATAATGCGTGATAGCATTATGACTGACAACGAATGATCATACGAGTATCATTCAAAGCTCTAGTTGATTCTTAGCAGAGCGCAAAAAATCGCATGCCAATAGTAGATACCTTAGTTTCTAAGATTATAGAAGTAAAGTGAACGACTGGGTGGCACTTACTTGGTCTTATGTTCAAGGCGCTGAGGGTTTAAGAAAATTATATCAAAAGAAATAAAATGTATGATGAAAAAATGTTTAAAAAATGAAATACAATATTCAAATTAGTTAAAACAAATTTCGTTGCGAGTTCGAGATGAAAAAAAAAGAACACCATCTTGATTCTTTATTGAATATGATTGTATGGACAGACAAATTTAAATTATTAAAGCGGTTTTCGTAAAAAATATTTTTTGTCTATAAAATTCTTAAAAGATTTTTTAAGGGAAACTTTTGGTATGCAAATCTTAAGAATTTATCTATGTGCAAATAAAAATAAAATTTGAAAAGAAAATTGTCAACCCGTTTTTGAAATATCGAATTAAAAAAATAAAACTTTTTTTTAAAAATTCAAGAACTTTTTTTTTTGAAAATTTTGATATGCAATTCTATTAAATCTTATCTGAAATTTGTATATAAAAAATTTAACTAAATAAGTTCAGCCGAAAGTGAGAAAATTGAAAATAAAAAAACCACCTTCTATGACAGGTACTTTAAAGTTATAAGGTGCAAAATTGTATAATTTTTTGTAGTAGATCATATAAATTTTAGTATATGGAAAGAGTTTAATCAAACCCGTAGGAGTCGATTTTGAGACCAAAAATATTTTCCTTTGAGGGTTTTTTTTTAAACTTTTGTATGGAAGGTACCGTTATTTTTTCATATATCTTAATTTTTTTCTAAAAATATTTTAGAGAGTACTAAAAACTATTAAGTATCGAGTTTCAAAAAAATCGATCTCATTGTTTTCGAAATATTTGGTTCTCAAAAATAAATTTTGAAACATTTTTTTAATAATCCAAAAAAATAATTTTTTTTTCTTTAAATACAAAAAATATTTATAGTTTTTGGAAGCTTCTGTTTAACAAAACAAATTTTGAAGTCAGTCATACCATTTTGAAGAAAATCTAAAATCTATAATCATTTTTTGTAAAGTGGTTTTCCACCCAATGGAAGTCTTTACTAAAAGTAATTTTTGAATTCTTTTTAGGAAATGTTGTCGAGCCATTTTTGAGAAAAATACGATAATGTAAAATTGCTAAAAATTATATGGCAGGTATCGTTATTTTTAGTTAAAATTAAAAAAAAAAAATGGAATCATTATCCCCAAAAACCCCTATGTACCAAGTTCGAAGAAAATCGATCAGGTCATTCAGGCTGTAGAGGAATTATTGTAATTAATCCATCATTGATAAAAAAAATTAATTTTAAACCTTATTTTTAAAATATTATATTACAAAACTTATTGAAAAAAAACTCAATTTCTGTCTGTAAGACATGCTCATACATTCTTCAGTCCAGATGATACTCTTAGTTTGGAATAGCTATTTTTCTTCAATTCAAAATTAAAAAATATATTCTATAAGAAGTTCTAATAATATAAACATACAGAAGAGTTTTATAAAAATCGTAGAAGCCGTTTTTAAGAAAAAACAAATATTTTCACTAACGGTAATTTAACATTTGTAAAATACTTTACAAAGTATAAAAAAACCCTTAAATACCAAGTTTTATAAGAATCGACCATTTAATTTTCATAATATTTGATTAAAAAAAATGTTTGAACATTTTTTTAAAAAAGATCCCAAAAATATTTTTTTGAAAATTTTGCATGAACAAATGATTGAAATCAAAATATCCGTTTTGAAGAAAATCGAAAATAAAAAATGGTTTTTGTGATGTACCAATAATAACCATTTTTTGAAAAAAAAAGATCGTATGGCAGGTAACGGTATTATTAGTTCTAAGAAAAAAATCAAAAAAACATGTGGGTAAAATCAACTAAAGCCACTGTGTATCAAGTTTTAAGAAAATCAATCCAGCCCTTTAGGCTGTAGCCGAACAAACAGTCAGACTGAAAGGCAGAAAGAGTTTTGCCACCCTTTTTTTTGGTGTTCTCTTACATCGTAAGGTCATGTTTGATTGTTATCTCGATTTTTTTTTTTTTACTGCGCGAATCCAAAATTTGAACTATAGTACCTGCATGTATCGCAAATTCTGTGGGAGGTAGGGAAGAGAAAATTACGAAATGAAACATAAACATAACCTCAACTGTCATTTTTTCTTGCCATATATGTAGGTGCCATACGATGAAAGAGAACACAAAAAAAGTGGGTGGCACAATTCTGTCTGTCCATATATCGACCTACAGCCTAAGCCACTGGAGTAGTTTTCTTCAAATTTTAAACTTACGGTTTTTGTAACTCTCCAGAGGGAAAATTGAAAGTTTTTTTTGCACCGAAAATAACGGCACTTGTCCTAAAACCATAAATGAAAAGCTTATTTATCTGAGAAACGGCTCAAATAATTTCGATTGAAAAAATCAGTGTATTTTTGATAAGAAAAAAAAAATTACCGAAAACTCTTATAAACGGTACCTGCAATATAACGCTTTTCTTAAAATTTTTGATTTTCTCATTAACAGCTCAAACGATTTCAATCAAAATTTAATGCTATAGCTTTTTTAAAATGTTAGTAATATTGCATACCAACATTTTGAAAAAAAAAACAAATTTTTGATTTTTTTAAGAAAATAATAAATTTTTTTTTTTTAATTTCAATATTTCAAAAATGAGTTGATGAATTTTCTTGAAACTAGGTTTAAAAATGTATTAAATTCATAATCAAAATTGGCATACAAAAGCTTTTAAAAAAAAAATTAAATTTATATATACAAAAATTAATTTTTAAGAAAACCGCTCGAAATGATTTTAATTTTCTTTTGCATATATTTTTTTTTTCTATGTAATCAAATTGCATACTTGTTTTTGAGCTCTAAATTTTTTAACTAGTTGCTTATACAATTAAAAGAACGATTTAAATGCCTTTTTTTATATTTTTATAAAATTTTTTACAATAACTTTCATATTTTAAAAGTTCTTAATTCCAAGCAACTTAAACATGAGAGCAAGTACGTGCGATCCAGTCGTGCATTTTATTTTATTTTATTTTGTGCTTTATAAAAATTTGAAAAACCATTAGCCTAGTTTAAGAAAATCAACTGCCATTATTGAATTACAGTAGACGCTCGATATAGTGAAATAACAAAACTGGACCTGTTCACTGTATCGAGATTTTTTATTTTTTCAATCGCTAAGTTCTAAGTATTTTTAGCTGAATTTGATCCAAAATCAATATATTTTTTGATGTAAATGTTTTAACGATCAGGTTTGAAAAAAAAGAAACATTTCCTCAGTGTCCTCGAGCAATGTTAAATACTTGCGAGACATTTTTATTAAAAAAACATATTTATATAAAATTTTGTGTGTTCACTATTATAAATAAGTCACTATTTTGAGGTTCACTATACCGATCGTCTGCTGTTCTGCGTTTTCAAAAAAGAGACAACTTGAAACATTTATAAACCCAATAATATTATCTTAACTTTCTTGAAGCTAAAGCCTAGTTTATACTTCAAAGTTAAGTGAAATCAAATTTAAAATGCAACATTAATAATTTATGCACCAAAGGATTGTCAAAAAAATAGGTCTGGTCATAACATTAAGTTTGGAAAAGCCTATTGAATTGCATTTGTTTCAAGACAAATTTGTTCCTCCTTGTCGTCAAAAAAATTGCATTTAATTTTTGACAGTTTTTCACGCCTAGGAAACAAAGTGTATTTTATATGAAAACTACATTTCGCATGGATGTACAAACTAGGCCTTATGCATAAAAATAAAAAAATAAAATTATCTTAAATAGCCACACAAATTTAATATCCAGCAGGTATCTTAATTTTTGGGCCGGAAATTCTTCTTTAGAAGAATATCGAGTTTTTCTATTTTTTTAATATTAATGACTTCTTCCAAAACTTTTTCGATTACAAGAGAAGAGCTGTATACTATTGTGAACAGCTCAACTAAAATATCGATTTTAAAAGATGAAATTCAGAAACGGGTCCAATGCTGCGTGCCTTCTTCCAAAAAATAATATCAATGAAAAATTTTCGGAGCTCAAATCAAAATTTAAATGACATTGGGGAAAAGCTTTTCGTATAGAAGCAACATTTTTGAAAGCAATTATTGCTCTTCTGAAAACACCAATACTTTTTTAATATTCTGCAAACTTTAAACGTGGTCGTACAATAGTTGTCTTTGAAGAATAATCAAAAATTCTAATAACGAAAATACGGCCAGGAGATTCTTCGAACATGCCGAAACTTCAACTGAAAAAGTAAGTGTTGCACTTATAAAGTACCTAGATATTGTATTGAAACAAAAATACATATAATTGTGACACTGGTTGCTAGCGGTCATGAGGTCAAGAGGTTGATGCTGAAAAATTTCAAGAATTTTTCCAAGAAACTGCAAATATTTCGTTGCTACATATGTATCTCTGCGGTACTATAGGCTTCCAGCTTCAGAAAGTCCAAAAGTATCTCATTCAAAATTATTTCAAAAGCTTAAACGTCTATTGGAGAGCTGAGTGTGCAATAAAGATTTTAAAAATTACAGTGAGCACCGCTCCCGAAAAAATAGCCAGAAAATATAAATGCAGATATTTTTAGCTTTTTTCTTCTATCATCGAATCCCGTTTTAACAAGTCTGCAAAGAGTTAAAAAAAACTCAACATCTGCCTTGGTAGTTGATTTCATGACACCTTTAAAGGTATTTTATCCCAATGGCACAGATGCAGTAGTAATATTGAATAGCTTCGTGTCTGTATATTTTTGGAACTAATATTGATTCAATTGATAGCTTCGTTTTCATCCCACATTCCTTCTCATGCGTACAAAATTCTTAAACTCCTTACACCAAACCTCAAAAAAAAAAAAATATTATATTTTTTGGTGCGTGTATCCAAATCCCGTGCCATTTTTACTTATACAAAAAATTACACGCAATTTTTTTTTAATTTTTCAACCGAGTTTATCCAAGCGTTAAAAGGATAAATACCTTAAAACAATAATAAAGCCAAAGTAGCATCACCATCTATACAAGCTTATCACTTCCATTGTACATATCCCTCTGCAAGCAAGTCAACCATCAATGAAAATCTTTATTACACAAAAGTCATTGTTTTCCCATTTTCAACCACCAAACCATTTTCGCAGAGCACATCATTGAATTGGCAGGCGGGCGCGGGGAACACATTTTTCTTTTATGGTGTGTTCTTGGTTTGTTCGCCGGAAACATCAAATCAATACACTTCAATTGGCTTCAAATTCAATGGTTGCCCCTGGAAGAACAAACGACGACGTTGAAGGAACGACGACGTTGAAGGCAACACGGAGCAAGGCCTTAATGCAGGAAAGCCGATTTCAATAAAGAAGAAATCAGGCAATTTCCTTGCGAGACGCAATGTTCTCTGTCGCTGTAGACATCCAGAAATTGATCCCCCTCCCTCCAACAACCTCCCTAAAGAAAACCAAATGAAATAACAACTTCTAAGATATATTTTCCCTAAAGGGGGTAAACGAAACGTTCACCGAAAGGGTTTTATTTTTATTTTTTTTTGTTTTGCTAACTTCCCCCGCAATATGAATGAATAAATTTAATAGGAATTTATATTACAACTTACCGGCAACTTGTAATGTAGCATTCCTGCTCTGTGACACTCCAAGTTCGTTTTTAGCCTCACACCAATACACCCCCGCATCACTTTCTCGACGAGAATTTACAACCTGAAATGAAAAAAAAGAAACATGGAAAAATTCTGAATTAAAATATACAAAACCCAGCCCACACAGGGGGTAAGTCTATGGATTGGGAAAGGGTTGGAGATGGAGCTTGAAGAGAAAATTGAAGAACACAAAAATAAAATAGGAAAAAAAACCGACACACTTCGATTTTTTGAGATTTTTCATTCAAGACTAAAATAGAGTAGGTAAGAATAAAAGTGGAACAGAAGAAAAAAAAATTATTTGCGTTGAAGCAAGGTATTCGAAAAATTATGTCTTTCAAACGAATGAGTCCTTGACTTCAATTTTGTGCCTTTCATTATCGATAAAGGCGTCCTACTGTGAGAACAATCAAACGTGCTTCAGATTTTTTTTTCTTCCTCCAACTGGTAAATAATTTTTCCATCTTGATAATGCTTAAGAAATGAAATTTCATTGAAATGCCTTCACTTTGAAGGGAAAAACTTAATCAATAAGTTTATTAAACAAATAAAATCATAAAATACTTTTGTGGCTGGAAAAATACGTTAAGTTTTTAAATCAATTTTCATTAAAGCTGTCGGTATTGAAAAGTTTTTAAAGGTTTACTTTTAAAAGGAATCGTTTAGCGTTCAATCAAAACAAACAAAATTTTACAAGCACGACCTTGAGTTGTCTTCGAAATACAAATTTTTTTTTTGCAGGACTTTGACCAGAAGTATTTAGAATATAGGGTAATTATTTTCAAATTATTAAGCTGTCGCCAGGTCCAGACATACAATTTTTTTATTTGGTTTATTATTTTTTTTTTGGAGCCAAAACAAAACTTTTGATAAAGAGTGTTTTTGAAAGCGTGACATTTTTCAAGTTTTCACAGTGTGTTTTGTGAAGAGAACTAAACTTATTTAAATTTACAAGATGTCATTATTAGTTTGGTTTTTTTTTTCAAATTGACTTAGGTCATTTTTTCGCCCTGGACCCATCAACTTTTTTCAAATATTTGAATTAAAAAAAGAAATCCATCAGAATTCTTGAATAAATATAAATTTATACAAACAAAATTTTTAAAACCGTTGGAGCAGTTTTAAAAAAATTGTTTCTTTACGTACAGTGAAACCTTTTTTTAATAACAGACCCTTTTACTGAAAGAATTTTCGTGATCGAAGATAGGAGACCAATTGTGGTCTGTCTGTCTGTCAGGCTGTCTTAGCCACTGAAGCGGTTTTCCTCAAATTTTGAACTTAAAGTTTTTTGTAACTCTCCAGAGATGAAATAGAAATTTTTTTTAGCTCCAAAAGTAACGGAACTTGCCATAAAACCATTTAAGAAAATATTACTTATCTCGAAAACGGCTTCAACAATTTTGTTAAAAAAAAATCAGTGAATTACTGTAGGGAGGTACTTTTTGGTATGTTTTTTTTTTACCAAAAACTGTTATTAACGGTACTTGCCATATAACGTTTGATTTTCTATTTTATTATAAACGCCTCAAACGATTACATATAAAAATTGTGTACAAAAGTTCCTGTCAGAATTTTGAAAAAATAATTCTTTCGTTTCTATAATTTTTTTTTTTTTTTAATTCAATATTTTAAAACGGATTGACGATTTTTTTTTAAATGTTATTAAAATTTATATACACAAAATTAGTTTTTAAGAAAACCGCTCTTACGATTTAAATCTATCTTTTTTTTTGCATACATTCATATTTCTTATTTTTATTTTTTCCTTTGAAAATTACTGATATTAAATTTTCAACCCAATTTTGTGGTATATTGAATTTAAAAAAAAATTATTTATTCTTTTTTCAGTTTAGAAACAATTTTTTTTTAGTTTTTCATATAAAATATAATTTTGTTTTTTATGGAGTTTTAATAATATAAAATTTAATAGAAATGCTGTGGGTCGATAATGAGAAAATTAAAAATTAAAAAATCAAATGTTTTATTGGAGGTAGGCACTTTAAAAAAAAATACCTGATGTAAATTTTTTATGAACCCTATTCATTTTTACGATAAGAAGAATTTTCAAAATCGCACAAGTAGTTTTTATTGAATGCAAGATATAAAAGTGCTTTTTTGAAGTGCTGTGAAATAAGGTAGGTACAAATATTCATCTCAAAATTGATTTCAATTTAAGATTCCATTTTTTTAAACTTCATATTTTGAAATCAACTCTTTTTCAACAACTTTAATTTTTTGGAAGCATTTGCATTTTAAACAAACCATGAACAAAACCAGCTGAAAGTTTTGAGAAAATTCCGAATTTAAAAATATGGTCCTTTGGATTGTAAAATGCATAAGCCTTTTTCGGAGAATGAGTTCTCCCAAAAAATGTTGTATTTACATACTGAAATTAATTTACTAAACATTTTTTTAAATATGAAGAAAAATTTTCCATGGTGGAGGAATGGCCAAAAAACAGTATGTTGATACCAAGTTTAAAGAAAATCAATCAAACCGTTTAGACCAGTATTTCTCAATCTTGTTTGTGCTATGCCTAACCAGAACTTCTCCAGAATTCTCATCTCCCATGTCCTTCCAAGATTATATATTTCTTAAAGTACAATTTTTAACACTCAAACATTTCCAATGTTCACCAAAAAAACTTGAATGGTTAAAATTAAGAAAAAAAAAATAACTAGGATCAGAAAATCTTTCTTTTAATTTCAGCTGATGGTGAATTTTTCAGTTGATCAACAAAAATTGCATTAACGACTTTAACAAAGCGGTTGCTTTCGAAAACGTCAAATCAAAGTCAAATTGATTGTCAAACAATCGTCATTTTTTGACGCATATACTTCGATCGTCAAATATGCAATCGTCCTACTAACAAAAAATTGGTTTGATCCACGCCAATTAATTTACTTGCAAATGCATTTCACGTTTACGAACACACTCTCTGACTTTTCAATGTTTAACCCGATTTTTTTACTACACAGCTCCACTCCAGATGATGTTTTTAAACATTTGACTTCAGCAAACTGTCACTGCTTATGCAGCAAAATTTGTATTACCGTTTTCGAACAGAAAGCTTTTGCAGTTTGTGTTTAAGAACATTCTAAGGGTGATTTCTTAAGAGGTTTAGAACTTTAAAAAAAAAAACACAAAAAATTCGAAAAAATTAATGAAATATTTATTTGAATCGATAGTTTGAACCTTGCAATTTAATGTTTAAAGATAATTTCATGCAAATGTTGACCGCGGCTGCGTCTCAGGTAGCCCATCCGCTGAGTCCAATTTTGGCATACTCTTTCACACATATCGGCCGGTATCTCACGAATGAATGCATGGATGTTGGCTTCCAGTGCGTCAATCGAAGCGGGCTTGTCCCTATAGACATTAGCCCTGACATACCCTCACAAAAAATAATCTAAGGGTGTCAAATCGCACGATCTAGGCGGCCAATTGACCGGCCCGAAACGTGAAATTAACTGTTCACCAAACTCGCCTCGCAATTGCGCCATTGTTTCGCGTGCTGTGTGGCATGTGGCACCGTCTTGTTGAAACCACATATCATGCAAGTCAAGAACTTCCATTTCGGGCAAAAAAAAGTTTGTTATCATCGCTCGTTAGCGTTCACCATTGACAGTAACGCTGCGATTCGCATCATCTTTGAAGAAATATGGCCCAATAATGCCGCCGGCCCATAAACCGCACCAAACAGTGGCTTTTTCGGGATGCATTGGTAGCTGTTGCAATGCTTCTGGCTGATCTTCACTCCAAATGCGGCAATTATGCTTATTTACGTACCCATTCAACCAAAAATGAGCCTCATCGCTGAACACAATTTCCAACATTTTGAACATTTCGAACCGAGCACGAATTTTGATAGTAAAATTCAATAATTTGCAAGCGTTGTTCATTTGTAAGACGATCCATGGTTAAATTGCAAACCAAACTGAAGCCGTTTGACAGTGACACAAGGTACTAAACACACGTCAGTTGTCAAAACCAGTGTTGCCAAAACCAAACCAGCTAAAAAATCACCCGTTACAATTGCGTTTATGACTCGGGCGACGTTTTCGAAAACGGCCTTTGTGTTGTAAATACAGTCGGCTCGTTCTAAGTCGAATTTTCACGGGACATACAAATCAGTTCAAGTTAGAGAGAGTTTTGGAAAAGTTAGATTGAAGTGAATACAGTATATGGAAATTGAAGGGAGTACACAAATAATGCGGAAAAATTTTAGTTAGAGGAAAATTGAAAATTTGGAATTGAACACATAGGGAGTAGACACATCAATAAGCAAAGTGAAACTAAATATCTTCCTTTTTGTTTCGAGGAGGGTTTTATTCATGTCTTACAGTTTCTTAAATTTTTCGAAAACATCAACTTTGAAACCGTCAACATCAATTGTTTACCGATTTTCACTTTCGGTTTGTTGATTAAGAAAATTAAAAAAATTCCTCAAATTTTTCAAACAGTAGAGTCAGTGTAAAGTATGTAAGTGCCTCGTGGTTTTTATTTTTTCTTTACAAAATTGCTGGAAAAAAAATTGGCACAAGCATTCGAAAGTAAAATTGACCCACTTTGAAATCCAAGGGGGGATTTCGGGAAACACTGGCCTAGACTGTAAACAAACATAGACAGACAGACCTAAAGAATTATTGAATCGGCCAATTCAAAAACAAATATCAATGCCAAAAAAAAATGTTTTTAAAAAATAAACGAGTTTGTAAAGACTTTTTTGGACTCAATATAGTATTTTTGAATTTTAAAAGTTTGAAATGTCAAAAAACATTCTCAGTTTTTTATTAAGAATGAAAAAACAGTAGAATTTAAAATAGTTTGATCGGTTTGTTTACATTTTTTGTGTAATACAAAATTCTGGCTCCGCGAAATAATTCCTCAAAATTTGTATGGAACTGGGATGTTTTTTCAAATTCAAAATGAACTCCCCAAAATTAGGGATATATTTTATGGCTTTCTGGGGAAGTTTTTAATTTTTATATTGGATGATAATTTCATGATGAAATAAGTCCCCAAAATATGCAATGAAAGAAGTAAAAAAATATTCCGTTCAATGTATTATGCGTCAACAATAAAATAACAAAATAGACAGAGCAAAAATCAGGAACACAGGAAAATGAAAATCAAAGCAACTTCGTGCAATGTGACAAGTGAATTTCAATATTACTGCGTGGGGTAGAGGGGGTTGGTTTCCGGCAGCGGTGGGTGACACACAGTACCTTCCAACTGAACGGGGGAAAATAGACCCTCCTGTGATACGATTTTTGCCTCGTCTGAATCTAATCTATACCTTCAGTGGTTTGTTTTTTTTTCGGTTTTTATAAAAATCACCCTAGCCCCATAATTAGTACCTTAAAGTGAAAAGAGGGAGACCAGGTGGGTGAAATACAAATCTGAAGAAATTAGGATTTTTTTCAATTAAGTAATTTCATGCCTTTATATCGCAGATTCAAAAAAGAACCAAAGAAGGCCCACCTTAATGTGAATGTATTTAAAAATAAAATTTATAAAAAAAATGGGAACCCGTTTTTGAAATATCAAGTTTTCAAAAACAAGCTTCTTTTGAAACTCTAATTCAAAATAAAATAAGCAACACGATGTATATTCGCGTACTTTCTAAAACTAAGAATCCCTTGGAGCTTAGCCCAAAGTTCTGTCAAAACTCATAAAAAAAAGAAATTAGTAGAAATTAGTAGTTTTCGAAAGTATACGAACAGACATATTATTTAATCGTATTTAAAATCTGTAAAAATCAAAATCCATTCAGCCGATATATGTAATTATAGGCTAATAGAATAGACTGAAAAGTGAAAGGAATAAAGGAACATTTAAGTGGAAGGATTTTTTTTATTAAATATTTTGTTTTGGCCCATAAACATGCTTAAAACTGAAAATACTACCAAATTCAACTAGGCTTTTCTGAAAGAATGGTCTTACTGGCAATTTTTGAATAGTTTCGTGTAGTTCTGAAACTAAACCAAATTTGACAATTTTACACTTAAAACTTTTTATTCAAAATAAATTTTCTATCGAAATGCATGATTTAAAAAAAATTTATAAAAAAATTTCAACAAGAAAAGTTAAGAAAAATCAACGTACAAAATAATTTTTTTTTTCCAAACTGCGCATTATTTTTTTTCGAATCAGGGACATGCTACAACAAAATAAAAAAGAATCACATGACCTTAATATGACATATCAAGAGAGCCATATGAATTGAAAACTGTCAGAGATATAGCCGTTCAAACCTTACAAATTTCTTCTGATTGTTCGCAGTTTTCATTCGAAAGCCTAATTTTTGGTACCAGAGAATGACCAAAAAACGCTATGCACCAAGTTGCAACAAAATCGATCCAGCCATTTATAACGTATAGCTAAACAGACGGACAGACTGAGTTGTGAGATGAAAGCGTAAATGACAATATTGTCCCTATGTAAAATATTTGAAGTACAAAACAAACGGTGAAAGGTAGGTCCAAAATTTTTTCTTGTCAAGTAGCTATAGGAGCAATCTATTGACTTGCTTAACCTGTAGCCTAGCAGAGGAATAAGAAAAGATATTCTTACAGACAGATACATTTGATAAAAATATTAAATTTATCGTAATCGAACAGTGATGAGAAAAAACTTAATTTTATATTTTTTGGGAGGTGAAAGTGAGAAACCTGTTAACTAGCTATGTATGACTACGATCCTGACAAATTGCACATTCAGTGGTATCTTAATCCATTTCCTCTGGTAAACTAGTTCATACAATATTTTTTGAAATGTTATTGCAAACGAATTTCTTCTATGTTAAAATCGTCCTTTAACATTAAACATAATAATTATATTCTACATAAAGGAAATTAAAATTTTGTAGTTAAATATTATATCTACGTATTTATTGGATTATTTTTATTATTTATTAGGCCAAACTAGTGTATATAATGTAAATGATTTCGCATTGAGGAATACACACATATTTATAATTTGTCAGCAGAAGTATACATTTATACAAGTAAAACACTGATAATGAAGAGATATGTGTATATAAAAAAAAATCATTAAAAACAAATTTAAATTAGAACTACTCAATAGATTACGTTTGTGTGTGTCATTATTATTCACGAATTGTTAAATCGTTTAATCCTAAATGTTGTGATTTCACACCTCAATAAATAATTTTTCAAATTATGGTAAAAGAAAAAAACAACTACTATACGATAACAACAAAAAGAAGAAAAATAAAAATAATCACACACCAATAAAGCCACTTTCTGTGTTTATGTGGTCAACTGGAAAATCGTGCAATTTTATCTACATGAGAGAATGTTAACAGTCCATTTAAATTCAGCAAACAAAATTTTAAATATTTGAATGAATTTGAAAATTTCACGCTATGTGGACCTTAAAATGTGTCATAAGCCTGGAATATATATACAATATACACATATGTATACAGCGACTTTGTTTATAGTGTCAGCACACGTTTCAATATGTATTTTCATTAGTATGCAAATTGTTAAATTGGCTATTGCAAATAACTCCTTTTATAAAGTGATAAATGGAGAGTATACAATATTATGTATGTTAGTATGTATGTATATTGGGAATCGTATATATTCAATTTTCAAAATACATACAACTTAATTTATCCACAGATTGGATTAAGCTTGAGTATAACATTTAAATCATAATTTTGATTATACAAAAAAATATTTTTAGTATTGAGCTTTAAATATCGAAATAGTACATATGGGTCATTATTTCAAACCGTTTATATTAAGCACCAATTAATGGACCTTTCGCAATTAGACTTACATATTTTAGTTGCATAATACATTATTTCAGGTTATGTATCAATAATAATCACTTTTCAACAAGAGTCGCTATCAAGATTGTGTGAATTAAGCCTTGGTATTATTTTTTAAAGTTATTACTGATTGTATTGGATTTATTCCTGATTGCTCTAAATATTCTTTCAAAAATATCCGAAAATGTGTGTTTTATAACAACTGGTTTTTTAAATATATAGTCATAACCGTTTTCTCAAATATATAATAAATATTTAAAATCGTCCTCTTTTTCGAAAATTCAAATTTTGAAAGTTGTTTCAGTTTTTTTCTTTATGTTCAAGATTTCAAAAATTTTAGGCGAAATTCAAAAACATTCTTGCCCTCAGTTTTGAAATTCCTACTTTTTTACTCGTGATATGTTCTATAAGGCAAATTTTGGGTTCGTGCAAGAAAAAATATTTGAGATAATAATCAAACATGACATTACGATGATAGAGAACACGAAAAAAGTGGGTGGCACAATTCTGTCAGTTCGTATATTGTCCTGCAGCCTAAACCACTGAAGCAGTGTTGCCAGAAAATATTTTCTGAGATTGGGGGATTGCCACTTTAGAAATCGGTGTAAATCGGAGACAATTTTAAGCCTACAAGACTTAATAAACGCACCTGAGATTGAAAACAATGCCCATGTTCAAATTTCGCTGGATAGCCCTGTATTCATATGTTTGTTTTTGAACCCCAGGCAGCTGTTTTTGACGTTTCTCATATCTTTTTTCATTTCTTATATCTTTTCTCATTTTTTATCTTTGTATCTTTGTATTTTTTACGCATGTACATACATAGATTGTTTTTTTCATTAAAATCAGAAAAAAATAATTGTTTGAAGTGAAAAATGTCATATTTTTAAGAAACAAATTAGATGTTTTTAAATATGCATGGAGTATCTATGGCCCAAGAATTTGGTTGAACAAATTTTAATATTTCAAGGTGATGGAACAAGATTTCATGAAAATTTCAACTACATTTCAACGAAATCTTAATGAAATCCCACTTCATCAATTCGAGATCTCAAAATTTTGCAGTTGAATGCTCAGATATCAGGATTATTTTATTATTTTAAGTTGGACATAGCCATTCTAAAACATGCAGGTACACATTTTTAATAAAACTATAAATACTATGAATTCAAAAGTGGAAAAGTGGAAGATTGAAAAACGTCGAAAAGTGTCATACTTGGATCAAAAATCGGTGTATCGGAAATTGGTCTAAAAATCGGGAGAGTTTCGTTAAATCTGTGTTTCTGGCAACACTGCACTGAAGAAATTCTCTTCAAATTTTGAACTTAAAGTTTTTTTTTGTAAAACTACAGAGGAAATCGATTTTTTTTGTAGCACTAAAAATAACGGTACTTGCCCTATAAAACCGTAAATGAAAAGCTTATTAATCTCAAAAACGGCTATAACGATACTTTTTGATAAGAAAAAAATTACCGAAAAAATTACCGGTATTAACGGTACCTGTCATATAACGGTTTTTTTTTTTAATTTTCAATTTTCTCGTTAACGGCTCAAATGATTTTAATCAAAATTTTATGTAAAAGTTCTTTTAAAATGTTAATAATATTGCACATTAAAATTTAAAAAAAATTATTTTGGATTTTTAAAAAATATATAATTTTTTTTTTGAAAATTCAATATTTCAAAAATGACTTGATGAATTTTTTTTGAAACTATGTTTAAAAATGTATTTTATTACATACTCAAAATTGGCATACGAAAACTTTTTTTTTAATTGTTATTAAAATGTTTTATATAAGAAATAATTTTTTTAGAAAACCAATCCAACGATTCTAAATTATTTTTGCACATATTCATATTTTTTCAAGTATTCAAATGACATACATACTTGTACTTTTTAAATAGTTATATATACAATTAAAAGAACAATTAAAATGCTTTTTCTATATTTTTAAATTTTTTTATAATTACTTTCGTATCTAAGGTCTGGGTTCGATTCCCAGCCGCTGCCACCTAATGACAGAAATGTTTTTCCCGAGGTACTGCCTCTTGCGAGGAACTGACAAATCCTCCAAAAGTATACTTGTCATGAATTAGTGTTTCTCATCAAGCCGTTAGGACTCGGCAAAAAATTGTAGGTCCCCTCCATTCCTGCCAACAACACGCACACAGGAATGGTTGAGATTTGTAAGTCAATAGGCCCTAGTTTTCCACGAGCTGTTGTGCCACCAAATTTATTTATTTTTTTTTTTTACTTTCATATTTTAAAAGTTCTTAATTCCAAGTACGTGTGATCCAGTCATGAATTTTTTTTTTTAAGTTTCCAAAAATGGTAAATGAATATTTTGAAAGCTTTGCGGATTTCGGTTTTTGTTTTCAATGGGCCCTACTAATAATTAAATTTAGTGAAGACTTAAATATTTCATTGAAATAGACCTTAATGAAATGGACTCCAGAAATTTAACCGCACTCAGAAAAAAAAGTCAGGCTAATAATAAACGTGGGTCCTGTTTAATTTACCAGGTGCATAATCCCATATTAAGTTACATACATCTCAGAAATTTACCTGAATGTAAAACCTTATTTTAAGTGCTAATTCAACCTGGTGGCCTATATTACTCGTACCATATTCAAGTTGATTTAAGGAGATGGCCTGTTGTTTTAACATTAAATCTGGTAAACAAGAAATTTTGACAAGAATATAGTGCAAATTTGGTTATTTTTAAAATGTTTACTTGTTGAATTTAACCTCATATTTAAGGAACACTCTGCCAGTTTATTTCAACATGAAATAGGTGTTAAAGCACATACATGCCATCCAAACAAAATCAATTTCATTTTATTGATATTTGGCACAAGTTTCTGAAACAGCAACGTGGCCCAGGGGATGCGTGCTATCTCCATGTTTGAGAGGTTCCCAATTCAAAACTAAGTAAGTATAACTAAGTATTCTTAAAATAAAATAATATGCATAGTAATAAATGTCTTTACTTTCAGAATAATGCAAAATTAATTGGATGGTTAGCAGCATTAGAGATAGGACCTAGACGCATAGGTCCAAGAGATAAAAATTACCAGATATAGGACTGATTCAACATTGAATCATGTTAAATTAAATACATCTTCATGTTAAATTTACAGGACATGGAATATTTTATTCATGTTTTTTAACTAGATTTTCATATAAAGTTAACCAGATGTGCAGGTAAAATTAACACAATTTTCAGGTATATTTTATAGTTTTACTATTTTAAGGCAGTGTTAAATTTACATGATGTCATTCAGATATTACCTGCAGCCTACGTTAAAGTAACACGACATTAAAATTAGGTATCTGGTTAAGCACCTTATAACCTTTTCTACCAAGTTGAAAAATAACAACCTGAAAATCAAAAATAATAAACCAGAAATTGGTACATGCTATGACTTAAATATTTAATTTGTCTCTAAATATTGAACCATTTGTGGTATGAACTCCAAAAAAATTAACATTTCATAAATGGTTCATTATTTGGCATCCATAAAAATATGATTTATTTCAGTGAGATATTTAGCTCGTTGCTTTTGATTATTAGTTAGTCCCAACATCTTTTGTTTTATAACTCACAAACTAAGCTAAATTTGACAGTTTACTTTTAAAACTTTTCGTTCAAAATAAAATTTACTATTGAAATGGAGAGTTTAAAAAAAAACTTGTACAAAATTAAAATAAAATAAAAATAAAATAAAATAAAAAAAAAATCAAAGATTTCTTAATTTGTAATAAAGTGTGCATAACTTTTTTTTTTAATGGAAGATGGGCCCAGGACATCCTGAAATCCTTGACAGAATTTACTTTCCCAATTATTCAACGAAAACATTTTTAGTAAATGTTGATTTGCTGACTTGTTGTGCTATTCACCTCAAATTCAGAATTTTGATTTATTTTTCATTCATTTCTGTATGCAAGTTAGCAGAAATCCATAATCAAAAACTAGGTTAATTTGTTTTCAAAAGCTAGAACCAAGCCAACTCAATAATTTACCCATTTTTCAATCAAAAAACAAAAATGAAATAAAGCAAAATCACCTCCACAAATAAATAAATACACGTTGGTTGGTGTTCATTGTGGCTGCATTATATTCTGTTCGATTCGAATTACAAATTGACTTGAAGTTCGTGTATCTTAGACTATAACCCATTGGTTAGAAAATTATTTTTCCCCAACTCAATACTTTTGTTCGTTGCATAAATTGTATGAATACGGAACAAACATCCTTAATCCTATCAGTTGAAATGATAGAAGAAGAAAAAAACTGTTATAGTTTATGGCCACCGAGTACATCGTCCCGAAACAGTATCAACTGCCATCTTTGTACTATTAGAGTCCCCCCAAAGCCTCCACCATTCTCACCCCATTTATAAGCTTATACATATTCGTTTCTAGGAATTTTCATAACTTAAGTGGCATTCATTTAGAAATGTATGTTCTCCGATGTAAATATAGTAGCAAGTACGCAAAATATGGTATTTTATGTTTTTCTTGTGTGTTATGTGGAATATATACTCGTATAGAGAAAGGAAAACCTTTATAGGGAATAGGAGAGGCATCACGAAGCGATATGGCTTGTGTTGGTAAATTGATGGTCTTGTAGATTGTATTAAGCACGATTGCTCTCTTCACTTTTTCCAAAGAAGCGGATATGCTCGTATATGCTATATACGGATGTTTAAATGAGGTTGAATGTGAGATGAAAAACCATCAGCAACAACAACATAACAATAAAAAAAAAACATAATGCTGGATCGTTATACGAAACATTTATACAATCTTTCTTCCTGTGGAGCAGTAGCAGTTAATCTTTTCATTGTAAATTGCAAATTAAACAATGAAATGAAACAATAAATTTTAAATAGAAAAACGTATAAATTATTTCTTGTGTTTTGGTTTATTTTGTATTTTTTTTTTCGTATTCATAATTGTGTTGGAATTTTCTGAATATTACACTTCATAATTAAGGATCTTGGATTGTTTATAATTTGCAACATTGTATTATTGTTCATTAGTAAGGACTTTTATTTTATTTGTTGTAAGATTAAAATTTCACCACACTCAGTAGTGAAACTTAAACTATGAGTACCTACAAACAATAACAGGTCGTGGGCTGATTTTGTTTGCTTTTTGATGGGATTATTTTCATTCCTTGTGATATTTCAGAATTGTCTCGTTTTCATTACATGAAATACGATATTTTTTAATTAACTAAAAAAAATTATTTGAGATAAAAAGAGAACACTATCTTAATTCTTCATTGAATGTGATTGTTTGAAAAAAAAAAATTTAAATCTTTTGATTGATTTTTTTAAAAATAATTTTCTTATTATATTAAATTCTTAAAACATTTCCAAGTTAAACTTTTGGTATGTAAATCTTAACTTTTTATTTAAGTGCATGCCAAAATAAAATTTCCAACAAAAAATTGTCTTTACTTTTTACTTTTTTAAAAAAATCAACATTTTTTTTGCAAATTTTGATAGGAAATATTTATTTATATTAATGGAAATATTTTCCTTAATGGTTTTTTAACATTTTTTGTATGGAAAGTCCGTTAATTTTTTCAGACAAGAAAAAGTTTTTTTTTTAAATGCCTTAAGAATTATTGTAAAAAAGCTATTAAATACCAAGTTTTATAAAATTTGATTATATATCTTTTAAAATATTTGATTAAAAAAAAAAAAAAAAAAAAAAAGAACATTTTTTAACAATGCAAACAATATTTTTTTTTAAATTTTGATAAGAAAAAGTTTTTGCATTTCTTAGAAGCTTTGGTATAGACAAATTTTTGAAATCAAAATTATCGTTTTGAAGAAAATTGAAAATAAAAAATGGTTCTTTGGAGAGGTACCATTGTTTTGAAAAAAGGTTTCTCATCCAGAAGTAGCCTTTTCTTAAAGAAATTTATTGAATTTGTTTTTAAGAAGAGTTGTTGAACCGTTCTTGAGAAAAATAAGATTTTGTTAAATTGCTTTAAGCAATTATATGACAGATACCTTTATTTTTGGTTTTTTAAAAATTAATGAAAACAACGTGTTCGCAGAGTCACCAAAAACCACTATATGTACCAAAGTTTAAGAAAATCCAGATCCATACAGAATTGTAAGACATACTTTTTTCATCTACTCTAAATCATCCTACTGACAAGTCTGATCAATATCTCGTGTTCAATTTTTTTTACGAATACATAATTTGCCATTAGTACTTTTGTATTATATCGCCAGATGAAACCATTTCCTAAAACACTATAAAGTCCAAACTGTTCGAACTTTGCCGCGATGACTTAAAATAACTCAGCTTAACAAACAATGTAACCCTAAGATGGGCCGAGGATATAGGGATATTCACGGAAACGAAACGGCAGACGAGCTGGGTCAAAAATGAGTCATCTCTTGGTCCAAGCCAAATCAAAGCCCTTGTCCTCATGCAAGAGAAATAAACAGAATACACCAGAGTTTCTTAGAAAATGCAGCTGTCAGATAGTCATCTATTGACACTAGCCGTGTTTAAAGGAATCTCTGGGCAAATATTTCGAAGAGAAAAACGGAACACTTATTCAAGCCTCAATTATCACTCATAATTGGTTTCCTTAGGAGACACAACTCAATGAGAACCCATATGAGCAGAATGGGCCTCAGTTCTTGGGAGTTATGTAGAGGGTGTCAGGATGAAGAGGCGGAGGAGGGCTCACCTCAATTCCAGCGTGAGTGACCTTGTCTAGCTAAAACCAGAAAAGCAGTCCAAGGAGAATAATTTTTTCGACGAACTGGGTGACATCCAGCATTCCCAAGTAACAATTTTCCTCTCATAAGAGTTTCCTAGAGGCTTGTGAGACTTTATTCCGGGAGTTATTCTCACTCTAGAAGAGTACTCCTACATCCTTATGAAAATGTTAAAAGCCTTAAATGGCCCACTTATAGGAGTTAATTTCCTCTTATAGAAACATTTTTATTGTTCCTATGGGATGACAAATGCTCCATTAATCTTGTTGGGAGAATGCGTCACTTCTTGTGGGAGTTGATGAAAAGAGAAAGAGTATGCGCATAATTAAAAAAAAAAAACAGATACTTATCTTTCACATTTGTATACTTCCTACGGAAACTTGGTACGAAGTATTTATGTCTGTATGTGTCATCGTCATTGTCTCATGTTGAAAAATTAATGTGTGAATTTATATTTTCATTTCATGGCGACGTTAAAATAATTGTGGTTTGTCACATATATGGAGTTAAATCTTAGTGCGATTGAAACTTTTTCTACTAACTTACACATTTTACTTCGAAAAATAACGAAGCGCTTTCAAAATAATTGATATTTAAATTATTTTAATTTTATTTTGAATTGGAAAAAAGGTTACCTTGACGTTTGCTTTGAATAAGAATGGTCCTCTTTATGCTGACATTATTTATGGTATTTATTCATGTTATATGACGAAAAAGATATAATAGCAGATAATATGTCGAATTGATAATCTTATTCTTGTATGCCTGTTTTTGTAATCTAAGAATTTACAAGAGGTTAAGAGACGTTTTAATGAAAAAATAATAAGTCAGAACTTATATTTTTAGACATTTGTTATTAGAACAAATACTTCTTTTGCATTTAATGTTGAACCAAATAATCATCAATATCAATACACATATATACGTAAATATACGTTAAATAGATTCATCATAATGGAAAACCAAATAAATTATTTCAAGATTTAATTTCATATCACGGTAACCCTCAAGCTATACAAAAAATACTTCGTTCAAATTTAAATATGGCTGCTGTCGTATCGATAATTTTAACTCTTAAAAAGACATTTTTATGAGAGTGTTGTCCATTTATGTTGGTATGTAAATAAACACTTTTTTATGAGAAGTCTGATGCTTTAATGCGACTTTATTTTGACATTTATCAAACGAACCAAGAATAAATCGGTGATGCGTTCCCTTTTTTCTTAAGAATGTGAATTATTGTTGATGTTTCAAAACAAGATGAAATGTCAAAGTTTGAAATATTAAGTTTTATGCATTACCTTTTCCGAACGATAAATCTTCATTATAACGTCATAATTTTTGGAATAAATGGACAAAGAATATAAAAAAAATTAACATTCCGCAACAAAACTATAATATTTGATATTCGTAGTAAAATTTTAAACTGCGTAAATCTGTCTAATTTTCCACACAAATCCTGACAAAGTTAAGAAGTTTAAAACATTAAAACGTTTACAACGGGCTTACGCCGTAAAAAAAACCTTATATTACATCGAAATAAAATAAAAAGAAAGTCTATCACCGAAAGTTCACATTTGTAACAAAATAAAATACATTTTAAACAGTAATCGGCATCAGCATCCAATGTTTCCTTCAGGTAGACAGACCAATAGAAAACTGAACGCCAGAAAACAATGTACATACAAAACGTTAAAAAAAAGAACGACTGTTGTATGAATCAAATAAAGCTGCTGTCAGTGCAACATCTCAAATGAATCCTATAGTTAGAGTTTTGTAGTTGATACTTTATTAGCTCTTGTTAAGAGATTTTAAAGACTTAAAAATGACGTTTAGAGTTTAAATTTGAAAACAAAATTATTATAAGACTTTCAATTTACATACAGGAGTAATAATTGTTCTAGGTATAAGATTAAAGTGATTTGATCCAAGAAAAATGCTTACATCATTTAATGAAAACACTATGAGACAAATTTATGTTTCATTATGACAGATCATGTCTTAAGTTTAGCAATAAGATCTAAAAAAGTACTATGAGCGTTTTTTTGAGAAAATGGGAGCTTAGCTCTCGAGAGTATGTTAGTTGGGTTACCACTTTGTTAAAAAAAGTCGAAGTAGATTTGAAGAAAAAATGGAAGGAGATTGACAAAAATCTAAGTAGTGAACATTTTTATAAAACATAAAACATAAAACTATATAAAAATTATATTAAACAAAAAAAAAAACGAAAACAAAAACAAAAGAAATTCTTTCATATTTCCATATTTATTTCAATTTAAAAAAAATAACATACTTAATTTCTACATGTTCATTTTGAATCATGGTTTTATAAATTTTTTTAATTTTTTTATAAAATGATTATATTTAGGCAACAAACAAACAAATCAAAGATCATCAAACAAAATAGAAAAGGGTGAATCGAAAATTAAAAAAAAAGAATACCATTCGAAATTCATACACTCAAGCGAACATTCCACAAGATTCGTGAACACAAATAATTGATTAAATAGAAAAAACGGAAGTAGAATTGACCTATTCATGTAAAATTGAATTAAGTTGAAACAGAGATTTCTAAAATGAAGTAGATTCCAAAAATTTGGTGATGGTGCCAAGTAGATTAAATTTTTTTTTTAAGAAGTAGGTCTACTACAATTGAAGTAAAGTGGTAGTATTGGTGACATCTTTGCCTTGCCACTAAAGAACATCCCAAAATTCATTCAGAACTCAGGATAGTTCAGGGATGCCCCTCACACACTCAGCTAAACCTTTTCTTTTATCCTTGTAACTCCCTCCCTACACACGCTCTCAACTTCCTACCTTCCTAGATGATGCGGCTCGCTGTTTTTCAAACCTAACCTAAACTATATATCGCAAGAAAAAATGCATTCATATAGCTACTAGCTTTGTGTTTCACTTTAGTGGGAGTCTATAATTTTGTTGAGAGAAAGACGTTTTTCTTTGCGGAGGCGGCAAAGTTGTCGTAAATAATTTACTAGCATAAAACTGCATTCTGATGTAAAATATACCAAAATGGGAAGTAAATTTTGTTTTGCTCAAAAAATAACAGTTTTTGCCGTAATGACTGTTACGGAAAAGCTTATTAATAGCTATCGATTTTTATAAAAACAAAAATCCAAAAAACTATTTTTAACGGTTTTTAACGGTTTTATTGATATTCGATTTTTGAAAAAGGGCTGGACTGATTCGATTCGACAAGTCAAAAATTCTTTAAAATGTAAATAACTTTGCTTATCAAAATTTTTTTCTTTTTAAATATACCTAGCTATTTTTGAAAATTGAATATTTCAAAAACGGGTTAGTAAAATAAATAAATAAATACCCAAAATTGGTCTATTAAACATTGTTGCTGGGATTATTCTAAGAAAATATTAAATTGGGAGAAAATCCTTTCTCTCCTACCCTCAAATTCTGAAAAATTTTATCAAAATAAAAAAAAAAAAAATACTCAAGGCTTTGTGCAGTATATTTGACACTGCACAAGCCTTCCACCGCCTTTGACCCCGAGACAAGTATGATGATATTGAACTGAAAAAATGGTCATTAGTATATGCAAAGGGTTACATAAGTCAAGCAAAAGTACTTTTTCAGCTTTTCCACTGTGGGTACGTCGTCGTTCCTTTGAATTGAATAATTGAATTATTTTTTGAGAAAATACAATTTTTGAAAATTTTAGTTTAACCTTTTTTCACTCTTATTTTTCTATTCGCGAGCTCATAATCATAAACGTTTACTTTAAAGTATAAAAGCTACCTTTCAATAAAATAGAACCATTTTTTAAATTTTCGATTTTCTGAATATTGTATAACGTGGTAAAAATAAAGAGTATACATTTCTATACATTAGTAAAAAAAATGTTGGGGATTTATAAAAAAATTCAATATTTTTTTTTGAAAAATATGTATTTTGAAAATGAAACAATTGAATTCTTTGGAATTGGTATCCAACGGTTATTAAACTCTAAAGAATAAAAAAATAACTTTTATGAAAAAATAATGGTATCTTCCATACAATAAATGTACAGATAAATTAAGAAAACTTTTTTTCTCAAAAACAGCACCAATGATTGTGATCAAATTTTAAATGAGTGGTGATCTACTAAAAAATAATTGGAAGTGTACTTGCACCAAGAAACTATTAAAAATACCTGCTTCAGATCGGCTTTATTTAAAATGAATATTTTCACAATCAACTGAACGTTTTTTATTCATAATTTTATAATTTTCAACTTTTTTTTTAAATTTTTTGTTTTGTAAATTTGTTATCTCTAGTTGACAATTTCATTTAAATGTATTTTTGATATGAAACCTTTTATAACGACTAAAGAATTGCGTATCAAAATTTTTCTTTAAAATTTAAGAATTTTATCCTTACATTTTTGTTTTTAAAAATCGGTTCAACTATTTTCACTTTTTTTTACAAAATATTCAAATGCCATTTTTTTAGAGAATTAAAATATCAAATTTCATTCTTTTAAACATTTTCCTCTAATAAGACGATAGTCCAAAAAAATTAGACAAAAAAATGGCAAAACACGAAAAAATTCCGGCAAAGCTGAATTTTGGTGGAGAGCTTTGTTTTGAAGTCTTAACCATTTCGTGAAAAGTCCCGTAAATTTGGAGCAGGGCTTAATTTTTTTAGGGGGGTTAAGGGGGTAAAATTAAGTTTTTTCTTAATTTCTCGAAAATTAGTTTTTTTTTAGAAAGTTTTTTTTTTGAAAAAATGTGAAGACATAAATTGTAGCTTATGTCATTCTACTCAAAAAAGAATTACATACTTTTTTTCATACATAGATTCTGAGAAAATAATACAAGGACTTCACGGTGGATTAAATTTTGTCAAAAAATTTATTAAAATTTCCATAATCGATGGGCTGAAGTTTTTATACGATTTGAGTTTGGCTACATCTCTTCTTAATAAAACCAAGTTATTGGGGTGCTTGGGGTAAGGGGATGACCGCCATCTTGAAAAAGAAAGTGATTTGGTTTTTGTTCAACAACTCGATGAAATTTCCACCAAAATTGAGCTTTGTCGGAATTTTTTCGAAGCGAAAGTCTAATTTTCCTGGGTTACGAGAAGAAAAGCAAATTAAAAAAAATTAGTAACAGCTTCTTAAAATAATTTAATTTTTCTTTCAAAATCAGTTTGAATAGCTCTGTTTATATCCGAGAAATTTCCTGTTATAGTTTAAATTTGATCGTGTTTTTTAATTGTTGATTTAAGGTTATATGAAGACTTAAAAGTAAATTAGCTTTTTTTCGGAGATTTAAAGAGATATGGGAAAGATATGAATTTTATTGTAAAACAGATAAAAAATTTAGGAATCATTGCATATTCTACTGACATTACATTTAGAATGTCTTTTATTCCATCGCGATAAAACTGTGTAATTTTCATTTTTAGTAAATAATTTTTAAAATTTTAAGCCCTTTGAGACTAAGAGCAAGTACGTGCTACGCAGTCGTGTATTTTATTTTGACTTGTCCAACAGTTTTTTTTTTTTATTTTGCTGTCAATAATCAATTTAAAGATTTCGATCATTAATGAGAACAATAATTATGTAATTGATAAGATGCAAGAGCAGTGCACTGTGACGTATACGCAATAAAAATGTTTTTTTTTTTTTTTAATTTGTTTATTTGCCACTCATAATAATTACAATTAGGTACTTAGTTTAAATAAACTTAAAAACTAGACTTAAACATTTGTATTTTGGTAAATGACCACGAAGGTACGCATTACTTATGTGTATCATTTATTTTTTTTTTAATCATGCCTACAATAACATTTTTTTTTTGTATATAAATAACGATTGATTATATAGAAACATAATTTTTTTTTTATCAATAAGGAAAAAGTGGAGAAAAACCTTTGACAACATGTATCATTTTGTTTTCTTAAAAATACAGCTTAATTACTAAATATAAAAAGACTTACGAACTAATACCTAAACCTAACTTAGAACTAAATTTATCGCAGTACAGGACCCAGTCCGCAACATTCACTCCATCGATTTATAATAAATCAGTAAAGTGAAAACTGCCAACCAAATCCAGCACTGCTAAACCTAAGTATCAGCTAAAACCCAGTCGAGCCACCAATATTTATCTCTGTTAAGACGTTCAATACTTTTAATATCTCTTTCTGGTATGCTTACGCAGTACCTTAGATCTGTGCTATCGTTTGCCAAACTTTCAGGTTCATATAATATTCTCTTGTCAGTCGCTCTTCTAGAAAGATGGTATATTATAGGCACGTTTGTCGTATTAGATAGGTAGCCATGTGCATCCAGATATAGAAACCCTTCCGGAGGTATGTACCCACTCTCCAAAGTATTTCTAAAATACTGAGGATTAGGATAAAACCATCCGGAAATGAACCCATTATCTGTAACGTTTATTGATCGAGAAAAGTGATTTCTCACGAGGTCTAAAATTACGTTATCGATTCTCGATACACCGGATTTATTTAGAAGTATTTTGTTGGAGACATAATGCTGAAAATCGGAATGTGCACTTCTGTATATCTGCAAACACGCTCTGAGACATTTTCTTTCAAATATACGATATTTTTCCATGTATGACGGGCTAATATTCCACCATACTGGACTCGCATACGTCAAAATTGGACGAATAAATGCTTGATAGCAAATGACCTTCACATCAGGTCTCAAACGGTTGGAGTAGAAGAGGCTCTTGAGAGACATAAATGCAGCTCTGGCTTTTGTCAATTGGGTATTTATGTGGTCATTGAAGTATAAAAACTTGTCCAAATGCACACCTAAGTATTTCACAACCGTTTTTGATTCAATTTGAGGGCCATTGGAGCTTATGATTTTCAAATTTTTCCAATTATGCCGCAAATCTGAGTTACCGCGTCTTAGTGGGGTGCGGAACAGTATGATTTCACATTTTGAATAATTTATCTTTAATTTCCATTCTGTGCAGAATGCTTGTAGTCTATCGAACTTATTTTGTAGTTCGCATTGCATATTTGCAATTTTTGGGCTACTTGCATAGAGGATAGTATCATCAGCAAATGCTAAGGAGTTATCGAGTTCTCTTAGTATATCGGCAATGAAGATGTTAAATAGGGGCGGTGCTGAGACTGTTCCCTGTGGTAAACCATTGGTGACTTCAAAAACTTTGGTGGTCATGTATTGATTGTCAGTTACAACAAATTTTTTTCCATTAATCATAGAAGATATAATTTTTATGAGATGGGGTGGAAAATCATAGCGCAATAGTTTAAATATCAGTCCTTTGGTCCACACTGTGTCAAAGGCTTTCTCGATGTCCACTAGGCAGGCAGCTGTGTATCTTTTTGCATTTAGGTTCCAATTTATGTCTGAAATAAGTTTTGTTATAGCATGCACTGCCGAGTGATTTCGTCTAAATCCAAACTGATTCCGAGGTACTATCTCCTTTCTTTCGCTCGTGAACTGAATTGACTTACAAACAACTACTTCAAATACTTTTCCAATACAGGGCAGGAGGCTGATGGGCCTATAATTGGAAGGATCAGAAGAGTCCTTCTTCTTTTTGACTATTGGAAAAACCTTGGATATTTTCCAATAGCTCGGAAAGTAGCAGTTGTTTAGTAAGTTATTAAATATAGTACAGTATTGCCGTATAATTTCAGTTGGTATATGTTTTAAAACGATGTTGGGTATGTTATCCAAACCGCTAGATTTTTTGTTGTTTAGCTTTCTGAATATTTCTGTCAGTTCGTCTAGTGTCGTGTAGTAGTTGTTTGCCTGCTCTTCAGTTAGTTCATCAGCTTTAATTTCCTCAGAAAAACTCAGAAGAGGTGGTATATTCCGATTATCAAACCTTAATAATTCCGCATTTACTTCTTCATCTCTATTACTAGGAAGATTTCTAGAATGAATAGCCTCAAAATGGGAACCAATAAGATTTAGCTTATCTATTCCGTTATCAATAACAAAACAATTGCCTATGATAGGACAGTGTTCCCTGTTAATATCTGCTTGTGAGAAAAGCTGTTGAGAAGACAGTGGGATTTTCAGCTTCGGAATTTTGACAACGTTACGAAGCCTGTACAATTGGTTAATTCTTGGGAACATGTTTTTCAGCTCTTTGCTTCCAGTAATCGTTGACACTATTCCGAAACTGCTGACTCAACAACGTCTTCACGTTTCTCAAGAGAGATTTTAGTCTTATTAGCTCTAGACACTGCGAATCGTCTTGAAATTGACGCCGAACTTGATTGATTTGGGTTATCAAAAAGCTTTTATGTGCTTGAAGAGTACGGATATCGCGATTTAAGTAGCATTCAATATTGTTTTTTTCTTTAATTTTTGGAACTGTAGACTCCATGGCTTCCAAAACCACCTGCTTAAGGCTGAGCTGAGGGAGCGTATGCCGATATCAAATATAGACAATTATTATCCTTTAATGGTAAGGAGATAATTGTTGTCTCCAGACATCCAAAGTTTTTGATGTCACCACGTTCAATAATCTTAAAAGAAAGTGGTTTTCGTACAAGTATTGCTGTACCACCACCTTGTGTCGAATCGCTCCTATCATTGCGGATAATTTCATATTTGTCGAATGGTAGATTATGTCGTTCGTTCAATTTAGTTTCGCTCAAAAACAATACGTCAGGCCTATTCTCCTCAGTAAAACGCAGTAGATCGCTGCGCCTACTTGTGGAGATTATAGAATTGACGTTAAGAGCAATTATTTTGAGGGTTGATATTTTTTTTCTATTAATTTTGGTTAATACAAATGTTGAGGAAGGCATCTACCTTCTCCGAAAGATTTGCAACAATCTTAGTAAGATTGTTTATTTGTGTTTGCAGGCTATCAAACGAAGTCTCATTGGTCGGGTTTTTTTTGTGATTAGGAACAACACCATTTCCAGCCACGGATGCGAAAGAGATGCCTCCTCTTATATGATTATCAATCATGGCCAGTTTTTGAGTATAACGCTGTTGTGTCACCTTTTTTTTCGCTTGAGCAAGCTCTGAAATTTTTTTATAGCTATCACATCCTCGCCAAGATGCAAGGTGGCCAGTTTTTCCACATAAAATGCAGAAAATTTCATCTTTTGGGGCTTCTTTTTGTACCTTGCACTCCCCTGGTAAATGACTGTCTCTACATTTAACGCATCTATATACCATCTTACAGTTTAGAGAAACGTGACCAAATCTTTGGCAACGTCGACATTGGAGTATACCACTCTTTCGGATTTTCTCGAAAGAGATTGCATGACCTTCTATAAACCTAATACTTTTCAGATTGTTGATAGCACTATCTGCAGATAACTGTACCGTTATAAAGGGTAGAAGATTGTTCTCTCGCTTAGATCTCACCGTAGCATACCTGAAAGCACCAACAAAGTTGAGACCTTCTACATTAAGAGCCCTGAGCTCCTCTAGTACCTCTTCTGGTTCATAGCTGACACTAAGGCCTTTTAACAAAAATGAATGAATTCTGTCATCACTATTAGTATAAGAAAAATATTCTGTTCCTGTTTCATTAAATAATTCTTTGACCTTGTTGGAATCATTTTTATTATTTAATGTAAGAGTTATTTTATCAATACTTACGTTTTTAATCTTAAAATTATCTTTTCCTATCTCTATATTTAACAATTTTGAGATAGTCTTGCTATCTTCCTTAAATATTTTGATAGGTGGTGGTTTTTTATGTTTGTTGACGTCGGTTGTTTTTTTTGCTTCACTGTATGATGTTGTTTTGTTCGTTCCAGTTCCGTTGTTTCTTATCTCTGCATCTTGTTTTCGTTTATTCTGGTTTTTTATTTTCATTTTATCAATTATTTCGCGTGATGTTGTGGGCAAATTATTTTCAAGGTCATAGTCATCGATTTGGATTGACTCTGGGTTAAGAGGTGCTTCGCTGGATAAAATCCCGAAACTATTTTCGCGATCACTGAGATCACTGTTTGTATCAATTGTTTGTGTATTGTTTTTAGTTTTTCGTTTTTTTGTTTGTTTAATGAAATTATTCTTGTTTTCATTTTCACTTTTGAGGTCTTCAATTATTTGTTTTAAATGTAAAACTTCTTTTTCGTAGTGTTTTATACTTTCAATAGCTGCGTATAATTTTTGGCGCGTGATTTCTTCGAGGTCCATCACCGCCTCTCCCCTCGAGGGGGATGTCATTTTTTGAGTTTCACTCGAACTTTTAATATTTTCTTTTTTTTTGTCAGAAAACTTAAATTTTTGATTTATGTTTTTCACAATTGTGTCTTTTTTTACTTGGCTGAGCTTGCTTTTCTCTATTATTTTATTTTTAATTTTTGCACGCGGGAAGAACATACCATTCCGTATGGGTACTCGCTTCTCACTCCCCGCAATAAAAATGTTGTTTGAGACTTGGCAGCAACTTTGTTTATTTTTTAATGTTCTAAATGTTTAGATTTTTCTTAAACCTTAATTCAACAAACTAATCAAACCTTTCATTTACTGGTTAAAATTTCATTTAAGAAAAACACAATTTTATCCATTACCAGCTGAAATAACCATATTTTGAGTTATTGATTGTCAAATAACTGCAATCATTTCTATAAAAAAATCTAGTTTCAAAGGACTAAAGTATTTATTTAAATTGACACAAAGGCTTTATGTGTCTTGTTAAATAAAAACCAACAAATTACCCACTGTAAATCCAAAACATTGTAGCACCGGCTATAACATTAACAATTGAAACAAAAAAAAGCATCGCTTACATTTTTATATTGCTACATATATACCTTCCTAATCGTATGTACATATGTACCTATTTACGTCGACATATTTTTAATTTAAAATTTTAAGCACTGCCACTTTATTTCTGGCTGCATCCTGGGAGAATCATAAAATCAACATAACAATGTGTCATGTGATTATAACCTCATGTGTGACACAAAAATTACGACATTAAATTTTAAATCAACCATTTTGCAACCTGGCAGAACATTGCCGCACACTTTTCTCTTCCCACCAACCATTCATCTCAATTTCCATTTAAACATACATACATACATGTATGCATAGGCATACATACCTACACAATACACAGTCGCGGACAAGGACGAACGCCGCGCGGCGCCGCTCCGTGCCGGATATTATCTACCCATCTCTTTTATTTGGAGTTCGTGTTTCTTCTCTTGTACCAATCTCGAGGAACGTGAACGTGAACACGAACATTAAGGACTCTTGGATATCTAATATTCTTCTTGCACCAGCAAAAGTTAGTGTTAGCAGAGAGCTCCATCAACTTGTGTTTATAATAATAAGATACTTTAATATGCCTACTTAATGCTGTACTCGCCTTAAGTACCTACCCACCTCCTCTCCGCCTTGGTCTAGTTTTTTTTTTTTTGGTTTGTGTGTTGTTTGTTTGTTATTTCTTTATGAAAGAAAGCGCGCAAAAGGTCTTTCTGCTGAGTTTTCTATTCGTGCACAAAAGCACATACATCGGTTATTCCATTTCCTGTTTAGCAAAAAAGGCTGTTGTGTAGCTGTACACAATCAAAAAAAGATAGAAATGGAATTTATTATGGAAATTTAACTGTTTTTCTTCATATATGAGGTTAAACAAGCAAGGTTGTTCGGTGAATATGCTACAAAGGGCTAATGGAAGGAAGGACGAAGAAGCAGCTCTAGGAGAAAAGATTTCTTTTACCCTCCAAACAGGAGATAACCGGATATGAAATGAAACGAAATGAAATAAGGCTCGTGGCGGGGTTGCATATGGAGGCCTATAATAATAAGAACAAGATTAACATTGATTAACTGAATTATTTAAAGACACAATATAAGATATGTCTTTATTTATTTATGAAAAAAATATATTTCATCGGTTGATTCTTGTGTTACATAATAAAAGTAGGTATGTATGTATGTGGTGAGTGGCTTTAGAAAAGTTATTTTCTTGTTAGGTACTTATAAGTTTTCATGATATTCTGAGTGTTGTTTATTAACTATAAGAATGAATTATCTGCAACGAAATTTTGTTCAAGGTAGAGAGGTAAATATTTATGTGAGGTTGTGTAGGTAAATGTTTTTGTAAGCAAGGTAAATTCTCAATTGCATAAATAAGCAAAGTTTTCACTGCCCTGAATTTAATTTTATAATTTCTCTAAAATAGATCAAGAAGGTTCCTACTTAATTAGGATATTTAAGAAGCTCTAGATCGAAAGCTGACAGGAAATTTCTGAGAGTAGAGTTAAAAACAAAATTTACAAACGTACTTATATTTTTTGGTATATTAAAGTATTGAGTTTCAAATTCAGACCTGGGGATCTGATTTTGTTTTACAGAAAGGAAGTTTAAAACAGTGATTTTAAGAGATTTTGTTTTGCATGTCAAAAGCTTGCTAAAAAAAAAATTTTTTGAATTTAAAAAAAGTAAATATTTTTTTGAACATTCAATATTTCAAAAATGGGTTGATGAATTTTCTGGAAACTTGATTTAAAAATATTTGATTTAAAAAGATTGGGTGTGATGTGTCCTACTGGTAACTCCCCATTTGTGCCGTTTCTAAGCAAGAGGTCCAAAGTTTTTTTTATCTATTTTGTTTATAAGGACTCCGTAACTCAAGATCTTGGAAAATGTTTTCAGATTTTTAATACATACATATATAAAAAAAACAAAGCATTCGATATATTAGAGAAACAAATATTTGTTAGTAAATTTTCGTAGCCTTTTTCTAAGAAAAAAACGTTCATTAATTTGCTTTCAATTCTTATCAATTAGGAACAGGAATAAGACTAAGAGCCGACAGCAGATTTTGGGTATGAATGATAGCAAAAAAAAAGTATAGGCGTCAAAAGCTTCATAAAAAGCTATTAAGAAAATTGAAGTCTTGGAGTCTGCTACTGGGGCCTCTGTGAATAAACAGTACATCAAAAAAAAATATGAATGCAACTTCGAAGGTAATCTTGTAAGTCAAAATTGGTTTTCACCCCTCCCTAGATAAGCTACTCCGACCACATATAATGTAATCAGAGAACATTCAAGTGTATAGTTCGCCCTACCCGACTGTTAAGAAAACCGTTTTTCACTTTGAATATGGAATTTTTTAAACGGTCTGGCAGTTCGAACTAATCACTCAAATAAGTCTCGGATTCCGTGATATGTGATATGTGATCCTAGGGAGAGGTGACAACCAATTTTAGCTTACAACATTGCCTCCGAAGTTGAGTTCATATTTTTTTTTGTATGCACTGTTTAATCACATATGTGGATTGCAAGACTTCGATTTTTTGAATAGCTTTTTACGAAGATTTCTACGCCTTTACTTCTTTTTTTGCTATTTCTCACACCCAAAATCTGGTGTGAAATTTTGCTTGCACAAAACAAAACTATAATACAGTCGATTCTCCAATATTCGGAATTCGATTAATAGCTGACCTAAAGTTCAAAATGAATTAACTGTTTATACAGGTTATGTCTTACTTAACATTATCAAAGATATTTTTAAGGGAAACAAAAAATTAATTTTGAGGAAATTTAAGCGCATTAAGCTAAATTTCCAACAAAAGTCAGAAATGGTATATAATTTGTTGTACTACATAGTTTGTAGACCATGAACAATATACTCGTACTTTTGAGTCTCCTTATTTTCACCACAAAAAATCATTTTAAACTGATTCAAATATTTGTTTGCTTTAAAAGGTAATAGACTGAGAGCCCGCAACATATTTTTGGCGTGAGATGAAATCAGACCAAATTAATGTTACAGGTAGTCCTGGTGTTTCCGTTCCGTTTAACAGAAAAAGTGCATCAAGTACAACTCCTTTGTAAATTAAGGAAGTGAGGAAAACCGTAAACGTAATATATCCTGAAGCACTCAACTCACTGATTACAAATAAGGTTACCACAGACATGTAAATGGCCCCAAAACCCTTGACAGACATCCCTTAAAGTGCATTTTTTTGGGTTTTTAAAATTAAAGGAAACCACTTGAAATATGTCTCAAATGAAAGGTCTTGACTCCCTGAGTACAAATATATTTGTGACAGACGTTGAAGTGGTCCCAAAACCCTTCACCCTTGAAAATGCAACTTTTTTAAGATTTTTAAATTTTAGAAAACCACTTGAAATACCTACATATCAAATGAAAGGTCTTGACTCCATGAACACAAACTTGACAGACGTCTAAGTAGCCCCATAACCCCTGACAGGCGCGATTTAAGTCGCAGTGCTTTCATAATTAAATAACTAACTATACCATTAGAAATATATTGGAATCAATGTTTCATAAATATTAAACATAAACACGATTTGAGTTCCATCCAACTGCTAGAAAACACGATAAAATTAACGTATTTTTTGATGATGTTGCTTAGACCATGAAAATTTTACTTTTGCAATTTTATCTGTGAATTTGGTAGATAATTTGTAAAGGGGATCAAATCCAGGGACAAAAACACTTTACATTAAATTTTTGTGTTCATGCTTTGACGCCAAAAATGTTGATTTTCATATATATTTCTAAAAGTTAAAAAAAAGTTAATAGGAACATATTTTTTAAAAATCAAAAAATTATTACTTTTTTGAAAATTGTATCATCAGATACAAGAAAAACAGATCTGGTTCCGTAATACTGTTTGTGTCAGGGCCATTAAGAACCATTGATGATAATTTATTGATGTTTTTTTAAATTGTGGAGGTTTTGAATAAGGTTTTAAACAAAGTGAAAAAACGCTTTAAAGGAATAATCAAAAATCCCCTTGTTCCAAGCTTGAAGAAATTTAATCTAGCTATTTAGGATAAATGTAGACAAACAAACAGATAGACTTTTTAGATCCACTTTTTTGTCTTCCCTGTATGATGGGGTTCATTGCAGTAACAAGTATTTTGATAAAAATTTCGAAATCGATTTAAAATACTTATGACCGGTAAAATAAACGATTTGGTGTAGCTCATGAGCTAGGGGAATCATCTGTCCGTATTTTTTTTTTGAAAATGAGGCCACATAGAATGGCTGTCGGAAGCTACCCCGAGTTATCTTTTGGAAAAATTCAAAAAAATTTTGTAGAATAAATTTTGGAAATTGCGCCAGAATTTGACAAGGAAATTAAGACAGAAAGTTGAAAATTTTCACATAACGCCTAGGCTTTTTCCTTTTTGTATTATGAAAAAAGACCAAAATTCTCGCTAGGCCTTTTTTCTTTTTTTTTACTTGCGATAAAAGTACTATAAGGCAAGTTTTGGATTCTTGTAAGAAGAAAATGTCGAGATAAGAATCAAAAATGACAATACGATGATAGAGAACATCAAAAAACTGGATGAAAAAATTCTACCAAAAATTTTCCTTGAACATTTTTAAAGAATTTTATCTATAAACATTTTTCTCTCATAATATCCATGTCTAAGCATATAATGTTCTTAAACAAAGGGCAGAAGCTTTTCTGAATTTTTTCGTTCTGGAAATATTGCGCGGAAAATTTTCCTGGGATTTTTCCTTTTTTTTTAATAAAAAAAAAATATAAAAGCAAAAGAAAAAACCCCAAAAACTTCAACTTACTATGCAAGAAATGTATGGTTTTTTCCTTTAAAAAACAGCAGCATTTGTATGGAAAATTTTTAGGTATTTATTTAAAAAAAAAAAAAAAATCTGGGGTAATTTCTTCCGCGTTAATTTTGTAGAGCCTGATTGAATCAAACATAATGGACTTGGATTCCAATAATATCCGTGTAGTTGGTCAGATACCGGTCGCAAAGCTAAGTAAAAAAAGTAAGTAAAAAGTTTGTTACAAAATTTATCCTTTTGAATGGACTTAATAAAAGGGTGTTGTCAGGGCCAAAATTTTAAATAAAATTATATTAAAAAATTAAATACCACAGATCCATTTTGATTGTATATTTTTCAAACTTTAAGCACCGATTTAAGTTGTAAAATTTTTATGTTATATCCCAAATTGATGTTCCCTTGCTGAAATTTTCAATTTGCACACTCAAAATTTATCTCTTTGCGTATTTGGTTTATTGCTATTATCTAAATTTTGGTGGAAATTTTAAGACACTACTTCTATTACATTTATTCTTCCTGTGCTTGATGTGTGTAGCATTCATTCCTCGTCCATACGATAGTACTATAATAACGCCTAGAATTTACATGTGCGGGTATCCTAATAGTCCAGAATGGAATATGGGCATTTCAGTCTCTTAGCATAATTGCTGGTAGATCGTACGTTTTTACGGTCAAACTCAGGTTTAAAACCTATTCGGGGGATCACATTTCCTTTTATTTTAAGGTATAAAACCATTTTACTAACTATAAGTACGTATGTATGTTAAATGTTAATTGCCTCCTTATAGCTTCTACCATGCCTATAAAAGCACTTAAAAAAAATAATTTCGCTTACATACTTTTGTCTAGACTGTGTCCTGAATACCTTTCTCCCAAAGGTTTTCATTTCCCATTTACCTTTAAAGCCAAAGCCTCTATATACCTCAACCGAATCTTTTGTATCACGTTCCTTAGACCTAACGAACATTTTATTTATTACACCACTCTGACTTTCCTTAATGACTACAAAACTAGGACTCTTGTTTCCTTTTAATTTAAAATAATCATAAATTTAGACATTCATTCCATTTCCTTATATAAATCTACAGCAGCACCCCAACTTATTTTCAAAAAAGGTACTAGAGTTATACTCTTCGTTCTGATGTAATATGGCAATGGCCATGTATTGTATATAGTGAGGCTGTGTTCTTAACTGGGGAACGTATCATTTGCTGAGGCACGTCCTGTTAATACTCCTAAATCACATGAAGGATACTTTAGAAAACGATGTTCGGATAGCTGTGTGTATACGTTCGTTTCATACATACATATATAATTCTGTGGACGTGTATGTACAATTTTGTCCATAAAATATAGAAGAAGAAGTATAGCGGATTGAATTGCGAAATGAAGAAGACCAACATGGACAAGGACAAAAAAAGAAAAACCTTACGAAAAGATGAATGCGACTTAAAGGTTTACCAGCAAAAACTTTGACCCTGCCTACGATCAAGACAGCAATTTTCACCTTGGGTCTGTCGTAAGAATACATGTTTTCAAATATCCATAATAGGAACAATATCTAAATATATAAGGATATATGAAGGTACAAATAAAATGGCAAGGCCAGAAGTAAGCATCTTTACATCTATAACTGCGGCTATAACGGAGAATACAAAATTTGCTTCAGGCAATTGGAGAAGCACTCAGATGAAAATCGATAAAACGTTCCCGTTTCTGGTTCTGGTTTCTGGTTAAAGGACACAGAAATTTAGTTTTATCATTTGCCATTGAGAGAGATACGATGGAAATGTCGAAAACACAACCTGTAAACGTACATATGCGTGTATCTGCAGATATACATAACTAACGGTCCGTGTCGTCTACGCTATTTAAATGCTAAACCAACTGACTGCCTCCATTACTGTCTGCCTGCCAGTCAAACTGCACATTAACGTGCTATATAACGGAACGGTACAGGGAACGAGTATGAAAATGTTGATATTTCAATACCAAAAAACAAACGGAAACCGGAAAAGGGATGCTCTTTGCTTTTTCAGGATGATGCTTTAGGCAAGAGGAAGATGAATAAATGAATGAAGCCGAAGCGTATAGGTATCTACGTTTGTAAACTGTGTTTGCTTTCGCGCGACTCCTCCACCTCCTTCTGTGTAAGATAGGTTTACCTACCCATAACCCAAGCCATTCTACTGTTATCCTTTTTGCTTGCATTCTTTTGCTTTTTCTCCATAGAGAATATTTAAGTTACGTTTGTTTTGCTTTAATGAAGTCGTAATGCGCTTCACATGGTTGTTCTAGGGTAATTAGTTCCCTTTTCTTTTGCATCAGAAGCCGCCTCGAGGACTTTTAAAATGCAAATTCATTAGACAAAACCCTGTTTGTATCTTTGAGCATTTTTGGGTGAATATCACCATTTTTAGAATGTTTGTGTTTTCAGGATGCCCTAAACAAATATAAAACATTTTCATTAAAAATTTTGGAGAAAGCTTATTCATTTTAGCCCAGGAAAATTAGAAAAAAACGATACATGAGTAGATGATTTTTTTTATTTTGCTTTAGCCAAACAGACAAATAGACAGATAGGCCACAAATGCAGGTTCAAAAAAGATTTTACGTAACGGATAACTATTCTGAGTTAATTTTTTGATTGGAATTGTGAGTTATTTTTAGGTAATTTTGAAAAACGCGTTTCAGACAATTTCTCGAGAACGGTTCATCCTACAAAAAAATATGAGGAGACTTTTTTATAGAAAATTTAACTATCCTTTTTTCCGTATACAATTTTTTTTAAAGTCCATACTTTGAGAGTCAAGTCGCTTATAAAAATGCCTTTTTTGGTCTGTGCTTTATATTCCCATGACGGTTGCTTTTGTGGACAAAAAACGGTACTACAAAGTTGTAGAACATTTAATTTTCAACAATTTACAGACATTTTTATTCTAAGGCGCACGTTAAAAAATTATTATTCTCTAAATTCATAATTTTAAAGATGCTTTACACCGCTTCTTATTTTAGGCCGTAATATTTTTTTTTTTAAATTGGTGGAATGACTTCTTGGAAACCAATAAACATTAAAAGTGGGCGTGGCTCATGGCAGAAGGCTGGTTTTGCTCAAACATTTTTTATATATTACTTTCTTTATCGTTAAAATACATTCTGAAAATATCTCTTAAATCATTTGATTCGTTTTCGAAAAATTGAGTAAATTAATGTTAGTAGTTTTTTTACATTCATTGAATTACACTTAGGAAATTGTATCCAAATCGCTTGAGTATTTTTCGAGTAACCAAATTATAGGATGGTCCTAGTAAAAATAATTGTTCCATTTTAGTTGGTAAAGCCCCTAATAAATAAAAAAAAATCTGTTAAGTTGTAGCTCGGATATTGCCTAAGCGGCTGAAATGAATTTCTTAAAGCTTGATACATAGTGTTTTTTTTTTTATCCGAATATAAAGGTAGCAGGGAAATAATTTTGTAATAATTTTAAAAACCAAATTTTCTCACAAAAGGCCTTACAACATTTCTTTAGATTGAAAACCATTTTTCTAAAAAGTGGTTCTTAATAGTACCTCCCAAAGTATATTTTTTTCTATTTTCGATTTTTTTCAAAACAATTTTTCTGATTTCAATAAATTTTTGTATACAGAATTCTACTAAAAAAACATTTTTAGATTTTTAAAAAAGTTCAAAAAATTTTGTTAGAAAATCAAATATTTTGAAAACTGAATGACCGATTTTCTTAAGCTCGATATTTAAGAGTTTTTTTTTTTGAAAACTTTTTAGAATACATACTAGAAAAAATATTACTTTTATGAAAAAATAGCGGTGTTTTCCTTACAAATGCTTAAAACAAACTTTGAGAAAAATATTTGTTTTCTTTAAAACGGCTTTTACGATTTCTATAAAACCTTTTCGGTGTTCAAGAATTAGTTCGTTCAACTACTAAAATTAATAAAAATTTACACATAGCAACTATTAATATTATTTATTTGGAATTTTTTTCCGAAACCGTAGAAACTTGAAGTTTCGAACAACAGTAGGCCTGTGTTGCAAACAAAGGAAAAAATCGAAAATCTGAAATTTTCTATTTAAGGGGCGTTTCATCCACTCACTTTCTCAAAAATTCTTATAAATTATATGGAGCACTTTCGATTGTTGTAGAACGAAACAAATTTGTAGAGTGGTAGGATATTGAAGTGTAAACTAAAATAAAAGTAAAATATTTTGAACTTTCCAACCCAGGGGCGTGGCATCAACCGTCATCAACCCAATTTTTTTAAACTGTTTTCAATTATAAAGTATACTTTAAATTTTTATAGAGCGATGAAAATTAGTAGAACGAAAGACCTTGAGAACATAAAACACAAAAATAAAAACTAAGATATTTTGCAATCAGTGGGTGTTGCATCCACCCACTTTCTCAGCATTTGATATTTATATGGAGCAGAACAAATTGGGACGTGAATTTTGCCTGGAAAAATAAAATCACTACTTAAAAATAAATGTTAAGAAAAGAGCCAAGTTCTTTTACATATGTAGGGTCATGCTCTTTGCGTAGAAAGTTGGCCAAAAAAATTAATGAGATCTTAAATAAATGCCAAATCCCAAGTTCTAAGTTCATCTTAAATACCTGAAGTAGAGAAATATCAAAACAATTCGAAATTATGACAGAAATTTGGTATTTAATGGTTACTGATTGAAATTCGGTGTATTTACCTAGCAAGTTTTTTCTTAATTAATTAGTTACTCACTAATTAAAACGTATGAAAACTTGACCAGTGAGCTCACCAAATTTCTATTAGTAACCATTGATTGATTTCTGACATAATTTGAAAAAAAAAAAACAATTTGTCTATTTAATTGGTTTGTAAGTCTTCAAAAATTTGGTGAAAAAAAACGGTTGGCTGAATCAATTTGAAAGTTAAGAGAAATATTACTGTTGTAAAATTCTATAAATTTGCATACAATTTAAAAAAAAAATTACGGAAAGACCACAAAAAGTTGTTTTCTAGTACTTGTTTTTAACTAACGGTGAAGAGTAAGAAAAAAGTAACTTTTAGAAAAACTAAACAAAAATTATGAAAAAATCGTACTTAGATTTTGATTTTTATGACGTCATTATTTGCTGAGATATTGGTAATCAAGGTCAAACGCATCTTTTTCAATTAAAGTCAGATAGCCCATGAAAATAAATTGAACGACAAAAAATTTGAATTGAAGCTGAAAAAAACAGTTGATGTGACTATTACATTTGATTGACTCAAAAAATTGAAAATGAGGACATAAAAACTAAAAAATACAAAAAAAAAAAAACATTTTTTCGCTTGGGTGTCAGTTCTTACAATAATGTTACAAGGGTACTGAAAAAACGATTTGCAAACAAATACAAAAATAAAAAATATAAAGCTTTATAATTATGATATTCCTTGGTTCATTTCAACGCAAAACGACTACCCATCACAAAGATACAGCTTTTCAAAAAACACTAAAAATTTTTTTTTAAATGTGCTCCTTTAATTTCTTTGACTAGTAAGTGTAATTTTTTTCAAACTCTTAGCCCCCTGAACATTATGAGCAAGTACCTACGTGCTACCAAATCGTAAATTTTACTAAGTTAGAGTTAAGTAAAATTTTAAGCCAAGTTAATATAATTATTATCTTTCCTGTATCTGTTTTCTATACAAATCGAATTTTAACTTATTTTGTATTCTTTTTATTTTTTTAACTTAAAAATCAAATTTCAAACTGAAATGATCAGGGTAAAATATTAAGACAAAATTTAGTGTTCTTTAAAAAAAGCTCTCATCTTAGTGATGTAATAATAATTTTGAAAAAAGAAAAACAATAAAAGGTGAAACAAATTTAAGTACTTTTATTAGTTTTTAATCAGGTATTGAAAGCCGTATTCTTACATTTCTTTTAGTTTCTGAGAAAATTGAAATTTCTTGTTTTTTTCAAAACACACAATTTCCAGCAGAAGAAAAGTAGAAAATTGATACCACTAGGTTAGGTTTAGAAGCTCTTTCGAAAACCTTTGCTTTGCTGAATTTGGAGGTCCTCAGAGGAGCCATTTAGGGTCACTTGTTTTTATTTTGACTATCAAAGCCGTATACGCTTTAATAAAATTTTATTTTTACGGATAGTTATAAATAACGGGTGATTTTTTAAGAGGTTTAGAACTTTAAAAAAAAAACACAAAAAATTCGAAAAAATTAATGAAATATTTATTTGAATCGATAGTTTGAACCTTGCAATTTAATGTTTAAAGATAATTTCATGCAAATGTTGACCGCGGCTGCGTCTCAGGTAGCCCATCCGCTGAGTCCAATTTTGGCATACTCTTTCACACATATCGGCCGGTATCTCACGAATGAATGCATGGATGTTGGCTTCCAGTGCGTCAATCGAAGCGGGCTTGTCCCTATAGACATTAGCCTTGACATACCCCCACAAAAAATAATCTAATGGTGTCAAATCGCACGATCTAGGCGGCCAATTGACCGGCCCGAAACGTGAAATTAACTGTTCACCAAACTCGCCTCGCAATTGCGCCATTGTTTCGCGTGCTGTGTGGCATGTGGCACCGTCTTGTTGAAACCACATATCATGCAAGTCAAGAACTTCCATTTCGGGCAAAAAAAAGTTTGTTATCATCGCTCGGTAGCGTTCACCATTGACAGTAACGCTGCGATTCGCATCATCTTTGAAGAAATATGGCCCAATAATGCCGCCGGCCCATAAACCGCACCAAACAGTGGCTTTTTCGGGATGCATTGGTAGCTGTTGCAATGCTTCTGGCTGATCTTCACTCCAAATGCGGCAATTATGCTTATTTACGTACCCATTCAACCAAAAATGAGCCTCATCGCTGAACACAATTTTTCGATAAAAAAGCGGATCCTCGGCCAGCTTTCCAAGAGCCCATTCACCAAAAATTCGGCGTTGTGGTAGGTCGGCTGGCTTTAGTTCTTGTACCAGCTGTATCTCAAAAGGCTTTATGCCCAAATCCTTCCGCAAAATTTTCCACGTAGTGCTGTAACAAAGGCCTAACTGCTGGGAACGGCGCCGAATCGACATTTCGCGGTCTTCTGTCACACTAGCTGATACGGCCGCAATATTTTCTTCACTACGCACAGTACGTAAACGTGTTGGTGGTTTAATGTCCAACAAAGTAAATTTGGTGCGAAATATGGTCACAATCTTCCGAATAGACTGCTCAGAAGGTCGAGAATGCCGACCATAAAATGGAAGCAGCGCGCGATGAACAATTCGAACCGAGCACGAATTTTGATAGTAAAATTCAATAATTTGCAAGCGTTGTTCATTTGTAAGACGATCCATGGTTAAATTGCAAACCAAACTGAAGCTGTTTGACAGTGACACAAGGTACTAAACACACGTCAGCTGTCAAAACCAGTGTTGCCAAAACCAAACCAGCTAAAAAATCACCCGTTACTTCTAAAAGCATTACGCCTGTAAGTAATTGATTACTTATGCAAGATGATCTTAAGAGTTTTGGTTTAATAAAAATGTAATAAATAGTTTCGACTTTTTTCAGAATTTCAATTAATCACGGATTAACATTTTAACGCTAAGCATACGACTCAATTAGTTATTAGCTATATTTTTCAAACTCTAATTTCATGGGCCTTGTAAAATTCTCCTCATCAATATCTCTGGAAAATTATCCTGAATGCACGAGTATACCTTAACTATTTGAATTTTTATTTTTTAAGTTTAATTTTTATTATGAAATAAAATGAAATGTATTATCCTGGTAGAATTAAAAAAAAAAAATAATAAAACCCCATCCATTTACGTACCTTGAGAAAAAATAGTCCTCCCGCAGGCAGAGTTATCCTATGCGAACCTGGCAGTATTTTCAATGGGACCCCATCCTTATACCATTGTATTGTTGGCGTAGGTGATCCTTCGGCCTTGCAGTTGAGTGTTGCTGGTTCATGCCGTGGTACAGTTGTATCTGTGGGATGTTCTATAATCCTAGGTGGATGTGAAGCTGCAAGGAAAAATAAAAACAAACACAGGGAAGATCTCCATTAAATATGTTTATATATAAATTTATATATATAAAATGTATGTAAAGGTAGGATACAGCATGAGAATAAAATAAAAGTGTTTTAATTGAAAATGTTCACAGAGCAAATAGGATACACAACCATCATCATCATGAGGAGAGCGTCTAAGTGGAAAATCAAAACGAAAGCCGACGATGATGATGATAAGGATGAGGACGATGATGCAGCCATGTTGCTGCTACTGCTGCCGCCGCCGCCGCCGTTGACCGACGCGACTACATTGCGTTGTGTTATGCTGGAGACTAGCTATATGGAGGGGAAAATGCCGAGAAAATTTTGAAAGCGTTTTAACTTAATTTATTTACTTCAATTAATTTAAATGCATTTCAAGTTGGACGACGCGACGGACGATAGTGATGATGGTTTTAGAATTTTTTTTTTATGTTTAATAGGGGCACCTATGTACTTACGTACATACATTTGTATTGAGATTTAGTAAGTGGAGAAAGGTTTTGTAGTAGAAATATGTAAATACATTATCAATGAAGAAAAAAGCATTGGCTTGGCAATATAACTTTTTGTTCTTCCGGCTGTCTATCTTTGTTTTAGATTTAAGAACCTTCCTATAATCTTAAAAATTGGATGATTTTTCTTCAAATTTATAAAGAAGCCCAAATTTTTCGAGACTTTCTTATTTTTGAACAGAATAATTTATAAGTGGAATCACTTTTTCAATTCCTTTCGCGGCTTAATCCTTTTGAAGATTTTATTTTTAATAAATTTAATATCATTCAGAAAAGCCTTAACCGATTTTAAACAAATTTATTTTACTACATGTTCTTCGTTCGAATAACTTGGAAACTGTTTTAATAATTTCTATGTAGTTGGTCTCCATGAGGCTGGGAGTCCTTACAAGTATTTATCATAATTCTTATTTATCTTCCTTTCGTAGATAAAAATATGTCTGCTCACGCATTTAAAAAAAACTACGAATTTCTACAAATACAGCTCAAAGTTTATACATGAAGAAAAACTTTTACTAAAATTGGTTGAAATTCGTAGTTTTGAGAAGCCCACAAACAGACATACCTAATGTTAAGAGAAGAAAATCTTGCTAAGCTTATCTTACCAATTTGTATTTTCTGTAAAAGTTAAAAAAAATTTTATAACTAATAATTTGTTCCTTTGGAGTTTTAAGCTCACATTTAATTATTTCATTTTCGTACGTGCAACTCATCAAGACCCTTTATTTTTGCTAACCATCCCCAATGATTGGAGTTATGTGAGTTTGGTTAGTGTATGCGCATATAAATAAAAAGTAGATATGCAGATGCAAATAGTGAAGTAAAATTATTTGCTTTGAGGATATGTTTTTTATTTTTGCATTGGCTTTCAGTTTATTTAATTGATTTTGTTGGTGGAACAATTGAATTAAAAGTATTCATTCGTTTTGAATATACGGATTCTTTTACATTTATTGCACACACAGTGCGGTATTGTAAAATATTAAAATATTTGTTTCATAATATTTTCTTTTTAAATAAATTAACTTTACATATACTTTTATCAAAATGAATAAATAAAGTTTAATATTAATAAAAAACTAAGTGATTATTGATTCATGTAATATGGCGGTGAGAGTATTGAACTCCTTGTAATTATAATATTGCATATTGGAGTGGGTTAATTCTATTTATAAATTTTCCTTTATTAGTGAACACTTGGGGAGAAAAAAACAAAAGTAGAGACAGTGCTTAGTAAAAACCGACAGTCACAAAAAGTACCAGTTTGATGAGAATCGCTCATAACACTATTCGAAAATTAAACGAAAATTCTGTTGGTGTCTAAAATAAATTGTAGTTTAAAAATAATAATTAGTTGTGATGAATTCCTGGGTTCGCAACATAAATCTGAAGTTGAAAAATTATACTATTTTGTTCCTAAAACTTTAAACTTTTAGCTCGAATGAGTGTTTTTATTTATGTAAGTTTCCCCTGTCCTTACCACAAAAACAAAAAAAAAAAAAAACAGAGAAATTCCGTCAGAAAAACCTGACTTTGGGATCTTGGTAAACCATATATAGCACAGAAAAATTGGACTTTCACTTCGAAAAAATTCCGACAAAGCTGAATTTTGGTGAAGAGGTTTGCTATGACGTCTTAAGCATTTCCTTTTAAGTTCCGTATTTTTGGCCAGAGCCAACATTTTTGAGGGGGGAGGGGGCTGAAAGGGATTACACTTAATTTTTTCTTAATTTCTAGAAAGATATCTGGAAAAAATGCGAAGTTTGGTACAAATTGATTGTAGCTTGTGATATTCTACACAAAAAAGATTTACATACTTTTTTAATTTTTTTTCAAAAACGTACCTAAATTTCATTAATCGTAGGACATAATTTTTTATATGATTTGTGTTCTCCATCTCTTCATTTAAAATCCAGGTTTTTGGGGTGCCCATGGCAAGAGGAAGGCCGAAATTTTGAAAAAGAAAGTGATTTGTTTTTTATCCCACAACTTTATTTGATTTTTTTGTATTAATTTATGTTGAAGTTATAGCGTATCAAAGTTTTTTTTTTTAATACCTCAGTCAATGTGAATTTGTTCAAAAAAAAAAAAAAATGCAAATATATTATTGCTTATGTCATTCTATACAAAAAAAATTAAAGCACTGTTTTCGTAGAAGCAACAGATTTTCCGAAAAATATGATGAAAAAATATAATTACAGTGAAAAGCTTATAACGTTTCTGCACGTATTTCTCATAATTTATTGCTCCTTCAGAAAAAAAGTGTTAGAATCTTTTTTGTGTAGAATCTTATGAGCAATAATATAAATAAATTTTTTTTTAGGTTACATTTGCTGAAATATTTACAAAAAAACTGTTATTTGTCCCTTTTTGAGTATAAAATCAAAAGCGTTACTTTGACATGCTATAACTTCAAGATTAATAAACCTATATAGTTCGTTAATAGCTAATTTTTTAGATAATTTTTTTATTTAAATATTTTTATTTAATGATTTTTTTTGTAAAATTAAAGCCAATCAAGTTGTTGAATAAAACCCAAATCACTTTTTCTCAAGATGGCGGCCCTCTCCTTACCTCGGGCACCTCAAAAAGTATGTTAATCTTTCTTGTGTAGAATTACATAAGCCATAATTTGTACGTTCACATTTTTTTTAAACTGAATGTTTTCGCGAAGCTTAGAAAAAAAAACTGTTTTTACTTTTACCCCCCCCCAAGCCTCCGCTCAAAATTTCCGGAACTTTTTAGGAAATGCTTAAGACGTCAAAAAAAAAACTCTCCACCGAAATTCGACTTTGTCTGAATTTTTTCGTAGTTTTGCCATTTTGTTGAGCTAATTTTCCTGGGCATTCATTCCTTAAAACGTTTATCACTCGACGATAGTGCCTTGACGATAGTCTTGCATTCCGTAAAACTGAAAATGACTATCTTTTGGGCGATATCGTTTTGAAAATAAAATATTTGGTTCACGTAAGACGATAATCATCAAAGCGCTATCGTCAAAACGATAGCGTTGAGACGATAGCTAAATAGGTATCGTTTGCATAGATTTTGAAGCTCACTTTATACTTTGTTTGTGATTGAAAATTTGTAGGCGACTGTAATTGAATGACTGTGTAGCTACTGTAATTTGACATCATGTCTTTTGTCTTCTATTGTGATGCATCAAGGACACAAAAACAACGCAGATTGTTATTTATGACAGCTAATATGACATTTTATCCACAGTTTGGGAATACCAAATGCTCTCAAATTGCATTTTTAAAATAACGAAAGACGAGACGATAGTGATGGAGTTACGTGAAGCAATTCATTGACGATCACGTTAACGATTATCGTTTTGACGATTATCATTTTGAAAATTACGGAATGACCCCCCTGGGTGAATGCGATGTTCACAAAAAAAAATAGGTGTGCCATCTAAATGGTCAGTAATTGGTACAAAAAAGTCAACTACTTTTTGAAAGTGGTCAGTATGGTGTTTTATTTTAAAAGGCACAAAATAAATTGTAAAATTTTATTTGACTTCGCTTATGCAATAAGGCTATATAATGTTGTAATGATATTTAGACAAAATTAATAATAAAATTAGAGAATATTTATAGGTTGTGCATTTTGATCACTTTTGTAAAAGTAGGCAAAATCGCAACTACCTTGATAGCGATTTTAACTTCAAAAAAACTTGGTTCGCCAGTTAGGGGGAGGCCTAAGAGGACAGGTGAAACCAAGGTTGTCAGTTTCGTTAATCCAATGAGACCCCTACTAATAGATGATAAATAATTTCTGGTGACGAAATCACCTGAATATGCAATTTGACCCAATTAAGCTTTTTCTGGTGAGGTTTTCTGAAGTTGCATTTCTATGACAATTAGATGCGATCAACTGAGAACTGATACCCTCAAAGTAGGTTAACATAATTTTAGTCACCGCTCGAATGCAGCGCGAACTATGTGTCAAATGTATTGAAAATTACTCCACCTGGATCCATACGCCACGGTGCAAGCCCACGGTAGGTATATTTGAACAATGTCAATTTTAATACATAATGATTAATGACATAAACCTTTAACCTTTCTATAAAATAAAATAGAGCCTTTTCCGAATATCCCACAAATAAGAGTGCCAAAAAAAGTTTGTTTGTTAACTTACAATTGATATAAAATTTACAATGCCTGACCAATTTCTAAAAAACGTTTTACTTTTTCGACCAATTGGATTGCATACCTAATGTTATATACGATAGCTTGACTTTTTTAATATCGACTCCATAGTCCCCTATTACACGATGGTACTTTGCATCTGACTCTTTTCAAAATCCAATGGGTGCGAAGTTGAAATCAGATGTTTTTTCTCCTTCGCACTCACGAAAATTCGAAAAAGAGTCAGGCGCAAAGAATCGTCGTATAATGGGGGTCATAAGGTCCATTTTATAATTTCGACAAAAAAATCTCTACTGTTTAAAAGACCAACTAATCAAAAATTAGACAAAATTCGACCGATTTTTAAAATGTCGACTTTTTAAAATATCGATTGTCAAAATGTCGACAGTCACCGAAATTTTATCAATCAATATTTCAACAATCTATATTTTAAAAGTCGACATTTTAACAGTCGAGATTTTGATCAGATCACAGTTTAGGGAATGATATTTACAAGCGCGTGCTCAACCACCATTCAAGCCCTTGCTACGCGATTATTTAAAGTTGAACAAGAACTTGTGGGATATTACCTTCTTTTGCTTCAAGATAGTTTAATAAACTACCTTAGCCTTTGTTCATATTTCGAGGTCTTAATTCATAAAAACACTTGTCTAACATTTTCTATAGCATAGACTAACAGACAGTTCCTGTTATAAAGTCAGACAAGAATTTAAGATTCTGAAGCTTATTGTTATTCCATGCAAACATTTAAAGCAGAGCGCTGTTCTTTGGGATACGTTTAAATGACCGACAGGAAAAATATCGACAAGTAAAAATGTTAAAATGTCTATTTGTATCGACTTTTATATTTAAGAAAAATACCCACAAGTTGATATATTTTTCGACTTAATTCAGGGCAGTCCACTTTTTGTCAAGTCGAGATTTCAAAGAGTCGACATTTTTATTAGTCAGTAAACACTAAGTCGGTATTTTAACTTGCAGAAAAGTCGATAAAAATCGAAATTCTAACCAGTCGACATTTTTTTTTGTCGGTCATTCGTACGTAACCACTTATTTTCCCAAATACATGGGTATAAGGTGCCAGGAACATAGATTGAGCGTCTTCTTAAGCCTAGAAATATACTAGCATACTGGCATAAAGCCTTTAAAACTTCTGAGAACTTACCATTTTACTAAAATGAAACCTACAATCTACAAATTTGGGATTTAAGCAGTTCATTAATTATTAGCTACTAACTCGAATTTTAAAATGATTTCATTCCACCAAAATATGTTTGTGCAAATATCAGGGCCATGAGAGTGTTTCCAAAGTAAGTGTCAATTTTTCTTTTGGAAATGGCTCCTGTGTACCAGTGCCAGTGAAAGACCGCTTATAGGAAATTGATACCTAATACCGAAAATTTCATTGCTGGTAGTGAATCTAATAGGAATCAGAAATCACAAACGAAATTTGTATCATAAAATTAAAATTATCAATTTAAATTGTTTAAAATTTAAAATTCAAAGTTATTTGTTTTATTATTATAAATCAACATACCCTTTCTATTGGAAACCCCTTTATTTGGAGATTATTTAATAAGCAAATGCGTGCGAAATACAAGACGTTTATACGAGGGCGGGTCAATAAGTCAGTGACTTTTGGAATAAAACACAGATTTTTTGATAAACAAATAATTTTGTTTTTCAACGTATTGTCCCTTGAGCACTATACACTTTGTCCAACGCTTCACCAATTTTTATCCCTTCAAAAAAAATAATTTGTCGAGGTCCTCAAAAAAGGCCTTTGTTTGCGAGATGACTTCATCATTGGAGTCAAATCTTTTTCCACCAAGCCATTTCTTCAGGTTTGGGAACAAGAAGTAGTCGCTCGGAGCCAAATCTGGAGAATAGGGTGGATGAGGGAGCAATTCATAGCCCAATTCATGGATTTTTGCCACGGCAACTGCACATGTGTGCACCCTTGCATTGTCTTGGTGGAGAAGAACTTTTTTCTTGGCCAAATGAGGTCGGTTTTTTTTCAAATCGTCATTGAATCGGTCCAATAAATTGGCATAATATTCCCCATTGATTGTTCTTCCCTTTTGAAGGTAGTCAATGTGGATTATCCCGCGTGCATCCCAAAAAACAGTCGTCATAACTTTATTGGCTGACAAACCCACCTTGGCCTTCTTTGGACCCGATTCACCCTAAGAAACCCACTGTTTTGACTGTTGTTTGGTCTCTGGTGTGTTGTGATGGATCCATGTTTCGTCCACGGTTACAAAACGTTGCAAAAACTCCTCCATATTGCGATTAAGTAACGCCAAACCTTCCTGTGAAGTTGTTACACGATTGCGTTTGTGGCGGCACCCATCTTGCGGAAAGCTTTCTCATGCCCAAGTGATCATTCAAAATTGAAACCACTGAGCCATGCGAGATCCCTACGGCTTCCACAATCTCTCGCACTTTCAATTTTCGGTCTGCCAACACCATATCGTGAATTTTTTCGATTGTTTCGGGTGTAGAGACCTCAACTGGGCGTCCAGGCCGTTCGGCATCTTCAGTGCTTGTACGGCCACAACGAAATTCAGTAAACCACTTTCTTACCATTGAAATCGATGGTGCAGAGTCCCCATAGTATTTATCAAGCCTAGCCTTGGTCTCGGTAATGGTTTTTTTTCGCAAGAAATAATGCTTAATAAGCACACGAAATTCACTTTTTTCCATTTTCTCCTCAAATTTGTGAGTAGTTTGATAAAAATAGCTGTCAAACACAAACTAACTGACGCAGCAATTTTAAAATTTGACAGGATTCAACTGACAGATGCCTGTTGACAGGAGCAGTGTTGCTGTTTCAGTAAAGAGGTCAGAAATTCAAAAAGTCACGGACTTATTGACCCACCCTCGTATATTTTTGTTTTATATTTTATCTCATAGACATAAAAGAAAAGAAAAACATTATTCACGAACTTCATTAAGCACACAAGATCAAGTACATGCCTGTACCAAGCCTGCATTATAAATTTTGTATAGACTCTGTATTGTTTAAAACCATTTTTTCTCTTAATTTTTAACCAAACAGAGTGCGAGTTTCAGTTTATTGAAAAAGTTACCAGTTTCAAGGAGAATTTATTTTTGCTAAAAGTTCTCAGCTCTGATATGGGTGATAAATTCTTAAAATAAAAACACCATTTTATCCTTGAATCCAATTCAATTCTCACATTAAAAACAGCAGCCTCACCCCCCCCCCCATACAAGTTCTATGCAAATAAAAAACTTTTTAATTAGAAACATTTCCGTGAGGCGTATATAGTAGGTATACTTTAAGAGCGGCTGCAGCAACGACACGATGACGACGAGGACGAAGACGACACAGCGGAAACGGCACCGCGCTCAGCCGCGTTAAGGGGCATCTGCTGTTCTACCACAAAACAAGGCATATGGCAAAAATCGGAGGAATTTCTACGTCGAAATAAATTCCATCCGGCATCTGGGGAAATCATAATGATATGATACACGCAGAGAGTCCTTGAAAAATGAGAATCCAGAGTGGCACATCAGTCTCAATGCCATCATAAACTATCCGAAGCCCGCAGACTCTCATTCGCAGGTTTAATTTACAGAAATGAGGTCTGCTGGAAAACACTCAGAGCTTCGTGTGTTTGCATTTTCCCATAATGGGGCGGCGAGGCGGAACGTCGAATTAATTTAATTAAATAGATTGAAGGGATGCTGCTGGTATTGCTTCTGTGCTGCATCAAAACGAGGAGGGAGAGGACTGTGTGGATGTACTGGAGAGTTGTTGCCTGTTCCTCGGCGTCTGCTATGCTTTGACTGACTATTGATCCTGAAATGAGAAAGTTTATGATTTTATCGCTTTGTAGCCGGCTGCCAACAAGAACGTTTAAAAGGAGATGAATATAGGAAACCCATCGTTCGACAAGAACACAGAGGATACCCTTAGTAAGGACCTGTTTCCCTTGATGGTTTGTATAGGTACAGAAGAAAAGCGTAGCATATATTCAAGAGCAAAAAGGCGAGACTTTCCTCTTCTTCTCCTGGGACTATGCTGTTTTCCGACCTTAATTAAAGTCAAAAGCTTTGATGGGAAAATTTTATTAGGGTATCCGGAATCTGACGCGACAGATAAATGAGATAAGTTCTAACTGACAGATTGTTGTTGACTATATCCCAGAGTTTACTTTTACTTACTCACACACCCATATTTATTATACAAATTCTTATCTCTCAATATAAAGGAAAACTTTAGGAGTTATCACCTATAGCTATGTTTGTAAATGATGGTAAGACACATATAGATTTGATGTTTGTTTAAGTTTGTGTGTTTTCTGATGAGGTTGTGTTTTCTGTTTTGTATTTATTTGGGGCTTCTGGATACCGAGATATATATGAATGTATATGTGTCCATGAAGTTTTTGGGAGATAAATTTCAATTAAATTTAATGAAATACGTTTTACGTTTTGTCTATATGCCTTCTTTATCCCGTTTATAGTATTTTCACTTACTTAATTGCAAACTGACAGATGTCAATAGATAATAATAGGTTTTTAAGATGAGTAAACATTTCTTTGGTTGATAGATGAAGATGAAGAATTTGTTTTTTTTTGTTCTTTTGACATATGAATAGAATTGAGTTTGGAGGTTTATTTATTGCTTTGGTTAAACTTTTAATTTTGTTTTTCGCTCTTTTGAAAACGAAGTTTTTAGCAAAACAATATCTAAGTTTTAAGGATCCAATAAAGTTGTTTTGTCATGTTTTAAAAGACTTATAGCAAGATATATAAACGAGATCTAAATTTTTATAAAAATTGTTAGAGTAGTTTTGAGAGTAGTTTTTGAGTCACCGAAGTACAGGGAATAGTAGACGTTAATGGACATTTTATAGAGGAAATGACAGCAGAACAAAGAAGCCGATGTGAGTCAATGAAGATTCAGTCCCAGCGCCCAGTATTGAAGAGATTAAGAAAGCCATCCACAAGCTTAAGAACAACAAATCCGCTACCGGCTCGGATGGCCTACCTGCGGAACTCTTCAAGTATGGAGGAGATGTTCTGGTAGCGTGCATGCATAAGCTCATCAACCATGTGTGGAAGAAGGAAAGTATGCCCAACGACTCGTCAATTAGCTTTATACGTCCAATCTACAAAAAAGGCGATCCTATGTCCAGCAAATACTACAGAGGTATTCCTGCTTAATTTTGCATACAAAATCCGTTCTAATTTTCTATGTGAGCGTCTAAAACTTTTCTGCAACACTATGATCAGCACGACGTACCAGTGTGGCCTCAGGCTAGAAAAATCAACGATAGATCAAATCTTCACATTGAGGCAAATCCTGAAAAAGACCAACCAATTGCAAGTTGAGACCCTACCATCTTTTCATCAACTTCAAAGCCGCATTTGATAGCATAAGTCACCAAGAGCTTCTATTGGCTTAGTCGGAACAAGGGACCCCGACAAAAACTGATCCAGATATGCCGCATGACGTTACAAAATACGTGGTGCAACGTGGAAATGGGTAACAGCTCATCCGAGATGTTCCAGACATGTACAGGGTTCAATGAAGGAGATACGCTATCATGTGATTTCTTCAACCTAGTCCTGGAGCAGATAGTTTGCAAGAGTGGTGTTAACTTCACACTTTGGCACTATCTTCAACAGGTCTTCATAGCTGCTTGGCTATACGGACAACGTCGACATTGACATCATCGGCCGCTCCAAGCGATATGTACTAGAAGCATTCACAGCTATTGATGAACAGGCGAGACACATTGGTCTTGAAGTGAATGAGGACAAAACAAAGTACCTACATGCTATCAATAATCAAAGCTTCATCTGTCCATCGCCTTGGAGAAAACGTCAATGTTGGTAGCAGTAATTTCGAGGTAGTCAAGGAAATCACCTACGTTCGGAACAAACATCAATCCCACGAATGACACCTTAGTGGAAATCTGACGATGAATTACCCTGACGAACCGCTGCTACTTTGGTTTGACCAAACAAATAGGCTCAAAACTCCTTTCCCGAAAGACAAAATGCACGCTGTAAAAAACGCTAGTTTTACCAGTTCTCCGTCACGGCGAAGAGTGCTGGACGATAAGTAAAAAAAGGGAATTGATACTGGGCACATTCGAGAGAAAAATTCTTCGGCGGATATTTGGTCCAATATGCGAGGAGGTCGAATGAAGGAGAAGATTCAATCGTGAATTGTACGAGCCAAGATACGGATGTAGTCCAAAGAGGCAAAACACGTTGACTACACTAGCTCAGCCACACCGAGCAAATGGAGAACAGTTCTCCAGCCCAGAAAATCTTCAAATCCCAACCCCCAGGTTCAAGACGACCAGGAAGACCTCGATGACTGGAGGGAGCGTGCCAGGGACCGCAACCGATGGAAGACTGCAATGTCTCAGGCAGAGACCTTCCATGGATTGGGAGCCGGATAAGTAAGTAAGTAAGGTTTTGAGAAGAACGAGATTTTCTTCTACGTCCTTTTTTCACATTTTAGAGGAAAGTACCATTTTTTTTTGTATAAAAGTGATTAGATATTTTGTTTGGATAAACTACTTTTTCCTAGGCTAAAGTAGTTAATTTTAATACATTTAGGATAAACTAGCTTAAGATACTAGGATAATTTTATTCACTATGTCAGGGTAAACTAGTTTATCCTTGGCGAAACTAGTTTATTCTAGGGGATCTAGTTTATCTAAGGTCAAACCAGTGTATATTAGGCCAAACTAGCCAAAGACGAACTGATTTTACAGTTTGAATGTGGCTCCACGAATAATTGCCCAGCAAATAAGACCCCTAGGTGAACTAATTTGGCATAGGACAAACTAGTTTGACATAGACAGAACTTGCCAAAGACGAACTGATTTTACAGTTTAGATGTGGCCCCACGAATAATTGCCCAGCAAATAAGACCCCTAGGTGAATTAGTATGGCATAGGATAAACAAGTTTGACATTGAACAAACTTGTTTGGCCAAGGATGAACAAAGTTTGGCTTGAAACATTGAATTTTGTGTCTAATTCAGCAAAACAAATATATCTGTAGTGTTAGAAAAAACTACTTTATCCGAACAAAATATTACACTTTTATGCGAAAACATAGACTAAACTAGTTTTGCCAAGGATAAACTAGTTTAATCTAAGAAACAATTTGGCTAATAAAATGACACCAGAAACGATCAAGTAGTCTAGTCTAAGGCACTCCCAGTTTAATCTCATGAAAAATGACAAAAGCAGTATATTTTTGTATTAGGTATGTAGATATTTTGTATATTATATTCAAATCAAACTTTTGGTAGGTTGTATCGAGTAGGTATTGAACTCTCCTTACATTTTTGATTGAATAAATGTAAAAGTACACAATACACTTCTATGATATGTTTTTGTATGTGTATTCTATTTCCAATTTATAGCAAAGAATTATTTCAAACTTGGCTGATTCCAGTTACCACAGTATAGTCTACCTTGTATGTTAGTATTTTTATAAAAACAACTGCACCCATTAAAAAGTGTATGGTTATCGACCACTGAGCAAACATGCCCAAGGCACTATACCTACCTACACAAAAAACTCCATCGACCAATATTTTCTATGGCATGATGGTTGATTCGATATAAAGGGAGAGAAAAGCAGCCAGCAAAAATGAAAATGTCACCAAACAAAATGACAAACCAAGCGAACCATCAAATTCCCAATCGTAAACAATACCGAAATTGAAGCTCCCCCTGGAAACAGTAGGAATTTTCTAGAGAAAGTACACATACTTGCACAGCAATAGATGTATAGGTGGTAGGTACAAGAGTTTGTGGTGTGTTAGAGTAAAATGAAATTCACTATACACCAAACAACATCATGTTCACAATGATGACGGTTGCATAAATACACCCGAGGATAAAAAAAGGGCTAAACACATTCAGCTCACACACAGTTACAGTTTCAGTTACATTAAACCAACAAGAAAAATAAAAAAAAAACAACGAGTTTCAGTTCAGAAAATCCGGAGGACACGAAACTAGGTGTGTCCTGTCCTGATGGAAAAGAGCCAAAAGGACACTTTTTTTTTGTGTTATTTAAATTAAACCGAAAACAAAAGAAAAACAAACTCAATTGCACCTTTGAAATACCCACCTCTGGCCTCTGCATAACTTTTGTTTTTACCCCTTGTTTGTTGTTTCAATACCCCCACCCAAAAACAAAAAAAAAAATAACACATTGCCCCTTCCCAAACATGACAACCAGCCGCAATGACAGCTACGGCGAGTAAACGAAAGTGTACGTCGTTTTCTGCCAATAATATTGCTTCCGGTTGGAATCATTTGTCGAACACACAACACACACACACATAACCAATTAAGGCTTTTTAGATTGTTTTTCGTCCTGCGGACGGAATTTATATTGCAATGCAAATTTTGATGTCCCCACCAAATTGCTGGCAACAATTTTACCGCAACCACTATTTCACACATTTTCAACTTTTTTTTTTAACATTTTCATTGAACACTGAATAGTTGTGTAATAAAAACTTATTTTAACTGACCTACCTGGCTTGCCTGGATTGTTCCATAGACTCTATGCTCTACGTACCAATCGTCCTACTGACGTAACACCAACGTGTCTTATTTTAAAATAAGGCAAACACAGAGGCTGAACAATTGTCCATAAATAGTTTCAATTTCAAGATCGTTGATTTTCAAAAAAAAGTCAGATATAAGAGTTATTGAGGTATAGAGGTCTTAAAATGTATATAACTTCTCTTGTATTTATGGGATCATCAAAAAGATTGATCTTAAAAGAAAGGGTAAATGTCAAGGTACATTTTTGTATAATTTTTTTAAGGAGGGCCAGCAAATTTGAAACCAGTAGGAGGTTGAGACCCAAAATAATTTTATTTTCAATTTTCAAAATGCAAACATAATTGAATCAACCGTCGCGTGCCGTCAAACGCAAAAAAGAAACTGTCAATTAGAGATTGATGATTGGTGAACGAAGGGAGGGACAGAGGAGGCCTAAGTAAAATGGCAAGTTGGAGTAAATAAAAAGACATGCTTACCAATAATGCTTTTATAGTGCCGAGTAAAGTACGAGTATACAATAGCCTTATGAATAAAATGACAATCATCGCAACTTTCAAAATTGCAAAATCCACCTTCTACCTAACTACGACTGCGACCTTTCGTTATTTTTTTTTTGTTTATTTGCTCCATAAAGTCTTCCTTTGTCCATCGTCATCGTCGGTCGTCGTCGCAAGACCATAAAGTGTAAATTATGCCCTGACATCCGATGGGTTTTGTTGTCCCGATTTTCGCTTCTATTGTGCATTTATAATAGCGCACTCCCTCTTTTTAAAGAATAAATTGGACCGGTAGTGGAGCAATTTGCATTACAAAAGGAAAAACTTTGCGTGCCTAAACATCGTAGAGAGTGAAACCTTTTCACAACTTAGCACACAAGGCATCAAGGGGGTAACAAAACACAAAACAAAAAAAAAAGAAGATATTGCAGGTGAAAGGCTCTCTTTCACCCTATACACCTACCTTTGCCCCCACTTTCATGTACCTTCTATTGGAAAGCCAAGACAATAGCTTTCAAATACGGTGTGCCGCCCGCCATTTTTGGTCTAATGCGGTAGAGCCTTCTGGCATACTGGCATTAGTGCCAGGTCCCGAGTCGCAAGTCGCAAATCGCAGGTCCCCATGGCCTGATTGTTCTTTTTTTTTTTTTGTTATTCAAAAGGCGTTCTGTGTATCTTCCGTTATTTCTATATATTCATTTTGTATAGCATACTTTATGGGGCCTTGGAGTTGATTGAAGGAACTGCATGGGTTTTATTAATAGTTTCGTTGGAATGAGAAACTCTTCCTGTCAATTGTGAAATAATTTAGCGAGAAAGAGTAAATTATACATTTTCACGTTGCTTGCGGGGGCAATTGAGGTATATTTTGGTTTTTTTTCAGGGAAAATTGTAGAAGAAAAAGGTGTATAGTATAAGTTAGTCTCTTTTATTGAAAATTAGACTGAGATGATGATGACGATGATAATGATGGTAGTGTGGTGGTGGTTGTGGGTTGTTAATTTTGCAAATTGTTCCCTTCATGCTTTTTTTTTTTGATTGTGAAACAAGAGAACAAAAACTAATTATAAAGCAACTTTTTGTTACAGTTGACAAAAATTATATAATTTTTTTTCTTGCAGAGAAATGCAAATTATTATCCTTTGAAAAGGAAGGGGTAATTCGTATTTAATTATATGGTTGTAGGTACTGCGACTTTTTAAATGTAGTTTAAACAATGTTCTAATGAGTTTCAATTTTTGAAGGGAAGCTTCTTAACGCAGGCTTTGGGATAGGGATTTATAGTTCGCACACACACGCAAACCAAAGGCGATGTAAGTTTAAGAATTTCATCCTATGTAGCTCAAGTTAAAATAAAAATCAACAAAATTTTAATGAAGAGAATCGATTATAAAGTCTCCAAAAAAATATCGAACTATAGAATTTTCTAAGTTAAGGATTGTGGAATATAAGTGTGAAAATAGCATTATATGACAACAACAATGTTCAATCCAATTAGCTCTATTCTATATATATCCTATGAATTATAATGTTAATTAGATTCAATGATAATTTTCATTTATCATTGGGTAATTAGATTTCATTATGGTGCCCTTGAAAAATATTCAAACGTGTAGTTTGACTTCGATATTTAAAAGGGTATTAGTACACTAGCCGAAAGTCACATTTTTCACAATTGCATCTAGAGTTATTTGGCCACCATCTTGTTTTTAACGTTTTTTTTGGTTCTTGACGTTAGACAAAAATCGCAGCACAAACTTGTAGACCATTTAATTTTCTATTAATATATTTTGTAACTTTTTTTTCGATAAGTGTTTTTTTTTTCAAAAATTGTTTGTTGAAAAAAGTAAAAGTTTATTTTGTTTGTATTCATCTTATCTTCTTTTTTTGCTTACATTAAGAATCGTTATAAAAGTTAAATAGACCTTATTACCTCTAATTTTTTGCCTCAACATTTTTCTTGTGCAGATTATGCTTCTGTTTTTGTAGCGTTTTTTAAGTTCATATCATGACATTTCACATAAAAAAAATAATACAGACAGCATAAATCTTTTCCACATCATCCACTCTTTTTTAACAAAATGCATTTTAACTTAAAAAAAAAAGACCTAACGAAAAAAGTTACAGTAGGAAATTAAATTTTCTACAAGTTTGTTTTGACACTTTTCTGTTTAGCTTCGAAAGTACGTGAGTAACGTGTGAAAAAAAAACCTAGTTGGATTTCGGCTCATGTAGAAACTAATACGCTTTCAAAGCGAATAAAGAAGTCAAACTTTAGTTCGGAATTATTTCCCAGCAGAATTCAAGTTGTTACAAATACATTTATTTGATCCTGTACGGATCGCTCCAAATTATATGTACTAAAGAGCTCGAGAACCGTAAGCCAATTAAGAAAACTGGTAAGGCGATAGTATTGATATTGTATTTATAACCTTTATTTCGAAATTTTTTTTCGGAACAAAAACAGAAGATATGATGAATATTTAAAAAAAGACTCCTACTTTTCTTAACAATATGCAGAATAACTTAAAAACAAACTCTTAATGAAAGAAGTTACAAGACATATTTTGTAGAAAATTAAATCTTCTGGCGGGCAAGTTACTCTAGGTAAAACTGTAGGAAACCCTTTCGAATATCGAAGTCAATCTATCAGAGTTGGGTAGTTATCATTAAAAGAAAAGTCAATTACGACTACATACTCGTAATTTTTAATTAAAAAGTTCATTTACTGATAACCTGCTTGTATTTGTAATTGAAAATTTCAATTATAAATATTTGTTTTTTAAGTTACATGTAGTTACTGAGAAACAAATAAATACTTGATTTCATTGCATGTCATTGGAAAGAAGTAATTGAAAAATCCTGTAATGACTATGATGATTATGAATTTTTGTTATCATTTCACACAAATGTAATTAATTACAAGAAATATTCATTAAATTTGTGTTGTTAAATGTAATTGATGTTTTGTGTAATCAATTACGATTTGTGTGAAATGATTAAAAAAAAATCATCACAGGTTTTTTTAAATTTCTTTTTTTCTACAATTACTTCAATTACCATAAGGCAATCTAATGAGCAACCTTTATGGTAGCATATTTTTATCAAATTTTGCACATATACGGGTCAAAACCCTGGAGTCCCAGTTAAGATGCTATTCCACAAAACTTTTATTTTTTCTCCATAATCTTTTTAAGGATGCTGCATTCGAAAATTAAGTTTATTATTCACCCCTTGATTGTTTAAAACTACATCAAGTAAAAACAAACAAGTTCACTGTTGACCAGAAACTAGAAAAGCTAATTAAAATGTTATCAAAGCAAATGATATTTTTCTCGGAAGCATCATTCAGCAAAAAGTAAGTCGTTTAAATAAGAATTTTGAATTTTTCAAAAATTGCAGGATTACAGTTGGCTCTGGACCCTTGGCACCTCATGTATGGGGAATTTAAAAAAAGAAAATGCCATATAATTAGGCAAAAAAGGTAAACTAGTCCTAGAAACTGATCATCCCTAAAAAAATTGTAATAAAGTCTCAAAGTTTCTCAAGGTCACGTGCGATTTTTGGCACCTTATTCTTTATAAAAATTTTGTAGCATCTGCAAAATCTCAAGATCTATATACAGTTTTAGTTTTTTTGAGTGAATCTTTGAAAATTTTCAAGGTCACAGAAATTTTTGGCACCCCATTATTGGGAAATTGGTAAAAATTGTGTAACATTAGAGTTGGCCACGATACCGAAGTGATACTTAGACGATACCTGCTCCAAAGCATCCGAGATGATACCGAGACGAAACTAAGGTGAGGCTGAGTTATACGAGACCGAGTTATAGGAGACTGTACTTTTGGGACAGAAATTTCCAGATACTTTCGGTAGTATCGTTTGGTATGGGTAAAAAATAGATTTTTTTTTAATAATATAACTTATTTATTATTACTAATAATACACAATTCTTGTAATTGGTTCAAATACAAAATTAAGAACATGAAACTAGATGATACTGATACACTTTATCTGTATCACGAGACTTTGATATACGAGACCAAAGGAGACTGAGAAATATGAGACCCATACCGAGACCCATACCTATACCGAGAGGATACTGACATTTTTCAATTTAGACGACCGGAACGATATTTACCAAAGTCGCGTTTGGTTTGGTATCGTGGCCAGCCCTATATACCATCTGAAGGATTTCTAGATCCATACAAATGATCAGCTGGTTAAAGTAATGGGTCAGAAATAGATTTTCTTAAATGTATTTTTAAAATTTTTGTTCAAAGTCATTACGATTTAAGGCATCTCATAAATGGGAAATTTGCAAAAAATTAATATCACTTGAAAGGTCCAAGATCTATACAAAAGGCCAGCTAGGTTAGAAATTGGTCATATATTTTTTATTTTTACGATTTTCAAATTTTTTTTTCAAGGTCACGAAATATAGATATAGGAATAAAAATTCATAAGAAGAAATCTATAGCTGAGCAATTACTGAAAATTTTTAACCAACGAAATTATTAATTATTGACGTTAAGTAAAAACTATGAGCATTTACAACGGTTATTCCAAAGTTTGTTTTCTACGATTTTAATGAAAATTTCATTTGGCTGCATATCGAAGCACAGGTTGGTACAAATTTTAAAAAAAGGTAAAGTTTTTTTCAGAAAACGGCCTTTAGAGTTTGCATCAGAAGACAAAATAATTCTAAGTCTTGCCTTGATTTTTAATATGTCTCGTCTAAGTATTGATTCGAAATTTATAATCGGAAGATATATTGACCCTTAAGTTTTAATCCAGAAACTACAATATGATATTGAATAATTAAATTTTATAATTTAAAATACATTTTTGTTGCTTATTATTTCTACCAAGGCCAACAAAATCACCGAAACATTTTATACATTTAAGCTTAAATTCCCAATTTACTTTCTCGTCTTGCTCGCCAAAGGTGGTTTTGTTTTGGCCTCGGGGTCAGTCACATGAATTCTTCTTTATTAGTCTAAAACCTAAGGTATTGTTAGCTAGGTAAGAGCTGCTGATCTTGTTACCGTCACACTAAGATCTCTGTAGATCCATTGTGATACCTTAGGAAGTTGTTTTCCACTTAATGTAAAAATCGATGTGTTCAAGTCAAGTCAAGCCATTTATAGGCATTGATGAAGCTCAGAAGGCTATTAGCCGAAGTTCTAGAAACTTCCTTTAAGTCGTTATACTCGTAGTAATGATTTCCTAGGTGTTTCTTTCTTAAATGACAGAGTGCTGGGCAGTGTAGTAGGATATCCCTATGTGTTTCTTCATCGCTGCTCCCTCTGCAATGGTAGCAAAAATATTTCTTGTTCATTTGACCTTTGACCTTTATTTATTAAAATTTCGCCATAACTTTCTAGTCGTGCCACATGTTTCAATCATATTCCAGGTCTCATTGGTTTTTTCTAATGTTTTGCTATGCTATTTTGATGCTCCATGTTGGTACTTTAAAATGTTGTTCGGTTTGACTTAAATCAAGTGACGAACCCGTTCTTGCCAGCTCATCAGCCCTCTCGTTTCCATGAACATCTCTATGATCTGGAACCCAGCAGATTTTGATGTTATGCTGCATGCCAAAAACCCTAAGCTCTTCGTGACAGAAAATTTTAAGCTTCGAATGTATCTCGGTGACAGATATTGCTTTTATTGCTACTTGGCTATCAATAAAGAGGGTGGTATCGGCTTGTTGCATCGCCATAATTGATATTTGCGTAGCTGCTTTTATCATTGCCAAGACCTTAGCTTGAAAGACGCTGGAAAAGTCCGGGAGTCTTAAGGAGATAGCTATTCCCAGAGCTTCCGAGAAAATTCCTGGAACAACTCCAGTGTCCATCTTAGAACCATCAGTGAAGACAGTTATCGTAGATTCATTACTGAAAGGTTGGTTGATTTCCCAATGATTTTTCAAAAATTCTGTTGCAGGATTAGAATGCAACCATGGCTTTCTTTGCTCCTTCTTTATTGTTGAGACTCCAGTTAAGTTCCTTTACAAGGATCAAACAAGGTATCTGGCCTGATCCGAGATTTTGAGTACCTTCAATTGATGGTACTCTTAACATTGGTATTTTTTTCTCTTAGTGAAGAAAACCAGTTCTGTTTTCAATGGATTGACCGTTCCATTAGAGTGGAATTCTTTTTCCACTTATTGACCTTTGTCACGTTATCACGGCATACTCCATGTGTTAACTAGTAGTGGATGGGAATACACCAGTTGCAAGGAGTGCTTGTTCATCTGCATAGGTTTATATTTTGACTCAACTATGCTTTAATTTTACAAGAATTAAGTTCATAACTAGCATCCAAAGAAGTGGAAAAATATCGCTCCTTGAGGTTTTCCTCTGGATGTTAATAACAGTAAACGTGATTCTCCAAGTTCCTGTTTTGTTTTAACATGCACAGAGTCCAATTTATGATTGATTTTTCTCTATTCAGCACTGTAAGGGCTCTCTTAACTCTGAAAAAATCTCTTAACTGCATTGGTTTTCCACATTACTGAATGTTCCTTAAATATCTAGGTCTTAAATCTTGCATTCTATTGTTTTTTTTTATTCATATTTAATAAACTCTTCTAGCTTTTAAAAATCCTCATCATCAATCAATCAAAATTCTTTATAGCTTCTTCTTCTTTTACAAAAAACCCTCTTAAAGAATTAATAACAAAATTCTCAAAAGCTTCAAAATAAAGAGAATGCACTTGAAAATCACGTTACCTTGCATGTTCAACTCAATGTTTATAAAAATTTAATCAACAAAATCAAACTGCACTTGAAGTCGAAGGACTCAACAACTTTTGACCAAAGTGAAAAGCTATAGGTAGAAAAGATCACAATTCACTCTTAACATTTTAAAATAAAAATAATAACACACCTCCATATATATATATTGGGCTTTATATAACAAAAGCAATACTCCCCATGAACAAGCAATTTTATCCTAAACGAAAACAAAACTCTTGCAAAAGGAGATTTTCCCCGGTGAAGTTTTATCCTTTTCCTTTCTGCCTTTTTCAAATGGAAAATTTTCAATTGTTGCAAGTGCAAAGTTTTTTTCCGCTTGGAAAAACATTTAACCCTGCATCACCCCACACTATATTTTGTATCTTTCAGGAAAATATTGTAGAAAAATATTCTAAAAGGATTTAGGCTTTTGGGTAGTTGAGAGCAGAGGGGTTGGTGCAAGAGTAGGTTGATGAGAGGAAGAGATGTATGTGCATATAAACTGTACATACATAAATAAAACACAAAATATAATGCAAACCCAAGTTGGGTAAACAAATTACATGTTCTGCGCGTTATTCCGCCCTCGGGGGAGACGTTTATTTTAAATCGCAGCACCAAAGTACAAAGTATAATTTTATCAACGTTGTGCAAGTCTAATGAATCCGTAATGAATCGCCCACCGCTACTGCTGCTGCTGTTTCCCCATTCCGCCATCATCATCGCCTCCAAACCCCTTAATTATTACAGAGGGTTTGGGGTAGGTTAACTTAAGTTGCTTTCGTGTTATAAACAAATATTATGCTTGTATGTCTGTTTATGTATTAATATTTTGTAAAAGTCCTTTCTTGTAAAAGTGTGTGTGCATATGTCGAAAATAATTAAATCATTCCATGTTTGCTTGGGAATTGCTTTAAAAGGATACAACATGCATATAAACATTTATACATAATTAACTACCAGGATTCAAAGGAATGTGTTCCAGTTTATCGTATGGCTAATTAAACAATTAATTATTTCGTCTTATCAAAAATTTCATTGTACACAAGGGAATTTCAAATATTTTGTTGTTTTTTTATTCTCTTCGTAAAATAACATCCCCAAGCCTCAACATGTTTGCATTTCATGGGAAACATATTTATTTATTTATGAAAAATTAAGGAAGGATATGAGGTTGGCACTTTTTGTAATTTGAGGAACAAATTATAAGGTTTTTTAAAATTAAAAATAACAAAGGTAACAAAAGGTTTTGAATGATTTTTTTGTTAATTGAGTTTCATCACCGTATTCACGAGTAAATTTCACTTTGAATTCACTTAAATTTTCCCATGAATTTAACAAGAAAAACCAAAACATCTGGTCAGAAAACATAAAAATCTTTCAACTGAATTGTATTAATATTTTACTCTACTTGTTTTTATGTACAATATTAATGAGCAACACTTTTTCATTGGCAAAAGTAAAAAAACTTTATTTTTTTGCGGTTTTTTTTAATAAAAGTTATTGTGACTCGTTAAAAAATGCAACGCAACTGCATATGAGACGAAGGACCTTTTGAAATAAAATCAAAATGTTCATTTTGTCATGAGTGACATACATAATTTTTTTTAAAATAATGACGAATCATGGTCAAAATATAGAATGGGCAGAATTTGTATTGTCACTTTGCATGAGTTTGGTTAAAAATAATAATTATAACAATTTATGATAATGAAGTCCTTTGATATTTGTGGTTCATAAATAAAATATTACATTAACATAGAGAATAATTTAACGAGTTAATGCAGAACATCGCGTTAGGGGAATTTCCGGTTATAGGCTATTTTTCGTTGTCCTTTATTTTAGCCTTTAATAATAAATAGCTTTTAACTTATTTTTTGTGTTGGATATCCCAAGAGGATTTTGACATCAGATTCGTTATAATTAAAAGGATTTTTTTTTAATAAATTTGAAATCGATTTTTTTGAAATTTTAAAATATGTAAGAGTTTGTCGGTCGTATTGAAACAAAAATTCCCATTCAATACAAGAAAATTCGGATAAAATAAGTGCTCCATTGCGAATTTACTTTTTTTCTTGCAAGATTGTGAGATCAGGTCGTGCTTATTTTCTTGACTCCTTATAAAAAAGGTACGTATACGCCCCTGGTTCCTAGCCACAAAGTACGATTTTCCGTCCCAAAATTCTCATTCAAGTTCAGTAGAGAAATATCTATACTTCTATTTATTTTATTTTCTTGTGGAATTTGGATTAATTGAAACGCCTAGAAAACAGGTGATGGGAACGCCCATGCTCTGGCTAAAGATAAAGAATAAAAATGAAAACAATTGAAAATGCTTTATTTTTGTTTTTGTTTTTGTTTTTGTTTTTGTTTTTGTTTTTGTTTTTTTTTTTGTTTTTGTTTTTGTTTTTGTTTTTGTTTTTGTTTTTGTTTTTGTTTTTGTTTTTGTTTTTGTTTTTGTTTTTGTTTTTGTTTTTGTTTTTGTTTTTGTTTTTGTTTTTGTTTTTGTTTTTGTTTTTGTTTTTGTTTTTGTTTTTGTTTTTGTTTTTGTTTTTGTTTTTGTTTTTGTTTTTGTTTTTGTTTTTGTTTTTGTTTTTGTTTTTGTTTTTGTTTTTGTTTTTGTTTTTGTTTTTGTTTTTGTTTTTGTTTTTGTTTTTGTTTTTGTTTTTGTTTTTGTTTTTGTTTTTGTTTTTGTTTTTGTTTTTGTTTTTGTTTTTGTTTTTGTTTTTGTTTTTGTTTTTGTTTTTGTTTTTGTTTTTGTTTTTGTTTTTGTTTTTGTTTTTGTTTTTGTTTTTGTTTTTGTTTTTGTTTTTGTTTTTGTTTTTGTTTTTGTTTTTGTTTTTGTTTTTGTTTTTGTTTTTGTTTTTGTTTTTGTTTTTGTTTTTGTTTTTGTTTTTGTTTTTGTTTTTGTTTTTGTTTTTGTTTTTGTTTTTGTTTTTGTTTTTGTTTTTGTTTTTGTTTTTGTTTTTGTTTTTGTTTTTGTTTTTGTTTTTGTTTTTGTTTTTGTTTTTGTTTTTGTTTTTGTTTTTGTTTTTGTTTTTGTTTTTGTTTTTGTTTTTGTTTTTGTTTTTGTTTTTGTTTTTGTTTTTGTTTTTGTTTTTGTTTTTGTTTTTGTTTTTGTTTTTGTTTTTGTTTTTGTTTTTGTTTTTGTTTTTGTTTTTGTTTTTGTTTTTGTTTTTGTTTTTGTTTTTGTTTTTGTTTTTGTTTTTGTTTTTGTTTTTGTTTTTGTTTTTGTTTTTGTTTTTGTTTTTGTTTTTGTTTTTGTTTTTGTTTTTGTTTTTGTTTTTGTTTTTGTTTTTGTTTTTGTTTTTGTTTTTGTTTTTGTTTTTGTTTTTGTTTTTGTTTTTGTTTTTGTTTTTGTTTTTGTTTTTGTTTTTGTTTTTGTTTTTGTTTTTGTTTTTGTTTTTGTTTTTGTTTTTGTTTTTGTTTTTGTTTTTGTTTTTGTTTTTGTTTTTGTTTTTGTTTTTGTTTTTGTTTTTGTTTTTGTTTTTGTTTTTGTTTTTGTTTTTGTTTTTGTTTTTGTTTTTGTTTTTGTTTTTGTTTTTGTTTTTGTTTTTGTTTTTGTTTTTGTTTTTGTTTTTGTTTTTTAAGTTCTTGTGATATTTATTCCAAATGCATTTTGCACATGCTGACATGTATCCTATTTAAAAATCGTACAGTGTATCCAACTAATGCATTGAACTGTATATCCGAGATTGGTGAGTAAGAGAGAGATTGCAACTAGTTTTTTTGTGTTTAATTTAATGCGAACTTCCTTAAGACTGTTATAATTATCTCCGTAAAGGTACAATAGGAGTGAAAAAACATCGCCTTTCACCCTATGAGATTTTAGGCAATGCTTATATGAATAGGTTGAATGAAGACGAAAAACAACCTTGGAGGAATATAGAAGTGAAATTGTTAGTTGGGTATGGTCTTAAAGGGTACCTATTTCCTTCGCGTGAAGTTAACGGTACCTGCCATGTAACGGTTTTTTGATTTACGGTGTTCTTATTAACAGGTCGAACAACTTAAGTCAAAATGTTCATGCAAAAGCTCCTTTAAAATTTTAAAATGTTGCATATAAAAATTTTGAAAACCTTACATTTAGAATTTTTATGAAAATATTAAATTTTTTTTTGAAAATTCAATATTTCAAAAATGGGCTTATGAATTTTTTGAAACTAAGTTTAAAAAAAAAACTTTTAGTATGTACTCAAAATTGGCATACTAATATTTTTTTTTAAAGTCACCAACATTTTTCTGATTTCTGTAGAAATAAAAGCACAGCAGAAGATCGACAGGATTGACACAGTGAGTAGAATAATTGGAGCCAGAGCCTCTTTTACCTCCATGCCTCCTCTGCATTACATTTCAGACAAGATTGAAATAGTTACATGATTTGAAAGATCTCATTGCGAATAATGGTTAACTGCTTCCATCGATATCTTAATGAGCCTCCCATTGCGGAACTTGTCCTACAAGACCATGATGTCATTTGATTAATACTAATAAACTGCCTTCTTAGAGGGTTATAATTCCAATTACTACTTCCATGCCTGCACATAGTTGTTTATGTCAAATAATACTGCCTTACTATTTTCGGAAATAGCAAACATCGCCCATCAAACACATGTGTATTTGTGCTATGCCGATGATAATATTGTAAGTAATTTTTACGATTGATAAAAATCCTAATTAGAAGGGTGGCAAATATTCACTTAGACAGTGTCCATTGAGTGTTATTGGAAACACTCACACTCTCTGCAGGCATCAAAATCATCATCATCATCATCAACATCATGAAGAGCATCCGCATCCCCTTTCTTGCCCAACGGCGCATTACACCACACCAGAGAGAGCATCAGAGATCGTATTAAATGGAATCAGGATTACGTCGTACAATCAACAACAACCAGCCAAGCCAGCACCAGCGCACCAGCACCGGGTTATCTTTCATATATTGAATTGAATGGACAGGACAGCACGCAAAACAGGGAGTTCTCGAGTCCTAAACTGAATTGAAACGACCATCAGTATATGGAAAGTATCGTGTTCGAACAATACTCTCGGCGTTTATATATGACTCTATGATGTGTGTCCTCTGCGTTTGACTACCATACCTTACGTAGAAATACGGGATGTGTCCCAAAGTTCCCAACAATGACCCGATAGGTACTTACTGACATTTTGATGAACGATAAGCTATCATAGTCACCATATATACAGCAGCAGCAGTGTTTTTGAGGAGCAGCAAATTCGGACTCGAACCGGGTGGCAGGAATTGCACCAGAGAAATATAGTAAACCCACTTTATGGACAAATGTAGATATATGAATGAAGGTAGACTGGTGGTCCTTGTTTTTGCTCGAGTCCAGTTCGTACAAATCTTCTGTTCGTGACAACTCCGGTACAGCTAAATTGAAATTTCGTCATTTGGTATCTGCGTCTCTCTTTGTTGGTGACAGAGCGGTCGGTGGTTATGGCAGTGGTGGTAGTGAGTCCTGAATTGAATGTGTGCAAATTGGTTGAATAGATAGATGCGGGAGTATAATGGGTCTGATATATAGAAAGCACCCTAAAAACCCGAACCCACTTTTGAGTCATTTCCCACTTCAGGTTGGTTAGAAGTTGTATGCATATTTTTTATTTTTGTGCTGACAATTTTTATTTTTTTTATTTGGTTTGAGGACTTTTAGAGAGTGCTAGGACATTTTGATTTAGTTCATCTCTGTTGTACACCTTTTATGTCCAATATATCCATGGAAGTTGAAAAGTCCTTCATCAGAGAGTGTGTATATGATGTTGGTTGCTATGCCGGCTGGCTGGCCGTATGGGTATGTGATTCAAGGCTTGACGTTTTGCATTCACATGTTATTCCACTTTACAACATATCCTATCTTATTCCGTTATACAAGAATGATGTACTCCATATTCGTCCTTATGGGGATTTTATTTACCTTTTTAAACAAGGGGTTAGATAATATTGATGAATGTGTTCTTAATGGGTATATAGATACCAGAATACAACGACAGATCGCTTTTGTGACATTTAAATCGAGCGACATATTTTTTTTTTTTTCCTTAAATTGATATTTGTTAGATGGCAGTGACATTTAAAGTTTTTGATTAATTTGAGAGCAATTAATTAAATAGAACGTTTTCGGTGACAATCATTGTTCATTTTGATTAATGAAACTAAACATATGTACATCTCTACCAACATTGAAGCAGCATTGAGGCATTGTTTGAGTTTTAATTTAAATTTATTACAAAAAATTACATAAACAATAGTTTTTTTTCCAACTTCTAAATTTCTTATAGAAGGAGTAATGATTGGTTTGTTATTCTCTTTTCTACGAGTCTTCCCTGTACAATCCAATTCCAAGGACATCTAGTATGTTCTGAATAACGTTTTTATTATAAAATTTATAATTCTTCTTTCAATCTTTAAGTTCCCAAACTCGCAAGCAAACATTTGAAATTCAATTCAATCTTTATTGTTAAATCCAAGTAGAAAAGTTCAAAGTGGATTACAATGTTCAAAGCCAAAACCACACGCCCCAAATGTATTTATTACACAACTATAATAATGTAAGCAGATATATCCAGTTTCGTTTTTAGGAATCTCACTTTCATTAACATTAACATTAAGGTATAGTTTGACTTAGTACACTACTCAAAGCAAAAATCATTTTCGTGTTTGTGAAAACCTCCTCTGTGTTGTGCTATGCATGCATTGTTATTCTGGCTTTATTTGGAATCATGTTTAGTCCGAATACAATACTATGTTTACCCGTGAACCATTAACCCATTTTCGGCAATAATGGTATCGTGTTTTTTTGACAGAGAAGGGAACCTTTGAACTATATCGACCGAGGAAATTTGAATTCTCATTTGGTGTAGGTGTGTGTTGGAGTATCAAATTTTCTTATGTATTTTGATTCTGGATGCTAACCTAATGCTTTAATGAGAGGATATCTCATCTAAATAATGAAAATTTTAATTGTCTCGCAAATTCTTAAAGGAATTAATTTATTTCTTTGAAATTCAATAAGACAACCATGTTTCGTTTTGATCACATTGGCTGGACTCTGCTTTAAATTTTTCCTCAAGGTCTAAATTCCTTCTTGCTCTTTTCCTCTCTTCTTTTACCTCTCAGTGCTCCCACTATATTTTGCTCCTTAATTTTTCTTAAGTCGATTTATTTCAATTCCTTTTGGGAAGTGAGAAAAAGTTATGATAAGTAAAAAGAACATTTCTTGCCCCAGCACCAAATATCTGTAGTTAGTGCCCAGAAACATAGCGGGTGGCAAAGTTCGCGATTGTAAATTTTTCATGAGTTTTGACTAAATAAAAATAAATAAATGAAAATTTTTGCTAGCGACCAATAGGAATCTGCATAATACTAAAATGGGTCAAATGGGTGACAGTGGAAGGAGAGGTGCGCGTTGTGCATCAATGTATTTGTTTTTCTAAGATTTACTACTTTTACAAATTAATTTGTTGAGGTAAAAACGTGAATAAAAAAAAACTATTGGAACTTGACAGTCCCATATCTTTTTTGGTATTAACAGCAAAGTGAATTTTATTTGCCATAGATAACACTTTTTCAAGAATTTTAATGAATCGATTTCAAAACAAATTAAAAGGCTGGGACGGTAAGCTCCTCGGATCACATATCACGGAATCCAAGACCATTTGAGTGTGTAGTTCGCCCTGACCGACTGTTTAAAAAAATCATTTTTCACTTTGAAACATTTTTGAATTTGTTGTTCTATGTTTTCTATGTTTTTTTTTTAAATGGTAAAAACTTCTTAATTTCAATATTTTAGTACTTAATAATTATTAATTAGTCGTTATTTAGTCATTAAAATCAATTCTGACTTGCGATGTTTTCTAGGTTTTTGGGTTATTAGTTTTCTATGAGTTTCAAGTTAGCAAAGCAACTTTTATAAATTGAAAAATAGGTAACAAATCTCGAAAAGCGTTAAAAACTTCCTATACTTATTGTCTTATGGCTTAATAATTTGCTGTTAAATAGTCTTTTATTAGTTGTGAACAATTTAATCGAGTTCCGCAATGTTTTCTATGTATTTATGCGTCCTTTGCTAGCTTGATATCAAGTTAGCAAAGTATTACCTAAAAAAGGGTTTAAAACTGCTAGTTGCAAATGGTTGATGGCTAAATAATTTGTCGTTGACAAGTCTTGAATTAGTTGTGACAACTTTGAATTTGTCGTGCAGTGTTTTCTACAAGTTTTTGCAATCTTTGTTGACTTCATATCAAGTAAGCATATCACTACCTCAAAAAGTTCTAAAAACTATTCAAACCAAATGATTTATGGATAAATAACTCTTTGTTTTTTAGTCGTTAGTAATTTTTGACAATTTCAAATTTATCGTTCTATGTTTTCAATGTTTTTTTTCGAAAATTGGTAAAAACTTCTGGACAAAACATATTACATATTACTTAATAATTTGTCTTTAATTAGTTTGTGACAAATTCCATTTTCTATGTTTTTTTGTATTTATGTAGATGAACTTATTAGAGTTAAACTAAACTAAATAAGAAAATAAATAAATAAGAATATCCCAATCTATCTCTTCCAAATGGTGAAGGAATATCTCAGAGAGCCATAGCTTAAAATTTATGAGACGATTCGACGGAAAGCATAGGAAGAAAACAAATTACCTCCAGAGCAGCACAGGGATCAATCTTGGGACCCGGTCTGTGTAGTATCAGCTATGATAAGGATACATACCTTCCCTATTGTACGCAGACGATATTGACACAGTAATACGCGGTAAAAACACCAAAAGTAAGCAATAGAAGCTTACCAGGTCATGCGACGTGTAAAATTCTGAATAGATGAACCGCGGTCTTTGCTTGGCAATGGAAACAAATTAAGATAGTTCTTCTTAATTTTAAAATACCTTCAATTTTTATAATTTTAATTTTTTTGGAAAACTGGAAAGAACAGTTTTTCAAACTCAAACAAATACAAAAAGTAGACATTTAGACAAAAAACATGGTTGGATTAAAATTTTGAATTAGAGGTCAAAAAACTTGAAAAATTTTTTAGAAAAACTTGACAAATTTTAACCAACCTTCCAAATTTTGATTTTCTATGAACGGGAAGGGGGGCTTAGCTGAATACCTTTTTTTTTAACTAAAATCCGAATTTTTGGATATTTTTCAAACAAAGAAAATGAACAAAAGAACATTTCGGGAACATTCTGTAACAAATCATAACAAATTCAAAAATTGGATTTTAATTTTTTTGGGGGTTAAATTTTTTGAAAACTATATCCCTTTCTTTTTAAATTAGATAGCACACTCTTTTAATAAACTACGAGCATTTACTTTTTAAATAAAATTTCATTCATCTTCACATTTTTTTCAAAAAAAAATTATAGTTGTCAAAAATATATGCCAAAGTATTTTTTCCTGCTCTACTAAAAATTTTAACACAGGTTCAATCAAATGTAGCGTACTTGTAAGAAATTAGAAATATTAAGAACATGTACTAATAAAGATCACCATTTAGAAGCGTGAGAGTCTAGGACCTGATGATTATGGAATTTAAGCTGAGTCCTATTTTGTAGTGGATTTGAATTTTTGTAATAAAGCTAATCTTCAAACTTACGTTCATGAAAATAACGACTTCGATGTAAAATTCTGCAAATAGGTGTCATATGACTTTAAATAACACAAATATTTTCATAAACCAAACGATGGAGAGAATTAAAGCTAGTCGAGTTCTTATTTATTTTCATAATTAGGCCACTATATAATTTTCCCTGTCATAAACAAATTTTAACCGCTTAACCATATCCTGATTCTTTTTTTAAATTAACAATTTGACAGATTTTTATTAAATACCAGAATTTTCCAAATTACCTGTATTTTCAACTAAGAAAAATTCAAAACCAATACCTATACCTTTTAAATCTTGGAACCATGCGGCTTAAGAAGATTTTTAGAAATTTTTAAGGGTAAAGAATAAAGACATTAAAATTTTTAAAGAAAGCCCGTTGAAAAACTGCTAAGTTTCTTAAAAACTTTGAATTTCAATGAAAATAAAAGAGGCTGGGTGTGACCCACACTGGTAACATCCTATTGGTGCCCTCAGAAGCTAGAGACCCGATGTTAGTTTTTTTTTTTATTAAATATCTACAATTCAAGATCTTCGAAAATGTTTTCAGGTGTTCAATATAATAGAATTAAACTAAACCAAAGCCAATGTCATTGGTTGTTCTTAAGATATTGGAACCGACAACTTTTTTACCCATTTTTTATCAGTTATTTTTTTAGTTTATCAATTCTTCGTTCTTGAGATATTCGAGACTAAAGAAATTCAACAACATTTTTTTTTAAATTGCTATAAAAAAAAATGCTGATTGAAATATTTCGAAAGTCATTTCTGCACGTATTGAAACCTCTATCTATAAAATAAAATGATGCAACCGAAGTCGATATCTTCTTTCATTCTTGAGATAAGGTGAACAAAAAAAAAAAAACAAAAGAACGTACGAATGTTTGAACATACGAACGTACGTACATATACAGACATCTCTCTAAAAATGATGGATTCCGATTCTAAGGAGCTCGAAATGTAAAGATGTGTCAAAATTTTCGATTGACAAATCGAACTAATTACAATAACTTCGAATGGGAAGTTAAAAATCTGTTTGCTAATTCCATAAATGGTTTAGATAAAAGGACTGAAAACTCTTGCCAGCAGTACGTACCTAGGCACCTTGAATTGAACCTTTGTTTTTACTTTTTCAAAAAGTTCTACTTCCATTTGAATGAAATTTAACAATTCAATATTAATAATTCTTAAAAAAATGTTTTTGAGCTGTTTGGATTTTTCTATTGCTTAAGGTGAGGTCTAGATGTTTTGGCGTTAAATTTTAAACATTTAAAAATTAAAACCAACTTTAAATCGCTCTTAAAATGGGAGTCTGCTCTGAATACAATTTTAACAGCGAAAGTCAGCCCTTTTGGAATTTTAAACGATATGATTGCAAGAACTAGGTAACTCAATTTTAAATTTTTACAATATCTTGACAAAAACAGTATTATTTTGTGCAATTTTTTTCTACCATAGAAAAATTTAAGATATTCATGAAGTGTGAGAAATATAAAAATTAAACTTTCACTCGTTCTCTAGTAGCAAAGTACTCGTATCTATGACCCTTGCTATCTCCAAAATTTTTTAAATTGAGTTACCTAGTTCTTGCAATCAGAGGACGATATGCTTTAACGCTAAAGTAATCATCTAGCTTTTAAATCAGCAAATTCTCTCTTTGTCTTCTAAAAAGTATAGTTATCTACTTTATCCATAGAAAAAAAAAGTTATTTCACAAGAAAAGAATGGAATAATAATGCTTTCAAAGCTTTGTTTTAGGCTTTAGTAGATTTTTGACTTTATAAGCAAAGTCATTTAAAATGAGGACGAATTCAAATAAATAAACTTGGAGGTGCAAAAGCTTGTGGAGAGCCAGGGCCTAATTATTGACAACACTCAACCATACCCCTGTGCGTGTTGTTGGCAGGAATATAGGGGACCTACAATTTGTTGCCAAAAGTCGATACGGCTAGATAAGAAACACTGATTACAGATATTCTTGTAGAATTTGTTAGTTCTTCGCAAGAGGTAGTTCCTCAGAAGTTAGTTATTAAATTCGTTTAAAATTATTAAATAGTTGAAGAAGGACTAGCAGCAAAACGTCTGCTTTAACTAGAGCCAGTTCTATTCCTTAAACGATTGTGTGCCTTTGTATTTAAACTCAACTATTCTCAATAATAGGAAACAAACATAATGTATTTGTTACTTATTGGTATGAAAAAAAAAAACTTCTGAGAGCTTTTGTAACATTCTTTCAATTAGCGAATGCAAATATTTATGCACCATCCCTTAACCATGAACTCGTTTTAGAATGAATTTTCTGAGAATGAACCTGTGAAATGAGTTCTTCAATCTCTACTACTCCTCCTGCTTTTTCTTGCAATATTGCTGTGAAGTTTCGCTTGCATATTGAAATTCTATTTTATAGTCGAGTCGTAATCAATTTTAAGTGGCAACCCTCAACATTGGAAAACGACGGCAATTCCTTTCCATATAGAACGAGCCCGACAGAATGTGGAAGAGGCATAGTAGAGGTAGATACATAAGAAACTTTTTGAACTTCTCATCACATCACAGCAATTAATTGGTAAGAGTCTGAAAAGAAGGCAAATTAGGCAAACATTGACGAGATATTTGTGTATTTATACTCATTCTCTGCAACATCCACTCTTGAGAGTTGACAAAACAAAAATAAAAAAAAAAAGGATTAAAAAATAGAAAACAGTGGAAAATGATGGAGATCCTTCACTTTTCAACGCTACAATGTTCGGTGCGCTGCTAGCGGTAGGTATGTGTGCATTCGTTTGACACTTTAGGGATAACACCGCTGAAACCAACGACGACGACGCGACACAGGAGCTGCATGCTAACGACAATCCCATGTCGTGTCTCATGCTCGTCGTCCTCGCCTCGTACGTTAGCGGGTGTTAAACACTCCACCTGCATCGTCAACTATCTTTCAAGTGCAAAACAAGAGAAATCCTTTTTCCATTCTGTGGCAGGCACGGCACAGCGAGAGCGACATAGCAGCAAGCAAGGATGTTGACGTGATGATCATGATGAATATTATGCTTATGCAGCCCATATAACCTTGTACAGGTTATCTACACGAAAGGAGCTTTTATCTTCGTCGTTGAATCACTCTTGTTTTGTTTTTCATTTTTTTTTTTGTCAACGTTTTGTCAGTCTTAAAGATCCTTTTGTTTTTCAATTTATTTTCGAAAGTGTTTTCCCACTTGACAACTGGAGGAGCAGCAGCAGCAGCGGGTAAAATGTCCTTTAACAGTGAATTGGAAAAATATATATATTTTTTAAACTCCATCCTTTTTAAATGCCTCGGAAAGAAAAATTAAAAAAAAAAGGAGAGACACTCCTGCAGTTTTGTGGATTGTCTTTGGTTGGCTGCCAATGCGAATTGGATACGTCTGGGCCTATGCCAGTAGCGCAGGGCTCATTTCATCTCACAATCATCCTGTGTGATGCTGCACCCAGGATTTGAATGTATCCTAGTGGAATTTAATATTTATGAAATGCAAATACAAAGAATAAGGTTGGCGACGCATGAAAAATGCCAACCAAGTTGGAATTTATTCATCTTTTTTTTTCCTTCATCACAGTTTTTTTTTGTCATATCCTAAGTATCCTTGCAGTTTTTTTTTTGTCTTTTTTATTTTGCTATATTATGTTGTTCCTTCAATTTTATGATAACGAGAAGAAGAAGAATTATGTATTTTATATATATTTTCTGTACGTAGTTATATATTTCGTCTTATAACGAACTTTTTTATGTCCTGAGCCATAACATCCATCTGTATTATGTCAGGCTGCAGCGGCAGTCTGGATGTCTGTCTTTGATTCCCTAGCCAAATCCTTGGGATGACAAATAAAATTGACATTTTTTTTATTTTCAGTGACGTTGCCGTTTTATCCTGTTTTAACATTTTTGTTGATCCTGATGAATAGAAAATGTTGCCATGCAATAAGTTTCTTTGATTTTTCCTCTTTGGTCTTTGGCTATGTGTCCTGGAATCGTCCATTTTATGTAATGATGCTATTTAGTAAGAAGAGGACCTTTTTTGTGGGTCATCCTTTATTTTATGTTTTTTTTTTTTTGTTGTTGTTGTCTTCTGTGTTAACTGAGAACCCAAGAGAATATAGAATATATACAAGGGGAGAGTCCAGTTCCAGTGGGTATATCCATTGCAAACGTTAGCGTTCGTTGGTGGGCAAAAGAAAAAGAGGCCATCGTTGCGGGTGAGTTGATTTTGTGTGCACTTTGTACGTGATGCAGTTCATTTAATGGGTGTGTGGTAACGAGGTCAATGAAAGTGCTTGGAAAAATGTTATAAATAAAAGATGGTCATTTTTTTTTTTTATTTTCATTTTTTCACTCATAGGAACAAGGAGAACAATTTGACAGTATTCATTTATTATTATGAGCTTTAAAAAAAAAAATAGTCAGTTTGGGGTTTTATAGTGCTGCAGACATGACACTTAAAAATTTACTCAATTTGGGTTGGACAATGTTTTTAGAGGACATACTCTCATCCCAGATAAGTATTGAGATTTATGGGTACAAAAGAGAGTGCTGTATAAAAGAATATTGTTAGAGAAAATGCAAACAAATGATAGTTTTAATGAGGTTAAAGTCTTTAAACAAGGTACATAAATAATTATGTTTGTAGAAAGATATTATTCTTTGGAATTAGGTAGATAAAATAATACAAGGAGTAAGTATACATATTTGACTTCTTTTTATCGCGTGGGCACTTTTGATGCTATTGAACTTATGGAATCTAAATAAAGGAAACCATTATATAGTTACAATTTAAGTATCAGGTACTTATTTTTAGATTATGGGAAATATACGTTTTTTTATTAAAATTTTTTTGGACTTAAGTTTTAAATTTTATCAAAAGAGAATATGAGTCTAGATACACATACACACAACTTGTATTTCCTCTATATTCGTTTTGCTTGCTTTTAGAATATGAGTTCTAAAACATCTTAAATTTAGGCTTGGTACGAATGTGGATAGGTATTATTTTTTTTCAAGAGGCTCAGAATATAAGACATTGTACTCATATAAAAAAAATTTTTTAACAAACGCGGATCTCCCGAAATATGTCTACACAGAAAGAATTAAAAAAACACCAATTGCAATATATTGCCAGTCGCAATTTGCAGATTATGTTTTGTTCGTAAATCATTGCATTTTGATTCCAAAATTCACAATAAAACTGTTTAAAACATTTAAAATGTAGCACTTTACTAAATTTGTCTCTTCGTGATTTGCAATTAAAATCCATGCTTCAAGTATGTAGTGTTAATTGCGAAATACAACTTTTTTGATGTAATTAATTCTCCACAAGAATTATTTTACTAGCAGAAGACAATCGGTAAGAATCGTTACTGAGTAGTGTTGGACTCTTACTGCTGTACTGTTTATAAGAATTGGAACATTGTTTATTTTTTGTTTGTAAGTGCGTCGATTTTGTTTCATTTTCTTTAATCCGCCATTTTTGCGTCCAATCATTAATTTTATTGACTGCATTTTGCAGTTTTTGTGTGGCCTTCGTAACGGACTTATCTGGCACCAATATTGCAGTATCATTAGCAAAGGTGGCCATGCGTTAATGTCCATTGGAATATCCCTTGTGTATGACAGACACAGAGTTGGTCCTAGGACACTTCCTTGTGGTACACCGGCTTAAATTTTCTTTAGTTCCGAGTAATTTTGGTCGTACCGTACTTTAAAGAGTTGGTTCGTAACGTAGGATTTAAAAATATTGATTTGCAATAAATATTTAGTAACTAACATTGCAGAATCACTTAGTTATAAACCACTAAATATTTTGTGTGCAAATCACGATTCTTTTCGCAATTTGAAATTCCCAAATAACGACTTTTGTATCGCAAATTACTTCTCGATGAGATAAAGCACCAAACCATATGGCATGTGAGTCATTCCATATGAAATCGTCAAATCGAAAATGCCAACCCATTTTAGATTTTTTTCAAACTAAATATTCCTTATGGTTCAAAGGAAGGATATCCACCGTGTTTTAATTTTCTCATGCCTCCCCTCCCCTCACTCCCCTCCTAACCCCATTGAAATATTTGAAAATCATCATTTTAGTGCTTCAGTATTTTTGCTTTAAGAAATTTTCTATGTAAGATATCAAAACACGTGATATAATATATTAAAGCTTAAAAAGAGTAATTTGTGATTTACATTTTAATTTACATAATCAATTTCAAACAATATCAAAAACGGTGCCGAAAGTATTGTAAAAGAAGTCAAACTTAAAATTGACTTCAACTCACTCTTTGTATTAAAAATCTCACTTGAAATTTTTAGATTTTGAAAAATCGCAGTTTTTGGACTATAATATCGACATGTTTGACTGAATGAAAAAATTTGAAACTTTCAGGACTTTCTTATGGTACTTAATATATGTACCAACTTTGAAAATTTTCTATCCACTTTTACATTGTTTCCGAAATTTTGAGTAAAACAAATTTCAAGTGCTTGCCGGCACGTGTTAACGTTGACCGATTTAAAAAAAAAAATTGCATTTAATCACTTTAAGGGGGAGGGGGGCACCCTAGTAGATATGTAAATATAGTAAGATATTAATAATACTCTTCAATAGCTTTTTATTTTTTGACTGATACTTCTTCTTTTAAACCACTGGCAAACATATAACGGATTAAAATAACAAAACGAAACTTACAGGATTTAAAGATAAAGATAAGAACTAAAGGTCCTGAAAGTTTCAAAATTTTTCATTCCGTCAAAAATGTCGATATTACTGTCCAAAACTGCAATTTTTCAAAATCCCAAAATTTCAAGTGAGATTTTTAATACAAAGAGTGAGTTGAAGTCAATTTTAAGTTTGACTTCTTTTATAATAGTTTCGGCACCGTTTTGACATTGATTATGGGAATTAAAATGTAAATCATAAAGTACTTTTTTAAAGCTATAATATTTTATATCATACGTTTTGATATCTTTAATAGAATTTTTTTAAAGCGAAAATTCTGAAGCACTAAAATGACGATTTTCAAATACTTCCTGGGGGCAGGAGGGGAATGAGGCTTAAGAAAATTAAAACACGGTGGATATCCATTCTTTGAACCATAAAAAATATTCTCACAAAGTTTGAAAAAAATCTAAAATACTAAAGTACACTTTTTTTTTTGTTTTTCGACGTTTTCATATGGAATGATTCATTTCTTATAATTTTTCCCTGTGTTTTGTTGAAGCATTTCTTTAGCCTTTCTCGCTCTGAAAAAAGTAACATATGCGGAATTTATTTAAGAAAATGAAAGTTTGGTTTTATGGTTTTTTTTGTTAATTCTTAATAATTTTTTTAAACTTTAATTATTTATTAAATTTTTTAGACAAACAATTTATGTACATGTATGTAGAAAATTTAATTTTGTACTAAAAGTTTTAAATACTAAATTGTCAACTTAAGTTTTCAAGCCAATGACAAATGGAAAGCTGACTTTTTTCTCAAAAATGCAAGGGTGAATTAAGCAGCATTTTTGGTATTAAGAATGCTCAACCCCAAAAAGCGTTTAAACAAGGTTGTAACTGGCATATGCGTGATAAAAATTTCAAGCAAAAATTATTCGAAAAAATACATAATAAGAGTACTATAGCCGAAAATTACTAAGAATTACTGTGGCGGGACATGCTCAAATTGTGCTTTAAAGGTTCATGGACACTGTTTGCCTTATTTTCATTAATTACTCATTAGAACTAGAAAAATAATCTGATATAGCGGATTTTTTGTTGAAACCTTTATTTTGATGTCTTTAGCATAACCTGAAAAATATTTTTAGTTTCTCGGTAGATTTTGTTTTACTCACGTCTTTTTTAAATATCTCAAAAACTTTCAACTTAACAAGACCAATACAATAACTTAAGCCTAAATGAAATTGTGCTCAAAAAAGGTCATTGCACTTTTTTCCTAGAACGAATTGTTTTGAAAATATAGGCTCTATTATGTCTCAATCAAAAATATGATTTTCACATTTCTTATTTCCAACAGGGGCACTAGTGCATGATATGAAGGCATACCTGTCATTTCAACCTAAAGGATTCTAACTTTTCTTTTAAGAATAGTTGCCAGAGTGACAACACTGCCAGAAGGAGGGAGTTGCCATTTTTAAGGTTAAAACCCCAAAACTCTTCAAACAGTGGACTAATAATCGAGAACCCAGATGTCGGTCGGACGATGATGCGAGAACTCTCGTTAAACTCAACAGACTTGAAACCATCGAATCACATTATTGATTTACACCCCTCCCATCCCAAGAGGGGCGTACAAAATTTGTGATGGGAGGGGGCATATTATCAAAGCCGAGAAAATTTAAATAAAATTTAAAGATTGGAATCGACGCAGAATCATCAACATTATTTACTAAGTTAATATAAAAAAAACTGTTTTTTAACACTTTTGATGGGTGGAGAGGGGAAATATGAAAGTTTTGCAAAGTGAAATATTTATTTATCTTTAAATAAGTTAAGTATGTGACATATGTTTAAAGGGTGTTTTTAAATGTCCAATCTTCTTAGAACAAAATTTAAACGATACGACGATCTTGAAATAAATAATTTACAGTCCATTTGAAAAAAATGATAACTGAATTATCAGTGAAACAAGTAAAATATTACGAAATTCCAACAGCACCATGATGAAACTTGGTCCTCATGTTTCAATTGTCACAAGAATCAAAAATTAAATGGGTTTGCAAAAATATTCGAAATATTTGATTCTCTATCAGGATAAATAATTAAAAGGGACCATATACAAATATCCACACACTAAAGTTATTTTTGAGGGGTAATGCCTTAGCTCTATTTTATCCAAGAAATTTATTCATTTACATTCATTTACACCTTAAAAGTAAGTAAGTAAGCTTTTGATGGGGACTAGAGGTCTGCTGTATGTTTTCCTTTGCTCTCTCTTAACTTGTGCAATACTTCAATGTACACCCTGGCCGTTTTTGAGCGCAATTTTATAAACTTTAATTTTTGTAGTGACTTTTTCCCTTGTTTCTATATTTACCCCCTCACAAGAAAGTGAAACTAAGAATATTTTTCAGGACATGTTCAAGATATCAAAATAAAGGTTTCCACAAAAAGCCAACTTTGTCGTATTTTTTTCTAGTTTTAATAAGTAAATTAATGAAATATAGGAAAATAGTGTGTACAGACCTGTAAAACACGATTTAGACATGTTCCGCCACAGTAATTCTTAGAAATTTTTGTCTATGTTATTCTTATATTATATATTTTCGAATAATCTTTGCTAGGAACTTTTACCTCACGTGTGCCAGTTACGTTTAAAAACGGAGGCGAGTTGAATTCCTATTTTATAAGTCCCAGCAAACATTCGAGTGTTAAACAATATTCAAATTAATTTGTTCCTTTCTACTCATCATTTTCAGGTATATTCAATAGCCTGAGATAGATAGGTAGGTCGAAATGATCTTCAATGCGTTGAAGTTCACAGCAAAGGGACCCAGGAAAGCAGTTGGTTTGAACAAATTGACAAATATGATTCCTTTGGGGGTCTTCCAGGTGAATGGATGCGAGATTTCTTGCTTGGCCTCCGTCACCCACTCGGCATACTGGATTGATACTGGTTGTAGTACATTGTGAGCCAGCACCACCGTCATAAGGACATAAGACAATCACTTAATTGTATCACATCTCGCTCGAAACCAGCTATGATTTCCCGAAGCTTGGCAGATAGAAGAACGATTCAACTGATCATCATTGTCATTGAGCATCAAGAATTATATCAATATATAAACAAAATGGGAAGTGAATACCGTTTGTTCGAAAAAAGTCATCTTAACCGATGAAGTGGTCCCATTTGTAAATAAACAAAATGGCAAAACTTTGGGCTCAGAAAATTTTCAGGGGATTTACAGAAACTTAGATCAATTTCTGTGACTGCCGTAATTTCAGTGACGGTGCTCATTGAGGAAACATGAAAACGGAGTTGCTTGTCCTCTTTCTTATTTATTTATTTAGCCAGTTTATATTTCTGAGATCTCAGAGGACTCAGAGCGCTCAGAAATATAAACAGGATTCCTCCCAAAAATTCCTCACTTTTCCCCTTAAAAACTGAGACTGAAATTTTTTGGATTCGCTTGCTCAATTATTTTTTGTCGCAGTAAATTACATACGAAGAAAAGAAAAAGAGAGTTGTTTTGACTTCTATGTGAGGAATAGTGTTTATATTTTACTCTCCTGCTCTGTCTAAAAATTGAGGAAAAATATTGAGCGCTCAAGAAATATAAACTGGCCAATTTATTTGAAAATAATTTCTTAAGTTGAGTAGGTACTTATTGAGTAGTTACTTTATTAACTAATAATTTTTAATTGAATACTTTCAAAAGCTTCATCTTAGCATTTTTTTCAATGAGTTCTTTAAAGTTTTTTGATACCAAACAAAAGGATCTTTACAAGCCAGAAAAAACACAATTTTTTAAAAAATGATTTTTAATCTAAAATAACCTTTCGCCAGTCGGCATTGTAAATAGTAAAAATTGATAAAAAAAATAATTTTTAGAAATCCCTGAGTACTTTTTTAAAAATGTTCAACAGTTCGTAGGTAACAATTTTTAAAACAAAAAGTTTACTATTTGAGTGATGAAAAACATAATTTTATCTATTTCTATGTGATAATAATTGCCTTGCAAATTCAGAATTTAATTTTAAAATTAAAAGTTTTAGAATAAATAAAAAGACATGAATGCACTACCACCAAGTTACAGCTATTTCATGGACATCAACTCGATCATCACACCTCTCTGTTGGAAGTTAGAGACTTTGATTTTAGTTTTTTAGTTTTAGTTGACAAATTTTTTGTACTCTTCAATTACTTGGCTTTTTTCTTCTCTAAAACATAAAAATATATTCACAAACAGGCAGGTTTCGCTAACTGAGATTTTTTACTTTTATGAAAATATTACTCATACGCCACCGTGGACGGAAACTATTTTTTTTATTTATTTGAATATTTGTTTTTGTAAAATGTAACTGAGAAATACTATTTCGAATACATAGACGTACATACATAGATATATTCCCACACACAAACATATTTTGCAAAATTGGAATAACATTGTTAGAATCTTTAACGAGATACATATATGGAGAAACCCAAAAATGGAGACATTTAAATACCTGCAAGGACTCATGTTCTCTCTAAATCCTTTTTATTTATAATTTTATAGAACAATAAACATTATCTTTCATTGAGATATGGACTTAGGAAAAAATTTTAGGTATAGAAAACAACTTTCTTAATTAAATTTTGTTTAAATTGAAGTTTAAACTACCAAATGGTAAAAACTAAAAGCGCTGACATGGGTAGCAAGATAAGTTTTTTTTTTTTAATTGTATCAAAATGATAATGAAGTGAATTCACATTAATCAATCATTACACTTTGAAGTCACTTGAGCCATAAAAGCAAGTAGGTACCTACGCCTCATTCATTGGATGTTAGGTACTTCTTTGAATAGATTCATTTCCACAAAAAAAAATCCATTTCCAACCTAGTCACCCACAAAATCTATAATTCATCCAGCATATAGCTCCGCTAATTACCCCATACACATCAAAAAAGCGATAGCACATCGCAAGTGCTCATTAAAAAAGACATATCAACACTATCACAGTATACAATGTTCATTAAAATTTAATTATTATTATTGCATTATTATGGGACGTAAAATTTTCGAATTAAAATATCAAAAAATCATCAGCATACATCCGGTTCTATATATGAATTAACGAACATAATAATATGAAAAACACCCAAGGACATACACAAATAATGCAATGCAAATGCACACATCACTGCCCTGTACTTATATACCCTTCGATCTGATGCAAACACCTCCCATCCCACCCCCATTCCCTCATATACCAAGTAATGAGTATCGAAATTCAATTGTCATACTGCCAGCGGGTAAGTTTTGTTATCTGTACAATTGAATTGAAACTGCCAGGACATTTGATGCATAAATAACAAAACATGAGAGGGTGGATGTAAAAATGTGTATAAATGTTAACATATTCAACTCATTGCCGTACAAATGGCAAAATCAACAAGCTGTAGCACCGAAGGACGCAAAGTGAAAGAAAGAATGAACAAAAAATAAACACAACAAAATAATAGTAATGGCTGAAGGTATAGGGACGAAGGACGGGAAGATGGGAGGACGCACCAGAGGCAGCCTCACCACAATATAAACATGTCATTCATTTTTATGTCCCCTGTCTGGAAATTATTTTATTTTTATTTATTTTTTCCTGGATGTCCTATTGGTAGGTATATGATGTCCTGTGTGTTATCCTTCATCGGAATTGGTATTTTCTCATTTATCAAATGATTATATCATCGCATCGGCAAAATGTCAAAGAATAAAATAAATAAAAAGGATATCCTTCACTCTAAATAACGAGCTTACCTTCTACACTTGACCATCTAAGTAGTAATATCATAAAAATGCACAGACATTTTGCATTCATGGCAATTGATCCTTGCCAGGCAGATAATGATGTTTGCATCATCATCATTATAATGCTGGACATTCCGTAAAGTCTGGGTCGTGTTCTCTTTGGGTTATATATCGCTTAAGCGATTTTGTGTGAGTGTGTGTCTGTCTATCTGTATTCCATATTCAACGATGAAAACGATTTGGAAAAAAAGGAGTTAAGAATTCAAACCGCATTCCGAGCAACAATATAAAAGACGACCGAAGAGGATATCAAATATTTCACTTCACAAACTGCCGTTTTTTTCCTCAATAAATTTTAACTTGCTTAAACGACTGTTTAGGTATAACCGCTTACACCAGAAGAAAATTCAAATTTTTTCTTCTATTTAATTTGTTATAACCGGCTTTTAATTTATTTCCGTTTTTATCACAAAACCCAGTACTAAATTAAATTTCATTTGAATTAATTGCTTCGCTTAGCTTTTTTTCTTTCTTTTTGTATTCATTGACTCACTCAACTTTGTTGTTGTATTTGCAGTTGCCTTTAAGTATGGCATAACATGCAAAAGGCATGTTCCCGTTGGAATTTCACTTGATAACGGTTCTAACAAGAGTGTAATCCTTTTCAGAGAACATACATACAATGAGGTTACAACACATTTGGGATGATTATTCAAAGAAACAAAAAAAAAAAAGAACAAAATGAATAGAGGGAAAAACCACCCCCGTTTTGTGTGTGGGAGAAGATTAATAGAATAACAAAATCGCAAGAAGAACTTTTTCCGCGCGCCAAATCTGCACTCCTTTATCAGACGAAATACAAAGCTCTACTAAACGAATGGTCGGGAAAAACCAGGCGAATTGCTTGTGTAATTTGTGGAAGAGAGAGACTTTTTCCCTCAGTGATATTATGTTATCCCACTTTTCCCTGTGGGGGTGGCAATGAACCTCAACTAGTTGGGTTTGGATTGAGAGTGGTATAGTGTAGTGGTGAAATATTTTACCAGGAAATGTTGTATGGGGATATATCCCGGTATTGTACTGGGCCGGGACTATATCTTACCAACGATGCTCATCGTTGTGAGAAATAGACCTGTTACTATACAAACACTTGCTTTTCGTATGTAATCTCAGCTGTTTTATGACTTTTAGTACTAACTCATACATAATTTTTGTGTTGAAAGGAGTTTTTGTATTGAAAATGTCCCAGAAGAAACAGTCAAAACTGAAATTTATGAAAGGATCATTCAGAATCTCTTTAAATTTAGTATCAGTTTTCGATTAGCAGAAAATATAGAAAAACCCATAGGGTTTATGGGTGATATGGCACCCATTTTTAGTTTTCCTTGTAACTGAAAAAGTAAAAATGATTTTTATTTTTAACCTCTGTTCTCTTATTAGTTTTAAAACAAATAAAATAGGTTGATTACGAAAGCTTATACAAAAAACATGTATAAAAAAAATTAAAATACCTTAAAAACAAGACATGTCAAAAAATAGCGGGTGATATGGCACCTGCTAGAAGGTGATATGAAACTCTACTTTTTGTATGGATTTTTGCCTTACTCAATTCAGTTTTATGTCTTATGTAATGAGAAAAGTCAAATAATATACTTGTTCGACTCGAGTGTTAAAAAAGTAGTCCTAGAAAGTCAATGAAAAACTAACCCAATTTAATAGTTGGTGAAATGACACCCCCCAATATGTACTTAGCTTACGGGTTGCCATATCTCCCTTTTGATAATATCACTGTTTATCCAAATTACTTAAACAACAAAAGTACGCTTAGTTAAAGTGGATAATACAAAAATTAAAAACGTATCGCTGTTCTTTTTTTTGTTAGTCCAAACTCCTGGTGCCAAATACTTCTATTGCTGCACTTTGTTAAGTAATGCACAGACAAAAAAAAAATAACTAAAATTTAGTCACTATAAACCATAGCCCATAAACCACACCAAACCATATTTGTTTCGGGATGCAATGATGACTCATGGAATACGTGTGGATTGCTGCCTGACCAATACCGCACATTTTGTTTATTGACAAAGCCATTCAGCCTGAAATGAGCCTCATCGCTGAAGATGATTTTTCAATGAAAATCCAAATCATTTTCAAGTTGTTGCTCAGCCCAATTCATGAACATACGACGCTTCTGGTGGTCAAGCGGCTTCAGTTCTTGCGTCAATTTAATCTTGTGAGGATGTAGGGCAAGATCTTTTCACAAAATTCGCCACAACGACGTCACAGAGATGCCCAACGCTTGAGAACGACGTGTGAGAGACGTATTTGGGCTTTCTGCAACTGAAGCCTCAGCGGCATCAATATTCTCGACACTACGGGCTCTTCTTTGTCTCACTGGCACGGGAACATTTTGTACTATGTCTGTGGATTCAAATATTTCCCCTAAACGCTGCTAGGTTGATCTGCTAGGACGATTATGACGACCATAAATTAGACGTAGTGCTCTTAACGTTGAGGCCACTGACTCCGAATTTCGGTAGTAAATTTTAATAATTTCGACTCATTGTTGGCTCGTATATCTTTCCAATATGAAATGGCAAAATTTACTGAAGAGAAATGTCAAAAGAGCGGCAAGAAATATGGCGTCGTTTGCTGTCCCTGTCGCTCTACTTTTGTACCGTCTCTGTTGAAAAACCCTTTATTTGTCTGACAAAATTCTGCTTTTCAAAATAGGAATATTGTATAGTCTAGTGCAATTAGACATACACTGAAAATAAAATTGTACATACAATCTATGAACGGCGATTTTAGACTAAAAATCGCCGATTTTCTCCGAAAATTCATTAAAAAATGAATCTGATCTGATTCATTAAAAACTGATCTTAGTTTTCATGATTTTATTCATACGAGCATAAGCCCGAAACTTGCACTTTGTTATGAAAAATGTATAGTGTTTAGGAACACAATCCTTAATTTCATAGATTTTATGCATTTTTAGGTTCGCATGTATCAATTTCATGAATTTAATGCCTATTTTTAAATTGTATGAATTATGAACCTCGATTTTTAAAGATTTAATGCATCTTACATAATATTAATGACTGAACATATTCATAAGTCTTATGTATTGTCACCGAAAAAAATTCGCTTTGAATGAAATTCATGCATACAGCTTAAGTAAACAACATTGGATATATGAACTTCAGATACATACATGTTAGGAAAGAATCATGTGTCACATGAATCGCTCGTACTCGTATGAATACATTCATAGAATTCTACCTAAATCCTAAGAACGCGATGTTTGGTTCAATTTTGATGTACAGATTCGTATAAAATAGGAAATCATTCATGCAAATCAGGTACCTTTTTGGTTCAGTGTATATTACCTCTGAACAAGCCAAAATTTTTTACAAGCTTTAAAGTTAAATGCGTTTATGATTTCTTACCATTTTAGTTTTAAGTAGTTATATGACTTTAAAAAAGTAAAATGACTTAACTCAGAAGATTATAATATTGGTATGGATGTAACATAAAGGAGATAAGTTTTTTGAATAAAAAAACATAGATATTCTTGCTCTAGCTCACAGAGGTATGCAAAATGTACAAAAATCCGGCAAGTGAAAAAGCAAAAAAATCAAACCTTCTTTTTGATATTTTACATTGATGCTTATAAGCAAATGCAGTTGACAAAAAAAATTGTCGCCGTTCAATGAAAAACAGATAACTTTTTTCTTTTATTTTCTTACAAAAAAAAGTACTAAAATTCAGTGAAATTAAAATTTTTATAACAATTTCTATAACAATCAGAACGACTTGAATGTGCACTTAATAACGAATTTACAAAATTTTTTAATACAAAATTATGAAAAACAGTATTTTGAAAAGAGACTACGATGAAAAGTTAAAAACGAAAGTTTGTTCAGAAGTGAAGCTTAGCATCACCAGCACTGTCTTAAGAACTTGGTTGGAAGCAGGAAGGTGGTGTCGCGGGGTTATGTAAGCTCATTAACTGAAAAACGAACTTTTTTCGCAATAGCTCATGGGATAGAGTTAAAGATACGAAGCAAATGAAAAAGGAAAACGAGAAAAACAAACCACGCGAGTCATAAGAAAACGACTTGACCTAAGCCATATTGCTAATTTAGAAAAGATTACAAACAGTTTTAGGTTTAAGGTTTTAAAACTAATTTGTTTATATTATTATGCTGTACATAATGTTTTCAAACATTTAACTTAAACTCCAAATATTTGTTATATTTATTTAATATCATAACAGTTTTTTTTTAATTTGGCATTACTTTTTTTGGATTTGGTCTTTTTGATAGCTGTCACTTGAATTATCTTCTGTTTGGTTTGTCATTTCATAATGAAGAGAATTACTCCTGAACGAAATTTGTTAATCGTGCCAAATTTATTACCAAAATAATAGAAAATCTTTTAGTTAAAGCTAACTATGGATTGGAAACCATTTTTCAAAATATGGTTATTAATGGTACCTCCCACAAAAACCATTTTTTATTTTTGATTTTCTTCAGAAATAGAAATAATATCATTTCTGGATCTGACCCTGTCTCAAAAAACTAAATAAAATTTCTCTCTTTTATCAAAATGTAAGAGGGCTTCGTAGCAAGACTACTGATATCTACTTAAATTCTCATGTACTCCCACATGACATTTTTATTCTTACCGAAACTTGGCTAAATCCAAGCCATTTGAACACTGAACTTTTTAATTCTGAATATTCGGTCTATCGAAAAGATCGTCATTTGGACAAACCAAATGAAGTAGGTGGAGGCGTTTTAATTTCTATCAAAAATTCTTTTTTGTCCTCGCAGTTAGTTCTTCCATTTTCTACAACAATTGACGTTTTGTGTGTGAAAGTATGTGTGTATTCAAAAATTATTTACTTCATTAATGTTTACATTCCTCCAAAGAGTCCTGTCTCCGCTTATAATGAGGTCTCTTTAGTCTTAGATTTTGTTTCAGAATTATCTTGTTCTGACAACACGATATTGCTTATTGGAGACTTTAACCTACCCGAAATTAATTGGGTTCCTTCTGACCATGGTTCTTTTCTAGTCGCTTCTTCTTCCTCTTCTCAACGCGAGCTTAGTTTTCTCGACAATTTATTAACAAATGACTTACAGCAAATAAACTGTATCAAGAACTTTAAAAATCGAACACTCGATTTAGTCTTCTCATCTGACTCTGTTAATTCTGCTGTTTTCAAATCTAATCGCGGCATAACTAACATAGATAACTACCACCCTCCTTTGGATATTGTTCTTAGTGTTGATACCGAAATTTATGATCGATGTAATCCTCACGACTGTGTTTATACTTTTGACTTTCGGAGAGCGAACTTCAGTTTACTTTCTGATGAATTATTGAGAGAAGGTATCCACAAGATATCAACTTTCGAAAATATTGACTTAGCAGTTTCATGCTTCTATTCGATCCTTAAAAATAGTATGTTAAAAATTATTCCCCTTAAAATCCTAAGAAATTCAAGCTTTTCCCAACCATGGTACACCAAGGAACTTAATTCTCTGCGTAATAAGAGGAATAAGGCTTGGAAACGCTATATTATCAATCCAACTTCTGTCAATCATGATTTGTACAAAACTCTTTTTGAAGACTTTAATATACTTTCTAAAATTCTTTATTCGAACCACTTAAACGAAGTAGGATGCTCGCTTAAAAAAGAACGGTTGTATTGATTTCAATAATTTTTTTCATACAGAAGCTACTAAGCAATGCAAATTTTTTTTAAAAATATTTTTAAAAAAAAATGTTAAATTTTTTTTTGATATTAATTAATTAATTAAATTAATTTTGATATTAAATAAAAAAATATTAAATATTAAATATTATGAAACGGTCGATTTTTATAAAAATCTGTATTTAAAGTTTTTTTACAAGTTTTTGGTAAGTATTTAAAAAAAAATTTGACTTTTATGAAAAAATAACGCTACATTCCATAAAAATGTTAAAAAACCGTTAAAGAAAAAATATTTTTTCTTCTTAATAACGGCTCCTACGATTTTTATTTAACCTTTTCTGTTTGCTGGAACTAGTGCGATATACTACCAAAAATTATAAAAATTTACAAATAGCAACTTCAATACAAATAGTACTTTTCAAAAAATGTTTTTTTTTTTAATTTTTTTTAATTTTGAATGTTCTCATTATCGGGTGAACAGATTAAGATAATTTTTATACATACATATTTCAAATTTCAGTATAAGAAATAGTGCATATCAAAATTTTCAAAAAAAATTTGAATTTAAAAAAAAAAGTTTCAATTTTATTTTTGGAAAATTTGATATCTCAAAAATGGGTTGACAATTTTTTTTTTTAATTTTATTTTTATATGTCCATAAATAAATACTTGCATACAATGAATTTTCCTAAAATATGTTTTAAGAATTTGATATAAAAATAATTTTTTTAAGAAAACCTCTCCAACGATTTTAAATATTTTTTTTTCATAAGATCATATTAAATCAAAAATTAAGATGGTGTCCTTTTTTTAATCTCAAACCCTCAAAGAAGTTGGTTAAGCTAATTTAAATACCAAATTTCATGCTTTAAAACATTTTTTCTCTCATAATTTCCATGTCCTTAAATATAACGTTCTTAAACCCTCAGTGTCTTAAATATTTGAGCAAGTTCGTGTGGCCCAGTCGTGAATTTTATTTTGTTGTCATACAATTTTGTTTTACGTAGTCAGATCTTTTAATGAGAGATGATTTGTATAGCTTTGAGGTATCTCAGGTATCTCAGTAGATAATGGCGTCATACAAAATTTAAGGACAGGATAACTTTAAAAAAAAATTGACGTAGCTTATATAAGAGAATAAGAGAATAATTTCTAAAATAAAATGGTGACGAAAAAGAAACATTTACTAAGTCGAATAATTTTTGAATGAACAACAGGAACTTGTGTGCATTACCACCAAGTATATGGCTGGAGTTATAGCTATTTCACGAGTGCCACCTCGATCATCAGAATCCTTTAGTGGTGCTTTGTCTGGTTATGCTGGTATTAATTGAAAAATTATTTTTATAAAGTCATTCATTTAGTATCGATGTAATAAGCGAGACATTCGAAGCATTTAGCATAAGTAATTTTTCATATGTGATCACATGTTGTTCAATTTCACTTTTGAAAGAAAGAACTTTTTATTTCACAGGAGCTGCGAAGGAACATTTTTGTTTTGAACATTTTTTTTAATAATTTTTCTGGAGTTCTTTTTGTTGAGATAAAATGGCAACACTTTTCTTTTTTTTTCTCATTTAAACCAACTTACAACGCCAGTAGTTGGAAAATGTAAATCGAGTAAGTATTGCTTTGTTGAGTTTGCGCTGTTTATATCATAAAATCTCTCTGTTTTGAGGTGAATAAAAAGAAAAATCACAATAAATCAAGTCATCCCAGAGTTTCAGTGCATTTTCGTCAAAAACAATCCCACGAGAGAATTCGCCACTTTTCCCGGTTCAACATCCAATGGCACTCTATAGCTGCTCCTGAGCAAATTCCGCCGCAAGGTTTTATTGCACACTTTATTTGTTGCCTCTGTGTACACATTTGGAATTGAAATCGTCTGCTTTCATCAGGCCGGAACTTCTCACTTGATATTCCATATCCTTATTTCGTTTTGGTATATCAACTTTGTGTGCCGTGAGTACTGTATTTTGTGCTCTGGAATCTCTCCAATGCACACCTAAGACTTAAGTGCAAGCTAGCAGGAGAAGGACTATAGAACCATCAGCACACTCTGCCGTGTCAACCCCCTTCTGCACGCAGAAAGAAGTAAGCTTGAATTTCTTAACACTGACTGAACGAAGGTCTCGCTCGGTGTCTTGTGTGTTCCGTTATAGTCTTTTCCCTGCTGACAAGCATTTCACTTTTTCACATTTTGAAAAGTGAAAATACGAGCTAAACGCCATCAGCCATCAGACCGTGCATTTGTGCACCCTAAGCATAGCAGAGCACACATGTGTACATTTGCACACATACACAGCCGTACCTGTTAACTATAACGGGTGGCGAAAGTCGGGTCTTTGGAGTCTTTTTGGATTCTTCTTAAAGACGTGTCATGGGATAATGTATGAGTGTTTTCTTTTTTGTGTTCCTGGTTGGCAAGAAATTATATGGAAAACGAATACTTACGCCACAGTTGGCCGATGATAAATTGTATTCATTTCGTTGGGACCTGTAGTAATATACAGAGGGCGTTGCGGTCGGGGGAAATTATATCTCTTTACCAGTGCTATATATAGCATAGCTCTGTTTCTACTCTACTCCTGCTGACCTGATGATAATTGGTGGGGTGAGATCTCTCTGGTTGAGTCTTACCCCAATTTCATTAAGGACATCCGTTAAATTATGCAGGGTGGCTTGCTGCGTACGTATCTATAGCCCTGATATATAAGGGACCTGACTGTGACTCTGGGGGTGGTGGTGATTTCTAATGGCAAAACGGATGTCAGTGGCGTTGGCGGTGTGGTGGAAAGTAATATGGAATGGATTTTGGTGCAGATGGCAGAAAAGTATAAGTGTGCAATGCAGTTGATGTGGTTTTGAGTTGTTTAGGGGATGTTTTTTTCCAGATGACGTTGCAGACATGCAGGATGGTGGTATATTGTCAAGTAATGGAATTTTTCGAATGATTTCACCTTATACGGTTGGATGGTATGATTATAATTTTATGAGAATAGTTAGATATGTGAAGGTAGAGGTTACGTTTGGGTTAGCTTATGTGTAGTTGATTTTGAAACGTTGTATCGACGTCAATGTAAAAGTTATCTAAAAATGACAATCATGTCAAAATCAGGACAGCAAAATTGTTCAAGAAAGTGCAAGAGACATTGAAATCGATATAATTTTTTTTCATTTTAACGATTGTTGTTGATTTATCTGGATTTAAAATGAAAATATTAAATTGAAAGGGAAAAATAAAAGAATGGAACTGACATACAAATTGAATAGGTAATTTACTTTAAGATTCAAATATTTTTTCTAAGAAATTTTAAGAAACAAAATTCTATTTCCCAGCTAGCGTTTAATATTGGAGGATGCAAATTTACTTATTTTTATTTGTATATGTACATATGTGCGTTGAAAATAAAATAATATAAAATAAAATAAAATAAAATAAAATAAAATAAAATAAAATAAAATAAAATTCAATTAAATTAAATAAAATAAAATAATTCAATTTTAAATCAATTTTTTAATCAATAACATGATTGCAATAACCTTACATGAGTTTCATGGTCAATTATTTAAAATTAAGCTTCATAAAAAGTATGTACCTACTCTAAATATGACCACAACAAAAATATTCTCTCCAATAAAATATTAAATTTCTATGGGAATAATGACATTCCTTTAACAAATAAGAAGAAAAAAGCTCAGAGCTCAAAACCAAATAAACTAGACTGTTTACTAGTTAATTACTTGAGAAATTATAAATACATGCTAAATACTTATGAAAATCGTTAGGGTGGTTTTCTTGTGATATACTCGTACCTTTTGTCTAATGCTGTTTCCAGGTTTCCTTCTAAATAGGTACAAATCTTTAGTTTTAAGTCTATTTTTATTAAGTTATGAAACCAAATCTTATTTAAGAACTAACATCTACTCGTAGGTATATTTGTTAAATAATATTACAGCAAATTATTCCTATAACTGGTAGCCCTCTTAACTTTTGTCCTCATCTACGGAAGCTGACATTATATACAATAATATGTGTGGCTGAACTTTGGCATGAATCACGGGTGGAATCTAGTGAAATAAGTGGATGAAACCGGTAAAACTATAAGAGGGCTCAAGTACCTACCTATCACAGTTCAAAACTGGTAATAAGATCACGGCTGTTAAAAATCGCTTTAAAAAAACCTAGGGCAAACTTGAACACCAAAACTGTTGAAAAAACTTGGAGGAATCCGGTAACAAATGCAGTAAAATTGGCAACAATAGCAATAAACATTTTAGACAGACATTTAGACGGACAAATTCCATACAAATTGCAGTAAAACTGATGAAAATGTTGACGAATGTGGTAAGAATTACAGTAAAACTGGTAATGATCTCAGACGAATCCAGTAAAAATCACAGTTTAACAAGTGAAAATCATCACACAAATATCCTTATCCTTCCTTTTTGCTGGTGGGTAAAGTCTTTAATCTAGCAGGCTGGCTGTGGTATCGTTGACTGTAGTTTCGGTACCAACTGATTTTGTTATTTGTATGGCGGTCTCTTATAGCCCACTGCAGCTGTGCCATGTGTGAGCTATAACGCTGTAAAGTGTACATTTCTAGAAACACGCTTTTGTTTCACCATTAAGCTCTAAAGAATATTATTTTTGTCCAGTCTACTACTTTGAAAAAGTTCGGATGCAATAAGGACAGGAACTGTCCTATTTAAGAGTATACCTGTCATGAAAAAGTGCTTCTCAACTAGCCGTTTGAATTCCGCAAAAACTGGTTTTTGATGTTTCTGCCCACATGTTTTTTTCATTTTTCTTAGAACAAATAATTACGGTACCTGCAATACAATTTTTATACCAACTTCACCAGTTCTTATTTTCTCAAAAATGGCTCCACAACTTTTCTTTAGTAAAAATTTAAAACATTTCTTTAAGTAAAGACTACCTTTGGATAAGAAACTATTATTCAGAAAATCGTTAATGATGGCCTCGCAAAGAAATATTTTCCTATTTTCGATTTTTTTTTCAAGACTGTATTTCTGCTTTATATTATTTTTCTGAAACAAGCTTTTTAATACAGTTCAACGATTGAAAATGGTTAAATGTGTTATAAAAGCATGTACAATAAATCTATTTCCCAGGAAAGGGAAATAGGAGGTGTTTTGGGTGATGAATAAAGAGGGCGAAACTGTATTCTTGCGTTTTCTGATTAAAGTTGACGTCAAAATTAAAGTTTGTAGATCACGCAAAAATCTACAACTTTTATATAAATCATTTTTAACATAATCGAAAAACCGTCATTTGTCTTTGTCTTTGCTTTTGATTTTTATTTTGTTTTTCTCCAAAAATATTTCAATTTTAATAAAAAATTGTGAAAATATATGTACTTAAATTGTTGTGTTTTTAATTACTATAATCTTTTTTAAGTACAATCATAAAGAAATATCATTATTAGGATATTCAGTTTTGATCTTAAAATATCCTTTTTTTTCAAACCAAGGTCAAAAATGCTGAAAAGCAATTGCTGATTGTTGATAAATTGTTTAAAATTTTTGGAATATGCATAAAATAATTATTGTTGTACCTGGGCGAAACGCATTTGGACTGAAGGTCACTTTACCTTTAAATTGAAGTAAAATAACTACGCCATCGAATTCTATTGAAAAAAAAGTACAAAATATTTCTATTGAACATTTTTCATTTTGACGTCAACTTTAGTCCGAAAACGCAAAACTAAAACTTCCCCCCTTTATTCATAACCCAAAAACTCCCATCTCCGATCCTCGGAAATAGATTTATTTTACATGTCCCTTATAATACTTTTCACCATTTTCAAAATGCTGATTTAAAAAATATAAATTGTTTTTTACTAAAATTTAAAAATAAAATATTTTTGAAATTTTCAAGAAAATGTTAAATTTTTTAAAATATTTGGAAAACTTTTTATTCGATTTTTTTAACACTCTCTAAAAGATTTTAAGAAAAAATGTACTTTAGTTTAAAAACTGTAAAGGATAATATTTGGTTTCTTGAAAACGGCTTCCACGATTTTCACAAAATTTTATAAAAATGTTCACTTAGCAACCATCAATAGTACATCTCATAGAAGTTTTTTTTTTTTGAGTTCCCTTATCGGAAAAACGGATTAAGATTAATTTATTATATACAAATTTAAAATAAGATAAAAAAGTTTTGAATTTTCAACAAAGTTAATATTTTTTTTTTGAAAATTCGATATCTAAAAAACCGTTAAATGGACATAGTCTTGCTCTCATTCGATTCAAAACATTGAAAAACAATTTCCCTAATTTTTTCAGATTTTTATTACACCCCTCTGGTCCCCCTATTTTAACTTTAAGGTACTAAATATGGGTAAAGAATTATTCTCATAACACCCGAAAATAAATCAGAATTTAAAGATTAGATTCTGGCCAAAAAAAATTGTACTGGAGGGGGGGTCTATTTACCCCCGTTCAGGCCGGAGGGGTAATTTTCTAGAAATTTGGCCAAAAACAGAAAAAAAATACTTAAAAAAAAAACGGGAACACTTAAAATGCCACGCCTTCGCTTTTTTTAAATCCACGATTCCATTCTATAATATGCTTTTTAAATAAAGATTTTATTTTGAAGAGTTTTTGAAAAATTTACTTTTAACTTAAGAAATTATATTATTTTGTTTTTTAATTTTTAATTTTGAAATTTTTTTGTTTAACCATTTAAAATAAAAACTTTATTTAGAAAGCATATTATAGAAAAACCGCTCTAACGATTTAAATTTTTTTCCACCAATTTTATGTTCAATCAAGAATTAAAATGATGTTTTTTTAATCCTCATATTGTTAAAAGAGTTGTTTTAGCTAATTTTGATATCGTATTTCATGCTTTTAAATATTTTACTCTCATAATTTCCAAAGACAAATAATAACATAATTTCAAAAATAAAACAAATATGTTTGATGCATAATAAGTGAGAACAGTTTTCTCCACAGGAAAATATTGGAAGCTATGTCCAAGCGATTAAAATTTTTTGAATTAATACTTGAAACAAATTAAGAAGTCATCACTGTAGCTTGGCAAAGAAAAAACCAGTTAAAAGAAATGGGATCTAAAATTGTTAGAACTGTTTTACGAAGTGAAAACGAGAAAGGAAGCTTTTAACATTAAATAATCTCAGAAATCCTTGGTTTTCTACTCCAACGGGCAGTTAGTTCGCATAAAATGTTGACATTCAAAGCTTTGAGTGTAAGAATATCGATAGCTGAAATGTTAATCACAAGTTATAGTAAATTTCAAACTATTTATCAAATGTTCAGACACAACCTAAATCTTTTAATCAAGTTAGTTCTTTTGAGGAAAAAAATCACTCATACGCCATACAACACCAGAAAATCACATGTATGAACAAGTGAAATACTGACTACACCTGATTAAAAGCTTACGATACAGTCCAATTTTTAAATTTAAGAACGATTTAAGAGAAACAACCTTTTTTTGATTTCATAATTTTATTATTAAATTATTATCAATTTTAAGCAATAAGGATCTTAAAATAATAAAATCATAAAATTAATAAGGGATGGAATTACAATTTGTTTGGTTTTGGTTTTACAAGCAAATATACTTGATAATAAGTGCGCCGTTCTGTAAAGAAACAGTAGAAGTTTAGACCTCCTTACTGTTATTACGTTGAAATAAGAAAATTAAATTATTTTTATTGATCCTTTTGCGTATCGACTAAATCCCATAAAATAAATCTAAAATCTTTTTTTTTGTAAAATCCCTGGCAACAAGCGATTTCATTTCAATCACTGTCAAAAACAAAGAACATAAGATGAGTCACTATTTTATTTCATTTACCTTGAAATCTAAACCTTTAACCAAGCCCATCATCCACAGCCATATCTACCTACCTAATAACGTGCGTATAGTTGGACTCAACCCCACTTAAACTCACCTTTCGTTGAATTTACATGCCGTTAACAGAGTTTTATATGCTACTGCTATACCATCATCCCCTATAGAAAAGGATCTTTGAAATGTTTTTTATCCCTTAGCTTAACTACCCCCAAATATATACAAAAAACATATTTTCCACGCAGTCAAATACTATTTGTAATACTCCATACCCGGAGGCACTATACGTACCCCCAAGGCTAATGTGAATAACCAAATCTCTGATATAGATGACTGACTGGCGTCAGTCATTTCTTAAGAGGCTCTAAAGATTTCACTCATGAATAAAATATTATTTAAAATGACTCGGAAAAATGCCGCATGCATAAACCAAGGAACTGAGATGTGCAAAGGTCCTCAAGAATATTTTAGGACGAAATCAAACGCACACGGGGATCGACGCACACTTTAAGTCAAGTAATGACACGTGTACTGTATATTTTCTAATGAAATTGAAGTTCTGTCAGATGGAATCTCACGCGATTTTTGTTGCGTCCTTAGATTTTGGATGGAGCTAGATTTCTTTTAAGTAATGGAAGAAGACTATATAGTGGGCTCTTTGAAAACGTGCGTAAGAGTTTCTGTGTGATGTCCTTCATTGTCCTTGTCCTGTTTATTTGTTGGAATTTCCAAATTTCTAATAATAATCCGGTATGGCGGAAAAGTTTCTCGGATGGCGAAGAAGATTACAATTTCATTTATACTTCCAAAAATTCCACCCCTTTTTTTTTCTTCGCTCAATCTTCTTCACTCTTCAGAATTTAAACTGCTTCGATCTTTATTGAAGTGTTAAATTTTATGGACGGAAAATAATTAAGAGTTTTATATTTAAGGAGTTTGTATTACAAAACAAGATGACGACCGACGACGACGATGCGACGCAGGAAGTGACGGCTAAGAGGGAAATTTCATTACATCATACTCGAGGCTATGATGGTGAATTGAAATGAAATGGCATTTGAAAGTTTGGCACAAATGACGTCGCCCGCACAATTATTGTTCTAAAGGAGTATACATAGCTGTTTGTGCGTTATCCTTAAATAAAAATCCAAAACTTAAATGCCTGAAGCTAAAAGCAATGGTTTGTTATTGAGTGGCAAATGATGCTGGTACATAGAGCCCAGAGCAATAAATGTTCAACATGATTCTTGCGGAAACAATTTTATAGGCTGATGTTTTTTTTTTGTGTTTAATTGTTTGTTAAGAAATAATTATTGAACAAGTGCGACACTATTATTTCGTTTTTGTTTTATTTTAAAGGATAAACTTTTCCATCTAGAATGGACACTTTATGTACATTCATATTTAGTTGGGGATAAGCCTTCAAATGTTAAGGGAGCTCCAGCCCTTACAATTTTGCAAAGCTTTCCTTTATCCCACTCATTGGGAATTAAATCCACAAGTGGAATAAGATCAAGTGATGAGGACCTAATTCCCTATGTCAGACTTTCTATAAATCTAAAAGTGTTCAATAAAAGCACAAGTGCATTTTTCCATTTTTACACTTATTTACTTTTTATTGAAACTAAAAGAAGAACAACCAGAAGTCATTTTTTTTGCATAGATTTTGCTATTTCCGCCTTAACTCCTTTCATTTATTCGAGCAAGAAAAACAACTTTTCTGCAATGGGAAAATAAACTTTTTCAATACATTCAACCAGTGACCTACTTCCATTTTGTTTTTCATTTATGCTCATATCACCCGCCCGCATTCGCACTCGCCGCATCGCATACAGCATGCCTTCACTTCCAATATCATAATTTCAAAAGGAACTTCATGCATATCCTTTGGAATTTTGATCGGTCCTGCAGTGTAAACAGACGACTAAACTCTATCTCTATAAGACCAACATAAACACTCCCATCAGTGCAGCCCCCACATCCACCCACATATCCATACTGCCACTTCCGTATTTTTTTTTGTACAATTCATTGAAAAAAAAAATAATAACAGAACAAAAAAAAAAATAAAGCAAGGATTTATTTATGTGGGCGAAACCACCAGTTACCATTTAAGCCGCATCATAGCGAGATGCTGTTCATTACAAGAGTATTGTTTGTATGAGTTGTTGTGCTTTATGTATAGCATGTAAACAGGCGCCTCCTGTTGGAAGGCGCTTCGGCCTTTCATACAATTTTGATAAATTATCTTTTCTATGTTTTGACACGTGTCAGACTGAAGTATATAGTTTGTATGTATTTTATATGTAGGGTAAAAAAAGACCACATAACCCAAATTTCATGCATTCTCGACTTCTCTGGTGTAGGAGTTGTTTTTTATTTTTTTTTTTTTTTTTTATATAATATTCTTGGACAAGGTTTTTTTTTGCTTCGAAGAGTTTTAACATTACAGGAGTATTGGATGCAGCATAGATTTTGGAATAGTCTGGGATGAATCGTTTATCAAACTGAAGTCTAATTCTAAGTTCCCAAACCAACGGGTTATATTTGGTAGAAATTATCTTAAAACTAAAATTTTAAATACATACATTTGGTAGAACAACAGCTCGTGGAGAACTAGGGCTTAGTGACTTACAACTCTCAACCATTCCTGTGTGCGTGTAATTGACAGGAATGGGGGGGGGGGGAGAGTCCAAACGGCTAGATGAGAAGCACTTATTCATGACAAGTATACTCTAGGAGGATTCGTCAATTCCTCGCAAGAGGCAGTACCTCGGTAAAAACATTTCTGTTTTAAGGTGGCAGGGCAGGGGCTGGGAATCGAACTCCGACAATCGGCATGACAGTCCAACGCACTAACCATCCTGCCACGAGGTACTACCTGAAATTATCTTAGCTTTAAATAAATCTATGGATATTTAATCTGTAAAGGTACATGCTCAGAATCAATCAAAAGAAAGTTTAACATTTAAATTGAATTTCCCTCTGTTGCCTCTACCTTGTGGAAGAATGGTTAGTGGGTTGGACTGTCATGCCGAAGGTCTGGGTTCGATTCCCAGCCGCTACTTAACAGAAATCTTTATTTTAAGGCACCGTCTCTTGTGAGGAACTGACAAATCCTCCAAGAGTGAGAAAATGCCTTTCATCTAGTCGTTCGGACTCGGCAAAATATTATAGGTCCCCTTTATTCCTGCCTTTTCTACTTGGTTGAGATTTGAGAGTTGTAAGTCACTGTATTAGGCCTTGGTTCTTCACGAGCTTTTTGCGCCACCAAATTTATTTGATTAATTCCCCCAATTTTGAAGGCATTGTCTTAAATTAAAATCATTGGTAAGAGTGGATTATTGATCCTTTAGCAAAAACTTTATCTTCATAACTTTGTCTATTTATAGCTTTATCCTTAATCCCAATAAATTTAGAAATTCTATCAAAGTTAGATAAAGTATGAAATGTTTAAATGCAGTTTTGTTCCAATGATAGAGAAGAATATAAAACTATAGTTTTAGACCAAAATTTGTAATGGCGTCTAGGGTAAAAAGGGGGATAAGATTGAAAAACTAGATTCTAAACGGAAAGTGGTAGAAGGTTAATTTTAAAGATAGATGTAAAAATATAATAAAGTCTGGAATATATTTTAAAGTTCTAAAAGAATATTTAAGAAGCTTTGAGTTTTTTTTTAAATCAAAAAAAAAAAAAAAATAGATAATTATAAGACTACTCTTCAAAAATCAGGATTTCAACCGATTTTGATTAAATTTATATTTTTCGAAAGGTAAATAAAAAAAAATCTATACCCCGTTCCACCAAACGATGATGCTTTCTTCTTCCTAACCTTTGAATTGGATGCTATCTTGCTTCAATTTTTTCTTGATTTTTGAAGAGGATACCTTTTTAGGCCAATTTTTGAAACTTTTTATTTTTAGCTTTTTAAGGGAGCAGTACAAAAATATCAAATTTTCACAGCACATAGGATAATGTTAATTTGGATTTTTTAAGGAAAGTTTTAATTTTTAAGAATACCAATAAACCGAAATATTCGCGTTTTACTCTTAGTAAAAAAAAAACGAGTTAAACCTCTGTAGTTTATGAATGTTTAACTTATTTTTCTATAATATTTTGTTATTACTGCGATATATCATACATATCTGTACAAGCTACATAGCCATGAACACTTGAATTCAAAAATTGGTTAAAAATGAAAAAAAATTCACCGATTTTTTTTTAAAGTCCTGAACTCATTTTTGATCCTTCTTTGTTTTGTCTGGTGTGTTTCAATATTTCAAATATTTTTTTTAAGAACCAACTATGGAGGCCGGGGGGCTTAAGCCCATTAAGCCGCCCTTCCTTTGAATTATTTTATGAATCACCTGTGGGGGAGGGCTTTAGTCCATAAAACCCAGGGAAACCTTAAGTAACGGGTGATTTTTTAGCTGGTTTGGTTTTGGCAACACTGGTTTTGACAGCTGACGTGTGTTTAGTACCTTGTGTCACTGTCAAACAGCTTCAGTTTGGTTTGCAATTTAACCATGGATCGTCTTACAAATGAACAACGCTTGCAAATTATTGAATTTTACTATCAAAATTCGTGCTCGGTTCGAAATGTTCATCGCGCGCTGCTTGTTGTTCAGCGATGAGGCTCATTTTTGGTTGAATGGGTACGTAAATAAGCATAATTGCCGCATTTGGAGTGAAGATCAGCCAGAAGCATTGCAACAGCTACCAATGCATCCCGAAAAAGCCACTGTTTGGTGCGGTTTATGGGCCGGCGGCATTATTGGGCCATATTTCTTCAAAGATGATGCGAATCGCAGCGTTACTGTCAATGGTGAACGCTACCGAGCGATGATAACAAACTTTTTCTTGCCCGAAATGGAAGTTCTTGACTTGCATGATATGTGGTTTCAACAAGACGGTGCCACATGCCACACAGCACGCGAAACAATGGCGCAATTGCGAGGCGAGTTTGGTGAACAGTTAATTTCACGTTTCGGGCCGCTCAATTGGCCGCCTAGATCGTGCGATTTGACACCATTAGATTATTTTTTGTGGGGGTATGTCAAAGCTAATGTCTATAGGGACAAGCCCGCTTCGATTGACGCACTGGAAGCCAAGATCCATGCATTCATTCGTGAGATACCGGCCGATATGTGTGAAAGAGTATGCCAAAATTGGACTAAGCGGATGGGCTACCTGAGACGCAGCCGCGGTCAACATTTGCATGAAATTATCTTTAAACATTAAATTGCAAGGTTCAAACTATCGATTCAAATAAATATTTCATTAATTTTTTCGAATTTTTTGTGTGTTTTTTTTTTTTTAAGTTCTAAACCTCTTACAAAATCACCCGTTATATGTAGCCTGAGAAGATGACCTGGCTTTTATTTGTCTTTCGGAAATCAGTCGTTCAAAGCTTTTTTTTACACAATTTTTTACTCTTCCACAATATTATTTAGATTTATTTATTAAATTTTATTAAATTCAATGATAAAATAGTTTTTTGCTGTAAGAAAATCTTTTTTTAATTTTATTTAAAATATGTGCCTATATAAAAATTATCAACATCTGATAAGAATGAGAAAATTAAAAAAACAAAAACTTTCTAGGTACTATTAAATGTGTATTTGTAAATTTTAATACTCTTTGGCAGTAGGTATTTATATCGCATTTATTTGAGCATACTAAAAAGTTTTAATAAAATCGTTAGAGCCGTTTTTAAGACAAAAAATATATTCCTTTACGGTTTTTTAACAATTGTATGGGAGGTACCATTACTTTTTTCATAAAAGTAAAAAAAAAAATTTTACATACTTTAAAGAGTGTAAAAAACGATTAAATACTGAGTTTTATAAAAATCGACCATGTAGTTTACAAAATATTTGATTTGCAAAAAAAATCTGAATAGTTCTTTTTTTTAAATCCAAAAAATATTTGTGGAAAATTTGGTTAAGAAAATCTTCTTATAGAGCTGAAGAAGCTTTTGTTTACAAAATTATTCAATTAAAAATTACCGTTCTGAACAAAATCGAAAATTAAAAATTATTTTTTGGGAGGTACCATTAATAAACAGTTATTGAAAAATTAATGGTTTCCCATCCAAAGGTATCTTTTAGTGATAGAAATTGGTGCCTTTTTAGAAATATAAGTATCGCAAGTAAAAATATAAAAATATAAAAAAAAGCATTTAAATCGTTCTTCTAACTGTATAAACAACTTCAAAAATCAATTAGAGCTTAGAAACAAGTATGTCATTTGATAACTTCAAAAAATATGAAATATAAAATTGGAGCGGTTTTCTTAAACCTTCCTAAACTCGCGCATTGGTCTGTCAGACCGAGAATTCAATTTTTCACGGTTTTTAAATAACGATTCATCCTGCTGAAATCCTCTTTATTGTAGCTTCCTCATTTGTTTCAATCTTCAAATTAGTGTGATCTAAGGTTTTGTGCGGAGAGAGCTTGTGTGGGTTCTAGGCACCAATCAGTCTGTCAGACTCATGCGGGTATCCGTGTAACAATTTTGGACAGGTGCAAGTGTCTATGGGCGCCATCTGGAGGCATGATTTTTTGTTTCTTCATTTCAATACCTTTTACACTGGAAATTTTGTTTTTGTTTTTAAAAGAGCAATATAGATTTTTTTCAAGTTTTTCAAAAAATGTTAAAAAAATATCTTTTTTCAGAGGCTTCATAAAAATGCCCTTTTTCGATATTGAAATAGACATTCTATACAAATTGATTTTTTTTCCTTAAACAAACTTCATTCAACTAGTTAAAATTATTTAAACTAGTGTTTTTGAAATGGGAAATAATATACAGCTTTTTGAGTTTCGGTCTCAGAGACCGTACGCGAGTATAAGTGTTATTTTATTTGGCGCGGGTATAGAACTGTTTAAAAAAAAATATGTATAAAATGTTGGTAATTTAAAAAAAGTTTTAGTTTATCAATTTTGAGTATATATTAAAACATATTTATAAATTAGCTCCAAGAAAATTAATCAACCTGTTTTTGAAATATTGAATTTTCAAAAAAACATTTTAAATTTTTATACAAGTTCTAAAAAGTATTCTTCAAATTTCTTATGACCAATATTATTCACATTTGAAAGGAACTTTCTCATACAAATCTTGATTGAAATCATGTGAGTCATTAATAAGAAAGTAGAAAATCAAGAAAAAAGGAGAAAATCAGGACAGGTACACCGTTAATAATTTTTTGTTTTACCAAAAAGTACACTATACAGCATTCCACTTAAATTTTTTGTATCAAAATTGTTGGCGCTGTTTTTTAAATAAATATACCTATGTTTTATGACTTGCGATTCGCCAACTCGAATGTTCAAATGTGACTTTGTGGAATTACCGTTTGCGACTTGCCTGAATTAAGTTCGCCTTAAATTACTAAAATTTGGAAAATTTTAATGTAACTCAATATCTTTAGAAAACATTCGTCTATATCGTAGATGACAAACCGTAATTCTGGGTGATTTTGAATAAAATCGCCGTTTTTATTTTGGAAAAGCCGAACGTTCGAGTTGAGTTGAACGTTAGACTCAGCGAATCGCAAGTCTTAATAGAAGCCATAAATATGTTTTTTCTTAACGGTTGTTTGGCAAGTACATAGGTCTTTTTTGAGCTAAAAAAAATACTATTTTCCCTTTGGATAGTTCCAAAAAAAAACTAGAGTTCAAAATTTGAAGAGAAGGCTGTAAGTCAAGATACAGTCTGACAATATTTTGCAAACCACTTTTTTGGTGTTACCTATCATCGTAATTTCATGTTTGATTGGTTATTTCGAAAGTTTTTTTTTGCTGGAATCCAAAACTTGTACCAAAATCGCAAGTAAAAAATCATTGGAAAATATAACGAAATTCTTAGCTCTGGGATTATATGTAGATACTTATTATGTGGGACATTCACAAAAAATGTATGCTTTCTGAAAGGCCACACAATTTTAATAAAACTGCTGCTGTCTTTTTTTTTGCAAGCAAGGATTCGCTACATAAATTGTAACACTAACTCTTGGACTATAGAATTATGAGCCTTAATTCAAACTAGAGCAAAGTAGAGGATGATTATTATTTATTATATATTTTTTTTTACAACAATATGGAGAGGTTATAAAAATATAATCTCCATTACTTTTGGCCTTTAAGTGGTGAAAATCTGAAAATTTCCTTTTTTGCTGGACCATTATACCATCACCTACCTATAGGCTATACCTACTTCCTACTTGCACTGATTTCTATTTGTGATACTATGCAAACGGAACCGTACTCAAGAACTCAAATCTCTCAATGATGGATAATAGCGGTTAATGGCAGGTTGAATACAAAGCATCCATTACTGCTGTCAAATAAAATCTTTTGTGTTGACGTTGAATTTCTCCTTAAAAAAAACCCAAGGGATAACAAATATTTGTTTGCCGTGTGTCTAAGGTAAACACAAATATTAAATTATGAATTAAACGAAATATATGTACTCATAGCTTTTCAGGTACCTTCCCACTTAAATTTAACAAAAATAAAATGTCGAACGGAGATATTGAAATGCTTTTATCATCATGAGATGAAATATAGCAGGGAATTGTGATACATCAAAATTTGGCAAAAAATAACACTTGAAGTGGGTAAGACTCTTTGTGGTATGCAATTTTATGTGGTTATAAAGAGTCACCAAGCAGCTAAGCTAAGTTATTTGTGAAAATTGTTTTGGCCTTAAGTCTGAATTAACAAAAAAAAATGTATCTGTGGTCAAAGAATTTGACCTTAAAATAAGAAATAAACTAAGTACCTTTTGCTTTTTTCTGTGAGCTAAACAAAAATCAATAGTATTTACCCTGCGTTTCTAGGTTACAAACTATTATCCTTTGATAAATAAAACTTTTTGACATATTTTCTAAAATCAATGTTAAGAAACTCTTGTTTATATACATATGTTTTCTTTTTCTCAATATTTCTTTTTAAAGCACATAATCCATTAATGGATCTGTTATTCACGGAAATGTCTTGCCTTGAAGGAGTTTGTGAATTTATCAAAAGAAATACATAATGTATAAGTACTCAACTCATGTACATGCATAATCACATCTCTATAAATAAAGTTTTCATAGAATATAAAACACAATGTGACAATAAAAGTTCTATTGTCATTTTTGTTGAACTCTTGAAAAACAACTTCAACATAGAAAGCGCTTCTTTGAAACAAATAAGTACGAATAATTGATGCCACACAAAAACTATATCTTCTTTCACGACACAAAACCTACCTACCTACTAAGCTCAGAGCAGGAGTGATGATGAGAATGACATTGTCATTTTGAATAATTTAGCAGGCAACACTTTCCTTGAAAACGTGCATTCTGTAAAATTTCTGCAGCTTTGCGGTGAAGGTCTTTGCTTTGAGGTGAACTGAAGAATGATAAAACAAAAAATTTCAAACGAGGTCATTACAAAAAATGATGTGCGTGTAAGTCAAATTCAGCTTTCAAAAAGTTTTCTTTGTCACATTTACAAGGTGAATTGCTATTAAACTTTTTGTGATAACTCACACATCGCACCAGAAACCTGGAATTATGAAACAACAATGAAATTTCAAAATCCAAGCTTGGCAATTAGTACCAGAAAGTCCCTATGAATTAAATAAAGAAGTAGTCAATATAAAGTAGACTAAGAACCAACAGCAGATTTTGGGTGTGAATGATAGGAAAAAAAGAAGTATAAGCGTTGAAAGCTTCGTTAAACGCTATTCAAAAAATTCAAATTCAAAAAAGTCTTGTGCAGTTCACAACTGGAGCCTTTGTGATTAAACAGTGCATCAAAAAAAAAATATGAACGCAACTTCTAAGGCAATCTTGTAGGCCAAAATTGGTTTTCACTCCTCCTTAGATAAGCTCCTCATATCAGATATCCCGGAGTCTAAGACCATTTGAGTGTATAGTCGCAAGCGTTAGACAAGGTGTGACACGAAAGTCTCAAATTTAAATTAAGACAAGTTCTGCCTGAAGGACTTTATAAAATTCTAAACGAATATTTAGAAAACAGACTTATTTTCGTAGGACACGAAAATGAGTATTCAAATTTCAAAGAAATACTGGCTAGGATACCACAAGGAAGTGTATTAGGTTCAGTTCTGTACCTTTTATTTACAGAGGATGTACCTCAAACAGAAGACACTATCGTAGTCACCTTTGCTGATGATACTGCAATACTAGCAATAGGCAAAACGGTTAGCAAAGCTACGATTCAATTACAAAATGCACTTAATAATTTTAATGAGTGGACGAAAAAATTGCAATTAGCGGTTAATTAACAACGTCTACGTAGACTTAATGAAAAAAAAAACAGATTTCCTGGCTTTTTTAATACCGCTCGTGTTTCATTTGCCAATAAAGCAAAGTATCTGGAAATGACTCTAAACGCGAAATTAAAATGGAAGCCGCACGTAAAAAAGAAATACAAAGAATTAAAAAGTTAAAAAAATATGAACCGGTTACTCGGTAAATATTCAGAGCTTAGTATTGAAAATAAATTGATTTTATACAGGCAGGTGCTGAAACTTGTTTGGACTCATGGTATACAACTCTGGGGTTGTACCTGCGATACAAATTTAAATAACTTATAAACGTTTGAAAAAAAAAAAATGCTTAGGTAATTTGTAAATGCTCTCTGGTATATTAGTGATCCTCTGCCAACTGTGATTCTTTTCAAAAAAAAATTTTCAAAAATTAAAACTTATTGGAAACAATTTTTGTTTTGTTTTTGTGGTTTTATTTGATACCATAAAGGCACAAAAACAAAATCTATAAAAGCTATTTTCATTTGTACTAGAAAATAATAAAACTCTATTACTTTTTTTATTTGTAATTTGTTTCTTTATCTCTCTGACCATATTTTTGTTAATATTCTTGATAACGTATTATTTTTTGACCTCTTGACATTTCTACCTTTCTAATATTCCTTAAAACATTTTAACTTTTTCGTTTCTGTAGTCTATTCTTCTGAATGGCAACCCTTTTCATTGTACTGGGTTATTACTTGTATTTTTTTTTGCGCGGGATGAATTTTGTTTGGCCCGTGCGAGGTAATGCTACCATTTATATAATAAAACTAGTACAAAATAAATATTATTGCTAGAAATAATTTAATTTTAATTCACAATGCCACGGTACTGACATCCACGGTACTGACATTTAGACAGCTTACATGACCTTACTTCGCTATGCTAACTTTTTTTATTTTAAAAGTTCTTAAGTTCCAAACGACTTTAATATACGAGCAAGTACGTGCGATCCAGTCATGCATTTAATTTTATATGTGATTCACAATAAAATAAGATTTAAATTACTCCAAACTTAATGATCGAAATCAGTAAAACTGTTTCAAAAAAAAAATATAAAAAAAGAGAATTTATGGGAGGGGAAGTACCAGCACCAGCGAACTTTATTTCAATAAAAGGTGCTTACTTTAAGTCAGACTTAATTTAAAGAAATAGATTTTTTTAACTGTGTGAAGTCATGTAGTCCAGGAAAATTAGACAAAAAATGACAAAACTACGAAAAAATTCCAACAAAGATGAATTTGGTGGAGAGATTTGTTTTGACGTCGTAACCATTTCCTGAAAAGTTCCGTAAATTCGGACCGGAGCTTAATTTTTTTTGGGGGTTTAAAGAGGGTAAATTCATTTTTTCCTAATTTCTCGAAAACTATAAGTTTTTTTGAAAAAAATGTAAAAGGCATAAATTGTAGCTTATGTCATTTTTCACAAAAAAGATTAACATACTTTTTTTCATACGAGAAATAGATTCTGAGAAAATTATACAAGAACTTCACGGTGGATTAAATTAAAAAAAACTTTATTAAAATTTCCATAATCGAAAAAAAAGTGTCATAAACTCATTAACTTTTTGAAAAAAAGTTATATCCGCTGAGATATAAAAAAAAAAAATACTGTGTTTTGTCCATTTACAGTACAAAATAAAAAGTGTTACTTTGATACGCTATAACTTTAAGATTAAATAATCTACAGAGTTCATTAATAGCTCATTTTTTTTTTATAAAATTTTATTGTCTAAATATTACTTCTTATGATTTTGTTGTAAAAGGAAATTTCATCGAGTTGTTGAACAAAAACCAAATCACTTTCTTTTTCAAGATGGCGGTCATCCCCTTACCCACCCCAGGAACCCCAGCAACATGGTTTTATATAGAAGAGATATTTAGCCAGTGGTACCTCGTGGCATGAAGGTTAGTGCGTAGGACTGCCATGCCAAAGGTCTGGGTTCTATTCCCAGCCGCTGACACCTAAAAAACAGAAATGTTTTTTCGCGAGGTACTGCCTCTTGCGAGGAACTGACAAATCCTCCAAGAGTATACTTGTCATGAATAAGTGCTTCTCATCTAGCCGTTCGGACTCGGCAAAAAATTGTAGGTCCCCTCCATTCCTGCCAAAAATGCGCACACAGGAATGGTTGAGAGTTGTAAGTCACTAGGCCTTGGTTCTTCACGAGCTGTTGTGCCACCAAATTTATTTTTTTTTTTTTTTAATATTTAGCCAAACTCAAATCGTACAAAAACTTCAGACCATCGAGAAATTTCGAGAAATTAACAAAACAATTAACTTTACCCCCTTTAACCACCTTTAACCCCCATACAAAATTAAGCCCCAGTCCGAATTTACGGAACTTTTCAAGAAATGTTTAAGACGTCAAAACAAAGCTCTCCACCAAAATTCAGCTTTGTCGGAATTTTGTCGATGTGAAAGTCTAATTTTCCTGGGCTATTAGTCAAATATAGAACGATTTTTTCGTTGTTCAAGCAGTGACAATATTGAAGTTTTTTTTTTTTTTTTTTATCCGATGGAAATCTTCAAAAGACACTCGGTAAGAATCGGTACCAAGTAGTGTGGGACTCTTACCGCACTAAAACCACCGGTGAATCAGGACCAATCTATGAAAGATCGACAAATGATTTTTCTTTCTTAATTTATCAGTCGCATTGTGGGAAGTTTAAGTTATAACACTTTCCATAGCTCTTAGACCATCAGCTCATGAGGCTTGGTTCTTCTTAATCTCCGAACATTGTCTCGTACATTTAAAACGGTCTCCATTTCGGAGTTGGTATGATTTTGCAGTCGCTGATTGTGTGATACAGCGTGTTTTTTAACCACTTCTGTAACCATTTCAATTTGAAGGTCACGATGTAGATCGCTATTTCTTATATACCAAGGGGCATTTATTATTCGGCGAAGGACCTTGCTTTGGAATTTTTGGATGGGTTCAGCATTTGTTTTCTTTCTACAGCCCCATAGTTGGATGCCATATGTCCAAACGGGTTTCAGTACTTGCTTATATAACATTAGCTTGTTCTGGATAGATAGGTCAGAGTTCTTTCCTAGTAACCAGTACATTTTTCTGTACTTCAAGTTTAGTTCGTCTTTTTTCTTTTTGATGTGCTCTTTCCATTTAAGCTTTGTATCCAAAGTCATTCCAAGGTATTTGGAATGAATATTGAAGTGTGCTTGAAATAAAATAAATCTCTTGGAACTGGTTACAGGAGGGATAGGTCTTAAGTGGAATATGTAGAAAATCTCAATTTATCGATGGTTTTTCAATGTATAAAAGCTAACTGTTTAAATCAAATTCATCAGTGGAAATATTTATATTTAACAAAAAATCAGAAACGATATCGAATTTTTGGAATACTTCAAAAGAAGTATTTTTGCAAAGTTTTGATATCTAAATCTGAATTTTGGAGCAGTTTACTTATTTTTTTTTCAGCTAAGCTATGTATCTGTTTTCTCCATAATACCACAGTAATTATTTGTTTTTTTTTAACTCTCCCCCGGTACAAAACTAGATACAATAAATTTTGCTATTGCAACACTGTAAATAACTTTGATAATTTGCCCGACACACCTGAACACCGCAACACCCAAAATCGAAATAAATATACATTTCTCAGCTTGGCCTATGAATTTCGGATACCATAGTCTAGCCAAATCCCATAAAATCATGCAGTGGTATTCTAAAATATTTACCAATAAAATCTACCAATACCAGTTTAGTGTAGTTCTTGAGTATATAGTTGCATATTTAGTCTAAATGAAAATTCAAAAAACCACTTCGATTGTAATTGGCCATCAATGTTACTACAAAAAGCATCACCACACCAGTCCACCTTTACCAACATATATACATATAAACATACTCAAATTCAAAGCTCCCTCTTGTTTCCTGTGCTCCAGATGAACATCATCCAACAATGACCAGAAAACAAAAGTTATGTTCATGGCAGATGACCACAAAAGCCAAATCAAACGTATCGAGCTGTAATCGTTATTAGTAAAAATCCCGGCTTTCCATCTCGAAATGTATACAAGGACACCAACGAGACGTCCGCAAAACACCACCGCCATTCCACCAACAAAACTTTATGGCCATGAGAAATCCTTGATAGCATGCAGTTAATTAGCTTAGTTCGACCACCCCTCTGCTATTTGGCATTTTCTCTTGGCTCATTTGGCTTCTTTAGCCCTCCATTTATACATTCACAATGCATGTAGGTATTTCAAATAATAAAAGTCCTATAGACCTCCCGCTTGCCCATGCCACCGTGTGCATTCCCATTTATTTTTAATGCCAATATATAAGGTTCCTTGAACCACGGGGGAGGCAGAAAACCGTTTGTAGTATTCTGAAGGAATTGGTTTTGCGTACATCAGCCACCTCCCCTACCCATTTATACCTTTTTCCAGACAAGCCATATCTTCATTCGATTCCTTGAATCCTGATGCCAGGAAGGATGTGTGAAGTCTCGAAATGAAAATACTATTTCCGAATGCCCCTGAGGATCATTCCGTACGCTGCCATACACCGAAGAAACTCCTGGAATTCCCATTGCAATTGCTGTTCTGTGATTGTGATTAATATTTAAAAAGGTGATTCCGTTTCCGGTGCATAAAAACATCACATAAAAGTTTTGACTTGTTTTGGTTTTTTCTGTTTGCTTTAAAACAAAAAAAAACGCTCGTTTCTTGTTGACTGTTTCTAAATTGACAATTTAGACACTTTAGGTTTTTGCTTGCTTGATAAATAGTGCATGTGCCTGGTACTGGTGTGTCAGGCTGGGGGTTCTTCGATTCATCTCTCTCACTTTCTCTTTTATGTTTCACATTTTATCACAATAAAAAAAAAAACAAATCTCAACCCCCACGCCCGACACAAGGGGGGGGGGGGGAGAGTAGAAAATGAAATTGATTGGGGGACTACTAAAGTGCCTCATATGGCTGCTTTATGTTCCGGCACGATATCCAGATGTCTGTTCTGGATATAGACTTGGTACGGTATATACCTACCTACGGTCTTCCGTGTCGATGGTGGCACATCAAGCCAGGGAGCGAGAGTGTATAGAGTATTTTGCTATTTGACCATAGAACGTCAGGACAATGACGAAGTCTGGGCAAATCGCTCGTGACTGGACATCGATGGCGGTGATAATTAAGTTATGTATGTTGTTCTTTTGAGAACATTATCCAGCTTTTGACCTGGCACATGATGGAAGCAATCAATCATTTTGTTAGCTAAATAGACTGTAGACACCTTGTTTTTTTTTTTTTTTGTTGCTGGATGGAAAATATAAATATGTGGACGTTTAAGGGTACTAGCCGCTTGATGATTTGTTTAAATTAGAAGCCTTTTGTTCCAATTATTGTTTAATATGTTGGAAAGAATGTAATCAGATGGGTATATGAAACCAACACAATGACTATTTTTAGTAATGAAAACATGTTAGTTTAACCCAAGCAGATATATTTTTGGAATTTTGGTTTTAAACCTTGTGAAAAAGTAAGCTTGAGAAAAGCCTAAAATATTTTCTTTTTTTACATGAAAGCCACAAAGAGTTAAATATTGTTTGAAACTTATCAGTTTTTCAATTACTAAAATTGGTAACAAAAAAATTGACGAAAGATTCAAACCCATGATATGAGATTTTCAAGGTCAAAGATTGCACACTTAAATTTTGAACAGTAACTCATGACAACCAGGGTATGAAGGGTTCTGACTAATTTAATAGTCATAGTCATCGTCACCGTGTTACATCTCAAAGACATGGTAAGATGCTTTAATTTTTGGTGATGATGGCAAATGCCAATTCTATTTTGTCATTTATGTAGAAATAAATAAGAAATATACTACAAGAAAATTTGAATCGTGAACTCCTTAGAACGTGGAATAATTGTTTCGATTATTTTACGTTGTTCGTCGGTGGTAGAGGACAAAGCGTGAATTTCGGATCAGATTTCCCGGTTGTACAATATTAACTGGGTAACTCTAAGCACTAATGGCCACTTTCATAGTCTCGTTTAAGCCTTGAAATAAGTTCTATTTATTCTGCTGAACCAAAGTTCAAACCAAAAGTGAAGTTCAAACTTCTCCTGTAAAATTGGGAGTAAGAGGGTTAAACACTCCCTAAGAGTACGGGATAACACGAGATACAGCCAGGTCTATCCGGCTCTGGAGTAGCCATTTTGCTAAAAATATCCCAGCTGTGATTGTAGACGTTGCATTCACAGGACTCCGGAGTATCAACCAAACGGTGACCAATGCAATTAAGCGGTCGTAAAAAAAGTTTTGGAGAAAAACTTGAAGACAATTGCCCTACAAAGAGAAGACAGTGCATCAGCTGTTTTATTGGCTGTTCTGAAGGTTGCTTTCCCTGGTGGTCAAATCATTCGATTTGGCATTTTACAAGAACACCCGATTAAACAGTTCCGGACTTCTTTAGAGTTTTTTAAGTCAGGAGTATATGTCATGAAGTTTCAGACTTTTTTCACTAGCTTGGACTTTCAAGTATTTCCCGTTAGAAAATGAACGACCCATTTTTGTTGATGTTATGTAACAACGGGAGATCATTTCTTCAACAGAATAGTGATTCCTGAAAATTCAGCCATATTTTTTTCAATATCTCTTTTCCTCCCTGAGAAGTCTTTAGTAAGTTACTCAAGCCTTCACTATTTTGTCGCATCTTTAGTTTGGGAGATTATAAATAAATGCTAGGTAATTCTTTTTAACTAAATTTGAAACGATTTGAAAAAGTGAAAAAGTCTTAATCGTTTCAATAACTCTTTGAATCCCTGAAAAATCAGTTGTTGAAATTTATGAGTTTGGCTCATAGTATCTTTATATCTTTTTTTAGAGAGGTTAAGACTAACAAATTTCTAACTATAGTCCAGTCAACAAAGGAAAAATTAATGCAATAAATCCTGCGCTCTGGATAGTGTTTGCACGGGGATGCGATCTTTAAGCAGGAGGGGGGTTTAAAGGTCCCCTTTTGTAGTTTTTCGGGAATATTTGGAAATTGAACGTATTAAAGGAAAAATGTACACTACAAAATGAAAGGCTATTAAATTTTTTATAAAAAAGTTTTGTTCACAGTTTCGGTAAGAGCAAGGTTAAAAAAGATACAGGGTGTCCGCCGGGAAGATATACTACTTTGTTTGTTTATAATTTTTGATTAAATGAAAGAGAATGGATTTTATATTGATAAATGTTTTATTTAATGTTGGCAATTATGTATGGAATACAATATCAGGTAAATATCCGCCTCTGTTAGTCTCACAAATGCGAGCCCTTTTGAGCACATTTTTCAATACATTCTCACACATTTCACGTGGTATTTCATTAATTTCATTACGCACGAATATTTTTTTGAGTTGCTTAAGCGTTTCTGGTTTGTTTGCATTAACCTCGTTTTTCAGATATCCCCACAAAATGAAGTCCGGAGCAGTCAAATGAGGTGACGGTAGAGGCCAATCAACATCACCATTTCTTGAAATAACTTGTTGTTGTTGTGGAAAGAAGTCTCGTCATAGTAATTCCATTGTAATCCTGGCTGTATGCGATGTGACACCGTCTTGTTGATACCACATGTTAACCAAGACCAAAGCATGCAGTTGTGGTATTAAAAAGTTCTCAAAGTTGTTCTTTCAAGACCAAGCTCCTGAGCACGGCGTCGAATTGAGGTTGATGGATTGTTTTGAGCTTTGAGCAGCAGTAATGTTTTTAGCCTATCTTGCAGTACGTTGTGATCCATGCTTGGGCCTATCACCTACAGACCCTCTTTCTTCGAAATCATTCACTTCACGATAAATAGTGCGTTTTGTTGTTTTTCCCAAAAAATTCACGTAACTTTCTCATCGTCACAGTAATCGATGTTTTAACGATTGAAACACAACAAAAGTAGTAAAACCTTCCCGGCGGACACCCTGTACCTGAAGATACGTGGAGCTTAAATTTCAAACTTAACTTCGACTGCGACTTCAAATTCTTCAATCACCATTCATTTGACTTAAAAAGATTGCAATAACTTTTTCCTCCATACTCTGCATTCCATGCATCCATTTTACAAACTTGGCATTTTTTTTGCATTTTTTGCATTACTTGCATTCTTTCATGCATTTATTTTACAATCTCAGAATTCTTCACATAAATTTGATAGCAAATGAATGCAAAGAATTCAAAGAGTTCAAAGATTGTAAAATGAATACAAAAAGTGAAAATGTATGCAAAAAAATTTAAATGATTGCAAAAAAAAGCTAATGAATGGAAAGAATGCAAATGAATGCAAAAAATACTAAAGAGTTCAAAGATTGTTTAATGAATGAATACAAATAATCCAAAAGAATGCAAAGAATGCATGCAAATGATTTAAGATGAATGAAGGAAAAAATGATTACAATCTTTTAAAGTCAAATGAATGGAAATTGCAGAATTTGAAATTACAGTCTCAAACGCAATCTTTCAATTGAATTCAATAAATGACTGTTTATAATGGCATTTACAAAAGAATACACTCTTTTACAATCCTGCATATATGTATCTTCTGGTTTAGAAAAGATCTAAGATTTTTGTATCATTTTTTATCTACTTAATATTGATTGGCACCTTTTCAGAAGGATAAGCAATGGTTTGTGGCAGAGCAACCAGTTCATCTCTGGGACTTCCAGTTTTTGTTACTGAAGAAGATATTGTCAAAGTGGTATAATTCTTGAACATTAAAATTGTAAATCTATCACTTTCTTTTTTTTTAATTTTACATTTTTAGACGAAGTCCATGAACCACGAGAGGTAAAGATGATTTAACTCAGCTCAATTTCGTGATAAATCCAGAGTTGACTTTGGAGTTGATTTCAAATCTGATGTTGAAGGAAGTTTTAAAATTTTCTTTTCAGATTCTAAAATATCTTAGGGATATTTGTGAAAGATGACACTCACTTTCAAATTTTGATTAGCATTTTAGTGGGTATAAATACATACAAAAAAATATTCCAAGCAACATAATGTCTGATCATGAAAAGCGTTAGGTAGATTATTTAAATTCTATTAGACATCTATAAGCATCCTTATGACAATTCTGAGAAGAGAATTTTGTTACTCGATTTAAAATCTGAATCCATCGAAGAAGTACTAATGCATTCAAACGTCAAGCTCAACTGCAGTTCAATTTCATATTTATTTAACTTTACATTCGATTTAATTATGCATTCGTAAGCAAAGTATTGACAATAACTTAATAAACAAACTATGTAAGAGAAACTAAAAGAAAAATAGGTACATATTTGTAATTTAGATAATACTAGTTTCATTTAATTTTGTATGTGTCAACAAAAAGTTTATGTTTTGTGATTCACCGATATAGAGGTGAATCCCCAGTGCTCGAAGAAGATGTTGGCCAATTTTCACATTAGCTTTGATTTATTAATTCGATTTACTTAATTACTTTGCTTAAGATGGCGCTCACAGTCCAGGATGGACTACGGCCTCAACAAAGAAGTCCCTCCAGCCAGCTCGGTCCCTGTAGCTAACTGCCTCCAGTTACCCATTCCAAGTTGGTTGCGGTTGCTCTTCACTTGCGTTTGTCACCTTAGGTGGAGTCTTCCTCTGCTGCGTAGACCAACAGGGATGGATTTGAAGACTCGTCGGGCTGGTGCGTGCCCATACGCTCCACGTATCCCAGCCATCTCAGCAGCTGTATTTTCAGCTTTTTGATCAGGTCAAGGTCGCTGTAAGGCCTGAAAAGCTAGTTGTTAAATCCTTTCCTCCATACCCTATAGATACAGACTGGATCAAATTTAGCCCGAAGAATAATCCTATCAAAGCTTCACCCCTATACAGCAGGACCGGGATGATGAGGTCTTATATAAAGTCTCCTTGGTTCTTTCAGAGAGGGCTTTTGCAATCGTCAAATATGCAATAGAAGTATGAACTTGCACAAAATCGATTGATCAACGTCAGCCATTTTACTTGCAAACGCATTTGACGTTTACGAATACGATGTCTGGTTTTTTGATATCTTATTCGTCAGCTCGAATTTTTACTCCACAACTGCACCGTAGATGATGTTTTTGAACATTTGCAGTTAAATTTATGTTTGGGCCTTCGAACACAAGGCTTTTGTATTCTGCGTTTAAGAACATTCTACAAATTCATTTTTGAACGGCTTATTTCAAAGCCTCTTGGTCGGAGGGAAAAAGTGTACATACAACAAATATTAAGCTTGAAATTTTCAACAATTGGCGCTTATCACTCAAACTCTCAGTAGTTAGTTCATAAGAAGATATAGAGCTTGGAAATTTCCAAACATCATGTGCTTACCTGAGTGGTTTTTGACAAATTTGCTACATTCTATATTCACTAGAATGTTTATCATTTTCATACATACATATATAAAAAGTCACATTATGTCAAGGTACAAAATAATTTCCTCTTTTTCTATTAAAGTGAAAATAATAAATTCAAATCATTAGAAATCACGTATTATTATTTAAAGAAGAAAAATCGTATTTTTTTAAGTTATTTTCATATGTTTTTCACAAAACTGTCAAGTATTTAATGAAGTTCTGACATTTGAAAAAGAATAATTTTCTCTTTTGCCATTTAAAAGTGTCACAACATTACGTCTAATCTAAATTCATAAAAGTCGTGAATATAAGAAACACTAAAAAACATTTCTATTTAATCGACTCGAATTTGAATTAATATTATCCGAGTTTCCAAAAAACAAGCGATAATGGTTAACATTTTCCCTTGATTCCCCAGATTTATCACATTATTTAAGTTGAGTTTTGTAACAAACGATTTCAAAGTGAAACGGCATCATCATTTATATTTGAAAAAAAAAAAAAAATACATCTTAAGTTGAATGCTTTTATCCAAAATACACTTTCGCAAGTCATTCATCTTAACCAAAAATATCCTTAAGGCTTCACCACGAAACAAAAAAAAAAGAAAGAAAACAATAGAAAGTATCAAAACAAAATAACAACAACAACACAAAATGAGAAAAAAAGAAAATTGGCTCTCAACCGCACCACGCGCCAAACACCCTAATTTCCTTGATGGAAAAGTTTTTCATAATTAAATTACAGCCGTCAGTGCCCCGGGAGAATGGGGAATGGGCACCTTATACCGAGTACCAAAAACCCACACCTTGAGATATCTTCCGAACCTGACATCCTTATACAGCATAGTTAGGTA